>OY796656.1:15929581-18591081 GCA_963680705.1 Rhagium mordax
TGTTTCATTTAAAAGAACACAAGTTATGTCTGGATCTCGAAAACTAATGCATGCATAACTTTCTTTTTATCAGCAATGGATTCTATCCAAAAAAGTGTTTATACTTTCAGAGAAACTCTCAAATCTCATCGAATTTGGTCTACCCTGTACATTCGAATTCCTTATATTGGAGGGTGAGTTGTTACTGAGTATTCTCTTTCTGCATTATTATTTTAATGAGTATCTTTTAAATTCAGTCAAATTAATAAAGCACAGTTTCTGTCTTGCATTTTGTAGATGTTTGTTAGTATCTGGAGCGGACGTTTTGCTCGATCCCCCTTGGTATCATTGGACGCTCAGCATTGGCAAATGCCTGTGTCTGGAGTGGGTGTCTTGAGCGATTCTCACTTGATTCCATTAGACACTCAGTAGGTACAGAGCTTAATTGTGATATTTGGTGGTGACACCTGTTTGATGGCAAACTTGTTGATGAAATGATTAGTTAGGCATTAGGTACAATCCCCATTGTTAATATCTGAAGCGGGCACTTTGAAGAATTCTCGCTTAGTGCCATTGCAATCTCAGTATTAGTATCGGGGTTTGTGGTTACACTTCGGATGAGTATTTCCCTTAATTGCACCTCCAGAGCTAGTACTATATAATTTTTTCAGTGCCGAGGATCGAACTGATAATGAATAAATGCAGTTGGTCTAAAGACCGTAGTTTGAATAGAGATGCTCATCGCCACATCATCGAATTCTTTAAGTCTGAACTGCTGACCATTGATTTGTTAGAATCCACTTTTATTTTGTTAGAAGTATTATTTTGTTTTATTTAAAAATGTTGTCGTTTTATGCGATTTAATTAAATACTTATTTTATTTTTTAATTTATTTATTTTATAAAAAAATTATTGATTAGTACAGCGCGCATTCCTTTTTATACAAACTTGTGGAAATTACCCAGTCCGAACTCAGACGGCCACTTCAGCCGCTCGACTAACGCTCGTGGTGTAATTGTGAACTAATTACAACCATTCCATGATGTCTGTCGAGTTTCCTTACTCACTAATTCCTTAATGTCTTGAATAAATTATAACATTTCGGGTTGTCTCTTCCTTATCTCATTATGCAAATGAAAAGCTCTCTTGTCTCTTGGTAAACTTTTACTACAGACTTCAAAACTCCGGTTAACCGCATTTTTTTCTCGAAGAGATTACTTGTACTTGCACATAGTAGATTATTTATATAGTAAATCTCAAGTCTCACGGGTTGCATTTAATCTGCAAACGAGAAGGATTTGTAGTTAATGCAACTTTCATCGGTCTTAGTATAAAAACTAATCTGAGTTTGGCTTATATTTTAAAGTTTAATAGGGAAAGTTAAAATGAATTTCTCTAATAATGCTATTTTAGAGAATTATTTAGGTGTAATGATTAAAAAAACAGAAAAAGCAGCATTGGAGCTGTTTATCTCATTTATTTGAATACAATATAGAAAAACGTAAATACGGAACAATCAGTTTATTAAATTTATGAATTTGGAAAAATGCCACAATGAATTCAAAACGGATTTATACTTGCTAAGTAAGTTTTATGGTTAAATGTTAGATAAACTTTCTTTAAATTTCTTTCTAACAGAAAAGTTCTGGAGGTGATGAGGTGGATAGATCACCACTCATAGACAAACTCGCTTAATTTTTAGAAAGTTTAATTGCTAGTTCTGATGTAACTTATTTCATGTTATCTTTAATAACGTTTTTAAATTCTAGAGGTTACTCCTATGGAAGTTTGTTTACAGCAAAACTTACTCAATTATCACGATTTTTACACATGAATTCAGTCCCCAGTTTCTGAAGCATTAAACCTCACGCATAGAATAGTGGAATGTTTGTCAATAAGGTAAATGGTATAGCGTAGATGCAGAATACAATATCGAATAAAATCATAATAATCAACCGAGCTTTCACTTCCGCAACAGATTATTATTTCCAGTAGTAAATTACACCATGAAATATGTTCGACCGGTTCCGTAGTGTAGCGGTTATCACGTCTGCTTTACACGCAGAAGGTCCCCGGTTCAATCCCGGGCGGAACCACAATGTCAATTTTTATTCAATATTTTAGGAATGTCGCAAGTGTTGATTAGATGACATTTTTTGCATAATTCAGTTGTTTTTTTTATTTATATTCAAAAAATTTCATTAATTATGTTTTTGTGGGTCGAAGATGCTTGAAAATTAAAGAAATCGATAGCTGTATTCCCCCTGGTCCAATTATTGCATAATTTAAAATTTGCAAATCTGGTTTTTTGAACATAAATTAATGCATGTTGCTCAACTGCGACTTTAACCTCAAGATCTGTGCTCAGAAATGATAAATAGGGTGTATCAAGTTTCATCCCAATATCCCAAAAGATTTAATGTCCGATTTTTCACGATCGGAATCCTACTTTCCCTTTAATATTTTAAGGTAAATGGTCTATAATAAAAAATGTTTCACCGATTCAATTTTCCATTATTTAGTTTAAATTTTCAATGCTAACGGCGAACTTTTTAAAGATCGTAAAATAAGATGTTCCCAGGAATATCATTTTTACTGTTGGCAGGTCATAAAAATTTATGTTATTATAAATTTATGACATCTCCGCGATATAAAATTCAGTAGCATTTAAAGGTCCATAAAACCGAATGCAATGTTAAAAATGGTAATATATTTATTTTGTTGTTTATACAATGTAACATCAAGGTTAAAAAATATTAAAATCGAAGTACAAATATAGTCTCAATATATTTCCAATTACATGAAAATCATAAATATTAGAATTTATTGGAATACATTAACTTTATACGATTATTTTACAGAAATATGGGCTGAGGTACATATGTACTATCAGTATAAATTCATAGGACATACAGGGTGAGCCACGGTGGGTGGAGTATTAGAAGTATATGGAGAACGGATCAACCGATTGCTTTGAAATTTTGGTTACCAAGATAATCGAGTATGATCTCTCCAACTAAAATATTTTCGAAAGTGCAGTGTTGCCACTTATGCGTAAAACTGGCAACAACTTCGTTATTTTAAATGGAATGCCCTGTATATTTTTGCATTTTTTGGATCGTCGTCTCTTTCTGAGTAACTGTTGTTAATATTTCCCTATTATCTCGAGCGGTTTTCGAGATAATAATTTTTTTCTGAATTTATTGTAAAAAATTTGACTTTTAGTAAATCGTGTTTTCTCCTACCTACGCAGCAATTAAAAGATAATTTTTTAGTTGCAGCTAGGCAAGGCCTGGGGGCATCTCCTCCATTAATCAAATGTTTTAAATTTTATACAGGGTGAGTTAGAGAACGCTTTCTATAAGTGACTTAGCAAAATGCACGAAACTCAATTTTTTTTAAATGAAACGCCCTGTATATTATTACTGATTCGGAAAGGTGATACATTTACCTATTTAAAAAGGTAATACACTCTATACCTAGTGCTCACCGTTTTCGATATATGGGCACTTTTCTGTAACCTTACTAAGAATATTAGTCTTTTGGTAGGTATCATGACGGGTGGGCCATGAAATTTTTATTTTGTCATTTTGTAATGACAACAGACATGCTACTTTTCTAAATAAATTTGACGTTAGTGATATTTGCAGTTAATTTGAATAGCTGTAGCACAAATATGGCAGAAAATAATTATACAAACACAGTTTTAATGGATTTGTTTATTATCCATGGACAGTACAATAAGATTATCAGCAGAACTTTAATTTAATGAAAAATATCCCAATTTGTCGCAGATGAACAACAGAATAGTTCTACGAATTCGAAGGAATTTTATAAATTTTGGTTCAGAACTTTTCTGTTGTTCATCTGCGACAAATTGGGATATTTTTCATTAAATTTTCTACAAGTTCTGCTGATAATCTTATTGTACTGTCCATGGATAATAAACAAATCCATTAAAACTGTGTTTGTATAATTATTTTCTGCCATATTTGTGCTACAGCTATTCAAATTAACTGCAAATATCACTAACGTCAAATTTATTTAGAAAAGTAGCATGTCTGTTGTCATTACAAAATGACAAAATAAAAATTTCATGGCCCACCCGTCATGATACCTACCAAAAGACTAATATTCTTAGTAAGGTTACAGAAAAGTGCCCATATATCGAAAACGGTGAGCACTAGGTATAGAGTGTATTACCTTTTTAAATAGGTAAATGTATCACCTTTCCGAATCAGTAATAATATACAGGGCGTTTCATTTAAAAAAATTGAGTTTCGTGCATTTTGCTAAGTCCCTTATAGAAAGCGTTCTCTAACTCACCCTGTATAAAATTTAAAACATTTGATTAATGGAGGAGATGCCCCCAGGCCTTGCCTAGCTGCAACTAAAAAATTATCTTTTAATTGCTGCGTAGGTAGGAGAAAACACGATTTACTAAAAGTCAAATTTTTTACAATAAATTCAGAAAAAAATTATTATCTCGAAAACCGCTCGAGATAATAGGGAAGTATTAACAACAGTTACTCAGAAAGAGACGACGATCCAAAAAATGCAAAAATATACAGGGTATTCCATTTAAAATAACGAAGTTGTTGCCAGTTTTACGCATAAGTGGCAACACTGCACTTTCGAAAATATTTTAGTTGGAGAGAACATACTCGATTATCTTGGTAACCAAAATTTCAAAGCAATCGGTTGATCCGTTCTCCATATACTTCTAATACTCCACCCACCGTGGCTCACCCTGTATATATTGGAATTAATAAATAAGACATTTTCTAGAATCTTTTTATGTAACAAATTTATGTTGTATTAATATTTTTATATTTAAAAATTACCCACCTCCCCCCCCCTCATTTTCATCCCACGGTGCTCGCCAAACTCCCGCATTTCTGGTATAGGCCCTCCTGGTAAAAAAGGTTGCCAACTCCTGGTATAAGTGAATGAATAGATTGGTTCTTATTTAAAATTTAAAAAAATTATATTAATTATAATAATGTAAATAATTATGTAAGCACGTTGTTTGGTTTTATTAAAATTAGTAGGCATGTTGATTAACTTGTTCTGTTCTTATTTACTTAATATCAAATACAACATGTTATACAGGGTGTCCCAGAAATAAGTGCACAAAAAGAAACTACATATTCCTGAGATCAAAACAAGTTGATTGGACCAAAATTACCTCTATACCAAAATGCTTCCTAAGGGAGCTACAGGCCCCTAAATGTGGGTCCCTGAAGACGGTTTTTATTTATTATCTCCGAAACTGTTCAAGTTAAAGTAATGAAATTTTGCACATCCACTAAACTTTCTAAGCCTAACAAAATGAGGTAAATATCATCTCAAAATTTTTACCAAGGGTGGGTCAAGCTGTAGGGGTGGGGGTAAAAATTACCGTTACTTTTTTATTTGTAAATTTTTTTGAGTTTTGACTTCAAATTATGAATTGTCAGAGTTTTTTACAAAGAAAATGTCCTCTTGTGCAACTTCGATCGGAGGCACCGATAATAAATAAAAACCGTCTTCAGGGGCCCACATTTAGGGGCCTGTAGCTCCCTTAGGAAGCATTTTGGTGTAGAGGTAACTTTGGTCCAATCGACTTATTTTTGCCTCAGGAATATATGGTTTCTTTTTGTGCACTTATTTCTGGGACACCGTGTATAATGATTATAATTTAATTTTAAATTGGTTTGTGTACAAAAATATCTTGCCCTAGTTATGAATCACTTGGAAATTATATCAACCATCTGAAAAAATGTGTGGTTCCGTAGTGTAGCGGTTATCACGTCTGCTTTACACGCAGAAGGTCCCCGGTTCGATCCCGGGCGGAACCAACATGTATTTTTTGTTTTGTAGAGGAACCATCAATGTAATCTTATCATCATTCACTGATCGACTTACTATTAATTACCGTATCACCAACCAAGCCGGAACAATGAAATTTAAAGGGACATCTCATGCAGATTAGATAATTAATTTAAAATAAATTGTCAAATTTAAAATTAAAAAAATACAAAAAATGTTTGTAAAAAACTTGCTTTTCTTAAAAAAGTCGTACCTACTAAAAAGTAAAAAATAATTAATTTTTTATTACAGTCGTACATGAAATTCTTTGCCAAAAAATAAATTATTTTTTACTTTTTAGCACGATTTTTTTTACTTAATTTTTTTTTATTTTCGACATTTTAGTCATACGTTAATTAAATTATTATCATTAACTGTACAAAATTTCATCAATTAATTATGTCAGGAAGTGTGTTAAATGAAGGTTGCAAGATTTGAACAAAAACATTCTGAAAACTGAAAACTTAATAAAACTACATTCTACATTGTGAGTTAAATAAAGCAAATAAAAATAAATATATCTTAGCTGTTTGTTTTATAAATGATTTGTTGTAAAAAAAATAGTGTAGAAAGTTATACTCCTCATAGTCGATATATTGTTTTTCATTTAAATAACTATTGCATATCAAAACTTAATTTTATTTTTTTCTACTCCTCAAACTATTCAATACCATAGTAGAAATTTTATATAACTTTATAGACGAAAACATGAAACATGAAACCAGTAAGATTTAAAGGATTTACAACCAATTTTCTGAGATTATTAGAAGTTACAAGACATTCTAAAAGGGTATTTATAAACATTATTTATATGCGTTTAAGCTTTACATAGAATCAATAACGAGGCGTTGGAGTTGTATTTTTTGCAAACGGCGATTCATTAAATCAAATTAAAAGTGAACTAATATGGGATTCTCTTCCTTTGGGTGCTACTAGGACAAATTTGTACTTGAAAAAAGTATGAAGCCTGATAGCGCTTTTGCTTTAGAACGTCCTTTTAAATGAAATCCTCCAGGAACTTGCTAATTATTAATTAAATTAATAGACGTTTCAATTAAGTCTTGAACTACCTGAACACAGAGACGGTGGGTTTAAATACTTTAGTTTACTGGTGGAGCAAATGTTTGCGCGATAATTTACGAAATGTTTCTATCAGCTTAATTTTCCAACGAAAATTCACAGCTGCAAAATGTTTAGCTTTTACATGGGGAAGATAGGAGCAGTAAAAAACTACTTACAAATGAAAAGACAAGCGGATTTTATTACTCAGCAGAAAATATATTGTGTAAGCGTATCTGCAGTTGCAGTTACCTTACTTTTTTGTTAAATTTCGAATTCGCGCATCACTTCCGGTTGCAGCGGAAAGGATGTTAGTTTAACACACTTTATATTTTCACAAGCTTGGATATAGGGAGTTATTCTGTAAACAAAGATTTTTTTATCGAGACAATAAAATTACCAAAATATACAGCAATTTCCACTTAAAAATCCAAAGTTAAAAAATACATTGAATTTATTCTATGAATTAAAGTTCACAATTTCCATCTTCATAATGCTAATTATTATTTTTACCCATCTCCCCTATATGAACATAGTACTCATAGTAGTTTTATTGCATGAGAGTAAATAAATATAATTTCATATGCTTCAGGAAATGAGCTCGTATCTGAAAGTGCATTAAATTGTTTTAAATTAATTAACGTTTGAGATGTAAATTATATTCCTGATATATGTATACGATTGGTAAAGCAAAAATATGCAGGTTTGCTAGTTTTTACTTGGAGAGGTATTCAAAATAACAATTTAATTTTGGCTCAGTAAAAGTTTGTTCGATTATATTTTTGACAGTTTTGAATAAAATGAGTCCGAGATAGGAAGAAAATATTATCTACCAATTATTGAATATTAAACAGAAAAAAAATTGTTCTAGAAACTGGAATGGAAGAAAATACGTATACGTAATTAACAAACTGCTTGTTCTAATACTGGCGCATTCGCCAAATTAATGAATATCGTCCAAGTTGATGGCTTGCTATAGGATTTTAATAAAGCGGGCGTCCGATTGAAATAAGTGAAATGGTACTACCGAAGAAAGAGGGCGTAAAGGGATTCACGCGTATGGAATAAGAGACAGCGTGGAAAGTGATCCTAAATTATGGCTACATTCCTGAAGATTAATCCTTCCCTATTCCACTTTATTGCCCCAGATAATTGAACTCTTTGTCTCTTTCATTATTGTGCAATGTAAGCAAGCGTAATGGTTCACGGTTATGGAGTTTTCAGCCACTGCAGTTATAAATTTAATTCACATGTTTGTTATTACAGCATTTGTTTTATGTCGAAATTATGTTGCATGAAAATTGGTTTCGAGAGAATGCATTTTGTATTTGGGGCGAGCGTATAACTGAAGGGAGTTTGTCAGAGTTATAAGGATGGCGTAAATAATGTTAATGTAATACGCATTTTATGAGTTGTATGTATACATTATAGTCTAGTGCCGAACCGGATTTCAAAGGCCAAAAATCGACAAAATTCTTAGCAGTATACGGATGGTTGGAAAATATAGAATTAGTGGTATATAAATGGGTCAAAATCGATTGGACCACAACAAATAACCAGAAGTAGGGTGGGGGTGGGAAAAACGTGTTTTTTTTACTATTTCCGGCAAAACCAAAGTTCCTATCGAAAAAGTTAAATGCAAAAATTGTAAATAATTGAAAGATCTATACAACTTTTAAATCAACCATTTTTCAACATAACCTCAAAACTATTGAGAAAAACGCCAAAAACCAATTTTTTGATTTTTTTATTTTTATCTCCCACAAAAATGATTCGATTTTAATTAAATTTGGTAAAACTGTTAATTTTTGTGTCTCAAATAAACTGTTATATAAATAAATATTTACTTTTTGATTTTATTGCGAATTTAATTTGAAAAAAAGGCCTAATTTTCAATAAAAAAAGTTGATTAACAAAATTTTTATTTTTGAAAATTTCAGGACGGAATTTTTTTCGCTGAAACCTCTACTTTAAGAGGGTGTAAAAAACCATACTGTTACTATGGAAAAACATTGTCAAAAATGGGAAAAACCAAACAAAGGTCTTTTCAAAATCAATTTTTCCGTAAATGTCACGAATAGCTGTGTTCATAACTATTTTTTCTTATTTTAAACTTACCGATCACCGATTGTAATTTACACCACCTAAGTCATCAATAGCATGACCCGTGATTAATATCTCCATACGATCGAATGACAGTGATGCCAGCGGGGCACGATTACATTACTTCGAGTGTTTGAGCGGAAAGCTGTTGTATTAGTGCCAGTTGAGTTGTTATTGTGGTCCAGAGCGGGTGACCGACGTCTTGCCTATTAGGGGAACAGCCAAGAAGCAATGGATTAATAGCAGGGCATTTGTAATAAATTATTCCATAGACGCAAATCTTAGTATTGTTACAAATCACAGAGCAGACCACCACATTTACTGATGCTGGCCAATTTTAGTAATTGATAGGACGAGTTTCAATTCGGATGCTCGAGGGAGCGCCTCCAATTAAAACAACGTTCGACATAAGG
This sequence comes from Rhagium mordax, assembly GCA_963680705.1. NCBI lineage: Eukaryota > Metazoa > Arthropoda > Insecta > Coleoptera > Cerambycidae > Rhagium > Rhagium mordax. The sequence goes on from OY796656.1 coordinate 15,938,986, forward strand.
TGCGAGCTGTTACTATGTGGACACGTACTTATCAACTTAATTAGGACCTAAATGGTTAACCTGCCTTTATATCGTGTAACTTAGATCGTGTGTAATCCGATATTGGTCGTTGTGAAAAAAGAATTTTCTGTACATGGAATGACAAAAAAACACGCCTATGCGTCAAATCCAACGCCTACTTTCTATAAGATCCAAAAATAGAATTCCTCAAGGGCTTACTTCTATTTTTCATTTTTTTGATATTTTCGACGCCTTTTTTTAAACAAATGATAGCAAACATTTGGCAAACAAGAGAATGTAAAAATATACAACTTCAAGGGGTGATTCGTTTAGTGATTCTAAGACGAAAAGTTTATATAAACATAGGTTCGGTAATGCTTCATTTTCAAGATAGTGTCAAAATTTTTTTGAAAAAAAAACCAAAAATACAACTTTTTCTTTCTAGGATTTTTTTGCATCCTGCTTCGTTTTTGAAAAAACTTTATTGCATTTCCCTGAGAAAACATAATAAAAAAATTATAAAAATAATAAAGTGATTTTTAATTAAAAAAAAAAACTAAGCAAGACGCGAAAAAATTCTAGAAAGAAAAAAGTTGTATTTTTAGTTGGTTAATGCGAAAAAAATAATAAAAATTGCAAAAAAGTCAGTGACGCACATTATTTTTGTCAAAAATATTGGTTCAGGTGCCTTCCGGGACGCCACTGGACTTAATAATTCTTATTTAGTTAGGGCTAAATTAGCCCCTTACTACCATTAATAACACTGCCAAATTTCAACAAAATCGGCTAAAGAATTAATAAGATATTTACAAGAAAATAATTTTTTCAAAAAAATTTTAATACTGTATCTTGAAAACGAAGCATTACCGAACCTATATGTATATAAACTTTTCGTCTTAGAATCGCTCAAAGAATCACCCCTTGAAGTTTGGCCCCGTACTCAAATAACCCTGTATAAAGTATTCCGTTTCACAAAAGAAAGTGGGTATCACTTTTGGTTAGATTTTGTGCGAAATTAGGTGTCAGATTCTGGCTTAAGTGACTTATTATCCACGTTCCAAATTTCAGAAATCTATCTTTCATAATAACCGAGTTATTTCATAGGCAGTATTTTCGTTGCCACCCAGTATAACACCCTTTAACTATATAAATGACACTATCCTCTTCTTTTCAGGCCCGCCTAACTTTTATAAACTTGATAAACATTTAAATTTTTTGAAACTTACCTGCTGTTCCTACTTATGCCAAATCAATTTAAAGTTATCCTAATATAGGCATATACGTCTCCATTTGCAAGCTTCCTGTTTATTTATTTATATAGCTTTTGTTTCCTGCAGATGTGTGGAAAACTTTGACCAATTTTGTTTTATTAGACTTCGTTTTGGAAGTTTTCTAAATCGAATTTATTTTTTGTTTTATTAGCTTTCTGTTATTTCAGTATTGAGGGTTGAGTCAGCTGAAACAAAATCCAAGTAAGTTTTTATTTTAAGTCGTTTGCAACGGCTATCAGCAAAACAAGATGACATATCCTGTTTTGATGAAGAGCATCGCTATGCTTCCCGCAGGAATTGAATTACGGGAATATGGCCGTAGAATAATAATATAAAGCTGTGTATTTGAATTATTGTGTTATTTGAAACATAATAGTGTTATTGTTTATGATTTCTAATTTAAATTATTATTAAATTGAACTCATATATATGGGAATAATATAATTAATGCAAAATATACCAGAAATATAAAAAAAGATAGTTTTAAGAAGAAGAACACATTTTACACTTTAATTAAAAATATCATATAAGAAAATATTTCTCGGTCGTGTGTCTGCTCCTATTCTCAAATAAAAGAATGTGTAAAAGATAACTTTACGATGTCAAAAACTCCACGAAACTTACTCAGTTATATCCCAATAAAAAAAAGTACTTTATTTCTTATAAAGCAATAATTTTACCTATCCTATTATTTTTTGTTTCAGCTATATTAGCGAATACTTCGTTTCTTTTTTTCTGTACTATTCCATATTATGGTACCTAGTCAAGCTGTTACCAAGTAACGTTTTCACCACAGTTCTAAGTAACGAAAAGTTGACGTAGTGAAGCATTCAAAATAACTAACGCTGAGGAGAATTCGGAAACTGTTTTAAGTATATTTGCAAATTCTTTTTGAAATCGATAAGAAACTAAATGCTAAGTGGAAAGAAAATTTTCAGAATATGCACTGACAATAAAGTGACAAAAAGTGCCTATACGAATTCGCGAATTAGTTTCCGTCGCTTTCACAGTTATGGAAATTACACTGTTTCTCCCTCGTCCTACGCCCACTTCTTCCGACTTTCTATTTTGAAACTGCTACAGACAAACAATGATATATAAGATTAGCCATAAATTTGGATTGCATCGAGTGCAGCAATATCAGTGAAATTGAATTCGGTTCGACCGCCGTTAAACTTCTATGTATCCTTAAACAGGGGATACTAACATGGAGGAAACAAATAACAAACACACATAAATTGTTATCAGTGCGCTCGACTTGATATCGTCTGGTTGCAGGCTGTAGCCATCCTCTAGCTAGGCAGAGAATTGATAATGGAAGGAGGCGAGACGAGCGGTATTTATTAAAGTTTTTTAGGACATTATAGGAATATTACACAACATTATCATTAGCAACGTCATTACTTCTCACTTACGTCGTTGCCGTTTTAAAATGTGTTTGAGGGAAGTTATTCATAATATTTATAAATTTTTAATTCTGAATTAATGTTTCTCTGTAGTTTAATATTTACGAAAATAATGCCTAGTTGTATTGATCAAAAATACTTAAATGAAACTACTTATGAAAGTCAAACCTTCTCATTAGAGGATGTTTTGTTCTTGAGTAGATGATTTCCTTGCATGGGATTTGCCGGGTCAGTCTCACTGAAGACTCCAACAACAATCGTCCATCACGTATTCCATCTTCCTTGATATCCTTCTGCTGCCTCATTTGAGGATTATCTAAATTCCGACCTTCATTTTTTCCTTGCTAAGCCCAGTAAATTTGAGTGATTGAAAGATAATTTTGTCTCTGTAACGTTATAAATAATTCTACGTTCTAGCTCAATTCGCACTTTCTGTTAAATGGGTTGCATACCTTTAAGGTAAAATTAACAATTAGCGCAGGGTGTATATTTGGTTACCTACTCTTAGGCTACGCAATTTAGAGGCGTCTGTCTGGTCGCTCTAATTCGATTGGTGCATCAGTTCCTGGTGAGAAGGACATGACCACGGCTAGATAACGATACTGTGTTTGAGGTGAATTTTTAATTTATATTGCTTGAATTGCATGTCTTTGTTGTGGGATTTTTTAAAAAGTTTGCCGGATTGTTTGTTCGATTGATTGATGGCGTTTTATTGTGGAAATAACACGATTCTCGAAAGATTTCGGATATAAAACCAAGTTTTATAAGGAGGCGCAACCGTCAAGGGGCCGAGATTTTAGTGTTGTATTTTTTTGGCAGTAGCTTCAGGATTGTTATCAATTTAGTGCTACGGGAAGGTATTTATAATTCGGTTGCATAGCCCTAAATATTGTAGACAATTCTGTAGTTATTGGCAAAAAAATACAACACTAAAATCTCGGCCCCTTGACAGTTGCGCCTCTTTATATTATTTGTTTACTCAATGCTTAATACATATTAAAAGCACAATTAATATGATAATAATTAGTATTAAACCAATTTTAATTTTGAATTTTTTTCTTACAGGTGTCAAAGGAGTAAGGATACCGGTAAGTCCTATTGCAATTTTATACACAATGTACCCTAAATTAACAGTTAATTTATTATTATCTAAGTTATTAACGGAATGATGTTTAAGTAAGGAACGTTTTACAAATTTCTTCAATTTCGACTCTTTAATCACTATTTATAAAGATTAGAAAGTTCCACTTGCCTTAAAACAGTTTTTGTTTTTGTTGTCGAAAGAATTTTCACCTGTTGCCCTGTGTTGTTAAAAGCTGTGTATATATATATTGTCATGTATTTTAAACTATAAAAGAAATTAAAACCCGATTATTAAATAAATAAAACTAAAAATAAACTCAGGTACAACAAGGATAAAATAAAATAATCCTCTTAATAAAACAAATAACGAGAAACTTACGTATGGTATACTCAATAGATAAATACAAGTTTAAAAAAAGGGTATCATGACGGAGAACCATCTGCATAAATCTGCTGTAGAACACCTGTTGAGGCGAAAGAGGTCAACGAGCCACATGTAAACAAAGGGTCAGCTACGCTAAAACAAACCAAACGTAAACAAATCAAAGGCGAAAATAAAGTAAATGCATTGTACAATGCTTTTTTTAAATAATCAGTAACAGAACAGATGTTATTTACATGCTTGAAACAAAATTTAAACGATTTTCAACACAACAGTTAAACAAAGATGGACTTTATTTCTGTAAATTTCTTTTAAAATTATAATTAAATAGTGTAAGACTTACCTGTGAAACCTCCAGTCTAGTCAAATGACTAGACACAATGTAAATTATATCCTAAGAAGTGTTGTGTAGTGATCTTCGAAGGGTTCAGTGATGTTTCGTAGAAGTGAACGGCAGGAAAAAATGGGTATCCACAAATCAGGGGATAAGGATGCTGAAAATGACATAATTTCATAGGAAAATTAAATAATAAAGTTAAGAAAGGCAAAAATACAAACAATAATGACAGATGGAAGTCAAGAAATTCATGGTTTGGCAAATTTTCTGCATGTTCCTTAGAAACGAAACAAAAGTTGAGTTGTTATTGGGTAGTGAAAGAAGCAAACCCACGTCCAGATCGCTCCTGAAATAAATTGAGAAAATTATAATTTAAACTGGAAATTTATATTCCCAGGACTTTCAAATGATGGGTCAAGGTCAAATGCGAAAAAGTAACGGAAACGCAGCTTCAACTTACCAGGAATAAAGGTAAAAATTATCCTAATTAATGAGCAGCCACCTGATTGGTCGAAATCCAAAATTGCATCCAAGGCCTATTTGGTGTACACAAATCCAGCAAACGGTGCAATAACTGCTAGAACAGTTAACCATCATAACTGGACCACAAGCGTCAAAAACTTAAAACAGGTCTGCCAATTCAAGTGCAATTAAAACGACTCGGTAACCCGAAAGTGCAGAGCTTACTCCGAACTGAAATTTTAAACCTTAAGTTTATTAATTTTGTTAATATCTAAAAGGACACTGTCCTATATCTGTTGTAGATTTAATTAGTTTTAATTAGCGCAGGGACATAGGTTAAGAAACGTTTTTGCTTTTGATTGTCTGATATTTGCAATAAAACCTAACATTTTGAGTGCCATCTATGTTTAATTGAAATAACTAAAGCATTTTTTTTTCCCGTTTTCTGGCCTTGCATCGCTGTGCTTTGGCCAAACTAAAGCATTTAAATTCATCTCAGCTGGATATCTAAAATACAGCAGACTCAGAGACATCTAGCTGTCAAATATCAAAGAGATATCCATTCTGATAAAGATCTCTAACTTTTCTAAATCCTTACAAATCAAATGAATATAAACCAGCACGAATTTTAAATAACCTCTATTCAACAATAGTACAACAGCAGATTTATAGGTAAGATATTTCCTCGATGGTAGAAGGGAACCCCCAAAGGCCCTGAAAGGTAAAAGAGTAATTATAGCAAACCTATAGTAAGTTTCACGTTAAATTATCATAAAATCATGCGCACTGTCGCTTATTAATGAAACATTGAAATAATTCTGCCCAGAGGAGGACTGATCGTTGCCATAAGGTCGATTACTCAAAACTATATACAAGAACTTAAAAAAAATATATTTCTTATGAACAAACTATATGCAATTTCTATAGAAAATAAAATTAAATTTTTAAACTAAAAAAGCTTAATTACTATAGCATGCATTAAAATATAAAAGTAAAATTAATATCTAGAACGTGCAAAAATCTGAATTTAAACTTACCTTAAATTATAAAAACAATAAAACAAATAAAATATAAATTCAAAATCAAAAAAATCCCCTAAAGTCTCATATCTTAACATTTATCTTGGCGCCCAACGTGGGGCCCGAAAGGAAGAAAAACAATAAAAATAAAAATATCCCTAAAATTCCCCGTGCATAACATAATATCGAAACTATGTGAAACCATACTGCAGGAGGAATTTATAGAAAAACATCGGGTATAGTCGGTAATTCTTGTAGATACATCATCAATCAATTATAAATTGTTTAAGTTAAGTTTAGAAAAGCTTCTAAAACTATAACCATGATGTTATTACCTTGTTGTCCTTATTTTACTTCAGCTAGACAACTTTACGTTACTACGGAATGTATCCTACCTTGGTGTAACTTCCAGCCATTGATTTAAACAAGTATCGTTTCTTTTAGCGGCGTAATGTTTTTATTTATACACGAGATAAAACTAAATTGCCGCTTCGAGTAAGATGTGGCAGTAGCCAAATGGCTGTACAAACCATTACTTCATTTTTAATAACCGATATCAAGATTTTTATCGTCGTGAATATTGAAAATTCAGTACTTGTGTCCTAGGATTAACGTCACGAATAGCCTATTAAAATCTCCTTTCAAATCGTGTGGTGAACTTACAATAAATAAACTGCTGAACAATTGAAACGTTAAACGAGAAATTTTAGACCATGGTCATGGTCGTGCGAGGGAGACTCGCCTATGGCAAATTTTGAGTTCCTCTTCTTGCGCATAAATAAGGAATAAGAATAAGTTTATTTACAAAAAAAATGAGCAAATTGTATGAACAATATTGTAAAATTACTAATAAATATCTTGAGTTTTTAGCTCGGAATCACTAGGAAGCCTTACGGAGGATTTAGTCAATAACTTAACAGAAAGTTGGAAATTGCAATTTTTTCTGGACTACAATAAACTGTAAAAATTTCAACAGTTTTTGTATATCAGTATTTATAGAAACATTTTAATTGTTAGAAGAAAAAACAGTGACTTAATAAACTTAACAAAATTTTAAATTAATTTTTTGTTCAAAAACATTTTTACGTAACAATTTCTAGTTTTTAGAGCCACACTTCTAAAACATGGCGTCATAACCCCAATTCCTTTTACAAGCATTTTTGGACAAACTTTTGTATGCATTAAATAATTGAGAAGTGTGCTTAACAATCGACCGATTGTTTTGTATCGCTTTTATCAAATTTATGCATTACTTTACCGTTGCATTGTTAGAGCCAGATATGTTACCACGAACCAGCAGAATAATAGACCTACTGGCGCCGACAGAGGGTTAGCGACATATTTGTGGCTTGTGACGGGTCATATTAGACCACTGGATGATGATAAAACTTAATTAAAATTCGTAGTCTCTAGTTAATCTCCTGACAATAATTCTCGAGTTTTTTTCGTAATGCTGCTTTTTCAGTTATGTAAATCAGTCAACATCATTTTTCGATTAATTAACATGAATGGTGCAAATTTACAGGTATTAACTATTTTTACCATTAAGTTATATATTTTGAATTAATATCTAATTTTTGAATAAAATAATTATATCACTCTACGATTTCATGTCAAACTTAAGTATTACTTTTCTGAGCAGTTCAGTTCTGTGTTCTGTCCAAGTATATTAACAATAATAATAAAATTGTTGACGTCTTTTTATGCGAGTTATAATCATTATTTTCGAATACAGTTGAGAAATCTATTTTATACTCTATATAATTTTATTTGACCCACTTTGATTTAATGAACTATAAATACTTATGTTTCATCAGTATTTTGTAACTTGGTTATTTATGGCGAGTCTTAATTAACTTTCGATGGATAGCTGTTTGATAAACGTCAATAAAATGGTAGTTAGGGATGACGCTAGCTGCTATACATTAATAGAATTTTATATTAAATAAATTAAATAATTAAATATTACTCTATCATGTGGTTTAAAACCCGTTTTCTATACGTTTCAGATAGCAAGTTAAATTTATTATTTAAGGTAGCTCAGGGGAAATTTAAGTAAAATTTTACGGTTTTCAATAAATTGTAAAAATCCTACAAATAGGTAAGTTGATAGGTCCATTAAATGGCATTGAAATAGATTACCTATGCTTTAAAATTCCAAGAGAGGAATATTTCAATGTAGCAATAAATTATATCTCAAATTTTAAATTGTTAAAAATTGAACTTCAAGGATTGAATTCCTTGAGGAAATCTTAAGAATAGGTGGAAGAATTGACTCCTCGAATTTTTCACACGATAAAAAACATCTGATAATATTATGAGCCAAACATCTTCAATTCAATTTTATCATTAAATCGAAGACGATTTTGGCCAATAGCAGGAAGAAATTTGGCAAAGACTAAATATAACTTGACCAATTATGGGCAAGTTACCTGTGATACGCCTGACTCCAATGAATGTATTCCAAATAGTGGGGGTTGATTATGCTCGGTCATTTATTATAAAAACTAGTCTTGGTAGAAGTATCAAAATCTCAAAAGTATGTATTAGCTTATTTATTTGCTTTATAGTAAAACCGATCCACTTAGAATTGGTTATAAAATAAACTACAATAATTGCATTCCTAACAGTATTCAGACGATTTGTTTCACATATGAGATAACCATAACATATTCATAGTAATAATGGAAAAAATTTTGTTCGAGCCAATTCTAAGTTAAGACATTTTTTAAATAAAAATAGGAAACAATAAATTGGTTGATAATTTTTCTGCAGATGGTATTAACTGGCATTTCATACTTCAGTTTGGTGGCCTATGGACAACAGTATTGTCTAATGTAATATTGACTTTCGAGGATTTCTATACAGTTTTGGTGCAAATTGAGGAGATACGAAACTCCCGACCCAGCAATACATTATCCGCTGATTCTAATGATCTCAATTCACTCACTTCTTCTCATTTTCTTATTGAAAAATGAATTACATTCTTGCCAGATAAGATATTACTCACATTAAAAAAAAATAGACTATGCATATGCAGGAAAATGCAAGAAGAGATATTTGAGAAAATATCGCAATATCCTTTCATGTGTTTTTTCTCTACTTTTCTTTTTTGGGATTTATTACATTTCTTAAAATTTCTATCAAACAAATTTGATTTACCTAAAAAATATTCAAATTAACCAGTTTAAAATGGGAAATAAGCTCTAGGCCTTTGACGAGATGTGAAAGGAACAGGTTACTCATTTATTTTTTTTCACTAAATATTTCCACACTTTATTTTCCAAATGCGGTATAGTAGCGAATTTTATTTAGACACTCAACAACGAGCACTTCATAAAACAAAAAACTAAATCCATGACCAAGTATTACTGCTTCTTTGAATGCGGTAGATCAGTCACGGTCAATTAAAATTCTTTAAAATGCTTTCCGTTGCATTGTTTCAGCGAGACATATGCGGCTAATGATTTTTTGTAATTGCGAACGACCGTCAACCCTGTTTTATTGTTCAGGTAAGCGATGGCTCGAATTTGGAATAAACGTTGTCTAGTTTAATTGCAAACATCAACGCCGGTCTTCTTTACCTGCATACATTATTATTTGTATTGCAGCATTGGCTGATTTTCGGAGAAATTACTGGAATTCACTAAAATAATGTGTGTATTTACGAATAAAAGGCAAACCACAAAATGACAACTTTATTATATTAATTTTTCTACTACCGATCGTAAAGTACTGACTTTGCACATGCTGTAGAGTGCGTAAAGTTAAACTTTACGCACTAGTGCGTAAAGTAATATACTAAAAAATTGCATATATAATAATCACATCTTATTTTAAAAGCCTTAAATGTGGTTATTTAATTTTATGTAGTCCATTTATTTAATATCACGGTATATTATTATAAAACATACCTACCTAATTTTCAGTATTCTTCAACAATAATGATTGAATTTTTTACAATTCTGAAGTTTAATTTATATTCTTGACATTGACATAGACAAAGAAATAATAGACATTGATTAGTTTCACTCACTTAAAACTAAGTGGGCTATAACAGTATTGTGATTTTTAAATGACATATTAAGTTTTGACGTAATCGGTAAATTTTGACGTTTCACATTATTATTAGAGGTAGAAAAAATATTGTACGCAATTCGTGCGAAAAGTGAGCTTTTTTCGCTCATGGGATTGTCGCCAAAATTCTCATTCTTGAACAAATCTCTCCTTACGCATTTGTTGCATAAATAGCTATTTTCTAAAAATCGTTTGAAAATCTTCGAACACAATTTTGGGTAGGTTTAGTACATACTTAGGGTCAAAAGTCAGTGATGTTGCCAGAGAGAGGTCTGGGTGGTTTACCCTAAAGTCAACTGTACAGTAATTTGATGTAATTTCTTTTAAAGACACTGAAAAGAGTTGGAACCTTTGTTCTGATAGTAATACGAAAACATCAATTTGTCAACTTGACGCACGTTTCGTCAACCACGTTAGCATCATCCGGAAGTTCTTTTAAAGACGAATATTTGATTTTGTCAATGAAAATTTGTGTATAAATCGGTTTAAAAGTAATTATATTCAGCAGAAAGGCACTACATAGTTTGAAAATATATGGAACCACTTTTGTAGCATAAAATTATAAAGGTTATAAAGGTATAAAATTCTGAAAAGTGTAAAAGTATAAGAAGCTTAAGCAGGAAGTTTAAAGAGTATTAAGAGTGTTAATCATATTAGGTATAAAAAGCATAAAAGTATAAAAAGTATAAAAAGTATAAAAAGTATAAAAAGTATAAAAAGCATAAAAAGTATAAAAAGTATAAAAAGTATAAAAAGTATAAAAAGTATAAAAAGTATAAAAAGTATAAAAAGTATAAAAAGTATAAAAAGTATAAAAAGTATAAAAAGTATAAAAAGTATAAAAAGTATAAAAAGTATAAAAAGTATAAAAAGTATAAAAAGTATAAAAAGTATAAAAAATAAAAAGTATAAAAAGTATAAAAAGTATAAAAAGTATAAAAAGTATAAAAATTATAAAAAGTATAAAAAGTATAAAAGTATAAGAAGTATGAGAAGAATAAAAATACAAGAAGTATAATAGTATAAAGAGCATAAAGAGTATAAAGAGCATAAAGAGTATGAAAAGTATATAGAGTATATAGGGTATAAAGGGTATAATAAAGAGTATAAGAATATAAAGAGTATAGAGTATAAAGAGTATAAAGAGTATAAAGAGTATAAAGAGTATAAAGAGTATAAAGAGTATAAAGAGTATAAAGAGTATAAGGAGTATAAGGAGTATAAAGAGTATAAAGAGTATAAAGAGTATAAAGAGTATAAAGAGTATAAAGAGTATAAAGAGCATAAAGAGCATAAAGAGCATGAGTATAAAGAGTATAAAGAGTATAAAGAGTATAAAGAGTATAAAGAGTATAAAGAGTATAAAAGGTATAAAGAGTATAAAGATTATACAGAGTATAAAGAGTATAAAGAGTATAAAGAGTATAAAGAGTATAAAGAGTATAAAGAGTATAAAGAGTATAAAGAGTATGAAGAGTATGAAGAGTATAAAGAGTATAAAGAGTATAAAGAGTATAAAGAGTATAAAGAGTATAAAGAGTATAAAGAGTATAAAGAGTATAAAGAGTATAAAGAGTATAAAGAGTATAAAGAGTATAAAGAGTATAAAGAGTATAAAGAGTATAAAGAGTATAAAGAGTATAAAGAGTATAAAGAGCATAAAGAGCATAAAGAGCATGAGTATAAAGAGTATAAAGAGTATAAAGAGTATAAAGAGTATAAAGAGTATAAAAGGTATAAAGAGTATAAAGAGTATACAGAGTATATAGGGTATATAGGGTATATAGGGTATATAGGGTATAAAGGGTATAATACATACTATAAAGGGTATAAGAATATAAAGGAGTATAAAGAGAATAAAGAGTGTAAAGAGTACAAAGAGTATAAAGAGTATGAAAAGTATAAAGAATATAAAGAGTATAAAGATTATAAAAAGTATAAAGAGTATAAAGAGTATATAGGGTATATAGGGTATATAGGGTATATAGGGTATAAAGGGTATAAAGAGAACAAAGAGAATAAAGAATAAAAAGAGTATCGAGTATAAAGAGAATAAAAAGTGTAAAGAGTACAAGAATGTAAAGAGTATAAAGAGTATAAAATATAAAAGTATAAGAAGCATAAAAAGTATAAAAGTAAAGAGTATGTAGAATGTAGAGTATAAAAGTAAAGCGGATAAAAGTATAAAATGAATAATATACATAAAAATTATTAAAAGTATAAAATATAAAGTTGATTATAAATATATCACCAAACTAGATTTCGTAATTTGCAAGTTTTCAGTTAACTAAAAATAATTTTTTTTTTCAATAAGAATCAAATACAATTTTCAATTAGAAATTTGTAAAATACGTAAAATTACAATAGTAAAGTATAAAGTATATAGGAAGTACGAAAGTACTTATAAAAAGTATAAAGAGCACTAAAATTTTAAAAAGTATAAAAAGTATGTACCGTATAAAAAGGATATAGTATAAAATTACAAAAGTTTGTTATAAATTATTCATAAAGAATTATTCATTAGCCCCAAACTAGGTTTGCTGTTTGTGCCTTCTTAACTGATATTTTTTCAATAAGAATTATCAATAAAATTTGCAATGAGAAATGTGTAAAATGCATAAAGTTATAGATAATAACAAAGTATAAGAAGTATTAAAAGTATGAAAACTGTGAAAAGAATGAAAATGTGAAAAGCATAAGTATAAAAAATATAAAGTATAAAATACATTGTAAAGCATAAAAAGCCAAAAATAAAACTTTTCTCTATAACTTGACTGCTTAGACCATAAAATTTCTCTTCATACCCATCTTTCTATTTTATTTTCATGACCACTGAAAAGGCGCCATTATTAATACGAGCTAATTTTTCTATTACTACTTCCTCACTTTTAAAACTTAAAAACACTGATGCAAATAGTATAAGTTAATTATTTTGATCGAAAAAAAAAAATAAAAAATCAGTGGGACCGACCAACCTCTAGATATCTAGTGGATGTATCACGTTGCGACCTGAGATTATGATTACTTAGTACATACTAATTATAATCTCTTGTTACCGATAGGTGTATTATCGGATGTACCACTGATCAGAATATCTTTTTTTTTACCGCCTTTATTTACATATAAACAGTATAAACACCCCATAAAACTTTACTTCCGATGCATCGATTGTATCGATGTAAGAACTCGCAGATTTACACTGCTGATATGCAAATGGAATAAATGGCGCTACGCAATACCTAATCCCTCTGTGGAACAGTATTTTCAGTGTTTAAATACGATTTCCATGAAACTTTTACTCGGTTGTTTGCACAAAGCTTTATAAAAGCTTAACCAAACACGAATTCAGTATGTTTACTGTTTTTTACGCTTAATGGAACATAAAGGAAAATTAAATTTCTGGCAATGTTTACGTAGTGATGAAATAATAAGGAAATTAATTTTTACAGCAAATTAATCGCATCATTATCGGTCGGGCTTACATGTTTAGTATAGGGTGAACCAAATAAACTGAGAATTCGTGGTAGTACTTGTAGGATCGATAGTATTTTATTTCTTGAAATTTATGAGTGATTAAAAAACCTTTTTTTCCTGGTCAATCTTTGGTCTTCATTTTCCTTACAAAACTACAATACCTACAATAGAAATTATCAGTGATAATTATTGAATATTCTATATAATTAAAGAGATTACACTTTGGTGGGAGTATAAAGAGTATAAAGAGTATAAAGAGTATAAAAAGTATAAAGAGTATAAAGAGTATAAAGAGTATAAAGAGTATAAAGAGTATAAAGAGTATAAAGAGTATAAAAAGTATAAAAAGTATAAAGAGTATAAAGAGTATAAAAAGTATAAAGAGTATAAAGAGTATAAAAAGTATAAAGAGTATAAAGAGTATAAAAAGTATAAAAAGTATATAGGGTATATAGGGTATATAGGGTATAAAGGGTATAGGTAATGAAGAGTGTAAAGAGTATAAGAATATAAAGAGTATAGAGTATAAAGAGAATAAAGAGTGCAAAGAGTACAAAGAGTATAAAGAGGTCTTCATTTTCCTTACAAAACTACAATACCTACAATAGAAAGTATCAGTGATAAATATTGAATATTCTATATAATTAAAGAGATTACACTTTTGTGGTCGGTAAAAATTGCATTAAGTTTTATCCATAATTGCTCGAGAGAGCCCTAATATTATATATCATTTGTGCATTAAATGTACCAAAAATTATAATGGAACCTATTTGATTCTTTTTACATGTATTTGAAGGAAATTTAAATGTATTTACCCAGATTTGTTTGCCCAAATATATTATTCGAGTGTACATTACTAAGATCTCCGATGTTTCAAATAATATGATGAGACTCTACACGTCATCATATAATATCTACCTATATATAGAAGGATATTTTAAAAATTGGATAACTTTAAAACGCGCTACAAATAAAACATTCCTCCATTAAACTCCTCCAATTTTAAATTTTAGCAATCAAAAATGCAACTTTGAGAGTCTGCTTTATATTCAACTGAAATTAAATTTCGTCGGCCACATACGGAGACTCGTATTAGATTACGAGCTAATGTACTTTTCATTATCCGCGAATAGGAAATACAACGGATCTCATCACATATTTTTTGATTACAGGATATTCAGGCTTTTGTACGCGAGTATCTTGGGGTGGGCTGGATAGGTACTTGCTCACGGCAGGATTATCCCGCTTAGGATTTGCTCTCCAGACACGTATTTACAAAAGAGCCTATATATTTTGTGAATAACTAAGGAATAGGCTTGTCGGGAATGTAATTATCAACAGGAATGTCCCATGTGATTAGAGTCTCAGCGCTATTGCATTGGAAATCCGTTTAACTTTTTCTTCCGTGGAATGCCAATTATTATATCGTGCGATGTAATCCGTATAATACGTTCAAATTTTCAAATTGTGGGAACAGCACTAAGAGGATAGGTCGTTTGTTTACAATATTGTTTATACTTATGTCAAAGTTGCAAAGTAGCACAGAATAAAACATACCGAAAATAAAGAAATATATATTTTACTCTACTATGGGAAAAATGACCTATGGAAAAAAAACTATGGGAAGAAATGGTCAGTGGTAAAAATGGAGTGACAAAAGTGTCGCTAAACCCGCTAAAATACAGTCCACTGATACGGTTATTATTTAACCGCAACACAAAGTATTCACCAACAGTAGAAAAAACTGAATTTTTCTCCAATACCTATAATTTATTATTTATTATTTCCGACAAGACGGTTGAAACAAATTTGAGTTAGTAAATCATTTTTCCTAAGAGCGTGCGGAAAATATCACTTTTCCGCACGCATTTTAGTTTCGAAGGTTGTACTTTTCCGCACTAGTGCGAAAAAATGTTATTTTCCGCACTAGTGCGGAAAAACGTATTTTTCCGCGAAAGTAATTATATTTTTCTTAGCTCCTATAACTTTAAATTTCAAAAATTCACGTAGCATATAGTCATGACTGTCTCATTTTGACGTTTCTCAGTCACATAACAATTAACAAACGTCAAGTCAAACAGTAGCATCTTTTTAAAGTAGAGTCTGGTTTCTTAATTAAGTAAAAAATGTATTCATCACGCTCCTAGGAAAAATATTGTTCCTAACACATGCGAAAACTGTCTTTTCCGCACTCGAGTGCTTCCGAACTCCGCTTCGCGTCGTTCGGTCAACGGCAGTCGCGTGCGGAAAATTACAACTTTCCGCACTTGTTAGGAAAATAACTATATCAGTTTAATGCATAGAATAAAATCCATTAAATGCAATTTATAATGCAAAATTTTAATCAGAAAAATTATTAGTATAGATTATTTGTATAAAAACAGTTAAACAAAATGTAAGACATATTATGATAGTTGGTTTTGATAGTATCACCATCTAAATTATTATTAATAAGTACATCAAATTTATTTTTTTTTGCAGACCAGTTTCAGTTTCTTAAATTAATTCAATATTAGTTCTCGTTAAGTCCTCCTTCCTCCATTTTTAAAATTTTTTATTATTGTATATGTTAGTCTTAATTTTATATGACAAAAATTACACAACGATTGGGTTTGGCTTCCCGTGATTGTGTTATTTAAATTTATGACATTTCTCTATGTGAGACACTTTTATGTTAAGCTTTTGCCAGTAATTTATTAGGGATGTATTTTCGAACCAATCCGCAGATAATTCTGCTGCTTTATAAAAATCAATAAAATATTTTTGAATTTATTAGTTAGGTATAACGACAGTGCAGTTAGCACTTCTATCTACTAAGGAATAAATAGGCAACTGAAAAGATTTTTTCCTGGCGCATGCACCATTTTGTTACAAATAACGAAAATAACTTGTAAAATTGGACATAGGAGTACTATGCTAATGATTCTATAAAATTTACAAAAACAAATCGCCTCCAAAGAATATTTTTTAAAAAGTAAATGAACTTTAACTAATTCCTTATATACACGACATGGTCTAACGTCTAACATAAACTGCTGGAACTTTCAGTGTAAAGTAAAAATGTTCTCATTGTCAATGCCTAATCAACAATTCCAATCCGCTTATGGTGTACAAGTATTAATTTACTAAAATATTTCAATAACCACTGAGTATTATATGTAAAATGTAATTTCGTCGACTAAATACATTACATTTCAATGAGTATAATTTACTGCAAGAATTTAATTAAAATGACAAGTAGCCCTTTAGCAGTCGAATGCCTTATGGACGTACCGAAAGGAAAACGATTTTAGTTTGCAATAAAGGTAGGAATAGTTTCGAAACCTCAGCAATGTTGTACAAGCTGACAGTGAAAACGCACCTGTAAAATAAGGTTTATAAGTTTCATAACTGAAACTTCTAGAAGATCCGAATTTGAACTTTAAGCCGCCCTGCATTTAACTTTACGTAAACTACATGAAATTTTAAGCCAAGGCTTTAAGTTTAATGAAAATGTTTTCTTAGTTATTTAAATAATATAGAGACAAGGATTTTAGTAGAGCAGTAAAAAAATAATTTAGTTTGGAAACTTTTGTTAATGGCTGTTTTATTCATTCATTTTAATTTAGTTTTTTTGCTTTGTTGAAGCATTGTGTAAAAATACAGTGAGGTTGATAATACGTTTACATATTAAATTGTAAACATACAGTTGTTGAATTATTCCTTATGCCCTAAAATTTATGTTCAATTTCAAACTTTAAAGAAAAACGAGAATATCAATTAGATTCAGCTGAATTAATATTAATTAATAATAATGCTATGGAGTTAATTTACAAGATTGGGCAAAGTTTTTGACGGTTGGATCTTGATAAACCCGAAGCCCTATAATAGACTCCGTGTAGAATTATACGAATGCGAACTCACTTGAAAGCTCATGTTATGTTGTCCCATTACTATTCATAATAATTAATCGAGTTCCTTCTTACTCGCGCTGAATGGAGTCGTCGGAAATATAACGGAATTTATACAAAGCATAGGAAATTCCCTGTTTCTGTAAATTTCGGTGTAGAAGATTATGTTACTTAATAATAATTAGATGTTTAAGATTCATGCTTAAAGCGTTTACAGCTCGAACATTGTAAAATTATTTCACTGGAATATTCATTTATTGACTCATTCTCTGTATTGCGAAGATTCTAAAAGATTAAGTGAGGTAATTAACAGTACTGAAAGAGTTATCAAATTTTTAGATGTGGATTTTGTTTTGTACAAACATAATCATTGAAATTTTTCCAACCAGGCGTTCCTTTAACAGACCATGTTTGATGATAGTTGGAGATTAACGTTTATAACCAATGAAATTTCTCTAAACAATACTTTTAAATATTAGCTGGAGGAATAGATAGTTTGATTAATTTTTAATAGAAAATTAGTCATATGCTAAAATCCATGCGCAAGTGTTTAAATATTTTTTGAGACAGCTGAAAAAATTCGAGATACTATCAAGGACAGTCAAGGTGACAAATTCATGTGTCGTTTATCAGTGTTATCGACAATTCATAATATTTTCAACAATTTTGAACTACAAGTCTGTCTTGATTACAAACACCATAAAGAACTCAGTTTGTTCCATGACTTTCTCACTTACTACGTCTCAGATTGCTGCTGAAGTAGATTCTACGTCATCAACAGGGTTGCAAGATTCGGAAAACTCATGAAATTATTGAGGTGA
Organism: Rhagium mordax; assembly: GCA_963680705.1. NCBI lineage: Eukaryota > Metazoa > Arthropoda > Insecta > Coleoptera > Cerambycidae > Rhagium > Rhagium mordax. The sequence goes on from OY796656.1 coordinate 15,957,208, forward strand.
ACAATTTCAAAAGAATGTTTTATGGTTTATTACTGTAAAAGGCGAATAAGGAACTTGTTTTGTCAATGAATTAAACTTTTTCTTTAATTGGTAAACAATAGTAAACATAACTCGCAAGAAAATTTACTAATTTTTACGAACTTCACATTCAATATCCTCATACACTTAATGTTTGGGCAGGTATATTAGGTGCATATATATTATAATCTCTTTTTTATCGATGGTAACTTAACTGGCCAAAAATATTTGGATCTGATTTAGCAACAAACTATTCCACGTATTTATGATAATATTAGGTGCAATAATTAATTCACATTAAAATATGCTAAGGCTAAGTACCTTATTTTCTTGTATATACCCTACCCTTACCCTTAAATAAATTAATATTTGGAATCTCCTTAAGATAAGCTGAAAGACATTTAAATTTCGTAAGTCCTTCATCAAATAAACAATTTTTTTGTTGTAGTCTTAATGTAGTATTAATACTATAGAAATTCTTCATAATTCGCATATTATAGGCGTTGATGTCTTCATTATATTTGATTTTTTGTAAAAGGTATTCAGGTATTTGGTTAGAGAACAATTTTATTTATAAAGGGTGGCCCATAATGTAGTGACACATTTTGAAGTCTAATAACTTTACCTCTGAAAAACTTATAGGTAAGTTTTTGATGTTCGATAGAAAAACTAAAAAAGTCTTCTTGTGTTGCAAAAAAATACAGGGTGTACCAAAGTATAAAACGATTTTAATCAAAATATGGAATTCAAGAAATTTAATAACAAGAGAAACTAACATAATAATAATAACTAGCCTAATTTTTAAAAATTGTGTCTAAAAGATGATGACCTTCTCTTCTTGAAGATTCTTCTACTCTAGACACCATATTTCGCATAGCATTGTGCAACATTAATGGAGAAATATTCCGGATTTCTGTTCGAATATTTTCTTTTAATTCGTCGATATTTTGCTGATTATTGATGTAAACCCTGGATTTTCAACAATAAAAGCGCGATGATTAATTTTTCGAAACCGGCAGTACGTTCTGTCTATTTGCGCTGTCTATTTGACAATTATAACAATTATAAATCTCTGTGGTTACGCTTCAAAAAAATAGTAGTATACACAATGTATCTTTACGTAGTTATTTTTTGACTTGAATTTTTATACTTTGGTACACCCTGTATTTTTTTACAACACAAAAAAACTTTTTTTATCGAACAACACCAAAAACTTACCTATAGGTTTTTCAGAGCAAAGTTATTAGACTTCAAAATGTGTCACTACATTATGGGCCACCCTTTATAAAAAAATCATAGAAATATAATATGATATTTCTCTTCTTTTTCTTTTTTTTTTGGGATTTATTACCACATTCCGTGAGATTCCTATCCAAAAAAATTCAATTTATCTAAAAAATATTCAAATTAACCAGTTTAAAACTGGGAAATAACCTCTACGCTTTTGACGTAATGTCAGAGGATCAGTTAGAGGGTGTTTTTTGACAACTAATGGGAAGTAGTGAGGGATAAGTACATCCCTCTGGTGGTCAGTTGCTACTACCAGTCAAGACATCGACGGTGTCTCTGTGACCGATAGCGGCTTGCCAAGCACCAAGAGCGGTGACCTCTAGCCCTGATGGACTAAAACATGCTTAATAAATAGAATTATAGGAAACAACTACTGGACGGGCAAAGGCCCCTACTCCCATTGAATTATACCTATAAATCCAAATTGGTAGCCAAGCCCGTCCAGTAGTTGTTTCCTATAATCCTATTTATTAAACTAATAGGAATTAAATTAATACAAAAATACTGCGCTGACGTTTCGGAAACTATATCCGTTTCCTTTTTCAAAGTTTAGGCTTTAGATTTTTATGTAACGTGTAGAATAACACGGCATAAAATAAAAATTGTTTATATCATTTCCATAGATACTTACCATAGAAACGTTGAAAAATATACTAAATAATTATTAATTTTATTGAGTTCTTCTCTCAACATTAGTAACCAAGTTGAACAAAATTCTACTGAACAATTTGATACGCATTTATCTTCTTTAAGTAAAATTATTGCAGATTCTTTGATTTTTCTTTTTTTGTTGTCTGCTTCTTTGGTCAAAATTTTTGCTGAATCCCATTTTATCCTGTGATCGTTTTCCCAAGCATGTTCACAAATTTTAGATTTTTCAATATCACCTTTTCTAATATAATCTCAAGGAATGTGGTAATAAATCCCAAAAAGTAAAGAGAAAGAAGAGAAATAATTTGTGAAATGCCACAATTAACATATAAACAATAAATATAATATAATATTTCGTTTACATTAAATTAGTGGAGACAATTAATCATAACACCTATTTTTGTATCTATTACGATTTGGTATTATTCCTATGTCACGATTTTGTAATATCTGAAGCTTAGTTGTATTTACATTTGAGCAATAAATATTTGATCCACAATAAGTAAAATGGGTAATATGAAGTATTATAAACAGTAATTTTTGTTGTATATATGTACTAACTCATAGATATCAGTATTATTAAAGTATATAAAAGCGTCATCTACGTCATAGGTGTAAATCATTTTTTAAACATATTTAAAATGTCATTTATATACAACAGAAACAGTAAAGGAGCAAGACAACTTCCTGGCGGGACGCCAATATTATTATTTTCTACCGATTCAGAACATTTTTCATTTAGCCTAAAACTTGAGACCTATTTGACAAATAACTTTCTATTCAGTATTCACTCCAGTACACACCCTTAAAGGCACATGATAGTCAGTTTCTTTCTCTAACAGAATATCACGATCGATTGTCTCAAATCCAAAAATTACTGCACATATTGTTCTTTTTATCCAACATCGCGTTTCAATTATTTATCCCTGATGTCCCTAAAATCCTAATGCATAAAACATTACACTGATCAATACACTTACTCTATTAGTTATTGTTTTACAAAATTTTTCCGCAAAAAAGTAAAATGTTAATTGGACGTAATTGTTTAGTTCTTATGGATAAGAACTACTGTTGAAGTAAATGTCACACTTAAAAAAATGTCAAATTCACTCTTGTGTACTGAACTTTCTTAAAAGTGATCCAAGTTTTTATTTTATTGGACTTAAACTATCATTTAACTTATCTCTACAGTTCTACTTCATTCACAAATAAGTTCTAACTTTTTAAGAATAAATTATACAACCTTCGCAATAACAAATTCATGAATAATATTACATGTGCGAAGAGAATAAAGACATAATATTCTAAGGACCCTGACAATACAAAAAATTCTAAAGAATATTTGAGTTTCTTATGTGAAAAGTGGGTATTAAAAACGAGCTCGTTGAACAAAAAAGAGGCTCTTGTCGGAGATATTCTGTATACGACTACAACACAAGATAAATGATCGTACTTGACATAATCTTGAAAAAATATTTCGCATTATTCAAAAATCGTGACAAACTCGACCTTAAATCTAATATTATTATTCCAGGGAAGCAAGGACGAGTTGATGTCGGAGTGATTTTATGCCTACTTAGCGATTTTCAGAAAGCGGATAGATATGCATTACTTAGGTACAATTGAAAATAATATAATATACGAGTCTCAAAATTCGTAGCAGCTTACAATTTCGTATTAAGGCAATGCAGATATTATACACATAATTTAATGAAGATATATGATTTTACAATACATCGGTATATAAATATTCTTTATAAATAAGAAAGCTGCAAGGGGCTCCAGATAGGTAGCACGGCAGGGAACGAGGATGTTGCGTACGATATAACTATAATATAGTATTTTTCTGTGGCCAGCATTTATGTGATGATAATTAAGTATGTACTTATATTACTTTACGTACAGTTATTCGATTTATCCTAATATAATCGTTTAGTCATTATAGAGCCCATGTAGTGTTCTAGTGCCTTGAAAATAATAGACATAGACTGATGGTCGAGATGGTAAAGTACCTGCCTCTCACCCAAAAGTCCCGGGTTCGAATCCCGGTCGTGGCAATGGAAAATACTGTGAGAGGGATTTTTCCATTATACACGGATATTGGATGTGTGTCCCTTGTCTTTAAATGTGTAGCCCCCTCCCGCACAAGGTTCAGCCTTCTGGGATAAAAGGGGGTCGTAATTACATGTGGTGTATTTATTATTCTCAAAATCGTTTATAATTTTGATTTTATTAACATAGATGTTTTTTTTCTTTTTCTTACTTAAATATTTTTAAATGTAAACAGTAAATAAACTCCAGTATTTGTGACAATGCTGTGCTATCACGTATACCAGGTGGCCACGAGAATCAGCCCAGGCTTATAGCTCTTTTGTTTATGAACCAACTGTTTTGAAATTTGAAACATGTACCGTAAAGGACGGTTTTTAAGTTTTTTTTGAATAACTACTGTATTTATTTTTTTTTAAATTTGAAAAAATTACTATAGATGCATGTACCATTGGTGGTTATGTTTCTTCTTTTATTTTAATTTTACCCCCCTCCACCAATTTAAAAAAAAAAAATGTTTGCCGTCCGAAGTCACCTCCATTTTTGTTGTGACTTCGGACAAGTATTAAAATCCCTGCAAAAGTGATTTCAAGCTCATGTTTATGCGACTTCGGACACTCTTTTTTAAAAATTTTTAGTTTTCAGCCCTAAATAAAATATTTTGGGATAAATATATTTATTTTTGGCTATATGAGTTAAAAATAAAACATTCTTTATGAACTGAAACGCTTATTTATTTAAGTAAAAAACATAAGTTTTAAAAAACATAAACACAGGTCATAATTGCGATAGTTTCTTGAACCAAGAGTCCTTTTATACACCCGCACCATTGTCCAAAGTCGCCCCCAGTTTGGTGATTTTTTTGATAATCACCCTGTAAAAAAAAACCCAATCATTTTTTTTTACTTTTTATTTGTTACTAATATTAATCAAACATCATGTTTCAATAAAACATTCACCAACAATTAGAATATCAGATAAAATTCACAGCCATTACTTTTCCGATGTTTGAAAAACCGTTAAATAAATGGCGATCACTAAATTCTAAATACGAGGTAAATACTTACGGACGACGTCAACAAGCTTCCACCATACTTTGAACGATACTAAACGAAAAATCGTCCCGCAAGCCGAACTGGATTTTATGATTCGGGTAGCCGCTATTAGACGAAAACATCCGGGGACTACACGATGTCCGAAGTCACCCGCGCTGTCCGAAAACACCTCACTTTACGGTAGGTATATTATAAGACTTATTTTCTAATTTAGTGACGTGTACAGTGTACATTCAAAATGGCAGACAAAAATAACAAGTACGTTCGATTTTTTAAATGGAACTCCCTGTATATTTTATTATTTTTGGAATGTACAGACCAAATTCTATCTGATCACGTTGTAAAATTTGATTTTTTTCAAAAATAAATTTAAAATTTTTAATTTAATTTTTGGGAAAAATTTATTTATTTCCATTCTGTCATTCATACAAATAATAATCCTTAGTAGGTAGTAAGTTAATATTAAGTGTATTGTGGGACGATACATATTAAAGAGTTGGTTTTTTATAAAAAAGTAAATTGTTAAATAATGTTAAATAATTCAAAAATTTTAAAATTATTTTTGAAAAAAATAAAAATTTGACACGATCAGATAAAATAATAAAAATAATAAAATATACAGGGTGTTGCATTTAAAAAATCGAATTTGATGTTATTTTCGTCGGAAACGGAAATCGGCTATTTTGAATGTACACGTCACTAAATTGGAAAATAAGTCTTATATCCAAATTTAAAAACAGTTGGTTCATAAACAAAAGAGCTACAAGCCTGGGCCAGTTCTCGTAGCCACCCGGTATACCTTATTTTCTTAACAATAATAAATGTGAGTATAAAAAAACGTCAAATGGAAATATGGTGGAAGTATTGCTCACATCGTTGTGTAATTAATTTGTCATCTTCCCACTGGTTTGCCAGCTTTCTCTTCAAAACCTTTAATTTGGCCTATGGCAGGTCTCGTGTTGTAGGAAATGAGTTTTTCAGAAAAACGGAATCGAGAGTTAATTTACTTCAAATATATGCCTCAAACATCACTGAATTTAATGTCTGATTTATTTTTGCTTCACCACTGAAATAGAAACTAATTTACGCGAGAATTTAAAATTCTAAAATTAAATTCTTTGTGTGTAAAGTAATGCCATTTTAAAGGGCAAGGACCTTATGTCGAGAAGTTTTTACAGGGACTATTTATAACCGAAATACAATTTTATATAATATTTACCGAGAATATATTTAGCGTCTATTTGTTGCAGTCGTTCACAATTATTGATTCAAGTAGTAAAACAGTTTTGTTCTTTTGTTGTATTATAATACCTAACTTGACGTAGTTTATACTTTACATCAAAGCACACGACTTTGGACGCAAATTTTGTGAACTAAGTTATCATCTTCGGGAGATTAAAACAAAGTCAAACTTAAGATGACATCGCGTATACCTACATTATTGTAACGCAATCTTCTTGAAATATATTTCATGTCACTATCCATAATATGTATATGTAACATTTTCCAGTTGATTCTATCAGTATAATATTCTTGGTATAACTTCATGACCAAAATGGTGCAATGATAAAAAATTTAAGCGATCATTGCATAATGAATGAAGATAAGTAAACAAATTTCACCTTCTTATATTATTGTTAAATTAAATGAATTAACGAATGAAAAATTTGTTTAAAGTTTTAGGCATAGCTCATTATCTTTTTGAATTTTGATTGCCATATACTGTAGTTTATCTGTCAAATGTTTTTTAACGCTATACATATATAAGATGGTCCTGGTTCTTTCGCTTTCAATGCATACTTTGCGTCTAGTAAATTTCCAGAAGAAATAATGAAATAATAATACCTTGATTAATGAATGAGTTGGCCGAATTTGCCTTTGTGATATTAATAGCCACACCCCGCTTGCACTTAATGATATTAAATCAAACGGTATAAATCAACTTTAGCAAAAGTTAATTGCTCACTTTTGAAAGAGACGGTAATTTGTAAATAATTACTACCTTGTTAAAGTTTTAACAGGTTTAGTCACTTACGCTTAAAACGTTTACAAGATATTGACATTGCGAGTCGAGGAAATTCTTTGAAAGTTTTATTGTGTTGTGCAGTATATAATTATTATCTTTATTTTCTATTAAAGACTAAAGGCTGGTACGTGCTCAGAAAATTGTCAGTTCCAACAAAGTATAAACTGGACACTTAAAAATAGTGAGGATTATTGTCTGTTCTCTTTATATGAATTTAATGTAAACTTCTATACCTAGTTATAGTATATTGTCGAAGGGACGCCTAAATAGGTGATAAGTAGCCCAACAATTTTTAATGTTGGGTGGTCTATGGATTTAGTTCCTGCTCGACCTAAAATCAACAATTAGTAAAATTATTTATATATTCAGGATGTTTATCTTCTTCTCCAAAATGATTTGATTCTGTAAATGATAAACTTTGGTACTTTTGAAATATTTTCCGAGCCTTAAACGTACTTGAAATTTGAGATTAAATAAACAGTGATAAATATAAATATATAATAAATGACCTTCCAACAAATTCAGTATAAAGTAGTATAAAAATTCTTCAAATATATTCAAAATTTTTAAAAATATATAATTTTAAATTATGTTATTATTATTGCACGTGCTTTTTAATTTATTTATCTCTATTTTTATCAACGATAATATTATTTCTTGTAAAATATGATCATGCAGTAACCATTGGCTTGATTAACATAATTGAGTAATACCTAATTGTATCTGTAGGAATAAACATATTGCAAATTCTTCCATTATTTGTCATTGAATTTGTAATCAATTTTAAACATCATGTTTACAATAGAGGAATGTAACTGGAAAATCATGAAGGATTTCCTTAACTTCTGTTATTGAGATATTGAAAAACATAATAACTTAATCCCTTACGAGTTTGTGATTCATCACTTATGAAAAATTATTTATAAGAGAATTATCAACATCCTAGTAATTTTCGAATAATTTATCTAATAAAGATTATGTACTTATAATTAAATGACTATATTACCATACATTATGAGAAGTAATCATTTTGAAAGGGTGAATTGCCCGGAAAAATGAGGTTGTAAATAGAACAAGAACATTTTTATTGAAATTAATACAAAGCAGAAAATAAAAGGAAACTGTAACAATATATTCGTAATATGCAGAATAAATTTGGTAGGTGCAATAAACTTGATACATTAACACTAAATAAACAACCTCGTTAAATGAATTAGTTGATTATATGAGTTACTAAAGTGTAAACGTTGGTTTAAAAATCTAGTTGTATATATCTAAAAGCCGCAAAAAATGGACTAAGGGTAATTTAAAAAAATATATTTTCGTTGTTCAATTCGGTAAGGTGTGGAAAAAAAATTAACATATGAGTGTTGGCATATTTGTTTTTATACCAATAGAAAAATCGAATTAATCGGTATGAGCATTAGTTAAGTAAGTAGCAAGTCAGTAAAGATAACTAAACTATACATTTGCAACCTACCTACTAATTGGAGTATTTACTAGTAAGAAAATATTTTGAGATAGATTTAATAAAGTCGACTGATCAAATTAATAAAAATAAGTTAACATTCGACTATAAGAGTTAATTTTTCTGCTTGCCCCAAGCGAATAAATCAATAAAGGTAAGCGAATTATGAATTAGCAACCTACTTATTACATAAAGTACTTCAATGATCGAAAGTGAATATATTGAGGCAGATATACATACATACATACAGTTTAATAAGACCAGCTAAACATATTGAGAATAGGTCAACAATTTAATAGTAAGAGCTAGCTTGTATACTTTCCTCAAGCAAATAAGTCAATAAAACTAACTGAACTATGTGTTTGCAATATACTTACTAATTAATACTGTAATAATCACAAGTAAATACTGTTCATTAAAAACAGCTAAATTGATTATTAAGAATAGGTAAATGATTCACCAGTAAGAGCTAATTTTTCTAATATGTAATTGTCCCAAACAAATAAGTCAATAAAGGTAAGTGATTTATTTATTTGTAATCTACTTACTAACTGAAATAGTGTAATAGTCGCAAGTGAATACTTTGGCAGATGTACAATTGAACAAGTGCAGCTAAACAGACTATTGAGAAAAATCGTTCAATAGTAAAACCTAGTTCTTCTATTTTTCTGAAGGAAATAATTTAATAAAAGTAAGTGTAAAATAGATTTGCAATTAACTTAATAACTGATACTTTATTAGTTGCAAGTGAACACTTTGAGGCATATATATATTGTTAAATATGAGCAGCTAAACAGATTATTCACAATAGGTCAACAATTTAATAGTATGAGCTAGTTTTTATACTTACCCCAAGCAAATAAGTCAATAAAGTTAAATGAATTATGTATTTACAATATATTTACTAATTGAGGTATTTTAATAGTCGCAAGTGAATATTTTGAGGCAAATGTATAGTTTCAGGGTAGTTAAAAATCCAATAGAAAGAGCTCATTTATTTACTTGCCTCAAGCGAATAAGGCAATAAAGGTAAATGAATTGTGCATTAGTAAGTTACCTACTAATTGAAGTATTTTAATAGTTGCAAGTGGATATTTAACTTGAGATGGATGTACAAGTTAAATATTAATGATAAACAATTCAATAGCAAGAACAAAGTTTTTTGCTTGCTCCAAGCGAATAAGTCAATAAAAGTAAACGAGCTATACATATATTTGCAACCAAGTACTTGAATAGTTACTAAGAGATTTAAATAAGAGCAACTGAACTGATTAATAAAGTTAATCAACATAGTAAGAGCTAGTTCTTTTACCTGCCCCAAGCGAATAAGTTGATAAAGGTGAACTACGTATTTGCTTTTCACCTACTAAATGGAGTTGTTTAATAGTATTAAATAAATGAAATTAAGACAGATATATAGTTTAATAAGAACAGTTAAGCGAATTAGTGAGAATTCAAGATCTAGTTTTTTACTTTCCCCAAACAAATAAGTTCATAAATGTAAGTGTAAGTATTACTTATAGCCACTAATTGAAGTACTTTAGTACTAAATGAATACTTAATTTAACTCAGTTTCTTGACACTAGGAATATATTTTACTTTTCTTTACTGAAACATATTTAGTTAAAGTTGTTTATTTGTGTCACGTGATTACTAGAAATCCGCTTTATTTACCGCAATAGCTTATTTATTTCATATAATCTTTTAGTGAATTTTTACTTACAGTTATTAGATTATTGTGGATTGAGACCTCGTGAACTGCTAAGTAATATGATTCCCTTGCTTATTCAGGTATAGGATTCTGGTCTGCTAATTCATTTTTCTCAAGCTTGTCCAAAGTTATCATTTATAGGACAAAGGACAAATTATAGCTTAAGTGTTTAAAAGCATTATAAATTGTTTTTTGGTAAACAGTCACTTTCTTGGAGCCATTGAGCTAAAGCATCGAGTTAAATCATCCTGTAAAATTTTTGTGCGTGCTGACTATTAATAACGCCTTTATTAACTTTGGACATAGAAGATATTTACTGTTCACACTGTTCGGTATGTTTTATCTCGTATTATACAGTAATTTTAAAAACATACATTTTCGAGTCCTCCACTTTACATCTCTGTAATATTATATGTGTGTCATAATAAAAAAACGTTTTATAATTGTAGACACAATAAATGGGAGTGTACGGCATACCTTGGCTATATGGCAAGCATTTCTCCGTCCCTAGTAGAACTAAATGAAAAACCCAACCCACCGTTGAACAAGTGTACAGCAATAATAAACATGTTGTGAAATAATCGTGAGTACCTGTCTCATAGAAATTTCCAAATAACTTATTGCGAAGACGCTTTAGATCTCGTATCCGAGAAAGACAATATGATCTGATCTAAAGCCTAGTTCACGTTGCGGCTGTGCGCCTTGAATTTAAATTTAAAGTATTCAGTGGCGTATGTCGCTTTTAGGTTTACTTTTTATGTGAGAATTTATGGGGCCATCAATCTATCGCTTAATGGTTATTAAAAAAAGTAAAAGGTGAGCCTCTGGCTGGTTTTATTGGTGTCTAAAGACGTGTAGATTAAGCTAGGGAGCAAATAAAGAATCCATTGGCAGCTACCATGTGCTGGTTTTATGAATGGAAACGGAATGTTGGAGTTATTAATTCAGCATGTTTATATATTATTACAGAGCCATTTAAAATAATTTTCATTTTTTATGAATCTACAATTTGTTCCATTTAAGGCAAAATAGGTTAGAAACATTTTTTGTTTATTGATATACCTGAACGGAGTTTATATTATTTAGGCTGCGTTTTTGGGTCATGTTGCCTTGTTCTAAATTTTAAGACACATCTGTATAAAATCTGACTTACTTGCGTCAAAGGTTATTTATTTTATTGCGGGTCAAATTTGGAAAAGACGTTATTTAATTTTCTAGCTAAAAGCTACGTTTTCCTTGAAAGGGAAAAGGAAAGGGAAAAGGAAAGGGAAAAGGAAAGGGAAAAGGAAAGGGAAAAGGAAAGGGAAAAGGAAAGGGAAAAGGAAAGGGAAAAGGAAAGGGAAAAGGAAAGGGACAAGGAAAGGGTAAAGGAAAGGGTAAAGGAAAGGGTAAAGGAAAGGGTAAAGGAAAGGGAAAAGGAAAGGGAAAAGGAAAGGGAAAAGGAAAGGGAAAAGGAAAGGGAAAAGGAAAGGGAAAAGGAAAGGGAAAAGGAAAGGGAAAAGGAAAGGGAAAAGGAAAGGGAAAAGGAATGGGAAGATGAAAGGGAAAAGGAAAGGGAAGAGGAAAGGGAAAAGGAAAGGGGAAAAGAAAGGGGAAGCAAAAGGAAGGGGGAAAGGGAAGGGGAAAGGAAAGGGGAAAGGAAAGGGGAAAGGAAAGGGGAAAGGAAAGGGGAAAGGAAAGGGATAAGAAAGTGCAAAGTGGAAAAGAAAGGGAAAAGGAAATAAGAGAAAAGGAAAATAAGGGAAAAGGAAACTGAAAAAGAAAGGAAAGAAAAAGAGAAAAGGAAAAGGAAAGGGAACAGTTGTTCTGTTCCAGCGTAGGGAGTACGTCTCCCATACGTTTAGGTAACAATTTTCTCATATTTCTTTACTATTCTCAAGTAGTTTGAAGATTTCCAGTGGAATCATCAATATTCATTTTCTGTTTTAACAACATCCCCAATGACTGCCGTGTATTTCTGTCTAATTGTTTCATTTGTTAAGATCAAATATCGCTCGTGTTTTTACAATCGTTGCGGCCAAATTTTCAAAAGTAAACAGGAAGAGTCTTCTATCTAATGAAGAAAGAATACGGATACAATAGGAAGTCCAGAAAGCCTTGTCAATTCTTAGTGTGACAGGTTAAACAAATTAGACACACAATACTTGTGTACGAGATATTTGCATGCGGCTAAGTAAATACTTCCTATGTTGAAGCGATGTCTCAAGGTTTTCACCTTCGATCAAATTGCAAGCCTTAAACATTTTTTTTGCAGGAAATTCTTCTAAAGACATCAATACAAATAGTGATGACAAATCTTGTTTGTACTTATGCCTCATTCGACAGATTTTGTTAAAAATCTACTTGCATCTTGACATCCTAACATTTCTTATCGTAAAATTAATATCTTCATATGTTTGAGCTAAAGGTGAGTGTGTTAGCTTATAAGATTGCTTTGAAGGTTGCATGTAATAGTAAAATAATCATAAATAAACTATGCCCACGTAATAGGCGTACTTAATTTTTATTTTAAAACATGCTTACTCAACGCTGCATTTTTATTACAAGGACTTATGTACTTATTTTGCGAAGTGCCTTCTAATATTTATGAACTTATGGATAATTTATATATGTTAGAAGTTAAAAAACGACTTCAAGTCGCCCATGCAATGAAACAGATTGGTTTCAATGACAATATAATTTACAAAAATATGGAAAGGCATTGTTGTAACTGAAGCCAGAAACTGTCTAAAGTCGGTGGTCACCACTAGAAGGCGGCACAAAATTTTGCTTGGGCAACCTGTTGTCGGGATAAAACAAATGAATATTGCAAACCTAAATTTAAATCTGGAAAATTAAAGCATCATAATATACAGAAATATTTGTATAGCAAATGTTTCCTTATCTGTTCCTCCACTGTATTTGTAAGATATATAACGTGGTATTGGTGTTAAAATTTAATATAAAATGTAGTGATGTAATATCACGAGATGAATGAACTCCATCGATTCCCCTTTGAAATTGTGTATGGAATATTGAATACCATCTGAATTCAATACGTATACTCTGCTTTAGAGAACCATCTGCGGGAACACAAGTGTACTATAACTTTCCCGGCAAAACATAACCGTATACATTACAAGGATTAAGTAGTTCAGATTGGTTAAGTTCAATGAAATTCAGCCACTACAACGCTTCGATATACACTAAATTGTGTATTGTTGTCTAATCAATGTTTAATTAATTTCAAATGATGTTCCATGTGTTTACATTGAATAATCTTGTCAAATTTAATCTTGTTACTTTAATCAAGGGTTTCGATAATGGATTTAGTTGGAAGCTGAAAAAATGAAAATGATTGTTTCAGCCTGGCGAAAATATACATATGGGTGTGCCGATAATTAGAAAAATGCCATGTTTAAGCGAACAAACATTTATCAGCCATGAGTTGTTGTGCCATAATTCTTTGGAATTCATAAGGAATATCTACAATTGATGTACCGAATTATTCAAATTAGACAATTAAAATAAAATGATAATATAGGATACAGGGTATTAAGGAATGTGTCCGGATTTCTTGTTCAGTAAAATCAGGTAAATGGTGGTAAGTTTAGGAGCTTTGGGAAAAGTGGTTATAAAGCAGATACCTAAAGGATGAATAGTGGGCGTAAATTAATTTTATAAGAATCATTTTCGGACGTCCGAATTCGTCGAGTCTATCGTATTCACTATATTATCTGCATTACTCAAATTATGTGATTTATATTTAGGATTAAATGAAAAATTATAAAAAAAAAACATCAATAAAAAGTCGTGCCAGATCAGTAAGACGAAAGAAAATATGGCGTATGTTTATTATGTAATATGAAGAAATCCTTCAATATTAAAAAAATATATTAAAAATATTTGTGAGGACACCAGATTATTCTCCACCATTTTTCTACTTTAATAGTAAATTTTTTTCTACCTCAATAGTATTTTTTTTTTTAATAAAATAATCAAGAAAGCCTACCAAAAGTGGGACACAAGTTATTTTATATGTTATATAATAACACCACATATAACTGATGTGAGGGGAGATGAACGTATTAAGGGGCAATGGATACACATTCAGTATCCGTGTTTGGTGGAAGTAATCTCTCTCAGGATACCACGATTGAGTATCGAACCCAAAACAGTCAGTCATCTTATTTTAGTAATTTAACAAAATAGTATTTCCTTCATGAAACGATTTTTTGTATATTTTATATAATTAATTGATTGTTTCTTTGTTCTATGCAATTAGTTCATCATATAGTATAGTATTATTATTATATTGCGATCGATAGCAATTATAAATTATGAATGTTCTTCATACGCTTTAAAAGCATATAACTGATATGTAATTATAAAATGTTTTAAAGGCTTTCAACATTATAGAATTATTATTGTATTAATATAATTTGTGATTCTCGTATTTCAATATTTGTATATACTAAAATATATTCATTAGGTACTTACCAAAATGTAATAATTATATTAAATATAAAAGTTATTAATTTTATGGCAAGTACAATTAAAATGGGGTGAGCTAAATTAATTACACGGTGGCTATTTTATCGTTAATTACAAATTACAATTAGGTATTTTTACATGGTATTTGTAGAAGCATATTGTATTTAAACAAATTTTTATTTCCCACTTATATGATAGAAAATTAAGGAACTAGTTCGAAAGAAATTTTCAGGAATTTAACTAAACTTTGTTTTGCCACTATTTTGATTGTTGTCCGTATGGATTATATTTTTCTAAAACGTCTACTCTTATTAACATTTTGGTAACGGAGGTATGGATGAGAATATAGGATATTGAATCTTTAGACGAATGCCATCTACATTTTTCCGCATAATATAAAATCTGTGAACAATAAGGTAATATTCCATCCGTTGTTCTGGGTGATAATCAGACCAAGGCTTTAAACAAGAGAAGGTGCCGGTGCGGTAGTTTGATGATCGACTATAGATCGTATCATCCGAAACCAAGGGCTAGCAATTTTTCAAACGTTTGTATATCTAGAAATAGTGGACGTAATGAAGATAAATACCGTTAGATCTTCTGGAGTTATGAAGCAAAGGGGAGGTTCCCTAAACTGACAGAGATGGAAATTCTCTTCTTCAATTTCAACGTGATGGAAGCGAAAAAGCGAAAAAATGAACTTGCTGTTTCAGATCTATTCATATATAACACAGATATTTTTCGGGAGATCGATAGATAATTGTCGGAGTGAAGAAGTATATCTAGGAAGTGGCAAAATGGATGAGAGTCTTATTATATAATACTGCGTAATATTTTATCAGAGATACATATTGATCACTTAGAAGTGGAAAGTAAGAAATAAATGAAGATTAGCCAAACAATAGTCAGTACTTATGGTTCTAAAGACAAAACACTTACCGAGAATGAGATCATTGATCATTGAGGTGCTTTGCAAAAATTGAACGTAAAGAGTCTATGTCTGAATAAGACAGATGCACTGGCGATACTTGGAGTCTAAGAATCAGGAGACTTTGAACGATCTAATATGATTTCTTTCATACAGACCATTACGAAAATAAAATATCTATTACTGGTTAAGAGAATCCTACCATTATAATATGCGAGACAGCTAAAGAAGCGTCCTGTTATTTCTTGGGTGGTTGTGAGACTTTCGTGCGACTTACCCCTTCTGAAGAAGAAAATGGGTCTTTTTGAAAAGAAGAACATCCTAACTGTCACTGAATGATGATGATTCTCTATTTTAGTCAATTTGTTTTTATAACCCATTTGCATGATTCCATTCTAATTCCCGTTTTCAGTAGATCAATCCAAGAGCCAACATTTAAAGTAAAGAGTTTTCTTATATGCATAATAATATACATAGTTAATTTTATTTTCCCTTTCTTATTTGGGATTTGTTACCTTGAATTTTGAAGTCCCAGATAACTAAAAAATCTGGATTTAAAAAAAATGTGATAATAAATACCAAATAAGAAAATAAAGAAAATTAAACGATGCCACAAATAATTTTTAGATGATACATAGTTAATGAGAAATCCTTTGAGTATATATTACCCATCATGTTATCAAGTGGTCTCTCCATTTACACTACATGGTAGTTATTATTGTGTATCTGAAGATCTCCTCAATAATGGAAACTTCAGAATTCAGCAATTAAGCTATCAATTATATCTTCTTCTTCGAAAAGTTCGATAGATGTTACTTCAAACCATTTGCATAAGTTGGAGAGGAAGGAGATTCTTTTCCATGCATTTTTGCTATGAATAATAATTTGCAGTAATATGTATAATATTTCCAAAGAATTCGGTGTTTTATTATGCTGATGGTTATGACAGCCCATTCCTTGGAAGACTTCTTAGTAATGAATTAATCTGAACAAATTCCAGCCTGTTTCTTTGATTTCGACATTTTATTTCCTACAAGTCTTTTATTATACATCTGAAGTAAGTAAATTTAGCTACTCTCTCAACGAGCTCATTTTTGGCGATTGGTACAAGGGGTGCCAGTGAGAGTGATGATTTTGATGCCTCATCTAGTCTTGCATCTAGAAGGTACAAAAGAAATAAAGATAACTGAGGCAAAAGTCAGATTTTGAAAGCAAACTATTTAACGAGGATGAGATCAGTGATCATTCGAATCCCACCATTATAAGATAATATAAGGGTTGAATAAACGTGCTGCAATTTCTTGAGTGATTGTGAAGTTTTATGCGGCCGAGCCTATCTGAAGAAGAAGTTGACACCTTTCGAACAGAAGAATATTCTAACCCCCATCGGTTGATGATCATTTACTATTAAAATTATTTTGTATGCCATCACCCATTTTCATGATTCCATTCTAAGTCATTTTCTTTTAGTAGATCAAACCAAGAGCAACATTTAGGATAAAAATTTTAAAAAAATTTCTGCATATACATAATTAACATCTACTAGTCTAGCTACATAAAAAGTGTCTTTGAGATCATACCGCATCATACATGAACATGATGTCCTTAAGTATGCGTCCCCATTTATACCAAGTGGTAGTTATTATTGTGTGGCTGAAAGTATTTTTAATAGCGGAAAGTATAGAATTTAGCAGTTAAATTGTCAATTGTGTCTCCATCTTCTAAAGTTCAGTTAAATCATTGCATCAATTGGAATGGCGATTCTTTTCCTTACAAATCCTCTTTGTCTTGCATCTTTACTATGGACAATGGTTTGCAGTAATTGATACTTCTATCCTTTCATGATATTTTCAAAAAATTCTGGGTTTGTTATGTACATGGGCCCATGCCTACGTTACAGCCTATTTCTTAGAAGACCTCTTCTTTAGTAATACGATTGACCAATGCCATTCTGATATTTTCTTGGTTAATCCATAAATGTATATATCTTCTTTTTATCTACGTGGTCCAAGCTTACAACAAAGTAAAACAAACATAATAAGATATAATGCGTTTCTTAAAGCTGTGGTTTCAAGAGCATAATAATGAACTCATTTAAATAAATCCCACTGTGTTTCTTTCAGTAAGCAAATTTGGCTACTCGAGCTTATTGTTGGCGACCGGTACTTCTTAGTGGCCTGAAGTTCATAATAGATTTGATCTCTCTTATGTTCAAGGCCAAACCAGTCTTCATTTGCTGCAACGATTATGTTGATAACTCCTGCAGTTTTCCTAGATTACCGGAAATCAGCGTGGTGTATTGATGTATTTGAATGGTAATTTTGCTGTTTTGTTCTGAGTAGAGAATGTGCAGAACTTAGATGGAATCTGAGACACTATATATCTCAATATACTTATCTTCTGATTCTGAATCATATTCTGATAGTCGGTCTTTAATTGTCGTTGTCACGTCTTGTCCCCAATAAAGCTTGGTGGTAATTCTGATATTTTTCTCATCTACTTATGCAATTTGCCAGTCTTATTTTTTCATGCTGACAATTATCCAAAACTTTTGTCTAGTTTAGAGACAAACAGTTTGTTGACATCTCTGAAGTATTGGACTACAAACAAAGCTTATTGTGTAATCAGACCATTTCGGAAATCGAACTGAGTTGCTGATTCTGAATCATATTCCGAAAACCTTACGATTTTTAATTCTCTAATCTTATCTTATGATCTTCTAATCTCATCTTATGATTTCTTTTAATTTTCTAATTTTACGATTTCTTCTAATTTTCCAATATAAGTGAGGATGAATACTTTTGGTTAAGCTTTTGAAGAAACGCCTCATAAAGTTAACAATACGAAAAACCGCAAAATTTGGAGTTTAGCCAGTTGCCAAAATAGCACTGGCAATGTTCTTTCGTAAAATCATTAACTAATTTTTTGTCAACAGATTGATGGATTGCATCTAATTGCCTTTATTAATATTAAAGACATCATAATATGGTATTGCCAGGTGAAAATGGAGATATAACTGGTTAATTAGTTACGAACTGCCTACTTGTTTTGTCCACGTAGTAACTCTCTCGAAGGGTAATATTTCATGCAATTTTTATATTAATAGTATAATGTGGAGCGGAACGAAACGAACAAGTAGGCGCTGATAAACTGAAACAGTGAATTATTTAGTCAGGAATTCCATAAATCGATTTTGTCTCCTTGGTTGTCACATTGTGATTACGAGAGTTAATGGTTCTTGTACCCGCCTGTAAACTGTCCGCTTTTTGGATTGTTCACCTGTGTGTTTACTTGACGGCTACTGAAAACGTTATCTCAATGTCGCAAGAGCACGGGAGAATATCAGAGGATTATTAAATTAATGATCAAGGGTGGTTAAAAATGGAGTTTATGTAAAGAGGAAACATAACAAACCGTGATGGTAGACGTTATTAATTTTAGGTTGTTAGTGGGGTCTAATAAATAAATTAAACATTTTAAGGTAATAAATTATATATGTTTATGTACGGATTTTTAAAATCTGAGTATGAGTATAATAGTTTCTGTCATCAATTGATTTATTTTTAAATAAATATGGGCGATTCCTCAAAACTACGCGTTTTAGTATTTAAAATGTATTATCTTTACCAATAATAAAAGACTTTTGATTTAAGAATAGCAGAAATCATGGAATACCCAATAACCGTAACTGATTCAGCAAATTTGTCAGTTTAACTCCTTCATTTTCTTTTATATAAGTATGTCTTTAATTTTCTCTTCCAGAACTATTTTTAAATAGGCCGACGTTAAATAAAAAATATTATATTAATTAAAAGTTTTTAATAAGTTTAATACGAAAATAATTTTTTCACCTTATTTACTGAAGACAATTTAGCCACTAAAAATACAGGCTCTTCTACTAGCGATAAAGAAATGTCAACAGTATATGACTATCCCTTACCTACAATCTGCCATTCGCATATTACTCATAAAAGATGCATTTTGATGAGAACTACTTTCAACTTTGATTTATATTTTTTTCAGCTTTTGTACGTGTTAACTTCTCCGCTCATATTTATTGCCACCTCGGGTGTATTTCATACTCGCTTTCTAATGTTTTATTTACAGTAGACCAAAAGATGATATATAAAGGTGTTTTCGAGTTGACAGATGCCGACGAGCACATAATTGATGATGATAATTTTTATTTTAAGCACAATCACCCTCACTCTTCACGTAACTGATTCGTATCATGGATATTTATTTATATTTGTTTTATTTCAATTAAATTCAACGTGCATAATGTCCAAGATATACATAACTAATTAACCACATATTTAAGCACCGATAATGGTAATAAAAACAACAAATGTTATTTTGTATAACATGTGTAAGTTCCTATAAATTTCCGTTTACTTGATATCTAGAAAAACTTTCAAAATTTCTATTAAATTTGATAGGTGTACTTCTCAGAACAAAGAATGTGGCGGGGGTGCAAAAAATTGATTCCTGAGAATCAAAATATTTTTTTTCTCTGCGGCTGTGATTATACTTCGTGGAGTAAGTGACTAACATTTACCAAAAACATTAATATATGAAACTTCTACGATAATTTGAAAAATCTACAACTGGTATTGGATGAGCTTAAAGTCCTCGACGTATCGCCCAGTACATATAAATTCCTTATTTATGGACCAAAGCGAATGCCTGAATTTCGCCCGCCGCCGGCTAAAAGCAGTTGTGTTGAAATTTCACTTGTTTCCCGACTTTCAAGTATTTTTGAATAAGTATATTCCTACTTTAATTAAATCGCATACTGAGAACGAAGTATTCCTCTTTCCTTTTGATGGAAATGTAAGAAGTAATAATTTAATATTGGCAGGAATGGGAAATGAAAGGAATGTTTGTAATAATATGGGTAAAAATATTTTGATGACTCCGGAAAGAAAATTGGTTTTGTGAAAGCGTTCATATCGGCATATAAGAAGTTAAATCTTGTTATTAACTTTTCAGTTTTCCATTATCTGTGGAGTTGAGAATGTCTCATTTTCATTTGCATTGCTCAGGGCGAATGTTTACAATTCTAGAATTCAGTCATAAAAATATTATTATAAGGGTATGGTTAAACGAACGATTATTTGACGGATATTTTTGGGCGGAGAATCTTTCGGCCATTCGTGGTGTATCTATATCTTTAAGAAATTAAGAGACATTTCAAAAGAGGCACCTAATTACCCTTATTACAGTTTAAAATAGATGGCAATGACGTTGCGTTGACTGATCGAAGAATTTTTTTTGTGGACATTATAAAAATATACACAGTTAATATTCTTTTGTCAAAGTTTTGCTTCTCGCTGCTATTATTTAAGGAAATAAAATATGAGACAAAATACAACTAAATATTCAGAGAGAAGGGAAAACAAATGACGGTAAGGGGACAACGAAATATATAAGAAGAGAAGGGTCTAAATGGAGAAAGAATGCGATAGCTAGACAACAAACGAGATATAACTGAGAAATTATAGGATGTTTACGCAAAGAATGGAAATTTGTGATAAGTGTAATAATTGTAAATTATATTTTATCCCTCCCAAAGTGAGTATTTCACCACACAGTTAACACAAAATTAAATGAACCTAGCAGTAAATATAATATTTATCTTTACATCCATTTGTAGATGATTATAAGACAATAAGGGGTGTGTCGGAGCAGCCATCTTGAAGAAACATGGGATGAACTAGATTTTTATACGTATAATAAAAATTGCCAATTGAACTATGAAAATTTTCAAAAAATACGAATGACTTATTATATTTTCATTTATAGAGAAATATTAATTTTTGACTTTTTCATTAAAATTTTTTTCCCAATTTTACGTTTGCTTTCTTTATTTACTGCTTGATTATCTGTGAGAATATTCTGCAAAATAAAAAAAGTACATAAACATTGTATTAGTGAGAATTTTCTAGTAGAATTTTTTTTTATATTATATTGAATGAAACATACTTTAGATCTAAGAGAAGATCAGAATCGATAGCATCCGTCTCCAATCATCAATATCTTCTAAATTAGTTTCCGTATTCTCGTCGATTGCATCTAAATCTCCTGCATCGTTTAGATCCTCAATAATTTTATTCATGTATGAATTTAGACATTGCACTCCCTGACAAGTAAATTTGTGAGCATCTTAAACCTGTTCTTCTGTTGCGGTTGCAGGAGATAAGTTGCAATATTGGTACTGGTGTTGGCACAAAAAGTGTTGTCACAGGTTATAAGGAGCCGTTAATTTTCTTCTATCCCCACTGTTGTGGATTTTTTTCATTGCTAAGCCATTTCTGAACTTTGTAGAATACTCGTAATGAATGTTGAGCAACTGCCTCTGAAGTTGGTGGTAATAATTCCAACCTAGATTTTTGTATTTGCAGCGATTTTTTGAATAGATTAAATCTGTATGAGTTGAGTGAGAGATTTGTGATTTTTCTTGCACCGTATACAAGTAGGAAAAGAGTTTCACTAGCCTGTTTTATTTATGCTTGATAGTGTTGAATTCTTGGCATTGAAAGTTCTCACTACATTAACCAACTGCATTTCTTTCTGAAGAAGTTTGAAGATTTTTAATTTTCCTTTCTGAAATATTGTGGTATCACAACCACTGAAGGCATGAGCAAGTAAAATAGAATTTTTCATACGTACATGAGATTTCTGGATTTCTGACGAAGAAAGAATTTTCCATTTAATATTTCCTGTTCCTGGCCTTATGAAAAATATATCTTTTTCTTCTGGAGTCAAAGCGATTAATGAAACAAGGAGAACAACGTCCTCACCTACTAGGTACAGATGTTCGTCCATTATTTGATTTTTCAATTATTGCTGTTTTAACAATAGGTGAATCCTCATTTTGCAGATATGCACGGCCATTCATCACATCACACTTCACAGAAATTAGACGACCCCCAAATCCAAAGCCAAGGCTGTCTGTCATAGCACATCTCCAACCAATGCAATGTCCAGGAAACTTCCGGTCCAAAAACTCTTTCCAGGTAATGATCATCATTTTCAAAAATATAAACGAGCAATCGATGAACAAGATCTTCCAGTAATTTCAAATGCGTTTTTTCCGTCAGAATCTCATCAAGGAAAATGGGAACAACCAGACCAGAACGCACCCAGAAATTCATATTTGGGTAGTTTGACTCCATGGACTCTTCGATTAGCATCCGACTAATATAGACAGTTATAAACGTACACTCGTCAAAATAACAGATACCTAGATAAAGAAAATGTCTATCAGGTGCAATTTGTGCAGTCATAACATCGCAAAACTCCTGGCGCCGATCAGAATTATTTCGTGTACTAATAAATTTTGTAGGGATGAAATTTATAATGTTTCCGGATTCAGTGAATAGTTGTTCTACCGATGTCAATACCAATAACCAATTTTCTCATGCTCAAAGTTGGATCTGCAGCAACTTGTCTTAAAACTCCCACCTCAACAGCTTCATTCCTTACCGGAAGTTCTCGTTTCTTGTTAACTAGTGCAGTTTCTCGGAACTATTTCATTAACTGTAAACCTTGTTTTCTATTCACATGTTTATCTGGATGTTGTTAATTGGATAAATTTGCTGCGCGGTTGTCGTACATATTATTATCTTGGAAAAAGGGTGATTATTTCAACACAATTGCTGCAAAATTGTGTAGATCATTGTTGAGCATTAAAACCTCTAAACAGAATTACAAATTAGCTAATATTGTAATTTTGGCTTAACTGCTTTTATTTTAAATAATTTTAGTTAGTAGCTTGAAGAAATTGCAAAAAAATTCATTCTTTCATTGAACTTTTTTTTAACACTATTTTAATAATCCATCAGAGATGCTAGCAAATAAGATTTATCTGAACTTTTTTAAAATCTAATAATAAGAGCATATTTGCAAACTGAATATTTAAAATAACTCGCAAGTAAATAGATAGAATATTAAATTTTTTATTGTACCTACTTGCCTCCCCTAAAAAAAGTCAAGTGTAAATACTGTGGGGAATATTAATAGGTAAAAGAAAACACGGCACTGTAGTAACCAATAGAATCTAGAAAGAATAATTGGAGAAAAATATTGGTAAAAATTGAAATATTGTATATTTAGTAATTTTCATTAAATTGCGTTTGAATTTCAGTACGTAAATAACTAGGAGTAATTCTTATCGCTATTAAAAAAGAAAACGTTTACAAAATTATCATTTGTGCGGTGGTTATTCTGTGGCAAAGTATGTTGAGAATAAAAACTTTGTGTACCTGTCTCATAAAAATATGTACTTTGTATTTCCCAATTCACTCGATTGATAGTTTATCGTACGCCAACTGTACCAGAATATAAACTGATAAAGATAAAGCGGCAACAGTAAACAAGGTTATCTGCATATTTTGCTGATCAAGGAAAATATTTTTTAGGTAACAAAAGAACCTAGTTCGGTTAACCAAGTTTAGTGTCTTTTGGACGGCCACCACCTCACTCCGGTCTCGGCTCCGGTTATCTGATGCAATTTCAATCCGGATTCGAGAGATTAACTGGCACAAGAAAACTGTTTTGAGCTGAACAAATGTCGGACAGGGTTGTCCTAGGAACGTTTGCTGGTTAACAATATCCGCTCAATGTTGGAATTTATGCGCTGGCGCTGTTCGCATTCTATTATTTTTTATCGTCACTTGTTTGACATGTATTATGTAGACCAGATCGAATTCTAATAAAGAATTATTTTTCAGATATATAGGATGCTTTGGTTCTGTTGCAAAAAGCCGATGAGTTAACACCGGGTTTTATGAAAGGATGCACCTCAACCCTCCGAAAATAAGGGATTAAGAGATTGAAAGCTTTAAATCCTTGTTTCCTCGGGAATTATTGAAGCCGTTCTACAGCAAATTTGTGCAATCTAACAGAAGTTTATTATTACAAAGGGGTAGTTTATGAGAGACGTTTAATATTCTTCCTACATGTTTTTTGTAAGTTGATCAATTGAAGTTACCGAAAATAATTGAATGCGGAAACTTTCTTCTGATATTAGATGATTTTTCAGCTAATGCGTGAAAACTACTACGTCTTTGACGTTGTGGGCATTTTGTATTAAGTGTAATCATAAAAAAGGAGTAAATGAAATGATTTATAAATTCAGAAATAATAAAGGCTTAATTTAAATAAAAATAAAAATGTTCACTGGTTTCGTATTACGTCTAAAACAGTTTGATATCTTTCACGATCGATTTCGGTACAATAATAGCGACTATATGCCTAGTTTGCTTATAATATATTAATAATAACTTTACAAATTCAAGCTTATCGATGTAGTAGGTAGCTATGAGTATAAGGATACGTATCCAATATTCATTATGCATGACTATCAGAATAAACTAGTCCTCAGTATTCTGACTCTACGATTTAGCTGGATATAATTCGAATACGTATTTCATATCTAAAGCCAAATTTTTCTATTTTTAGTATTTCCAACAAGCCTTCTTGCGTATACCTTAAAAAATCGCAACAGGAGGAATTTATTGTTATTTCGATAGCCATCTAAAATACATGATTTTTAATCTAAACTCTTGAAATAATTTAAGATTCTTGACTAACAAACAAAAAGTCGTGTCTTATCTTGAAGTTTCTAGACAACAGTTTTTACTAACAAGACAAGGCAATGGTCTAGAAAGTCTAGCTGATATTATTAGTTCTTTGTGTACAGCACATTTTTTTACGATGTGGTGTCTAAAAACTATAATTTTGGCCTTTATCAACTTGATATAGCAGATGGTGACGGAGAATTAAAGCAGATTCTCACGTCTGTTGCATTTTGTTACTCGTAATAGATAATTTGTAATATTTGCGTACAGTGGCCGGTAACGGCTCTGTGTCAAATCTAAAACGTGTAGGATCTTCCGGTCGGTGGGCCGGAAAATAAATGAACTTACGAAGGCTTAACTTTTTACTTCTTTATTGCCTTACTCCTTTAATCTTGATTCGAATTTACTACTACACTACAAACGAATGTTTTCGATGCACATCAAGAAAAACTAAGAAATAATGCACAAAAATATAGGAATATACATAAGTTGTTTCAGTTCTTATTATATTGAAAAATTCTTCAATATTATGCACGTATGTATAAAAATATTATTAATGGATGAAAATATGATATACATATCAGTAAATAATTCAAGTTATAATATATAACTGAATATTGGCTTTGATTTGTGACTAATCGTCTAAATGTTTCGATTTAACGCTGATTTGAAAAATAAATTCTTTCCTAAATAATTAGCATGAAGGACCGGCTTGTGACATTCAAGAGCTAGTAAATTGCGTGGCATCTATTTAGCATGACCTTAACATTCTAAGAAGTTCATATATGTTTTCATAGCGTTGGTCTTTCAAATTCGGAAGGAGCTCTGACACCGAAGTTATGAATGTTCAGGGCATTGCTATGATTCATTTAGTAACAGCTTCATACGTTCCCTCTGGTGCTAACGTCGACACATTTAATGATAATGTGAATAGACTAGATAATGTGGCAAAGAACTTATAAGAGTTGCATCAGAAGGTACGAAGATGAATTTTTATAGAGATTTCTTACTAATCGGAGCGCTTCTAAAGGATATGTCTTCAATTATTCCTTATCGATAAAATGGGTGGAACCCAGCAAACTCCTCTTTTATCTTTTATTCTAATTTTTTAACGGTCCTAACCTTATCACATAAAATTGTGCATCGGAAAGATTGAATAATTGTTTTACCTTTTCTAATTTGTTTAGAGAACTGATATTTTTTTATACAAAAATTGTACACAAGGTTTTTTCCAAATATTCGTGTGGACCGAGTTTATCTTATCATTAGTTTTATAAAAATAAAAAATAAAAGAGAAAAAAGAGTTTCTAAGTATATCACGCTTCCTATAATACACCTTTTTAGATATAGGATAAAATCCAAATAAAAAGTTTGAATAAGTAAATAACATGGGGGTTTTCTGATTTCACTTATTTTACCGATAGAAGATAATTGAAAAATATCATTTAGATTCAATCCTATAAGTGTAAAATCTCCATTAAAATGTATTTTTTTCCAAATTTGCAAAAATTTAATTTTTTCTGTTTTTAGAGGCGCGTATCTATTTAACAAAGTGTTTCTGGAGTTTTTCTTATTTTGAGGTTCTAAATTTAGATTATAAGTTTGTACAGTTAATATCGAAACACTTTGTATAAATGGACTAATCCCGTTGGCTGTTGATATGGAAATAATTGCCCAAACTTGGAAACAATGTGTATATCAGTCAATCCTCTTTATGACAACTTCTTACAAAGATTTAATAATATCATATTGTGAGCGAATTAGATATTATTAAAGGATATAACAATAGGATTCCTGCAGAAGAGTATTAAAGGTAAATCTGGTGATTTGTCTCAAGATAACAATTGCATTCAGATAAAAATCCATTAAAGAAAATGAGCATAAGTCTCATGTTTGGGTCTTACCTACCGACCTCAAATAAATTAATAGTTTATCATGGCGTCACATCATTTACACGAAGTGATGTTATTTTAAAAAGTTCATGCTCAAGCCACAAACTTTCAAGGGATCAAAATTTCGACTTTAATTACACACCATTCTTTTAAGTTTTGACAGTCTGAATCTAACAGTGTTGGTAGCTCTGGTACCTATCATAAAAGAATCCAAAGTTTCCTGCTCGCTAATGTTCCACAACAATTAATTAGCCAGATTGTTAACTTTGAAATGAACAATATCTTTATGTAATAAAGTGTATGACAAATTTAAAACAGAATAAGTCCGAAATATACCGGGTGTAAACGAACAGTGGGCAACTCCTCGTTTTTAAAGATATCGGGATAAAATTTTGTATGGTGAAATTAGATAAGATTTCCAACTTTTTGGACCTATCCGCTATATTTGTCACTTCCGGTTTCACCCGCGGAAATGGCCCCAATAGTCTTTTCTAAATGGACGACCCTGTTTTTACATTTTTGAAATAAAGATTACATATTGGATATATTTATACTATTTTGAACAATTTATACAGGGTTGCACGAAAAATAATTCAAATTTTAGTTGTCGATCTGGATGGCTGCGAATATGTTAAAATTATTTTTGTTCCAATGTAATTCATATAAAAAATACGAAAACGTCAATATGTCCAATAATACGTTATACAGGGTTCTCTAAACTCATTAATATCACATTTTTCAAAATAACTTTTCTTTTTTAAATATTATGATATAGGCGACCCGATTATTCAGAAATCTTTATGTAGCAGGGGTTAAATGGTACCAAAAGTTCCGTAATGTGTAATCGTTACTGGCAGGAATGACAATTTTTTTAAGTAATTTATGATTCATATCGAAGTTCAATTAAATTTTGATCAACCCTGTATATGTATGTTAATCAGAATGGGCATCTGGCTCATTTTTGTTGCATATCCTAATATATTAACACAAATATACAGGGTTGATCAAAATTTAATTGAAGTTGGACATAATTCATACATTTCTTAAGAAAATTTGTCATTCCTGCCGGTAACGATTACACATTACGGAACTTTTGGTACCGTTTAACTCCTATTAAATAGAGCTTTCTGAATATCCGGGTGGCCCATATAATAATATTAAGAAAAAGAGTTATTTCGAAAAATGTGATTTTAATTAGTTTAGAGCACCCTGTATGATGTATTTTTGGACATATTGACGTTTTCGTATTTTTCATATGAATTACATTCGACCACAAATAATTTTAACATATTCGCAGCCATCTAGATCGACAACTAAAATTCGGTGAAACCGGAAGTGACAAATATGGCGAATAGGTCTGAAAAAGTTGGAAATATTACCTAATTTCACCATAGAAAATTTTATCCTGATATATTTAAAAACGAGGATGTTACAGGGGTGGTCCACTATTCGTTTACACCCGGTACATTCCTAGCTTGTTGGAATTTTGGAATAATAAACAAACTTGTAACTTTTGAAAGTATACACAAATACATATACGCTGATTTTGTGCCAAGCAAATAAAATTTTATTACTCACTGTATCATATGAAAACAGGAAACAAAAAATGTTATATTTATACAAGAAAATTTGAGAAATAATGGCAATTTCTTAAATATTGCCAAAATATTAAACAATGGGGCCTAATATTTGACTAAAATAATTTTAAGATGAACCCTGCAGTTCCATTAATCGACATCCATATATATTTATTACAGCTCGAACGATAAAAAGGTTTTATGAAATTTAAAAGCATTCGTTTCAGGCAATCTCGCTAACTATCCTGTCTTAAATGCCATTTGATGTTTTAAATGCCTATGTTGAAATCAGCCTTTCTGTCATTGATTCTGCTTTAGCTAACAGACCCCTGCGTTAAAGTGATTCAGCAGGGTGTTAGGGATAATGAACAATAGTTATATTGTGGTTATAACTATGATTTAATCGCTGCGTAATCAAAGAAAACGATTTTATCTGAATTATACGCAAATATAGTTATAATTGTTTGACATGATGTTGAATTATCACGGATGTCATCCATTAAAACGAAGTCCATATAAGTTTGAGATGTCAAGTGGTAGAAAAGTTCTAGGTAAGGAGTTTACAGCTCGTTAAGGGGTTTCAAGAAAAATAAACTTCATAATCTATGGTACAATTTATAAATATTATTTCCTAAATAATTGAAATATTCCATTATATTGTAGAATGCCTTGTTTATTAAAAATTTATTTATATTTGGTTTGTACTTCACCAATCACAGCGAATTAATCAATCAATTTCAATATTTTGTCGATTCTTTGCATTGCATTTAGGACTCGTGTTTTAATAAATTTTTAGTAAGCAATGGAATATGTAGAGAATGTTGGAATTCCCGATTCAATAGATTAACTTTTTATATGATCGTCATGGATCACAAGAGACATTGTCTGTAAATAGCACCAAGTAGACATCAAATAAAATTTGACTTTACACAAAAATATAATCTACTACTATTTTGAAACCGAGCCCTTACGGTATTTTACTGACAGCCAGTTAATACATGTACATTTTTATTTTTAAAATTTTATAACCAAACCACTGTACTCTTTGCAGACGCCAATATGTCAAGACATGCAAATATGCATTACAAATCATACATTTCAAGCATAGTGCGTTAGTTATTGAATTCTGAAGAACTTCCTAACACCTAAAAATTAAAATTTAATATTCGAAATTGAAAATTAGACATTAAGTTAATGTTAGCTGAATGAAGAATCTCTATTTGATAAATATATAAAAATTTTACAATTTAAAAGTTCTACTAATCCACAAACGCTAAATTGATGTACTTTTTTATTTATACAAAACTGCTAATATTTTCACCCATAGAGAACAAGGACGTCTGTAAATTTTCAAACAAATTCCTTTATAATTAAATTACTCAATTTGAGTTAAATAAATCTTTATTGAATCAAAATCAACTGAGTAAGGTAACTTTCCTCTACTAGAAGATCCCTGGAACGACCTAAAAAGAAAAAGGAGGGGTTTACAGCAAACCCATCAGTAAGTCATTCGCCTCAAGTACACACGGTCGTTTATAGAAACAGCGGTTGGAGGTTACACCAGTGGTGAAGAAATTCGTATACTGTAAATGTAATGTTGGTGGATAATTAAAGACAATAAGTAAAACAAATAAAACAAATTTGATTCTAAAATAAAGTTAAATAACAATATTTCCTAAATTAAATAATAATAATAAATATATACAAAATTAAATTAAATTTCCAATAATAATTTCCAATAAAATTCAAAATAAATCACATCTACCGCTATTGCATTACAATATATTCTTTTTTTCTACTAAAACTAGATGACCATTCAGCTTAATATTGTCTAGTAATACCATCTCAGATGCTACTGTAGCCGCAGCAGGACAACATACACGGCCTCGTTTTCATATAGCGTCGCCTTGTAATGCCTTGAAAGAACGTGACTTGCCCCCAGGAGTGCCAACCTATATGAATAGAATACCTGCACTCTAATTTAATGGAATATATTTATCATGGCGTATATCTGCAAATTTACTCATAAATAATCTGCTTAAGCGACGTGGTTTTTTTTCTTAGGAGATGAAATAATGTAGTGACTACGTGATGTATAGAATCATTCATAGAATATTGGTATTTAAAATGGTGGTTTTTAAGCTTGCCGTATGGTGGTAAATTTATTGCAATTTATAAAGAATCGAGAGTAATGTCTCGAAGTAACCGTGCAAAATTGGAGTTTAAAACTGAATTACGTAGTTAAGATATGTAAGCAAGTTTAAGGAGTTAGAACAACCGTGATTTTCCAGTCCTCATTTTTCCTAAAAGATTTATTACCCTTAAACTAAGCCATGATACGGTGTAATATGGAATTTTAGATTCACCTGTCTTCTTTTAATTACAGAAGTACCTATTCAAATCCTATCTCCATAGTTTCCCCAACGGAGTGAGGAGAAACGTGAATGGATGGATACTGGATGTGGTGAGTAATTTATCTTTAAGTAGTTTATATTGTCACTAATGTTAGAGTGCCTTTTAACCCAAAAATCAACTTTAGGAGATAACTAAGTAATGCAGTTACTCTTTTTATTGGGCCTATCCTTGATTTGGTCTCATAAATTGTTAATTTCGTTTGCTAATAGTGTTTTGATTATTAATTAATAAGCCAAACATTTATTTTTTTATAATAATGTTTAAAGATATGAGAAAAATGTAGAGTTATTATCGTGCCCTTAGCTATGAAACGCCAGATGTGGTAGTAAATCTGCCAATTTTTGCCTTTTTTTCTCTAATAAAAAACAAATCATGATCTTTTTTGTTACCTATGTTATTATTTGAAAAATAGTTGTTTTAAAACTTAAATATAAAAACTGAAATAATAATTATGTCATTAATTTTGATTACCGCCTTTTATAGAGGATTTCCCCCTTTTTACTTGTATGTTAATTTCACTACCTTCTTAATAAGTAAGACACTACGTGCATATGTTGACTCATACGATACTCCCAGAGACAAGTAATTAACCATTAAAAAGGGGGTAATAAAAGGTCTTTCAAATAATGCCACATCTGCATACTATTAGGTGTGCATTCCACGCTTCATGGTAATTTACTTAATTCACACGTAGTTTTCTGTTCATGTGCACTGGCTTGATGCAAGAGGAAGTGCACGGCATGTAAATGTATTTCAGCGGTTGCAAACTTGAGACTCGAGTACCAGGTGGGATTTAAAAAGCGCTCATTCTTTGCGGATGTGGATTTTGAAATATATTTGTTTTTTAAAATCCATTTCAACGTAGAACTCAGGTGTAGTTAATACTTATATCTACTTTTTTAGTTAATCTAAATATGCTTCTTCTTGCTCGCTCACTCGTCAAGCGGAATGAAATAACGAGCCAGTAAGCAATCTACAACAACTAGTGGCAATATTTTTTATTTCTTTGTATCTCCAATGTTTCCGCTACTTTCCTATAAATTAAAATGAATAGAATTTATATAAAAATTCCTACCGCATCCCCTCTGTTTCTTCTTCTTATTATTTTCACCTTCTATACAAATCATATTTATAGGAATATATGCTGTTTGCCATATTTCGCTGATATCAATTGCATCATAATCTAAGAAAGGTGTTCTAAAAAGACTGTACAGGAGGAATGAGAATATGTGAAGAAGGACGTGAATTATAACCATGAAATATTTCAAAATTAAAAAAATTAAGTTTCTCCTGGAGAACGAGGATCCTGGAACGCCCTGAA
Source organism: Rhagium mordax (assembly GCA_963680705.1). Classification (NCBI taxonomy): domain Eukaryota; kingdom Metazoa; phylum Arthropoda; class Insecta; order Coleoptera; family Cerambycidae; genus Rhagium; species Rhagium mordax. Next base: position 15,989,666 of record OY796656.1, read on the forward strand.
ATATAAAATAAAAAAAATGGATTACAATCAACCCTAGTAAGTGAATACTCCTGGTAACGTACACATTTTCGTCCATATGCAAGAACGAATAATATCAAAGAAATAAGACTGAATGTAGTATATTCCGGGAAAGAAAATTGTATCGTGTTTAGTGAAAAATTTCTTATAATAATAATAATAAAAATATTAGTTTACTAAAACAACAAAATTAAATCATATCCCACTACATATTCAGTGCCACGTAACGTGGAGGACAAGAGTTTTTGGGGAACTCAAAAAAATATCAAATATTCTAAGAAAATATAAATAAATTGATAAAAAATAAAATATAATATTTCTAAACTAAATTATAAAATAAATAAATTCTAAACTATACAAATAATTTGTTTCTAATAGCTAATTGTTTTATGCAGTTCATTAAAGGTAAGTTGTAACTGTAAATGTACAATTTATTTTCGATTGCGATTTTAAAGGTTAGAACTTGTGCTAAACACTTGTCTCGTGTGTAGTAACTATAATTCTTGTTATAAATTACTTAATTAATTAGTGTTCGCATTTGTAGCAAAAGAAGAATAACGGGAAAGCCAAAGAGCCACAATACTAAAGATATTTTAATGAGAGAAGTTTTAGAAATTAATAAGTTATTATAAAGTTAAAAAAAAATTGGTATGCCACAAAATAAATGATCTATCAAGGGGATTTAATAGGTAGAAAAATGTAACTATGGGAAGAAGCACGGCGATTTTGTTCGAAGAAGAAACGAAATTTGCACAGGGTTTGCTTACGATGAAACAACGAGGTTGGGGATAAATAGGACCGAAAATCTTTATAATTGTTGAAAAACATATCATGAAAATGGTCTTAAAAATTCACCTAAAGATGGATGTCCAATCCGACACTGGTATCTAGGGTTTCTTAAGTATCCCAATACTATACCAAAAAACCACAATCAGTATAATTTACAAGAAAGAAATGTTCGATCCGTTTATTCTAGTAGATATTTTAAAAAATTAAAGAAAGCTACAGGAACTGGATGACCTAAATAGAAGATAAACTTCACCAAATCTGGAAACAAATTTTCGTTACATCCATCGAAAATAAAAATTGTTGGAAGAACAACTGGGAGTGATAGGGAAAAAACATACTAATAGCAGTGGAGACTGCATTAAGGCATCCTCCTGATTGTGTTTAGAGGAAACAATCTGGAATTAATGAATTGCACTTCCTACTGAAACGTTTCTGGATACAACATATGCGGCAAGTTCGAACGAATGGATGGAGTCAAAATTTTTTTTACTTTAATTTAAAAAAAGGTAAGCCTTTGGACCTGCCTGGCCGATTTTACGAATTTATGATGACTGCTTCATATATAGATGAATGGAACTGCTGAGGAAAATGATGTAATAATGCTTAAATTTTCCCCTCATTCTTCCTACATTCTCCAGCTCTCGATTTAACGATGGAGGGCGAAAAATTCCAAACAGAAAATTAAGCAAATCGATCGGAGAAGCATGGAAGAAAGTAAAGACCAAAATAATTTGCAATAGCCTTTGAAAGGAGGAATATTTCCATTTGATTCTAGTGTTGATATTAAGGAATAGTATAGCCTATAGGCATACAAATGATGGGTGGAATGTAACAGAAAGCAGCTCAATAATGCTGAAGATGACGCAAATTCTAAGTCATCTGTAGAACAAGAACCGCAACCTGGAATTTCTATAAAAGTCCAAGATGCAGAAAAAAATTTTTTGAGTTATTGTTACTGTGGAACAAAGAAGATTTGCAATTGTAATAAAGACTAAAAGAAAATTTGCTGCAGTAGAAGTAATTATAGGAGAAGAAGCCCTTAAACGTATACAAAAGAGAAAAACAGCAAACATCACAAGCACATAATATGCTCGAGGATCCAAAATAGAACAATAAGTGGACATAATCGAAGAAGATGAAGACTAATTATCAGATAAAGTCGAGATGATGGTAGTGATGAAGACAATGACGAAAATAATAGAGCTTAAAATGTTAAATAAAGATATGAAGAAAATTGCTAAAACCGAAGTACCTTCGCTATATGTTGGACAAATAATTTCAGTCAATAAAAAGATGGCGACAGAAGTAAAATTCCCTAGTAAAGTGCATTCGTTGAATCCATTATGTTATGTTACACATCTGCAGGGGGAGAGGGACATCATTTTTAAAAATCGGGAAAAAAATATACAATATCAATTTTGGGATGAAAATATAAAAAATTTAATAGCCAACAATCGATGACGTTAATATAAATGAACAAACAATTTTTAATTTAGTTTTTAACTAAAATTAGTTTAAACGGACACTATTCAAATTTTATTTCTCACTTATCCCATTTTATTTTATGTAATTATCCGGAAATAATAAATAGGTATTAACAACTAAATTTTCGGGTAGGTAAATGTGTACATTACTGGTATGTTGCAGTCTAGTAGTTCTTTTCGTAATGAAATAATATTTTATTAAAAAAAAACGCCAAGCTATTGGTTTATATTTATTTTGTAATTATATATTATTTTTATTATTGTTCACTTTGATAGCCTATAATAAATGTTTCCAATTTAAATTTATGTATTTGGATAACTTAATGTGCTTGTGTATATAAATTATCGTACAATAATATAATATTTTAAGCTCGATATTAATAAAATCATATATTGCGAAAAATACTATTTTATATAATATATAAATTACTAATGACCAATAAACCTAGTCAAAAACTAGTTAATCCAACAAAATTTATTTATGCGCTTGCATACCGTATTAAAAAATCACAAATTTATCAAAGTAAACTACCAATAAATATCGGCCAATAACGGCGACCGGACAGCCGATAAAAAATACTTCCGGCCGGAAATTTAGCCAGTAAACAAAATTTATACATTCCCTAGCAAATTTATACATCGAACTGGGGCATTTCTTTCATTTTACCTTTAAATCGAATCCCCCAGGTCAGTGTGTTTATCAAGAAATCAGCTCTAAATGTAAATTTACGGCTTATCGGAAAGTAAAAAACTGCACATTGGTGTCCAATAGGTTGTGCAGTAGATTCGAATACGAAAATACGATGTTCGGATGCCAGTAAATTCCAATCAACGTCGTGTAAGTTGCATTCGATGGGCCGTTAGCCGATTTTAGTCAAATAGTACAAGTACTAAACTGGAAATATTGCTTCTTATTGCTTATCCTTATAATCCTAATGCAACTAGATATACATTTTAATCGACCTCAAAATAATTAATCGAACCAAATGTCTTACAAAAAGTATAAATCTGTTAGTACTAACTATGCCCTTGGAAAATTCTTTAAAGATAACAAATTTTAGGAAACAGGATTATAGGCGAAAAGAAAACACTGCCTTGTCCACGTTTCGCTTATTTAGAAAAAACTTCTTCATAGCCAAAGTTAATGATGCCTATATGTAGGTATATAATTTCAATATAAAAGTAAATTTAATATTATATCTAACAATCGTTTGTTTATTAATATAATTAATTTTTGACATCTAGTAATGATTTTAAGCATTAATATCATTGTTTGCTTATTTTATATATATTTTCAGGGTCTACTACATACTTTTATCAATAAATTATGTAAAACTATTTGAGATAATCACCTATACTACGAGGTTATGAGCCAAACTTGTGAATTTGTGAATCGAGCGCCGCAGCCAGACGCATGGAAAATTGCCGTGTTATTGGTGCCAAATGCATACACGACATATTTACAATCTAACGCAGAATAACTGGCTATTGTGCATTTCTCCACTAGACTTTTTATAACTTATACTAAAGGATTTATTTGTATTTTTTCGGCCTTTCACTGTGGGTATTTTAGAAAATTTTTTATAGCCGGATAGCGTGCTGAGAAGATAAATAACCTTATTTTTGGTAACCTAATCGCAGGTTTATAAATCAAATGCCGCGGTTTGTAACATGTTAATATTTTATATAATTTTGACAGTAAACAAACCAAGAAGTTTTCTTCGGCAAAAGCATCTTATCAGTCAATGTATATCTCTATAGACCGCTATATAAATATGATTTTAAGGACGTCTTAATGTAAGGTCATTAAAATTTTAAATTAGCAAATTTTTAATTTTTTTAATTTTTCCACATTCACATTATCAAATATAAAATCATAGTGTTCGTCTAACACAAGTGAAAAGTGATAATTTATTGAACGAGCAGGCAGATTTCAGAACTCGCTTGCGGCTCATCCTGCAAGACTACAACTTCAATAAAATCATTTTTCACATATTGGGTTGCTTACATTATTTTTCCTGCTCCTGACAGTTCAGTCTGTCATTAACGGTTCTCTTTTTGTGTGAAATAATGAAATTTTATTGCACGAGAGGGCCAGATTTCAATACTGATTCTGAAAAATACTTATATACTGTGAATAAAATTTAAGCCCAAATTGCCCATTGCTAATTACCGACACCACTATGAAATCCCTTCAGTGCTTGGGTAAACACTGAAACTTCTAATTTATGAATTTTTCCAAATCCCCGGTTTGCAATGAGGGAAAAATTTTAAATAAATTTCATTCGACGAAATATTGACCATCCTATGTTTTAAAACATTTTTTATACTAGTTGTTTTCTCAGTACCGAATTAATTCGTTAAATCACAATGGAATATTTTTTGGCCAAATAAGAATCTATGAAGCAAAGAGTAATCAAATATTTAGAGATAACACCAGGGATTCGTTGGTAGAGTATATAGGATGAAAACAAAAACATTGACTTTAATCTGGATTCGCTTTATAGTAGTTCTTAAAGTTTGGCAGACGTGAGGACGTAGACAAATGGAAATCATGTCTGGCTTTCCGAAAAGAAACCGAGTCAATCAAGAAGGGCATTGCTCTTGATATTGGAAGATGCAAGTAAATCGACTCATTTATTCGGTTAGTTCAGAATGTTAATTTTTCTGTATTATTTTATATACTTATAAAACATAAAAAAAAATTTTAATTTTAATACATTTCAGATTGGGTTAAATAGTTTCTGGCATCGTAGCATATTTTTTATGAGCACAAAAATCAATTTAGATCTCAACAGCGAATCATATTTTAGCTATAAAATCGACAAAAAAAAAATATTATTTTCAAATTTACATATTTTACAGAAAACTTTTTTATTCAAATAGGTCTTTCAGGACAATTTGAGTTATTTGCTGTATTTAGATGACTTTATTGGTAGATTACAATTTTTATCATAGACTAAGTTTATTGTTGAAAGGGAGCCCAGAAAAATTTTTTTTCACAAAGTAATGTTGTTTGTTTTGTTTCATTCTGTAGTGATTTAAAATTTTTGATTTGCTTCTTACTCAGATGGAACTTTGATTTTTATTGTATTAATAAAAAAAAAGTTTTACATTACATATTCAAAGAATTACTTCAGTGACTTGGGAGACGACGTATTCACAATGTTCTTTAGTTATTTACACGAAAACCGTTACAACTATAAAAATAATTTTTAGAACTTTTTTTTTGTAAAATATTCAAGTAGGTACATAAATTGTCCCATTATTTAGTGATTTTTAATATAAAGACTTACCCCTTTACTTTATCCTATTTTATTTATATCCACAAGGATTTCTTAGCTACAGATTTATTTCGGGTTTAAACCCATGAAAAATGGAGTCGTACCTGATAAAAATTGCAAAATTTGCAAAAATCAAACCGGTATTTAATAAAAAACGTTATTTTTAAAACGTTGGAAGTCAACTGTTTACCTAAATCTTTACCGTTTTATTTGTTGATAGTTTGCGTAGTAAGCAGAAAGAACCCCCATTCAACCCTCCTTGAGCTGCTCATGCCTGAAACCCTTTTCGTCTAAAGCACATTACTGGAATAATGTAGCAGTAAAGGAGCAAATGTGAAAATGCAAGTCACTTGAGAAATGAAAAGAAAACGAACCCCGTCTGGAGAGAAGAAAAACGTAAAAAGTCAAAGGCTACAAAGGATTTGATCGCATCCCTCGGTCAAACGCTTTGGAGCTGAGATTGACTTTTTTGTTTGTAAACAACTTGGCGCGTAAATGTCTCTCTCTGCCGGCACGGAACAAATCTAAATATTTAGATAACTTTATTGGTCGACTTTAAATCCTTTTTTCTGCAGTTGGTTTTGTGTACGTCTTTAAATCCACTTCCTGTTCCTATTTATCTATATTTTTATCGAATCGGCTATTTTAATGGAAAACTAAATATTTTAAATTCTTCTTGCAGTAGTACGAGGAAGCAGATAGCGCGCTATAAGATATTAGGTCCTGTTTATAATTAATTCTAAATTGAAGAATTGTTAAATAAACTAATCAACAATTTAGTTGAACGTGACATTTTGCACTAATTTTAAAATATCATAATTTTGAAATTGCTTTACTGAATAAAACCCGATTTTAAATATTAGGGCCTGGTCTGGAAATTTTAACACAGGTATGCTTACGAATTTTAAATTTAATAATAATATGTTGGTTACGAACATATGGAAGTTTCAACTTTTGTGAATAAGATACTTTTAGCAGTGTTGATTTGATATTGCAAGTCTGAAATCGGTCTGTGGTGTCATTAATATTATAGTAAAAAAATTGAGAATTTTACAGAATACGTAATTCTTGTCGTTGAACAATAAAAAAATATTTTTAACTATACAGGGTAGTTCACTTTTACGATACATACCTCAACTTTATTATTTCAAATGGAATGGTAGATTTATTATTTTGAATTCCGATTTCATGGAAAATTGTCTTTTTAATGATATGGGATATGCCTACTTTCTGTTAATAGGTTGGAAGCTATTTAACTTTCCCCGAAAATTATGACAAATACATCGATTTTGAAAATTAGGATTAAGTTATCAGCGCACAACATTTTTTTGAATTGTTCAATTTAGCTTAAGAGTACTCGGATCGAATCAAAATTATTATAAAATTGTTGCTTTTAGTTGCAGGGCGTCCGATTTTCGATATCATTTTTATTAAACTTCAAATTCAATTTTTTCATTTTGTTTTACTGTACACCCTGTATGTTTTTGTCTTTTATGGGAATAAATCGATTTAAATAATAACTATTGCATACAAGTTCAAACAACAATGACAATAGCGAATAAGTAAAATAAATAAATGGTTTAATTATTGTTTTGTGAATTTTATTTTAAAATCGACTATATAAAATAATAATATTGGTTAATTGTATATATTAATTATGAAATATGCAGTCTATTATTATTTAGAAAAACATTTGTAACAATTAAACAGAATTTTTATTGAAATCATAACGTAATAGATAACCAGACTATCGGATAAAATGGATGGAGATACGGTTATTTGTCCAGGGTCTAAAGATGATGTCTTGTCAACTGGACTTGGACAATTTCTCAAACGGGATAATTAGAAATAAATAACTAAAATAATAACTCGTGAATTTTACCTATTATACCAACGTTTTTATTTATTAAAACAGTAACGAATAAATCAATAAACAGGATATTTCAGCGACTTTGCAGTCGAGTGTGTACAAATTTGACAAGGATAATAAATATGCGGGCTGGCAATCAAGAGTATATACGCGTGAATATGATTTTATTTCGGAAGGCGGTGAGTTTTGATGGCCAGTGTCTGTTTTCGCGGCTGAAACGATTTCGGACGGCAAGCAAACGGAATTTCCAACAGGATATAGTGTGAACGACGGGCAGTCGGTTAGCTATAGATATTCTTGTCTCTACAGAGGGTTTTACAATACGACGAACTACTGCCACAAACGTAGAGCTGTTTAACAAGGACTATTTTCCGTAAGTTAAATTTTCCGGTAGAACTTTATGCACCGAGGCCTTAAAGATTGCCCGAGCGAGCAAATCTAACCAGCCAATGCATATTTTATGAAACAAAAGACGAACGGAGGAGTTACTATTAGCTCTAGTTTGATTTAGTAGTATAATACAACGGTACTCACGAACAATAAGATCTCTGAATATCTATGCTTAACTGAAGGCGGTACGGACGGATAGTAGCGGACCGCGGTGTATTCTTACCAATATTATTTTCAAGAAAATTTATTACTATAATTCGGAGCGGCGGTTACGGGCGGAAGTGAAAACGGTGACAGTTTCAGATTGATGCGGACTGCTTCGGATTGATCTTGGACTGGTCTTCTACTGATCCGGACTGAACGTTCCTTCGGCGTTTTATTACTTTTATGACGTATCCAGACGGCGCGTTAAAGGGGCGTACTGACTTGAAACGAAGGACTCGTACTCACAACGTTACTTACGGAGGTCGAGCGTATTATGCTCGGTAGATATTATGTAATTAGCAATATTGACTCGGAGCATCAATAACCGGAAATGGGTTGCTTGCAATTTCTAGACTATATTGCAAAAAGAAACGGCATTAAAATGGACACGGATTAATATTTTGACCGGTTTTAGTAACTAATGATTTTTGTTTCCGACTCGGTCATTATTTATGATAATTCACGGATTCTAATTATACTATACCGGGGATTATCGAAAATTAATCAATTAATTATTTAACTGCTTGTTTACCAGCGGCGTTTTTACAACTCAATACTAACTTAACTAAAACAGGACTTACTTACTAAAAATCGGCGGCAAGGTGTACCCAAGTGACGGTAATATTTAAAGCAAAAACGGACATTCCTTGACTGGAAAAATCACTTCGTTACACCGCTAAAACTATTAAACCATTAAAAATGATTGTAAGGACTTTTAAAATGTAATTAATATTAGTCAAATGTTGTTCGTAAATTTAATAAATAACTAATATAATTAAATTTTTCTGCAAAATCAATGTTTTCGTTTTTCTAATAAATTCTGAAAACCAGCGGAAATATCCTCTACATTTTAAACATGTACAAGTTTAATAATAAATAAGACAGTTTGTGTGAAAGATAAAGTGTTTTCCACTTCATATCCTATATGGACGGGAATCGGTGGCGTTCCCCAGGGATTTGTCGTAGAACCATCCTTAACTTGATATTTATATGGATCTGGCCCTCCTAGATATAATGTATCACTTTCTCCCCTTTTCCCACATCACCGGTCATATCGAAATTACTCGTGATTTATCATCTTTGAAATCATAAAAAATTTATAAGCGTATAAAAAAGTACATTCATTATGAATTTTAGGAGGATACGCGTAATATTTGGTTTATAGCATCCTATAGTTTACACAATAGAAACTTAAAATGATAATACTACCTATTATATAGTCATGGCCAAACAGTTTAATTTATAAATTTTTATCGTTTGCCATTAGTTTGGACTGGAAGCTTTATAGACCATTACTAAGCAAAATATTATTATATGTATACCTACTGCAGTTAATACCATTTTCTGATCACTGGATGATTTTTTTAATTAAACCACTTTAATTTTAGATTTTATATTGACAATGAGATATGTTATCATTTAAGCAAGCTGTTATATTGCAAAAACTATTCTAAGGCAGCGTAAGCTTGATGTTAATTTTCTGTGATATAAAAACCCCTGAGTGGCTAACAATAATTTAATAAGAAACGCTCGACTCTTAAGGACGTGCTAAAAATAATGCGTTGGGTAACGTTATTTTTTCACGTCGGCCAAGGACAATCACTGACACCACTTCATCAGTGCCTGTGTAAACATTGGTACCCCTAACCTGAAAATTAGGCCAAACTTGGCGTGGCGTAGGGCAAAGCGGAGCACAAATTAAAGGTGCGAACGCTTGTTACCAGCTAAAATGAAATGTTCATTGACACTAACTGTTCGTTAACATTTTTTTTTTTCCATGAACAATGGAGTTAATAACTGTCTATTCGACTGAATACAATAGTTGCCTTAGTCTCGGAAAATGTTTAGATGTTGTCGTGATTCTCGAGGAAGGACCATCGATGAAATGTTAACTTTCTGTTTTCCTAATTTTTTTTTCTTAAATTTACACAGTAGTGTTTTTTTTTTTGTTAAATAGGAAATTGATTGCCCTTGGAATACGAACACACTATTTATGTCCATGTGCCATTGATGTATTTGCCTTTTGTAAATGCCTAAATATTTCATTTCTTTAATCTGTTATATTTCATCATTTCCAATTTTCAATCTGAAAATTATTAGATTGATACTATTATGTTTATTAAAGATTATCATATATTTTGTTTTATTACTAATTAATTTCAATTTATTATATCCCAACCAATCTACAGTATTATTTAAATCGTATTCTAGTGCTTGAATAATATCTAATTCAGTTTTTTCAGCGCAAAAAATTAAGGTATCATCAGCAAACAATTGAATGTTACATTTTTTTACACAGTTTGTAATATCATTAATATATAATATAAAAAGCAACGGCCCCAAAACAGAACCTTGAGACACACCATTAATTGTCTTTTCTTTCTTAAAAATCTCTCCATTAAATTTTGTCACTTGAAATATATCATTAAGGTAATTCTCTAACCATTTTAGAACAATTCCATGGAAGCCCATCCTCTTTAATTTTAATATTAAGATTTGTCTATTTATAGTTTCAAATCCTCTTTTTAAATCAAGAAAGAATACACCAATAATTTTATTATCAAGATGTTATTTCCAGCTATGAATTAATGTTTGAATTGCAATTCGCATGAATAATTTCTTCGAAAACCAGTGTGAAATTTAGTTATAATATTATTGTATTCTATATCTATACAGGGCGTCCCGATTTTAAACCGACAAACTTCGGGTACAGAAAGTTCACATGAAATTATGACATACCCCTTCTAACATTTCTTCTCTATCCTAACGGAGATACAGGGTGTTGAAAATTCAATTTATTTTTTGTTTTTCTTTAATAACTTCCACAATATTAAAGATAGGGAAACCAAACTTGGTACTCATAGTTAGGTTGTGAGGGTCCATCTTTCCTATGGTTCAGAGTTGAACTGAGGCGCGCCAGTGGCGTGCGGTGTGGTCACGTCGACATAATTTTTAGGAGAAAAGTATGTGCACTAACTTTTTTCGCAATTCTGATCATAATTTTCGATTAGTTTTCTAAAAAAAGTTGCTCTTGTAAAATTTTGATTGGGGCATTAGTTTTCGAGATATTTGCGTCTGAACAAAACGGTGCAACATAAACACAATTATCATGTCGGGAATAGAAACTTCTGATGAAATCGCGACATATCCCTTTTAATATTTCTTCTCTATAGCCTTCCCTAACGGAAATACGGGGTGATTTTTTTGATATTTGGATGTTGATAATTTGTTTATGCAATTTCGTCACAGAAACAAATTTTTCTTTTGACAAATAATATTGACTTGCAAAAGATCTTAAAAATGCCTTATTGCAAAATAAGGAAAATTTTCTAGTTCTTGTTGAAATTTATGTATGGAATTGGAGGAGAAAAACATGGTATACCCAATAGATTCTTGTCAACATTCTATTTCCAGCGTTATCGAGACTAAGGGGAGCAAATGAATATGACGACTTTTGTGCACCAGTCTCTTCTATCGCAAACAGCTCTGAAACTAACGTCTATATCAATATTATACAAGAATACTTTTTTGTTGCAAATTAATAGCAGAATTATAAGATTGGAAAACTCCCTGTATCTCCCTTAGAAAATAAGATAGAAAAAAAAAATTTGGAAGGGGTATCTTAACTTTCTGTACCTGAAATTTGTCGGTTTAGGTTCGGAAAATAGAAACGTTTTAACAGTTAAAAAAAATTGGTGTGCGTCTTATTTACACTGATTTACATACACACATGGCTAAATGAGGTTGTGTATTATGGGACAATAATCGTTGTGTAATACAACATAGTGTTTTTGGTGCATCGTTTTGTTCAGACGCAAATATCTCGAAAACTAATGCCCCAATCAAAATTTTGCAAGAGCAACTTTTTATAGAAAACTAACCGTAAACTATGAAGAATTGCGAAAAAAATTAGTGCACATACTATTTTTCTTAAAATTATGTCGACGTGACCGCATCGCACGCCACTGGTGCGCCTCAGTTCAACTCTGAACCATAGCAAAGATGGATCCTCACAAACTAACTATGTGTTTTCTTATCTTTAATATTGTGGAAGTTATTAAAGAAAAACAAAAAATAAATTGAATTTTGAACACCCCGTAGTTCCGTTAGGAGGCTCGATAGAGAAGAAATGTTAGAAGGGGTATGTCATAATTTCATATGAACTTTCTGTACCCGAAGTTTGTCGGTTTAAAATTGGGACACCCTGTATATTCTATATCTCTAATGTTTGATTTTTTACTAAAATTTTGACTAATATCCCTCCACTATAATTTAACCTAGAGTGGAAACGGTTTCATTACTTCTGTATTTTGACCATTATAAATAGTAATTTAGCTGATAATTTCTCCAACAATTGACATGCCATATTAGTACTTTTTGACTGAATTATAATTTTCACAGGTAGCCAATGTTTAATTTCTTTAACATAATAATTTATAATTGCTGTTGTAGGTAGGTACATTCTAGAAAAAATCCAAAAGCATAGAAGTCTGTCGGTTGCTTAATACCTAAGAATTATTTTTTACTTCTTATAACCTGTGAATATACGTGGTAAGTACAAAAAATCTGTTTGTGACAAGTACGTTATTAAACCTGAAAATAACACTAGGGAGGGTTGAGAACTTGTTAACTTTGACTTTGATGTGCAACATTGAGTCAGAATTATCACATAATAATTTTCATATTTTACAAATAATATCTAGGTGTTTCGAGTATGCAAGTTATTAAACGGTTTTTCTGTATGTTATCTGAAATACATAGTTTATTTTAAATTAAATGTAGATTTAGTAGGCAAAATTAGACGAAGTAAGCGATTTCGATTTTGCGATACAAATTTTCGAAATTATTTTAGTGCCATTTTATGCCAGTTATTTTTTACACTGTGACATCAATTTCGTCTGCTAGGCTCTTAAACTAGCATTTCAAATTAATCATTCGCTTTCGTTTCCAATATAAAGAATTTCAAAGCAATTTCTTGTTCTATGTCGAAAGCCACGTGAAAACACGATAAACATGTACGGGTAAAATAGAATAACATTCGCTATAGTTTTATCATGTTTCCTCGTGCAGATTACGCGCTCGAACTAGTTTTTAAATCATATCTATTTTCTGTAAGACAACTTGAACTCGTCTGTGTAAAAGAATCGCGGTAAAATTGGTTTTGATAAAAGGTTTTTCTTGTCCTCATTTTACACTGATATGTTACATTTAGGAATAAGTTTTATTATTATCACCAACTCGAACGTGACGGAACTAAAAGAGTGACATCATCAACAGTATGCGAAAGAAATATTTCAACTCGCCGATAATTTTATTCACATTTTATAATGTTATTAATTGTATCAAAATAGCACCTCACATCAGACGTATTTGACGGATTTCTCCTTCATGTTAAATGTAAAACCCAAAGACTAACCATATGTGTCTTCTCTATTGAAGTACAGGATGCGTCACAAGCTTGTGAATATATTCATTATGATTCATTATGAGGTGTATACTAAACAAACCCTGTTCATTTCAGGAGAGTTAAATAAACTTTGTTCCATAGGCACCTAAATCTGATATGAACTGTTTCTAGCGTTACTATCTGCCAAATCGGAGAAACTTCTGAATCCCTAGGGTTAGAGACTATTCTTGATGTAATTTGAAAGGTATTTACAGGATGATAGTTTGTACAAATTAGATTTATTAGGAAGGTTCCATAATTTGAAAGATTCAGCTCTAACCAGGTAAATTGCTTAATGGATGGATTCATTCGTAGTCGATAAAATATAAAGAATTTATGCTACATATCTGTGAAGTGTTTTCTCTATACGGTAATGTGCGAGTACGCTGATTCTTTAAAATATATAAGAGCAAAATAAAGTCAATGCCATTTTTATATTTTAGATTTCGTAATCAAGGTTTCAAAAGCAATTTTCATTTGTTCCATTATCGATAATATTCAATTAGTGCTGTATCTGAGAATAAATTAAAACAAAATTTAGTGACCCAGTGGATAAAACTGGTGTAATAGAAAAGTCAGGGAATTATGATAACAGTTTTAGAGATTCTAATTTAAACTATGTAAAACAAAATACATGTTCAATTTTAATTAGGTTTATGAAGCAAATTATAAGAAACTAATAAGCAGTGCTGTCGAACAACGACTAAAATTAGATTTGTGCACAATGAGATTCAGTTCTTTTTACAGATGAATCACGAATGGTTTAGGGAAAGTAAGATTGAGGAGTAAGACAACCTAAACTACAAAGGGTTTTGGAAAATGTATATGAAGTGCATAGTTATGGAACTAGAATTGTACTGATATGGACAGAAGAACAGATCTTATTTTTGTGGAGAATTTTTTAACGACTTATGAAGATTCTTTGACCTGTGATAAACATTTTATTCTTATATGTGTCAACCCACTTCCTCTTATAAGAGTCAGTTTTACCATGGTCTTCTCTGCCGACCGATCTAATTCCGATATAGCATGCATTGGACATACCTCAAAGAACAGTTTTAAGTAACAGTCGCTATTTTAAAAATGGCCAGCAAACTTTGACTAAAGTTTGGATTGCTATACAACCTGTATGCATGAAGTATGAATATAAGAATTTGTGAGTTACTAAACACTAGAGGAGTTCACAAAAAAAATTGTATTATACTATTCTATAATATGTACCATAACTATGGGTTTAAATATATCTTTGAAAACAAGGCAATTTCCTTTTTTAGAACTATTTATCAAAACGACAAGAGCGTAATTTTTCAGTTTATATGTGAGTGAATAGAAAATCGCCCCAGGCAACTATACAAAATTTCAGAATTTTTGCAATATATTAGATATGCAAAATATTGATGAAATTTACATATGTTGTTTACAACAAGGCTGTAAAACAAGAGAACACAAATACGAAGCGAACTAGTGTATTGAGATAAACGTGGAGACTGGTTATAAAATACACTGTGACATAAACCTTCTCTGCCTTAAAATGGTACATTTTTACGACTTTTCTCTAGTTCTAAGTACAGCATTAACTGAATATTTTTAGATCATTGGCAAAACAAAAGCAAATTCAATAACTTGATAGAAAATAAAAATTGCTTGGAACTAAATTCCTATGCTAGCTTTAATTTATGATTTATGAATTTAATAATTAATGACTCAAGTGATTCAATAGTATTTCAAATTATTATCCATGATGTACCAAAATGAATAGATCGGTTGTGCAAATTTAATTCATTACAAATGTACACACCATATTATTCTACAACCAGTTACGCGTTTAGGTATTAATGTTTCACTTTGAAAAAATTGATTTGTCTCTAAATACATAAATGTAAATAGGCATTCAACTGCGGTTGAGTTTGTGTAAGCCAAGTTTAACAAGGCATTTAACTTCATTAACCACCAAAGACTGTTGATTAATTAACAATGTGAGCGATATCCGACGTTTGATGTTCTTCCTTAGTCATTATAGATTATTACAGTTCTTATTCATAAGTTGTCTCAATTTAACCCCAGGGAACCCATCGTGTATCACTGTTCTTTTTAATATGATAAAATATTTTTTGCAAAACATCTTCACTTACTTACCACTAACTCACATTTGTTTGTACAATTTTCAAAATTAAGAGGCTAATCTTATGCGTGTTCATCATAGAAAGGATTTCTTTTTAGTGAAATAAACTCTGTAAGTGGAAATCAATCAATTAAATAGATACACTCTACCTAACTATCTATAATACAGATCTCTGACACATATAAGTATTTAATTTATTAGTGAATATTGCTCAATTATCGAATTGGATGAATGTAACTACAAAAGTAATATTATATATTATGGCACATATAAATCACTCAAAACTCACAATAATTTGGTTTGGTATGAGAAAAGTTTTATGTACGATCAAATTGATTAAAGTAAGGGCGTAATAAAATATATTGCATGACAGAGCAGCTCTTTAAGTAAAACGGAAGAGTATAGGAATCAGATGTAGAAGAATTTGGATAAAAAGTTTATTTGTTAAAATAAAAATATAGTGTTAGATTAAGTTTGTTAATTATAAGTTTAGAGGTAGAATTTTTATTTTGGAAAAAAATTGCCTATTTTAAGTTATAACTATAGAAATATTTTGTAATCTAATTTTTTAAAAAGGCGCTAAATTAAAATTTGCATTTTTTTTCCGTTAAATATGAAAACTTTATCACGTTACAACTGTATAAAATGATGGCAAAAAATTTAAATAAATATCTTAAAAAAATAAAGGAACACAAACAAAAAAATTCCCAAGTTGAAATAAATACAAAAATCTGAAAACCTAAAAAAGTGAATTAGGACTTCTTGCATGAAACCTTTCAATTATCAACAGTCGTGTGAGAACACTAACCCAAGATTACTGAAGAAGTATTCCAGAAAACTATGAAAGGAAAACATTAAAATACACCATGCCTTAACTAGAGTTCCAGTTGAGAACAATATTAGCGTTCCTGATGGAACACTGTGCTGTTAGAAAATAACTACATACAATATAAAAGGACGACGGTGATTATTATTTTGTTGAAAGGCACCAGAAACGGTGGACGATATCATATTCAAGTATGAACCCATCCAGTTACGAATCTGTATTATAACTTAGTCAGAAGAACTGAGTCAATTTAGAAAGGAGGAACATCTTTAAACTAAGTGTCCTCGGAGTCTCCGCACGTAAACTCTGGAAGAAAACCTCATCGTATCGAAAAATATATTGTATTCACATAGTTTTAACAAGATAGTATCCATAGTTTTCAGAAAAGGTAGAGGACTTAGTTATTGACTATACTCTACCGGGTGACCACGAGATGAGGTTACATTCTATAACTTCTTTGTTATTAAACCGATTAATTTGAAATTTACAGGTGAGGCATAATATTTAAATGCGCAACTTTTGACACTATGTGGCCTTATTTTTTACTTCCGATTTAGCCGGAAGTGATATCAACTTTCTTATTTTAAATACAACTCTACCTGTTTTTATAATGTATCTTATTCGTTATAAAATTTACAATACATTGATATGTCACGCAATGACATCGCATTTCAAAATGGCCAAAAATTAAATTTTTTCAAAAATATTAAAATGTCAATTAAAAGATATTGACAATTAATTTTTTTCCAAAGTTGGCCGTGAAATCAAAAGAGTAATGAATTTGATATGTTTAATTTTTAATTTGCACCAAAATTTTGTTTTGGCGGAAAGATATTAGAAAAATAAAATAAATATTAGAAGAAAGTTTTATTTTTTTTTATATTTTGTGAATAATTCGGTACATTAATGGAATTAAATCAAAGAGATGAAACAAGCAATTGCAAAATTTAAAAAAAGTCGGGTAGGGATATTTAAAAAAAATAGTTTTGGGTATTTCAAAATTGCATAAAAATGTTTATCATTATGAAATGAAATGTCATTGTGTGACATATCAGTGTATTGTAAATTTTATAACGAATAAGATACAATATAAAA
Organism: Rhagium mordax; assembly: GCA_963680705.1. Lineage (NCBI taxonomy): Eukaryota > Metazoa > Arthropoda > Insecta > Coleoptera > Cerambycidae > Rhagium > Rhagium mordax. Next base: position 16,007,194 of record OY796656.1, read on the forward strand.
ACAGGTAGAGTTGTATTTAAAATAAGATAGTTGATATCACTTCCGGCTAAATCAGAAGTAAAAAATAAGGCCACATAGTGTCAAAAGTTGCGCATTTAAATGTTATGCCTCGCTTGTAAATTTCAAATTAATCGGTTTAATAACAAAGAAGTTATAGAGTGTAACCTCATCTCGTGGTCACCCGGTATACAAAGTTTTTCCATATATTTTGACACCCACCTACAGGATTATTTTTATATTTTATTTTTATATTTTTATTTAGACAAGTCGTTCTTGAGATGGGAGACAAGTAAAAGTGTTCACCATAAAGAGAAATGGATAATGTTTATCAGCAATATGTTAATTTCTTTGTGTTTTGTCAATTCACTTTGTATGAATTTCATTAATTCAACTAATAAACTAGTAAAATGCTAAATGTTTAGAAGAAACACTCAAAAAATATTTATTTATTTTTATGACTTTTTCTTTTCTATTAAAATAAACTCTGTAAGTGGAAGTCAAAATACGAGGGGAAATCCTGCACAGGAATCAAATAAATATACATCTACTTATCTATAATACACATTTCTGACAGATATATTTAATTTATATGCGAATATTGTTCAATCATCGAATTGGATGGATGTAACTACAAAAGTAATATTATATATGACACACATAAATAACTCAAAGCTCACATTAATTTGGTTTGATATTAGAAAAGTTTTATATACGATGAAATTGATTAAAGTAAGAGAGCAATAAAATATATTTCATGATAGAGAAACTCTTTAAGCAAAAGGAAAATGTTGCATTTGAAATTAAATTGTATAATGGATACTGTATATTATAGGATTATTTACAGTACCTGCAGATTGTTTTAGTTTTCCCTAAAAATCCTTTTAACGGATTACAATGATTAAAAGTAAAGTTAAATGAATAATTAAAAAGGTGTATATAAGTGATAAGTTGAAAAATTATAACTTTATATGCGTAATATTAACAGTACGTACACATTTTTTGTGAATAAATACTTTTCACAGAAACCAATTGTCATTATTTGATTGTGTGTAACATAGTTCATGAAAATACTTTTATTGGAAAGGTGCATCCTTCAGGTTCATAAAAAAAATATGCAAGCAACTCACATGTTTTTTTTATTAATTTTTTGGTGGATGCTTTAAACCATCAACCATTGGATAACCACATAATACAGGGTGATTCATTGGTAAGTGTACATACTTTACCTGCATATGTAGGTTACTTGGGCGATTCGCCTATGGTTAGTGGGTCAATAATCCTTAATTACCATGATACAGGGTGTTTTATTGATTTTGCGTATTTTTGTCTTGGACCATAACTTTAGAACCACTAGGTATAATAAAGTAAAATTTGGTATGTATGTTTTACTCGATCAGCCATATCGATTTCTCAATTTAGCAAAATCAAAATACAGGACCGGACAGAAAAAAATAGCCGAATTGTTAAATCTCAAAAACAACACCCTGTATCGAAAGTTTTAAAAATATGTTTTAAGATTCGGAAAGAGCGTAGAAAAATAAGGCAAATAAAGTACTTTTTTAAATTGCCCGCCTCTTTTTTCTATTTATTTTCTTTGATAAAAGGAAATTTTACAAAACTAAAAACCGACTATCTCATACAAAATAGCGTTTTTTCTCTATAATAGACTACGAATTAATAAGAACTTTCATATTCAATAAGAAACCATTCATACAATGTAAGTTCTGAAAAGTATTCAACCATTCAATTAAAACCAACAAATTTACACATTATTTTAAAAATTTTAAATTCTGATAAGTAGGCTTTGAATACAACAATTAAAATTTGAAACAATCAAGTGCGTTCCTGACAGATAGTTTCTAAAAGGTTTGTTTAAATGTTCCAACTAGCTGATAGCTGATATGGAATCGCCCAAGTAACCTACATATTCAGGTAAAGTATGTACTTACCAATGAATCACCCTGTATATGGTAATCTTGATTGGAAATAACCTCCCACCCAACTTCATTTAATCATCCATTTCTGGGATACCCTGTATATGTCATAGTATTGTAATAAATCTAAAATAAACTAACACCGTCTTGTGTAGGTATCTTTGTTTAACAAGTTTAAAATACATGTATACTAATTGATCTGATTCGTACTGCAGTGCAATATTTTTCAGCAATTAATATGTAACTCTGAGAATTTCATAAACTAATAACTATGGCAGAAAATGTCTTCTTTTCATTTTACCAACTGATTTATACTTTTCGTCTTGTTTCTTTTGAATAGCGCCAAAAAACGCCACCAACATCACCGTAGAAATCATATTTTGAATAAATTTAACACTGACATACATTTTACTTTGAAAGCTATAAACCATACAAATGATTCAGAACTACATATATGTATAATGTCCCACTTTATGAAACTAACTGACTTGGAACGCTTCGAAAACATCGCCTAACAGTGGAGCACTTTGCTTTGAAGATATGAGACAAAGTAGAAATTCCATTATTAAACCGCGTATAAAACGCCAGGAATACAAATTCCCAGGTAAGGCATCTCGTACGTTCCACCAGAAATTTTTAAATTTTACGTAATGTGACGTCACATACCTATTTTTCCTTTAATATTTTGCGCTGTTGACGATTAAAAATTCAGTTTGAACTTTGTAAAGGGCAAGACTCATATATAATTGTGTAACATGGGTATGTACCATACATTTAGGTTATTTTAGTACGGAGTATCTTTGTATTTTATGCTGATGTTTATAAAGCATGTAAAATTTCATGTGTCACATGGTGGATATGGAAGCCACGACAAACCTTGGTAGGCCAATGTGGTCATTCCACACCCAAGACTCATTGTTACGGTCATCAGGTTAAAACCTGTTGTTTTCTTTACTTATGAGTTATTTCAGTACCTAGAAGTATCTGCTGTTGAATTTATTCACCTGCAAGGGACGGCACTCAATATATATTTAATGAAATATGTGGGATAGACCAACAATAGAAGCACCTTTGGCTTTTTGAGATGTCAGCAGATTTGGATTAGATTTTATAAGGGAAAATAGCCCATTTAATTCGAATCTCGATCACAAAGTTAACTAATGGTTTTATGAGATACGTCATTTCAACTATGGACAACTGCTCTGGCAGCAACCGAGAGACATAGTCAAGTAAATTATTTATCCATCAGATTAAATAAAAAATGATTTCAAAAGCAATGCAATTATTTTTGTTGAAAACCTGTTTTACAATTAACTTTCAAGCATAAAAATGTAATCTCTTGATAGAGGAGTAGTGTAGTTTTAAATTATTTTGAAATAAAACATGTTATGGAACCTACTTCAATAACGAAGTCTGTATCCCAAATCCCAATTCCAACAGATATCATCGAATCTCAAATCGGTCCGTTTGAGGCGATCTTGCAGCTGGCCAGACTGTTTCATGACCCGTGCAAGTGAAAAGCCATTCATTGAACAGTTGTTGCAATATTAAATAATAATTTACTTGCCAGGGGCTGGACAAATGGGCACCTTCAGCAAACACAATTTGTTCTATCTTCATATAGATTAGAGTGGAGTAAAGTTTATACTTGGCAAAAAGCTAAATTTTGATTTTTGAAACGGAATAGCTGCAAAAAGACTAAGACTAAGACTAAGAAGATGGATTTTCTAGATTTTGGTTTTGAGGTGTTTTGGTTTTGATGTGCTCCAATTGCCTCAAAGTTACAGTTACAGACAAAAATTATTTTATTGCAAAAACTAAACGAACTACAATATAAATAATTGAAAACAAATGGTAAATGGAATGATCGCGTATTGTATCGAAAACAGGCATATTCTTGCGAGATTGAAACCTCCCTCTGATAAAGCCATGCCTTGCTACTTTTCCGCAGACAGATGCTAAGTCGGTGACCAATTTGAAGAAACGCTCCATGCGCGTGACTTCTAAGCTCTGCCAACATATGCATTCAATGTAGTCTTCAACCTCGAAATTGAAAGTAGATATCACGAATTTGCGAACTCCTGCCATACGACAACAACATACGACGGTAAGTTAGCTTTCACAGGTTCTATGAAAACATACTGTTCCTCGACCTCAACCTTTCGGTAGTACATACTTCAATCCTTTCTTTTCCTGCGCCATCGTTTTATCTTTCCTACCATCGAAGTAGAGTCCAAGCAATGGCTCCAGTCCATTTTCTTGTTGTTTCGTTTTTTTGTTCTTTCGCGCCTTATTTTTGAACGGTCAAAAACGAAGCTTTATATCTCATCTTGCAGTACAGCAAAGGCTAGAAATGCACCAGACCTATTCGATAGTTCAGAACGATCACTAGAGGCGGTAGAAAAATTCGCTTTGCTTTCGCTAATGCTTGTGGTGAGTGTGGTGGAATATCACTTGCTATTTCCTCTCGTGGTTAATCTAATTCTTTGGAATGTTTGGTTCCAATTCAATAAGCTGAGAGGAAGGGCCTGGTTATGGCCAGTCCATTTCTATCAACTCCTCTTCTGCTTGCGTCAGCTTATTGGAACAAGAGGGCTGCTGTGAATCTGAAATAAGCTGAATGAACTCCCTCGCCTTTTCTCTTTTCTGGTTTCTCTTGGTAGTGAATAAATCGACGGATCCCATAACCGTCTTTCTCTTTATTCTTTGGTCTATAAAAAAATCAGTCCTGTTTCGGTACTCGATGATTTCTATTACAATCACAGTTCTCAGAATCTTTACATTTGCAACTGAAATGTCAATAATATCAGGGAATCAATCTTTTTTAAATTCTCTTACTTTTCCTTTATAGTTTTCATTGTCTTTACGTTCCTTATATAGGCTTTAATAAGTTTCCGTATTTAACATGGTAAGCACGAAAGAGCTGTAAGATTCTTAAATGACCGTCGCGATAGATGTTTTAACCCACAGTTTTTTAATTTCGAACTCTTTTCGAATTTTCACCAGTATAGAATCTTACATTTCCGGGTTAGGTTTTATTGATTTTTAACGTAAAGAAAATAATCGCATTACATCACAGTAGGGGACTGACGCAACTTTTCCGGAATACCAAATATGAGACAGGTGGTCGTTTTCCTCGTTTTGATGAGCCATTATTATTCTGAAACAATTATTTGCCTCAAGTTTAAAACTAAAAATAAAAAAATGCGAAATAAAAATGAACACAAGGCTTCAAAACATCATTTGTAGATACTTACTAGGTATTCCATCAAAATTTAGGATAGAAATAAAGAAATTAGATGATGTGGGATAAAAAGTAAAAAGTTTGATTTTTGCGTAAATTTTCAAATGTGGGGGCAACTCTAAACGTTAAGCCAGACAAACAATATTTGCACAGTTGTTTTTAGAAGCATTCCACAACTTTTCCCAGGTATTCCATTCCCCTCCCGATAATTTCATATTTTCATTTCACCCTAATGTACCTAGATATCGGTAAGTAAAGACCAAATAATTATTTTGGAATTTACATATGTAGGTACTATTCTGGAAATTCCTATATTCAATGACTGGAGTTATAAATAATACAATAAAATGAATGATGCCGTAGAACCCGAAAAAGTCACGAATACGAGTTATTGCTCCTCATCTGCGTGTCTTTGTTGACCTCATTAGTAGAAATAAAAGTTAAAAGTCAAAAAAGAAAAAATATACTGTTCAGCTTTTAGGATCTGAAATTATGTAGAATTACCATTAGATGAAGAATTACTATTTTAATAATGAAACAACTAGCTAAATAATAACAAAAGCAGAAATTGGTGCCATATTCAACAAAAATAGAAATATAATGCTTGTCTGTTAAAACTCTCATAGCAGTTGTAAAATCTGGTCAAGTCGTACTCCGGCCTGATCTTAAAGGACTTTACGTCCTTACACTATAACTTATATGGCGGCTCGGGTAACTTTCAACTCTGCTCCCTGAGGAGAACCGAGCTCTCTAACTAGCCTTTTACTAATTAAATTAAAATTTCCCGAAATAAAAATTACTTTTTAACGAATAACACAGCTTTCTAGAATTTCGGAATAATTAAGTAGAAAAGTTTATTAAGAAAGTGTTAATAAATGGTAGTGGAAGATTCTCAGACGAATTTCTTTTCATTTTAATATGAATTTAGTGAGTTATTAAAGGAAACTTTCACAAAAAACTTGTGGCTAGAAGGAAAGCTGATAATTCATTTCTAACCTCATTATCAATTTATGTCGGTTTAAGTCGGTAAAATTTTCTGCTTTTCCGTTCAATATATATTTTTTAATTTTTATTACCTACAGCTTATAAAAACAATTCACTGCTAATCTGAGGAATACAAAATAAAATGTTCATCTCATTCCCGATACGCTTGTATTTCTTTAACGCTTTTTGTGCATGTTTTCTTTTATCTAAAATGTACGCATAAAAAAATTTTACTACAAATAATTCGGAAACGGCTTGTTCCATCAAAATTTTACAGAAAAAAGGTTGTATCTACGACAATGGCTTTCTGTTACTATTTTCGACTTGAACTTTGAATCCAAGTTTACACCGGAAGGTGGTGTGCCAAATTTGAGAAGAATAGGGTTTTGTGTTCCTTTAATATTAAATTATAATATTCCTTTTGAGCAGTTTCTTTAAATTTTTTTCTTGTGGATTCGCTTACTGGGATACCACTTAAAAAAATATGCCTCATGGTGACACTTGAATATAATCAGTTTGTGTACTTTTAGCAATTACGGTCATTAGGTAGTTAAATACAAAATTATTTTTTGGTTTTTAGTTTAAACAAATAAAAACTACAAGAAGCTAGTAGTAAAAATGTAGTAAAATGCTCATAAATTTTTATTAGTTATTCTTGCATTAGTGTAGCGTTATCTGTCTATGAATTATGAGCAATTAAATAACATTGTAAGGCCCCTGAGGTTCGAAAATAAATAGATGTCCGTTATTTATTTTCTAAACTTATTGAAATCATTAACGTCATGAAATTTGATAGCATATAGAGTTGAAAATATTCCAGTATAATGTCTTACTAATGAGTCATCTATACTAAGTAGGTACTTTACAAATTTTTGACGATTTCTAAACTTACTAACTAATCAACGAAATTTAACATTAGAATCAACAGACAACAGGTAAAAAAAGCTTCTAATGCCGTTTTATAAAATTATTGGTAATGTTGAAATAAAAAAAAAAAAAATTTAAATCAGTAATAAGAATAAATTTGGCTTTCAGTTTACTGTTAATGTATACTTATTTACAGACTATAGGGTAGCGCTACGGCATGTCCATCCTGCTTATGATCTAGAAAAAAAACATGATTATTTTTAATAGATTAATTACCAAAAAGGAGTCATTAAAAATTCATAATATTCTCTATAAACAAAAAGTATGATATTTTATATTCACTTTCCCATTAAAACTGCATAAATATGATACTGAGACAAAGCGTATTCTGACTGTTCCTAAAACTGAATTCCTAATCAGAGTTTTTGCGTTTTGTGTTTTACATATTAATCTGAATTAAAAATGAGAACATTAAAAATGAGATATGAGAAGCTGAATTTTAGAAAATACCAAACATATACAGGGTGTTCTGAAAAACACTAGCATAAATTCAGGGGCTGATAGAATTTCAAAAAATATTACAATTTATTCTTATGAACCATGGGCGTATCTTTTTCCGTTTTCAAGATACAGGGCGTTGAAAATAATTTCCCTTAAATTTTAATTTTCTGTTAGTAATAATTAGTTATTCTTTTTTTCAATTGTATTCAGTATGTGTTAAACTTTTCCAGAAATAAACTATTACTTTTTATCATTACCATTCAAATAATAACTTTGATTTTGAGTTTTATTAATGAAACTAATAGTAGTAGTAACAACTAGGTGCCAAAGCCTACTTGAAATCAAAACCAACAATTTGGGATACCAGCTGCTTGACTTTGGTGCACTATACCTTTCTCGACAACGGGCAAATTTTAGCACTTCTTACAGGAGCACCTTTTTTGTTTAGAATAAAATTTGCCATAACAGCAAGTGACAAAAGGGGCAAAAAGATTAATCTCAAAAAAGTTAGGACCTAAAATGTTCCCACGGAGTACTGCACTGAACGCCCTGTATGATATAGCCAAAAATTAATAACACCAGAGCATTTAGCATCCCCAGAAACCCCACGTAGCAAAATTTCAGCTCATTTGGTTAAATTTTGTGGAAGATAGGACCGAAACTAGATTTTAAAAAATTATTTTCAACGCCCTGTATCTTGAAAACGGAAAAAGATACGCCCATTGTTCATAGGAACAAATTGTAATATTTTTTGAAAGTCTGTCAGCCCCTGAATTTATGCTAGTGTTTTTCAGAACACCTTGTATATAGGGTTATTCACGGAAAGTGGGTATTAGACGTTTCTCAGAACCTGTCTAGTTTAGAAATTTCAAAATTCGTATACAAAGGTTTTTGGCTCGGTTTTTGGGTATGGCGGATCTAACGATCTATTTTCAACCTTTTGTCACTTCTGTTTATACCGGAAATGTCACCAAATTTTGTTATTTTAAATGGAACACCCCATATATTATTGTATATTTGGATTCCTCATAAAATTTTAGCTTGGGTTTATGTACCATAATTAAATCTACTCTTTATAATAAATTTTTAAATCAATCATTTTTTTTTTATTTATACAATTATTACAATTACTTAACAGAATTATTTTTAAATTTTCAACTAGTGTTTTATGTAATTAATGAAGTAAAGAAATTGCAAGGATAACATACCGGCTTCCCCAATTGTCATATTAGTATGGACAAAACCGCGTAAATAACAGTAAATGATGTATTTTGATGAAATTTTTGTATTAATGATTTTTGGTCCCCCCCAAAAAAAATTATAAATTAATTAATTTGCAGGTATTTATTCCTGGTGCTAGTTGGGATTTAAGACTTTTATATTCATCTATTCAACGAATTTATAAAGAAGCACACGATGTATAACTTTCTGTACCAAAAAATGCAAATCATTGAAGCCCGATGATTTTCAAAAAATAACACATTTCTGTGAACATCAAGAAAATCCTGATTTTCGTAGCTATAATAATAACGTAGTTAGCGCAATGCATCTGTACTATATGTGTTTTCATGAGTTTCATTAATAACTTTTTGGTCATGCCTTAGTTGCTGATATGGTGATCTAGAGAAAAAAAATGCTGGCCTCTTTTAAAACAATCCAATAGAATATGCTAAACTACAACCATTTATTTATTATTACATTATTAAGATTTCATAAGCAGTTAAACCTATATGGCAAATATATGTGTTGTCTTGAATTGACTAGATAAGTGGAAGAGGCGTGTCTGGTTCCTTTCTCTTAGGTAGTAACATTAGTTAAATATCTCTATCTGATTCTTAAGTAGATAATATCCACATATATCGATTCCATAGTCGATTCTAAGGAACCACATAACTTCACATTACTTACTTAGCCTCTATCCAAAATGCACTGCGGTGCCGCAACCCCTCGACGAGTGTTTTACTGATAATTCGGAAACGCTTTTAGAAGAAACACTCAAATTGAACACGTTCACGTTTTATAAGGGCGATAATAGCCTGTTTCGACCAATGCTCATATTTTATACTCAGTGATATATTATGGATTGTTGCATAACGCACACAGATTTTAATATATTACGTCTTTCTAGTAAAATTAAATGAAATGTGTTTATTTTCTACATTTGAAAGATTGTACTTTCGAAATAATCATTAATATCGTTAATGAAAAAGTTAAAACATCTGTGTTCACCTACATAAAATGCCCGTTCGAGAAATCATGGTTTTTATGGATAAGTAAATTTACCAGTAATTGCTTCGTCAATAAAAATGAAAAAACTACAAGAATTTGAAAAAGTAAATACTGAGGTTGCTGAAAAAGTATGAAACTTTTGAAAATTTTCTCAAGGGCTGTTTGACATTAGTGTTAACAATTATTTGGGCACCGACTCGGTGGCGCAGTGGGCTAAGGCGTGAGTGACAGACATGGCTCTGGCTACACTGCCTATCGAGTCCCGGTTCGAGACCGGGCACCGGCAAATGGCAATGTCGGTGGGTATGGATGTTTGTCTGCGTTTTTTCAAATGTGTAGCCCCCTTCCGGACAGCCTTTTTCTTTGGATTTGGGGGTTGTCTAATTTCTGTGGTGTGTTTTATGTTTTTTTTTTTATATAAACACAGAGAGGATTTGAATCTTAGTTACATCAATAAATTGACTTGTGTTATAGGAAACACTAGCGCTTAATCAGGATAAATGATCGTATCTTTATAAAAAATGTTTGAATACAATAAGCGAGGCTGTAACAGATACAAATGACAAAAACAACTATAAGAAAATTGGTGATATAGTAAGCGATAAAAACGAATGTGTTACAGATATTAAAGATAAAGCGACATTATTCAATAACGTTTTTGTCAAGAGATCAATTTGGTAAAGAATACTACAACTGACCCAACAGAAACCGATCTTAACATAAACAGATTTCCAACTTCGCCCTTCATAACTTCAGTAACAGATGAAATCATAATGCATGACAACATTTAAAAAAATAATACTGCATCTGAACATGATGAACAATCGGCTAAAAGTTTTAAAATTACGAGTAAACATATAAAAAGTCAGCTTAGTAATGCAATAAATTGAGTTCTTTCTTGAAAATAAATTACCTGCAGCTTGGAAACCCCAATAAAATCCCAATAAAATCCAATAAAATAATCACAGACCTACATTGTTAAACAATAACTAAAAAAACTAATTTAGAAGAATTTTAAATTCTAGTTCAGAACATGCAGCATGAACCTATGAAATTAATCATAGACAAGAAAAATTTAACCACATTTTTGAACTTGGCCAATAGTACAGTTACTTGGTGATCTGAAGTGAGAACTAATTCTGTAGCTGTTTTAAATTCAAATATTTTTAGATAGTTTGATTCAAAATGGGTCAAATATCAAATATTAAAAAGGAGTATTTATGTTTATTTCCATTAGGAATTGGATATAATGTAAAATTTGTATTCTAAAAAACTTTTTTGTTGAGAAATAAACATTATTATTATTAATAAGGGTGCTTTTCGTTGGGAGTGAGTTTCACCCCAACTCAGGGGTTTCAAAAAAAGTGACTATTGGAACGTGTAGATCGTTGAATTCTATACCAAAAAACCTATAACGTTATTTTTGCTTTAATAGCCGCCGAGTTATAGGGGTTGAAAAACGTTGATTTTTAAGCAAGTAACAATAATTTTTCAAAGGTTTTAAGCAAATTACTCAAAGAGGATCACATTTCCGAAAAAGTTTGTCATGACAGAAAAGTTACCTCATGAAATAACAATAATCCATGAAATAAAAATTTGTTTAGGATTATCGTTGCCGAAATATAGTTCATGTTATGTGCATTTAATCCTAGCCCTGAAAAGGTCACGCCATTCAAACAGTCGTGACTCTGGTTAAAAAGACCTTTTAATATATACCCTGAATCAAATTGAAGCTTATTACAGCAGTTTAAAACTGTCTTTTGGCAAATTTTGATATCTGCTAAATCAAAAATGATATAAGGAAAATAAATATTTTTATTTTTTACAAAAAAGTGTCCGTTTTTTTATTTCAGTAATTCCAAATTAAAAAAAAAATTCCAAATTGGGTTTTTTGTTAGTCATTATTATTATGTACCTATATGCTCAAATTATGTTGACCGTGATGCATTATCTAAAAGATTTACACTTAATGTATTTTGCAAATTTTTAAAATAATAAATTTTTTTGGTTTTGAGGTTAAAAAACTTAGCAGGGAAGAATCATAGCTGAATGTTACCAGAGACACAAAATGATGGCAATAAACTAAGGAAAATGCTGCTTTTTTTATTTTTTTGATAAAGAAAATAGGTTAGGAGATAGAAATGCTTGAAGTTAACTCTTAACGTTTTTTTTTTGACATTTTCTATATTATCTGAAGATCAATAAGAAAACAATTAAATTGTTGGCTATGAATTTATCCTGTCATAATGTAAACTGCAGTTTTAATAAAATTACGAAAATTACGATATTAAATTTAGATATAATAATGGATGATTATCATTTATACGTTGCGTTGCATTTACATACCTAGGCAAAATACTAAGAATGAATAATATACAAGTTTTATCATCTAAGAGATATTATTATATACAAAATGGTATTTCTTATTTTTTTTCGTTTTGGATGCTAAGAATTTTATTTAATTTAATGGTTTATAACATGTATTTATAAAAAGTAGTTGTTTTAACCTATTCGACAATATATTTCTGTTATTATAATGCTTGTAAAACACCTAAATAAAGTTGTAAACTGTTTTCAAATTTCACCCACTCGTTCTAAAAATATTTGACGCAATATATAAACTACATTTTTTGCTTAAGTTCGATTATATAACGACATCTCGCTAAATATATTCACACGTGACACATTACCGAACTGAAATTTGTCTTTAATGCAAAGTAAACGACATAATAATACAAGGCAATCCACCTACTGTGACCCGAAAAACTTTAGCCAGTGTTTTGTTCTACGAAGTTTGTCACTAGGATCTCCGGAAGGCGAGGAACAGATTTATCGTGGGTCTGGATGATCAAGCTATCGATGTAGAACCGACAGGATAGTATGCGGCGTCGCAGGTAATTCCATATAAATTTAATAAGTCCAGAGAAGTTTGTAAATAGCCTACCATAATGAAAATGATACAATCGAAGATGGTGTGAAGATAACAATAAATATGATCTTTTACTTACTATGACTGTGAGATTCTCTCAGGAAGGAAATAATAATTCTTCATACAGAGATGAAAAGCATGTTACCCAGGACACGTCCTTCTTCTAGTTTTTAAACGCAATAGTAAACCAGTAACATAGTACACAAGGTGTATAAGTCTACTCCAGTAAATTGTTTTAAGAGGTCAGTATTCAAAATAAATTTTATTTTTGATGCATCCTGTCTGTGCTACGTCATTGGATTCATATATGCAGCAACAGAGGCTCCGTCGCCTTCTATAGGGCCGGAATCAACCAAATATTTCTGTGTATAACATCGATATTGCATAACTCTGGCCCTAATGTTCTTTTCTTATATCCGTCAGGGTTAGTTCCAGCTCTGGCGGATACAAAAGATTGTGAAAAACGCTATTTGTCTTTTTATTTAGTAGGTATTGGAAATGTAGCAATATTTTCTCAATTTGTAGTTCTCAAAAAATCTTATATTTATGAGGAACATGAATTTGAAAAGAATTAGCTAAGTCGTAGATTGAATAATTCTGTATTTTCTTAATATTTTTGCTAGGTTGCATAGATTTTGATGAACTTTAGAAATGTCTTTCTGTCAGTTAGTAGTAGAGTAATAAAATGCGTATCCAGAATTACTTAATACAACATCCATTATCCTTTTATTTTCCTGGCCTATACTTCGCTAGAATTATTTAAAAAGTTAAGATAATTTAGCAAAAAACTGCTAAGGATATCCAATACAATACGCCACAATTAGGTATCTAAAAAATACAGTCAATCCACTGAGAAGAATGCCAATTTCATCCCTGGTTCATTGTTATGATTGCAAATTTGACGTAGGACATAGTCCTCTAGCAGCGGACATCCTGTGAGCTAGATAAAATCAGTTTAAATTACAGTCTCACTACAATCGTGAGTTCAAAGGATATTCTCTGAAATGGTTGACCGCAGTTTATGTTTTGATTCCATCATGGTCACCAAGCCCATTTCGTGTTATGATTGACCTTATGTACACTGAGGGCCAAATTAAGTCAGCTCCCTTTTTACAGTTTAATATTTTTACCAGTAGGATTTCATCTGAAATTTAAAGTGTGCATTAAAACTAAATTCGATTAAAATAGTGCAATTGAGCTTGTTGCATCTTCGTGGTAACCCAGATTAAAATATAAAAGACTATCGTTGACATTTATTTGCGCCTTCTGGACTAGTACAAATAGTATAACGCAAACATCTGTTGTAGTATTATCACTTTAAACGTAGATCGAATCATTTTACTTGTTAATCAAATCCAGAGGCGTTTAAAATTTTTTTCGCGGATTTTTTAAGATTTTCAAAAGCTAGAAAAAATATTAAATTAAGATTTGGTCCACCCCAACTTCTAACTGATTACCATAAACCAGGTTAGTTTGAGAAAATTGGTTCAATCCAGATGCGTAGAATTGTCTCATTTGATAACTTAATCATAAAGAAACAACGCCTGCATCTTTTTGTTTTTGGAAAAATATTTTCCTAAATTCGCGGTTTTATTTGCAAAGAAAATCATATCGGAAAATCGACTCGGTAGCGCAGCGGACTAGAGCATGGGTGACAGACATGGTGGCTCTGATCACACTGACTATCGTGACTGGGTTCGAACCCCAGCACCGGCACTGGCAATGTCGTTGGATATGGATCTTTAACTGCGTTTGGAACCCCCTTTCGGACAGCCTTGGCTTTGGATTTGGGGGTTGTCTAATTTCTTTGGTATGTTATTTAAAAAAAAAGCATTAATAGATTTTTGTCTTATTTCAGATCACAGAACACTCTGTACAAGTTTATAATCGAATTATAGAATAATGCGAGACACTTTTGTCTTGCTCATGTTGTTTTGTGTATGTTAATGTTTTATTAATAACTGACATTAGTAAAATTCTCTCAAAATCTATTATTAGTGATGACTGGTCAAATTTAAAATCTGACGGCTAGCATTAGCTGTTATAGACAAGGTGTTTCGGGAGAAAAGAGAACCATTTTAAGGACGTATTCTACAGGACAAAATAAGCAGTTTCTATAAATAAGAGTCCTAAAATGCTTCCTTTTTGAGATACAGTGTAAAAAAAGATTTAAAAATAAGTTTTTGCGTCACTGGTATTTTTCCGATTTCAAACCGTTCGTAAAATAATTGGTTCTGAATTTATGAAGAATTTTAACTAAATCTAAACACTAAAGTATAAAAAATATATTAAATTCTCTCAAGGCCAGCTTGTAAAAAAATTTTTAAACTTAACTTAATTGAAGTAAATATTGGAAAAATGTGGGAAATCTTTGACCATCAATATTTTTGGAATTAGATGATTAATCTCGATACGGTTTTTTACAATCGTTAGCAAAATGCATTGACCATCGTCCACCGTAAATAGGTTTTTAAATTATGGGTGTTTCTTTTATCTACAGGGTTATTATCCAGGCCCTTAGATCTATGTTAATCAAATACTTATATCAAATCTGTTTTCAGAGTTTGTTGATTTATTTAATTTTTCAGTAACTTAACCTATTGATTTGACTCTCAAGAAACTACAAATAAAATTTCTACAGGGTAATATAAAACAGTGCATAATGGTTATGACTTCTGCATTATCCAATTTGTACAAAAGTGTTAATTTTTATTCGGTGTCAAAATTGCGGTGATGTTTTTTAAAAAGTTTTCGCCTAACAGCAAAGATATGAATTTTAATTTTCAATTATGCATTTTCACTGTCCGGAAAAAAATCGTACATTTGATGATAATGAGACGTTAGGTAGCATTATTTTTAGTTTTAAGCGAATATTACAAAAATAGAGACAAATTTCATTTGTTTGGTTTTACCCGCTTGAAAATTATTCTATATCTTTGGTCCTTTAAAAATATCGCTGTTAAGTCTCTGATAAAAACAAGGCAATCGGTCACTCATTTTTTTCAGCACCACACTTGATGATTTATAATGTCCTAATTTTTTCAAAATTTAATGGCCAAAGGAGTTATCTGTGGCCAACAGCTGTGATTTCATCTGAAATACAAATTTAACAGTGGAATCTTATTTTAGGAGGTCAGAAACAAAAGAAACCATTTTGGTTTCTTCTATATTCGGAAAATTAAAAAAAATTCACGATGTGAAACAGCAAACTACGTTATTTTGATAATGGAACTGCAAAGAAATTTTTTGGCCAAAAGTGGTAATATTGAAAACATAGAAATTTAGCACCATTGTATGTATCATACTATAGAAACTTTATTTCTAGTTCCTTCAGGTTCACGTTAATAATTATTATTAAAGAAAGACCAGGCCGCAACACCAAAAAAATTTGAAATCCTTCACGACCATTGAGAGCTTATCCGTCTTAAAATCAGCTCAAAGTTTGACGAAACGTCCATGGCAGACTAAGAATTTTACGGGGTGTTTAAAAATAAATAATAAGTTGCTACAAAACCCGTCGCCGGTAGACAAACGTTAGTTTATTGTTATTAGTAAGGTAAAAAATAAAGAAAATGTACCATTATGATTTCTCTGATGAATATTTTAGCACAAAGGAAGTACATAATTTGGTATTGACAACAACCGGAAATACATAATAATCTGGTAGAAATATTAAATGTTTAATAGTACGGCAGTATCCTAGAACTAGAATTTTTTTAAGTAGGCCCCATTCGAGAACTCGTACCCTGAATTTAACTAAGTTTGCCTTTAGGCTTATTATTTAACCACACAAAACACATATTATAAAATCGGTATTACAAACTAATAAACCCAATGCAGTGATAGCGACTGAGAATAATTATTCACTAATTATTTTTCTTTTATCAATTATTGATTAATTTTCGTAGGCCCAGTAACCGACAAATTAAAAAATAAATTTTGAATGAAATGCCAATGGGCAACACTTTCTAATAACCGACATTAAAACGTTTGAGATGACGACCTTCGACCATTTTAATTCAAATTATGCCTGCAGGCTCAAGGCGACCTGCGGTTTATTAAGTCTTGGTTTTACACGCAGGAAAGGAATTTAAGAGTTTCCACAATTATTTTACAGAATAATATATAAAGCAAAAATATAATGTATAAAGATGTCTAGTTTTGATGCACTTTATAAGCAGGAGGAGATTAGGAGGTATGACTTTTTATTGTGAAGTAAAATATGCTACAAGATATTATTAATGTAGCAATAGGTACCGGAACAATAGATTTGGCTAATTCAAAGTCATAGTTTTACTTTTTACCATTAAATATTATTATTTCGGTTTAAATTACCATCATGTGATTCGCCAGCTCAGTTGTGCTTTTCTATATTAGATTTGTTTCTCAACCGCTCACCTTACTTTGTAATCTCATCAGAAGCAACTTGTACCAGCTCAGGTGTCCTGCAAGGATCTACCTTAGCACCAACTTCGTTGGTAGATCCACGTAAGTTCCTTTTTCAGAGTCCCAAAAGTGCAGCTGAATTCTAACGACAAAAAGCAGATAGATCGACTTGATGGTTCCAATTTGGGAAAAATTGCCGAATAGGGTTCAAATAACCTTTTGGACTGCAATCTTTCTAAAGTGCCACACAGTGGAGCCAAAATAGCAGCAGCATAATAAGAAGGTGTTTTTCAATTGCGAACGTTTGTTTTTAAAATAGTTTTTGAGGTCGGTGATTGGGAATCTGATATTAATTTTTAGGAAAACAAAAAAGTGTCGTCAAAATGGCGCGTCACTTTGTTAAAAAATTATTTTATTTTAATGAAAGTATCTCTTTTGGGATTTTTGAGATCGATGATTATGAATTTGACCTTAATTTTTGGAAAAATATAATATTTAATTTTAATGAAAGTCTTGAGTCTTGAGGTCACTGATTACAAAATGAAATTAAATATGTTCATCCTTGTTCTAAAAGATATGCTCGCGTTTCTTTTAATATTTTCGAATAGATATATTAATAATAATAATAAATTGCCTTTCTTAAAGAAAAATTTATTACTCAGTTTGTTATACCAACGCCCCTGGTGTAACCTCCAACCGCTATTTCTATAAATGACCGTGTGTACTTTGAGACGGATGACTTACTAATGGGTTTGCTGTAAACCCTCCTTTTTCTTTTCAGGGCGTTCCAGGGATCTTCTAGGAGAGGAAAGTTACCTTACTCAATATTCTGTTAATTTTGATTCAATATAGATGTATTTTATTCAAATTGAGTTTACTGATGTTTGCTTTCAAATATAGGCCCTGCCAAATGTGCAGTGGCCTGTAATTATAACTAGGTGAACGGTTAAAACAGCGATCATGCACACCTGTGGTCTTTAACTAAGTTGGTTAAGGCGAAGACATGGTTCGAAGTCCATGCAGATTCTATTCGACTATTAATAATTTACTATTGTTACTACTACCCGCTCTTTATTTTTGCTCTATCTGTAGTTTTCTAGAACTGAACGATTTGATATTTTATCACCCATAAAATATGACCTACCCTGAATTTTCATAACATAACATGTATGAGACTTTCAATAACGACGTAAAATAAAAATATAAATATTAACTTGGATGGAATTTACAACTGTGTATCTTTAAATTTCTAATTCACCCTGTTTTATCCTACTTTATAAAGACATTCGTGCGTTAAATATTTAATACCGGCTCTGAAATACTGGCTATAACATTCCTTGATGTCTTACACAAAAGCAACGCGAGTAATGTAACCATTTGGCATTGTTTTTCTGTTGATATTCCGCATATGACAATATTAACATTCAATTTTACCGTTATCTGCGATTCCATGAATATTAAATAATCATTTTTAAATATTAAACACATATACCTACTCCTTAACCTTTGCGTTATTATTATATTATGCCGACATGTGCCCTTCGAATGTTTGCCACAAAATTGCGTAATATTCATGTTTTCATTAATTATTAACTAATAAAGTGTTATAATATAACATAATACCTATGATGTAAGGTAGAATTCTTTAATAAGTAATGAGTAAACTAGAGATCTTACGTAAAGGAGATAAATATAGATTGATTTGCATAGTATGCACGATGATATATTCCACATGCTAATGCAATAGTTTTAAAAGTATATCGTGTTATTTCTGTATGCTGCAACATTAAGCAGATTAAAAACAATATATTCCCATTTTTTGCTTCATTTCTCGGACGTGTAAACACATTATCTTTGAGATATCTCTGGGGTTTTTCATTACATTATCACATAGAGAAGAAATATTAAGGCGTATATTTCAACATTTTTAGATAAAACTTCCGAGGGATATAAAAAACTTCAGTATATAAATAATTTTTCAGGATATGTGGAGAAGTTGCTCTTTAGGTTTTAAGAATTATTTATCGGATCTCGTTTCTAATAGGTGTTTGATGTCGTATATTGTGTGTGGCAAAACTAGGTATAATGATCTAGCTAGGGAGCTGGTAGCA
This sequence comes from Rhagium mordax, assembly GCA_963680705.1. Lineage (NCBI taxonomy): Eukaryota > Metazoa > Arthropoda > Insecta > Coleoptera > Cerambycidae > Rhagium > Rhagium mordax. Next base: position 16,026,379 of record OY796656.1, read on the forward strand.
ATTTCGCTAGATTTATTCGTCACAGGTACCTACTATAAGTTTTGATTATGAATAGGATACGCAAGGAGGCAAGGTCAGGTGTCTCTGCATTTTTAAAAAATAATTTTTAAAATTGCAAAAATGAAAACGTCTCCTAAATTATTTGCTCGTGTCAGTAATTAAGTTATTATGTTAAATTGACCATACAATTAGTAAAAAAAACTTTTGACAGTTGTCTAGGACTGAATTAGAAATTTTCAAATATCTTAAAAAATCTAAATAAAAAATTTATTTATGAATAAATTATAAATGATAGGGGCAGGACACCCATAATGACCCATAATGTATTTTTGAAAATTGTTCCACAGTAGCGTATTAATATTTCGCAGTATATTATCCAAAAAATTCTAATTCAGAACATTAATGGAGCCTTGCTTATATAATTTTAAGGAAGTTTCACTTATAAATACCATGTCCCAATTTTTTATATTTGCATTTATTATACGAACAAACAAAGCAACAAATCATCATTAACTAGATGTTTGAGTGTCTCGTTTGTTATTAAACACCTAATATTCCGTTGAAAATCCTGTTTGTTTTACCTTGATCTTCAAATCCGTTGCCAGTGAATATGCTGACGTGATAAACTAACATCAATAGTGGTCCACCTTCCACTTAATTTAATTTAAAATAAATAAAGTCCGCTTCTAACGTTGATTAAGATAAGGATGTTATTTCTTGGTGCATAGTAGTGCAGACGTCGTACTTTCTAACTAATTCAAATTGTATATTCACAACGTCATGCTGCAATAGATATTACATAATATTGAAAATTATAACTTAATAACCTGAGATGCACTCACGTGGAGCCAATAAAATTACTTTGAAGAAGTAACCCACTGAGATCAAAATTACTGATTTCGCTCTTCTTCAACGCCTACTTATCTATCGTCGCGTCGCTTAAGATAGTAATAACTTCACTTCTCAACGTATTAAGTGGACGACATGGAGAATTCATATAATTTTCTACGACGTTACATTTCTGGTAGAAGAGTCGATAGAGGAGCATTTTGTTCAGTAGTTATTTATTTGACTTCGTTACGTACGTATTGATCAGTGAACTTTTTTAAATTTTTAATCATTTAATGGTCACAGTTAATTTTTTTGTACGTCTTAAAAAACACATGCTTGTTATTTTGAATTGTTTGTTACTGAGTTATGGACTGATTTGTATTAGTTGTTTGTATTACGAACGTTGGGTCTTAAATCGGTCAATTAGGAAAATTGTACTTTTGATCTTGATTTATTGGTACAGGCACTAAATACCTCTGCCAGTCATCGACGTGAATAACAGTAATATTTTAAACTAAAAAATGGACGTTACTACTAGAGAAAAGATCGATTGCTTTTATTTAATTAACATCATACTTAATGACTTCTTCAAATATAAAGTGATATTCATTTAAATAATTTATTGCCCCTGGCGTTTAGTTCTTTTGCGAATACGTTGTGTGCTGGATTTACTTTTACATTATAAGATACGGGATGTTACCTTTGCGTCAATACTATTTATATTACTAAATAGTCAGCTACAAGCATAACCAGCAGAAAGCATTTAAAGGTTTCGTACGTTAAGCAATGTTTATTTGGTGTGTTATGCACAGAACACATCATGAAATCGGTATTTCGTAGAAGTAAATCTTTTTTTTTTGGGCTTATAAAAGACTCGTGAGATGCTATTACTTTTACATTATATTACCAGAAATACCCCTTCCTCGAAAGGATTGTAGTGTCACTTTTTTATCCTCTTTTACAGGCATGATACTATACTGGATCGTGTCTTAGAGGGGTGCTCTGCAAATTTGCTCGACATCAATTCTTGGCTATTCCATAAACGACAACCGTGCCAAATCTTACTAAAGTTATAAAAGGTCATTTCTACAAAGAAGTTTTATCTATTCAATATTTAATGGATTTCGATTCATCTTCGAAATATGTTATAAAAATTAAGGTACATTATTTTAAACAGGAAAAATTCACATTGTGGAATATGTACTAATAAAGAGAAAGGGCAATTATTAAAGATGAAAATAAAATCAATGCAAACGTTCAAACAAGTCATTTTAATGCATTAGTTGAAATAATAATTCTTTGATGTCTATATTGCAACGAACACCAATTAACTTGGTGGGTAAGTAATTCAGCAGTCAGTCAAAAGTTACTTTAAAAATATACTTACATACATGTATATTGTTATTTACTTACTATATAAAAAAGAGTGTTTCGTCTTAATTATTATTACGTTTTTGTTACCTTCTTTGAGTACCTACAAAGTAATTTCAGTGGAAGACAAAATTTTACTCTTCCCTGAAGAGATTTTGTTTGGAAAGGAATTTCATATTTAGGATACGCATCCAATATCCGATTATACTGGAATTAGCGTCTTATATGGAGAAAATTCCAGTACCAGAGCTGAGATTCCAAACGAACACGTGCTCCAGGGTGCGAAAAAAGTTCACTTCTCGTCTAAAAAGACCTGTTATTTATATAAAATCACTGTACCTTTGATTTGTTGATATTATTCTTGTGTTATATTTATGACACATGTATTAAGTAAAAGGTCTTTATTATTACAATTTAATCAACAAAATTGGAAAATGGATAAATTACTCAGACCTGAAAAGTTTGTAGCTGAACCACATTCATCTGTAGCCGCTCAGCAATGGAAGCACTGGTTTAGAACATTTGAAAAATTTCTGGAAGCCACTAAAGTAACGGAAGATAAAGAAAAATTAAATCTACTTATTAATTATATTAGTTCATCAGTTTATCAGTTCATCATTGTCGCTTCTTAATGCTGCAACTAGTCATATTGAAAAGCAACCCCAAGAAGATACAAACTTAACAACTTTAGCTGTAATTTCAAAATGCTTCTTTTGTGGATATGATATAGATATTCCCGTAATAACTGTCCAACTAAAAATTTTACCTGTCACAATTGTGGAAAAAAAGGACATTTTACAAATGTCTGCAAATCACAAAATTATAGCAAGGTAATAAAGCAATCCTCAGCTGCCACACTGGCTACAATAATATCTGCTACATCACCAACCAGTCTGTCAAAAACTATAATCCAAATTAAAATTAAAAGAACCACCACAGATGCTTTGGTAGACATTGGAAGTTCTGACAGTTTTTTTAGTAGTAAAATAGTTGAAAACCGAAAAATAAAGCTGTATCCTGCAAAAGGTAGTGTGTCCTTGGCATCGACATCATTATCTTCAGGAACAATGGGATATTGTATTGGCAATCTCCAAATAATGAATCTAGAATATAAGAATATTAATTCTTCAAGAATTGTGCGCAGAGATGATCATTGGTCATGACATTCTTAAGCAATATTCCAGTATTGAAGTTTCTTTTGAAGGACCAAAACTTCCCATAAAAATATGTGGTCTAGCTTTAGCTCATGTAACACCTTCATCCCTATTTCCAAATCTAACGGCTGATAGTAAGCCTATTGTTGTTAAATCTCGTCGTTGCAGTGATGCTGATGCTAAATTTATTGAACAAGAAACAATAAAACTCTTATTTGAACATATTATCGAGCCCAGTAAGTCTCCATGGAGAGCGCAAGTTTTAGTTACAACTAGTGAAAATCTTAAGAAACGTATGGTAATTAATTACTCTTAAACAATCAATACATTTACATTACTGGATACTTATCCTTTGCCAAGAATAGACGATATTGTCAGTAAAATATCAAGGTATGAAGTTTTCAGTTTAATTTATTGATCTCCGTAGTGTGTATCATCAAATACCTATTAAAGAACAAGATAAACCATACATGCTTTTGAATCTGGTGGAAGGCTGTATCAGTTTTGTAAAATACCATTTGGTGTCACTAACGGAGTAGCGTGCTTCCCAAGAACAATTATTGATAGCATAATCCAAAATAAAAATTTAAGTGAAACATTTGCTTACTCAGATTATGTAATAGTGTGTCGTAAAGATCAAATTGAACATGATCAAAATTTAAAAGAATTTCATGGATACCTCTAACAAATACAATTTAACAGCGAATAAAGATAAATGTAAATTTTCGGCAAAAAGTGTCAATTTCTTGGGATAAGCGCACTATGAAACTAGATCCAGAGAGACTGCGACCACTACAAGAACTTCCATTACCAAACAATGCCTCGATACGTAGGGCAATGGCTATGTTTGCCCTTTATTCAAATGTGATACCTACATTCTCTAAAAAAATCAGACCTTTGATACAATGTACCAATTTTGCTTTTGAAGGATTAAAATCCGACATTGCTGGGGCATATGTAACATCCACTGATGATGATCTTTACCGTGGACACGGACGTTTCGCAATCGGTACTACACTCAGTCAATGGGTACCTGTAGCTTTCTTTTCAAGAACTCTTTCAGCAAGCGAACAAAGACATTCTTCAGTAGAGCAAGAAGCGTGCGCTATCGTAGAAGCAATACGCAAATGGAGACATTTCCTTATTAGCAAGCATTTCTTACTTATTACAGATCAGTTATATTTTGATTTATGTTTGATACAAAATTGCAAGTTAAAATTAAAAATGAAAAACTCATGAGATGGCGTTTAGAGCTCTCTTACTTTAAATATGATATTATTGATTTATCGACCTGAAAAATATAATACAGTGGCGGATACTTTGTCTGGCGGATACTTAGTCAAGGATATGCTCAGAAATAACAGAGGATAGTAATAATACTTTAACTGAATTGCATAAATCTTTGTGCCATCCAGTGGTAACTCGAATGTACCACTGGATTCGATGTAAAAATATGCCTTTTTCTGTTGAGGAGATACGGAACATAATTGCATCATGTCCTGTTTGTGCTGAACTAAAACCTAGATTTTGTAAAACACAAGGAACTCTTATGAAATTCACCTGACCTTTTGAAAGATTGAATATCGTATTCAAAGGACCTTTACCGTCTTCAACAAATAATCGATATATTTGAACTATTATTGACGAATTTTCATGATTTCCATTTGTAATTCCTAGTGCCGATATGACCTCTTTCACTGTTATTAAGTGCTTCAGTCAGTTGTTCGCAATTGGTATGCCGCCATATGTTCATTCTGATAGAGGAACGTCATTTTTGTCACAAGGAATTAAATCGTTCTTTGATTCTTGTGGCATAGCAACTAGTCGCACAACGTCTTACAATCCCAAAGGTAATGGACAAGTTGAAAGGTATAATGGAATTGTATGGAAATCAATTCTATTGGCTTTAAAGTCAAAGGAATTAAGAATAAAAGAGTGGGGAGTTTTACATTTAGTAAGATCATTGCTTTGTACATCTACCAATTTAACTCCTCATGAAAGAATGTTTAGTCACCCTCGGAGATCGTAAAATGGTTCTTCTATACCTAACTGGTTATCTTCGCCTGGACCAATATTATTAAGAAGACACTAGAAAACTAATAAATATAAGCCTCTTGTAGATGAAGTTCAACTGACTGAAGCAAATCCAGAATATGCGTATGTTCGTCTGCCTAATGGTAACGAGACAACTGTTTCTCTTCGACATTTAGCGCCTAGAGGCGAGATCATTTATAATAATGCTAATGAAGATCACAGTCATAACAAGACTGATCTAGAAGAAATAAAAGACAATGAATCAACATCTTTAACAGAAAAAATTAAAGAAAATCAGAATACCCAAACAATTCTTTCAATTCTTCCAGAAGATCCTCAAGAGGAGGAAACTGCTAACGATGAATGTAAATGTAGACCCCAGCGTGTCAAGCACCCTCCTAAATATTTGGACGATTTTGTAAGAAATTAAGGTGGGAAGAATGTTATATATTATATATAAAATCACTGTACTTTTGATTTGTTGATATTATTCTTGTATTATATTTATGACAGTGTCACATGTACAATTTTGTTGATTAAAGCCTTATTAAGTAAAAGGTCTTTATTAATACAAGTCCTATCAATGTAACACACTTCAATAGCATATAAAATCTTCTATTATCCTAAAAAATTAACCTTAATATAGAAAAATAAATATTCCAAGCTATATGGCCGTATTATTTTGCAAACAAAATTTTATTTTTTGGGTTAAATCGACGTTAAGAACCTACATTTATACGTTGTTCGGAACACCCTGTATGTTGTCGAGAAGAATGTTGGTTTAACAGTCAATTTGCATATTATTATTTGAAACATTTCTCTAGAAGGTAACGAAAATAGTTCCATGAATCATATTTCTAAAATATCAGTGCAAATAACTTCATCATTATTTTTCACGTCCTTCAGCCAAATAATTAATAATATTGTACAGACAATTTGAATGTTTCTTTCGTTTTTTATACGCTTGTTTTACATGTGGCGGCGATACCAAAACGAATAGTAATGCAAATTTACTTTTAATTGCGTTCGGAACAGGACGGGTACGATTACGGATAGTTAATATTAATAAACTATGATAATTATCGTCGTTGGTGGGAAGGTATATTGTAATGAACTTTAACGCCTGTGCTTGCGCTAGGTACTTAAGAATAAATTAACAAAGTATTTTTTGTAATTTAAAAAGCTTAGGTCTCTTATACATGTACAAGGAAGATTTGCTGTTGCTGCATATGGTGCGTATTTAGGTCTCTCTGTAGATACAGTTAATACAATTTTTAAATATTCAGCTGAAAATTTCAAACTGTTCAAGTGATAGTAACATACTTTGATATTGAATGTTTTCAAAAATATGAGCAACGCATTTGGGTACTGCAAATTGTAACAATATTTTTTGACGATTTTACTCTTCATTTACTTCTTTGAAGCATCATCCTAATGTTAAAAAACCACGAGCTATTCTTCTCTTTATTCCAGTTTTGTTAGACGTCATTTTACCCGATACCTTTTCTATGAGTAGTACAACAGGGAAATTGAGTAAATTGATTAATTAATAGGTTATGTTTTCCTAATTCCTACTCACCCCAAGTGTTTAGAGGTAAGAGTTACCGTATCAGATCTTCCTGCATTTACGGAATAAATTTGTTTAATAAATCTGTCCCTCATGTGTCAATTAAATAAAAAAAACTCTGCATTACTAAAATTTAATATAAATAGCATTCCTTTATTTAGTAGATAAATTAAATCTGTTTTTAACTGAGTAATTCAATGAAAAAATTTAAATATAAAGATTGTTTCAATAACTAGTTCAATTTTGTTATCTGCTGTTGTTTCAAATATTGTCATGTAAAACCATTTTCTAAAAAATAATAATTTAAACTGTACCGACTGTACTAATATTTTTCAATAATCACAAGCACTTTATTTGTCAGTATCCGCTAATATATCGTCAATTAGTGACAAAAACGCAATATTGTCGTCTGTTTTGTCACGTTCCTTTCTTTCTTATAAATACGACACCATATTATATTACGTAATTTGACGGAGCTGTTTTTGATGAATGTTGGTATATAACAGTTATTGTTTTTATGATGAGTTACCAGAACGACTAACTATACACGCATTATTTTACCATACAAACCGGAGTAATTTTCAACTTTTTCACAATGCGTTTCTCTTCCTTAAACGACTGTCAAATACACTTTATAGTCGCATCATTTATTCTATTCGCATCTTTAATTTTCGATGACACAGTTATGTCTTCTCTAACGCCGAGACCCCTGAGGTGCACGAGGCGTGGTCCCTAAAGATGTCCCAAAATAAAACTGCTTTAATTTTCTTTTAATTAATTATCCAATTAATCATTTCGTTTCAGTAATTCAAATGATTTTATTAAACCATAGCAGCGAACAATAGAAAATATTCAAAGAAATAAAAATTACTAACCAAACTGAATTTTTGGTTTGCGAATTATATTCAAGAATATAATTAATACAAGGTTAAAATAATCATTAACTCATAAATTGTGTACAAGCATTTATATCTATGCATAATTTTGTTTACAAAGGAAGATGATGCTGCCATTATACGTTTAAATTGGTGAAGACTTTAATTAAAAGGTAATCTAGTATAATAATTAAACTACAGTTCCATTCAATGAAAATAATTCAGTTGTTATCGACAAGATATTAATCTGATACAATAATAATAATTGCCATCAATAATTGATGTTTTAGTTGAAGCACTTGAGAAATAAAATTAAAAGCATAATTATTGTGCGTCAGACAAAAAATTAGAAGGTTAACCGAATTCGTAATCTACACAGAAACGAGTTGCCATTATACTTTTTTTTATTAGTTTAATAATAGAAATTGGAAAAGATAAACAGTAATTTGCTGTGGGACGTACATGTGTGACATGCTCTGTTTATTTTGTAGCATGAAAAAGCAATTTCAAAATTGCCTTTCGTAAATTACATTTTTTACAAAAATAAATCATGGATTTTGATTAACATATAAAACTTTTACCAAGACCGCCATATGACGATCAATTCGATTTCAATGGCAGAATAAGTACTCTTCCTCGAAACACTGATAATTGAATAGTAACTTAATTTGAAGATAGATGTCTTGGTTGGAGGATTGGAGGACTAGAAATAGGGTACCTGTTTACTCCTGTCTTAAAGGCTCGAGAAATTGTCAATCATAAGGCGCAATTTTGGACTGTCTAAATATTTTTTGCAGCTGATTTTGGCATACGACTCAACATGATGTTAAGTTAGTTTTAGTCGCATAGAACTTGACTGTGTGGTTTATTTGGATTGAGTTAACGAGATACATTTTACATTATAATTTTGGATAAGTAAGATTTAACTGATGTGATTGATTTTTTAAAGGAATATCTTGCATGTAGTGTATTGTCAAATGTTATAGAGTATAATTCAGTAAATGCAGGAATAAACTTACATGACATGAGAATTGGTAGATATGTTTTAGTCGAATCAATATCTTTATGTTTCGAAGGGGTCTATCATGAATAGAATAGAATAGAATAGAATCTTTATTTTCCTTTAAGACAATTAACATGAGAATTGTGTAGGAATAGTCAGAGGTACAAAAGAATAGACTTAAAGTGTAAATCAAGTTGGTGTACGCGTAGGGAAAATGGTATTTTAGTGTCAATTTTGTAGAGGTTAAAATTTTCAGCAATTTTGTTTGGAAAAGGTAAAAATAAAGAGAGTGAAAAACGATTTGCTACTCTTTATCGCTTTTGGTAAGTCTTATAATAAAAACAGTTATTATGAAACTTCTAGTTAGGAAGAAACTCAAACTTTCATTTGTTACTCTTGCCATTAATAAGTTCTACAAATCTGTGAAGATTGTCGGGAACGTGGAGATTTAAGAACATTCCTCGTTGTGCTACATCGTCCTATAAAATATTTCAATGAAACTTCTTTTTACTTCACCGCGCTGCCTAGCATGCTTACTATTGAGGGAGCTTAAGAGGGTGGTTTTTGCCCGTTTGACGGGTAGGAAAGGTCAGATGTAGATGAAACTAATTTCCTCCTGCTCAGCATCCCCAAAAAGAGGGGTATGGAGATTACAGAAAAAGAAAAGAAAATTCATTTTTCAACCCTCCGGAAGGGTTGTAATAATTCCGAGGGGTAGCTTAAGGCCTTCTTCTGCCGTTATCCTTCTCTTTTTATCAAACTTCTCAGCTAATTTCCTCCAACTACGGATTTTACTGGTCTTACAACGGGAAAACGCAAAATAGGGGTAGTTCTTGGCTTTTTGAGGGGGTTTCGGTCGCTAAAAACTCTTTTCACTATTTTTTTCGTTTACAAGACCCTCGAAGACAGGTGGGGGAGTACGTTTTGTGGCTGCAGAATTTTGTTGGTTACTCTTCCGACTCCTTCACTCCACTAACAGGTTTTATCCTCATTTACATCTTATTAAATCCCTATTTTTAAGTGAACTACTATTTATACTGCTCTATATTCAATCAATGAATTCAATCAATTTTTATTTATATATTTTTTTATTATTTCAATTGATTCTCACCCATTTCTTCCTCGTCCTAAGCTTCACTTGTAAAGTCTTCAAATTCAAATTACTCAGAGTTTTCTGTGAATTTTTCTTCCATCGTCTCAGTTCCTTCGTCGTCAATTTAGCATCATGTTTGGCATGTCTGATACGATCGCACGTTTCTTCGCAGCAATTTTGTTTAAAAATTGATTTCATTTCACGGTGGGGTCTACACTATTACCATTCTGTATGATCTTTGTGAAATTTGTGCCATTATACGTAAAAAATTTATTTGAAATTCTTATGTTAGAGACCACTAACTCGATTGACAATAAAATTGCGACTACAAATGTTTGGTACCTACTTTTGGTTTGATAAAAAATTAGTTTAATGTTGGAAAATGGTATACCTATCAATAACAAATACTGGAGATAATTCGTAGAATATCTCTGACAAATATTGTGTAAAAACTATTTTTTAGTAATCATTCATCAATCAGAATAAAATAATAACGGTCCTCTTAGCATCATTTTTATTTGTTTATTCTATATTATGCATTTAATTAGCGTTATAATATGTATAACAGACATATTGTTTTCAACAGAAATCATAGAAAAATTGAATTGGTTTTGTTAAATAAAATCCGAGCTTATAAGTTATTTACTCCACCACTTCATCAAAAAAATCTTTGTAATCAAATTTTGCCCACTTGGTGAGTAACACATGTTAAAGTCTATTTTTAATTTCACTATAAAAAATGTAGGTGTCCTATATTTCAATTCAAATTAGTAAAGATGTCAACATAGCGTAGGCACAGGTAACAAACAGCGTACTGTGAAATGCAATTGCCATAAAGGTTAGTGCTAGGACATTGAGTATAGAAATAATATAAAGAGGCGCAACTGTCAAGGTTTCGAGATTTTAGTATTGTATTTGTCTGCCAATAATTTCAGGATTGTCGTCAATTTTTAGTGCTACGAGAAGGTATTTGTAATTCGGCTGCATAGCCCTATATATTGTGGATAATTCTGTACTTTTTTTTTTTTTTTTTTTTAATGGCATTAGGACATAGTCCATACAGCCAGATACACTATATAAGCTAAACTAATTCTATCGGGGAAAAAATTTTTGGAGAACGCAAGGGATTATAACAGGGTCACACTTTTCTCGCCAGGGGGCCCATCAAGGCATTTTTATTTAAACATCACAGGTATAGGGCCGCGGATAGGTTACACAATATGAAACAAAGGAATAACAACTCTAACCTAAATTTTCACGCCGCTGTTGTGTATAAATGATATCAAACAATTTATAATATCTGTTCTATTGAGACATAGTAAGTACAAAAGATTGAACGGTGTTTCTATGTTTAGTTTTAGTAAACTATTAAACAGGTCATTGGTTTCATCAGGATATTTACTACAATTGAAGAAGATATGATCTAAATCACCCTCGATGTTACATGTGTCACATAAATTGGAGGCAGAAACCCCCATTTTATTGAGGTGTACTGGGTAACAACCGTGTCCAAATTGTATTCTGTTGATAATAGTTATATATCTTCTTGGTAGGTTGAATTTATCATGCCAATAATTGGAGGGTATTTCTGGATTTATTTTTGTGTACCTCGTGGGGTTTGTAAATGCAAATATTTTCCAGAGGTTTGACCATTTTTGTTTGATTGTGCGTCTACAGATGTTTCCACAATCGTCGTAACTTAAATGTTGTATACTTTCTAATCCCGTTGAAATGCTTTGTTTAGCGATTGAGTCCACCTTTTCGTTGAAATGGATGCCGATGTGAGCCTTAACCCACATAAAGGCAATATGTCCCCCATTCAGATGAAAGCGATGTATCGTTTTCTTTATATTTAAAATGTATGGATTAATTGGGATGTTGGGAGGATAGCTGTTATTAAGAGAGGTTAAAACTGACAAGGAGTCAGAAATGATTACATAATTACTACATCCATTATTAGAGGCAACTATGAGTTCTATTGCTTTTAGAATGGCAAAAGCTTCTGCTGAGAAGATGGACGATTCTTGGTTTAATTTAAATTCAGCTGAAATGTTATGTTGGGGTATTATGTAAGCACAACCTGTTCCGTGCGCTGATTTAGACGCATCTGTGTAGATTTGTGTGTGATGTGACCACTGACTTAAATTTTGTACAAAAATACTATTGATTTCCAGTGGATTTTCGCTGTACTTCGGAATACTAATTGGAATTTTTATATGAAAATCAAAAAACTCGTATCCAGGTGTAGACGGATATAATGACTCAATGAACCCCCATTGAACCGCTACACATCGAGGCGTTAGAACCACCCTTGCAACTAAGAAGAGAATACCTCTCAAAAAAGTTCATTCTAAAAACCAAAATGAAAAACTCAAATCTTCTAGATAAGATTCACAAAATAAGTATTTCTGATTTGGTAGACAAATTTTGGCAAAAGAAAAACTCCCCGCCCTTGTGTGCCGCATATCGAGACACATACGAGTACTTAATTCTGTACTTATTGCCAAAAAAATACAACACTAAAATCTCGAAACCTTGACAGTTACGCCTTTTTATTATTATTTACTCAATGGCTAGGACATAGCTTAAAATACATCATTACATCTGCAGGCTTTCCTTGGCAAGTAAATTTTATTCGTTGTATATTTTTCTTCAAAATATTGTTTTACGGTGACTCAAATATGAACTCAACCACATGAATAATTGAACATATCGTCACTGTCAAAATATATAAGAAAATATTTTTTCATTATACAAGGTTTTTATTAAATCACTGACAAACAAAAACTGGAGATTCTATGAACCAAAATAAGATGATAATTGTATCAATGTTTTCCGAAAATATTTCCTAATTGTAAGTTATATTGTCTTGGAATCTGAAGACCTGCCCAATGCGGATTCATCTCGTCTGTTTAGGTTATATAATAGATGATCCAGTTATTAACTTTGGCTCTCGTTGAAGATTCAGCACTATTATCCATACATTATTTTAAATTATCGAAGCACCTGGAATTTATGAAAGCATCCAACTTTCAGAAAACCCTGCGATTTACAAAAACTGGCTACATTATTGTTAACTAAACTGACAAGAAAATGATTTACTTGAGGAATACGTTTATTGTATTAACGTTAATGTTAACGATTGTGGCAAGACGAAATTTATAAGCATATCTATTAAATTTGTTGAAATGGTCTGAAAGGCTATCTCAGTTTGTTTATTTTGTGAAGTTTTGCAATCATTAAACAAGTTTTGAAAGACTAAACATACGAGTAAAATTCACTACTATCCGGGATGAGTCTCTAGTTTCATTCACTTTAGTTTAAATTTCTGTATCAAAATCACATTATCTATATGTATATCATTATTTTGAGGACAAGTTGTTAACAATATCGTGTTTGATGAATTCAAATATTTCTCAGGCTCTTTGTTCAGTTTGTGCGTATCAGATAAAAAAATATCACGAGTAGTCACACCTTAAACAGATTGTTAAAAATTGTTTCCTCCCAGATGCAAAAAACTGAAGGGAATTCATACATCATATTCTTCAGTTGTAATTCTTGGGATAAACATTGTTTTCAACCTTGATCTTGATATTCACACTCACATAATGGATATTACATCACCGCTAAAAATTCCATAGACGTAACAACGTAAAAAATAGAAATAAATAAGTAATTGTTACATTTCCATGTGATATATTACCTCATAAGTTGTGGTGTTCAGTAATATAGTTATTGTGTACCTACTGGAAGGCAAACGTTTTAATAATTTTTATTTTGTCTCAAGCAAAGTTTTCCTTCTCCAGTTGTTGATTTAATACAATTTTACACAGACATTTAATGTATCAAGGCCACATAATGTAATAATTATATGTGTATGCAAGGTTCTAGATATTTATCCAGAAAATGTAAATGCAATGATATTATACACAGTGTATTAAAAATATTTATTTTGCAAAAAAAAATAGAAAATAAGAATAACCGCAAAAATAGGAATGGAAAAATACCTGAATACTGAAAATTTTTATTTAAATGGGTTTTTGGGAAGTTAAAGTCAATTCATAGAAGCAACATTACAGATATGTAATTTATTGACTATCTATGTAGCGCAGTGGACAGAGTACTATAGCGATATAGCTGATTAGATTGGATCCTCAGTTCCAACACTGTCAATATCGGAGAAACTTTGTATCTAGAGGTTGTTTAATTTAAATTGCATTTCTTATAGTACCTATATCGCGTATAATTTTAAAAACTTAATCATACTTTTACAAAATTTATACTCTGTAGCCTGTCTTTTCCCAGATATTGGCTAAAGGCAGATCTTTGGAATACGATTACTTTCGAAAGAACCAATCACATTTTTAGCTTTTGCATTGCAGTATCTAAATATATTAATTTCCTTTAATACAGCGTGTGTAAAAAGTATTGAAACATGACCATAAATTTTAAAATATTGATTGCATAAAAAAACCCTTAGACAGGTCGATTTTTATTTTCAATTGCGCAACTTTTAGTGTAATTTATAATTTCTAGTTCTACACACCCCCTCCCCCAGCCACCCCAACTTTTTTTTTCAAATGGCAACCTACCCTTTGTGATACCCCAAAAGAAAGGTGTTTTAATAGAATATTCAACGCTGTAAAGAAATCCGAAATCCGTCGATGCAATTGGCTTCCCAAACGCATGAAATACATTTTTTTTTAAGAAAAACGAAAGAAACTTTATTACTGAAAAAAATTTACAAATTATCCAAGAAGATGTTCAAACTGAGCTCCGTTAACAGCTAGGCACTGTACAAGTCGCTGTTACTTTTTTGACACTTCACATGCATGTCATTCTTAAAATTTTTAAATAAAAAAAAAAATGTATTTCATGCGTTTGGGAAGCCAATTGCATCGACGGATTTCGGATTTCTTTACAGCGTTGAATAGACTATTAAAATACCTTTCTTTTGGGGTATCACAAAGGGTAGGTTGCCATTTGAAGAAAAAAAGTTGGGGTGGCTGGGGGAGGGGGTGTGTAGAACCATTGAGTAAATAATATAAAGAGGCGAAACCGTCAAGGGGCCGAGATTTTAGTGTTGTATTTTTTTGCCAATAACTACAGAATTATCTACAATATTTAGGGCTATGCAACCGATCTACAAATACCTTCCAATAGCACTAAAAGTTGATAACAATGTTGAAGCTATTGGCAAAAAAATACAACACTAAAATCTCGGCCCCTTGACGGTTTCGCCTCTTTATATTATTTACTCAATGGTAGAACTAGAAATTAAAAATCGCACCAAAAGTTGCGTAATTGAAAATAAAAATCGACCTGTCCAAGGGTTTTTTATACAATCAATATTTTAAAAGTTATGGTCATGTTTCAATACTTTTTACACACGCTGTATATAAAACTTCTTTTTTTTACATTATCATTCACGCAAAAAATATATTACATATCTAATTCAATCCAAGATTAAGGCAAATTCTAGGCCTAAGTATCAAATTTCTTTATGCCCATATCAAATAATAATTATACTGACCTACTGAAAGCATTTTTTAATTGAAAATATTGTTTAATTGATTACTTAAAATTAAAGAATATATTATATAATTATTATTATCTAAAGTGAGCCATGAAGAAATATTTCTTATAAAGGATTCCTTCTATCATATTATTTTCATGAGGAATTTTTTAAACTATTCTCAGACATTGTATAGTATTGTTAAACACGTGTGTAAATAAATATTTACTTATGCTGCAACAATAACACGTTTTGCCAGTGACGTAAGACAAGCAATGTCAATTCCGGTTTTGAATAATCAAGTTATGGATCAATTCAATTCCTGTGTTAATAATAATTTCTTTGTACAAATACTTTTTAGAGTATGATATTTATACAGTAGGACAAAAATATTATATGCATTTTAACAAAATAATTTAGCTTTGCCTGGTACCCGAAAACCGTTCACAATTGTTGAGGGTTTCAGTAGGCATAAAAAAGTCATAAAGCTCCTCTTCTAAAAACATTTTTTTAACATAGTCAACAGTTGCTGTTATGTATGAAATCGAAGTTTTTTCTGAAACATTTCAAGATATGAATAAGTATTTCGTACACCATTTTCCTTATACTCCAGGTTATTGGACTTATTAAAATGATTTTTCACTTAGTATCGTTGAAACAGTCATAGGGTATTAAATCAAGCGATCTGGTTGACCATTCAAAGATAACCTTTTTTCCCAATTCACCTGCCAAGGATAGTCTGAACTAAAATCTCACACGTACTAGGTGACCATAATGCGGATATTGCTGAAACCATATATATGTGGAATTACGTATTGGAATTAACACCAATTGATAAACGTTGATAAGAAAGCGAACAACATGGATGAGAACAATACTTTATAACAAAAAGTAAAATATAGGGCAGAAGATGCATTGACTGAAAAAATACATTTAGAACCGTTGGAGCTGGCAATAAAATCACGGTGTCCAACCTTCGGCAGGAAAGAATAACGATAATAAAACAACTGCTGTGGTGTTTGAATCCGTATAATAATATGTCATGGCTGGTACGTGCATAAATATGAAAATTCAATATTATTTTACCGACACGGCGAGTCGTTATTTCTATATTTATGTGCTTACTTTCAATTAATATTCCTATTCTCATACAAAACTAATTAATTACATAATTTTTACGGCCTTTATTTGCGTTAAACATATAATTACATTACCATAAAACCATTGAATTTATTCGAATTGCGGTGGTTTCGGTATTAGACTCTCGTTAAAGTCTAATATGTATTCTGAGCGAACTCGTAAAAACAACCTAACGGACCAATTATATTACATAAGAGTAAAAGGCGTCCTAAAATTGACCATTTATTTTCTGACCCACATCTTCTTTACGCCTTAATAAATTGTAAATGGTATACAGCGAAAAGGAATTTAGGTGACAAGGGTGGGCCCAAAAAATTTAGAATGGGATACAACGTGTAGGTTTTTATATTAATGAGAAAGCAATAATTTTTTAATACCTGCAACAAGAGCTAGCATAAAATAAATATGTAATTCTGTGTTTTCTGGTATGTTACTATTATATGGAACCACAAAGGACAGACAAACCGGCAGTGTGGGAAGTTTTGGAGAATGAACCTATTTTCTCTGGCCATAGGACCAGAGGAGATGAAGAATCAGGGAAACAAGACGTGAGTTGCTATGTTAAGTCTAGTGGTACAGGTGCTCATGATGATATCAGCGACGCAATTTCGGAAGCCAACATTACTAAGTTCCAATAAAGTAAGTGAGCTAGTGGAAGCATTGCTATGAACAATTAGTAAGATTTGGTGAGACACTGGAGTAGGACAGCTAAAATTTTGAGACACCCCAGCCCTAGATTGCCGCATTACGTGCATTTTTCATAAATTTATTTTATTTCATTTCATTCTCCATAATTGCATGGTAATCGCTATGTAGCGCTTAGGCTAATCGACGTTTAATATTTTTTGCTTATTGACAGCTGTCATTATGTCAAAATTCATTTTTGACTTCTGATTTATGATCAGTAGCCCAAAACAAACAATATATGCTCCAAATATTTTACATTTCATGACAATTGACAGCTTGTTGACAGCTGTCATTAAGTCAAAACTCATTTTTGACTTCAAATTCGTGAACAGTGACCCAAAAATCCTTATAGACATTGCACAAAATTTTTAAAAACATTTTTTTTTTAAATTTTCCTCTTAGGGGATTTTCGAAGGGAAAAATCGCGTCAAAATATATGGGGAAAGTTGAGTTTGATCTCTAGTTCAGAAGATTTTTTGTTGTGGTAGGTCTGTGTAATTTACGTAAAAAGCTACAACTACAACGTATCCTGTGTCCTATCAGTTTAAAACTGAACGATCACGTTAAAAGGCCAAATTTCTACGTTTCCTTTCTACGGAAACAAATTAATAAACATACGAGGGCGGTATGGGGCGTCACAATATAATCTCCTGGCACGGGATCGAAAGTTGTCCAAATAAGTTAAAATTTACCGTCCACCATTTTCTATGCGTATTTTGTTGCATTTGGTCTATGGCATTTTCCTGAAGAATTGTATAAAAATGGGCTCTCTTAATATAAAAAATCACAGCATATCTCGTTGGCAGCAACAAATCCACGGTTTTTGCCTTGCCGAATCAAGAATATCGCGCAATATTGCATGTACTGACTTCTGGATTAAGCTTACAAGACGATCGCATTCTTCCAAAGAGGAAATTATGTTTAAGAGTAAATATAAAAAATCTACCCCAGGAGTTCTTTGGTGTCTTGCTTTGATTAAATTTTGGTTACTACTGATGTCTTCTCAATTCTCGTCTTTTAAGGAACAAACTTAAAAATCCGTTAGAGATTCTAGGCTTTTGATAAAAATATAGAACCAATTCAACTTTACAAAATTTACTGATGAGTTTACCCGATAAAAATAAAAAAAGATTCTTGTTCCCTTTGCTGCTGAAATTAAAGTTGTGTTAAGCAAGTCAAATATTCAACCATTCTCTGCAGTTGTTTTCTTTGTTACCAATTTACTAATATTTATTGCTGATATAATATGAATGAGATGTCGATAATATATAGAGAAATTGTACAAACCTATAAATGAGATGTTACACGAACTTAACGTAGTTACGGATTGTTTTTCCTTTCTTGACCATTGATATCAAATAACTTGATGCGAATTGCGAATACGAATTACACGTACCTATATCAAAGGTAACATAAACAAACCAAACCCCTAGGTAGCAAGATATTTTAGTTTTTAGTTGTATCAAAACACTCGATTTAAATAGAAATACATACAAAATTAGTTCTATGAAAACAATACAAATTGTAAATCTACAGTCATAAACATAAAAAAAATTATTAAAATTTTCGTAGTTCTCTGAATGTTGTTAAATAAAACCGAAAAAAGAAAACACGTCAAATTAGTGTGTTGATTCTCCCATTAATACATGACGTGTTAATACAGTTTTTAGACTATTTGTAACTTTTGAGACCACATTGAAAACATGTATATCGTGTGATGTAATCATACACGTTTCTAACAGAAAAAATAAAACATATTTTATATACATAATACTGTTTAGATATGCGTGAGTAAGCTCAATTTAAAATAAAGTTTCTATTTCCTTAAAAAATAACACACCTGTTCTCTCCGACTGCATTCCCATTCCAATTGCCTTATTACATTACACAATCCATAAAAATATATGACCTATTCGTACACTGACAGATTAGTGTGTGCTTAAGGAAACTAATTTGTTCTGCATAGGAAGGGCCGTAATATATAAAAATAAAAAGAGAATAATCACCAAATAATTCAATTTAGATGCACATACTTCAAACGTTAAGAACCGTAAGTGTAAAAGATGAATGACTTTCCTTCTGTGCTGGCGCGCTGTATTCCATACCCATTCAACCAAAACAAAGTATTTCATTTGAAATGAAATATTTGAAATTCCCCTGTACACTGACGAGGCTACATTTGATTATATTTCGTACGTACAAGGCGGCTAGTGTTGAATATATCAATGTCCATTAACTGCGTACATGAAAAGCATTAGTTGGTATAAATCTAAAGAAACAACATAACACTGTACACAGACATTGAATATACAGCAGGTAACGGTATTTCCAGCAACCTTCGACAATAATTATTATCAATGAATAAAAAGGAATTGGAATATCAGTTTCTTTTTATAATTAAGGGATTATGACATACTTCTAATAATAATTCAATATTTTTTAAAGGCTTTAACGATTATTAGAAATTTGCAATATGAATATAAAAATATCACTTCTTTTTCCAGTCCGTTTTTCTTTCTATAAATTTACGAATATTTTTAGGTATACTGACAAATTGGTCGATACAGATTATTACGACATATATCTAAGAAGTATAATAAGAAACAACAAACTAATGATCTCTACAAGATAATATTACAAATGATATGTCACATTATATAACACAATAATAAATAAGCATATCACTATTATATTTGCATTTCAACTGTAGGAACATCATTAAAATAACAGAATACCAGCGAAAAAAAATCTTAACGGTATGTTTCATTCTGTTTTAAAATCCATTATCTCCGGAAGTGTGGCTCCATGCAAAATATCTTCACCTTGGGCATTCATTGTTTAAAATTTTTTGCATTGATAAATTACTTCTACGAATTATTTTGGCAAGTATAGCTTTTGTTGCTTTTTCATTGCACATTTTAATGTTAGTTAGGTACTAACTCAAATTTTGAACTCGAAATAAAATTATTTTATTGCAGAATCCATTTTTTCTCTTGGAAAGTATAGCAGTTAATTATTTTTCTTTTTCCGTTTGTGAAGCAAAGTGCCTTTCTGGAACTACATTTAAGTGTAATAAAGTACTGTGGTCATTGCTTGAAAGGACAGGAAGTTGCGATAGCAATGGTTCGAGAAAATAAACAATTTCTGAAAAAGAAAGAGATGCTGTTAATGAAAGAAGTACATTAAAATCAATTGGCCTTAATATATTAAAAAGAACGGAACAACTTGGGATTTTATACCTGGAAACGACCTATATATAAATGCAACTCCGGAAGATAATGAGATCGTTCCCAGTCGCCCAGTCTATAAGTTGACGATCTGTATCAGATGCAAGTTCTTAGTCAGACAATTCGAGCAGTTTTTTCAATTCTAAACGGACTATTATTGCAAAGTTATCATAAATATAAGATGGTTAAGCTAGTAATTATTAATTGGTGTGTAATAAATTAAAAACTGAGTTTACAAATTTTATTAGAAGTACAATCTGTTAGAGCTAAGAGCTAAACCTCGCTTAATTTGTCAAAAGAATCCAAGCTCCCTCCCTCCCTCCCTCCCTCCCTCCCTCTGAAATTAAAATGCTCGTATAAAATTTGAAGAATCTCATCCCACCACTACGGTTGAAATAGGAACTGTATAGCGAACGATGGAAATCTACTTTTCTCCCTGCAGCCACTGACATCAATATCTTCTAAAGTAAAGTACTAAATAACACTGCTTTCGTATCGGCACGTTCGTCGATATACTCTATAGGGGTATCCAAAGGAAAGCGTTTCATTGAATTAACAAACCTTGTTTCTTTCGAAGTTATTTGTTGATTCAAACGAATATTTTGTCGATTAAACAAAAACAATAACTTTAAACATTTATGTCTTTATGGATCAGATTAACGATGGGTTTATTAAACATTAGCCATTTTGTAGTAAGAATTAAAATATACATATAAGGGCGTTTTTAAAGATCATTATCTGTAATTAATCACTCATTTTGGTTAATTTCTATCTTTTCTTTTTAGTGTTAATTGGAAATTGGACTCTTCGACCAAATTAGTAACAAAACACTGCCGTTAAACAAGTTACTATTTTGGAAGATTGGAGGCAAAAAACAAACACAAATAACCAGCAAGGGGAGAGTGAGCATAGAGAAACATGTTATAGTAGTTAAATGTTTGTAAACCCAGTCGATGCAAATTTTTCTTTCTAGTGGTAAGTATATGCTTAGTGGTAACTTTTTAATGATTAACGATTTAAACCCAGCATTAATGCATTTGGTATGGTTAGTTATTTATTCAATAAATGATTTATATAAAATGTTGGTGAACGAAGATATAGTTGGTTTTGCCAATGATGTAGTTATTGTTTAAAAGATTCTTGTTGACTGGATCACATATAAAGAATAATTTCGGTAGATCTGTAAGGAATCAATGGCTAAATAAGCTGTTTATCTAAAATATTGTAAAATGAACCCAAAATATTAATACCACCTTAGTGAAAAGAGTTAAACATCTGAGTATTTGGAATAAGTTTTCTAATGAGGTATATAGACTGTCTATTTTAAGTGAGTGGTTTAAAATGTTGCACAGAATTTTAATTTTAGAAAAAAAGTGTATAGAAAAAAAACGAAATTTATTAGGGACAGGATGTGGTGGACATACATTTAGAATCCACGGCCTTTCGAAATTATCAATAAAATACCAAAAAAATTCACAAATTTTAAGACATCTCCCTGATAAAGATTAGAAATAAACTTTCTTAATTAAAATTGATAACAAAGAAAAGTAATTTAATATACGTCTTCATAATCATTTCAAGGCGAAACATTTTCGATGTATACGTACTTATATCCCTCATTTATCGAACATTTAAAACTAGCAGCCTGTAAACTTACGATGGATGGAAGAAACAAAAGATCATTTAGGAGTTTTCGATACTTTCAGTTTCGTCTTTCTTCTAGTCTTTAAAAAAAAATCGGAAATTGTATAAATATCGATTTGGACGAAATGTCAAAATTTGGCTTTTATTATTCTAAGAAAACGGTTAATTTGTAATATTTCGGTGTTACCTGTTCTAACAAATCTTGAGAAAAAAAATGAAAACAACACTTAATTCATTTTGGAATAGCTGTGAAAATTAGCTTTTTTGGGGGTCATGGTCGGTAACCCTAATCTCAGGAGCCCTAAACACAGTATCAATAATATCATTATCCCTAACTCACTATCCCGAAATTCAGTATCCCTAATATTGGTATCCTTAATATTGGTATCCCTAATCTCCAGTATCCCTAACTAAAAATTATCTCTACAAAAAAAACAGAGGAGCGATACAGAGGAGATACCATTGGATAACTTTGCCAAAAAAGTGACCAAAAAATAGACAAAAATTGTTTAAACGAAGTATTTTAATATTCATACCTATGGGCAATAGTAGGTATCTAGAGTTCTGTCATTTCTTGAACTGATGAAGTTCTTCTTCTCTTCTTTTATCTTCATTTCGAAGATTTTGCGCGGTAATTCTATTATCGTTAAATCGAACTATTTCAAGTTCAATCCTATTCTGCTCTTGTCTTATATTGGAGATCAGCCTCCACTTTATTTTGAGTTCTAGGATATCCGTGGTCATTATTTTCGTAAATAAAATAGACCATACTTCGGGCAGAAATAAAGGCGAAGAGTATCTCGATCCTCCCCGAAATTGACCTCTTAGTCGCCCCGTTACATAATATTTATCGAACCAATTAATGATTTCGTCAGCACCAATGATTTCAGATTTGATCTACAAAATAAATTAAAAAGTTATCTAAAGCTATCTCCTCTGTATCGTTCAAACGCCATTTTAGCTGATCAAAAGCTGGCTTAATTTCATTGGAGGTTAAAAAAGCCAATGCAGTCAATTTTCCCAATTTAAGTGAGAAATCTTGGTCGGTATTATAGCGGCATATTAGATGATTCTCTTGTATTTTTCTTAGAAGAGATTGGCGCAAATGGAAGAAACAGCATTGAATTTAGCCCTAACGATTGTGTTCATTGGCCTCGATGATAATCTCTTGAAATAATGGCCTTTAAAATGAGAAAGATGTTAAGTTGGATTGATACAAACGAGATAGCATTAGATAAAATAAAATACTTACTGTACAATCCTTCGGATTTATGTGTCATCAGTATATATACCATAGGGTATATTGGGTCATCTGAATTTGAGCCAATTCTTGCATGAATTGTATATAATTGCAGGAAGAATGTTGGGGCAGTTTGAAATGTACCATCCATAATCCAAAAAAATCTACTCAAATACCTCAGATTTTCCACTGTACTAAAGAGTAGAATCTTTCCCTGCTCAAAATAATTAACCACTTGGAGAAGAAATGATTCTCCACGAATTGTCGTATAAATTTTTTCGGGAATATCCAAATCGGCCAAAGTTTTAGGTTCAGTAGGAAATCTTGTTGTTTTCCTTTTGTGTCGAATCTATAATAATTATAAATATGGGGCGATACAGAGGAGATTGCATTAGATAACTTACCTGTGCTGGATTGTCCCCAGATACTTCAACCGTAGTCTTCACTCCATTAAAGGTTTTCCTGATTCCAATATCCACAGAGGATCCTAAATCATTCTGGACATCTGGTTTTTGAACAAATATCAGATATCGCCCACGTGTTAGAGCTTTTACGCGACACTTTTCAATTTGAAATCGACGCACTTCCAATAGGTCACTTCTTCACCCTGTTTATTAATCACTTTTCTGTTTATTTCAAATACAAAATTACCATTATTTAATAAATCGTTTTCTGTCTTAGATTTGATTAATTCAAATTCTAATGACATTTGGTTTTCATTAGGGATACCAATATTAATTAGAGATACTGAGTTTAGAGATAGTGAGTTAGGGATAATGATATTAGGGATACTGTGTTTAGGGATACTAAGATTAAGTATACTTATTTTAGGGCTACTGGTTACGACCAGCTTTTTTGATTTAATAAACAATAGTGTTACATCTATTGCTTCCTGCTACCATAAAAATTCAAAACTGCAAGAAACTATATTTAATAATATTGCCTTAATTATCAAACTCAAAAGCTTTTCTTCACTAGGTTTCTAGAGAAATAGCCCATCACGAAGAGGTGACTGCTCGAGTAGTTCCCTTTCACCTTCCATTATCTATGGCAACAAAATTTGCTCTCAAGTTGTAGCATTAGTTCTTGAGAGTGAATTCTTGCTGTCATCCTGTTACTCTCGACCAACAACTGACAAGCAAGTCTCAGTTACACGTTTTTACAGCTTAAGTGACAAATTACTTATCTTGATCGTTTCACCAGTGTTTCCAATCATTTTTCTTATCTGGTCTATTTCTAGATCTCCAAGTAATGGGGGAGGAGTAACTTTTTTTCTACTTAATAAGTGTAATTGCCTCCATAAAAATTTAATTCTGGTATAGGAACGATTAAGAACAAGTCCCCTTATATGAGAACAAGTGTCAGTTATCATAATACAATGATATTTGTGTAAAGAAAGAATTTCATCGATTCATCTGGTCTATAAAATGTTTCTAACCTTGACTGAGAGGGTTTGTCAAATATGTTTATTTTCATTTTCGCTTCAGGAGTTAATTATTTGAAATAAGCTACATTCTCCTGGATTTCGACGGAATAGAATCCCGAAGAATTTGCGAGACATATTGCAGATACCTCTAATGGGTACTTAAATCTTTAAGTTAGACATCTGGTAAATAGCAATTAATAGGTTTAAAATCAACAAGTGGCAAATTCTGACAGTACTGTATTTCTTCCTCCAATGAACCTGAATATTGGCGACTCAGCATCAATATTCTGGCAGATCATTTTAAGAAAGGTTCAGTTTCGATTTCTGATGAAGTGTAAATAATTAGTTCTTGAATCTTGTGTTGACTACTGAACCTTTATGTCGTACTGTTACTAGAACTTTTAAATCGTAGTTTTATCTCTCCAAAAAAAGATAATAATAATATCAAAAACACTTTTTAAAACGCCAGAGGAAGGTAATATCGCCCACAAAGACGAAACTGACCTTATGTATCAAGGAAACATGTATTTCAACTGTTGCTTTTGTATGAGTTATTATACCTATTATATTTTTTATATAATGAAAGTTTTATCTTTAGTGTCAAAATAGATCGATTATTTGTAGCTCAATTGATGGTTGTTCTTGTTCTTGACACAGCCCCTCCTAACTTTCTTTGGCCTAATACTTAAGTATAACCATTGGACTGGAAATGGCAACAGAATATAATGGAATTGAATACTCTATGAGAACAGGATGATAACGTAATTTTTAGGTAATTTTTTGCAAAAGTTCACTGGTTTGCACGCAATAACGTCTTGGTGATCTTGAAAATGTTAATTAATTGTATCTACTATTGATATAAAAACAATAAAAATTATGTTGAAACGATTTAAATACCCAAATAAGGTTCTTTGGGTCCACTACACAGCTATATTATTATTAAAAAGCCATTCTTTACAAACTTAAATAGATTTCTTTTAATATTTAAACAAAATGGATTCCTATAATATTTATTATATTATGTCTTAGTGGAAAATACCATTGGAGAATCTAGATACAAATTTATATTAGTTAATTATTAATAAAAAAAATTACTTTATGTCTCAAATTCGCTTTCATTAACTCAAAATTCAAATAAATTTGTAGCCTACTTTTTGATTGAAATATATTCAGCGCTCAGAGAAAATACCACTTGGCTAATATTGTCTAAAGCATGAAAATTCGTTGGTCCCTAACCTTCTGAACGTAAATCCTCAAGGGTATCATTTTGATGGCCTTCGATATTACACTTAAATTGCTAAATTAGGCAAAGCTAATCACAGTTGAAGTAGACGTCTACACTGAGGAGTTTTAGTTTGTATCCCTTATGGGGTGCGCGCTTCGCAGTTTAATTTTCAAATTGTATTAAATTCATATAAAAATGAGACTTGATGTGGAAATAAACGTTCAATTCTTATTAACATAGGTATGAGGAAATAAGCAATTAAAGCTAGAATTTAATCAATAACTATTTGCCGAGTAAAGCTCAAATTAAACTAACAGTATTTGCAATAATGACTAATCCTTGTTTGAGGCAAGGATACTGTGAAGAACAATTAATTATTATGATCAGTCAGATGTAAATCATTTAAATTTCTGAGTAATGCAAGACCAGTTTAAAACTAAAGTCTGATTATTGGTACATTGTTTAATAAGTTGTTTAGTTATTGTGTGCGGCATTAAAAATGCTCGTGCAGTAATTATTAAACTATTAATAAGAGTTATTATTAATATTTACCTAAAAATCTAAATAATTTACAGAAATATTACAAATATAAAAAATATATATGTCCTATAAGCTAAGATTGTCATAAAGAAGAAGAAAAGTAATGAGAAAATAAATATTTCTATTTTAACAAAATATTTATTTATTAAAATAACTCACAACAAACACTAAGTATTTAAAGCTCCATCAACTCCTAATGTAAATTGGTTGAAAATTACCCATTAAATACAATTAGCTTTTAATATTGTAAAGACCAACAAAAGTTTTTAAAAAAATTATTACGGCTGTGAATTCAATCGAGATAAATAATTACACCTTATACCGTAGAGTGAAAGTAATCACTCTCTCACTCAACGCCTATATGTAATAGAATAAAATATAAAAATTATATTTAATTCTGAAGGATAAAGCCTAAGTGGCTAAACGTGTTTAGAAATGAAATGCAGGTTGTAAAGTAGATTGGCCGCAAACAAATGTAAAAAAACACTCTGTCTAACAAGAAAATACTTATAAGCCGATCGTTGCTTTTCAATTTCCTAAGTTATGACAGGTCGGTAGACCGAGAACAAGTTAATTCCCTGCATAAATTTCATATTAAACAAGAATATTTCTGTCGAGCTGTTTTCGAAAGACAAATAGAAAAATCAAATCTTAATATCTTTTAACGGTTATGACTAAAAAATAAAGACTGTGAAATATCAGCAATATTTATTTATTGTAATATGCAATGTTCTTTTTCCAAATATGGAATAACGTATATACAGAACGAGTCAAAATTACAGTTTTTAACACGCTTTTATTATTAGTTTGTTTGTAACGGAATCTTTCAACGAGATTTTCACCCATTTCAAAACGTCAGATTAAACTTTGCACACTTATCAAGGATCGATGGCAATACAATAATTGAAAAAAATTTGATTTCAAAACTTTTGAAAAAAATTTGATTTAAAAAATTTTGAAAAAAATGAATTTTAAAAATTAAAAAATTTGAATTGAAAAATTTCGAAAAAAAATTAAATTGAAAAATGTCAAAAAATCTCATTTCAAAACTTTTGAAAAAAATTTGATTTAAAAAATTTTGAAAAAAATGAATTTTAAAAATTAAAAAATTTGAATTGAAAAATTTCGAAAAAAAATTAAATTGAAAAATGTCAAAAAATCTCATTTCAAAAATTTTGAAAAAAATTCGATTTCAAAAATTTTGAAAATAAAAATTTCAATTGGAAAATGTCAAAAAAAAAATTTCAAAGAATTTTGAAAAAAATTCGATTTCAAAAATTTTTAAGAAAATTTGAAATAAAAAATTTAAAGAAAAAATTTGAATTGAAAAATTTTTAAAAAAATATTTCAAAAATATAAAAAAATATAGTTTAAAAAAACTAAAAAAACACGCTTTAAAGGGAAACCGAACTAAAAAGTGAAAAATAATGTTTATCTATTAAGATTTTTAAATAAATAAACAATGTTCACATTAACATTGGTTTTCAAATGCTTTTGTACTAAAAAACATAAAATTTAAAAGACGCAATTTCAGTGCTTTTGTATCTTTAATACAAATATGTCCCATTAGTAATAAAGAAGCAAGTTTCATTTCTTAAAAAAGGTGCTTTGAAATAGTTAAATAGGACAAAATATTTATTTCACAAAAAATACGTCCTGTTAATATTTTTGGTATAAACACATGAAGGCTTCTAATATAAACATATTGCAATTCGTACATGGCATCCCGCCTGCAGTTCGCAAGAAGCATCTAAACTGTGTGGCAGGTACAAAATGTCTAACTTTGCGCTAGTGGTGATAAAATTCATCCACACTAAACAGTTGCTACATGCGCTGAAGAACAAAAAAATGATTTATCACCACGAGTTCCTGCGAGCTCTCTAGTCCGGTTAACATTAACACGTTGTTAGTTATACAAGTTGATAGAAATAAATACCTGCTTGTCAGTAAAAATTCATTGCGTATTTTACAGGTATACAGAGTGGGGAAAGAGTTGCAGCTAAAGCTAGTAACTTCATAAACTTCATAAATATTATATTTGTGGAAAATGGTAATGTGTGAAGTAACAGTTTCTCTCTTTTTGTATGATATTTAATTAGTTTTTAAATGGCAACACAAATTTTTCCACCATTTTCTTATTCTAATTTTTCTCAATCCGATACCATACACTAATTGAAGGCTCAACTGGAATGTTAAGGACATCAAACAGTTGGTCAACTCAAAATTGAATAAGCGATCCTGGTTTTTAAGATATTCAAATAGAATAATTTATTAGATCCATTAGTTTTTTCTCTAATTACTAAAAAATTAACGAATCCAAAGCGATCCAACAGCGATAATACAGATAAGATTATTCTAGCCATTAGTTTCGAATAATTCTGAATCGACTGAAGTCTTGAGCTATTGCCAAAAATGCTGAAATAAACTGAAACAGGAATAACTTAGGATTTAATTATGGTGGGATATGGAGATAGAAAAAGGGTGCTCTTTTTGTTTAACGCAGAATATTCCTATAAGACATCATTTATGTAAGCACAGTCAACCGTGTGTCCCCATAGAAGAGGTTGGTTTACACCCTCAACCGATGGAGGTAAAGCCATTGATACTCTATTGTCAATAGAAGAGAATACAAAAGTTTTAAAAAGAGAACTTTGTTATGGATTCGAAAACTGGCAGAAATATTTACAAAATGCATATATTGCAGGAGTGAGGTGAATATCACTTTGACTAAATATGCAATTTTGTGACGTAATAATGGAAATGCGTAGATGATAAAAGGTTAGCCGCCAAAACTGTTTCTCTGATGAATCGGCCTTTGCCTCGAATGAATTGAAAAATACCCGTAAGGGCAATTCAAGAGATACATTCCACACTGAAAGAGGAACACCGAATTAAATATGAAGATGGGTATTGTTGGGTGTCACCTCGTGGATCCATTTTTTATAAACAGAGGTATCAATAAAGACAACATTAAATTGACAGAAAGTTTCCAGATATTCATAATTCCAATTGGGATTTTAATGTTCATGAAAGAGCTTATCAGAGATAATTGACAGATGGAGAGAATGGAGGGGATGTATTGGCACAGTGTCAATTTTGCTTGTAATGAAGAACAAAAACATCAACGACTTGGGTATACCACGGGTGTTCAAAGAACCTCTAAAAGTAAATATGGTCTCTTAAGAATTGCGGCTTATAGATACCGTTTTACTATAATCTGGTCTATAGTAAAGGAGTGGTTAGTGCCAATGATCGACAGCGATCCATCAGTTTTATCAAAGAATAATCTTTGAGAATTGGAATTATCTTTGATGGGCGCATAATAGTTCAACATCGACGTGGAAAGAGCTCGAATACTTAGTTTTATTTGAAATGAGGAAATAATTGAAACAGAGCATTAATTATAATCAGATGATTCCAATTTTACTGTCGGTCGCAATGACCATAGTGCTTCCATTTTCAGGATTATGGAAGGTACTCCGGAATAAATCTCGATATATAGCAATTTCTCTGTTAGAAGTGCAGGATAATGAATCAGAAAGAGAAACATTATATGCTTTCAAGACTTTTCGCTAAATCTATTTTGCACGGGGTTCAATCTGAAATAAGTCGGTAACTAAGAGATATTTATGCTTATTCATAAAAGGGGATAAAAACAAATTTGTTGGGGTAGGACACTGACTTTTTCTTAAATATCATTTAAAAGTGGGATAATTTATGAACTTAATGGCGTTTTTAGTTAATGTCTCAGTAAATACAAGAATATATATTAAATATAAGTATGACCATTGACCAAATCAATGAGGAATAAATTTTACAAGAAAAGGAATTTTTAACGTATTTGCTCATAGCTGATAACTGCAACGATTTTCAATGAAATTATAATTAAAGAGCGTTGCTAGTAAATCGCGGTAAATTATAAGACGGATGGAGCCGTATACCCAGTCGTCGGTTCATCCAATGTTGTGCGCTCTTAGAATGAAAATATAGAATAACTGCTGTGATATTTATTGAATCAGATACAAATTTTTAAACCAGTGCAATTAGGTTTATACCTCGGAACCCAGCTATACTGAATGGATTTGAATGTTTCCGGATTTTTTGAATTTCTTATACTAAGAAGTAAAAAGTTTACCCTTTGGGACTTTCCGCTAACGATTTTTCTTAAGGATACTCCCATGAACATGACGTTGCTTTTAGTATAGTATATTCCTTTATATAATTTTTTTCTCTCGATAATTATTTAATTCCTATATAAAGTATACAAAGAGACAGTAAACGTCCTTGTAAAGTAGGCATTACGGTATAGGAAAGGGAGTAGGAAGGGGAAGCAGGGATGGTGGAGAACACGAGTGGCCATGCATTATGTTTCTCTGCTCCGAAAACATTTTATATTATTTTAAATATTTTTTGCAGTACCTATTGTTGAAATTCTCGATTATATTCGCCGACAGAAACGTATGCATCGGGTGTCGCTACAGTGACAATATTATATTGTAATAAAAAAAAATTCATTTGTACATTTTTATTTGTAAGTACTTTTTCATTTTCAACTTTTCGAAAATTTCTGTTTTCTTTGCGAAAAACTTTAGAGCAGTAATGATGTAGGTTTTATTGTTGAAATTAAAAGAGGATTGGGAACTTTAAAACAAGCTTCTGAGGCGAGAAACGATGCATTATTAAAATACTTAAATACCTACGTGTAAAGTTGTATATCTCATACATCATGTCGGCAGAAGTATACAAAAAAAAAATAAATTGAGCCTATAAAATGCAAGAAAAACAAGTGAATTCCTCTTATCCAAAAAAAAGATCGCGAAGTTTATCATCTTGTGGCTTCGATGGAAAAACAATTTGTTCTATTTGTGGAAAGGGAAAAACAAAAAGAAAAATTTAAGAAGAAAAATACATTAAGTTAACAACACAGAGAAAGAAATCAACAATTTTGGAGCTTATAAAAGAAGAAAGAGATTACTATTACCGAGAAATTCACAAGAGAATATCTGGTGTGATGGATTTGGTAGCATTGAAAGCACAATGATGATGATTGCTACCGGTCATTGAGAAATTTAGTTGCTAAGGTACCTGAAGAAGAAAAAAAGATTCATCCACAAGTATTATTAGTGGATGCAGCAATGAAGCAAATATGTCAGTACATAGATGAGAATGAAAACGGCCAGTTTTCTATACAGAAGTTAAAAAACACCCTAACATTGAAATACATTCCAGATGAGAAAACCATTAAAGCACGATTAACATCGAAATACAACTACGATATTGTTATCTCAAGTAAATTTGACGCAAATGAAACAGATGAAGAATATAGAATTTTAAAAGCTGCTGGCGAAATTATCAGACGACATATTCGAACAGTTGTTGTACGCAGTGATCAGTATGCAGCAAGTGATAAAATGTTCAAAGTAATTAATTCATCTATATCGCCATCACTTTTATTTATTCTTTCAGAAATTATTGTCTGATAAAAAAAGTAAACCTGAGTGAAATTTTTTATGAAGTTAAAAATGCAGCTCAGTAGCTCATGCATTATCAGTAACACTTCACATTCAAATTTGGCTCAAAAAAAAATAATAGATATTTGTAATTCTATGAGATTCTGTAGCTCATATTAAGAAGCACAATTATTGTACGAAGCTCAGGCAGCTTTCAGTGGTTCATCAAAAATAAAACATTTGTTCAATTTACTTTTTGGAGCTCTTTCCATGTTCAAATTAATTTTAAAAAGTTTAATTTTTTTACGAATTCTTTATAAACAAGCTCGAACTATAACATTCATTATTTTCTTAAAATAAATATATAAAAATTACGACAATTGTACTTTTCATTGATATTTCTAAAAATTCTTTTTTTTAATTTAGGAATTATCGAAATTGCGGTAATTTTCAATGGGTAAACTTTTTAGTTTATGGCATTAGAAATTGAAAAAAAAAATCATTCAAATCCATTCATTATACCTGGGTTTCGTCATTTTTTATTTAAAATGACTAATTGCACTGGACCATTTAGAAAACAAGGATTTTGGAAAAAAAATTTTAATGTACCTATTTATAGACCTTTGATATGCATTATTGATAAATTGATGTTAAAACTCACTTAAGATTTGAAGACTTTTTAAATTTAGAGGCAGCAAATGTATTTTACTCGTATTTTACATTAACCGCCATAAAAAAAGAGAGTTTTGATTTTTTAATATATTTCTGTTGTCAATCTATAAAATTTTCAAAACTTAACATTTAGAAAAAACGCAAATTGAAAGTTGAAGTTACGTACTTTTCAATGGCATTTTATACTGTGTAACTTGTGTAAAGAATTTGAATTCTTAAAATTCAAAGAAGATAAAAATAAAATGTACAATATTCAATTTATTACAAGCGCTTTGTACCTGATTCCTTCGCCATGAAGTTAATTAGTTTTGAATAGGAGAAAAAATGTTGGAACCGTGGTCCCTAATTTATCTGCTCCGATCCCTGTGGGCATTATTACGGTAGCCGCGTGGGTAAATGCGTTGATACGTACTTACTCGGTTGCAAAGATCGATGGTTCGAATCCATCCTGGGGCAAATTAAAAAAATTTATTTCTGATTTGCTTCGGACTTAGATGGATAGTGAGTTATCGAAGCCCCTAGATGTGGTTCGGACTCCACAATAAACTGTAGGGCCTCGTCTCTCTTTACCTAACACAAAATCCTAGGATTTTCCGGGAGTTACTTCGGTAACTTGAGAGGCGGTTAAGAAAACATTTTAAGAACCATTTTTTTTTAAGAAAACATTATTGCAAGCGTATTATATGTATCATTCCTACTGCAAGTAAATGAAAACCGAGAAGATTATTTTTCAGAAGAAACTACTGACAAAATTCAAGGGCAGGGACAAGTTGTCGATGAAGATGAAGAATACTTATTTGGTTAATACTTTTTCTTCAGATTTAGGTGGCCAATAATCAAAACAACAAACTGTTTTTAAGGACAATAATGGACTAATTGATGATACGAGACATTTTAATCAATACATACAATAATAACCTTGTAGGCTTTTTCTCCTCTTTTTATGTTTACGTCTTTTTCTTAAAATTACCATCGGTTGTTATTTAAGTAACCTGAAGATAAAATAAATTATTTGGAAACGTCGACTTTATTAAAAAACAGTTTGTTGCTTGGAATATTTCTCGATCACAATTTTTAGGTTGAAGCCAGAACGTTACCAACGCAAACTTTGTTTTGCATTGTTTCATAAAAAACACCAGCTGAAAACAGAAATAATTAGATTTTAATTCATTTAATTCTCTACTAAAAATTAAAACGTTGGAATGCATATTTTCTGCAGTCCCCAAATATGCCTATAAGAGAAACACTTTCGAGTGACGATAGAATGGAAATTCTTGAAATTCGAACTCCCACATGGAGATATACATAATCTTCAAGAACAACTGAAAATAAACACCAACATATTGTATGGATGCAATTGACATCAAATTCACTGAACAAAACAAACGTGGCATACACCTCGACTGTACTTAGCAGATTGAGTGCGCGAGTCAGGAGCGGCCGCTATTAGAAAGTGCCGGTGCATACTCCGGCGTCCGCGGCGCTCTCCGACTTCAGTATCTCGTGGACGGTGTTGCTGTGTCGCTATAGAGATCTGTATTTCCGGGTGTTCCGCATCTTCCGAACACTTCGCGAATTTCGAAATAGTTTGTGAACTTTTGTTGTATGCTTTAAGTGACACGGACTTAGGTATATCAAACCGAAGTTTTTATTGGTATGTAGGATCGATTTGTCTGTTTTTATACGCGTCTCTAATTTCTTTAATTAGCTAGAAAAAATATCTCGAAGTTTTTATTAAAATGAACACAGGATAGTTGCATGATTCAGTTAATTTTAAAATTTAATAAAATTTATTGAAGTTGCACATGTATGCTATTTTTGAGAATAATTAATACAAACAAAATATAACCATGCCCTAATAGGTATTTAAAAAATTTTGGAAAATTTTTTCGAATCATATTGAATTTTAAATTATTATGTAAAAGACGTAAGACGAGCATTTTTATGAACAGTGAAAAATATATATTATACAAACGTTAATTTTACTGTCCTATTTATGTATTAGATAAATATTCAACGCTAATCATACAAATGGACAAATTTATGTGATTTTTAATGTGAATATTTACATATCTTTCAGATATACATTTTTATTATTACCGGCTTATGTATCACACCTTCAGGGAGGGGGGGACATGATAATATCTCAAAATTATATTTGAGACTATGGAATTGAATATGAGAGCAATACATTCATATTTTGTTTATTTACTATTATCTATATTGGCGGGGTGGGGGAACATTGTCTTATAAATAATATAAATAATTTTTAAAATTCTTTGACAAACAGTATACCTACACATAAATCTGTAAACAAATTTTGAAACATGAGGATAAAATTCTTTCATCAAAAGCGTTATAAAATACCTATTTAGAGACGGCAATTTTTAACTCATTTTGAAATAAATTTGTTTAAAATCAAATTAAAAACGACATTGAAAAATAATTACCGTATTTAAAATCTTTGAAATAAATATCAGGAAATATTTTTAGCCAAAACCGACCGGCCGAATGGGCGTGGTTAAATGTCGATTTACCCATAATTACTTTATTCTGAATAAATTCTTTGTAACAACAGAAATATTAATCTAAATATGTATACGTTCAATAGGTATAATTAATGTTACATTGCATTAATTTTTAAATAATTAAATACCTACTAGTCATTATAAACTATTGGTACTAAAAACTTATCAGTTTAGTTTTTTTGCAGAAAAGGATAAAAACTTATTGATATTTTATTAGGTAGTTTACGAATTGTTTTTGTAATATTTATCTGTTTAACTAACGACAGATGAGGATCGGCAAGAAATATTGTTTTTCACAATGTTTTAATGAAAAGTGATTTTGATTTTGATAGCGTATGTATTATTTAAAATAAAACCAGTTTGACTTTAAGTATAATAATGTAGTCAATCAAGGTTATTTTTGATATTAATAATGCACGTACACAGGTTGTGTAAAAAGTGTGAAATACCGCATATAACTTTTTGAGTGGCGGCAAAAAATAATATCAATAAAAATTGTTTTGCATAGGTACCTAATTTTATGCACATTTTTTGTAAAGCCATAGCTTTGCCATTATAACCAGTTTCTTAATCGTAATACAACCTTTTTCTGGCAAATATGGAAATAGCAAATTTTTCTCCATATAAGTAGTAAATAGGTATAGCCCAGGGTCGATCTGAAGATTTATATAGGAAACTTTGAAAAAATTAGAGACAAGCTGAAATTTGGTATATAAGTTTGTATTGGGGTCCTTAAAATACCACCAAACCCCACCGGTAATCCGCCGTGCCTGTCACCCCTAAACAACCCCCGAAAGGGGTGAAAATCGGACTTTTTTTAGTTTCTTGGCAATATCTTAAAAACAAAGCTATATACGAAAAAATATGACCTGATGAACAGTTGCAAAAAATTTGTTTAAGGAACCCTTTGGGGTCTACATCTTGATCCATCTGGACCGGAGAGATTCCGGAATCACTAGAAATCCATCCCCAGTCCTGGAGTGGTAAGCTATAATTCAACCATGCTTGAACCTAAAAGTTAATCATACATGTAAATAAAATATGTATGTAGAGTTGCTGGATGAAATGTCCTATATGCATGGTACTGAGCTGCATTTATGATCGGTGGAAGTGAAGCCAGATTAAAATCTTTATTTAAACTTTGCTTTGCTACATACTGCTGGTAGAAAATGTATCTGACGTTATTCAAATCGGTACTTGTTCTATTTTTGACGTATACGGAAATAAAAAATGTCGAAATTAAAGTCCTCAATCTGTCTTTGGATAAATTTGAATTGTAAAATTCTTCAAGAAGGTCAACCAACTTCTTCTTTTTCACAGTATTGATCAAATTAATTTTTCCCCTGGTAAACAGGCCAGATGTAGTATCACATCCGGAAATGGAGTGCATGGCATTAATAATAATAATAATAAACGTCTTTATTGATGGGCGAAGTTTAGTACAAAATAATATTCTTACACTTTATTTATTTATTTATTTAACATTTATTAAAGGTCCCAACTTATGCTGCAACTTTGAAGTATTAGTAATTTTATTTGGTTTTGAACTTCTTCCTGGGCGTAGCATATACAAATTTTGTTTAGCGTAATGGAGTCGTATCGAGAATATACCAAGAGAGCATACATACAGGGGCGAATGGCGACGCGGAAAACTACTCAGCTGCCTTGACATGCGGTATATGTCCTTAATATTATTAATATAAAAATAATTCCTCTCAATTCGTAACAGAAATTCCACCGATATTTAAAATAATTATTTTGTTACATTTAATATATGACTGATGGTCGAGATGGTAGCATACCTGCCTCTCACCCAAAAGTCCCGGGTTCGATTCCCGGACGTGGCAATGGAAAATAGAGAGGGATTTTTCCATTATACACGGATATTGGATTTGTGTCCCTTGTCTTTAAATGTGTAGCCCCCTCCCGCACAAGGCTCCTAGAACCGTCTGGGATAAAGGGGGTCGTAATTACATGTGGTGTATTTAAAAAAACCAAAAAAAAAATTAAAAAATAGGCACGTAAAATGTTAAAGCTTAGCTTAGCTTAGCTAATACAAAATAATGTATGAAATTAGAATATAGTACTCCACTGGTATGTTTTTTATTTCTAATTTATTGATGTAAGAATGTATTAAATGTATTTACCAAAATATCCATATACTTGTTATGTACATTTAATGTCAAAATCCAATAAGTAAAGGCTAGAGAATATTTTTACAAAATACTCAATTATTAAAAATATCATAACTCCGCCACTGGTAAAGCAAAATATTTCTGCTAAACGCAATTTTATAGGAAATTTTATGCCCTTTAAATTTTCTATCTTCATATTTTTTCGTATATAGCTTTGTTTTTAAGATATTGCCAAATAACTAGAAAAAGTCCGATTTTCACCCCTTTCGGGGGTTGTTTAGGGGTGACAGGCACAGCGGATTACCGGTGGGGTTTGGAGGTATTTTAAGGACCCCAATATAAACTTATATACCAAATATCAGCTTGTCTCTAATTTGTTCATGGTTTGACTGGATCGACCCTGGGCTAGTATATCTAAACATAAATCATGTTATATTTTTTAATATTTAATTATACTGATTAGATTCGTGTAACTGATTAAATTACCCCATAGAAGTGATTTTTTTAATCAAAATAAAAATATCAGGACTTCAGCTTTATGCATTTTTTGAACCGAAAAACCCTTTTTTCAGATTTTCTACAAAAAAGTGGTAACATAGGCCACTAAAAAGACATTTTTTTGATAGAGCAACGTAAAGAGTTAATGTTTGGATGTGTGTTGAAGAACTTTTGGTGTTGCTTTTTGGAAAAATAATGCTACTTAAACAAATATAAAAAGTAATGTAAAAGTTTAATTTATTTAAAATAAATACAAAAATGATTTAAATGTGAACATCATTTATTTAAATGCGTAAAGAAATTTTGCATTTTGTAAAATTTATAATATAAATATGTGGGTAGTAGGATTATTAATTTTTGTTATAATTTTCGGAATTTATTTCTATCAAGATAGCATTAATATTTATATTCGCAACGGCCGCAACGCTATTGAATAAAACGTGTGGAATCAATTTTCATTCTCTAGAATTGCCCTCTGAGATCATTATATTTATGCGAATGGAAAACCATTTGAAAGAAAGTTAAAAAATTGGACTGACGTTGTCAGCCAAATTATGCCACACGTTGTCTTTTATGAGCATTAAACCTGCAGTAATAAAAATTATAAGAAAATGAGGCTTGCTTATGCTCCGTGGTTTACTTTTACTTTTACTAAAGTCACACAATTATCTTCTTTTTAGCGGTAATACATTATAATAACTTAATTTGCAAACAAGAACACATTACTGTAAGGCTACTGTTTTAATTTATTTTATTTAATTATTGAAATGACACTTCGATTATTTTTATTTTAGTAAAATCTTGCAGGATGATTTATAACAAATTTTAGTAAGGATATTAAGTTAGGAGCGACGAGCGTCGGGTGGGTTTAGTAGGTATGGCACACACAGGATTTTTTAGGTCCTACACCGTGCGTGGGCGTTTGAGTGTGTAAAGTCGATACTACTCGTAATTTAATAGGTAAAAGCGTGTCTCAAAGGACCTACTTGTCAGGAATCGTTAAGTCTAACGTTCAGTTTAAATTACACATGCAGTTTAAATCACAAAAGAAGATTTTTTCTTTTGATGAATGTAGCTCGGAATGGAGTCATATTGGAAATTTTTGGAAATGAGGAACGTGAAGGACGATCGATTTTTTCAAAATATGTCCTCGGTATCATTATAAACAAGTTCCTAAATTTTTGCACTTGACCTTTGATATCCTTTTCCTTTGACATTTAAAATAAATCCTTTTTTGTATACTCTAGTATATTGGGTTCAATAAATTTAGTACATGAGCCAGATAGTATATTTTGTCAGTCATTTCCTCTCAAGCGATAACTCGTGAAATGATTCAGAGAGTTGTATTATGCAGCATGGTGAACGTCAGCTGCCGCTCCGTGGGTGGGTGGGGCAGCGGCAGCCTCTCAATCACGTAAAAAAAAAATTGTTTTCAATCATTTCCTCCCGACTGAAAATTTGTTAAATGATAGTTAACGCAATTATTCGAAGATAAAAAAAAGTCAGCTGGCCGTACCGTGGTGGATTATACGTCAGCTGGTCACACGAACATGCAAAAAAAATTTTCGTTCAGCTATGTCCTCTCACTTGTAAATGTGTCAGATGATACTTTACATGCTATTTTGAATAAATAAAAACGTCAGCTGGCTCTATGTTGGTGGAAAGGTCGTCAGCTGATGCAGTGAAAGGTGGAGCATGAGAGCCAGGCGTGAGCGCCGATCGCTTATTTAAATACGTCAACTGACAGGTTTTCCACCAACATACAGCCAG
Organism: Rhagium mordax; assembly: GCA_963680705.1. Classification (NCBI taxonomy): domain Eukaryota; kingdom Metazoa; phylum Arthropoda; class Insecta; order Coleoptera; family Cerambycidae; genus Rhagium; species Rhagium mordax. The sequence goes on from OY796656.1 coordinate 16,066,004, forward strand.
CTGACGTTTTTATTTATTCAGAATTGCATGTAAACTATCATCTGATACATTTTCAAGTGAGAGGAAATGACATAACTACAGTTATTCTTACAGTTATACTTTCTACCTGTAGAAAAATTGGGGCTTATTACATTCTGTCGGTATAGATATAGGGAGAATGTACAAGCAGCGCTTATTTTGAGCAGCTGCCTTGGATATAATATAATATAATACATCCACACATACACACATATTAGATATATTTCTTCAATGTTAAAATTAATTCAGAATATTTATTTTATTGAAATATATCCGTATGTTTCAATATTTGAAAGTTTATCAAGAATATTAATTTAATTAAAATATAACAATAAAATTATTTCATTCTGTGCATGCATGGAGCGTAATGTCGAATAACTGTAGTTATGTCATTTCCTCTCACTTGAAAATGTGTCAGATGATAGTTTACATGCAATTTTGAATAAATAAAAACGTCAGCTGGCTGTATGTTGGTGGAAAACCCGTCAGCTGAAGTATTTAAGTAAGCGATCGGCGCTCACGCCTGGCTCCCATGCTCCACCTTTCACTGCATTAGCTGACGACTTTTCCACCAACATAGAGCCCGCTGACGTTTTTATTTATTCAAAATAGCATGTAAAGTATCATTTGACACATTTACAAGTGAGAGGACATAGCTGAACGAAAAATTTTTTTTGCATGTTCGTGTGACCAGCTGACGTATAATCCACCACGGTACGGCTAGCTGACTTTTTTTTATCTTCGAATAATTGCGTTAACTATCATTTAACAAATTTTCAGTCGGGAGGAAATGATTGAAAACAATTTTTTTTTACGTGATTGAGAGGCTGCCGCTGCCCCACCCACCCACGGAGCGGCAGCTGACGTTCACCATGCTGCATAATACAACTCTCTGAAGCATTTCACGAGTTATCGCTTGAGAGGAAATTGGTCCGGAAAATCTGTTGCTGGCTCACGGACTAATTGGTCGGATTGCAATACACTAAAAGTTTATTACATAACCTAAAAAAATTAAAAACCAAGAAAAATTACTTTTCCTGTTGATAATTGAATGAATGATTAATTAATGAATTTTTTTATATTGGTACCCTATTTTGCTTATTTAAAGTACGCCTTAGAGTGTTTAAATCCAACTATAAAAGACGCGCGTGTTTTTAAAGTTACCATGGCAACGTCAATAACCCGAGAAACATGAAGTGTAAATGTCAACTTTTTAATTATTGATCTGACAGAAGTACCTTGTAACGTCAAATAAAATATTACTGACAAATGTTTCAAAAGCTTTAACTGTGATGACAACAATTAATCTTATATGACAGATTGCAAATTAATTTTTGTTTTTCTTATTTCGATGACAACTAAAGGTAGTAATTATTTATGATTTCAAAGTGTACCAATAAAAAAAAATAGCGTAAAGTATTCGTGAATAACTGGTCTTTAAAACACTTGCTCTATTTCGAGCACTCCGGCTGCGCCATCGTGCTGGAAAAATCGCGCGTGTTTTAAAGACCTTAATATCCACTTATACTTTAATATACTATTTAATAATATTTTAGATAAATGTACTTATTATGATTAAATTTAAGTGGGCGAATTAAAAATAGAACGATTGCAAAACGCATTTGAAACAATTGACTTGCTCATACCATTTGGTCATGTAAGGAAGAGGATGTTTTCTTCAATTCGTAAGTGTTTTTACCATGGTTTTTAAGATGACACAAAATCATTTTTTATTTTGTCATTTTAACCTATTTTTTTCATGGTTTTTTGAAACTCCATAAAAAAATTTAATATTTTGCTTATTAAGAATGAAAATAAAATAAAAATGCTCATATTTTTAAAACAAAATAATACAAAAAGTCATTATGCATAATTGGAACCTGATATACTAATTTTCTTCTATTTTAATAAATAAATAGCTTTTAATTACATTGATTTATAGTTAATTGGAAACAATAATTATTATTTATAATTTTTTATTTATATTATAACTACCTACTTCAAGCTTCAAGATCATTACTTGGGTTTGTCAAGAAAAATGCCTATTATTGTTAAAGAATTATAAATATTTATTGTGTTTAAACATTTATTGTTATTGCTCAAAATATAACTTACATAAACATCAAGTTTAATTTAATGTTCTTATATGATATTAACTTCCGGATCGTCTGATATTCCGGTATCGTTTTCAGGATTACGTGAAAAAATGTCGAATTCAATAATTATATTTTCTGATTGTTCCACCTCGTAAATAATAGATAAAATAACTAATTTGATCTAGATCAGATTCAAAAGTACATTCAACTTCTGAAAGTGTTTCAGATAGAGATTGTACTAAGAAATTTTCATGAGTATCATTTAGAGGTATTGCGGTCATCTCCTCGTTGCTCAAACAGTTTAGACTATTGCAATGCTTGCACAACTGCTTTTTTTCTTACGGTCAGATTTACAACTACATGCTATCGATTCCAAAATACTGACTGGTAGTTTCACTCCTTTTGGCAAATAAATAGGCAACAGAACAGAAATTGCAATAATTTATCAATAATTCTGTCATAGTAATTGTAGGTACTTGTAAATACTCTCTTAAGTGATGACGTCCTCTTACCTAACTTGTACTCTTTGTAACTGGCTACTTACAAACAGAACTCTCTGGCTTTGTAACACTTTTTAGACGGAAACTCGGGTGCCAGTTCCTTATTTTTAAGTGCAAGGAACAGCACTTGTTTGGTTCTTCGGGGGTGAGAACGTTTAGGGGTAGCTAACAGATGGAGATTCGGTTATTTGTCCAGGGTTCTTAAGATGATTGTCTTGTCAACTGGACTTGGACAATTTCTCAAATAAATAACTGAAATAATAACTCGTGAATTTTACCTATGTATGCCAACGTATTTATTTATTAAAACAGTAATGAATAAATCAACAAACAGAATATTTCAGCGACTTTGCAGTCGAGTGTGTACAAATCTGATAACGATAATAAATATGCGGGCTGGCAATCAAGAGTATATACGCGTGAATATGATTTTATTTCGGAAGGCGGTACCGTATTGTCTGTTTTCGCGGCTGAAACTGTTTCGGACGGCAAGCAAACGGAATTTCCAACAGGATATAGTATGAACGGCGAGCAGTCGGTTAGCTATAGATATTCTTGTCTATACAAAGGGTTTTACAATACGGCGAACTATTGCCACAAACGTAGAGCTATTTATCAATGACTATTTTTCGTAAGTTAAGTTTTCCGGTAAAACTTTATGCACTGAAGCTTTAAAGATTGCCCGAGCGAGCAATACGATCTCTGAATATCTATTCAGTACCGCTGTATAGATATAAGTACTTAACTGAAGGCGGTACGGACGGATAGTAGCGGACCACGGTGTATTCTTACCAATATTATTTTCAAGAAAATTTATTACTATAATTCGGAGCAGCGGTTACGAACGGATAGTGAAAACGGTAAGACAGTTTCGGATTGATGTTGGACTGCTCTTCAACTGATGCGGACTGTCTCGGACTGAACCCGGACTGAACGTTCCTCCGGCGTTTTATTACTTTTATGACGTATTCAGACGGTGCGTTAAACGGAGCGTACTGACTTGAACCGAAGGATTCGTACTCACAATGTTACTTACGGAGGTCGAGCGTATTATGTAATTAGCAACATTGACTCGGAGCATCAATAACCGGAAATGGGTTACTTGCAATTTCTAGACTATATTGCAAAGAGAAACAGATTAAAACGGACACGGATTAATATTTTAACCGGTTTTAGTAACTAATGATTTTTGTTTCCGACTCGGTCATTATTTATAATAATTCACGGATTTTAATTATACCAGGGATTATCGAAAATTAATCAATTAATTATTTAACTGCTTGTTTACCAGCGGGTTTTTTACAACTCAATACTAACTTAACTAAAACAGGACTTACTTACTTACTAAAAAGCGGCGGCACGGTGTACCCAAGTGATGGTAATATTTAAAGCAAAAACGGACATTCCTTGATTGATTGGAAAAATCACTTCGTTACAACTATTAGTAGCTATTTTGATTGGAGGGAGAGATGATAATTTGCAAGTAGATGTCGTTTGTTTCAATGTCGAGGGATATTCAAATCTGCATTTCTTGAGTCTGAGCAGTATGATTTTTTTAATGTTTGTTTTTTTGTGTGGTTCCAAAATACCACATTCTTTTCTCGATATTTTATCCACGAACATCAAAAATATAAAAAATGTCGAAATGTCCAAGAAACATGAAATGATTGTTTAAAAAATAACAAAATAAATAAAAAATCTTTGCTATCTTTGTAAAGTAATTTCCTTTAAATGCGTTTTACAGGTTTTTTTTTGTCATTTGATCCACATAAATATAATCATAAAAAACAATTTTCCCCAAAATTATATTAAAGTCCATGAATTAATTATTTGTGGTTATCAAATAAAAATTGTTTTTTTATTTATTCGTTTTTTATGTGTTTATATAATTATACGTATTAATTTTAAAAATTAAGGTAAGGAATTTGATAACGAAGGAGCCAATTTTTTTTTCAATCCAACTAGAAGAACATTTACTAAAATGCCAAAAAAGCCAAAAATGGGGCCGTCAATGTAAAAGATTTAGGTCTATGTTCCTTGCTATACCCATGATATGTCAAAAAAATACTCTTAATTTCTTTGAGCTCCTTATTCCCTAAAATTTCCGATAATGTGACTTCACTAGTATCTACTAAGAAATTGATTTTTGCATATTTTAAATTTTAAATATATTTAATTAAAGTATCAGCCCTCTATCGACTGTAATTATTATTGTCTATTTTTATTCCATTTTTTCTTATATTTAATTATAGTGCGTAACTATAAATAAGTATACATTTATTTATAAATTTAAATTTATTACGTAATTTGCACTGTGCCGTAACAATGAAAGAGTTAATTTATTTTCTTTGGTCTTCTATATCGTTAAAAACTACAATATGCATGCACCATTACACTGAGTGCACCATTCGAACCAAAACCGTTATTACCGTATCCGTTAATTAAACAAAATATATGTGACCGTTGAGTGAAGAATTATTTTTTACACAATGATGTAACAAAAATATTTTTAGTCCAAAATCTTCCAAGTTGAACTTTGACCACGTTGATTTGGGCTGTTTTACTAAAATTATGAGTACGTAAATAATGTGCCTACTATCTAGAAACAAAGTGAAGCAAACCATAGACTCTAAAACAAAGTATTTGTCGCGAGATTTGTCGTGTATAAATAAATAATATAAAGTGTATGTTAAAAATAAACACATACAAGAAAACTGATGTAACACACTATGCTTCCTAATAAGAATTATTAACAATTTGGGATATCTCAAGTAAGTAACATTTTCATAGGAAAATTTGTTAAATCTTGCCTGCTGCTCACGCTGGTCCAGTATTTATTGGCCGTTTTTGCATAACATTGGATTTAACGGATTTACACATGTACCAAACCGGTAACGAATAAAAGATTTCTGGGTGACTTTAGACACTGAGTTATAAAGTACTTTGTTAATTCAAAGGCGAACATTAATAAAATGAAGTGACAAATCTCGCTCCGTTGTGGATACAGAGCCTTCTAAATCATCGGTTTATTAAATTACGGTATATCGTCGTACAAGAGAATTTGTAACGAGCATCCAAAGATACAAACATCAAAGATACAAATACTGACTGAAGCAGTTTTTTTGACTTTTTGGTGCCTAATTAAAAACTCAACAAACAATAGACATCTAAAAAAATAAAACGAAGCAACTCGTTCCTTTATCCTGAAAATTCATAATGATTCAAGAATAATTTAGTAGACATCCTTTATGCTTCGACCGAACGAGTTCCGCAAATCGTTTCCCAATTTGTTTAATTTTTCCTAGGTTTTTAAAATCATAGATACATAAAACCTTGCCCACAAATAAAAAAGTTAACTTTAATTTTTGAGAAGTTAGAAACCAATATTCGTCTATATTCGAGAACGAATTTTGTTCCTTCAAAGGTGTTTTATAATTTGTTTAACAAGAAATATTAATAACAGTAGAGGCGAAATCAGTTTTATTTTTCGTCCTTTAAAGGTAGATGTATATTTGAATGGTCATTGATGCTTCAAAACGATTCGGCTAGTTTCAAAACTATATAATAACAAACCTGCCAACCTACATGTAACATGCATCAAAATTTGAATCGAAATTTGTCTCATAAGAGAACCAACTAACCGATAAATCACATAGTCCATGAAAATTGATAGGTTCGTGTTCCGTTTAGAAGTTCATAAAGTATTTCGTGTACAGAAATCAAATGCGTGGAAGCTATTTTATTGACGCTGTCAAATTCAAGGGTGGAATAAAATATGAATTTAAATCACAGGTAACAGTTGTAGCAGGGAGCGAGGAGGTCGAAAAGTGAAACAAATAAAAATACGGTTCTTTGACTACAACACGTCGGCGCGGCGTTGCGTCGTAGTTAATTGTATATATTTGTTTGATATGACGATTGGACGTTATTTAATCAAAACATTTTTTACGCTTTAAAGGGCAGGGCATGGACGTTAGAAGCCAATTATTTACGAGAAAGAATATATTGGTAGTGTTCCTCAATTAAGTACAATCGTGCACATTACAAAAGAATTTCTTATCTTTATCTAACTTTTATAGTAATATAAAATCGTGACAAAATATGTCTGCAATATACAATCGTCAGTTAATAAATTGTAAAATAGATTAGGGGAAATTTTTCAAAAATATTTATAAACTCGATCTTGCTAGACGTTTGAATACATTTTTCGGTTTATATGTAGGTTTTGTTTTTATTACTACTATCAAATACAAGCATTTTTCTTTAAATAAAAATAATTTCAAATCGCTTATTTTTAAATATTGGTTATAAAAATGTAGCTAAAAGCCATAAATATTTAAATAATGAAAATGTTATACTTAATGTTATTGATACCTAGGTAAATTGTAATATATGTTTTATTCCAATAGATATTACTTCTAATTCCAATAATTGTAGATCTATAATCCCATTTCCAGATTTACAAAAAAAAAATAATTATTTAAATTTTCGCAATATTTATACATTTATTTTATATATAGGTAATTATCACCTTATATTAAGTAACAAGAACTTTATTGCAGCACTATTTTCTCGCTATTATCTTACTTCTTTTTAATTATATTATACATCTACATACATATATTTAATGTGTACTACTCAAGTGGACACACCTTGATATTTCGGTTATTATTCTACAGATCGATTTCAAATCTATCTCAGCTATGAAACTCTTCAAGGTTCATCTTTTTATGAATTTAATATATTTTCAATTGTCTCACCAACACACTGTGTCCACTCAAAAATGAAATTTTTCTGTATTTTACTTAGTGTTAGAGATACAGCAAAAATTTACTAAGAAAAATTGTTCAGAATCAAAAAATACTCCTAGACAAAAGATTTCATCAAAATATAGGAACGGATTTTGATTATTTAAAAAATTTTTGCTGTAGTCCAGAAATTAATTTTTAAATTGTAGGTAGGTACAGAAAAATATTGCCGTGGAAACAAAAAGTAGGTACTCAAAATCGGTTTATTGTGAACTGATTCAAAATCTTAAGTCTAAATGCAACAAATTTTGAAACAGTATTACCTAAATAGGTACATAGTTAAATGTTTTGAAGTAATCAACATTCACAGATTTTGATGAAATTCAGTATCTAAGAGTATTTTTTGATTTTGAACAACTTCTCTTAATAAATTTAATAAAATATAGAAATATTTCATTTTTGAATGGGCAATGTTGGTGTGACAATTGAAAATATATTGAAAATCATGAAAAGATGCGCCTTGAAGAGTTTCATAGCTGAGAAAAATTTGAAATCGATCTGTTGAATGATAATCAAAATATCAAGGTGTGTCCACTAGAGATGGGACGCGCTTGTATGTAACTTAAATATTCCCGAGTTTTACTGCATCATTTTACAACCATAGCTTTTATTTCAACTCGATTCATTTATTATTGCACAGTTTTCTCCAACTAATGAATCCTCCTCAAAATATATTATTTCTAAAAATATGTGTCATATTACCCTGTAAATTGTTATTTTTTTTTCAATTTTCAATCTATTCATTATTCTCGAAAACTATAACTATATCAACTATACTCAACAGAAATGTTGATAAGATTATACAGTGTGTACATAAAATATGAAATAAATTTATTATTTCTGATTACGAAAATATTTTGGAAAAATCCTCGATATTTATTTTGATTTGCGCATCTTCTGCTTTGTGTTTTTTAGCTATGACGACATTGCTGAATCGGTTATGACGTCATTTACTTCTTTTAACTGGAACACCATTTTTTTAGAATCTATGGAAAGTTCATTCAAAGACCTACCTATAGGATCGAAAATTTATAAGTTTGAAGCTTCGTACTTTTAAAAATATGATTTTCCAAAGTTAAGTATTTCTTGTTTTATTGTGATATTTTACAAGAAAATAGCAATACAAATGAGTAGTAAATAATACATAATATATCTTGATCAAGTATTTCTAAATAGGTGGATTGGAAGACGTGGTGGTGTAGAATGACCACTAAGGTAACCGGATTTTACTCCGCTAGATTTTTTCTTTGGTGGTCACTAAGAAAACGTAGCGTACTAATGTAAACCTGAGAGTATTAATGATTTAAAAAACAAAATTAGATTATGATGTAACATTTCTCAAGAATCTATAAATAAAATTCAGCAAGAATTCATTGATCGTTTGGGATACTGTCAGGCACAAGAAGGTTTTCAATTTGAACATTCGATTAGTTAATTCTTTATATTATTATTTACTATTCATTTGCTGTTTTATTGCAAAATATCACAATTAAAAAAAAATTATTTAACATCATAATAGTTATTTATGCAACAAGTGCGTAATGTGAGATTTTTCACAATCTTATGAGTGAAAAAGCTCACTTTTCGCACGGATTGCATACAATATATTTTCTACTACCGAAATGGACCTAAAATTTCTAATAATATTGTGAAACATCAAAACTTACCTATTTCTCATTTTTTACTTAATAAAATAAGTCATTTAAAAATCACAATACTGTTATAGCCCACTTAATTTTAAATGAGTGAAACTAATCAATGTCTATTATTTAATCTTTGTCTATGTCAATGTCAAGAATATAAATGAAACTTCAAAATTGAAAAAAATTCAATTATTATTGAATTGAATACAGAAAACCATGATATTAAATAAATGGACCACATAAAATTAAATAACCACATTAATTAACGTTTTTAAAATAAGATATGATTATTATAGGTGCTCTAATAGGTATGCAATTGTTTAGTATGTTACTTTACGCACTAGTGCTAAGGTTATAGCTATTAACATATCTAGGAATGTTATGAGTATCATAATCCGAGCTCGTAGAACGAGGATTTTAAGACATCTAAGGCTGTTGTGATTCATAATATCCGTGATTTGTTCAACAGTTTATCGGTTTCAGAAAATAAAGACATAATATTTTAGTGATACATTTCAGTATTTAATTATTATTGTTCGGAGTGTTCTGTCTGTTTGTATTAATATATAGCCCTATAGTTTCATTATTTATTATTTCATCTGTTGACAGTTGTTGACAGATCTGTATTGTAATATTACCGTACAAGCTGTTGGCATGGCAATAAATATTACTGTACAACTTTAGTTATGACTTACTTACCAGCCTACTTTTGTATATGTAAACAAGGGATTAATATCCTGAAACCGATAAAAACACTTTACGCGCTAGTGCGTAAAGTTTAACTTTTCGCACTCGACAGCGCGTGGAAAGTTAGTACTTTACGATCGGTAGTAGAGAAAATAATATTTTCAAATGTTTGTAGCTCCAAACTTATGAACTCTAGACCCTAAGTAAGTCATTGAAATCTGCTTCCCATAGAGCTTCTAAAAATAAAAAATATACAGGGTGCACCATTAAAAAAATAGTAGATGAAGTTATAACCGAAGGAACGATGACGTGATAGCTAAAAAACCAAAGTAGAAGATGCGCAATTCAAAAGAAAAAGCGAAATTAAAGGATTTTCCCAAAATATTTTCGTATTCAGAAATAATGAATTTACACACTATATATTTATTAATTATGCTAAGTTCATTTTTAAGTATCGGTTACCACGTTGTAGAACAATAAACAGAACAATTTGTTATGCATTTATCTTCGTCTTAGTCATATTATTTCTGATTCTTTAATTTTTTTTCTAGCTGTCTTTTGTCAAGATTTTTGCCGAATTTTTTGGATTACCTACCTGATGGATTTTTAAAGACCATTATTGAATAATGCAACGTGGTAAAAAAATTCAAATAAAAGAAAAAGAAAATGTATAACGTTTTTTATAACATATAAGTATTTGCGAAAATTTCTTTTGTGTTTTCGTATTCCGTGTCCTGATAGCGCCTTTTAGTCTAAGATGTGTTTTGCAAATGTTTCCACAAATTTTCGACTGCTCGTTTTCACATCTCTTCTGTCGGCGACTTCAGAAACCATAACGGATTGTTTTTGAATTTTTTTTGAAAGTAGGTACCCTTCGATCGGTAAAATGTTTATAATATTAAAAATAAGTTCAAATTGAGTAAAAATTGTGATGTGTCGTGATTTTGGAACATTAAACTCCCAGTTCATTCCACTGTGTGTAAATTTCTGATAAAAAATGGTGAGGGTGGTCGAAAGTCCCCTAATAAACCGAGTAATAAACTTTTTCAGCAAAAGTTGTGATTTTTTAAAAGTGATCTCATAATAAGTATATAAGAAAAAACTAGAGTAATTGTATATTTATTAATTGCGTTTTATGAGGGTGCCATATTCAAATATTTAGCCACTCTTGGAAACTGTATTAAAAAGTATAGAAAAAAATATTTTGTATGCGTCTGATGTTTGCAACTACCTTAGTGAATAGCGGACACACATGTTATTTTTCGTAAAATGCCCTTAGAACTCTGCAGTTAAATCAAATCTTAGCAAAAAATCATGTCTAACATCTATTTTTGGAGTAAAATATTGTTAAAGTAAGAACTAAGAACTCCAGTATTAAACAATTTAATTGTTATGCGTAAATTGGGAGACATGTTCCAAACGTAACGTATTTAAATATATTTTTTAGGTGTTAAAATAACATATGGAAATAATTTAACAAACATCGACCTCTACGAGTTGCTTTTTTAAATTTTAAGTAGCTGCACGATTCAGATGTGCTAAAAATATCCACTTTTCAAGTCCGAAAACGCAACGCCCTCAAAAAACATCTTTGAATAGTTACAATATTGTCAGCTAGATTGAATTACCAGCGCAACCACAATTTCGCTGGCGATGATTACACAATTTATATTGAAAATTGCGTGGACCAGATTATTGTATATTTTTTATATCCACTCGCAATGAGAAATTATTCCGGTTTATTCCAAATTATTCACCGATATTTTGCACATTTTATTAGTTGTCAGTTGCCGTTTCTCAGGGTTTTTTAAAATTCCTTATACGGATATTGGCATCCGGTTATATGCAAGAATTGTTAATTATAGCAAAAAATTGTGTTTTAAATAACAAAAATTCTCCTTGGCATTATAGAATAATTAATTTTGTCAAAATGTACATTTTTTACATATTATTTAAATAACATATAAGCCTCATGTAAACACTCTCACAATCTGTTAAATTTGAACTTAATTGCTCCAAATAAGGTATGAGATAGAGAAAGTAGTCGAATTAATGAAAATTAATTTTTACGCATAATAATCCACAACTACATAGAAGGTTAGAAAAATAATACGCCCATGACTCACGTACCGTTATTTCGCAATGTTGTTATATATTAATGAACCTTATAAATTCATTACTTACTTTTTCATTAATAGGTACAGCTATATTAATATTTCTCTTAACTGTTTATTGAAGCATGAAATATCATTGGCATTAAAAACCACTAGGAAATAATAAAACAAAATGTTTTAGTTGACAGTCACCTGTTTGATAGCCTTCATACCAAACTTTTCAAATGCATTTTTTTTCTTTCACGGCTCGTATTATGAAATGTTGTTTTATGTTTCCACGCATAACTGGCAATATTTTGTTGAAGAAATTTTTTGTGTTCAACAATTCTTTTGACGTCTGCATAGGTATACAAAAAATATAAGAAAAAAAGGAGATAGTTAATAAAAGAAATGTTGGAACGTTTTCACTCGAAATTGAAGGAATGGACAATGCATAAAAATACATTTGAAAATAGTACAAAAAATGCATAAAGCAAAAAAATACTTTATTGAATAGATTAAATTGAACATGGAAAATCATACGCCGTAGGTAACTCACCCTATAAATGCGTGATCTGATGGGAATACCGTTAAAAATTGATATATGTTTCAATTATTACGAATTATTAGATACGCCATCAGCCTCAAACTTTTACCATTTGTAATAATCTAATACAAAGGGAAAGTTTATGGAGTGAATTTCTGTCCTTGATGTTTTGGAAATATTTGGGGAATTGATGCGGAAAAGTGATTTATTTGATTTATTTTCTACCTATATTCTACTAGTTCTTTTTTCAAATTATTATTTTATTATTATATATATTCCATTGCCATAACGAAATTTTCAATTTAGCTCTTGTCACCCGCACTTATAATTCAATTTCGGTTTATAAAATATCTTTATGATATTTCCGTTATCCATTATACGAACGTTACGAACAATGGGAATTCTTCTATTCTACGAGAGTGATTGATTGGTCCGTCATAAAGTAAGAAGATGTGAAAATAACTCAAAAAAATTGATATTGCTTAAGTCCTTTATTGCAGCCCTTATAATTCTTAAATTGTCAGATGCCAGAGTTGGTCATATTTCTAATACATCTAATAATAATAAAAATAATAATGTAATAATAATAAGTATTTTTATTCCCAACAGATTACAAAAATCCAATTACAGGACAAAATGAATGAATGGCGTATAGAAAAGTAGAATTATTTTGTATTTACCTGAACAATACACTTTTGAATGTTTAATTAAAGATTGTTGTCAAATATCAATCTTTTCTAACTGATTTTGCTTAAAATAAATCGTCAACATTTTCTACGTTAAGATACATTTTGACATCACCAGCCAATAGCACTTTTTCACAGGCAATATCTGTGTAAAATCGTTAATGAAAAGTAAAAATAATACAGGGCCAAGGTTTGATCCTTGAGGTACACCAGAAGTAGCAACGAATTGTTTGGAATTAAACGCGTTACAGGAGGGAGGAGGTTATGGGAGGATGTCCCAAAACAAACGAAATGTGGAAACAAATTGCCTTAAGTTCATACGATTTATTTTTCTAATAAAGATTAATTAAATACTTATGCTATTTGACAACGCCACACACAATATTTATATTTATATAATATAGCAAATGTAGACAAGGTTGACTCAATGTTACCAAGAAATTGAAAGAATATTTATATAAACCTGCTAACAAGTTTATAAATAAACAATGAATTTACCTTGACTGGCATAAAATTGTGCTCTAGCATATAACTGGTATATCTTTAGTATGATTATAAAATGTATGGTGTAAATACTGTGTTAATATGACCTTCGCTGCATTTGCGGTAAATAAAATTTAATTCTTGTTTTTCTTTTTACGGAATGAGACACAATTTACTTTTAAACAACATACAGGGGATTTATATATCGTATGCTTATGATGTGGAACAAGATGAGCCCCCCGTAAATATGACTCGCATAATATCCTAATATAACTACAATGTAGATATTTGAATATAAAAATTTAAATATGTACTTGTGACTCCATACATAAAAATTCACGTTTAGTTATTATTCTCCTCATCAGATGATATTTAACTAAGTAATTTCAAAAAACTTGTATCTAAATTATTTAAAGTAAATGTTATTCAATTAAATACATTTGATTAAACAAAGATATTCGCCTTCAAGGATATTTTACTACGCTACTGATCTCTAATTTTCTTCAAGAATTTCTTCTGAGTGCTGGTGCCAATATCCGATAATTGTAATATGATTTTTGTAGCTACGACGACGGGCAGAAAAGAGGGTCATGCTACTTGAATACTAATTCGTATCTTATCAGACTTGAGCCGGTGTAATATTGCATTGTAAGGACTATTAAACTTCTAAATTGATGGGGTTTTTAGTGGCATCTTGTTAAATCTTAAAATGTTTAAATATATTATTATGTATATAATGTCGATTTAGCTGGATATAGACAATGAGCCGAATAAAATATTTCGGACACATAGGATGAGGGAATATTTTTGGAGTAATTTATCACTTCAAATAAAATATTATGATGTTCTGAAAAGATTAAGACAACGTTTAATTCTAGGTTTTGACATCGAACCAAGTGAATTTAACTGAAAATGTTGATACTTTATAGTTAAACGTGGTCCCAGTTTTTTTCAGGACATCTTCATCATCTTTCAGAAATGGGCTTTTCTTATAAATTTTTGTGCTTAATTCAGATAGATATATTCTTAATACAATTGCGTATGTCAACGTATTACTAAGAACGTTCAAAAAATTTTTTCCTGTATGCTTTTTAACTTCTTTGTTAGGGCCCTCAAAGTTTTTTATACATTAAGAAACGCCGCAAATTATTTTATCTTTAGAGTACCTACTTTTAAACTTTGTCTCGTAATAATTTCAGGCTGCTTTTTCAACTTCCAGTCGCATAAAAGATATTACCAGTTATAATTAATTTCCTTTCATCCCGTCTAATTAGTAAACATTAACAAGTTTATAATAAATTTATTTTAATCTGCACCGCCAAACGTTTCAGTTTCAGTTCTTGTGTACCTTGTTCCTTGTTGGAATAATTTCGACTAGACTAGACACAGTTTTAAAAACTATATTAGAACTGTTAACGTAAAAGTTGGAGGTAGTAAAAAAATCCCAAACACTACGATTTTTATTTTATTATCAGGAGATGGAAAGTGTGATTTCGTCGGTATTTTTTAATGGAACACCCAGTATATTTCTGGATGTTTCGTGAAAGTATAGTGCTGCGAATTCAACTATGCCACATTTTGGTATATTTGTCACCAAAGGTTACTAAATGTGCTGATAAAGTATGGAATAAGAATATGTCAGAAAACATAAAATTTTCGAAAAATCCGAATGTTCAAACATTGGGTCCATTTGCTGTCCGACAGTCATCAAGACATCTTCATCATATATTTCACGCCGTGCACGGTGTGATCCACTTAACTTTCCGTCCCCACGTTTCTCTGTTATTTCTGTAGTACAAAAAAATTATTCTAACAAAAGTTGTAGAGCTTTTTAAATATGACATCAAAAAAATACAATTGAAAAATAAATGCCGAAGTTATATATTTAAATTTTATATTTTTAAATGGAACACCCTGTATTTTATTGCCTTTTACGAGGTAGAATTTCAGTCTGATTTCAACAATATAAAATATATAATATGTACTTACTTTTAATAGTTTTCGAAATATTTGCTTTTAAACATAAATTACACATTATTTATACAGTAAAGACCGAGAAGGTTCGAACATGGGTATTAGTTTGCGCGATTTACTTGTGCCCGTTGTAGGCAAGCGGACACAGTGATGTGGGAATCGTGGATCTCCGCGCTGTAGCCGATGGCTATCGCGTCTACTATTCCTTGTTTGGATTCTTTTATAATAATTTTTATTACACCTCCAACCTGCAATGTCCTGCAACACTCGAGATGCAGCGACAATTAATTTTATGTTGTAGAATTACATTTTTGTTGTGAAAAACAAACAATTGAAATATTTAAATGGATGAATTATTGAAGTTAGAAAAATTTCGAAACGTAAATCAAATTTCTTTCAGACATGAGTTCTACATCTCAACACGGTTAAGGCTTAAACACAGTGAAAAAAATAAGAGATAAGAAATAAGAAATAAAGAATATGGAATAGAATTAACAAATAATGATATCCGAAGAGCAAGGAACAATTTGAACAGTTGAATTTTAAATCGAATAAGAACTAATATATTATCGATTATCGAGTATTGTGTATTTAAAACTGGAATAATTATTTATCTTATTTCTTATTCCATTTTCTTATCTCTTATTTCTTTCATTGTGTTTAAGTAAGCCTTTAAATGAGATACTAACAGTGCTGACTGCTGACTGCTGAGCGAGCAGTGAGTGGCCGCAGCGCACTGCCGCCCTTCTCCTACAATGTACAAATTTCGAACTGAGGCGAGTTGTCGGCCACTCGTATATTCGTCCCAATCCCTGTCGTGTTCGAAGCATCCTGGACTTATCTGTATATTTAAAAGCAAATATTTCGAAAACTATTGAAGGTAAGTATTATATATTCTATATTGTTGATATCAGACTGAAATTCTACGTCGAAAAATGCAATAAAATACAGGGTGTTCCATTTAAAAAAAATAAATTTATATATATAACTTCAGCATTTATTTTTTTGATGTCATATTTAAAAAGCCCTACAACTTTTGTTGGAATAATTTTTTTGTAACTACAGAAATAACAGAAAAACGTGGGAAAGTTAAGTGGATCACCCTGTACATTTTTGTAAAAAATACGTTGATAAATGTATCCATAGCTATAGTGGTTACATTTATCATTCTAAAGAGTGTCCTTACAGTGTTTTATTGACCACACCAATCACAGACTGAATGAACTGAAATTCTCATCATGATTGACGACGTTAAAAAAATATGAGCTCAAGTACTGATCAACTCCATTTTTTATAATTTGTTGGAAATCAATAAAAACTTTTTAAAAAATATAAATTGCCAGAGTATTGTGCCAAATTGGTAATTAAGTGTAATTATTAGGCAATGGTTTAATTATAATAAAAGATGAATTTTTCTTAAGGGCACTTAGAAAAAATGAAACCTCTCGACTTAACTAACTTAACTTAACCTTTGTTGAAAAGATAATAATTTTTTGGTATTATTTTTCTCAGAGTATTTTTTTAATTTTTTGTTGCAGATTTTTTTTGTTGGTTCTACTTAACACGGGGTTGTTTTCGTTTTACTCTAATAATAAATAAATGTCTAAAGAAGATGTGCAAATACATCTTAAAAAATTATTATCTTTTCAACAAAGCAAACTATAAATAAAACTAAAAATATTAAGTTTCAACCTCACCTCTGTCACTATCAAGGTCTTCTTCATGATTTGTGGTATTTACTTGTAGTACCACATGATGGCACACTTATCTGCCAAAAACATTTTTCAAATTTTTTTTTTGGTTTATTCAGCGGAAGAGTGTGTATAGATTAGTATTTGGCAACGGTAAAACTGCGTTTCTTCATGCTAAATTACACATATACTTGAAAGTCCTGCTGCAGCACTGAATTGTATTATGTTCCTTTTTCATAGGTATTTAAATAGACGATACTTGGATACGGTAAATTTTTCTTTTTGTTGAGTGTTGATTACTTTAAAAAAAAAACAGAGTTAAAAGTATTCAAAAAATTGAGAATCATAATCATAGCCTGTGTATCTCTATTACGTTACTACTATGAAAAATGTAAAAATTTACATTAAATAATCAGCTATCTTAAATTTCGTGGTTATCATTTTAAAATACTCTGGTCACAAATGAAAGAAAATAATATCATTTCACCAAGCATTTCTTGTCAGATGACTTTTGTCTCATTCATTTGTTCTAAATTTGGCACACTCAATTATTCGCACCCGGCAACGTCTGACTGTTAGAACTGAAGGATCATCTGTTTAAAAATATTTATTATTACATATAGTTTCGTGTATGCTGGGTGTAGATCATGTTAAAAAGTAAGAAATGTTTGCAGAGAAAGTCATTTACACTTCTTGGTCATACGTGTTTAAATTGCACTCTATATTTTTTTGAAATTATAAAATTCTTTCTTCGATAGTTCTCAGAAATGTGAAATTAAACCATAATTGGCGTGAAAAAGTGCAATTTGTGTTGACCATGAAACTAATATTTAAATTGGATTTTTTTAAGAAGTCATTGGAAATAATTGAAAATATGTCAAAGTTGATTGATATCAAATCTAGTAATTCCTATATACCAAGAATTTTTTAAAATTATATGAAACAAAAACAGAAATCCTAAGTATCTTTGATCAAATAAATTAATCATAGCTCAGTGTCAATCATTTAATTAAAATTATTATGATACATAAAATTCTTATTTACAAAAAAGTAATTATGGCAAAAATATCTTTCTATTTTATTTTTCTCTTTTTATGTGTTATCTCAATTTAAATAAAGGCAAAATAAATATAATAGATATTTTTATAATATATTCTAAGCTTGTTTTGGTTATATCCAAGTGTCCCCATTATTTTCCAAACCTATGAAATTACTTTATGCCTCCCGGTATGTCTCAAGATGCGGAAGGGCTGATGAAAAACGCAAAAATTTTCCCTTTGACTTTTTTTAACCCAATTGAATATCTCCGGTAAATAGATTCAGCAAGGAATATTTTAATATCAAAAGTTTCAAATGAAAAATCTCGATCGAAATGTTACAAAAAGTAAAGTGCAACATTCCAAAAAAATCTTGTTCACCAGAAGACCAATTTTATTGGAACACAAACTAAATCATTCGACTAAGTAGATATATTTTGCAGAATGGTTTCTAAGCTTCGCGTTAACTGTTTGAAGCTTGATGTTTCGACCATCTTGCCATAGTCCTCTTGGTCTAAACTCCTAATTTATGCTTCGTCAGAAGGTGTCGCTTCATTCCGTTGACGTCATGTGATTAGTTGATTTCCACATAATAGGTGCATGACTGATTAGTAATCCAGCGTAGAATGTGAGAATAATGAAAATGTCAAGATTTCTAAATATTAAACGGCGCAAGAGAACTCCAAAACAAATCTCTCTCTCCCCCTCTCTTTTAGAAATCATCAGATCTGTGAAACTTAATATGATTCCTAAAGGGTGCTTGGAGCTTGTTACTTACTAAGAAATATAACCATCTAGTATAGTAGGTAATCTTTTGATATATCGATGGAACCGATCTCTCAGGTTCCTATGCAGAAGGCTCGTTTTTATACTATCATGTTGAATATAGAAGAGATTCGAAGATTTTCTGAGATACAGTAAAATCAGTTTATATTCATCGTCGTTACTAGGAATTAATGATAGTAAATGGCTTGTTTATGGAGTATATTGATTTGTTACAATACTTAAATTATACCTCTTTCCGAAGAATATAAATATATGAATATGAAAACAATTTAAGTACACCTGAATTATTTGCAACTTGATCGTTATGAACTAAGTAGCGTATTGTTTGGGTTTCCTTCTCACTTAGGAGCTGCTGATGAGTTACATATTAGATATTTTACGGTACTTGTAATAAACATGAATTAAAATTTATACTGTAAAATCTTAACACTGTATTTAATATTCTCTCATTATCTCTGTCAAATTGTAGTTATTAAAAAGGGCAAAATTGAAAATGAAAAGAACAGAATTAATATTCAAGTAAAGACTTTCCTCTTTGACGAGAGGCAATATAATTTGCCTTTCATGTTTTTTTTATTGAACAAGATGAAATTTACGACACAATTTTTTAAGTTTTAATAAACAACCTTCCTGAAATTGGGTACAGGACGTTCACTTTTGTTTATGCTTTGCCGTATTCGTTCATAATTTCATTAGGCATGATTCCGTTTAACTACCATCTTGCGCAACGCCTCGATGATTATTACTGGTTTTCTGTAATAACGAATACTTATTTACAATCATTGGTCATGCGTAAAGCGTTTTCGAGAAATTAAATTAGGTAGAATTAACCAACATAAATCTACTTAGATGCACACCGGAATCGTAAAACATGTATTTACATTCTAAAAATATACATGGTATTATTGTGAATGGAACCGGGTTTTGGTGTAGCGATTCGAGATATGATCCTAAAATTGTGCGTGAAGCTAAGAGATGTTTATGTGGATATTTTGGTACTGCATAATTTTATTCTTTATTTAGTTTATCGAAATTAGGCCACTATTGTGATTTGCAAAATTATAACTAAAGTTCTGTATTACTTGAAATGTAATTTTTTTTCTACATAACGATTTTGGGAATGGACTTAGTTTAAAATAATTTTAAGTCAAAATGACAGACTTTTAGGAAAATTTTGAATTTTCTCTTTTAATTAATTATAAAAAAATATCATAACAATAATTAGCAGCAATATTTCATAAGAAAAGTTTAGCGGAAAATACAAAAGTTGAGGTAATATTCCATTTTTCTGCGTCACTCGGTATATACTTTCATTAAAATCTAGCTCGGCTATTAAATGTGATCACTAGAAATAGATTACTAAATTCTTCATAAAAAGGGTGCCCAAAATCTAATAAGGAAGCTATCGCAAAAGTGGCACAGTTAAATTTTTACAGATTGAATTTCAAAACTGAATTTGTTAATTTCAATTGGCAATATATTTTAGGTGTAGATATAAAGGTGACGCCATCAGCCGGGGGCTGCTTTGACATCTTTTTGAGAAACTTTTCGATATAATGCCACCAATTACTACGATAAAGAGATGAAATAAATCTGTTATAATAAACTTTGGCAGCGGAATTGATTAGTGCATTCAAATTTGCTCTTAAGCTAACCATTTTTAAGAAAAAATATAAAAACAATTACCCGGTGTTTGAGGCTATTTTGACAACCTAGTAAAAATCGGCAAAAGAACCTCAGATTTATACCAAAAAAATAAAAAAGTAGACACAAGTTGACACTTTGAATGGCATTTAAAGCTTTCTTAAATTTTCGGTAGTTTCATTGTTAGTTACTTAGTAGGTAGGGGTGACCGGGGCTGGTTGGGGCAAAATTTACATTTGAATTTTTTGCATCTCATCTATAGATATAATTAAAAATTTGGTGTAGGGCAAGGGCAGCTACTTTATTTGACTAGGTAATTAATCATATTAAACAAAAATATAAAAAAGTATGTAGCCAAAAAAAAATCAATTGTCAGGTCATGTCATGTGTACCGACATGCTCCTTAGCCGGGGTATGTTGGTACAGTTTATATTTTTGGGTTTTTTGGTTCAACAAAAAAAAATTATAACGTTAAAAAGTAATTTAGATTAGGTTAGGTTAGGTTAGGCTAGGTTAGTGTACCTAATAATGTTAAAAGGTAGATTTTATTCTAATATAATAATAATAATTTTATTCTTCGTCATTGCTGTCACTGTAATCACGAACAACCATTTTTTTCTTTCTTTTCTTGTTTTCCTTTTTATTTAATTTTTTTCTTCAAAAACATTTTTTAACGGTTTTACTATTCATCTCTTTGTCTTGCGTCCGTTCTGTTAAGTTTTTTTGGTGCAACCAGTACCAGTACCAACCGACCTCGACCAAAATGTACCAACCAAACCCTTCGCCATAAATGTCTGTCAAAATTGAACAGCTCTTGAATCAATACGTTACATATTTGTTTCAATATACATAAATGAAGCAAACTAAATATATATTCGTCACTGAGCAAAATAGAAACTAAAACCTACTCATTGACTATGTTTTATAATGTTATATATAAATGAAAATATTTACTCACAAGTAATTAAAACAAAAAACATTTTATAACTCGGTAACAAATAAACAGATGTAACTACCGCTTTCTACCGTCTGCTTTGATCATCTGAGGAATACACTTACACAGTCATGGTTGCAGTCTGTTGCACAGTTAAGGAAATATTAAGCCTGTACCAACCTACCCCTGTGCCCAACCATCCCCGGTCTCCCCTACCTATAATAATACAAAAGAAGCAAAATTACAATTAAAAAATATAAAGACCCTAAGGTGTCAGAGTAGCTCCAGTTGACGATCATTTGCTGATTCTTTTCAGAAACAATTATTTCTAGGTAATTTTTATCGAACAATATTCCCATTTGGTATACTATTTCCTCCAGAAACTTGGATCTTATGAAAAACAAAAATTTTTCAAATTACCCAAAAAAGTCAAGAGGTATTAAATTAGAAGATCTTGCTCGAAATTCAAAGACACTCCTCCCAATCCACCTACTATCTCATCGAAGAACTCACGTACTAGGCGATTATAATATGCAAGTGCATCATGCTTATTGTAACAATGTTTCTTTTCACAAGAGCTGGTTCTTCTAAAATAAATGAAAGAGGGCCGATGAATGCTGATTTTTCATACTGAGTCAAACATTGACATTTTGTGGGTGCTGGATTCGCACCTCTTTCATGTAATGTGGGTTGTTCTTAGACCAATATATGCAGTTATGTCTAGTAACAACCCATTCAAATAGAAAGCAGCCGCGCCTCGCCTGAGAAGGTAATGATATTTACAAAATTATTGTCTACTCTATTCACTTTCATTACCCTTGTTGTCGAAATCATCTTCATTCAAATCATGAACGAATTGTAGGTATTTTATGATGACATTTGGTTCTTTCCAAAATAGTTTCGATTAATGTTCTACAAGTCAGTAATGTCTAATGCGTTGTCATCATCCGTTGCTGATATTGGATGCTCAGATTTGTCAGCATTTGTCATACTACCAGTTTTTCACGTCTTTTCAGTGTTTTCGTAACTACTGGTATGGAAATTAGTTCTCATTGGGATGAGTTTCATTAGATACCCAGCATTTTTCTATTCTTATACGTATTTCAGACAGTGTATGCCTTGTTTTCAATATACGAAACAGAATGAATAGAAAGTGTTTTTGGTACCTACTGACAATATTCAATAGTAAAATTTGAGTATTGGATAATTTGAATGTACCACCTCTTGTATAGAAAGAAAATATATTTTTCTATGACACAATTGCTGTTTTACAATTATCTTTCTTTGCTTGATATGCATTGTTTGTAAATGACTTTCTTTATGCTTTGTACAAGCATAATAACAACAAACATATCCAAATTGACATACTCATATTGATGTTTCATCTCTAAATATGCTATTATTAAATTTATTGGACTTTCCCCAATACATGATGAATATTGGATCAAAAAATCATAAAATACAAAACGTCTAAAATCAAATTGTTAAAAATTTTATTTTTTTTTTAACTCACCACAAAATTCATTCATTATGGTCACCAATTAAAAAACGAAGTCCACAAGAAGATGTACATATTCTTTCGCTCTTACAAGCTCTTCAGGTGGACGATTAATCTCGCAAAACAAAGTTATCTACTTGAACTTACATTTTATAATTAATAAACTATCATGTAACCATAAGAAACAAATTTCTATAATTAATGCCGCCTACATTTTCATGCTTTCTTATAAAATACTGTACCTCTCTTTATTCGAGACTTGTTGTCTGTAAACAACCTTATTCAAGCCTTATATTGGCCCAATAATAACGAAATTATCTAATATTTATTGCTACACCCCCTTAAAGGGGTGGGCTAATAAATGGTTTTCAATTTCTATCTCAAAATAGCGTAATCGGAAAAATATGAAATTTGGCACATCTTGATTACTAATCAAAAGGCATCTAACGAAATCATTTCATCCACCTAGCATGTACACAAGGGGGTGAAATTAACTACCCTTCTTGAAATTTTGTAAATATCTTTCTGCCTGCTATTTTTTTTTCAATTAAAAAAAATAACTAAACATTATGATTCATTTAGAAACTTTTTTATCTCTTGAAAAAATTTCGTAAAATCGACCATTTTTGAGAAAAAAATTAAATTACATCTGCCTAAGTGATCAATCAAAAGCTATGAGCACGATTATATTAGTGTAAAATACTAAAAGTAGGCTGGTGTCAAATTATAAGCACCAAATGATCATGTCAGTACCTACGTAATATTGTCAAATTATAATTTGACACCAGCCTACTTTTAGTATTTTACACTAATATAATCGTGCTCATAGCTTTTGATTGATGTGCCAAATTTCATCTTTTTCCAATTACGCTATTTTGAGATAGAAATTAAAAACCATTTTTTAGCTCACCCCTTTAAGGGGGTGTAGCCGCACAGGGAAAGCTTATTTTGGAAAATTTTATATGAAGTACCCACCTTAATTTTCGACGAGGAATCTCCAGTTAAATTTTTTGCACTTTATTACGGGACACCCTGTATATTTAATTAAAACTATGTGTCCACCTAGTGGGCAAAATATTATCACAAGAGCAATCTTTAAGCAGAAATATGCGAATTCATTGTACTAATGGCTGCCTGTATAAATTTTAAGTCATGTTAATAGGTTGCACAAATATTGTTTCAAATCAATCAAGCACATATTGATGACATTAACAACTATTTTACTATTTAGCTTTCATTATTTAGCAATCAATATTAGACGAGACTTACCAATATCCACTCTATAAAACTTACAATTATAAAGGATCAATGTTCACCCTATAAAAATAGTGGTAGGTAAAGAAATTAACGACGCAGAATTTAATTTTAAGAGTCAAAAATATATGCACCAAAAAAAATTTTCATATCGTTTAATATTTTGTTAGATAATGAACTTTACTTGTCAAAGTATAATTTTTCCTAAGTGTATTCTAAGAGAAAAAATTGTAGGGGTAGTAACGCCCAGAAAGACGTTCCCATTTTAGTTTCATTTGATATTGTACCAAATTATTATTCCATCTCGTCTACATTTACATTAGCAGAGAATAATTACAAAAATGCTTTTATACCGATAAATAATATATTTGCGCGCAATCAAAAAGTACATTAAATCCAAATTACACATAAAAGGATGTAACTGAAAACAAATATAACATTAACAGGATTCTAATTAATCAATAATAATACATGACCGATTGTTGTACAATATGGTTACCGATGCTAAAAGAAGAACTTAGCAACTTGAATATCTAATCTAATCAACTTTTCTGTGAGCGTAGTAAGTATCTATGGTTATAATATAAACATTAAAATTGTGTAATTTCACGAATTACACAAGAGAAAGACTATTTAGCATTGAGAAAGGAAACAGACTAAGTTTCCGAAACGTCTGCAAAACATAATTGTTTTTATTTTATTTTAATTATATTTTATGTCAGAAAACCAACCTTTAACTGTTCCTTTGACGTAAAGTCACAGGCGTAAAGGTTATTTTTTAAATAATCCAAATATTTTTCAGATTATCAGATTAATGTTCAGAAGTGTGGCCGTAAATCCCAAATAAGAACAGAAAGAAAATACATGTTAAACCAATCGGAACATATAATTATTTTTTCAGTTCCTGTTAATGCTCTATTTTGTAACGCCAATAATTAGATTATAAATGTGATTTGCGAAATGAACACAATTGCACAAAATGTTAAATCTCCGCGATAATAATTAAAATACAACATCATTTGCAGTAAACAGTTTAGGGTGAACTAAACTAAATGCATTCATTTGAAAATATGTTGACTGACTATAAACTGCAGTTAATACCTGCTAGATTAATGCTAAGAATTTATTTACGTTTTAAAGCTGGAGTTTATAGAGAGCTATGATACATAAAATTCCAAGTAAACAGTTATCATTATATAATTTTTTATATTAAGTAACAACATGCAATAATAAAGCGAGATTATTACACTGATGGAAAAATATGATACACAAGGTAATAAACAGGTTACTAATTATACATTACTTATTAGACATTTAAATCAGGTAACTGTAATAATATAATTAAACATAACATTACGTCGCAGTAGAATTTAACATACAAATTATACACCTAACTAATGGAATATAAATTACCATTGGATACTAGGTTCTTTTAGAGGACGATTTAACTTGGTAAGTAGATTACGCTGAGAAGATAACAAGAGTTTGTTGGTAATTTTCATTAATTCCCTATTCATACTTACCTTAACAGCCTGATTGAAATTAAATTAAGTCAAAACTTGGACGAAATTATTCTTAATTTTGCTGTTCAATATCAGCAGGTTTTATTAAATTTATTCAGACTTCTCTTAGTTCCTCTATTCAAATGAAAACTTTTTTTAGCCACGACTGTAGGACAATTCTTAATAGAACTAGATAGCTTGCGAATGAAGTCTTTAAGTGGTGTTAAGCAAACTCCATGACAATACTTAAAAAAATTTATTTTTATTTGTAAATTTCGACATATTTTTTTCATTCTAAATGTTTTTATTTGTTGTGAATTGCAACGGAACTATTTTTAAGTTCATATTTTTACTGTAGTATTATAAACCTTGAACACGCGGTAGATCGCTGCAGTAAATTATAAAACATTGAATTAAACAACAAATAATATTGTAACCATATTATATAGTCAATTTATAGTGTACTTCTCAGCTTTATCCGCGTTAAGTATAACTACTATTTAAGGATTTAAGTATAAGTTAAGTTTCGTTCGATATGTGGTTTCAGTATTTATTAAACTAAATAGTATTAGATTATTGTTGCTGACATGTCAAGATTAGCTTGAGTAGAATGCCGCAACTCAAGTAAAAAGTTGTTTCTAAGTTTTTAACTTAGCAACAGCAACACCAGCTTGGTAAGTACGGGACCGCAATGACAAAGTTCTAGCTATATGTAATAAATAGGTGAACCACTTGCATAGGAGGATCGATCCAGAACTGTTATCGCAAACTTGCAACTAGACCAGAAGAGTTTTATTATAAAACCTGTATGACTTCTTCATCATATCATGAATGTGGTTTATCAAACAATAATACTCCTTTTTGATTTAACTATTCGTCAGTCAAGAAACAGAATACTTAAAATATATCCAAAGAAATCAGAAATAGCGTATTTTCACACAGTATATTTTTATAGAATAATCAATATAAGTGAACTAGTTTATTAATAATTAATTATCAATGCAGTTCAACATGCAATGAAGTGATTTTTTGTAGCCTTATGCCTTATGTAATAAAATTACTCATAGCACAGACTGCTATGTAATAAAAATAAATAAGTTTTTGTTACGCTTTTCTGTCTGATGCAAATGTGTAGAGTGTGAATAAATTGTTTCTATACGTATTTTTTCTCATTTCAGTGAAACTACTGAAATGGATTAAAGCGAAGGGTACCTACATGGTGAATTACAATTGATTTAAAACTATTCATTTTCACACGGCTTTTTTAAAGAAGCGTTTGAAGCATGCTTTGATCGAAAACTGATAGAAGCTGTTCAAAAGCTAATCAAGCTATTGAAACAAAAAAAATCGAGGTGATAAAAAACCGAGTAAAAAACTGTTCAAAAGCTGATCGAGCTGATAAAAAGTTGCTCAAAAGCTGGGACCTCGGTCCGCGCATCTAGCATAGTCCACATGACCGACCCATCCCCTCATGAGAATGACCTTGAATTGAACCAGAATCAGCACTACTATGCTACTTAAACACACATTATTTGGAACAAATATGAGGTTTTGTTCAAATATGCCTTAGTAAAATGTTGCTGTGAAAAAATGCAGGATGTCATATTTGTAATATTTTTTTTTTGTAATGAAGTAGGTAATCCACAGATTTGCGAAACCACTGAAATTGAACCAAGTTAAGATTTTTATTTAACGGAACTCTTAATCTCCAATATTTATTAATTTAAAGTTACTTTTATCTTTAATAATTTTAAGAATGCACACTATTTAGAATACCCGTTCATTAGTTCAGCATGTAGGTAAGCAACAATGTATTATGAAGTTATAAAGTTACATACCTATATGATTTTTTCTAGTAGGAGTGTAACTTTCACAATGTAGCAAATATAAATACGCCCGCCTAATAATCTTCCCCACAAATCTGTTAACAACGTGCACGTGCATGTAGATGACTTAAATCATCCCTTCGTAAACTTTAACAAACCTCCTGTTTTCATAACTTCAACCCTCATGCAGACACGACATGTGCAATTTACGAAATTAAACACACAAGACAAATTAAATAATAAGTTTACGGTTTATCTGCACATAACAATTATCTACAAGTTACACAGTGTATATTATTCTGGTATAACAGCGATAAATACGGGAGAACGGTGGCCGTTAAATGTCATGACGGAAAATGTTGAAATTTGAGTAATTTATGAGATTTTCTCTGCGTTGATTTACTCAATGGAAATCCGCGTTATGACTGACAAAAAATAGGTAAATTTGTGTGTTTTTATGTAGCAAAATATTTATTTTTATAGTTATAATTTTCCTGCATGGCGATATTTTTAGGTAGAAAATGTAAAACTATAGATCGACCAAATTACGAAAGAAAAAATTATTGGGATGGGTTAAAAGTGGGAATTCGCGGAGGCAGGGGTTCAATGGAGTGAGTGAGCATATCAATGATACTACGTTTTTTTTTTCTGAATTTATTTGGGGTCAAAAACTAAAATGAAAAAAATTTCTTGTAAGCCAAAATGAACAGAATTTTTCGGATTTTCTTTTAAGAGAAAAGAAAGAGACAAGTTTTATTCGTACTTAATTTTTTGTTATTTTAATTCATTAAAATATTTTTTATAAGAATTATACCATTTTTTTTTGGTGGCAGAAAAATGAAAAACATATTTTGGGAGACCGAATTATTTTTTAGTGATTTGCAGAATTTAATTATGTAACAAAAAATACGTTTTTCTTTTTTATCTAATTTACCTAGAATATTTTAACTCAATATCTTTTGTATGGTGTTATACAGGGTGATTCGTGAGGAGAGGGTCGTACTTTACCAACAGATAGGGAACATTGAGGTGATCTTAAATCCCCATATAGTAATGGCTATAGCGGCTTTGTTTTCGAAATACAGGGTGTTTTATATTTTTTGGAAGAATTTTCTTTTCGCCATATATCTTTAATGCGTAAACGGAATTCAATGAAATTTTGTATTTTTGTTACAGTAGTCATTCACCATCAAATGCGTGGGATATTAATAAAATATCAGGGCCGGACCCAGAATAAAATTATTTTTAAATTATTCCTAGAGAATAACACTCTGTATACTGTTTATGAAATTCTTGATATTGAAATATTAATTTACATCTAGAAAGATACAAGATCTCATAAAAAAATATTTTGGCACCATTTCATTGTTTAAGTAAAAAAATTAAATTGTTGAGGAATCGATTTTTTTTTTGAAAAATTGAGAGAAAATAGTCACTTCAGTCCTGTTGCATGGCCCCCGAGATCACCAGATCTCACACCCCTGGACTATTTTTTGTGGGGTTATTTAAAACTGAGGTGTACAAAGAAGAAATAAACACCAGGGAACAGCTGATTGCAAGAATTGAGCACTTTTGCAATGAAATTAATAATAATTTAGAAATTGTTAGAAAAAGTATAAATCAAATGACAAATCGATTAAGAAAATGTATCGAATTTCGCGGTGGTCACTTTGAAAACAGACTGTGATTAAAAAAACTTAATTGTATTTAGTAAATTTGACTATTAAATTGTTAATTTTTATTGTGTTATTTTTTTAGGATTATTAATTACACAATCATTACAAAATATTTTTATTATTTTACTAGGTACCATATGATACGAATAAAAGATAGTGCAAACAGAGAAGAAAAAAAATATATGTTACTGATATCTGAAGTGACTATTTTCTCTCGATTTTTCAAAAAAAAAATTAATTCCTCAACAATTTAATTTTTTTACTTAAACAATGAAATGGTGCCAACATATTTTTTTATGAGATCTTGTATCTTTCTAGATGTAAATTAATATTTCAATATCAAGAATTTCATAAACAGTATACAGAGTGTTATTTTCTAGGAATAATTTAAAAATAATTTTATTCTGGATCCGGCCCTGATATTTTATTAATATCTCACGCATTTGATGGTGAATAACTACTGTAACAAAAATACAAAATTTCATTGAATTCCGTTTACGCATTACAGATATATGGCGAAAAGAAAATTCTTCCAAAAAATATAAAACACCCTGTATTTCGGAAACGAAGCCGCTATAGCCATTACTATATGGGGATTTAAGATCACCTCAATGTTCCCTATCTGTTGGTAAAGTACGACCCTCTCCTCACGAATCACCCTGTATATCTTTAAAATTTATTATAATTTCAATTAAAGAAAACGATAAGGTAAAAATCAATTAGATTATTTAACTTCTAACATTTAATTTAATTGTGTATAATTTTAAGGTCAAAATTTAAATAAATTAAAGCGTTTTTACATCCGTGTAACTTGCAAATTGTAGGAGTAAGACATTATCAAACTTATATGCCGCCATAATATTCTCAAATTAAAACCACTGCGTAATAATGGCAATAACTTCTATTCTAAGTCAATCCGAATTAGGCCATCCACTCAGTCGTCTTGCAAAAAACGACATTCTAAAGCGTTTGTGTGAAAGCAAACAGCATCAGGTTTTCGATTACATTTTGTGTGAAATATCAAGTTTTTATGATATCCAATTGTGTAATACGCGTTTGCGGTAGCATTTTGCATTCGATTAGGTTTCCGTTAAATCGTAATAAAAAAAAGTCAAATGCGCTTGTGAAGGTAAACTTTGCAATTATCAAAATGGTCTGTACATTTTTGTGGTAGATTCTGCAATTTTGCGTTCATAAAATAAAGAATTTTTCAATTTTTTTAATTTCTTTAATTGTATATAATAATTATCACCTGAATTTTGTTTAAATGGTGTTTTCTAGATTTTGTATTTTTTTCTAACAAAACGCATTTATTATATCAATAATTTATCAAATCCACCATATTTATGAGCACATAATTTCCGGAACGAAATATTCTATTAAAGTACTTATTACATATTTAGAGTGTGACATACAATTAACAAGTTATTCACACTATTACGAAGCTATGGAGTTAGAAGAACTATAATTTGATATTGCAATAAAATTATAAGAAATTACTAGGGCGTTAAATTAACAGGATCATCGTGATATTTCTTGTATCAAAACTGTTAATACTTATAATATACTGTTAATATTTTCCCCATATAAATATTTAATTTCGCCGGCAGATGAGGAGTTTAATAAAAACATTTAATTAACATTTTTAGTATCTCCGTAAATGGAGCGATTATTTCGTACACAGTTTACTTACCGTTGGGTAAATAAATAATGAGGTATTACAGTAAAATGGGAATTTTTGTATCTATTAAAGAATTTGTCTATGCCTAGTAGGGTTCTTGCAAAACGTTTTGTTTTCACGATGTACAAAAGACAAAACAAAAAAATTTCGAAAACACAAATATTTGAACTACTTAAAAAAAATATTTTTTTGGAATTGACATTATATCCTGTAAGATATTGTCAGTAGAAAACTTTGCTAAATTGAATTTACTTATGCGTTTATTATTTGTTCTTACTATGCAATTTTGCCTTCTGTTTTTTTCACCTTTCGTGTATTTTCTTTGTATACCGTAAAACGGGGCGACTTGATAAGTATCTTCATGTTTCGGCTGCTGCACCAACTAGACATGGTTAATTTTTCCCAAACAATTTTTTTTTTTAATTACTTTGGCGTATGGGGAAGACAACCCACTATGTAAAAAATAAAAGCATCCACCAATTTATGAAGAAAAAAAATATAATAGGGTTAGTTTCATCTCGCCCCACGATGGGGCGACTTGAAAACTCCTATAATTTTCATGTTAATTTCAATTATACTCCTAATAGAGGCGACTTGAAACCTAAAATTTTAAAAATACATATTCTGCTGCGGAAAATAAGCTACTTATATGTTTTTTTTTTTAATAAAACAACGAAATAAGAGAAAATAAAATATATTTCATTAAAAACATGTAAAACAAAACTTTAAAATCATTCTTAAATAACAAAATAAAAGTAAAACAACTTATAAATAAAATTAAGACAATTCAGGGAACTTTATCTGCCCTCGCCTTAATAACTGCACATTAGAAAGTTTTTTAGAAATCTCTTTTATTTCTATGATTCCTATATCTTCGACTTGTGGGTATGTATAAACACCAGATAATTTGTTGCTCTCTCTCAAAAATCTGCATAAGTATGACTGGTCCTTTTCAACACCTATTATTTTTGCAACATATTGTTTAATATTATTTCTTTCTGATGTCAAATTAACTAAGATATAGTCATCACATTTTACGGAAACAGGAGCACTGTTAGCCAAAATTTTATCATTTTCATCCTGATTGTTTTCTAAATCGTAGTAAGTTTGAACAATTTTTTTCACATCTTCATTATCGCAGGGAAACCCCCAGTCAGCAGCAACAGAGATTGCTTTCGCGAGAATCGTCTCTTCTTCATCCGTTAATACCGGTTGACCACCAGGTGTTTTCATATGAAGACCTTTGACTTTTCTGTACAATGTCACAAATGGAATCCCATATTCTTCACTAAGCTGTTTTAAATTGCCTCGACGGTACCGAGCTACAGCCTCGTTCACTTTCTGTTCATCGTAGTCGCGATATTTCCGACTACCGACCTTTCTTTTATAATCCCGAACCATTTTCAAGTCGCCCCTAAAATGGCACAAAAAAATAAGTTGGCACGTCACTGGCGCAGCGTGCTTTGCTATAAAATTTTGAAACTAGTTTAAGTTAACTGAATAAATAAGAATTCAGAAAAAAAATACTACATTGTTACATCATTAATCAGGGTTGCTACTTAATAAGAAGTATACAACTAAAAAAATATATGCAATTTTTACCTTTAATTTCAAAACTTAGTCACACAATAAAAACGTAAACAAATACCGAACCATTCATCTTACATGGAAAAGTAAACACCACTCGACCACCTGTAGCGATTGAGGACTTCAAACTGCATCCGCTAGAGGGCAGCAATAATATTTGGATATCCACGTCAAAATATTTCAAGTAGCCCCACGATTTCAAGTCACCCCATTTCACGGTATTTAAAATATTAGTTATCTCAATTTTTTTCATTAGGTTATTGTAAACTGTATCTATTTCTTAATTAGGTCTTTCGATCTGTTGAATAGTGTATTGTAAATAAGTAAATAAGTGAGGATTAGTACAAGAACAAATACGTTTATTTTGACCGTTTGTTTTACTTCTTCTTGGAAAATAGCGTCACTCGTAAAAACAATGTTCTTGTGAAAATTGATGGTGTGTTCGAGGATGAAACGACACGTTAAGCGGGAATTAAAGTCAAATTGTAAAACTTCTTGCACTGGTTGCACATGGCATGGATGAATTTATCGGCTCACAATCCTATTATTTATTGATGATTGGAATGTCCTCAAAACTTTCGTTTCTTTAAACGTCTTTCAACATTGGCAAATGTTTGTTGATTTGATAAAACACGAGAAAGTCAGCTGATATTCCTCAACACTTTTTTGATAATTCCCTTCAGAGAAATCCAACAAAGAAAAATTTGCTTATATTGAAAATATTGTTAAAATAATAATGAACCAATTAATTTAATCAACTGTCATATGAGAAAAATTTGGTTAAAAACTCAATCTTCCAAAAAAAGTGTAAAACCCGAAAATTTAAGCAGATTAATGGATGAATGAAGAAACTTGATAAAATTTTTAAACTTTAATTAGCTTCAATTTCGGATTAAAATAAGTTTGTAACGTTCCTAATGTAATGTACCGAATTGGAACCTTGCAAGTGACAAAATGCTTAAATTAATTTTTTTCGAGAATTTACCAGAGACTAAGGGGCAGTACCTATCTCCTCAAGGAAGCAACTGGTAGGATAAATTACCATAATATTATATTGATCTGATCTATACGTAGGTGCTCTTGGAATACTCCATATGTGTATTCGCTCTATTGAAAATCTGTTATGGTTCAAGCAAATCACTAATTGACTTATGAGTTTTCCGTTCACTGACATTTTATTGAGAACACATGATTTATTGCGCTTGTAACATTTTTATACAAAGTAGACTTGTTTGTATGTGATTTTATCGTTAACATTAGCAATAAAAAAAACCTTGTACAACATATCCAAGATGCACTTGCTGTATGCATAAAGATTTCACACACAACCTTCAGATAATATTGTAGGGTGTGTACCTGGGTATGTGGTGTTTGAAATAATTGAATATATTAAGCGAGTATTGTAAGTACCGCTATATCTCGTGATGAAAGTGCGCAGTTCTTGGCAAGATTGGTC
Organism: Rhagium mordax; assembly: GCA_963680705.1. Classification (NCBI taxonomy): domain Eukaryota; kingdom Metazoa; phylum Arthropoda; class Insecta; order Coleoptera; family Cerambycidae; genus Rhagium; species Rhagium mordax. Next base: position 16,100,111 of record OY796656.1, read on the forward strand.
GAGTTTTTGCTTTCAATGCTTTAACTAAGTGCAAATGCTGCCGTCTGACTTGTTCTTGAAAAAAAGTAATTTAGCTGAAGAAAATGAAAAACTGGAAATTGGTATTTATATCAGCAGTGTGTTCTAGTTCATTTGTAGAGTAGCATCAAAAAAATGTGTATAACTAGAATTAAAGTATTTGAAACATTGCGTATGTCTACATGACAGAAGGCTAACTTGTTTCGACTTCTTTTGTTGTATAATTTTAATAGGTCAGACATAATTATCAGACACAACATATTATTATAACGCGTGTAAGTTATTATAGATTTTTCTTTCAGAATTGAAAAACATAAATATTGCATAATTAAGGAGGCATTTATAAGCAAAAAGTATGTAATTTTTATTATTGAATAACATATTGCTAGAGGCACCGTGAGGGGAAAACATTGAAATATATCAAAACAATAACAAAATTTGTTACAAGATAGGTTTTGTGCGATTCTGTTTTGAGAGTTATAAATAGTAAATATGTTTACCAAAATTTGTGAGAAAAAGTTTAGACTGAAATGGGAGACTCAAAATATTAAACCACTAAGATGGAAATCATGTTTGAGCCAACAAATTAAAGTGTCATAGGGTTAGCTTTTTTTTTGGAAAACTGTGACCTTTTCCACCAACGGGTACAAATAGTTTACCACGACTCATCACTTTGTTCTGAAGCTTCGTTATCAGACTCTATTTTAACAGACGATGAAAGTGCGAATAAAGCTACATAATTCTTTGTCCACTCACGTTTTTCCTAATCCCTGCCCTTTATTAAAACTGGAAAAATATGTTTTTGGTAAAATCAACACTGCAATATGTATATTGTGTTTATTGTATGCAATAAAAGAAAGTATTTTATACTTCCGAAAGCTTGGTTGTTTGTATACAAACACCAACCTGTATTCTTCACATTTTAACGACGTTACAATTACCAATACAATCACTAAAATCACGTCATTTCTGCCATTTATGGTGATGTTTTCCCTTTCTTGCAATTTATGTCGTAGTATTAAACGTAAGCTGCAAGAAATCGTGCACTAGCGTTCAATTCCCAAGCCATCAGGACTAAATCTCTGACATTTCGACATGAATTGAGAATAAAAATAATTCATACAACTTGCTCTAAATACTTCGCAGTAACGTTACTTCAAGGTGAGACTCAGTGTAAAAGGTTTTCAATAAACCAAATAACTAGAGATTTATTTATTGGAATAGTTAGGTTTAAATCTGTTCATTATTATTAATAAACACCACAAGGTGGCTAATTCTTTATTATAAGGAATGTATTTTTTGAAATAATAAAGTATAAAGACATTGTAAGAAAATAAAATATGTACCTAAGCTTTTATACGAGGTCTTGTCGACTGATTTGAAAACATAAGTTGAACGAGTAACGTGTTAAATTTCAAGAAATACCTATTTCGTAATCCATTATTTGGTATACGTATGTTAATAAACTATTGTATGTAAAAATTATAGATAAACCTCTCTAGATAAAATCTCAAACAAACGTCATAGCTTACTGAAAATGAAATATTGGGTCCGAACAGGAATTTTTATATAAATATGTTAAGTATACAGGGTGATTCACGAGGATAGGGACAAAATGTTATGGTAGATAGAGTTCACTTAGGTGAATTAGAAATGACTATTAAAAAAAGCCAGAGCCTTTTTTTTATTGATGTACGGGGTGATTTATGAGTTTTGCCAAATATTTTTTAAGGTCATATCTTTTAAACTAATCACTAGAATCAGCTCGTATTGTGGGTATATAGTACACTATTAATTGTCAATTTACATGCATAATCAAAGACAGAATATTCCAGGGCCGGCTCAACTAATTTTTATTTTTAGGGTTCCCATGAAAAAATTCACCATGTATACGTGATTATTAAATTCTAATACTGAATTTTGAAACTACATACAAAAATGATCAAAAACATGTATTTTGTTGTTTTGCCACACTTTGGACGAATTTTAAATAAACGATAAATTTTCGTCAAAATCGAAGGTCTACACAAAATACCTAAGTTTATAAAATTACATTTTCCTTTCTTATTGAAACTAAAATATTTGTTGTTCAAAATTTTGTGATTTCATGCATGAATAATATTAAATAAATAATCAAAAATATATAATTTCAACATCAGATTAAGTAATTTTTATTTCTGAGGTTTCTGTGAAAAAAATCAGTCTGTATAAATTTTGTTCAAACTTTGATAATAAATTGTTTATGTTTTTATCACAATACATCAATAAACATAACATTAATAGAAGGCTTTCATTTTGAAAATAAGTTATAAGGTTTTATGTTCTGAGAATTTGTTGTTTATAATGTTCTGGTTATTGATGTATTGTGATAAAAAAATAAACAATTTCGTTAATTTTTGAATGTAGTTCCACAATTTATTATCAGAATTTGAGTAAAATGTATACAGACCGATATTTTTCACAGAAATCTCAGAAATAAAAATTACTTAATCTGATGTTGAAATGATTTATTTTTGATTATTTATTTCATATTAATCATGCATGAAATCAAAAAATTTTGAATAACAAATATTTTAGTTTCAATAAGAGAGGAAAACGTAATTTTATAAATTTATTTTGTGCAGACCTTCGATTTTGACGGAAATTGATCGTTTATTTAAAATTCGCCCAAAGTGTGGCAAAACAACAAAATACATACTTTCGATCATTTTTGTATGTAGTTTCATAATTCAGTATTAGAATTTAAAAATCACGTATACAGGGTGAATTTTTTCATAGAAACCCTAAAAATAAAAATTAGTTGAGCCGGCCCTGGAATATTCTGTCTTTGATTATGCATGTAAATTGGCAATTAATAGTGTACTATACCCACAATACGAGCTGATTCTAGTGATTAGTTTAAAAGATATGACCTTAAGAAGTATTAGGCAAAACTCATAAATTACCCCGTACATCAATAAAAAAAAGGCTCAAGCTTTTTTTAATAGTCATTTCTAATTCAACTAAGTGAACTCTATCTACCATAACAAGTTGTCCCTTTCCTCATGAATCACCCTGTATAAATATTTTTAATATCAATTGCCTTGATAAGTTTATGTTTTAGATTTTATGGAAATCTTGTTAATGCGACATCGATAAATAAAATATTGCCTTGATTCCTTGCGTTATTGGCATTTACTAAGAGGTATTGGGCATTTTTATTATCATCCTCATTTCAATAATTAGTCAATAAATTCGTAAAATAGTTTATTCTAGATATTTTAGATAACGGAATTGTCCAAGACGGTATCAGTAACTTATTCTGCTCTTAGTTTAAATATGAATTCGGGTCAGGGCGATCCTAATAATTCACCAAAATCAGTAAGCAATCTCAAGTGCAATTTTATTTAATTTAGTAAATATGAAGTATTAAAAGGCCTACAAGATTGGACACAAAAAGAAGCCGTACCTGATTTGATTTTTTTATAAAAATCTTTCCGACTCTTTATAAACCTATTATTATTTTATTCAGTCATTCTTCACAAACTTGTGGATTTCCTGAACAATGAAAAAAAAATAATGGTCTATGCAATTTCGTCGGATAAGGAAATTATGCACTTACTAACTTTTTCCCATTTATCATCGAATTTAATTTCTTTTCGGTTATTAATACACAAGAGGTCGTTTTTTTATCGGGTAAATTTTTTTTCATAAAAAACTTGTTTCCCCATGAAAATGATTCGAGAATTAAATTAAATTAAATCCCGACACGAAGTGGAGCGATTTTTCCTATGTCCCTTAATTCGAGCGAAACTTTCACTAGTAATCTCCCTTAAATTATTACCTATTAATTATTATATGTCAATAATTTGCCAAGAAACTTCCACTTGTTAATTTCGCTCATCCTGAAGATGAAAAATTTTCGGAAATTTTGGGTTGCCATGGTAACGAAACCAAAGACAAACTTCTGATTCGCTAAAAAAGTGATGTGTGGAATTATAATGGAAAACAGTTTTGAGTCACTCAAAAAAAATTTTCGCGAGTAGAAAATTGACCGCAAGTGTATTACAGAAGATTAATATAGGTATGATGAAAAAAATATTATCTAAAATAATTATTAGAACAAAAAAACTGTTTACTTACCTACATCTATTAGATTTAAAGTTTAAAAAATAACAATTTATAATAAAAAATTGAAAATTTTTCTAATGTTCTTTATCACGCGAATTGCCCGATTTTAATAATTTGAATGACTTTTTAAGTTACGTTAAAAAAGTAACATCCATTTTTTCACTGATCGATAGCCGTTTTTTTCACTTAAAAAAATCTGCCTTTTTTTGAAAATGTACCTTTTGATTTGTTAATAAAGTAAGAATATAGGTATTAATCTTTAATTATAACCACTTGACAATAAGCTTTTATAAGATAAAAACTGAGTTAAAATTTACTTCTTTTTTATTAATTTTAGAAATTTTCATGTTTTTAGAACATTTCTAAAATTGAAATACTTTTAAATTTGGAAAAATTATACAAAACTAATTCTGTATTTAATGTTTTGTTTGTATTTTATGCACTCCACTTATGTCCCCTGGGTTTTATTACCATTCTAGTCGTATTCTAGTTATTTTGGATTTAAACATTGAGAACTGGGAACCTCAAGATCCTAGATGTTACAAAATAAATTAGTTTTTCCCCAAACATATATTAACTCTAATATTCTAATAGCACCATAATTGAAGTAGTGATTATGTTGATATTCTCTGCTATTTCAAGACCAAAAAGGTCAGTGTGATCAAAGAAATGACGCTATATAATTTTATGAAAATAAAATATCCTTATCCATTCAACGGTATACAAATAGAGCCATTATTCGGTTTTAAACTCATAGAAAACGTTAGAAAGTTATTGTTATATAGGTTATTACTTCCAGCTGTTCTTGAAAGAGATTAATTTCGAAATTGATGCTTTTAGCTTTACAATCTATCACCAAAGTTATTTTAGACCAAAGATATATCGAAACGGTCTTAGAAAATATTTCTGTACAATCGGTATTAGTCTCACTATTTTAAATGAAAATATTTCAAATACAAAACGAATGAATTTCTCTTCTATATTATCATTAGTTACTTGTATGAATTCTGGAATTATTGATGTACCTTCAGTTGCTTTTTTTTACGTGAAATAAATATGATATTGAATAAAATTTGGAGTAATGCATCATTATCGCAAAAAGGACTAATTAGTCTATTTCGGGCCAGAACAGTAATTACCTTATCAGGCTGTTTTATCTTTAACCTAATCTTTAGAAGAAATAATATTTAAGAGTGAAAATCTTCCATAGGTTTTTATAATAAAAAAATTCACAGTCCTTCGCAAAGATGCAACCGGTGGAGACATTGGAAATGACGAAGTAGGACGCAAATCTTGTGATATTTCGGATGTGATAAAAATGAAAATTTGTTGCAAAGCAGTAAATAGTTATTTCATTAACACAAAACATTTTCAAAAAGTAAAATCTTATTATCAGTAGTTTTATTTAGAAATTATAATAAAAAGTTATTTTATTAACAAAAACATTCTCATAATGAAAACTAAAATGGTATTATACAAATTTTTTTCACTAACAAACATTTTTAATGAACTGAAATAATTTACCTAATATAATTTCGGGAAGAAGAAAAGTGATTCCTAACAATTACAAATACCGATATCGATTAATCGCAAACTATTAAACGCAGCTAATAGTACAGGAAAAGTGTCCAAACTGAACAAGAACTTAGTGAATTCCTTGAAACTTGACATATACGTTTAAAAATATATACCTATGTTTCAAGAAACTAAGAGTCCCGGAACCGTGTGTGTCGGAGCTGCCTACTTGAAAAATCTTGGGATGCACTAGGTTTTTCACATGCATAATAAAAATTGGCAATTGAACCAAAAACTAAGAATATTTTCATTTATAGAGAAATATTAATTTTTGACATTTTTATTAAATTTTTTTGCCATTTTCTGCTTGTTTATCTGTGGGAATATTCTGCAAAATGAAAAAGTATATAATCATTGTACAAGTGAGGATTATCGAGTTGTTTAAAATTTTATATATATTGAATGAAACACACTTTGTATCTAAAGAAGATCGGAATCGATAGCATCTAAATCTTCTGCGTCGTTTAGATCCTCGATAATTTTATCCATGTATGAATTTAGACATCGCACTCCCTGACAATTTCCTTAAATTTGTGAGCATCTTCAACCTGCATTTCTGTTGCGGTTGCAGGAGATAAGCTGCAATATTGATTCTGCTGTTGGCACAAAAAGTGTTCTCACAGTTTGTAAGGAGCCGTTAATTTTCTTCTATCCCCACTGTTGTGGATTTTTTTCATTGCCAAGCCATTTCCGAATTTTGTAGAATACTCGTAATGAATATTAAGCGACTGTCTCTGAAGTTGGTGGTAATAATTCCAACTTTGATTTTTGTTTGTGCAGCGATTTTTTGAATTGATTAAATCTGTATGAGTTTAGTGAGACATTTGTGATTTTCCTTGCACCGTATATAAGTAGGAAAAGAGTTTCACCAGCCTATTTTACTTGTGAGGGGGTTGAATTCTTGCCATTTAAAGTTCTTACTACATTAACAAACTGCATTTCTTTCTGAAGAAGTTTGATTACTTTTAATTTTTCTTTCTGAAATATTCTAGACGTGGTATCATAACCACTGAAGGCATGAGTCAGTAAAATTGTATTTTTCTACTACCGTCTATATAAATGAACTTTGTAACCCTAGCAATACGCGCGATAACGAAAGTAAACATTCGAGTTACCTGGTTGCTAAGGCGTTGCTATCTACGAAAGTAAAACTTATGCGGCCAGGACAGAAAAATAGAAAAACAAATTTTAAACGAAATTAATTCGTTCTATTTGAACAAATTAATACAACTAAACAATTTTGTATTAATAAATAAAGGTCTTTCTAGGAAGTACGCCAACATTTTTGTCGGCACGTAGTACCTACCTACTCCATGTTAAAAACGCTTTATAAGTTTGCATATACCTTGCTTTGGATTTCTTGGGGTAAAACAAGGCACAAGCAATATTCCCATTTATATCACCACAAAACATATGTATTTGTTTATTTTAGTTTGAAACCACCAGAAATTAAAATGTGTAATATTTCGTTACCATGGAAACAATTTTCACAGGCAGCCTCCTAAACTATAAAATTTATTAAAAACGTCAATTAATTTCATGAAATAATTAGTTTTAAATTAGTAAATCCCATAATTTTTTTCGGTATAGTAGAAGAAATATACATTTCACGATGCGAAAACCCTTTTAAGTATTCGGTGTTTTTTGAAAGGTCTCGGCTTCGCCTCGACCATTCAAAAATCATCTGACACCTTAAAGTAACCTTTCGCATCTAGTAATGTAAATAACTATTTTTATACGTTCTTATCATTTCTGGATTTCTGACGAAGAAAGAATTTTCCACATAATTTTTCCTGTTCCTGGCCTTATGAAAAGTATATCTTTTTCTTCTGGAGTTAAAGCGATTAATAGAACAAGGAGATCAACGTCCTCATCAACTATGTACAAATTTCAATTGCTATTTTAACAATAGGTGAATCCACATCATATACAGCTTGTTTTACAAACAATCCTTTGTTTTAAAGAATTTTTGGCAACATTAAAATTAATCGGATTTCGTTTATATCATTTAACAAAAACTTTTCTTGAGGGAGGGGTACGATTACTGAATTTTGCCTAAATTTGGTTTTCACGTAGTTAACATGCGTCGTACAAATGTGGATGCAATAAAAATCCACCTTCAAATTACATAAATAATAAGTATAGAGTTCACGTAATTTAGACAACCAATCAAAAATTGGTCACTCTGTTGTCGCCACTGTTTCTATAAGTCATGCTTCATAATATGCAACATGAAACTGATTTTCAACCCCCTATACGAAAACAAAAACATTTCCAATGTTAAAATTACCTTTTTTCCGTATATGGGAACCTATTATAGCCTAAATCTGGACTTACAGGTACAGAAGACAAAACAATATACTTAATAAATATCAAAAAGATGTTAGAAAATGTTGTTAGGAATACATGCAACTTGGCAGCAAATAAGTTTTAAACAAAATTCAGTGGCTGAAATTTTTCACAGGGTGTTTTGAACTTACGACAAAAACAACATTTTGATTTGCCCCAATATAACAGCATCTGAATAAAGAAATGTTCAATATTAATAAAACTCAGTATAATGTCATTGCATCAACTAAATTGTCCCATTATTACCACTCCATATACTTTTCAAATAGCCCTCGATAAAACTTAAATATTTGTTAACTATAACCTGCAGACTCGACGTATAACTCCAAACTATCCAAACAAAATATTACTGTGTGAAGAAATAATTGTTAAGAATCATGACTTGTCCTGGAATTTTTGTTCCAAATATAGTCGTTTCAATTAAACAAACCATCATTTTAGTTCACAGCTAACTGCAAATTACAAACGCAATCGTCATTGATAGTTTATGGGCGAGCGATGTTTATTGAGGTTTACAAAACCAACAACTCCAGGCGGGAGAGATCCCAATAAGTATAGAGTTTCACTTGTATTATAGTGCTCGTGAGCGTACAGCAGTTTATTATTTCATTAGCATTTTGTTGAATTATTTGTAAATGTCAGGCGGCCGCATTCCCGGAACCTTCTGTGAAAATCAAGAATTTCTGCATGCTGGGGGGGTTCGCCGTTTAAATTGCTATGTAGATTTAAGGTTTAATTAAAATAGTTTCCGTAAATGGCTGCAAAATGCCATACATACGTCTAATTTAATCCAATTTTATGCCCTTTGTATGTATATTCACGTCAAATGGCTAAAAAATATATTCTTGGTTTCATTAGATGGGGACACTAAAGGCAATACCCAAGCTAACAGATGCGGTTTCACTTTAAATGATGTTACGACCGAGTTTTGGGTCATTTCAGTCCGAGCGGTATTTCCCAGTACCTATATACAAATAAATTAATTTTGCGTCACTGATATTTTCAAGGTGGGTATCTACTAGTACAGTTGTGGCCAAAAAGGGTTCCAACTTGAACGGTTTAAAGAAGTTACCTAAAGGGGTCTGAATAAAACATGTGTGATTAATTCACACATTTTCTTCTTCTTTTATTGGTTCTTTAGGTGGTGAACATTTTTTATGGACTTATGGATTATGGAAATACCTTAAGAAAGGACCAAATATTGACTTGCTAATCAAAGAAGTTTTCTAAAGAAGTCAGAATAAAATTAGTAAAATGTGTTATCACACATGCACATTTTACTGATTTTATTCAGACATTTCTGATCATTCAAAGGGGATAGTAGACTGATTTAAGAATTTTCAGAGTATTGTATCGCAGATATATAATGAATAATTCCGAGTAGAGTCGGTATTAATATGAAGTTAAACAAGTGACAATCGGGTTATAGTCTCTCAAGTGATCATCATCATCATCTATGATACTATGGCCTTAGGTTGGCCTTGCCTTCTTTCAATCTCAACCTTGGTCTACCTCCGAACATGTTCCTATGACTCCTGACTTGAAGAGTCTTTATGGTTCGTAGTTTTCGTCAGTTTTTCCAATATGTCCTGCCCACCTCAAACGTTTAATATGTGAGACAGTGTTCCTATCACTGACATATTTTGGACTTAACTCAAAATTACAAAATTGTCTTTCGCACCACAAGCACTTTCCATAAATTGCATCAAATATTTCTCGAAGAATTTTTCTCTCAAAAATCAAGAGGTAATTTTTCTCCGATTTGCTGATTGTCCAAGTCTTGGATTCATATATGACAGGAGGGAATAGAGTTTTGTAGTTTAGGAATTTGGGTTTTTAGAACAAAATACGACTCTAAGGTGTTTTCTGAGGCCAAAGTAGCATTTATTGGTTAGCACAAACTTTCTCCGAATACTATGTTTTCAAATAGTTGATTGAAGATGAAGTTACTTTGCGGAAATCCATTTCTAGTAAAATTTTTGCAATAAAAATTTTTGCGAAACTGTAAATTACTTGTCAATTTCCACTTGTTGTTGTATTGTAGTGTAATAAAATAAAATAAAGTGGAAATTGACAAGTAATTTACAGTTTCGCAAAAATTTTTATTGCAAAAATTTTACTATGTTTTCAGTATTTACAACAAAAACCCAGATAAGTGATATGCTTGGTCTCGTTATATAATAAAAATAAATCCTGTATGGATAAGGGGCAATTTTGTTACACGACATCCGTACGGGAAATTACATTCTGAAGTAATTTTGCCATAAAAATATAATATTACCTAGGAATAATAATAACGCATGTTGCATAGTATTTTTACCTAGCTCGTAGAATTCCTTAGGAATTCCTTAGGAATAATACCAAGTATGTAAAATTCCTTAGGAACGATGACCGAAAACCTAGGAATCTACACATCAAATTAATTGATATCAACGGTCAAGAAAAGAAAAACACTAAATCTTAGGAATGTTAGTAATTATGTAAAATTCCTTGGGAATTTTCGTAGCCTGTAAAATCTCTTGGGAAATATTAAATTTACTTTTATTTTTGAAGGTTAATTATTTGGAAAATATTAGAATATTAGTTCCGAAATTTTAAGAGAAGCTGCAGTTCGAATATGCAAATAAAAAAAGTATAACACGAATTTTTTGACTTCGGAAGAGTTTCGACGAAAAAAATTTTTTGTATTTTATATTATCCACTTCATAATTAAATAATATATAAAATATATTAAATACACAAACATTTTTTCCACCGAAACCCTTCGGTAACAAAAAATTCGTATTAGACTTTTTTAATTGCATGTTCGAACTGCACTTCTCTTAAAATCTTGGAACTAATTTTTTTATATTTTCCAAGTTATAATTAACCTTCAAAAATAAAAGTAAAATTATTTTTTTTTAAGAAAACCGTTCATTTTCGACACACTGTATAAGATTTTTTTTTGTTCTTTTTAGTCCAATATAAGACCGGTTAACTTATTGGTACTCGTATCGTTTACACCCTGTATATAGTTAAGATGTTTGGGGTAGGTGCTAATTTCTACAAATTTATATAATTATAGAAATAAGTAATACAAGAGACTTTAACATGCATATTATTGTATAATAGGAGGATTTAATTTAGACAAAATTGAAAATAGTAATATTTATTAATCCAAAATATTCTATTAGTACTTATATAATAACCATGAATTGTTTAAAAATTCTTCTTCGGACAATACCTAGTTTTATTACCGCAATCACTTTTTTCTTAGATGCAGAAAAATTTGCACTTTTAGTGTTTTTCTAGAGTCAATTCTTAAAAAATTAAAAGCTGAGGCGATTTATTTGATCCACCCCGTACACTGTATGTCCTCGAATTGACTTTACAAGAGGAAAAACTTAAAAAAATGTATTCTTAATAAAAAACTTTGCTTGTCAAAAAAATTACATTACCATTCAAAAATGTGACATTTGATGTACAGGGTATTCACAAATTAAGAAAACGTAAATATGAAATAGGAAAGAAGCAATATTTCAAATTTTAGAGGAAAATTTTATAAGAAAAAGTTGTTTGGTATTGGAAAATAAGTCTAAATACAAAATATGACAATTTCGATTTTTTGTTTTATTTTTTTTCGTAGTAATATTGCACTTTTCATTTTAGATTTTTGTGTTTGAAGCCAAGCAAGAAATTAAGTTACTTTGACATTTTTCGTAAAAACAAAAATAAGAAAGTTAATCTTTATAAAATGTTTATTAATGCCAAAAAAATGTCTTCTTGTTTTTTCGCTGGATCTCAAATTTTGTATTTAGACTTATTTTTTAACAGCAAACAACTTTTTCTTATAAAATTTTCCTCTAAAATTTGAAATAATGTGTCTTTCCTCTTTAATAATATTCATGTTTCCTTAATTTGTAAATACTCTGTATATCAAATGTCACTTTTATTTCATGGCAGAGTCAGTTCTTTGTCAAGCAGACGATGAGTAAATTTTTTCTACTCATACATATGAAAATAGTAATTTTTCCACTACCTATGGAAGTAAAATTTTTTTACTCTAGAGACGAAAGTCATTTTCCCTAATTTCCTAATTCCCTAATTTAATCTACTAATGTTTATTGTTACCAGGTGTTTTAAGTTACAATTTACGATTATACTATGTTTCCTAAGTCAATATATTTTATAAATACCAAAATCAATTTAGTTGGTATTGACTCTTTATATTTTCATAAGCCAAAGTTATATTTATTCCTGCTATTTTAGTTTATGTTGCCATAGTTAGAAATTGTATTATATTCATTATGGATGAGGGTAAAGTCTTTCAAGCGTTAATAATTTGGTTTAATTAATTAACAAGTGGACCCCATCATGTTATATAGTTTTCGATATTTATGTTCGGAGTAACTTATATGTCGATAACTAAGCTTTAGTGAATTTTGTAACATCATTCGATTTTGTTAATCTCGGCCATTAAATTATCAGTATGTCTAAGAAAAATGCTCAGGAAAAATAAAATAAGACCACTAAGACAAACTTTACAGAGATAAAAATTTTAAACTATAGTAAACTTTAACATCTAGTCCTTTATTTGTATTAGGAAATATTACTAACTAGAACCGTTAGTTAGTATTAGAAAAAAATTACAACTGCCTATAATACAAAAAAAACGTAAGTAAAATTGAAAATAAGTGCTTCATCGGAAAACATCAGTAGGACAATAGGTTTATACAGTAACTGAATTGTGTGGCATTGGCTATAATAAGCAATATCGTTAGACTTAGACCATAATTCTTTATCCGTCTTCGTTTATTAAAAAAGAATAACTCCCGATATTACCTCTTAACTATTAAATTACTTCTCTATATCTCTTCCTCGACTATTTCCTGTTTCTTAAGAAAGTGTGAATTATCGTTAACGTTTCGTAACTTAATTTTATTTTCCCGACAAAGGATGGTCGAAGTCTGGAGAGAAAGTAGATTATCAAGAATAAGGATGTACTCGTGAACTCACTGAGTGCTCTTTTGTACAGTGTGTTCCGAGAATCATTTTCAAAAGAGTATCAAAGAGAGTTTTAACTACGTTATGTGCATTGCGTTCATTAGAAAAAGAATGAGGAAGTTTGTAATCGAATATTCAAGCAATTTAAATAGTATAGTTTAACTTAAGTGGAAGAAAACATACTGTAGTTGTCTAAGGATTTTTTTTGTGTTGCTTTCTGTCGCTATATTTATTCTATAGGGAAATAATTCGAGTCGGAATAAAAAAATGTTAATGTTAGTGCTGGAGAATGGTGCACGGCAGGTTGATGCAGCGCAAGCTCTTGGTACATTACGGAGTGCGATTTCACCTTTAGGTCCAATTAGAAGAGCGGGTCGAAGACATGAGAGATTCATATCATTACTGGGCGCAATTGCGGATGACCAAAAACATTAAATTGAATCCGATCAGTTCAAGCCAACAATATTGGAAGAAATAGATTATATGAAACTGATCTAGCAAGTAAATCTCGCCGCAAATGCCAGCCTTTCACAAGACGCAACCGAGGTGAATATCAAAATTTGTGCTGAGTGAGAGAAGATGATAACTGGGTTTATACAACAGGAAGATGAATAGATTTTGGCGAAAATCTTTGGACCTGAAGCTGGTTTTTCTTTCTTTATTCAATCACGATATTGTTATGCCGTCCACGACAATACGGTCAAAACTTCAAGAATTCAGAATAATCAATCAGGAAAGAGAATCCGGCTCTTCTACAGATCAGTAAGGATGTAGATTTGTTGTATTTATCTAAAAAAAAATGGTTTCTATTTTGTTAGGATTCTGGTAAAATAATTAAATATTTTTTTATTGTTATGGAAAAAAGTATCTCTCATTACTTTAGCTATTTAAATTGAAAACAAATAGTCATTAAGTACTCATGTATGTCGATGGCGATATATAAAAAACTAAAGCACTTTAAAACAATTATTTTTGAACAACCCTTTCTCAGCGTATTGCTCCAGCTTTTCCGCTATTTCAATACGCCCCTTTCCTGCTTTTGTCTCTTTTTGTACTCTAAATTACAATGCCAATTAAAGCCAATTAGATGAAAAAATCGTATACTTAGCGTAAGCTGATTAAAACTGGAAGTGTACAGGTGACCATTAGTACTGTTTCTTGCTAGATAAGTATGATAGTAACTGGAGCGCATAAAACGGTAAATAGAAGTTGCGTTAATAGCAATTACGCCTCTGATTGTTTAATTACAGGTAATTATAGGAGGTATGTTACACGCTAGACCTTGAAGGTGTTAATTTTTAAGTCCGAGGAAAATCTGTAGTATGTATGTCATTCCATGCATTACAAGTGACTCACGACATGGCATTTTTCAGTACTACATGTCAATTAAATTGACATTGACCTAAAATTTAGATATTTTTTAATCATTTGTAACAAATTCTAGAAGACGTTGTATATTTTTACGTTTTTTGTTGTTGCTCTTTCACAACCACCATGTGGTGAAACAATTTTTACGACAAGATGTGAAATGCAACGTAACTAACAATTTGTGTTATAATTTGGAGTAAGGTGAAATTAATTTAAAATTTAAACATACTTTTGCCCCATGAGCTTTTGTTATTAGCCAATATCCAGTAGCAACAATGGACATTGAAACAGCAATAAGTAGAAGAAATTAATTTTACTTAATGCCACAAAGGTAGCTTCGACACAGGAAACAGATCAAAACTAGGGAACAATCAATATGCTGGGCGACATTAATGCTACAAATGTTTTCTTAAAAAAAATTCGCTTCGGTGACTGGACTGGATTAGGAAAAGTTTTTCCCCAAAAATTCTAAGATTTTGTATTAGGTAAAGGGAGACAAGGCCCTACAGTTTATTGTGGAGCCCGAACCACATCTAGGACTAGGATGATAAATCTCTCTACATCTGAGTCCGAGGTAAATCAGAAATACATTTTTAATGGTGTGGATTCGAACCATTGATCTTTGCAGAGAGGACATAAAAGTATGCACAACATTGAATATAATGCTGATGAGATACTGAAACAACATTTGGGAAGACAAATCCGAGATAATAAAGAGGAAAATAAGCATGTAATATATTAGCGTAGAACGATAGGAATAACTTTACAAAATGCTACTTAACGAAGATGGGAATGCATTTAACTAGAACAGTAAAAACGAAATCAACGTGACAGGATACGTTGACAGAATAACGACGCGGAAGACAAGAATAGCCTTGGAAGAAGAATTGTAAGTCATCGGGACACATACAATAGTGAAATTTAGGCCAGCCATATTAATGGAGCAAGCTAAAATATTCAGCACATGTGCATTGACTGTCTGTGATCTTTTTAAGAAGTGGAACATGGCACATCAATGAGAAAGGCAGCTAAGAGGATGGCAGGATTATGAAAACTTGTATTAAAGAGTAGCAGCTTCCGAGCTGGCACATCCTGCTCGAATGATAAATATATTTACCATTAGGCAACTACTCGAATATCGGAAAAAGTAAACACACAGCTCGTGTTTGTGGATATGGAGAGAAACTTACACAGTGTTCCATAGTCCGGACATTTTAAAATCTACTACACATAAAGATGTAAAATGCAGCCTATTTTACCTCTTTATAACAATGCATTTTGTGTTATAAAGTAAGAAAAGACATATCGGAGAAAATCGAAATTTACACAGGCTTGGTAGATTTACGTCCAGGAGGCTCTTAAAGACTGGAGTGGAAAATGTTCGGCCATGGGAATCTTTATTGGAGAAACGTGCCTCTACACTGCTGTTCGCGGACCATCAAATTCTTATATCGAACGATGAATATGATGAATATCATTTGAGGAAATGATGGCTCAACATAAATTTAAATAAGACGGCATACGTGCAAACTCAGACAACTTTGAGTTAGAAATTGCATTCAGAATCATGCATATGTATGTTAAACTTGATAACATATTTAACAAAATGGAAAAGATTAGGACAAGATGGCTGAAACGTTAAGAGTTCATATGGTCAACGGTGAAGAAAACTTTGAAACTCTTATATAAATCATCATGTCGTCGAAAGTCTTAAAGTGGTGAAAGATATTCAAACCAAAATAAATTGTCCCAAAAAATTCTTAGAAAATTGGTGGAGATAGAACAGAACCAAACGAATCGAATGGCATTTCAATAGCCCATCCCGTTTTGGAGTGGAGGTGAATTCTCCTAAGTGCACGAATTTTAAATTTTAGTACATCGTCACATAAAAATTCGTAACGAAAAACGTATTCCTTCGAAAATTCTTAAAAAATTCAATGAGATAGAGAAGCTAATCATAAAACGAATGGCGCAAATCGCAGTTTGATATCTCATTTCGTTGGAAAGCTAGTATCTCTTAAATGCTACGAAATAATTAATTTAAGTCAATTCTGTCACTTTCGTCAGGATTTGAGATTCAATATCTATACTGCGGAACGAAAATCGTCGTCATGCGGTTTGGTCTTTGGATTCCACCCGTCCATCTCTATCTACTGAATTTCTTGAATAATCTTTCTTACATTTTTTATGTTTCGTACAGTCTAGCAAAAAATAAATATTATAGAGAATGGTCTTATCAGCACCAACTTATTCTTGGAGTACTGACAATTATCCTTCGATGAACCTTCGATTAAACAAACAATTCAAGCTATTGAAATCTACTTCCTACTCAGATGTAAAACTTTTCATCTTCAGTATTTAAGAAACGAGTAAATGAGAATTCAGACGAATATGATGAGACCATCACCATCACATAAGATAAAACCAAGGAAATTGATTTGATGTGCACGAAATGAGGAGACAGGCGGGAGGTGACCAAAGAGAATAGTAACTGATTAAAG
Organism: Rhagium mordax; assembly: GCA_963680705.1. Classification (NCBI taxonomy): domain Eukaryota; kingdom Metazoa; phylum Arthropoda; class Insecta; order Coleoptera; family Cerambycidae; genus Rhagium; species Rhagium mordax. The sequence continues at coordinate 16,117,015 of OY796656.1, forward strand.
GAAGAGAAGCTCAAATGAAAAATGAACGAATTAGTAATTGTGCACCAACAAATTATACATATATGATAATGACAAACAATGACTTTCTTGTAGCTGGATATTCAGAAATTTGATAAAAACTGAGTTAACACCTTCTTGCACTAATAGCTTCAATTGTGATTAGGGTATCTCTTCAATACTCTCACGTTTACGGTATCCCTGAAATTATAATTTCAGTATTTTAACAAAACAGAAGTTTTTCATGCTGAAGATAACACTCTGTAAATTCGGGAAAATGTTTAACTATCGAACGTTTTACAAATAGTTGTATCCATTTCTTAGTTTAGTCTGCTTAAATGTTGAAATTTGTATCCAACATTATTATTTTTCAGTGCCCCTGTAACAAACTTATTTCTGTTATTTTGAGAGGTTGAATAATGGAGGTAAAAACCTTAACCAAACCGATGGGTTAACTCCAATATTTCCAGATTCCAATGTCTACAAATTCGCATGAACATCTGCTAACTGACCTCTATTACTCATTTAAGTTTTAACAAATAACATCACATCATATTATGGGCACTGACCTTTCATATCATTTGTAAATCTTAAAGTGAAGTAGATTTTGCATTTATTAACACACCGATTATAATCTTTCTTAGTCGGTTATTTACTTTCTTTTGTCTGTTATTACTCAATACTAGATTAATATTTTAACACTCACCGATCAAACCTTCCAACATTAAAATTTAATAGGAATATACATAAATTAATACGGAAAATAAAGATCCACATGTTCACACTTCAGGGATATTAGAAAGTTAGTGCATAACATAAGTTTATGTCCATATTTCATTATTAAATAATTACTTCAACCATTCCTTATTTGTCCGTCTATTGGAGGTCGATGACATTAGTTTTTTCTGTACTTTCATCTGCGCCTTTAAACTATTTTACAAAATTCTGCAAATTATAATTATGTTATGTAGAAACGTACAACCTACTTTAACATGAGCGAAAATGGTGTTTAACTCTTACAAAAAATTTAATTTAAACGTGATAAAACTCAAGTGAGATCTTGTACCTTTGACTTCTAGGAAATGTAAATGTAGATTTTAATATTGCGCTGGAGGTAAAAGTAGCATTAGAAACTTTTGCTAGAAAATATGTAATTTAGGTGCAACATTTATTATTACATATTTTAATTCAATTTTTCATTTGGGAATTGTGTTAAAACCATTGAGTATAAAATAATAAAGAGGCGCAACTGTCAAGGTTTCGAGATTTTAGTATTACATTTTTTTGCCAATAACTTCATGATTGTCATCAATTTTTAGTGCTAAGGGAAGGTATTTGTAATGTGGCTGTATAGTCCTTAAGATTGAAAACAATCATCAAGCTATTGGTAGAAAAATACAACACTAAAATCTCGAAACCTTGACAGTTGCGTCTCTTTATTATTTTATACTCAATGGTTAAAACTGAATTCTTTGCATATATTGGTTTAATTAATGTTTTGTTTTATACAAAGACTACAACTCTGTTGTAATATTTTACAAATCCTATACATTGGGTGAGGTAAAAATGTTGTTCGGCCAAGTTATAATATTCCTTTCCAGCTTTGGAATCCTGCATGGATGTCTCCCATTCCCAACTCTCCTTGTGTGCAATATTTAGGCTTAAAACAAAGCTTAGTCATTTTAAACCAAATAACTTTAATTTTTCCTTACAATAAAATCTAAATCATTTAAAAGGATTTTTGTCTGTAACAATTGAAACCCACTTATTTTACTTGGTTAATTAGACAGCTGCACTAAATAATAGTTACTATTAATTAATTATCCTTCATAAATAAGCTCTCATTGACTTTGATATATTTATCGTCAAAGAAAATAGTCAGTTCCACATGCAAGTATATAATTTATTTAAATCAAAGTATGCCAACCTTAGATACTTTATTTTACATATTTACATGTCAAGGTAAATCAAATCATGTAAAAATGCCAGAAACCGCATTTACCTGTATATATTGTACACCTGCCTCCAATAAATGATATTAGTTTTTATTTTGTTGCAACCAGTTTAAAATTATCTTCATTCTTCGATTAGTGGCTAGATGACAGGATATTTGCCAATAGGTTGGACCTTACCATTAAAGTTAACTTAGATAGTTTTCTTTATGGTAATAATCTGCCATGCTGTTACTAATGACTTTTTTAAGGCGCAACCGCAATATTGCTTAAAAATAAATATCTGTGTGCCGTGAGATTTGGCTAATCGGGGATAATTTAACGAGTGGGTCAAAGAACGTGAGGTATTAGTATTTTAAATATTTTTAACAAAATTATTTCAGGTAGTTACGAAAATTACGATACAGTAATTCGTTAGACTTTTTTTGTGCATTTTTTATTGCTATAATGTGATGACAACGATAGCGTCACTGTTAAGAAAAATTGCAAAATTGTCGGTATTTTTTAGTGGCGAGAATTTCTTAACTATAAGCTGTCTAAATGAACAAATAAAAAATAGCGGACAAAAAATGGCACACTAAAACATTAGACTCACCAACACAAATTCATAGGCTCGCAAAACTAGCACACGACACAAAAATTTTTATAAAATTATTGATTACACATCACCTAAAATTATAGGTTAGGACTTTGAGCATAAATTCGTCAATCGTGTTTGCCCATTCAACTAAAAATTATACCATATAATAATATATCATAATCGAAATCCTTGATACATACGTTGAATGTCTCTACATCTGCATCTTTACCTCTCCTCTAATAGTATATTATTATTAAAAAATCAATTATATTTAACAAACGTGTTATGTTTTTAACTTTCACTTAATAATTACTATTGTTTTTTAAAAATTATTATTTTGCTAGCGACTATGTTTTTAAATTATTCATTCAAGTTGAAAATTATTAGCAATTATGAAGTAATCTTTGTAAATACTTCTATTGTGTAGGCGGCATGAAATATTAAATTTCGTAGAATTTGTTCATCTATGTATAATACCTAATATGTATGTATATGAAGAAATTAACACTTCTCGTACTATTGCAAGAAAAGTACCTTATCAACGTGTAATTATTGTAAAGGGCATTTTAGTATAGGTACGTGACTATAATTAAAATATTTCCAAACATTTTTGTAGAAACATACATCTGAGTGTCAAGTGTATGGAACCGGTCCTTGTTAAATCCATTAAACGGCTAAAAAAAATATTTTGTGGGGTGTATATTTGGTATATTTGTACATATTATAGGTAACTTTATTTTGTTATTTATTTCTTTATTAACGTTTGTACAATTAATTTCAATAATTATTTTCTCAATTTTTTTCTGACAACCCCACATTTGTTTAGGCTTTATACAAGCATAATAACAACAAACATATCCAAATTGATATACTTATATTGATGTTTAATCTCTAAACATGCTATTATTAAATTCATTGGACTTTCTTTAATACATGATGAATATTGGATTTAAAATCATAAAATTCAAAACGTCTAAAAACAAATTATTAATTTTTTTTTTAGTTCACCACAAAATTCATTCATTATGGTCACCAATTAAAAAACGAAGTCCACAAGAAGATGTACATATTCTTTCGCTCTTACAAGCTCTTCAGGTGGACGATTAATCTCGCAAAATAAAGTTATTAACTTGAACTTACATTCCATAATTAATAAACTGTCATGTAACCATAAGAAACAAATTTCTATAATTAATGCCGCCTAATTATACACCCTCCAATTTGTTTTTTTATCCGGTTACTTTGGATTTTACAATGTACCTTTCAATTGATTTAATGAAAATATCCCTAATAAAAGCCCTTCTACTTTTTTTGCATTATTTTTATGTTACCTTTATGTCAGATGAATGTGCTTGGGTTGATAGCGTAATATCATGCGATTCTAATGTATCAGTGTCGTAGAATAGATATTGAGAGCGTTTTTTGTAGTTGAAACGACGTATGAGATTTTAGGATTTTATGGTATTATCACATTAATACGCGTCAAATGGAAAATATGATTTAATAAATTTTTTAGGAAAAATGTTTTAGAACTAAAGTGCACTAAGAAAATGTCTGAAATTGTTTCTTGTGTTTACAAGGTAGGATCAAAATTGTGGATTTACATTAAAAGTAAAGTACTTATTTTTGAAAATATTTCATTTAAATATTTTAATGAATTAAGTTCCTCAACAATTTTTTCCTAATTTTTAAACTTAATTAAAATATTCCCAAGTCCTAAAACCAAAATTCATAAAAAAAATATTATTAATTATTTTACATTTATATGTATCTAGGTATATGAACATTTTTCTAGTTACTGAAGAGGAACTTGCATATATGGAGAATTTTTTTAATTAATTTTTTAAAATAGTGGAGAAATTCGATTTGGCGTGATATTTTTATATTTAATTTAAGTTAGTATTGGGTTTGTTCCAACAGAAGTCACAAACTAGTCAGAACTGATTCGATTGGTTGAAAACACTCGGTGATTGATCAGCTGATTTAGATAGGGAATATTGGTTGGCCCTGACTAGTTTGTGATTTCGTGTTCGAACGTATCATATGACTAATATGACTCTTTTTGCAATCCACCCTGTATTAAGGATCTTATTAATTTGGTGATTTTTGAGTCAGAATTGTGAAAGTGAAAAAATTTAAAAAACCTTTGAAAATTAAACAAGTTCTTCATCTGGGAAATCCGGACTTTAATTATGTCTAGGGGTACTTAAGCCTCTGATTTCAGGTCAAAGTGGTTGATGGTGGGGAAAAAACCCGAAAAACCCCCTAATCATAATTCAGATAAATAACTTCTAGGATTTTCGAAGATTATTTTTTTAAAATTTTTCGCCATTGGCTAAACCATTTTGAATTTGAATTCTGACTGCAGATTCATGATTAACGACATTAAAAACCCTCGTAAAACAAGATTCTCAAAAATTTGTTTCCAATAAGTGCATGTAAAAAATTATATTCGATATTGTTGGTGAAAAAACGGTTAGTATTTTGAAGGGTTTTTTGACCGTTTTATAGAAGTTTTAGATTTGATCATTTTAGAGACAATTCCAAAAACCAAAAAAGTGCATTTTAAACAATGTCCCTTTTTAGTTTGCGACCGTCATTGAACAGATCAAAACTTCAAATCTTTTACCAATTAAACGTTTTTCTATTTAATAATAACCGAGGTACCAATACACGCCCCAAATTTGGGTCACACTGTATATAAACGAATTATTCCATCTATGGTTTTAATGTAATTGTAATTTTGAAATCATTTGTCTTCGATGCAAGAGTTAGATACTTAAATCCGAAGTAAAATTTCTTCTTACAGCGCATTTATTACGTAAAAAATTATGTTTGTATATTACTAGAAAGGAGTTGTTTAAAAAGCATGTAAATTACCCAAACAACTTTCGTAGCCAATTACCAATAAACGTAAACTTTACTGCCGTCATATGACCTGCTCGACCTTTTCTGCAGTTTCCTTAAAATTGTATATTTTGTTCCTCACCTTACTTCCGCATTGCTTGTGGGTTTCTAAAAAAACCTGGTATGCGACAATATATGTTTTCACCTTTTTTAATGCGATGACACCGAATTAACAATTCAAATGTTCCAGGATATGAATTTCGTATGCAAATCATATCGAATGAATTACGCGACTTCATCTAACTTAGGAACTCATCAAAATATTCACTTTTATAGAATATTAATGGGAGAACAGCCTAGGAAGAGAAGTATTTCTATTGGATTCCTTGTACCGTATAAGAACGTTTTCAAGCTATTAACATTTTTATATTTTGAAGAAGTTGTAAAGTTTCTCAGAATACATCTCTTTATATTATCTTCGAGCGAAAATGGATGATATCCAACATACGATATAAGAAATATCATTCAGGGAAAATTGACATAAGGTAGTTTACATGTTTAGATATTTACTTTTATACTAAGTGAGTGAATAACAAATAATACGTTTCTTTTTAGTTTAATATTAATGGATTTTGGGTTTGACGGTACCGTTGGATTGGTCTTGAAAAGTTGAATATAATTGAGGGGATGCTGTAGGAAAAAATGGACTTTTATTAAATTTGTTGCTTAAAAGTCAAATTTGTATTTTCCATTATTTTTCTCATGTCATTTATGATGATTTAATAGTATATTATTCAACGACCGTATAATGATGGGTATTAATCACGAGGTGAAGTTTACGGCCACGAGCCGCAGGCGAGTGGCCTAAATCACCGAGTGGATAATAGCCATTATACGGGAGTAGAATACTATACTTTATCCACGACTACTAAATATTTTTGTTGTTTGTAGCAGAACAATATAATATTAAAGCTAAATCAAGGAAGCATCTGACAGTAGTGATTAATGACTCATTAATCACTGCCGTGATTAATGGGTAGACGTATAATGGGTACATTATACAATAGTCGTGGATAAAATCACTGACAGTAGTGATTAATGACTTATTAATCACTGCCGTGATTAATGGGTATTATTAAGGTCGAGCAAACAGACGTATAATGGGTACATTATACAATAGTCGTGGATAAAATAATTAATCCCCGTACTCTAGAATCAAAACAAAACTTGGCTCTAAAAAAATCAAGCCGGCGTAAAAACGCACCAAAACAGTTCAGACCTATTCAGAATCTTCACAGGATTCTGAAAATGCAACAATGTACAGGGTGTTCCGTATAAAATTAAAAAACGGATGTCACTTCCGGCTAAATCGGAAGTCCGCAAAAAATCCTCAAGTACATCAAAATATGATATTTTACGTCTATATTAGCCATGCCAAGTTTCATTTTAATATCTTGAAAAAAAAGGTGCAAAAAAGGGGTAAGCATGATGGCATTTTAGACCATCATGAAAATCAAATAGCATTCGTCTTGTTCTACACCACTTGTTGACATTTTAACGCTGTCATTCGCAAACTTATGCACATATATGGGTATCCAACATTTCCTCTCCAAGGTAGGGATTTGTATTCAGCACATACACATTTAAAGAAATAGCTTGAATTCAAAATGCTAATATTCCAGAAACATGTCTAATGTCCGTTTGATTACGGCATACTCCCACATTTTTTGTGCTGCCACAATGCCTGAATATATTTTCATCCGAAATGGCGTATTTGCGACTAAATTAGATGAAAACCGCTTTTAAAAAACGTGGTTATGCTAAAGTAATATCTCTTTGTTGTAGATTCTCCATACACCAGATGCTATCATCGAAAGGATAAACAAAGGTAAGATATCTGCCGTTTCTTACACTTGAAAGAAATGTCCTTATTTCGTTTAATTGTTCTAAAATTTTTTAATGATTACCGTATATGCTTGGCTTATACTCAAATTTTAATCTAATTCTGTAAGAAATGTCTCTGCTTGTAGCAGAATTATTACTATTCTTCATCACTCTTCGTATTTTTAGAAAGTGCCCAAGATTTTTACCAATTTCCTGTTGTCTTTATATAATTTAAAACTTTTATTGACCTGGAAAATATTAGAAACACGCAGTTCACTCTCTTGGGAACCAAAGGTGAGCACAATTGTAGGTAAACAAGGAAGCCTTGCCTTGATTCCAACCTGCTTTATTCATTTGACCTTCTTCGGTATCATGGCATCGTGATCGTGATTTGAAAAAACATATGGGACTGAACAACCGATTGTTTGCCATTTAACATAACTCACGCGATTATAGATAATCGATACTTTGGATTTCTGTTCTGACTGAAAAATTGATGTGAGAGCACATCCTGGTAATGCTGGATATCTGTTAAGGTCATTGTATTACATCTATCACTTTTAATCGTTCTAAAGAGGATACGTATATTCAAGTTTTGCTATAAGAGAGCTACTGTAAATATGTGTTTAAAATTAATTACTTCAGAAAATCAAATTTTATATAAACTTGTGCACAATTGAAGTGGATATTGGGAAAATATAATAAGTATAATAAATTTTGCTAACGATCACAAAAAATCGCATCAAAATTAATCATCTAATTCCATAAATATTGAGGTTCAAATATTGCCCATATTTTTCCAATATCCACTTCAATTGTGCACCAGTTTAGATAAGGAAAAAATATATGATTTTGAAAATATAAACTTCTAATAGCCCTGTCCTAGATAACAAGTTATAACATGATAAAGTGATAAACCGAGTAACAGGTTTCCTAAATCACTTTTACTAATTGTTAATTTGTTTCTTTTTTACTTAATTTGGCCATTAGCACTATCTCCATAGTTTTTTTGATGTACCGTGAATAATTTTGTTTGAAAAAGCGAAACCCATCTTATTTTCAGGTACATTTTAAATTAATAGCAAACAAATGAAAAATACTTAATTAGAATAAAAACAAGTTGATTGAGCAAAAGCTTAAAAGTCTTTTTTCAAAAGATATCTTTACATCAGATTGAACATTTTCCAACCATTAGAGTAAAAGTTTTAAACCAAATCAGGTTTATCAAGTTCTAGCTTATTTTGACTATTCCTCATTACAAATTCATCTAGATATAGTTAATTGGAAAAGTTTCCATCGTAGAAGAATATTTTCTCAAATAAACAACGATTAAAAGTAAAACAAATCCAGCCCTGCAGTTCGGCTTGCTACTTTGTAGTCAACCCTGTGGAAAATTTATCAAGATTCTATTCTTCACACGGCTGAATAACTGGATGTTATTTTTCAACTGCCATCAGTGTACGTGAGTTAATAAAACCATCCATCAATCATTTTATTAATGAACTTCTTGTATAATTAGCGCTTATCGTGTTCCTGTCGAGGATGTAGTCATATTGTTTTACCATGGCAGAGTCTGGGAGTTATAAAGTTGGATCTTGGCTGAACAATATTTAAAAATTGAATTTAATTGAAGGACGTGACTTTCAGTTTTATTAATTGTGGATAAACTGGATGCTCCATTTAACTTATTAGGGTTACTTCTTGCGGCATGTTGTTTAAATCTTTATTAAGAGCGTTCGCCCGGGTCAAAGGGCGAGCTCAGTCTGTGTAATGTTCCGTTAAATGTATGTGTACATAATTTAATTATTAAATTCTGCTTTCAGTGCCTATTTATATTTCAGAATGGAAATTAACTGTTTTGTTTTTAATGAAACGGAATAAACTTTTCTATGAAACTCTGGATATTATATAATTTATTATTTAAAATAGGTATAATATCACTTAATGTTTAATTGAAATACACAGATATGATATAAGCGCTAAAATGTTTTGATACATTTTCAATGGAATTAACATTGCAGTAGTACACCAAAACATGGAACAATACATCAGTTATGACATTCATAAAGTATGACTAAATCTAAATTAAGCTATAAATTAAAACAGGTTCTAAGCAAGGAATAGATCGAAAGAAACTTGAAAAGTCGATATTTACGAAATTGGCTGCAAATGCCGACGTCCACATTTACAGATTTGCGAAATTGGCTGCAAATTCAGATGCAAATTTAGCTCATATCGACTTTTGACTTTTTTGCCAGATTATCTACAAATGCCATCATTTGGAATCATTTCTAAGAAGTACAAGGGATAAAATGGTACATACGTAAAAGGTCGAAGTTGCGAAATTAACTGTAGTTGCAAATAATAGACCTGAAATTTACAATTGTAAATACTTTACATTTGACAAATGCGACGTAAAAAGAGGACATTTCCTTCGCAATGCGGATGTAAGAACTTAAAATTTGATATTGCAAGCACAAACGTAAAAGGTTAAAATAATATGTAAATGCGGTAAAATGTTGATATTTGCGAACTTATATTAACTGCAGATACGTTCAGATCTGCATATTTGCGAAATTAGCTGTAAATTCCTAATCTATTTTTCTACTATGCGAATTTACGTGCAATAAAATATAACAAATTGGAATAACTTTTAAGCAATAGAATACTTAAAATGATATAAAACTAAAATGCAAAAATTTACAATTATTGCAAATACGAACGAACTTTCAATTTATTTAATGAATTTTGTAGAAGGTCAAATTTAGAGAAATTAACTGCAAATAGTTGCAGCTGATTTTGCATTTGGCAAATGTGACTTAGAGAGTGTAAATTTTCTTCACAATTCCTCAAATGCGGAAGTAATAGGTTAAAATGTGCAAATGCAAATCTACGGACATATTTGTAATTAAGGTTGCAATTTGCAAGTGCGGACGTAAAATGTCAAAAATTGCGAAATTAACTACTGACACGTTAACATTTGCAGACTTGCGAAATTAGCAGCAAATTCCTAATTTACTTTTCTACTATGCGAATTTACCTGTAAATAAATTTAAAGTTGGAATAATTTTAAAGCAGTAGAAAGGACGAAATGGTATAAATGAAAAAATCGAAATTCATAATTGCGAATACGAACGTACTTGCAATCATTAATTTCATGAATTTGCAGACACGGGTGCAGAAGGTTAAATTTGCGAAATTATCTGCAAATATTTGCAGCTAATTTTGCATTTGGCACATGCGACGTAAAAAGTGGAAATTCTACTGCAGTACCTCAAATACGGAAATAATAGATTAAAATGTGCAAATGCAAATATGGACATATTTGTAACAAAAATTGCAAAATTTCAAGTTCGGACGTAAATTATCGTAATTTGCGAAATTAACTGCGGGCACGTTTACATTTGCAGACTTGCGAAATTAGCTGCAAATTCCTAATTTACTTTTCTACCATGCGGATTTACCTGCAAATCAATGTAAATTAATTGGCATAATTTTTAATAGAATTGTTAAAATGGTATAATTGTAAAAAAACGAAATAAGAACGCACTTGCAATTAATTTCACGAATTTGCAGATATGGATGTAGAAGGACATATTTTGCGAAATCAACTGCAAATATTTCCAGATAATTTTACATATGGCACATGTGACGTAAAAGTTGGAAATTCTCCTCATAATTCCTCAAATACTGAAGTAATAGGTTAAAATTTGCAAATGCAATAAGGACATATTTGTAATTAAGGTTACAATTTGCAAGTGCGGATGTAGAATGTCGAAATTTTCGAAATTAACTGCGGACACGTTTACATTTGTACATTTGCGAATTTAGCTGCAAATTCCTAATTTACTTTTCTACTATGCGAATTTACACATTGTAATAATTTTTAAGCAATGGAAGAGTTAAAATGGTATAAACGTAAAAGACCAAAATTTACAAATAATACGAACGTACATGTAATTAATTTCACGAATTTTCAGATATGGGTGCAGAAGTTTATGTTTTGCGAAATTAACTGCAAATATTTGCAGCTGATATTTGCACAATTCCTCAGATGCAAACGTAAAAGATTAAAATTTGCAAATGCAAATACGGACATATTTACATACAGTGGTGTGGTGTGGTAGGGAAAAATATTTTTAAGTTTTAAAGCTAAGTGTTTATAGTCATGAAGTGGTCAACGAAAATATATTAATCGAAATAAAACCATTATACAATGACATTAATGATATGTCAAGAAAGTGTAAAACTGTTGTTATACTTGTGTGAACAACTTTACTTTAATAGTTTTTCTTTCTTGTATTAATGTTTATATAATACAATTTTGGTCATTTCTTGCTAACAAAAAATCCAACAAATCATTACCTCAAAGAATGTATTTTGATGAGGTAACTGCATCTGACGAGTCTATATGTAATCTTTTTATTAATTATTTTGGTAGTGTGTACGAGCAAAATACCACACCTCCTGAAGTCCCCCGAACTATTGATAATTTAAATAATAACTTTATTATAACCACAGTTAGCAAGTATCAGATCAAAATGGCATTATCCAATCTGGATGTTAAAAAAGGACCAGGACCTGACGCAATACCGGCCATATTTTAAAAAATGTGTGGTGATAGTTTAATCGAACCGTTATATATTATTTTTAACAAATGTTTAAATTATGGAATTTATTCACGTAAATGGAAAGAGGCTCAGGTTATTCCTGTTTTTAAATCCGGGGATAAGGAAAATGTGAGAAATTATAGGCCCATATCTCTCTTAAGTCAATTTGGCAAAGTTTTTGAGTCGATAATCACTGAAGAACTATTTTTCATGGTAAAGAATTACATAAACATCCATCAACATGGATTTCACATGAAAAGATCTGTTTTAACAAATTTAGCTCTTTATGTACAAAATATATATGAATCCATGGAGATGGGGGCATCAACCTGTACCGTGTACACCGATTTTTTTAAGGCTTTTGATAAAGTTCACCATTCGACTCTTATCATCAAGCTTGAAAATTTCGGTGTGCACGGTACACTGTTGAATTTATTGTCCTCCTATGTTAATAACAGAACACAATTTGTTACCATTAACAATTCCAAGTCTTTAACCATAGATGTGGCATCAGGAGTACCCCAGGGTTCTCACCTGGGGCCACTTCTTTTCAATTATTTTTTTAAATGATATAGGTCAATGCTTTAATTATACCAAGCATACTCTATGCTGACGACCTGAAAATATACAAAGTTATTCACTCAAATGCAGACTATATAGAATTTCAAGATGACCTCAACAGATTTTGTGAATATTGTAACATAAATAAATTTAATCTTAATATAGAAAAATGTCATTCCATTTCCACCATCTGCCGCGCTATATTTAAATAATATACCAGTAAAAGTTGAAAATTTTGTTAAAGATTTGGGAATTGTTCTGGATTCCAAATTATCGTTTGAGTTACACGTGGATAATGTTGTTAGAAGAGCAATGAAATGTCTTGGTTTCATTTTGAGAATATCAAAAGAATTTCGGCAGAGATGGTCGGTTATTATTCTGTTTAAAACTTTTGTTCGCCCTATCTTAGAATACGCAACTCTAATTTGGAAACCACTATATAATAAATATACTCAACGAATCGAACGCGTCCAAAAAAAGTTTATAAACACTCTTAATTATAGGTACAACAGACATCGGTACTATTTCTCGTATGAAGATAATTTAAACTTTTATAAATTAGAAACATTAATTTTTAGAAGAAACATTTTTTATGTATGTTGTATCTATAAAATATTTAATAATATGGTTGACTCTCCATTATGCACAAGTTATTTTAGTATAAGTTGTACTCCTCATTTAATAAGACATAGGCAAACTTTTTATGTAAATGTATTTTATTCTAATTATATGGCAAATTCTCCTCTTGTTAGATGCACCATAACATACAATGCCATAGGCGGTGCCTATGATTACAAATTGGATATTTTTTCTCTAAATTACAATACATTTGTTATAACCCTATAAAGGTTACTGAATTATTGAATGTAACTTTGTAACATTTTTATACTTATATTATTGATTTAGCATACATAGTTCCGTTTTTGTTTTTTGTTTTTTTCTGTATTCTTAGCTTCATTAATCATTTATTTTCTTGTTTGTTAATTTTTTCTGTAGAATAAGTCACTATTTTTTTTTGTACTCAGCACTTTGTAAAAATATTGCTTTTGTATTTTGTGACACCCTGTCATTGGACTGCTCTGGCAGTCTGTTGGGTGGCCTTTCTTGCTAAAATAAAAATAAAAATAAATAAAAATAATTATATTGATATTTAAGCTCCAAACCAAAATCATATTATCGGAAAAAAAATTCTGAACACATTTCTTAGTTACAATGAATCTTGCAAACAAAATAATGGATTAATCAAAATATACTTCCATTGTGTGAATTTGGATCTAGAAGCAAAATAATAATATGTACCCTGGCGTGAAAATGAATTAATACCTACGTAATAATGACGAAAATACATTCAAAGCAAAAGCACTGTAAGGATTACAAAACATAAATAATTCCCTTTGAAAATTTACATTGATTCACGAAATATTAACTGCAATCAATAAAGTTCCTATATTATTTATGATTTATATTAGCATTTAATAATACCCATGATTAAGTCAGTAATTACATATCAATATGTAAAGTTAGTTCTACCACTAGAAGCATTGTTTAATTAACAGATTGTTTAATTAACCTGATGCCCACACATTCTCCCAACTCAACAGTTTTTACCGTTTTATCGTAGTAAAGTGTAAATTATTAACTGGTTTCAAAGTGCTATTGATTTTGGAAGCTTTTGATGTAACTAACGATTGGAATTTGTGTTATTCACTCTGTGAGCCTAACTTTAAGTGAAAGATGAATTAAGTGAAAGAATTATCGTGGCATTGCGCCTCTTTATAAGTCTTTCACTTAACTCATGGAGGATTTTAAGATCAGAATAGCAGCAGTTTGTGGCGTGTCAAGTCTGGAGATCTAGCTACCTTCCAATTATTGGTTTTGTTCTACCTACTATTGATTGGCACGTCAGTATGGAAGAATTTAAAAATATGCACATGTAATGGATTTCTTAACTCTTCAACGTTTCCTCGTGTTTCTTGTAAACATGTTAACTCAAGTTAACCAGATGAAGAATTCTATTAATTTTTAAAATAATGTCCTTAAGTCAATAAAAATATGAGGAATAATTTAACAAAAATAATGATCCTGAAGAGACAATCTCTGATATTATACTGAAACTGAAGTAGCCACTAATACAGAAATAGTGTACAGTACCCTGGCGTACGTTCCACCAACGAAATTGACAGCTCCCAGAAGTGCTTAAAAAATTCAAGGTATTTTTAAAAATGTTTAATAGTGTCCTATTGAATGTGCAACATTGTATAAGGAACGCTATAAATCGACTGCCTACAAAGAGTATAACTTTTATTATCAGTTTATCTTTTAAACCAAAACCTTATATAACTAATGCATTTCCTGTTTGAAGAACAGACGTACACGTACACTACTTTGGATTTTTTTCAAGAGCTAAGTTGATGGAAAGTCATTTCCTGATTACTGCTTCTGTTGCTTTTGGTCGTCTGCCACTGTTTTTAATCCTCATTAAATATTAACGAATTTGTTTCAAAAAGCTCCGCTTACGACCTTTTCAGTGAGTCTTAACTCAGAATGACAATAATTATATAATATAATATATTTTTGTTTTGTTTTTGATTTAAACGATTTGTTAGACCCGTTAGTAGAATTACTTGATAGATGCTGTGTTGTTTGACAAATTATTTACGTTAGTTTGAAATCAGCTTAATGATTTCAAAAAAAAGTAGTACAACTCTTAGATAAGGAAATGGGAAATGGCCTATTTCTAGTTGTCTAAATTGTTCTTTTGACAGTAGATTATTGAAATTAACTTAATAATGAAAATATAGATAGCAGTCAGTTGTAACTACGTAAGTTTATACTGATAAACAACTAGAAATAGGCCATTTCCCATTTCCTTATCTAAGAGTTGTACTACTTTTTTTTGAAATCAAGTACCTCAATTTCCGCATGGATAGTCACCAGTAGGATTAATACTCTATTTATAATACAACAAATGGAATAAGATTTTTAATATTTCTTCTGTTCATACTGGGGCTTCTACCCAATTAACATAATAACACTCCCAGTATTATACATTTTATTATGTTGTCAGATCATCAAGTCTCAGATTAATCAATTTGTCCTATCGAAATAATTAAACAACTTTAGACATACTAATAGCAACTTGTTGTTTCAACATAAACTATCTGCAGTAAGTTATACTGTGACAGTCATGCCTATTAAAGCATACCATCATTTTTCTAATTATCTAAAAGAAATACATAACTTAGAACTGTTCACATTAAAGTTGTAAGTTGTTGTTATAAAGCTCGCTTCCTTGAAAGAATGTCCCATTAGTGCACAGATGTAGTAAACATATTTTTCATCTAGTGTAAATATGTATGCGTCCTTTTTAAAAATGTGTTGTACATTATTTCTACGTTCTAAGTTTTATACAACTTCGTGGTTTCAAATTCTTATTATGGATTTCTTGATACATGTGAACGAGAGATCATGCTCATTTTCCTTAAGGGGATAATAATAGCACCCGATATTTTTGAAAATTCATATTTTTGTTACTATTCATCGGAATCGTTTCAAATTTTTATGAATGATATAGAATTATATAATCTAGGCCTGTGTGCATGCATATTTAAATAGGCCCAAAAAATAAAATAAAAAATTTTATCACCGTATTTAGAATTAAATTTTTTCGTTTTTTTTTAAAAATTTTTCGGCCTATTCAAATATGCATGCACATTGCACACAGCCCTAGACTATATAATTCTATATCATTCATAAAAATTTAATATGTTGCTAAATAACAAATAGGTAGTAGAAGCCTGTGTTTCATTAAGGCTTATTATAAATGTTTTTTGGGAAATGGAAACCACGGAGCTGAAAATGCGAAAATTTTAGTCAATAATTTGTTACACTCCTGCAAACAGATGGGATGCAGACACAAAAAGTTCGAAACCGGTCTGTGTCTGGTGTAGAAAAGACGAATAATAAACTTGGCTACCCTTTTGGATTTGCAGGTATAATGCAGCGCAAGCTAACTTACTTTAAAAATTATGTAAATGAAAAATGAATTAAAATATAATTTGAAAACTGCATTGAAAATCGATTGATTTCAAATTGTTGTTTAAACAATTTGTTTTTCACCATCCCGAATCTTAAACGATTAATCAAAGTTCCCTTATTTGATATTATATTGAAATTACCATTTTGTATCACTTTCAACACATTTCAATAAACAATGAAGAATTCGTGACATTACGGAAAAATCGATCTTGAAAAGATCTTGGTTTTGGTTTTTCCCATTTTTGACAATGTTTTTCCATAGTAACAGTATGATTTTTTTGCATCATCTTAAAGTAGAGGTTTCAACGAAAAGAATTCCGTCCTGAATTTTTCAAAAATCAAAATTTTGTTAATTAACGTTTTTGATTAAAAATTAGGCCTTTTTTCAAATTAAATTCGCAATAAAATCAAAAAATTAATATTTCACTTCAAAAAAGTTACAGCTTGTTTGAAACACAAAAATGTACATTTTTACCAAATTTCATTGAAATCGAATCATTTTTGTGGGAGTTAAAAATAAAAAATCAAAAAATTGGGTTTTTGGAGTCTTCTCATTAAGTAGTTTTGAGGTTATGATTTAAAAATGGTTGAAATAAAAGTTGTAGGTCTTTTAATTATCTTCAACTTTTGCATTTAACTCTTTCGATAGGAGGTCTAGTTTTGCCAGAAATCGTAAATAACCACGTTTCATCCCTAAAAGCACCCGTTTTCCCACCCCCACCCTACTTCTGGTTAATTGTTGGGATCCAATCGATTTTTCTCTATTTATATACCATTAATCCTAAATTTTTCGACCATCCATGCTAAGAATTAAAAAAAAAATTATTGGTACTGCCACTGGACTAATACTTTAAAGAGGGTACTTGAGATCGTACAATTTGTAACGCAGTGAATACTTCAATTATTTTGTCATTTTCTTCCTTGAAGTTATCAACCGAGTATTCTTCTTGCAATCTTGGGTCAGACAGTAAGTTTTGTGTATCGTCGAATGAATTTCGGGTATCTTCAATCTTCATTTCTTTAATTTTACGTTGCCTCTTGAAACATTAACTCTCAAACAGTTCAGGGCTTGTTGTGATGGGCATTTGTTGGCTTGATGCAATCTTTATCTTTCGTTGCAAAGTTCTGGAACCTTCCAACACGATTAATACGTATTCGTTCTCTTCATGAAACTTCCTCTGAATCTCAATCTATACTATTTACGGACGGGCGTCAGGGGTCAGTTTTGTGCTTGGTTCTTTCAAAGATTGCAATCAAACTTTTAGGGTTATATAAATAAATGCATTTCGCCTTAGTACCTCATATGAACGAAGGCCAATGTTTTTAAGGATTCCGGTCGTATTATTGTATTAACGAAACTGATAGTGCAAACAAATTAAGGTCAAGTAAAAATTATGTATTTGATGTCAAATAAATTGTACTACTCATAGTACTCATATAGTTTTTTCACAAAAGGACTTGTGTAAGGTTTCAATAATGTTCATCTAACTCCAATGAATATTTGATCATAATTATACTATTTAAGTAGGTTCCACTTTGTTTAAAATCTTACAAGGATATCGCAATTAAGAAATAGACTGGCAAACAATACCGTTAAGTACTTACTGTTTAAGAGCTAAATCAAGTGAAAGTTTAATTAAAAGTAATTTTTAATTTAAGTCCAATATTTACAGGTTTAAACAATTTAGCCATAGGGAAGGTTGGCATACATTTTAACCTTTTGTTAGTTTGTCAATAATGTGTTCAAAAAGATGCTTGCTATGAATCTTCACGGGATAATCATTTTATTGAATTGGCTAAATAACTGGACTTATATAAATTTAGACTTAGAACTGAAATAAACTTCTTTTGGTGAGCATATTGGTGAATTAACGGAATAGGTAATCGATCTAACATGTTCGAACCTCCTCGGTCTTTACTATATATTAAATTACATGTACAAGTCGGTATTTTGAAAATGCCTGTGAACGCAAATTAATTTTGTTTTATGCACTGAGAAAACAGTATTTAATGCCGATACAGTGGTTTCTGGAATGACATGCTGCTAAATAGTAAATGCAGAGTTGCGAAAACTATTAAATTTTCCATACTGGCGTAAAAGGTAAAACCAATCTTGTTGCACGTGTAGTTGGGCTACATGCGACTGACACATTAATTTGAATTAGAATCACATTTGCCAAGTTTGTTGGTTCGGTAATTATTATCGCTATTAGCAAACAAATTAATAAGTGGAATGAATGCTTCTCGATGTACTTTCAGCGTGCCTACGTAACGACCCGAGTGCTAAAAGCTATAGGTCAGATATTCAACATTCTCTGAAGTCACTGACTTTTACTTCTGTTTAAAAGTGCAACTCGAAACTTGTCCGAGTGAAATTTCATACTTTATAATTACCGCAATTGCGTGGTGCTAATAAATAATCAATGAAATCCGTGCATATGTAAATATAATATAATTATATGTAATATTAATCTTACGTATAGGTGAAGGTCGGTACAAACGGCGTGCTTATGTTTAAAACCTTAATATATCATGTCACAAGAATTCACACATGATATTTTATTTATCGAGTATTTCGCAGATCTTCTATTATGAAATACTTTGGTATCTACAAAATTAATTATATAAATACTGAGGTATTTTGGTTTAGGTCATTTATATGCAGAAGTGAACTTTCATATTTATAAATATAAAGTAATTACAACTTGTTTATGGTATAAGTATGAAATGCTTCTCCTACTTATACAGCATATTCAACAATTCGCCCTTATTTTCGAGTTTATTAAATTAATGAATTATATAACACAAATAAAGCAGTATTTCTTATAAATAATACGTAAGAGCAAACATAAGAAGATAACAGATATTTTATCCAATTTTTAAGTATTCCCAGTAAACCCAGGCCTAAAGCTAAGGCGTTAAATGTACTTACTTGTAGACCAAATGGTCAAATAAGCAAAAATTGATCATACTATTATTATTAAAAATTAATAAGGGGATGATGAAACAGAAATCTAGGGTTGGGAGGGTCGGAGGGTGTAGTCTATTTCGACGAGAGGATTTTACAATCATGATCATAAAGTAGATGTTTGAAATAATTTTTTCTCTTGAGTGACAACGGTTTGGAAAAAGCAGATGAACTTCTATTTTGAACGAAATGTCCAGTTTATTACCAAATAAAATGTCCAATAAAATACCCCTTTAATTTGATAATTTTATAGCGAATCTAGACGAGATCGTAGGTAGGTTGAATATCAAGTTTTTGGGGCAGTAGGTACCTATCTTCCTGGCGAAGTATTCCAAAAATTGAAAAAATCATATTCGACATGGCATGTTTTTATCGAAAAATTTACTCATAGTCACTCAAAATTCCCAAAGCCCAAGTTTCATCACAATGGGAAAAATAATAATATTTCTGGAAAAAAAAATGTGAAATAAAAAAATCAGTTTAATACCATAACATTAAATGACATTTCAACAATCATATTTCGTCTTTCTCAACCAAGTCACCTTCGGAACGAATACATTTTTCAATTCTTTTTCTTAAATTCACTCTAACGTTTTTCAGTTGTTGAGGGATAATCTCCTCACAGGCCTCTATTATTCTATCGTACAACTTTTCGCTGTTTCTTGATCCTGTCTTGTAAAGTTCTTCTATCATTGTCCCTCACAAATGGAAATTTCAGGGTGTGATGTCATGGAACTTGGAAGATCTCCCGATGATGGGGCTATTGCGACCTATCCATTTGTTGTGAAAGAAATCGTTAATTCATTCCCGTACAATAAAAGCATTGTGAATTTATTAATGTAGGAGTTTGGACTCAATGTTAATGTTCTCCTGTTAAAGATTAGAGGGTTGCTAGTTTTTGGGTTAATTCTTCTATGATGAGTTATTTTGCTCTAATTATGTTAAAAATTTTAATACACACCTGGATCTCATGTAGATTTATATTTTGGTGCACTGAGTTTTCATTTTGAATCACCTCTAAAAATCTCTTCATTTCGGAATCTCGTCCAAGTTCGGAAGACGTAATCAACGTTATTGATGAACGAACAAACTTAAGGTTCCACAAGAAGCCCCTTTATTAAATTCTTCAGTAGGAAACTTTAGTATCATCGGTATGGATTTTAAAAAACATGTGTAAAATTAGATTTATAGGAAAGTCACCAAAGTTTTAAAGCACTATCATATTGTTTTATGGTGAAAGGTCTCAGAGAACTTATCATTATCTATTGATGTGTCAGGAATACTTTTCATACGATAGGCTGGACAGATAAGTGACCTTCCAAGAGGAAAATATTCCTCCATACTTGATGAAGCAAGGAATTACCATTCGCTTTAAAATAAAAAGGTTTCTAAATAGTACTAGCGGCGATGTAAATACTAAATAAAGTACTGATGTTGAGTCGTTCAGAAAGGAACTGGGACAAAGCCTTCCACCTTGCCCAAGACAATTTTTTATTTTGTAATACTATTGAAATTGACGAAGAAATGCATAATAAGATATTCATTCCAAATACCTTTTCCTCCATAAAACAAACTTCTTACACTTTTTATTATTCCTTGTTGCGAATAGGTCAATTTCGCCTAATGGAAAGTTAATACTGATTTCTTTAAAAATATAATTATCGATTTCCAATTCTGTATATGGTTTCAAAATTCGATACGCTTCATCTTCTTCTGTAGTGTAGCTGGAAGTAAACTGACATTAATGCCGAATTATAAACAGAACCCAAATATTTACATAGCTGGTTACAATTTTATATTGTGGCAAAGTGTGTGTGTTCTACAGTAAAAAAGGACAGAGCCTTAGAAATTATTGCTCGTAGAAACTTTGTTAACTAAACATTTTTTAAAGGCAGGGAGATATTAATTAACTGGGAAAGCGCTTTTTTCCACTTTCACATTTATTTGTATAGTAATAATTTATATAGCTGGCAAATGAGTTCTAACGTTGATTGAAGGCAATTACATATATATTTTTTTTTATATAATTTAATTTATTGAAAAACATACATTCTCTACTCATTTAGCTCATTACCGTGTTCAAAAATAAAAACAATATTGATGATACAATACTCTAATTTGCAAATTTTTAAACTATTCCCTTTTATACTTGCTCAATGAAATTATTTAAATTTAAATTAGTGCTCTCTGGCCTTGGCTGAATACAATCCTTATTTGTTTTTTCTTGTAGTTGCACTAACCGTTGTTAATAGAAGTGTTTCATTAGATTCGGTATATATGTCAACATTGTTGAATGAATTGTTTACACACAGTTTACTTAATCATAGCCACATGCCTAAATGTTATTTTTTTATGTGATGTGACATTTGCAGGAAATATTAACAAAACTATCGAATAGGTTTATTTAACAACAGCCAAACATGTTTATCTGAGTATAATAAATCTTGTGAAACGTCAAGTTCTCCAGGATTCATCTCCGTCTGGCATCGTCATCTCTTTGGGGTCCTTAACTCATTTATTAGTTTTTTTATTATCTGCATTGACAAAGCTCGAGTATGTTAATTATATGACAAACATGTAATAAATAGAAAGCATTTTCGCCTAAAATCTAAAAGCTAATATTAAACATATTTTTAACAAAAACTTTTTCTCTGCGGCAAGTATTCCATATATAATTAAACAAAAGTAGTTCACATTTGTAGATAACGGACACACACACACAATATCCATGTATATTGGAAGTGATCTCTATCACCGTTAAATCCATTGCCACGACTGAGAGTCGAACATGGTAGTCTTAGATGAGAAGCAAATATATCTCGACCATCGATCACACCTTGAATGATTACCATAACTGAAAATTATTACTCTGGTGATTAGGAAACTGTATCAGAAAATGTCTCTACTGATCGCAATTAATTTGAATATAATTCGAATAATAAATAATGACAAAAACATAACACATTTGTTTATATGTATAGATATTTATGAGCTATAATTGTTATTCAACATAAGTTTCTCACGAAGTTAATAATTGAGACCCTGAGATCCTGGTGCCTGTTGCACTTTCGTACTTCATTACCGATTGTCTACCTATAATTACTATAATTCATTTCAATTTGTAAAATCCATTCGAGTTTCTAATTTCTCCCTGGTGATTTTTTAAGCAAATAAAATCTAATTATTGTCAATTTACTTTTAAAAATGGTGAATTTCTAATTTTTTTAGCTAACGCCAAGCAATTATCGCTAATTCACTCTTCAAGACAATACTTTTTCTGACCATCTGCTTTTCCTCATACAATAAATCAATTCCGATTTTGTTGGACTAAAATGATTAACCTAATTAAGTCGCGATAATGTTAATAATAAGTTCAAGCATGCAAGATTTTTGTGCACAAGTTTCTTAAAACATCGTCATATGCCATCTGCTTCTGACTCTCTAATCTCGTTTTAGTAAATTGTAGTTAAATTAACACCGGATATAGTGAAAAATTCTTTAATCCTACTTCAAACAAATTCAATTAGCGTTAACCAGCGCAAGCCTGATTAAATGTCGGAAGAACGTGAGAAAAATTGTAGAATACAAATTATTAGCACATCTGCGCTTTTCATTCTACGACAGTTTCATCTAATATTTTACTTTCCATATAAGTAACTCATTTGATCTTGATAACTTTGGGGTGGACTAGTGGAGCGATATATGAATAACGTGTATTTCTTTTAAATTAAGGTACCTATATATTTGTTTTGTTTCTGAGACAGGTTGTCAGAGTGTTCGATTTTTTTAAATTCTTTTTCATTTCTGATGACTTGATAATTTTCATGGAAGAGAAAAAATTTTGAAATGCATTCCGCTTGCGTCGAATTAGTAAAATAGATTTATTTGTTCTTCCCTAAATAATTGTCTATCAAGGAGTTTTCAGGAAAACTAATACAAATTTGGAATTCCTTGATAGATCATTAAGACAAAATTGTGGATTTCAACTATTCGAAAAATACTTTTAGTTTTATTTATTTATTATTACAACAGTATTCTGAATAGCTTGCTGTTCCTTTAATTAAAACTTCTCGTTTGAAAAATACTGACTCGCGTCAGCCTGTCGAAATAAATCGGCTTCATTTTTGTAGCAGCGTTACATAAATATTTCCATTGTGGCGTTACGTATATTTGTTTCAAACAAACACATTTTATTTACTCTTTGAACTTGAATTAATTAAAATTTGATCCAGAGTTGTGAACTAATTTCATTATTTTTATGTGCACGAACGTGATTTTTTTTAAAAGCGTATTTTAACATAATTATATGATACAGCGATGTAATATTTGCACACATATCCAGTCCTGAATTAAAATTTTGTAGAATTTTTCACGCCATAAACAAAGAACGAATTAAAACTACGTATACATGAATAGTTTCATTACCTTAAAATAAAGTTGTTGGTTAATTATTGGTATTTAGTACCTCCTGGTGTAGAATTTCATACACTATCCCTAGAAACAGATACCATTTTATTTTGAAATGCATAAGCATCAAATTCATCTCCAAATTGTTTGCCAAAGACTTCTCTGGAGAACTAATACAAATTTGGTAGGCGTGATTTTTTTCAAAGGCGTATTTTAATATAATTATAAAACGATGATGTAAAATATCTGCCCAACAAATTCAGTTCTAAATTAAAAACTTGTATAATTTTCCATGCATTAAACAAATAACTAATTAAAACTTCGTATATATGAATAGTTCCTTTACCTTATAGTAAAGCGGCTGGTTAATTATTGATATTTATTGCCTCTAGTAGCATTTCATAAATTATCCATGGAGAGAAATCTCATTTTATTCTCGAGTAAGCAATATTTTCAGAGCATGGAGATGTAAATAAAATGTAACAAAAATTGCATAAGAAGTTGCATACTTTCTTTTTTATAGTTGGTAGTAATTTTCACCGTAATATCCTATAAGATAAAATTACCGTTAAACTACGCCGTATGTTACTAGTACATGATAGACTTTTACTTTTTAGTCTTATCTAATTAAATACTCAGAAGTACGTGCCTATGTACTAGTTATATATTTGTACTAGTCCAGTAAAAATTAGTTTCCAAACTCGCAGAAATTACATTTGAATTGAATTTATT
The DNA here is from genome assembly GCA_963680705.1 of Rhagium mordax. Classification (NCBI taxonomy): domain Eukaryota; kingdom Metazoa; phylum Arthropoda; class Insecta; order Coleoptera; family Cerambycidae; genus Rhagium; species Rhagium mordax. The sequence continues at coordinate 16,141,591 of OY796656.1, forward strand.
TTTATCTTACATGCACGTTTAGTATCCTTTAACTGATAAATATTTGACATGCGCAAGGGTCGAATTGGTAAAGATATGGCTTTAGCCAAATAAAAAAAAATAATTGTTTTCGCGAAAAATTATCTTTCCAAATATTGAGAAGATTTTATTTTAACAGTCGCAGGGCTAAAGAATATTAACGCTAATGCTTTTTGGCCAGACCTAAAAATTTCGAGTTTGATGCACATAATAATTCTGCTTTTTATAATAGAGCAACCTGCTGCATTTTAAGAAATAGAACTATGTAAACGAACTCATTTTATTTATTTATATTTTAGTGCTCTAAAAATTTTGCTTATATAGAAGGAAAAAAATATTAATCAACAGTTTACCAAGGAAAAATATATGCAATTAAACAAAAGCAATTGAATTGGTACCTTTAGGCTTAGTATACCACACTTTCTGTTAGCATTATTTAATTAGTATTTAAAAACTTAACTGAACTAATTCAATTTATATGGGTTTTATCGCATCGACCTCATTTACTGTTGCGGTATACGATTTAATTTTATAACATGTATAATCGCATTAAAGTACTTGAAAGGCTACAGCCAATACACTGTGGCCTATATTCCATTGAAACACAATTCAGAGATTACGGACCTTTCTACCGTCGCTTTGGATTAGGGGAATAATGATAATAAACTCTTCTACTCATCCGTGACATATTTTTATATAAAGCGACATTTGGGGTGACGATGGCCACATGAATCGTTGGCTGGTTCAATTTTTGTAACCACCAGATTTTTCAGTGTAGCGTGTAGGTTTGTAGATAACAAACAATTAATTAAATTTATCAAACATGTACTCCTTGGTTAGGTCATATTTCCACTACTGCTTAAAATCTATAATTGCTGGTACGACTTTAATTGCTTTGTTGATGAAACAGTTTTAGTGTGTTCTATGAAAGAAAGAAAAAGGAGAAAATTCATGAAAATGCTAAAAATACTGATTCTTTTTGGAATCATAATTGAATTGAAAAAAAAACTCACGAAATGTGAAATTGAGGATTGCTTACTTTAGATAACTTTCTAAAACGGACACTTATAACATATTCTATCCAAAATATTATCAAGTTATATTTTTATATTACTTAATGTGTATTGCTAGAGAAAGTATTTACAAGGCGAATCAAAACACGTCTAAGGATAAGGCATTGAGAAGTAGGTACACAATAGATGATGATTATGTAAAATATTTAGCCTTTTCAAATATATATATGTAACACTTAACATTCAGATTGGTATTATTGATGAAGAGCTGGCAATTAACCTCAAAAAATTATATCCTTGGAACATAGTTCCTATTTTGACATACACTTAAAAAAATAATGTGGGACTTTATGTTCTTTATCAAAGTGAAGTATTATAATTAAAATAAAAAATAATTTCTGATCTTTTTTATTATCAAAAATGTTTTCTCTTCCTATTCTTTTTTGGTATTTATCCAAAAAAAGTTGATTTATTGATAATGTTAATACAGTTTTGAATTTTGTTTAGGCTTTAATGGTTTCATTTTTGTCAATATGGAAAATTGTCCTAACGCCAAATGTTTTACCGACACGACATAATTTCTCAGATAAACCTTTTATGTATGGAATTAATGTCGAATCGAAATTCTGGTTTTGGATGCACCGTATTATTAGATAACTCTATCTTCAACGTTCATGAAAGTCCTATCAACAAATTCTTTCGAGTATTAATTCACTATTAATTAAAATTTCCCTGACAAATTGCCTTTCATGTTTCAATATTTCATCATTAGAAGAAATTATTTTTGCCCTATCATACAAACATTTTATAACCTCTTTTAACATCCAAAGACTGATTTGAGTTCAAATTTAAGTATTTGTTAGTCTGAATCATTTTTCGGTAAACGCTGTTTGAAAATTTTTATTGACTTTTTTAAGTAAAACATCTAAAAATGGTAATTCATTATTATTTTCTATTTCTAGAGTGAATTTGATAGATGGTTCTTTATCAGTTATATTTTCCAAAAAATTGTTTAATAAATCGGTTTCATGAGACCATATATTGCAAAAACATTGTCAACATATCTCCATCAAGTTACCGGTTTATAAATACTATTTTGTTGTTATCAACTTTTTCTGGATAGGAATTTCAAGAAAAGTGGTATTTAATTCCATAAACGAAAAGGTACAAAAAAAAATTATGAAATGCCACAATTAACATTTAAACAATATCTAAAAATATATTTTAATGTTTTCAAAGTTTTTGAGACATTTTTTATTAAAATACTGTTAAATGCAAAATCCAAAGAAAGAGAATTGTAAAAAAAATCTATGAAACTTAATATACTGGACAATTTTTTTAAATTGACATCCTGTTTTTGATAGTGACGTTTGAAAGTTTATATCTCTGTAGATGTATAACACCAGAAATTATGTGTGCAAAATTAAAATAATTATTTTGTTGAGAAAAAAAATATTTTATGCTTATGAAAATATGTTATAAATTCAATGATAAAACAAAACTATAAAAATTTTCTCAATATTTGTGTAAGAAGAGACAAAGATTTAAAATAGATATCCAAAATAATAATCAAATTGGTATATTAAAATTACCAGGAGGCCTAAAATGGAGCCTTGTACGCCCCTATTTTTTTTTTTTTTTTTTTTTTTTTTTTAATCGTCTTATTTATATTAACGTCCTGGCGAAGTTTAGCTTAGAGCTATTCTGACACTTAACCAGGACACACCACATACACCCATTCCCTCCGACATTGCCATCTGCCGGAGCTGGGACTCGAACCCAGGAGAGATAGGCAGTAACTAGTCGCCTTGTGCCACTCAAGGGCGATCTAGCCCGCTGCACTATCCTCGGTAATGTAATGAGATACGGTCACCCATCCATTCCCCGGCTCCGACCACCGCTGCTTTGCTCCGAAGATCGAAGACCGGCAATTGTACGCAATTGTACGCATGACCCCATCTCACTATTTAATAGAACAAATTTGGATTTAACAGTCTTATTACTGTGTACATCCTAACAGTATTGTGATCGACTAGCAAACTCGTTTCAACTATTAGCAATAACATCAATTCTCTCTTTTAAATCTTCTTACTTTGGAGGTCTGCATTTTTATTTATTATTATTATTTAAGTTTTATTGGCACTGGATTTCTCCAACAAGCCAGAACTGAGAAGGTCTACATAAACTTTGCCTTTTAGGTAGCATGATAGGAAGCTGGTAAACCAAAAGTAACTTTGAAATAATTATCATGATTCCTTCTATAAAATTTTGTGAAAAACATTCTATATTGTCATGTATTTTAAACTAAAACCCCACTAATAAATTAATAAAATTAAAAAAAAAAATAAATTCAATTCAAACCAGAGTAATATAAAAATTCCTTCTGATAAAACTAGAACGAGAAACTTACGTATAGTATATTCATGAGATAAATACAAGTTCAAAAAAGGATGTAATATCTTAAAACCATTTGTTAAATCAGCTGTAGGACACCCGTTGAGGCGAGTGAAGTCAATGAGCCTTGTGTAAACATAGGGTCAGCTACGCTAAAACAAACCAAAAGTAAACGATTTAAAGGCGTAAAGGAAATAAATACATTGTGCTATGTTTCTTTAAAATAATCAATAATATATCAATTTTCTGTTACATGCTTTAAACAAGGGTTGAACGATTGTCAACTACAGTTAAACAAAGATGGACTTTATTTATGTAAATTCAATTAAAATTTGTAATTAAATTAGATAAAACAAACCTGTAAAACCTCCAGTCTAGTCAAATGACCAGACACAATGTAAATTAGTTCCTAAGAAGTGAGTGCAGTGATCTTCAATACGTTTCTGTGATCTCTCGTACGAGCCAACGGCAGATCTGAAATTTATCTCACGTAATATAGACACATGGGTATCCACGGATTCATCTTCAAATAAGGAAGCTAAAAATACCATAATTTCATAGTAAAATTACATAATAAAGGGAAAAAAAGGCGAAAATACCAACCTTCATGACAGTTGAAAATCTAGAAATCCATGGTTTGGCAAATTTTCTGCATGTCCTTAGAAACGAAACAAAATGGAGAGTTGTTATTGGGTCGTAAAAGAAGCAACCCCACGTCCAGATCGCTCCTGAAATATATAGAGAAATACAAAATTTAAAACGGAGATTTATATTTCCAGTACATTTGAATAATGGTTCAAGGCCAAATACAATGAGGTACCAGAAAAACAGCATCAACTTACCAGCAATAAAGGTAAAATTTATCCTAAATAATAAGCAGCCACCTGATTCCTCGAAATCCGAATGGGCATCCAAGGCCTATTTAGTTTATGCAGATCCAATAAATAGGGAACTAAATTGTAAAACTGCCAGCTACCATATCTGGACCACAAACCACAAGTGTCAAAACTTAAAAACAGGTCTGCCAATTTCAAGTAAATAACGCGACACGGTAACTTTAGTGTGCCGGGAGTACTTTGAACTAAAATTAGAAACTTTAGTTTTATGAAATTTGTCACTATTCACAAGGACACTGTCCAATATTTGTTGTAGATTAAGTTAGTTTAAGTTTAGAGCAGGGACATAGTTTAAGGAACGTTTTGCTTTGAGTTGTCTCATATGTGTAATAAATTCGACTTGTTGTTCCATCTATGTTTAATTGATATAACTAAAGTATACTATACAAATTCATCCCAGCTGAAAATCTATAATACAGTAAAAGCAGAGACATCTAACTGTCAAATGACAAAATATTCATTCTGATAAAGATCTCTAGCATATCAAGATCCTTACTAATCAAATAAAAAATAAAACCAGCACAAAATTTAAATAATCTTTATTCAAAACGTGTACAACTGCAGATTGACAGGTAAGATATTTCTTCGATGGTAGAAGGGAACCCCCTAAGGCTCTGAAAGGTAAAAGAGTAATTATAGCAAACCTATAGTAAGTTTCACGTTAGATTATCTTAAAGTCATACGCACTGTCGCTTATTGTTCAAACTGTTGGAAAATCCAGTGGCGGATTGATCGTATGTTATAAAGTCGATAATTCAGAAAACGGTATACCTACAAATACGTTAGAAAAATAAACTTAAAATTCAAAAACTAAACAACTTAATTACTAGTGCATGCATGAAAATATATAAGAGTATTAAAATTAAATATCTAGACGTGCAAATATAAAATATAATAAAATATAAAAATTCATAAATTTAAAAAACTTGATCAAAAGAAAAACCAAAATAAATAAAAACTAAAATTAAATATTATCATTACATAATTTGGCCCCCAACGTGGGGCCCGAATAAAGAAAGAAAAACAATAAAAATTAAATTAATTAAAACCAAAAATTATTAAATCCCTAAAATTCCCCATATCATAACAATATATTAGAAAAACTGATTTTTCTGTTCGAGCTTTGTAACAATTTTTTCGAATTTATACACCACCACCACTACTGAAACATTTGAAAAAATTTAATTATATCATATAATTCAATAAGTGTTGTAAATAATCAACAACACGTATGTGCTAGAAGGCGATAAAAAAGCATCGAATTTCAAAAAATAATGTGTAGGTTGGCAAATTTATGATAAACTTTTGAGATAATTTTCTTTAACAATATCTTACAGTTCAAGTATCCACTTCAGTCTCCTGACTTTAAATTCTAACGGTAGAGGTCATATTTTCCAATGTAGTAGATCCAGATATTTATCGTGCAAAACTGTATACCAGCAAAATGGTATTTAGAACAAAATTTTCTGTCTCTGAATTGGTAGAAGAAATTGAATTGTGAATTGGGAATTAAATAACCTCCAAGATCTCTGGACTATTTTCTTTATGGTTGGGGCATATCACCAAATATATTGGAGAAAAAATGGCTAAACGTTATAATAATGAAAAATTATTTTTATTAAATAACATCAAAAATATGATTTCATACGGGACTTTTGGGCACAATATACGACAACATATTGCAGAAACATATAAAAATAATTAAAATTTAATAATTTAAGTAAAACCAACCTCAAAATTCAGAGCATGTGTTTACAACAAATATTTAGAAGCCCAAAGAGCAATTTATTTCTAAATTATTCAACTATGTCGTAAAACCTCAGGTTCAATATAATGTTAACTCTATTCATACCGTACAGTGTATATAAACCTAATTTAGCGGAGTTGCCTATGCACTAAATATCCACATGTATAAAAAGCTCTGTGCCGCCGTATAAAACTTCACCCTATTTTATGTAAATTTTATATACGCCACAGTTACCCATAGCTGAAAGTTGAATTGAGTCGAGTGTCAAGGTAAAAAACTGGCTTTAAAACTTTGCAAATTTAAAATTCCTTTAAGACGGAAGTTAACCACCGAGCGGAATCAAGTTTACCTAAGTAGTTTAGCTCAACCTTTACAATTCGCGTTCTGTGAAACTTGAAACATTTAAGTTTTTACGTTGCACTCCTAATTTGAATAATTACGTCATATAGCCTGGGGACAGTCAATAAATGTTAGACAAATAGAAGTGTTATTTGAATTCCTTCTCAACTTTATGGGTGCAATGTACTGTGTGCCAGTTACACAAGGTCCAAGGCAACAGTAAATATATTTAATATAATAGTTTTATACTGGGAATAGTAAAAAGAATTGACATAGATCGGATCTCAAAGGGCATCCAAGAGACAAACTTTTTCTCAGTGTGTAAAAATATGATTAGTTTTCACACTGACGACTTTTCGAAAATAGGCCTTTTTAAAAACCAGAAGCCACTAGTTCTCTCAGGAAATACTGAAAATCGCAACATGCCTGCCAAGGCAATGATTGAAACGTTATTTTGAAACCACAAGTAACAGAGGTTGAGGCAACAAAGTTTGAAATAAAAATGACAGCTATCACTTTAAAAAACATCAGATTGGTACCAAAAATTCAACCAAAATTATGAATCGTTTAAAACACGTCAATGGCTTAAAAATTGCAGCAAAATGAATGGATCTCCAGAAATATTCAAAAAATACATGCGTCGAAGGAGGAAAATTGGCATACAAATTTTGAAAAATATTTCTAATTTCAATGATCTATTGAGCAGTAGCCAATTTCTCGGATTTCTATGAACCGCCAAATAATTTCAATTGAGAAAGGTGTTCGTAGTTTTTGAAAATAATATAATGGGAGAATGGGACTGGGAGAATTCCGATGAACTCTACGTTAAATTTCTGATGCATGCATGACGTTACTCCTTCGCTCTATTATGTAAGGCAGTTAGAACATAAATTATTTAGAAAATTAATCGATCGAGGAAACGAGGGCATAGTCCTTTCGAGGACCAAATTCTAACCATCTCGATTTGTATTTTAAGAAAAATTCCTTAAAAAGTAGTAGGTACATAACATAAGAAAATTTAAATTTATTTTTAATATTTACAAAATTATTTTTGTTCTTGTACAAGTTTTTAGTCACAGTTGGTAATTGAGTGCTATCATTATTAAGGATAATAAAATTTGGTATAGAAAATATAGATATAGAAGGTTTATACATAGATTAGGAATGATGAACGATGTATTTCCCATTTTTTCCATCAATGTTTTTGAAATTTTTGTCAAAAGTTCCTGTTTGTGGATAATTGAATGTAACCAGTTTTCATTGGGCAATAATGCAATAAAATAGTTGCAATGACAAATTTACAAGATATATTATTACATTATTATTATTATATATAATTTACATATAAATAAGATTAACATTGTTTACAAAAAGAATTCCAAATGTAACTTAAATATGTTATTTTAAACAAGTCAGTAGGAGGACGGAAATAATTGAAATTTGCAGGCGCTTACACACGATACAAGATAAACGTCATTAATCATAAGTAATACGTCCAAAAAAATCGAAGATAAACCACAATAAAACTGCTATTATTATTCAGTGGATATACCAGGGATTGTAATATAATTTGCTATTCTCGAACTATGAACGAGGAACATATCAAGAAATTTGAATGATCCATTAATATCATTCAACTCTGACGAGATATAAGTAAGGCTGTTGTATACTGGGCGACTCGATTCAAGTCCAGGAACGAAATAGTATATCTGGTTAATATTCGGTTGATATATGAGATCTAATAAAGTAGATACTTTAAAATTATGATAATTTAATAACGCTACAGTTTGGGGTTTACATATTTTGGAGGTAGTGAAAGGAAAGAGGATTTTGAAATATAATCCTAATTTCGACTAGTATAAACAAGGAATATTTTATTAGAAAGTTGAATCATTTCAAAGCAAATAACTAAGGGTAATGATGCAATAACAGTGAAAACATTACGTTATATTCAGAGTCTACTATTTAATCATTTGAAAACAAAATATCGGAGAAGCCAATAGAGCTCGTCCACTTTTTGGAATAATGACACTTTTCTAAACACTTACTTGCGATATATGGTTGTAAAGTAAATTTGATAAAGAAGTCGATGAATATGAGATACAGAATGTACCACTTAAAGATTAAAAAAAGCTTTCAAAAATAAACTGCGAGTATTTTAAAAGTTGTTATACAACAACAATGCTTATTTCCAGTTTTTTGCTTATGTTATCTTTTTAACAATGAAACTAACATCAGAGTATGTCTTTACTAATTTGCAGTCTATATAATTATGAGTTGGTATGACCTATTCCATTTGAGTTGATTAAAGTTTTAGATATTGCCTTTTAAAGTAGACTTCTAGCAAAGAAAACTACCCCATAAAACGTACGCTCCCATCGTCCAGCTGATAATATATTTTGTACATTATTTTGACTCTTTTCTGGAGTTGTGAAAGAGTTTCCGGATCGATTTCTGACTTAATTCTTTGAAACTCTTTGACGTTTTAACTATCTTATCATAACTTTCTAAGGAAGAAGACCAAGACCAATATAACTGAAACGCCAAGAATTTAAAATAATCAACGCAGAAGAGAGTCCAGAATATGTTTTACTAATTTCGACATGTTGGACTGGTACATTTTATATGAGATGAATGAAGCTAATCAATATAGCAAGAAAAATTATAGATAGAAGCGTCAATTGGGTGTTTTTATTTCAAACTTTCTGAACTCCTTCCTCGGGTGTAATTACTTCTGAGTTGAATTGATTTTTTTGAAGTCTGGTATCTGTGACTAAAATAATACTTCTTAATACTTTTAATTTTTTGAAATAAATCTTCCACGGAAAGAATTCTTTCTCATATTTGTGTTGGGTTCTTTTTTTTCAGGTTTTGTAGGAATCTGTTTCTCTTCTTTCTGCTTTTCCTTTTCTGCCATAAGGAATGTACCATCTATTAGCAGACTGCAGCAAAAACGATCCTAGGTAATTAATTTTGCATGAGTCATGTCTTATGTTGGTAGTGACATTTTTGTAGTTGCACATGAGAGTTTTTTTGCCGGTATAAATAATTTCTTCTTCTTTAATTTGTGTGCTTTCTGGTAAGACGTTGTTTAGGTGAAGTTGTCGTATCTCCTTCTTCCCCTGATTTTTGTTCCACTTAGATTCGATTGGAGGCTCTTATTGTGTTCGAGTTGTGTTTAATTTTAAAGACGTTCTTGTTATAATTGGTCTAGCGTTTGCTGCTGGATTCGGCTCTGCTATGTATTATTTGCTCATCTGTGTTCATCATTGAACCTTCTTGATATTATAAAAGTGAAGTCTTCAGATTTTTGTTTATTTTAGACGAGCTTACTCTGCTACGTTTGGGGCTTCATTGGGTCCGACTTTTTGTTCTCAGCTGATTCGAATTTTTGGTTTAACTAATGCAAATTTTCCGATTTTCGGTTTCGATTTCTGTTTGACTTCTTATTATATTTAGCTCGTTGGTCTATTTGATTTTCTCTTTCGGAGCTAGATCGATTTCTTCATTTTTAGGGAACTGAGATAAGAGAGTGAAACAGGGCTTTAAGTCTAATTAGGCAATAATAGTGATAGTCAATTTGACTAGGAATATAATCATTATAATATTAAATAATTTTAATTTATACTTCCTCTTTCCTTGGTTCAGTATAAATTGCATGAAACGCACCTACTACTTTCCGTGTAAACCTATAAAATTTTATTCGCCCACCGAACGGCGATTAGAGAGGAAAGAACTCGTAAATAATAGTTTCTTCAAATAAAGATGTTGTATTATCTATTGACACAGTGGCATGCAAACAAACGTTATCCATACCTAGTAATTATATGTCTATATTGTCTGTTAAGCCCTCAGTTAATGACAACACATCAGATGGGTCATGATAGTGTCCGACGTTGTAAGGCATATCTAAACTTAACACCTCATTAAGTACAAGATGTATCTACGATAATGATATTCCATTCGAGGGCGAGGTTTTTGGTGTATTATTTTAATGTGAAATATCGTAAATATGAATTTGAGAGAACAACGAACAAAAATAGATCATTTGATATTAGAAGTTTATACATTAGTTTTATTGAGCAAATTAAAACCTGCGTGGCGATTAATTTCGTAATGGTGGGAAAATTTCGATAAAAGAAATAGGTCAATAGAATATCGGTATCATTAAGTATACTATGTAGGCGTGGCACCATTGTCACTACTCAGGGACAAGAAGGCGGTAGGTCGGAAATAAAAAGCGGAAGAATTGTAATGTAGTAAGCATTCGTACACTTTATTATTCATTTGCATCTTATGCCTATAGAAATTTAAAAACTTCAATCACAGCCCATTTTTATTAATAAATTGGATTTCCTCAGTAAAATTAAATAATCAATAAACAATTTTATTTCGTTCTTTGGTGGTATAAACTAACATGTCAGAAATGAGTCACCTGGATTCTGTTAAGATGCTATATATAGTATAATTTTTTTTTCACGATCACACTCCAGTTACATAAGAGCAACATAAAAGGATCCAATTTTTCAGCCAAATTTAGATCAAAGTTAAAAATACAAATAAAATTATAATTATCGTTATAATGCCCATGCTGATATATAAATTGATGTATACACATACAAATTGCGTTAAATAAAACTTTCAATTAATTTGCAAATATGGCATGAAAATGTGTCAAGCGCATTATGCAATGCACAATTTTATGAAGCAAATTGATTATGTACAGGTAGAGCCACGCCTATTTTTTTTAATTTAGTGGACAATTTTTTGCTTGCTATATATACAACGTGTCCCACTTAAAATGCCCCCCCCTCTATCTCCTTTATTAATTAACAAAAAATTTTGAAACTTGGCAATATTAGTAAATCCAAGGTGGTGACTCGAAATTTAAAGCTTACGTTCATTTTTCACTTCCGGTATATACCGGAAGTGATACCAACTTCCTTATTTAAATAGGGAATCCTATACAATTTTCAAATATTCGATTAGCCCTTAATTTTTTAAATACGCACATATAGCACTATGTGGGGCTGGCATCAAAACTGTGCAAGATATTACCAAAAATGACATGTGCGATAGAATGCAAGTTTACGTATTTGCTTTACGAGATTGCAGGTATTAATCAAAGATTGCCATGAGTATTAATTATCATGAAAAATTGAAACAATTGAGTATTGCTTAGTTACAAAATAGACATGTATAAACAATCTTCAAATTTATTAGTAGCAGATAGTAATAAAATTGGTTTAAAAAATGGTCTACGATAAGTTTATTAAAAGAGATATGTTTTTAATATATCAAGAATGTAGAGGAAGCGCCAAAACAGCACACAGATTGTATGGAGAGAGATATCCAGGCAGAGTAGTTCCTTCCATAAGGACATTCAAAAGAACTGCAGTTAGGTTCCAGCAAGAATGCAATTTTGAGCAAAAAAAAGAGTTAGACGTAAGACAGTAGCAACTGAGGTAAATCAAATAAATGTTATTGCGTATTTGGAGGTATATCCTTCAACTTCTGTCAGAGAATTAGCACAAGAAACTGGAATTGCAAAATCAACAATATCTAGAATTATCAGGTTGCATAAGATGCATCCCTTTAAACATAGAATGGTCCAAGAAATATTACCCAATGATTTTAATAGGCGAATTGCATTTTGTAATTGGTTTTTGGGTATGTACAATCAGAATCCTACTTTCCCTTTAAAGATTTTGTGGACAGATGAAGCGAAATTCTGTAAAAATGGTGCTGTGTACACTCAGATGCACCATTACGCTTTAGAAAACCCTAAACTAACTGTAATTAAAAGTAGTCAGCGAACGTGGTCTATAAATGTGTGGTGTGGAATTATAGGAGACGTGCTGTTAGGACCTCATTTTTACGCGGAAACCTTAACCGGAGAGCGTTATCTATATTTTCTGCAACACGTTTTAGAAGAAATGTTGAAAAACTTACCCCTAAATAGGTACAATGACTTGCACTTTCAGCAGGATGGTGCACCTGCGCATAATCATAGAATGGTTAAAGAATATTTGATTAACCGCTTTGGTGAAAAATTATCAACTACAAACTGTTTGGATGGACCTAGTAATTGGCCTGCAAGGTCACCCGACCTCACCCCTATGGACTTTTATCTGTGGGGGTATTTAAAATCCGAAGTGTATAAAACGCCCCCTGAAAATATTGAAGAAATGCAAAGAAAAATTAGGGAGCTGTGTAGATCCATAAGTCCTGAAATATTACTCAGAACAGCAATGAGTGTTGTAAAAAGGGCAAGAATGTGCGTTCAGGAAAATGGTCAACATTTCGAGAATTTATTGTAATTTGTTTATAGTTTAATTTATATGTATTGTGGTTTTATTTAGTTTTTTAGTTTTTATTTAATAAAATTACGGATGCTTACAGTTTTCTACTTGATATTAAATTATTTTGTAATGTTACCCATCTCCCTATGTTATTAATAATAATTTATTTTTTATTCGTTTACATAAAATTAATAGCTATTTATGTATCAAGTCCATAATGCAAGGCTTTAATGAACGAGTCCGGTTTATGGCCGAGCAAGAGTAACGAGTAAGGCCATAAAGAGGGCGAGATCAATAAAGCCTTATTATGGGCGAGTTGCATACAAAGCTTATGTCCGACTGCTAATTATTAACGAAAAAAATTAATTCAGTGACATTTTTATGACTGTTGTAATTTATTGTGTTGACATTGACAGTTGAACATATTAATTTGAAAACGTCAAAATCTGGCATAACAGTTGTAAAGTTAACTTTATTTTACTAGTACAATAAAGAGGTACTTTATAGCGGCAAAACCAAGGGCAAAACTATGTCCTTTATAACGCGGTCGGACTTAAAATGCTTTACAAACCTTGGGAATGTCGACGTTTAGTAAAACAAATACATAAATTTGCATTCTATCGCACATGTCATTTTTGGTAATATCTTGCACAGTTTTGATGCCAGCCCCACATAGTGCTATATGTGCGTATTCAAAAAATTAAGGGCTAATCGAATATTTGAAAATTGTATAGGATTCCCTATTTAAATAAGGAAGTTGGTATCACTTCCGGTATGAACCGGAAGTGAAAAATGAACGTAAGCTTTAAATTTCGAGTCACCACCTCGGATTTACTAACATTGCCAAGTTTCAAAATTTTTTGTTAATTAATAAAGGAGATAGAGGGGGGGGCATTTTAAGTGGGACACGTTGTATATAATAATAATAATAATAATAATAATAATAATAATAATATTTATTTCTCCACTGTGCAGATATATATACAAAAGTATACAAAAAATCAATGAAGAAAACGTCACAAATATTTAAAAATAGCAGTACAAATAAATAGTGCAAAAAACACTGCAAAGTAACATATTAAACATTAGGTATAATAAATATATAAAAAAATGTACAGATTAATTTGTACCCGTCACATATAAAAGAATATATATTATAGAAAAACTACATATATTATGTCGTATAAAATGTAAAATGTAAAAAATGTAGAGAATAAACTATTAAAAAAATTCATCAAGAGTGTAGCAATTTTTGCCTAGCAACAATTTTTTCATTTTTCGTTTAAAAATATGTATACTACCAGAAGCTCGAATATCTTCGTCTAGGGAATTGTATAATTTGCAACCTTGTTAAAGAAAACTTTTCTGGTACATAGTTGTTCTATGAGAATCAGGCAGTAAAAGATTTCTGGATCTAGTGTCATGCAAGTGCCTAACTTGATTGTTTATATACAGGGTGTGCCAATAAAAACTCCCAGGTGAAATATTTCGGAAACTGCTAGAGATTTTTGAGTTCTGTAAAAGCCCATTGCTAGAACATATAAATAGCTTTAGTTTTGAATACAAATAGTTTTTAAATAAGTTAAGGGATAGATGGCGCTGCGTTACAAAGAATTTTTTGGATGACAGGAGCTTAAAAATATAGTGCATGTTAAAGAGATTTTAATTTCAATTAGATTTCGTTCTATCAAAAATTTTCGAAAATCCAGCCGTTTTCGAGAAAATTGAGTTTAAAATTTATAATTTTTGAAAAACTAAAACCGCCGTAACTTTCTTTAAATAAATTTTAGACGATAGTTCGTTTGAAACTTTCTTCATAGGAAGGTAATGTAAATCATGTGGCTATAAAACTTTTTTTACAACTTCCGGTTAAACCGGAAATTACATTTATTGCAATTTTAAAGCGATCGCCACTGTATTATATTAAACAATATTGAATAAAAAATATGTCTTCGTAAAAAAACATCGTAATTCGACAAATGCTCCTGCATGCTTGAACCGTTTGCATGGAACATATTTTTATTCAATATTGTTTAATATAATGCAGTGGCGGGCGCCTTAAAATTGCAATAAATGTAATTTCCGGTTTAACTGGAAGTTGTAAAAAAAGTTTTATAGCCACATGATTTACATTACCTTCCTATGAAGAAAGTTTCAAACGAACTATCGTCTAAAATTTATTTAAAGAAAGTTACGGCGGTTTTAGTTTTTCAAAAATTATAAATTTTAAACTAAATTTTCTCGAAAACGGCTGGATTTTCGAAAATTTTTGATAGAGCGAAATCTAATTGAAATTAAAATCTCTTTAACATGCACTATATTTCTAAGCTCCTGTCATCCAAAAAATTCTTTGTAACGCAGCGCCATCTATCCCTTAACTTATTTAAAAACTATTTGTATTCAAAACTAAAGCTATTTATATGTCCTAGCAATGGGATTTTAGTTTCCGAAATATTTCACCTGGGAGTTTTTATTGGCACACCCTGTATACTTCTCGAGTTTATATAGACATAAAAGTTAATTTAAAATACATAATAACTTTTATGTACCTGAAGTCATATTTTCCATGATTAATTTTAATGCTTTGTATGTACGTCTACCTATAAAATAATAAAATTATATGCAGTTGGTAAATGTAAATATCTCTTTAACTTGTTTCGTTGGTTTTATTGTTTGCCGTGGTCTGTTTTTTTTGTATATTTAAGTAGTCTTGATGGATCTCTTATTATGATGAAGTTAGCTGATGGACATAGCACAACTGCCACGAAGTAGTAATAGTAGTTCATAAATTTGTGAATCATTTGTGAATTTATTCATATGTAATTTGTATTCTCCATTCTCTCTCTTCTCTACTGAGATCATCTGATTCTTAGTTTTTAACCGTATATTTGTACCGTATTTATATTAGTGATCATTGTTCTTCACCACAACAATTATTTAAAAAAATATGTTTATTATTTTTCTGCAACACAAGCACCACTTAAATAACTGCCATGCAATCATGTGGTTTGCAATGATCGATGAAATAACCATATGCCTTTCATTGAATGAGGAAGACTCATGACAACATAGTCAAACACATAACTAGCTCCATCGCCTGATCTACCCACTATGTGCCGTGAAAACATTAAGTCGTAATAATAACAACAATGAAATTGATTCGACCAGTACTTAAGAATTCAAAACAGTATCTCATCAGAGAGATGAAATTGTCTACAAAGAACTCTGCTTTTATTGTAATGTGATAAACGAATAGGTGCAGGAATGTAAGAACATATCGCTGTGAAACAAATTATCACTAGC
Source organism: Rhagium mordax (assembly GCA_963680705.1). Taxonomy (NCBI): domain Eukaryota; kingdom Metazoa; phylum Arthropoda; class Insecta; order Coleoptera; family Cerambycidae; genus Rhagium; species Rhagium mordax. The sequence continues at coordinate 16,157,603 of OY796656.1, forward strand.
TCAGCATGTAAAGACTTTTCTTAATTAACCTTGATGATATTATACATTTGCTGTTCTAATCAATCATGTTTCTCTCTTTAAGAAATATCAGAGAAGCATTCGGTTACCGGTTTAAAACCAAATTAAATCAACATAGAAGTCTTCAACAGCCTATCTCAGTAAACCAGAACATCAGCTTAGCCCTTTATATGAATCAATCATAACAGCAATAAAAAATAGTTTCTAAATATTCGAAAATTCACATTTTATATTAAGATACTAAATATTATTAGAATAATCATGCCCAAATTAAACACAGCAAATAATCATTATTATTCACAACATAACTTTTATGAAAGTGTTTAGAACAATATTTCCTCATAAAACTTATTATTTATAAAATTATCACCATAATGAATCAATAATTTGCTGGTCCAGTTCTAAAAAGGAACGTGAAACTGTTTCATTTTTTGCCATTAATGATGTTCACTTTTATCTGGGTTAACGCTCTAGAAAAATTAATGATAATAATTATTATGAAGCTTCTTTAGTAATTTTTTGGGTGGTCCTTAAATTTAATTATGAATGAAGGCGCGGTTTATTTAGATATTTTGATAGGTATATTAACAGTTTCATCAGCGTGAGAAGAAACACTTTCATTTGAACAGAAGAATTTATGAAATATTTTAATTCGGTAGTAGTAATAGATTAATATACACGAAATTGATTACAAGCAAAGAAAGTAGAATAATTTGCAAATACGTAAAATATAATAAGATAAAAGTCCAAAAACTGGAAAATAAATATTTTTGTTAAAGAAACATTCGTCTATGAATTATTTTGTCAAAAGCAAACTGAACTTATCAGAAAGTTTCAGAAGCAAATCTAGCGGATATTAGTTTTTTTTTTGAAAAATTCGTTTGGAATTTTCAAGAGCATGTATTAGTTATATTTAGAGATGAATTTAAATTACACTATATTGACCAAAGCAAAAGAAACTGCAGAAGCTATTCAGCTATTAAAGATGCTGTTATTGCAGTCCCATCTACTTCAGTGATGATCAAAGTCAAACCATGAAAGATACTGGTGTTATTGTTTGGAAAATTATAGTCGAACCTACTGACCAGGATATTGGGAAGACCTTGGAAGGAGAAAGAAATAAACTCATCTTTGACTTAGGTGGTGGTAATTTTGATGTGTTCATTATTTACCATCGACGAAGAATCTGAATTGTAAACATTACAACCTAAAATTGACAACCTATCCATGACGTTGTTCTAATTGGTGGTCTTACAAAAAATTCTTCAATTGAACAATCATCTTAGGATTTCTTCAGTGGCAAATCTTTCAAACTTTCGTTAAATCCAAAAAAAGCTGTTGCGTCAGTTAAAGGCACTATTTTCAGCAGTAACTGATTCGAAAATCCAGAGTATACTTTTAGTAGCACACTTTCCTTAGATATCGAATCTGCTGATAGTTCTATGACGAAGATCATTGAACCAAGTGCTAGAATTCCATCTAACATATACAGCTTGCTTACTTATAATAATTAACAAGATGATACTCTTCAGTTTTTGGAAGAGGAACCACAACATCCTTCTGTGCATATTTGATTTGACTGAAATTTCTTTAACACCTTGGGGTGTCTAAATTGGAGGAACCTATAATTTCTAGCTATAAAGCGTTTAAAAAAAAGTCCAGAATAAGGTGAATCCTTGTTCAGGAGTGAAGTAATGTTTTGGAAGAGTTCGTTATACATAAAGAAGTGATCTAATGTGTAAACTCCTAAATATATTTTGACCCTCAACATCCAAATAGACTAATTGGTTTGTGAAATAAACATAATAGATGATCGGTGTTGAAGGTGTCCTTTCTAATATTTGATTTAGAGTTTGTAATTAAAATTATTGCTTTTATTTCTTAAATAATTTTTAAATGTTTTCAGGCAACAGGCAAATAAATTTATTGCTATTCTTCTCTACCGTTTTTATTTTTTTCTTTATTTCAACACTCTGAGAAGTAATAAAACACATCCAGTTAAAATAATCTTAGTTAGAAAAATAATTAAAATTTTTCACATCGACCGTAGAAAATGATCAATCACGCCATAAGATTCTTAAAACCTGAAAGTTTCCACTATAGAGAATTTTTTATGTACTGCTAAAAAATTCGTGTAAGTGCAAACATAATAAACGTATACAACGAGACCACTTTCTTTCCTCAACGGCGCGCTGGAAGCGAGCAACTTTCCGCCAAGAGGAGAATAAACAAAAAACAACTGCATTAATGACAGTGTAGTATGAAAAAGTTAATATGTCATTAACGGATAAAATATATTTCATAAAACGACTGCGGTGGGAGCGAACGTGATTTGCGGTAGTGAGAGCTGAAATATAGGAAAGTGGTTTTACTTCTCCGCATGTCTTCTTTTGGTTGACTCGAATCTCGCCTCGTGCTGGGTTACTTTAACTATGAAAGTTCAACACGATTTTCGTATTGTTTGAGCAAATCATTTATTGAAAGAGAAACATACGCGACGAGTAAAAGTGATATACGCGGGGACGGACGCGAGTTTTTATGTTTGTGCAGGCGATGTGTTTCTGGTTCTGTGTTACATTTTGTTGTTCTGAGCGGATATAATTTGGATGCCTTATTGTAAGTCATATTAATAAAAAATTATTCTCGTAATATATATTATTTTTAGACCAATATAAATTTTTTTATATAATCCCTTTATACTCGAGTGTTTATTCTTATTTCTTCCTTATTTTAAAAATTTATTTTAAAGTGACTCTGAGTGTTCGTCTGTCTATAGACACGATAACATACTAATTTGGGTTTTGTGCAAAAGTAAACTATTCATAATTCTATATCTAATATACCTCTGACAGCATAATTTCAGAAACACTTTGATGGAATTTTTACACAAAAATTTGTCTCTTTCCATGTTTATTCAAATTAAGACGTATAAATTTGAAAAATCATAGTAGTGCAAATGTGAATGTTAAAAGCAGCCAATGGTAGCGAAATATATTTCCTTTTCAAAATATTGTCATACTTGTCTACATCTATCAAAAGGGCAGCCTATTTAATTATCAATAAACTTCTTGGAATTTTATAAATGCCAAAAAATTTATCAAAACCATTGGAGTAATGAATAATATAAAGAGGAGCAACTGAGCAGGTTTCGTGATTTTACTTTTAGATTTTTTTGCCAATAGCTTCAGGATTGTCATAAATTTTTAGTGCTACTGGAAGGTATTTGTAAAAACTGAAGACAATCCTAAAGTTATTGGCAAAAATACAATACCAAAGTTTCGAAACCTTTTTGGTTCCGCCTCTTTGTTATTCTTCACTCAATACCCAAATTCTAATATGCATCAACATCGTCTAAAGCTCTCTGGGATAACAATATTCTTCGATATCTTTTAATTTGGAGATATCTTGATAATAATTGAAATACGTTAATTTGTTATTTTTCCACTTCAAATGATTGTAACCCCGATAAGAGGCATTTTGGACATAAAACATATTTATTTTTAGAGTTGTGTGTGTTATTTAGGTTTAAAATTTTCAAGATTCCAAGTTGTCAGAACAACTTTTTTAAATACAATAATCATCATAGTCTTAGTAATAATAGAGTTCTCGAAAGTTAAAATGTGGTTATATATAAATAGCAAGTTGTTTCATATAATTACTCTTATACCAAGGACAACATACTTAAAATATCTTTAAAACTATATCTACCAAGTATTATACGTATACGAAAACGTTCAGCACACAATAAATTTTATCGAATTTTAATCTACAGGGTTACATAATTTCTCTTGTGAAATAATTTACGTATAAGATTCTTGATTATCTCTTTTGATATTTAATATTAAGAGTTACCTGCCATTTATTTTATTTAAATATTTGCATATGCATATATAAGCGTATATTTTATATGAAATATGGCTACAACGGCGTTTTTATCCTTGCAATAAAAAACAAATCAAATTAAGGAACCTTGTCATCTCTAGTTCTCAGAATAATTAAATTTAATTTTACATTTAAAATATATGGTGTCTATCAGCGGAAACATTTAGATGTCACCTGTTGTATTAATAAGTAAAAAAAAGAATAAACAACAAAGTTAAAACATCTGTGAGAAATATAAAGTTATACGGTTTCAAAGTTGCCCATATAATTTAAATATTTATGTAGTTTGCCCGCCATGTGGGTGATTTAAACTTTTTACGTTGACACCAAAGTATACTTCGCTTTATATATCTAAAACCTATTGCTCTAAGATTATACATCAATCTAGTATTTTTGAGAATAAGGGCCACCACTGTCTCCTTAAGCCTAAATATTACGGTCAAGCCACTTGGAACCCTACTGAATTAACTTTGAGTTCATAATTTTACCAATGTTATCTTCAAAATCATTAATTGAAACTGATTCTTCACTTGGTATTAAAAACACCAAATCTAAGCCACTGTTGGTCTTGCAGTCCCCTAAATGGAGAAACTCCTAATTAACTCATCTCCCGAGATTGGGGAGTTATATATCTGCTGCACTGCGCAAATTTCTAAAAATCATTTGGAAAACAATTAAACCATGGACATCGTTAATGGATGAATCATCAAACAGATTTATTTACTACTCACACATTAAATATACATATTAGTTTTGCAATTGCAATCAGTATTTTGTGTTCTTACAGGACTATGTTGAGATCTGTTTCAGTTTTCATTATGTTCAAGTTGTCTATCTAGAGATAAAATGATTTCTTATAAGCTCCGTAGAGTTGAAACTCCTTTTATTACAAGAATTTAATATTCAAATTGTACGTTTGAGATCTCTAAATTGACTTTAAATTAGAGACAATTTATCCGTATAAATATATTTATTCATGGTAGTTTTGTAGTCACCTTAAGATCATAGGTATTTAATTATAAGTTCCACTTGGTTTAGATTTGGATTCAGTAAGATTTTAATTCTATGAATAAATTAGAATTTCTATCATCTGCTAAATTTATGCATGATGTTCTCTGGTTGGAACAAATAAGGAAGACGAACTGAGGCGATTTTTTTTTAGTAGTCAAAACATTGTTATGCAAATTATAATTCAATGTCAGTAAATAAAAAAAATATTGATTTTATTGGTATACATTTAGATAACTTGTTCTACTGGCATTTGAAATGCATCAGGAATTCTTGAAATTTATAAACTTTTAACTTTATTGGCGTCTGATGCGTTGGAAATTTAAATTGATTTATAACTCATTTATTTGGCAAAATATTTAGGAAAAAACAATATTCGTCTGATAAATCCCATTATTTTATCCGAGATTTTATCTTATCACTTTTCTTTCATAAAAGCATCTGAGGTTTGTGGTTATTCAATTTTACCTTCACTTCCACCCTCCAATTTTAATATATTATTTAATAGCAGGCACTACTTCTTCATGTAGAATTGTTTGCTTATGCCAGAATTAATATTAAACATTTTAAAAGTGATCCTAACATTAATAATTTATAAGTTTAAAATATTTTGAACCAGTTTATAAACTTATTCACCACCTGTTGTAATAAAACTAGGTAGGATCCAATAATTTAGTTTTAATGCTAGAACTTCATTTGAAAAACACATTAGTTTAAAAATACCACCAGTGATCTCATGTATAATTCACGTATATTTGCAAAACATGGCGTTAATTGTTTAGCTACATCGTAAATTTCGTTAAGTGGTATAGAATCAATTAAAAATAAATATGCACCCAAATTTCTATTATTATGGAATGGACTGTAGAATGTCTCGACGTAACTGATACGGACCTTGTCGTTAACGGTCTGTTTACCAATGTCTATGAATGTACTCGTCGTTTGTCACTTAATATTTGAGACACAAAAGTATATGGGATAAGATATAAAATACATTCTTTTATTATCAATGCTTTACACATTTCTAAGAACACATATTTTGTATCGAATATTGGATTAAAAATAAGACAGTATTAAACAATTTTCTTCACCATACTGCCCATACTGGATTGCTAAAGAAACACAGTTCATGAAGATTTTTAAATTGCCATAATACCCAAAATTATGCATATATTTCTGATTAATTGTAGCATGAGATTTGAATCACCTACTTTCAATAAAACTCGTATACTTATTCATTATGCATACGTCTATTTGAAGTAGGTAATAGTAGTAATAATAATAAATGAAATACTAAGCAAATTTTCCATGGCATATGATAGTATTAGGAGCTAAGATTCACTCGTATTGCTAGTGGTAGATCATGAAACTGCAGGACCAAATCATCCTCGAATGGCTTTGTTCTCATATTCGGCTTTAGGCGAGAAAATCGAAAAGTAACTGACACAGAGTTAGGTACTTGACTTCCGCCACTGAAATTAAAACTACGGAACAGAAAAACCTACTAACGCATCACGTCAGTAAATCCATACATTGTATCTTCTACGACAACATAGAGCAACTAATTACTTAACAAGTTAGTGCTCCTCTACGATCAGACCAATGTAAATGTATGTCATCGAGTTTTTAGCACCTGCTGATATCGTGAAGGAAAAGGGAAAATTAACTAATTACCAAGATGTCCGCTCCGAGCACCACACCAACTGCTACATGGTCAAGATGATATTTTTGATAACCAGTGTATTCGGAGTTATGATTCGGTATAAAGACTATTTTGTTCAGCTGGAAATCTACAGAGTGGTTGAAAGACCAAATGTAGTGGGCAATCATCTGCCCTGGATATGGGTCAGAAATCTACAGTCTTAACCCTGATAAATGTGGGGTGTGACTGCAAATAATTCTTTGACATTACCACCGCAAGGGTCTGGCCTTATGGGGACTGTCCAGCATCGGGTAAAAAGAATACTCTCTGTGCACAAAAATCTTTTTAAAGAAAAATTCGGATTTAGACTTGGATACATATTTCTGATAAAAAGTATGGAGATGGAGGATATACTTAAAATCTTAAGGTTTTCTTCCTTAAATTTTATTTCAGTTACAGTTATACATACTAAATGGTTAACTTTGATGATGGTTAAAGAGATAGAGTGTAGAAAGTCAACTAAAGGAGGGAAAATGAAAATTTGTGGTGAAATAAAAGATACCACTATACTCCTGAAAATTTTGATGTTCCTTTCTTAAGAAAATCTATAAATGTTATTTTAACTATTTCCAAGTCACTGAAGTACCTCCCCGAAAAATCCTAGCTCCAACAATTTACAGTCTATTGTGGAGTCCGATTCATCTAAATCTGAAGCAAATTATAAATAAATTCTTTAATTTGCTTCAAAATTTTTGATCGTACTATCGAACTTTGCAACCAAGTACGTAGATGTCATATTATGACGATGTATATTGTAGAAAAAAAAATCTTTCAACAGAGCTGCAGGAGGAAACACCGTCTACATAACGAATTATCTCATCTACACGAGCTATAGTAAAAAAACTCTTCACCTAATGAGTCAATTGAAATTCCAACCCACACCATCACAGTTCCAACTTTGTGTTCCTGTACATTCTTTACTTTTTACATGCCACGTTGTCGCCACCCTATTACCATTCTTGAATCAGAGTGTAACCCAAATTATGATTCATCTGTAAACAGAACCATTGAGTAAAAAATAATAAAGAGTTGCAACTGTCAAGGTTTCGAGATTTTAGTATTGTATTTCTTTGCCAATAAATTCTTGATTGTCATCAATTTTTAGTGCTACGGGAAGGTATTTGTACTGTGGCTGTATAGCCCTTAAAATTGAAGACAATCATGAAGCTATTGGTGAAAAAATACAACACTTAATCTCGAAACCTTGACAGTTGCGCCTCTTTATTATTTTTACTCAATGACAGAACATATAGTCAATTTTGGTGTCCGTGTTCTTGTTGGAGCATCTCGGGAGACTATTTTCTAAACTAGTTTCATAGAAGAGATAGACTACTATCTCTTGCCACCATTATAAATTTCATCAGCTTGCCAGATCCGAATTGGTATATTTGAAACACTGACTGGAATTGCGTCAAATAATTTGAGTCCTAGAATTATCCCTCTCGATGGACCTAATTGTCGTTTAGTTACTTCTACATGTTCACGACGTTGTATTTATAAATGCAATTTCAAATGTACACTATGTCATCCTGTCGTGCGTTATTCTCCATCATGTACTCGGTCCTTAGCATTCCATCCTGTCTGGAATAACTAAACCTAAGAAAGAAGATTTTTTTGGAGAAGACCATAAAACAGGCACCTATACAATTTATTGCATTTTAACATAAATCGGTAACTACTTTAGTAAATATCCCACTACGGGCGCATGTATTTTCCTATGCTACCTAAATCAAATACCCCGTGAAAGTTGCAACCAAAATCTGATCCTGATTGGTAGTGATTGAATTTGAAACTAATTTAGAACAAATGAAAAAGATTTATTTTCAATTTCTAAATACTCAACACGTCCTTACTGGAATATTTCTATAATAATTTTTTGTATACTAATTATTATTGAATCATAAGTATTACTAGCCTATATTTGATATCGATTTTGATTTGTAATGTTGCTTGTTAATGGACAGGTTATTCTAATCATCATCCATCACCGAAACTGTGCCTACAAATTTAATGGGAAGCATGGGAGCAAAGAATAATCACACTGTTCGGAGATTCTAATTAACAGAGAAATATTAACAATATGGATGAGTATCGTGCAATATTTACAAAATCAGAACCAGAATTTCCACAGATATTTTTTGACTTATATAATATACTTATCTAATATATCGATTCGAGGAAAATTACTCGCAACCTATCCATTTCTTTACAGTAAATCCAATTCAAGTCCAAAATAAAAGGTTTCTATTCTTAATGTCTATTTTTAATATATTTGCCATTTTTTTTCAATATGAACACAATACCTACCTACATAAATTAGACACATAAACTTTGCTCTCAAACATTTTTAAAGTGTCAGTTCCTTATTCTTAATGTAGACATTAATTATTAATCGCGAACCGGGACCTTTGAAAAAAAAATTATTACTAACTATTATTAGATATAACAGTGTTACAAATTTTATAATTTATAATAATATTAATTATTATTATTTTAATATGCGGAATGTGTATAAAATATAAGATATTTTTAATATTTTATTTGGTTTTCATCTAATAATTTAAACAACAAATGGTTTTTAATAAAGTCGATGTTTTGAAATAATTTATTTCATCATTAGAATATTAAAACTAATCTGTCATAAAAATGCAAATAAGACCAACGAAAATAAAAAATGTTTTATAAAACATATTCAAACATTTCTATAGTATTCTTAACTCTTATTCAACTGAGTTTTGGTGAATAACCTCAAGATGGTTGGAGCTGTTATCTATATAATTTGAATACTGATGTTTCTATATTTTTTTAACATAATGATGGTTACCACACCACTTCATGTAATTTGTAACTGGTGATTATTTCACAGCATAAGCAAACATAAGTGTATACTAAATTCAAGTTTATTTATTTATTTTTGCGGTACAGCTTGAGAAGCTCCCTTAGCTTTCTGAAACGTGGACTTATTAAAACTATTTATTATTCAGCTCAGTAGAACTTGCTCTCAAAATAATAACAGCCTGTTATTGGGGAAGCAATATATCAAAATATGCTAATATTAATATTAATTTTACTACGCATTTTAATTTTCTTCTCTCAGTTTGTATGTTATTTTCTATAGTTGCCAGGAAGTGATGCATTTCTATGGAATTTTAAGTGAAATTTTTCATATTTGAACATCTACGATGACACCATTTTCAGCGACCGCTCTTCAGATGACAATAATAATCTTGTCTGGGTATCATAACCTTAATTAATTTTTAATTATAAAGACATGCTGCCTATTAAACTCCCATTTTAAACGCTATTAAATATACATAATTAAGTTTAAAAAATAGTTAATGAAATGGTAGAAAGCGACGATGATTATTTATGTTGCGTATTTTGTTCAGTATCTACTAAAAATATTTTACTATAAATACTAGTTTAAAATACTATACGTAGAAGTTATTCACGAAATCAACAAAGTAGGACACCACAAATTGACGTGTAAATATTATAATTTGATAATGATTAAAAATTACGCGTATGGCTGTGGCAGACTTGTTCATAGAGGTATTTTAAATAAATTCTTACTGAATAAAATGAACCGACAAATTAAAAAAATAATACTATTCTCGAAATGGCTTACTATTTTGTGATAGATAGATAGATACATTGTTGATGTTAAATTTGAGCCATGCTTTTAAATTTTATATTCTTACAATGATATAGGTACAATGCATTATACATACACGTCGCTTTGGAAAACTTAGTTACGGAACAAGGTCAGATTTTTAACAATAATTACAGTATATCTTGACAAACTGGTCTGTGTTATTTATTTTGTTTCAAAGCAATTAAATTATATTATTATTATCCAATATAAGTAAATACTACAATAGGATTATTCGCATAGTACTAAAATCCATGTTGTCAACAACATGGTAACATGATTATTGTGTAATAACAGCTAAACAAACATTTGCTGGACATTTGTCCGAAAATAAATTGGAATAAGTCCTCAAATTTAAATAAATTCATTGCAGAATGGACATTAATGTATTGCAGTAAATGACAAGAGCTATTTGCTGTTATTATAAACACCAACTGAATAGATGTGTGTACATTATTTTTATTTCCATCCATTAACTTTAGGATTTAATAATAATATAATGCGGCACATAAATATTGTTTAGATTTATTACACATTTTATATAGTTTTTAGGATTCTGTTGGTTTTTCACAGCAGAAAAAAAAATTATTAAAGAATAATTTATAACTATTGGATAATAATTTTTTTGGTAGATCGGTAGAATATCATTATTTGATATACACCATATCAAACTCTCATATTATATTTTTCACAATAATTGTTGTCGATCCGTTTACTTTTAAACAAGCCTTAAAATAATCTTTTACCAACTACAAAAACGACAAACTGTGTATTGCCCTAAATACATTATCGACTTTTTTGGAAACTAATTACATTTGTTTTCGACTACACTTTAAATTCAGTGATTTCCATGCACCATTAATTTTGTCACGAATTGGGCACAGCATTTGTGATTTGTCTGGTGCTGTAATTAAATCCGCATTAATAGTAAGGTAATAATTTGTTAATAATTCGTAATTAAACTCGATATTAAACGTTTAATGAGGTGTATTGTATCGCAGAGTAATCGCAATAATCGTAAAATACACAAATATCCAACCGCCTTCACTGGTAATATCGGCAGTAATAATGGATTACTTTTTTGTGCAAATTGAGTTGTAATAGGACGTCGATACCGACACTGTTAATAATACACAAATCGGAATTTCTTATTTAATGGCATATATACAGTGCTTGTTAAAACAAAATATTTAGTAAAAATAGTAGTAAGTATGTAATACTCATACCATTTACAAAAAAATTCTAAAATAAGAAACGAATTAAGCAAATAAACACAATTTACAGATATCGATATGATATCAACACAATCAGATGGCAGTATATTGCTCAGTGTTGTCTTTAAATTACATCATATAAATTCTAAATTGTTTGTAATGCATAACTTCCCTTACTTACCTTAATTACCTTACTTACCTTACTTACCTTACTTACCTTACTTACCTTACCTTACCTTACCTTACTCGCCTTACTTACCTTACTTACCTTACTTACCTTACTTACCTTACTTACCTTACTTACCTTACGTACCTTACTTACCTTACTTACCTTACTTACCTTACTTACCTTACTTACCTTACTTAACTTACTTACCTTACTTATCTTACTTACCTTACTTACCTTACTTACCTTACTTACCTTTCTTACCTTACTTACCTCATTTACATTATTTAACTTATTTAGCTTCTTAACTTACTTACCTGACTTAACTTACTCATCTTACTCACTGTTTGAACGTGAAATTTTGGCATGAGTACGTAATTCTGTCTTCCCCGCTTGTGAACGCCTCTTTACGAACTGGGGACTGTACAGGGTGTTCCACATAACAGGCTCACTCGATATCCTGGCTTTATTATTGGGCTAAAAACCAAAATCTATTCTGATGTATTTTTTTATAAGGAATTCGATTTTAAGGTTGAATAAGGCGATAGAACCTCTAATATACGAGGTATTGCCAGAAAACTGATTTTCCTAATTTTCTTCATCTTGTATATTATTAGGGAAATCGATATGGTATATTATTGCGAATATAAGGGCATATGCCATTCATTTAGCCGGAAATAGCGAAAATCCGACATAATTTTCACGCAAACTGTATATTTTGAAATAATTGAAAAGTAGCTAATCTCCTGATTTCAAAAAATATAATACATTTAGTTTCAAGCTTTCTGCGTCAATTTTTAGAAAAATAGGTACCTACTATAATTAGCTTATTTTATTATTTATCGCATTTTTTTGCCACTGTCTCGAAAACTACTAAAGATAATGGATATGTGTTATATATTAAATAAACAGGGAACACAGAAAAATAGGCGCTAATGAGCGAAAAGAATTAAATATAAATTTTTTATTTGAGAAAGCACTCGCAAGGGTTTGTCGATAAATGAGACTCTGATATTTCTCTTGTGGCAGTCGGCTGCATGACTGGCTGCATGACTCTTTTTCTACAACGATACTGACATGAGGGTATCACAATTAATAGTGTCTAAATAAATAATATTTAAACGCATTTACAGATATAATTAATAAATACGGGAACAAATACCAAGTAAATCTGTAAAAAAATTAAAATAGAACAAAAATTAACAGTGGGCTTAAATTAAATTAAAACTCGATTATTAAATTAATAAATTTAAAAATCAACTCAGGTACAACAAGGATAAAATAAAATAATCCTCTTAATAAAACAAATAACGAGAAACTTACGTATGGTATACTCAATAGTTTAATACAAGTTTATAAAAAAGGGATATTATATCGAAGAACCATCTTCCTAAAATAAGCTGGAGAACACCTGATGCAAAAGAGGTCAACGAGCCACACGTAAACAAAGTTTCAGCTACGCTAAAACACACCAAACGTAAACAAATTAAAGGCGAAAATAAAGTAAATGCATTGTGCTATGTTTCTTTAAAATAATCAACAAATATGGACTTTCTTTCTATAAATTTCTATTAAAATTGTAATTAAATAGTATAAGACTCACCTGTGAAACCTCCAGTCTAGTCAAATGACTAGACGCAATGTAAATTAGATCCTAAGAAGTGTTGTGTAGTGATCTTCGAAAGGTTCAGTAATGTTTCGTCAAAGTGAACGGCAGGTCAAAATTTCATCTCACGTAATATAAACAAATGGGTATCCACAGATTCGTTATCATATAAGGATGATGAAAATGACATAATTTCATAGGAAAATTATATAATAAAGTTAAAAAAGGCAGAAATACAAACCATAGTGACAGTTGGGAATCAAGAAATCCTTGGTTTGGCAAATTTTCTGCATGTTCCTTAGAAACGAAACAAAAAGAGAGTTGTTATTGGTTAGTGAAAGAAGCAAGTCCACGTCCAGATCGCAGGACTTTCAAATGATGGGTCAAGGTCAAATGCGAAAAAGTAACGGAATAGCAGCTTCAACTTACCAGAAATAAAGATAAAAATTATCCTGATTAACGAGCAGCCACCTGATTGGTCGAAATCCAAAATTGCATCCAAGGCCTATTTGATTTACGCAAATCCAGTAAACGGTGCAATAAATTCTAGAACAGTCAGCCATCATATCTGGACCACAAGTGTCAAAAACTTAAAACAGGTCTGCCAATTCAAGTGCAATTAAAACGACTCGGTAACCCGAAAGTGCAGAGCGTACTCTGAACTGAAATTTTAAACCTTAAGTTTATTAATTTTGTTAATATCCAAAAGGACACTGTCCTATATCTGTTGTAGATTTAATTAGTTTTAATTAGAGCAGGGACATAGGTTAAGAAACGTTCTTGCTTTTGACTGTCAGATATTTGCAATAAACCTAACATTTTGAGTGCCATCTACATTTATTTGAAATAACTAAAGCATACATCTAGCTGTCAAATAGTAAAGTGATATTCATTCTGATAAAGATCCCTAACTTTTCCAAATCCTCACAAGTCAAATGAAAACAAACCAGCGCGAATTTTAAAAATAACCTTTATTCAACAACAGTACAACAGCAGATTTATAGGTAAGATATTTCTTCGATGGGAGAAGGGAACCCCCAAAGGCCCTGAAAGATAAAAGAGTAATTATAGCAAACCTATAGTTAGTTTTACGTAAATTGTCATAAAATCATACGCACTGTCAGCAGAGGCGGACTGATCGTAAGCCATAAGGTCGATTATTCAAAACTATATTCAATAAATTAAAAATATTTCTTTTGAACAAACTACATTTGCGATTTCTATAGAAAATAAATTTAAATTTAAAAACTAAAGAACTAATTACTATAGCATGCATTAAAATATAAAAGAGAAATTAATATCCAAACGTGCAAAAATCTGCAAATATAAAAATCTAAAATTTAAACTTACCTTAAAATTCAAAAATAAAATCGACAAAAATCCGTAAAAAGAATAAAAATTAAAAATAAATAAACAATATAATAATATTCCCCATATCATAACATATTACTTGGCGCCCAACGTGGGGCCCAAAAGAAAGAAAAACAATAAAATAAAATTAAAAATATAAATAAAAAAAAAATCCCCTATCATTACACAACACTGTCTTACTTGCCATTCTTACCTTACTTACCTTACTTAACTTACTTACTTCACTTACCTTACTTACCATACTTAAAGTCGGGCTCACCAATGTTTGCGGCTGACTTATTACTTACAGAAGATATTACGGACATGCATGCTGTAATACTAAATATCTCATATGCACATTTAGTACAGTTTGATCAACTGCACTAAACGTGCAAAGAAGATATTTAGTATTACAGCGTGCATGTCTGTAATATCTTCTGTAAGTAATAAGTCAGCCGCAAACATTGGTGAGCCCGACTTTACCTTAGTTACCTTGCTTGCGTTACTTACTTTATTTACTTTATTTAGCTTACTTTCCCTACTTACATTATTTACTTTATTTAACTTACTTGTCTTGACTTATTTGACTTAAAAAACATCTTTATTTATAAAATTTATGTTTCCTTTAAATATTGAGAAATGAAAATTTTAAAATATTTACTCTAAATGCACATTTTTGTTAAAAAATAACTGCGTTGAATTAGTGGAAAATACTCTGTTTGTATTCCTAGAACATTGTCCGGATCTTGTTAGTGAATGGTAAATTACAATAAAAGTATTCAATTTCAGAATGTTCGTCGAAAATAGAGCACGAAATAATTACTTACCTTTCCATACTGGATTTTATATATATCGTAATAAATAAGTGAAATATTGTATCTTATATCTTATTTAAATAATTATAAGCAGTCTTCCTGCTCTGAATTGGA
The DNA here is from genome assembly GCA_963680705.1 of Rhagium mordax. NCBI lineage: Eukaryota > Metazoa > Arthropoda > Insecta > Coleoptera > Cerambycidae > Rhagium > Rhagium mordax. The sequence goes on from OY796656.1 coordinate 16,173,130, forward strand.
TTACAATGTTTATATACACCCAACTCACGAATTCTGTTTCCATTGCAGATCCGGATGCCAATTACATCTGAAGTTAAGTTCTTGTGGTCCTGTCGCTGGCCATATTGACAGTTTCAAAAGCCGTTTCTCCAGCTCCCGTTTAATTAAACACCCAGTGTAAACAAAGTAAATATATGTATGCAAACAAGGTCGTTGGTCATTTAATCTCGAAGTCGAAATTAGATTAGTCAGTCCAAATAACGATCTAAAGTGTTTGTGGATGTGTTTAATATTGATTGTAAGTGTTTGTTCTGTGAACTGGTTATGAATATTTTAAGTGACTAATTATTCGTTGAAATTAACCACTATTGAAGCAAAATGGAGACCGAAGAACTTATTAAGCTTGTTGACGGGATCTACAAGGTAAGAATTTTATTTCGATTTATTATTAACACAATTGAAAATGACTAGAGCCAATCACATTCGTGAATAATGATCTAAATATTATTGAAGCAAAGACCTTTCTAATTTAAAACAGGAACATAAGAGTTTAAAAAATATACATGCAAAGGGTCTATTTTGTTGCAACATAGTTACAAGAATACCATCAATATCACGGTACAAAAAACTGAAAGAACTCTTAGAGCTACTTATGTAGTCCATCAACATGCTTATGCTATTATGAGATAAGTTAACAAAAATAAAATAACAAGCAGTGTTTTTTATTTTTCTGCTGTCATTTGAATTTTATCGACATTACCATCATACAAATGATGCGATTACCAATGCGATAAGAACCAAACTTTGAAAACAAAGCGAAAAAACTTTATTTACCTTAGGAGATGCAGTTCTCTTATACCGCATACCACTTGTAAACCTAAATTTAGTTATTTGGTAAATTAAGCACGCAGCCTACATAATTTTTATCTTTTCTGTACATCCTTCTACAGTAGGTACTTTTAAGTTTTTTCAACCATACTTAATTGAAGGTCAGGTAATAAACCTCTGAACAATTGTTAGTCATAAGGTGCGTACTTCAAATTGGTACAGAACTTTTTTCCTCCAATTTAATAATAAATAATAGGTGTTTGATATGTTTTTTACTTCCGCTTTAATGGTAGATTATTTGTTAAAGTAACACGGCATTGATATCCAGGAATATGTGTATATAATTATAATGAAAAAAGAATGGTGACAATGAAATACAACAAACGGGAAGGCAGAATTTAAATTATATAGGTGATAATGTCCATGATTTTTAAGTAATAAGCTTAATAATTAACACGCGAAGTCCTTGCTACGGACAAAAATCCTAATGAGATGATCGAAACGTCAAGATTTCAAAATATTCAACGCGGAAGAGAACTCTTCCTCAAGCCATCGGCTCCACAAAAACCTTCGAATTAGAATTTTTCTTTGTCATGTAGATAAATTTAGTTAAACTATACAAAGTATTACAGCTAACAGTATAACTAAAAATATTTTTTTACTCTTACAAAAATTATTTAGTTCGGTGCTTTCTTTGGAACAAAGAAATTTAAACATCACCACGAAGACATCCTCCTATATTTGATTTGATTCGACAAACGTCCATTACCTAACACCCCTGTGGTTCCGTACATAAAAGAACCTGAATGCCCACATGGTATTGCCGGACGTCGTTACGAAACGGCTTTAATTTATTTACTTTTGTGGTACCGCGTTGTGTTCCTGTCAGGGTATCTACAGATTAATCGGGCAAACACTGACCCAGTTGTGGCATTATGGGTTACAATGTCAACGCTGAATATATGTTTGACTAACGCACACTTTGGCGTGGGCGGCAAACCTTCGATGTCACTGATGTAGGTATTTTTATTTGCAGATACTGAAATGGTTTAACGATAAGTAAAAATTCAAGTTGATTGTAAACCTTTAGAAATATAAATAATCTGTCGTGACGCACGTGACTTAGCTTTGTGTAGGAATGTTAATGCCGTTTAAATTAGAGGTACTGGATGATTTCTGCAGTGTTTTATTTCTTGGTTCAAATATAATTTTATACATTGCTTCTTGTTGCTGTTTTTATAAGTATTTTTCTAATCACATACAATGCAGAAAAATAAATTTCGGTATTAGATTATAATATCTTTTGATATCAGTACAGGATGCTTATTCAGTTGGCAAAATTACAACCGGCTACCTGCAAGAGCTAGTATACTACGTTTCATTGATGTAGCATTTGTTTACCTAATCATAAACTTAATCGTGACTAAAGCATAAAGAGCATCGATTACTGATCATGCCAATGCCATCACTGCACACTGAGAAAAGCCCCAGCAATAAATTCTTTGCTAAGATTTTTTTAACTAGAGTAGCAATAATTTTATTTAGGTTCAATATATCTGTTCACTACATCAGAAAAAATCTCTTTACTGCGTCTTTGTATCTGCCCTTTACTAGAGCACTAGAGCATTTAGCTATACCATTAATAATAAATGTTTTACTAAAATATGCTGCAATAAAAAAGAAATTAAGTAGGGTAGTAGAAAAACCTTGCAATGGTAGTGAAACTTTTTGCTTTAACCATAACCATTGTCTATATAATGCCATAACTATACAATACTGCATGTTGTGACGTCATCAGACGCAGTCGCAGATGAGCCATATCTTCAGATTCGATGATCTTATTAGCGGCCATATTTTTTCGAGGAGGGGAAGAATAATATTTTAATATTGTGCATTTATTCACTTTCATACTGATCCAGAGGACGAAAAATGTATTATAATAGTAATATCCTGTGATAATACGTGATTTAAAACTATTTTTTAGGAAAACCAGATTATCTTAATTAAGGAGCTAATTAAATACCTCAACGATTAATTTCTAAATATAAGGAATATTTGAGGCGCGCGGACTCTAAAGAGGTATCTCATCCATATTTAACGAAAAAGTGACACCGGCACATAATTTTAGCACCCAGCAGTGGTTCTATGATGCAAATTAAAGAAGTACAGATAAAATTCACGTAGACATATTATGTATTTCTAATATAGATATATCCTACAGTTAGTAACATAATTTGGTCTTATATGTACGGTGGTAGTAATAAAGCTATTAAATGGTAATAAAAATCTTTGCCAGGAATGACATAACCTACTTTATATTAACAGTAAAGCTTATTTTCGGTGGCTAGATGAAAAACATTTTATAAAGTAACTTTACTATTGCAGTAAGGTAAGTTTAGCAAAGCGAAATTTACTGCCCTAGCAAAGTTCTTGGCTGGCGCCTATTCAAATAGAGTTTTTTGCTGCTGTAGCGTGATTTTTGGCTGTCACTGCAAGAATCTTCTCTCAGTGCAGCCATTAAAGCTTACAGAAACTTAAAATTTATTTTCAATTCCAATGGGCTCGTACATCTTAATGAAATTAAAGGTTTTTAATGGATTTACCTAAAAGTTAAATACATATTGAATATAATAATTCAATAAATTCTAATAAAATATCCTTTCTACAGTTGCTTTACATATTTTATAAGATATCAATTTCAAAAAACGCGCCAGTTTTTCGTAATCGACGTCAAAAACGAATGGTCTTGCTGTTGGTTAAATTCCGTACAAAATCCTTTATGCACGTTACGTCACAATTAACCTAAAAAATTTGCATTTTTTACAGTTTTCAAATATTATGTGACTTTTATGAAAACTTCTGCTTGGTTTCTATATTATCAACTAAAATCTTATTTAGTGCATTGTTGATGCAGTTTCAATTGCCTTGAACTAATAAAATAAGATTATTTTTGTAGGTTAGAAATCCAATAATAAAATAATTAGCCATCCATTTTTAATCTTTCTACAATATTAAAACTTTATTATATATTCCTTTAACTTTGTTGGTTTGAGGCAACAAAGTTAAAAGAATATACAGGGTGAGTCACCAAGGGCGCCTCGGTCGATAACTCCTTTAATATTTATTATACAGAAGAAAGTTTCAAATAAAAGTTGTAGGAGACCAAGAGTACCATATTTTAAAATTATTTTTAATCATACATGGTGTTTGATATTAGAGTGGCATATCAAAAGTATGTTTTTTTAAATGGGACACCCTATATATTTTTGCAAATTTTTGTTCCTTCTTTCATTTCCTTTTCGAATATATCTGGTGGTATATTTGAAATTCTGTTGTGGCGTTGTCGAATTATTCAACTTTTTTCAAAAAAATTGTCACTTGCAGACCTCACTAATGAATTCTGCATGTGCGGTATTTTCACAGATTAAGCAAACTTTTTTTGTTAAGTGTTAAGCAATGCCATGTCCTAGCCTCCAGATATTTTAAAGTTGAAATTATTTGTACAGGGTGTTTATTACGATGATACAAAAATGGCTAACTAATCTATCATAACTTCATTTTTTTAAATGGAACACCCCGTATATTTTTACATATTTGGATAGAGTTTTTGTCGCTCTACAATTTTTATTAACCTATGGTTATATCTAAAACCAACGGTTTCCAGTGAAACTGCATTCCAATAAAAACATCAAGCAATTTCTAGAAATTCGAATATCATAGGAGGCATTGGCACGTGTTTTTTTTTGTTTTTGCAAGTTGAAACTATGAGCATTATTGTTTCAATTAATGTAAGTTTCATCTCTTATAAATGAAAAGAAAGTTGTCTTATTATTCTACATTTAAATACTTGAACTGTGTGAATTTTCCAAATAACTAGATGGCATTTATCACTGACATTTGTTTGTAACAAATATGAAACGCTTTTAATTGTTACACCTGCTCATGCAGAATTCATTAGTGAGGTCTGCAAATGATAATTTTTCTGAAAAAAGTTGAATAATTGGACAACGCAGCAACGGAATTTCAAAAACCAGATATATTCGAAAAGGTAATGAAAGAAGGAATAAAAATTTGCAAAAATATATAGGGTGTCCCATTTAAAAAAACATGCTTTTGATAAGTATGCCACTCTAATATCAACATCATGTATGATTAAAAATAATTTTAAAATATGGTACTCTTGATCTACAACTTTTATTTGAAACTTTTTTCTGTATAATAAATATTAAAGGAGATATCGACCGAGGCGTCCTTGGTGACTCACCCTGTATAATAAAAGAAACAGGCATCACCAAAAATTAAAATTTTATATATCTTCTGACTGCGATTCTCTCTAAATGTTATAATGAATCCGAGTTAAAACTACAAAAATTGAAATTAAAATAAATTTTAAAAAACTAAAAATTTAAGATTATGTGAGTCATATGATGCACATAATTTATACCAATGAGTATCCGTTTTTGACGTCAAAAAAATTTAATAGATTACTTACTAGGTACGACTTGAGATTCGTAAATAGCGACCTCAAACATACATGAATTTTTTTATTAACTAACTCTTAATACTTGAGTCAGTATTAAATTTTGAACTTCATGGGTAGTTTTCACCATCTTAGGGGTAAAAGCACATCTATTCCTTTTTAATATTTGAAGTTGATACCTTAGAGTTTAAGAATCTTCAAAAAGAAAATATTACAAGCAGCTATAAAATTAGTTCGAAGTTTGGGTACTTTTTATCACCAAGTGACTGTATTACAACACAATGGCATTCAAATATTGTTTGCTGCTGTATAGAAAGAAGAGTTTTAGGTTTTTTATTAAGTCAGAGTAGGCCTTTTCTAATATGTTTGCATTTATATCGTGTGACGTTGTAGGAATGTCATTCGTAGGTATCATCTAATGAAAAACACAAGAACAATTAGACCAGTTTGCTTAATTATTATATGTAAATCATTTTGGTTGCATAAAAATAAATAATAAATATTTGTGATAATTTAGCCCTGAGAAAAAAAAATTTCCCAGCACAATCTTCGAAATTATATATATTTAATATTAATAAGTATAGTGTAGTTATTAGGCAAATGGTAACATATTATAATAAAAAATTGCCTTAGTTATTATAAATGAATATACCTAGGTATTATAAAATTACTTATTCTTAATTAGTATGTGTCTTCATGTATCTTATTATTAATTACTGTAATTTATCGCTCGATTGCAAGAGTGGTAGTTCAGTGTGTATGTATCTAGCTTACAAACTAGTTGCACTTAGCGGAGCGAATGTTGATTACTACGAAATAATTTACTATTAATAACTACCCACAGATGCACAGACTATATATCCTGTAAACTGTAGCACCAAATTTCCTTTACTTTTATATTGACATGTACCTAGTATAACCGTTCAAAACATAATATTGATTGGAAGGTACCTAAGGAGAACATTTAGAAGTCTTTATTTAGCGTCTTATTGCATTGAAAATATTGCGAAATTTCCCATTGAATAAGAATAAACATTTTTTTATGCAGTACATTCATCTAAGATCACGGCATATAGTCACGAAATTAACACTAAAAAGCCAATCAATGCAGCTTATTTAAAGTTAAACACAACGTGTTGCAAAATTGTTGATGTTATCTGTATGTCCCAAGATCATTAGTCATGCCATACCATGCAATCACGATAATTGCATTTAGTGGGTGAGCTAATGCAGCAGCTGAATAATGAGAGTGGCAATAATTCTATAATTTTTTGCGCCAAAGGCGTGTAGCGAACCCTTTTTCAAACAACCCCTGATTTACCAGTTGTTATGTGGGAAAGGCAATTACTTTTAATTACTGTTTTAACTGCACTATACACAGATTATACGTCGTCTGTATAGCTTTCAAGCATATTTTATGTTGTCGTTTTAAGGAAGGGTAGGAGTTAAGTAATAAATTTGCAAATTTTTGGCAACAATTTTATCGGTTTCTTTTGATACGACTCAAATAATTATGACAGATTTGATTAAGAGTTTTTAAAATAAAAAACTTGCACAAGTAAAATGTAGGAAGATTTAAAATCCTGAAATTAGATTATGTTAGTGAGGACAATAAAACAATATCAATATAATTACAAACCAAACAGTGCATTTATAAATATATATATTGTACAATTTATCACAATTAGGTTGACTACATAAATATAAACATACTTATATTTTGTGGTTAAAAATGTTAAAATATAAAAAAGTATAACTAGTGGTGAAAGCATACTAATCGCAGACAATCGATTTGTCACATTTTTTTTATAATTGTTGCACATTCCGTAAAATATGATTCTTAATTTTCTAAATATTTCTTGTAAGTGTTGTTTTACTAGATTTTTAAGTAAAAATTAGACTAGTTTATCTGTCGATGACGCCACTTTGGGTGGTGCAACGTATATTTGTATAATGCCCATTATTTTCATATTCGCAGAAACTACTGAAATGTTGGTAAAACGTCAAAAGTTATATACTTCTTAAGAGTAATTTTTTCTCGAGACGAAGTCGAGATCTCTAAAACATCCGAAACCAGTAAGACATTTAATAACCGCAGTGCTTATGACTTTTTTTGCACGATCAAATATTGAATAAATTTAATGAAAACTAAAAAATTTAACATTTTGAAAATATATAAACCAAACAAGTCTTACATGAAAAAGTTTTCGCTTTGGTTACCATGAGAACGAATATGTTTTATCAAGTGACATCTGCTGTCATCAGACATTTCTTCAAGATAAGATTTTTGCCACAACTTAAGCTGCTTTTAGGTTATGAATTGTATTGCTCCAACAAATTTTAAATGTTCAAATTGTAATTTTAATTTTGTTTTCAATAAAAATTGATTTTTAAATTTCTATATTTATCAGTTTACTTACCGCCTCCTTATCGGTAAGTAATTCACTTACGGATCTCTAAATGTCTCAAACAATTCAGTAAAAGTGTCAAATTACCCGAGCGTGCAAAAAATGCCATGCAAACGAATTTTATTGCTTTTTAGAGTTAGGGGCGAAATGCCTCGTTGTGCAGCAGTAAATTGCAGTAACTCTGCAAAAATGGGCTTTTTAATGAAACGTTTCCTCAGAGCTAGGTTTATTCTAGATTAATGAACAATTACACCTAAGGTTTATTTTCGAATAGCGAATAATAAATATTATATCAAGTGTATTGACTTCTAGGATTTAATAAACTAAAAGAAATGCACAATAATTGTTTTACTTTTATCGTTGTATATTTTAGACCTGTGTCTGTATGTGACTATATTTCTTTTATCTGTTTGAAATTCGAAATACAAAATTTGGTAAAATATAAATTAAAATTGGAGAGTAACAATCAACGTAACTATAACAAAATGCATGTATTTGGTTACAAGTAAGATAAGTAAAATCATTAACAGATTAAATCTGTTTTAGATGGACAAATGTTCTCAAATCAACGATATGGTAATTGCGTTGTTTAATCAGTGAAATAAATAAAATAAATGTTTATAGTTAATTATCACGGATTTTGTAACCATGCGTAGCTTAATTAATGAGCAAATTAGCGGTTCTCTGTTTATGAGAGAAATTTAAATGAGGACCTGTATTTATAATCCTAAAATAACACACATCGAATATTTGGATGTTGTCACCGTAGAATTTTTAATAAGCGACTTGTTTTTTCGATACCGTGAGGCGCCATCGCATAATCCACCCATTATTAATCTCTGATGTCCGTAAAATACACTTTCTGAACTGCCATAAACAATATTACCTATGTAACTCTGCCAGAAGATATTCAACGAAGGATTTCGAAGATAAAAATACCCAGCGTAAAATCATTTATGTAAAATAAATGAAACAATGTATTTATTATTTTTTGTTTAACAATAGTTGTACATCATATTCTCCTTGTTCATTTATTTTTTTGGTTTATCATAAAAATGTAAATAATACATAATTTTCTAAAATGCAAGAGACATTAAACAGCCAAGCATTAATAAAGAGAGTTATCAAAAATATACAACCTTAATAACGAGTGTTAACAAAATCATAGGAAATAAATAAATACATTTTTTTAATATTTCATTTTTTAGAATCGTTTGTTGGTTTTCTTCCCCGCTTATTATTTTGTATGGTTGATATTTCGACCACCTTGTTATGGCCTTATTCTAAAGCGGAGTGAAATCGATGAAAAACACCACGACGAGATCTTCAAAATGTAAAGCATTCAAAATAATTAACGCGGAAGAGAAACCGAAACCGCAAAACAAAGTACTCCTTAAATCATCAGGAGTACTTTGTTTTGCTCTTTTTGAAACAGGCTTGACATAATATGAGCCATTCTCACAAATTCACTTATTTGGTATAAAAATTGTGCCTTTGTGTTTGCCAATCATAATTGTGTCAACATTTTAAAATAATTCGAAATCATCGTTCACATAAAATATGGTGGACAGACATAAGTAAACTGTTTTCTAATATTTATTTTCCAAAGCGTTTTCTGATGTTTCAAAACAAATTTTTTGGAGCTCAACAACCTGCTTGATTGTGCTACAATGTGCGTTTCTTATGTCAATAGTCATATTCCAATAAAACAACAAGCTATTAATCTAATGGATCATAAACCACTTAGTACTTAGCAGTGGGTTGTGTTTGACTTTGATATAGTAGTTAACAGTTTATTACTACAAAAACCTGTTGAGAACATATTATAACATATTATAGAACTCATAATAAGATTTGTAACAGAAAATTGTGTAGTTGTAGTTGTATCTTTTCAGTTCATCTAATATCTTTTTAGCGAGAAGTTCAATTATTGTTTTTCTGCACAAATATCTGGAATATACAGAAACATGTCTAATACTTTTATGTTGTACAACCTACATGTTTTTTACTTGCCTATACATTTTAGAAAAAAAAATAAATAAAATACGCATTTTCTAAGGAAATATTTACGACAATAAATCTGATCATTTTAGGCGAGACATCAGAAGAGTATTTTTTGGAAAAATTTAGGAGTGCGAGGACACCTTGAAAGACTAACCAGATATGAAGAAGTAAAACTGGTGTGGGTTCCAGGCCCTACCGTGATTTCATGGAATGAAAAAGTCGATAAACTAGTCAAATCTTTAACCGAGGGACTGTGTTTTGGACGGAAACCCTAGCTGGGTTTATAAAGACAGATTTCGATCAATGACTGGACCTGCAATACGGTGAAGGAGTAGTGGGGACTAAGTAGTGGCTGCAAACAAGCCCGAGACTTTGTGATGGACCCGACTATCAAGGTTTGTCTCGTTACTGGTCCAGAGCCGGATGACTTTGATCGTCTAATGGGAATTTTGACAGGTCACTGCAAACTTAAGAGGCACCTATCACTGAAATAGAGGAAAATTCTCCCGCGGGATAGATGAAGAAACATCCTTCTGTTTCTTGAACTAATATGGCGGATTCAGGAGGTTAAAATTTGAGATTTACAATTCTGAAATGCTTCTGAAGGAAGAATGTAACGCTCTCAGTTGTAAAGACATCATGATCTTCATTAGAAGGCTGAAGAGACTTGAAGAAAGAGCAAGTGTGGTAAATGGTCTGGTTCTTCTAGGTATTTCTCGAATTTCTGTGAGAGCTCCTGATATAGCATTCCCTCGAATGAGACATATTGGCAATCGAGGGTGTGACCTAAAATTAAATGCCTTATTAAAATTCGAAGACTACTTTAATGTCAATCACCGACGAGAGTGTTCAACATAAATCCATAGAGAAATTTTAAGAATTAAGGTTTTCATATTCTGAAAAGAAAGAAGAAGAAAAATTAAATACAAAAATAAAAAAAATAGAAAAAAAATCATACTTACTTCATTTCTAATGATTGGGCATCTGTATGTGGCAACCAAAACGACCTATAATCAGCCGACATAACAAGACCAAGTTAAAAGAAGTTGGTTGAGATAAGAAGAATTGCATAACATTTTTTTGTTCAAGCTTTAAACTTTAAACTGAACTTTTACTGATTAGCTTCCTTGAATTCACTATATCGTCACAACAATCGTTGAATCGATTTAACTCGCAGTGGTCTTAAAATGCATAGGGAAGTTTATTATTTCGGAATCAGCTAATTGTTCTGTCATTATGAACTTTTAATTAAAAAGAACCAGCGCAAAAGAAGGTATATTTTCAATTGTGTCCGCCATCTTGAATTTTGATATTTCGGTAATTTATTCCCAATTTCTAGGAATCTATTCTATTGCCTACATAACATCAAGTTCATTGAAATCGGTTGAGAAATGAAGAATTAGCAGGCAAAATATAAAAAATGTGCTTTTTTTGTTTATTTGTGAAAGAGTCTCATCAAATTCACATTATCTCGATTCTAAAAACATATCTCATAGACTTTTTAACTATTCCTTGCAAATATATACTTCCCTTATGTGACACATAAATAACAAACCTGATTTAATTTACGTGCAAAAATCTGCGCTTGAAAAATCTCTTCCTACATTACTTTCTGATATCCTTGCGCGATGTCACCGTATACACAAAATTGATAGTTGCGCTTTGGTTGCGCTCTAATCCCTGAACCATAAATTAGCCACTGCTCCGAAGTGCGTGAAGATAAAAAGGGTGTAATCATTATCCTACGTAATTTAATAACCCTCGTTTTAAAAAACCTTGAGACTCCTCGCAGTCCCAAGGAGTTTATTATTTATTACCCCAGATGAGCATTCTGTATCACACGTTGAGCTCATCCGCGTTATCTTAATGACGTACACCTTGAATTCCTCGTGAGTTGTAAACGTTCTACAAAAATACTTGCCGTCATACCAACCTTGATTTTCACTACACCGGATGAACTCGAATTCGCATTGGCCATGATCTCTACCGTGAATCTACTTATATTTATAAATGGGTGGATTACAAAATGATGATGAGCCTGTTGAAGGTCGCATTCCTAATGAACCTGGGTTATTAAATACTTTATAATTTTGCCATTTTTATATGCTAATGAAGTCATGAGGCTTGTAATATCAGGTAGATGGTATAAATTAAAGTGTTGTACAGGGGTACAGAAATTAACATAAAAGTTAATGAATTTATTAAAAATTAACTACTAGCAAAGTGGGTATTTTCAGTTCTACTGTGTCATTTTATGAAGATATTGTTTTAAATTACATATAAGTTTGAGCTTATTCTATAATTAGCAAAACCAGTCTTTGGAAAGAAATTGTATTCACGCACACTACCAGTTGATAAATTAACTTGTTAAATTACTGAATAGTGTACGATCATTTAATATTGTAAAAAACAGATGAGTGTAACTAGAGACAAATATTTACATTTTAATGGCAAGCTGCCATTGTAGCAATATATTATTCTCAATATTAGAAGGACGGCCATTGTCTGTGAATGACGCTAATAATTTTATTAAAAACAACACAATTAATTTAGTTTTACATGAGAAAATGCAACTAGACTCCATTACGGTGTCTTTGTTTGGCGTGGAGGGAGCAAGGGTTCAAAGATCGTGCTGGTTCTGCCAGTGCTTACCTCGTGGATAAAGAGGCTTCTATCAAAGAAAAAATACACCCGGCTATCTTGTTGGGATGGGAAGGAAAAATAAACTCTTATTTCCATTTCACTTGCGTTTCCTATAGAAACAGGAATTTGTCTAAAAATCAAAGAAATACAGGATAACGTAGAAAACAATTGCTCTAAAAACCAAATGGCCTTACAGACCATATACCTACTTTTGAGCTAAAAAAGAACTTATGGTCATCCGAGCTATTCCTCCATATATCTATATTTTCTCTAAAATTGTTGTCAAAATAATTATTTCTTCATTGAGAAATCAGTATCTGTGTTAAAAAAATTTCAGCTCTTCTGTTCAGAATTTCTATGAGCACTTTTTGATCAAATTTCGTTCCTGTGTAAACTACTACTACTAAAAGTCAGTAGAGCATGTAAATAAAATTTGCTGCCAATAGCAATAACATCCACTTACCAAGTGATCCATATCCAAGACCCCCTTGTGGGTCATCTGATAATTGAATTGAATGGATTAACAGGTGATCGATTACCATCATCGAAATTATTTTAAAATGCTACTGCATTGCACCCAATCCATGAGAGATTAATTTAGTACCTATTTCTTCAGATAGTAGTTATTTTCTGTATTCAGAGTCAATAAATGATTCTGGGTCAACTTTGCTACCAATCCTCATATCTACATCTTTTGTATAAATAGTGAAATATATTGTTCCATATGTACTAATTTGTCTTTATTTTATTAAAACTCTAATAGAACTAAACCACTCATCAAATAAACATAATAAAACTAAACCGAAAATAATGACAGTAATTTAGAACGCCGCCTCCCATTTTACTTATCAGGCATCTGATAATTACGTGGATGGAACAAATTAATGAATGTTATCTGCAGCTATAAGAATTAACATAATGACTGCAATAATTAAAAATTAACGGTGCGAAACGTTGGTGCTTTCTGTTCTTCTGTGTCCTTTCAAGAAATATGATTATTTATTTTTAGTGTCTATCATTCTTGAGTGGCTAATAAAACGAGCCTCTTGGGAATTTCAAGTATTTGATGTAAATTTTGTAATTAACATAAGCCTGTTATATAATTTCCATTTAGTTAAAGCTAACCACTAACCAGTCGGTTTTGTTTGTTAGTTTAAAGGAACTGCTTTGAATAAACAAGTCTGGTGGAAAGCAACGCTTATCAGAGTTATTTTAAGGATTAGTTAGTAGAAAATAATATTTCTGCAACAGCTTGTTGTGCAAAACAATGAGGATCAAAACAACTTTGATTTAAAAGTTTAAATGCGATTATTATTAACAGATTCTGAAACCAAACGCCATCTCTGTCAAGAAACTCAATTCATTGTTCATATTTGGTGCAGAGGAATTAACCTATGGGTGGGATAACAGCAAGAATTATGAAAACACATTTTAACTATTGACTGATTCTTATCGCAGGCTTCAATCTGTGAATTATCTGACTCTAATCTCTCAAACGTCATTTCTTATTAGTGTTCCTCGTAAATATAATAACAACCATTAATTTGATATTATCCTTCTCTATGGCAGACGACATTCAAATGTCAAATGATGTCAACAGACCAAACCCAGTTATTATACTTTACGCCACACAGACTAACTGGCGTTAAATTTATCATGCTAGAGATAACTACAGCAAGCAAATAAGTGATTAATTTCTCCTTCGAATAGCTTAACGGTATGTCTGACATGTTGATAAACCCCAGTCCTAAGACTAAGATGGTTTTCTGGGATGTCGTCGACTGGACCCAAAATGAAACAATTTATTTGTATTTATACGTTAATTTAAGGTGTACTTAGAAGATATTTGCAAATGAAGGAAAGGAAGATTGCTATTACTATTTATTACACAAATCTAAAGACAAACAGTTTTATTTTGCCTATGGCAGATATTTTAATTAATTTTCCTTTTGATGAGTTCATAAAAAAAAATTTCAGTTTACTTGTATACCAACTCGAATTGTTAGACAAGCTGTAATCAAAGAAAGAAGCCAAATTAAAATATCTACATTTCAAAACTCTTTTCTACATCAAAGTAAACATTAAATCTTATTCGTCTGGCATTCCTTAAATTCACATCAAAAGGAATTCAGTTAGACAAACTTTTAAATATTTCGTTAGTAGAAATAAAAGGAAATAAACATTTTATAACTTGCTATTAAATATTTACTAATATATAAAGTAATTTTTATTTTTTGTAAAATTTTTGTTTGTTCAAAAATCAGAATGTCCTAGTTTTAAGTTTAGGTATCGATAAAATAATTGTAAAATCCTTTTATTTAAAATAAAAATACAGTTGAAGTTAAAAATACATTGTTTCTGTTAAACAAGTCGTTAAACCCATCGTTTTCTAGTGTTCTATGATATTCTGTTTTACTTAAAGTTTTTTATTTGTTTATGTATTGTATTAATATTATGTTAAATTTATCTTAACTGCTTAGCATTTCTTTGAATTCAGTAACTAAATTTATAGGAGCGGTAATTGATGATTGATTGATAAAATACCAACGGTTTGAGCACTTTATTAAAATTATTCATTGGTGTACCAACCAGTATTTCACTGTTATCGGTATTAGATTTCCCATAACTCAATAAATAATTGCATCGATTTAGCATTTAATACCAATTTTGGGTTAGTTTAGGCAATATGGATTAAAATCAATGATTTTAAGTTTCAACCTTCGTTCCTCATAACCAAAAGATTTAATATAAATATTTACACGACAAGCTATTATCGCTTCCTAAAATTATGCTGGTTAAAACTGAGGCACTGTATACAAAATATTGCAGGAAATTGCCATATTAAATTAATAGTGTATTTGCCGAGGTATTTGCTTCTTTTCGGCTTTTATCAGTAAGTTAAAACGGAACCTCGGCTTCCTATACTATATTTTCATCTGTAATATTTCCCAAAAAATTTTTTAGACTCACAGTGGGGTGTTAAACAAAAAAATCCTCATCTACCCACGGTTTCAGCACCAGCTATCCTTTTTGGTTTTAATAATCTTTAAATGGTGTATTTCAACCCTTCTTAGGTCTCAGTAATCAAATACTTTATTTTCTTCTGCAACAAGATGCATATAAATATTTCATTAACTTTGTAGGTCTTTTTCTTTAATTAGATTACCCATATAGGGTATATGAATATTAGGTCAACTACTTCACTCGTTCCATGAGTATTACGCATTAAAAGATTAAATAATCAATGGACTTCTTAATTAAATTTATACTGCCATGAAACCTTTCGTGAACCGGGAAACAACGTACTTGCAAAATGAGGTTGAGTGGATAATATTTCACGCTTTCCTCGAACTCCAAAGTATTAGCAGGTTAAAATAAATATTAGTTTACGTAGGAATGTGAAAATTATAATAAATAGGACGGCCAACAGACATTGTTCGCCATTCAACAGTTGGTTGATAGTATCATGTAACATAATTTTAGTAATCAATTATTTAAGTTAATGAATACTTTATAGTATAGTCCTTGGAGAAAAGTAATATTTTAATTCTAAAACCTTTGCAAAGCTGATGATTTTTAAATGAGGTTCCGGGTTGTCTTCCGCGTTGATTATTTCGATTTCTGGGCGTCGTTGCTTAGAGGAAAACAATAGAATGTTGGAACACAAGGAGTACAGAAAACCAACACATACTGACACATTTGGACGACAATTTCAGGTATTTTTAAGGCTATTCGTTGGTGTTATTGGATAAAAAGAAAAAGAAAAACTTCAAATTTTCGTTAAGGCGACGTTTCGACAATTCTTTAGGACCATGAGGTATTTGATTTTCTGTCAAAATAATCATATCGTCTATTTATAAAAACGCATTTATAATTTAGGATTATTTAATATAAGTACTAATAATTAAATGGACATCAATTATTATGAAAATATTAATAGTGACTTCAGTGTAGGTAAACACAGGAAAAACTTAATTTTGTCTCATATGTTTTAGAAAAAATGAAAAATTTCCAGTTGGTTAATATTTTTTTCCTTATCTAAGCACCTACAAATATTAAGCGATATATTTTAATGTTAAATTATTAAACCTAGACATTTGTCACAATATCATAATTTTATTTTAAACGGTATTTTATTATAAACGCAATTACTTTTCCTTGTTACTCTGACGTTAGATTTACTTGTGTAGTGCTAAATGGCCACCCATAATTTGTTATTTGTGATTTAGGAGTGACAGCGACAAATTAATATAGGGTTAATGCCGGTTAGTGTCGCATATTTAGAGGGGATGTCCATATCATAAACACATAAGTAATATTTATTATGTTTACCTAAATTGCCAAGTAAACCTAGATGAATACTTTCGCTACAATACGACACACATCGAATAAACATTTCTTTTATAGTCTTTCAAAACTGAATACAGTAGTAGCATTTATGCCTAAATCCTTATGATAATAATGCTGCTTGCAAAATGTTAAATGCGTGATAAACTAGACAGATTTGTGTGCCGGCAGAAATCAGTTTCCTATCGATTTAATAAAATACATTTTTTTCACAGGAAACCGGGAACAGTGTTCTAGATATCCGATAAAATATGGAACCATTGTTCAAAGCGTTTTGTGCAGAAGCACTATCATAAATTTCTAATTTTTTAAAAAACCACAGCAGTAAATGTAGAATTTTAAGTATTCCCAAGTTATTGTTTCTGAAATGAATAGTAATTTGCATATTCTATCTGCAGTCGTGTATTCGCATAGAGCTGTAGAGGCATTTATTTAACTATGTCAAATAATTTACATTGAACGACTGTTTTTCTTTTACTTTCATATAAATTGTCTTTACCGGAACGTGACGGGAATAGGTGACAGATTAATTTCATTTATCACTTTCTATGAATATTTTATTTTATTATCTGTGAAATGAAAGAATGTGCAAGTGTACTTACAGTCACTTGGAGCTGAATGATAATATGCCTTCAGGATAAAGAAATGCGGAAACTTAATTTTTCTCTTTATAAAAGACTAATTTATAATTTATACAATGGTTGTAAAAGGATCTTTAAGGTGGTTTTGCTTTATGGCATTTTGAGCCGCCCCCCCATAACGAAGCAGGATACTGTGTGGATTAAAAGTGTTGCATCGGAACTGATCTATCCCTTCTTTGAATCAGGCTCTATCGCGCATTGAGCCGACTCTATGTCACTTTTTGCTCCTTCGCCTTCTTCCTGTGCTATTTTGAACAAATTTTTTATTAATTTCTTCATCTGTTCTTTGCTTGGTTTTACCTTTAGATATAATCTATTTCTTCGCTTGTTGAAGCTTAATACATCTATTTCTCCACCATAATTGCCTTTTAATTATTGTCAGCAATAAATCTCTTAATATAACAATTTTCATTGATCGATTTGAAATGATATGATGTCGTTAGGTAACGTAGCAACTTTTACAGAATTTATTGAAGATTTAAGCTAGCTTTTGTCTAGTTTGCAGATAGATGTTCTTTTAAAGGTTTTTCTCATGAGATTGCTGAATCAGTTCTAGTTAGAGCCTTTACTATGTGGTTTGTTTCATCAGCATAATTGCATGAACATCATTAAGAGGTTATAGATTTATATTTTGCAAACTCAGATACTGCGATTTGGACCGTTGTAACCTTGCAAGGTTAGCTAAATGATCTAATTAATCTTGGACCACTGGACCTCCACAGGATTTAACTGTTTTCTATTATTTTTAGCTGCAGTTTGCTTATAGTTATTGTATCCGATGAAAACAATGCAATAATATGTAGTTTACATTTAACAATTTACGAAAATCAAATCCTGTTAAAAATAATAAATATGTATCTCAGTCGTTGATCTCTTGTGTAGTAGATCGGTTTGTTTTGGTGTTTTCGATAATAATTAATTCATGTGAACCGATAAAAAGTAGAGCCAATATCAAGAAACTAGTTCTATTGACCTCAAGAATACTGAAAACGGTTCATGAAAAAACTAAACATTTAATAAATTAATCAGCTGATTAAACACATTTACATAAATAAGTATCGTTTGAATCCGGATTTTGACTACGTTCTTTAACTGTCACCGCGCAATGCTTGATCGGTTTGCTCTGGACATGAACCTCCTGTTCTTCGATGGCAATGACGTGTCATTGTAAGGTCATTGTCACTTCATAGTTTTGTTCTGTTTTAATTACAAATAATTTGTAGAAACATTTTTATTTCAGTCGTAGACAAATTCCTTCTATATATTAAAAATTAAATTGTCCTGATGAAACAAAAAATAGTTCGTATAAAAGTTTCCTAGTTATTGGAAATCTACTAGAAGATAATATCAAGTTTTCTGTAGGTGTTTAGTTTCAAGGTCATTTGATTCTTGTATTTTTTAAATGGAACGATGTATTTTTTAATCCGGCATCTGAAAGACCAGCAAATTATGTATACAAACCATTCACTGACAGTTAATCTTTCCATAAAAAAACCAGTTGATTTTCAAACGACCTTGAAACTTTTCATATCGAAAATTTTATTGTCTAGAAGATTTTCCAAAAACTGGGAGACTTTTATACGAATCAATTTTTTAAACGTGTAGTTTCTGAGAAAATCTGCCATTTCCAGACTTTTGGAGAATCCTGTGTAACTGGCTATCACACTTGCTTAAAATTTAGTTTACTATTCGGTAATTTCTTTCTTAGTGCCGATTGTCATTTTTTAAATATTCGTTCTCCCGAGCTCAATCTAAATAATTCTGCCTAATAAATAAAAAAATTAAGTCAAAACAATTAAATATAATATTAAATATACAGACATAAAAATCTACACTTAAATAATAATTTGAAGCAAGATGTTGGAAGTTGGAAGGCCTTTTTTGGTTATTTTGATAGGTAGAATGAGAAATGTGATTGATGAACGTGGTATTTATGAAATATAAGAGATCAATATGAGGGTGGAAATTTAGTGATCATGATGAGACAAATAACAGCTCAAAGCATGGGAAAGTTATTATAGCTTGGGAGGAATAAAGGAAATATAAAAATCAATGTATTAATGACTAAAAGGCAGCTAAGATTTAAAACTACCTAATAAGTTTATACCAAGGTTGGAAGAGGCTATAATTTAATGTGGAGTGTACCTTTATCTAAGTGAAATTAAATATTTAACTAAAAACTTTGCAACACCTTTAAGATAAAGTAACAGTCTAAAGTTTCGTTTTATTCTCAAATATTATATTAACAGTGTTTGTTGAGAATTCCAATTTGCATTAAAATGTATTTACTTAGCTATTAAATTTATTTCTATGTATTGTCACCCATAAGGCAGAAGCTGTGAAGTAGATAACTATATCATGAGTAATGAGAATGAATATTCATTTGCAAAATCAACTCAATTACATTGGCATAAAATTAAAATCAAGTGTATACTATAGTAGTAAATCGATTACTTGGTATAGCCTGCATATTAATGAAAATTCCCAACGCACTTTTGTGTTAATTGGTAGAACTTTATTAATTTTTATAATCGAGCTGATATTTTAATAACGGATTTGTATTAATAATTACGAAAGTTAAATTAAAAAGTACTCGAGCGTATATTAGACTCCCAGATGCACATTTTACTTTTATGCAGATTAGTAACAGTACAACTATTATTAAATGCAAATTATGAAAAAGATGGCTAGTCGACTGACTGCAATTTGTATAGAGTACGTTCTGAGAGTGAGATTTTCTTTTTAAAACGATAGCATTCACAATAAATTTCTATTCAATATATTTTATTTATTTTATAAATTATTTTACTTTCTTTGTTTGATACGTATTGGTTACAATTTCATTTATTTTATTTTAATATTATTAAAAAATACGATTCGCTATTTTTAGGTACATACATTTTTTATTATCTATTTTTATGTACCTATTAGAAAATGTCTATAGAAGACTATGAGAACAACATATTTTTTGTATCGAGCAGATTATATTTGAAAAGTGTCAAGTAATTTTAAAATTAGATCTCGATATAATTTATAAAAACAATAATTTTCATTCATTATGGCACCGAACTGGTAAAATTATGTACACTGGGGTATATTTGACACAAACAAAGTTCCAATTGATTTTGCACGTTTTGTTCATTTTCATCTTGATCGCGTTGCCCTTGTTCTGACAAGAGCTTTTATGATACTTAGTTAATTGTCTGTGTGATCTCATTTTTAATTTTAAAAATTTAGTACATCGATGTCGCTCAAATTTTATTATATCAAAAATTGGATATGAAGTTGTTTACTCAATCAAATCTTGCCAACTTCTACAATTCTACATACAACCCTGACAATATTTTTACAATTTAATTAATTAAAACGAAAAGCATTTCTTAAAATAGCCCCTGTCAGTGTGTATGCAGGCTATAACTTGCTTTAGGATAGCCCATGAAAATGGAATTTTGAATATATGCAAGGGAAGCACTTGACATAATAAAGTTGAACGAATTTTGTAGACTCAATTCTACATTTTTACTGCCATATTAATTATACTACTACATAATGGCGTATTTACTTCCTTATACAGAAAATTTCCCAAATGTTTAGCCCAATTTTAACTACATGCTGTTATTTTTGACAAAATAAAATAAAAGATTCGTAAAAGCGGTTATCCTATTTATTAAAATCTTCGTTCTCGTGATTATTAGACGACGAATGTATCATTCAAAAAAAAAAAGTGCGAATCATAATATGTACAGGGTGGTCCGAATTGTACCATCGATAATTTGGGAATCAACAGAAAATGTGAGTTTTCTTAATAAACTTATATCGAAAACTTAACCGTTTCAGAAATACAGGTTGAAGTTTCATTTTTTTTTATTTCTCCTGAAGTACATGGAATTTTTTATTGAAATCTTGTGTGTACATGTTCCTAAATAAGTACCACGTTTAATCACTATTTTCATTTTCCTACTTCAACCAGAGGCGTAACTACGGGGGTATGAATCCCTTTGTTTAAAGAAAATGGGTACGCCAATGATCGATATTGTGTTTTTTTTCATTTCTAAATTCTACAGTCAGTTTACGAATAAAAAGTCCTCTTTTAGTTTTTCCGTAAAACGTATCGTTTTACAGTTAAATTTTAATTAGAATTCATTGCATATTCATAAAAATAAGTATTTCAAACATTAATAAAACACCTATATAATATCTTTTCTACATCAGATACAAATTTTAAATTCGGGGTCGCCAAATTGATAATATTACACATTTTTTAGGATATAATCTTGAATTTCAAAATACTTGACCAGAACTTTTGATTTTCAAATGGAACATCCTGTATTTTTTGACATTTTAACTAACTATTTTTTATTTAAATTTTAGAAACAGAATTAGGTGGCTGTGATGCACATAAATGGCCTTTGTTTTGGTTTGTAATTGTAGTTGTCACCTAGCATAAGAAATAAAATAGCAATGATAAAAATGGACTTTTTTCCACCATTTTTTATTTTATTTTAGTTTTAATGCCAAATTCGTAATCGGTGACCCCAAAAACCCACATATATCTAGTAAATATAATAAAAAAAAAGGAAATAAAACATTCGACATTCGTCGCCATTTTGTAGACGCCATTTTGTTTTTAGACCGATGTTGAGGCCAGATTCATAATCTGTGACCCCAAAAACATTATGTAATCAAATTTCAGGCAATTGTTTAAATAAATAAAAGAGGTATACCGTTTTTAATTAAGAGTGTATTAAAAAACACTTATTTGTTAATAACAATTGAAAAAAGCACACGTTTTCCCTATGGGGAACTTTTCTATAAACTTTTTAATTTAATAAAAGAATTTATCAAAATCGGTTCTGAGTCAACGAAGTTAGAACTTTTTTCTTTAGTAAATATAGTCCATTTACTAAAGATTATTTAAAAAAAATTTAATTAAACATAAATATTTCACAAAATAAACTCAAATTCTTAGAGGAGCTGTTCAAAATACTCTCCAACAACTTCAATATATTTCCGACATCTTCGAATTGAGAAATCAAAGCCAACTAAAAATAAAATCAGAGAACACACCTAAAAGATATGAAATGCAAAAAATTCTAATTAAAATTTAACTGTAAAACGATATGTTTTACGGAAAACTAAAAGAGGACTTTTTATTCGTAAACTCACTGTAGATTATAAAAATGGAAAAAAATACAATTTTGATCATTGGCGTACCCTTTTTCTTTAAACAAAGGGAATCACACCCCCGGGGATACACCTCTGGTTGAAATAGGAAAATTAAAATAGTGACTAAACGTGGTACTTATTCAGGAACTTGTACAGGGTGTTCAACGTAACTTGCTACCCCCCATAATTTCCTTATTTTATAAGGCAATAAAAAAATAGAAAATATCATCTTATTGCATTTTTACATACATTTTAAATGGGTATGTTTTCAGATCATATCGCTGTCAGAAAATATACTGTGGGTGCGAAAAAATGTGTTTTTTAAGAGATATAAAAAAAATACAATACAACTTCAGTATATTCAATGTATTTCTGAATCGGTTAAGTTTTCGATATAAGTTTATTAAGAAAACTCATTGAAGAAAGAAGAAGAAAACTCATTGAAAATTTCACATTTTCTGTTAATTTCCAAGTTATCGAAGATACCCTTTATACTAAATCACTCTGGACATTAGCTCTCATTTTTTATTTATATTTGACTACATGTAAATAATAAATTTAACTTTTCTTAGTTATCTTAGTTGCGTAAAAGTTATTGCAAACATTTTGTAGATAATTTTATATCCTTCAAAGTAACACATATATTCGAGTCGATGAAGCCTACAAATCGAACCTTTGAAATTGTAATACTTACCAATTACATATAATGAAACTTTCTTAAAAATATTTCTTGTACTATATTACTTGAAATCAGGAACATTCCGGCGAGCGGGATAATATTTTTGAATTCCAATTTTGAAAATTGTGAATTTTTTCTTTATGCTTTGAATAATTCATAAATTTTATAAATAAACTAGCGACCAAAAAAAAAAAGATTGTAGGGGTTTTTGCTGTCACTGATTACTAATAGGTAGGTACTTTGTTAAAATTAAGATCTTCAAAAAACTTAATTTTTAAAAATTATCATTATTTCTTGAAAAATTTTCAAAAATTAGAAAAAGAAAATATTTGTTTCTATAAATTTTTTCCAAAGAAAATTAAAAGTAGAGAATATTCCAGTGAAGTAGAAAATTTTTAATAAATGGATCTGTAATGAATTCGGCTATAATAATAAAAATATTTGAACAATATTAAAAAAAAATTAAATAAATTTTTTTTTATTAATTTCAGAAATAACTTACAAAAATATTCAAGACTAGTGTTTTGTTGCTGATTCTGTAATATAAATAATAAAAGTTGTTAAAAAAATTTTGAAATGCGCATATGGAAAGAATTCAAACTTTAAGATTCTGCTGAACAATGACTAAAATCATATAGCTGCTACTTTGCACCTTGCCCTCATGTTTCTATATTTAGCCATTGCTTTCTAGTTGCACTCGTAAGATTTTCTGCATCTTTGGCAACCTTGTCCTGCCATCTTTTCCCTTTTCCAACTTTTTGTGTCCGACCATCTACGACTCGAACAGTTTCCTTTAACACCTTTTTCTTTTCACTCTAATCACGTGCTCTGTCCATCGATGCCTTTGATTCTGATTAATTCTGACATATTATGTTGATGTTTGTATAAATTTTACAATTTGTGGTAATAGATTTCTAAAATCCTTTCTCATTTTTAGGACCAAATATATGAAGTATTTGCCCTTTAAATGCTTTGATATAGTAATAGTAATTTTTATATTTTTATGTGTTTTGTGTTTCAAAATTTCAGGTTGTTACTGATCGTGTACAGATTATAGATTATTCGTTCCCGTATTGAAATAGATTTACTCCCAGATATATAAAGTCCTCCTTACTCTAGATTATCATCCCCTATAGTGACGTTCTATAGAGTTCCTCTTGTATGGATTTGAGGAAGTATTTCTCTTTCGCTCTATTTTCAAGATTTATATAGATTCCTTTTGCAGTTTTCATTGCATTTCCTATTATATTGATATAACAACAATATAATGGGAATCCTATCTGCTCTCCAAAATGATTTGTTGGCCAAGACTGATGGATATTCTCTGTATGATGTACAATCGCCCTTGAATAATTTCAGATGGATCAGCCAGTTAATTTACGCATCAAATTCTGTTATGGTAGCCTTGACTAGACCAATTGATTTTTTGGGTATCCCAAATTAATTTAATATATCACAAAACTGTTTTGTTTTAACTGAGTCAAATACCTGCTGAAAAGGTTTATTTGTGTGTTTATGCCATGTGTATACATACTACCGGATATAAAATAAGATTAAATTAAAACTACTGGACCAAACTGTGACGTTTTAATGATAGTTTTTTAAAATTAAACGTGACTGCATATGTTTACAATAACATAGTCATAGTACTTTGGTCAATTGTTGTGGATTGTCATTTTATTGAATATTCAATTATTCAAAAATCTAATACTTTTAAGGCTTACTATGAGATACCTACGCGAAGCACACCTTGATACCTACGTAATACTCGTAGTACAACAATGAAGAATATATTATTATTATTATTCTGCATGCAAAATCAAAGACATGTAAAAATAATAATCGGTTAGGCGTATAATTTATAGTTTTTTAATATGACAGAATCAGCATATTAGAGTTAAAGAAATGTTATTCCCTTATTTATTTATATGTATTTTATTCGAAAGTATGTTCAATTCTAAATTTAGTATAAGTCTATTTGCAAGGTTAACTAGAAAATAATTTATAATTTTATGCTCCTGTGACTACCAAATATGGCACTTATAACAAGGTGCAACGACATACCTAAAGCCACAGATAAATCACTATAATATATTAAAAATGTTCCAATAAACATAATGACCACAATTTTTAGTACAATCTGGCGTAGACGAAAACAGTTATAGGAGTTTTATCTCTATATGCATGGACTTTTAATTTATTACTTGGTACGTCTAAATGAATTAAATAGATATACAGAGATATACTTATACTTATACTATAATAGATCTTATGCAATTAAAAAGAATATGACCTTGCTTGAACTAAATATGTTGATAAATTGGAATTCGTTCAATTTTTATGTGAAACTGTCTCAAAAGTCACGTTGAATATATTGCACATATGATACACAAAGTTAATTAGGTACTGTCAAAGACCATGAGCTTGAGCCAATTATTTTTGCTGTTAAAGTTTTAGTGTTGAACTATGAATAAATTTTCTGCTCTTTGTTTTTGGTATTCGCGCTGTGCGACGAAAATATTTAAATAACCCTATGTCAGTTTATAATTATAAATATATGAAAAATGTGTACGTTCATATCTAATTCTGCTACTGTGTCATCAACCGTTTTAATTATTCAGCTATTCAGTTTTATCTCGCAAAACTTTTGGTTTGCAAATTTCAAAGAGACTAAAAATACATGATACACAAAATGAAATGTTTGTGAAATAGGATCCGCTGTCTGGTGTAAATTACCCATTGTTTTGTTTGTTGCTTGTAATTGAACAAAATGACTGGTTTTGTGTCTATTGTATTCTCGATTCTTTGAAACAGCACAAGCAGGAACAAAAAGAAAAGAGTTTGTATCTATTTAGGAAGTAAAACAACTCGATAGATTTTATTGTAAATTGAAACATTCGAAATAATCAAAACAATGAAATTAATCTGGTCATTAACAACTCTTTTGTTTAAGCTGATCTAGATAACTCGTTCAGTTATTTCTTCAAGGTATGTACTTAATGCGTTGTGCAGACGCTTATCGCTAGATATTTTAATAGCGCATATTTTTTAGTTGTTTACAGATTACCCGGATGCCTTAAAGGTAATTAGATCACTTTGTACTGGTTTTTTTATTTGTTGTAATTGATTATATCTGACATCAGTTTTATTTATTATGAATATGATAATTTTTTATGACCTCAGGCTATATTCGACTTAATTTTAATTTTAAACTGGTTCCAAAGACTACACTAGGATGTTGCAGATTGCGGTTTAAATGAACGTTCCTGATGAGTTCAGGATGACAAAAACAAGTTTAATCTAACTCCGACGTTTCATTCCTAAACCTTTTTGGAAAGCAATTGAAGGTTTCGGTTGAGAACTTCTGACCAATAATTGTTGAATTTGTTAGTTAAAAAAAATAGATTACTTAAAGGTTATGTTTACATATGAGCTCTAAGAAAGGCCAACAGTCGTATAGCCCTATTTTGACACCATTGTAAGCTATCAAACAGAAACTGGGCTGGTTTTAAAAATAGCTGTACAGTTGTTTAAAAACAGCTGCTCGTTATATAAAATATTATACATTTTTCGACCGTGAATGCCTCTTGACGAAACGATTGGGAATTCATTAGAAAAACCTGTGTGCCATATACTTC
This sequence comes from Rhagium mordax, assembly GCA_963680705.1. Lineage (NCBI taxonomy): Eukaryota > Metazoa > Arthropoda > Insecta > Coleoptera > Cerambycidae > Rhagium > Rhagium mordax. The sequence goes on from OY796656.1 coordinate 16,199,943, forward strand.
GATTTCTCCAATTATGGATAAAAGAACAATAATAAATCTGATTTTTCTTGTGAAATTACCGGCTCATTGGAGCGAAATAAAATGTATATATACCTATAGCTGATAGTGTTTGATAAAAAATGTTGATTTTTAAATTTCTATAATAGGAAATTAAAATGATTGTGTGAGTGAAAGTAAAGGTCAGTGCGAAAGAGTTTATTAAAAAATTATTGTTAGTTTATAAACTGATTATTGTCGTAAAAAATATTTAAATGAGACCAGTAAAAACCTTGTTGTTTCTCGCATAAATACAAACACGTATCTTTTGTTTCTTTATTAAAATAAGATTTCTTTGTTTTACTTTTATATTTATAATAGTTTTTGGACGTCCACAATTTGCTCGGTTGATGTTTCAACTGAAGTCATTGCGTCAACAAAGAGTCCATCGAAATGGATTTGATACACAGAAATACAATTTTCGAGGCTTTTTCTTAAATATCTCAAAATCTAAGCAAGGTAGGATAACAGACTACCTATAAGTACTTTTTTCGTTTCTTTGCCGGTCATTTATCATACAATTAAAAATTTACAAAAAATCTTGTGAATTTTCTGAAGGCCTTAATAAAATAGGCTGGCGCCCTCATAAAATTAACAAATTTTTAGTGTCTGAGACCAGAATGAGCATCAACAAGACCAATCGCAATCTAAATGCAATTTTTAGTTGCCTGCCCCAGAAAGGGAGGTAACAAAAACAAAACTTTACAAGAAAACAAAAAATGTTGATTTAAAACAATAAAACAGTTGAAAAGATAGCATGGCTTTCTGTTACTTAACAAATTATATTAAAACAAAGTATTAATACAAAGGTATGGTGAATAGAGGATGAGTCTATCAAAAGCAAGGTCAGATTAGATTCATCAGCCAAACGTTAGTTTCATTATTAAAATGGTCCGTGGATAGTTGTATGGGTAATAATTAAATCAATTTATTTGACGCAATTCTCATTAAAAAATATCTACGCCATTAATATTCTTTCTTTAAATGTCCTCATTATATTTGCAATAGGTACGCTTCCATATTAGGAATAAAATTGCAGCTAAGGTGAGTTAGAAGATGAAGAAAATCTGTAAATGCTGACATCGATATTTTTTTTATTACGTGAGCCGTAGCTCACGAAATAAAAAGTACGTAATTAATTTTCTCCCACGTTTTACATTAAAATTCCATTAGTAGTGTATGTGATTAAATGACAATTAATATTTCATTTCTTAGATATGGTGTATAAGAAGTTACAAAGAACCGCAGAGGGCGTCACCACTAAACACCTCCCTAATTTATATTTTTGGTATTTTTAAAAATATTCAGAGCAGAGAGTGTTGACAGTGGCATATAACTAAAGAGAATACAGACAAATCGCCATTTTAATCATATAATTTTCCCTGCAAAGGATTCTCGCTAAAATTAAACTACATGTGAATAATGGAAAAGTGAATGTATGTATTCCCAACGAAATATTCAGCTTAAACGTGGAAAGTGATAAATATGAGTAAGAATGTAATAAATAATATTTTCAACTAGTTTTGTTGGCTTGTATGTTTTGAATTACTTTATGAACTGGGTTGTATACATAACTGTAGCATTCGCATGACCACAATACTTAAATAATATAAACGAAATTGTAGGTGGTAGGTGATAAATAAAGTAATTAGCGTCAGTTGAACTTTAAAAAATGATTTCCAACATATTGTTACGAGAATAATAAATATTTCTGTATTTCTAATTTTTTTGTGATAATTTATAAATTTGATTCTCCTAAAAGTTAGTCCACCAAAAAATGCAAGAATCTTTGTTGAAAATTATGATTATACGATAAGAACTAAATGAAATAAAAACAAGGAAAGATAGAAAACTATGGAATGCTACAAATAACTTTTAGACAATATTTATTTAATATATTAAAAAATAAAAAAAATTATGTAGCAGACTATATTGGTAACTTTTTTTGTAAATATTATTAAACTATAAGCGGTAAAACTTCAAATTGGGCATTAATGCAAACGGATCATACAAATGTATCCAACGCCACCCATATCCGCGAAAGTAATTTGTGTGCAATGGTTTTTAAACAAACGAATTAAAATATTTGCAAGGTTTCACTTTTAATCCTATTAGCAGTCGCTAGGCATCATTTGAAGCGATTTTAATAATGTTTACAAGAAAGAATGAAACATGATCATAAAGAATCCCCTCATTAACTAAATGTCTTCGTCTGGCAAATAACAACTTCCACTCAATTAATAATCCGTCGAAAGAGTAATTTTGTAACGGTTTTATACCCCAATTAGTAACCGGGAGAGAAGTACTTAATATTTTGCTTTTATTGATTAACCAGGCGGAGTTTCTGTTTAGCTAATTTCGTTTTATTGCTTCCCAGGTAATAGTCATTAATTCGTTTGTAAACTCCAATATTTAATGTTTCACATGCCAGATGAACTTACAATGAGCGATATCAAATTGTTTGGTAAAATTAATTATACACATATTTTCCAGATAATCAAAATATTATTACTTAGATATAAAGATAATGGAATGTTAACTAGAGACGAATTTTTGTTAACGATAATATGACGGCCAGCTATAATTGTTTATATTATGAGGGTTGCTGAATATAACCCATAATTGCTATAAAGGAACAATAATGTGGCAAGATAAACTTAATTTTGATTTTTTGCAAAATATTTCGATCATTTATTTGAGAAATGAGCGTAATAGAGTAATAAGTAAATTGAAAAACAAGACACGTATCATCATAGAAATTGTAACCAAGTGTAATATTTCGATATTTTTAATGTGGGTTTATAATATCATCAGATACTTCATACTGAATAAAAAAAGGTTTCCAACCTGAATCGCTCTGATACAATCTCTAGTCTAGTATTAATACAGCTAAGTTATGGTATGGAGCTAAATCTAGTTGTAATTATTGTCATGTCTATATTTCTTTAACTCGTAAAATTAATAATTCTATCAAAGCTGAAACGTATACAAGGCATAGGAATATCTTATGTTTGCATATATGTTGTTTAACAAGTTGGATTGCGCAAACTGCAATAAATAAAACATTTAAACTTTCACTTGAAGCGTCTATTAGTCGATGCAAAAGAGTAACTTGTAAATGCAATTCTAATATTCAGAGTCTAACCAGATAGAAGCATTTACTTTATTGATGAAACGTTTAATGTTATTGTTGCTGTAAATGTAGGTTCCGTGGCACTCTTTTGGAAGGAAAACAAGCATTATGATTGCTCGACGCTCGATTCCGAGACCGTTGGTTACTATAATTTGTTTGTTGGTCAAATCAATCACATATTTTGCTAATTTTTAATGAGCTATTAAATAACCGAATATGAAGCATGCCTTGAATCTGGTGCCTCAGTCTTTGGAGTAAATTACAGAGACTATACAATTTTGGGTTTTAATTGATTTTATGGGTTTTGATTGATATGACGACAGTAGAAAACTATTTACACATTTTAGTGTTCCGAGGTCCATTTTAATTTTCATGAGTAATTCAGGTCTGACCACTGCCAGTTTGTTTTTCTGCTTATTATGTATAACATGGAACAATATGTTCATAAATCAAGAGGATGGAAATTGATTCTTCATTTTATTGTAAAAATAATTTATAGTAGATTCTTAGAAATACAGGGTGTCCGGATAATGCATTACACACAGCGAATTGGTTGATATGCTTTTGGTATACCTACGGATATTGTCAAAGCAATAATCATGCATCCGTCAGAGTGTATAGGAAAGATTACCTAACCTTTTCCTCCTCATCCTATAGGAGTTTTACAGGGGTGTTTTTCTAATTTTGACGGGAATAAATTGGGTTGTACAAATGTCATAAAGCATAACATTTTAACCAATGGCGACCCAACCAAACAATGGTATTACCCGGTTTCTCCGTTCAAGCAGCAACTTATTGATGAAAAATTAGATCAAATGCTTAAGTTCGGTGTCGTTGAAAAATCAATTAGTTGTTAGTCATCACCTTGTTTTGAAAAAAAATTGTAATAGAGACAAATTTGGTGTTTCTTGATGATCCAGATTAACTCCAATCTCTCCGTAGAAGCAGGGAACCATGATGTCAGAAATACCAAACGAATTTAAATTAAACTGTATTTTCTACCCCAACAGAAAGGTCGTTTCTTTGGTTAGTTTTTATTCTGTTCTTTAACTTGTTTTTATAATTCTTTACCACTTTTGGTTTTGGTTCAATATTGATCCAGTAATCGGAAGCGGAACTCTTATAGTATTTTCTTGTGACTGTATTTCTATCTGCTGCTCCATTTTGATTTTATTAATAAGTTCAGACACAGTCAACGGGTGCTCGTCGTAATGAAATACTGTGATCTTTAAAAAAATCATCGTTCTAATTTTGGTGGAATTAGATATGTTTCAATTTCACTTTAATCCAAAAAAATTTTTTTCTATTTTAAATGTTAGTATATCTGTATTCGACATAATTTAAAAATCATTTAGAATACCTATAACACTATCCAAAATCGACACATTTCAACTGCTGTAAACAATTTGAACGATTTAATTGCAATATTCTACTTTGAAAATGTAACCCATTGCTCACTTTATGCCTAAACCTCGGCTTTATTAGTAAGTAAGAGAGTATTTTTAGAAACAGGAACCCATATTGTAAAAAAATATATTAAAAAGTATATGAAATTTTCTCTGTCACTGCCGACGAAGGTCGCCACCATTCCTGAACACGTATCTTTTATTACGATATTGAGCGCTATCGAGTGATCTTTAAATCCTTGCCGCAGGGCGCTACTGACTGTACTTTCACCCGGACATGATGGTATAATGTTTCGGGGGTACTGAACTGCACGGGTAAACTGAGTTTTAATCCAAATTTTTACATAAATAAAATCAATATATTTACGCATTTTTAATAACAGTTTCATTGAATAAAGACACATTATAATGTTTGTTAACGCAAAAATAGAAATAAAAACTTTTTATTTTGATATTTAAAAAATAAGAAATTTAAAATTACAATTCTTGCATTAATGTATTGATTATAAAAGCAATAAGAGTTAATACTTTTTTTAACTATTTTAAATCGAATACAGTTCATTTTTGCCATTTAACAAATTCATGTGTAGAATCATCTCAAAGCACTGAGAGGTCGTCAAATTCTGCAGATTTGAATACAGTTGTAACGGCGACATTAAATTTATTTCCTGAAGTATTCCAGGAGACAAATCCTCATCCTCTGGAAACATTTATTTATTAGACTATAAGTAGTATATACACGAACATGATGTCGTTAATTATAACCAAATACCTATATTTGCTATATCAATTTTAGTTTTTCAGATAAAGTTATAAAACACAACGTTAACCCGCTATCTACCCTGGATAAAAAATGTGGGATAATAAATTTACATAAAGAGCGCATATTTTACGGGATTCAAATAAAATGCAGATCGCTACAATGGGACCGTTATATAAATTTCCTCATTGTTTCAACGGAGTAAACATGAAATATTTAATTGGAGAATAATATATTTTACCTGTTATGTAACTACGCGACAAGTTCCATTCGACTGGTTGTTTGTTTAAAAATAAACACAAAGTTACGAGCTAAAGTTAAATTTGTTGTTGAACAGTTATGGAGATGGAAGCAAGATTTATTTATATTTACTTTCTATAAGTAACAGTAAATAAACACGAAATACTAATTTAAATACATTACGTATATAATTATCATTATTGTTCGCCGTATTAGATTACCTTTTACATACAGTAATAAATCTTATATAAGCATACCAAGAGATTTTTCAAAGGTTGTGCTGTTTATTAAAATAGTCATACTTAATGAGATAGTATACGGTAAAGACCGAGGAGGTTCGAACATGGGTATTAGTTTGCGCGATTTACTTGTATCCGTTGTAGGCAAGCGGACACAGTGGTGAGAATCGTGGATCTCCGTGCTGTAGCCGATGGCTCTCGCGTCTACTGTTCCTTGTTTCGATTCTGTTATAATAATTTTTATTACACCTGCATTCAACCTGCAATGTCCTGCAACACTCGAGGGCAGCGACAATTAATTTTATGTTGTAGAATCACATTTTTGTTGCGAAAAAACAAGCAATGGAAATATTTAAATGTGTTTTGAGATTTTTTTAAAATTACAATAATTAATCCTATTTAGGATGAATTATGGAAGTTAGAAAAATTTCGAAACGTAAATCAAATTTCTTTCAGACATGAGTTCTACATCCCAACACGGTTAAGGCTTAAACACAATGAAAAAAATAAGAGATAAGAAATAAGAAATAAAGAATATGGAATAGAATTAACAAATAGTGATATCCGAAAAGCAAGGAACAATTTGAACAGTTGAATTTTAAATCGAATAAGAACTAATATATTATCGATTATCGAGTATTGTGTATTTAAAACGTGGAATAATTATTTATCTTATTTTTTATTTCATTTTCTTATCTCTTATTTTTTTCATTGTGTTTAAGTAAGTAAACCTTTAATGAGATACTGTGCTGACTGCTGAGTGAGCAGTGAGTGGTCACAGCGCACTGCCGCCCTTCTTCTAATGTACAAATTTCGAACTGAGGCGAGTTGTCGGCCACTCGTATATTCGTCCCAATCCCTGTCGTGTTCGAAGCATCCTGGACTTATCTGTATACATTATTATTATTATTCTTATATAATTTAACAAAAAAATTGTAATTTCGACGTGTTGGAAATTTTTATAGAAATAACTGTACTAGCGGATGATATAATGAAAAATGCCGATATGACGACTTAAACAGTTATGCGACTTGAGTCTCTCAAATAGTAAGAATGAGAATTATTACATTTTCTAGCGTTCCGAGGTCTATTTTAGTTTTCATGGGTAAGGCAATACATAAATCAAGCGGATGGAAATTGATTCATTATTTTTATTATAAAAATAATTTAATAGATTTTTAGAAATATAACGTTAATTCCGGTTTTATATAATGATATTGCCTCTCTGTTCATTTTTGTAGTCAAGTAGAAATTTTTTGCAATAGTCAAAACCAACCAGTTGGCAAGGGCGTTTATCCACATTTGGATGGTATAAAGTAACTCGAATTTAGTTAAATAAAGTTTAGTTTAGATGATATTAAAAGAATAAATACCTTGAATTTTTACGCTTTTATTATTCTTGCCGTTGGACCCAACAAGTTTTGATATCCTGGAGATCCAGTGTCACTTGCAGTTAGAGTAATTTTTAGATTAAGAATAGCACGATTGCAATTTTAATAATTTTTAACAGAAGCATATAGTTTTGTACCAAAGAAAAAATTATGGTAGAAATTGTATTTCCTGAACACTTTGATCATGTTATATTAGATGTTACACTATATGGATCAGTCGGTGTTTGGAAAACATCAGTAAATATAAATTATCATTCAGTCAAAACATTGAATAGAAAAGTGAAGATCGATACTTCTGTTCATCTCTACTTTCTATGATTTTAAGCCATTATTACTACAACCAATTGAGGCAACGAAACTGAAAGTCCGAAACTTCCTTTATGTCAGTTATTACATGCACGATATTTTATTATGATAGTTCTGAACTTTTTGGGCTAAATCAAGAGAATATAATTATTGCAATTTTAAAGGTTTGTCTAGAACCACAACTCGTTTTGTTTTGTAGTAATCCATAATTTGGGATACATGCATCGTTTTTCAGTCTTTCTAGTGTCGCGAGCCCCAAAGAAGATAAAAAATTAAGTAAATATCAGATTGAGAAACGATGATTTAATCATTTGAACTAAATAACCCTTAAGGTTTTGATCAATGAATATATAATAATAATATACAAGAATTTGATAGCGCCCTATTTCCCAAAATGAATTTGGGGTATAGAGCGCTAACAAATTCTTGTATGTATTACTTAACCCTGCAAATATTTTTCTTTTTCTTATAATAATAATGCTTTAAATAAGATACTCCTTTCTCTTCCTCTTCCTCTTATTCTAAAGATTATTATCATCATTAAAATTTATACGAGTCTATCTTTACTGCGGTAGTTTCTTACGCCTTTTCGAAAAATTGTAGCCATACTTTCTCGTACTGCGACACCTAGATCTGCTAGAATAATTGCCGTTAGTTCAAAATTTTTCAGTTCGTCGTTTGCACGTTACAATACATTCAGAATTTAGTGAGAAATTTATAATAATACAATAAATTTGCAAAAATATTTTCACAAGCGCCCTCTCTTACAGTACTTACCTAGAGTTCAACAAACCTTTCGGGGTAGCGACTGATGCATCGGAATTCGCTATAGGAGCCGTTCTTTCGCAAGGAAACATAGGTTTCGATAAATCAATAGCCGATTTAAAGACACCGAAATAAACTGCTCAGTGATCGAGAAGGACCTTCTCGAGATGATTTACGCAGACCAGGACTTTAGGGCCCAGCAAACACCGCTTCGTAACTATTAAGGAACATTAACGCTACTTATATTTCGTGTTACACTTTTGTTTCAGTCACAAAAATGCGTGTTTTTGGTGACAAATTGCTTATTTGTCCGCAACAATGCATCGTTATTAAACTGCAACTATTACTTTACATAATTGCGAAACAAAATATTCGTAACAAATGCCAATTTACATTTGTAATAAATTCGTTTTTACCAAAATCTAACTCCGAAAATATCTTGAAGCATTTAGGCTCTTACAGTTTCATTCACCAAGTTATTTGTAAATACAAAACTTATATAAATACTTCGCAACCGTTATGCAAATTTAGTTTAAGTACAGATTCACAACAGTTGCAAGTTATTAGAAACTAAGGTTGCTCATTAATTTCAGAAAAGTTGCTTATCATAAGCAATATAAATTTTACAATTTACTTTCAAATCAGTTTCTTTTTTGTTTTATATTTATTATGCAAATAATGCAAATAAAGCAGGTTTGATATATGTGCACACATCCACCTCCCACCCTGATTCCTCACCTTCCCATTCCCGATCATTGGAGTCTTTTTGTTTTTTAAATGCATATAGTAGCATTTTACAGACGCTCAAAAATATGACAGGCCCTATCAATCAATACATGTCCATCTTTGCCGAACCACTTATTACCTATTCACTGTTGAACAACTCGAAAACGAAAAAGTGTGCGGAAACTTTTTTGGTTCTCGCGAGTTGAGTAACAGTGAATAAGTAATTTGTTCGACAACATGTAGGTACTGACAGTATAGAGCCAGTTATATTTTTGGAGCGTCTGTAAAATGCTATACTAAATACATTTAAAAACAAAAAAGACTCAATGATCGGGAGTGCGCAGGTGAGCGATCGGGGGCTGGGGGTGGATTTATGCACGTACAGCAAACCTGGCTTCGTTTGTTATTGGACGAGTAATTTTCCTTGGACGAAGACCTCAGTCACATTTTTCTAGTAGGGGGCTAGTTACTTTTTCAGGACCCATCTTTAAAATCACTTTTTGCAATATTTAACAAAATTCACATTCTCATTCTCTCATCTTTATACTTAGACCATAAATCCTTTTAAGAGAAGCTCTTTTCTATATCTAGGCGAAATTAATCCTTAATCCTTAAAATTCACTGTTAATGTGTTTGGAGGAATCCTATAAAATAAAGGAAAAAGATAAAATATTGACAAATAGATGTTCAAAACAATTTATTGTCCATTGTACAATAAAATAATTCATTTTCTCTGTTTTCTTCAATCTCTGGCTGGCCGCTCTAAACCAGTCCTTACACGCACCTTCAAAATTGGCATCTGTCATAAATGGAAAGCATTTCCTGCATGAATCTACATTTCCTGCATGAATCTACAAATAAAAATCAATTCTTAATCAAACTAGCAATGTACACTGTACAGGGTGAACCCCAATATATTTATCTCCTTAAGGTGAGTGCGCTAACCCAACTCTGTATCTAGTTTAAAATAAAAATAAGAAGAGAAGGCGGGAGAATGTCAAAATTTGACAAGGTTTTTTTTTGATGAAATGAGAAAAAGATTTCGATTGTAAAACTTATGAAACCTATGTACTATATGTAACTCTAGCCCACTCAATAAAATAAATGAAGTTAAACAATTACATATTATTATTCCTGAGAGAAAGAAGCTTGTTGCAAAGGGATGGTAAATCCAAATAAAAAAATGAAAGAAATACACGCCGTAGTTTTCGAGAAAAAGAAATAAAATACGCCAACATTTTGAATTTAACTGACCTATCTGATCTGAAGTGAATATAATAGGTCAAGGTTGATCTTGTTTTTTTACATTGGTTCATTAGCTTTTACCGGACCACTATCAATGTTCGGAAGTCATATTTTTTATACCAGTGTTTACACATTTCATCAAATGCGCCAACTTTATTAGCGCCTTTTTGTGAAGTTTTTTTGAATAATTTATCGTTCGAAGTACCTATATAAGAAACAGACAGACAACAGACCTTGTCGGTAATTTAATTATGGGACGAGTTATGGGTTGTTTTTTTATATCTTTGGCACAGAGGAAGAATGAAGAAAGTGGACGACCGGCGGAATGTCTTTGTCACAGCTGTGACCTCTACGTTTAAATCGGAAGTGTGCAATGTTGCAAAACTTAAAAAAATTCCCCAGGTTGACTTTTACCTCCTTTTAGATATAAAATAAAAATATTAGCCGTTTTAAAATCTATAAATACCTACATGGTGTCCTATAAGTAATGGTGCACAGAGCAATGGCAGATTCCTTATGTAAAAATATTACGATTGAAACAAACTTACCTTAATGCGTCCAGAAGTTGATATTAGCAGAGATATAGGGTGTCAAAGTAAAATTTTTGTTTTGGTTTTATTGAAATAATTTCTTTAAATTCTTTTTTCAAATTTTTTAAATTTATTACATTTCAACACTAGCAAAAAAAGTACGAAGAACAATGACTTTTAAATAAATAAACCTAAAATTTAATTATACTAAGTGGTTAAATTGAATACTTTAAAATCAATTACCCTGAGAACGGTTACTCGTAGTGACATTTAGAAGGTATAGAGGAAAAGACCCGAATGTGGGCCCGGCTTTTAATATGGGCCCCCTTTAAATTGAAACAATACATTGGGCGACATCTCTGATTCATCGTTTAAAATACGCCCAACTGGCACCTAATGGTTTTCTAGGTCGTATTCAGTTCAGTTCTTCTAATGTTATAAGTAGGTGTGCACACATTGTTTTGTGGAATTCCGAATCTTTTATTAAGATAAGTTAGTATTACGATATTAGTGCTTTCTTTTCAAAAAGTAATTGCGAAATTAGCAACATAGGTAATACTTAGATTAGGGTTTATTATTTTCTTGCTGATGTTAACTTATCTAACTTACAAAAAAAGTAGGAACATTTGTTTTGTATGACGTATAGTGTACTAATATGGGCCCTTAGAGATTCCTAATATGGACCAGGGGCCCAGCGGCTGATGAAGACCTAGATCGTGGTGAAATAGGTCAATTTGGTCCTGATGACAATGACGCATCCTGTTTGTTTTGTGACGGTCGTTTTTCAGCAGACCAGGAAGGAGAACTTTGGATTCGTTGTTTAATATGCAACATGTTACGAACAATGTTCAGGAGCCGAAAACGACGAGTACGCGTGTGACTTTTGTCGTTAATTAGGAAACAATTATTATAACAAATGTTTTATTTCAGTTGATTTTTGTTACCAAATAAGGTTTATTTTAAGTTAATAAATGTTTTTTATCTCTTTTTGATGAGGGCCCATATTCCAAGCCTTCTGCCCCTGAATAAAAAATTTGCCAAAATTCATATTTGGGTTAAAATTATTTTTTCTTTTTACCTTTTAAAACAATTAGTTTTATAATTACATTGGTAAAGCTTTTGCCTAACCATGTGTAAAATTTAAGATGAAAATTTCAAAAAACCTTTAAATAATTTAAAAAAAACAAAAGGGGTGCCCATATTCGGGTCTTTTCCTCTACCTTTTTGACGTAAAAATAACGGGAAACAGGAATTTTTATTTAAAAAAAAAAAATTAAAAAAAATCCCAAAAACATTATAACGTATAAACGATACGATACAATACAAATAACAGCAATACTATAATTACTTAGATTTGAATCCCTCGCCTTAAAAATCCCCAATCACCAAATTTTGTTAAAATATTAAAATTTTTAAAGATATTATTTAACAAAAAACCAAAACATTTTGTCCAATTACAAACCGAATTGAAATAATGAAAAAAGACAATTGGTGAGATAAATGGCTACTTGAAGAACAGGACGAACCATAAATTTCAGTTTCATATGTTACAAATTGTGGAAAATCAGATAAAATCAGAAATGAAATTAAATATTCAACACCCGCTTATCTCAGAAACAAAAATCTTCAGAACATAATATGTTCATATAAACTTTTCTTCACCTCAAATCACCTGAAGAATTACTTCTTTAAGTAAAGCGTTTATTTTATTATTCGATTTATAGGTACCTACCTACTAGTAAAAAGATCCGCTACCCACGCTGTTAATGTGCCCACGCCATGAAATCTTGCCCAGGAAATTAACGCTTTTTACAATACATACAATTAAAACTTATCTAATTTTAGGTCTATAAGTATTAGAACTTACCTACCAGTTACGCTGTGTATACCTATATTGTGTAATTATTTTTCACAATAGTAGTTTTTGCACAAGACCACTTGTTTATATCACACATGTAATTACACAATTAATTACTCACTCTACACATTCAGTCAGACCAACTTGTACTGAAGCCGGAAACAGTTCTTTGCGCTGCTGGCGCAGTGTGCCAGGATTCTATTGGTCGTTTGAATTTTATCTCTCTCTCAGAAGTAATTCTAGCCTATAGAAACGACTTATTTGTTTGAAAATGTATAGCGAAAATGTAACGTATTACTAATTATGTAAATTTTTCAACACTTCACAACTGAAAATTAATTGCTTCAATAATTCCGTAATTGTTTCAGTTTATAGCTACTAAAGGAATACCGCATCAACAATTGCGTAATATTCTCAAATGTTAACCATTGAAAGTATGGCGTTTTGTAAGTTATGAAACATTTACGTTTGTCGAATTAAGAATGTCATTTGATAGGTAACAGTTTCGATTTTTCTCAAACTCAACAAAGATGTTTTGTGCTATATTAAACAACTTCAAAACAAATCTTTCAGGTACAGATATATTGCCATAATTACGAATCTGTTTCACATTTTGAAATATGCTTCTAGAGTTACTTATTTGTGACTTAACGTTACGAAACAAATACACTCTGTGTTTGCTGGGGGGCTATCTTTTCAGGAAGAAATTTACTATAAACTCCTTCAGTATTATTCTTAAAGAACCTCAGTCACGACTCATACACTGGACGCTCAAGCTTCAAGAATACGATTATGAGATTAGTATAGACGAGAGGAACAGAAGCACGTGAATGCATTATGAAGAATCCAAATTCACCTGCATGGCATACAAAATTACAAACTCGACAAAAACAAGTTAGATTTTAGGGAACAAATGAAGATGATTTAAATCATTTTGCTCAAATAAATAACGTCTTATTGCTCTTGAAAGTTACACTTTTAATTTTTAATAATAAAAATCCTGGTCGAGGGCTCTCCTACTATAAGAACATTTTTCCGAGCCGAATTGCTACTAGTTAAAACTGAAAACAAAAGTGAGTGACTGATCTGTTTATCTACTTAACCATAAACTATTATTTTCGGCAGTAAATTTAAAACAACAAACTTATTCATAAAGCTATAAACCCTTTCCACAATTTTCACTGAATCAACTATGTTTGGTCAGTATCTCCGAAATACGATTTTCATTTGTTTCTGCGATAGGTGCATTGAGATGATAAGAAAATTTCCTGAAACTTTTGTCTTAACCATTTTTTACTAGGATAAAAAATAAGAAAGTTAAGGGGGGTAAAATCTCTCGTGAATACCCCTGTACATGTACATATTTCCACCAAAATTCTGTTGAAATGACCACAGCGCCATTTCTTTTCAAATTAAGTCTCCACACCTAGCTATTTCTACACATAAGACCACTGTACAAATAAATTGTTTCAAGTAAATCCACTAAAATAAAGGCACGAACGAGTAAACGTTCTCTTCCCGCCCGATTAGAACAGGAATGATTTAATCAATTAAATGGTTTCAGCAGGTTTCAGTAGTGTAATTAAAATGGGTGGAGATCCAGTTTCGATTAAAAGATATGAAGCGGGCCGAAGCCGCACAATATCCCTGTTTGAGTTGATGTTTTAATTTACTCTTAGGCCTTTACAAGCTGAATAATATATTGGAAAGATTAAATTTAATCTGTAAATCACATAAACGTGGCGTGTCTTGGTGCAGACTTTTCAATATCAGTTATATTAAACTGTGAATTATTAATAGCTCTAGACTCATACTGATTTTAAATAATAAAACGAACAAAGATAAACTCTAGGGTACGATTAATCTCTCAAATATTTAGGCATATATTGCTACGTTTTAGCAGCTAGAGTTATGCTACATTTGGTATCTAGTATATTTTGTTTTTATCTTGTGACTTTGTAGGTATTTGTTTTTAATTGGTTATGAATATGTTGTGGTTCAACCTAACAGTTTCTAATGCCATCGACCCATTACTATAACTTGTTTATTTGTATTTATGAGCTTCACAAATTAAATACTGATCATATGTGTCGAATACCAGAGAGACATTTTGTCATACTGTAGTATTCATAATTTTCAAAACTTATACAATTATCCTCGCAACACATTGTGTTAATCGTCTCCGTTTACACGCCTAAATTCAAAATTAATTTTAAAACTATTAAACTCATATACTCGCCAAATATTAATTATAAGTTAACAGTAATATGCAAAAGAAACTTTGTTAGTTCATAATTAAAAACAATCATTGGTTGCAATAACGAAACAACGGGTTATGTAATAGTTGTACAAACTTAATTGGAAAATAAAATTGGGACGTGTTACCCTTTATTATGTTTGTATTATTTAAATAAGTCGGGGTATCGGAGGACCTATCAGAGTAAAATAGAGTAGCTTGTGGATTATTTTAGATGCAAGTATAGAAATCTTCTTTCACGTGTACATTTCAAGTCATATTAATGTACTTACTTGTCAGTCTTAAGATAAGGAAGTGGAATCACCATGTCCAATTTATGAAAATTTCTTTACGAAGTAATTTTTTTTAATACTAGGTGGCTTAATGGGATTCTGCCAAAAACAATATCTAAACCACATAATTTATATTGTTGAAATGTTAGTTGTGGCATTTCATAAATTATTTCTCTTCCTTTTCTTTTTTGGGATTTATTACCACATTTCTTGAGATTCCTATCCAAAAAATTCGATTTATCTAAAAAATATTCAAATTAACCAGTTTAAAACTGGGAAATAACCTCTACGCCTTTGACGTAATGTCAGAGGATCAGTTAGAGGGTGTTCTTTGACAACTAACTAATTCTATGACATTACGTCAAAGGCGTAGAGTTTTAAACTGGTTAATTTGAATATTTTTTAGATAAATCGAATTTTTTGGATAGGAATCTGAAGGAATGTGGTAATAAATTCCAAAAAAGAAAAGGAAGACACATAATTTATAGACCAACAGTTTTGATTTGGGTTTTGTTTATTTTGCTTTTCAAAGGATTATTGTATTTTATTTATATCTACATATAAATAATACAATAAGGAAAACCAAACTCAAGATTTATTTAAAGTAGGTCCTGATATTTCTAACGTAATTGTTCTGAGCAATAATTTATTATGATCGAATAATTCTGTAAGTATTTTAGCTCTAAAGAATGGTGTGAAATTTTTTAGTATTTTTTAACACTTGTCTTTGAATTAAGTAACATTTAAATATCGACAACAACTTGTATATTATAAGGACTTGTATATTATAAGGACTTGTATATTATAAGGACAAGTGTAATGTTAAAAATAGAATTTAAAACTTAATGTGAAATATTACCTGCAATTATTTACTTTATTTAAGAAACCAATAAAACCTGTGTTTGAGTAATTTGTTTACATTCAAAGCAATTTAATTTACTTATATAATAATAAAATTGAAATAGTAATTTAAACTCCAAAGTCATTTGAAACAGTGGATTTATAAAGATATACTGGCCTTATAATTGTAATTACCAAATGTTAAGTATTTATAGTATTTACTATATTTTATAATCTAATCAGTTATTGATTTATAATTAATTAATTTTAAAAGTAATTTGCCCACTTCTAAATGAGGTTAATATTACGCATTGAAATAAATTTAAAAAACAATTGGGTACAGGTTTTCCTTTAAGATAACTTCATAATTTAAAATATATTTAGGTATATCATTATTGAGGCCCTTTATTTTCTACATCAAAACTAAAATTGCTACGTTATTTTGTTAGTACCTACCTAATAAAATAATTTTAACATAATCTTTAGAATTTTTTTTGTATTACCCAGTAATTAGTTCAATCCAGTAAATATATAAAATATTAATTTATTTATATTTACATTTTGCAACTCGGTAATTTTTGTAGATAACTGTCGTAGAAAAGTTTTTTCTAAATATAATAATTCTGAAATTTAAATTAATCAAAGTAGGAAAACTACGTAAAGTAATTAAACCACTTTTTAAACTTTAAAATAATTCGATTTTTTTAAATAAATAATCAAATGTTTATTATGACTGAAAAATTATTGCGTTAGCCAACCAAAACCGCTAATCAGTAGGAATATTTTTTAAATTTCCCGAAAACACCACGTGAGAAGGTAATGAACTGGATATGAACACATTTGTGGTTTTTTTTTGTACCGCCACATTTGTTTATTTGATATAAAAAAAATGTATTCAAATTTTATGCGGTGAAATTCTCACGAGCTGCCATGTAAATGCGAATCACAAGGAGAGCTTGTTAGTCTCCCAAGATAAATTTTATAAAACGTTCATTCTGATGTTCTCGCAGGTTTTAACCGTTACCATTTCATTTTGAGAGGTCGCTCTTGATGACACTTTTTTTAAGCGTTTACTTTGACTGTACAATACAAAATGACTAATTAATTCCTTATCAGAAGATAGCAAATAAATCCTATTCTGAGCGAAAGTTCCCTTTGAACTGTAAACCAACACATTTTTGTTGCTGAATGTTTTGCCACTATTCTAAAAAGTAATCAGACTCTTAGAAAATTGAGTTACATTTTATTCATAGAAGTTACCCAGTTAGCATTTTCATATTCTTACAATATTGTATACTTACATATTTCAAAACAACATTAGGATATCGCATACATATTTAAAATTGATTCAAAATAAGTTGTATACTGGTTGTTTTGTCACAGGTTTTCACATCGTATACGTATTCCTAGAATATTCACATGTATGTTGGACACACATTGTAAAAATATTCTGAAATATATATATATTCATTTTACAATGTAGTTACAATGTACATTAATATTTTTGGTATATAGTATATATAGGCAACATTACCTCGATATACTTACGATACACCATGTATATTGCGTGGACCTCTGGCTACTGCCGTTTTTACATTATGAAAATAGTTTGTTTGGAAATTTTACTAATAATACTAATACCGTTTTCTATAACATTTCATTTTGTAGATTATATTTTTTATTTGGACTGTGAACGCAAACGCGTTCAAGTGAGCGCATCCAGCCCTGGAGTCTCGCAAACTCCACCAGTTTCTATACTGTCTTTTTTGAATTTAGAAAGACATAATGGACTATGATGGACTCCATTGCCTGTTAGAAATAAAATGTAGTTCCTACATTGCAACGGAGACAACGGAGTTATTGAAGAATATATTGAATTGCTGTGGTAGTTATATATTTTGGACAAACATTTGCCAGCGATATAGAAGTGGCGGATAATATATATAATATGTTAATAAGCATTGCAACAATATTTTCAATTGAATATAATCATGCAATAGAAAAATATTTTACAATTTATTACATAGTCTAGTCCTTTTCCTCTAAAAGAATAAATTAAAAATATTACAAAACACTAGTAAATTTGCAATTTGATGTCAGCTAATAATTATATTTTGATTGTGGAAGTCCACCCAGAGGGTTAGCGGAATCCTATTGCAAATTTAGGCCGCCGTTTTTGCAATAATTTTGATTTATTGTTATTGACGTTTTTAAGTAAGACATCCTTTTAGAGGGAAAAGTCTATATACAGTGAAGTCGAAAAGTAAGGAACAAATTCAATATCTTCAAAACGCCCAAGTTTTGGAAAAATCCTACGGACAGGTCGATTTTGGTTTTATATTAGGTCTATCTAATATTTTTCTATATAATAACCTACCTCTATATATTTATTTCCTATACTTCAGTATATTTCGCGTAATGTAATATTTGAAAAAAAAACAAAATATTAAAAAATATTCCTGCAATGTTCACTGTATATTTTAAAATAAATGTCATTTTTTGTATGTCAAAAGTATATACATAATATTGTACTGAGGAAACATTCCATTTGTACGTTATAAAGATATACGTCTATAAACATAGAAACAATATTCTCAATTGAATATTTATGTAATATTTGAAAAAGATAGTAAACGATTGAAATGATTCCTGCAATGTTCACTATATATTCAAAAATGAATATCACTTTGTGTATGTCACTAGTATATACAAGAATATCATGTTGTGGAAATATTCCATTTATAAATTATAAAAATATTGATTTTAGCACGTGATATAAATATAGTCTATTGTATACCCAAATAATATTTGACACGACCAGTAAATTTTTGGGAAGATTCGTACAATATACAGTGAATATTTCAAAATTAACATCACATTTTGCACATCGCAAGAACATGTAAGAATATTGTACAACTTATTTGAAATATTCTACGTATGTTGGTATATGTATATTGTAGGCCGAATGTTATAGATATATGTAAAACAAGTTCTGAATATCGTTTGAATGTAGACAACCAGTTTTGAATGTTCATTTCATATCACATGCTATGTGGGTATTTATGGGGTTCAATTTCTTTCCTAAATTTATTTAGGTTAAAATTTACGAAACAAATTAAAAACCATTTTGGTAGCATCCCGCATTTGTAAAAACTTCGTGCGACTAAAAAAGATTACGTTTTCTTCATAAAATAACAGAGCATTCCAAAAGTCTGGAATCAGTTGATTTTCTCGAAAACAAAAGTGTTCGAAAAAACAAATATTTCCTATAAATGTTTTATAGCTTTCTGAAAACCGTTAGGTGATCAGAATATGATTTTGAAGGTCAGAGTTTCAAGGCCACTTATTATTTTTTTCATTATATTATATTTAAAACAAAGAAAAATATGGATTTGTACTTTTTTTAAATAATAAACGTCACACCAAGAGTCTTATTTATTTTTCGAATATCTCGTTTAAAACTTATCCAATTTGAATGCAATTGTTATCAGATTAATCTAAAATATGTTTAAAATTTCGAAATTTTATTATTATTTTTTTTTTAAATAAAAATTTATCTCGATTAACAACAGAGATATCTAAAAAATTCTGAAACCGTTTCAGCAATATTATCCAAGATTCTGAAATATTCCATGAAAATTAATAAAACATTGTGTTCAGATTTTTGGCGAATTGTCGAATATAAGAAGATTATTGGTTAAAATATAAAAACTTTAAATTAATTTTTGTCAATTAATTTCCTATTTCGTTATATAATTTGTTCAATTTGCATTCGAAGAGAGTGTGCCGGGAGCGTTGAATATTGAGAAAAAAATTGTTATTGGCAATCGTATTAAAATGTTGTAACCTAAAACGTAAGAAATTCGTCATTATTTCTATAACAAATGGTATCTCTAAAAATAACAGAGCTGTAAAAAAATTCCTCAAATTAGTTCTTTAGATATACTTATAAATCATAATGAAAATGTTTGAAAAAATCCCAAATTTTTTTTTTAGGGATTTGGGAGAACAATGAACTTTAACATAAATGCATGGGCCTGGATAATTACCCTGTAGATAAAAGAAACACTCACAATTAAAAAATCTATTGACGGTGGACGAAAGTGAATGAGTTTTGCTAACGATCACAAAAAACCGTATCTAGATTAATCATCTAATTCTAAAGATATTGAGGTTCAAATATTGCCCACATTTTTCCAATATCCACTTCAAATATGCACCAGTTTATATTGAATTAACAATAAATATATTAAATTATAAATTAATTATTCCTGGACGAAGAGTTAATCACAGACTGAATCTGTATTTAAATTTTGTTTAAACGTTATTTTTAACATATATCATTTTGTTTCAGGTATGCAATCACCCGCAAATTGACGTTACCATTTACTTATAGATAGGTAAAGTATATTATATTTACAGTTTATTTCGAAAATTATGTTATGGCAGTTTTAATTTAGACATTGCGTATTATCGATTCACTGTTTATGCATATTTGTTGTGAAAACCTTTCTGATTGAACTCACAATTATTGTAATATAAGACTAGTAGAAGTTATTGCACCGACAATCTGCATATCACTATTTAATTCAATGCCGAATAAAAAAGGTGATTTTTCCAATTCAATAAAAAAAAAATACACTCCTACAGAAGACCCTCTCAACATGGCCTCCTTACATTCTCAGTTTCTCAGGAACAGCTGAAGAATTTGTATCGAAACTCGGTATTCCTAAATTTTCTGAAAGTTACAATGTGAATTACGATATAAATTAGTTGTCGCATGGGATAAGTTTGGAGATATGGTTTATGCTTTTTTTAATGATTAACCAAATCACAGTGGCAAATCGAAAATGGAAATTGTCTTTTAATTTGCTCTTATTTTATTTGTGTAGGCAAATTTTTCGAGGTGACAAGAATATATCTATAATTTTTTTTAAATTCCTAAAGCCTTACTTCAGTTTGGAAGACCACGACAAGATGATCGAAACGTCAAAAATTCAAAATATTCAACGTTTTCAGTTTTTAATTAGTCATTGATGGATGATCGATAATTACCATTAGGTAACTGACAGTAACACATGAAGGTTGCATAAGCTCCTATATCCTGTTTTACGACAGGTGTTTATTTTTCGAAAAAATAGATTCAGTAAAATATCTTTATATTTCTACATAATATATAGGCTGGACTGGTTATATTTTGCCGGTGCAACTTAATGACACCCAGTATGTTATTACTAAATAGATATAATGTCATGTATACACCGGGTGAAAAATAAATAATAAAAGAAAACTTTAAATAAATTAATGTAAAAATTCCTACTTCAAAAAGACCCAGGAAACTTTACTTACGAACTAAAAGGTGTCACTTTAAAAGGATACAAATCTTGGGAAACTTATTTTGCTCTAAAAGGTACTTGCAGCCATCGTGTAGAAAATAGTCCACGGAGAGAGGCTCGTAACACCTAAAAATCATTCAAATTGCAATAAATTAACTAAAAGCCTAGACAAATCTACTTTTATAATATACAAGAGTCAATAACAAAGCAATAGCAACTGTACTATGATGAAAATAAGGGATATTTAAAAGTTTAAACAGACATAAAAAAAGTTCAGATACCAGCAGTCGATGCAAATATGTAGTTTAAGACTAATTTATAATAGAATGTAAGTAGAATAGGTAAATATGTACCCAACAAACACAAATCAAGTGAAATTTTAACGTCAAACAGTGTTTAAAAAGTGAAATTAAAAAAATCAGTGTGCGAACGTACCAAGTTCGGAGGGTCAAAATTTCATCAAACGTAATGTGACATATGGGGCATCAAAAGAAAGGTCCTGGCACCAACAAGCTAAACAGAGGCATAATTCACGATATTATATCCAAATAAGATTAAAAACTTAGAAAATACTTACGAAACAGATATGTCATTCATCTAGATTGCTGTGGAAAGAGCACAAATTTTTGAAAACTCCTTGACGACGAACAACAAACAGTCGGGGAGAGCGTCATTTTAATCCAAAAGAGGAAGAAGTTTTCGGCGTGGCTTCTGAAAAATGAAAAATATTTAATAAATTACTGAAAAAATCAACCTCAAAACTTGTCAAAAGTCGTTATAAGCATATTTCAAAGCAAAGAGAAATAACCTGTAGCTGAGAAGCAGAGAAAAATATCCAGATAAAGAACGAAATGTACAAGGTACTTACCTAACTTAGAAATCACGTTAAATATACCCAAAGTGGACTAGCTTTTCACGTGCAAAGTGTAAAAATAACATAAATAGGCAAAGGACAGCCATATTTTCAATTTTGACAACATAAAATACTGTCAGAATATACCCATCGAGCATAGAACTCTAAATCAACTTAGATTCCAAATTCACTTTTAATTAATCTTTAATATTATGAGAAATTATAAATAGTTCACTCAGTGAACCAATTTTGTTGCATATTATAAGTAAAATAAGTTAACGCAGGGTAGTTTTAAGTAGATATTAAGAATAATTGTCGCTTATTTGCAATAAATTGTATTTCTTGTTCTGTGAAATCTGCTCTTTTTTTAATGGAACTATAAAGTTCTATAGAACAGTAAAGAAAGTAAGCGCCATCTAGGCACAAAGAATTACAATAATTACCCTCATCAAATTCATCATAGTTCAAATAGAACCATCTACAGTGAGCAGCTAGAACATTTCAATTCAACGGATGACAAATAAAATTAAGCTAAATCAATTTTCATTCACTTTATTAACATTAATTACAAGAGTAAACCATAAGAGCAAGGTAAGTCTCTCCTAAAGCACAATGAACTCTTTTAACGGCCCTGAAAAATCGAAATAAAAAAGGGATCAACAAGACCCTTGCAAGTAAAATCTCCTGGTGGCATACGCATTCTCGTTCACAGATCTTTAACGGAGTGTAAACAGAGTAAAACAGGTGTAGTGTGTACTGGGAAAGAAATTTTGTGTGTGATAGGTGGAAAAAGTATAGAGTAGAGAAAAATAAAAGTAAAATAAAATAATTTTCCCCATCTTTCACAACAATATCTATATAGTTTCTTCTTAAATAGATTTTAGTCTTAATGTTCTATTGTCTAGATAAACACTAGGAATTCTTAGTACTACATATTACATCAAGCTTTACTCTGTACCGTATATTAAATTTCATAGTGAGAGTAAACCAAATATTAATTTAACATGAAAACAATCTACTCTGCACGAAGGAATGTGGAAAATGACGACACACCTCAGTTCAACCAGTTTGATCTCATTGCTTCCATATCTTACTGGCTATCTTGCATTCTTTGCTGAAATACCATGTCAGTAATGACTTCACATATCATTTAAATGACACATGACGTAACGCATAATAAAATTATATAATAATTTGAGACAATAGAAATCGAAATTCGCGCTGTAACCCGAGTCAGGTTCCATGCACGTTCACTTTATAATTATTATAATAAACAACAAGTACCTCCCTAACCTATAGACCTCAATTTGTGGGCATATACCTTTCAACATGTTAGTTGCGAAATAAGTGGTAATAATGGATAATTAATATATTAATCAAGCAGGTGGAATGCGGTTACCTGTTAATGCGGTTCGTCAAATGTCATGAGTAACGATTACATTACCAAGGTACGAGATACTAGCGAATGAAAATGGCACAGATTTTTAATTAGTCGATAACAATCATAGCCGACCTGTCAGTTTGTACCGTAATTGAGTTCTCATTCTAAGTCAGTCCATTTTTTTGTTTTTGCAATCTTATTGGTGACGAAAATGTACATTAGATAACTCTTGTAATAAGCCCTGTGTAATATAGGTACAACTGAACCAAACTAGGGTGAGTGAAAGGTAAAGAAGTAGAACCAATTCTTTGCTATGCATTTGGTAGGCCTCCTCCGGTTCTGACTCTACACTATCCATTTTATGTATTTCTTTTTTCGGTTTGTCTGCCTCTTATGTGTCGCTCAGAACATTTCTCCTCTCTGTCACCCTTTGCCTGAATTCTTTTACGAAAGATATTAGGAACCACCATATTTTCATTCGTAAGATAATTAATTTTCGTTAATAAAAGTGATGTGATTATAGCTCACATCTTATAAAAACAAGAAATTATACTCCTCGCATCTTGATTTTTTTCGACAGTAAGTTTCACTGTATGGTATTTAAATAAATAAATCATAAATCATCCTGTACGTGTTGCATAATATTTTACTGTAGATAAGACAAAAGGCTTGTAGTAAAATTACAGTGGGCACAGCATCCATGTACCCATGTATACAAGCATATAGGCCACTTTATTATGCGTGGGTCTGGGCTGTAAACGATTCAGCATTGTTGATTTTATTAACAGATTAGTCTTACTGCAAAAAGTTTGTTGACACACATTTTCACGCCTGACCTAGCATTGAAGTTCCTACTACGGTATTTAACGCCATCATCTTATTAATTTTATTATTGGTGCTGTTTACATACAATCGAATGAAGATATAGTAACCTATATTTGGAAGGAAGTGGAATATGATTTTTATCGCGGTAGGCGTAGAGATGATTTTTATTTTATTAATATCATCACCTACTACACCAGATGTGGAACGAACACAACCATAATCGTAATTTGCAAATTAACTTTCTTTCTTTGGATATTAATTTCAGATTATAAAATTACATGTGGAATTTTTTCGGTTTACTAAAGATCATGACGTAACTAAATCAGATTTCCACAGACAAGTCAACTTATACTGTGAATGTTAATACAAAATCAAGGAGTTGAAAATAAGAAAATATATTCAGAGATGAAGCATCAGTATAAATATATGAAATTGGAAATTTTTGTTATATTATCATGCTTGTATAAAACCTATATAAAGTTATTTATAATTAGAATACTGTTAAAATATATATACATATTTTAAAATACCTTTCCATTAAGCAGTCGCCAATAATAGATATCAAGCATAAGGGTCATTAAACCAATCGTTATGTAATATAAATTAATAACCAGAGCTTCAAAGTTCACTGACTTAAATTAGTAAAATGCCAACATTTCACTTTTAGCTCGAATAAAATAAGTTTATGGCACAAGTTTATAATCTTCTTGTTATATAATAAATTCCGAGGCAAAATAATTAAGGCATATATGGCACACAATTTGCAGGATACAGGGTGACACAGGAAAGCGATTTGTTATTTTGGAGCCTGGGCTACATAAATTGAATATGAAACCTAATTATATGGAACTAAACGATATATTTCCGTCATTTGTCAACCATTTAAAAAATATTTTAGAATTTTTTATCTCTATCGGAATATCGAATAAAATATTTAACCGTCAATGTTACTTCCGCCTAGTTCTGCAGATCTGAATGATTTTTTTTGCCATGAAAGTAGAAACTAATTAATTGCATTGTTTTTTCAGCAGTTCTAAATTCCGTACTGTTTAAATACATCTGGTGTTAAAACGTCAGCCTATTTTATTGACGCCTCAGCCGTTTATGAGAGAAATAAATTCAGTTCGTGACTTGTGTCCTACATAGATATAAGGATTTATTCACATTGGAACCACAGCACAGCTGTTGTAAACCAAACAGTATATTATTTTCGCAGGGAATTTGTATTATTCAAATTCTGATGTCGCGTTTTTTAGTTGCTCGCTTACACAGTTTAATGAAATATGTAATGGTCTTTAAATAAAACTCATTTACTATTTAGAATAAAAATTGTTAACTCATTCGTTAAGTGAGCATTTTAGTTTTTACTACATCAACCCTAAAGATGCAACAGAACTATTCAGTGTCCATTGTTGTAGTGAAATTTACGAATGTATTACAGTATTACTGACCCTAAACTTACCTATAAGCACTACTAAGGTTAAAATCTGCAACCATACTTTCCATGATATTTTTGTATTTTTTTATGGAACAGTTTGCCTACAAAACTAAATCCGGTTTCATACAGCTGCAGTTGAAAAGAGAGTTCCGCATAGCTAGTTTTGTAGAAGAAAATAAACAAAGAAAAAAGACTATACCTGTTAAGAATCCATAATTCATATGCTACAAATAAATCATAGAAAATATAAAGGAGCAGGTTTGGTAGTCTAACAAAAAAATATTTTTACATTTGACACACGCTACACGGTTTATAAATGGCTAATATACGTCTTGTTCAACTAGGCATTCTACTTTTAACTTCATTATCATTTATTTTGTATTAGCAAAATAACGATATTAGTCCACGATATTGTCTGTAACTGTATTAAAAAGGCTCAAATAAAATTTTATGAATAACCAATCATTTCTTAACGTATTATGAAATATACTAGTCAATCAGCATGTCACCATAATATATTGTCATGTATTCTAACCGATAAAATTATAAAAATAAATTCTTTTAAAATTAAATAAATCAAAAATATACCAATACAAAACTTCCTTCTTTCTCTAAATAAAATCCGACGAAAGACTTACTTAGCAAACCAAATGTGTTTAAACATAAAAGGCTCAAAAGAATATCAGTCTTAAAACAAATAATCTTTCTCTGGTAAACACTTGCAATCGAAGGCAGTCCTTACAGATGGGGCTTGTCCAACCTAAAAAAACCACAAAACTAATTAGAAAACTGCTTTAAACATAAGCAGAAGTATTTTTTAATAATCTAAAGAGTAATCGGTAACTAAAATAGTAGTAATGGACAGTAATGAGTAAGATTCTAAGTTTTTCTAGCGAAAAGTAAAACATAGTGTAATCTATTTACGATATACATGTATTTAAATTTAGGAATTAGTATAATAATTGATGTAAAATCGATAATATATATCAAATGGCTAGATATGTTGTAAATTTAGATTATAAGTAGTGACAGTGTAGTGAAATTTAAAACACAGTGTTCGTACCTTCCGAAGAACGGTAGGCCTAAATCAGTTTCAACGTAATAATATAACCATCCGCAGAGAGGTTATCTCACAAGGATGCTGAAAAGAAGATTAATTCTGCAAAATAACTTAAAATAAAGCAGATAATTGAAAAATTACTTACAAAAAATGACATATTTCCTTAGTATGCTATGAAAAGTGAAATTTTCTTGGGCATGTCTTGGAAACATCAACAAAGACAATTGGGGAGAACGAGTTTGGCGAGATATACGAAAAGACTATCCACGTTGCTCCTGGGGCAAACTGTTGAGGTTTGCCTTTGATACTACACTTTTATCTTGACATATTTTGGCAATTTTCTTATTTCTATTTATTTTTTAGAATTTGGCGTAATTCCCAGAATTAAGTTCAATGAATATTAACTATCCGCCACAAACTACAAACAATATTTCTAATTAAATTTAAATAATTCTACCAGTTTTGTTTATTAAATATAAGCTAATATTAAGTTGTCGCAGGTTACAATAAGTTCACCATCTTATTTAATTTACCGATGTATTTGTTAAATAAAAATGATTGTTCATACTAGAGACATCTATGTTTTATAATCTTATATTTGTCTCCCATTCATTGCTCTCAGGGTAGAGAAAAAGAGAAGCATTAAAACTCATAACAGTGACATCTGTGTTCGAAAGACAGAAGCTGTACTTAGTCTATTTTAGTTTTCTGAAATCTATAAGAATCAATTACAGGTCACTACATCTTGGTATGACCCAGATTTTGAAATATTCTTGAATAAAATCACTGAACTCATATACATATACTTAAATAAATCTTTATTAATATTACAAATCAAATTAAAACTAGAGAAAGGCAAGTTAATGAGATCCCTGGAACGCCCTGAAATAATAAAAACATGGATTTATAGCTAACCCAAGTTCGACTTGGTAAATACACGGTGTCGTTTGTAAACAGTAGAAATTGCAGTGTATGCCAAGCATGAGTAAATTTGTATGTAATGTGGGTAATTAATAAGAACCAATAAAATAAATCAAACTCAAAAGCAAATCCTAAAATAACTAATTAATTCTATACAAAATTCAAATCAAACCATTTTCAAAAATAAATAGGGTCTTTCCCTAAAAAAATTACTAATAATCCTTAATCCTTAATCTAACTTATATTAATAATTTATAATGAAACGAAAGACATACATATTCAAAGCATTAATAACTGAATAAATACAAATAACAGAGTCTTCAACCTACAATTCACTAACTTGTTACTTTCAAACATTTTAGAAACTTTTAACACATGTTTGAGGGTATTCAATGAAGACTATAAGACGTTAAATAGGGGTCTTGCAGATATTACATTTAAAAATCTGGAAATACACCATAAACACTCGGTATATTTTATAAAATATAGATTCTACTTCTTTTGATTTCATAATTTTAAGGTTTGATGTGTTTCTATCTTTTTTACTTTTTATATAAAACAAAATGTATTTCTTATTTTATAAATAAAAATTATTATCATACAGATATATTACGTACACAGTAGAGTGGATAAGGAAACAATAATTGCTTGTCAACATTTAAATTAGTAAAATATCAAGTGTATAATTTATTTTAAATAATAGGGATAGCATAGAGTTCAAATAATTGGGATAAATAAATAAAAAACATAATAATTGCCACCAAGAAGTCCGTAATTAACTCCATTCGATTTTTCAATGGGATTATTTAGTTATAAATTGTTCCGATGGCGATTTTTTATTTTTGAAGTAAATTTGTTGATTAATATCGTTTAATTTCCACTCCCCAATAAAAATATGTTTGCAATATCTGATTTGATTTTTCCAAACGTGAGATCATTATAAAAATATTGTTTTATGGGAAATAAATATTATTTTTTATTTCTCGTAGAAAAATATTTTACCAGTTAAATGTTGATAGTTGATTAGATATTGTTTTCCAAATTGCTCAGCCTACTGATAATATTATAATCAGTAATAATTCTTTTTCTCTGGGAAATAAGAAATTCTTTTTATTTATGTATAACCAAGATACAGGGTGTTTAATTGATTTTGCCTATTTTTGTCTTAGATCGTAACTTTAGGACCACTAGGTATAATAGCGCAAAATCTGGAGTGTGTGTTTCACTCAATCAGTCATACCGATTTCTCAATTTAACGTAATGAAAATACAGGGCCGGTTAGAAAAAGGGGCGGAATTGTTAAATCTCAAAAACAACACTCTGTATCAAAAGTTTTAAAAATCGGTTTTAAGATTTGGAAAAGCATAAAACATAAGGCAAATAAAGTGCATTTTCAAATTGCGCGTCTCATTTTTCTATTCACTTTCTTTGATAAACGAAAATTTTAAAAACTAAGAACCGACTATCTTATACAAAATTGCGTTTCTTTTTAATTGACTACGAATTAATGAAATCTTTCATATTCAATAAAAAACCATTCATACAACGTAAGTTCTGAAAGTATTGAACCATCCATTTAAAACCACAAGATATACACATTATTTTAATAATTTTAAATTCTTATAGGTAGGCTTTGATTAAAACAATTAAAATTTCAGACAATCCAGTGCGTTGTCAAATTTTGACAGTTGATCATTCCTAAAAGCTAAATTCCTAACCTTTGTCTAAATTTTTCTCACCCAAATAATAAAAAACTTTGTAGTAAAATGCTTCAATAGTTTAAACACCAATTTAGCTTAACTTTTTAGGAATGATAATATTTATTGGATTGGAAAAACAATAATAAAACACTTGCATATATTAATAAGACAGTTTCTCTCGTGTGTGTGTTCCAAAAAAATCCGTGTTCCTAAAATGTATCCTAAATCTACAGGTGGTGCTTAGAAGACCTAGGAAGAGATATTTAACAAACAATTTATTTTGTTGTGTTAAATTTTTATAGTAAGTTTCCTGTGTAGATTACTTTACATCTTTGTTTTACGCTTGTTTCCCAGTCACGAATATTATGTAAATATATATATTAAAAAATTGCATGAATGGAACGTGAGCCAATTTCAAATTAATTTTTTTAGTGTGTAATGTAGTTTGAGACTCACTCGTGCTTAAAAAATTTATTTTATAATTCAGTTATGAATTTATTTGACTTGTGAGTTATAATTTCGAATACGATATTTTACTTTTACTTTTATTATTATATATTATGTTCCTAATCCTGGATTGAAGTAAAAGATCACACACTTATGTACTTGACCATGGAAAATTAATACTCTAAAGTGATTTAATTTGCTTTCCAAATGTGTATATTATTACACCTAACTTGTATCTAATGTTAAAAAAAAAAAAATAATAGTGACCTGAATTATAGAAATTATTTTAAATATCGGTGCCACAAAAATAAATAAATAATTGTTATTTTCGAATCGGATTTTCTTGAACACTTAACTGTAAAAAATGTTTTATGATCCAGTATCAAAATCACAAACAAGTAACCTCGCAAGTAACTTTAGAAAAATGTGTTATGCGATTGAGATTTCCATAAGAGGAGTCGATTTTTAATTTTCAATGTATCTCAATGAAATTTGAATCGAATATACAAAATTCCGTGTGTCTGTCTGTCGGTCCACAAATCTGTTTATCATGAGAAAGCATTCGAATTTCACATTTATCAAATTCACATTAATAGATGCTCACAAAAAAACTTAACTCCGGAAAGATAGTAGTATTAAAAATGTTCATAAAAACCATTATAACTAAAAACCAACTCAACAAATCAACACGTAATAAAGGCCTAAGGATATCCTGCTACTAGCTCAATAGAAAAGGTAATGAAGTCTATTACGAAAAAATCAAAGAAAATCGAATTGTTTTTTCGGAAAATCGTCAAGATAACTTTCGAACAATTTTTAAATTTAGTTGAAACTTATAAAAAGGCTTTGCAAAGATTTTGACTCACAGATAAAGCCTATTGTTGAACGTTGGATTAAATTAATCAGAAGTGATCTTATCAAGGTCATTTTTAATTTTGGAAAAAGTTGAATAATTCAGGAATGGCAAGCCGATTTTAAAATGGAAAAGTTTTGTTAATTTAGCTAAAAAATTACTATTATTTTGATAAACTGACAAAGCACAAATAACTCAAATTTTCGTTAGCGTTCGAGACATCTTTGAGTTTGTTTGTTTGTTTGTTGTTTGTTCTATTGATATTGGTACTTCGGATATGATTCATATCAAAACTAATAGAAAGCCTGACTATCTCTAAATAAAATGTTTAGAATCATTATAATAGACAATTTGTCAGCATTATTCTTTGCCCACAAAAAATGTTCTGTATTGCGAATCTCTTGGCCAATTTTATTCAAATAAAGTGCTAATGAAAGAACACCTACATGATTATGGATATTACATAAATTCCCAAGATAATCAGTCAGGTTTGATTAATGTATTGTTTAAGAATATATTATATAATTAATCCTAAGTAATATTAAATAACTAATATCAGTGAATATAAGGATCAAAAGAACAATCTCCTCTGTGACCACTCACATTTCATACATTTTCTAGCTTCAATTACAACAATGTTTTTTTCATGTCTTTGTAGCTTATATGCGTCATTGTTATTATGTGCCTTTCAAGTTTAACTCTAACGTCATGTAATCATCATAAATTCTCCATTTCTATAAAGGTGCTTAACAATGTATGATATTAATTATTAGTTTTAATTAACATGCACATATAAAGTGTCAATGAAGCTGCAGTTTGTCATAACAAAGGAAACGGCATGACGCAGTTGCAAGAAAAAACGTACAGGTAATTATTTATTATTAAATATACCATAAGGAAGTAATTGCTAACTTTATTATAAAATAGAAGATGCATCTGTTGTTGTTGCGTTGTAATCTTGATCTGCTAGGAAATTACATGTGCAAAACTACATGGAAATTGATTAAAGCCATAGTTAACTCTTTGTTTCCTACGGTTTTGCTGAAAAAATACGGTATTATTATCTTTGTTACGTAAGACATATGCGTAAATATGTTAATGTAGCGAATTTTACGCCACCAGTCGAGCATTTAACATTAATAATTAACGACATCTGAACATTTTACAATAATAACGTGTTATTAAGACAAGTCGTGTTTCGTTTTTGAAAAACTTTGAGCGTTATGCAACATGCAGATTTGCAGGATATTTAAATTCGTATTTGCGCCTGGTAATCCAAACCGCGCCGAGAGATAGGATCTTGACAAGCTTCGTATACATTTGCGTGAAATTACACGTAAGCCAATCCAATTTGAATATTTTGAAAAAAGTAATGATCTTTTATAATATATTTGAAAACTGAGTAACTTATGATTAAATTTTGCATTATATTAAGTATGTTGAGAGATTGGAAAAGTTATTTGTTATTTACCGACAAAACAAGAAACCTTTTGTCAATGTTAATAGTATCCTATGAAGTTGATTACGTTTGAAATAACATAACTGTACGCAAATAAACGCATTATTTAATCAACCAATCAATTGAGCTCCTAATCTGTATACCGCCCGTGCTTGGATGAATGAATGAATGAACTTGAAAAATCGATGCCAAAATATCCTCACTCATTGTAGGTGTACCTGAGAGAACTTGGCGTATTATATAAATATCTTTAATACAGTTACCTAGTTTAATTGTGAAGAAAAATTGTAAAAATGATCTATAACTAACCTAATTCATAGTAGATAGATAGTAAAAATAAAATGGTCGTATTTAACAGCCTACCAAATTTAATGAAAATATGCAGACACAAAAATACTTTCGTTTCACAAAAATATTAAATGTTCACCAAATCTAAAAAATAGAAGCGTGGTATTATGAATTCTAATCCAGTAGTGTATTATAGGGCCTTTAGTCCACAGAAAACAAACGTATTAAATCTTCCTAATATAGTGGTCGTGGATAAATTATATTAATCGTGACATAGAAATCAGTCAATACTTTTTTTGAGTGTTTAAAATAATTGAAAAAGGAAATATTTATTTTGGCAATAAGTCGCGTAACTTTGGTGTTCTAAATTTGGTGAACATTCAGTAAAATTTGTAGAACCTTAGTATTTAAAATACAAGAAATAGGATAGCAATAATAGGAAGTTGTTATTTTAGTGACACACATTTCATTTTTCGGTATCACACAAGTATTTTTGGTATTCGAAAAATTGTAAAATTGTAGGACAGGTTGAAACAATTTCCCTGCCTGGGAGAGAGATAATTATTGCTTGCATTGATTATTATTAATAATTTAATTATTTCTTCTAAGAAAGCGATACATTTATGTTTCAGCTAGATATATAAAAAAGATATCTTCTTGGGGATATCGTTTTCTGATTGGTAACCATAATGAATTAATCTGTGGTGAGTTAAATATATGTAATTCTCATAATTTGTTCTTAGACTTTTTGAATTCTGTAATTTTATTCCAATTTTTATCATGTACTTAGTTAAGGAAGTCCAATAGATTTTATATTTGTATATTTAAAAGTGAAGCAACAATATAAATACATATATCAAATTGGATGTGTTTTGTTATTATTATGCTTGTATAAAACCTAAATAAAGTCATTTATAAATAAAAATACTGAGGAAACAATACTTGAAGTTATAAATTTCGTTATTAATAAATTAAATAACAATAAAAAATATATTGCAATGCCCGTTGAAGCCAAAGCCTTTGATATATGGTCCCCTATCAAATCTTAATTGATAAAATGCAAAGTATTGGTATAAAAAGTGCTTTGTTAAATATGTTTAAAAAACAGAAATCACTTTGGTAAAATAAATGACAAATTAAGTCAGGCACAAAGATAGGAGTGCCACAGGGCACTGTACTTGGTCTAATAATATTTTTAATATGCATAAATTAAATAATAATATTTTTTAGTCTGTACAAGTGTTATTATCACTCTTAAGTATTCGGACTCGTAGGTACAGCAAAGTATCACGATAAACAATTAACTGCTCTAGAAGTGTCATCGCTCGTAGAACTGTCTATTTGTCTTATTTAAAACTTGACTTGGTTACATTATTCAATAATAAAGTAAATGTAAAATGGTCAAAAAAAGAAAAACAAATATTGTGCGTCGCGGCGCCTACAGTTGAAATGATAAAAATACAAATTTGAGAATTTTAAATAGGTAACTGAACACCTTTCAAATTTTATTTAAAATAAACTCTTGTGTTATTGATAATAATTAAAAATGGTCATCTAGTCTAAATAAGACATGTTTTAAAGCTTTAAAATGCACAACTTTTCTCTAATTTAACCGACCTTCTATATTTAACGGTTTGAGGAGTTACCCATACAATCCCGTTGAAAATTAGATGAGAAGAAAATATGTAAGGTTAGCTTAGGTACTGGCTGAAAAAAAAAATAAAAAAAAAGTAAAACTTACTATTGACAAGTTCAAAAATATTTCGAAAGTCAACTAAACTGGTGCATAATTGAAGTGGATGTTGGTAAATATGGGCAATATTTGGCCCTCAATATTTTTGGTATTAGATACGGTTTTTGTGATCGTTACCAAAATTCATTGACCTTCATCCACCGTAAATAAATTTTTAAATTGTGGGAGTTTCTCTTATCTATAGGGTGATTATCCAGGCCCTTACATATGTTAAAGTTTATCGTTCTCTTAAATCCATAAAAGAAATTTTGAGATTTTTTAAGAAATGCTCATTATGATTTATAAGTAATTTTAAAGAACATAGACGAAGATTTTTTTATAGCTCTATTATTTTTGGAGATATCATTTTCTAAAGAAAAAATGGAGAATTTTAGGTTACAGCATTTAATATTATTGCCAATAATATTTTTTCTACGATATTCAACGCTCCCAGCAAATTAAATAAATTATACTTATAACTTAATAGGAAATTAATTGACAAGAGTTAAGAATTAATTAAAGGTTCTTATTTTTTTACCAATCCTCTTATATTCGGCACTTCTTCAAAAATCTGAAAATAATGTTTTATTAATTTTGTTAGAATATTTAAGAATCTTGGATAATATTGCCGAAACGGTTTCAGAATTGTTTAGCTATCTCTATTATTAATCGAGATATTTTTTTTTTGTAAAAAACATTTAATTTATGAATAAGAGAGCCACAATCATAAACTAGTTTGGAAATATCGTAGTCTGAGGAGATATATCGGTATGAATAAGATGGGTCAATCCTTTTCTACCACTGAAAATGTTTTCTAGGAAGTCAAAAATTTCTTCTTAAAATTTTTGTGGTGGCAGCACAACTACTACTCGTGGATGATATCCTTAAGTTTTGACATACTCCGAAACATATTTAGCCTTCTCTAACTCCCGTAGTGAGGAATTATTAACAAGTTCTTGAATGTGTGGATTTTTAATTAATTCTTGACTCTTGTCAATTAATTTCCTATTAAGTTAAATAATTGTTTAATTTCCTTTCGAGGGGAGTGCGCTGGGAGCATTAAATATCGTAGAAAAAATTAATATTGGCAATCATATTAAAATGCTGTAACCTAAAATGTAAAGAACTCGCCATTTTTTTTACTTTTTCTATAAAAAATTATATCTCTAAAACAAATTGGTTCTTTAGAATTTTTTTAGGGATTTGGAAGAACGGTAAATTAACATAAATGTAAGGGCCTAGATAATCACCCTGTAGATAAGATAAACACCCTCAATTTAAAAATCTATTTACGTGGACGACCGTCAATGAAATTTGCTAACGATCACAAAAAGCCATACCAAGATTAACCATCTAATTCCAAAAATATTGAGGTTCAAATATTGCCCATATTTTCCCAATATCCACTTCAACTGTGCACCAGTTTATTTAGCAAAAATTATACACTCACCAGGCATCAAATCTTCCTTATCGGAAGGCAACGAAAGTCTCCAAGATACCTCACATTTTATTCCATATTGTTACTTATTGCATATTAGAAAATGTCTTTTTTCCCAGCATGAAATATTGTTGTCATAACAGATCTACCCAAAAAACACCCAAAAGAACTAATCCAAAACAGTTGAGAGTTCTTCGTGCAATTAGTACACTACTGGCCTCATTAAAATTATCTGAAAATTATGATTAGGTATACAATTTGAAGCATATTTATTAGGAAAGGAAACATTACCATTAGTCAGATCTAGTCAAGATATATACAGTTCTGGTTTCACTTGGATTCAACATAGTCTTCAATCAATTTTGAGCTATATTTATCTATTTGTATTTACATATTGGACTTTCAAACTAAGTGTCTAATTAAATTATCATTCAAAAACATAAATCATGGATATTTTAAGCAACTTTTAAATTAAAGCGGAATTTAAAGCGCACATAAGAATCATCTATCCATATACGATTACCTTTACCTACGTAATACCTGCTAATATTTTAATTCAAACATGTACACGAACTCTGCCCCTTTGATATTTCAATTATATAGGTTCGCATTGGGTTAAAATTACGTATCGCATGTGTACTCTTAACCCGTTAATACTTATATGACAACACCACTGACCTGATCAGATGTCCCATTGACCGACATCTTTTATTTCCCTTTCGAACCTTGTCGCGAACATGGTGACCCACATCGAAAACCACACAACAAGATACCTACACACATGTAGTGGGATACCATTAACATTGTATGCTAATATTCTATAAATATAAGGTGTCTACTACGCTGTTGACAATCCCAATCTGCCCACCATTTCGAATAAATGTGCAATTAATTGGGCGGTAATAACAGAGTAATGGGTTAGTAAGTAATTATTGTGGTAGAGGTCAGAGGTAGTCGAGCTACTAACCTGCGGTGTTATGTCTTTCCTATGTAATTAACAAGTCGGCAAACATTTCCTTAATGGCTACGTTTTGCTACCAATGGCGTCCTGTTGGGAACAACAGAGTAAATCTTATTTATGTTTTGTGTTTATATCCCACAGTATAGCTATAAGTATGTCTTGATTGTTAAAATTGTTCGTAATTATTTATTTGCATTATTTTGTGACAGTTATCTCTTATGTTGAGTTTTTTGAGTTTTAGTGCTACAAAGAGTTTAATGGATAAATAAATAACCAGTAGGAATTTTAAGTAATAACTTATCGTCCATTTTAAAGAATTGCTGCCAAAGTGGTATCTAATCTGCTATCATTTATGGAATCCCCTAAGACAAAATTATTTATTGTCATTAAAATAGTCGACATTTCATGGACGCAGATCAAGGGTTCTCAAACTTATCTGAGTATGAGAGTATTATTAACAATCAGTTCTAATAGGGTTCTAACATGCATTTAAACACATCCTTAAATTTTTATTTTTTTTCGTGACTTCTACTAAGCAAGTTCAAAAATTCCCCATTTCATATTCATGAATATATGAAATATATAGGATAGGATTTAAAAAAAAATACGTGAATAAGTCCTGGGTAGTCAGAAAAAGTATGCTGATGGGATGATAATAACTTTAATAATTTCGCTTTTTCCTGGTGATTAAAACAAGACGCTGGTGCCGATCGCAAAATTGCATGTTAATCCGTTGACAGACGTCTTCAGCGAGTTGGGCTGGATGGTAGTGAGTCTTAATCATGCTAAGCTCGGCCACAGTTAGTTGAATGCCGAATCTCTGCAATGGATTAGAATAGTAAAACAAATATTCGTTGGGAATATTTTCATGCAATACCCACATTAATTAGTTAATTTATATTTATTTTCATAGTGCAATTATTACATAATAAATACTTGATAATAGGTGGTCAATAATTATTTTCAACATACCGAGTCACAGTAAAACAATACAAAAAGTGTTCGACATTATTGAGGGAAAGTTATATGAAAGTGATTGCATTGTTAAGTCGGTTATCAAAATTTTATTAACGTCAATCATTTATATTGCCCCTGGCTGTGACATCTACTCATGTTATTCATGCAAAATTATCATACAAACAACTTTTTTTTATTTCGCAATGATCAATAGTTACAAGTATGTATTACAACATAAATTAAAATTTAATGATTACATGAATATAATTTAAAATAATAATAATGTAGATAAGTTTTAATTAATTATTTATAGTAGGCAACATTTTAAATCATTCAATTAAATATGATCTAGCCAGCTAAATAATAAATATATCAGTGGTAGTGATACATAGATAATAATTAATTATTATATAAAAAATTAAGGACTAGGTAATGCAACAGTCCTAAATTAAGCAACTTGAATATTCACTGAACGTTTAATTAATTTTCTACTGAATCTTTCAATTTGATCTATTTTATAGACAGTTTAAAAAATAAATTCTAACTTTCATGCCTTTCATGCCGGTTTAATAAGCTTGGATATTGGTTATGTGTCCGTTGTATCCAAATGTGAAAACTCCCTCTACAATAAAATCTTTTGAAGGGTGAAGATATGCTTTTTAATTTAGTTAAATTATATAATATTAAATATTGTGTTAGTTCTATTTCAGTGAACTAAACGTATAGTATTTTTTAAATTCAGACTATTATTTGGTTGCTTCTTTTATGTTTTGTGTTTCAACCCAGGATGAAATTTTAAGGATTTGTTTTTTTCCTTATTTCGAAATCATTAATTACGTTTGTCAAATTTGGTTTCTCTCGTAAAAGAAATATTCTTTAACTCTTTTATGCTGAAAGCATATGATTGTGTTCTGTGTGAAGTCTCTAAGTCATCGGCAAGTCGATTTTCATTTCCTGGCAAATATTAAGCTTTATGTTATTGATAAACAAGTGCTATATGGATGAAACCTATTATCCATTAATTTATGCCAGCGAATGATCTCATCTAATTTATCAGGGAGATATCTGTAATTAAAAATAACGAGATAGATTCCCAGAAGACTGGGGTTTAATAACAGCGCTGGCGCTGTCGTAATTTTTAGTCTAACAGAGCACCACTTTAAGTTTAGAAAGTATTATTAAAAAAAATAAATGGCAGAGTTCCAATTCCAATAAAAATTACTTCAGACATTTACATTTCCATATAACTTTACAAGTTTATCGTATTGTTTTCTTGCGGTTTTTTTTTGCAGTTTTAAAAATAAAACGAAAGTTTTGTAAGAGTGTAATATAAAGGTGCAATCGCTATTTTATAAACCATAAAGTTTAAACGAAAAACTTTTAATGATATCTAAATTAAGAA
The DNA here is from genome assembly GCA_963680705.1 of Rhagium mordax. NCBI lineage: Eukaryota > Metazoa > Arthropoda > Insecta > Coleoptera > Cerambycidae > Rhagium > Rhagium mordax. The sequence goes on from OY796656.1 coordinate 16,238,998, forward strand.
AGTTTCGAAAAGCATTCGATTATCTTTTCTAAATTAATACAATCTTTTAAAAACAGGAAAGGTTCTATTGAAATTTTAGGAAATAATTAAAAGTTTTCAGAACGTTTTTCCACTTTAGGCAAATTTTTAATACGGCGGATGTCTCAGTGCCTGGTATTATGAGTTTTAAATGACAAAAGACAGTAATGATTGTTTTATTTTTTTTTGGAGTCGCATTTAATAAAATTGCAATTTGATTAATATATTCTTAAAAAAAGAATAAATTTAGACTTTAGACCTATTAATTTTTATGGAATAATTTTTTTAATAATATTATGTATTAATACACAAATAACGCAAGAAAAAAATATTAAAACAAGTAGATGAGCTATCTGGGCTAATAGGTACCTACATTAAAATAATAATAATAATAATGATAATAATTAATAAACGACTTTATTGAAAAATGCGTACAAAATACAAACATTGATACAAAGATAAGTTGTTTTATCACTCAGTTAAAAAAAAATGTAGATATATCAAGAAATACATATACATGTAAGATATTCATATAAAATAGTTACCGCCAGGAAAAAAATTGTAAATACATACTTAAAAAAATTAAGAAACATAAAGGAAAAAATATATTTGTTAACTCTGATCATGAATTATTTAATGAATATCCTTTACATACTATTTTTATAAAATGGTAATATGCTATAATACCTCTCTATAAAAATATGTAAATCACATGATGCGCAAATAAACATCTTACATTCCTCTACAAATGCGAATGTTGCACGTAAAGGAATAGGAAGAAAAAACATGTGTTAATAAAATAGGATAAATAAAAAGAACAAAGTCAACAAACACGAAATTTGATTGAACAGTGAACTGTAATTTAAAAACCATTATACAGAATCAAAAGGTGTAAATAAGCTACCTTTTTACTTTGAGGTAGCGGCAAACGTTGGCATTCCAACTCCTTTTTCACGAGATTGTTTTTCTCTTTGTATGCAGGAGGTAGTGTGTCGAGGTTGCTGAATTGGAAACTATTCTATTCGTTTTGTTACGCGGTTCTTTGTACCAACTGTATATTTACTGATCCGTTGAATTTGCCCAAATATGTAGTGAATTTACATGGTTCGAGTTGCTTAGTTTCGACGCACTCTACGACAAGAAAGACATAAATAAAATCAAACAGGAAGCGTGGCATTAAATTGGTTAGCATTTCATCGTTGATGAGCGGTAATTTAAGTGTTTCTTTAACGATAACTGACAATTTCTCATTTAATATTCCGCAGAAGTTTTGAATTTTAACTCTATCTGTGAACTTCGAAATTTGGTAGGGTAAAAATAAATATATGGAAATGGGTAGAGTGTTAAAATATTTTTTGTTTTTGTTTTAAGTGGGGCATCGGAATTAAAATATTTATTTCATTAAAATCTTTGTAAATAAGAGTTCTGATATTTTATTAATATAGGTACGTGGATATATTGGCTGCCAGGATATTAATATTCTGATCACGTAAAAAACAGTATTTTTAACAATGAAATAAATTATTGGCTAAGTATACATATAAAAAATTTAGATGATAAATGATAATTTAATTATCGAAACAGCTAAATCTAAGGGACAAAAGTATTTTTATACTAGTCAATATCTAGTGTTGTGAAACCATGTAGTTTTTATATAATTTCATCGGAACTTTGTGAACGTTACATTTTTCAACTTGGTGACAAAAGGAACGCATTAAAGAGTAGAAGTTTTATATAACATACAAATATGTCCTTTCACATGGACTATCTCTCACTTTACTAATATAAAACATTTTTAGCAAAGACGTGTATAATTCATTACGTATTATGTAACTGAAGATAATGCTTTAACCGTAAAAGGTAAGACGCGAAAACTGGTTTTTATATTAATAATCATATTTTTTCACGCATTCTAAACCAGCTTCGTTATATAGTATAAACCTAATTTGCGTGTCTAATTAATTTGTATTACCATAGCATATAATCACGAAAACGTGCACCGTGCAGGATTTTAGATAAAGAAATGTAGCAGAACAGAGAATACTGAGGGTAAACAGGGTGAATCCTGAAATTAATATTTTGTATTCTTTCAAAGGATCAGGATAAAAAATTGATTTTATCAATTTGTAATTTACTCTAGTGGTTTGTGATCGACGTAAGTAAAATAGCTTTGTAAGCGTTTTGATTATAACTTTGAAAAAAAATTATATATATATATATTATATATATGCGTATAAATTCAGCGTTTTTCAGGAAATCGTTGTCTGCCTGAAAAATTCCAACCCCTTTTTATCGCAGCGCGGAGTCAATTTTCACAATTTTCATAATTTTAATAATTTTCAAAATTTTCATAATTTTCATAATTTTCAAAATTTTCATAATTTTCATAATTTTCATAATTTTCATAATTTTCATAATTTTCGTAATTTTCATAATTTTCATAATTTTCATAATTTTCTTACTTTTCTTAGGAGGCAAAATCGAGGGAAATGATTAGGTCCAGCATTTTCTAAATTTCATCTAGTTTCTAAATCAAAATATTTCGTCGGTCCATCTCGAAGGAAGCGCAAGTTATTAAGCTCGGGCCGGAAGCGTGTTTGGAGAAGTTTGAAAAATAAAAAAAACCGCGAAAACAAAAACTTCAAACACTATTCCCAAACAAAAAATCGCCGCCGAGTTCCAACTTGGAACTACTGTAAATTGCGCGGCACTTCGGTTTTCGGCTCAGGAGAACCGAACGAAAAGTGGCCAATTTGAAGTCGGTAGTAAAATTCCATTCGACTATAAAATTAGAAAAAGATACCGAACGTGACAATACTGAAAAAAATGGCCGCTATTTCCAGAACTATAGACGTCAAAATTGCACTTTTTCGTTCACTCCTCCTATGAAATCCGAAGCGGGACCATGCAATTCACGATGTAGTTCCAAGTTGGACCCTATACCTTGAATTTCTTACCAGAACGGCCCCCCCGGTCATTTCTGGTAAAACAGTTAGATTTTACCGTTTTTTGCCACTATTTTACAAAGTATAAAAAAATGAGAAGCAATTTTTTTTTTATTTTCACATTTAAATAATTTTATTAAAAACTTTTAATTTATTGAATTTTCATGGCATGTATGGAACATAATATGTTATAATTTTCGTCGAAAATCGTTCGATTATAATTATTATTGTTGATGATTTTCATTAAAATTTAGATAAAGTTTCCTTGAATCACCATGTAGAATGCGGAAGGCCTGGTTAAATTTGCAGTTACAACTTCCAGCAACAGTATCGCAAGGCTGAGTCCTGCATAATAATTCTGTTTGTTCTCTCACTCACATTGGGTCATTTAATTTACAATTTCGTTCTGAATCAGACAATTTAATGCTTGATAATTATAATAGTTGCATTTAAACAGGATAACAATTCCAAACTTCTTGTGTTATTAAATAGAAATTACTCTCGGTAGGTACTTAATTTATAACTAGACAAATGCTGTTCTAGAGATCGTAGTTTTGATGATAATGCTAATAAGTTGATAAAATTCGATAAATCATCGTTTACTTTGAAGCAAAGTAATTGGATGGTAATAATTTTTAATGATAAAAATGGTAGTTGGAAGGATCGAATAAGTACCTGTAATCATTTAACTTAAAAATATAAATAATTTTTTAGTATATAGGTATATTTTGTAAATTTAAGCAGACAATCGTTATTTCGCTTTTGTGTGCCTATATGGAGGTATTTTCTTCCATTATAATGTGAGAGTGAAATTTTATTACTTCAAATTTTCTCGTATTTCCATTTATCCGTCACCAGACAGTCACAGACGTACTTACTCGAAAGACATTTGTTTCAAGAATGTAACTTTAAATTAAACATCAAGCTCATAAACTCCCGGCTTTTGTTGCTTGTTACACTTACTGTCTGCCTGCTGAATTACAACAGAATGGTACAACAGAGGAAAGAAGAAAGGCAAAAACTTATATGACATTTCCTCGATTAATTCTCTAGACTCAAAAGGTAATAAATCTTGACTTAATGTCACTTTACTTTCAGAATCTAGATAATCATAATAGTTGGAGAGTCCAAGATGTTCACGCAAACGGTTTAGCACTTAAAGTAAGAGATTTTTATTATATTTATTGTGGAAGAGTGTCTGACTTGCAGAAGTAAATTATTTACTCTAAATGAACTTTGACATTACTGTAAAAATCTATCTGTTAATTTATGACCTACTATTGTTAATTGTAAATAATCGTCAAATAATGATAAATTGGGAAAATTATTTTTGTATTTATTTTCATTTCTATATGTAAAGGAAAGAGGGAAATTTTTTCAAAATTTTTGATGTGCAAATCTAAAACGTGTAGACAAAGTTAAAGGGATGTGATAAAACATTATGACCGCCCACGTCATATAAATCACTTCCGGTTTAGCCGGAATCAATTTTTGCGTTGGTAATGTACCTACGTCATACCGATCAGTTCAAATAAATCTTGTGTTAACTAATGTAATTTTTATCAAAAACTTCGATAGAGAAAAAAATTTAAAAAAATTGAAAATCACAGTGTTATTTTTAAAAAACAAAATGACAATCGTATGAACAAATTAAATGCCTCCACCGCCAAGTAATATTCGCCATTTGAATATTTTTAATAAATCCCCATCACATTGTGGAAACCCTTATATTATCTGGGGCAATCGTTTAAATGCAAATATTTTCCGAGTTTCTTTTTGTGATAGCCGAGCCACTCACCAAATTATCTGAATAAAAATGCCGAGAAAAGTATCCTTAAGACTCATTTTAATTACAAATTTCTACAATTAAGGTTAAGCTGTATGGTTTTTATATTTTAATTACTCAGAGAATAAATAAGACAATTTATAAAGATTTACATTAAAGGCAGTACAATATAAGACCACAGAGAAGCTTCGGAGATTCAGTTAGGGGAAGTATTTTTTGTGATTTGTACATAGGCGGGGTGAAAAATAAACTGCTGTAATAAAGCAATGATCGGAACTAACTTATATTTTAGAAAAAAACTGTATTAAATATAAAAAATAAGATTTTAATTTTTATAGGTTTGTATTTTTTTTAATTATAAATATGTTCTTGTGTAATTGATAACATAAGTGTGTATATGTTTTTAATAACGATTATTTCCTAGCTTCTTGTATCGCGCTAATCATTCTACCAACACTTAGGATTAAATTATTTGACTCTTCTTTTGAAACAATTTAACAATTTTAGACTAATCCTAAATGATTCGTTCCACCATCACGTGGTCCATTCACTATTTGGCATAAAAATTAGTTTTGTAGTTTATTCGATGATCGTACGAAATATAAAATATTTACAAAAAAATCCTTATAGAAATATGTTATTTCTCGTCCACTTTTAAATAACCACAGGACTGAAATCTCTCAATTGTAAATACTACAGACATCCATAAAACGTTTATTAAACCGGGGTTGAATTTCACCGCACGATTTTAAAAATTTATGAGGAAACGGCTTTAATCAAACCGTTTCGTTTGATCTCGTAGTGCCTGGATTGCAACGCTTTTAGTTAAATTTATCATATTTTTCATTTTCAGTTCAGACGCATCGCAAACAAATCGACAAGAGTTCACTATGTGGTATTAATAAATCTTTGAAAGAGGGAGCAATGAAATATTAATTAATTGATTGCGTGGATAAATTAATATTTTATCTATTAAATAAATGGAAACTATTTTATTTTATTTATATTAAATATTTATGAATTGTTTTCGTTATATTAAATAAAATAAAATTTCGTTAACTATGTACCTATATGCATATGAAACAAGGAAAATATTGTTTTAAAATTATATACATTATTAACCTCGTTATTAACTATGTTACCTATATACATATATTTCCCAGCGCATCCGCCATTTTATAGAAACAATATAGAAATATTTTTTAGATACTTAAAGGTTTTTGGGTTCGCTTCCACATTAGTTATTTTAGATTTTTGACATTTTGGCCATCTTGGAAAATAGATTTAGTATTCAAGAAAGTCCAGGGACACCTAACTTACCACAAATTATTCCTCGTTTTAATTCGGTAGACGATGGCATCTATTGAACACGGATCACGGTCATCATTCACTTTTTTTTAGCAGCAGCCCTTATTTTATTAAATGAGTTTTGTACTGATCACAAGTCATAAAACATTTTCAATAAAATTGTTGTCAATTCATGTGAAATCGGTTCAAATGGCAATTAATATTAAAACGTAGTTCACATAAAACAGTTTGACGGAATTGTGGCGTTTGATGTTTCAAATCTCCTAAAATATAATAAAAATCATACAGAATATCATAAGAAATATTTTGAACTTTTTTAAAAGAAATCAAATTACTTATTTAGAAAATAGGCTGTTTAGAGCATAATATGTTTACATGAGATTGTCTTAGAATAACTCACGAAATCGAAGAAACTTTTTGATCAATTGAGTCAACCTTATTTTAAATTTCAACTATTTATTTCTCATACTACTGAAATTACAAAAAGATTCCAGCTTTAAGTTGTTTATAAAAACAAATGTTCTTGTTCCAGTCAATCATTAAAAACAAGGTAAACTTCACGATACAGATTTTAAAAGTTTATTATTGAAACCGGAAACAAACATCTCCTGGCTTTAAATGAGGGGAGAACTCGAAATACTCTTAAAAGTTGAAGCAGTTTAGGGAAATAACCGATACTACCATCCGTTGCGTCAATATTGCTAAGTAAAAAAGTTTACTCTATTTTAACTACTTAGTCAAAAGTTGGTGCACAATATGCCTGCCTTACTGCACTCAAATATCTCAAGGGGGGAAAACTTAGAACAATTAGAATAGTCTCAGTGGCGGATCATAAGAAACATTCAATATACTCAAAATTATGATGCTCTAGAAATATATAAGGTGTTTTCGAAAGTTGACTCACTAGATAGTACTAAGGATCACACAAAGTAGATAGTACTTAAGAATCACACAAATAAAAAATTACATAATGTCACAAACACTTATTCAACTTTCTCAAATTCAAAACAATTTTATAACTTGTAAAAGTTACAGAACTAAAACCACAAGTCCTGAAATAAAATAATTAATATTTTTATTGTAAGAGAAGTGATATTTATTAAATTATTTAAAAAAAAATCAAGTAATTTGCCACTATCAATATTAGTAGATTAGTTTCTGTATTCAGTTAAAAACTGTGTGGTTCTAAAATGTCAAACCCGATTTTGACATTAGTTGGTTAGCCAGTGCCAAATTTTTTTTTTAAATTCTTAGCAGTAGGTATATGGATGGTCGGAAAATTTAGGATTAATGGCATGTATATAAATGCGGAAGAAACGATTGGATCCCAACAAATAACCGGAAGTAAGGTGGGGGTGGGAACAGGGGTGTTTTTAGGGGTGAAACGTGTTTATTTTTACTATTTCCGGCAAAACTAGACCTCCTATCGAAAAAGTTAATGTAGATAATTGAAAGATCTACAACTTTTATTTCAACCATTTTTCAACATACCCTCAAAACGCCAAAAACCAATTTATTGATTTTTTACTTTTATCTCCCACAAAACTGATTCTAATTTTCAACCAAAAAAATTAATTAACAAAATTTTGATTTTTGAAAATTTCATGAAGGAATTTTTTCGCTGAAACCTCTACTTTAAGATGGTGTAAAAAAATTATACTGCTACTATGGAAAAACATTGTCAAGAATGGGAAGACCAAAACAAAGACCTTTTCAAGATCGATTTTTCCGTTAATGTCACGAATTCTTCATTGTTTATTGAAATGAAGTGTTGAGAGTGATGCAAAATGATAATTTCAATGTAATATCGAATAAGGGAACTTTTATTAACCGTTTAAGGTTTGGGATGGTGAAAAACAAATTGTTGAAACAATAACAATTTTAAATAAAACAAACAATTGCTGAAAAATACGTCTCTGAACGAATTAAGATTTGAAATGTATCAAACCGCTATGGTAAAAACTTAATTCAATTTAGGAAAACTATCACCAACTGAAGAAGCAGCTGAACACAACACTGCTACAGGGCCTATTTTCAAATTCAAACTTGGCTTGGTAACAAACTTACTGCTACGGATTGGGGATGGAAACACCATCTAACTGAAATAATGCCTAAATTGACAGAAAAATAATTAATTACTGAAAGTTTACTGAAAACAATCTGCTGCAGCTGTGAAACTGGTTGTGATAGTAAAAGATGAAATTGTCGCAAGCATGGAATAAAATGCTCCATTTTATGCTCCAATTATTGTCATGGGTCCGAAAACCGTTCTAACGCTGAAAAACAACCTTAGAGGAATTCAGCGATTTGGAGGAAATTGATGACGAAGCAACAAAAAATTTTTAAATTAATATTGGGAATAAAGATCTTGGTGAATTTGATGATCTTGACGAAGTCGAAGACCTTGTCGGACTCCCTGAAGAAACCGAAATCTATGTTGAATCTGATGATGTAGAGCAGCTTTCAAAAAAAAAATAAGATTAAAATAGAATTTTGATTTTATATTCCTAGTTTGTATTTTGAAATAATTTAAAATATTTTGATAAACTTATTTTCAATTTATTTTTGTCCTTGAAACATAAAAAAATTTTTAGCAATATTTTTTTGTAACATTACTGTTTAAGCAAAATAAAATACCTAAATATTTCGCTTCAAAAAAATTACGGTTTATTTGAGACGCAAAAATGTACATTTTCACCAAATTTCATTAAAATTGAATCATTTTTGTGGGAGATAGAAATAAAAAATCAAAAAATTGGTGTTTTTCTCATTAATTTTGAGGGTATGTTGAAAAATGGTTGAAATGCAAATTTTTCATTTAACTTTTTCAATAGGAGGTGTAGTTTTGCCGGAAATAGTAAAACACTACGTTTCATTCCTTTTCCCACCCCCATCCTACTTCTGGTTATTTGTTGGGGTCCAATCGAGTTTTCCCCATTTATATACCATTAGGTAATCCTAAATTTTCCGACCATCCATGCATATACTCATACTGCTTAGAATTCTGTCGATTTTTGGCCTCTAAAAACCTGTTAGGCACTAGACTAGGTGTGATCTTTCAATATTATATATTATAGGCTATTCCCAAGAAACTATAAATAATGTGTCTACGGAGTGATACCTATAGAAAATGGTGAAAAATTACTTCAACGTTATTTAATGTTCTCAATTTTGTTGTCAAATCCCTTATCCTGATGTTTCACTTCAAAACTTTTATTGAATTTGCCAAATAGGAAGCTTAATAATTAGCATATGATTTTCGCGTGCCATTATACGAAAAAGAAATAGTCTATCACTGGCATTAATGAGATGCCACTTTGTACTTTAAAATAATAATTATTCCGCAAAACATTTTGCTTATTCCGAGTAGGATCAAAATACTGGTATATTTTATGGAAATTGAACTTTTTTACGTTTGAAATATATTTTTTCTTATTTTACAATTCTCTTTCTTTGCTTGATATGCATTGTTTTTAAATGACTTTGTTTAGGCTTTATACAAGCATAATAACAACAAACTGATATACTTATATTGATGTTTCATCTCTAAACACGCTATTATTAAATTCATTGGACTTTCTTTAATAGGTACATGATTAATACTGGATTAAACCTCATAAAATTCAAAACGTCCAAAAACAAATTATTAAAAATTTTTTTTTTTTTTTTTTTTTCAACTTACCAAATTCATTTCTTATGATCAACAATTAAAAAACGAAGTCCACAAGAAGATGTACATATTCTTTCGCTCTTACAAGCTCTATTTTTTCTATAATTCTGGCCTCCAAAACACGATTTTGCAGTTAAATTTTAGCGGTAGATAAAAAATAAGACCTTTTGTAATCAGATTTTGAATAACATAATGATTAATAGGATCCTCATAACAGATTTTATGAAACATTTGCAAGTTTGGTTTTGATAAAAGTCCAAATAAATATTTCCGTCCAGTTTTTCAACTTTATGTAAATATAAAAGTAAATTGGTAGTTGAGTATTTTATTATATAAAGTGAACTGTGTACATGTTTGTATTCATTCACATATGGATTTATGGCATTGAACTGAACGTGAAGTAAATTTTTCAAAAATATAAGAAACCATGGCGAGTTTTTTTTTTACTTAACTGCTACAAATTTAAATGTACGAGAGAATCATCAGACGTAGTCATATCGAAATCGTGTTTCTATAATAATGCTGTTGTTAATGAAATTTTATTTTTATCATATACGTTTCTTAAGTTTATCATTAATCACAATATATGTGGTAGTCATAACAGAGCATTTTGTCCTTGCCTTAAATAAAAATAAAAATAATTAATCACATTTAGTTAGAGGATGAACAAAAACCCTTAGTAATCCCTCGAACACGCCAGTGAACTGGGGTGTAAAATTTAATGGCAATAAATGTAAACATGTTGTAATTTTGTTTCAGAATATCCTGGATAAATTTAACCCGGGAGCGAGGCAAATGATCAACGCTGGCAAAGCTTACCTCAAAGCGTTGCACGGTAAGTAACTTAATGTACATCTAGCCAATTAGTTTATTTCATCTATTTGTATCTGAATCCGTCAAGAAAGACTTCTTGCAACAGAGTTGTAATGTTATTGTACTCTCGAATGCTTCTTACGTGTAGTGCGCAGTGACGTACATTAAGATGATTTAATTATTGCTCAAATCAGTAATTCGTATTATTGTTTTTTATTGATTATATTTTTATATGATGGAAATTCATGTTAGCCTTGAAAAAAGATATAGCTATGTCAAACCACTAGTAAGTTGTTTTTTTTAGGGTGCTCATAATGTACGAAAAAAATACGATATTTCTAAAATTGTTTCTTTTCAGAAACATTTTTGAAACATCTCAGTAAAGATAGTTTCTTGTATTTTTATATTTTCATCGTGTCGATGATATCACGCACATTGAAGTTCATCGATAGAAATATTAAATGGCAATTGAGGGTCAAGAGGCACTTCGTTTGAAAGCTGTCTTCAAGCTGAACACAACCTCGAAGCTATAAAATATTCTATTTATATAGATTTAATTAACGGCGCTACGAAAATTCAATTACAGTACCTAATATTATGGGGTATGTTCTTCACGCTTATTGGTTATTTTACTTCATTAAATTTTCAAAATTCTGATGTTAGCAAAGATATATTCTATTGACTGACATACATTTTATGGAAAAACTGAGTTACTGCTCTGTAGGAGTAATACTATTACCATTGAGGAATGAATGCTATTACTGTGGTTTAAATCATACTTTACCTACAGAAAACATCATAGAATGTGGTGTTCCACAGGGTTACATTTTGGGTCCGGTTCTATTTAGTATTAAATAAATGACATTATATATAGTTTTCCTCAATTTTTTTTCTCTTTGCTGAATGCACAAGTATCGTTTTTAATAATAAATACTCAGATATTGACATTTCAAACCTCGATTGAAATAAACATAAAAATATAAGAACTAGTCATGGTGTTACTAGCCTTACAGACCGTATAAAGTTTTTAGATATTCAACAACTAAAATGGAACGTTTATAAGAATAAGGATTTTTAATAATTTACGAGATAATTTATCTTCAGTAATTGATTGTTAATAATTTTACAATATTTAAAAGAAAATAATATAATACTAAAATTTGTGGGAAATTTTCTTTAAAACACCATTACGTAATTAGTATAATTTACTGACATGGGCACCCACAATAGGAAATAATTAAATCATAAAAAAGTCAAAGAACAGATTGTCATAATTATTGTCAACGCTGGTGTCAATATTAATCTGATGTTTAAGACATTCTCTTGACAATATAAGTCAACACAATTCTAGTATCTACTGGTTTCTGTGTTATACAAATTGTATTTGTTCGATACTCTTATTATCCGACTGGTTAGTTACACTTGTGACTTGTGACGAATTTAATACATCCAGATATGTAAATAGTTTTTCCACTGTGTGCGAGATTTATGTAAACGTCCTGTTTCATTTATGTATGTACCTACCAGGATAAAACAATGCATATCTAGCCTTTCGTCCTCATAAGTTATAGAGAAAACACGTTTTAACCAGGGGATTGTATAAATTGGCAAAAACGCTTGGATGTTGGAATACATCATCTGCGGAATGCTTTCTATCGAGAAAACCAATTGTATGAAATAGCTTATGGTGTGTTTTACAAGTTTCATAAAAGGTAATTTTAACATAAAGTATGTCTGGCTCATAGATCCATTAAATAAAATTCAATGTATAGAAACGTTTCTATAAAATCGATCAGGATAAAAGTAAATTTATAATGTTGTCTTCATATTGCACATGTATTATGTATGTAACATTGTATTTGCTTATATTTTATTTCATTAAGAGAATCAGTTCTTGGACTAGTAGGCATGAAAAAAACATAAACCTTTCAAAAAAATATCACTACCTACTAGATTAAAGATTTTAGATGTCAAGTCCAACTTTCCAAATGAGAATCATAGTTGGATTTGATTTGAAAATATTTGAGAGCCTCCAAAAATATATATGTTGGTGTACAGATATTATATTATCACTAGGAAAGATATAAAAATGATTCTATTTAAAATAAGAATTTCGTAACAAATCAAATTATCTTACATTTCCAAGAAGCAGTTTACCAGTTAAAAGTATCATTGTCTTTTACAATTAATGAGAAGTTATTAGGTACTATCATCATGTTTGAAAACTACTAAAAAACTAGACTTGATATCTCAAAATTTATTAAGCGATATTTTTTTGAAAGATTCATCTTATTGTACGTTGAAGATAAAAAATTTGAGAGACCTTTTTAAAATATGTCAAAAGTCTATTTTCGCAATTATTTCGAAAATCGTTAGAGAAATCGAAAGACGGTTTTCAGCTATCGACGTTTCACAAAAATTGAGCTCTACTAGACACCTTGATCGGTTTTTCTCCATCTCGTCTAGAAATCTAGTCAAATTCAAGCAATTTGTTTTACCCTGTACTTCAAGAACACAATGTTGTGTCTACTAATTGTTTCTTCAAATAATTTGTCAGCTCCAGGCAATATTGTATATTGACGATACAAGGTAAATATTTTGGTCCTCTATTATTGACGACGGCGTGGCGTGTAATAAAAATTCAAATGCAAATCATGTTCTCTTCCTAGTTACAAATAGTTATTATTTCAATATTTTTTGTTATTTTTTAGCTTCATGAAACGTGTAGCTAGGTATTACAATACAACGCAATTTAATTTTTTGTTCTCTACGTTTCGATATCGAAACAACTATTAATGGAAATCAAATTTTTACATGCAAATGTAACATACAGGATACAAATATTTGAACGCCGAGGATTTATTTTAAATTTATAATTAAAAAGTTTTTGATGAACTTTCTGCCGGTGTCAGAAATAAAAATAAAATCTGATTATTATGAAACAAACATGCAATTTCATTATGTCCACTTTTAATCGTAGTACACATGTAAAACATTAAATGAGTTTTTTAGTGTTGTTAACATTTCTGTCACTGCCGTCGCGAACAGAGCTGTTCTTCCACCAGCGTTAATTTAATATATTATTTTATACTCGTACATCTCTTTAACAAATTTAAACAGTTTATCCTCAAATTAAATAGTGTTACCCATATCTGAAATATTATGGATAAACTGAGTGCGATGAGTACTGACATTTCTCACTCAGCAGCCCAAGCAACAATTACAGCGGTACATTTCGCTGTCCAAATTATTTTTTCGTATAACACTTGTGTTTTAATTAAAGGTTTTAAAAACAACCATTAGCTAATGAAAATATCCCATATGATATAAATTATTTCGTTTTTCACTCAATTTTGTATTTTTTTTTAAATTGCGTTAAACTGCTTACCTATTAATTATTTTTGTTTTTAATGCACATTATAAGTAGTTAAAATGTAGCTTCCTCATTAATCTTTTCCTAGCAGACCAATATTAATCAACGCTTTATACTTAATTAGACCTTTGAAGGTTACTTTTATCCTGTAAGCTTATAAGCATAAAATAGAATCCGTTATTGGAAATCCTAGAATCAAAGCTGACCTTGATTCAGTCAGCCATTATTAACCCGTTGAAAAATACCTTCCTAAAAATTTTAAGGTTTTCCTATATGAAAAAGTATAAAGAGAATGGTTGTACGTCCCCGTTTTTCCTTCCCCAAAGATTCGGTTTTTATTTTTACCACAAGAAACAGACGTGTGATGGTTCCAAATAGAGACGTAACTTAATCTACTTTTAATATAGTTTACATTACATGTCTGCTTATGACGAAAAATTGTTTAAAAAGTTCGGTAATTTATACTAATCTTGATACTAATCGATGTAGTATACAGAGTAAATCTATAACGTGGCTAACGAGAATTGAAAAGGTTAACGATAACATATTGTCATGTATTTTAAACTATAAAAGAAAGTAAAACCCGCTTCTGCATAAATCTGCTGTAGAACACCTGTTGAGGCGAAAGAGGTCAACGAGCCACATGTAAACAAAGGGTCAGCCACGCTAAAACAAACCAAACGTAAACAAATTAAAGGCGAAAATAAAGTAAATTCATTGTACTATGTTGCTTTAAAATAATCAATAACAGAACAGCTGTTAGTTGCATGCTTTAAACAAAGTTTGAACGATTTTCAACATAATAGTTGAACACAGATGGACTTTATTTCTGTAAATTTCTTAATTGAGTAGTATAAGACTTACCTGTGAAACCTCCAGTCTAGTGAAATGACTAGGCACAATCTAAATTAGATCCTAAGAAGTGTTGCGTAGTGATCATCGAAAGGTTCAGTTATGTTTCGTCAGAGTGAACGGCAGGGCAAAAATTCATCTTACGTAATATCAACAAATGGGTATCCACAAATTCGTCAGGGGATAAGGATTCTGAAAATGACATAATTTCATACGAAAATTATGTAATAAAGTTAAAAGAGGCAAAAATATAAACCATTTCATTGATTTGATGTGTGCTTTTGTGTACTACCAACTTTTGTATTACCATTTTTGTACATGATCAATGAATAAAGACGATTTATTATTATTATTATTATTATTATTATTATAACAGTTGGGAATCAAGAAATCCATGGTTTGGCAAATTTTCCGCATGTTCCTTAGAAACAAAACAAAAGTGGAGTTGTTATTGGGTAGTGAAAGAAGCAAACCCACGTCCAGGTCGCTCCTGAAATAAATTCAGAAAATTATAATTTAAACTGGAAATTTATATTCCCAGGACTTTCAAATGATGGGTCAAGGTCAAATGCGAAAAAGTAACGGAAAAGCAGCTTCAACTTACCAGGAATAAAGGTAAAAATTAAGGCCTATTTGGTTTACACGAATCCAGTAAAAGGTGCAATAAATTCTAGAGCAGTCGCCATCATATCTGGACCACAAGACAAGTGTCATAAACTTAAAACAGGTCTGCCAATTCAAGTGCAATTAAAACGACTCGGTAACCCTAAAGTGCAGAGCGTACTCTGAACTGAAATTTTAAACCTAAAGTTTATTAATTTTGTTAATATCCAAAAGGATACTGTCCTATATCTGTTGTAGATTTAATTAGTTTTAATTAGCGCAGGGACATAGGTTAAGAAACGTTTTTGCTTTTGATTGTCTGATATTTGCAATAAAACCTAACATTTTGAGTGCCATCTATGTTTAATTGAAATAACTAAAGCATTTAAATCCATCTCAGCTGGATATTTAAAATACAGCAGACTCAGAGACATCTAGCTGTCAAATAGCAAAGTGATAGTCATTCTGATAAAGATCTCTAACTTTTCTAAATCCTTACAAGTCAAATGAGAATAAACCAGCACGAATTTTAAATAACCTTTATTCAACAATACTTCAACAGCAGATTTATAGGTAAGATATTTCTTCGATGATAGAAGGGAACCCCCCAAAGGCCCTGAAAGGTAAAAGAGAAATTATAGCAAACCAAAAGTAAGTTTCACGTTAAATAATCATAAAGTCATGCGCACTGTCGCTTATTAATGAAACATTGAAATAATTCCATAAAGCCATAAAGTTGATAATTCAAAAACTATTTACAAGAACTTAAAAATATTTCTTTTGAATAAACTATTTACAACTACTTTAGAAAAATAAATTTAAATTTCAAAACTAAAGAACTAATTACTATAGCATGCATTAAAATATAAAAGAAAAACAAATATCTAAACGTGTAAATAAATAAATATAAAATCTTAAAAATTAAACTTACCTCCAAGTACAAGTAAATTGGCGCCCAACGTGGGGCACAGAAAACCGCCAATCAAAAAAAAAAATCAAATAAAATCCCCATATCATAACAATATATATAGTATTCTGTTTCATGTTTTACAACTAAGAAGGTATAAGAAAAAATAAAAGATATATTTTGTTATTTAGTCTTATTTTAATGAAGCGTTATAACATTGTTGCCATAGTATATACAAAAGCAAAATACAAAATTTACGTTTATATTTATTATATTTGAGCTACATACATAAATAACATAAATCTACCTATGTTAAAGTATTACCGTCTAGTTATCAGTTTCGAATAAAAAAAATTATTATGGTTAATTTACCAAATGCTGAACCACTGGCGGAAAAGTTTACGTAAAGCATAGGTCGTGCTTTATGTCAACGTTACAGCTAGTTTAAACTTTTTACACGACAACAAGCTTTTGATGAGGGTCAACCGTGTTCAAAGCGCTACATAATGCTGTCCAAGCCTCTGGTGTAACTAATTCTTCATATTATATTTTCTTTACAGATTGCAATCATTGGTCTACAGTTTAGTTAATTAGAAAGTTTGGCGGAATATTCGCCAAATACTAACTGCTTCATATACTATGAATGCTCAAAATTTGAGGTGGGGTAATCCAAAAATGGGTCCATTTCAAATTACCGTGAAATGTTTGAAACTGCTCCGATTTTAGAATAACTTACAAAAAGTTCTAAGAAAATTATTTCTCTCTTATCAATTGTTTGTGTGATTCTGACAGTGTTGTATCATACCAGGTGAAAACTAAATTTGGTACTTTTTCACTTTAGATCAGACTTTTCTCATGTACTTGAATTTTAGTGCATATTTCGGTTTGTGGTATACATAATTTGCATGTTTTTAGTATTTTGCCTACATCAAATTGACACGACTATCTATCTTTGTGATATGTGATTTTTCATGGTATACGTGTTTATTTTTTTATAGTTGCCCATAAATAAATTTGAAAATGGTACATTCAAATGCTTCTCATTTGAATATGACAATGGACATGATAGAAGGCGGAATTTCCAAATGAAGAACTGCCCAATTACTCAATATAGTCAAATCAGTTGTCACGTGCTGAGTTTAGTTCGGACGCATCAGAAGCGTAACAAAAAGTTTCCCGAAGGCTAACTCAGCTCAGTAGACAAAAATTTTTAAAATTATTAAAAAAGTAAAACTGGTGAATTCATACAGAATACACTAGTTTACTCGAGAGTGCCACTGAGTAGTATAGGGTGATAAAACGTCGAGCAACACATCAAACAAAACGATATACGATCAAATGAAACTCGAATGAGTTTAAGGCGAAATTGAAGAGGACAAGAGAAAGAAGAAGAAAAAGAAGAAACCCTGAAAAATCAGGAATATGAATAAAGACACGTTAAGAAATGCTTAAAATAACCAAAAAAAAAAGAGAAGACATTAATTACTCAAGTGTAGAGGGCGGCTTCATTTGTAGCCCAGATCCATGTTATAACCACTGGGCTATTCAAAACACGTTCTAAATAACCCAAAAAAAGGAAAGGTAGAATGTACACACGAGACTCTCGTAAAAAATTATCTGGTTGAAACATTATATTGCACATAGCTCATAATTCTAGAAGGAATAATGGCTAGCAGATTCTACATTTTAGAACGAATTATTTTACTTATAGTCCAAAACCATGGTCCTGATTTTGGTTTTATGGACAATAATGTCAGACCCCTTCAATACGAATTTCTTAAAATCACTGGAATCAATGGAATGATATCTTCTGCTTCAAGTATTTATCCTATGGGGCACCTTTAGGATGTGTTCCAAAGAAGGATAAAGGATGTCCGTTTAATGCTTTTAATATATTGACAATACCTAACTGTTTCAAATTGTCCTGAGAATGAAATGTTGCCTTTATTAAAAAACAATTTGTTTTTCTTGATTATTAGCCTCAATGTCACCCAAAAATATGTAAATATGTATAACAGTCTACTACATTAATTTACAATTAATATTGTAATGGGATGCATGCCCAGAAGTTATAAGTGAGTTCTGCAGTATTTGTTTTTCCAGATTTGGCCATTTGTTCCTAAAATAAATTGTTCCTTTCTATTTTTTCCAATAATAGTTAGTGGTTTCGATAAAAATTTACTCAAGAAAAATTATATCACTTGTCATATTTTGGCGTAGAGCAAAGAATTAAAAACATATAAGTTACATATTATTACTATAAGCTATGAAAATTCTCTAAAATTCAAGTACACGGGGTGATCAGAAAAGCCCCAGACCTAAAATCGCCCTCAAAATCGACATTGTTTTTCACACCCTGTACCTATAATACACAGCTCTATTATAATTGCACGAGTGGTTAGAACTGAAGAATTTTCTGAACATTTTATGCATATTCGAATCATTTTTAAGCATTCCACAGTCTCTTGAAATGGACCTATTTTCAGGGTGTTCCACATCAAATTTTGACAAGTGTATTTCTACATTTTGATTTCAGCAATATTGAAAAAATATTCTGTTGCTTTGAGTGAAGCTTGTTTAACTTCGGAAATTGCAAATTTGGGAGATTTGCCAAAATTTTAACTAAAGACTTTACATTATATTTGGGGTTAGTGATGCTGATAGGTAGAAATTATCCCAGATACATCTGAACCTTGAGAAAATATGCTTACTTATTTTCTTATTTTCTGTGGAAACAGTGATCCGGCGAAATTCATAAAAGATTTTTTTCTTGTTAAAAATTTATCGACAAAAATATTAAAATTTGATTAAGGGAGGTTCAGCTATTTTAACAACACGTACCTAAATACGATTTATTTTATGGAGTATTTTATGAAGCTACTTTGATTTTAGTTGAATAAATTTATTACCTAGAATTTAAAAATGAAAACAAGTCCTTTTTTGACATTTTACTTTCCGACATACGGTAATTCATTTGAGAAAGTACCGTTATTCGCTGCTATTCTATCACCTCCTGAGTATTTTGCCACTTAAAAAGATTAAAACAATTGCGGCTTAAGAGACGCCCCCTATCAAACATACAATAATTTTGATGTCTGTGAAGGATATAACATTCATTACAAGTATTTACTTACCTGTGGTTCTGAGGATTTGTATCTAGCTGATATGATCCATAATGGAAAATTTTATAAACATTTTTACTCGTTTGATAAAGTAGTTTCCTTTAATATTTTTACATTCTTTTTCCGACACCGTTGCACAGTCTTGTTTAACAATTATTTTTATCCCCTGTGTGTTTACTAGTTTATTATCAAATTGGACTGTCTAATTTCGGAAACAAAAACAAGAATTATATTCAACGTTTCTACAATACCTCAGTACCTATTAATTTCTTTCAAAGTGTATAAATCGTTTAGTTTAGCAGAGATACAAAGTATCAGAGGCAACCTTTGCATCCACATTGAACTTTGGAGCGGTCTAATTTCATTGATAAACACGCTTAGGATAATACTCTCTCATGTAATCTGATTCTATCGGCCGCATTTAGCTGACTCACATACCAAGTCACTCGAAAGTTACAATGTGCAATAATAATCAAAGTGAAAAATATTTGCACGATATAGCTCTAGCGAATAATTTTTTTTCTACAGGTATTATTCCTTGTGCAATATATCTTTATTCATATC
Source organism: Rhagium mordax (assembly GCA_963680705.1). NCBI lineage: Eukaryota > Metazoa > Arthropoda > Insecta > Coleoptera > Cerambycidae > Rhagium > Rhagium mordax. The sequence goes on from OY796656.1 coordinate 16,258,959, forward strand.
TATATTATACTATGAACTATAGGTTACTATTTCTATATAGGGTTTTTTAGAATTTAAGTAATCTGTAAGAATTTGTTATACGCAGTTAAAGGGTTTTACAAATTATAATATAGGTACAGGATGATCATTTGTCATTTTACACCCCCTTAACTTTGTTATTTTTGGAAAAAGAAAAAAAGTGTGAAGATAGAGGTTTTAGTTATTTTGCGTAGATTTTAAATACGATCAGAAAAACAATTGCGTAATGCTAAAAACACTTATAATACAAACTTGTGTTTTTTTTTCATACAGCAATATTTTCTGTCTCAGATCATCAATTACCTTGAAAATTCTGATTTTTTGTTGCTTTTAGTAGGTCCATATTCAAGAATAAATTGAAAAACTGTCGAAGTAGGCTTTGCATTCATTAAAATGGTAACTAGGTATTTCTTAACTTCTTTAATCTGAGCTGTTTTTTCAATCTTTAGATTTAGAAATGATATTTCTAATTCACTGTTTTATGCAACTTTGACAGTCACAATTCGTTTTATTCTTTCCCTAACATAGTAGTACATTCTTTGCATAGCTTTTTCTTCTAATTTAAGTCATGAGAAACAAATCAAAATTACAGTCGACAACATTCAACAGATTTTATTTTAAATGATTATTCTACATTCTGGCAATTTAGTTTCATCTATAAAAATTGAATGAGACGTTTGGATTATAGAAACTTATTGTAAAAAAAATCAGAATAAAATTGTTGAGAAGTACCCTTTTAATGAAATGTAAATCTACTTTGATCATTTTAAAATTTGTTTCTGAATTTTATGGCTTATCAGATACAACAGATATAACAGATTGAGATAAATTTGAGGAAACGATTTGCGAGTATATTTAAGGTATATATCAAATATTTGTCGCAGTGGAGTAGAAAACGGCTTTTGTAAGAAGAAATATTTATTATATTGCACTTTCTTTCAGTGGTCACTTATATTTTGAACGCTCCGAGAACATTTATTTGCTTTTAATTTTTATTGTAATTTTATTCCCCACAATAATTTCTTTAATAGTAATAATAATTAGATTAATTCAGCCATTAACCCTAAGCTGTAAATTTAATCGAGGTCCTTCTGTGCCGTAAGATTTGGATCACGTGCTCACTTTGCACGTGCTGGAAACTTAGAGTTTTTATTCGGAAGATAGTCACGAAAGCAGGTTCGCTCATTCAACACATTAAAAATATTAAATATGATTTTCCTGATTTAATCATTTGCTCCAAATTTGTTTGTGTAACTAGTGAGTACTGATTGAAATGTGGCGAAACATCACGTCATGTTTTCATATACATAATATAACACGTATTTTAGCGAGGTGAAATTTGATTTTATTTTATCATATATTATTAGATAAATGTCAAAGCCAAAACATCATTCGAATTCACTGTTTAATTAATTTAATATCGTTGTCAGTGTAATTCAACCTTAAATCAGGAACTAGTTAATGAAAAAATAATAGGCAATAATTTTATTGATTGATAAATTATTATATTATTCAAAAATAGTACTTAAATAAGTGATAACATTTACTGCATTCATTATTAGTCCTTTAAATTCGCCCTTTCAGTGAAAAGGAACCAGACAAAGGCGAAATATTATCCAACGTAATTTATTCGTGACTTTTTCTTGTTAACCGCAACGTTCTCTATAACTTTGTTGAGTGCGACAAGTAAAATAATGAAGTAAATTATTCATTGCATTGCTACAAGAAATATAACTGAAGTGAGATACGAAACCGAGTAGCTAACACGAATACTAATTAAACAATAAGACCTTGCTGGAAGTAATTCCTCCTGGACAAAACATCATTACAATGGATGTTTCAGAACGCGAAATAAAAAGTTTTATTAATACAATACGAGTTTTATGAATAGAGTTTTTGTAGGACGGTTAACTAATTTGCTAAAGCATTAAATAGGAAAATTTGGCCAGCAGAAACATAAATATCCACTTCAAAGTTGAGGAAAGTAATAACACAACATAATTAAAAAGTCACATATGAGAAGGATTTTTGATGCTGCAATAGAGGACAATTGGAAATTTAGAGAGTTTAATGAAATTAGAAATTTCTTAGTAAATAAATTAATTATAACTAGCTGATATCTAGTAATGCTTTTTAGAGAAAACAAGACGAGGCTTTAAGAAGTCTGAATAAAACTGTTAACAAAAACATGCAGCTTATCGAAAATACTGTCATGTATTTTAAACTACAAAAGAAAGTAAAACCCGACTATTAAATAAATAAAATTAAAAATAAACTCAGATTAAACCAGGGTAACATGAAATAATCCTCTTAATAAAACAAATAACGAGAAACTTACGTATGGTATACTCAATAGATAAATACAAGTTAAAAAAAAAAGGATATCATGTCGGAGAACCATCTTCATAAATCAGCTGTAGAACACTTGTTGATGCGAAAGAGGTCATCGAGCCACACGTAAACAAAGGGTCAGCTACGCTAAAACAAACCAATCGTAAACAAATTAAAGGCGCAAATAAAGTAAATGCATTGTACTATGTTTTTTTAAAATAATCAATAACAGGACAGCTGTTAGTTACATGCTTTAAACAAAGATTGAACGATTTTCAACACAACAGTTAAACAAAGATGGACTTTCTGTAAATTTCTTTTAAAATTATAATTAAATAGTATAATATGGCAATTGTGAAACCTCCAGTCTAGTCATATGACTAGACACAATGTAAATTAGATCCTAAGAAGTGTTGTGTAGTGATCTTCGAAAGGTTCAGTGATGTTTCGTTGAAGTGAACGGCAGGTTAAAAATTCATCTCACGTAATATCAACAAATGGGTATCCTCAAATTCGTCAGGGGATAAGGATGCTGAAAATGACATAATTTATAATAAAGTTAAAAAAGGCAAAAATACACAAAATAATGACAGATGGGAATCAAGAAATCCTTGGTTTGGCAAATTTTCTGCATGTTCCTTAGAAACGAAACAAAAAGAGAGTTGTTATTGGGTAGTGAAGAAGCAAACCCACGTCCAGATCGCCCCTGAAATAAATTCAGAAAATTATAATTTAAATTGGAAATTTATATTCCCAGGAGTTCATTGAAAACTCCTGAGTCAAGGCCAAATACGAAAAAGTACCGGAAAAGTAGCTTCAACTTACCAGAAATAAAGGTAAAAATTATCCTAATTAATGAGCAGCCACCTGATTGGTCGAAATCCAAAACTGCATCCTAGGCCTATTTGGTTTAAACAAATCCAGTAAACGGTGCAATAAATTCTAGAACAGTCAGCCATCATATCTGGACCACAAGTGTCAAAAACTTAAAACAGGTCTGCCAATTCAAGTGCAATTAAAACGACTCGGTAACCCGAAAGTGCAGAGCTTACTCTGAACTGAAATTTTAAACCTTAAGTTTATTAATTTTGTTAATATCCAAAAGGACACTGTCCTAAATCTGTTGTAGATTTAATTAGTTTTAATTAGCGCAGGGACATAGATTACGTTTTTTGCTTTTGATTATCTGATATTTGCAATAAAACCTAACATTTTGAGTGCCATCTATTGTTTAATTGTAATAACTAAAGCATTTAAATTAATCTCAGCTGAATATCTAAAATACAGCGGACTCAGAGACATCTAGCTGTCAAATAGTAGAGTAACATTCTTTCTGATAAAGATCTCAACTTTTCTAAATCCTTCAAATGAAAGTCAAATGAAAATAAACCAGCACGAATTTTAAATAACCTTTATTCAACAATAGGACAACAGCAGATTAATAGGTAAGATATTTCTCCGATGGTAGAAGGGAACCCCCACAGGCCCTGAAAGGTAAAAGAGTAATTATAGCAAACCTATATTAAGTTTCACGTTATATAATCATAAAATCATGCGCACTGTCGCTTGTTAATGAAACATTGAAATAATTCTGCCCAGAGGCGGACTGATCGTATGCCATAAGGTCGATTATTCAAAGCTATATACAAGAACTTAAAAATATTTAAATAAAATTAAATATCAAAACTAAAAAACGTAATTACTATAGCATGCATTAAAATATAAAAGAAAAATTAATATCTAAAACGTGCAAAAATCTAAATTTAAACTTACCTTAAATTACAAAAATTAAAATTCAAAAATTAAAAATAATAAATAATATTATCCGTAAAAATCCTCCATACATAACAATATATTATATGCCATTCTTAATTTCAAAAGTCTTGATTATTAAATAGAAGGTCTTGTTTTGTTTTTAATTTTCTAAGCAAGAGTATTTAAGGTCATGTTTAGAAAATCTTGGCATGATATAGGAATTTAGAAATTCTTGGATTGGATGATATTATATTACTTTACTCCTGAAGATGTAAGATCAACTCTTGAATAAAAGTATCCTCAATTAGCCAGGTTAGCCTCAGTTTACTGGTATCGCCCATTGCTAGCAAGAAATTTTTGGATAAAAAAAAATGGAAAAAATTTAGAAGCCAAATTTTTTTTCATAACCTTTCAGAATATTGTTCTTCGTATTCTTCCATCGTAAAAGTGTCCTCAATACCAAAGTAGTAGAGATGGTAAGAATCCCACTACTATCGCCAATCTATTTCTTTTGGTCACTCAATTCAGTACCCGTTGAGAATATAGAAATATTATTATGTTTCATTTCTCTCGAAATTATTTTTCTTGTTAATATATCTTTCGTCGTATGGACAATATTATTTGACTTTGAACTTCTTAAATCAATAACTTATCGTTTAAACCAAGACATACAAACATACCGTTGTCGATTGTATATTTAAAAATAAACCAAACTTACACTAAACTCACATATACAATCTTTTTACGACAGGCTGAAATAACTCGAGAGCATAAAACTCAATATTACTACAGCGAAATGTTCGAAACTTTACACATTACACAGTTCTCTTGCAAGATTTGTTAAATTAGTTGGGAATAATTTACAACTCGCTAGTGTTTGCAAGCAACACCATTTAAAAGTTGGCATTCCTCTGACGTAAAAACGGAAACTTGGCCCAAGTCCACAAATATTCCCCGAGATAGGAGCCACTCTTACACATCCCCGAAGACGAAAACTCTATTCGGACATTTTTCTACGGTCTGAAAGATAAATGATCCCGGTGATTGTCGTCTGACTTTTCCTTAGAAAAAACTGGATCCTCTTGTTGAATTCTTGATTTGACTTATCCATCAAACTGAGAGATTCTGTCGGTCATTCTCCCGGTCACTTACAAAACAATTACGATCGGGATTGTGACGTTTTTAGTACTTGTTCTTAAAAACGCAGTCAATATATCACTAGAATACCAATAATTTTTTATTTAATTTTTTCCTGCTATAGTAAATAGAAGGAAATTAAAAATATTAGAGAGTTATTGCTTTCAAGGTTAAAAATTAAGTTATTATTTTTCCAATTATTTGTTTTTTGCTTGTTACCTTCTGTAGGTATTTTTTTAATTTTTCAATAAAACTGTTTTAAAAATAGCGAATTATTGATGGTAAACATTTTTAATACATTTTCTAACAGAAACTAAAGTTTCTTTACCTTTTATATGAAGTAAACCTTTTAACTGCCTTATGCAGTTTTGTAAAACTTATTTTTGTAATAAGTTTAAAAGAATTTATCAATAACTCAAACTATAAATTTTTTTTCAATTTATCAATGCTAAATATTTGACATAAGAAAATACATAATATTATGCATTATGAAAGCAAATAAATCAGAATAAAAGTTTAGCATGCCTCAGACAGTACGGTATCTTCCAAAGGCTGGAGATATGCGCGCACCTGCTGATTCAGGCAGTTGCATATTTCACGAAATCAAAAACAAACTAGTCTGCAACTATAAAAAAAAGAGTTGGCATAATAGAGAAACAGTGCAAAAAGATAAAAAATACGCAACGGAAAGACAACTTTTATAAGGGTATAATGTCGGCAGCAGTTCTCTTGACTTCGCCAAAATGAAAAAGCGGCGATAAAATATATGCTGTTCGGGGCGTCACAGTCTTGGGGGTCATGATGTTGATGATACCGAATACTTAGGGGGATACATGAACAGGACCGGCCCTGCTCGTGAAGAAATTTATTCAACTGTTATCTCGGTTATTTATATTGGAAACTTTTAATAAATTTTGAAATCGAGGAGACAAAAGACTCCTTATATTTTTATGTGACTTCGAAATTCTTGTTCAATAAAACATGTGTTTGTGACAATAAACAATTTAAGATGATATTTTTTTTAAACTTTTAAACTGTTGATTTTATATACGTACCCGTACGTACCTATAAATAAAAATATTATGAAACCAATTTTTATGTAAAAGTTTGTTTCTCCATCTTGGAAAATATATAATAAAAAATCCGGCATAAAATGTTTCATAAACCGATAGTTTTTTCTCTCTGGTTTTGAAGCAATGACATAAATAATTTCTTTTTGTGTAGGTAACATACAAGGATATTTTTTAAAACATAATTTCTCATCTATCTATTTAATTTTTTTCTGCATTCCTAAATTCCGTCTCTTACATGTATTTTAGTGAGCAACAGAGTACCAACAAAATACAAAAAAGACACTTGAACAAATCAGTATTCCTGCAATACCACCGAACGCCCTTTTGTAACCAAAACTGAAACAGTCCAGACCGTCTCTGCATTAAGTAGACACTGCCAGTATCTTCGTCGTCTGCTGTGGCTTCAAGGCCTGCTTAGAATTTACACAATGCAATTACTTGCTGCAAAGCACGCCTGAATTGATTCTGGAGCACAAAAGTGATAAATAAGTGAATGTCTATTCGGCCCTTTTTATACGTTCATCTCAGATGCTGATTGATGTTTTTTTTTTCTATTTACGTTTAATGTTGACTCGAGAGAGATGAGCTAGTCGTGAGGGGTGGTAGATAATAGAGTGTGAGGGTTGAATCCTAATTATCCCTTTCTCTTTACGAAGTATGCTAGCGGAAAGTTTGCGTTGAATATTTTTATTAGTCATCTATTAATTAATGGTATGAATATTATAGTTTTGGTAATATAAAATGAAAAATATAAAATATAAAAAGCCCTTCTGAGCCTCTATTTATTAACCATTAATAGTTATTTTCGATTTTCTTTTGCTATTAAAGAAAAATTTTACTGCAAGAGCATTAAATCTGATATGTAATTGTTTTTTTTTTGCTGCACTATTTGGTATTCACAGAGATTATAAACACTCTAAAAATAATTGTACTTACTCCCCACTTGTAAAAATGGAAAACTTCGTTGTTGTTTGCTTTTTTGCGTTTTATAGTACCTTTATATTTTCTATTTAAATCTGACATAAAAAATGTTGTTTTTAAAATATTCAGTTTGATTATAAGTTTGTCACGAAACCAATTAATGTAGAAGATAATGACGAAATGGTTGAAACGTCATTATCCGAAATATTGAACGTAGAAGAGGATTTAGCTAAAATATAATTATAGTAAGTACGTCGTAGTTTTGTGCGATGCTATAAAGAATAAATGAGGGTAATGCAAAATAAAATTTCATTCCAAATTTCGGATTATTGCAATAAACGGTATTGTAATATCGAGAGATACTTATTTTAATAAAATGTTATCGTTCTCTATACCAGAAACGAAGCGTGTTCAGATGCATGTGTTAATATTCTTTGTTCTTAAAATTGCCAAACATTCACCTACCACATGGTTAGTATATACACCTTGTAAACCAAATATCAATCATGTCGCGAGCGTTTTCTTCCGAGATTATAGTATGGAAATCCTTAAGGATCTCCGAGATCCAATTGCATATCTTGCGATAAAATGAAATATGTGTAATAATCTGCATAACAACAAATTTTGTTGAGGGTTCCTACACTAAATATATTTGTTTCAAAAATTCCCAGGGAAGTGAATAAAAAATATTTTTAGCGAATCTTTATAGAGAATTCCACTCATTAAAGTTCTACTTATAAAATAAAACATGAGTTAATTCTCTACTGTGTGCCTTACTCCGATGAGGTACTAAAAAAAATGTGTAACTAAACTTAAACCAAGGTCATATTATTTATCGGATGGAATCTCCCCATGCCAAAACTAATATTATTTCCTCTTTCCAAATTCATATTTCCCTCTTTTCTTTCCCTCGTTGCTCTTCCCTCGTTCGTCGTTCCTCTTTGCTCTCTCTAATATAAATAATTATAGACATAATTTTAATTTGGGGTACGCGTCAAATTTGCATTCCTCTCTCTCTTCCATTGTTTTCTATTTCTCTTGCTTTATTGCAATTAATACAGAATAAACAGGAGTAAATTCTTCATTCGCAGTTGATGCCGAGTATAAGAAATGACTGTTTCTGACTTTGTGTATTTCATGACGAAGTTTAATTCGAAAATTTTAATACTCTTACTGTCATGTACAAAAACATTTGCTATCTTGAAATTTTATGGCCTAAGATTAGTTTATTTCACGACCAATGTGGACTTATATGTCCTCTTTCCTCTTTCCCCTGTCCTCTTTCCTATTTCCTCTCTCCTCTTTCCTCTTTCCTCTCTCCTCTCTCCTCTTTCCTCTTTCCTCTTTCCTCCTTCCGCTTTCCTCTTTCCTCTTTCCTCTTTCATCGTTCCTCACTCCTCTTTCTTCTGTCCCCTTTCCTCTTTCCTCTCCCCTCGTCCCTCTTTCGCCTTTCCTGCCTTTCCTCTTCCCGCTTCCCTCTTCCCTTTTCCCTCTTCCCTCTTCCATCTCTCCTCAGTCCTCTTTCCTCTTTCATCGTTCCTCACTCCTCTTTCTTCTGTCCCCTTTCCTCTTTCCCCTCATCCCTCTTTCGCCTTTCCTGCCTTTCCTCTTCCTTCATCCCTTTTCCCTTTTCCCTTTTCCCTTTTCCCTTTTCCCTTTTCCCTTTTCCCTTTTCCCTTTTCCCTTTTCCCTTTTCCCTTTTCCCTTTTCCCTTTTCCCTTTTCCCTTTTCCCTTTTCCCTTTTCCCTTTTCCCTTTTCCCTCTTCCCTCTTCCATCTCTCCTCTTTCCTCTTTTCTCTTTTCTCTTTTCTCTTTCCTCTTTCATTGTTCCTCACTCCTCTTTCTTCTGTCCCCTTTCCTCTTTCCCCTCGTCCCTCATTCGCCTTTCCTGCCTTTTCTGTTCCCTCATTCCTCTGTCCTCTTTCCTCTTTGCTCTCTCCTTTGTTAGATCAGACAGTATTGTGGTTAATCATTTATAATCAATATAAATACCTAAAGGACATAATTTTAATTTGAAGCATGCATCAAATGTTCATTCTTCTTTCACTTCTAATAATTTCTATTAGGATACCTTGCTGTATTATTATTGACGAACGCTGGATTGACACAAGTATGTTTTTCTTTTGTAATAGACGCTGATTACTAGGAATTGTGGTCTTAATGATTGTTTCTGGCTTTGTGACTATTTTATAACGAAAATTATTTCGAAAAATATAGTAGGAATTTGTCTGACTTACAATTTATATAGCCTAATATAAGTCTATTTCATGACAACTATTGACAGTATTATTTCCGTTTCCTCTTTCCTCTGTCCTCTTTTCTCTTTCCCCTTTCCCCTTTCACCTTTTCCCCTGCCCCTTCCCCCTTCACCCGTTCTCCTTTGCCCTTTCCTCTTTTTTCTTTCGTCTTTCGTCTTCACCTTTCCTCTTTTTTTCTTCTTTCTTCGTTCTTCTTCCGTCCCTTCTCTTTTCTGCTTCCTTCCTTTCTTTCCTTTTCTTCTTCCCTGTTCCCTTGTTCTTCTTTCCCCTGTTGTTCTCTCCAACTTCAGGAGTCAGTGCCTTGGCATTTGCTAGTTAATGCCCAGAATTCGAGGAATTGGCGAATGCGCCAAGAATTTCGAGAAAATTTTGATATATGTTGAATTTCATTCTTCCAAGGATTTTTTAATGGATCTGCACACCCTTATATATCTGAAAAATAAACAAAAAACAGATTTCGTAAGTATATAATGCCAATGTGGGCTTTCACAAGAAAGTTCAAATCGGTTTGCTTCTGGACCAGCAGTTTAGAATTTATGTATTGGTTTTTAACGTGGAAATAGGAAACCCATATAATCACTGAATATTCAATACTACACTCGGTGCACGTTTCACCAACTTGGGTCATCCATCTTTAAGTGAAATATTATATTTTGCACTCGGCAACTTGCGGTCGTAATTCAATTAATTTCTCATTATATTTGCAAAGTTTACCCTAAATAAGCAAATCAACGGACCCTTAAATGTTAATTTGTGCTGTTCTTTTAATATATTTATTGTTGCAGAAATATTACTATTGAAATTCGGTAAACGATATTAAATAAAATGAAATTCAGTTATGCCAGTTTGCATAATGTGCAAATGATATTCAAATTGAAAGCCCTAAGTTAACTTCGTTAAATACGGTGAATGTTATGACTGACTTTCTCAGAGAAATTATTCATCGTAACAGCTAAAGCAAACAAAGTTAACCTCACTCTTGTTTGTTCATTATATATTATATATATTCTTTTACGTTGTTTATTCATTTATTTCGTGATTATTGTCGATCCTTCGACGTAAATCGGTTATATGTAAATAAATTAGGTACCTAATAAATAACAAAACCAATCGAGAAAAACAGCGACTTGTAGAGCACAAAACATATGTAGTAAATATTTAAATCATTGGTTTAAATGTTAGTTGCAAATTTTCCCAAAAGATTTTCTTGTCGGCGGCTGATAAAAAATTTTATTTTTATGTATGAACGCTTGACTTTTACTCTTTTCTTGTTTATTAGATGTTGGGCAAATAAAAATTGTCTACCCAACAGGTAAGAAATTTGCTGAAATTTCCAGGTTGCGGGATCGATATAGGTCAAATTTAAATAATAAATTTTTTTTAAATGTCTCCGAGAATATTAAAAAATCCCTTTAATTTAATATAACAGGTTATGTTACCCGATTTGTTTAATTTAATTAATATGTCAAATTTTAATAAAAGCACGCAAGAAAATCGTGAATAATTCAAATTTAAATACAGGCGTATTCTTATATTTATTATTAGGCTTCATTTTTTCCCCTCTAGATAAAGTGTTTCTGAATATTGCATATATAAAATTTTAAAATTCCGCATATAAATCATTATTTCGATAACCCATAATATGTAAATGATCTAATATAAACAAAATCGTTCCAAAATTATGAAATATAACGCAAGGAGAAATTTTTGTTGATACAATATTAATGTATGCAAATTGTGATCGATCGGAAGCGGTAGCGCAAATATTCTGTAGTGGAATGGTGTAATAAACATCGTTCAGTTTACTAAAAAGACTGATGGATGAGATTCAAGAACAATCTTCGTGAAAAAGCCGAAAATAAAAAACGCCTAAAGCTCCAGTAACGGGTACCCACTACTTAAAGTGCTCCTTCTTTTCTCTTTTTCACCCCACAGATTCCCAGACCTTACTTTGTTTACTTGTCAGTGGAAATTAAATTCATCAGTCAAATGATTGTTTAATCTGCAGAAGACGAAAGATATATGCCGAGACAGAGGAAAAATAATTTGGGGAAAGTTCTTTTAAATTGGATTTTGTCTTAGAGACAATTTGTTTTAATCAAATAGTCATAAAGTGATATATTTTGTATAAGCCCTTTTTATTGCTGAATTTATTTCCATAAATCCATTTCACAGGAGATCTTACGGTGATTGTGCCACAAAACAAATTACCTTGCAATTTTAACACGAATATCTTAAATGCCACTCGGATAGATGCCCCTCTAGGAGAAATGAAAAATATTATCAGATAACTACGGTTAGAATCAGACAGAATGTTAGATGAGACATTAGGAAAACCCGTTTAGGGGCAGAGGACTGATGGGGCAGTGGAATTGCTTCAAATGAGCCGCATAAGGTACGGTTAGTATTTCTCGAGGTATCAGTCTGCCCATATATCCCACGCACGTGTTTATATGAACCATTTCATGTAAGATAATAACAATAATAATAATTAATGTTGGCTACGTAAGTAATTACTAAATCACATTTTTAGAAGGCCATTTTTGACATTATGATATCCCACCAATGAAATTGTACTTATAAATTATTAGAATTTTCGTATAGTATTGGTGACTAAAATATTTTTGTTCTAGGTTAATTTCGAGAGGTGAACTGTGAGCAAAATTGTGTACACTGAAGTTCCTTTTTCAATATTTTTTTCCAATAAACTATAATGTATTCAGTACTCAGATTATTTCAACATTTTATAATAAACTATAAATTATCCCAAATAATTTATTTTCAAAATTTCAAAATTATTGTATTACCAAAACAAACGTAGGAAGTCAATTATATTTTACTTATCAGCAAAGAGAGCAGTCCTCCTGTTGTTTAACACTAAATAGCAACCATTTATTTAAATTGCAGCTATATAAAATCGATCGACCGTATGCGTATAAAAATGGTTTCCATTATCTCTAGAAAAATTGGCAGCCTAAAGAACTACTTCAGTTAAAGCATTGCCAATTCGTATGTCTGTACTTTTGATATGATAAATAAGAGCGAATCGAAACGTCCGTCTAAGAATATATATTACACCAGTCCAGCCTTCTCTTTTGTATTCTTTCATCTTCCGTATTATAAAAGTGCATTCGGAATTGCTATTCTGGAGACAATCCGCCATCTACGTAATTTAATTTGATTCCGTCTGATACATGGTGTTATAACAATGCGAGAAATTCTAACAAATGGCGAAACCGTGAATGAACTGAACTTCAGTCAGCTGAGTGATCTCCTTTGATCCATATAAATGAACGTCTGTCGGGGTAGCCGCCCCATGGAAACTTCCCGATAAATTTAAATTTTCCAATCTTTTTCTTTCGTCTCTCGACTCGCACTTTGCCCAGAGCAATGCGAGGAAAGTCAGATATCGTAATAAACATTAGCGTCGCAGTTTCTGAAATGTAATATTTAAATTGGTTCTATGTCAAATTCGGTAGGCGGAAGCGCGAAATACTTCTTACATTTTCTTATTTATTTTTGACATTTTCACTTCGTTTTCTATACGATATGTTATATAATTCTATATATCTGAATGCCAGACTATTATTAATACACCTAGCTATTTCACGGGGTCCTTGGTATATTGGAATAGGTATACCTGATTATATTTCTTTTTTTTTTATTTCATTTTCCGTGGAACATATACTGAAAAATATTAATATGAAAACTGCCGACAATAATTCATTTATACTAGTAAGAGTATACCAGGAGAGTCAGAAAGCGCTCCAGATATTTGCTAAAATATTCAAAAGAAAAAATTGATATTTGGAGAAGCTATACCTACTAAAGAAATGTAATTTTTTGAACATGGGATAAAATTTTAATTAATAGTAAATTTTTCCAGAAATAATTAATGAAATTGGTCCTGTGTGATATTATAAGTAATCCGTTAGGAAAGTAATAGTAGTAGGTGTTGGAAATAAATTGACATATTATTTCCTGTTAAAAAAAAAAAAAATTTAAAAATTGTAGGAGCTATTTGCTGTAAAAACAAATCATGTTTACGGTCAGAAGAATTCTTATATTTGTGCACTAAAGGTTTCTTTAAAATTGTGTTTATTCATACATGATAGAAATCAAATTTCCTTTTCAAATATTTTATCAAATATCGCATATTTCTTTGAATTATGTGGAGTAAATCCTTATATTTCAAAGAAATTGTTCATAACACTCGCAATAATGATATTAGTGATAAAACTTGTAGGCATATTAATTTTCTTATTCTTATTTTTAATTAAATAAATAAATAAAGATTTTACCTTCTGATAATTTGTCATCCTATTATATAAAATTTACAGAAAAATCATCAAAGCCCCGTTTTTTGTTTTCAAAATAATTGTATTACATTTTTCGTTAATTAGAAATAACTTCCCATTACTTTTTACAATAACCATCACACTTCTTTCTCATCTCCGCCACAACATCTCCAATGTTATAAGACAGAGATTACGACGGATTAATCATTGATTGATTTGATCGTAAAAAACCCTATAAAATACAGTTTTCCAATTAATTTACGACTCTTTCGGAAAATCGACAAATCACACGTTTTCATAGTTTTTTTCTCGCGCAATTATCCAGACAAGTGGGCGATTTGTTCCACTAGCAGCGGCTAGGACCCGTGCAGCAATTCATTTGATCGATCTACCCTTTTTTTATAGAAACTTTGTAATCATCAACAGCACTCACTTTCAGCTCACCGAACACATTTCGTACATGTCTTTCATATTGATTGTCCGCAATATCGCCGAAAGTCGTCATACAAATGACTTCGTTATGAAATATCACGTAGACAATATCGCAGGTGTAATTTAGTTGTCGATCGGATAATCAATCACACTTCTTTCGCAGTCGTGTCATGCCATTTTACAATATTAGATTTTCTTCTGTAGCACGGGCGATAAGACGATACGAATAGGCATTTAGAAAATCCATAACAATTCCATGAAAGGTTTATGGGTAGCTTATTGCTTGTCTTGAGTGACCTTTCACATATTTCATGTAATTTATTCATGGTCGTCTTTTGCTAAATATTTTCTGATGATTTTATGCTTGATTGATATTTGTTAATGGATAAATATTATTATTACCTAATGACAGAAAAATATCAAGACATGAAAATCATAAAACAAAAGTAATTTAAAATTTATTAATTTTCGGTTCCCTAGTAACCCATGCACTGATGTCATGTTTTATATATTTTTTATGTATTTATTATCATGCTCAGCAATGTTTTGAAAATAATTTTAATTTTTATATAATTATTCGTATATTAAAGTACTGTTAAGATATGCCAGATTACCTAAGAATAAATTACACCTTTATTTTATTTAATCATTTCCCAAAGATATCAACGTACCTAATTCTATTTCAGTTTTAGTGTCACATCAAAACTCTCCCCAGGACTTTCTTTATTTTTCATTTAATTTTTCCTCAAATTTTCTTTGGCAATAATTGATAGTTTTTATTATAATAAATCACCGTTCCATCTCCTGGCAGAAGCAGATTAGGATAAAATATTCAAAATATTTCTTAGTTTCGCAAGTATTCCCATCAGTAATACGACTTTTTTTTCCCTACCAGTACAACCCACAAAAAACATCAAATGTGCATACCGGTGGAAATCATCATTTGCAATGTTCTACACTCGTGGATTTAACTGCCAACGAAATTACGCAGCATTTCTGTCAAATCATCTGGTCTACTCGCACATTCCTGTTAAATACCGGAGAGCAATTTTAACTAAGCTATTATTAATAGTCGTGTTAAACTTTTCACAGGAGAAACGCATGCGCAGGATAATTTCTACTTCTTTCCATTATTTTTTAAATTGGAATTTCATTGTCAACCTCAGGTTTCCTGAAGTCATTTATCTAAATTTCTTTTGTAATTGACCAGAAAGGCGTGTTCATCATGTTAAAGTTTAGGTAAAATTAAAGTATAAGAGAAATATGGGAGAAGTAAATGACGCAAAAAATGCTGCGTACAGCAGCTATATAGATTTTTCTCAACGAGGGGTGAAGTTTCGTCTAAAATATGGAAGTAAAATTTCTAACTTTGTTTAAAATAACATGCTCGGTGATATAAAAATTGTATCTGTTAATCCCAATTGTCTCGAGAAAATTATATGAATAAAAAAATTGTTGATTTTCGAGAAGCTGACATGTCAATCATTTGTATACCAGACTCTTTAAAGTATCTGGAAAATAAAAAGGAATTGTATAATAGTACAAATTTTTTCAGTTTTATAGCGTTAAATTATTTTAAAAAATAGGTCAATTTTCAGTTTGTAACAAGGCAAGATATAACAATTTTGTAACATTTATATTTTGTTCGGATAAAGTATCGTCGCAGTAAAACGTTTGGAGTTGAACACATCAATGCTGTCAAGCTTATAAATACGACGGCAAGTGGGTTGCTATACAGCGACAATTTGTCTGAATTAAATTCCTTTAAAATTTTAATCATTTCCACTTCAATAGCTCAGTGAGACGGGAGTACCGATATACTTTTTTGAAAGACTTATCTCATCAAAGGGCGTCAATCTCGACAGTTCACTACTGAGTTATTGAAGGTCTAGATTTATTAAAATATGAAAAGAAGTTCGTTTAAACTCTGGCATAATTAATTTTCGAATTCAGATAAATGTTGAAGGAAAACGCAAATTTTTATAAAATGTTGTGGACATAATTAATGATCTAGTGCTGGAAAAAAATGAACATCCCGTCACTCTTTGTATATACCTATCTGATAGTAGAAAAGGAAAACTGTGGATAAGCGGAATTTATTAGAAATAGAAAAGTAATTTAAAACCGCTATTGTAAATATTCGGTTTCAATGAAATTTTCCATTTTTAGACGGATCCTTGCATTAGGTGCTGTATACAATATTTATTGCAAATGCTCATTCTAACTGACAACTGATAAAACCACTTATTGTCAAATTTGCAACAAAATGCCGAAAACCGCAACTCCATAATATTCCTCCCTGTAGAGATATCTTTTTCCAAAATTAGAAGAAAAAATCCAAATATGCAGTTCAATTGTGCAGTAGTTTATAAGAGTGTCCCAAGTTCGCATTTACCCGAAACTAGTAATTTATGTAATCCAATTATTTTTGCGTAGAACATGCAATAAGTTAACCCACCCCTATTACATTGCACAGCAAATATAAAATTTATTGCCAAGTACTCCAAAGTTTTGTCAACTTTTTTTACATCCAGGCTCTGATAGATGCTCAGAACTCTATAAAACGTATAATAGCGGTAGTTTTAATTTGTTCTAGCTTTATGGTATTTTGAACATTTATTTATCTAGTACCTATAAATACATTGTATGATATCCAAATAAAATGTTTGTTCTAAAAAAACATTCACACCCTGTTATTTTTTTTTTACAAATGATTATGCTTAATTAACATTTTCAATTTTTGTTTAATACACGTTATTGTACTCAGATCTAAAAATGTAAAATTCAAACAACTTTAAGAAACCGATCAGTCACACATTAAATAGCAGTTGTAAAATTTAAAAACAATGTGAAGTTATGATATATGGCGAAGGCGCCGGGCATGCCCAGGCAGTAATCCCAAGAGAACCATGAACTATTGCTTATAGATGAACGTAATGAATGAACGTAAGTTTGAAATATTCTGTGCCTCTTATTAGGATATAAAGATATACCTAACTTGCTACATTTTATTAATATTAAGTCGGCGAAAAAATTCGAAGCAGTTGGCCGAAAAGGTTGATCGACTTTGCAATTCCCTTATATACCCACCTATATTAAAATTTGTAAATTATAACCAGCTTTGCAATAACAGCCTTGACATCTTATAATATGTCTTTTGAAAAGAAGTATATTACGATCAATCAAACTTGATTAATGATGATTTAGAATCAATATAAAATTTTCCGCGTAAACATTGTTAGACATATTAGATCCTCCCGAGTCTCAAATTATGATTCTAGAAAACCTGCTTGAGAACAATGTAAGCAAAGGACAAAATCAAACACATTTCGAGAAAATTAGTAGTGTTTCATATAATTAGAGTTTCATATTATGAAACTGTGATTTAAGGTTTGGCAAACATATTATCGTCATAAAGACGCATTTTCTAATTTTGCACTTATTTCTAATAATTATTGCTTGCTTGCTGTCAAAGCTTTTCATGCAAATCAAAATGTTCATGAGTAAAACGTAATCTCCTTTATGTTGATTTATGAAAAGTAACGGCAGGTGCAGCTAACTATGTCCAAAAATTAACAATTCGCTACTGTTCTTAGTCAGTGTTCATTTTATTTACCTCAGTTTATTTCCTGCAGATTGCGATACGTTGTATATTGTATACTAAACAACATTTTAATGAAAAGATTCATCTGGAACATTCGCAAGCAAATTTCTGAAATTGAATTAGAATAATAATGGGTTGCGAGATTTTATTCCAATTTAGCTGGTATCATAAATAAAGTTGATTTATAATGTCTTTTAATTAAGCTATTATTAAGCATTTCTTAGATTTATGACTTTAGGAATACATTTCAAAAGAGAAACGTGAATAATATGTTAAATAATTTAAAAAAACTGGTTTAAAATATTGACTTATCGACATAAGAAGAGATATGGTATATCAGCGTAAAACAATCAAAATAATCTAAAGAATTTTAATAAATTACCATTTAATAGTACAGTAATATCAAAACTTTAATGATAAAATCTGAAATCCGAGAATAATATTAGAAGCATAATTTTATCTGCAGTTGCCATCTTAGCAAATATGTATTATTAACATATTTGCGACAAAAAGAAATTGGCAATATATTAATGCTAAGTAAAGATAGGATATTTACCCAAAATCAACGCAATTACTGACGTTCAGAGAAAAATGGTGAAATATTAAAAATATATTATGTAATCTGTTTGATAAACAAATTAATTAATATATTATAAATTTTCAGCAATTTTATCTTAGTGCAAGCGCAAAAGTGTAAATGACACTTTTAATTCACGTCCTGATGTTGCTAACTTGGTTGCTGAGGCACGCTTCGAGTTAATAATTTGGTGTACTCAGATTTGTAAAGATTCTATCTTCTAATATGAGACTCAAAATTATGTATCTCACTAACTCATATTCATTTGTAGTCAAAGTAAAAACACTAGTTTCAATATTCAATACACAAAATATATTAATATCAGTTATAATACCTTTTCAAAGATTTCAAAAATTATTTTAATTTTCAATATTAAAATCGATTGTTTTCAATATCTAGACCCTAAAAATACGTTTTAATTGAGCGGTACTTCGCGAAAGTTAAAATAATTAAAACTGTAAAATCCTCAGCATAAAAATAATTCAATATATAAATATTCCAAACAGATTTCATTCAATTAATATCATTCATAAATAAAATTTCAGCAAATTTCAGGTGGCGCGATTATTTTATAAAATATTACCGAATTAAATTCTATACACTGGTTATCACTACACGTACAAGTTGATTGCAGTAATAATTAAAAAATAATTGTTTTAGTACCTCACAATATATTTCTAAACAAATATTTGCTAAATAATTTTACCATTTGCACAACAATAAAAAGTACTGAAATTAAAAAAGGTGCTAATGAACTTCATTTTAATTTATTGCCCGAAAGGGGTGATTATGGAATATAAATTAATTTCTTTCGTGCGCAGTCCATATTTCATTCTAATTTATTGGTTAATTTTTTTGCAAAATAAACTGTTGCGTTAAAATTTATGTGAGTGTTAGGGGAGAATTTATTAACGCCGTTATAGTGCGTGTTATTTGCGGATATGTAATTTTAATTATGGCCGTCTGGACCAGAACGTAGAGAAAAATGTAGAAGCTACCTCAAATGAGAGTTTATTTGTTTGAGGTTTGAGTGTCGTTATGACAGGATTTTCTAAGTGCAGAACTTTTAAATTGGTAGAGTAATATGACTGCCATGTCGTTCTAGCCACAAATTAATGATGATAAAATAATTTACAACTTTCGTGAATAATATTGGTTTTTTTTATGATATTTCGAGTTTAAGAAATTTGAATTTTATCACAAAATTTAAAAATGAGAGAGAAAAATAACTTTCAGAGTTTACTCAAAATGACCCTCAAATTAGTTAATAATTTTTCAGTATTATTTTTACTTTAAGTTTAGGTCGCAATTTTTTTTTCTTTTAATTTGAGCATAACTTTTTAAATGACACCATTTTTATAGGGTGTTTCATGACGAACTGTACCTACATACCTACATAATTTGTCTGTTGCGCTTAATTACTGAGATACGGGGTAATAAACTACTTATTACCAATATTTCTTGTGGCCAGAACTTCCTTATTATTTAACACATTTTGTTCAAATTTCATACAATTTGTGTACTTATCACAATGCCGTTTTTAATATTTAAAAATTCTAGGACCGGACTTTTTTAATTAAAGTTATTTTATTTCTGTAGAGAAATTCACCCTGTATAATATATTTTTTAAATTATATGGGAAATCATAAAATTACATACATCAATAAACAAAAGAATGAGAACAGATTTTTTGTCGCACCTTTATTGATTTTTTTACAAGCGATTGAATTTTTCGAAATGGAGAAATGAAAGATAAAAAATTATAATTTGCTTAACTAAATCATCTAAATAAGAAATTAATGTGTATAACCAATTAGTATCTATGTAGGTATTTATTATCTAAAATAAATCTAATAATTAAAAATTCCAGGGCCGGACTTTTTTAATTCAAGTTTTTTATTTCTGTATTGACAATCATGTATAATGTATAATATTTTTTTCAAATTATATGGGAAATTATAAAAGTCCGTACATCAGTAAACAAAAGCATGTGAACAGATTTTTTGTTGCACTTTCAATGATTTTTTTACAAGTGATTGAATTTGACAAAATGGGGAAATGAAAGATAAAAAATTATAATTTGCTCGTCTAAATGATCTAAATAAGAAATAAATGTGTATAGACTTAGTATTTATGTATTTATTATCTAAAATAAATCTTTAACACAAGTTCCTTTTAATAATTTACAAACATTTACAGCAAATTTTCAAAATGAAAACCGTCAGCTTCTTTACATTTTTGTTGCTTTTTCAAATATGGACCTGATATTGTTTTCCCTTACTTTATCAGTATTTTTCATCATGATTCCAACGATATATTTTAGTTAAGGAAATTTAAATTTTTTATTTTTCATTCCCCCATTTCGCCAAATTCAATCTCTTGCAAAAAAAATCAATAAAGGTGCGACAAAAAATCTGTTCACATATGCTTTTGTTTACGGATATATGGACTTTTATAATTTCCCATATAATTTGAAAAAAATATTATACAGGGTGATTGTCAATACAGAAATAAAAAACTTGAGCTAAAAAGTCCGGTGCTAGAATTTTTAAATATTAAAAACGGCATTATATTAATTGTGATAAGTACACAAATTGTATAAAATTTGAACAAATTGTGATAAAGAGTAAGCAAGTTCTGGCCAAAAGAAATATTGGCCATAAGTAGTTTATTACCCTGTATCTCAATAATTAAGCCCAACAGACAAATGTCTATACTCATTCGTGAATAGTCAAGGGATCCTCTATCATACTTAGAAGTATGTACAGTTCGTCATGAAATACCCTGTAGGTATAACATTTACAATAACGGAGTGGTGCGTTTCCATAACAAAGTGTATGTATACCTGTGTATATTAAAATAAATCTGGTGTAGAACAGGAATATCAAGAATTATTTTAAAAGTTTTAGATATGGTTACGGCATGGCATATGAAATAAAACACTACTTTCTATATATTCATTTCTACTTATCAGAATATGCAAATATGCAAAATTCAAGGCCGTTTAGAGTAACGAAAATGAAAATTACTTAACATTTATACAAATAAATTGGACGCTTATTTTTAAACCTGTTTTTTATGAAGTAGATATTATGGAAATTCAGAGAAATACATGGGTGGTCAGCAATTAGCAATTCATAGAATCTAAATTAAGACAATCATATCGACTGATATTAAATGGATAAAAGTAAATGCATGAGGTTCTTCTCTCATGCGCCCCGTATCCATGTGTCAGTCAATACTCCATAAAATTAAATCAGTAAATACTCTTAGGACATCAACATAAAGATTAAGCCGGCATTTAAAAAATCTGAACAAAAACCACTTTACTTGTGCATGTATACCAAATAATATACAAGATCTGACATAAAGTATAACCCATTTTGCTATGAAAATAACCTTTATCGGTTTCAGGATATTAATCCTTTGTTTACATATGCAAAAGTAGGCTAGTAAATAAGTCATAGCTAAAGTTGTACAGTTATATTTATTGCTTGTACGGTAATATTACAATACAGATCTGTCAATAACTGTCAAAGGATGAAATAATAAATAATGAAACTATAGGGCTATTTATTAATACAAACAGACAGAAAACTCCAAACAATAATAATTAAATACTGAAATCCGACTGAAATGTATTTTCAGGCAATCCAAGGTCCATTTTTATGTAGCCGTTTTGACATTAAAAATGTAAACATTTATGTAATATGAAAAAAGATAACAAATAAATACAAACAAAATATAACTGTAACCATGGCGACAAATCAACCCATACAGACTTGACCAACTAATGAAATGAAAACGTTATTAATAAGAGAATATCAAAAGGTAATATCTATTAATAATGTCTTTATTTTCTGAAACCGATAAACTATTGAACAAATCACTGATGTTATAAATCATAACTTAGATGTCTTAAAATACTCGCTTATCGGCTGTTTTATAAAAAATTAAATAAAAAAAATATATATATATATATTAAAAATAATAATAATAATAAAGTACCCTTCCACATGGCGCTGAGCTAATGATTTTTATCAAAATCAAAGCCAAAATGTAATTACTACTACTACTACTACTAAAATCCTCGCTCTAATACGAGCTCGGATTTTAAACCGACATCTGCGGCAGTTATGATAGTCATAACATTCCTATATGTTAATAGCTATAATTGAACAATATTAAATAAAGTAATATTCCAAGGATTGGGAGATTTGTTAACACCAAGTATGAAATCTGTGAGGTGACTGCCGTTTTCTTGCATATAGGTACAATTATTGGGAAGTTTTCAAGTATATGGTAATAATTTTAATTGTAACGTTTACGCCATTGTCAATTTCGAAACAAGAGTCCGATCAATCTGAGAGATCACACTATACATTGAGTGATCACTATTACTGAATCTATAAAGGAATTTGATGCATCCCCCATGTACCCCAGTATCAACAATTTTGGTCTTTTATGTACCAACAAAGATAAAAATTCGTTTTTTTCAGATATAAACAATAAAATTTCCATATTTAGAAACCTATTTCCTAATTTCAAAAATTGACTGGCTGCAGTGATTTTCATAATAAAACTATTATCCTCATCCAATATTCTTCTGATAATTATTTCTGAGATTTTGTACTGCCAGTCTTTCGCAGTACTTACAAGTACATGGCGTTTTGGTTTTTTTGACTAGATTAACTCTAATTAAGAAACTAGCCTATGAATAAACATGACATGGCGTTTAAATAATGAGATCGGTGGTTCTAAAATATTCACACAGACTAACGATTTTTTTTCCTGATTTCCATGTATTACTGATGCTCGACGCGACAAAACGGTATCAGAAGGAGAGACAAGAATAAGTGCGTCTATTGGAGTGTTTGTATCGATTCTTGGATCAAATTCAGCGTGCTATATCTCGATTATTATTTCTCATAGAAAATAGAATAGTGCTCATGAGGTTTATTAAAGTCTCTTAAATAATATTAGTTAGGTATATAAGCCCATTTCCCGTCCCAGACAGGTAGATATCCGGCGAGACAAAATCAAGCAAAACAAAATAAGTCATACTTTATACTAGACCCTGTAATTTACTGTATGTAACTTTACAATACAACCAAAAATATGTATTGACTGTCACTTTTGTATAATATTATTTTTTTATTTTCAGGTAAGTTCGAGAATCGCAGGAAACTGTGTTAGATCAGATCAAGTGTCTAGTTGCATGTATTATAGTAAGTATTAAATGACTAAGTAGGCGCATGTGTAATGTTATTAGATTTATAAACCACTCGCTTAATTAAAAATATATTTCGTTTTACCAAAGATTAAAGAAGAGCAAAGATATGCTAGAGCAAGAAGAACGTATCTGTAATAGACAGAGAGAATCATAATTAGTTCTTAAACTATGATCAATTAGTCGAACGCCAGTTAATATTAAAAAAAGCCTTTTAAGATTTGCTGTAATGAAGGTCAAATCATAGGTTCGTTATTCATGAATGAGAATTAAGAAGCTGTCGTCTCTTATCTTACCTATTCTTCAGTATTGCACTAACTGATTTTTAAAAAACTGGTGATTTTGTGTAAATATAAAATGATCGACTATGACGTACGGTTCATTAAATGACATTGCTACTAAAAAATATTCAACTGTTTTTATTAATTAATTTGGCAGGCCACATTAATTGATGTAAAATCTTTAACTGCAATTGATGAAGGAAGAACTGTGAAGAACAGCATTACCATCAATAAACTTCCCATAGTATACGAAGTGTATTGAATATTGAATATATTTAAAACATGGAAAGCGTAGTAATAAGATTTGGGAAATAACAAGTTGTAATTTCTATTCCACCAAATCCCAAAAAGATTTTTTGTAATATGAATTTCTATCTTGAGTTTGAGCTGCGCAGGAGCAACCCATACTGGCATTTTTCTTAGTGCAAAAAATGATTCGTTCGATTCGATTTCCATTTTGAGCCACTCGAAATGATTGTTAGAAACAATATTGAAAAATATTATCTCGAAAACCATTAATAATTATATCATCAATTTAACGTACTAATCAAATATTAAAAAACCAACGTGTTATCCAAAAATTTTATTGTGACGCCCCGGCACCACGCCGCATCAATTTTGTTTACTGAGTTAGTGTAAAATTGTTCTGCAAATTGTTCTATGTGCTTTATTCTTCACTATTCTTCCACCACCCTAAGAATTATAAACAAAAACAAAATGAGCGCCCATTTTCAATATGCATTCACATTACTCGTTTGATAATATGTAATAAAGCCACATCATCCTTTTTTGTTTTACGCAACACATACGCCACGAAATACGCCAAGGGCAACTCACATAAATTTAAATAATGCTCTAGATTGGTTCATTAGTCAAAGATAAATAACAGAGCCAGTAACAACGCTAACGGAAGAGCTTGTTGAAAGGCTTCCTCAGGAAAATTATTCACTACACTTGTGCTCTTTGGTAAGTTGTGTTATAGAGCCATCAAGTAATATTTTGTGATATACGTTGTATATAAAAATCAACTAGGAAGACCTTTTTGTGTTAATTGCAATGGCTGTCTCTTAATTTTTAAGAACATTATATGTTGCATGATTTTCCCATACACGACGTCTACAAGACTTATGGTTTTGCTGCGGCTACAGCAAATCACACAATACATGAATTTTTTAAATTAAAAGTCAGTGCTGCAGTTCACCAAAACTAATTTTGTCCATCTGTTGAAAGTTCAATGCTTGCAGCTCGACAAGTTATTATTTTTTAAATCTTTTATTTTAGTATTTTTACTATTAATTCTTATTATGTCATTTAAAATAACACGCACAGATTGAGACCTTATCAAAATGGAGAAAACATTCGTTTAATCCAAAAGATCTCAAATTATTCATTTTTTCTTTATATTTGTACTTTAGAAAAAAATCGAGTTGAAATTTGATTAACGCCATCTTGAGGTCATAATTGATTATTATTGTTTTTTAACTTATTATTATTATTAGTATTATTATGTATGTTCCATCAAAGACTAGCAAATCTAGTGTTCCTCAAGGAATTTTAGTGCCAAATTTATTCTATTACTATTAAATCTTATATCTCCAAATGATCAACTCAATTTAGCTTTAGTCTTCACACCTTTAGACTAAGTGGTAACTAAAAATACTGCACAAGAGGTATTTATCTGTATTAAATTGTACGTACAAACAAAACAAATGCCATAAAGTAGTAATACAAGACTAAAAATAAAATTTTAAATCATAATTCAGAATTTACCAACTTTCAAATCACTTATTTTAAAACCACTTCCAGCAAAATCCGAAGTGGTGACAAACTACTAAATGCGTTCATACTTGACTATTTATACACACACTAAATGTCATAATGATCATTATGTTAAATATGAAGTTAACATACTGCAGTAATCACTTAGTATCTCGACCACAGCGTTTACTCACTCCTACACATAAACCACAAATTTTATTTGTAATTTTTATTTTATCGCTTACAACGAGCAACATTGTTTCATTTCCGTGCTTGTTTGCCTGGTCGGCTGTCGGAATGGCGTTTTATCCCGGAATCCTATTTTCTAGAGCGTATGAAATGTGTTCGGGATTACTGTACCAACTATGTTCACTCTGCGTTATTAATTCCTTTCAATAATCTATATATCAGCCGGGATAATGCGCGGATTTGTTAAAGGATCAAGGACGTTATAGTGAGACTCATCCCAATTTATTGGAACTGTTATTGATGGCTTCTATCAAATAAGAGCTCGTGGTACACAAGTTATAAAGTTACAAGATCAAATTTTCAATCATTTATTTATGTGGAATTCGCTACATGATACGAACAAGGTTACTAAGTATGAAGTTGATTAGTTTGAACCATGTCGAGGTACGGGACTTGAGGTCACACTTATTAGAGTCTTTGTTGGTGGAATAACTGCTACACGAAAACAGTGGAATTTGGAAAAATCGTTATTATTACTTTCCTTAAATAATATTGGTTGCACAGGAGTGTGATGCATAAATCTGCTGGAGTCCACTTCCCTAATAATTACGGGAATTCGATTTCATCTTGAAGTAAATATACATTTATTTGTAATTTTTCCCTGTCTTAGATGGGATAGGGAATTGCCTAAATGTGTTTCGGATTTGACAATAAACAAAATTTTTAGGGAGTTTGATACTTTGGTAACTTGGGAGGTAGTTAAGAAAACCAAAACATTATAATAAAGGAAGTCTAGTCAGTCCATATTTGCAGTAAAAGGTAAAAAGAAATAATAACTGTGAAGCGTTGAATATACATTTGCTGTGAGAGCCAGGGAACCTTAGAAACAATATGCTCCCCCGGAACAAGGGTAGCTCATGTTCTGCAGTTCAGAAACAGCTCATCAAGCACAAAGAGTGGGGGTTGAAGGTCCGCTAGTTTTCATCAGGAAAAGAGAAAGTACTAGCCCAGGTTGGAAGGGAAATAAAGAGTCTTCCATTTCTTGAATCAGTGGAGGAAAAGTTTTAAAAGCTTCAGCTCTGGATTGCTTCTGAAGAAAGAGAGGAGCTTCCTTGAATAGAACAGTATTCTAGAAAAGTTGTTGAGTTTGAAGAGGAACATGATGTTAGAAACACGTGACCTGCTAGGCTCCAGTTTCTCCCAATCTTATTATATTTAAATATAAAAAAAAGTGACATGAAGACTTCATTTTATTTATTTTTGACAAAAAAAATTTTTAACGAGTCAGTTTTTTGGCGACGAGTTTAAAATTTTTTTCCTATCCTACTCTCTTGTTTATTGTTATGAGATCTACCTGGAACCAGAAAGATTGCTTCTAAGAAAGTTGTTTAGAAACGAGAGAATTCGATATTATTGGAAAAAAAATTAAATTCATCACCAAAAAATTGACTCGTCAAAAATTTTTTTTCTTTTAAACATAACTATTATAATAATTATCCTTAATAACGTTTTAGAGAATATTAGTCTGAAGCGATTGTAGCTATATTCCAGTAAAGCGGCGTAGGCAGTAATAAAAGTCACAAAAATTTATGATTATCTTGAAAGCTTATATTGTGTGGTAGTTTCAGGGAAGAACTATTTACAGTGATTAATTCCAGAGACCATTATATGAGAATTTACTATACCACACCTGACACCTAAACTCTGGCTATTATTCTATGTGCAGTCTAAATTCAAATAATGGGTAATTATGGGAGGCAAGTATATTTTATGGTGGAGTTCATATAGCCATAAATTATTTTTATTCTAACGAAGTTGAGATAATGTGTTATCCAGATGAATGACTGAAGTTACACAAATTAAAAAGAGATGGTCAGATTAAGTTTTTGAAAACGTAACAAATTTACCTTTTCTCCAAGGACTTACGATCTTGAGTCTTACAACTAATGCCTGTAACCTGCATATGCATAATTAACTTCTTTCTGTTACTAAGTATGTCTTGGTTAGATTGGACTAGATTATTTAGACATTTTGGTGTTTATTATAGTGATTTTTATAAAGCAGTTTTGGAATCTATTTTAATTAAATTAAACTTAACCAATATACTCCCTACATTCCTTAAGCATTTTAGAGGTTCAAGGATTCGTTGTAACACGCCAACAGCGGTAAGCTCTGTGGATGGGAGACCTTTAAAATGAAATAAAAGGGTTTTGTTATTTCAATATTTTTATCCGCTTATAGAAAAAAGTATGGGTCTGGTTTATTTTGACGTAAAATTTTTACAATGTAGATAAAAATTTGCAGCGTTTGCATTGGTCTTTAGAGAATGCAGAGCTGTAAATGTTTTATGATGGTGCCGTGTTTTTTAAGGACTATCTTAGTCTGAGGAAAAAATAGACAAAGAAGAATCCTTGTAAATTTTACTGTCAGCATATTGTTTGTAAATACCGGGTGCCTCATTATATTTTGACCCTTTTTAAACCTATATAATTTTTGAATTAAACTGGTGCACAATTAAAGTGGATATTGGAGAAATATGAGCAATATTTGGACCTCAATATTTTTTTAGATAAATTAGATAAATTAATCTTGATGCGGTTTTTTTATGATCGTTAGCAAAATTCATTGGCTTTCGTCCACCCTAAATAATTTTTTTAAATTGTGGGTGTTTCTCTTATCTACAGGGTGATTATACATTTATGTTAAAGTTTATCATTCTCCCAACGAAATCTTTACATTTTCGCTCACTTCTGGTTGAATCGGAAATCACAGCGGATTTTCGGGGCATTTCGATAAAACGCAGTATTCACTTTAAAAGCTTATAAAATCATCACTACCTATTCATTTTAAAACCTTATAGAACCATCACTCTGTATAGTTCCCATGACAAACATGGAATTTTGATTCCTTCTAACAACTTTTAAAGTTTTCCCAGTAGGCGTCAAGAAGGACAATTATTACGTCTTCAATAGGTATGTAAAATATCCATTCCATTATTAATGTGAAAAGGCAAATGTGTTGCAAATATACCAGTTGTATTTTTTTCTGTAGAATAATAGTTGTATTTAATTTCAAATGGAATTGCCGCCTCCGAAAACATCAATAACACAATTAAAATGAAAGCTTCTGTTTGCTACGTAAAATCCCACCCTTTGGCCGTTATATTGGGGTCTAGCAACAGTAGTATAGCGTGCAATTTTAACGACTGAAAATTATGAAATTAATGTTTATAACGAATTTAACATAGTGAGACGTAATAATTAACGCAACTCTTGCTCGTAATAAGCGATTCACGCCAGAACGTTCCATTGTTAGGAATATCATTCCGAGTATTTCAAGTGCTGATTATGGTGTGTGCGAATACTTTTAGTTAAAGAAATACAATTATTGTTTAAAAATGTTCAAAAATGCTTTGATCACTTATTATCACGAAATATGGGAAAATTACTACAATTTCATATAATTATACATAGATCTATATGCCATAAAAAATATTGGTAGTTTAGGATTAGTTGTTTCGTTCATTTTTTATTTACCGAATGTTGTTTGAGAAGTATTTAGACAAATTTGATAAGAGTGAATAGAATAGGCCTTTGTGTAAAATTTCTTAATTGGGTACTTACTTTGTTGGTACATCATGAACATATTTCTGTCTATTAACCTTTATCAGCACCACTTTTTGGATTGATATAAGTTTCACACTTCATTCACATAACATATATGAGGAGATTGACGAAAATTGTTGGTTCGCTTCAATTCATTATGTATTTTAATAGGTAATGTTAGGCAGTTTCAAATTATTGAATTGGATTTCTAACAGGAATGTTAATGGCCATATTCGATAACGATATAAAATATTGAAAGTTTTTAATTTGTAAGAATGATAAATAAATAAGTTTATTAACATTTACTACAAAATGCAAATACCTGTTTGTCATCAAATTATTGTGCAATGAAGAGAAACCGTGGAGAACTTTTATTAGAAAATCTTCATTATAGGGTATTCTCGAAATTGTAACTTCATTTTAACAGTCAATTATTATTCAAACTGAATTATGCCAATATAGGTACAATAAAAGTGAAAATAGGTTTCCACGTTTACTGCCTTTCTCATAATAAAATTATTTTAATAGAATATTTTTAACTGCCCTATATAGGTCATCAAGAAATTTTAAGTGCCAGGAATGCACTTAAAATTCTGTCAGATTGATATTCTTTTGTTTTTTGAACAAGATACATTCATTAGCTGATTAAATTATGAGTATGCCCATATGTGTAAATATCAGTAGTAAATTGGGATCGCAATCACAAAGCAATATATTTAATTGTGGCACAATCAATCTGCACGGTATGCACGGTGAGTATCAATCAAGTTAATGCAAAAATATAGGGAATCACCAGCATTTTAGAATTGAAAGGTAAATGGCGATTTGTATATGTATATTTCCATCGACACATACTTTGGTGGCGTATTTTAGATTATTTACTTTAAATGTTAAATAATAAGTCAATTTCAAGTTTCTTTCAAATTTTTGTCCTGCAATTTATCATGTAACTTGTTCAATATCATCGACCAAGTGGTTCGTGATATCAAAATTTTATTTTGATAGAAGAATAATTCGTGGGTAACATACATGTGCCGACAAATTGTCCGCTTCCGGTTGAATTTTTAATCAGAAATGCAAAACTATTCACCTTTCATTAATCAGATATGGCCTTGAGAAAGTCGCTTCCGATCAATCAATTCCAATGTCCAATATAGGCTTATTCTGTGGCCCAATACCTTCCCTATTACCGAGTTTCATCTAAATCCAACGAAAATGGTTTTGAAAGATGTCATGGTACGCGTACGATTTTTTAAAATAGCAACTTGCCTCGAAAAAGTTCAATTTTCTTTGAAAAATTGGAAAGCTAGTTAATGAGCAATTTTCGGTTTCTATTGCATCTCAATAGATTGAACCGCTTTCGGATAGGTTGGTTTTTTATGAAACTTCTCAAGTGCTAGTGTCTCCACTTCTGGTTAACCAACAACTTTGTATCTCCGGAGTTAAGTTTATTTAGTGCTTTTCATTATTGTTAATTCAGACCTCGATTCAGACAATTCCGACCAAGAAATCGGACACTTTTTTATGACATATTCTACCTTATTAAAACCTGTTTTGATTCATGCGATTTTATTTACTGATTGTCAAATTTGGTGTGTGTGCAAATCTTCAACCATATTATTCTATTTGTAGGTGTCACAATTGGAAATAATTAATGAATCATGAGGTTTTTACTAGGGACTTCTAAGAGTTTTAAGAAATTAACAGCAATATATGACTAATATATGCGATAGAACAGTATCAAAATTATAGAAAAGCAAAAATTAAAAGTACCTACTGATCTAGTAGGGACATTATGAGTTCAGTTGTCATAAAATAATGACTTTTGAGTAAATTATACAAACTTTGTTGGGTAGAAATCAAAAGTTGATTTAGTAATATAATTGTATACTAAAAGAACGTCTCATGGTTGCTACTTTTGCTCTATTATTTATTAAATTTAAATTCAGAATAATATTAATTGCCACGTTCCATTTCTGTTATCACTCATGTAAAATATTAAAGCCTATTTATTTTACATGTAAATCTTATTCATTAATATTTTGTAATGGTGCCTACTTATAACGGTGCTCTCTTTCTCTATACTTACGTAAACTTTTTAGACAGAAAACTCGGGCGCCAGTTCTTTAATTTTTAAGTGCACAGAACAGCACTTTTTTGGCTCTCCTATTGAGAGAACAACCCTGTATAGCGAAATAGTTGAAGATACGGAATGTCCGGGGGTCGTAAGCTGGAGGTCTGTCTAATGGACTTCGACCATTCTGCTCAAACGGGTTAATCAGAAATAAATGACAGAAATAATAACTCGTGAATTTTACCTCTTTAAACCAACGTATTTATTCAGCAACGCATATGAACAAATCAATTAACTCTAATATCTCAGCGACTTTATAGTCGAGTATGTACAAATTTTAAAACAATAAGAAACAAGCAAGCTTGCAACCAAGAATCTTTACGCGTGTATACGATTTTATTTCGGAATTTTGGATAACCGGGCTTGAAGTTATTGCGTACGGCAAGCAAACGGAAATTTCCAACCGGATGTATTATGAACGGCGGGCAATCGGTTAGCTATAGATATTGTAGTCTATACTGGATGTTTAAAATACGGTGAAATACTGCCACAAACGGAGAACTGTTTATTAATGACTATTTTGATTAACGTATGTTTTCCGGTCACCTTTGTGCATGGAGGCTTTATAGATGGCCCAAGTGAACAGATCTAACCAGCCGATGCATATGATGACTATTTCGCTTAACGTAGGTTTTCCGGTAACCTTTATGCATTGAGGCTTTATAGATGGCCCAAGTGAACAGATCTTACCAGCCGATGCATATATTAGAAAACAAAAGACCAACGGAGGTATTACTAATTAGCTCTAGTTTGATTTAGTAGTATATTACGATACTTACGGACAATAAGATCTCTGAATATCTATACTTAACTGAAGGCAGTACCTACGGATTGTAGCGGACAACGGTGTATTCTTACCGATATTATATTCGAATAAATGTATTAATTTAATAATTTAACTCGGAGCGGTGGCGGTTACGGTGAATACTTAGGATTGATCTGGAACTGCTGACGGTAGATCGGATCTGATGCGGCGGACTTTCTCGGAATGACCCGGAGTGAACGCTCCTCTGCCCTTTTGTTACTTTTATGACGTATCTAGATGGCGTATGAAAGGGGCGGTCACCGACTTGAAACGAAGAACTTACAACGTTACTTCCTGAGTTCGAGCGGATTATGTAATTAGCAAGATAGCCTCGGAACATCAATAACCGGAAATGCGTTACTTGCAATTTCTAGACTATGTTGAAAAAAGAAACGGATTAAAACGGACACGGATTAATATTTTAACGGGTTTTAGTAACTAATGATTTTTGTTTCCGACTCGACCATTATTTATAATAATTCTCGGATTTTACTTATACGGGGGTTTGTCGAAAATTAATCAATTAATTACTTGACTGCTTGTTTACCAGCGTGCTTTTCACAACTCATTACTAACTTAACTAAAAACAGGACTTACTTACTAAAACGGCGGCAGGGTGTACCCAAGTGACGGTAATATTTAAAGCAAAAACGGACATTCCTTGATTGGAAAAAATCACTTCGTTACAATTTTTACAACAATAATAAATGAACTAGTAATAAAATAAATCATTCCTTATTACTGTTCAACTGGAAAATTGATGTTTTAATACGTTAAACTATCAATCACTGAGTGAAAAATCAATTCAGAACCAATTACTTGAAGGGAATTTGCTGTTGTTGATCTGTGTTGATTATCCAAACATATACTACGAACTCGATTTAAAGAATAGAAAAATGGTATACAATTTTTCTATTCTTTAAATCGAGTTCGTAGTATATGTTTGGATAATCAACACAGATCAACAACAGCAAATTCCCTTCAAGTAATTGGTTCTGAATTGATTTTTCACTCAGTGATTGATAGTTTAACGTATTAAAACATCAATTTTCCAGTTGAACAGTAATAAGGAATGATTTATTTTATTACTAGTTCATTTATTACTTATATTTATAATAAATGGAAAACGTTCAAATGTGAAAGGAAAAGTAAGTATTGATTACAGATAAAATATCGGAAAAATGGAATAGACGACAACTTAAATAATAAATTATCATCTTCGAACAAGGATTAAAATTGATTACAGAAAAAAGTAATGGTTATCAAAGACCAATGTATTTTCCATAGAAAGAACAAATTCACAATTTAAACATTTTTTATACATTCAAATAAACTGTATTAAGTACAAGTTTTTCTTGTAATAATGGGGTGTAATCTCTTTTATCGCTTAGCACCGCGCGGATGTTCCTGTCCATATTTAGAGGATTCAATTACCCAAGTCTTTTTGTGTACTCCCAATATTCTTTAAGAACACCCCAAACGTTTTTGTTTGTATTAGACATATAGGCATTGTAACGTGAAATTCTTCCTTGAAACAGGTACCGCGCATATTCTGTTGGATTAAAATCGGGCGACTGAGCAGGTCATGATAAAACTGAAATTTAATTGGTCCTCTGATGCTTTCGTTCTCTAATGACTACACGGGGATGGGCGTTGTTTTGCATAAGACTAATGTTTGCATTAGGAAGCAATAGGTACCGTTGGACTTTTTGACAATAGATGGTAAAAACTAGTTGGAAATTATAAATACTTAACTTCCCTAAAATTTACCAATTAATTATTTGTTTTCGAAAATTCCTATAATATATCGAGCACCTGCAGAAATCGTTTTGTATTTTATCCATTGGGTAAACAAATAATATAAAGAGGCGCAACTGTCAAGGGGCCGAGATTTTAGTGTTGTAATTTTTTGCCAATAACTACAGAATTATCTACAATATTTAGGGCTATGCAACCGAATTACAAATACCTTCCCGTAACACTAAAAATTGATAACAATCCTGAATATATTGGCAAAAAAATACAATACTAAAATCTCGGTCCCTTGACGGTTGCGCCTCTTTATATTACTTATTTACTCAATGATTTTATCTAACTATTTCACTTGCATACAACCTGCTTTTTTGCTATTATTCTATAATGTATACAAATAAAATTTAAAATGAAAAAAGCGCATAACTTTAAACGTTTATTTCTCTTGAGTAAAACGGAGATGGCATGCTTATACTTAATTTCATATAATAGCAATTACCCCCTTGGTCGTATCATCCCTGCAGCTTTTGCAGTTAACCTACAAATGCTTTAAAACCCAATTAAATATTATGAAACCTAATTCATTACCACTCAGGCACTTGAACGTTCTTTAAATCCATCGCCACTGCAAAATATATTCACGTAATTCCTAAATCGTTTTCAACACTATGAAATAGGATTAGAGAGGTAAAATCTACAACGAAAACAAGTGGATTATATCGTGCATACACCAACATTAACGATATCCTTCATAATAGTGGTAGTAAGTAAAATCGAGAGGACCCAACAGGATTACATGATTGCGCCAACAGCCTGCAAGGACAATTGTAAGGATAACGGCCTCGTTAGGACAATGGTCATTCTGGAATCCTAGATTACAACTTTCACGATACCCGTTAAATACACGCACATCATTTCCATGCAAAGGCCATAAGAGACGGTATTTCGGACATTTCATTTTGATGTTCGGCCAGCAGGAATTCTTGAGGGACTAAATGAGGCTATAAAAGGAGATAGCTATTTATTGACCATATTCGGTTCGAAAAACGTTGTAATATAGGGTTGTGATATTAATTCTACTTGTAGGTATTTACGTAATGACTAAAAAATGTTAAAACTATCTGCAATTCTATAATGTCCATGTTTTATGAATAAACTGGATAAGGCTAGATCTTACTGTTTCTTTGGCAACAAAATTAATATCTATGGAATTATGTTTATAATTTATTGAATCGCGAAAAACATTTTTTTTTTTAAATTCCATTTCCATTTTGTCGAAATTCTGTAAATTATATTTTGTTGGTTTTGTAGGTTATAAGCCACCAGAAGCACTCTTTTTGTAGTGCTTCTCGCCTCCCCACTGTCCTTGATTACCCAACCACCCAGTCGCTGTTGCTGACAGTTGTTTCAGCCACCCGCCAATCCTGTCTCCATTGTCTCGACATATTATATTTGCTAATTACACTCGCTTGCTATTTTATAATGTATATAACATCATCATTCACCGTTGGTGGGGTCTATTAAAAACTGCAAAACTTATCGTCTTATCTTCAGGACAGTGGAGAATTTAATTAGCTGTTATAAACTGGTTTGTTGCATATCGAAAGGAAAAAGAAAGATAAATCTTAATTAATTAGATAATTTAATTTCCGATATGGAAGTTAATTGAAAACGATAAAAAAATGTAAAAGCGATTTTTTGCTCGCCAAGAGCGACGATAATAAAGTGCATCGCGATTTAAATGAAAAATGTTTGGAATTGTTTTCTATAGACATTAGCGAGGGGTTTATCAATATTCAACATTGAGTAGGTATTAATTTATATGCAAATTTAAGATAATTTACCGCCTGCAGAATGTTCAGTGAATTTTATTATCAATAATTTTTAATTAATATGTCCATATTGTGTGCAATTAAAACTTTGTTTTAACAAAGGAAATTTCATTTTTAGTCCAATAATTAAGTGTACACCTACACAGCTAAGATTACTTGCTTGTTTTTAACCAAAGCTGATAATTGGTATTGGAATATTCCTATGAATTTCTAATTATATACTTAGTGTCTCCACGTTTAGAACTTACCACCCCCGTAAAATTTTATATATGGTCCGATCTGAACCAAATTTTGTCTGAAAGATAGAACATAATAGGGTCTACATTTAATCAAAAAACCATTCGCTCCCCTCAAATGCAAAGTCACCTGCGATACCAAAATAAATTAAAAAAATCAAGAAATCATAATATTAGGAATTTTTTTGTTGGAAAATTTTACTAACGAAAGTTGTTCAAAATTGCCCAAAAAGCTTAAATCTTCGGTTTGATCTAGTCAAAAAAATACTGAAATTTGAGAATATTGAAAATTGTAAACCAAAAAATATAATTTTTCGATTTAAAAAAATTTGCTGACAATTTTATGAAACAGAATTGTCACAGTACGCTTTTCAAAACGCAAAAACCCATTAAAATTATGTTTTTCGATTTACAATTTTCAATATTTTCAAATTTCATTATTTTCTGAATCTGCTTAAACTTTGGATTTAAGCTTCTTGGGCAATTCTGAATAACTTTCGTTGGTAAAATTTTTCGATAAAAAAATGCCTAGTATGATTTCCTGATTTTGTTCATTTATTTTGGTATCACAGGTGGCTTAGAATTTGAATGGTTTTTCGGTCATACGTAGACCCTAATGTGTTCTATCTTTCAGGCAAAATTTGGTTCAGATCGGTCAATAAATAAATATTTTACGGGGGTGGAAAGTCCTTATTGTGGACACATTGTATTTTATGCCCATTGCTTGGTAAAATCTTTCCATTTCTTCCTGTTCTTTGCTAACGTCCTCCAGTTCATGCATTGTTTTTCCTCCAGAACAGCCTCGCTCCATTTCCTCCTCGGTCTACCTATCTTTCTTTTTCCTTCAGGTATTTTCCAGATTACATATTTTACACTTCTGTCGTCTTCCATTTTTTCGAGATGATCTAGCCACTGACAAGCTTCGATGAATTTTGTTATATTTGGTTCTTGATATAAATCATAAACTTCTGCGTCGGTTCTTCATTCCCAAATGTTTTCAACTTTCTTACCACCGAATATTCTTCGTAGAATCTTCCGTTCCCACGGTTCTAACTTTAACCGCACTCTTTCGTTCATTGTCTATGTCGCACTGCCATATGTCAACGTTGGTCTTAAGATGGTCTTGTATATGCTTATCTTTGCTTTGCGCGATAGTTCCTTCGACATGAAGATTCTGTTGATTCCTCTTGCGCATCTGTTACTTTTTGCTATTCTATTTCCATCTCCTCTCTACACTTGTTATCTATTGGGTTTCCTAGATAGACGTAGTCTTCTAGTTCGTCAATTTCCAGCATATCGCCGTTCCCTGATTGTACCCTAACTGTTTTCCTATTGACCGCTACTAGAAAATCGGTACATGATTGCCTTTGTCCATTGGTGCGGTACAGATTCAGTAACCCAGATTTCCTTAACCAATTTATAGAGTTTCATGTAGTATTTCTTCTCCGTATTTTAGATTTTCTGCGAAAATGCCATTCTCTCCTGGGCTTTTATTGTTTTTCAATGCTAGTACGATTTCCTCTACTTCCCCTTTCAGTGGGTCTGACGTGTCTTCCTCGTTTTCTCTCCTTTTCTCGCAATATTCCAGCTCTCCGTCTGTTCCTTTGTTTAATAAAACCTCAATATATTGTCTACATCTTTTACAAATTTGTTATTCTTCTCCCAGTAAGTTCCCATCCTCATCTTTGTAGAGGACTTCTCGACTTTGGTATCGCTTCTGAGATCCTTTACGTCCTTATTGAAATTCTTTATTTCTTTTTATGATAAATTTCTTCTATACTTTTCAATTCCTTTTCCATAAAATTTCTTTTCAATGTTCTACTCATACATTTTACTCTCTTCTTCCGTTCAAGATATTTCCTTTTATCGTTTTCTGTTTGTATCTGCGCATAAGTTGTCTTAGTCGTGTTTTTATTTTCAGTTCATTTTTATATTTATTTTCTGATTCATCCAACCCTTTTCCTTATGCCGTTAAATTGTTTTTGGTCGCTACTTTTATGGCCCCTTCCATTGCGTTCCATATTTCTTCTAATCCCTTTCCAGTTTGAGTGCCATTATTATTAAATACATTTTTAATATTTTTCCTGTAGTTCGATACTACTATTTTTTATCAGTTGTACTTATTTCTCTTCTTTCTCTTCTTTCTCCCCCATATTTTATTTTTGCCTTAACTAAAAACGAGTCAGAATCAGCCTTGTGGACTTTCCTGAATTGTTTCGTTCCCTCCCGGTATCGTCCATGTTACATTATGAATATCCTTTCTTTTAAAGTACTCATTATTTTAATTTACTTCTCGATTGCAAAATATATCAATCTGGACCCATCTTCGTTACTTTCTTCATGCTTGTTTCGCCACCAGTGATTTCCTTATAAATATCCTCCGCCCACTTTAGCATTCGCGTCCCACATAATTATTGTACCATCATTATCTGATATTCTTTCCACTACTGCATCAAGTTCTTCATAATATGTGTCCTTTACTTCTTCTTCTTTATCTTCAGTTGGTGCGTGAATATTTATGATTGTCATTGCTCTACCTACCCCTTCAATTCTTAAAGTCCTTTTTTTTCGAAATATCCATGTGATGAATTTCTAATTATTGATAGTAATCATTGCAGTTGATTTGAATAATGAACGTGGAAAACAACTAGTTATTGACGTATTTCGTATAATTCTCTCCTTTCCAGAAATACCAACATTTGATTTTTTTTACTATCTCGACTGGCTCTTAGGACAGCAGGCGTTGAAATCGCAGAATTCACAGTCAAACGTCAAACACCATGTATATACTTGTACAATAGAAATAAGCTTTACATAGAAGTATTATTGAGCTGTCGCTTGAATAGTATTATTATTTGAATAGAGCATAACACATCATTGGCACTTTCACTCGGCACCCCGGCTACGTTCACATTACCCTTGACACCAACATTAGCGCACAGAATGGATGTGTTTAGTTGAATCTCGAAGCTGTCTGATGCATCCCTATTTCCTTATATCGAGTAGAGTGCCAAATTAGTTTCGCAACCCCAACCAACGTCTATACTTAGATAAGTTATTATGTTCTACACTTGGCATCAGTTCTATTTTAATTACATTAAATTATATGTATGTGTAGTAGTGTGTAACGCCCTAACAAGATTTAATGAAACAGTACAATTTGCAATATTAAATTATTCAGCCTCGTTGCCTGCACGTATGGGTTTTAAGTAACAGTCTGTATGTTTTGAGCTAGTCGAAATAAATTTTCACTACTCCACCTGAATTAGTAAAACATATATTTAACATTCAACGAGAACTATGTTGCATTATGTTATAAATACAGAATGTAGAAGAAAAATAATAAAGGGTATAAAGGATCTTAGGAAAGGCCACCAAATCTGTTGGGAAACGAGGAGATCTGTGAGAGATGGAAGTAATATTTTAAGAAATGATTGAACACAGGAATGTAAGAAGAGTTTGAATATTAAGAAGAGACGAAACGACACGAGGAGGAAACGCTAGGCCATTGGAAAGAGGAAGTAATAAAATCATACTAGCATTAAAAAATATTAAAAGGTCAGGAGAGAATGGCATCGTGGCTAAAACCTTAAAATACGGAGGGGGAATATTTCACGACAAACTTTATGAACTGATCAAGGAAGTTTGGGCTACCTACATCAGCCCACACGACCCTTCTGACAAAAATGGGACAATGAAGACGTAGAAATATTTGTAACCACGAGCGTAAGTGTTTTATTGACAGCTTTGAAGCTTGTCGGAACAATTAACAGATTTACACCAATTGCAGTTAATGAAGCAACCACCTTAATTTAATTCAATTCAGATATCATTGCACGAAACTTTTAAAATGCGTAACTGAATTCTTCCTCTCATATTTTATTATTCTTATCATTTTTATAATTTTATATAAAGCGCTTATTTTCCCATGCTAATTCAGTCCAAGAACGTTATCCTGGGGAGTTAGGTAGAATCTGCAAAGTAAGTTAAAGGAAAGTTACTAAAGTTAGCTATAATAATTTGTTCTGTCTCTTGTATACATTATTAGAGCCCCTACATTGGCGTCATTCTCAGATTAAGGTAATTAAAGCAATTCCCCGACAAAGTAAGTGCCGCCATGGGGATGTAAATATCACGAAAATGGGATTCCTAATCATTATTTTAGATTTATATTTTATTTCGCTCTTTATAACTCGTCTCAGCATATAATTCTTCGTGCACTGCAAGAATTTCTACAGTATCATTTCAAATAATTAGAATGATATATAATGTACAAGGTATATTTATGTTTTTATATTTTAAAGCCTTCTTTAGTTTGCTCATTTTTAGTATTTACGAAAAAAATGTGAGTTGATAGTTTAGAATTTTGTCTGTAGATTTCGTATTATTATTTAACCACTTATCAACGAAAATGCAAATTATTTTATGATGCAAGCAATTTAAGTACCAAACTTCAAAATATGATAGAATATGAGATTCTAAGTAGATAATTTCCTAACAATATGCGCGCATTTTTGAGATACAGGATAGGGTATTGAGATCTATTTTTTTATGGTCTTTTAGTAATATTTCAGAAACAGTAAAGGCAGAACGATAGGTCCAGTCAGAAGGGAATCCTGTTTCTTCCAAACTGAAATTTCAATGTTTTTGTTTGACTGTTTTTATGTTTAGAAAAGAGGATCGAAATTACAGTCATAACACTCTGACAGAACACTGCAAACATCCTAGACCTCAAACATCATCTTGAGCGAAGAAATGTAATAGTGGTAAGAAATGCAAAATAGAAAAAGTATTTCTTGGTGCCTTGTATATGTATGTTGACGTCCTGGCTGAGTTTCGCTCGACTAAAACAGATACAACTGAACCAATCCCTGTGACATTGCCGTTTGCCGCAGCTGAGATTTTAAGTCAGTGTAAACATGAAGTGTGTTTACCTACTGTTTTACCTACCAAAAATAGTAAATTTTTGTTTTAAAAACAATTAAGTCCTGTTTCGCTTTTTAACTCCTAATCTGCAAAGAAATCGTTTTGAACCCTTTACCAGTCCTAAAGTTTTGTTCTTAATTCATTAATAATGATTGTTCCTTTGGAATAATACCGAGCTTGCTAGTGACTCAAATAACATTATATTGTTTCAAATTCTATAGGTAGCTACGTACAATGGTAAACAAATACTTGTATTTATTTATGTACTGTGGAGCTCCTAATCTAAATTATCTGAGTGGATGCTACAATATACAATTACACTGAATATTCATTTTCAATGAATTAACCTTCGAATCGGATCTGACTCTCTGATTTAACCTAACAAATGGATTTTATGTGAAAAACAACGTAATTATCTATCACCAAAAACAAATAAATTGTATAGATAAGAGAGTTTATAGAGGAAGAGTGTCGCCGTGTACTGGTACTAAAGTACAATAAAGATACTGTACTAGCAAAGTTTACTGCCGAGTTATATTTCTCTGGGAAATCGATGTTTAATGCCTCGATTTTTTTTTGTTTTAAAATTTTATGTTGGGAATATATAAGAAGTTATTCTTATTTTATCTATCTATCTATTTATATGTCTGGTTCTGTTAAAAACTATTTAATTGAAATATTTATTTATCCAAGTGACTGAAATATCGCTATAAACTCTTTAAGCTCTGTTAGTATGTCGGTACTTAATTAATGATAAAAATAAGTGTAATGAATCTTTATTATCGTGTATTCTAACCGAAAGAAATAAAAATAAATTCTTTTAAAATTAAATAAATCAAAAATATATTAATATAAAACTTCTTTCTCTGAATAAAATCCGACGAAGGACTTAGTTAGCAAAACAAATGTGTTTAAACATAAAAGGCTCAAAAGGATAATAGTCTTGGAAACAAATAATCTTTCTCTGGTAAACACTTACAATCTAACAGCAATAAGGCAGTCCTCGTAGATGGGGCTCGTCCAACCTAAAAAACCACAAAACCAATTAAGAAATGACTGTAAACATAAGCAATAGTAATTTTTAATAATCTAAAGATTAATCAGTAACTAAAATAGTAGTAATTTGACAGTAGGTAATGAATAAGATTCGAAGTTTCTCTAGCGAGAAGTAAAACATAGTGTAATCTATTTACGATATACATATATTTAAATTTAAGAATCCACCCAGCAAACGCAGAGTGTGACTGTTTCGTAACGTTAAGTCACAAATAAGTAACTCTAGAAGCATATTTCAAAGTGTGAAACAGATTCGTAATTATGGCAATATATCTGTACCTGAAAGATTTGTTTTGAAATTGTTTAATATAATACAAAACATCTTTGGTGGGTTTGGAAAAATTCGAAACTGTTACCTAACAAATGTTATTCTTAATTCCACAAACGTAAATATTTCGTAACTTACAAAACGCCATACTTTCAATTGTTAAAATTTGAGAATATTACGCAATTGTTGATGCGGTATTCCTTCAGTAGCTATAAACAGAAACAATTACGGAATTATTGAAACAATTCATTTTCAGTTGTGAAGCGTTGAAAAATTTACATAATTAGTAATACGTTACATTTTCGCTATACATGTTCAAACAAATGCGTCGTTTCTATAGGCTAGAATTATTTCTGAGAGAGAGATAAAATTCAAACGACCAATAGAATCTTGGGAAGCTGCGCCGCGCCAGCGCGAAGAACTGTTTCCGGCTTCAACACAAGTTAGTCTGAATGTGTAGTAATGTGTACTTACACGTGTGGTGTAAACAAGTGTCTGGTATTTGTGCAAAAAATACTATTGTGAAAAACAATTGCACAATATATACACGTTTAGAGTATTAGGTAAGTAATAAGTACTAATAGATTTAAAATTAGATAAGTTTTAATTGTATGTATTGTAAAAAGCGTTAATTTCCTGGACAATACCTAACATGGCGTGGGCACATTAACAGCGTGCGTAGCGGATCTTTTTACTATTACCTATAAATCGAATAAAACAAACGCTTTTCTTAAAATTTCGTGCTTATTTAAATGGATAACTATAAATAATAATAAAGAATATGTACAAAACTTTGCTACTAACTATAATAATCTACACTTAGATTATTATATCTACTTTACTTGCACAGTACGTATTTATTTGCAAAATTGAATCGTTGAGTGTTCTTTTTTTGCTTAGGAATATATTATTTTGTATTTCTTTTTGAAGTTATTCTCCGATGAGCAAGAAACGCATGTTTTTCTTTTAAATTGTTTCAATCAAAAGGGAATGAAGTTCAGGGATTAACATAGCAATTTTAACGTTAAAGTGACTAAAAACATGATTCTTAATTTCTTTATAAACTACTGGTTTGCCGTAATGAATAAAATAGTTTTGATATACAGGATGCTTCCTAAATAACAAAATATTTAAAGAAGTAATTCTTCAGGTGATTTGAAGTGAAGAAAAGTTTATATGAACATATGTTCTAAAGATTTTTGTTTCTGAGATAGCGGGCGTTGAATATTTTATTTCACTTCTGATTTTATCTGATTTTCCACAATTTGTAACATATGAAACTGAATTTTATGGATCGTCTTGCTCTTCAAGTAGCCATTTATCTTACCGATTGTCTTTTTCAATATTTCACTTCGGTTTGTAATTGGACAAAATGTTTTCGTTTTTTATTAAATAATACCTATCTTTAAACATTTAAATATTTTAACAAAATTTGGTAATTCAAATCGAGGGATTCAAATCTCAGTAATTATAGTTTTGCTGTTATTTGTAGGGGGCACCTCTGCGTATCGTTCATACGTTATGTTTTTGGGGGATTTTTTATTATTTTTTTTTAATAAAAATTCCTGCTTTCCCGTTATTTTTATGTCAAAAAGATATACCTTCTAAATGTCGCTACGAGTAACCGTTTTCAGGGTAATTGATTTTAAAGTAAGCAATTTAACTACTTTTAAAGTATAATTAAATTTTAGGTTTATTTATTTAAAAGTCATTGTTATTCGTACTTTATTTGCTAGTGTTGCTATGTAATAAATTTTAAAAATCTGTAAAAGAGAATTTAAGGAAATTATTAAAATTAAATCGAAACAAAAATTTTACTTTGACACCCTATATCTCTGCTAATATCAACTTTTGGACTCACTAAGGTAAGTTTGTTTAAATCGTAATATTTTTACATAAGGAATCTGCCATTGCTCTGTGTACCATTACCTATGAGACACCATGTATTTATAGATT
The DNA here is from genome assembly GCA_963680705.1 of Rhagium mordax. NCBI lineage: Eukaryota > Metazoa > Arthropoda > Insecta > Coleoptera > Cerambycidae > Rhagium > Rhagium mordax. The sequence goes on from OY796656.1 coordinate 16,303,391, forward strand.
TTAAAACGTCCAATATTTTCATTTTATAAAAATATCTAAAAGGAGGTAAAAGGCAACATTGCTCCTGGGGAACTTTTTTAAGTTTCGCAACATTCAACACTTCCGATATAAACGTACATAGGTCACAGCTGTGAGCGCTAATAGATCAAAGACATTCCGTCGGCCGTCCACTATATTCTTCCTCTGTGCCAAAGATATAAAAAAACACCAGATAGTTAAATTATCGACAAAGTATATTGTCTGTCTGTTTCTTATGTACTTCGAAGGATAAATTATCCAAAAAAACTTCACAAAAAGGCCGCTAATAAAGTTGACGCGTTTAAAATGTGTAAACACTGGTATAAAAAATATGACTTCACAGCATTTATAGTGGTCCGGTAAAAGCTAATGAACGAATGTAAAAAACAAAATCAACCTGACCGATTATCCTATTTTCCCTTGAAATGAGATAGGTCAGTTAAATTCAAAATGTTGACGTATTTTATTTCTTTTTCTCAAAAACTACCGCGTGTATTTCTTTCATTTTTTTTATATGGATTTACCATCCCTTTGCAACAAGCTTCTTTCTCTCAGGAATAATAATATATGTAATTGTTTAACTTCATTTATTTTATTGAGTGGCCTAGAGTTACATATACACAGGTTTTATAATTGAAATGTTTTTCTCATTTCAAGACAAAAATAAACCCGTGTCAAATTCTTGACAATCCCCCGCCTCCTCTTCTTATTTTTATTTTAAACTAGATATAGGGTGGGGTTAGCGTACTCACCTTAAGGAAATAAATAAATTGGGGTTCACTCTGTACATTGCTAGTTTGATTAAGAACTGATTTTTATTTGTAGATTCATGCAGGAAATGCTTTCCATTTATGACAGCTGATGCTAATTTTGAAGGTGCCTGTAAGGACTGGTTTAGAGCGGCCAGCCAGAGATTGAAGAAAAAAACAGAGAAAATGAATTAATTATTTTATTGTACAATGGACAATAAATTGTTTTGAACATCTATTTGTCAATATTTTATCTTTTTCCTATATTTTAAAGGATTCCTCCAAATACACTAACAGTGAATATTAAGGATCAAGGATTAATTTCACCTAGATATAGAAAAGAGTTTGTCTTAAATGGATTTATGGTCTGTAAAGATGAGAGATTGAGAAAGTGAATTTTGTTAAATATTGCAAAAAGTGATTTTAAAGATGGGTCCTGAAAAAGTAACGATCCCCACTACTGGCAAAATGTGACTGCTGTCTTCGGAAAAGAAAATTACTCGTCCAATAACAAACGAAGCCAGGTTTGCTATACGTGCATATATCCACCCCCAGCCCCCGATCGCTCACCTGCGCACTCGATCATTGAGTCTTTTTTGTTTTTAAATGTATTTAGTATAGCATTTTACAGTCGCTTCAAAAATATAACTGGTTCTATACTATCAGTACATGTCCATCTTTGCCGAACAAATTATTTATTCACTGTTAATCAACTCGCGAGAACCAAAAAAACACTTTTTGGTTTTCGAGTTATTCCACAGTGAATAGGTAATAAGTGGTTCGGCAAAGATGGACAGCATGTATTGATAGGGTCTGTCATATTTTTTAGCGTCTGTAAAATGCTGCTATATGCATTTAAAAAACAAAAAGACTCCAATGATCGGGAATGGGTAGGTGAGGGATCAGGGTGGGAGGTGGATTTGTGCACATATATCAAACCTGACTTTATTTGGACTATTTGCATAATAAGTATAAAACAAAAAAGAAACTGATTTGAAAGTAAATCGTAAAATTTATATTGCTTATGATAAGCAACTTTTCTGAAATTAATGAGCAACCTTAAGGTTTCTAATAACGTGCAACTGTTGTGTATCTGTACTTAAACTAAATTTGCATAACGGTTGCGAAGTATTTATATAAGTTTTGTATTTACAAATAACTTGGTGAATGAAACTGTAAAAGCCTAAATGTTTCAAGATATTTTCGGAGTTAGATTTTGGTAAAAACGAATTTATTACAAATGTAAATTGGCATTTGTTACGAATATTTTGTTTCGCAATTGTGTAAAGTAATAGTTGCAGTTTATTAACGATGCAATGTTGCGGACAAATAAGCAATTTGTCACCAAAAACACGCATTTTTGTGACTGAAACAAAAGTGTAACACGAAATATAAGTAGCGTTAATGTTCCTTAATAGTTTCGAAGCGGTGTTTGCTGGGCAGTATAATAATTGATGTAAAGTCGATAATCTATGTCAAATAGCTAAGGTATGTTGTAAATTTAGACTATAAGTAGTGACAGTGTAGTGAAATTTAAAACACAGTATTCGTACCTTCCAAAAAACGGTAGAACTAAATCAGTTTCAACGTAATATAACATAATGGATATCCACAGAGAGGTTATCTGACAGGGATGCTGAAAACAAGATTAATTCTGCAAAATAACTTAAAATAAAGCAGATAATTGCGAAATTACTTACCAAAAATGGCATATTTCCATCTCAGTATGCTAGGAAAAGTGGGAATGTCTTGGAAACATCAACAAAAACAATTGGGGAGAACGAGTTTGGAGAGATATACGAAAAGACGTATCCACGTTGCTCCTAAAAAAAAGTATGAAAATTTCGAATAAATCCGTTTAAAATAAGAAAAAACGGTGATATTACAAAGGTATGTTAACCTATTATATGCAGACCAAGTTATTATGGTGAAGTCAGGAAGAATTATTCATATAGAAGATAAATAATAACCTAACCTAACCTAACCTAACCTAACCTAACCTAACCTAACCTAACCTAACCTAACCTAACCTAACCGAACCTAACCGAACTTGTAGTATTGCATAAAAATTGCCCAAAGCTGGCTAGTTTCACAAATTTTAATTAACATAAACAAGAAAGTGCCTCCATCAAAACCATTAATCACTGAACTGTTTTTGTAGAATAAATACGCCGCGCGGCCTCAGTGACATTACCATGAACAAAATTTTAATATTAAGATCAATATTTAAGAACATTTCTCATTATATTTAAATAACTCTACCAGTTTTGTTCATTAAATATAAGCTAATTTTAAGTTGTTGCAGGTTACAATAAGTTCTCCATCTTATTTTATTTATCGATGTATTTGCTAAATAAGAAGAATCGTTCATAATAGAGACACCTATGTTTTATAATCTTAAATTTGTGTCCCATTCGTTGCTCTCGGGTTAGAGAAAGAGAGAAGTATAATTCATAACAGTGGCATCTTAGTACTTAGTCTATATTAGTTTCTTAAATCTAAGAGCATCAATTACAGGTCACTACATCTTGGTATGACCCAGATTTTAAAGTATTCTTGAATAAAACCAGTAAACTCAGGTTAAATGGAATAAATCTTTATTAATATTACAAATCAAATAAAAACTAGAGAAAGGTAAGTTTCGCCGATTAATAAGATCCCTGGAACGCCCTGAAATAAGAAAAACGGGTTTATAGCTAACCCAAGTAAGTCCTTCGGCTGGTGTCGTTTATAAATAGTAGAAATTGCAGTGTATCCCATGCATGAATACATTTGTATATAATGTGGTTAATTAATATAAACCAAGAAGATAAATACAATACGTTTATTGTGCGAGAAAATAGGATAGATAAAAATAAAAATTCCCATCATTACATTACAATATCTTATCATGTTTTAAGGAAGTTCTAATAAATTATATCAATGATGCATATTTGTGTTTATTAATAAGTGAATAAATATGAACACAGTGAATTTATATGACTATTAAAAATTCAACCCTCTATAGCGTATATTTTGTTATACACAAAATATCTCATTATATATTGATCCTACGCTTAATGTGATCATTTAAAAATTTCTTCTTCCTCTTCATTTAAAAATAAGTTAACTATGCAGTAATAGCCATTAATCCAGTTTCTTTTGACTGCGATGAATAAAAAAATAAAATCTGGAAATTGCCATCTTTTTGTATCAGTGGAAGCTAATATCCAAATATATTTAGCGTTTCACTAAACAAATTTTGTTTACCATTTTATGAAGTAAGGGTGGGTGGTTCCCTATTAATTTCAACAAGATTTTATAATAAATTCAAAAATACAGGCAATCTACTGTTGCTAACTTTTGTTAAATTTGCTTCTAAAAGGTCTATGTACGAATAATTTAAATAAAATTGACACACTTTAGTTTTAGATCAAATAACAAATACATTCATTTATTAACTGCTTACTATGTTTTAGCCAATTTTATTATAATCCTAGTGGGCTAAATAACAGTGGAACAAAATAAAAACAAGAAATTATAATACCTTCCCAACCTTCTAACGTACAAGAAATTAATTCGACAAAAAAAAACAACAAAAATATTCATGTGTGCCCATCTTAAATAGAAGACGCTGTATAAGTTTTATTCTTAATAATGTAGTTTAAGAAGTTTACAATATTTGTCGACTGATATAGAAAGAAAACTTTAACTAAGACGTATATTTTACTTAAACACTTTTCTTCCTTCAGATGTGAATATAGCAAAACAAATTTAGACACGATTTTCTTGTTTTTTTTTTGTAATAAGTTCATGAAATATACATAAACCGCAATGCTTTTAAAGTTCTTATGAAGGATCATTCAAAGTACTTTGCTTTATTGAGAGCTACAGAATAGGGCACAGATGTTACTTTTCGATACGTTCACAATACATTGTTTTGTGCGTGGGTATTGGAAATAAATCATTTGGAAAAAATATACAAAGATACCGGTTATTATTCTGAAATTCATTCATTCTCTTTATGTCTATATGTTTGTTCAATAACTCGCTTTTAAAATTCCATTATCAAGATATCAAGATCAACTGAGGAAAACTTGAGTGAAAATTTAAATACCGATCATAAATTTATGTTTTATAAGTTGGAATTTTAAATAAACAAATTGTAACATGTATTATTTGTGACAACAAACAAATACTTATTATATTCAAAAAGGCGTATTAATAAAATTATATAATTATAATATTTCAGAGTCACATAAAAGTAAACGATAATTTAATTATTATTCAACTGCATCTTGTGCTTGAACTACATCGAAAACTGAGAAAGTTTAACAGAACGGTGACAGAAGTAGTTCATAGGTTATCCCAAAGGACTTTCCTTAAATCTATAATGTCGGAACTTTTGTAACAGAAGATTTAGAGTGAGTGGTAGTAAATGCTAGCTGTAGAAACGAGGTCAATATATTAAATCTCACACCAACTTTTCTCATGATGCATCGCGCGTTATCTTTACACAATATATAGATATATTCGGAAGCATATTTTTGTATATCAATAATTATAATTATAAAATAGGAATATTTAAAAAGGAAAATGTAAGCTTTCATAAGAAGCTTATTGGTTCAATGAAATATTCAAATATTTGGGAAAATACATACCAAGATGACGTATTCCTCTATCTAGAGTCCTTTGACGGAGAAGATTTTCTGATAGTATCTTAGAAACATAAACAAAGGAGAGTGGTTATTGGGCAAGCAGAAGAAGCGTCCTCATGTCCACATCGCTCCTAAAAAAGGAATAATAATTCAAAGAATATCGTGCAGAATAACAACAATTCAAAAGCCGAGGTATGTTCATACCATTTATATTGAACGAGATAATGTGCCGATATTCCCAGGACTTACTAAAATAGACGATGAAAATATCAGGTACCCACCTAGTTTGTAATTTCGAATGAATATATCCACAGCTGGCTTGTTTCCATGTAGTATTTGGACACTCTAAAACAATTTACTTCCAGCAGCCATTTTGGTATCTATGTCACTTAACTGATAAAACCTGTGCAAATACCGTTACAAAGCACGGAATATACCAAAGATAGAAACTCATGTTTATAAAAATAACTAAAAATATTGGACTTTTATGTTTAATTAAAAGGATAACACCATTTGTGAAATAGATTAAATGTAGTCATAAGTTACCACAGGTTCTTAGTTTATTTATTAATCAATTTAATTTGTATTTGTCGATATAATTCATTGAATAGATGCTGTTAAGTTGAGAGACCTCTATGTTTGATCAGTTGAAATTCAAATTTTATGCATCACTACCTTATCTTAAGCATTATTTCACTGACAAAGGTGACATCTGTATTCTAAAGACCATAGGTGTACATGATCGCTGTTTTAACCGTTCAGGTAGTTATAATTACAGGCCGCTGCACATTTGGCAGGACCTATATTTAAAAACAAATAACAGTAAAGTGAACTCAATTTGAATTAAATAAATCTTTATTGAATCAAAATTAACAGAATATTGAGTAAGGTAACTTTCCTCTACTAAAATCCCTGGAACGCCCTAAAAAGGAAAAGGATGGGTTTACAGCACACCCATCGGTAAGTCGTTCGCCTCTAAGTACGCACGGCTGTTTATAGAAATAGCGGTTGGAGGTTACACCAAGGTCGAACAAATTCGTATATTGTAAATGTAATGTGGGTGGATAATTAAAGGTAATAAGTAAATCAAATAAAAGAAATTTGATTCTAAAATAAACTTAAATTACAATAGCTCCTAAATTAAATAATAAAAATAAATAAATACAAAATTAAATTTAAATTCCAATAATAATTATATACAAAATTCAAGATAAATTTCAACCTGCCCCTATTACATTACAATATGTTCTGATAATAATTAATTATTAGATATTCTTTGCGTCAAAGATTAATGAATTTTATTAATTTCCTTGTCTTGTGTTCAGAATAGTCAGTGACACATCGATAAGTTGGTTGATCCAACGACTTCTGCTCCTAACGTAGTATTTTATTATGAATAGGTTTGTTTAATAAACTAGACTAGTTTGGGATCAAGCCATCGATATATGTTTAAAGTCGACCTACTTTCCAACATCTTGATGGTATGCGCCACATTCACTCTTGAATAGAAGAAACGGAAGAACTATAGCCGTTTGTTTCTATCGAATAAATGAAATATGCTACCTCTTTTCGCCTCTTCCATAATAGGACGACAGAGTCTTATTGTTTTTCTTCTTTCTGCTTTATAAATTGCATTACTTTAAATTTAAAATATAGAAAGCCGTGAGCAGATGATGGCTAAGCCAACAGAAAGACAAATAGACGAGTAGTAGGCGGGATAATTCACTTCAGTTCACGTACTTGACGATTTCACGCGCTTCCGTTCCCAACTTTACGCTGTTAACTCAACTCAATATCCCATTTAGTTAAGCACCTCTCTATTGCCAATAATAAGTCTGAATTTAACGTATAAACGAGAAATATCAGGCTTTACGTTAGGTTTTGGTAGCAGCAGATAAAGGCAATAAAGTCTCTTTGTGATAAACCATGCCAAAGTGGCTAACTATTATTTTATTAGGATTCTTTAGTTATCAATTTGTCTTTGTTGTCCTACAGTATTGCTTATCCAATAACTAAAGTAGAATTAAGTAAGTCATATTATTTTTAGAATCTCACTAAAACCAGTTTTTGTAGGGAAAATGACAATAGTTTGAAAGAAGATCTTCTTACTTATTATTCCATCGGGAAATCGAACCCAAGACAGGTTAATAGTAAAGTTTAATCAATATAAGTTATTGCCTTTTTTTGACAATGCGATATTATTTTTTTTGTACTTTTCGTGAACATTTTAAATGTAATTATTGAACTGCAAAAAGCAGCATAAACGTTAAAACTCAGTCACAAACTATGTAATGTATTCTAAAGTATACTTGAGGATCTAAACGGAACATTACAAAATAATTATCTCATAACTTTTGTTAGGAATGCACCCAGTCGTATGCACTTCTTTATTGCTTCTTTTTGGCACATTTGTAGTATTATTGTTTGCTGTGAAATTTCCAGTAGCTTGAAATGCTTCACAACGTAAAATGTTGCGGTACTTATTAAAAATCTACGCCATGCTCTGCTAATATATTTTTCAACTTTACTTGAACAATCTTGGAAATGGTTCAAATGTGGTTCGTGATGTTGATGTTATTGGAGTTTGAAATATTATAAATAAGTCTCTGCTACATATTTATGTGGAGAAATGACATGACTTATTTTAAAACCACCTATGTGTTTTACAACTAAATCCTATAACAAAAGTATCAGATATCTACTAGACCAATTATGGTTTTTATTACGAAAACGTTTCTATTTTAGTGTTTTGGTATTGAACCAAAATCGTTAAATAATTGCCATTCTTAGTAATTTTTCCTAGAACTGGTGCTTAAAGTATGTAATAGATATAATTAGGTATATACAAATATATAAAATAAATTTCATTCCTAGGTTCAAATTTCAAAATAACGACGAAACTTTTTGAAATAAATCCGGCAGGCAGCTGGTATCCACATGTATATATCGAGTATATACAAAATAAACGACTCCTCACAAATACACCAGTAATGTGTGATTACAGCAGGTGTAGGGTTCGTGTTGAAATCGTCTCCAGTTTTCATTAGCGTTAGAGGAAAATTATGTGCGTCCATGAATTGTTATATAAAGTTATCCCTGAGTTTAATTGCGATTTATTAACGGTGCTCATTTACAGTGACAAAGTTAAAAGCATTTTTGATTAAAAATCTGCCGAGATCATCTTCATTTCTATTAAGAATATTTAATTACTTTTCCTAGTAATTTGATGGCTAAATAAAGTGCTTCCTTAAGGGTTGATACATAATATGATTCTAAAGCAGATGTCCTTTAGTATCAAGATTATATTTAAAAATATTTGGTTTTAAAAAATACTCTTTTATATTACAGCAGAAAAGTGCGGTGTAAAAAACCATACTGTTCTTATTCTGTTCTTATAAAAAGTACATTTTTATCATTAAAAAAATTTTTTCTATAAGTAATCAACAATTTATACAATTTGCAATTCCGTTTCCTTAGTTTATTTTTCGAGTTCTTATTTATCGTCCTATTACCTCCATTGCTTAATAAGGTTAGCCTGAGATGGACCATGAGCTACTTACGATTATTTTTCTTATTTTAACTCTCCAAATTTTTTCTTTAGTAAAAATGGTTTAATATATTATATATATTTATTAATAATATGTAATCGGTATTTATAATTTATAATTTGTATCCTGTAGAGAAGTAGATAATTTTCTGCAGTGTTCTTATGCAGCCACTTTCGACCCATTTCAACAGACCTTATGGCGGACTTGCGAATAGTATAAATCAAAACATATTCTTACAAAATCCTTCCCTCGATATATCAAAGCGAAACTCAACATAAAACTTGTTAAAGGGTTCCAGTATTTTCGGTGTTAAATCCATATGGCAAAATAAAAAGTAAGGGTAGCAATAAATGTATATCGAGGATGTGATTTAAAAGATAAAAAAATTCAAGGGGCATGGCGAAAAATACGTTTATCTTTTATGAAATGTGTTTGTACCTCATAAAATTTTACTGTTGCATATAAATTTTGTAAAAAATCTAGTGTACCGTGACTAAATTTGTGACAAAATATATTGCTGGAAATCAGAATTGGATCCAACTACGAAACTGATGTATGGCATATCAAAGGGGAGAAATATATTAAGAAGAAAATAAACAATAACAAAAGAGCAATTTTTTGCCATTACTCCGTGCTCTATTTTTTTTATTGAATGACATTTTACGAAATATGTGCCTATTACACCGTCTTGGATAGTAAGAATTAGACAACTAATTCCATATCTTGGTTGTTCGTGAAGTGGAAGTAATGTTTATACCAAAATCTAGGAACGTTGGTTTCTATTATGATGTGATAATATACTCGGAATCAATTTCGGCGGTTAGTTGTAGTGCAGAGGCGAAGTCGCGGCGACTGGTCTAAGGATGGGAAAATCGACAACTCGACAGATCCTTTCTTTCCTGCTCCAGGCGAATTTTTTACAATTTTTCTGAACTCGGTTCCTGTTCGGTTCCTCGTACGCATTGCTGATGATTTGGTTCATACCTGTACCGTGAACTAGATACGTTTTCTAACCAAGCTCTAACGCGTTGCATAAATTAATCACGTTACTCGGCAATTCTGAGGCCAGGAATAATTCTCTCCTCGCGATTTTTTAATTAAAACAAACATGGATTAATATTTCAACAATTTTTAGTCAAGAATGATTTTTACTATCGACTTATTTAAACATTATTTTTAATAAATCGCAATAGCTAGTGATTATAGTGACAGCAGATTTCATAATCATATACCCTCAGTAAGGGTCTAAGCTTTCTGCATTTACCCGCCAACATTAAATAATTACGCATTATTTTCATCATTGCCATTATATTATGTTATTTAATCACCAACTGCTTCATCAATTATTAGTACAATTACAGAATTTCCTGGACTGATCTTTCTTCACTTCACCCTCAATGCGATATCCCTAGGAACAAATATTCATAAAATATGGGCGCATTTCTGCAGAAACCATTGTATTATAATAACGACCCTTACGAACTGAGCCATATTTCCAGAATGTTCGGTCCAGTCCTAGCGACACATTTTTATATACGGTGCTTTCATATATTTGCATTCCGCTCACTCAAAACCCACTTTAAGACATTACTTTTCCACCCTTAATAAACGCGACGTTTCCAAGTAGGTATATATTTCAAAATGAAATTTTGCAGGTGCCGCCGCTGCATCCAGGATGTACGTGGACGCAATCAGCAAGCTGGCTCGACAAGCCCAACAAGGAACCTGGGGCGGTTCTTCTGACATCGGTAAGTAAACTATGCTACTTCACTACTGTTTGCACATCTTTACGATGTTTCCAGGATCGTAATGTAGGGAATTTATTCAGAAAATGTGTTCGCCAAAAATATTATTTTTTAAATGTTTAATAGCGACAATTATTTTTTACAACGTGAAGTTTCACGTACCATTGGTAGTATCTCTACTTTTATTAAAAATAACTGAAAATTCTTTTTCGACGAAAATTACAAGAAAATATATATTGGCTTTTCATTACAGGCAAATTTAAGTCGCTTGCTACGAGTAGAAGGTAGTAACTAATTGTTTGTAATTAATAAGTATGTAGTGAAAAAAATATTTTAATTTTTAAGTGTTAACTCCACATGTTGGACCGGGTAAAAATTTGTGCCCATATTTTTCCTTGTGAGTTTATCGAAACGAATAATATTATTTTGTATATGGCCTTTGCTACGTGCTGATGAAGGTCAATATGTAGAAACCGGCCCAGACATGGCTACTATAAATATTTTAGTTTTTTCAATTTAGAATAACATTATTAAAAAAATTTTACGCATTCTTGCATTTTATAGGTAGATACCAAATAAGCGTTGCTATTTGTTGTCTGGTAAATTCCTTCATTACCTACATTCTTGTAGAAAATCGTGTAACTAGAGCGTCTGACCGTTCTTATATTAACATATTCTGCTTATTGTTGTACTTTTCACAGGCCTGTTATTGTTTGATAGAGACATAAAAAATAAATAACGGTCTAGATGTATAAATCTATAATGAGTCTCATACAGTTTATAACTTCATAAATGCTGTGAAAAATTTATAACCGATACTCGTAAAGGCATTAAAAATTTAAGTTCCTTTCATGCCAACCTTTTATAAATTATATAAACGTTTCTTATCTCAACTTTTCATAAGTCATTCCCGAAAGTTAAAAGTTGTTTATATTTTTATAACGTCTTTTTTATTTTATGTCCCTTAACACACCAGTGGCTTTATGATGGAAATAAAACACACATTACACTCCAATCTGACTAAACCGAAAGCTCGTTTCAAAGGTCTGAGCCCATAATATACCACAAAATAACATAAACAGTAAAATATTGCGGCTTTATTTAGAAAAACTACTAACAGCACCTTCTCATAAAAGGGCTTTCAGGGAAACGTGCCGTCATTTGTTTCGTCTCTGGAGGCGTAGCAAAAGTCAATACTGAACAGAACGTCTGCAAAATACTGCTATCTAACCAAAAGGTTTGCTTACTCTTTGAGATTTATCTTCCAGAATTGAAATTTTAGTGGCCAACGCTGCTTCATGAATGTTAATTGAAATGTTTAATATAATAATAATAATAATAATAATAATAATAAACGTCTTTATTGATGGGCGAAGTTTAGTACAAAATACTATTCTTACACTTAACCCAAGAATATATATAGTAGGTCTTAACATTGTTCATATAAATATTAACACTTTCGTTAATATTTTAGTTATGTGTATTATTTAATTAAGTTTAATGAGTGACTAGAACTGCTCATTTGCCAGCAAGATGCGTTATCGTTACCGTTACCATAACATGTCAGAAAAGAGTATTTTATTCTTATAATTATTAATTTCTTGTTCAATTTGTTAATATATCACTTCTGAAATTCATTGTAGAATGAAACGCAGAACTTTTACCTCAATACCACTCTTCTTGATTCTAGGTCACATGTTGGTATATATTTGTTATATTTGCCAACAATAACGTGATTAATATTAAATGAAAAAAATGTATTACATTGAATCAGAAGTATGTATTGAAAAGAAAGCAAAATAGTTAATTTCTCAGAGATCTATTTGTTCTAAATGCAGAATTACAATGGAAAATTTTAGTGCAACAACTAATTTAAGTAGCATTTTTCCATAAACACTTTCACATTTTCAAAGCACTGCATGCAGTGTTTTTAGTTTTTAAACACATCTAGTGAAAACGAATTACTTAAAATAAGAAAGCAGTGTTAACCTACTTTTGCTTTTGGAACCTTTAATTATTATTATTAAAAGTATCGTAATAAGAATGTGTGAAAAAAATTTTGTTTATTAAAGAATACTGTGTTTTTAAACCAATAACTGAACGATTTATGAACAAGAAAAAAATTCTATTTGAACAAAGTGCAGTAAGGTAGTGGCGGTAGATATGGCCCGGACGGTCATATGGCCCGATGCCCTTAAATTTTAAACTAACCGCCTCAAACCCCTTCTTGACATTCACAGTTTCTTTCAATACGTTTAAGCGCCCTCTGTAAATAACAAGCCGAACTTCCGGCAATATCGGCAATACCGGCTAGTTTACATTATGGAGTCACAACAGGTGTTCGAATAATAAAGTTTAATGAAAGCGTTTCTGTGAAATCACCGGGAAACATTGAAAAACAAACCTAAATTTTGGAGGATCGACACTCTAAGTTACGTGTTACATAGTGACATATTTATTTTACTTAAAAATTTTGTGGAAGAGTTTTTTCTTGTTGCTCATAATGTGCACTACTCAACTGGTCATATGGCCCATGTATTTATTTCGTAACATTGTTTAAGTATTTTATCTTGATAGAAAATCTACTTACTTTACATTAGTGGAAAGAATTATTTTGCATTTTTTTAAAGAGCTCAGATTTATGTTAATGCTGTAAGTGCCATATTTTCAGATGGGTTTGATGATATGGCCCATTGACTTTTTCTACAATTTTATTTTTTATTTTTAAATTTGCAATCTTTTTTTTTGTGTCTATTTGTCTATTATGTCTAAGCTCAATTTTCTTAATGAACTGTTCAATTAAAATTAATTTTTCTAGGGCCATAACTCCAACCCTGGTTGGGAATATGGCCCATTAACTGCATTTAAAAAAAAATTGTTTTCTTTGTTTTACGTTTGATTTTTACAAAGTTTATTTTTTTTCCTGAAAGCGAAGGTGTTTACGCTTAAGTTCCTGTAAGCATTGTTATTTTTTTAAATAAAGTTTTCGAGAAAAATAATTTTTTTTTAAGTGGGCCATATATACCGCCACTACCTTAGTATTTATTTGTTCTTATCCGACATACAGTAAGATACTAGGCTAGGAACCAATACATGTGTTGTATCTGAAATGTATTTAATATATTTTTTAAATCTGGAAATTCATTTCCCTCACAAGAGTTCATCATAATTTAACCATGCACATTCTGCTATGTATTTAGAAGCATATAATTAGGAACTAGACCACTCTTTTATCTCGAATAGTCCAATTGAACTTTTCGAAATAACTGATACAAATTTTGAATTCCACAATCTGTGTCAAACAATTCTCTAGGAATTTTTTTTTCGTAAAATATGAAAATATTAGTGTCATATTTTGGAGGAATGAAACCAACTTAAAAGCACTTCAGCATTTGGGTATATGAGCATTTACTAGTTCTGGAAAGTATTAGGAGTATTCCTAAATCACCCCAGACATTTTTTCTTTAAAAATCATTGAGAAATTAAGTACATATTCAATTTCTGGAGATCATTTCCGTCTTAAGAGGGAAAGTTAATTTAGCTATCCACATTTTGATATGCATTCAGGAGACGTATAATTAGAAGCTAGACCACTCTTGTATCTCTAATATATAGTCCAATTGAACTTTTCGGAAAAACTGATACAAATTTTGAATTATTCGTCAATCCCAAACAAGAATTTGCTTGGAAAATATTAGTGTCATATTTTGGAGGAATAAAACCAACATAAAGCACTTCAATTAAAATAAAATAACATTATTTCATTACCTGCACAGAAAGTATAATTTTTTCCCATATTGGAAATTGGAAATCATGTGTAACGCAGGATGGAGGCACGACGACGTTTTTTCTTAGATAATACTACCCTCGTTGTGCTTTAAGCAGTAAACCTTACCGTGGGAGGAAATCTTGCTGTTTTCTCCTGGTTAAGAAAAATAGGTATTACCATAAGTAACCAACAGAACGAAATAACTTTTTATGTAACTGTGTTTCCTCCCGCAGATGAAGTTTACTCCTGGTTATAGTAATCATCCAAAGGTTTTCATATTATCATTTCAACGAAAGAAGACGTTGAAAAAATCATTAACCAGATGCTTTAGTGTGCTGCAACAGGTCTGAACTTGCCAGTTCTGAGAGTAGATAATACCAAGACAAGAGTGAAACCGACTTTCAGTTTTATGTAAGAACACTGTTAGTAATTTTAAGGAGCAATGATGTTTTGTTTAAAAATTTCGAGGTTAAGCCCTCAAGACGACGCAATCAAAGTCACTATAAAGGGGAAATTGAAGGACTTTTCCGTAAGGAGTTGCAGATAAATAAATAGAAGAATGAAAGAAGAAACGGAAGGGAGGACTAATTAGTGGTGCAATTAGGATGTAAAGATGTAGTTTTACTATAGACTAAAAATAAGCAAAATTTTTCCGAATGGTATTGAGTGAATAGAACCATAAAATCTTGCTAAATAATATGATAATTCATCAAGATTTCACAGTTCTGTTAACTTGTAACGAAGTGATTTTTCTACGTCAAGGATTAATAAATACACCACATGTAATTACGACCCCCTTTATCCCAGAAGGCTCTAGGAGCCTCGTGCGGGAGGGGGCTACACATTTAAAGACAAGGGACACACGTCTATAATGGAAAAATCCCTCTCACAGTATTTTCCATTGCCACGATCGGGAATCGAACCCGGGACTTTTGGGTGAGAGGCAGGTACGCGACCATCAGTCATATTAAATTGCCTGTTTTATTTTAATATTTCCGTCACTAACTTAGTTAGTATTTAAGTTAATGAATCGTAAAATCAGCTGGTTAACAAGCCGTAAATTAATTGATTAATTTTGGATAGTCCCTGTATAGCGAAAATTGTTCAAAAATAATGTTCAAGCCGGAAGTAAAACTCATTAGTTACGAAAACTTGTTAAAATATTAACCCGTGTCTGTTTTAAGCCGGTTCTTTTTGCGATATAGTTTAAAAATTGTAAACAATGCATCTCCGTTTTCAGTTAGCCCGGTTGAATATGGCAAGTTACATAACACGCTCGGACTTAGTAAACCGCGTTCTTAGTTCGAGCCACCTGTACGGATTCCACCCACCGTATGAGGACGCCGCCGTCTGCGTCAGCAAGAAAAAGCTAATAAATTCACCGAGAACGGCCAAATCAACATCAATCGAATTATCGATACCCTGGCACCAACAACGAAAACCGACCCAAAATATTTTCTTTATCGTGAACCATCTTGGTAAGAACAATAGTAGTCCGCCGTTATCCAGCCGTACCGCCTTCGAATAAGCACCGAGATTCGCCTTTGATTTCATCATGTAAGTACCGACGTCTTGTAGAACTACTTAATTAAATCAGAGTTCGGTTTAAATTTTCCGTTTATTCGTATTTAATGTTATAGCACACATTCACCGGTTGAGCCTTATAGTGTTCTGCTCAGATGGTAAGTCCTAGCCACCAGTGAATGTATTTCAAAACGTGGATTTATCATACACAGGCAAAACAATTCGATAACCTGCTCATGGTAGTTTGTGGCCCCAGGGTAAGGAAGGAAATAACTTCTTTGTTAGCATAGCTATGTATTTGAGTCAGTAGGAATCTGCGTTTGTTAAGTAGTATCCCAAACCGAAATAAAAAGAATCTCTGTGGCGTATTCATTGCGCTCCGAAATTTTAGTGTCCCGTTGGAGTCATACTTGCTAGCCCCAGCCGTTCGATTTCCCCGCGTGGGTATATCTCGATCCGTTCGCACTTCGAGTCCACCGCCGGCCGCAATTAAATTATTTCCACGCTTACTCTTCTTTGCCAGCTTGCATATGATCATTTCAAAAATTGTACATAATCGACAGCAAGGTAAATCGCTGCAGTTTTATCTTACTTGTTAATGAGTGTTTTTTATAAATAAATATATTGGTATGCTAGGTAAAATTTACGAGTTATTATTTCCGTTGTTTATTTCTAATTAACCCGTTTGAGAAATTGTCCAGTCCAGTTGACAAGACAATCATCTTTCGATTCTCTGGACAAACGCCACGTATCTCCACTGTTTTAGCTTCCCCGCAAGCGTTCTTATCCCGATGAGCTTCTATCCCAAAGGTGTACTTCTGTAACATTATAAAGTGACCATTGGCTGCTGTATCTAATGATCAATGTTTATTCGAGCTATCACATACTTTACCTACATGTCTTTGGGGTCGAAGAGTAGTGGAAGAAATATATTGATTCCGAAATAGTTATTAAGTCGTCCAGAACTGCCATTTTTTTCTTCTCTAACATGAATGTTTACGTCTTTTTGTGAGATTTGTACAAAAATCTGATTCTCGAGAATTAGAAAGGTTGATCAACCCTGTGCCAAGCAATTTTCTAGGAGTTGCCAGATTTTTCTTGAAAATATGAAAATAATAGTGTCATATTTTGGAGGAATAAAACCAGCATAAAAGCACTTCAGGATTTGGGCACTTGAGCATTTATTATTTCTCTAAAATTATTAGGAGTGTCGCTAAATCACACCGAACATTTTTTCTTTAAAAATCATTGAGAAATTAAGCATTCAATTTCTGGAAATTCATTTCCCTCTTTAGCTATACATGTCGTATAATAATTATTAGTTACCACTCTTTTATCTCTAATTATTGAACTCTCTGGAAAAATACATTTCGAATTCGCCAATCTCCACCATGTGCCAAAAAAATTTCATATGGGGTTATCAGATTTTTCTTGGAAAATATTAGTACCTAACATAGTATGTGCGTAGTTTTCAAGATATAAACGATAAATTGGAAAACAGCATTTTCTCCTAGTTTTTCGCATGTTTTCTCAACACATCACTTTCATGAGGTGGCAAAGTTGAAATTCGGTTTCAGCACCTAAAAAAAAACATAAGGAACGATAGAGAAATAAACTGTATTTATCGGATCATTCTCCTTTTGGTGAATATTATCTACTCTGGAACTGACAGAATTCAGACCTGTTGATTGGTTGATTATTATTTCAATTTCTTCTTTCGTTGAAATGATAATATGAGAACCTTGGCAGTGAAGTATGAGTTCTTCCTTGGTTGATTACTATAATCAGGAGTGAACTTTCCCGGCGGGAGGAAACATAGTTAGACACAAAGCTATTTCATTCTACTGGTTACTTGTGCAAGATTTTCTCCCACGATAAAGTTTACTGCTTAAAGCACAGGGTACCTAGTAATTATCCAAAGAAGGAAGTCGCGCCACTCTCCTGAGTTATACATGCAATTTTATGACCCACTGAATGGGAATGGCGTACTTGTGACCCTTAAATATTGGAAGAAAAGCCACTTTTTGTGCAGGTAATGAAATAATATGTTTTTCTGTTAAATTTAATCAAAATTATACCAAAGTGTTGTAATTATTAGTTTAATATTTTCATCTGATTAAACCATATTGTTGGCGAAATAATTGCGTCACAGTTAAGTTTTACTTTATTCACTACTGTCTCTATTTATCTACCAGTTTGATTTTTTTTTCAAATTATTTCAGTGGAAAGTAATAGATGTGCTCAGGGCAGGGTAATATTTTATCGCTGCACAAGGCAGCGTCATGTTGAAATAAATAACATCAAATATATATGTGCCATTTGGGAATAAAATAATAATAAATCCAGTTGAATGTCTAGAAGGTACTTAATACATATATCTTTCAGCGTTGCTAGTTAACAGTTTGTTATTTAATTAGATTTGTATCGCTTTTTAGAAATAGTCGGCATGTACTTTTTAAGATAATTTAAACTTTTACCTCACATAAACATTAAAAAATTGCACGCACACGTGCATAAAATAAATTGAATTTGTTAATAACCAGTACAATATTGATGGATAAGAATTTAACAATATACTGGACGAGTTCACTTTTAATACCAAAATTTTTGAAATTTATACTTATTGAAGCAGTGTAGTCGAGTATTCCTATACAATACAGTATACACGGTTTACATAAAGCGATTGAGTAGAAGTACATGATGTTTTTTAACGTTTTTCACGTTCAACTTTAAATGACTTGAATGATTATTTCCTCTAGGAAATAACTTCATAGGACCAAATGTACATTTTTTAATTAGGGATAGATTCCCGAAGTATCGGAAAAATTTAAAAGAAAGTTAATTTAAATAGGCCATTTAATTTTTTTTGTGTGATTCAAATTTTTGCCTAATATATTCTATACGCGTGTATACATATAACATTCTAAATGGGTGAGAAAATAATATCCTTCAAAACAACTACTTTCTTAGCTAATATTTTTTATAAAAAATCTTTAAAATTTCGACGATCTTTGTTTTCGTCAGTACTTACATGCCATATATTTTTTGCGTACTTATATACATAATTAATTGTTGAAAACGACTTGACTAATAATTATTTTATATGTAATTCAGTGACTAATATTAAAAGAGAATATTTTTACTGAATTTTAACCTCGAAAACAAGTTTTTAATTAGTTAACAAATTTTTTGAAGTTTAATCAAGTTTATTTAATTAACAAGAAGTGTTCCGTTATAAGCGTAATTTATCAGTTTCAGAAGCCTGATATTAAAGAAGTTAAAAATCGCCTGTAATTCCTAGTAATTATGTAAAATGTAATTAATTGTTGCTAATTATTATAATCCATATTCGCCCAGCTCCGTCTTTTCTCATCTCAAATAACCCCAGTTTAAATTTCTTAATAGAGTTCCCGAAGTACAAGAAAGAGAGGAAACGCCGATAACATTTTCTTTTAAGACAATAGAAAGTGAAATTAAACCTGAAAGTGAGTTTTTTAGGCCAAGTTCCGACGATTGTCATTTGATATTTTGAAACTCGCGTTCAAGAAGTGTGCAAAGAATATAGAAATATAATTGTCTTACGCTGGCCTTAAGCTATTTCTTTTCTATCCAATAATACGTTATGAATAAACTTTGCTAACAAGCATTAGGATGAAAGTTTGTTTTTGAGTTGCTAACATGATTCGGTGATGACGAAACTGTATCGGAGACTTAATACTATTTGCAAAAGTATAAACAATTATTTGTATTAAAATAAGCAATTAGTCGGGGTATATTTAAGTTGATATCACTTTATTTCATTGTTCACTGTTACGATATAAAAAAATCCCTCAGAAATAAAACAAACCAGAAGATAGAATACTCACAAACTACTTAAAAGGCTTTAAGCTTAAAAGAAACCTGAATCCAGCTCGTATTGGGAACCCCTACAAGGTCGTAAACCAGGGGATGGAGACCATCTTCGGACCTAAAAGTAAAAATTAATCAAATAAACGGTAAGAATTTCATGAAATATTAAAAAATATAATCAAATCAATCTAATGAATGCAAAGAATATTGTCTATATATGCTAATTTAATGTTAGAACAGAACGATCAATACAGAGATCAATTTTCGTCAATAAAATGGCAAAACGCCAAAAAACTTTTATAAAATCATAAAGAAATTAACAGGAAATAAAATCACATTATAAATTTCAATAACAAGTGTCAGTAAACACTAACCATATTTTGGCTTTATTCAAGCATAATAACAAAAACCTATCCAATTTGATATACTCACATTGATGTTTCATCTCTAAACATACAATTATTAAGTTTATTGAATCTTCTCTAATGCATGGTAAAAATTGAATTAAAAATTACAAAATTCAAAACATCTCTAAAAATAAATTATTGAAAAAAAATTTTTTTTAACTCACCACAAAATTAATTCATTATGGTCACCATACAAAAAACGATGTCCCCAAGAAGATGTACATGTACATAAAGGCGAAAGAACATGTAAACATCAATGTGAGTATATCAAATTGGATAGGTTTTTGTTATTACGCTTGAATAAAGCCTAAATAAAGTCATTTATAAACAATGCATATCAAGCAAAGAAAGAGAATTGTAAAAAACTAACCATATGTTAATTTAGTTATTTAAGCAATTTTACTGTGAACGTTAAAATCAGTGCCACGATCGTAAAGTGAAAATCGTTTACCAAAAGGTATTAAGGTGCATATCCGGAGAATGTAAATTTGGCGAAGAATCTAAAAATGATAATGGTTTTTCATAATGATATGGTCTAGACAGTTTTGGAATCCAGAGATTTCCATCAGGTAACCAGGTAAATGACTATCCTCGTCAGGACCAGTACACAGTGTTATTTATCACGAAACCGGTATTTAACGCAGGGGAAAGATAAAGATAAGGTAATAATGTGGTGTTCTGAAATAACCGTACCAAAATAAAGACAGGAAAAATTAATCTTGGCCTTCTTCGGCTATCTTGTTACCTATATGTGGTTCTTATATTCTGGTATCCATATCAGTTACTATTTTACCTCTACCGCTTCTAAAGTTCTAAGAGCTGCTTGACTGTCAGTAATAAAACTTATATTAGTATGACCCACATACCATTTTTGTGCACATACATCTTTGGTTATGTCAGCTTTAGCTAAATTCTGTCCCTAGTTGATTTATGTACTATTTGCAGTTTTTGATTTATGACAGTACGTAGATTTGAGCAGCTGTTTGCTACCAGAAATGTCCAATTTAAACAAATCGTATCGATTTTTTTTAAAAAACAGAGTTTTCGGCAAGCATTATCTGCGTCTTCTTTTTCCTTGACATACATATTTGTTTCTTACTTTTAAAAACAAAAAAGTTGTTAGCCCCCAAAGAAATGGTGTGTTAACTTTATGAGATTAAACTGCTAAATTTTAAAAAACGCAGCAGGAATGAAAACATAACATTTTTCCATTGCAAAGTTCTTATCACTTGTATAAAACTTATTTTTTAACCATATAATGAACCTAAAAGTTACTAACGTCCAATTAGCAGCATCTGTCTATAAAAGAACTAAATGGTCGTTTATTGCTCCAAAATACAAAAAATTATCAAAATCGCAATGATTTTATTTAAAGGAATAAAGAAATTGAATTTTCAGGAAACATTCTTTCAACCTTTCTTTATCCTTGACATTAAAAGACAAAACAGTTGTTAAGGGCTGCGTGGTTTCTTGAAGAACTCATCACTGTTACAAAATGCCCAAATTTTAAAAATCACAACAGTTTTCTTTAAGGAAATTCAGCAACAAAATTTTCAGAGAACATCTTTGCAACTTCTTCTTTCTGCTCGTACTATGTTCGTTTCTTAATTTTCGAAACCAAAAGGAATAATTATTGGCCTCTAAAGAGCGTTTGCTCTAAAAGATTTAATCTGTCCATCTTGAAAAAATCACAGCGTTCTTATTTAGAGAAATGAAGAAATAAAAATATAAGGAAATGTTTTTAAAGCTTCCTTATTATTGGCTGTGGTGTTTTTATTGAAGAATATAAGGTTTTCTTTGCAGAAGTTAAGAAACATAATTTTCAAGAATCGTTTTTGCATCTTCCTGTTTCTGCTTGTACTGCACTTGTTCCATAGTTTAAGTAAACTAAAAAGTGATTAACCTTCAAAGGGCGGCATCTATGAGATTAAATCTGCTTAAATTAAAAAAAATTCACCGGGAATATTTACCTAAAAGAATAAAAAACTTAAATGTTTAGGAAACGTTCTTTCAAATTTCCTCCCTCTTCTTATACTTAGCACTTCGTAACATTGAAGAACAAAAGTTATTAGCATCTAAATGAAGGCATGTCTATAGAACAACTCACCAGTTGTTTATTGCTTCAAAATGCATAAATTGAATTTATTACATAGGTTTTCTATAAGGAAATTAAGAAACGATATTTATTAAGTTGGTACGTTCTTTGTTTTGTACTAGACTTGTTCTTTAATCACAAAAAGAAACAAAAAACTTTTTGTCCATAAGACAGCGTATTTTCTCTAAAAAATATGATCTGTCCAACTTCAAAAAAATGTCAGCGTTATCATTTACAAGAATTAAGACAGACAGACAGACTTTAAGGAAAAATTCTTTGTCCTTCCTTTCTTCCCTCTTATTATGATCATTCCTAACTTTTGAAAACAAGAAAAGTTATTTGCGTCTGAATGGTAGCGCCTTGGTTCCTCCTCTTCCATTAGGCATTTTTATTGTAAAAGTTTTGATGTTCCTATCTGACTTTTGCTTGCGAATGTTTCCACAATGATCTATTTTGGATTCGTTAATAGCTCTTCTTGGTTGCTATTCTACTACCGAGTTAAGAGCTCTATCAATTATGTTATGTAGAGTATCTATTGTCATGTATTTTAATAAATAAAAATTAAGTTCAATACTTTAAAAAGAAAATAAAAATTCAAAATTGTTTATATAGAACTTCACCCCGAATAAACACAGCAAATAACTTACTTTAAATAAAATAGAAAGGTTTAAACATATAGTAGAAGGATACCGCTTATCTTCGTTGCAGAAACACCTGTTACGGGATAGCAGTGAGACGGTCCACCAGATGTGGCTCGTACCACCTAAAGCAGTAAATAAAAATCACAAAAATGAAAAAGAAAATAACATTAACCATCAGAAAAATAATATTAAACAAGTTAATCAATCAGTAGTGTCAAATAAGCAACAACTTACAAAGAATGAGTTAGTTAGTTTTATCTAGCGAAAAGACTAACGTAGAAAACTGTAATGTTAATATTTGAGGTTAATTAAGATCTAATTTTATGTAAAACTGATCGTCTATGCCACAAGGATAGACACATTGTAATTTAGAATAGTAGAATGGTGTAGTGAAGTGAAATCTTAAAATCCAGTGCTTCAACGTAGCCAATAACGGCAAGTGAAATTGTGTTCTAACGAAATGTGAAATATTGGATATGTATGGATCGGTCAGGAGACCCAGAGTTCAAAAATGGCATGATTTCTACAGCAAAATACAAACCCAAAATGACAGTTTGGCATCTAGTATCCTCAAAGAAAAAATAATTCAGGATCACCATGGATACAGGAACAAAAATAAAAGTTGTTGAAAAACCAGCTCCTGAGAAATCGTTCCTGAAAATAAAATAGAAAATTGTGTTAAAAAAGAACAAAGTGGAGGTAAATCACTACTTACCAACAAAAATAAACAATTTAACAAAGGTTGGACGAGATTACCTTGGCTACTCCAGAATTCAATAAACAGAAGATAGAAAAATCAGGTACTTACATATTGTATATTTGAGGACTTAATCACTGAAAATAGTCTTGATTATTTATGGAAAAGCACACAATAACGATGAAGACGGCCATTTTACCACGGTTAATGAACTTTAGTGAAGGCCGTTAGTCTAAAAATTCGTTAAAATCCATAGAATATAAAAATAAATAGACTGCTCATCCCTTACCAGATAAATAAAGGGAGACATCTTCTTTTGGATCATAAAATTTAAGAATTTCGTTGTTAATAGTTTTAATATAGAAATAAGTTATCGCAGGCTTCTAGCTTAAGTAATTTTCACCTAATTTTATTGATAAAAATGAAAAAAAGTTGTTAAATTGAATTCTACATACGTCTAGTTTAATAAAACAACAGAGTCTGCTCAATCTATCATTATATACAGTATACGTGCTTTAGTGAGGGCGACATCTGCAAGCCTAGCCAAATAACTACATGATTGAGGCTTATCCAATTCAAACTCAATAATTACAGGTCCCTGCACTTCATGCAATACCAACTTTCGTTAGAATCACTTTAAAATAATACAAAGCACATAGAGAACTTAATTTTCAGTTATTGATAAAATTTACATAAGATAAAGAATTCGAAAGGTAAGTTTCTTCCTAAGAACGATCCCAAGAAGACCCTGAAAAATAAAACAAGAATTACAGAAACCTGAAAGTAAGCTATTCGCTACGCACGGTACACACGGTCGTTCATCACGCAATAGACTGATCGCTGTGCATAAAAGGTAGGTATTAGTATTTCGCATCCGTAGTACGGGTGGATTAAGTCAAAAAGCCATAATTCTTATAAACTAGTAAATAAATTCTTAAAATTAAATCAAATTACTATATTTCTTAAATAAAATCAACACAAAAAACATGCTATAAAATTATTCTTAAAACTATCATGCAGTCAATATTGAAGTAATAAATACCACCTACCTTTTTCAATTTTTCCAATAATAAAATCAATCAAATAAAAAGAAACCATTAAAACAAATTATAAATAAAATAAATAAAAAATAAATATATAACAAAAATTTCCCCTACCATAACAAATAACTTGACAAATAAAAAATTAGTAAAAAATAAATATTTATAAAAATATCCTTCTACCCTTACAAATTAACTTGGCGCCCAACGTGGGGCCAAAAGAAACAAAAAAAACAACAACAATAATAAAATCAAAAAATAAAATAATATACACTTACACGAATATATAAAAATATCCCCATATCATCACACTATTTTCAGAAGATGAGGAGTGAAATATCAAAACTTTTTTCTGTAAAAAAACATTTATGAAACAAGAACCAAAAACATGCAGATCGTTCCCTTTTGTTAATCTAAGGAACTTACTTAATTTTATATTTCAGAAAACTCAGAAACTTACCCTTACAAATGTGATGGCTGCAGCCTTTGATGAAACAGTAAATGATCATACTAAACTAAGGCAACAAAGAGATTTATTGTGCTTCTTGCATAAGCTTCTAGGAAAATGTCATTAAATGTCCCTACTAACCCATGTAAATGGTTCGGAAATTCTCTGAGCCGAAGTATTAAGGGTGCAAATAGAAAATGGTATTTCACCGGGGACCCTCAGAGGACGGAATGTTATAGGCCGTATTAGGAATATGTTTTAATGTTTTTAAAAGCAACCCGCGTATTTATGTTTGGGTTTACGGTCACCATTCCGTCGGCTCAACGGGGACCGTAAAGTAGAAATTAATTGTATTAAATTATGGTTAAGATAACTCCGCAGAGCGTAAAAAATGATTTAGAAGTATGTTGTGGGCCCGGCGACACATTTGTGCAGACTAACTTTAGCACCAAATGAAAATTCGGTGTTTTGACAGTCTCTCAATTAAATTTAAATAAATAACAGAGGGTATTTCTTTAAAATAAATATTGCTGTTTCCTTAAGTGAATGTGAATGGGAAGGAGTACATATTTGAAGACAGCGGACACACACCCCCAATATCAATGTAATCTATGTTACAGTTATTTATTATGTTGCCATAAGTGTGAATTTAGCCGAAATCGTTTGTCTCTTGACCATATAGGTAGTGTGTAGTAAAATAGAAATGCTTTTATGGAATGAAATCCAAAAAAATACATAATTGCAGTTATGTTTTTTTTATTCGATATTGCGAATATTTCCAATTTTATCCGTGATATTTAAAATTGTAAATTGAACGCAGGAAATTCAATATTGACAGTTTTCAATTCTTTTTCATTAAATTTAGTTTAATAAAATATATAAAACAATTCTAAAAAATGAAACAGGATATTAATCCATCGATTGAAAATACAACGGTAATATTTCCTAATATTTTTATTGTCGATGGAAAAATTCACAAAGATTCAATTTATATTCATTTCTTTGCTTAGTGGAATTCAGTTAAAATTGCAACACAGTCACTCTATTTATTAATTACCGGATGAGTGTTATATTGAATTATGAGTGCATTTTTATTACAGTACATATTTCTATTAGTTATGTAGCTTTATTTTTTTATAAGGGTTGTTGACCTTTTACTACGTTAAGTAAATTGCTTTTGTAATCTTCATTATACATGTACTTCTGTATTGTAACTCTTGAGCAAAGAACTTTACCTAACTGTCAAGTATGGGATAAAGTGTTCCAGCAGACTATTAAATTGCGTAGTTTTCTTGTACCTGCAATGGCTTATGCTTTCAAATGCACAAAATCAAAGTGTATGATCAAGTCATAATTAAGGGGAATACTCAAAAAGGGCTGACTGGTTTAATATTTAATTAATATGAAAATGGGAAACTCAAGTTTACCTGGAACACAACGAAGCATTCTACAAATTATTTGCACCCTCTTTACATAAGATAATTTGCGTTTGCTTGTCTCCAAGCCAATTTTCTTTCCCGCATTATTTCCCCCGTTCCTCCATCATAGTAACGCAACAGTGTTAACTAACTTTGCATAAATATTGGATTCGTTTCTAATAAATTTACACTCAGATTTAGGCGGAAATGCCTAATCTCCCATTTAATATCTATGCTTGTATTTTAATTACAAAGATGAGTTTGTCATTTATAAGTAAATGGCAAGTGCCTATTTTTATTGCCTGTACAGAAACTTGAAGAACTTTAGATTTATTTTTTTTATAGTTTCATATTTTTATATTGTAGATTTTCGATCAGATCTTTTACTCGAACAAAAAAAATGTATCTGTTTGAAACTCTGCAAAGTCCCCAAATCCAGAATTTCAATAATAAGCCAATTTTGGCTCATATAACTTCAGATTTAGAAAAAAATGGGAGGCTGCACCAAAAAATAATCAGACGTATAAAATGAATAAGAACAATAATAGAAATAGAAATTTAGTTTCCATTACCATTTCCGAAATAATCGAGTCAGATTGACCATTTTGAAATTTCACTGAAGATTATGAAAGATCGAAAAGATATTAAGCAGAACTTTGAGTTAGATTTAGTTCTGAACAATTGGCCTATGCCGCTCAGATGCAACTGTTGAGGCTAAATCTTTTAAGCATAATATGATACAACTATATTATTATATTATAGTAGTAATATTTGAAAAAACAAAAATAACAATAGCTAATGTTTCTGCTGTTAGTTAAAAACTGTGTATTTTACTTTTGACTAATAATGTAAAATTCATCACTGTGGTTCTACTTTCATTTATCTACGCTCAACGCATTTGTAATCTGAGTAACAACAGGTTATGGGCCCAGAATAAAGTTAAAGAAGGGAGACGAATTGTGAAAAATATTATTAAAAAATTCACAGTCCTTCGCAAAGATGCTACTGGAGGAGACATTGGAAATGACGAAGTAGATCGCAAATCTTGTGATATTTCGGATGTGATAAAAATGAAAATTTGTTCCAAAGTAGTAAATAGTTATTTCATTAACACAAAACATTTTCAAAAAGTAAAATCTTATTATCAGTAGTTTTATTTAGAAATTAAAATAAAAAGTTATTTTATTAACAAAAACATTCTCATAATGAAAACTAAAATGGTATTATACAAATTATTTTCACTAACAAACATTTTTAATGTTAAGACTGAAATAATTTAATATAATTTCGGGAAGATGAAAAGTGATTCCTAACAATTACACATATCGATATCGATTAATCGCAAACTATTAAACGCAGCTAATAGTACAGGAAAAGTGTCCAAACTGAACAAGAACATAGTGAATTCATTGAAACTTGACATATACGTTTAAAAATATATACCTATGTTTCAAGAAACTTAAGAGTCCCGAACCGTAAGGGGTGTGTCGGAGCTGCCTACTTGAAAAATCGTGGGATGAACTAGGTTTTTCACATGCATAATAAAAATTGGCAATTGAACCATGAGAAATTTTCAAAAAATAAGAATATTTTCATTTATAGAGAAATATTAATTTTTGACTTTTTTATTAAATTTTTTTACCAATTTTACGTTTGTTTCCTTCACTTTCTGCTTGTTTATCTGTGAGTATCTGCAAAATGAAAAAGTACATAATCATTGTGCAAGTGAGGATTATCGGGTTGTTTAAAATTTTATATATATTGAATGAAACACACTTTGTATCTAAAGAAGATCGGAATCGATAGCATCTAAATCTTCTGCGTCGTTTACATCCTCGATAATTGTATCCATGTATGAATTTAGACATCGCACTCCCTGATAATTTCCGTAAATTTGTGAGCATCTTCAACCTGCTTTTCTGTTGCGGTTGCAGCAGATAAGCTGCAATATTGATTCTGCTGTTGGCACAAAAAGTGTTGTCACAGTTTGTAAGGAGCCGTTAATTTTCTTCTATCCCCACTGTTGTGGATTTTTTTCATTGCCAAGCCATTTTGAAATTTTGTAGAATACTCGTAATGAATATTAAGCGACTGCCTCTGAAGTTGGTGGTAATAATTCCAACTTTGATTTTTGTTTTTGCAGCGATTTTTTGAATTGATTAAATCTGTATGAGTTGAGTGAGACATTTGTGATTTTTCATGCACCGTATACAAGTAGGAAAAGAGTTTCACCAGCCTATTTTACTTGTGCGGGGGTTGAATTCTTGCCATTGAAAGTTCTTACTGCATTAACTAACTGCATTTCTTTCTGAAGAAGTTTGATGACTTTTAATTTTTCTTTCTAAAATATTCTAGACGTGGTATCATAACCACTGAAGGCATGAGTCAGTAAAATTGTATTTTTCTACTACCGTCTATATAAATGAACTTTGTAACCCTAGCAACACGCGCGATAACGAAAGTAAACATTCGAGTTACCTGGTTGCTAAGGCGTTGCTATCTACGAAAGTAAAACTTATGCGGCCAGGACAGAATAGTAGAAAAACAAATTTTAAACGAAATTAATTCGTTCTATTTGAACAAATTAATACAACTAAACAATTTTGTATTAATAAAGAAAGTTCTTTCTAGGAAGTACGCCAAAATTTTTGGCGGCACGTAGTACCTACCTACTCCATTTTAAAAACGCTTCATAAGTTTGCATATACCTTGCTTTGGATTTCTTGGGGTAAAACAACGCACAAGCAATATTCCCATTTATATCGCCACAAAACATATGTATTTGTTTATTTTAGTTTGAATCCACCAGAAATTAAAATGTGTAATATTTCGTTGCCATGGAAACAATTTTCACAGGCAGCCTCCTAAATTATAAAATTTATTAAAAACGTCAATTAATTTCATGAAATAATTAGTTTAAAATTAGTAAATCCCATAATTTTTTTCGGTATAGTAGAAAAAATATAATACATTTCACGATGCGAAAACCCTTTTAAGTATTCGGTGTTTTTTGAAAGGTCTCGGCTTCGCCTCGACCATTCAAAAATATCCGAACACCTTAAAGTAACCTTTCGCATCTAGTAATGTATATAACTATTTTTATACGTTCTTGTCATTTCTGGATTTCTGACGAAGAAAGAATTTTCCATATAATTTTTCCTGTTCCTGGCCTTATGAAAAGTATATATTTTTCTTCTGGACTTAAAGCGATTAATGGAACAAGGAGATCAACGTCCTCATCAACTAAGTACAAATTTCAATTGCTATTTTAACAATAGGTGAATCCACATCATCTACAGCTTGCTTTACAAACAATCCTTTGTTTTAAAGAATTTTTGGCAACATTGAAATTAATCGGATTTCGTTTATATCATTTGACAAAAACTTTTCTTGAGGGAGGGCTACGATTACTGAATTTTGCCTAAATTTGGTTTTCACGTAGTTAACTTACGTCGTACAAATGTGGATGCAATAAAAATCCACCTTCAAATTTCATAAATAATAAGTATAGAGTTACAAAGATTTCTCAATTTTCTTGCTTATTTTATTGATTTCGGTACATTTTGCCTGTACTGTAACCGTGTGACATATCATTGGATCAGGCATTGAGAGAGGAGTTGAACATATATTCTATTTTCCTTCAAATCACCGCTATCTTTGTAAATTGCGAAAAACGACAAAATTTTAAGTTACATATGGTTTTCGGCTATACATATTTCGACGAGACAAAAGGAAATAAGCTGTTCGACGTGCTTCTCGATGTTAAGTTGTCTTGGAGATTGTTGGGCTGACTTTTCTAACGCAGCGATAAATTCTCATGTAATAATTTTTTGTTTACTTTTGCTTAATCTACCTCATGTTAAAGTAATGGCACTCAAACCTCTAACACTCCGTAATACGTACAAATCAGGTATCGGCAACCTGCCAGAGCAACCCCGATCCTAAATCCACCCCTATGATTTGTCAAATTGCAAGTCATTGACAAAATTGAAAAAATTGCAAAAACAGGAAAACTTCAAATACTATTTCCAAACGAATTTCCGAGAGACTGTTTTGGTAAGAAATCCAAGGTAGAGGATCGAACTTAGAACTACATCGTGAATTGCACGGTCACGCTCTGATTTTAGGCTCAATAGGAGTGAACGAAAAAGTGTAATTGTGACGTCTATCGTTCTGAAACCACTGATATCTCACGCGTTACGTCATTCTGCCATGAAACTGATTTTCGACCCCCTACTAGGAAACTAAAAATATTTGTTTAATCCTGCTCTTGAAACATGCAGTTTCTTACTTGGATACAATACTCGATACTCGATTTTGAGGTCAGCAGATCTTAACTAAAAAGTGACATTTGTGACGTTAACGAAAAATTTTAAAGTTTTGTCAAGACCTGCACGCGCATGAAATTTGGAGGGTGCATTTGGCCTTTTTAATTTCGCAAAATTTACAGAACTCTTCGACATGGGATATTGAAACGCTAATAACAATTTAAATATTCAAATAATCGCAACGAGATATAGCCATTGGGATTTTCTCGACAACACGATGCCTATAAAAAAATAATAACATAACTGCTAATTGGTCACTCTGTTGTCGCCACTGTTTCTATAAGTCATGCTTCATAATATGCAACATGAAACTGATTTTCAACCCCCTATACGAAAACAAAAACATTTCCAATGTTAAAAAGGAAAATTCTCTTGTCAAAAATGACTGAAGAAATTGTGAAAGTTGAGAAGTTGTGGGGTTTGAATAATTGGGTAGAATGAAAGGGCATTGTTTTTTGTATGCAAAACAAAAACATCAATAACCATACTTAATCATCTGACAAAGCACTGTTTGTATTTGTGAAAGCAAAATTTTAGAATAACGGTATAAGAAGTTCTGCAAACAAAACAAGGGTGCTTTATATTTCAACTATGAAGCAATAATCTCAGTCAAAAAGAGATGTTATCCAGAAGGACTTCTTATTACCGAATCATCACATGAAGTTTGCTAAACCACATCGTTAATCACCTGTTGAAATTCATTGAAAAAATTGTAGATGGTCTAGATTATAATGTACTCAGCAACTTATATCTTAATAACGTAAAACGAGGTTGTGGTGAGGGCTCTGATTTAAGCTGACACAAACAGAAATTTGAAAATTTTGCTATTTCTGAAGATGTACCTAACATCCTTAGTGCCTCCTCAGTTATCTTGAGAACCAAAATCAAACGAGAAAATAATGATATTATTATGATTAAACCCTTAACCATCATCTCCAATTTTGTAGACCAATAAATGTTAGTTTATTCATGAAATTAGCGAATGTGAAGGACGTGTCTTAAAATGCGTTACCTCTTTTTAGGATATTTTATGACTTAAATGTGAGGAGAAAATACTACTGTTTCTGCAGGTGGTAGAAAATAACTATTTTTACAAATAGAGGAAAAAATGACTCATTTCCTGCAGGTTCTCTAATCGACGCGCAGCAAGAACACTAATGGAAGTAATTACACATTTTGCTCCCTAATTGCACAAATAAATATCTTCATATAGGTACACATCATTTTCAACAACAGTGAAGCTAAATGATCACTTATTCTCTTATCATCAATACCAACGACACGTAATATTCATTACCTATTGCCGGGGGGTAAGCTTTTTATCTACTTGATCCTAAAAATTTATAAACTTCGTTTTACATCGCAAATGAAATAATAATTTTTCCGATAATGGAAACCAAGGATTAATGAATAGAAATAAATATTAGTCTTCAAACTATGATTTTCAAAAAATAATTTTCTCTACAATCGCGATATTTTAACTTCTTTTATTTCAAATAATGTACCCTTAGGACATTTATAGCATTTAACAAATTTAATACGAAGCACGTTGAAATATTTTACAGTATTCCCATTAAAATGAACTTTTGCAAACAGCATCTCTCGCATATGTAATTAATTCTGCTTGAAATGTGAACGAACCTCTCTTTTAATGGCAGCACCTCTTTCAAGCCGTTTCACCTTCGATATTAATCCATCTAAAGTTACACCCATACTTTAAGCTTGATTAATTGGAAAATATCGGCACAGTCATTTATCAAAAACGCTAGGAAATGTCAATTACAGGTGCTTTGTATAACACGAAAAAAGTTTAACCGAGTTTCTTTTTACCAAGAGAACAATATTCTAAAAAGGGCGCATATATTGTAAGAAGAATTTTTAGTATAAGTGAGTTTAAGTTAGGAATTATTCTTTTGAAAAAATCTGGTAGCAATATTACTACACACCTAGTCTACAAACAAGTATTCCCCAGGTGGTTTGTTTTAGAAAAGTCAGAACATGTTTATCGACTATCAATTTTTCCACAAATGACCCTAACATTGTTCTAAATAGTTTACTATATATTTTAGCCGATTTGGATAAAAGATATCAAGACTTTTGCAAGGAAATTCGCAAAATAATAATAGTGGGTGGTAATATTAAAGTAAAGGAATATTGGCATTTTTAAGGATTCGTGCATGTCATCTGGAAATTAACGAATTAAAAGAATATAAAATCCTTCTCTTGGAGGTCCCAATAAAAGTTTTAAAAAAGTTTTCAATAAGTAGCAGATCGTATCCTCAGACTTTTAATTTCTTACGATGCTGATTAAGTATTTCTAAAGTAGTGTAGATTTATTAAAATTTTCAATATGCGATGTATAAATTATCGTAATCGTTGGCATGAATACGTCATATTGATTGAATATCTTCTGTGCAGCTGTGCGGCGTCATATTATGACAAACGCTCAAACACATTCATTTAATTAATTTATGTGTTAATTCCGCAGCCTAATTGGCAGACGTAATGAACAGGTATCTATCGTTGTTTTATTTGTTGAATAAATTAGAATATTCTCCAGAACTTTACTATTAAGGCATGGATCAAAATAAATGATAGTGTTTTATGCATCACTTAAATATAACCATATCTCTTCAGCCACACACATTTATAATTCTGCAGGTACATTACTGACTAAAAAAACAAAAACAATAAACGTATTGCAATTTATTAAATTTATTCGCTTGGTATTAAATTTATTCGCTTGGAATGTTGTAATGCTTATTACGTATACACAATTCAAATAGATTTTCCTATTATATTACTAATTACTGTGCACTATTTAATTCCATAATGTTTGTTTCAACATTTTTTGTTCCAGTATAAGCCTCTCGTGACTCGATGCAGTAAATCTTCAGTAATACTCCAAGTTTCTTTTGTAGTTCCTGTTTCCATGTTGCACATTAAGTTGTTTCAAGAGGACGACATCTAAAGCTGAGTAGTTGACTCAGGCTTATGTTGTTGCGATTTTTGTGAATCGAAAAATATAAATATTCTTGCTTCTTTACAATGAGGTTATCGAGGAGGTTATTATAAGGGGAAAAGAATTCGTCAATGAAATTTCAAGACAATATTTTTTTTTGCTGAATTCATTAAGCAAGCGACATAATGACTATGAAATAACACAGATGATAGACAACAATTGTCCTGCCAAAAATAATAGTACAGAGAAGGTTAAAATTTGAAAATCTTATTTGTTTCTTTCGCGTTCTTCCATAACCATTTTCATCAAATGATGTTTCAGTTGCAAATTAAAATGCAAATATATTTATTGTGTAAGATATTTGTGTTGTGAACTTTACACATTTTTATACCAAGGATTAAAAAATAATTACAAATTGCCAACATGCACAATAATGGATTGCAGGTGTAATTATACCACGTGTGCAAATGTTTTTATAATAATTGCTAAACCCGAATTACTGCAACTCAGTGTTTCAAACTGCAAAAGGGCATGTCTCAGCCAGAGCAGGTGGGCATTACGAAACTATTAGATTAGTTGGGAATCAGTTGCAGCTCTGCTTTAATTCAGGGGTGATATGATTTATTGTCTACGACACTGCAATATCCTGTTAGCAATGTGTATTCCTAAGTTGTATGTTTCGGAGTTTACGACAAATCCTGTTGTCAAATTTGTTTAGATATGCAGTGATGCGGAAATGGAATAACATTTACATAAATTCGTGTGTCGGATATTGTAATAGAGTTTTTACCATAAAAATGCTAAATGGATATTTTACCAAATTAAAATTGTAATCAAGTGAAAAAATTCAGTCAGAAATAAATAGCAAATGTCACAGATGAACGTAATACAAATTACTTACTATGAAGGTCGGTAATAAAAAAATCTTTAGAGGGAATTTTTCTTCTTTAAATAACTTTTCCCACTCTATATTTTATGACTTTAAAAATAACTAAATCAAAATATATTGCATCAATTTACTGCAGAGTCCTAAATATATATATTATAATGTACATAACATCTGATTATGCCTGTACTCTCACGTAAGGACATAGTAAAACACTTATGGAATAAGGTGCCATATAAAATTTTCAGCAAACGATATGAGAAGCTTTCTCCTCACCCGACCTCGTCGTTATTCGGCACCTCGGAATCCACAATTTTAAATTTAAAACAGATTTTTAACCGACACCGCTTGATTACGTAGCTCTTTCAACCCCATTACCCTAGAAGCGTCATTTATAAAAAACCGCGTCCTGTCATGTATCCCCGTTACCCCCACATAAAGATTAATATGAGATACAGCGTCGCACAGCTCAGCTACTACTTGGCCCAGCATAATAACCTTATCCGCTCAAATTGGCCCACTTAGATTATCTTAACCTCAAAATCCGATGTAATAGCGAGAAAATGGGGTTTATCCCGACCCCAAGCATGCAATCAACCTAGGGTCGCGTACGTTTGCATCTTATACCACTCTAAGTGAACGTAAATTCGAGTTATATGTTGGCTGGAATTCAACACTCGGAACGTAGAAATAACTTAGTGTGTCTGAATTTGTAAAGAATGTGGAATAAATGACTATCAATCAAGATGGACAATACAACAGTATAAAAGTTTAATCGTATTTCTCCTATGAATTTAACATATACAACAGACTAAAAAGTATAGCAGGAGAGATGTTTATGGTTCAAATCGATTTGGATTTTCAGGATCTCCGTTGTGATCGAAGACTCTAATGTAGCTAAGTGAAAAAGCATTGGCTTGTAGACCAACAGGCAGGTATTTTTCAGAAACATTTTTTAATCGATAAGGTAAAAAGGTGTATTTTAGATAATAATAAAATCGATGCAATTACCTCAGAAAAATATATCATTGTAGATACACTGCTAGTGTCGAATATTTAACTGGCGCAGTTGGAACAGATATTTTCTGTAATAAACGTATCGAACGTTGTTTTTCGTTTCAATGATTGGTAAAACGAACTTAGTTGACTGAAGGTGTTGTGATAAAGGGGCTCTTCGAAAATCAAGAAACCCTGTCTACCGCAGACCTGACCGCAACACACAGCACCAATTTTCATCGAGGACTGGTACATAAATTGACCGATTCTGCAAGGGATACCTAACTGACGGACTTTTATAGAAAGTTGCTCAATGTAATTTAGGACTCAATTTCATAAGTATCTGCTGGTGATCCTAATGAATCAAATCCATATTTATCAATTTGTAAATAGTCCAAACGATTTTAAAAAGTATTTATTTGTTGAGTCCTTAATTTCGAAATTAACTGGTAGTGTTAAAGTAATAAGTAGCAAATATTCAGAACATTTCCACATTCAGGACTATTTAAAATTAACATTGATTTGAAATTTTGACAAATCAAAGAGATGCAGCGTATCTAGGTGTTATATATTTTTTCTTTAGATTTAGGTGCGGTTGAAGCCAATAATCATAAGAACAAACTGTTCTCTTTAATGGTAATTTTAATATATCCACTATTCTTTTTTTTTCCCTGAAAATTACTATTTTGTATTATTTCAGTATTTTGAAGATAAAATGAATTATTTCGAAACGTCGCATTTATTATAAAACGGATTTGGATTGTTCGCTTCAAATTACAGATTTCCATAATAACTTGACATTAAGAACATTTTTAACTTGGATAAAAGAACCTTTAATACATTCGCGGGATGAAACGCAGACACTTAGTGAAGCTTGCAACTATACCGGGTGTAAACAAACAGTGGGCCACCCCTGTAACTTCCTCATTTTTAAAGATATCAGGATAAAATTTTGCATGGTGAAATTAGGTAAGATTTCTAACTTTTTGAGACCTATCCGCCAGATTTGTTACTTCCGGTTTCACCGGAAATGGCCCCAATAGTCTTTTCTAAATGGACCACCCTGTATACTTTTACATTTTTGAAATAAAGATCACATTTTAGATACATTTATAGTATTTTGAACAATGTATACAGGGTTGCACGAAAAATAATTCGAATTTTATTTGTCAATCTAGATGGCTGCGAATATTTAAAAATTTTTTTTTTCCAATGTAATTCATATAGAAAGTACGAAAACGTCAATATGTCCAATAATACATTATACAGGGTGCTCTAAACTCATTAATATCACATTTTTCAAAATAACTCTTTTTTTAAAACATGATATGGACCACCGGGATATTCAGAAAGCTCTATTTAGTAGGAGTTAAACGGTACCAAAAGTTCCGTAATGTGTAATCGTTACCGGCAGGAATGACAATTTTTCTTAAGAAATTTATGATTCATATCGAAGTTCAATTAAATTTTGATCAACCCTGTATATTTGTGTTACTCAGAATGGGCCTCTGGCTCTTTCTTGTTGCATATCATACAATATTAACACAAATATAAAGGGTTGATCAAAATTTAATTGAAGTTAGATATAAATCATAAGTTTCTTAAGAAAAATTGTCATTCCTGCCGGTAACGATTACACATTACGGATCTTTTGGTACCGTTTAACCCCTACTAAATAGAGCTTTCTGAATATCCGGGTGGCCCATATCATTATATGTATTAAAAAAAAAGAGTTATTTTGAAAAATGTGATGTTAATGAGTTTAGAGCACCCTGTATAATGTATTATTGGACATATTGACGTATTCGTATTTTTTATATGAATTACATTGGAACAAAAATAATTTTAACACATTTGCAGCCATCTAGATTGACAACTAAAATTCGAATTATTTTTCGTGCAACCCTGTATAAATTGTTCAAAATAGTGAAAATGTATCCAAAATGTGATCTTTATTTAAAAAATGTAAAAACATACAGGGTGGTCCATTTAGAAAAGATTATTGGAGCCATTTCCGGTGAAACCGGAAGTGACAAATATAGCGGATAGTTCTCAGAGAGTTGGAAATCTTACCTAATTTCACCATACAAAATTTAATCCCGATATCTTTAAAAACGAGGAAGTTACAGGGGTGGTCCACTATTCATTTACACCCGGCATACAGTAAAATCAGATTCCTTACACAACCATGCAAAAAGGAGCCAGACTCAGAATCCAAACCCATCTTTTGCTGAAAACGGGGTCTAAATCAGTTAGCCATTTTTCTTGAAACCGAGAAAGATTATGTTATCTTAACATTGTTCGGCAGTTTGCTCTAATAGGTAAAACTTGAAACTTCTAAAAAGTCATGATAAACATACTGAGGCTCAGGTCCCTTCTAAAGGAAAAATGCAGCATTTATACATTTTAATCCAGTTGGAAGCTAAGCCATACATGTTTCTTGATTATTCATTTGAATCATAAATGTTTTTACAGTAAACTAAAGGCCCTTCTCTTGTAATGAATTACAAAATCTCTTCTTCTGTTGTTCGAAAAACTTTTTCTGTTATTCCTTTTAAAAGGAGTACTTTCTGTTTGAGCATTGAGACTAGCAATTCGGCACCATCCTTGTCCCAAGCTCTATTCAACGCCCTATGGTTAAAGAAGCTCTCATTATCAATTTCATCATTGTTTTATTTTTTATGCCACTTTCGTATTTTCATCCATACAGCATTTGAAAACTTTGAATCCTTTAATGACACTGATTTTTCTATAGACATTAGCAACTTTATCAATAATAAGATATTCTTCGATATTCTTCTCTATTTTATTGTTACTTTATATTTTTTTCTTTCCTCATTTCACTCTCTTAGTAATTGAACAAGAGGCCTGATATAACTCCAAGCTTTGCCTATTACTTGAAACTACGTATTTCTTTTAGCACCAATCAGTAATTTAGAACTCAGAATCCGAGTCAGAATCAGTTTCAGATCCTGACACACATCGTGTGGCTATGTTACTTTTAAAATTATACTGATACAAATTTTAATAAAATAATCATTCCTGAAACAAGCCACAAATCAGAATCAGGGATTTATTAAGACTCCTCAACAATTCCAAATTAATACCCACTCATAATTTCTACATATAAAATAAGTATAAATAAATAGTGTTTTGAGGTCTTAAAT
The DNA here is from genome assembly GCA_963680705.1 of Rhagium mordax. Classification (NCBI taxonomy): domain Eukaryota; kingdom Metazoa; phylum Arthropoda; class Insecta; order Coleoptera; family Cerambycidae; genus Rhagium; species Rhagium mordax. Next base: position 16,342,315 of record OY796656.1, read on the forward strand.
TCAGGCAAAATTCGTTTGCAGCACAACCCATGTCAATACCAATACAATCAAATATAATAATAATAATAATAATAATAATAATAATACTTTATTCACCACTGGAGATACAAAATGTACATATGGCAAGTCATGTAAGATATGTAACTGATACAAACAATTGTAAAGTAACATAATATGAAACAAACAATTTGGGTACATAAAATTTAAAAGTACAAGTCAAAAAATAGTAGGAAAATATTTCACAAACAGATAGACATAATACAAGTTACTAAATACACATATAATATACAAACAGATAAAAATAAATAAAGCTATAGATAAAAGTATAAAGGCCTCTAAGGTTCTCTATTTAAAAATTCACCTATGCTATAGTAACCTCCTTCTAAAAGCAAATTTTTTACTGCATTTTTATAATACCTATATCGCGGTTCTTGTCTGATTTCTAGCGGTAGGCTATTATAGAGCATTATGCAGTTATATTGTGGGGATTGCTTAAATTTTGTAGTACAATGTTTTGGTATGCTCAGTAATTTTCCATGCCTAGTATTGAACGAATGATATTCATTTCTTCTACTAAATAGGTCCATATTTTTTTTTATATATGTAAGGCACTTAAATACAAATATACATGGTGTTGTGAGGATTTTTTTATTTTTAAATATTGTTCTACAGCTCTCATTGTATTCCATACTAAATATAAGTCTTATAATTCGTTTTTGGCTAATAAATACCCTGTCTCTATCTTTTGCACTCCCCCAGCATATGATGTTGAGGGATATGTGTGAATAGGCTAGGGCATAGTATATATTTAATATTCCCGATATATCTAAGGTGCTTTTTAGTTGTAATATGGCAAAGTAGGCTTTATTTAGCTGGTTGCAAACATGTTCAATATGAACGTCCCATGTCAATTTGGCATCCAAGTGAGTGCCAAGCAATTTAGTGCTGTGTGATAAATTGATATTTTCGTGTAAGTTTATATTATGCGGCAACGATCTTTGCATATAAAAATTTATAAATACTGTTTTCGTGTTATTTAGTATTAATTTATCTCTTTGAGACCAGGAGTTGACTTCCTGGAGTGCATGATTTACCAGCTCTTGCAGTTTCTCAGGAGTTTCTGCTGACAAGGTCACCGTAATATCGTCAGCAAACATCGTTAAGTGTCCATAAACAATTAGCTACGTCTATTTTCAATATTCCATCTCGATTGGGCTTACTTTTTATAGAATATTTAGTTATTCATTTAGAGCACTGTTCTATAGGTTCCTAATTTTGATGTATAAATAAACAAGTTAAAGAATAATATAAAAACTATATTATAAATAAGTATAAAACAAGAACAAGAAGAAAATTACCTTCTTCTCTCTTGTTTCCCTTTGGAACGACTAAACTAGTCCGAGATAAATAAAATAACTATTGGATTTTTCAACTATTCTTTAGAGTAATCTGATTTTAGTGTTAAAAGCTTTGAGGGTTCCCAACCGCGTAGATTATTTGAATTCTTTATATTTCACCATCGTGGTCTTCTCCTGAAACTAAGTGAGGCCCATTTGCTTCAGACGAAAACCCCGACAGGATGGTCTGAACGTCGGAAATCAAAATAATTAACATGGAAGGGGACCCGGAAACTAATCCACAAATATCCTTTAGATTTTTTCCAAATATTTACTATTATTTTAGCTATCTTTGTTGACAAGGAAAATTAATTCCGATATTTCAACTTGGCATCTACGTTTCTATTCTTGATAGAAATATGTCGCGGTTCACGTTTCGAATATTCTGTTATTAGTCTAATCAATCGAGGTTTCACTCACTGACATTCTACTCTGATTTGGTTCTACCAAATAGGCATAAAAATAGTAACTGAAAAATTATTTACTAGAAACAAAACTATGAAAATAATATAAACATTAAATTCATAATGGAAAACACCAAAGTGCTTTGATGTACAGTAAATATGAGTTAGAAACGCTGAACACCAAAAATAATAATTTCAACTAGTAATTGGCTATTCGGGCACATTCTCTAACGACGTCTGTTCATTACACAAAGTTTAACGCCATGACGTCACATACATATGCTCGTGGTATGTTGGGAAATAAATTAGCTACACTCAGCTAACTACAGTTTTCCACCACAACTTCGATGCGTACTTCACTTCATCCTTATTGGCGTTAATACTTTTAATTTGCTTCTCCCTTATATAAGTACATATAATGAGGTAACACTTAAGAGTAAAATTAAATTACTTTTGACTATTGTTCTTAAGATACATTTCAATCAATATATCCATGAAAAACTATGATTACTGATTTTGTTCTTTTGTTTCAGGTAAGTTTCAACACCAAGAATGCAAAATAAAAAGTGGTAAGACGTTTTTAGTTTACATATAATTAAATTATTAGCAAGTCGCAAAATTGGTTTTCAAATATTTAAAAAAAATAATCACGTTCTAAATTTGCAAGAGATCATTCACAGATTCACGTTGTAGTAATATCCAAGTTTCTAAAATTAATTTCAGTTTTACACACCGACATTTATTAAAATACAAACCTACCATTATTATGAAATTACCACTACACCTTAACCTATGAGTAAGGTAATTAAAAGTTTTTGTCCTTGCGTGGTACCTACAGAACAAGAGCTTCAACCCTAACTTAATTTAACTAACATTAACCCTTTCCTTAGATCTCTCTTGGAAGTTCTCTGCGAGGCTTGTTCTATGCACACCCAGTCTCTCCTTAAACAATGAACTTCCTGCCTGACGCTTATTTTACGAGGACTTTATTACTACTAAAGTCGAGTCGCACTTGACACGTATAATGATAAAAAAGCTGCAAACCGTATAAATTTAGGTGGGTATCTAATGAAACTTTATGCAGGAAATTTTGAAAGTAATAAATATGGCTAAGTTACCTGAGGTGAAAGTTTTTGTTTAATCTGCGTCTTCGCTATTTCCAAAATCAGGAAAATAAATTTAAAAAAGTCTAGGCGTCTTTCCACAGTAAATACTGTAAAAAAAACAGTCTTTTGGAGTTTTATTTTGATTTTGACTACTATCAATTCGCATAAATAATAAAATTCAAAAACGTTAATTTAGTCATAAATAAAGTTAATGTGTTAATCCCAGCTAGCATCCCTCCAGACTTGCTTACTCTACGGAGTGTAATACCGATATAAATATTCTTTACTGACAAAGCTGGAGGAATTAGCGATCTTCCATTACCTCTACGACATATAAGAAGGGCCATGAGGCAGCACATAGTCTGCTACATGTCTAATGTACTCCAAAGGGCATTACGGCGTCTTTGCCGGGAAATTTATAAAAGCTGATGCAAAAATAATGTTCAGTTTATTACGCTAGGGAAGCCTTAGGATAACGTAATAAATATTTTTCTTATGTTCTATAGTATAAAAGTGTGTACGCTTAAATGTAGCAGCGTGACACATAAAACCTTTGGGGCGACTCCAGTAAAAAAATATTTATTTGATTATTGATATAAAAGTTAATGGCCTGGATAGAAATACGTTTTTTATCGATGGTTTATGTTTTTTAGTAATTCATAAAATGTTGGTTGATGTATCGTGCAACATAGAATATTCATAAATGTTTTTGTCTTCTTTTCTTGTAGTAGAACAGGCTGTTATATTGATTTATGGGTATCTTGAATATATTTTGTTTTGGAATGACTTCTCTAAAACGGCCTATATACAATACGATCACGATATACACGAGTGGCAAGTTCCACAATTTAATAATTTTAGATTATGTAATATACTACTTTTACAATGACTTATCATAGTTTGCCAATTATTAACTATTAAATTAAGAGAGATAAAAAAAAAATTTTTTTCGATCTACGTTTCCCGCATGCTTACCCGAAGTTATTTTCTGTCAGCGTAATTGGGGTATGTGAACGACATACATATACTAACTACCTATGTGGAAAAATATCGGTAATAATTCGATTTAAAATAAATGTCAAATATGTTTCCTTAGTTTCTACAGAATTGCAAAAATATTTACGTGGTTGTATGTAATATGAATTGAATTAAATTAATCAGGTACGCAAAGTATTGTCTTTAAATTACAATTCTCTTTCTTTGCTTGATATGCATTATTTATAAATGACTTTGTTTAGGCTTTATACAAGCATATTAATAACAAACATATCCAAATTGATATACTTATATTGATGTTTCATCTCTAAACATGCTATTATTAAATTCATTGGACTTTCTTTAATACATTATGAATATTGGATTAAAAATTATAAAATTCAAAACGTCTAAAAACAAATTATTAAAAAAATTTTTTTTTTAACTCATTACAAAATTCATTCGTTATGGTCACCAATTAAAAAACGAAGTCCACAAGAAGATGTACATATTCTTTCGCTATTAGTAGCTCATCAGGTGGACGATTAATCTCGCAAAACAAAGTTATTTACTTGAATTTGCATTTTACAATTAATAAACTGTCATGTAACCATAAGAAACAAATTTCTATAATTACTACATTTTCATGCTTTATTATAAAACTCTACCTCTCTTTATTCGAGACTTGTTGTCTATAAACCACCTTATTCAAGCCTTATATTGGCCCAAGGTTACATGACAGTTTATTAATTGTAAAATGTAAATTCAAGTAAATAACTTTGTTTTGCGAGATTAATCGTCCACCTGATGAGCTACTAATAGCAAAAGAATATGTACATCTTCTTGTGGACTTCGTTTTTTAATTGGTGACCATCATAATGAATGAATTTTGTGGTGAGTTAAAAAAAAATTTTTAATAATTTGTTTTTAGACGTTTTGAATTTTATAATTTTTAATCCAATATTCATAATGTATTAAAGAAAGTCCAACGAATTTAATAATAGCATGTTTAGAGATGAAACATCAATATAAGTATATCAATTTGGATATGTTTGTTATTATTATGCTTGTATAAAGCCTAAACAAAGTCATTTATAAATTGTCTTTAAAACCAAAAACCAAATTTTGTAATTTAAAAAAAAAAAACAGAAAATTGGGGGCGTACATTGACTCGTGGCCTCCCGGTATAGCGATCCAATACGTTTTAGATTAGTTAGATTATTATTAAAATTTGAACACGAGTCTGAATATATCACTCACATAATTTATTTTCTTTCAAACACACCAATAATTGCTTTGCTGCTTCTATTATTTCGAATATTATCATATAAAAATAAAAATAGCATGCTTAATATCTTGTAGTAATTCACACTTCTCACAACTTTGCCATGTCGTAGTATAATACAAATACCAGAAGTTTAAAAAGTCGGGGAATTGCCAAAGACTGGACAGTGGGCGTCTGGTCTTCCTTATTACAATTTGGGGTAGTTTATAAGAAGAGAATACGTATTGTCTGGCTTTTGTCCACACAAATTATACAAATAGCTTTATATGATATTTGTTGTGTAATATTTTTATTTTAGCAGAATCATGTTATGAACAATTTTATACTTTAACCTCATGCCATATTTAGTATTTGAGAATAGGTAGGTTACCTTGCAAAATAGTGGAGGGAAATTGGAATTTTAAAGTGATGTAAATACTATTATATTAAGATTTGTATGGTGATCCAATGAATAATTACAATAATTTTTTTAGTGGGTGATGGGATCATAAAAATTAAAACAAAATTTCTTTTTTCAAACTTGTCGACGTTTCGTCAAATATATTGACTTCTTCAGGACACTAAAAAGTAATATTAGATATAATGAGATTTTTTTTTTAAACACAAACGAAACGTTAAAAATTAAAAATAAATTACACAATTAAATACATTAAAAAAAAACACAAGTTATTTACAATATTGTATATGGATAAAAAAACATTAAGTAGGCATTTTCAAATTTAAAGTAAATTAAAAACCAAAACGGATTTTTTATATAGTAAAAGCATTTAAAAAAACAAAATATGACAGAAAACTTACGTTTAAATTAAAATCTTGTTTGTCAATAATTTAGAATATCCACCGGACATACTAGGTAGGTGATTTATTGATGCATTAATTGCACAGAAACAACATAAAAAGTAAACACACAAAATAGACATGTATATACGGACAGATACAACTCTTTTGGCGATCGAGCTTATTAATATTTTGCCATCTAAATATTTGATATTTATTTTAATACTTTTTTATGCGGGCAATAATATTATAGTAAGAACTATTTAAGTTTTCGATGTCTGTTCTTTTATTTATGTTATTTTGGTTCTTTTTATACAAATCATTTCTTGAAACATTCGCTTCTTGTAATTATTATTTTTTGCAATTATTTTAGCATTACCAAATGCAAAAGTGTGGCCCTTTTCAATAAAATGTTCAATCAGTTGAGATGGATTTTTTTTTGTATGAAAATTTCTGCAGTCAGCTTTATGTTCAGATAATCGTTTTTTTAAATATCTTCCCGTAGTACCTAGTGGTATATTTAAAAAAACGATTATCTGAACATAAAGCTGACTGCAGAAATTTTCATACAAAAAAAATCCAACTCAACTGGTTGAACATTTTATTGAAAATGGCCACACTTTTGCATTTGGTACAAATGCTAAAATTTAAAAAAATAAATAAAATCTCATTATATCTAATATTACTTTTTAGTGCCCTGAAGAAGTCAATATATTTGACGAAACGTCGACAAGTTTAAAAAAGAAATTTTGTTTTAATTTTTATGATCCCATCACCCACTAAAAAAATTATTGTAATTATTATTATAGTTTCCTAGATTTTTTCTTGAAATTCTAATTCATTATAATATATTTTTAGTTTTTTACTTGGAGGTAAAGTAAAAGGCGTGTTTCTTATGTGGTCTATTTATCTGAGAGAGAAATGCAACTATCTTGATAACAGCTATTTTTCAGATAACTTGCACCGGAAACGGGATTATCGCAAAAAAGTGATTTTTTTATTCCATTTTTTCAATATGGCGGCGCAAGCGGTAGCGCCTCAAGGTCGAAATGAATTAACATGTAAAACTTAAGAACTATGCAAAGTATAAACTTTCATTGACTTTTAGTAATGTAAAGCCTCTTTAATGTCTCTATTTATTGGATTAATTAGAAAATGTCTATCAATCCGTAGAAATTTACATATTTCATATCATGCAGTGCTTGTTTTAAGTTCCCTCCTAGAAATCGTAGATGACTCGTGAGGTACCGTCAACGTAAAATGTTTAACTTGCACCTTATCTGCGAAGTATTTTAATTTTCTATGTTTTTATGAATTCATAAATTCATTATTTTTAATTGTGACAAGTGAAAACAACATATATATTAATTTCCTCAGTAATACACGATTATGTAATTATGTATGTTGTATCGATTATTATTAGGACGCACATACATAATGAATATATTGAAGTAAATAATTTTAATGAATGAAAAATAATTTTGACAGGAATTATTATAAATCTTGAAAACAACCTCGTGGCAACAGAAGAATCTACTGATACTCCTTGGTAGATTAGTCTCCGTATCAAATTCAAAAGACTCTTTGAGTGGGTGATACGTCCAAGGATGTCAAATTTGCTGAGCAAAGAGGTAATCACACCACAATATCCGGTGCACTTATCAAACCTAGCTGAAGTTACAATGAATCTTCTAGGTCTTATTTCGAATTATTTGGGTTATTGTTAACTCATTCACATTCACCAAATCCACATAAAAATGCTACAGTGTGTAAGGAATTAAAATAGCTCAATAGAAGCATAACATGATCTTGCAATTTAAAAGTTTTGATTAGAAAGTGCCACTGGTGTTAAATTTGATTTGCACAAACCAAATAATCGCCAAAAAATAATTCATTCAATTTGATGTTAACTTAGTCTTGTCTAATCCTTTTATTTATCTAAAGATGAGAACGTAATTTGGAAATATCTCCTCGTCCAAAAACTGAATAATGTCAAGTCGAGTTCGATAATTGGAATATCTACCTACTAGTAAATTTTCTATTTTAAGCTAACTTCTTTGTGGTTGTACAAAATATTACATCATTATTAATTATTCACACTATAACGTATTTATACACATAGAGTTCTCAAATTTCGTTTACCATAATTACACTACACATTCTCTTAGCAACTATTACCAGCATTACGCAAAACTCTCCCTATAATTTCTAAGTAGACACGGGAATCTACGTCGATAACCAACCCACAAATATTAGATTAGGTTCCAAGGAATCTCATACCCGTCGCCAGCAGTTTATGTAACTCGACAAGTTTACATATAATGGCATCTTCATATAGTTATCTTCAAACTTACCTGACGAAATTAAACCGACACCCCTCACCATTCAGAATAGACGTTGATAGCGTGAATGTAGGATGTAAGGGTGGCTCGATAATATCGTCAGGTCTATGGATGACAATTTTGTTAGATGGCGATGCAGGGATGTTTTAAAATGATTGCGATTTACATAGGAAACAAACTATTATATATACTACTACTACCCTATATAACTTATTTAAAATGGGAATTCTCGGTTAGTTATTAATATTCCAAGTTATTAGTAGAATAATTGTTTTGTTTTTAACTTTATTGTTATTCTACACACTGGGCAATATGCGAGATAACAAATTTAGCAACTCAATTAATTAAATAGAGCTTGCAATTCACGTAAGGGTTTACGGCGCGTTTAATAAGTGAGCGACTTAACCCGAGGAATCCAAAGAAATGTCAGTACCTAAATGTAAAGTATGCTAATCTAATTACTAGAGTCGCATAATGACGTGCCGCAAGGTAGTTTATCTAAATTCCAGGATTGTGTTGGCCCAGAGCTCACATTCCGCAAATTCGTCAAAATCTGTTGGTGCGTGGATGTTATATATGGGGCTCGAGTAACAAATTACCACAAATATCTGTTTCCATAAAACGGTTGAATGGAATGAAATGAATTTCAACAAATACCTCATGAGAGGAACGCAGCATCTGTAAAACAAAAATTGTGATGCCAATCAGTTTTAGCGTCTTTGAACCACTGAATAAGATCTTAGTAGATACTACAGTATCCCAGCAGACATTAAAAAAAAAATGCTTATTTCTTAAATACGTTTTTATTATTTAAAAAATGGACATAGGTATTTAATTAAAAAAAAAGTGCAGATTTTGTAGGGGCCGGGACCTTTCGCATGGCAATACTGCGTGCTTCCAATAGACCACCGTATCAACTCGATTAATACTTAAGAGCAAGGATAACTTGAATCATACTGGCTGTTTGACGCTTCTACGCATGCACAAACCTAGGAGCACGTACGTTGGTTTTCTAAACTCTTGTCAATTCCACACGACAATGTTTAAAATAATTTAAAAAATATATCAATATCAAACTTTTCATATAGGTAATAGTATTGATATTATACGATTGTTAAACAAACTATATAACATGAATTTTTAGTTTTAAATTGTCCTTGACGTTATTAATACAATAAGAGCAGCTGCGACACACAAATTTAATGTCGAAAAAAACGAAGGAAAATATCTACGTAATAACGTTTAGGAAAAATTGACCTTAGTCTGACCCCTCTTATATAGGATCACATCTCAATGCGTACCATTCAAAATAAACCAGTTTATAAAGAAAGGCGGAACATATATTGGCCCTTTCCCTACATTTTCTAATCTTGCACTTTATAAACAGCACTTCCTCCAAGATATATCGAATTAAGTAAGCCTGTTTCTATCGTATCCAGTATGAATTTAGGAAAGTGCAATTTACTTTCGCCATAGGCCTCATAACGGGCACAGCACACTCCCCCAGCGATTTGGCTGTTCCTTCCTCAGCCGGGCATTTTCTAAGCTTAGGAGCTTTTTCCCGAATCGCCGTTTTGTTTTGTTAAGCTTTCCCGCTGCTCTCTTACAGAAGCGTGTCCTGCCTACTGAGATAAAATCCTTAATATATAGCTAAAAGGTAAATAGAACCTTCTACATTCTTTCAATGTCTAACGAGATAAATACCTAACGCTTTGGCGTATATTTTATACCAAAATACTGTAAATGCTAAATTTCTCAGTTTCAATTAGCTTAACGTGATTGGATGGGGAGTTCAATGTACTGAATGAAGCTCGTGTAGATATTTTGAAAACCTGCAATTAGTCAGATCTGATTTAGCTGTATTTAGTTCAAGCAAATTTAACGCGGATTTCACTTTGTAGAAAATTAAATGTTATTTGCAGCAGACTTGCTTAATTTTCAGTTTATGTATGGATAAATTCGACATGTGTATCTGCCACTTTCGCACATCTGATATCCGAATATTTTGAAATTTTGGTAAAGAGCGTGTGACTCATATCAGATATGGAAGAACTGGTAAGTCCAGTGTTACTCGACATGCTCCTGAAAATAGCCAAAGATTGTAAAATATTTATGACTTAAGATCGTTCTCCAAATCCCTAAAAAAAATTTGGAATTATTTAAGATATATTCGTTATGATTTATAAGTAATTCTGAAGAACCGTTTTGAAGATTTTCTTTGTTGTTTTTAGAGATATCATTTTTTATAGAAAAAATAGCGAATTCTTTACATTTTAGGTTACAACATTTTAATACGATTGCCAATAACAATTTTTTCTACAATATTCAACGCTCTCTGCACACCCTCTTCGAATGCAAATTAAATAATTTATAATGAATGGGAAATTAATTGACAAGAGTCAGGAATTAATTAAAAGATTTTATATTTTTTTCCAATCTTCTTAACTTCGTCAAAAATCTGAAAATAATATTTTATCAATTTTGATAGATTATTTCAGAATCTTGGACAATATTGCCGAAACGGTTTCAGAATATTTTAGTTATCTCTATTATTAACCGAAATATATTTTTTTGTAAAAAATCGTTTAATTTGTGATAATATATATCATCTACCAGTTGTTGTGCTGCTACCACAAATATTTAAAAAACAAACTTTTGACCCCCTTGAAAACATTTTCAGTGCGCCAATGGTAGAAAAAGATTGACCCGCCTTATTCATATCGATATATTGTCATGTATACCCCAGGTGAAAAATAAAGAAAAAATAAAATTCAAAATAAATTAATGTAAAAATTCCTACTTCAAAAAGACCCAGGAGATTTTATTTACGAAGCAAATAGAGTCACTTTAAAAGGATACAAATCTAGAGAAACTTGTTTTGCTCGAAAAGGTACTTGCAGCCATCGTGTAGAAAATCGTCCACGGAGAGAGGATCGTAACACCTAAAAAACAGTCAAATTGCAATAAATTTACTAAAACCCTATACAAATATAGTTTTATAATATACAATAGTCAATAACAAACCAATTACAAAGGTACTATGATGAAAATAAGGGATATTTAAAAGTTTAAACAGACATAAAAAAGTTCAGATACCTGCAGTCGATGCAAATATGTAGTTTAAGACGAATTTGTAATAGAATATAAGTAGAATAAGTTAATCTGTGCACAACCAACATAAATCAAGTTAAAAAAGCTATTTACGGTGGACGAAAGCCAATTAATTTTGCTAACGATCACGAAAAACCGCATTAGGATTAATCATCTAATTACAAAAATATTGAGGTTCAAATATTGCCCATATTTTCTCAATATCCACTTCAATTGTGCACCAGTTCAGATACTTTCAAAAGTTTATAAAAAGCAACATATCAATTTAGTATGAATAGTAGCAAAAATGCACATCGAGTGTTAAGTATATCACAATAAAGCGTAGAAGTATTGTTTTTAGGGTTGTTTTACCCTTATATCCAGGGTTCAATGGCATTTTCCTCGTTAACCCATCCAACAGACATAACAGTCACGACATAACTTCCAGGTCTATTTATATTAAGCACGGCGGTGATTTGTAGCGATTTGTCGAAACTTAGTTCATAAACTACCACTCTAAAATATATTGCTTAAGCACGAGTAAGCATGCAACCTGTGTCAAAGGCTGCGAATATAAACTCCGAAAATCGAACAGCTTATCACGTGTGTAATTCTCCGATATAAACGTATTTTTCGTGATATACGAAGACAGTTTAATACAAATTCAGCTGCTCCCCACATCCATTTTATATATAAATGCACTACAAAGTTATATGCAACAAGGGGAATGCGGATCTTGATGAAAATTTCATAGGCAGCTGTTATCGAGACTGAGGCATCGGCTATACCAAGAGGGTGCTTTGGAGCCGCTGTAACGTTAAGATTAATTTTTAATAAACTACATTTACGCTACAACAGCGGAACTTAATAAAAATATACGAATTTCAGCTCCTTTGAGTGATATTTGCGGTGTTTGCAATAAAAAGTAGACACAAGAAGTTTCTTAGGCGTGTTGAAATGTTTTGCGTATTTCCCAGAATGAGGATATCTCATTTATTATCCATCACGAAATTTCTTAAAAGATTATGTGTAACATCTACATGTGTTTTGCCTAATATTAATAATTGCCTTTCAATTATTTATGAGTTTAATTTTTTTCCTACGCCTAGAAAACAGATGTGTTATAAATTTTCTCATTTAAATCTCTGGAGATATTTTGTCATAAAATGCGGTTTATGGCCACTCATATGAATACAAGTGTTTGACAAAATTAGTTTTCCTTCTAAGGTAAGACGGTAAATTTACTTATGCAATTTGGAGGGCAATAAATTTTGGGAAAGGCGAAATGAACTAACTGATCCGTGCTTACCCTTTAGTACTTAGGGTGGAAGCTGTTTATTGTCCAAACTTATCATGTTGTTAATACAGTGAAGAACAGTCATGGGTGTGAAAATGTTTTCAATACAAAAAATGTATAATCTGTTGTTATAGTTGATGTTAATAATATTAATTATATATTCACATGTAAGTGCCTTAATTTTACATTAACCATATTCAATTTGTCTTAAAATGTTATTTCGTTGCGGTGAGGAGCCAATCTCAAAAAGTTCCTTGGAAGTGCTGTTGTTTTACATCAGATATTTTAGTTTAATAGAAGCAAGATATTTTGTTAGTGTATAATTTAACCATTACGTTTTCATCGCGACATTGATGATTAAAAAATATGCAAAATTTATTCCAGATTCCACTTCAGTAAACAAAGAAGATATAATATTGATGTAGAAATATTAATTTAAAGTTGTTTGCACTGAAACATTTCTTTTAAGCGAATTACTCTTCTTCTGCTTCCTTAGATATGAAATTTCTACAAACATTCATCTCGAGACTTGTATTTACTTTTATTAAATTTCAAGGGTAGTGAATTTATTCACATAAAGTTTAGTGCAGATATTCTAAGAAATTGAATCTTTTTTACGAGATCTAGCAAAAGCAGATAGATGAAAATATTTCCAACAAGGATTTCTTACGACTGAGAGTTCCTCAACCTCCTAAAATAGTTATTTCTTTTGTTCTAAACTTTATTCTCTGTTTTTATTTCAATATAAAGTGGCCATGCGTTATTATTATAATTGAAATTCCAAAATTCTTTCGCTTTCTTTAAGTTGTCAGACGGTAAATGCAACACTCGTAAATAGTATATAATAACTGTTACCTCATTTCTACATAACATTAAGCAGCAGATGTAACTATTTAAGTAAAATTGATTCAATATTTTCACATCACACAGCGAGTATAATTTCCGAGAGTGCCCAGCGCTCCTGAGATAGCACATACAATTTAAAACAATCTGATTGCAATAACGCCGGTATTTGATATACAATTAAGTCTCTTGAGGTCCAGCGCGGTGCCAACTGGCAACTAAAATATTTGAATTTAATTAAAACAGGTTGAAAGTTGAGTTAAGTGAACACTCGGATCAACCAGCAACTTTTTCGATTAAACTACGGTCGACTACCCTTTGACAGCACTCCATGGCGCAGCTCTAAATCCTGAGTTAAATCAGATCCCATATTCCATTATTTGTTACTATTTGAACAGGCCAACGGGGTGCAAATAAATGACTTGCCAAACAACAATTCTCGGGGTGCATTCGATGGCTAATAGCCTGTTGAAGGGAACGAGAAACAGAAAGTCGAACAGCAGAAAAAGGACGATAAGAAATAATTTGACACATTAGCATATGACCCTTGTTTTTGTTGGTGTGTTAAATTTGTGCAAATTATATACAATCAAAATATATTCCCTGCAAGGAAAACTTGAGTGGCGGTGTTTTTGTAACAGAGGAATATTTTTATTGGTGTCAAAGTTGGTACACTTTGGCCGCTTTGTGATATACACAGCCCGAATTTAAATACGTTTTTTGCGTTTAAAAGGTAGGGATACATTTTTGTTTGTTTATTTATTTCACAATCATTTATTTACAGAACCATATAAAGGGCGAATTTTTTAGTTTAATTAAAATTATAATGTTAATTCATGGTTTGATAATGATTTGTTTTATTAATTTATTCATTTGTTTCCTAAATAAATTAATCGAAACCGTTTATTGCAATTACATACATTTAAATTTACAACGTAACGGCGTAATGTTTGATTACAAAGATAAGAAGAGTTTAAAATTATGTTTTTTACACTTTCTTGCAGGTCGATAAAAAATGACCTCCAGACGACTTCACAATTCACATATCAGTTCTCCATTATCCAGTCTCATAGTCATTTTTAACAAGCTCACTCAAGTCTACCCTAAAGCCATATTACTTTAGTTAAAATTTTCGATGTTCAGTATGTCTAGCCTTTCTGAAATTTAATGTTTTATTTTATCTGCTTTATTTCACCAATGACTTATACTATATACTAAATAAAAAATTGAGTCGTTCATGAATTCTGTTATTGGTGAATCCACGATGAATTTGCAAATTAAAACATATCCGTAACAAACTTAGAAATATTGAAGGCCTTTACATACCTATGCATAACAAATTTGGAAGATCAAACCTAATGGTAGCAGCTCGTCACTATTGATTTTTGATAACTTAATGGAATCATGTGAACAAATAATCTGTTTATATAATATAACATACGAGGTAAAAAATTGCTATTCCATTTAAGCATGTACACCATAACTCATTCTAGTGGAGGGAAATTAGTCAAAATAATTGATGAAAAGTGATGTTGTAATCGGGAAGTTGAATTTTTTTCTTTGGTTTCTTTCTATACATGTAAATGAATCGAAAACCGAAAAAATTAGCAAAATCGGGCTAGCGATTCGCGAGAAAAGCGCATAAAAGTGCATTTTTGATGCATTTCGGGTGCATCGCTATACTACTTTTTAAATCAATCGGTCAAAATCCTCTACTGTCAACTTAGATAAAAATGGGCTGGTCTCTCATGAAAGCAAATTTCCTAAACCTGGGTTATTGTTATGCAATTGTAGGAACCTTTGGCAAAGTCTAAGATATTCCAGTTTATCTCCTTCTCCTAGTTCATGCACCACAGCAATTTTGTAGGGTTTAAATTTCATTTTCATGGACTTGTTGCTGACAAATTCAGTGTTGCTGTAAGCCGACGCAGAAGATCTTTTGGGCTTGATTGATTGCTTAACTCACGTTTGACGTTTGATGACAACCAGTTGATTTCCTTCCCACAACAGTTTCTTCATAGACCATTCTATATATTTTTATATTGTCATGTATTTTAAGCCAATACCCCACTAATCAAAATAAATTAACAAAATAAAATAAATAAAAATTAAATTCAATTCAAAACAGGGTAATATGAAATTTCCTTCTGATAAAACTAAAACGAGAAACTTACATATAGCGTACTCAGTAAATAAAAAATTCAAGTACAAAAAGGATATGATATCTTGAAACCATTCGTTAAATCAGCTGTAGAACACCTGTTGAATCGAGAGAGGTCAACGAGCTCTATGTAAACAAAGGCACAGTTACGCTTAAACAAACCAGAAATAAACAAATTAAACGCATGAATGATATAAATACATTGTGCCACATTTCTAAAAAATAATCAATGACGTAACAAGTGTCTGTGGCATGCTTTGAACGGAGGTTGAATGATTGTCAACTACGGTTAAACAAAGATGGACTTTATTCATATAAATTTTATAAAATTTGTAAGCAATTAATTTAAAACAAACCTGTAAAACCTCCAGTCAATTGACCAGACTCAATGTAAATTAGTTCCTAAGTAGTGAGTGCAGTGAACACGTGTCTGTGATTTCTCGTACCAGCCAACGGCAGAAGTAAAATTTATCTCACGTAATATCGACATATGGGTATCCAAGGATTCATCTTCAAATAAGGAAGCTAAAAATACCATAATTTCATAGAAAAAATACATAATAAAGTGGAAAATGGTG
This sequence comes from Rhagium mordax, assembly GCA_963680705.1. Taxonomy (NCBI): domain Eukaryota; kingdom Metazoa; phylum Arthropoda; class Insecta; order Coleoptera; family Cerambycidae; genus Rhagium; species Rhagium mordax. Next base: position 16,358,570 of record OY796656.1, read on the forward strand.
AAAATACCAACCTAGATGACAGTTAAAAATCTAGAAATCCATGGTTTGGCACATTTTCTGCTTGTCCTTAGCGACGAAACAAAAAAGAGAGTTGTTGATAGGTCATAAAAGAAGCAACCCCACGTCCGGATCGCTCCTGAAATACATAAAGAAATACGAAATTAATAACGCAAATTTATAAATCCAGTAAATTTGAATAATAATTGAAGGCCAAACACAATAAAGTACCAGGAAAATAACATCAACTTACCAACAATAAAGGTAAAATTTATCCTAAATAATAAGCAGCCACCTGATTGGTCGGAATTCCAATGGTCATCCAAGGCCTATTTAGTTCATGCAGGTCCAATAAACAGGGCACAAAATTATAAAACTGCCAGCTACCATAACTCAACCGCAAACCACAAATGTCTAAAGTTAAAACAGGACTGCCAATTTAAAGTAGACAATGTGACACAATAACTTTAGTGTGTCGGAAATACTTTGAACTAAATTTAGAAATTTTTACTTTATTAAATTTATCACTGTTCACAAGAACATTGTCCTATATTTGTTATAGATTAAGTTAATTTAAGTTAGATCAGGGACATAGTTTAAAGAACATTTTGCTCTAAACCGTTTAACTCGTAAAATAAATTAATTTGTGAGTTCCATCTATGTTTAATTCAAATAACTAAAGCATTTACATTCGTCTCAACTCAATCTTTGCTACAACAAAGGCAGAGACATCTATCAGTCTAATGACAATATAATATTCATTCTAATAAAGATCTCTAACATTGAAAGATCCGTACTAATCAGAATTAAGTAAAACCAGTTAAAAATTCAAATAATCTTTATTCAAAGGGTGTACAGCAGCTAATTAACAGGTAAGGCATTTCTTCGATAGCAGAAGGAAACCCCCTTTGGCCCTGAAAGGTAAAAGAGTAATTATAGCAAACCTATAGTAAGTTTCACGTTTAATTATCTTAAAATCATACGCACTGTCGCTTATTGTTTAAAAACTAGTGGAGAATCCAACCCAGTGGCGGACTGATCGTTTGTTACAAGGTCGATAATTCAGAAAACTATATACAAATACTTGAGAAAATTAAATTTAAAATTCAAAAATTAAACAACTTAAATACTAGAGCATGCATAATAATATAGGGCAATATAAAACTTAAAGATCTAAACGTGAAAATATAAAATATTAAATATAATAAAGCAAATCTTAAAATTTAAAATTAAAACTTACCTTGTAATAATTAATTAATTAAAATTAGAATTTCAAAAATAAAAAAAATCATCGTATCCCTAAAATCCCTCATATCATTACAATATTTTCTTATAAGTTGGCATTTGTTTAAAGAATAACGTCAAAAATGTGAATAAATTTAAAAACAAAAGTAGGCAACTGCGGGATTTCATTTTTTAATCTTATAAGGGGTATAGGCTTTGAATTTGACGCATGTGCGGGTTTTCTGGCACTCCATTTTCTAATTAAAGAAACGTATTTTCACGCAGATTGTGTATTTTCTGGAATTCATGGAAAACAACTAAACAAATTTTTTCACACTAAAAGAAAGAACATATTTTCAGCTTTCAGCGTCAAAAAATAATCTCCGTGTACAGTCTATCAGAAAAATTTAGATTTTACGAACACATTTACTAACATATCTAAACATTAATTGAAAGTTGAAAGTATGGTGAAAAAAATGTGGTCCATTTCAAATTCATTCACAAAATTTAATTGTTTCCCATGAATTTTAAAAAATGCAAAATCTGCGTGGAACACACTTATTTAATTAAAAAGAAATTTACTCAATATTATTTCTAATTCCTTCTCGATTGTCCACAAACACATTACTTTTTTCTTCGTGTGCTCAAGAAGAAAAATGAAACTGTGTAAAAATAATTCGCCTCCTTAAGTAAACAGAGGGATTATCTCACCCTCTCAGGCGGTCAGCCAAGTAACAAAGCAAACACAATATTCAGGAGCAGCTTGCATATCTTTACTAAAACACTAAGAACAGTGCGCGGCCGCGCCGCGGTGGCAGTGCACGTGTCGCGGTTCCCGTGAGTTGCATAGCAACCCTAGATAAATCTCCGCAACAGTAGCCTATTTTTCTCACAGAATTTTATGCTTATTTGCATACAGTTTTGATAAAAATAAAATACATCACCGCTTGCGGCGCGGCTGTAACAGTCCTCTGGAAAAATAAAAGAATAAAGTTGCCAAATATATCATAAAATCGCATTTAAACCAGAAAAATAAGCTCCGATCGTATCGCGTGTAAGCATATTACAAAGAAGTATACATTTGACAAAAAATAATATTTTCATCCCACTGAAAAAATGTTATTGTATGTTATACTTAACGCAGTGTATGGTTTGTGTTATTTATCTGCAGTAAACAAATATGGAAAGCCGTTCTAACAATGGAAATTAAGTCGATCGAAATATACATACAATATACATCATTTATTTGGGAATGGAATTCTGTCAAGGTAAATAAATATTTGGTACCAGTATGTCTTATATTTCCAACTTTGTTCATCACTTGCTCTTTGCAACATCTACCTATGCACAGCTGTGATGGTTGCAGTATTTCATATGCAAGTTTTCCCCTTAGAGATAAAACACTGCCGCTGAATTTACACCTTAATTTGTAATAAAGATTACCGAATTATTTCCATCTGCAATAATTATAATATGAGGTGCGAAACAAGTGCGTTTACTAAGAAATGGACCAATTATTGTGGGACCAAGACGCAATTAACGGCTTGAATTGATTATCTGCGTTATACACTGGTGTGGTTAATTCAGCTAAGTCAGCTGTAAACAAGCTTATTTCCATGTACAGGTCACAGGATTGCTTTACTTACTTACTTACGAAAAGTAATCATTGATAAATAGCTCAACGTTTGTGGCAGTAGTTCGCCGTATTATAAAACACTCTGTATATACAAGAATATCTATAGCTAACCGACTTCCCGCCGTTCATATTATATCCTGTTGGAAATTCCGTTTGCTTGCCGTCCGAAATAATTGCAAACCGCGAAAACAGACACCGGTTATCCAAACTCACCGTCTTCCGAAATAAAATCATAATTCACGCGTAGATACTCTTGATTGCCAGCCCGCCTATTTATTATCGTTATCAAATTTGTACATACTCGACTGCAAAGTCGCTGAAATATCCGATTTATTGATTTGTTCATTACTGTGTTAATAAATAAATACGTTGGTCTACATAGGTAAAATTAGTTAGTTATTAGTTATTATTTCAGTTATTTATTTCTAATTAACCCGTTTGAGAAATTGTCCAAGTCCAGTTGACAGACATTCATCTTAGACATTCATCTTAAGACCCCTGGAAATTACCGTATCTCCATCTGTTTAGCTACCCCTAAACGATCTCCCCATTGGAGAGCCAAACAAGTGTTGTTCCTTGCACTTAAAAAAATAAAGAACTGGCGCCCGAGTTTCCGTCTAAAAAGTATTACAAATCCAGAGAAACCTGTTTGTAAGCAGCCAGTTACAAACAGTACAGGTTACGTAAGTAAAGAGCCTCACAAAATAAACAATTAAAATAAATTACAACTAGAATATCAAGCAAATTAATTACCTCGGAATGGCCGGTGTCTTTGCTACATATGTCAATTTCAGTTACTATCTCAACCAAATAAACACAAACTCAGTCAAACATTACAATCCGGAATCAACCAAATGCAAGTATTCAAAAAATCTAAGAGATCTTGTAGACTGCTGCGAAGACAATCTGACACTCAACGCTATTTCAACACACAATGACTGATTGTTCTTCCATTTTAAGGTTGTTACTATTGGACTGCACTTGGAGGGACCGCAACTCTTTAAATATTGGGTCTAGAAATGTCACTTCCTTGGAAGACAATTATTGCTCCTCCAAAAAAACTAATCTAGAAAAATTTTATATTTTTAATGGAGTCGACAGACATGATATGAATATTAATAGAAACAGTAGTGGTATATTTTTTTATTATTGAATTCGCGAACAGCAATATCACGAACAAACGCAGCTATTCCTGAAAAATTAACACAGTATGTATCTAACAAATTCATTAACTTTATCTCTTCTGTGTAGTATAGGGTATACATTTTTACTATTTTTAGCCTATAGCCTGTTTTGAATTTCGGCTCTAACTTACATTTTGCGCTTACAAGAAAACGTCTGTATAAATTTTGTCGACGAAACTTCAGGTACTTGCTCTGTAAGCTCGAAATAATACCTCCTTGCCAACATCGTATTAGCGATTTCAGGAACATGTAAGTACACGTTACGCCGGCATACGAGTAATCTTAAGTTGGTAACTTGCAACAAGTTAACTATAAACGATTTCGATAAATAGTTAATAATGTAGTATGTTCTCCATGAAACAAGCAGTATTAAATCGAAATCTTTGTGGGAAATACGTGCATTTAGCAGCTGCTTTGTTTTGATGAATACTGGAATGGAGAGTATGCTTTGTTTGCTTCAGTGAAAGTTGATGGAAATTGAGAAGTCTTTTGCTGTTATGACAGATATACCGAATAACAAAGTGGTAAACAAACGCATATTCTAAATAGTGAAACATGTGTATGACTTGAATTCTTAATTTTTATTATTTGTTGATATGAAATTCTTGTTGTTTAAAATTTAAATGCTGAAATATGTATTTGGATTTTGCCTAACAAATTTTAAAATAGCAATTTCTCTGGGTTCAATGTAATGTCTGAGATTTGTCAAAATGAAAATTAATTTTTCTTAACAGCTTCATGTTTGACTCTGGACATGTTAAAAAGTTGGAAATGGAGTTTTTTTTGTTATATTTTCCATTTAATAGAAATTTAAATAACCTGATATTTTTCTGTATTTTTTACGAGTGTACAATTTAATAATAGCGTTTGGACTACAATGTTGCTTGCAATTATTTTTCCAAAGCATACTGAATTTTATAAATTATTTTTACATTAATTCGAATATCAACATGTTTTTAAAAAATCAGTCTATTTTGGTGACATAGGTGAAAAGAGAATTATTTTCTCTAACTAATGGTGTAAAAATCCAATATGGCGGCCAGAGGAAAAAAGAAGTTGACTATCGTTGCTCAAAATCTAGAAGGCTTAGAAAATTTCTATTAACGCCTTTCAATTGGTAGTAGTCAAAAATATAACCTTGCCAAATTTCATTAAATTCGCATGAATGGTATAGAAGATATTAATTTTGTTTTGAAATCACCCTGTACAGTATACTATTCCTCTCTGGGATGATGAGTGCCTGAACCTGAACATCGACGGCGTTTATATTAAAAAGTCATTTACAGCACATGCCTTTGGTGTATTGACAATTTCCCTAAATAAGTATAACCTATGTGTAATTCACAAATGAATCTTAGTAACCGGGCATCCCTCGTAATATACCTTTTAGTATAAGCGAATCCTGTCGATGTCTCCTTCAATTTACGTCCAAATACTGTTACGTTCCACAAAATCTACATTTAGGCGATTGCTGCCGGAGATACACACAGTAACTCTTGTAAATTCTTCGCATGTACAACATATTTATTTTTACCAGGGGTAAAACAGAGAATGTTTGCGTATAACAGACATAGCAGTGGAGGCTCAGCTATCATAAATCCTGGAGTTTTTCAAATCCCAGTGGTGGTTTCCAGAGAGAGCAAGAGAAAAAGAGTTTTGTATGTGTATGTTGTCGCCATAGCTTTGTGGAATTTGTTGCATATTTTTCATATGAAAGGATATTATTTGTGCTCGGTTTAGGTGTATAATTTTTTAATTAAAATAATAAGAGGTACATTATTATTATTATTAATTAGAGCATTCCGTTAATAAATAATTAATGAAGAAAAGTTCGGTTTTTAAGAAGTTTTGATGTAAAAACATTATCATACGGAAGAGGTAAAGAAATAATAACTAATATCCGGATCTTAGTAAAATCAAAAAACTACCTCGTCCCATTACGCTCTCTAAGAATGCTATTTAATTCTGTATTTTTGAGGACTATATAATTTTTTGTTTATAAAGAGTTTATAGGAGATTTTAATCTCTTCTGGACTTAATAATAAATAAAAAATTAAATTAAATTAAATAACCTGCATGGGTCTTTAGTGTGTGACGCTCTTTTGCACTTTACTTTTATTTGCAATTTACTACCTACAAACAGTCCCTGTCGACATTTAATCATTTCTGGAGAGGAATCTCGGGCGCCAGTTCCTTGTTTTAGAGTGTAAGGAACAACACTTTTTCTATCAGAGGCTTTGACAGAGGCTGGATAGCTACAGTGAAGAAACGGTCTTGTCCAGGGATCTGTGGATGATTGTCGTTGCCAAAGTACTGAACAATTTATCAAACGGATTTAATTAGAATCAATGAGAACTCGGCGGTTTTAAAAGAGTATAAAAAGTCTTCATTGGCATAAAGTAGCAGATAAAATGTTTTAACGGTTTATATAATGATATCAGTGGAGGGAGTACAGGAGGTGGGGTGACCAAAACTGTTTCACTATTTCGCTTTCACTTTCACTTTTTTACTACCTTACCAACCTGCACAACATATTAAAAAGCTAGAACTACCGGACCTTTTGTAGGCTAACCCCCCTTTTTTGGCCTCTGTTCATTGGATATGGACACTTGTTTCTGAATTTCAGAGTACACAATTCCTACTTAACCTGCGCTAGGCTGATGAGTAGCAACAACGTGTATGTAGCTTTACTACGTTTTTCTTGGGGCATATGTGGTATTGATTCCTATTTCATTATTTGGCACCGCTAACTTTTCAATGCATCAAAATCTATTTGTTTTTTTTTCTATAAATAAATTTGAGTACAAAAATATCGTATGAAACTACAGCACTTTCAATAATAGGTACCCATTTCTATTCTTTTAAACAGTTTGTTATAATAGTGTTTATAAAGAACGTTACTATTTCTCACTTAAGTAGTAGATTCAACAAGAGCCGAGACCCTGGGGTCAGACAAATTGTAATATTTTAGGTTTGTAGTAATACGAGTTTATATATGAACGGAGCTATCTGCACTTCAGAAATGCAGCAGGCAATAATTTAATTATAGCCAATATAAACACACGGGGCGCAAAGCAAACATAATTCGTAATATTGTTAGCTCCAATTAAAATCAATTTGGTGCTGTGCTTATATTCATTAATTGCGCGTTTTGAAAATTAGAAATTAACACAACATATTGTCTAGTATTAAATTATATATGACGGATTTAGTGTCATTGTGTTGATTGATTGTATGCAAGAATAATTATTACTGAATTACCTGCAACACAATACTTTTCTAAAAAATGTTAGTGTAATTTTTTATTTACCTATGTTGTTGAAAATTAGTTGCCTAAAACCCAAAGAAAGTAATAAAATGGACCAAATCTAAAATTTCAGCAAAAAATAGTTAAAACTGAAAAAAGCATCTGCCCTGTGACGTTTCCTTTGACAGCTGTCAAAGTGACGTTTCCCGAAAAATAATTTTTGGCAGCTGTCAAAGTGACGTTTTCTTCATAAAAAAATATTTTGACAGCTGTCAAAGTGACGTAAAAAAATTTGACAGCTGTCAAAAAACTCTCAAAGCGACGTTTCAATGTCAAAGTGAAAGAGGGGCGCCATCTACGAACCGAGAACGGTTTCGGGTCGGCGAGGACGTCCGGATCCCGAAACTCGGTTCCGTCGTGGGACCGATATTAAGGAAACGTCAATTTCAGACCATAACCTCAAAGTTTTATCGCGACGCACTGTATATTTCGAGATAACCTAAAAGCGGCATTTTGAAGTTTCGTTGACGTTGAAATTCCAAGTTTCAAATTGTTTTGCCGAGACATGGATTGGGATTGGTCGTGCGCGCGCATCCGGCGGCCATTGGTCTCGTATCTCTTTTTAATTTCTCAAATTTTACAAACTTCTTCGACACGGTGCTACTAAACGGCTAATAACTTTTAAAATATCCAAAGGATCGCAACAAACGATAGCCTAAGCGATTTTCCCGACGCGACGACGCATAAAAAAAGCCTTTGGCGCCGCAAAGTACACGAAAAACCAACGAAAAATTAGAGCGAGGGCACCAAAAAAACCTAACCTTGGCTGGCAGAAATTTTTCCCAATAAAATAAATATTTCTGGAAAGATCTGCTGTTAAGGAACAAATTCAATGTTCGCCGACTTTTCACAAGCAAGAACGTTAAAAATCATACATTTAAATATGAATAAAGATAGAAATTCCTTATGAAAAACCACGAACTACAATCAACAAAGCAACATAGGTACTGGGGTTACCTTTGAAGCACATGTGAGCAAATCGTTCGTCAAAAGACAGAAAAGACCCACTCGAAATTTACGTCGTAACTGTATAAAGAGTAAAGACCCGATACTAACGCCGTAGTGTTAATTACATATAATGTGAAACAGGGATATAACAATAAGTTAAAACCGACAAAAAAGGAATGTTACACGTTCTACGCCTTGACAGCAAGTCATCTACTCAAAGCGAGAGTCGTTTTTGCACCCACTAGTATAATTACATTGTCTTGTTGGATTGGGTGTGACTTTAAAAGCATTATATGGCAAGGAGTTTTCGCTACATCTTTGGAGGAAAATCACATATTCTACGTGGCACAGACACATCAAATATTTTAATTACACTTTGTGATTGAGTTACTACATGAAGCAAACAGTGAACATATTTTGAAATAGATTTATTTAAAATTTCGTGTAGCCTTCTATAGAGATTCGTGATGTTGTTTCTGAGATATTCCCTTGGGCGGTTTCTTATCGCTGTGTCTTTTTACTTGCTGTAAGATATAATAAAAAAAACTGCGTTTAAAATAAACAGCGGCTTCGAGAGTAAGTCTAATAATCATGTGTGGAATTTTTAAATCTTATATATAATATAAATAGCTATTCCAGCTCACAAAAATGAAGTAATTATGCTTCCCAAACATAAATATATCAAGTTTTAATAATTATAGTTCTTCCATATCTCACACTAGATGCTAATTTTCGTCACATTCGGTCATCTACCATATATTATCCTGTCCTCAGGATCTATCTCCAGATTCTCCAGTGCTGGGGTTGAACAGGTATTAAGACTTTAATTGGATCTCTTAACACTATTCTTCAATCGAAAACTTCAACTCTGTGTCTAGAAATTTCCTGCCAACTGCGACTTCAGTTAAGTATATTGCAACTTCTTGTTAATTTAAAATTTCAGTAGGATACTTTGAAATTCCTCAGCAATTGAAAATTTCAGTTGGATTGGATATTTTAAAACGCCTCTACAATAGAAATCATGGATTGGATGTCTTAAAATTCCTTACCAACTGAAAACTTGAGTTGAATATTTTAACACCCGTCTAAAATTGAAAACTTAAGTTGGGTTCCTTAAAATTTCTTGTCAATCAAATATAAAATTTCTCATCAAATGAAAACTTCAGTTGGGTATTTTTAAACTCCTCGTCAAGCGAAAACATCAACGGGCTAATATTTTAAAATTCTTCGTCAACTGAAAATTTTGGTTGAATATCTTAAGTTTTCTTCTTCAGTTAAAATGTGCAATTGGATATCTTGAAACTTCTCGTCGACTGACAATTTTAATTGGTTATTTTGAAAATATCAACTGGATATGTTAAAATTCCTCGCAAATTAAAGCCTTCAATTGATTGTCTTGAAATTTTGTTTCAATTAAAAACTTCAATTGAGGATCTAGAAATTATTCACCAACTCAACACTTTCAATATCCGTGTATAATGGAAAAATCCCTGTCACAATATTTTTCCATTGTCACGACTGGGATTCGAACCTTGAACTTTTGGGTGAGAGGCTACGCTACGATCTCGACCATCACTCATACTAGACAGAATATCTTTAAACAGAATATTTAAAATTAGATGACCTTTAACGGTAACTTTGATACTAAAGCACATACTTCTTCACTTTACTCTACCACACCTTCATTTAAAATCTACAATTTCGTCTTATCTACTGCCGCAATTGTCTCATAGGCCCTTAAACCTTCTAGCAAGTCTTCAACTTCAGATCTATAGTTGAACAGAGCTTTATTGATACAGACTGATCCCTTAAATTTGAACTCCCTTTGGCTCTCAGCACTCTCTGGTAGAAGGACTATAGAATCATAGTTGCTCCATCTGTACTATGCAGATTGGCTTCAGCCTTTGTCTTGTCAATGAGTTCGTTCTGAGCTATTTGGTCTGGTGTTATTCATTTGGAAACATTATTTCGTCACTGTTGTAGGTCAATACGTTTTAATACATTCTCATTAGTACCTTTGACTCTGCAAGACTAGAGACCAGGAGGCCGAGCTCGGCCACATGAGTCGTGGGACGTTATACGTCGACAGTTTTCTTGGTCACTAGACGGCGCTGCTAGTCTCTACTGCGGTTCGTTCGAGTGTTTTGAATTATTAGCGAAAACGAAGAAGAAGTGCAGATGCGCAATGCACTGCTTGGCACCTACTAGGTGCCATTTTACCGACAGAAAACGATCCACTGCTTGAACCAATCTCGGTCTCGTAGTATCTAGTCTTCTTGACTCTGCTATTGCAAGATTTTTGTACCCTGTTAGTATCTTCTGCAGTGATACTTTTGTAGTAATCTGTTTAATTCACCGATCACAAATATTAAAGAAATATGTATAGTAACAATTTCCGTAAATTGTACAATATAAAACGTATTTATAAAGTTAATTTTGGTTTCAGGTGCTGCTCTCATGAAAATTGTAGAGGTTTACAAGGAGATTCAAGATCAGCAGATGAATATTGTGAGTATTTTATTAATATATTTTTAATAATTATTTGTCACCCACAAACTAATTGTGTTTATATCATAAGTGGAGGTAACTGTCATAATTTAATTGGATTTCGTTTTATACAAAACTTATCTGGCTTAAAAGATATGGTATAATATGAAAAAATGTCAAGGAAGTGAAATTTTTTAATTCTTTTTTTTACACTATTAATAAAAAATATATAAATTTGAATTTTTGAGGTTAGGATGTACTTTTAATGTAACTATAGCCCAACAGTTCGATAATCTATTAATTTAGTAGAGTATTTTAGTATTTTTTATTTTTCTACGAATTGAAAAAATAGTGTAGCGATGCACTTGAAATGAATCAAAAATGCTTTTTATGCGCTTTTCTCGCGAAGTCGCAGCCCGATTTTGCTAATTTTTTTCAATTTTCGTCTCATTTGCAAAAAAAAAAACAAAAAAAATTCAACTTCCCGATTACATCACCTTACAAATTCTAATTTCCCTCCTCTACATACAATAATATATGTCATGAAATTCATAATCATGAAATTATTAAATTTTCTTATTTAAATTATTATCTGGTTATTATTTTGCTGTTAAATTATGTTTCACAATAAAAGAATGACCTAATTTGGATTAAAGAAAATATTTTAATGCATACAGAATAGGTCAGATAAGATTAAATAGGTGATATCTAAGTATCATAATACTAAACTTTCCAAACCGTCAATAATTCTTAAACACAAAACACCAATATTTACTAATGGACTTATTCCAGTAATAATTTATGACTATTATTATTATGAAAACTTCAAATTATTAGGTACTGACCCCTCTCGTATAGGCTTCTTCAACTTTGGATTTTGTTATCTTCAATACATTATGTTGTTAATAGGGGTAATGACAACACTCTTCTTGGGATTTGCATTTGAAATTTTTAATGGAAGCCATTAAAAATTTTAAATGCTAGTGACTTTTCCACCAATTATTACTTCAATAGCAAAAAAATTTTGTCTTATAATATTTCGAAGATTACTCCGATATTTAAAAAAAATTCAAATATATAAAATTTCAGGAATTTCCAGGGGGACTCTGGAGTTATCGAAAAAGTTTTTCGCAAATTGTTTTTCTATGTCTTTTACACCAATATTCTCATTTCGTTCCCAAATGAAACCCCTTATAATTTGGTCCCATGACTCTGAATTGAAATATCGGACATCGAAAATTCACCAGCCGCCGCTGCAACGTGGACAACGTGGAAAGAGTAGAACGTACAAAGATGAAAACGTATAAAAAAGTAGACGAAAGAAGAAAATAAAAAATCGTTTAATTCTTTACCGAATTTTTCTAGGACTCCCCAAAGGGTCTAGCTCGATACAAAATATTTAGTTAGGTACTTACTAAAGGGTGGAGGGCGGTTTATTCGGTAATCCCGAGTCCATCTCACCTACACTGGATATGTTCTTTAATGAGTTAGGCCTTTAAACCTTTAAAAGAGAATGAAAATGAGGAAAGCGTCCCTATCACAAAAAATTGCCTCACTTACAAAACTTGGTCCAATATCAGAAACCTATCGAGGATTGCATCCTTCCAACACCAAACTATAAACCAATTGAACAACTATTCGACACAAATCTCACAACAAAAGTGGACATGCAAATAAAGCAGTAAAACTAAAAATTCATCCCCGAACACAAATCCTCACTAACAACGCCCATCTTCCCATGCGATGTCTAAGTTACCATTTTCCCTTAAGGGTACGCAACCTCTTTTACGCCAGAGTACCTAGTAGTTTTCAGTAAAGATGAAATATAACGTTTCGCTGTGATTTGTATCACCAAATCAGGTCTCTCGCCTTAAAATCTCCCTAAACCGACATTGTGATTTTCCTCAGCTATTCACCATTTATCTGCATTATCATAAATTGAAACTGATTCGTCATTTGATGTTCCAATTACCAAATCACAGCAGACTAATCTTAATAGTCTCATTTGTACCTGTCCTGTATCTTTTCAGGAAAAATCTTGATCCCAATCTGTCTGATGTTTCTCAACCAACTTGAAAAAATGTTCTAACATGATCACTTTGTATGGCTTTATTATCTCACTGAGGATAAGGACTGTTACCTTTGTCCTGTGAGTGTTTAGGAACATTAATTACTAGTAACATTTTCTTAAACACTGCAGATTTGAAGTTTTTCTCATGGTCTAAATGTGACTCCAGGGACACTCCGAACCAACCCTTTAAAGTAACTACCAGTACGGTAATTTCTACCACATTTGGTACAACTTAAATCTCTGAACACTGATAACCAATACATATTTATTTTCATCATCGACTCAAAGTAAATCTCAGTTAGGCCATTATTTTGACAGGAAGTCCAATTTCCTTGTTTCGCCATTTCTTTAGTATCTTTTTTATTCAACGTCCAGAAATCTATTTTAACCATGATTACTGTTGTTACGTCCTCCTGCTTCTGCACACGATGACGGAGGTTAAAACATCCTCGCAGGTCTTTTGGATTTTTCACGACGATATTTTTGTTGCTGATGTTCACTCGTTCAATAACAAATTAATATTGGCTACTCTTGCTTTATTTTATACACCTGACCTCTACTAGAGTAATCTAAGATTAAACCAATCTTTTTTCTTCATTTATAGTGACGCAGCTCACTATAATTTACAGTCTCTACTAACGTATTGAACAATAAGAACCAATTTCGATAGGGATAATTCATACAACTACATCACTGACACTTTTTCTAATTCGCTCAGTATACCTATTATATTTATTGGATTTTGTGAAAAACGTGTACTTATTAATGTTTGTTTCTTTATTTAGTGAAAATGTGCCATATATCTTCTTCATTTCCTTTATACACTGTGGCGAAGGGCACAAAGGGAAGATAAATTCGCTGACGACAGGGCTTTATTATGCTTTTAGGCCGAATTAAAAAACAAAACATATTATTCTGTTTTCACTATAAGTACACTAATGACACTCTGGCCAGTTAATTAAATTCGTTTGGACAGTTCTAACCAACGCTGTATTTCCGGGATTAAAAATGGCACACAACGTGGCCATAAATTAAATAAAATCCTATAGATCTATTTCCCGCGCTTCTCTATACGTGAACTTCTAATAATTTGCTGCGTTTGGATCTCGATTCGGATATCTCCCCAGCTCTATACGGCCTTAATTAAGTTAATTGAACTATCTGATTCCACCAATACTCTATATATTATTTATTATGGAGGAAACTATAGATATATCCGTCTTTTGATGTATTAATCCTGCCGGAGTATACAGGATTTATTTGCAAGACGTAGCTGATATAAACATAGCTTATATAATTACTTTAGGGAAAATAGCAAGTTGCTTTTCTATCAAAGCTCTGCAGAATAATTGAAGTTTGAAAAATTAATAGTCGTCTTTGGAAATTTTACAGAAAACCTAGAAAATTGGCAAACAGACGTGTGTCACAAATTTATTAGACTTTGAACATTTTATAAATTGTAATTTGCATTACTAAATACGAACTATTTTTTCCGTCGTGTTTTAAACTGATGTCAATCAGTATTATTACCATTAATAGCTACAAACTATTGAATTGTAATCGGCCTTTTGTTCATTTTTCCTAAGTAGGAACTCCTACCATTCTATCTAAATGTATATTTATATAGGTACCTAATTTATCATTGTGCAAATTCAACATTTACGTATCATTTGTCAGACATTTACCTTTTTACTTTCTTTAACCTATGGTTGAAAAACGTTCGTAGTGTGTTAAATTGACTGAATTCTATCGAGTCACAAAATAAAAAACGAATTATTCCCTCCTTTCATCATTTATGCACAAAATGAACCCACTTAGAGTCCCCGCGCGACAGACCTCTAAACATGTGCTTGAAATATCAACTTTTTTACGCCTACCCCCAATGAACAATTTGCACCCCAAGTGAGCGGTTGACAGGGAGAAGTTGAAAGAGGAATTATGAATGTTTTTGCAAGCGTCCAGGCAATAGGTTTACTGTAATTTTATTCCAGGTTTTATTTAGAAAGTCCGCTTTAAGGACTATTCTCGCCCCAGCCGGTAACGCAATTATCTGCTGAATTAATTGCCCTCCACCTCTATTGTTTTCGTTTCACTCATTTCGTTTCTATGCGGTTGCTTGGTTTTTTAGTTGAATTAATTAAGACGCTCATCTGCTTAGACACACTTGAGGCAGCTATTGTTTTAGTACGGAGAGCATTTTGGTATTATTTTTAGGTTGTTACCTTCTTGACTAGAGTATGAAATTTTAAAAATTTTGTACGAGTATTTGCGACTGAAACACAAGGTGCGTAGCCAATTCTTTTTCCATATACAATGAAGTTGTATAAAAATATTTCAATTCAATTTCAAAGTATAACACTCATAAATTCGACTATTGTAGTTTGTGTGAAGTCATTAATTACACCCAATGGTTATTTCGTATATTTTCAACTTCCTTTAATATGATAACCGATTAATATATTGCCACAAGTTTAAATAATTATATGCAGTTGTTGTAAATTAAAAAAACAAACCCGAAAATATCCCTTTAAGAATTTTTTTTTAAAACGCTCCAAAATAAAGACAAAATTCACGTTGCAAAATAGAGGTATTTTAGATTTATAATATAATTCAAATTAGAATTTTGCTTCATAACAATTTAAATTTTCTAGTTACTGCTAATCATGATTCAAAATAAAAGGGTACAAAAAATAAAGACAAATAGGACATTAAATATTTAAAATATTAATACACAAAATTCAGATCTTTCCTCTAGTTCTTTTAAAATTTATTAAAATTATTAATGTTCTGTTTATTGATGTGCTGTGATAAAAAAAAAACAATTTGTTAATTACTTCCTCACTAAAAGTGAGAAAGATATGTATTCCTGAAAAAAATTTTGAAAGTTTTTATTGCATTTCTGGACGATTCTCGACAATTATGACGATACACAAACATTTTCTTTTTTTGAAATAAAGCTTTCAAATTTGGTACACACGTTCTAGAGGTCAAGGAAAAGATTAAGTTCGTTGATGAGCAAAATCGGTCCACTGGAATGGGGTCTACCGGACCCCAACATTTCTATTTCTAACTTTACAAAAAAATTTATTGGTGATGAAAGATTATAAATAGGATCTGATATACAACTCTTTATAATATTGTGTCCAAAAGTTGATATACACAAAATACGCCAAAAAAACAAAATACGCACAAAAAAAACAAAATGCGTCAAAAAACAAAGTACGTCAAAAATTACTTTTGTTATAAACTCCACCACACGGTGAAGAAGTTTTGATCCTATAATTTGCAGCGGTTTTTTTTAATGTAGTTTCATAATTTATTATCAGAATTTGAGAAAAATGTATACAGACTGATTTTTTCACAGAAACCTCAGAAATAAAAATTACTTAATCTGATGTTGAAATTATTTATTTTTGATTATTTATTTCATATTAATCAACCATGAAATCACAAAATTTTGTATAACAAATATTTTAGTTTAAATAAGAGAGAAAAACGTAATTTTATAAATTTATTTTGTGCAGACCTTCGATTTTGGCGAAAATTGATCGTTTATTTAAAATTCGCCCAAAGTGTGGCAAAACAACAAAATACATGTTTTCGATCACTTTTATATGTAGTTTCATAATTCAGTATTAGAATTTAAAAATCACGTACAGAGGGTGAATTTTTTCATAGGAGCCCTAAAAATAAAAATTAGTTGAGCCTCCCCTGGAATTTTCTGTCTTTGATTATGCACGTAAATTGACAATTAATAGTATATTATATACCCACAATACGAGCTGATTCTAGTAATTAGTTTAAAAGGTATTACCTTAAGAAGTATTGGGCAAAAATCCTAAATCACCCCACCCTGTAGATCAATAAAAAAAGGCTCAGGCTTTTTTCAATAGTCATTTCTAATTCACCTAAGTGAACTCTAGCTACCATAACATTTTGTCCCTTTCCTCGTGAATCACCCTGTATAATTTGTATCCCTATTTCCCAACTTTACAACTATACATTTTTGAAGACGAATAAAGAATTTGAATTTGAAAATGTGTATAGAAATATGAAAACATATTTATGAATTTACTTACATTGTAAGAAAAGGTAAGAGCTCATAAATTCCACATGATTCTCACAAACAGTATCTTAGTATTGTAAAAATAGCTCTCACGTAAGAAGCATTTGATCTGACGCATGTCGTCCGCGTTTGTTGAGATGAAAAGGACTCTAAATTAATGCTTGGCCATCTGCTAACACTCGTTTATTTCCTTTATGTATTGAGTTACCGACAACGTGTATCTTAACAAAAGTACACCATAGATAGGTTTACAGCTGATATTCTTTATTCTAGTTCCACATAAGTGTCTGCAATATCTTAAGGCATTAAAAATAAATTTAAAAATAAAATAATCGCATGAAGTAGGATAAGTAGTAAATTTTCTCTAAATAATATATTTCCCAATTAAAATTGTAATCGCAGAAACTGTTTAACAAAAAATAATGTAATCACCGAAAAGGATAGATAAGCGTAACCGCCCTCAAGCAAAATAAAACGTGTTCAAATATAAAATGCCGTCCCATTCGCCATATTCCTTTTATTTGCATAAGTTCAAACTGATGCCATCGTTTAATATAAATATTTACAGTTAACTTTTAGTAATATCTGTTAATTAATATTTGCATTTCGTTAAGCTTGTCATGAATATTTGATTACATTAGTATTAATTACATATAAACAGCATCCCTCTGTACCGAATTTAGTCTCTCGACAATGAAAATTTGTGTTATTTTCAGCTGAAAGCGTTTTATGTCGACCTACTTGTTCCACTCGAGACCAACCTGGAAAAGGATACGAAAGTTGTACAGGTGAGAAATTAAATATTTTTTATATTATTGTCCTTCACGTGAAAAGTTACGTAGGATAATTTTGAAAAGAATAAAATAGACAAGGTTAGGTAATAATAAAATTCTTCATTGGAAAATAAAATGAAATTGTTTGAATGGTTTTCGAAATATAAAGCATAGAGCGTGGATCCTTTTGGTTTTCAATAAATAACTTTTTTTCAAATTTGGATTTTATTTGTTAGATTAAAATTTATCGTGCAAAAAGTTGTTATTACATGCCTCTTATAGAAAGTACGGTGACCACGAATACGTTTTAAAAGGAAAAATTCCGCACGCCTATAACCGTTTAAACAAATCCATACTATTTTAACTTTCCTCAATAAAAATTGTCCAAAAAATTTATTTACAATCAGCATATATTTAAACAATTTTTTTTGTACAACAGTTTACAGAGGAGGAGATTTCTGTTCCAGAATATTAGTTCTCCACTATTCAATGCCTTAATTCATCTTGTTGTAATTAACTCTAATTTTACTATAATTTTTTACTTTAAAGAATCACAAACGAAATAATCAAGCGGATTCAGATCAGGTAACCGTGGTGGTCACAATATTAGCTACGCTCGACACTTTTCCTTCACAGTATTCTTTAAGCTTCCAACGCTGTGATAATTTTCTTTCTGCCACTAACGTTTCATTCTTAATAATATTTTCAATTTTTCGCGGTTATTTTTGGAGATATGGTTACGAAAAATTTTGAAGAAGTATTTTACGGCAGCGATTCTCATTTAATTCTAGATGAAAAAGATATTTACTCCTGTGAGTAAACTTAGATTCACTTGTCTACAAGACTGTTTAGAAAATATATTTTTTCTGTGACGGGAAAAAAATTTGACATTTTATCTCTATTGACAGGTACTAAAATGTCACTTTTCATGAAATTACTTTTTTCCTCGGGAAAAAAGTGAGCACTTTTTTCCCGGATATACCTACATATGTACACATAAGCAAAGATAGGAACTTAATTTTAGAATATTTTATTATACAAAAAGTTACATTTCCTTTATATTAAAAGAACAATTATTAAATGTGCATTGCATGAATGACATGTTCCTTGAACTATTCGGTACAATAGTCGAATTTTCTTGTGTTGAAATTATATTTCTTTCCGCCACGGACACAACTGCCGTTGATGTACTTCGTCGCAAATCGGGTGTTATTTCAGCATTGCCACATGTTCCAAACACTTTATTCGCTATTTCTGTCTTGTATGCTACCGATTCATCAACATACCCTTCAGCGACCGCTGATGACTTCCAACCGCCATGTTTCTTTAGTGACATCAAGTCTCCCCCAGATTCAACTAAAAGTGTAGCAGAAGATCTTCGAAATGAATGACCTGTATATGAGGTAGCATTTTCAAGCTGAAGAAAATTAGCTACTGTTTCAGGTACCTTATAAAACTGATTTTTACCCACAACTTGGTTGATGCATTTTCCATTGCGATATGCATAAAACAGGCGGTGATCCTTTGCTGCTGCTGGACGAAGGGCAATGTACATTCGGTAAAATTTAATATATTCCTCAGTAACAACAAATCTCCTGTTTACATCATTCTTTGTTTGCTTAAGTTTCACAATTAATAACGTTCCTGAATATTCAATATCATCTAATGTTATCTGGCTTATTTCACAAATTCGACAAGCTCCTGCAATCCCAAATACAACAACAACCTTGGCCATTAAATAAACTTCATCGGGAGCATTATTTAAAAAATCACTAATTTGTGTACTCGTAAAAATCGTAGCTTTCTTGGGCCTGTAACCTTTCCCATTTTGTTTCAGAAATGTAATTAATTTGAAATATTTTGAAATGTCTACATTATTATTAGATTGTAACATACTTTTAATCATTGAATAATTCGACCACACTGTTGATGGCTTATGTTGTTGTGTCAGTTGATTTTCGAAGTTTCAGAATTTTGAATAAACTAAAAATGTTTAGGATTATTAAATTTTTTACACTTTTCAGTTCTAAAGATTTGACTTTTTGAAATTTGACTGCTAATAACTTTGACATTCTTAACTTTTGAACCCCAAAACTTTCAGGTGACATATATATCGATGCCCTCTTTTAAAATCTGTAAAAATATACAGAGTGTTCCATAAGACACACTTGTTGTTGACCTACACTGTATACATAGGTCAAAATACACTCTTCGTAGAAATATTGAAAATTTCGGAAAAAAATACGTAGGAAAATGTTTTAAAATTTTTCAAAATGTTAAAAATAACCAAAATAAAGGGGGTTGACTTTTATGTGCCCCACCCTGTAGATTATATCATGATAGCGCAAATAATTATTAATTCCATTACTTTATAAAAACTAAGATGTTTGCATTCCAAACTTATTTTAATGAGTTATAGCATGCAGACTAACTGAAAATAATTACGATTTTCCAGCATTTTCCACTTGCAAACTCCTAACGTACTTTATTAATTTCAATACCGTATAAAATATTCCTCGTTTAAAGTTTTGTTTGAGATATTTCCAAAGTTTACACTTAACTATGCAGAAGTGTACAGTCTGGCATAGGAATTTATATAAAATACATAAAGGCATATCAATAAGAAATATGGAAAGCATTTCAGTTTGCTAAAGCAACATTTCTATATTTTAGATTATTTGAGATTAAATTATTAATGGTTTAACTAATGCAAAAGTCACCAAAGTGCTTATAATGCATGTACCTACTTATTTTACTTTTATTTTTAATAGAGTTGCATCTACTTGACTCCCAACTTATTTTTAATAATTCACTCGGAAATTAAATTTTGAGAAGAAATAGATAATGGAATTAAAAGAAAAAATTTAAAAAGCGGCAAATACATTTGTAGTGAAGCGTGATATTTCTAAAACTGGTTAACCATTTATTTTGTAATTTTTTATTGACAAGACAAGAAAATACATATTTTGATAAATCCAGACTAAAATCCTTCCTTCTCGCTCATAAAAACACCAGTACTTTTTTTACGACTGCGTACACATTCGAGAGCAATAAATTATCTTAATAGCATCTGTTTTACTCGATTTAAGCCTTAAAATCTACCGTTAAACTCAAGTAATAGTATACAAACAACAAATTTTAAATTTCAAATAAGGATTCAAGCAAAACCTCTCGCCTTTAAATACGAAAAGAAAACTGCAGATATAAAACTTTCCAGTTCGGTTAAATCATGATCAACTAGCTGAAAGCTGAAACTATATCTGAGTAAACTTCCTAGGAAATAGAATAGATTCTTAAGAAGTTCAGTCAGTAAGAAAGCTGAGATTGAGTTTGATGTACTTGGTTTGTTTCAGTCGGAGCAGAAACGATTCCTGCAACAACATAAACAACGCTCCGAGACGTACAGTAAGGCGGCTGCCATGATGAAAAAACAAAGGAAGAAATCAAGAGGGTCGACTAAAACAGGGTTGGCCATGGATAAGGAACTTAAGGTAATAGTAGTTTCGGTTTGTATTGTTTTACTTTCTTTTGTTTAGTTTTCGTCCTTTATATATTTGTGTTAAATGCAGATTTGAATAAAATGAAATCGAGACGTCTATTGGTTAAGATAACTTGTTCATCGCGGATGTAATAAATTAAAAGTTGCATAGAATTAAATTATTTTAGACTAAATAGCTCGCATTATATTCCATTATAAACATGATTTATCAGTAGGGTTTTTACGGATAAACACTTAGTATAATGCAATAAATAAGATCTAAGTTGAATAGTCACTAGTTTCAAAACGGAATTCCCAAGAAAGCTATGAAATCCAGCAATTTCCATCAGGTAACTAGATAACCGGTGAGATGGAATACAAACAGTGAAGCCTGGTAAGAGAAGCACCATTTCTCTTCTGAAAAGTTAAGTAAAATTTCAGAAAATACGAATTAAATCGTTTTCAAAACACCATCAAAGTGAATTAGATATGAGTCCTTGTATGCAGAAGAGTTGCTGTGATCATATCAATTTCGTGCTTTATTCAAGGGACAAAGGTTAAAGCAACCCCAAAGTGAGCATTCTCGTCTGGTCCAGTACACAGTGTTACATATCACGATACAGGTATTTAACAGGGGTATAAAATATTTTAAAATTTCTAAACTACATGTGCTTTGATAAATCTTACTTTATTTAATTTCTATTCCGAGGCAGTGATGAATTCGCCCACTCTCTTATTTTAAACTCTTAATAGATTTTGCTTCATGCTATTCCAATCCAATCAGTATCACCTGAAGCTGTTATCAAGTCATCAATATGTACAGCAATTAGCCTTTTATTGTTTTCTCATTTTTCTACGTAAACAATTTGGAGGGTTTAATCCTATCTCTTGTAGTGTAGGTCTGATATTTTATTCCATTGATAACCTGCTTGACGTAATCCGTAAAGCCTTAGGCCCCAAACTCTGTCTCCACCTCGCATCTCTTTGAGTATTCCTTGTGTAGTTTGCTCTGTTTTTGTTTTCGTAACCTTTGTCATTGACGATTTGATACAACAAAACAACTCTCCGAAAAATTTCGGTAATTCCATGAAAATATCTATAATTATGACATTCATTTGGTCGCTCGACAAGCTTCCATGCGTTATTCAACTGTGACACTATTTTACTTCGAATTGCGTCTATTTACTCAGTTCGCTGAAACTAAACAATGCTCCCTTTTCTGTTGCTTCTGGAAATGCTGTAAATTTATCTCT
The DNA here is from genome assembly GCA_963680705.1 of Rhagium mordax. Lineage (NCBI taxonomy): Eukaryota > Metazoa > Arthropoda > Insecta > Coleoptera > Cerambycidae > Rhagium > Rhagium mordax. Next base: position 16,380,994 of record OY796656.1, read on the forward strand.
TATTTCTCTTCAAAAAGTTTTCTTCAGTTCCAGTTTTTAAAATATGTGGTTGCCCTCTTTTTCTGTTTACAATCGTCTCCTTAATTTCCATCACATCTTGCGCGGGATTGATAAGTTAGTTTTGATCAATAAGCTAATTTTAGATAAAGCGCAGAGGTCAACTACAAAGTCATTTTTAATTGTGAACAACAGTAATGGCACTAATACAGATCCCTGTGGAATACTTCATTGTTTTAAATTATTTATAGTACTATATAAAATCTTTTATTATATTCATAAAATATCTTCTTCTGTTCCAGAATATGCAGGTATTAGAGGAAGAAAAAACCAAACTTGATGCATTTTGCGAACAAAGTCTGAAAAATGTAAGTATCACTTTATTTATCTGTCGTTGAAGTCAGTAGAAGTAGAAAACATTTTTTCCCCTATTTTTTATAAACCTCAATATCAAATCATGATCATTCTAAATTCGTTAATAAATTATAAAGTATAGTCATTCATTTAAATCACTTATCTAATCAGGTGTTTAAACCACAAATTGATAGTCATTGACGTTATGTCCAATTTAAAACGTTTTGATAATTTCCAGGCAATGACACAGGAACGAAGGCGATACGGATTTGTTCTAGAAAGACAGTGCTCTCTTTCAAAACATTATCTATCTTACTACAGCCAAGGGGTGGAGGCGTATCAACAAAACATCGAAAAGTGGTCAGAAGTGGCCAAGACCAGGGAATATCTGCCAGAATCTGTAGAGAATATTTTCAGCAACCGTTTACGAGTAAGTAAAAATTTGTACGCTCACTTTTTTTTTAAATTAGAAAATGCACATATTCGTGGACTAAAGTACTGAAGACACATATCTTCTTTATCAGCAGATATCGGTATGGCAAGACGAGGACTTATATTCCAACCCAAGAAGTCCAAATTTTGAGGAGGATAGAATGAGCATCAGTTCTCAGCTTAGAAAAACAAAAAGTATGGATGCTTCTTGTTTGGACATCCGTTCAATCGGGGACGTCGGATCTCCGGTGAACACGCTCTCCAGGGCCAAATCTGAATATAATTTAAATTCGTCCACACATTCGCTTGCTCAAGGTAGGTTGTTGGTAAAGCAGATTCAGATCATCTGTGGAATAATAGCATGCAGATGTGGTTTAAAGTAAGCAAATATTGATATTTTTAGTAATAAACAGGATAAAGCGACATTGTTTCTGCAAATTTATCGTTTTTTCGATTGCAGTATGTAATTCTAATATATCATGATTTACCATCGGAATTGTACAACCTTAATGAGCAAACTAAGTAAAAGGTGTGCTACCTGTTCCGTACTACTAATGAAGGATAATAGCCAAGTACCTTTTGATGAGTTCCTTAAATTGTAGATGACTTATTGGATAATTAATCAAAATTCTTCGGTATGCACGAGACTATTACTGAAAACAGTATTATTCCGATTGCGCTAGAAAATAAGAATAATTATAAAATACTATTTCTTATTAATATTGAATGTTTTACTGGATTTTGGTATTTCCATATATTTTCACTTCTTTGGCACTTTCAATAAAATATAGTAAAGCGAAAAGTGGTTCAACTCCTAGTACTATAAGAAACAATAAAAATGACGAAGCATTAAAAATAAGTAAGTCATCTATTTACGTCGTCACGTCTCCCTTGACTTGCAGATGGTCACACACCAACCCGCCGTCCAAAGTCAATGGCCGTCCCTCCGCCACCCTCGTGGGACACCCAGCTGGCACGTGCACTGTACGCTTACTTATCTAGCGGAGAGAACCAGCTCAGCTTCCACGAAGGCGACCTCATAGCGTTGATAGGGGAGAGGAATAAGGGATGGCAGTTTGGAGAGAATTTGAGGACACAGTGCAGTGGATGGTTTCCCTTAGCATATACTGAACTTCTAGATGATCCTACCTTGTAAGTATGCGCGATAATAACAACTCGTTGTCACTTAAGTGAGGGGGTTATATTTTAGTAAAGTTGTATTGCTGAAAATTTGGAATAAGGAAATGGAAAGAAGTGTTTTCCTTAACATATTTCGTGTATCATCAAGAACACGTATTTAAATTTTTTACATTTGACGCTCTATGGAAACCTTCTTTTGGCTTAAAAAATTGTTTGTTTTATAGTAAATTTGCTGATCTGATTCTGTTTTTCGAATTAAAGGAAAAGAAAATTAGTTATCTTCCTTATTAATTTCCTAGCAAATTTCCTTATAAATTTATTATATGACCTAAAAATGTTTTTCTTTTTTTTTTTTTTGATAACTTTAGAATTGGATTTAATAATATTTAGGAAAAACATACTTTTCATGATTATAATGATAATCGGTAGTTTTCTTTCAATAATTCTTTTCTAATTTTCGTATCTATTTTTTTGTATTATGAAATCAGCGATTTCGAAATATCATACGATTCCGAAATTATTGTCAGAAAAAATATAACAATAAACTGCAAAAAAAATTCTTTTTTTAGGACTGTGTTTTGAAGTTTACGAAATATCCGAATTATCCACTTAGTCGGTTGTAAAATACGTTTTCTGATTAACCGCTAATAGAATTTTTTTGTCTTGGCCAAGAACATGCACTCAACAGAAAAAATATGTCTTGATTTGCTCGTCTTACAACTCTCATTATATTATATTAATAAAAACTTCATATCAGAATTCCTAATCATTTGTTAATTAAATTAATATATCGATCTCTGACAATCCACTCTTCAGCTGTTGGATAGTTTCACCATAAGTCAATACATGCTTTACATAATTTTAGTATTAAATATCTGGAGTAGGTTCGAGTAAGTTTTTGTTGTGGTATTAGTTGCCAGTCACAATACAATCCTAAATAGCACTTTGTTATCTGCGTATGCACAATGAAACACTCGATCATTCTACCTTAGAACCACTTCCTCAAATTTCAAGTATAGTTTATGGCTTATATTTATGTATGAGAAGGAATCGATTCAAACCAGAGCCAGAAGGGCTTTATCGAGATTATAGTCCTTGAAGTCCTCACATACAACAAGAATGGATTTGTGGGAGAACAAATATAAGGAATTAGGTTCAAAATGTTGTCTTAGATAGGATCCCTTATACAATATTAATATCCTCTTTCCGGCTTGCTTGTTTGGTATTTGTAGTCAAAGGAATAAAATTAATCTGTTTTGGAATAATCGATCGTACGTTGCTTTAATCATTTGAATAAAATACGAATAAATAGTATTAACTTCAAATGGTAGGTACTTTATGAAGCGTCAACCTATTTATTATACCGCATGAATGCTGCAGATGTGAGAGGATTCGAGAAGGTGCGTGTGTACGTTCACCAGAGTTGTATTTTAACGAGAAAAATCATGACAAGCAGTAAGATATATATCTCTATTTGTGGTAAAAAGAATATCTGCCAAAATGACGTCTAACAGCTATGAAGCTTCAGAATAACGGCATGAGTTTAGTAACATGGATATAAGTCGTTAGAGACAAAACTTTTACTGACCAGTTTTCACGAAAATGATGCTAAAGACAGATTTTTAGCACTGAACTCTTAAGTGTTTAAATTTAAAGTGATTCCAATTTTTTAAATTGAGTATTAGGTTATTTAAGCCAACAATATATTTTTGCTTTGGATAGCAATAGTATTTGCTGTAGTGTGAAATAGCGCTTAGTTCTATACAAGAAATCAAGGATGGATATTGAAGAGTTGCTGAATAATTTAAGTTACGATTTAAAATAACAGAGAATTAGATTGATATCTAGTCGATTATTTTTCGCTGAAAAGCAAATTGATAGAATAACAATAATTGACAGTACAAACTTTTAAGACAATGATCTAAATTAAAAAAACTGGTTGGACTATCGTAGTTTTGAGGATCTCCTTTATCAACTTTATGATCTGATCCTTCTACTACAACGTCATCTTTTGTCTCCGCATTTCCTTTTTCCTTTCTTATATTTACTACAACCTTTTAAAGACTCTCTGAATCGAAAAATTCTAAACATTGTAAAATCTGTAGGGTGTTTTCCAAGACGGAATTTACCACCATGCTATTTTACCATGCTTCAGTCAAGACTCTTCTGATTTGCATAATTACATTTCTTGGTCTAGGAGGTAACAGTAATAACAGAAAAGATCAAATGCTCTTTCTTAAAAGGATATTGTCATGTATTTTAAACTAAAACCCCACTAATAAATTAATAAAATTTAAAAAAAAAAAATTCAGTTCAAACCAGGGTAACATGAAAATTCCTCCTAATAAAACTGGAACGAGAAACTTACATATAGTATACTCTTTAGATAAATACAAGTTCAAAAAAAAGGATATAATATCTTAAAACCATTTGTTAAATCAGCTGTAGGACACCTGTTGAGGCGAGTGAGGTCAACGAGCTTTATGTAAACAAAGGGTCAGCTACGCTAAAACAAACCAAAAATAAACAAATTAAAGGCGTAAATGATATAAATACATTGTGCAATGTTTCTTTAAAATAATCGATGACTTAACAGCTGCCAGTTGCATGCTTTAAATAGAGGTTGAACGATTGTCAACTACGGTTAAACAAAGATGGACTTCATTTATGTAAATTCTATAAAATTTTTAATTAAATAATTTAAAACAAACCTGTAAAACCTCCAGTCTAGTCAAATGACCAGACACACTGTAAATTAGTTCCTAAGAAATAAGTGCAGTGATCTTCAATACGTTTCTGTGATCTCTCGTACGAGCCAACGGCAGTTCTGAAATTTATTTCACGTAATATCGAAACATGGGTATCCAAGGATTCGTCTTCAAATAAGAAAGCTAAAAATACCATAATTTCATAGTAAACTTACATAATAAAGGGGAAAAAAGGCGAAAATACCAACCTTCATGATAGTTGAAAATCTAGAAATCCATGGTTTGGTAAATTTTCTGCATGTCCTTAGAAACGAAACAAAAACTTGAGTTGTTATTGGGGCGAGAAAGAAGCAACCCCTCGTCCAGATCGCTTCTGAAATATATAGAGAAATACAAAATAAGAAACGGAGATTTATATTTCCAGTACATTTAAATAATGGTTCAAGGCCAAATACAATAAGGTACCAGAAAAACAGCTTCAACTTACCAGCAATAAAGGTAAAATTTATCCTAAATAATAAGCAGTCACCTGAATGGTCGAAATCCGTTTGGGCATCCAAGGCCTATTTAGTTTATGCAGATCCAGTAAATGTGGCACTAAATCGTAAAACTGCCAGCTACCATATCTGGACCACAAGTGTCAAAAACTTAAAAACAGGTCTGCCAATTTAAAGTAAATAACGCGACACGGTAACTTTAGTGTGCCGGGAGTAATTTGAACTAAAATTAGAAACTTTAACTTTATTAAATTTGTCACTATTCACAAGGACACTGTTCAAAATTTGTTGTAGATTAAGTTAGTTTAAGTTAGAGCAGGGACATAGTTTAAGGAACGTTTCACTGTGAGTTGTCTCGTATGTGTAATAAATTCGACTTGTTGTTCCATCTATGTTTAATTGATACAACTAAAGCATACAAATTCATGTCAGCTGGAAATCTATAATACAGTAAAAGCAGAGACATCTAACTGTCAAATGACAAAATAATATTCATTCTGTTAAAGATCTCTAGCATTTCAAGATCCTTACTAATCAAATAAAAAAAATAAAACCAGCACAAAATGTAAACAATCTTTATTCAAAAGGTGTACGGCAGCAAATTAACAGGTAAGATATTTCTTCGATTGCAGAAAGGAACCCCCTAAGGTCCTGAAAGGTAAAAGAGTAATGATAGCAAACCTATGGTAAGTTTCACATTAGATTATCTTAAAGTCATACGCACTGTCGCTTATTGTTCTAACTGGTGGAAAGTCCAGCCCAGTGGCGGACTGATCGTGTGTTATAAAGTCGATAATTCAGAAAACTATATACGACTACTTTAGAAAATTAAATTCAAAATTTCAAAACTAAACAACTTAATTACTAGTGCATTCATAAAAATATATATCAATATAAAACTTAAATATCTAGACGTGCAAATATAAAATAAAATAAATAAATCTTAAATTTTAAAAACTAATAAAAAAAAACGGCCAATAGAAAATAAAAAAATCAAAATAAAATTAAATCCCCAAAGTCGCCTATCATTACATAATTTGGCACCACCAACGTGGGGCCCTAATAAAAAGCAAACCGCCCAATAGAAAATAAAAACTAAAAAAAATATATAAAAATTTTCCCATATCATTACAATATATCCAAATATAGAACTAAACAAATAAACTCGCTGATGTGATTTTCAGAACAAATTGTATTTCACAGCAGCAAAATAATTATTCTGGTGAAAATAAACAAAAGAGAAACTTCATTTCTTTGTTCATTTAATAAAATAAGTTTAAAATGATCAGTTTCCGGAAGTAGTTCATCCTATATGAGAAATAAGTTGGTGATGCGAAATGACATTCTGATATTTGTCAGGATCATTTACCACTCAAAGTGAAAAATTTACAAAAATTTAACATTCATATGTAACCTAAAATCCCAATTATTTGTTATTATTTTGCTGAATTTATTAAATAAAGTGGCTAATGATTTCTTTACAAATATATTTACCACAATTTGTGAGACAACTCGAAATACTATACCATGCATCAGTTTCTCAGCGCATTCGCCATATTTTAAAAAAATCTTTAAACGCAGGATTAACATGTTTTTCTTCCTGTTACAGATCGCCAACACACAGAAGTGACGCTGGTGGATCTTCTCAACACAACACTACTCCTGCCACCCCTACCAACGGTAACAGCATGATATCCTCGGCCGGCTCCGGTACCCCCACTGGTAACAACACGCTAGATCAACCCACGCCTCGTATGTTCGGTGATACGTTGCACTTGCACAGATCGTCCAATAATGCTAAACAGGTAGTGTAGATGTGCTAGACTCGCTAGTTTTAGTAGACGCTTTTTGCAGGAAATGTGAGCAGGAACACAGGATATGATTTATTATTCATGATATTTGGTAGGATGAAGTTTTCTTTGGTGTTGATTGTTTGTTAACTTATCTTTAGAAGAAGGTTCAGAAACCATTCAATAAATCATCAGCTTCATGACAGCCATAGAACCAAAATATTGTTGCAATATTTAGTAATAATCTTTAGGTTTTTTCGGAATTAATCTTTACTTAATCGAACTAAGCAGCTTATTTATATCTTTACTATTGTCATGGTTTAATGTACCTTACCTCCCAATATAGAGGGCTATTTGGAATAGGTCCCTTTGTCTCTAATTAAAATATATATGCATCTTGCAATTTTGAAACTTTCCAAAATATATCTTTTATTGGCTTCTTGGCTGCATATAAAACAAATATTACTCTTTTAAAGACTTTATGCTCAAAAAATGAATTACCAAAACCAAAAAAGAGGTTCAGCTAAAATGATTTATTTTTACTCAAGCAAGCTACTGTTACAGTTTGGCCCATTCCCTAATGGACACTCTGTGTAACAGATGGTGACAAGTGACGTAGTATTTCATCGTGACAATAGTTTAGGTATTATCATTGTGCTTTGTTGTATTATGTTTAGTTTCAATCACCTCCTTGACGAAACGGGCGTCGAGTCAAGTATGCAGTGTTTTGGTGTCGATGAAAACGAGGATGGAAACTACATACCTACAAGTTTGTGGGTGCACACAAATAAATGTTGCAATGTTCTGCAAGTTTCAATCAGTAAATCGTTTCGAACCTTCATGCATCCAATTTTGTTGTTATCGAAGATGTCGATTAAAAAATTATGTGCTCCTCCGATTATTCAATCGATTTATTGATTTCTTGACATTTAACTTAGTTGATGAAAGTATTGTGAGGTGGTGGAAACCATAGAGAAATCTGAACACCGGTATCATAAGAAAATAAAAGTTATTTCGACTGATGCAGCTGCAACAGATTTTAACATGATAATGGAAATATCACTACTTTCCACCTCCTCTTTGTGAAAATCAAATATTCTTTGTGTCACCTGGTGGAATATTAATTTCTGTATTTTGAATAAACATCTGTTTAAAATTGTAACAAATTGATTCATATAGTGGCATTCTACAAGTCGATTATGTTCTGCATTGAGAAGGCTTTTACTCTGAGCAACAATGTTATGATAGTTTTTTATTTGCCCTGCTTTTTAAATGTAGATGCACAACTATATTTAAGCAAATTTATTTTTTGAACATAATGAAGCAAACCTATGTTTTTTCCAGATTTAAAATATTCCCATAATTATGGGAGTTTCGAATTTTTCAACTTAAGGAAGTTTTATCTTAGATAAAATAGTAAATTTTCAAAAATTTTATTATAGAAACAGAATTTGAATTCACGTTTTAGACAAAGAAAAAGTATATTAGTTCACTTTTATAAGAAAATTTATATTAACACGAAAGGAAAATTAATTTGTATTATATGAATTAAATTCAACAGGAAAGATGAGTTCTCCTCTTCTCCCCAGATTTGGCTCAGGGAGTACTTTTAATATTGCATCTTCAGTGACCATACATTCATCTTCAACTTTTGGTCAGTAGAAGATTGGTTTTAAGGTATCTCTTTCTTCCTAGTGAACTTTATCTTTAATTCTTCTACTGTCACTTCTAGTATTTGCCCAACAAAGTGCTTCTTGGTCTTCTTTGTCGCAAATTCCACCAAAACCCACGTTCCCACTTTAATAGTCTGGTGAATGTTTATAAAATCCTCTTCGTGCTGTATTTCTTTTTCTTCAATACTATATCTCTTTCGCATATCTTCTAGAGTTTCGCTTAGTAAATTTATCATTTCACTGACATCACTTTCTTCAGATGATTCTGTGTCCCTTAGTATCACAGTTTTTGTCTTGGTTTTCTTTGATGCAGTTATTTTTTTCAAAATATCTTTTGTAGTAATACCCTCTGCCCCTGGAGCCATCTTGTTTTCTTTTTTTTCATTTCGAAATTTTTTTGTTTTATTTATTGCAGTAATAACTTAAAATGAACAAATAGACGCCTTTAAAAATTTCCAAAAATTATAAGCAATACGTCACAGCTGAAGGTCCAAAGGTTATTTTTCTGTGAGTTAAGTTTTTGTAGTTTTTTTTTAGTTTTTTCAAATACTAGATCAAATATTATGTTGAGATTTGGTACACTCGAATGTCTTACTGAATACAATTAATCAGATAAATTTAAGTCGACAGGCTCAATCCAGTGTTGTAAAATGGTTTAAGTTACTAACTTAAATAAAAAGAACACACGTCCAACAGACGTATTTTGAACAGGTAATAGTAGGTAATAATTTTATTTTCAATTTCTTTAAAATATTTGTCTTGTGTAATAGTTAACTGCGTTATTTTGATAAATTTTATTTAAAAAAAATGTATTTTTTTTATTAAGTTGTGGGGTCGCCCGTTAATAGATATTATCTCAAAAACTGAGTGCCTAATCGAAAAAACACAAGGACAAAGTATGATTTCATTTGCAGAATAAAAAAGTGAATAAAAAAATAATAATGAAGGGACGTTTTTTGTGATTTATGCCAGTAACGATTTTATTCCACTGGGTTGAGCCAGTCGACACAAACTCGCCTGTGTAATTATGTTCAATAAGACATTCGAGTGTTCCAAATCTCAACATAATATCTTATTTAGTTTTTGAAAAAAATTAAAAAAACTACAAAAATTTTTTTTTCAAAACCTTGTAGCTTGGTTAGGTAGCATTTTCGGAAAAACATTTGCAAGAATTTTCGTCTTATTTTGAATCAATGAATCTCCAGTTTTCGCTTATCGGTGATTTTATAACACCTGTATATGACCAAAAATCTTACCAAATAATTGTACTTATACGTATATTATTGTTGCTGGATTGGACACACTGACTTTAGTAATACTTTTCCTTAAATCGATCGATTCAGTTCCTGGTGAGACACCCATATATGGGACTATCTGATTTTGAATTTGATATACAGTGTGTCCACGTTAAGGACTGTACAATATTTATTTGTGGACCGATCTTAACCAAATTTTGTCGGAAAAATAGCACCAAAAAAACCATTCGCCCCTTCAAATGCAAAGCCACCTGGTGATACCAAAATAAATGGAAATAATCTAATCATATTATTAATTTTCTTATTGAAAAATTTTACTGACGAAAGTTATTCAGAATTGCCCAAAATTAAATCAGAAAATATTGAAATTTGAAAATATTGAAAATTGTAGATCCATAAATATAGTTTTAATGGGTTTTGCATTTTGAAAAGCGTACTGTGACAATTCTGTTTCATAAAATTGTCGCGGCATGCTTTTCAAATTGAAAAACCCATTAAAATAATATTTTTGGATTTACAATTTTCAATACCTACATATTTTCAAATTTCAATATTTTTTTAATTGGATCCCACTGAAGATTTACGCTTTTTGGGCAATTCTGAACAACTTTCGTTAGTAAAATTTTCTGACAAGAAAATTCCTAATATGATTCTTATAATGTGAGGAAATAGTCTCACGTAAATACGTGCTCCCTACTATAGTTAATTTTCAAGTACAAAGGAGTCATACAGGACTCAATCGTTTGACAGAAAAATAAATTAGGGAAAACAAGTGGGAAGCTTCCTCAAATACAATTTAATAACACCAGCTATTTTAAACATGAAAGGTGTAAAATGAAAGACACCTTGTTTAAAAATTAGGACAAATGAATAAAGCAAAACAATATGTTTTTTAATGAGCAATTAGGAGCTATATCAATTTTAAATGTTTTTCTCTTCCAAATATACTTAATGTTGAAAATAACTGTTTTTCATATCTTCAAGTTAATTGATAGCACATTTATATTGCTCCTTTTCAAAGTATTTAAGAATTTCTTTTTGTAATCTAGGCGCTTTCTTTTAAAAAGTGAAAATTTTGTAATAATAAATCTTGCAAAAATATATTCATTCTGCAGCAAATATTTGTCAGTGTTAAAATTACGTATCGATTCTCTTGAATAACCACAAGAAATTATAAAGCTTTCACTTGGCATTTTTATAATTTATTTGCTATACCACTGAAAATTAGATCTTTAAATTTAAGTAATATAGAATACACATGGAATAATAAGTTTTGTAACAGTTACTGGTGATCCTCCTTTTCTAATCATACCATTTGTTTTAGATTCGGCGGGCGATAGGTTCTAACAACATTCCCCCACCAGCATTGCCAGCCCCAGTCCCAACACCATCACTGCCATACCAGAAGACTGGTATTTCGCAATCGCAAAGTACCAATTTCTCAACGAAAGGCATGGACACCTCAACATTCCAATCCCCTTATTCCGCAGTAGGGATCAAAACATCCGCATCCTCGTTCAATTTCTCCACGCCACCTTCTGGCGCCTACTCAACCCATCCAGCACCTGCCAGATCAGAACGTCCAACGGCTGTAGCACCGCTGCCTCTTCATTTGCAAACGAAGGGCGGGAAAATAGGTAAGTGGCAATGTTTCGTGAAGAAGGAAAATTATTGGACTCAAACAAAAATTGTAAATGTAAAAAAAAACAATTAAAACGAATCTCAACGCATTCTATTTGGTCCAGTTCAGTTTCTCATCAATGATATCAATGCTGTAAAAAATTGTCTATCGGGGATATAAAACTTACACCACATACCTAACATTTCTTCTCCTTCTCTTAGCAAAAACGAAGGGCTTTTTATCCCTTCAACAAATTTAACAATTAGTTACTTTCCTGTTTAACTCTAAACAAAGAACCAAATACATATTTTTAAGGATGCGTCTCTATTAAACGAATCAAAATTGTAAAAATAATTTTTTTTATCAGATGTCCTCTCTGTGGTATGAGATATTAACTGCGACTTGGCACGTGTTGAACGACAATTCAGTGGACATAGAGCTAGTCCATTTTTATTGAAATATAAAGAAGCTGATTTACCAAACTTACGTACGAAAGAAAATGCTTCATTAAACCGTAAGAATGCTACAAAAACAATTTTGCATGAATTAATAGAATTTGGTAAATGTTTTCGTAAAAATATAATTTGTAGTAAGTATTACATTTAATGGAAGGGCGACCAATACTTTTAGACAATGTGCTCATTTTTGAAGGAGCGCATTTTGTTCATTGATCTCTTTTTTTCTGTAAACTTTTAATATGAAAAGTTTTATCTGTCGTCTTAATATTGCACATGTTTTCATGCATGCCAGATGCTCCCATTTGACACTTCATTACACAAAGTAGATGGATTAATATTGCATTTGTAAAATTTACAATACAGGAGAACTGGAGAATGGGAATCAAACTATTTTTAAACATTTTGTGGGATAATGAAATTTTTCGCCAAAATACATTAAAACGTTTTCAAATGAGCATGACAACACTTACATTCTGGGTTTACTAAAACCTTCTGTTGTAGAGAATTTTAAATTCCATTTTTATTCAATCAAGAATTTTTTAAATAATTAGAATAAGTTAAATAAACATTTATTTTTTTTGTCAAAACTGTTATTAAATTTTATAAAAAATACGATGAAAATTTTAAAACAGTTATTTTATAAAATACTGCTAAACCAGTACATTTTAACATAATACCACTACCACGGATTAAAATATGTTATTTTATTTTATTTAAAAAAAAATATATTTATCAACACATCATTGATTCTAAATACACTGTAACTCTTCCGACAAATATTTCCAATAACAGGAAAATTTGGTTAACGGGATTTTACTCTAGAATATCTCGATACATTATTGGAAGAGCTCTTGAACCCTCCCTGTATACCCGTAGTTTATAAAGCACACAAAAGAAATTAAAAGTTAAATTGTTTTTTTTTTATTTTCAGGCGGTCCTGTCGGCAATGTATCTCTGCACAGTAGCAACGATTCCGGATTCTCTAATGACCCGCCACCACAACCAGAAATTGATTATTCCGACGACGATTCAATCCCCGGACAAACGAAATTGCCCAGCCGGTAAGTTAGTTGCACGCCGTTCAGTGTGTGTTATTTACTTTTCGAGATAAGTGCAAATTTCCCTGGTCCGGTTAAGTACCTTTTTGGCGAACGACTCTTGTGGCTACTCAGAGAAAACAACCGAAGGGCACTCCACGAAATTCGTTAACGTTAAGGTGAAGCTCTAATGGTTATTTTGGAAATCTGATAATAGGGTTTTAAAAATCGGAGTGTATTGTCTGAAGGCTGAAGTGGCTCTGCAAAAAATATATTTATAATTTATGTTTCAGTATGTTTGTCGACTTTTAAGTGAAAATAATTTTACTTTCACGTAAAGCAGATGATATAATATTGCAAAATTACTAAATCCATTGCAGATTTTATTGCTGAAAAAAACATAATAATATGACCATTTTCTACGACAAGCGAAATACATCGGTATTAGTCATCTTTGATACGTAACAATCACTTTGCGTCTTTATTAAATAATAAATTTTTTTTAATAATGAAGAAGTCTGCAGGTAGCAGTACAACTCAGTTTTTTTATTTTTGCTGATATCCTTATTACTTGACAAGTTATTGGAACTGTAACTCGAACATGCAAATTCTTTAATATTACATTAAAAAGTAAGAAAGAAATTCATGTCAAGTTTAATTGGAATTTTTATTTATTTATTTCTTTTTTTTTGAAAAATAAGAAGACAATTCTTTGATTTCTTTGAAAGCAGAAACGTAGCTTGCTGAGAACAGTACAAGGTTGCTTCTTATTTTTTTTGTATCTCCAAACAGCCCAGTTACTTTTGATGTCAAACTCAATAAATATTGAAATTGTCCCTCATTTGTTAAATACACACTACAATCAAATTTATTAAAATCGTAAAGATTGTTTCAAAATTATTAACACCAGTTAATTTTTCGTTATTTCTTAAATTTTGACTTTTTTAAGCATATGAAAATGCAAATAACTATTTACAAGGCATGAAACTATGCTAACAATGCACGAAAATATGTTTCCAAAAAATGTTTTTGGTGTTCGTCTGTATCTAAATAAAAAATTATTAATAACAAATAGCCTTGCCTTCATTCTAAGGACTCGTTGCCTCACCTAGACGTGCAAATAATGCAGTGTGAAACCCCGGCCCCATTGGAACATGTTTCTCGATTTTCTGAATTTAATGTCAAAGATATAGAATTTGTTGGGAAGATGAGGCAAATTACTTAACTCAATCGTAGTAAATCTGGTGAACAGAAAATAAGCTAACACTTATATGCCATCCAAATTTCAAAATTTTGTGTTGTTTTGTTTACAAGATATACGAACGGATGGACAGACTGACTGTAAGGTGAAGTGAAAATGGCCAATTTTTTTTAAAATTCCGATTCATTAGCCTATATAGGGAACAGTTAATGCCTTTTGTAAGTGTCAATTATTGTGCAAAATTTGATGAATTTGAACTGTAACGTCATCTTGGGCTGCCCAATTGAAAAAACGAAATAATTTGAAATTCGTTAAATTTACATGCAGCTCTTCCCTTATGTTCATAAGTAACGCAAATTATTGTTTTCTTTATGAAAATAACCTAGAACTCATCACGTGTAGGTGACTGCGTATCAAGTTCCACCACCTTCTCTTTAAATTATTGCTTCATTTGTCTTGAAAAACTGACTCTAGAAACGATTCGTGATCTAATAAATCCATCTTTTGTGTCACTATATACCACAAACTGCCGCTGATGCTTGTATTACTGATTTAACGCAGCGTTCTACTGCCTGGACGTGACAAGGAAATTTTAAAATATCGATTGCGACCGGAACGTCTTGAATCATTTATTGAAGGTCATTATCAGGAATAGAAACTGTTAGAGGTGGTTCAGTAACTTTAATTGATTACCAGTCGATTGGGTCGATACAATCTTCAGCATCAAAAATCAACTAAATTTTAAACTGTAGAACTTTTGAGTGTTCCTCTTGTCTACATTTTAACAGTCTTCCTAATTCTCTTTCTGTTTTTCTAGTGTCAGCCAACATCAGTAATATATTTTCAAAGTGGCCAAAATACCCGATTCTGGATCTATAATCTTCTGTATCTCTTCTGGTAAGAATCGAGATGCCATGTTGACATAGAGGTCTCGCTTTAATCTCAAACCATGTCAGGACGTAAACTCTAATGATGTGTTTGGCTAAAACTATTAAATTTTCTGATGGATTGTTTGTTGACATAAAGCCGTAGTATTCGATTGGTTGTCATTAATCATTTGAATTTTTCCTGGTTCCCTCTATGGTAAAAGTAAAGATATGTTACCTTTAGAAATTCCATGGCAAATTTCTAGAGGTATTGTTGATCGGTACTGAGTTCTTCAAGATTGATTCTCCACGAAGATACTTCTATTTTTTTTTTTAAATTTGTAACGGGCATACACAATTTTCTAGTTGCTTTCCAATTTCGCCACTGTATCCTTTGGGTCTACTAGTTTTCCATCCAAATGTTGCAATAAATGGCAGCTCATTTGCATGTAGCAAACAAATGAACAATTGTAAAGATCGTCCCAAAGAATCCTCAAGTTGCCTTATGATCCCATATTTAAACATGTGTTTCATCGCACCCAGCAGCTTGTAATTTAGAAAGGTCATCAATTTCTTGTAAGAAATTCAAGATGCATGTCTTAACATTCTATGAACTGCCAGATATAGGAGTTACATGGCCAAAATATATGGATTCCAGTTCTGTTCCTCAGTTATTGTCGTCAATACATTTTGTCCTTCTTTTTCTGACGAAACTTTTGTTCCATCAAAGTATATATCACAAACAAATGAAGCCTCCTCCTTATTTTTGTTCTTAAGGTCACTCAAAGTTTTTATTCTTTTCCGTCTTATTTTACTGCGATTGATTATTTTATATGGTTCTGCTTCGTTTAAAATTCCCAAATCATTCAATGCTGCGTTCACGAGAATTGCAGCCGATCTATCGGAGACCCCTGGTCTATCACAATCTTGTGTTAAACTTGGGAGTTTCATCTCATTTGGGATGTTGATGGATAGTTAATGTTAACGCTTCTTGTAGAAAACTCAGGTTCAATATCTATTGAGGAATATGATGAGTAGCTTAAAGTTTCCTCCAAAGTAGACGATGACAATTGCTGGCAAGTTCCTTTATCTTATTTTTCTTGATGTTCATTTATTTGTTTCTTTTTTCACGCTTTCACCTTACGATTTAGTCTTTTTTGAAGAATTCTGGTGGTTTCCTGGTCAGCAGTTCCTTTTCGCATAGTTTTTTTTATAAATAATTGATCATTTTTTGTAACTATTTATTGTTATTTATGGTTATTATGTATGTGGCTAGTTAGGTGCAAAAGCCAAATATTTAAGGCCATTAGATAGTCAAAAATCAAATGCGATTTTGGTGAGATTTGGTAGCACAAATAAGATCAGTGGAAGGCAACTTTTCAGCTGTATCAAAATCAAAAAAAAAAATTCGCTTCACCCTAAGGGACAGGTGCAGGCGGTTGAAAAGATGAATCCTTCCTTCATGGACGGATATTTTAATATTGTGTTCAGAAAGCGATGACTAACACATAAAACGGTTCAAACATGAATTTTGCTCTATATTTGACATTAACAACTTATGAAACTCGCTGGAAAATGCAATGTTCACTTCTGCTAAGAGTAAAAAATGTTGAAGTTAGAAAAGTATATTTTTCTTTGTTTTCATAATTTACAAAAGCATTATAAAAGCAAAGGACCATTAAGGAAAACTAAAATAATATTTTGTTACATTGGTATCACAAACGAAAACAAGCTTCATCGCAGAATGTTATTTCATCCTTGGTGTCAATTTTTTTATTTGTTGAAACAATGACAGAACCCATTTTGACACAAATATTTTATTTTTGCCAGACCTATTTGACGGACAGTTGCAACAAATTAATGGAATACACTTAAAAACAAATCACTGATAGATTATGAAATCTATTTAATTTTTGCAACTTTGTGTACTCACATATTGACGCAAAGCAAAAAAAAATTAAATATTTAGCCACTGTGTATTTTGTTAAGCGTCTTTACTCAAACAAAGTATTTTCAGTCACGAAGAGCTATAACAAATGTCTATATATTTCCCAAAAGATTAGAGTATCTGAGGGCGCGACTATATATCCTTGACAAAGTAAACACGCAAAATCAAATTCACGACCAAATTCCTATAATAATATATTTTTTTTGTTATTGACCATGTACGCCAGACCAGTGGAATTTGCATTTGTCCAGCATGCCTTGTGTGTAATTCTATTGCATGTTGTGGGATAGCGATTTACAGTTAGGCCTTTTACTTCGTTAAATTGCGTTCGACTGAAATGCAGTTTAGATTTCAATTTTCTTTCTGCTCGACAAGCAGGTTTCTTCTATATGTGTTACTAGTTTAATGGTATATTACAGACGTAACATGTAACAGATATTTTTCTAAACATTGTTATGGTATAGATTGATTGGATCAGATTAAAATAGATTTATTTGAAATATCAAAGATGTATGTATACTTCAGACTCTGCTAAGAATAAACAAATCAAAACAAAAAACTTTAAAAATATAAAATAATAATTAAACAGAAGTCTGTTATATAATATTGCTTAGGAAAATTTTATAAAACTAAAGCTGTGTTATTTCTAGATTCTTCAATAACAGCGAAACTGACATGAGATTTGATACTTCGCCCTATGGAAGTAATTTCTCGAGATATTCATCAGATATGCATTACTGAATATTTTATGTGAAAACGTCAAACAATTTTGATATATTAACGCATTAAAGCAGAAACGTAGGGCATATAATTGAGTTACATATTACATATACGAAAGAATACGTTTCAGATGAATTAACAACTTCTACAACGTAATTTGATACGAACGTCTCACATCTTGCTGTAATGTTTGAGGAACCTGTTAGATCCATTATAAAATGGTGATTTTTACTTATTAAATCGAAAGGTGATTAAAAGACTTAATTATTTACAGATGACCTCAATATTAGCTAATTAAATCAAAGCAAAAAAACTTGGCATATTTTTTCGAGGGTTGATAGAATTTCTAAAAATTGAAAAATATTCCTTGAACTCTATTTACACAACAAAGGCATGATACCGATTTTTAATATGAGATAACTTGTATTTCAATTCTTCTGAAACAGTATTCTTCAAAACCTATCTAAGTACATTTCTAAAAATCAAAACCACTGCATGAATAGTGTAAATATCCTATTTATACACAATATACCGCTTGATTTAAAAATAACGCACCAACTTTGAAATATACAGCCTAACTTGTAGTCGCTATCTCACACACAAGCTTTTTGTTTTTATTACGTTTTCATTAATATTATCATTTACGATGTAGAAGAAGAGTAAAAAAAGAGCTTAACGGAGATACTAACAACAACACCATGAATAAAAAACCGACGAACAGCATGAGGAAATCTAATAATATAAAGCCATCCAGGAGCCATGGCAATTTAAACGAAAATCGCTTCTACATGTCTGACGACCCAGAGGTTCTAACTAAAGAAAGAAAGAATCTAGTAAAGAGAACCAAATCGTTTTGGAAATTTGGCAAAAATACCTCCGACAATGAAATACTGGAAGGAATGGCACTTTGGAAGCATAGAGATCTAGTAGACGTTAATAACGAGAAACCTAAAATGAGAAAGAAAATAAACACTCAGGAAAGGATACGAAGACCAAGCCGTGATAAATCCAATGACTCCGACCGAACAATAAACAACAATAACACGAAAGATAGCGTCATTGGGGAAAAACAGAAAGATAGGAAAAAATCAAAAGAGGTCAGGCACACTAAAAGCTTTAATGATAAATCAAAGCAAAACCCCTCCTCCAGAAAAACGTCAAACCTTGAAAAGGATGACTTTGAAAATTCTTTTACAAAAACCAAAAAGCCCACCAACTTAGATCACCAGTTTTATGATGACGATGGTGACGGTTTGATGTTAAAAACAGTGAACAGGAAGAATATACTGCAGCAATATACGAACGATACGTCTGGTACAGATTCTGAGGAGGAATCTGACATGACCAGCGATGATCCATACGACTCTATCGTAGTGGACGACCAGAAAGTTAATAAAAACGAAAGTCAGTTCCCTAACGTAGCTGAGTTAGGTAAGAAATTGGAAAAGCTCTCAAAAACTAGCAAATATTCTCCCAATAAGGACAACAATCTGAACAATCAAACCAGAAACACAGTACAGGAGAAAAATATTATAAACATGAGATTGGAGAGAAACAATTCCGTTAAGAAAGTTAATCCGGAGGATGAAAACGACGACATTATTCAATATCAGGATAAAAGACATACCAACAGTTTTAAAACGTTCGGCATTGAAGTGCAGGATAACGACAATGGAGAAAAGGAGAGGGTAGATAACGACAGATATTATTCCCAAAATCACAATAAACGAAGTAATGAAACAACCACCCAAGAAAAGCGGCGCTTTTACGCCGAAGCCAATAACAGAAACAATTCCATTGATAGGCGGGGACGGCCGAGCTATGAAAGCATAGATTCCGACAGAGATAACAGGATTATGACAAACAACCGACGATCCCGTACGGACTCTGATAAGCGAGACAAGATGAAGTACTACGATTCGCCAAATGACGAGCTCTCCGATGCCGTGGAAAACAGGCAGTTTCTACCGAGAACTAAACTAACTAAAACTAACAGCAATAATTCTTCGCAAAGCAAGTACGAGCAAGATATCGGACTAATGGAGTACGGCGAAACGTTGCAAAGGAGGCTGAAAAATCCTGAGTATAACTCAAAGTTTGATGAAAAATCGCCGCATAATGGAAACATGTACGGACCCTGGTATGACCTCTGGGGGCTGGACTCAACAGCCACCTCACCGAGGAAATAAATAGCAAAGTCGATTTGTCTTTAAGTCTGCGACTTATATATTAGCTTTGTTTGTCATCAGCCACTAGTGTACACTTTTTTACACTTTTTGCCAATAAGTCGTTTGTTATAATTTAGTGCAGACAGTGCTAGCCGTTTGGTATACCAGTATAGTGTACACTTTCTTGCACTTTTGACACTGACTCCTGAGGAGGTGTAACGAGTGTCGATAGTGCAGCGCAGGCACCTGAGTTGAAGTTTGACGCTGTTCGCGGCTGTTCTGTGGTTTGAAGTTTGAGATTTACTGAAACGGGTTGTCTGACAGAGGTATGAATTGAAATAATGTGATTTTGTCACAGTTATTTAATGATGAGAGTGAAGATACTGGTAGTGAATCTATTATTGCTATTATTTATAGGTTATGTTGATTTTCTGACAAGAGTACGTACACTCTTAAAGTTGTTTGTTATAGAATTACACATCTGCACTAGTTAACATTTTGTACACTTTTAAACCTACACTTTTCTGCACTACACTTTGATGACAAACAAAGCTATTGTTATCACGAAGTTAATGTTTGTAATTGGTATATATTTTGTTACATAAAGTTGTACGTGTACCAGTAATATTATGAGAAAGAAATTCCAAAGGGCAAATTAAAGGTACAAACTAACGTCCAAAATCAAGAGCAGCGGTGTACACAGCTTGCAACTTGAAAAGAAAACCCAGCAGAATATTACAGTAAACCAGCCTTACTGAGGTCGCTGCTCTGGACATCGCTTGATTCCCCACTTGAAATATTGCCTTTCATTATAGCTGCCTTAATTTTTCGCAAGGGATTGCGTCTGTTTGTCTCAAGATAACGAACCCAATTCGGCCATTGCTTTTTATTGTTTTAAATAAAGATGTTGCACTTGCTGGTTAACAATGTGCTAAACAGTTTTTAAGTTGCAGATTTAAAGGATGTAGATATATCCCTCTCTGTGCATGTGCCATTATATTTTGCTTGCCTAATTTATTCATGTCCTTTAATGCATGCTGCTTGTATATTCTAAAAACATCTTAAAAATCTGGTGTTGGTTCTTTGCAGGTCTAACAATTTCGCAACTATAAAACTTCGGAAAACTAATCCTAGCACTGATAGGGCCGCTTCACTTATCCTAGAGTAAATCACATACCTTAAATAAGAGCACCTAGTTTTAAAAACTAATTATTACACTGTTAATAATGTTTGTGACATTATTTTTATACATTACAATTATCCATATTTGTCAATATTTATACTAGTCTAATTAGTTATTACGATCATATTTCGTAGGTAAACACTGATCTAGGGGTGTTAATTCAGAATTTTGTTAATAAAAATGAATATGCTCAGAATATTTTGATATTATTAACGTTGTATATCTTGTGAATATTTTTTAATGTTAAGCCTAAAATAGTCTTTAAATCTTAGCTTTCTTTTTATCCTCTTACATATTTGTATATATTTTCTTCATGGTGGTTGGGAATGGTGCAATACATATATCACTAAATACATACAAACTTACTACTGTATTTGCTTTAAGTTTCTGTTAATCAAAAACTGGCCCCGAAACATGAACTAGAAATTTTGAAATCGCACTTAGGAAATAATCGAGTGATCGTGCGAAACGGTAAGAGAAAAGTGCGCAAGTGTAACTTTTGAGACTGTGATAAGTATTTTTTTAAGGTGTTTTAACTGTTGCAATTATACTAGTAAGTTTGGTTAAATTTGTACATAATCAATATTGTACATAGTGCTAACATTTTTTAAACTGTTACAAATTATTGTAAAAATAATCAAAATATATTTAAGTTATTGATATATCCATATCCTAATACCTATCATATAATTACTTAGTCTCTCCATGCACTTGTGAATACTTTGTTTTTCTAGCTAGATTTTGTTATTCGACATGCATGGATAGACTTTTATTTTTGAGCATGCAGAAAAAGGGCACGTAATTCGAGTAATGAGTTTTGACACCACAAAACTACTGAATTATTTTAAAATGCGACTATCAATCTTTATTTACTGCCCAGTACCTATGTATACTTTCTTACAAGTTTATTAGTATTATGTACTATTTCAACCCGTCCATTTTGTTATAAATGAACATTGTTGTAATCAAAATAAGCATTGTAATATCTAGTACCTATAAATATCGTACCTCGTACTCATAAGGCAGAGGTTTAGCGTAATCTGTACCTATATATAAAATAGCCCATTAAAGAAAACAATAATGGTTAGTGGAATAATTGTTGTTGTCGACCTTACACGCTGTAACTGATATTTTGTTTTGTATAGGTATAGCAAATTTATTGTTAAGTATATTGTATATCATTTTAATATAATTAAAATTTATATTGTTTATATTGTTTGTTTTATTGCAATTCATCCCATCAACCCATAATGGTAAAAACAGCAATTATGGAAATTTATTTAAAAATATATATAGAAACTAAACTCATTTCTTCAGATGAATTTTCGATCATGTTACGAAAATAGTATATAACTAATAAATATGATTTTCAAGTACTACAATGATTATAACTGTTGATCATAATAATGAATAATCCAGTCAATAAATTCAAGAACGCGACCATTGTTTTTTATCAAAATAATACATCTCTGCATAGTTATGAACAAAAAAGAGTGATTAATACAATACTCAAATAGTTTTAAATTTGGTATGTTTTAATATAAAACTGTTGTAAATAAAAAAAATCAACCTAATGGGTGATTAGACGTAAAATATGGCCTGAGTAACCACCGTAGGTCGCCGTACGTGCTCTTAAAACTTTCCTCTGCCTGCATTTTTAATATCCCGACTCCTGAAATACTTTCAGACTAAGCTAATTTACTTTACGTCGCTTTACGATTTACGGTGCCTTCAAAATGTCGACAACATGTACTTTTACTTTTTTATTTAGCATATCTTTTACTCCTCAATTAACTTTTTTTGGTAGCGTCGATCTTTACGGTGGATAAATTTGTTTTAGGTAATAAGAATCATTTTAAAACTATACATAATAAATTGTAGATTTTACAAGAGTTCTCTAATCCTTAATTAGAAGAATATGTTATATTGTTTCAACTTTTCTTGTGCCGAATGAATCGATTTCCGCTGCTGGGACCAGTCATCGACGTTAGGAGACGAGTTACCTCCAATATGAAAATTTTCCTAAACCTACTACACCAGTCACATTATTGGGGTCCGCTTGTCGAAAAAATCCAAGGGATCTGAAATTTTACAATATATCTTTATTTTGACCTTAAAAGCAAGGTCTCAAAAATCCGCACCGATATCGCGCTTGAGTTTTTAATTATTCAAGATCAAAAGTTACAAGAATCAGTTTTTCACAAATAATATCTTGCTTAAAACTATGAAATTCTCTACAAGAAATGGCGTTTTTTTGCAAAACACAATATATTTAAAATGCCTTAGTATGAATATTTTTTATTGAAATGCGCTGTACACATTTTATTTATAGTTATTTTAATAGTAAGTACTTCGAGGTTATATTTGCAAAAATCATGGACATTTTACTGAACATATAAAATTTACTAGAGTTGAATTTAGAAAATGTGAAATTGAAACTACATCTCTCGACAACTATTTTCGTCAGAATTATCAGAGAACAAGCAGATATTAAACTGCAAAATTGGCAAATTTCAGTGACAACCCATTAGAGCTTGAAAACGGTACAGCAGCGCATTAATCCGACAATGTGTAAATTGAGAAACCATGTAATTACCGCTAGAATTAAGCGGTAAATTAAACAGCAACTGATAATTAAGGTTTTATAATCAGTGCCTGGATATTCAGGAATTACAAAAATGGGATATTTCCAACATACTTTATTAATAATCTTTGTCTATGTCCTTGTATATAGTACGAGTATATACGGTAAACAAAACACTTTGCCACTTTGGTAGTAGCGATATTTAACATACTCACAACCTAATCATACACAATTCCAACATAGCCTACACTATTTCGAAAAATGGTGACAGTCAAAGTGTTACAAAGTTGGTAGAAATGCTGCTTAATAATATAGTTAAATAAGGATTTTTGGTCAGAAAAATTCCTACAAAGTTGAATTTTTGTATACAAGTACGTTTCGATATTACAAATAAGTATATGACAAAATCCTAAAAATATCACTATGGCAATTCAAGATATTAAAAGTAATAGGTCAGCAAAACTGGTTTTTCGCAAAAAAACTCGCCTCCTATCGTACGTCGATAAGGATTATTACGAAAGTTAAACAAAATATTATTATCTATAAGATTGGTTATACGCATTTTTTCTATAAGTTTAACCCTTTTCGAGATATAGCACGGAGAAGGGGTAACGATAAATTCGTGTACGCCGGGATAAAAAATAACAAATTATTGCATACGTTTCCGCACCACCTACGAGATAGAATGCAAAACGCATGGTATCATTTTTCATTATTTAAATGTCTGAAGAAAAATCACTGCAGCTTCTTAGTGACTGACGTCAGAAGATATACTCGGTCTACCCTTGAGTACATAAATAGCAGTAGAAATTTTTGTTCTCATTATTCTTCTTCGTCATCTTCAATTTCCGATTATCCAAGTTCATTCTCTGGGTCGTCCTGATCATTGTTAATTTAAGTTTCATTTGATGGTAAAATGTCGATACAATCAAATTCACATCTTCATGAAAATCATTTGATTCTAATAATTTTTTCAGAGGAATTAAGATATAATTCTCCACAACACAATAATTGCAGACGGTTGTATTTAGAAGTTCGTCAGGTGCTGGTGGCAATAAAGTTGTTCTTGAAAACCCATCCCCATTGCTCAGGTTGTAGATTATTTCCTAACCAAACTTGAACTCGATAATAAACGCGATGGAGATGCTGTTGAGATGCTGTTGAGCTGCTGCGTCCGTAGGTGGAAGAGATGACAATTTCACCGGGCTGTTGAACCTTGTTGATCTAACGAATATAACAGTCTTGCCGAGCTGTTTTACTATTATAACAAGATATTTATTTTATACATTGATAACCAGTTTTCTCTATAACATGGTTCCTTCAATATATCAATACTGGGATTAATTAGTCTCTAGACATAACCACTACCCACAAAATATAGTGCGAGCCCTCATTACTTATAGCTAGGTGTCTTACTCCTTTACTGATTGTAGATCAACCACCTGTATTATTGAACACTGATCTCACTCACAAAACGTGTCGTGTATTAATAAGCACTTAGACCGGTTTATTCCATATTTTCTGATTAATGAAATTGCCAACTATACTGTCAATAAAACGAAATATTCTAAAAACACTTAATACTATTTACTTACAAATGAAAACGTAAAAAGGTGAAAAACAAAACAGTAAATGGAAAATACGGGAATAAGTCCCAGTACAAAATGAACTATTAAAATGGAACAATAGACTTATTATAACTTAGAACGCTAGTTGGCAGTGGCAAAAGTGGATATCTAGTTTAACGCATGGACATTTACATGGGTTCAAAAATATCTCGCACACCACGGTTAAGCTATTATCACTAGGATTTCCAGAAAATAGACAAACGTTCTGGAATCCTCGACTAGTGGAAAATGGACAGACGTCCACTGATTCAATTTACAATACAAACAAAAATGAATGAATGACTCTACATATACAAACAAACAAAATCAGAAAACACAGAACAATCACTACACTATCTTTACTTATTTATTTCTTACTCGCGAAATTAGAAACGATGTTGCTAGTCGAAAAACTAAACGAAAAGTAATTTCATAAAGTTTCAGGATTTAGCACATCAGGTTCGAACCATCGCTTGAGAGGCTGTTGACTTGCGGGGGTTAGCTAAGTTAAAATAATTGACCAATTGAAACCCGCCCCGCCTCTGACAATCCTACTTAGAATAGGGTTGACCTGCGTGTGCTCTGCCAACTTACGGTGAAAAATTATTCTTATGGCACATGCCTTGGCCACGTTAATAATTTACCATGCTTTAAATATTACTTAATTAACCTAATTATGATACATATTCATTTCATATTAAACTATTTCTATATAGCACCTGCATTCGCAAGTCGAGCTGAGGGAAACCCATTCTCAATATTCATTCCTGTAATTCCATTTCGGGACAAAACCTAGCTCAGGTGTATATAGATTCCTACCTATTTTATAATAATAATAATAATAATAATAAAAACTTTATTGCTGTTGATCTTACAAAAGAAAGACATTAGCATTGTCAAGGTATTACAAAGTTGTAAAAATTTTAAAAAATTTGGACAATATAAAAAGAAAAGAAAAAGCCTAAAAATATATAATATATAATAAGTACACGTATTTAAAATTTATGGGAGAGCAGAAGCATTTAAAAATTCACTGAGACAATAAAATGCCTGTTCAATTAAGTATGTTTTTAGATGTTTCTTAAATAAATTAATTGGATGTAAAGACTTCAATTCACCAGGCAGAGCATTGTAGGCTTTGATGGCATTATAATATGGACCTTTTTCATAAAAACTATGCAAATGGGTTGGTACTCTGAGATCAGGTCCATGTCTTGTTGTCATCATGGTGTATATATCATTATTTTTTATGAATTCACTAGGGTTTTTTTTACAAATAAAACTAGTTTATAGATATAAAGGGATGGGACGGTAAGTATAGACAATTCTTTAAAGAGCGGTTTACATGAATGTCGTCGACATACCTTCAACATACTTCTGATTATGCGTTTTTGTGCAATAAATACTTTCTGCCAATATTGTGATGAACCCCAAAATATTATTGCGTACTTTGTACATATGCAAAATAGAGCATTCTTAAGCAGTCTAATGTGAGTTGATCTCTCATAAATCTTATTAGATAGCATGACGAATTCAATCTCGATAGCAAAGTATTAGAATAAGATTCCCAATTTAACTTACTGTCTAGTGTTACACCAAGAAACTTTACTTCGTCCGTCTGTATGATAGACAAACCTTTTAATTGAACATACAATGAGAAGTCAAGGTTAATGGTCGGAGAGAACAGAACGAGGGTAGTTTTACTTTCGTTTAACGTTAATCCATTAGAACAGCAATACTCTGACATATTTGATGATATTGTGTTGAGTTTACTAGCACAAAGAGCTGTAGATAGTTCAGCTACCACACACGAGTTATCATCAGCATATTGATATACAGAGTCTATGTTCAAATAGTCTTTTAAGTCATTAATATATATAATGAATAACAGCGGCCCCAGTATCGATCCTTGAGGTACACCTTGTCGTATAATAATTTTATTGGAAAAAAAGGTTTGTAGTACTCCGTTCTTAAAAGTTGTTATTGTAGTGACCTGATATCTATTTGTGAGATACGACTGAAGCAATTTATTGCATGTTAATATTACGCACATTACATAGAATGGAATATCTCCTGAATTACCTACCTTACTTCTGTTATTCAAAATACTCTGTAGATAAGAGATAGACACCGAGATATGATTCCTGTTGTCGGTTTATGACCTTTACTCGCGTATTCGATTGGTTCACTACTCCCGGTTGGTTGATTACGCGTCTTCCATGAAATACCCAAATAAACCCATTACCGAATTGCCTGTACTATAGATCCTCCGTGACTCTCAACATATTTCAAGCAGGTGGTACCGATTTTGCTGTACCCTTAGGTTTTTCCAAAGAAATAGCTCTTAAACTTACAATTGTCGAATATCCCTGGACCTCAGCAAATTTGTCTTATAAAAGTTATGGCTCTTCTGTGATGGTATATATTAACTGCAGGTGGTAGACATATTTTATAAATTGGGTCCGACACTTTTACAATATTCTACAAGGATGTTTTTAAAAGAAATGCCCCTTTTGCAAATCCACGATCTGTCACGTATTCTTTACGATACTTTAACTTTAACTAAAAGAAACCATACCGGGTGTTATCTCCTTCCTCGTTTACATACGATGTACATTTGTTACACAAAGCTGATTTTCCTGTAAACATCAATAGATGTTTCTGTTTGTGGAGCACCATCCAGTAGAAAACGCATTTCATTATCAATAACTGTATTGGGAGAGATATATTTTTTTTGAAATACTTGGGCTAATTGGTGCAAATCAGAGCGTATACAGGAAAGTACGCTCGTAGAAAAACATTATTGTTGTGTTCGACGGCTATTCTGATAATGGCAAAAACATAAAGACAATAGAGCAGCAGAGGCGAACCGTTGCTATTTCATATTCTTACGAGGTTCGTTTCAATGAAAGTATAAAAGTGCCAATCAGTCAAGAAAAGTTTTTGTCCAACCGATCCAATAAGAACAAGTTTCCAACAAAACAAGGAACGGATGATGCTGAGGTTTTAATCATTGAGACAGCTAGCGAAACATCAATACAAAAGACAATTGTCATCGTTGGAGATGTAGATCTCTCGGTACTCCTAATAGGATGAACTCAATCGAGCCAAAACATTGTTTTCAAGAAACTCGGTAAGGGAAATGTTCAAATACGAATGTATTCGTCTGAAAGCTTTGACAATTACCTCAGTTGCAAAAACCCTGGCAAAAACCTATTATTCCTACATTTGAGACACAACTTTGGCCCTCTTTAATAAAGCGAAACTTCAAGCTTAGAAAATGTTTGAGAAACGCTCTGATTTGCACCAATTAACCCAAGTATTTCAACAGGAAAAACCTCTCGCAATACAGTTATTGATAATGGACTGATTTTCTTCTGGCGATGTATGATGCTTCACAAACGGAAACATCTATTGATGTTTACAGGTAAATCAGCGTCGCTAGATCAACAAGGCTAAAAACGTAGCAGCTCAACAGCATCTCCATCGTGTTTACTATCAAATAATCTACAACCTGAGCAATGGAGATGGGTTTTCAAGAATAACTTGGAGTTAATTTAAACGTTATTGCCACCTGCACCGGACGAACTTCTAAATACAACCTTCTGCAATTGTCGAAATGGTTGCGGCACACACTGCGGTTGCAGAAAAGTAGGTTTGCAATGCTCCATGGTTTGTAGTAATTGTCGTGGAGAAGTATATTATTATCTTAATTCCTCTGAAAATTTTTTTTGAATCAAATGATTTTGATGAAGAATATGAATTTGATTGTACCGACATTTTCCCATCAAATGAAACTAAAACTAACAATGATGAAGACGACCCAGATATTGAACTTGGCTAATCGAAAATTGAAGATGATGAAGAAGAATAATTAGAACAAAAAGAACAAAAAGAATTTTGTCAAGGCTGGGAAAATCACAACAGTTGCAAATAAAACCATTCTTGATTATTTTTTCAACAAATTTTCATTATATTTTCATATTTGAGTCGGTTACCGGAGATCACACGGTTAATCAGCAATAATACTATTTCAAAGTCAGAAACTGAAGTAATGGTGGTAGAAGACTTGAGATGAAAAGGCTGCACCAATGGAAAAACTAATGGACCAATTTTTCACCAACACAATACTCCAACTCAAAAATTAAAAACTTAACTTTATTTCCGTGAACCAGTTTTTGTCAGATTGCTATATTAAAGCATCAGCTGTATTCTCCAAAATTGTTACCTGCAAGTTGATTTCATTCTTAAATATTAAAAAAGTTTTTATTTAAATCAATTTGAATAGGCTATCAACTATCTAGCAACTGAAGCTATAATACTGATTCTTGCAATAGAAAATTCATCTAAAGCGACGTAATGAAAACGGGGTTCATACCCAAGGGCATAAAAGTGAAGTTGGAAGATTTTTGCAATAATTAACCCATATTCATCACACCAGCCCACCTCCCAGTTTTCATATCATGCGTGTTTACTAAGTGATCTATTTACATAATACATTGTACATAAACGTAACCAAACATTCATATTGTTCAAAAGGTATAACTATAAACCGCTTGCAAGGGACCGCAGCAATGTTGCAAGACGCATTTAATTAATTTGCGATCCACAATTCTGCTCCAATGGACACTTTATGATGATTTAAACTATTGCAGGCATTTCGCAATTAACCTTTGAGACGTGCCGTATTATCATATAAAAATTGTTCGATATTGCTTTGTACTGTGTACTATGCAAAATTTTTAAAATAGTTGAAATTCCACGAACACGAGGTAAAGCAGTAAGAAAGCTGGGAATATTACATAATACACGATTTTCCTGCAGCGAAAAATATATTTGTGGAAAATTTAGGAGACGTTATAAAGGCTGGTCCTTTGGGGAAACGTTTGATAAATATTTATTGAAACCGTACAAAATTCTTGCTAGCGGCTTGCTGTTCTAGACAATGAAAGCCTTAGAGCTAAAACAAAGTCCGACAAAGACTCGCTTGAGTTATTAGGTTATTGTATTTTAATACTGAATGATTTTAAACATTATGAATAATTGTAATAATAAACTGACTACTTAAAATTTGCTGCTTTTGTAGTCGAAGTTGAAGCTGTAATATTTCTATTATTACGTGTTTCCACCACTTGGTAAACACCCCAGGCGTGGATTCAATAACTGCAACAAAATTAACACCAAACCACTAATTTATTATCTCATTAATTACTCAGTAATTAGTCAGTTAAACTAGAGCATTAATTACTACTTTTAACCATTATTATTCACTACTTGTCACTGTACTAGTGTTCGTTTTTTTCTGTTCAGTTCACTTTCCAATATTCAACTGTAATATATTCCACTTTTATAAAATTGTATTTCAAATAATGATTTAATTATTTTTGTAAACACCTTAATGCAACAAAAGTATCCTTATTAACAAACAAAGGGAATTTGCCAATTAAAATAATTCATTTGGTTTATCAATGACAAAAATGACCGAAATAAAACCCTACTTATCATTATTTTATATATTTACTAGGTACCTAATTTGGTTTATAAAATAATTTACAAGAATGTTTTGGCGGTACAATTTGCAGAAGAGAGCTATCATCCCACATATAAAATTTCCGAGGCTGACGAAATTAATGCAGATATTATAAATTTTCCGGCTAAACCAGCGCTGCAGTTTTACATTTTCATCCACCGTCAGCTATTGTTCCAGAGGGTAACCCATTCAACCCTTAATACCAACAAGAAATATGGTAATTCTAACATCTACTCTCAGATAATAGCCGTGGGTGTGTACTTTTCGCGAGTTAGACGTTCTTGTTTGTGTCTAACTGCTGGAATTGCACAAACATTTTATACGTACAGAGGATTAAGTTGTAAACCTATGCTTTCCAGCAATAACAATTAAACGACACGCTATAATTCACCCCTAACAACTGGAGGCAATTTCTAAGGGAACTCCACTAAAAATAAATCCATTTTGATGGGAAGAGAGGCGGCATACTATTTATTCTAATCAGATAATTAGATTAGATTAAATAAATTAAATAAATGCTACATAAAACTTTGTTACCTAAAACTTAGTTAGTATACCACCTGGCCTTCATTAGCCTAAAAAATATTGTGGAAAATTTAGGTATTGTTGCCACAGATTAAATATTCAACATCGTTGCATGTACCCCTTACATGGCTTCTTCTATACGTGTATCTATATTGATTGCAATAACAGCAAATTTTTTATATACAGGGTGCGATAAAATTTATTTTGAGCAATAAAACGAAAAATAATGTCATATACATTTGGGAAGAACAGATATGAATCGATAAAGCTGTCTGCTTGGACTAATTTGTGGGTTTAATTGTGGAAATGGTGGGGGTTTACCATGATCCGTGGTGGTATAGCGCGTGCTGGCAATCAAGAGTAGGAGCAAATAATAAATATTTAATTTCGTAATTTAATTTCGTAAGGTGAACAGGGAAGTTTTCTCCTTCCTGACCACAACGATTTAGACCATACGCTGGGGCTACATAACCACCATGAACAGGACATTGAAATGTTTTTCCAACGCATGATAAATCCAGGTTTTGAAATATTCTCACTGGGGCCTGGGGGTTACCACCATGAACAGGATATTGTAAGGCCCAGCCGGTGAATGTTTCATCTATCTTGTAATGCAAACGAACAGAAAGATATTTCGAGCTCTGTTTTGATTAAGCCGTTCAACAAAACGTCGGTACTTACAAAATGACACCAATGCAGGATAACAATTCGCGAACTGCTTCATGGTCCGACGCCAACTGGTGGCGTATTAGTGAATTTACATATGCGGGATTTTCGATGTAAAGAAAGGTTAGCTCAGACTTTGTGGCGACCCATCCAATTCATTGATTTTAACTTCAGCCAGATATCCATAAAAATATTTTGAATGCGAGGACGTCCTATGCACGTAAATTGTCGTCGTTAAAATGAAGCCCAGATCTACTAAGGGTACATATGGTGACAACATGGTCTACTAAACAGTCATTAATAATCCTTTGAGCAATTAATTGCTTTCCTATACCTCCACATCCAAGGGGTGTTGTTTCAGCTTCAGACACGTCTGGTGAACCTTAAATTTTGACTCATAAGAGAACATAATTTTTTCTCACTTAAAAAATTTATTTGGAGTAAAAAAACACAATCTAATTTAAATGGTGATCAAAATACAGTTTTGGAGTGAATTAAATTATTAATCTCTAATTTTAAGACAAATAATTGTTACTTAAACTGAAGCAAGATTTTTCAGGTTTAATTAATTGCAGGGAGTTTTCGTCTTGCATAGAAAAAATGCATCAATCAAATTGATCAAATATATTTGAGTTGATACTTCGAGCAAACCAATTTATGAAAAAGAAACAATTTCCTTCAGTGAAACAAACTGTTCTGAGTGTGTATAGTTCGATGAAAGTATTGCTTAGAAAATTCAAGGCTTCATTGATGATGTGCTGACAAGCTGGGATCTGTAACTGGACAAATCATATTCCTTCAATCTTCCGTGAACTGTGAAGAAATGGTAGTTCCACAAACGTCTTTTAATCGCTGTGCAATTTTTGCAGTAATATGGCGATTACTTAAGACAGTAATATGTATCCTTTCTGTACTGCACTGTTTTTATCCAGAATTCGGGCCTATTGCAACTGTTAGAACTATTTGCATAAAAGCCTTTGAAAGCATCATTGACAGTTAAATACACATTCTAGCGCAAACGACCACCGTTATCAAGTAGATTTACTTCTCTTTTGATACTATTTCAGGTATAATTTTTATGTGAGCAAAATATACACTTACATAAGGAAAATAATTTCAATGCCGCTAATAATAATGCGAAGTACCATGGATCAGTAAGAAACAAATGCATGGTATTTTGAATACGAAACCAAACAAAACTAAGAGGAATTAAAAACTCTTAGATTCAAATAAAATTGCATAGAATTGAATTAAACCTACTACCTACGTTGAAACAATTATTATAATATGTAAAATCTGAAGAAATTTTCAACAATGATATGATAAATGTTGAACAGTAATGAATGGTTACCTTTTTATTCAACATTTATCTGGCAGTATAATTATATTATATTGAAGTGTCCAGATTATTTTGTTCAGCATATACCTCACTTTTATTCCGATATCGTACGGTAGGTTAATGCATAAAAATCCTACTTATTTCTAAAATATCTTGAAGTCTCACTATATCCCATTTCAATTAAACTCTTATAAAGTAAATTTGTGGTTAACAATAAAATCTAGACCTACAGCTTTTAATTAAAAAGCTTGTTGTCCACATAATTCTTTACTGGTTGACCGCAGGACGCCTGCAAACGAAAGGTTGACTAGATGTGGGTGAATGCATCAGCTGGGGAACTATGACAATATACTAGTAGGGGCCCAATATTTCTCTATATTATTACGGTGGAAATAATTTCATATACCGGGTGGGCCAAAAAATTTTTCACTTTTTACATTTGACCATAACTTTTTTGTTTATTAACCAATTTTAATCAACTAGGTAGGTGTCATTGGCTAGAGAAAAGACTATCAACGAAAAGAGTCAAAAATACCGTTTCTTAAAAATGCAATATGGCCGCCTCGTTTGAAAATAGCCTGCTATTTTGCATTTTAAAAAATCGGACATTTTCAAATTTTTCTTCAATAGTCCAGTCTCTTCTGTAAGCAGTGACACCAAGATCATTTAAGTCGGTTAATAAACAAAATAGTTATTGGCCAATGAAACAAGTGTAATTTAATTAATACAGCTTAAGAATGACAAAAGAGACGCTTTGTATGATTAGGTACTGTAATGTAATAGAGGCGGATGAGATTTTTCTTGACTTTTGTATATACCAATAGTAATATTGGAATTATAATTTAATTTTGTATATATTTATTATTATCATTTAATTTAGGAAATATTGTAATTTAACTTTATTTTAGAATCATATTTATTTTTTTTTGTTGTTTTACTTATTGCCTTTAATTATCCACCTACATTACATTTACAGTAAGTATACGAATTTGTTCGCCACTGGTGTAACCTCCAACCGCTATATCTATAAACGACCGTGTGTACTTTGAGGCGAATGACTTACTAATGGCTTTGCTGTAAACCCTTCCTTTTCCTTTTCAGGGAGTTTCAGGAATCTTCTGCTCCTCTTCCGATGCATGGACCGATTTTTCTCATCGAGGTCTTAAAATGTAGAGAAAGGTTCATTTTATTGCTTTTTTCTATTGGATGTGCCATTTTGACATTATTTCTTCAAAAAGAATTGGCCCAAACAAAGGGCTACTTCGGCCATTTTGAAACTTTCATTTTTTTCTGTAACCAACGACACGTAGTTTATTAAAATTGGTTAATAAAGAAAAAAGTTATGGGCAAATGTATAATGTGTAAAATTTTTTGGCCCACCCGGTATACCTGGAGAAATGACAAATATATGGGTTTAGATTCAATCTTTTCTCATGAACTTCGAAACTGACCATCCCAGGATTTTTCTCCAATATGTAGGTACCACTAATTTTTTACCGAGTATGTTTCAAACTTCATGAGCTCACTGTACAATTTTTTCTATACGCTTGACACTGTTGATTGTTCATATTCAAATACAGCTGGATTTCCGATACGTATGTAAAAGGACCTCCTACCGGGAAACAAAATTAGAACGCTTGTTGCGTTTATAAAGTTCATGGTTTAAAAAATTGTGATTAATTAATTAATTGGAGCATTTTTAAATTATGAAAAATTTTGACGTGACATTTTAGTTGAACAGTTGAATGAGTAGTTATCGAAGTATAAAAATATATCTAGTTAACCTCTGCTGTCAAAAAAATAGAATGTTAATATAACTAGTAAATCCAAAAGTTCAAACATATACGAAGAAAATTTTACATCATTATTTACAAATCGCTTGATGGCATAATATTTTAGTATAAATTACAAAAAGCAGAAAACGAAAGGGAAAAAGTGGAATAGTTCTTTCTTCCATAAAGCGTATCATAAATACTCAATGAAGAATGAAACATTTTAATTATCTCTAGGTATGTGTCGAGTCAGATTTTTGATATTTTAGTTGTCGGTGGAAAATGCAGTAGTATCAAGGGCGAGTTTCGATCCTGAGCTTGGGGGAGGGGGGTAACATGATAAACATGAACAAAAAATGGACCATAGGAAAGCTGCTGGTTGATATTTTTAAATACTTACTGAAAACCAGGTATAGATTAAAGAGCTTATAAGGTTTCAGGTTAAATAATTACCTTATTTAGCCAATGTAATTCTAGATTTTAGGATCAAAATACGAAAACTAGCAAATTTATGTCCCAAATAATGACCCAGATGATGCGAAATACGTACAAAACGTATTTGAAATATAGCGACAATATTTATTAAACACATTAAAAGCTGCTAAAACCGTCTATGCGAGTAGTGTTATATGCTGCCACCTAGCCTTTCCCGGTAAAGTGACAAATGGGAGGTCTGTGCCATCGACTAAAGTAATTCACCACCACGCTCGCTTCCCACATTCACATTTATAAGCTCAAAATCCATTCTGAATTCTTTCAACGAGTAAGACCAACTGTAGATATGGGTAAACCATCGGAAAGAATCAGTTACATTAATGGAAGGGCAATTTAATGGAAAATTGATTTTCAAATAAAAAAACAGAGATAAAAATGCTAAATCTGTGGAATATGCAGCTTTCAGTGACTTATAGATTAAAATGGGTATTCACAGTTAGTTAGTGAAAAAAAAATAAATACGTACCAGTGAAAGTGAAACTTGATTAAATAAAAGTATTAAAAAAGGCATGTTGCTTTATATTTAGTTTTAACCACCTTCTGATGATGCGAACTTGGTTTGAGAAATGCTCGTCATTAAAAATGTTGGTGTGTTGATTCTAGTGTAAGTCATACAAAGATAATGGTATTATCTGTTAGCCAGGACAGTGTTGATGTCTTTAACGGAAACGGAAGCTATATATCAAAGCAGGAGTAATTTCCATCTACCGCATATAACTAATGCTGCTAGCAAATTTGATTTGTATTATTTATTTCATACAAGTTCAAATACCTATTAGGTACCTAAACTTTCTCAACATAAACTATCCTTAGGAATCCCGACGCGTACATTTCTCATCAGTCGTTGATCCCGAAGGCGCAATATTGTTAATAATTAAACGTACCTGTTAATTATAATGTAGTACTGCCCAATATTAAGGAATCTGTTAAGTTCGCTGCAATTAGGGTCAAATTATAAAAATAGAGGAACTCTAATAAATTAGCTTTCCACTATTGCTCTACGAATTAGAAATCTATTCTCTACATTAAACATGATTTAAAATGGTTTGCATATTATTTATAAATATCAATAATAGCAATTGAGTGTATTTTGCTAAAATTTAGTATTAAGAGTCAACAGAAAAAAAAACAATCAGTTTTTGAAGGGTTAGAAGGGGGTCAAAATATATTTTTTCTACAAACTCCATTAAAAATTAAATTTTTAACACGGCATACTTGAATTAAAAATGTAATATTATATAAACTCGCGTTAAAAATGATCACATGATTTATTTTTAACACTAGTGCAGAAAGTAAAATGACAAACTCATCATATTGCAATAGTTTTTCACATTTGACAAGCATGTGTCAAACAACGGGCAAACTTGATTTATTTATTTTTTAAATTCTACAAACTACTAGAATTATGAGGTAACCATTAAAAGGATTTGAAATCTTTTTGACTTTATTCTTTTAATGGTGTTTGTAGAAAAAACATTGTATGATACACGTGTTAAAAATGACTTTATTTTGTTCTCCACTCACAAAATAAAAATTCATTTTTAACACTTGTATCATAAATAACTATTATTAAAATTTTTTGCAATGTTATTTTGTTTCAGTCCAACCATTGAGAAAAAAATAATAAAGAGTTGCAACTGTCAAAGTTTCGAGATTTTATTATTGCATTTCTTTGTCAATAACTTCTTGATTGTCATCAATTTTTAGTGCTACGGGAAGGTATTTGTAATGTGGCCGTATAGCCCTTAAAATTGAAGACAATCATGAAGCTATTGGTGAAAAAATACAACACTAAAATCTCAAAACCTTGACAGTTCAATTTTATATCGTAAATGACGTCAAACATTTTTTAAACATTACCTGCCATATTAAATAATCACCCATTTTTAATATATTTTTCAATTGAGGTTTGTCTTAAGTTTTTAATTTTTGTTTGTAAAACCTGAGATTCACATTCTGTTAAAATTTGGACAACAGGAACCTGCACATCTCTTAGTTTTACACACACTTCACTCATATCTTTAATGTTTGACGTTTCAGATTCTTCCACATCACTTTCATTATTTAAATCACAATCTTTATCATCAATTAATTCATTGATTACTTCTTGAACGCCAAAATTAGAATTTTCGGTCAAAACATTGCTAGCAATACATGCATAATTTTCTAGGCTCACATCATAATATAAATCAGGTAAAAGCTGGACCAGTGGAATTTCACCTTCCTCATCGAAATCTTCGTCTTGCTGGACATTTTCCAAGAATTCTGCTTTTACAAAATATTTTGAAATTTTAGCTGATGAAGCGTTTTTTCAGGCTGCTGATATCCAAACTAAAGCCACGAAATCATAATTTATTG
Organism: Rhagium mordax; assembly: GCA_963680705.1. Taxonomy (NCBI): domain Eukaryota; kingdom Metazoa; phylum Arthropoda; class Insecta; order Coleoptera; family Cerambycidae; genus Rhagium; species Rhagium mordax. Next base: position 16,418,919 of record OY796656.1, read on the forward strand.
ATATCAAATTTTTTTTATTGGATACCCATTCTAAAGGCAGTTTGTTGATATGAGATCCTTTAAAGCGTCAAGGGTTTTTACTCTTCCCTATAATTAATGGGTTTTCCTTGTCACCTGCCATATTTGTGCAAAACAAAATGGTCAATCTCTGTTTTGCAGTTTTTTTACCGACACACTTATCACTTTTTAGAAGAAACATTTTGTTGGGTATTGCAAGGTAAAAAAGCCAGGTTTCGTCAGCATTGTACACATTTTTTGGTGAATAGTCGTTTAATGTTACTTGTACTTTGTTTTCCAGGCTTCAACACTATCCAGGTCAACATCAGCTGACTCACCGTAAATTATTTTCTTTGACAAAATTTTTGTAGCCATCCATTTGAGACTTTGAAACTCGTGATTTTTAAACTTTCAGCTGCTTTTAACGCTTTTTCTTTTGTTAGTGGTCCAGACATGCGGAGGTTTTTATTTCTAGCTTCACAGAACCAATTGTAAACAATTTAGTCAATAGTCAATCCTTCAATTTTGGGAAATTTTCTCTTTTGCTGTGGATTGGAACCTTCTTCAAAGAGTTTCTTTAAGTCAGATTTGTTTTTATAATTTCGTTAACTTTCAAGCACTGGTGCTGAACTTTTCGCTTTCCACAATAATATCAATTTTGTCTTTAAAAGACAAACGTTTTCTTTTTAGCAACATGATGATTGTAACAAAATTACAGTTGAACATAAACTAGCTCAAAATCTATGAAACTACGGTCTCTATATCGCCTAGGGTTTTAATTACTATGGAATATACTAATAATTGTTGCATTTATAAAATTCTACCTAGGAAGGGTGGAAAAATTGCAGGTATTTTATGAAGAAAATTGCCTTTGAAGTGGCCGTGATCGTTTTATGGGGTGCCGGTGTTAGGGAGGTCATAAGTACGGGTATTTCCCATTAATTGGTTTCAGAAATTTGAAAACTGGCCGTTTTTAGAGGTTTTACTGTATTTATCATTGCTCGATTATTTTTGTAGCACATTTGACACTTTTCACGATAACGACATACTTTACAATGAATGTTTATTGAATTAGCTATATGACCACATGGTAAAAGTACTTGAGGCATTTTCAGAGAGTTCTTGCTGCCGTGGTACCTACGTACGAATTTTCCAACAGACCTCTTCTTCGTCTTCTATCACTGCCAGCGATAATACTTAATTTTTGAATCTGCGAAGTCACGAATTCTTTCCCTTCATAAAATTTTATAATTTCTTTAAAATTGTTCTAATTTAAATACATGATCATTTAACAATAACTTAAATGTATCAGATGATGATACTTACTCTTACTATATCTAGGTAGGTACTATTAAAATGTAATAGAGATTAAATAGAAGTAGTGCTAAAGAGGGAGGGTGGGGGGTTAGATTCAGAACCAATGACAGCTGGTGAGATGTAAGAGTCAAGAGCAAGTCCTTGAGGCATACCTCAGAACTCTCCAAGAGGAGGGGTAGGAAAATAAAACATTAATGAAAAATATGTTTTATATTTAGGTAAACTGTTCAACTTCACATTATATTATGTACTTACACTTACCCTGAAAATATAATTTGTGGCTATTGGATAGTGTTTAATAAAATAAAAATATTTACAAGTAATATTTATTGGCAAAGTTAAAGTCATAAAATAAATCTTAGTAAAAGTATAAGTAGGTATACCGCCAAAAATTATAATTTACTTTTCAACCAGTTGCAACTGTATGAAACCAACCTTTTGTAGATGGCATTGAGCTTTAGGGTGGAATAACTTGAACGGAAATAGTACAAAATAATCAGCATAAGATAGCATTTTCTTATCGAAATAGCTTCCAAAAAGACATAAAGACAAAGTAGTTCTGGAAAGAGAGGATATTAAAAGAAGTTATCGGAAATGTGCATTTCCCTACAAGGCGAGGTGTTATTGGCATGGGGGAAATCGGCACGTGCCTGTGCGTTCTACAAAGACTTTACGCAGTCGTATTTATTACAATATTGTTCCTGGAAAACTTTAGGATGTTGTGATTGATATTAACAAAAATGCAAATAAAGGACTTTATACAAAACAGAGGTACTGACCAATAAAATCCAAAATTATTAATTTTTTTTTTATTCCTACGTTACACAGAAATAATAACGTTATTTGTATTATGAACTTTTATGGACAAAAAGCAAAATCACGGCAACTGATTCCTTACTATAAATTTTATTTAAGGTGTTACAACTATCGACATTAAAAACATTTTGAGGGTTAACGATATCTGGTATGTAAAATAAAATAACTATCAATTAATTTGAAATGAATTTTACATATATACAATTTGATATATTTATATTATTTAAATAAATGTTATAAAACAAGTATTTATAAAAGGTATTTGTTTTAACAGATTCGGAAATAATTGCGTTCTAAAGCGATTTCAATGATTTTTATTTTTTATGTTCAGATAGAACATCAATATCATATCAATCATATCAAATTCGATATTTTTGTTATTATTATGCTTGTAAAAAAACCTAATAAAGTTTAAATTATTTGAACTATAATTATTGTACCAATTATGAAATTAAATGGGAATAAAATAAAATTTTGTCGTTTCTATAAATTTGACCTACCTTGAACCAAATTAAAGCAAACTTTTATATCTGCTAGATCAAAAATGATACAAGGAAAATAAAGACAAAATTGTGATATTATGCACAAAAAAGTGCCTGTTTCCAGTAAATTCCAAATTGAAAAAAAATCCAAATCGTGTTTCTTGTTAGTCGTAACTATTAGCACACTCAAATTTTGTTGACCGTGATGGATCCATTATCTAAATAATATTTTACACTTAATAAATTTTGAAAATTTAATAAAAAATGAACTTATTTTTTCTTTAAGGTTAACAGGGAAGAACCTTAGCTCAATGTTACCAGAGACAAAAAATTATTAATTACTTTTTTGATAAAGATTAACTCCTAGCGTTTCTTTCTTTTTAAATTGACGCATTTAAGATGAATGTAAAAAAACTGACAACCTCTGTACTATTTTGAATTACCTGCTCTTAGGGATAAGAGCAATCATTTTTCTTATTAGGTTTTATGTCCTAAAATATACTTGCAAAACTTGCAAAAAAAAGTCCTACTTGATCAAAACAAACAAAATATATTTTTCCATTGTTCCCCTATTATAATATAGGCCAGGGATACAACCGCGAATTTTAAAATTTGTGACTTTCGTCCATTAAAATATTTTATAGGGATTTCAGGAATTTTAATTTACAACATTTTGATAACGACATGAGACAACTACCATTTGATGACATATTTTACATTTACATCAAGAATATTAATGATAAAATAAATATTTTTAATGCCTTTTTATTGCAACTCTTTAATCGGCGTGCTCCTTTAAAAACCACTACAATTATTTTAATATTTATACCAAGTCTAAAATAGCCGAACTTCCTGGTGAGCTAACAGATGACATAAATTTAATCAATAAACATTTTATTAACTCGTCACAATCACCCGATGCACCTAGTGATGATACAATCAACTTTTACAAAAACAATAATATTAACATTAGTAATATTAACAAATTATGCTTTAAGTTGACAAGTGAAGATGAGGTTTTTGATATAATATACGAATAAATTAAAAGATACCTTTTTCTTCCAAATTGAGCAGAGATTCGGAAAATCTCAAAATCAACTGTACAAAGCAGTGGTGTTACATAGTTTCGGCGAAAAATTTAACTCCCCCATCCCGTAACGGCATCACTGGAAGCAGTACAAAGGCAAGATTCCGTAAAACAATAGAGGCTTAAAAAACATCGCCGCCCCTAAAATTTCAAGTCAATAGCTTTAATAATTTTAGAGTTATTAAAGAAATGGTTTGTTTTTCACAAAACTTTAACACCCTGTATCTCTGTTAGCAATCACCTAAGGACATAAGTTGATAGGAACTTTTCCACTTATTTTAAGTCCCTCTATCACCTGCCGAAGTTTGTCAGGTAAACTTCGGACCACCCTGTATAATTTAAGATCAAGTTCTACAGGGTTTGATGAAATCAATGCAAAATTAATTCAACTGGCATGCCCGTATATTTTAGCTCTTTTGGTCCATATAATAAACTTTTGTATCCAATCTATCACCTTCCTTGATGTATGGAAAATTGCATATGTAACACCGTTGCCAAAAAATAATTGTCCTAAAAGTTTCCAAGATCTAAGACCTATCAGTGTTTTACCTACGTTGTACAAAATCATTGAAAGAATTATGGATAGACAAATTAGAGTATTTTTGAATGAAAATAATATTTTATCTAATTTCATTCAGGTTTTAGACCACTTCATAGCTGCACTATTAGAAATTTCTGATGATATGCTAACAAATATTGATCAATGCAACTTTACTCTCCTTGTTCTATTAGATTACTCTAAGGCGTTTGACCGCATTAATCATAAGATACTTCTTGCAATACTGCTTACATAGGATTTGATGGACTCGCGATAAGGTTATTGGAGAACTATTTAGTAAATCGTAAACAAATTGTCAGATTTAAGGATAATTTTCAGAACCATTAACAATTTTGAATGGCATACCACAAGGCTCCATTTTAGGTCCTCTCCTATTCTGCATTTATACATCCAGTCTAATGACAAGTATACATAATTGCAGCGTACAATGTTATACACATGATACGCAACTTTGGTATTCCTTCAAGGACACTGAATTGCCTATTGCAGTTCATAAATAGCGATTTAAATTCCTTATTTGTAGCATCCCATAATCATTGCTTGACATCAAATCGTAATAAATCGCAAGCTATTTTATTTGGTCCCCATAAGAAAATGAGTTATGTAAAAGACAATCTAAATATTTATATTAACAACTTTAAAATAGACATATGTAACTGTGTTAAAAATCTGGGTATAGTTCTGGATTCATCTTTAAGATTCTCTTACCATATAAATGTTCGCATCAAAAGAGAGTTTTGTAAATTAAAACTCATTTACGGAATGAAGGATTTTTCGGATTTAAAAACTAAAAAAGTTTTATGTGACTCTTTAGTATTGACTCATTTTAATTTTGGAGATACATTATTCAATTCTTGTATTACAGTGCAGGAGGCGCACAGAATTCAGCTAATGCAAAACTTTTGTATACGTTTAATGTTTGGTAAATGTAATTCAAGACAAAAAAATTAAGATATTATCTGGCTCAGCATGAAGGAAAAGAGACTGCTGCAGCTGTATCTTATATCATAGCAATATAGTTAATAAAAGCAACGATCTCATTTTGAGTAGTTGAACTCCGCCTTTTTAATAATAATGTTTTTTATTCTTTTCTTTCAGGACTATTTTTAACTATTATTATAATTCACAACACGTATACACTATTATTAAATAAAGAGTCATTTATTATTATTATTATTATTATTATTATTATATCTTGTTTACTGGGCAACACGACCAACTATTATTGAACAATAAAAAGTTTATAAAATAAAATCCATCAGTGCTCGTCCTTCTCGCCCCCAATACGAACGAGTTCGGCATCATAAGGACATCGAGATGACACGTGGGGCTCTCAAAACTGCGGCTGTTGGGGTACACCAGGACGTGACAACATTTGCGACATATGCGCCGCTGAATATTGCCTAATATTAAGACTGCTCTGTTTCACACTTCGTCCGATGAGCGTGAAGTTACTCGCCTTTGCAGAATAGCTCATTCCGAGAAAATTTCCGTTAATAACTTGCCTAATAATGGGAGTTATAACTCATCTTATTATCTTCAGTTTCTTGTCGGGGCTCTGCAGTCTGAAGCTCATATTAGCCGGGAGTTGCAAGTTAGTCACATTTATGTTTAATTTGCGAGATTGCTTTTTTATTACGCAAATAACCACTTAATAAATTGTCTGTCCAATCTGAAATGTAACTCGACTAGTGGTACTCAATAATAATGACTAATATTCTACTAGATATAAATTCCTGTGCTTTATTACCTATTTGCTATTAATGGTAACGACATAAAAAAAAAATTTCGGCTTGCATATAATTTTCTTATGTACCAAGGCTCGTCAACTGGAGTTGAGAAAAATTAACATTACTATATCATAAAAAATAGTGTGGCCAATATGGAACTTTGATGCGCTAATTGGCAATCCTCTATATTTGTAAGAATTTAAAACTTTTCACCGGATGTATTGATCAAACTTCACGGCAAAATGGAGCTTTTGTAGTAGGCTTATCTGAAGTAAATATTGCTCCACTCTGGAGTTTTTATATAATTACCACTAGAAGAAGAGGCCGGCATAACCGAAAACGCACAATAAAATGTGTCTGACGGCTCATTCTTGCTTCCTGTACAAATCAAGTGAATAAAAACATTTTTATATATTTCCAATGCCAGAACCGTCTTTCAAATACCCCTCTGCAGCAGTGAGTTGTGCCGTCTCGAGTCTTTAGACAGAATAAACCCACATTAGCAATTCAAATGCATAAAGTTACAACTACGACCCTCTATTGTGTTCAATATTCAAAGGAATTCGCTGTCGCGTATCTATTTCGAACTTTTGTTTAGTAAATTTGACTGAATTCATAATTTGTTTTGACGGGTGCATAACCAGAGAGGATATAGGTGCGTAAGTTTGATATTTCAGATTCGAAAGAGCTAGGAAATGTCCCCACTATGGTGAGTATGGAAATTTTGATGTGGGCGATGCTGTCATGCCTGAAATATAAATTCAGTCACAAGGATTTTGATAATATTAGCTTCGGGGTTGGTATTAATTTAAAAAACAAATGGTGTAGAAAGAGGAATATAATATTGGACCACCAAATGGCAAATTGGTTTCGTATAAATCGAATAGAATTTAATTCTAAAAGCAAAATGTGATTTGCAATAACACTTTTATGTTATAAAATAAATTTAAATATTTTAGCTTTTATTGGATGTCATTTGAGTCACTGGACCATCTGGTATCACATGACTCTTGTCTTGCACATTTAAAAATAAAAATCGCTGTTTAAATGTTTTTTTTTTTTTTCAAAAATACTTTGCCACGAAATAATTAATTCTACTCTTTAGCAGCATAATGTATTTAAGAATAACTTTTAAAGAGATAAATATAAAGTAACACACTGTATGAAACAACATAACTGTAAACCATCAAATTTGCTTCATCTGATTTATGCATCTCGTGGCTTTCCTCATTCAATTCTTTAATAAAAACTGTATTTCTCTTGCGTAATTATGCTGCAATACCAGTGGGAATTTAGTGAATTATTAATGTTGCCAGGCCGCCTAACTTTTGGGGGTAATTAAAGTCACATCAAAACAAACTTGCCAACCTACTGTTCAATCTGTTGAACGTAACAGTTTTGTGCTTATGTTGAGAAAACTTTTACAAAATAAAATATGAACGTTTCGTCGGATGAGTTAGAGCAAAGTTTTACAAGGTTTATGCGCAACATGTCGCTAAATTTATGGAAAATCTTATAATTTAAATACAGTATGTTGGGCCAGTACAGATTGCATAATTTTAATGGTATTATGTTTTTCTACAGTATGGTTTGCTTTTATTTGACGAACAATACAAACGATGCTCTGTTCGACGTGAAACTTAGTATTATCCGCTTAAATTTTGTAATTATTAATAATAATAACCGCAATAACCTCGGTCCTACGGCTTTGGATTGCCCACTGTGTTTTCGATCAAATGAAGTGCACTTACGCCTCTTAGTACAAAAACGATAACTATTATGTCCCATACAATGAGAGGTCGGTGTTATTGATTATGATCATATCGAAATTAGATAGAATTCATATAAGTGCAAAAAAAGAAGTTTTGCATTGCGTTAAAAAAGTAGTTCAAATTATTGTTAATTGATCAGTTTAGTGGGAGTATTTCATTCAGAATTATTACAAATTTGGGAAAGAACTGTTGCTGTATGAAGCCGCGTACAGACCGAAGTTCCAACGCAAACACCAAGGCACATGTGGTAGAGATTCGAAAGTGTTGAAATTGGTGTGTACGTCCCAAGAAAACCCATCAACGTTTTCCAAGCTTGGTCTTCGGTTGCCTTCGCCACTCGAGCGGTGCATCAAAAGAGGATTTGTTGCTTGCTTCTGGTGTTCAGTCTTTTGCCAGTGTTTGATGAAAATGGACTTGTGTGCCTGTTTCAAATTTTTTATTGTGTTCGGCTGATCGAATTCATTATTTGTACCTAGGTATATAAACAATATGCAGTGGACTGAGGAGTTAAGTTAGAGATTAATTGCCTGCTATAGACAAAATTCCATATTATGGGATATTACTAATGAAGATTTTAAATAGCCAAAGATGAAAATAGATCTTTGAAATAATATCGCAGAAGAATTAAAATGTGAAGAAGTGAAAAGAAAACAGAGAGCTTGTGAACTTTGTATTGCCGTGAAATACGACGTGAAGAAAATGGGTACCTACAGAAGATGTGTATCATTCAAGATTGTTCGCATTTTAACACATTTCCAACTATCTAGCACCGAACGCTGTTGAACTCAAATCTAAAATTTGGTGTGGACGAAATGACTTAGATATTTTACTCTGTTAACTTACCGCTGCCAATTATGGGATCAAAACTTCCTCACCATGTGGTGGAGTTTATAATAAAAGTAATTTTTGACGTATTTCGTTTTTTTGACGTTTTTTGTTTTTTCGACGTTTTTTGTTTTTTTGAAGTTTTTTTGTTTTTTCTTGGCGTATTTTGTTTATTTCTACATTTGGACACAATATTATGATGGGTTTGTATATAAGATCTTATTTATAATCTTTTATCACGAATACATTTTTTTGTGAAGTTAGAAATAGGAATGTTGGGGTCCGATAGACCCCATTCCAGTGAAACTGTGCAGATGAAATTTTTACGGCACATTCATATTACTTTGCGGCGCGCTTATGCCACTTTGTAAGTGCTGTGAGAAATGATCTATTTTGCGTACAGTAAACAGCGTCTTTTGGATAGCGGTAGTAGAAAAAAAATATATGTGTACAGGGTGATCTACCACGGGTGTGTCAAAATTCAGGGACCGCTAATTTATTAAAAAATAAATGGACTTTCGTTAATAAACATGTCCTAAAACGCGTAATAAGGGAGCTAAAACCCCTTGAAAATGGATGATGAATATCAGTTTTTTGATTGTCCAATATGGTGGTGACTAAAAATATGAAATTTTCATATATTACTACCTCGATGTTGACGGATAAAATTACAAATTTCATATTTAACAGCTTGTTTTATTGGGGCAGTTTTGAGGGGTGAGGGATAGTTTTTGTAGCCCAAACTTTTTTTGGCGTCATTTTCGTAGCAAAATTTTAAATAAAATTATTTCCCATGCAATGGACTCAATAAAAGTATCTTTCAAAATTTTTTTCACATCAGCAACCGCTTTTGAATAATTTGCGTTGGACGGAAAAGCTGCTGTTCAACGCAAATTATTCAAAAACGGCTGGTGTGACAAAAATTTTGAAAGATATTTTCCATTCCGTTGTATGCGGGAAATAATTTTATTTAAAACTTTTGCTTCGAAAGTGACGTCAAAAATATTTTTTAGTAAAAAATTACCCCTCACCCCTCAAAACTATCCTAATAAAGCAAGGTGTTAAATACGAAATTTGTAATTTTATTCGAGGTAGCTCCCTTATTATGCGTTTTAGGACATATATTTATTAATGAAAGTCCATTTATTTTTTGATAAATTAGCGGCCTCTGAATAATTTTCTATCATCCCGAAAAAGTGTTACTAAAATATGCATTTTGACATTTATACAATTAAAATAAAAGAAATGGTAAGTTCTCAGTTTGTAATAGTAATATTTATAGCACGTAATTTTCGGTCTCGTACTATATCCTTCTCTTTCTAAGAACAATAAAATACGGTCAACACGTACGCTTGAAAGGAAATATTAGATATAGGAGACAGTGTGTGTCGAGTCGAGACAGGTAGGTAGGTATATTTACGTAAAGAGAGTGTAAAATATCTACTGGTGAATTTTATAACTGGTAAATACATGTACATGTATAATACATAAAGTGAAAATATTTCATTACTGATGACGCGAGCGCTCATAGGTTAAATATATCTCTACGCATTTCACTCACCTTGTGTATTAAAATCTATGTCTAGAAAGTTCTAAATTAATATAGAAAATATTTTATAAAATAAATCATAACCATATAGTCACAAAATAGTAGATATCAAATTAATAAAAAATAAATAAAAAACGTGGTTCCGCCCGGGATCGAACCGGGGACCTTCTGCGTGTAAAGCAGACGTGATAACCGCTACACTACGGAACCGATAAAATTTAATTTTATTTCAGAGAATTATAACATCATAGCATGGATACTTAAAATTACATTATTAAAATATACAATTATCTGCTTGAATAAAATAATAAACCTTACCATATCGCTACGACAATGACAATGGGGAATTAAGATGTAATTTAAGAAAATTCTGAGGTGATATAAGTAGATATAAGGATAAAAAAAGAATACCTCTGGAGAACAATAATTAAGATTGTATAACAATGTGGCTACATTTTCAAACAGGAAATTCCAACCAATATAATCGTTTACTACATATATTAATTTTCAAAAAAATTGCAACAAATAATTAGTACAAGTAAACAAATTTTATAAAATAGAAGTTTTGTGGGAGTTCAGCCAATATGAAACAAATTTTCGGCAAGCATCGGTGGTTCAGTGGTAGAATGCTCGCCTGCCACGCGGGCGGCCCGGGTTCGATTCCCGGCCGATGCAAGTTTTTATTTTTTTTTGTCTGCGTAAAAAAATTAAGATATTTACAACATTGATATCGAGTTTTCCAATTGGGTGTTTATTTAAAATTTAAAAAGCATAATAATTAATAGTAACAAAATTTACTTATGTTATTTAGCTCTTAAGGATATAAAATAGTAGTTATTAAGTAATTGAAATTCAAATTAATTTTAAACAATTTCTTGCCATAAGTATTTAATAATGTATATGTAGTATTTAATGTTCTTTTATATAGCATCATATATTATGTACTTATTCACGAATATTTCTCATGTAATAAGGTCATGTAACCTGTTTGAGAATTAAATAAATAAATAAATAAAACCAGTGGTAGGTAACTATTGCAAAACTTTTTTTTTGTTTTTTTCTGTTAATTGCAAAAGGAAAAAGGAATTATGTAGTATGAGCTAACTTGTAGATTTCAAAAAAACAGTTTCGAAACTTTCGAATTATACAAGGTGTTCTAAAATTATGCGGCCAAACTCTTAGACTGTGTAGAGGGGCTCAAACCGAAACGAAAATTATCTATAAACATTTGGTCATTACTGCATATTAAACGAGTTATAACCTTCCAAAGGAAGAGGATCAAAACTCAAAATCCAATCAAAATTTAGATGCTACTTTTTAATAAGGTTCTCAACCGTGTCCACCATTTATTTTTGACAGAACTGCTCAGGGGTGGCGTTCGGGGCTTAAGTTAGGTATATTAATAAACATTTTTGAATCTGTTAGCGCTGTCATAGATTAAATAGGTATAAGATAATCCACTCTATTGTTAGAATGTAAGTGGATATTATTCGACATGGCGCTGTTAAAAGTTACAAATTCCTGAACAAACACCTTTTTATTAAAAAAAGAACTTAGAAACTATGCACTTGTCTATTCATTATTTCATGTTAAATGTTAAAGAAATACCTCTATAAACCAGATGATAATTGAGAGACAGAATAACATTATAAGAGAGCAGAACGTACATTAAATACAAATTAAGTATATAAAGTAAACCACATCTTTATAGTGCGCATAAAAAATGCCGGTTATTTTAAATTCTTATCGGTATCAACGAGGACGACGTGTTCTATGTGCACTATAAAGATGTGGTGTACTTTACCAAGTATTAAAAATACAAAAGCGTCATTCGTCGGTTTTGTCTTCCTTGTTTTTATTTCAAGTACATCTTTTTTTTTTCTCAAATTTACTCCACGTGCGAACGAACAACTTATCTATATTAAAATTATATGTCTTGTGGTCGGGTAGCAACCGAACTTCGCCCCTATCGAAAAGTTTCACATTCGACCCCCAGTTGTTGTGACATTGAAATTAACAGCGAGAGAGATTCCTTTTCACTATACACAAATACTGGATGTGTGTCCGTTGTCTATAAATGTGTGATTAGTTTTTCAAAACGTTAGTCTAGGCATAAGTATAGGGGGTCGCACTGTATTATGTGATGTGGTAAAAATAATTTAAATCACATTGAGTGGTACAATTTCTATATGGCTGGAAGTTTGCTTCTTGTTTTTGATAATTATTGGTTTTAATTCCGTCCAACATTACGTCATTCAAATTTCACTTGACAGGAGACTTAAAAAATGTATTCTGTTGCTATTAAAATACCTCTGTAATTCTTAATATCTTCCTTTGTACAGGGTTAGTTTTATTAATGTAAACCCCCCATTTTTACTTTTATTTTTGACCGATTTGAAAAATAAAAAAACTGGACTTACACGTTTTTTTACGTAGATTCCACTTCTGCTAACGGATTGGCAATAGCGTTTTAAATATACAGGGTACGCAAAGAAGTTACTTTTTTTTTAATGGAACACCCTATATATTTTGACAAATTTGAATTTCTCCAATCATTTTGATTACAAATATACCGGGTGGTCCAAAAAAAAACCGGAATTTTTTATTTCTCTAGTTTCGCCAATTTTTAACCGATTTTAATTATTCTAAAAGTCAACAATTAAGTCAGAATGCCAAGCCACCTCGAAAGTGTGAAAACAAATATTTCTCATGTTTATCCTTGAATATCTCGACCGATTTTGATCTAAACCCAAGGGAGTTATACATTTTTTAAATCAGCTCAAAGAGTACTACAAACCTGTCAAAAAATATACAGGGTATTCCATTTAAAAAAATCAACTTTCTTTTCACCACCCTGTATGTATTTCTCATGTTTATCCTTAAATATCTCGACCGATTTTGATCTAAACCTAAGGGAGTTATACATTTTTGAAATCAGCTCAAAGAGTACTACAAACCTGTCAAAAAAAAAATATACAGGGTATTCCATTTAAAAAAATCAACTTTCTTTTCACCACCCTGTATGTATTTCTCATGTTTATCCTTAAATATCTCGACCGATTTTGATCTAAACCCAAGGGAGTTATACATTTTTGAAATCAACTCAAAGAGTACTACAAACCTGTCAAAAAATATACAGGGTATTCCATTTAAAAAAATCAACTTTCTTTTCACCACCCTGTATGTATTGGCGCTAGGTAATTTTGAATATTATATTTGAAAAATTCGGTAAATGTCTGATAAGGCTACATTTTTAAATTTTAAAATATCTTCACAAATAAGGAAATAGAGGGGGGGGCAAAATTAGAGTTGACACCCTGTACATGTATTAGATTTCGGTGTCTTTGAGTCAGTTAACAAACTCCATAAGCATCTTGTTCCTTAATATGTTTTGCTATTAACAGTAATGTTATCAACTGCAATGGTAATTCTATCATTATTTATTCTACACTAATCTACACCATTTATTTTTCTCATCAGACTCGATACCAAATTTAGCATCAAAAGCTTTAAGTAAATATTCTTTAACCATCAGCCATAAACTAACAACTTTAGAGAGCTTTAAAGTCATTAAGGTTGGGATTTAGTAGAGTGAGAGAGAAATATACTTATTTATTTTGGTTTATTATGATTAATGAAACAAACAAATATGGTGTGATATTTATAATAGTTTTAGGTTTTTGGTATTGTCCTAAAGATTTTAATAATACCAATTTCTAAGTATAAATTTTTATTATAACGAAGTGTGCTCTCAAAGCGAAGACTTGACCTAAAAATGTGAAAATTCTCCTTTGAGAGTCAATTTCACGAAAGATACGTTAATTTGAGCGACAATATTTGGTGAGCTTTTAAGTAACACTTTGTACTCGGCCGTAAGCTAATTTCTTTTTACAAAAAAAATACAAAATTGTAAATACAAGCGATTGAATGAGTTGCCTACGTATTGCCAATATGTACAGTCTTATTTATTCCTTCTCAATTATAGATAAGAATGGTAATTTCAATACCTCACGGCCATTTACACTTTTTTCTGCAAAATTAGATACATTAATTTTCAAAATCCGTGTATTAGTTTCTGCAAAATTTACTCCTAAAGAAATCATAGGAGTAAATCGCAACCTTGATATAATATGTGAAGAAGCAAGTGGCAATAAACTAAGTAGTAAGTACTCTTGACTATTCAGGAGCTACAGCTAAAACATATTTTGATACATTTTCCAATTTGCTTATATTATTAAAAACTTAAAAAAAACAGCCTTGAATTTGCAAATAGTTTTAAACTTGTTTTAGATCTTGCAAGCAGATAACATCATTATTATTTGGCTTTTCCGACACTATGACTGACAAGAACATAATAAGTTCGACATCGGTCTATGTCTGGCAAGGGAATATACAAATAATCTTGGCTACCAATCGGTATTTGCAGGTGTAATCCAGTGCAGGTCGGGGTGTTTTCCTGCAATGCTATTTACCATTCAGTTTAGTCCACAGGGCTACTTGGTGCTTGCAAAAAGACATCTTTAATGTCTTGACAGGTAGACCACCATACTTATCTCTCACCTACGCCAAATCGTAGTTTTATTATTTTACTTATTTTTGATCTAAGTTACATATTTTAAATCTACTAGAAATTATGTATGCTAGTGTTTTTAATTATTATTATTATTTAACACATTAACCTCAGTATACGTAAGAATACGGCCAGGTAGACAAATAAAAGGAGCCATATTATAATTAAACTTCTGATTTCAAACAGAGCTAAAAGCGGGCTAAACGTTACCATAAAATAAAACTATGCTATCCGTACAGTATTTAGTAGTAGTTTGAAAAGTTTTAATGGCACAACGAAGTTGTTATGGCTGAGGTGTTCCCAACTTTAATTGTGGTAAGTTAAATTAACGGTTCCACCAATAAATTAATACATTTCATGAGGTTAGCAAGTTTATATTAAAATCGTTTGAAACAAGCATTACGTATACAGGGTATTTTGTGCTTTCACAAAATTCATTTTATTTCGACCCTGTTTACTTTAGTTGCAGGTCTGCATGCTGCCTCTATTAACAGATCTATTAAATATTTATTACTTACTGTCGCTAAAACTCCATGTAATTCTATAACTCTATAACCAAGATATTGCCAGATGTAATAAACTTTCCCATTTAATATGCCTATTCCATTACATCTGCACCATAAAACGTCTCCCGAAAATCTGCAGCTTAACAAAAATTGATTTTTTCCATCGCGATAGACCCCATTAACATTTGTATTTGTCTGCTTATCTCGGATTCTGAACGACCGAAGCCATGAATTATTTCGCAACCTTCTCCGGCCAACAAAGTCAGTGCCTGTAGACACTAAATACAGTCATTCCGATGCACCGCATTATTCTTCTACCCTATTTTCCGCCCTAGGGGAGATTTATCGTTCTTTTCATCAAAGGATGCATTAAGAATTGTAACTTCAACCACGGTGTTTGCCAATATAACAGCCAGGGTTAGGGTTGTTAAAAGTTCCGGTTAGGTTGTTAAAAAACAATCGGACAATACTGAAACACGATATTGCCGGGGACGTATCATAACGGCCTTGGTTTCAACAGATTATAAAACAAACGCTGTCAATATGGGGTTCTATCGATATGATACACGAAGCTGTTATTAAGTTATTGTTTTGTTTGTGATATTAACAGAGATATATCTTGTCATGTGTTGTCATAAAGTTGTAGGCAGAATACATGAATATCGATAAGAGCTATAAAGTTGCAAAATAGTGGAAATGTTGTTTACTCAGAAAGGATTTTTGTGTTTAATATACGCAACATGATAAGCTCGTATAAGTAGTTAATTAAGTTTATGTGTCACAATGGAAAGAACGCTAGTCTATGTTTATCTCCAAAATATACACATTTTACGGTTTAGCAAGTATACCTATTGTTTAATGATATTGATGTGCTGTTTTTGAAAACAGAAATGTGATGTGACTGAGGAAAAGACTGTTATTACAAGTATTTTTAATATTAATTATTCGAAATATTTATCTCTATCGGAAACTTTGTATTTAGATATAAATTTTGTAAAATTATTGTGAATATACATAATACACAATATAAGTTTCGGGAAAAATTAGAGTTATTGCTTGAAGTTAAATGACCAAATAATGGCTTCTTGTCTATATTTGAGATTATGTATGGAAAATAAAAACATTTTCAACTCATTTCTACTGGTTGCACCGTCTTGTATTACCTTTTCCTCTTCAAAATTAGTTTTCGACTGCCCTTCTACGATTTTTCTAAAGATTTTAAAGCGATGGCTCTTTTAGTCTTACTCTCAAACAAAAGACATTATACCTATAAGCACTTAATTCATAAATCAGTATTCTTAAATTCCAATGAATCATACCCCCATATAATATGAACACATAAATGCTAAACCAATAAGCCACTAATTTAAAACCTAATAACCTAATAACTCACAAATCTTAGACCTATAAGTCCTAAATCAATAAACCATAAACTCATAAACTCATACCTTAAATCAATAAATCCTAAACCCATAAACTTTAAGCCATTCTACCGGAAAACCATAATATTTAAAGTCTTAAAACCTAAACCCATAATCACTAAATCCACAATACTATATCAATAAAACTTACAGGGTTAAACCCTAAAATCATAAGCCCATAAACCCAAAACCCTTATATTAAAAATCCATACGCAGTATTTAAGCCCCAAACTACTATGCCCATAAACTTAGGTTGAATCATCGATATAAGATTTATGAGTTTAGGGCTTAAAGATTTAGCTTTGATTGGTTTGAGTGCTTACGGTATGTGGAAATAATTTGGTTGAAGGGCTTATCCTCTTATCGATTCTTGATTTAGAATGTATAGGCTTTGGATTCATGGACTTAGGTTATACATAATTTGGACTGGGTTAATGGACTTCGGTCATAAAGTTTACGGGTTCGTGATTTACTATTTAATGACTTTTGGGTATTTTACATGTAAAGCTTTATGACGTTGGATTTAAGGTTTAAACTCAAAAAGAGATCGCTTTGAAATCTCTAATAATCAAATTCAAATTTTACGAGCTCAACTACTATTTCTTAAGCAGCTTAATCTTGCTCTGTCATTTGCAATGTCACGCAATTTTTTTTAACTTGTCCCAATTTTATTGTCCATAACAATTGATATCCATCTTGGATATTGGAGAAAAATGTTCTAATCCTTCAAGAGGTAGCTCCTAAGGAACATTAGAGTTGTTCATTTTGGGTGCATAATTTATATTTTCTGTTAATTACTCTTTAATTCTTCTGATAATGACATGAGATAGACCAACCGAGAATACTATTTCATCAAACTGGCGATAAGTAATAAAATTAATTAGTTTTGGAAAACATTTGCGATTATAAACGTTTGCTTTCACAACTCTACTCATCACCACCAAACAAATTTTGCTTGTGGCCTATTATATTTTACATCATCTAAACAATTTTCATTATTAGAAGTATAAAAGCCATAAATATCCTCCATTTTCGAGTGGGCAAAATTAATTTTTGTCATTTATAACCAGCGATGGCGTGCAACAATTTATATATGTGAGGATTTCTGGTTGTCAATCCAGCTCTCCCGTAACATAACTTTTAATTTAAATTTTTTGCATGGTTTCCCCATATTTTAATATCAACAATTATGTAGTTTATTTAAAAAAATCTCTGAAAGTTGAGGCTGAGCCTGAGGCGTAATTGTTTTTGTCTCCTAAGAAAGTTATGAATTTTTGAAAATAGGCAATTTTGTTGGATTTTAGCGATTTTTCAAACATGTATCGTTTAGAAACGCGCCACAGCCTTTTCCTTTGGATCTAGAGGATCCGGACCCGGATGGCGGGCAAGAAGAAGGAAATATGAAGATCTTTTTTTTTAGGTCCATCTCCGATATTAACCTCTGCTAATATGAATGTTTTAAAAAAGTCGATTTTGCCGAAAAACTATACTTTTCCGGGGGTCCTTGCTCCCCTCTCCGGAGGATTTTTCCGACCGAACTTTCAGGAGATCTAGGACCAACCTGCCTCTCGGATCCCTGAACATTTCGTTGCTTAATATCCACCCGCGGCCGAGCTCGGATAATCGAATAACTATTATAACTCTTTTTTTACATCTTCGATAATGTTTTTCACCCCTTTAGCAACGAGATAGACGTCCGTCAGTCGCAATAAATTTTTTTTTTCATATTGACATGAACTATTGAAAAAGAAAAATGGAATTCCCGTGTCGCGATGAGGTCGAAAATCCTGATTGAAGGCTCTTCTACTATATGGTGTGAGTTATAAAATATTAATAGCCACCGAGAAAAACGTTCCCAGTAAACAGTGATCCTGACACAATTTTCATTAAGACAAATGCCTAGTTTGTTCTCTAATAATATTGCATAGTACTTGTAATAAATAAAACAGAAGTTTTGACATGAAGCAAATAATCCTTAATAAGTAGTTTTAGTTTTTTATTTCTTGACCGTTGAAATTCAAATGCTTATGGTATATTTCTTGGGCATATCGGTCATATATATTAAAACAAATTTATTTTTTTCCAACGTTTCGGTTTATTAAAACCATCATCAGGGACTACAAGGTGAAATGTTTAGTAAACAAGGTATATATAAATTTTACACATAACTTATGGTGAACCAACTTACAATTTTTTTTTTTTTTTTTGTTTGTTTGAAATTAAAATGTATTACACTTATTGTGTAAAGTAGATGTTATTCTTTGAGAGTCTTAAAAGCAACTGAAAATATTTTTGTCAGTTTCACATTTAAAATAATGCGTAAGTGAGGGTTTATTTATGTTATGGACAAGATAAGGGCTAGCAGGTATACATTATAAGTGGATGTTTTTTGTGACAAGAGTAATAAATATTAGAATTAAGTATTTGGTGTTAACAATTTTTGTAAAGTAAATTGGGAAGATGTATAAACTTACTAATTATATTATACCCCATTTGTTTTATTTTAGTAAATTAAAATAGGTATTGCTTAAGTTCTCTATATCAGTTCGGCTATTTATTGAATTAGAATGTCTTTTTATTTGCAACATTTCATGTACGATTCTTCGGTGATAATTGGGCTCTTTTTCCAAGATATGAATGTTGTTAAAGTTAAAGTTATGGTTATTTTCTAAGGCATGTTGTGCTAGCGCTGTTGAGGTATTTCGATTTTTAATGCTGTATTTATGTGAGTACATTCTTTTATGCAAATATTGTTTTGACTGACCTATATATGTACTATTGCAATTGTTACAGTCAATTTTATATACAGTATTAGTTTCGTCTTCTATGGGTAGTTTAGGTTTAAGATTTGTGAAAAATGATTTTGTGGTATTATAAGGTTTATGTGCTATTATTACGTTGTGGTTTTTAAATATTTTTGCAATGTTTTCAGAAATATTTGGTATATATGGCATGGAAACATATTTATTTTGGTGATTATTCGGATTAACAGTAGTTTTATTGTAAATTTTATGTATTCTTTTTTTGATAATTGGCTCATAAAAGTTTTTAGGGTACGCGTTTTTATCTAAGGCATTTTTAATTTTTTTCAAATTTTGAGGTCTATGTTTGGGATGAGAAAGTTTAATTGCTCGGTCTGTCAGACAGTTGACGACACTTTTTTTTTGTAACAGTTAGGGGTGTGTGAGTTATATATACCTTGTTTACTAAACATTTCACCTTGTAGTCCCTGATGATGGTTTTAATAAACCGAAACGTTGGAAAAAAATAAATTTGTTTTAATATATATGACCGATATGCCCAAGAAATATACCATAAGCACTTAATAAGTAGTTAAATAACCCCGATATACAATGAACACTTGCATTAATAGTTTACTTCTCAGTAATCATCAGTTGTTTTATGCACGGACATTGATGTCTTTGTGGTAATTAAATAGTGCATATGACTTTTTTTTACTAGCAGTAAGCAGGCAAATCTTTCCTGTTAGTAGACAATTTCCTACCATTAAGCATTCAGTGACTAAAAATAATTAAACTTGAAAGAAAAAAAACCGTCTTCGGCTATTTTCGCGAGATAACAATCGCTTCGGGACTTTCTCTTTGCCCGATGATGCGGTTCTCGCGGTTCATTTGTTCCAGTGTGCGTGCCCGGTAAGGTGTTGTGCATCACTTGTGGAACTTACAATGTTTTTTAATTTGAATTTTCACAAATTCTACTTAAAAAGATAAACACAATAAGAACATACAATTCAAAATTTAGACTTCAAAATTTTTATTTAGGCTTTATTTTGGATTATAAACAACTTTGTTTTATAAACATTTTGTCTAAATTAATAAATAATGGTACTTCTCTCTTGAGGCATTTTCATGTTTTCGTAATTTATTAACACCCGGTACATCTTATCTAAGATTTTTATATGGTAAACTCATTTTTTCAACAAGCAGAATTTTTTATAAAGAGTGACTTTTCGTCGTACAATCAATAATAAAGATTTTTTTCCTCTTGTCAACTCCATCCGGGGACACACTGTATATATCATTTTGACTAACAATAACAAAGAAATATGTTTTGTTAATAGGCCTATAATAACAAAAAAAAATGTATTGAATGCTGAAATAAATTATTCAAGACATGTTATTTGTACGAAAAGCTTTAATTTAAAAAATGTTTTAGTAATTCTATATTTTCACCATTTATGCAAGTTGTTTCCAAAATTAAGGATACAAAACTTATAATGAACGTATATATTTTTATTTCTTTTTGGTTAGGCATTACTGTCCAGCTTTTTTTATTTTCTATATATGTATGTATTTTATATTTTTTCATATTAATAAATGAAAATTATAGTATTATCTGCCTTTTTTCTTTTATATCATAAATATCCAAAGGGAATCAGACAAAGCTAGAGCTGTTCGGGAGGGGGTTACATTTACAAGAAACAAACAACCGAACCCACCAACGTTGCCAGTGAAATCTTGTAATCCATCTAATATACACGGTGTTTGCCGGTCTTCTGTTTTGATTTTTAATAGGTAATAAATACTACAGGTCAAAAGAAGGTGATAAATGTTAAAATACCGTAGTAAAAGTTGTATATAATAAAAAATAATTTTCTATTTTTTATTATGGATAACAATTTTTTTTTTTTTTATTTTGCTATCCAAAATAGGAAAAATTGCCATGTTAAGAATAAAAAATTATTCTCGTCATGCATACAACTTTTATTAACATGTTTTAAGATTTATCGCCATTTCTTTTGACCTGTATATAGTTATTGCCCATTAAAAGTAAAAACAGAGGACCGGTAAACGGCATACCCTGTATATTAATGAAACTGTTTAATAATAGCTAGAATAAATATTGATCAAGGCAAGTTAACTGTTTATTGATGAATATTAATTAGTTCATTAGCTAGAAATGACTGGAACAATGTATTACAATTGATTTTTAAGGTAAGTTAAACCTTCTTAAATAAAGTATTTACTTGGTGCAAGTAGTCAGTTTCATTGTTAAAACTTGCCAAGCTAATGACGATAAATACACTGTTTACTAATGATAGAGAAATACTTTATTAAACCTCCTTAAGATATTTATTCGACACAAGTAATCAGTTTCTTTGTTAAAACATGCCAAGCTAATGATGGTAAATATACTGTTCTCTAATGACGGGGACTATACTTTATTAAGCATAAATACATTCCTACATTTGTCATAAGTACACTGGTTTACTAATGGAAAGTAGTAGTTTTTACTCTAAAATGGTTTAATTGGTATTAGTAGTTTGTGTCAGGATTGCTAGTTTACTTGTACCAAAGAAGTGGTGGAGTAGTCCCATATACTGATGAACTTTTTACTTGCCAATATTAAAATTTTAATTGTAGCTAGTCACCTTTTTTCTCGGTGCAGTGACGATCATTTTCATAAATGAATGGCGTAATTATCGTGTTAGTTTAATAGAGTTTATAAAATCCTGTCAAGATGACGGTAGAGTGCAACAAAATTTAAGTGTCATTTTTTATACTGAAAATTAATAAATAATGGCTTACTTTTGGCATGATAGTAGAAAAAATTATTTATACATTAGCCGTCCCTGAAATGACGCTCCCAGCTCCGGTCTCAAGTATTAAGTCATCTTGTCTAAAATTAGTATTTTGTAGCATTGGTAGAAGCATCCACCAGAATTTTAATCTACTAGTAGGCACATAGTAGTGACTATCATTATTAATTGTAATAGTCTTAAGAATAGTAACTTGTAGTATAATTTGTTTTTAACATAGAAAAGGTAAATCAAGTATTATTACCCATTGTTCTTTTTCAGATTTCCACTTCAAGTTCATACTAAGGTCCTAAGTAGGTGAAAATATTACATTTAAACCTGATTTTTACGGAGTAGGATATTGTGTAATGCTTCACATTTAAACTTGCTCCATATACAAAAACGTTTTAAGACAATTATGCACAACATATTTTAAATTTTATTTACATCAGAAGGTACAACATATAGGTAGCGTAACACAAAGAGCGAAACCATGTAGGTTACTAAATTAATCATATTATATGTCATGACGTGTATTGATTAATTTTTGCCTTCAATTTATATCCTATGATTTATTCAATCACATAATCTAGGTCACTAATTCTCATCTGGTATGGACGCTTTGTTTATTTTTTTATATTGAACATGTCTCTCAATGTTTTTTAATAGGATTTGTCACCTTTAATCCATCTACGTATGCTTAAAATCGCCTGTTTTAAATGCCCCACAGGAAAGCAGTGCATAAAGGGGACGAACCTATTTTATTAAATTCGCAATGTACTGAAAATATTTCAAATGCTAGAGGACAGGGCAAGGTAGCACTCACCAACAACAAGCAGAAGTTTTGCTGTTCTATTTTACTTCTAACCACGTAATACCAGCTAGACAAAATGTTATTTTACATTACATGCATACTATGTAGATAAAATTGAGTGTTATTTTTGAATAGAACTCTCGAAAGTGGGAATTTATTTTTAACATAATGTGCATATGTTAATTAAGAAGCAATTTAGGGGAAACTAAGAAAAAGTAAAAGAAAATTATAATCTCCCTAGCTTACCTGCTTAGATTAATAAAAATTGTGAAATGTTAATGAGAAATCCTTTTACGTGTGTGTATGCAGAGTTCGTTTAAAATGTAGATACGTCTCTTTACATGAAACTTTTGTTCGAGTGATTATAAATTTTTAAAATATCGTTTAATATAGGAAATAATTATGTCGTTTTAGATGTGACTTTAAGGCGTTCATAGGAAATGTAACTCTTCATTAGAAAGGGTTTAAAGGGGAAATAATTGAAATAAATAGTTGAAGGAACTGCAGAGTAAGTCAAAAGGGATGTAGCCCACTTGCCCAGCTTTGTCCTAGTTTCATCTCGTCCCCATACGGTAATTTTTCTATATAAATCCTACTACCGTTTGCGCTTCCAATTTGGCATTAAGTCTACTTAACGAATTGCAAGGTACAATTCCTATCCCATTACAGTAGAATGTTTCTGGGACCATCATCATTTCTAATTTTATCCTTAAAAATTCAACAAATTTATTTCTAAATTTTGCACATTTCGCCAATATTACATTTATTCACAACTACATTTAACATATATTCCCAAATTCATCCACTCCTAATTATAAAATTTTAACATAAAACACGTTAATAATTAGTTATAGCAGCATAATTATTTGTGACATAAAAATTGCTAAATGCCAACATTTTGTTGGCCGGAATGTACTTACCTTTACACACATAATATCACATTAGGATTTTGTTTAGTCCAATGTTATTTCATAATCAATCCTGCTGAGGAAAGAATATTTTCTTTCCTCCTTTAGGGTTGAGTATAAAAATAGCCTAAGCTAAACTTCGTCCCGAACTTTGTATATGCTTTTTTATACATTGCTCAATGAAGAATTTTATTACTATTATTATTATTATAATCTTATGCAATAACTTGCCAAGTTACCTGAAACAAACTAACTCGTATAATAAATTTAAAACTAAATCTAGGGAATGATAGGACATAAATTATTTCTAAACGATTTCATGTCGTCAAATTGTTTAATTATTGCAATAAACTTTCCCAAACTAATTATTTCTGTCATTACTTCGATAACTTTGGACAGTAACCTATTACCTGCCATTCTTCAAACATTTTATTTATAATCTGACTACAGTATTTATATTTCGACTACATTAAAACGCTAACCTCATATTCTACTTTAATTAACAACAATTACATTGAAAATATATAAATATTAATACTCTAGCAAAAACACTTCATAAAGTCGCTTCAATTGAAATTTTTTTAGGTACCAAATTATCATTTTACGTTCGTAAATAGATCAGCCTTTATTGCCATTAAAATTCTCTGAATGTTAAGTTGCATAGTAATTTTAAACATAACTGATACAGAATTTCATAACAAATGCTTTTGGAGATTATAATAAACGACACGTAATGAATAAATCAAACGACCTTGACCAACACCTAGTTTTTTTATTTATGTAAATATATTTAAAACATTTAAATTTTTATTCAATACCTATCTATTAATTATGGATATAGGTAATTGCACATAATTCGCAGCCAATTTTTTTATTACATGAATTTTGCCAACTGGTTCCGTAGTGTAGCGGTTATCACGTCTGCTTTACACGCAGAAGGTCCCCGGTTCGATCCCGGGCGGAACCATTCTTTTAGAATATCTTTCTCATAATTTAATGTCACGTTAACATATCATAATATCAGTCCTTTTTTTTGTAGAGAACTTTCCGGATTATCTTCCACATTGATTGCTCTACATTATTCACTTTTCGACCAGTTTCTTCTTTAGCAAGGAAGATGAACATAAAAAGATAGTCGGAACACCAAAAAATATTTAACACGAAGGAAAACTCCATATGCTCCATATGTTCCATACAGTAATTTTTAAGTATCTTAACAGCTATGCTAGTTAAGTAACGCACTTTACACAGCAGTTTCCAAAAATGTTATCACGTTCAATAGTCTACATGGCTGTACATAACAGATTTTCTTATATATATTGCGTAATATCAATAAAGTTAACACATTTATTTAGTAAAGAAACTATTTGATCATTAACATTATTATCATTATCATCTTGATGATTACAAAGTTCTAAAAATGTATTGGTTTCATCTTCATCAATACAATAAATAAATTTTTTCAGGTCACCGATTAAATTCAAATCCTGTAAAAATCCACTCCCACGATCAAATGCACCAGTGTAGATTTTGTGTCGACCAGAGCTCCGTCCAAAGGTAGCACATAGAATGAACTCACGTAAATTATTAATGAAAACAGGAGAGAACTTGATTGGTATTTTAAATGTATATTTTTGATGAAATTTCAAAAAAATTGTATACCCAGTGGTAGAAACTTACCCGTGCTAAATGTGTGTGAAAGGGCGAAACCATGTCAACGTCATCTGACTTAAAAGAAGAAATAATATTGTCAAGTAGTAGTAGTAGTAGTAAAAATTTGGTTCCGCCCGGGCTCGAACCGGGGACCTTCTGCGTGTGAAGCAGACGTGATAACCACTACACTACGAAACCACTTGCTTAGGAAATGATTGTAAAAAACTCTAACCACTACACTACGAAACCACTTGCTTAGGAAATGATTGTAAAAAAACTCTCCACGGATTTTGCAACATAACTAATTAAAGTAACATACAATTAACAGTGACAAATAAAGTAATAAACATTTATAATTATTGCCAATGATTTTATCAAAATCCACCGTGGAATACATTGAAATATAATTAATGTTAATAAAGTACACTCTTGTCAGTGAGCTGACTAATAGTGATTTACTGGGAGGTAAGATACCTACTCTGCCTCAAAATGGAATACCGTACTGAATTATAAAGTCATTTCCCTAAGAGCCCACTGAAGATGGTATTTCTTCCAATTAATTTACGTGGAAGAAATTGTAATGTCGGGTGCAATAGCGGAAAATATTCACCGCACCACATTTGAAGAATAAGAATACCAATTTGAAGTATTTATTTATCATAAATATTAAAACACATTTCTTTAAATTAGCAAAACTGATGGAAATATTTGAATACAGAATAGCTTTCAAAAGAAAACAATGGCACGCCCTTCAAAGAAGCTTCTTCGCCAATCGGTACTTAGTTCTTTAAATTTTTCTTATTTTGGATTGAGTCTTCGATATATCTACAATATCCAGCAGCCACAGTCGCGGTGGTACATTTACAACCACCAAGGCTTAATATTTGTTACATCATCTCCAGCACATGCTAGTAGTGAAGCAGAACAGCATCTAAAACAATCAATAACTTATACTGGTTAAAATATTGAGTCAGTATTTTGGATATTATGCTAAAAGTGGCCAATCTTACAGCCGGCACCGGTACACAGAAATGAGTGCTTACATTACCAAGAATTTCTCGTCTTCAGTAACACGATGAAACTTACTGATTTCTGTTCTAGTTAATACTTTAGTCTTTATAATTCCCATGGTGGAGCTTCTAGAAAGTTCTAAATTTTTTTTATTTGCTACTTAAATATTGATGTTGATCTTCAGCATTAGCGTATATTTTAACATAATAATGTGTCCAAGAGTAGATGACCTAAGCACATTTTTACTTTCTCTCCGAAATATGCAAGAACTACTGTTTCTGAAAGGTGTTTAAAATTTCCTGGAAAAGTGTTTTCCGAATTCTTGCGTGTTACATGTAATAAATCGCCTTATTCGAGAAACAGATTTCCCGATCTTACTATTAAAAAACGAAAATATTTTTTGTTCGAGTCAATACTATATATTTATTTTTAAAATACGTACTATCATTTCGTCATGGACAACAGAGAAAAAACTGAATGTAATGTATGAACTTTGGTCGGTAAGAATTTAAACTATCTGCGTGCAAGGACTAGGAGCCCTGCCCATGACATCTAAGTTAAAAAAAAAAAATGAAAATTATGTAGTCGAAAGCTTAGCTAGACAAAAATGTGGTTCCGCCCGGGATCGAACCGGGGACCTTCTGCGTGTAAAGCAGACGTGATAACCGCTACACTACGGAACCGCTTGCTTAAATAAATATTGAAAAAAAAATTGTACGGTTTTTTAACACAACTAATGCAAATCGTCAATACGCAGTAAACAATAAACATAATAAATAAAAGTAATAAAAATTATAATAAGATAAGATAGTAAAAGTGAATTTTACTATTTACGTCAAAGTTTGTCATTCGCCTGCATTCCACATTGCAATAGGTTTCACCAGAGGGCCCCCCGGTCCACATTTGCATCTCACCGACTTCATGTCGATCGAGATTATCAAGAACTGGACCTTTTGTTGTCATACAGCGTGCGTTACCTGTACCATGCTGATGAAGGCTAATAAGCCAGAAACCGGTCCAT
The DNA here is from genome assembly GCA_963680705.1 of Rhagium mordax. Lineage (NCBI taxonomy): Eukaryota > Metazoa > Arthropoda > Insecta > Coleoptera > Cerambycidae > Rhagium > Rhagium mordax. The sequence continues at coordinate 16,446,496 of OY796656.1, forward strand.
GGGATGGTGACGTGCGCTGCCTGATAACAGAGGGAGTCCTTTTTTTGGATTAATCCGTCTGGTGAGGCTTATTGCAGTATTAAATTATTTGCTTTCTACATTCGTAGTACTGGTTTTTCATCAGTTAAATGTAGATTTTTGCAAATAAGCTCTGAAAAGAGTTTTTATGTCTTCTTAAGACATTAGAGGATTAGGACTAACAAACTTTGACGTAAATGTAAAATTCACTTTTACTATTTTATCGTATTAAAAATTTACCTCCGAGTTTACCTCTATGGATTTCTGACTTCTTTGGATTTCATTTCAATAAAAATTATATTTATTTATTTTAATCCACGGTATCCGTAGGGAACTTTATAATATATAATTATCATAATGGATATATCTGATCTCTCAAAAACTTGCATTGAAGTAGAATTAGTGGTAACAAAACTAACTTTTACAATTTAAATGAGTTGGCCACAAGTGATATACTTGGAGGCATGATAAATACACTGCTCTCAGGACCAAAGACCACATCGAACTATAAAATATTTTCTGTCTACTTGGGCACACGATTCTAGAATTCTGAAATTAGAAAAACCTTTTTTTTTTTAATGTTCTTTATTAGCAATCAGAAAGTAAACAATCTATGAGGTAATGCGATATCGTGTACAATACTAGACATATATGTACACGTAATGGCGTGATGAAGTAACCATCCAACGATCACCTCAGGTTATCAGATCTAGTGGCCATTGCCTCGTCAGTCTTCTGTTGTCCATAGGTTGTAGTAGTGGCTGTAGTAGTGCATTGGGATGGTTGTCAAGTCTGTTATGGTGCTTAGTACTTTGTTTTCTGATGACTTCACTTACGTAAGGCATTTTTAAATCCGTATGAAGCATGTGGTTAGAGACATATCACGGTACGTCTGCAATACTTCTGAGAATTTTGGATTGAGCTCGTTGGATGATTGCTGTGTTGGACTTGCTAGCGCAACCCCAAAGTTCAATCCCATAAGTCCAGATCGGCCTGATTACTGCTTTATAGATTAGCAGTTTATTTTCTATTGATAGTTTGGATTTACGTCCTATGAGCCAATTGAGTTCTTTTGTTTTCATATCTATTTGTTTTCTTTTTTTGGTTATATGTTGTTTCCAGTTGAGTTTGCTGTCTAAGTGTAATCCTAGATACTTTACAACTTCATTCTGGGGTAATGCGACTTGGTTCATGCTGACTATAGGGCACTGTTCTTTTCGGATGGTGAATGTTATATGTGTTGATTTAGTTTCATTTACCTTAATCTTCCATTTGTTTGTCCATGCTTCAATAAGATTTATATGTTCTTGGAGTTTAGCTGAAGCTTTGATAGGATCTTCGTGAGTCGCAATAATCGCCGTGTCGTCCGCGAATGTACCTACTGTTGTGTCTCTAGTTGTTGGCAGGTCAGCTGTGTAAAGTACGTATAATAGTGGGCCCAGGATGCTCCCCTGTGGTACTCCTGATCTTACTGGAAAACGATTAGATATTTCACCGTTGACCTTGGTTTCGAAGTGACGGTCATTCAGATATGATTTTAGTTGGCTGAAATAAGTTATTGGGAGTGTTTTTTGATTTTGAATAATAGGCCTGAATGCCATAATACTTTGTCGAAGGCTTGTTTTACGTCTAAGAATGCAGCGGTACAATATTTGTGGTTTTCCATTGATTTACTAATGATATTAGATAAGCGATGGCACTGCTGTACAGTCGAGTGAGCATGACGGAACCCAAACTGGTGATCCGGTATCCAAGCTTGCTGGCATAGATCATTGTTTATTCTATTAAGAACAAGTCTTTCAAGGAGCTTGGAAATTGTTGACAAGAGACTTATTGGACGATAAGATGTTACATTGTCGGATTCTTCCCCCTTCGGTATCATAATGATCTGTGCAATTTTGAGAGATTTGGGCCAGTAATCGAGTCTTATAATTGCGTTAAATATATATAAAAGTTTCATCAGTCCTTTTTTGGGAAGTTCTTGTAGCATTTTGCCAGTAATCAAATCAAGGCCTAGCGCCTTTTTTGGGTTTAACGTCTTAATTAATTCTTGTATTTCCTTTGGCGTGAATAATTTGAGTCGTTCTTGTAATAGGAGTGACGTGGTTTCTTCTACTTCTTGTACCCGATCGTTGTTATGTAGAGAGAATACTTCTGCAAGATGTTGTGGTCTGCTTTCTCTTTATCACTTTTTGTCCATGGAACCGGGGGTGTTGTGTAGTTACAAATAGGAGGTGAAGTTGATCGAGGTTTTCTTCTGGCTTTTATTGGCTTCCAGATGGAGTTGTCTTGTCTTGAGAGATTAGAGACGTAATTTTCTACTGAGGCATTTCTCATTTCTTGGAGTTTTGTTTTTAGTTTGTTGCTAATGCTATTATATTTTCTTCTGGCATCTGGTGTGCGGGTACGCTGCCACGTCGACCTGGCTCTTCTCTTCTCTGCCACTAATTTCTTTATTTCGTAGGGAATATTATTTACTTTAGGTTTCTGATCACTTATCGGTGTTGCTTCTCTCGCTGCTTGTTGGAGTGACCTGAATGCAATATTTTAGTACGCGTTGGAAATAATTTAAACCATCTCCGTGAAAGGGCTAGAAACCGTGTCAACTATATTTGAGTTAAAAAATATTATAACAATAAAACAGTGAGAAGGTTAATTTACCTATGCAAAAATATGGTTCCGCCCGAGATCGAACCGGGGACCTTCTGCGTGTAAAGCAGACGTGATAACCGCTACACTATGGAACCGTTTGTTTAAATAATGACTGTTAAAACTTTCCAGAGATTTTGCAACACAACCATGATAAACCATATCGCTATAAACGATAACTAATGAAGTATCTGTGGAAATGTGTATTTATAACTACCTTAACGATCTAATTCGACTTTTCATGTATTGAATTATTGTTAATAAAAATGTTCATTAAATGAGCTGATTAATCAGGCTGTGGATGACTAATATACAAGGTGTTAGGAAAAGTTTTAGGCAAATTTAAATGGGTGGTGTTGAGTGAGTTCAACAATCAAAAAAATCATCTGGTCGTTCTAAAAACATAGAGTTAACACAAATTATTGTTTTTCTGACAAAAGTATCGCTACTTAAGTACAAGAAAAAAAAAAAAATAATAATAATAATAATAATAATGTTTATTGTGCAAAAGAAAAATTACACACAAGACTTTTTGATTGTTCTGCACCACCCATTTAAATTTGCCTAAAACTTTTCCCATCAAATGGAGTTATGATACACAAAAATTATGTCGTGGAACGAAGTCATTTGGCAATACTTCACAAATGAATTTCGTCATATCCGTCTACATAAAACATGGTGGCTGCCCCTTCAACACAATTAAAAAGATCATTTTCCATCATACTTCCAACATTTTCGACCACTTTCCCTGTTCTTTTGCTTGGTCTTCCAGAAGTTCTTTGCAATATCAAGAAAATGCTTTCTAAATTTTTCATCACGGTGCGAATAAGTCCATTCAATATTTTTATTTTTAATCCCATTTTTTAATGATTCCACATTTCAATATGATTCGTTATTTTAAACGGAATATACATTTTTTTGCAGATTTAATTGTATTAGCCCTCATTTCAATACTCATTAATATATAGTGCTTTTCTTTTCTTGACCGTTGGTATCAATTAATTTGATGTGTATTTTCCTAGGTTTTCGGTCATGTGGTAAAATAAAAAACTATTTTCTGACGTTTCGGTTTTATTAAACCATCTTCAGAGAACTAGATAGAGAACTTACTTTAAAAAATTATTTATAATGAATTCACAGAATATACTTACAATTTAGGTGGTAAAAATTATATAATAATTAATATTAGATACATTTTTATGTCTGTTATGGTTGAGATCTTAAAAGGAACTAAATGCTAAACTATTTTGTGCCTGGTGTTTTGAGATGTTTATGCTATCCTTGATAAGGTGTAATTTATGAGATTATTGGTACTTAACTAGAGTGAGTGACATGAATTTAATGTTTGGGCTATTTACAATTAATTTGTTTTGTTGGTGGAAAGATGTAAAAATTTTTTTTTTTATATTTATTATTAATTTTTATTTGTCAATTATTATTATTACCCCTTTTTAGTTTATTTTAATAAATTAAAATAAGTTTCGCTTAAATTTTCTATGTCAGTGCGGTTGTTTATTGCGTTGTTATGTCTTTTAATTTGTAACATTTCATGTATAGTTCGTCGGTGGTAGTTTGGTTCTTTATTTAAAATTTGTATATTGTTAAAGTTAAAGTTATGGTTTTGTTCTAGAGCGTGTTTTGTTAGTGCTGTCGAATTTTGGTTGAGTGTTTTTATATTATATTTGTGGGTGTATATTCTTTTGTGGAGGTATTGTTTTGATTGGCCGATATAAGTGCTGTTGCAGTCGTTGCAGTCTATTTTGTATATTGTATTAGTTTCGTCTTTTGGTTGTAGTTCAGGTTTAAGTCTTGTGAAAAATTTTTTTGTAGTATTATATGGTTTATGTGCTACTGTTATATTGTGTTTCTTTAATACGTTTGAAATATTTTCAGATACTTTAGGTATGTAAGGCATGGATATATATTTGCTGTTGTTTTGATTTGATTGATTTGTTGTTTTATTGTATAATGTGTGTATTCTTTTCTTTATTATAGGTTCATAAAAGTGTTTTGGATAAGAGTTTGCTTCAAGAACTGTTTTGATTTTTTTCAAATTATTTGGTCTATATTTTGGGTGTGAAAGTTGAATGGCTCGATCTGTAAGACTATTAACAACACTTTTTTTGTAATTGATTGGTGTATGTGAATTATAATTTAGGTATCTCTGAGACCATATTTCTTTCGTGTACCAATTTGTATCAATGATTCCGGATTCATTGTATTTAATAGTTATATCTAAGAAATTTATGCTATTTTCTTGTTCTGTTTCACTTGTAAATTGCAAACGTGGGTGGAAATTATTAAAACTTTCAATAGTGTATTCTATTTTACTTTTTGGTAAACAAATAATACAGTCATCTACATATCTTTTATAAAATTTTGGGGTATAATTTAGAGATTTTAATACATTGTATTCTAATTCTTCCATTACAAGATTTGCGATGGTGGCTGATATAGGTGAACCCATGGCAGTTCCAAAAATTTGAGAAAAAAATTTTTTGTTATATGTAAAATAAGTGGAATTTAAACATAAGGTAACTGCATTGACGAATTCGTTTTCGGTAAGAGATGAATATTTATTAATTTCCGACCATTTATTTTTTATACATTTTGAGTTTCTGTTTTATATGTGGTTCTATCACTAAGCATATTATTCATTTTTGTTTCGTATTCAGTTTTATACATAATTACTGTTTTATTACATTTGTCAGCCGTTAGTATGAAAATATTAGAGTTTTCTGTTAAAAATTTTGTGTTAATATACCAATAGACTTAGCAATAAAATGTATAAAAAATAAATGGTCGGAAATTAATAAATATTCATCTCTTACCGAAAACGAATTCGTCAATGCAGTTACCTTATGTTTAAATTCCACTTATTTTACATATAACAAAAAATTTTTTTCTCAAATTTTTGGAACTGCCATGGGTTCACCTATATCAGCCACCATCGCAAATCTTGTAATGGAAGAATTAGAATACAATGTATTAAAATCTCTAAATTATACCCCCAAAATTTTATAAAAGATATGTAGATGACTGTATTATTTGTTTACCAAAAAGTAAAATAGAATACACTATTGAAAGTTTTAATAATTTCCACCCACGTTTGCAATTTACAAGTGAAATAGAACAAGAAAATAGCATAAATTTCTTAGATATAACTATTAAATACAATGAATCCGGAATCATTGATACAAATTGGTACACGAAAGAAATATGGTCTCAGAGATACCTAAATTATAATTCACATACACCAATCAATTACAAAAAAAGTGTTGTTAATAGTCTTACAGATCGAGCCATTCAACTTTCACACCCAAAATATAGACCAAATAATTTGAAAAAAATCAAAACAGTTCTTGAAGCAAACTCTTATCCAAAACACTTTTATGAACCTATAATAAAGAAAAGAATACACACATTATACAATAAAACAACAAATCAATCAAATCAAAACAACAGCAAATATATATCCATGCCTTACATACCTAAAGTATCTGAAAATATTTCAAACGTATTAAAGAAACACAATATAACAGTAGCACATAAACCATATAATACTACAAAAAATTTTTTCACAAGACTTAAACCTGAACTACAACCAAAAGACGAAACTAATACAATATACAAAATAGACTGCAACGACTGCAACAGCACTTATATCGGCCAATCAAAACAATACCTCCACAAAAGAATATACACCCACAAATATAATATAAAAACACTCAACCAAAATTCGACAGCACTAACAAAACACGCTCTAGAACAAAACCATAACTTTAACTTTAACAATATACAAATTTTAAATAAAGAACCAAACTACCACCGACGAACTATACATGAAATGTTACAAATTAAAAGACATAACAACGCAATAAACAACCGCACTGACATAGAAAATTTAAGCGAAACTTATTTTAATTTATTAAAATAAACTAAAAAGGGGTAATAATAATAATTGACAAATAAAAATTAATAATAAATATAAAAAAAAAAATTTTTACATCTTTCCATCAACAAAACAAATTAATTGTAAATAGCCCAAACATTAAATTCATGTCACTCACTCTAGTTAAGTACCAATAATCTCATAAATTACACCTTATCAAGGATAGCATAAACATCTCAAAACACCAGGCACAAAATAGTTTAGCATTTAGTTCCTTTTAAGATCTCAACCATAACAGACATAAAAATGTATCTAATATTAATTATTATATAATTTTTACCACCTAAATTGTAAGTATATTCTGTGAATTCATTATAAATAATTTTTTAAAGTAAGTTCTCTATCTAGTTCTCTGAAGATGGTTTAATAAAACCGAAACGTCAGAAAATAGTTTTTTATTTTACCACATGACCGCAAACCTAGGAAAATACACATCAAATTAATTAATACTCATTAACTAAGAGTAAGAGTTTTTTTTTTTTGGTTTTTAAATAAACGCTATTGTTATTATTATATATAATGAAATCACAAAGTCTTAATAAAACAACCATTCATAAATTGATATATTATGCACTGGATTATCGGTTTGTATTGATGACTTGGTATATTTAGGGCCGATATTTTCAGTCTGATTTAACCCTGATTAACTTTAATCATTGATTAATTACCATGGAAACAATTGTCTCGACAATTATTTCCAAGGTAATTGATCAATGGTTAAACTTAATCAGGGTTAAATCAGACTGAAAATATCGGCCCTTAGTGTATTAATTGTGATCTCCTTATCATTTTATGCAAATATGGGCATCTCAGAACATTTACCAAATACTGACTATGGAATAGTATAAAAGTGACTGAACACTTGAGCACCGGGAAATTCATTTAAAAAAATCGATTGTTTTTTATTACATCACTTGCATTGTACCGATTATATTTTACAGTACGTAACAACCTGGCAAATAATATGTACCATTTCACGATTTATTTGAATTCAAGCGTGTGTTTGAACCCTATTTCCTATTTAATTAAAGCAAGGTAAATTGGACCATAATTAATTGAATTGTACTTGGAGTAAAAACAGTTATTTCATATAATTTAACGCAACGCTAAATTCCTGAAACGTTTCAAGAAGCTTTCACCTTACCATTTGTAGTAATTCACTGCATGTTTCTTTGGAGGATAAATATGAATTGCTGCTTATAAAGTTTTTAGCACCCGAAATGTCTGGTATAGCTCTTATACAGTAGTTTACGATGCTTGGGAATAAACAGCTTGCAGTTGTTTCAGTTGCAGTGAGAATTTAATTTATCGTATTTATCTTTGTCGTCTTTAAGATGTTTAGTGTGTTGGTACAAACTATCACAAAATCCACTATCACTAAATCAAACTTTTTCTTGTGAAATTATATTTTTAATAAGGCAGCAATTTTCCTTACAAATTCACACCACAAATCAAGATGAACTACATAGGTATGTTACAGACCAAATGAGATAAATAATTTGATTTCAAATATACTTCTTTTATTCAAACACCACATCAGTTCGCAAATAGCAAAGTAACTGGTGAGTTGAAAGTGTAGACACCAGATATGGAACTGTCATTTTAATACAATAAATAATTTTTTAATTTTTTATTCAATTACTGTTTGAAACTACGAATTATTAACACAACTTATAGTCCGGGCGGCGGCTGCAAGAACACTCACGTCATCGAGTTAGAGGAATTTGTTGCTTTTTAGTAAAAGTTGACCATCAGTAGATACAAGAAACGTTTGTCGGCCGAGGCATATCCTGGAGCGTAAGTGGGAGGAAGGGTTTAAAGTTTAAATTAACACGAGGAACACAAGAACAAAATAAAATGACTAAATGACGTACAAGACAGAACTAAGACACTTTTCAATAAATACAATTTGTTTCATTAAATTTTGATTTGTCTTTCAAAAAATTATTGAAATCTTTAACGGAAGTTTCCTCGAAAACGGTTAGAGTTATCAAGTTCTACTAAGTGTACCTTTTTTATGTGGAAATGACGTCCTGATCAGATTTTCTAGTACAAAAGTACCACAACGTTTCATCAAAAGAAAATAATATGAAAAAAATTCTTCATCAGATACAGCTCCTACGGTGCCCTCTATGGTCTAACGTGATGTAATACATAAATTGTTGTTTCTTAAATTAAAAATATTCATCTACCAAATTTGGTGAAGATTGGCCAAGAGGTTGTTGATTTATTGCAAAAAAACGAAAAAATAATTTCAACTTTGACACCCTAGCTGTATCTTTATCCACAGGAACATTTTACTAAGGCATATTTGGTTATATCCTCATATTTTGGTCCAAAGAATCTGCCTTTGATCTATGGCCCAATAGTAATGGTCCACCCTGTATATTTGATAGGTGAAAGATATCTTAAAAAATTCCGTTCTAAATTTTAATGAGCTTAACAAAGTTTTAAAAATAACATTAATGTTGTGAACATCAGTACGATATTTTATTTTTCTGTGTAGATAGGATGGCATTTTCCATATTTAACCAGCCAATATTTTTAAAAGCTTATGCGATATTCTTTGTCGTCTTCTTATTCTGAATATAAGTGTAACCATAAAAACCTGAACAGTTTGAATTTTCCGTTTATATTGACTGGTTAAATTTGAACCATAAATAGAATCCGCATAATTAAATTTTGACCAATGTTTCACAAAGCATTAATTTTATTTTCGGTGTCAAATAATAAATCAGTTTTAAAGAAAACATGAACGAAGTATAATATTATTAATATATTTTTCAAATCTTAAATTATAATCCATTAACAACCCTTCGCCTTCACCGTAATTTATTCGGTCCTATATCTTATGTCGTTGTCCAACGCTTTATCGGCCATGCTCTAAAAAATTATATTTCTTTCGGATTATCGTAATTGCTTTTATTATAATAATTACTTAACTCAATAACTAATCCTAATATGATAAGAAAAATTATTAATTAATTAATTATATAATTTGCTTAAAATTAGTGATGCAACGGTTTCGGGTTTTACGGTTACGGTTACGGTTACGGTTATCCCTACGGTTACGGTTATGGTTACGGTTTTTAAAATGAATCGCATAATGATAAAATAATAAACTTTATTCTTCAAAACAAAACACAACACTTTGAAAGGACATATTTAAAACAATACAAAAACTTAAAAAAACTAAACTACATTTTTGTAGTAGTATTACAAAAAAACAGCGTAAAATTAAACGTTCTAAAATTCTAAATATAAATAAACAGGAAACATTGTAAATTGTAATGTAAACAATAAAAGCTGATAGAGACTAAAAAAGAAAACAAACATTAAACATTTAAATATAGGTAGGTATCTGTATCTACCTACTTAAAAGTGTAGTTAATTAAAATATTTAAACTTAAACTGAAAATTTAAAATACAAAAACGAACAAAAGAACAAAAATTAGTATTCAAAATTTACTGTTGCGAGTTGCACGTTCAGACCTGCAAGAACCGTATAACAACCGCGAAAAATAGACGGTTACGGTTAACCGTATAATAGCAAAAACCGTGAAATAAACCATTCCCTAACCGTAACCGTTGCATCACTACCTTAAAATATGTTATTTTCATTACCTACAGCAATATATGATGTATAGTTTAAATACATTTATTTCCAGAGGTCGAACGATATTTCTATGAAAGATAAAATTGGTCGGACTGACAAAACCACCAGGTTGCGAGCTGGCCGACAAAAATTTTTTAAAAATAGAATGGGGTTAAAGTTGAATCCACCCCTGTATTTGGTCGGACTGCGATACCCTCCAAGGTATAATGCGGCCGACCAAATTTTTTTTGTTTTATTAATCGAGTTCTACTAAATAAAAAAGGTTTCATTAATTAACTAAATAAGAAAAAAGTTGAGTCCGAAGGAGGGTGGGTAAACCCTCCCTCCCACTTACGCTCCAGGATATGCCTCGGCCGACAAACGTTTTCTGTTTCTACTGATGGTTAACTTTTACTAAAAAGTAACAAATTCCTCTAACTCAAAAAGGCGCCGCCGCCCGTATTATTAGTCAAGTTTATTAAACTTTTCGCTTTTAATCGGTTGCGTCATCAAATTTTCGAAACACGCTTATTTATTGTAGAATGTGTTTTCTAATAATAATCCGTGGGCTATATATATTTTTATTAGCAACTTATTTTTGTTTCATCCATCATTCCATCACATCATTCATTGAAGTTTCCTTTTTGTGAAAGGACTTTCGGTTATTTTCTCGCCATAATCAAACAGCAGAGTTTTATTCCATTTAATCTATACTGACATCAGATCAAACTACTATATTTATCAGTAACGTATTAGTTCGCCTCATTTCAATTTTTTTTTTAAATGCATTTTAATTATCCTGCGAAACGTTATAACTTGATTAAGTGATGTTACAATAGAATTATAGAAAGAAGATTACAAAAATCAATAAAATAATTAAATACCTCTTGTACTATGTACAACCTATCCATATGTAAGATTTTTCAGGCTCTCTTTTGAGTTGATTAATTTGAATTTTTGATACTTCGACCACTTTGTCGTAGTCTTTCTCTATGGCAAAGCTGTTCTTATATTTATGCGTCAGGCAGGAGGCGTGGTGTTGGATCAATGCCACGTGACCAGTCATGTGCGCTAATGAGTTCCAGGCGTCGTCAGGATACGTAGTTCCGATAACGTTGCCTAGGAAGTCATGCTTCTATTAATTTCCTCGGTTTGGTAGGCGTGACTTGATTCCAACAATGACGTATCAGTGAGAGCCACGCCTTCATGTAGTGTGGCTTCGTTTCGATGATGCCACCTGATTCGTCATTCTCGAACCTGTAATGACAAATTTGGTAAATCGTCTATAAGTGGAAATAGTTTAATCAGGTATTAATACACAAGAGGTCGTTGTTTTACTGGGTAAATTTTTTTTTTTCGGCAAAAACCTGTTTTCCTATGAAAATCATTACAAAATTAAGTGGAGCGATTTTTCCTATGTCCCTTAATTCGAGCAAAATTTTCATGGGAAATAGGTTTGAGTCACTCAAAAAAATAACAATTCATAAGTAATAAAAAAATAAATAGAAATTTTTTCAAATGTATTTTATCACGCGAAATGTCGGATTTCAATACTTTGAATGACTTTTTTATTTTAACACATATCTACTACCAAAAAAGTAACATATTTTTCTCGATTTTTTCCACTGATTGATAGCCGTTTTTCTCACTTTAAAAAAATCCTATTTGTCGATTTTTTGGGAAATATACTTTTTGATTGGTTAATAAAATAAGAATATATTAATCTGCAAAAAATATCAAAAAAGCTATATCATTAATCAATCTGGTAACTCCTACATGCACTGTTATCTAAATAAAAAGTTAAGTAAGTATATTTGAGAAAAAGATATTGGTCTTGTGGCATCGATTGTAGAGCCAATAAAAATTGAGATCGGCCAGTACTGTCGGTAGATTGAGCTCAAGTTGGCACCTATATTCCTATATATTTATAACAAACTCCGCTTTTATGAGATTGAATATAAACTAAGCGGATCGCACAACGTTATATACATATACAGTACAAAACAATACAAACTTATTAATTAGTCTGACGTAATCAGGCACAGAAAGCGAAACTTTCCGGCTTACCAGATTTTCCACAAATTAACCATTTAATCCGAATCAAAAAAACCCGTTATGAAAGATTAAATGCATATCCCTCACGAATAAGCAATCGCTTCGAGAGAGGGCATGAAAACATGAGAAATGTGGGGTTGGAGTCATCCGTTTGAATAATTTTAATTAAACAATTAGATATTTCCGGTATCTCTGTAATACTTCTCTTAGAGTGGCCGTTTTACTACTGTAACTATCAACAACATGAAATATCAGATTTATAAGGAGGCAGAATAGTTTTATGGAATATAAGCAGCTTACTATTACTTTTTCTGTCCATGGAGGAACATCCCCTTGTAGAAATTAACTATCGTCGACGCTGATTTTACGCGAACTGAAAGATGAATTTAATTTCAGCTGAAAAGTAAACATGAAACATTAGCTGAAGTGCGACAGGAAGACGAATTGTAGTGAAAGAACTTTTTTTACACCCGATTTGGTGATTTCCATATATTTTAATTTCGATTCCCCTACAAAGGGTCCAAATGAATGTGAAAATGTCAATGACTTTTAAAAGTAAACTTAATCCGAACGGAGGAATGAATTGAATAATGAAAAATGTTGGTAGCGAATGGAAACGTGAGGTATTTGTTTCCCTTAATTGAAATAGTAAAAAGTTGTATTGGCAGTTGATCCTGTTGAACTGTTCAAACGGAGTATCGAGATAAGAGCAAAAAACTAAACCAATGAGTATTAGCAATTGTTCGCCTCTAACAGAAACAGTACTAGATTTCTAATTATACTATTATAAGAATAGTAGTCTAATTTACAGATGTACAGCTTTGTCAATAAAAATTTATAGTTTCAAAAATATTGTCAAACATAAACATAAAAATGTAATAATACAATCAAAAATAGTATTTTAAGTGCTTTCATTTTTATTGTTAGTTATCCGAAAGATACAGGGTTAAGATTTTAAATATCTGTGGAAATGCATTTAACCAAATGTTTCTGCAATCCCTATTACCTCATACATTAGTTATTAGCAATTATGCCTCTATTTCTTCATCATAACATGCCACAATATTGATTAACTGCAAAATGAATTCTATCAACGCCAACCCAACTACTTCGTCGAGTAATATTCACCGGCTACCAGAAACACCAATTTTAATTATAATAACAAAAGATTCACTTGAACTATTATAACCTTTGATAACAAATTGGCAGGCTCTGCACAACATGATAGGACGACCACATTGTGAATTAATCCTGATTAAATGTGAAAACAATTAAGATTAACGACGCCTGAGCCCACGTAACTGCGTGCATCAGTTTTAGTTCATGGACCGCATTGCCTACAGCAGGTCTGGTTTAACAAAGATACATGAAATGGCAAAGAATTACGTGTAATTTACAAGACAATATATCAAGTGACACATTGATCAAATCAATAAAGTACAATACGAACTAATAGTAGAAAAAATTTTTGAATTTCAAAACTAATAAGTAGATATATTTTTATTCCTTTATACAATGAAAGTGCATGGGGAAAATGTATGAGGTGATTCCTTGATTCATTTGAAAAAAGAAGTAAACAATAAACTTATTTCAATTTTTTCAGCAAGTTTTTTGGTCATTTGTTTAAAGGTGTGTTTAAATCTGCATTAATCCGCAATATTCTATTAGTAGGTTATTATCTTCGCGATTTTTCGATATTATTTCAGTAATTCTATTTTTCGACTTTGTTATGTCTTTCCATAGGTTTTTCTATTGAATTTGTTTATATTTATTAGATATTTAAAATAATTTTATTTTGATTTTTTTATTAATATCCATTAATATGTAATAATTCAATAGCTGCAACTTAAATTTGAACTGGTTTAAAAATCTTCAGTAGGCCACACTACCCAAAAAATTACATGTATGTATACGAACTATGAGAACCAATGGTTTCTGATTGGCTAAATTTGGAATAAGAAAAATAATCGATTTCATCCACAACCCAAAGCACAGCCCTCAAAATTTGAATTAATATTTGATAGTTAGACTCGTACTTAATTAATGAGTGTAATTAAGTTACATAATGGTGTCGGATCATAATAGGCAGCAATATTAGTAAATCTCCCAGAGCGATAATAACGCCGTATAGTTTTTGGTGTCCCGTGGTCCATTTTGGCAATATAGCAGATTGATTAAGTGTCAATTGAGTTCGCGTTACTCCCGTAATGCGAACAATAGCATGGGGCGATTTGTGCGGTTAGGGCTACTATATAGGCGCCCTGTGGTGTCTGATCGCAGTCAATGGGGTGGCTGATTGATGTATAATTAGAAAGCGGGATATATGCATTAACATTTAAGAGTAAATGAGCACCTTCTATAAATAATTACTTTGTAAGTGTTAATGAGGATAATACATTTTATGATGGCAATGAAACTAAAATAATTGTGCAAGATTGTCGTAGTCTGCTGAAGTCTGATATGAAGTATGGAGTTTATAAGATTTTTATTAATCTCATCGACATTCGCTAGTGACAACATTTTTCATTTCTATATATTCTTGCCTTGTTGTAATTTTCTGGATCTTTTAAATTTTTATAAAACTATTTCTCAAATTAATAAGTAGGTTATCTGGTAATCCATAGTTTAGGTATATGGTTTTTTGTCTTTAGAGGCGCATATTTCAAATTTTCATTAAACAAACTTATTTTGTTATCAATATTATCGATGTCAAATATATTGAGATAAGTAATGACTTATAAATGATCACAAAGTTATTTTCATTTATATTGTTAAATTGTTAATGTTCCTAAAAATGCTTGGCTATCCTGTAAATAACTCTTCTGGTCCAAACTATTGTTTAGCAAATACAAAGAGATTCCAAGTAGTTCTTGAGTAGCTTAGTACAAAGTCCTTCAAGTACACAAAAAAAGGTAAGCCTTATTGGAATGATTTTCAGCTATAAGTTTCAGGGGCAGTTTTGGGCCATATTCTCCTCCAGATAAGAAATTTTGTAACTCACCAGATATTTACACTAACTAGGTATAGATACACCAGCTACTCCAAATAACTATTATGTTCCATATTCTTTGATGTATGAATTGGTGCAGGGATTGGTCCGTGGCATATCAGAGAGAAGAGAAGGAAATAAGAAGGCAAATATATTTAAACAAATTTATTGAAGATACCAAAAAATTAACCTATATACCACCAAGAGTTAATCTATCAAATTTGAAATAAATTAATATTGAATAAGAAAATAATGTCAAGTGTCGTATAATTTTTGCAGATGATTGTTACAAGTAACAGCTGTCCGAGAACATGTCTTTAATAAAATAAAATTTAAAAAGACAACAATTAAATTTCCTATTTTAACTTTTAATATTACTTCTGTGACCGACGCTATTACTAATTACAAGAAAAAAGCATATATGTATACATAAATAAGGGTAACTATTTGTGATTTACTTGTTAACATATACCTACTTTTATTAAATATATAGATTTAGTAAAATTTTCATGGTATACATTTTAAGATAAATAAATTCAATCAATTCTGTATATTCAGTAAATTCAGGAATCAATTATTCATGGCCATGTAGATGTACTTGAAATGGTGAAATAATAGAAAGCGGCAACTAATCAGCTTACGAAGGAACCTTATTTATGAATTTGGAAATGATGTGGGTTGCGAGAATATCACAACCAAGGGAAATAAAAACTCGCAGCTAATGAATCTGAAACAGGTTGGGTCTCAATTTATCGAAGAGGGAAGTAATTATTTCTTTCTTTTCCGTACATTACCTTTATTCTATAACGTTTTTTACTTTTAATTAGTACATATGTAATCTCTCACTTTAATCTAAACTAAAAAAATATATTTATTTAGGAACAACGTCGTATTAACTGCGATCGACTAGGAGCCGTCTTAGGTTCAGACCGATCGGAAAAGGATAGAGTTTTTTGTGTAATTTAATGATTGTGGTAGTAGCCTAGTCGTCAGGTACTTTCACCTGAAAATAATTCACGGAGTTTTAATTTCTGGTGCATGCAGTAGTGTCAAGTGTCAAAAATAACATGTCCATTTTGCGACCTCAAAGTCCCTGTGTAAATTTGAAAAAAAATCATGTCTTTGCGAAAAAAATCATTTTTTTCGAAATATTTCGGTCGAGATTTCGGTTCTCGTGCGTTTTAGGAAAAATATGCTTTTGTACAAAATAGTTATTTTTGTATCTAGGGTGCGAAATGCTACTTTGATGATAGAGAACGAATCATCGTTCATCGTTCGAGATGACCAAAGAATTTCGCACACGAGTTGCAAACAATATTCTTTCTACAACGACTTTAATTTGATTAAACTAAAACCATAAAACGATATCTTCTATTATAATATTTAAAGCAAATTAATTTAAAAATATGTAGTAGCAGATGTCTCAGGTAACTATGGAAACCAATACCTATATTTGACAACAAACATTTTTCACTGACGTTTTCGATATTAATTGTGTGTTGAATATTGTGAATTTTTTAAAGTAAAATAATACATAAGATAATAATGGAGTCTCGAAAGTGAAGATGATTTATTCTATACCCCACCAGAAATATCAGGTGCAGCCAACTTTGTTACACTGAATCTTCTACGGGAAAAATCCAGTATGAACAATAGGTATGTATTGGTGCAAAATATGTTGCAACCTAGTGTGCAAAATATTTTGCAAAATATTCTAGTATTCCATTTATAAATGGAAGATGCAGCTCCGACAACCTATAGGTTGTCGGAGCTGCATCTTCTTCTTCATCACTTTCATGCAGCAAGTCCTGCGCATTATCGCAGGAGGCACCGTTAATACATCCACATATATTAGTGAAATGCAATTCTGTTTTCCTGCAGCCGCAAGCAGGTTCGCAGCCTTTTCTGCATTTACACGAAATGCGTTTTTTCTGGCACGGAATCCTGCAAAGTCGTTATTGGAACAAGTTGTCTACTGTAATTTTTTTTAAATCCCCAGTTTCTAGGTGGTTTTTCATTACCACGCCAAAGTTGAACCTGGTGGTAAGTTCTCAGAGAATGCTGCCGCGCTGCTGCTTCAATTGGTGGTAATAAGGCGATATTGGTTTTGCTTGTATAGTTATTGATTGCAAAAAGCAGCGGTAACGGTGAGTGTTCAAATGCTGAGCCTGAAGTTGTCGTTGAAGCAGGGCAACGCTTTCTTTTATCATGGTACGGCGCTAAACCTTCGGGCACACCATTGAACACTCACCGTATTATTGTGTACCTTGAATGGAATATTTAATTGATTACTCTTCAGTCTAACTCTTTGACGCTTATCTATTAGGATTACGTATTTGTTATGGAAATTATAAATTCCGCAAAGAAAATTCAGTTTCTTTAACATAAATTCACAGAATTGTGAAAGTTAACTAATATACCTAAAAATGTCTAAATACTCGTTATGTTTAAGGAAACGAAAGAAATAAAGTATTAAGCAAGTTTATTTCCCACACAACATTGAATATTTTATGCATATGCAAAATAGATGCACAATGTGTAAATTATATTCACAATATTTTTAAAATATGAAATACATATTATAAATAGCTATTATAACATTTAATAATATTTTAACAATATTTTGTGAAATATTTAGATCATGGTATCCAAATATTAATTTTCATATTTATAAAATATTTTATGACTCAATAATATTTTAACAATATTGTGTGAAATATTTAATAAGCGGTATACAAATATTGTTTTTTTATATTTATGAAGTATTTTATAAATTTCAATGATATTTTAAAAATATTGTGAATCATTTATTGGTATTTGTTATACAAATATTAATAATTTTCATATTTATAAAATATTTTATAACATTCAATAATATTCTAACAATAGTTTTTGAAATATTTAGAATACAAATATTAATTTTCATGTTTATAAAATATTTGCTGACATATTCATATTTCTATCACCACAGCACAAGCGGGATATACCTATGGGGCGACAAATTAAAATCCCTGGATATCCCTGAATGCAAAATCAATAGGGAAACTTTCTAGGATGTCCTATTTTAGGAGGCCCCAAAGGCAATACATCTTAGTATATCCCAGGATATTATTTTATTGGAGGTCAATTAATAGCAATCTAGAATTGTTTTTATTTTGGCAATAAATGTAGGACGACGTCGGGATCTCTTAGAATTAACATCGTGTATGTACAGATATCTTGTCTTGCTATGATTTTACTGGTATTTGATAAAAACATACTATGGACGTCTCTTCGTAATACTTTAGGACATCCCAAAATATCACTTAAAATAACTCCGATAGAAGAAATATCTGCTACAAGTTGGTCTTTTCCGTCAACAGATGGCGTGAGAACTCACTCGCAGATGCAATAAATTCCACACAAATAGGAGTCGCATTAATATTCTGTAAAATTGTAGATAAGCCAAGACGATGGCCTATCATGGATGATTTTCTAGTGTTAAAGTTAATGGAAGGAGTCTCGGAGGCCAACATATTCAGACATCAATAATTACTACTTGTTGCAACAATTAATATACCTATACATACAAAATTATTGTATGTGTAATGTGTATAAAATATAAACTGTATATATAAAAAATATGAATAAACCTTCCAAAAATATTATTATTCATATTAAATGGATATGTTTTAAATATGACAAAAGGTGATTTTTGCACATTTTTACAATAGGTATGCATACAACATAAATGATATGAAGAAAAAAATTATATAAGTATTTCAATATTTATTTTGAATATTTGTAGCATATGTTATAAATATGTCAGTGTTGTGTGAGTTTGTACAGAGTGTGGGTATTTTGAACAGGGGAGAGGTACCTTAAACTGAGGATGGACATTTTGGAGGAGAAAAAGAAATTTCAGACTACCTATTTTAAAAATATATCAGTTAGAAAAAATTCTGACGTGCTGGAGAATATTTAATGCCGGATTTGGATACATTGCACCAAAATACACACGAGCATAGTACCCGTATGGAAAAAAAATCACTTTATACAATTTTCATAAAAATGCAAAATCAATTTTCCGATTTTGACTAAGAAATGGATTTAGCAGCTTTGGAAACCCCTTTATACCTATATATTACACAATTCTGTAAACTTATTCTTAGAAAATAGTAAAATCTGCCATATTGAATTTTCTTCGTATAATTTTCCAAAATAAATTCATAATCGGCGACCTATCCCCTGTAGGTATCCCTTTAATAACTTTACAAACGATCCCTATTTTCAACTTAATAACGTAATAGTCTATTTCTTTTCCTTTTCTTTTTTGGGATTTATTACCACATTCCTTGAGATTCCTATCCAAAAAAATTCGATTTATCTAAAAAATATTCAAATTAATAATAATAGTCTAGGAATGAGAATTACTAACATACCAAATATAAAGGCAAACGCGCGAATATTATTTCCTATTCCTATTAGTTCTTTGCAACGTTGTTTTTACATTGTCAATTTCATTTTCATACATACATACAAATTTTGATCGTGTTACTAGATAAGGAGTAGAAACAGGTTGCTTCACCATGAACATAAATTATCAGATAATTATATTGTCTATTTTAAACAGAAAATCAATAGAATTCACCTCAAGCCTTTAAGGTCAGAATAAAAAAACATCACCCTTTTTTTCCTTATGGGTTGCGGTCTTTTGGCCCGCTGTACTGAAGCTAAAGCTTATTGTACCCCCATGGTCTCCCTATTCCATAAGACCCGTTCCTCCCACAAAGGCGAGTATACGGTCGATGGGAGCATTGGCTATCTCTTCCGGTGTCACTGATGGTTCACCGAAATGTGCAATCCTTCTCGCCACTAAGGCCGGGCATTCACATATGATGTGGTGAGGTGTTTCCTCCTCTTCACCACACATCCTACAATCTGGATCATCCTTCACCTTTATGTTGGTGAGATGTTTGTTCAGCGTGCAGTGTCCTGTTAGAATACCAACTGCACATCTTAGCTGTCTTCTGCTCAGCTTCAGCAATTCGTTAGTCTTTGATTTGGATGGGTCACCTAAGAATATGCGTGATTGTCTCATTCCTGGTGCCTCTCTCCAATGCAAGTTGTGTTTATGTCTTAATAGTTCTTTTACTGCGCCTTTTGCGGTGCTGTATGCGATCCCGCATGTCGGTTCGGGTCCTATCAAGGCTTTTTTTGCTCCTTCTTTAGCCAGCCTGTCAGCTTTGTCATTACCTGAATTTCCCTGGTGTCCTCGCGTCCATTCCAATTGCACATTGTTGTGTTCTGCCAGTTTCGCCAGAGGCTTCAGGCAATTTCTTACTGTTTTAGAACGTATTTCTACTGCCTCCAGAGCTCTAAGAGCTGCCTGGCTGTCAGTGATGATACGGATTCTTCTGTTAGTGTATGACATCCGTACCATTTCTTGTGCACAAGCCTCTATGGCTGTTATTTCTGCTTGGAACACGGTTGCAGTGCTGCCCAGGTTCAGACTGAAGTATGTCCCTGGTTGGTCTCCCGCAATTCCTGCTCCGGTACTGCTTGACGTTTTTGATCCGTCCGTATACCATACCTTAATCTTCTCACATCCACAGCGCTACAACAGTTTATGAATAAATCAACGAAGCCATGCAATGTAAGTATAATAATAATAATAATAATAATAATCTTTATTCACCATTTACGATACATTAGAGTATATATGGCAGGTCATTTATATAAATAGTATAACATAAAAGACAAAGCAATAAATAAATAAGTAAATAAATAGTACATAATAATTAGGTATGTTACGAACACTAAATAACAAATTGACAAACAAACAGATATATTGCATACATGTCAAAACGTTTCAAATTTAGATAGTCTTAAGGTGACACAAAATAGGGCCTTAACTTAAAATATTCCGGATACAAACTCGTCAACGCTGTAGAATGCGTTTTCCAATAAGAAATTTTTAATTTTACTTTTAAACAGTCTACAGCAATTTATCTCACGGATGTGTTTGGGCAACGCATTAAACATGCGGACACAGTTATAATGGAAACCAAAGTACTTTTTGGAGATGCTTTGTAATGGAAAATTTTGCTGTTAGTAGGGTTCAAACCCACTTCGTTGCATATGGAGTATTGGCCTTTTTGAAGTGCTATGCTATGCATTAAAAAAACATAAGTGAATTAATATATTTTTGTCTTTCTATTTTGACAAAGCTGTGCTATTAGAACCTAACACACTCTATATAACGTGTTTTAATTAATAGTTTACATGCTGAAACTATTTGCTGATAAAAAATATGGAAATTATGTGAAACAAAAACTAGCAGCAAAAATATGTGTATTAAAAGGCAGGTAGGTATAAAAATAACTCAAAAATTACGTAGGCGAGATAAATGTACCAAAAATTAAGGAGAATTCTAATGCCGCTAATTTCGCTCAAGGTAACTAGGTATTATTAATTCAGGCAGATATCTAAGAGCAATAATATTTATTTATGACCCGGCAACGGAATAGCCTACCTGTATAATCTCTATAACAGTCTTGCCGAGCTATTTTTACTATTTATAAAAAGATATTTATTTTATACTTTGATAACCAGTTTACTATAACATGGTTCTTTCAATATATCAATACTCGAATTAATTAGTCTCTAGACAGAATCACTACCCACAGAACATAGTACGAGCCCTCATTAACTTATCTATGTCTTACTCCTTTACTCATTATCGACCAGCCAGCTGTATTGGACACTGATGTCACTCACAAAACGTGTCGTGGGTTAGTAAGCACTTCAACCTGTTTATTCCATATTTTCTGATCAATGAAATTGCCAACTATATTGTCAATAAAACGAAAGAATCTCAAAACACTTAAAATACTATTTATTTACAATTGAAACGAAAAAAGGTAAAAAACAAAACAATAAATGGAAAATAAGGGGAATAAGTCCCAGTACAAAATGAACTATTAAAACAAAACAATATGCAAATTCATACTATAATAACTTAAAATGCTAGTGTTGACAGTGGCAAAAGTGAATATCTAGCTTAACGCGTGGATAACATTTACATGGGTTCAAAAATATCCCTCAAACCACGGTTAAACTATTATCACTAGGATTTCCAGAAAATAGACAAACGTTCTGGAATCCTCGAATAGTGGAAAATAGACAAACGTCCACTAATTCAATCAACAAAACAAAACAAAAATAAATGACTGACTCTACATATATTAACAAACAAACAAAATCAGAAAACACAGAACAATCACTACACTATCTTTACTTCTTTATTTCTTATTCGCGAAACTAGAGATGATGTTTTCGGTCGGAAGCTAGACAAAAAGTGTTTTGGAAAGCTTAAAGATTTTAGCACATCAGGTTGTCGATTTGCCTGAAGGGCGGTTACACTTGAGGGGGTGGGTAAAATCATTAGGCGATTTACCCAATTGCACTTCGACTCATCCCCGATGGTACTTAAGTTCAACCCGACCTGTAGCGCTATCTGCCAGTTACGATGGGAAATTATTCTTATGGCACATGCCTTTACTATGTTAATAATTTACCATGGTATTAGAATCTTACTTAATTATCCTAACTATGATACAAATACAATTCATATTAAACTATTTCTATATAGCACCTGCATTCGCAACTACGAGCTAGGGAAACCCATTATCAATAAGTATTCATTCCTGTAATTCCATTTCGGGACAAAACCTAGCTCAGGTGTATATAGATTCCTACCTTTCTTAATATTACGCACATAACATATAATGGAATATCTCCTGAATTAACTACCTTACTTATGTTATTCAAAATAGCCTGTAGATAAGAGATAGACACCGAGATATGATTCCCGTTGCCGGTTTATGACCTTTACTCGCGTATTCGATTGATTCACTACTCGCGATTGATTGATTACGCGCCTTCCCTGAAATACCCTAATAAATCCATTAACTAAACTACCCTTGTTTAACCGACTTGCCTGTACTATAGGTCCTCCCTATTTCAAACATGTGGTACCGATTTAGCTGTACCCTTAGGTTTTTCCGAAGAAATACTTTGAGCTTAACAATTGTCGAATATTCCTGGCCCTCTGCAAATGGTCTTATAAACGTTATGGCTCTTCTATGATGGCATATCTTAACTGCGGGTGGTAAACATATTTCATCATTTGGGCCTGACACGTACTAAATTTTTACAAGTCTGTTTTAAAAGAAATGCCCCTTTTACAATTCCACAATCAGTCACGTATTCTATTTACGAAACTTTTAACTTTAACGAAAAGAAGCCATACCTACCGGGTGATATCTACATTTGTTACATCTCGTTAATCTAACCTGCACCTATTTAAATCAGCGGCCGTGCCGAATTGTATTATAGAAACTCCTGCAGTGTTCCGTGGTCCCAATTTTTTTTAAACTATTAGCGTAGTATTTAAAAAAAGGTTATTCAAAATTACTATTAATCCATATTTTGTTTACACGTTCATTACAGATTTATTTTATCAATATGCCCCTAAATTCTAAGGCGTATAGAAAAATTAATAATTAATAATTTTGCAAATTATGTAAACTCTCTTCCTAAAAACATGTGTTAAAAAAATTGAAACGTGTTTAAAATAACCTACCGGAATATTTTCAACATCAAGTGTATGAATGTCAACACCCACGACATAATTTATTATAATTTCCTATATTGGGAACGCTAGACATAAAATACGAATTTGAAAAGATATCAAATGTGATATTTAAAACATTATGATTTGTACCAATTGCATTTAAACTCAAAACAAGTGCACTTCGGAATATAGACTAGCGTGACATTATGTTTTGTCTAGAATCACTCTTAGAAAATTTACATAAAATTTTATATGACGTACTGTATACAGATTCCGCAAAAGTTTGTTAATTATAATGTTTCATATTATATATTTCTACCTTAATTAATTATTCATTTATTTCCTGCTTTTTACGCCCCAGGCTCCTTCCATTAAAACAGAAATAATAGGTCAACATTCCCCTACATATGCTAGAATTTCTTTATCGTACAAATAAATGTATCAAAACATGAAGGAATAATACAGATCATCGAATCACAAACGACACGCTTCGTTGAGAAATAAAAGAGGAAACTTCACCTTCCTCTTGAGGTTTTCCTTGAATATAAATCGCAGATTTTCATATGATAATATTAAAACCTTTTAAGTCAGTGCGATTGATCTTTGCATTTTACGGTTTAGGTTTACGAGCAAATAGAGATAAACCCCACGCTCTTATAACTAAAATCAAAGTCGGTTGCTGGCCCTTGCAGCATTCTACTGTGCTTGCAGGATATTTTTACAAAAAAGCAGATTGACCTTTTGCTAGGACAGGAATTTTTATCTTATAAAATATTTCAGGGCATAAGATTTGAGAGTGTAATCGAGATAACAATTTAAAATCAATCAAAAATTGTTGTGCTCTTTGTTAAGTTTCTTATTTTATATTGTTTCATAATTATTAGTTTGTACCAAGGACTAATTTCAAATTATAAGTCGATTTAACTGAAGCATATTAGTGTTTTCTAGGAATTATCGTACAAATTGTCTGGTAATAAATTTTGTCGTCTCAAGTGTTTTAGTTTTTTATTTCCTCTTTCATTGTTTAGTGTTGACTTCATTGTTACGCTAATCGTACCACTAGATGTAACTGGTAATTTTGTTCTTAAGCCTACTGACTCTTTCACTCCACCTTATCAGACCCATTTCATACGATAAAACAGTATTATGCGAGTGCAAATTTTTAAAATGCTCAAAGTCTTAAAAATGTTACAGCAATAATTTATAGTTAATTCGATTTTAGTTTTATAAACTGTCTTATAAGTGTAATGATGTTTAATTTATTTCTAAACTAGTTTGGTAACATGTCCCCAATTAATTGTTCTGACAATAAAAAAATAACCTGTTTAATATTTTTATTTTCACTGTCAAACTGTTAAAATTTATAAAATGTCGTTGATGAAGGCTACATAATTAATTTCCTATATAAACAACACAAATAATATTTTGTAAACAAAGGTAATACAGCTGAAACCTTATGTTGTTTCATATGAGTATAGCAGGCATATAGAAGGAGGATAAAAATGTACATAAAGATAAACATTATAAAGTAAGAAAAATGTTATTATTTGATGATAAAAATCGAAGCATATCTCAAACATGGTATATTGAAATGTGACATGATTTTAATATTTCTAATTATACGGTGTACTACAAAGACTCAAAAATAAATCAAAATGATTGTATTTGTTGAAAATAACGTTATTGCAAATGTACAAATTTTTCTAGCTGTAGGTAAAAATCATAATACAGAAGCTGCTAGAAAATTACAAATATCGGTTAATAAAATTAACAACTGGACAAAGAAGTGTAGAATTATACTAAATGAAGACATCAGATGGAAAACCCAGATCAAAGAGATGCGAGAAGACCTTGACTTAAAATATAGAAAAATGTACTGATTTATTGGAAGAAATTCTTTTTTGTCAGTATCCAATAAACTACCTCTGTACAAACAAATTCTTAGACTAATATGGACTTGTGGTATACAGCTTTGCAGCTGTGCTAGACAAAATAATATTCGGGAATATTGTAGAGACCTCATGGTACATCAGAAACAGTGACCTCCACTGTACACTGTATTGGGTAGTTTCATATATACTGCTCCCAATTTTAAGTGGGACACTCGAAAAATGGTCACAATTCAAAATGTCGTAAAATCCTTAAAACTTTACAGATTTCGACGGAACATTTTAAAAAACAATTCTTTGACTTTCTTTATAAGCAAACCAACAGGCCAAAACATTTAATGCAAATACTCTACAGAGTGTTCAATGCATCCATGTCATTTTGTGAAAGTTTGACAATGTGTACGGACTTAATGGGACATACTGTATATTTTGTTTTAATGATATCTTGTAGCCTGGAGTGTCGTGATAAAATCGTTTTTTGGTTTTTGTTTTTATCTCCACTAGTTAACTAGATATTAAATAAAAAGAAGATATATTTTTATATGATTTTTTCTTTTTTAATCTCGCACTAAAAAACTGAACTAAAATAAGTAAACAAAAATAAAATATAACATCAGTAAAAGACCATTACAGAAGTCAGCTAAACCTAATAATGTGTAGGGCCTCCTCTTGACCTCACAACCTCTTCACATCGTTGATGCATACTTCGTATTTTACTGTTTACAATTTCAACAGGTATTCGTGTTCATTCTTCAACAAAAGCATTTTAGATTTAGCTTTTGTGGACGATTACGACGACTTGAAATTCGTATCTGTAGCGCGTCCCAAATATGTTCAATGGAATTCAGATCTGGAGATAGAGCAGGCAAGTACATTCGATTAATGTGTTCTCTGTGAATAAAATCATTAATTATTCGAGCTCTGTGAGGCCTTTAAATTTAAATAAGCTTCATTTAAACGAACCATTTTTACCTGGGGGTTTGTTTTACTTGTGCATTTATTTGAAATGTCAAACTGACGCACATTTTATTTTTAATTTCAAAGCCAACTACTGAAAACAAGAAGCTAATCCAATTTTTATGGAAAATATGACTTAATTGAGAAAAAATTAATATCTTCAAAACTAGTAGAGATAAAAACAAAAACCAAAAAACGATTTTATCATCACATTCTAGGCTACAAGATATCATTAAAGCAAAATATACAGTATGTCCTATTAAGTCCGTACACAATGTCAAACTTTTACAAAATGACATGGATGCATTGAACACTCTGTAGAGTATTTGCATTGAATATTTTGGCCTGTTGGTTTGCTTATAGTGAATGTCAAAGAATTGTTTTTTAAAGTAGTGCCTGTTTCGTCGAAATCTGTAAAGTTTTAAGGATTTTACGGCATTTTGAATTGTGATCGTTTATCGAGTGTCCCACTTCAAATTGGGAGCATTCTATTTACCTGCCTGCAGCCTTTATTTTTAGAGATACGAAAAAAGTGTAAAAACAAAAATTGTAAATTTTGAAGTGAAACAAAATGGCATCAGAAAATAGAGACAAAGACACAACTTATATTTTTTTAATGGAACACCCTGTACATTTTCGTATATCTTGAAAGATCTTTTTTCTCCGATTCCGAAAATATATAATATGTTGTCATTATTTGCTCTATCCGTTCTGGAAATATTATGTAAAACATTACAGCATGGAACATTGCCATGAAAAAAAAAAATGGCAAAATATTTCTGATAATTACTGACAGTTTACTTTCTGATGTTCCTTTGTTTTATTTCTTAGCACCGAAATATATTTCACGTCAAAATCTACAACTTATCTAATTTGCTTGTTTACATTCCCACCCTTGGCCTTACACTGCAACAAGTAAAACAAAGCAATATTACTAGTTCTCAAAAATTCTTCAACATCAATATAGTCAAACATAATACTCATTTATTGCAATTATTACATTCTTTGAATCGCCATCAATATTCCAAACATACTTTCATTGCCGTGTAAAATTTTAAATGATATGTATCTGTCCTAGATTTTTGCAATCGGCTGATCTATAAATTACGTAAATGACCTCAGTACATCCACTGAAAATAAATGTAGATTTAATTGCTTACTTACTATCAATGAACTCGCTTATGTGAATAATTGTATTATTGTTTTGAAATTAAAGAGAAAACATAACATTATACAATGTGATCAGAACTAGTAAAACAGTGTCACGGCGTCCTCTATTACGAAATGCACGCCGATGCATTAAATTGCATTAGGAAAACTGCATGCTTGTGCATTTGATTCAGAATAGACAGGCTAGAAGGCGCTAGGTAAGTTTTCAGAAGGATTCTGGCTGAGAGGCAGGATCGATAAGTCCTGCATTGTGGAGATCTGTATTCCTGAAGTTGTGCGCAGGATGTAATTTACCGAGGTAGGAATCTATTTGTTTTTCCTTAAATAAAATTGGTAACTCTGTGAGGTGCAGATTTGTTTGTCTTTACAGAAAACTGGGATTTAGTTGAATAGAAACTGTAAAATAGAAGATAACTGTAAACAATTTGATCAATATTCGAGCATGAAAGCAATTGAAGGTAAATACACAAACTGTAATCATAATTTTATTAAAAATTGGTTGCAATTTTAAGCATTTGACAACAAAATATGGTAAAAATCTGAATAAGTGGAAATTTATTTTTCATAGCTAATAATTTGTATACTATATGGTACAATTACACAAGTCAAATAATATGGTAATTGAGTGAAGATTTCCAAAATAAATCACTTAGCACAGAAACTTTAATCGGATACATTTTGCTAGCGGTAGTAGTCTGTTGATATCAAAGTTTTTAATCACATTAATTAAACTATATTAAAAGTTCAGCAGAGCTAATTGAGGCAAGTAGCCGTTACTGGTGAATTCTTAACCTATTCTCACTAATATATTTAGTTGTCCTTATTAAACTATTTACTTGGGGCTATTATGTACTCTAAATGTTAGGTAGGCAAATTCATTCATTTAGGTAATTTATTCATTCATTACTACTGAATTATTATCCTATTTTCTTATCCTGCTATCCTGTAATTTCCCATTCTCATTAATCTATTTAGCTGATCCTAGCAAACATGTACATCAGTTTCAGGTGCGATATTTACGTACTGATATTAAAGTATTTTTGTTAACATTTAGTGATAAATACATAGTCGACTTCATAATCTTATTCATTTAGTACAAAGAATAGTTTGTTGAACATTTCCTATTGCAATAGGTACCTACATCATTCCTTTATAATGTGTTAGTTCATGAATTACCAATTTGCTGTATTTTTCCTAATTGGAAGGATATAAAGGTAAATTATTTTAATGTCCTGTAATATAACATATTCTATAGCGTTGCAGATGTATGTTTTCCTAATTTGGATATAAATACCATCTTTACCTGCCCCCAGCAACTTGACATATAACCAAATGCTATACTAGTCCAAAATAGTGCATATAACAATGGGGCTACTTCCTTTGGAAAATATACCATCAATTTCTACTGACTTGTATGGTTTGAATTTATCTTCAAGCTTGACTTAATTCATCATTTTGTTTGCCAGTATCCAATCTTGCCTTGTTACTATATTCCATTGACTATACCACATAGACGATTATGTCACCTCTTCTGCAACGCTTCAACTCACATATTATTTGCAAATATAATCTGATTTTGTTTGTTTGGCTAACGGTGCTGAAACAATTGATAAATTAACACAGAAACTAAAACTATGCACTTATCTTAAAAACAACTCCATGAATATTTATTCCGTTAAAAAACTTAACAAACACACGAATAGCAGTTTTCCTTTAAATAACACAGCTTAAATGTCATCGTGCTCCACATATCGACCTTGAACGTAGTCGAGTAACCGCGACATTGACTTGGGCGGCGTCACTTCTGCTCCTACAGCGACGTAAAAAACCAGATCAAAATTATGAAGCAATTTCTATAATTGCCCAATTTAATGAATTATAATAATAGGATATGTTGATCGTTGAATCATAATTCATCGTTTGAAATAACTGTTTTAACTGGTGTTCCAGCTTGTCATATTATATTAACCTCAAGGAGAGTGCATACGATTAATTTTAGGGAGGTGAGTCCTACTTATGGGAGGCACTAGTCATAATTGAATTAGAGTTCCCAGAAGTTGAGTGTAGGATTGGTCTTGTTTTTTTTTCCGGAAATCATTCCTAATTAGAACCATTTCAAAAGAGATATTCCAACTAGTCGTTGCAAATTAAATCCTTCTGTTATGATTGACATAATCAGAGGAGGAATTGATTAGAATATCAAAATATTTATGAGGTACTTTGTACATACCTTGAAAACTATTCAATTCATTATTGCTATCTAGCTATCTCAAATGGGGAAGGTCTGGGACAACAATTGCAAAATAGGTGGACGACACCAGCATACGATATCTGATTGATAACTTCATGTTCAAGTATATTCAAAATTTTAAAAATATATACATAAAGCAAAATAAGTGCTTTTAATTTAAGGTTAATATATCGGTGAAAGATTCTGCGGTTGCAATTTAAAAAAAGGGAAAAATTATTTTTACTACTGACCTATGGAATGCCATACAAAGAATGCTGACGTATAATTTATATTTCTGTTTTGGGTATAATCTTGTTTTTTGTCGTTTATACCATTGTAATTAAGTCCGGTAATCATTGGTTTTCAACTATTTCAACTTTTAGGTTAATATACAATAATTATTGGTATAGGTGCATATGAATGCTTCAACTAAATTAATTTGGATTATTTGTCTAAAGACATAACAAGAAAACTAATTAATTTGGGAAGAACAGTGTTATGCAGAAGACGGTATAATTCGAAATTAAATTATAAATCCTTAAAAGTTGGTTCTAAAATATTAGTCGTTATTGGCAGGAAACCATTCCGTCTTTTAATTAAAACTATAATAAAGAATATTAGAACAATATATTACAAATTAAATGCTCGTATTATAAAGGACAAGTTCTACGTAGAAAATGATAAGAATATCAAAATTTTTGTAGGCGAATTTGGATGTTTTTATAGATATGGAAAAATAGATGCTACATTCTCCATATCTTTCTTTGAGAGAAACTCAATGGCGAAAACCACAATTAGCTATCGCCTTTTGTTTCGAGTTATAAACAAAAGTTCGATTTTTTAACTTTTCGATATACTCCGATATCTCGATTGTTAGTGAGGTTAGAAAAAAGTTATTTGCACATTCTTGAGGCACTGTTTTAAGCAGAATATAATAGGCTTGGCACATTTAAAATATCTGCATTAATTTTCAAGTTACAGATAACATAAATTTGTGTTTTTTAATGCAAGTCATAGTTGGCTGTGACTTATTTAAATATGGTTTTTTCCTCTTTTCATTGATTGATCAAGTAGGGTCATATGTCAAAATTACTTATTTTATAAACAAAACAAAATCATCATAGATACCTTACACATTAATTTTATCTTATAGTAGGCCTGTGTCATTTAGAATTATTACCTTTGAATTAGAGTAGTGTCAAAGCGTCTGTCATTAAATTATTTTCATTTCTAAATTTCTTATTTACCTACCTATTATTTCTTTTAAAAAGTGTAAAATGTCTTACGAAAGAAATGGTATATTAGAATGCTATATTCAAAGTAAAAAATTCTGATATTGCATGCGTAACATATTCAATCGCTATTTAGAAAGAAGACCTCACAAATCTATTTTTGACACATTAAAAAAAAATCTCATCAAGACCAAAAAATTAAATATAAATAATTCTGTTATTTTCGAAATAAATTACACCTCTTTATAACACTCTGAACTGCATTATAATTATAAATATTTGAAATAGAATTCACAGTTTATAAAATTTCATTAGAGTTCGTTGATGTTGTTACTGGTTTTCTTGATTGTCGTTAGTATACGTCGTTAAGTCAGGTGATCGTGGTGGCCACCTCTCTGGTCCATTATTTGTTTCCAAAATTGGTATTTAACAATTCTAAAACAGTAAAATTATGAGGTGGTGCGTCATCTTATTGAAAGAACTGATTTCTTGTCTCAATTAAGGGTAAATTGTCCATAAATTAATAATAATAATAATGTTTATTATAATTTAGACAAACACATAAATACAACAACAACATTGAGAGTAAAAGTAAATCAAAAAAATATCTCTAAAATAAATAAACATTGATAACCCCACAAAGTCAGAGACTTGATCGTGGGTTTAGTATTGTAACGTTCTTTTTCCGATGCACTTTGCTTTCGGTCAGATACTTACGTAATCTCTTTTATTCTTACGGAATTCTCGGGCGCCAGCCCTTCAATTTTTGAGTGCGAAGAACGACACTATCTTTTTGGTTCTCCTAATTGGGAGAACAACCCTGAGTAGCAAAACAGTGGATGATACGGAATAGCCAGGATTCTGAGCTGGAGACCTATCTAATGGATTTCGGTCATACTGCTCAAACGGATTAATCAGAAAATAACACTACAGAAATAATAACTCGGGAAGTTTGCCTTTTTAACATAACGTATTTATTCAGGACTAAATAATGAACAACGTAATTTATGCTTATTCTTTCACGACGCTGCAATCGTGTATGTGTAAAATAATAATACAAAATATCCTCTTAAATAATTTTAACTTAGTCAAGCTGGCAAGCAACAGTCTTTACGTGGGGTTTTGACGGCGGAATTTATGGAGACGTTGTATCGATATTTCGCTACGTACGACAAGCAAATGTTTCCACGAGGATTATAGACGGCGGGCAGTCCGTCAGCTATAGATATTTGAGGCTAGATACAAGATTTAAACAAACGGTAAGCTACTGCCGCAAACGTCGAGCTATTTGTTACAGGATTATTTTAAATAATGACAGCTTTGCGAGTCAGTTCTATGCAAAACCCAGTCCGTATGGCCCTAGTGAACAAATACAAACTGTTAATGCATATAGTGACTATTTTTCACGTAGGTTTTCCGGTAACCTAGTAGGCAAGGGGACATTTGAGGTGGCACTAGTGAACAGACCTCAGCAGTCTTTACCTACATTAACAAAATAAACAAACCAACGGAGGTATTACTAATAAGCTCTAGTTTACTTTGGTAGCAAAATACGGTGATATTTACTGACAATAAAATCTCGAAATATCTATACTTGACTGACGGCAGTACCTGCAGAATGTAGCAGGTTGCGTTAAATTCTTACCAATATTATACTCAAAGGAAATTACTATTCACTCGGAGCGGTGATACAAAAGATTTACGGGTTCGGTTTGATCGTCAATTGCTGACGGTCGAACGGATCTGCTCCCGACTCGTGTGCCATTTTGCCTTTTTATTACCTTTTTGACGTATCTGTCGTGTTAAAAGAGAGATGGTCACCGACTTTAAACGACAGACTTGGATGTACAACCCGGCATAACGTACAAAGGTCCAGCGTATTATGCACTTTAACGCATCGCCTCGAAACATACATAATCGGGAATGAATTACTTGTAATTTCTATCCTATGTTACAAAAAGAACCGGATTAAAACGGACCAGAATTACCAATTTTAGTCACGAATGATTTTTATTTCCGACTCTACTCTTATTTACAAAAATTCTCGGATTTTATTTATACGGGGAATTGTCGAAAATTAATCAATTAATTACTTGACTGTTTGTTTACCAGCAGACTTTTTAACAACTCATTAATAACTTAATTAGAACATGACTTACTTACTAAAACAGCGGCAAGGTGTACCCAAGTGACGGTAATATTTAAAGCAAAATTGAACATTCCTTGATCGGAAAAAATCACTTCGTTACACCCCCCTCTTACTTCGGTAAAAAAAAATAATAATTCATTATACATTTTTTTTTTCTTCTCCCTGGGAGGCTCCAGGTAAACAAAGGCAAAATTAATTGAAAACGGAAAGCTCCCTAATCTAGTATTTACAGAACAAAATTCTAAATTAGCAAAAAAACAAAATTAACTTTAAACAGCCTCCCGGGACCGGTGTCATTACCTCTGGGGGTCTTCATTCGGTGCGTCTTACCAGTTGGCCTTAACGTGTTCCAGGGTGGTCAGTATTCCCTGGGGGGTCCTTCAACTGGGCCGACCATGGTCAGGGGCTGGTCCTTCTGAAAATACAAAAAGCAGTTAGCTATGGTGAAGCTAATTGACGGCGGTAAATGTAGAACGTCGGCGGAATTTTTGGACGTCGAGCTCAGGCCTTGTAGTGGCAGTGGCAGTCACACACAGGACAAGCTCGCTTATTTCGCAAATACAGCGGGTCGGTTTGGATCCCTTGTGTCCGGGTCTTGCGGGGAAGGTTCGGTCGACGGGTTGCCCTCGGAGTGGGGTTAGGAGGTATAACCGCGGTACTACACCGGCCATCGCGGGATAGCATGCCCACGAGCCCACATCTGGAGCAGAATATAATCCTCCTCCGCGTACAACGGTCTCTGCTGTGGTCCGGATAACCACATCTCCAACAGAGATCCTGCTCGACAGGTAGGTAGGTCTGCGGCGGATACGGCTCACGTCTCCATAACCCAGACTGGGGCGTCTTCGATGGGCTCTCGTGGCGAGTCATCCGCAGGGGTTCGGAGTCGGTGGCAGGTGGTGTCGGCGTCGGGCTACGGACCAAAGGGGGCGGTGTATGGCTTCTTACTTTCAGTAGTTCCGGACGGCTCGGACGGGCTACTTCCTCCTCCTTCCTGTTGTCCTCGGGGGATTCAGTACAGGCCTCCATCAGCTCCCACTCGAAGTCTGAGGCTGGGTCGCCGAGGAGTTCCAGTATGGGACTGTCCATGTGGAAGAAGTACTGTAACATAAAGTCAAATTACACATTAATGGGCGGCGGGGCCGCGTGCGAGGCTGGTTTTAAATCCTTTATGTGGATATGTCGCACTTGCTTGCCGGTATCACTTTTCAAATCGTAAACGACGGGTGAAATGACTCGGGTGACAGTGTACGGTCCGGAAAATTTCGGAGCTAGTTTAGCGGCAAATCCGCGAACGGCGGAGGACAACGGGTTTTCTCGCTTCATAACGCGGTCGCCACGGTGGCAGCGCCATTCCCGCCTACGCAAGTTGTAATAGTGACTTTGTGTAGAAAACGCGCGGGCTAAGTTTATTCGAACCAGCTGAAAAACTTCACGCAGTTTTTCTAACCGGTTACTCAGGTCAGCGGGTTTGAGAGAGTCGGTGGTTATTTCTTCCCCTTGCTGTCGGGTTTCGGTGCGATACAGCGACTTGGGTAAGTCCAATTCTCTCCCAAAATTGAGGAACGCAGGCGAAAATCCGGTTGACTCGTGTTTTGAGCTGTTTATCGCCAATTGGAAATCGGTGATGTTTTGATCCCATTTACGATGGTCTTGTTCGCAATATTGGGCGATCATGGTTTTGATTGTCCGATTGGTTCGTTCCACGGGATTGGCTTGCGGCGTATACGGAGGCGTGAAACGGTGCTGTATTCCCAATTCTTCCAGGGTGCGACGGAACAGTCGGCTATCATACTGAGAGCCGTTATCACTTATAACGGTGCGGGGGCAACCAAAACGGGTGATAACTTCGTCATACAGTGCTTGACTTACAGTACGGGCTGTAGCACTTCGGAGCGGCTTGCACTGGACCCATTTAGTAAAGCGATCTTGAAAAACCACAAGGTAATTATTCCCTTTACTGGATCGTGGCAGGGGACCGACCAAATCTGTACTGACGGTTTCCCACGGGTTTCGGTTTGCGGAAGGTTGCATTTTCCCTGCAACCTGTTGTTGTGACGGTTTGTACCTTTGACACTGTAGACATCCTCTGACATATTTGGCGATATCGCGAAACATACCAGGCCAATAGTACCGGTGAGCCATGCGTGCCACAGTTTTGGCTATTCCCATATGTCCAGCGGACGGGGCATCATGGTTTTCGGCCAATACAGTAGGACGGAGAGACGTGGGTACGCATAGCTTCCAGGGGTCAGACAGCTCCGGCTCAGTCAGATCATGTGCATCCCAGAAGTGGCGAAACAGACGGTTGTCTCGGATGCAATAATCTGGAAAGGCTTCGGGATTTTTTTCCACTTCGGCCTTTTTCCGGTTGTACCAGGAGCAGTCAGCTGTTTCAGTTAGAGATCCCAATTCCTCGGAATCTGGGGCGGACGACGGTCCCGGTAAGGGTTGTCTTGATAAGGCATCTGCTACTCGGTTCAAGGTGCCTTTTCGGTACTTAATCTCAAAATCGTATTGTTGCAAAAAGATACTCCATCGAGCGAGGCGTCCTGCCGGACTCTTGATCGAGTGCAACCAACGGAGAGATTGGTGATCGGTTAGCACGGTAAAACGGTAGCCTTCCAGGTAGGGTCTCATCTTTTCTACTCCCCAGACAATCGCTAAACATTCTCGTTCTGTGACAGAATAGTTTTTCTCGGCGGGTGAGAGAGTACGACTAGCGTATGCTATCACCCGGTCATGACCCTCTATTTCCTGAGTTAACGCTACCCCAAGGCCTTGGTCGGATGCGTCTGTTTGCAGAGTGAATGGTTGAGAGAAATCCGGACACGTCAAGACGGGGGCCTCGGTCAGAAAGCCTTTTAAACGGTTGAAGGCCTCCTCTTGCTCGGCAGTCCATTTAAATCGATGATTCTTCTTTAGCAGTCGCGTCAGGGGGGTTACGATTTGCGAAAATGCCGGCACAAATCGACGGTACCAGGACGCAACGCCTAAAAATCGGCGTACGTCGCGGACGTTACGTGGCGTCGGAATTTGACGAATAGACTCCACCTTGTCGGGATCGGTATTTATTCCTTCGGATGTAACGACATGTCCCAGATACTTCAGTGACTTCCTACAGAATTCACACTTTGCAGGGTTCAGTTGTAAGTTCGCGGCTCGGAGACGGCGAAAAACTTCTCTCAGGTTGGTCAGGTGTTCCTCGAACGTTTCTCCTAGGACGATTATATCATCCAGATAGGCGAACGCGTGGGGTTCCAAGTCGGGTCCAATAATGCTGTCGAGTAGTCTTTGGAAAGTGGCGGGGGCGGAGTGCAGTCCAAACGGCATTACTCTAAACTGGAACAGTCCACGGCCCGGAACGGTGAACGCGGTGATGGGTTTACTGGAACGGGAGAGAGGTATCTGCCAGTATCCCTGTTTCAGGTCGATACTAGAGATATATCGGGCTCTGCGTAACTTGTCGAGAATATGGTTGATGTATGGTAGCGGGTATGCATCTTTTTCGGTAACTTCGTTTATTTTTCGAAAGTCTATACAGAACCGGGGTTTTCCATCTTTCTTTTTGACTATGACTACCGGTGAACTCCACGGACTGTGAGACGGTTCGATGATCCCATTTTTTTGCATCTCATCAACTTCTTGATTAATGATCTCCTGCATTTTCGGGTTTTGTGGACGGTACCTCTGCTTGATTGGTTCGGAATGCGACAGACGGATGTGGTGTTGTACCTGGTCGGTAGTACCACGGATTTCTTGAAAACTTGGTAACTCGTCATCAAGAAAGTTCTGCAGGCGATGCTCCTCACT
This sequence comes from Rhagium mordax, assembly GCA_963680705.1. Taxonomy (NCBI): domain Eukaryota; kingdom Metazoa; phylum Arthropoda; class Insecta; order Coleoptera; family Cerambycidae; genus Rhagium; species Rhagium mordax. The sequence continues at coordinate 16,483,811 of OY796656.1, forward strand.
TGTAGTGAGAGTCAAGGAAACTGTGCCTAACGGGCTAGCGGGCGTGACTCGTGGTCGAGAGACCACATGACCATTCAGTGAAACGGAAGCGGTTCTTGGAGTGATGAGAAAGTCGTGCTTGCTCATTACGTCCATTCCCAGGACAATGTCGGACGAGAGATTCTCCAGATACAATAGATCTTCAGCGAATTGTGTTCGGCCGATGGTAAATTTTAGCGAATATGCTTGGGTGACGGTAGCCAAGTTGCCATTAGCCAATCGGGCCGAGGGTGCGGTAACAGTTTGCGGTTTAATCCCCAATCGCGTACAAAATTCATGTATTTGGTTACCGACGTACGAACGGACGGCGCCGGTATCCACAAGGGCAGAGAAGGTCTTATTACGAATGCGTACGGGGATATGTGGGCGGTTGTCATGTTCAGGTGTCAATTCCTGGTGCGAGGCGGTAATATTTCGGAACCAAACTGGCCTCGGTACGGTGCGGTTCCGGTTTAGTTTTCCGCTGTATTACATTGGCAGTCGCGGGTCATTGTGCCCTGACGGCCGCAGCGTGAACAAAATAGGCGGGGTGGCGAGCGACATTCACTGCGGAAGTGACCGGTCTTGCCACAACGCCAACAGATCGTACTTCGGTCAGTAGGGATGTCTGCGGATGCGGAACTGTTATTTCCGTTACGTTTCTGGTTTGGACGGGTTCGAGTTTCCTGGGTTTCACGCGTCCTCTCGGAGGGCGTCGCGGTCCGTGCCTGGTCGCTGCTTGACCGCGGAGGTGGTGACGACGGTTGGTTGGAAGTACGATCTCCCGGGCCTAAGCGTTGAGACGTCCCGGAAGTATCGTCGGACGGGCGTGTACTGGTGGAACGGCGAGCGAGAGGTGGTTTGCTATACACCCGGTCAACCTCCTGCTTCAGCGTTTCATATTCACGACATTTCGCGATTAATATTGCTACGTCTGTAAAGTCTTGTCGACGAATGTACTGGCGAAAATCGGGTAACAAATTTCGGTAGAGCCATCGTAACTCTTGTTCCCCGGAAAGTCCTCTATGACGGCGGATGAGAGTCTGCAAGTCGGTGATGTACGTCATCACTGACTCCTCTGGGCGTTGCAGTCGACGGCTAATTTCTGCTTCTATATCTTCCTGATAGTGAACCGGTACGTAAAAAATACGAAAATCTGCTAGGAATTGTTCCCAGGAGGTCCAGCGGGCTTTATTATTGCGGTACCAGAGCAAGGCGGAGCCTTGCAGTAGCTCAGGTAGGACCGGAAGTAGCTGCGCGGGACGGAGGGTGGTATACCCACAAACTTCTTCCAAGCGCTCCAGGAACGCGGCTGGATCGCCAGTGCCATTGAAATGGATGTTCCATTTGTGTATCTGTACGGGGTCTAATGGCGTCTGTCCTGGTGCAATATTGTGGGGCGGTTGAGGTATTACCAGCGGTGGTAACGGTGGCGGTATCGGTGGCGAAAAAACAGGTGGCGCGGTATTTGGTCTAGGCGAAGAGCACCCCTCTTTGATAAACTTGACCAAACGGCGCTTCTTCTCGTCCACGGTACCGGTTACGGGTAGACCAAACTTCCCTAACTGATCATCTATTTGTTCCTTCTTTAATTTATAGATCCAGCCTAGCCGAATATCTCCCAGATCAAGGTTCGCGGCCTCGTCGACGGGTAATACGGGTGTGTCGGTTTTATCTCCTTCGGTAGGCATTGTGTTACCTCCCAAAGCTGTCAGTAAAACGAGTTCAGGTCGAATCAAACGGACGATACGAGTCGGAAAATCCTAAGTCTGGAAGGGCTGGTTATATCGCGTCGAAACTATCGGCAATCGCTTTAGCGTCCTCGGTTTACTATTAAATGAGGGGTCACACCCTCGGAAAATTCTGACTCCGGAGTCACGAAATACTCCGGTGAAACTCCGGTGAAATAGTAAGAGGCGTCACGGCTGCTGTACAGCGGTCACGGATACGGAAATCTGCAGGTTGTGATGATATTCAACCTCAGGCGTCGCGACGGTAGGCGTCTTTCAGCAACGGTGCTTCAGATCGGGTTGCAAGTATCACCAATCGGTTCCTAGGGTGCGATTACCCTAAAAAGGATACCCCACAAGGCTAGCTTGTACCTGGGTATTTCTGGATGACCTTGGCTACAACCGACGGTAATTCGATTTGGAACGTGGAATCGTAGTTCCTCGTCACGTAAATTAATAACGTATAACTCGGTCTGGCTTCAATAACGTTGTGTCGCGTCAAAGTTATATGTAACTTCTTCAATAGGATTCGAATCGGTATGTAAGTAGTCGCAATCGGTTCTTCAGGTTCGATTTAATCAGAATCGACACGTCGCAGGCTTATTTACCGCGGCTAGTAGAAATTTTGTTGCGTTCGTTGCGTGCCGAATTCACAAAAAACCTAACAGATCGCTGCACTACCCAGCGGATGGGCAGTTGGATGCTAACAGAAAACGGTAAATCTGCGTTGCAGATTTTTGGAAATTGCCTACTTACTTGCTATAAAGCAACACTGGTGAAAACACACCCTGGTCACGTCAAAATAATTTGTTGTCAGCTAGAGTACCTAACAACACGTTATCTGAGAATAATTTTCAGGTTTTGAGTTGCTTAACAACTCGGCATAGGGCAACAGCGGTATCTGCCCCCTATGACAGCGTCAAAAATAACAAAATAATGCTAAAATTATTTAAATCCCTAATAGACTGTAACAGTAAGGTATGCTGTATCAGTAAAGTAGGCACACCCTGTATAATATCGGTTCAATTATGTTGACGTTGCCTTTCCACTCAACATGGCAGAGAGTAGCGGGAGTTAACCCCAAGGGCAAAGTCAAAATAATTTGAAAAATCCTCTAACGATTCGGTATACAGCGGCTATAGCAGCTTGAGTATTTCGCGGAAGTAAGTACTTATGCAAGCAGCTGTTTGTAAAATTAAAATAAACCACCTTCGGTTGTAATTGCAATCGGGACGTATTAACAAGTTAAGTTGCAATCCCTTGGCTAGGTTACAGACAGACAGACAGACAGACGGATGTAAAACCTAGAAGTAATTTATTTCAAGTTTATTTCGATGTTTAAATCCTCCGAGTTAAATAGGAAATGTTTTTATTATCTAGCAGACGGACAGACGATATTTAATTTAAATCGCCTGATAACGGAATATTATTTCTTTACCAGAAATAAAACTGTTTGGTTTTATAAATTTTAAATTGATAAAACCCTCGTGTACGGCGAACAACAAGTTTTTATTTCTTATCAATAAAAAAAACTGTATTTTATAAAAAATGCTAGCGTTGACAACTGAAAAAACAGGCTTCACGTATTTTATTTTAAATCGGCGTCGTATTGCTAATTTCTGGTGTTTCGGTATTTATTTAATTTTACGCTTATTTTACACGCGACTTGCAGTTTTTGGCGGATCGGTTTTCTGAATAACTTTACAATTTCGGATTTCTGATTAACGTAAAAAAAATTGGTCCCTGCTCGTAGGCGTCACTTTTGTAACGTTCTTTTTCCGATGCACTTTGCTTTCGGTCAGATACTTACGTAATCTCTTTTATTCTTACGGAATTCTCGGGCGCCAGCCCTTCAATTTTTGAGTGCGAAGAACGACACTATCTTTTTGGTTCTCCTAATTGGGAGAACAACCCTGAGTAGCAAAACAGTGGATGATACGGAATAGCCAGGATTCTGAGCTGGAGACCTATCTAATGGATTTCGGTCATACTGCTCAAACGGATTAATCAGAAAATAACACTACAGAAATAATAACTCGGGAAGTTTGCCTTTTTAACATAACGTATTTATTCAGGACTAAATAATGAACAACGTAATTTATGCTTATTCTTTCACGACGCTGCAATCGTGTATGTGTAAAATAATAATACAAAATATCCTCTTAAATAATTTTAACTTAGTCAAGCTGGCAAGCAACAGTCTTTACGTGGGGTTTTGACGGCGGAATTTATGGAGACGTTGTATCGATATTTCGCTACGTACGACAAGCAAATGTTTCCACGAGGATTATAGACGGCGGGCAGTCCGTCAGCTATAGATATTTGAGGCTAGATACAAGATTTAAACAAACGGTAAGCTACTGCCGCAAACGTCGAGCTATTTGTTACAGGATTATTTTAAATAATGACAGCTTTGCGAGTCAGTTCTATGCAAAACCCAGTCCGTATGGCCCTAGTGAACAAATACAAACTGTTAATGCATATAGTGACTATTTTTCACGTAGGTTTTCCGGTAACCTAGTAGGCAAGGGGACATTTGAGGTGGCACTAGTGAACAGACCTCAGCAGTCTTTACCTACATTAACAAAATAAACAAACCAACGGAGGTATTACTAATAAGCTCTAGTTTACTTTGGTAGCAAAATACGGTGATATTTACTGACAATAAAATCTCGAAATATCTATACTTGACTGACGGCAGTACCTGCAGAATGTAGCAGGTTGCGTTAAATTCTTACCAATATTATACTCAAAGGAAATTACTATTCACTCGGAGCGGTGATACAAAAGATTTACGGGTTCGGTTTGATCGTCAATTGCTGACGGTCGAACGGATCTGCTCCCGACTCGTGTGCCATTTTGCCTTTTTATTACCTTTTTGACGTATCTGTCGTGTTAAAAGAGAGATGGTCACCGACTTTAAACGACAGACTTGGATGTACAACCCGGCATAACGTACAAAGGTCCAGCGTATTATGCACTTTAACGCATCGCCTCGAAACATACATAATCGGGAATGAATTACTTGTAATTTCTATCCTATGTTACAAAAAGAACCGGATTAAAACGGACCAGAATTACCAATTTTAGTCACGAATGATTTTTATTTCCGACTCTACTCTTATTTACAAAAATTCTCGGATTTTATTTATACGGGGAATTGTCGAAAATTAATCAATTAATTACTTGACTGTTTGTTTACCAGCAGACTTTTTAACAACTCATTAATAACTTAATTAGAACATGACTTACTTACTAAAACAGCGGCAAGGTGTACCCAAGTGACGGTAATATTTAAAGCAAAATTGAACATTCCTTGATCGGAAAAAATCACTTCGTTACAGTATAACACTTATTAATCTTAACCTAAAATTTTATGAATAATATAATATATTATACTGAATGAAAGAAGCAAGATTAGCAAGAAGAAAATAAATGAAAAGAAAAGAAGTGAAAAGTGAAGCAAGGAGGTGGGCAGTTATAAGGTCAGTTAATGTGTGAAATCTATAGACATTTTTTCTTTAATTATGTATATTCAATTATTCTTTGTCTAGTAGTGTATGAATATACCAACTGGGTTTACTAGTGATCCACTTTTTGGTTTTAGCTTTAAAGTTTTCAAATTAATTGATATTTTTAATCGAATCAGGTAAGACATTAGGTATATATTTTAGGACCAACAAGATATATGAAGCTATTTGACTTAAGAGGGCGCCGTCTTCAAAAATGCCGCTAGATGGAGGTTATGTAGTTAAAGTTTCTGGTAGCTTTTATGAAAAATACAATTTTTTTTTTTATTTACTTGCAATCGATGAATAGACAACCGTTCTGAGATGATCGTAATATGAAAAGATTTTTTTTAACATTTAAGATTAGCTTGTAATTTAATAATTTGTTAAAAACATAAAAACCCATTTAATTCTTTTCTAGCAATTTTAGGGCATTATGCGCCACATCATGATCTTCTTTAAAGTATTTTACACACATTAATATTGTTTTGACAGCAATTTTTTTCATATTTTGGGAAATTCCTGGCAAGAAAGTATGCGGTGACCGAAATGTTGATGACAATACTATACATTTAATGTTTTACGGCAAACACACACTCCACTCCGTTAGACTCCGTACTGACGGGTTTAGCCACTCTCTAAGAGAGGGCTACGCGTTAGCGATCGAATTAATTGAATTATTGCCACTCGGAGGTTTAGGTTGTTATTGTGTTATTAATATTTATAAATTATCATTAACTTTGGAAGTTAAAAAAATAATTTCAAGTTTTTAACCACAATTACTAACATTCACTAGGTAAAAGCCGGGTAGTAATATCCTTGAGACAAAGAACGTGATGGTGCAATGGATAAGACATCTGCTTCACAGCGGAGGGGTCGGAAGTTCGAATCACGATAGTAATTTCTTTTTTTTTTTTTTTTTGCGGTGGTCACGGGAAAAAATATCGAAAATTGATATTTTCCGTTTAATAGAACAAATTTTATATCTGGAAATTTTCAGGTCATTGGTATTTTCAATTTCGAATGTAATACCACAAATCTCGAATTATTGTATCTAATAAAGACCTTTATTATTATTATTATTCTTATTATTATTATTATTATAAACTACATACAGTATTTAAATAATAATAATTGCTAAATAAACTGTTGACCAATTGAATCCAAGTGAACTTTTAGGATGTATCTGTAGTGATAGTGAAATAATTTGAGAAGGATAATAGATATGAATGTATGCGATTTTATAATTTATTCGTGAAAACGCGGGTTTGGTCCGATTTTTTTAATTTGAATCATGTCAACAGTGTGAAAGAAAAGTATGTTTTTTAATAAAATATAGTCATAAACTAAGTACAGAGAATATATATTTTTTTATGCGTATTTTCAGTCACTGATTTATGGGGAAAAATCAATTTCAGAAATTTTTAATTTCTCTCCTATGTTATTATGTTTTTTATCTAAAAACCTCTGTCATTGTTCTCTTTTTTTTGCCGTTAAGCCTAATTATGTTGTTCGTTGTATGTGATTATATTACCTATGAAGGGCGCTCTTATAATAAGTACATTGTTTGTACTTTAATTTCATGGTGACCACTGGCGTACCCAAAATCGGTATACGTTTGAAAATATACAATGTGTTCCATTTAAAATGAGCCAGTTGGTATCGACTTCCGGTATAGCCGATAATACCAAATGATTGTAATTATTTTTGCTGGATTTGCCACACTGACTGTAGTAATTCCTAAATTTTTCAAAATTTTTTGTTACATACTTTTTCATATATTGTTTCAGTCCCCGGTGAGACACCGTGTATAAGGAAGGAGGATGGAATATATATATAATATATATTTATAATTTTGAGGTTTTCAAAAGATTAACGGCCTTTATCTCATAAAACTTTATTTAAGTTACACTAGCTATATACGCTTCTGGTCTTACTTTTTTTTTATATACGCTTTTATAGCATCCAAAATAAATGGTGGGTCATTTACAAAAAGTAGTAAAGGGGTCCCACAAAAAATACTAGAAAATTCAAACCTATCTGTCAAAATCTCGACACTTAGGCAGTCTTCTGATATCCATCCTGCTTCATTGTCACTTGTACAATGAGTAAAAGCTAGCTCACTAAAAATAAAAAAGTTTAAGGATGGTGCTGCGTAGTGTGGCACCCTATTTAATTTACGAAAAAAGTAATAAATACACACCTATCTTTTACTGTCTCATCAGTACCAGGAATTTCTAAATTATGGATATCAATATCTACTGCCCTAAAAAAAAAAAAAAATTATAAAGAACACACGAGAATAAATAGGATATTCGTAATCAAGGCGTACTATTAGAAAATCGACCATTCGATCATCTTTGGAATAAAGAGATAATATGCAAACCGGGAAATATCGCTGGGGATTCGGCAACACGTTCATCGAATATACTGGTTTGTATCTGGATACAAGTTGCCATAACGATGTTCCGTATCTAAACTGAAAAATAGTTCGCAGATTTTAACTTATATATGTCGATAATTTTTTTCACCCCTTTAGCAACGAGATAGACGTCAGTCGCAATAGCATATTTTTTTATATTGACAGAACTATTAAAAAAAAAAAATTAATTCTCGTGACGCGATGAGGTCGAAAATCCTGGTCGAGGGCTCTCCTACTATAAAATTAGTCGCAAATTTTTTTCCCTTTTTTCACGATTTTCTCAAAAATGATTTCAAATTTTCTTTGCAGATAAATATTTTCACCTAGCCTTTAATTCTAATAAAGCTTAATGCTACTAATAGTAAGCTTCAAATTTAAAACACCCTGTACCTACATAATAAACATTTTAGACTATTTTAGAGTATACCATTCAGGTAATTCAGAAAAATAATACACATAAACATGAAAGCAATTATGTAATACTTACCGCCGTTTCAGCCACAATTTTTTAGTGCAATTTGATATTTTATTGCGTTTGCGAGATCTAGAGTAAGTTCGCGCCATAATTTATAAAATAAAAAATGTATCTATCTCTAAAATAAATTTCAACTAAAATCTCTCACTTGTTTAAAAACCTATTAAATAAACAAGTACCTAACTCAAAAATAAAATAAAATATTTTCCTCAAAACAGCTTTCAAAATATAGGAATTAGGTACAGTCTAGTAAGGAATCTAGCATCCAAAAAGACGCTTCTAAAATGCCGAACCCTGCACTCGCGAGGTATATGATTTTAAAAATATGGATATTATCCAGAATTTTATGCCGAATCCGATTCCAGAGGGCGCGATGTCGGCCAAGATTGCGAAATTGCAAAAAAAGTAATATTTCCAAAAAAAAATTGGAACTTAAATATTGCATTATCTGTCGTTTACATTGCATTTACGAGCTTATTTATAAAGATTTTTTAATAATTTTTATATCAATCGAAAGCCTAATGTTTGTAGTTTCATACAAGTTGAATAGAGAGACATTATTTTCATTATAAACAGCACTATAAATTGTTTAAACAATATGTGCTCGGAAAGTGTAGTGTAATTTTCGGCATTGAGGTACTTTTGTTATTATTGCAGATAGATATGTAGTTATGTGAGACGAAATACGTAGAATAGACCAACGAACATTTTTTATTAAAATAATTTTTTAATTCGCTGGATAATTTAGGAGATATGATTTTTTTAAAATGAAGTGCATTGTCTGGTCTACCGCGCGCGTGGTCTTGTTTCTGTAGGCAGGCCATTTACACATGATTTCGATTTTCGAGGCACTCGAGATGATCAAAGAATTTCGCACACGAGTTGCAAACAATATTTTTTCTACAACGACTTTAATTTGATTAAACTAAAACCGTAAAACGATATCTTCTATTATAATATTTAATGCAAATTAATTTAAAAAAAATATAATAGCAGATATGTCTCCGAACTATGGAAACTAATATGTTTGACAACAAACATTTTTCACTGACGTTTTCGATATTGTGAGTGTTGAATATTGTGGGTTTTTTAAAGTAAAATAATACCTAAGATAAAGATAAAGTCTCGAAAGTCATTCTTAGACTGTTTTTAAAATAATTGCAATGTGCAAGTAATAAAAAAGGGAAAAAATCACCAATTAGAGAAACAATTAAAAGACGTAACTTTGACAGGGGAATGAGTTTTTTTGGACGTACATTTAATTACTGCTGCAAAATTTCATTTGGATAGCTCAAGAATTGTGGAAATGGCGGGGGTTTACCATGATCCGTGGTCACCCGGTATAGTTCCAGATACAGTGGTTTTCTGGGGCAAACTGTTGAGGTTTGCCTTTGATACTACACTTTTATCTTGACATATTTTGACCATTTTCTTATTTCTATTTATTTTTTTAGAATTTGGCGGGATTCCCAGAAATAAGTTTAATGACTATTAATTATCATTATTATCATATCTATAGCTACTTACCTATAATACTCCAATTTTAGTTATATCATAATATGTACAAAGAATTTACAATACAACCATCATTTTATCAAGACGAAAATTATTTTAATATCATTGTAGTTTTTTTAAATTAAATACCGATAGGATAGAGCACTAATTTGTTCTGTTTGTGAGCATTATTTATGATCTGTACGAACTTTCATACAAGATGTTACAAAAATGTTGCTTACCTTACAAAAAAAAAATTGTAAAATAATGTACGTAATAATACGAGTAAATACTTTTTTCTACAACTGTCAAAAAAAGGTTATGTTTGCGCATTAACGTCAGTGTCTAAAATGAAACATTTTTTCATTGACATTATTTTTTTTGCGTTACCATGACCCCGTGCGCAAAATATTTTGCACATCACATGCCGATTAAAATTTAATTATTGCCTGTTTTTTATAATTTTTAACGTATACACAAGAATTAAGCAAACATCTAGTTCAAAAAGATTTATTGTTTTATGAAATAAATTAACTGAAAGTAGAAATTTTTAAATTATTTTAAAAACAGTCTATGACTTTCGAGACTTTCCATTATTATCTTATGTATTGTTTTACTTTAAAAAACCCACAATATTCAACACTCACAATATCGAAAACGTCAGTGAAAAATGTTTGTTGTCAAACATATTAGTTTCCATAGTTCTGAGACATATCTGCTATTATATTTTTTTTAAATTAATTTGCATTAAATATTATAATACAAAATATCGTTTTACGGTTTTAGTTGAAATCGTGTGTAAATGGCCTGCCTACAGAAACAAGACCACGCGCGCGTTAGACCAGACAATGCGCTTCATTTAAAAAAAAATCATATCTCCTAAATTATTCAGCGAATTAAAAAATTATTTTAATAAAAAACGTTCGTTGGTCTATTCTACGTATTTCGTCTCACATAACTACATATCTATCAGCAATAATAACAAAAGTACCTCAATGCCGAAAATTACACTACACTTCCCGAGCACATATTGTTTAAACAATTTATAGTGTTGTTTATAATAAAAATAATGTCTCTCTATTCAACTTATATGAAACTACAAACATTAGGCTTTCGATTGATATAAAAATTATTAAAAAATCTTTATAAATAAGCTCGTAAATGCAATGTAAACGACAGATAATGCAATATTTAAGTTCCAATTTTTTTTTGGAAATATTACTTTTTTTGCAATTTCGCAATCTTGGCCGACATCGCGCCCTCTGGAATCGGATTCGGCATAAAATTCTGGATAATATCCATATTTTTAAAATCATATACCTCGCGAGCGCATACCCCATGATCGAATTCGGAGCTTTAGATTCTTGACTAGTTGCAATAATAAAAGACACCTGCTGCGTGCCCGATGGACGATGACCTTCAACTATTTGCTGCTGAGAAGTTTATTCGAGTCTGAAGTTTTCACCAAATATACTCATATGTATGACCCTCTAGTGTGCAGCAGGGATACTAACGTTTTATACCACAACCCAAATTCATTCTCTATTCTACGGCGGCGCGCTCTTAAGCATTTTTGATTGGGTCACAGACAGAGGTCTCTTTTGTGCGTGTATCATAGATATGGTAAATACTAGTAACTTATGTTTGTACTTTCCAAAGTGAGGCATTATGTTGTGACAAAACAATTATAGTAAAGTAATCGAACATTCCACTGTCAGGATCCACTTTAGAATAATTTCCTTCCAATTTTTTTAGGTAGAAGTTAGTGAGGATGGACTTATATTCATTGATGGCGAAGGAGTGTTTAAGACATTAAGAATCTTGATATGTAAAATAATAGCCTTACTCTTGTTTATAGGTAATTATAATTGGAATTTTAGGCCAAATAAATAAATGGAAAACCAATTTTTGTTGTAGTCGACGTTTCGATTTTAATTAAATCATCCTCAGGACTCTATAAAACAATACATAATATAAACATTTAAGGTCGAAAATGAACAATGAAATGAACAAACCAAAAAAAAACACAAATTAGTTAATATTCAATATTACTATTAACAGTAATCCAACAATTATAAATTTAATAACTTATTTACACTTTAAAATTTATTAAAACTTACAATGTAAATTTTGTTCATCAACAATTAAAACGATCAAATATTTATATTTAAAACAAATTAAAATACAATTAAGAATCTTGTTGTTTATTAACTCTCCAGTAATTTTCCTTTTTGTCCTGCCAACAGTTGGAGTCATTTCATGTGCAAGGCATGCAGAACTTGCAGAACTACTTGGCCTACTATCACAGTCTGAATTAGGTGACATCCGCCTGTGGTGTTTGGAGGCTACCGATAGATTTTCTTGGATTAATAGAATCGTCTAAGAATTGCAAAGCAGAAAAGTGTTTCCAGACCTTCTGTTTTCCTTTAGTACCCATTCCACTTGACTTGTAGGCACATATTTCCCCTTTCACCCAGAAACAAATAAGAATTATGCCCTACCTATAAAGCAATTATATTATTTTTTTTTAAATTATCATGTAAAGTGCGAGTTATAATAGGGTAAAATGAGGTCCTACCTTTATGCATTTATCTCGTAATATGTAATATTTCAACCCACAAATCATCTTTAATAGTTTTTGAACGATTCTTTAATGCATATCGGTGGTTCCACAAAGCTGGTCTCAATTGTACTAGACTAATAAGAACAATGGTCTCTGCTTCATCATGTTGCTGTGGCTTATCAACAACTTCCGTTACTTCACTCTCAGTATCATTATCGATTACCTTGTAGTTAAAACAAGGATGTGACAATAGATTTGATATATTTACCACAGTTTGGCAGCTTTCACAGTACACTAAAGTGGATTCCTAAAATTTTAAAAATGTTTCAATTTAACTTACCACACTAATACACAGTTTCCAATATTATTAATTTATACCTCACTCTCTTGCTGCTGCATTGTAATAAGATAGCAGATAGGTAAATGATTAATAGACCATTAGAGGAATTTTACACAATAACATTGCGCAGAATAGGTAAGCGATCTTTTGAACTGTCAGAAATCTGTTTCACCAATATAATTCCCGTAAAATTCACTAAAAAAAAAATGCAGATAAACGCAATGGTAAGTATTAGAAAATTACTGGATTTATTTTGCCGCAAAATGCAAACGCAAAACGTGCTTGTGAGTGCTCACCTTAATGCAGGTTCACCTGCATCCTTTGCGGTGTATATTTTATCAGTCAAATCAGCTATTGCATCTTGCTTCGACCTCGCCTCTCAAAACCCATATTGCTTATCAGATATTATATTATATTTTGTTAAATAGGAAGTTATTCTATTTTTAAGTAATTTTTCGTAAATTTTAGCCAAGTTAGAGATAAGTGATATGGGCCTAAAGTGTGATACATCCTGTTTGTCACCAGATTTATATAGGTATTGGTATGATTACCGCAATCTTAAAAGGTTCAGAAAAAATTCCATCTTCCATAGATTTGTTTATAATATATGTCAGAGGTTTAGTAATGTAGTCCACAATTTCTTCAAGTGTCTGTATCGATACTATGTATACCTGGGCTTTTCATAGTTTTTAATTTTTCTACGGCCCTTCTTTTCTCTTGCTCCGTTACTGAAGTTAATACAAATGAATTTGTAATCCGCGTGTCAGGAAATTCAACTGAATAGGTGCAGATATTTTCTCTGCTAGTTTTTTGCAAATTACACTAAAAAAAAGTGCTGAAATGTTCGGCAGCCTCTCTTTGGTATTTCTAATTTTATCATTATTATTTTTGACCTTAATAATATTCTTTTCTCTTCGTTTATTGAATATTTCTGAAATACTTTGCCACATTTATTTTGGACAGTTACCGTTTTCATTTATTAGATTTTTATAATAATTAATTTTAGTCAATTTCATCATTTCGTTCAACTTGTTTCTATAACGTCGGTATTCATTTAAAACTATTATGTTATTAGGAGTTTTTTTTAACTAGGTTCTTTAGCTCATTCTTTTTATTGATAGATTTAATTAGACCCTTAGTTATCCAAGGATTCTTCAACAAGATGCTGGTTTAGGATTTGGTAGTACCTACTGTTGGCCATTAAGACTTTCTTGATATATGTGATACGTTCAAACATCATTAAAACTAGACCGTCCCTGACAACGGACGTCGACGGTACGGTGAGGGTTGATATCAGACCAATAGCGCTCGATATGTTTGTTGAAAATTCTGGCACTGCTAATGTAGGCCTCATCTGTCTAAATCACACTACTAGAGATGAATGGGTCTTGTTGAACTTTTTGAGGATACCAAATGCAAAACTCCAGTCGTCGTTGAGGATCAATTAGTTGCAGGTGATGTTGTTTCCTTACGGTATAATGAATTTGTATTTTTCCAACGTTTGATATCCCAGATTCAGCTTCGTAAGACATTTTACACTTTTTAGAAGAAATAATTCGTTAATAAAAAGTCTAGAACTGAAAATGTAATAATTTAATGACAAACGCTTTTACACTACTCTAAATGACATGTGCTTTCTAGGAGAAAAATGCGAATGATGTTGATTTTGTTTTGTTTATTAAACAAGTAGTTGTGACATATGACCCTACATGATAATCATTAAAAAGAGGAAAAAAACAATTTAAAATAACTCGCAGCCAACTATGCCTTGTATTTAAAAAACCACAGCTTTGTGTTATAACTTGAAAATTAATCTGGATATTTTAAATTTGCCAAACCTACATTCTCCCTAAACAAGTGCCTCAAGAACGTGCATCGAGGTGGGAGGGGACTCACCTTAATGAGAACGTGCAAATAACTATTTTTTGACTGCACTAACAACCGAAATAGCGGCGTATATTGAAAAGTTGAAAAATCAAACTTTCGTTTATAACTTGAAAACAAAAGACGATAGCTAATTTTGGTTCCCACCTTTGAGTTTCTCTAAACAAAAAGACATCGAGAATGTAGCATCCACTTTTCCATGTCTCTTATTATTATTATTATAGCTATCCAGTCACCCTAAAACATCCAAATTTGCCCACCCTGTACAAACCTTGAAACCAATTCGAAATTACGCTGCAAAGCATTGAGTAAAAAATGATAAAGAGATGCAACTGTCAAGGTTTCGAGATTTTAGTGTTGTATTTTTTTATTAATAGCTTCATGATTTTCTTCAATTTTAAGGGCTACACAGCCACATTACAAATACCTTCCCGTAGCACTAAAAATTGATGACACTCATGAAGTTATTGGCAAAAAAATACAATTCTAAAATCTCGAAACCTTGACAGTTGCGCCTCTTTATTATTTTATACTCAATGCTGCAAAGTTAACAAAATCGTGAGAAATTCTGGAATTACAAGTTTAAAACAATATAAAACAATTTGTATCAATTATAACAGCCACATACAGTGTTGTTTTAGAATCTAGAATTTTTGTGTCTCATCGGCATAATTTTTTAAGTTTGGCATAGATTGGTCTTTTTTTTGTTTATTTTATACCTATCTTTATGTAATTAAATCTAATAATTATATTATTTTTGACTTTTTCGAGTCCCAAACTGATAAACATATAAATGATCTTGCACAGAACTAATTTGATTAATATGTTCGCTCATTTAAATATTTTATTCGTATACCTGCAGATAATAAGTCTATACAAAAACTTACTTAAATCAATTTTTATTGGTAATTTATATTCGCGGAAATTCATTTGTGATCAAAAACGCCCAACACAACCTTGTCGAGATTTCTTAATTGTATACGTCTCCACATCAAATACATTATTGATAATATTATTATACGTATCTCAAATCAAAACATTTAAATGGACATAAGAAGAGCAAGGCTGACTTCTCTATTTTTTTTCTTTACTAAACTTAATATTCAATTATTCTGTTTTGTGCAGGTTTCTGATCAAGCAAATCATTATTGGTTTCAACATAATACTTTGTTATTATAACGAATACTAATTAAAGACCGGCAACGAGGTGTATTTTTAAACGTGTTGAAGTATTATTTTTACTGAACCAGTTTAAATCCAATTAAAAGTACAAACAAAATTGAATTTGAATATTAAAAAAAACAAAATTATTTTCAGAGCGGTCTTATTTATTTTTTAATATTTATTTTAAATTAACATATCAATTCATAAACTAAATTGAGGCCAGAAAACAATACTATGTGATTTTAGTTTCTATGCTTTATAAATACGAGGTGAAACAATAGGCCAATCTTAAGACGCGGCGCGGTTAAAAAATTCACCCATCTTAACCTGAATCAAAGCAAATCACAAATAAATTTTAGTTTGCTACAGGATGGAGTCGAATCATCTTCGTAACCAAGTAGGTATCAACACGTTTGTTATATAGTTACATTGCATAAATAGAAAATATCTTTAGAAAATATTAATTTCTTAAATAACTTTTTAATACGACTAATAAAATCTTTTCAGATATAATCTAAATAAGACAAATAAATACTCTCTCCTCCAATGGTTTCTAAGTCACACATTACACAATAAATAAATCAGAGCATGTACTGGCACTTAAAAATTACATCATGTCATTTAAAACGATACGTATAAAATTTGTCAAAACAAATACGTAATTAATGCAAACAATCCTCGGGCAGGGCGATAATATAATTAGTACAACAATACCGTTGAAAAAGAACAAACGGTCAAGTCCAATATGGTAGCAAGAATAAGGAAACAGTTGAATGTCATGAGCCAGTTTTAGGCGTGTATTATGTTCGCGGGTTTTATTTGATTTTTTGGTAGGGGTATGTTATAGTCGGCTATAAAAGCTAATTTCAACTTGGGACATATTATTAACAATTTTCGTATATTCTACGGTGCAGTACTAAATTCTAATATCAAAATGAAGGTAAGTTCGGTTTAGGGTATTTTTTTAAAAGCTGTGTTCTGTGCTACGAACTACGAACAAGAAAATAAAAGGTGACAAATTATAGTGTTTTGAGTGAAGAAGTGTACACAATATTTCTGATATCAGAGGAGAATGTTTTTAAAAATATTTATTTTAGTGAAATAATTCGATATCTTTTAAATTAGAACTGCAACGTAATAAGAAACAAATTTTTATAAATGAACACCATCCCGGAACTTAAAAACTCAAGGTAATTTTATGCAAGGTGTCCTTAACTTCCTTAGTAGCATTTCCAGTGGCCAGGTCTTTAAATTTGATTTCAAAAGTTGTTCAAAATTTTTTTTTATACCCATGCATCTGTAAGATATATTTGACTAAGAAATTGAAATTATTTGTTTCTTTCGTAGAGATGAACAAAACAATTTATTTCTATGTAAAATATCAACTTGGCTTCCTATAGTTAATAGCTACAATGTTTTTGAATTACTTTTCTTATATTTTTATTGTATTCATTTCAAAACTTGGCACCCAGAAAACTCGGTATCTAAAGTAGACACGATTTTGAACAAAAACACGTCGATTTCGAGGGGGAATTTCAAAACTGCTTTTGGTTGAATTTTGTGTTCTCCTTCTTCACTCCCAGACACCCCATAATTTCAAATGACACCCATCATTTTAAAAGGCTTGAAAAGTTCTATCCGCATACAAAAAAGAAATGAAATTGTTAGATACGTTTTTGAGATAAAGGATAAAGACATAAATTAATTCTGTAATGATTAAAAATAAGTAGACAGAAAATTATTTTATTAAACGTTCAAAGTGAGCTCCATTGTTTGCTCAACAATACAGCCTATTTTCGAATTCCTGCCGGACTTTTCGAAATGATTCCCCGAGTATGCGTCTAAATTCACGAGTTATTGTATCACACACAAGATTCACACCCCAATTATTTTGAAGCATTAAACAGAAACACGATATAGGACAAAATTATTATCCAGTTCAACGGGAGATGAACTACTGGTACTTTTATTTTTACTCTTGTTGTACTTTAAT
Organism: Rhagium mordax; assembly: GCA_963680705.1. NCBI lineage: Eukaryota > Metazoa > Arthropoda > Insecta > Coleoptera > Cerambycidae > Rhagium > Rhagium mordax. Next base: position 16,501,403 of record OY796656.1, read on the forward strand.
GAAAACAATAAACACTCTAAAATGCGATATTAAGCTTAACCAAAAATTATTTACATCTGGTTTATTTTTTAAACCACCCTGAAATTTACCAGGATCAAGAATATGGTATTTTAAAATTTATAACGAAAAATATTTCACATAATGTTAACTTAAATTGAAATCAGCGTTGGTATGCACATATACACCATTTCCGGTTTGAAATTCTATATTTTGAGTTGCTTTATATTTTATGTATTGGTAAAAATATTATTTTGTTCAGTGTCAATAAACTACGAATAAACTCAATAAACAGTAAAAGTCGAAGTCACAGCATAAGTTTTTCATTTCCTGGTAAACCGGATCTGGATTTTTTTATGCTTTATGCGTTTATGATGAACTATAAAGACCGCATCGCTCAGATTGTTTAAAATACAGCTTAAGTTGTGGGTGATATTTGTAGCTTATTTCCGGTTAATTTGAAAAAATTCGACATTCACTAACTTATGATAGCAAAGAATGTATTATTATGTAATACAATATTATGTAATATTAATAATATAATCTCGAGGAATGTGGTAATAAATCCCAAAAAAGAAAAGGAAAGAAATACTTTATGAAATGCCACAAATAACATTTAAACAATATTAAATTCTGATATTATATTTGTGATTCCACTGCTTTTATTTCATGGTCAATTGCTTCTCTGTTCTTAAATTTACATTCCCTCAAAATTCTTAAATCTTAAAATTAAACACAGGAAATCAAACAGCCAATTTTTCGGTATCATCCTCATACCTGAAAATACTAGTCGAAGTTGACAACCTGACTGGAATCTCTACTAGCTTGAAACAATAATGCGGTTATAATATTTATAAATAAATAAATTTAAATTTTATTTTCGGCCAAGTGAGCACTTAATATTTTATAAAAAATTGTACGTGGAAAAATTATTTTCTTGGATAACGAATTCTCCACAGCCTAAACACGTTTCATTAAACTTGGCTCGTTTACACCAGTCACTAACTTAATTTTAAATTTTTAATTAAATCCTTTGATAACCCTTCAGTTTCGAACTGGTTATCAGTTTGTTACAAGGTCAACGTAATTTTTATTCATTATACTGGAATAAATTAAGTAGAAACATCTGAGTAAAATTCGTATAAAAACGTAAGGCTTCATTACTGTGGGTTATGTATTACTCCCTTAGAGATGAGAGATTCGAGCGTTAACGCATTACAAAGAAAAAAGATTTAAAAAGTAAATCAGGATGTATTAATTGTTAAACTGAAATATAGTAATAACATTATAATTGAGTCTTTTATTCTTAAGGTTCAAAAAGGACTATTCATTATCACCAAATTAGGTTTGATAGTAAGTAGGTAATGCAGCTTTTCATACTTTACGTATGTACGTTCATTATTTTATTTATATTTTTTTTGTTTTATAATCAAACAATTATTGCTATAATTACGATATACTATATGACTCTGAAATTATTGGTGTGGATATACATTATCTGCATCGTGCAGGTGAAAGTTAAAAAGCCAAAAACCGGTCCAAATTATTGTATTTATACCCTGCCCGATATAAGAAGAGCAATCAATAATTTTATTTAGCTTACTGCGTTCGTAATAATAATAGTCCAAGCAACTAGGTAGGTTAAATCGCAAAAATGTGACCGAAGGATGATCTTTTCGGGAAAAGTTGTGTATTGGGCACTATTCCCACCCTTTCCTTAAGGGTAGAAAAAAAATTAAATAGTTTACATCCTATTTCTGATAGTTTGGTTGTAAAAACCGTATGTCGTTTAGGGATTAATGGAATTATCAGAAAATTGCAGAAAATCGAAAAATTTATAATTTACGTTTTTATTTAATCCCCTCAGAAAAATCTCAAGTTTTTTTTCAGAAATAAAGTTTTTCTTGTTCATTTAATAGTTTAAAAATCATAAACAAATTATTAGAAAATTTTAGAAGATTTGAAAAGAAGCCTAAAAATAGTCAACAATTCCATAAATTTGACATGATTTTTCAGAGGCATAAAAATGATTTAATTATTTAATAGATACTTTTTTAAAATGAATTTTCGATGTAAGATATTGCATTTGGGATCAAAATGAGAATGTTGGAGAAAAAAAAATTGAAAAACAATTTGTGAAAAATATACTTATTTGAATTTTTTAAAAAACATCAGAATAATCTTCGACAAGATTTTTGAAAAAATATAAATTTTTGGAAAAGTTACTAGTATTTGAAATTTTTAATGGATCGAATTCTAATTTCAAAAAATTTCAAATGCTAGTAATTTTCCAAAAAATTCATATTTTTTCAAAAGCAAAAAACCCTCGTCTTTGATCGTATCGAAGAATATTCTGATGCTTTAAAAAAAAATTAATCACATAAAATTTCAGAACTTTCTAGGGGTTTTCGGAAATTCTTTTCGCAAATTGTTTTTCAATTTCTTTTTTCGCCAAAATTCTCCTTTTGATCCCTAATGAAACCTCTTATTATATGGTATAGGTCCCATGTCTCTAAATTGAAATATCGTACATTAAAAATTCATCGACCGCCATACTAAATTGAAAGAAAAAAACGAAAAGTAGGTAATGGTTGGAGGACCGTTTATTGTTCTGTGACGGTTGCGTAGAGCCGGTTTACTGAGTACGACACGGACATACAGATAATAAAGAAAGTGCGAACCTTGACATCTACCTGATATTGCCGCTTAGTTTAGTTCGATTAGATTGCGTGCGCAGACGCCTGTCCGTCTTTTTGCAAATTTTCTCGCAAATTTTTTTTTAACAAAAACTACCCTACAATTTATTTAAATATTTATTGTTCGTAACCTATGCATACCTTGCTATCACAATTTAAGTTAAGGAATGAATTGCGGATGAAATGTACACAGTTCAAGACCAGCTCACGGCGACGAAAGATGAAAATTTACAAGCAGTAAAACGCATTTTACGCAGCGGTCCTTCACATTGTATATATTTTGAGATTCCCATTGTAAAGATGTGCACTTTCGTTATCTGCATATATGTCTGTGTATTCGTATTGCAATGGCGTCGAGTTAAATAAATATCGTAGAAATTGTAATTGTTTTATTTAAATATTAATATCAACGTTGGTGAGATTTAAAAAAACTGTAAATTTGTCGAGGAAGACAGTGGAGTTTCAAAAAAACTGCTTTAACACATTTAACACTGAAATATCCTCAATTTAAGAATTCGGATTTTTATAACTTTTTTTATATTTATTTTAACATTGGAAATGTTTTTGTTTTCGTATAGGGGGTTGAAAATCAGTTTCATGTTGCATAAAATGAAGCATGACTTATAGAAACAGTGGCGACAACAGAGTGACCAATTGTTGATTGGTTGTCTAAATCGCGTGGTACCGGCAGTCATGTTATTATTTTTTTATAGGAGTCTTCTTGTCGAGAAAATCCCAACGGCTATATCTCGTTGCGATTCTTTGAATATTTAAAAAGTTATTAGCGTTTCAATACCCCATGTCGAAGAGTTTTGTAAATTTTGCGAAATTAAAAAGGCCGAATGCGCGCTCAGATCCCTCCAAATTTCATACCCGTGCAGGACTTGTCAAAACTTTAAAATTTTTCGTTAACGTCACAAATGTCACTTTTTAGTTAGGATCTGCTGACCTCAAAATCGCAGCTGGACCGCACAATTGACGATGTACTTTCAAGTTGGACTTTCTAGCTTGGATTTATTGCCAGAACGGCGACCCGGCGGCCCGTTTTCGTTTGGAAATAAGGTTTAAAATGTTCGTGTTTTCGCAAAATTCGCCAAAAAATCCATAGTGCGTCCGATAGATTACACCTTATAGTCGATCCAGCGAAATTTAATGATTTCTTAATATCGGTCCTAGGACGGAACCGATTACAGTTTCGGACCCGGGACGACTTCAGGACCCCGAAACAATTTTCTGTTTCTCGATAGTGCCTTTCCTTCACTTTGACATTTAATTGTATCGAGTATTGTATCCAAGTAAGAAACTGCATGTCTCAAGAGCAGGATTAAATAAATGTTTTTAGTTTCCTAGTAGGGGGTCGAAAATCAGTTTCATTGCAAAATGAGATTTCAGCGGTTTCAGAACAATAGACGTCAAAATTACACTTTTTCGTTCATTCCTATTGAGCCTAAAATCAGAGCGTGACCGTGTAATTCACGATGTAGTTCTAAGTTCGACCCTCTACCTTGGATTTATTACCAAAACAGTCTCTCGGAAATAGTATTTGAAGTTTTCCCGTTTTTGTAATTTTTTCAATTTTGTCAACGACTTGTAATTTGACAAATCATAGGGGTGGATTTAGGATCGGGGTTGCTCTGGCAGGTTACCGATATCTGATTTGAACGTGTTACCGAGTGTTAGACTAGGTTTGAGTGCCATTACTTTAACATGAGGTAGATTAAGCAAAAGTAAACAAAAAAATGTATCGCTTCATTAGAAAAGTCACGCCCAACAATCTCTAAGACAACTTAACATCGAGAAGCACGTCAAACAGCTTATTTCCTTTTGTCCCGTCGAAATATGTATAGCCGAAAACCATATGTAACTTAAAATTTTGTCGTTTTTCGCAATTTACAAAGATAGCGTGATTTGAATCAAAATAAAATATATGTACAACTCCTCTCTCAATGCCTGATCCAATGGTATGTCACACGGTTACAGTACATGCAAAATGTGCCGAAATTAAACAAATAAGCAAGAAAATTGCGAAATCTTTGTAACTCTATACTTATTATTTATGTAATTTGAAGGTGGATTTTTATTGCATCCACATTTGTACGACGTATGTTAACTACGTTACTACGTTAAATTTAGGCAAAATTCAGTAATCGTAGCCCTCCCTCAAGAAAAGTTTTTGTCAAATGATATAAACGAAATCCGATTAATTTCAATGTTGCCACAAATACTTTAAAACAAAGGATTGTTTGTAAAACAAGCTGTAGATGATGTAGATTCGCCTATTGTTAAAATAGCAATTGAAATATTAAATAATAGACGAACATTTGTACTTAGTTGATGAGGACGTTGATCTCCTTGTTCTATTAATCACTTTAACTCCAGAAGAAAAAGATTTTTCATAAGGCCAGGAACAGGAAAAATTATATGGAAAATTTTTTCTTCGTCAGAAATCCAGAAATGACAAGAACGTATAAAAATAGTTATTTACATTACTAGATGCGAAAGGTTACTTTAAGGTGTGAGGTGATTTTGAATGGTCGAGGCGAAGCCGAGACCTTTCAAAAGACACCGAATACTTAAAAGGGCTTTTGCATCGTGAAATGTATTATATTTTTTCTACTATACCGAAAAAAATTATGGGATTTACGAATTTAAAACTAATTATTTCATGAAATTAATTGACGTATTTAATAAATTTTATAGTTTAGGAGGCTGTCTGTGAAAATTGTTTCCATGGCAACGAAATATTACACATTTTAATTTCTGGTGGTTTTCAAACTAAAATAAACAAATACATATGTTTTGTGGCGATATAAATGGGAATATTGCTTGTGCCTTGTTTTACCCCAAGAAATCCAAAGCAAGGTATATGCAAACTTATGAAGCGTTTTTAAAATGGAGGTAGGTAGGTAGGTACTACGTTGGGTACTACGTGCCGACAAAAATGTTGGCGTACTTCCTAGAAAGACCTTTCTTTATTAATACAAAATTGTTTAGTTGTATTAATTTGTTCAAATAGAACGAATTAATTTCGTTTAAAATTTGTTTTTCTACTTTTCTGTCCTGGCCGCATAAGTTTTACTTTCGTAGATAGCAACGCCTTAGCAACCAGGTAACTCGAATGTTTACTTTCTTTATCGCGCATGTTGCTAGGGTTACAAAGTTCATTAATATAGACGGTAGTAGAAAAATACAATTTTACTGACTCATGCCTTCAGTGGGCAAGAATTCAACCCCCTCACAAATAAAATAGGCTGGTGACACTCTTTTCCTACTTGTATACGGTGCAAGGAAAATCACAAATGTCTCACTCAACTCATACAGATTTAATCAATTCAAAAAATCGCTGCACGAACAAAAATCAAAGTTGGAAATATTGCCACCAACTTCAGAGGCAGTCGCTTAATATTCATTACGAGTATTCTACAAAATTCATAAATGGCTTGGCAATGAAAAAATCCACAACAGTGGGGATAGAAGAAAATTAACGGCTCCTTACAACCTGTGACAACACTTTTTGTGCCAACAGCAGAATTAATATTGCGGCTTATCTCCTGCAACCGCAACAGAAAAGCAGGTTGAAGATGCTTACAAATTTACGGAAATTGTCAGGGAGTACGATGTCTAAATTCATACATGGATAAAATTATTTATTTATATGCTATCGATTCCGATCTTCTTTAGATACAAAGTGTGTTTCATTCAATATATATATAAAATTTTAAACAACTCGATAATCCTCACTTGTACAATGATTATGTACTTTTTCATTTTGCAGAATATACTCACAGATAAACAAGCAAAAAATGAAGGAAACAAACGAAAAATTGGTAAAAAAATTTAATAAAAAAGTCAAAAATTAATATTTCTCTATAAATGAAAATATTCTTATTTTTTGAAAATTTCTCATGGTTCAATTGCCAATTTTTATTATGCATGTGAAAAACCACGATTTTTCAAGTAGGCAGCTCCGACACACCCATTACGGTTCGGGACTCTTTAAGTTTCTTGAAACATAGGTATGTATTTTTAAACGTATATGTCAAGTTTCAACGAATTCACTATGTTCTTGTTCAGTTTGGACCGAGGTTTGGACACTTTTCCTGTACTATTAGCTGCGTTTAATAGTTTGCGATTAATCGATATCGGTATTTGTAATTGTTAGGAATCACTTTTCATCTTTATGAAATTATTTTAAATTATTTTAGTTTTAACATTAAAAATGTTTGTTAGTGAAAAAAATTTATATAATACCATTTTAGTTTTCATTATGAGAATGTTTTTGTTAATAAAATAACTTTTTATTTTAATTTCTAAAGAAAACTACTGATAATAAGATTTTAATTTTTGAAAATGTTTTGTGTTAATGAAATAACTATTAGGTAACTACTTTGCAACAAATTTTCATTTTTATCACATCCGAAATATCACAAAATTGGCGTTCTACTTCGTCATTTCCAATGTCTCCTCCGGTTGCATCTTTGCGAAGGGCTGTGAATTTTTTCTGATGGAATTAAACAAAAACGGAGAATTTCAAATTCATCCCCTAAACGTCATACAGTTTCTACAGCCAAACTATCAGAAATAGCGTGTAAACATTTTTTCTTTCTACCCTTAAAGAAAGGGTGGGAAGATCACCCTTCGGTCAAATTTTTGCGACTTATACCACATATATTTGCTTGGACTATAATTGATAATTATTGGATTGTACGTGCCTGGTTTTCACAAGCAGCACATTTTACTCTCTAAGGGGATATGAGAAAGGTCTGTTTGACTAGTGTTTATTATTAAATATTTCATTATTTGTGGATTTTTGTATTTCGTTAGGTATATTAATAATAAATAAATACTATTTGTTATTTAAATCCTGGTTTAAATCTATGGAGGGTATTAAATATGAGCTTGCATAAGATTAATTTTTATCGCATTGGCCGGAAAACTGTCTATTTTAATTTTAATTGCGAAGAAATTTGTAAATATAAAAGTGTGGCCCATTATTTGTGATTAATTCTCCTTTTTTAGAGTGCTCAACTAGCTAATAAATTGAAAACGTTAGTTTTACGTTGTCACGGGTTATTTACTTTTTATTTGCTGTAAATTAAACGACAATAATTGTTGCATTTGTTTATATCGAAATGGTATATAACTGGTTTAATTAGTAGCAACACATGCATCAACTTCAAAAAACTAATTAACATCACTCGATTGGAATTAAAATGGAAAATAATTAGTAGCGCTAAATACGTCGGTGTATAGACAGGTTTACAGCCATCAAACTGCAAATTTTAATCTCAGTGATGACCTTAATGCCGATCCCTTAAGTGGTAATGCTTCTATTTGCTGTGATTAATTTTCTTTGTTCATGTGATTAAATGCTGGTGATTTAGTGTGAGTACGGTTTGTGGCTTCATTAACATTAAAGTTTGAATTCTGGAAATAATGTACAACGAATATGGAAATCTGAACACTACAATAAATATTTTTACCTCTGAGAAATTTAAATATATTTTCAACTATGTATACAGGGAGCTACATTTATGTAATACATAGATTTCAGATGGAATAGTAGATATATATTTTCTCCTTGAATTCCTCATAAATTCTATTTTCAGTGAAATACGGATAGCCCTATATTGAAAGAACTTTTGTTAAAACTCAATTTATAAACTTGAAAATAAATTTATATATACGTTAGTATTATGTTAATAATTATATTTTCATAATAGTAGGTAATATACTAAAAGAAAAAAAAAAAGAAAAAAAATTCCTCAGCAGAATCAGCAGACTATAAGAAATCGTTTCAAATAATTCTACATGTATAACTGTGCTGTATTTTAAGCTAAAGATCTTTTATTTTTCTAGGCTGTCCTTGCTTTGTGCCTAGTAAACATAATCGGATTTGCCTACTGTGGACTTCTCCCAAGCGCTGCTTTGGTCCGGACCCCAAGCCTAGACAGTGCCATCATCAAATCCGATCGCATTGGAGGTAACTTCGCCTACAGCACCGTAGAAGGGCATGCTTACACTGCAGTATCTCCAGTCGTACAACGTGTAGCTCAACCCGTGGCTGTAACCTACACATCTCACCAAGTACCCTTGGGATACACTACTGGACCTATATCTGTAGCTCAACCTCTATATAGCCAGTCTCTCTTCGGTCAGTCATTATTCGCACCATCCGTGGTTTCATCGCCACTTTATGGAGGATTATTCGGCCAATCTCCATTTGTGTCTCAAACTCCAATAGTTGGACAATATCCATTCCTAGGTCAAGCTCCAGTCTTAGGTCAAGCTCCAGTTCTAGGGCAGAATCCAGTGATAGGTCAAGCCCCAGGTATCGGTCAAGTTCCAGTTCAGACTCCAATTCAAACTCCAGGTCCAGTTCAAGGAATCCCCCAGACCCCTGTAGGTCAAGGGACAATTGTAGATGATGATACTGTATCTATTGAATCAGCTTAGTTATAATTTATGAAATAGAAAATAAAGAAATACCAAAATTGTAGTCGGAAGATTTATTTACATTCAAATCATTGAATTTTATGAATATATTGTAAATATATACGTAACAGACCTTTTTGGATATAAACTCATAATGAACACACCCACTCTCTGTGTCTTTGTCTATGCAAATAACTAAGGAGAACTGAATTGTTGAATTGGTGCATGTCGATATTGATTGGTGCTTCTCACGCTGTGGAGTTAAAAAGGGGGTAGTGGCAGTGGTAGGAATAATAATTCGCACTCGCCAACTTTTCCCTATACGTTTTAGGAAATACTCAAAGTATGATGTACGCATACAACGTATATATGCATTTTTACAATGTATATATACGTAGGTATATATACACAAAATTATCACTGCACAAATTATCTCCGACACATGCAAGGAACCTAAAATATTCCAAAATCTATAGACATTGTCTCAGCCTATTCACAGTGTAAATGTGCTCAATATGGAGTATGCCATGCTTACCTCAACTCTGCTTAAGTCCCCCGAAATACCTAGTCTCTCAAAAATACTACTACACCATAAATCCATATAACAAACTGAGAAATTAATGTTTGTGGCCGATAAAATATATCCCATTCACGGATGATTCCAAAATTAAAGTTTTCACCAGCCACACAGCAAAGCAACGAGGTTCGCACGACAAAAACAAACCATCAATGTCGAACGTCGAGGATGCAAATTAAAAATCTGCGAGATCCACAAGGCTAATTTTTCCCATGATTTCAAATTGAATTCAAGAAATCAAGTGGTAATTTCATGGCCTCAAGGATAGGCAACCATTAATGCGCCAGATATGTATTGAAAAACACAAAGATTCAAGAGGACATATTGAGCCTGTAACAGTTTTTCAGTCATTTAAATCGGATAAAAACAAAAGTAAGTAAGGAATAATCACAAGGGTTGAGATTTATGACGATAACATTCGAAGAATTCTCAGAATTTAAAGATCTACATTTTTGGAAATTGTCTTTTCGATTAAATGCTTAGTTTCGAAGAAATTCGATAAAAACCAGAAAAGTCCGAGAACTTCGATGTTTTCTAACATCACTACTGAATTTATAAATGACTTTGTTTAGGCTTTATACAAGCATAATAATAACAAACATATCCAATTAATATACTTATATTGATGTTTCATCTCTAAACATGCTATTATTAAATTCATTGGACTATATTTAATACATTATGAATATTGGATTAAAAATAATAAAATTCGAAACGTCTAAAAACAAATTATTAAAATTTTTTTTTTAACTCGCCACAAAATTCATTCATTATGGTCACCAATTAAAAAACGAAGTCCACAAGAAGATGTACATATTCTTTCGCTATTAGTAGCTCATCAGGTGGACGATTAATCTCGCAAAACAAAGTTATTCACTTGAATTTACATTTTACAATTAATAAGCTGTCATATGTAACTATAAGAAACAAATTTCTATAATTAATGCCGCCTACATTTTCATGCTTTCTTATAAAATACTCTACCTCTCTTTATTCGAGACTTGTTGTCTATAAACAACCTTATTCAAGTCTTATATTGGCCCAATAATAACAAAATTATCTAATATATTTATTGATGTTCCATTTCTGAACATGCAAATATAAAGTATGTTGAATCGAAAAAAATTGTTGAAAACACTTTAGAATGTTACAAAATATTCTGCAGGACTATATGTCATACAACATTGAATTAAATTGCAGAATCCATAACATTCAAAGCAAAACGTAAAACATTTAAATAAAAATTATTAATCGTCATAAAAAATTCATATAATCTAGTTTTAGTTTAATTGTGACATTATGACGTTAAAAATTCCCTATATTTAATTTTATTCTGACATTGACATTCAAAAAATAATATAACCTCATTCTAATGTCAAATTGACATTAACGAAACAAATTGATATAACCTAAATCCAATATCAGTCTAATATTAATTGACATTGATGTCAAAAATTAATTAGTAATAAAATTATATCACTCTCTTTTAGATAAGGCCTATTCCTTTATATCTTATTTTACAATTCTCTTTCTTTGCTTGATGCATTATTTCTGAAGTTTCACTTAGAAATCAGGGCAAACTCAGATTTTTCAGATCAGAGACTTACTTGAGTGATTAAAATAGTTTTCACAACTCCACTCGTTTTTGGAAGGCAGAACTCTAATTTGCCCGGGCTAGTGTATGATTTTTTACAAAAGAATGTTCACTGTTATATTATTTACCTATCACTCCGAAAATTTATATAAATATATTTTTACATTGAACTATATGGCAAATAAAACATGTTTTTAAAATAACCTAATTAAATGCTACTTTTTGTAAATGTATTATTATATAATTGATGAATGAATGAACATATTCTATTTGCTATGTAAATAAAATATGAAAAATGTCGGTATTTGTTGTTGCTGCATTGTTAAACTTCATTTTGAAATTGCGTTGAATTTTATTCAAAATTATTGCGTAAATTAATTAAAAGTTGATTTCTATTTAAGGGAATTTCAATACATAATTGAGAGCAAATTTACACAATACCGAGAGAACCGTTCAATATTCATTCCTACTACTTTGTCCAAAGTTGATGATGGATCTTGTTTAGTAATGTTTAATAATTAAAAAAAAAAGTTTAAGGCAAAATTAATTGGGTGGTCCAACAATAAAAAATCATAATACCATCATATGTGTAGGTAAAATTGGTGCACTATACTTGCACAGACAATGGTGTGGTTTGAAAAGTTTTGGAGGTCTTATACGTGTGTGATTTTTCACATTGACAGTTTCGGAACTAAATAAATAAATAAAATAATAAATTTTCATTGAGAGCTCATTTCAATTTACAAGTTTATTTAATGAACTGCATTTGAGATTCTAATGAAATTGATAATTAGCTTTTCTTCAGAGTCACAATATTATCGTGTTTATGGGATGGAGGAAAGGCTTCAAATAATAATTATTACTATTTATAATATTTTCTCTACGTTTAATATTTTCCTTATATTTTGTTTTATGATAGTAAATTTGCACTGCTATCAGTTTTATGAATCTAGAAAAATTTCACCAGAGCATATTTCTCACTTCGATTATATTACGCCGCATTCTCGAAATATAACGGACAGACAGACACACGGACATGTTTTGGGTATTAGTATGTTACAAGATCTATAATTCCGTTGAAATTTTACACTTTCACCTCACCTGTAAATAACTCTTCATTAGTTCTAATAATTAATTAAAGATCTGCCCGGCGCATTCGCCATAAAATTAAAATATTGCACGCATTAAATAAAACATCTAAGTTGCAGTGGCATCTTAAGTAGGTAGCAATCTTACTTACTATAAAACGGCTATTCTTTCCTGAAAATATTGAAATTGCCTGCATTTCCATCCCCTTTCATGATATGAAACGGATTGTTCAGTGTTAACTTTATAGCGTGGACATCCAATTTTAAAGGTTGTTAAGCTGGGGATTAAGCTAGAAACGTTGTTGAAATTAGACTAAAATTGGTTTATATCCGGTTTCAATTCGACTTTACAAATGGTACATATTTGTTACAAAGTTGTTAACCAAGTAACTGGATGTGAGAATTGTGCTTAATTTGTACAAGTCAACTTAACCAATTAGGGGTCACTAGAAAATTAATTAAATCTGAATTCAACGGCTCCTGTTATACTCTGTGGAAAGTAGAAGGTATTCTAGAGAGCGTCCTTGATAAAAACCGTACTACTTTGATATTACAAGATCTATAAAAAGTATTTACATACCTAAGTACTAATATCCCAAATAATTTTGGATTTACTGTCTGAATATTGGACGATAGTAATTTTACATCATTTGTTTGGCAAATTTTAAATACAGAAACGACAACAACAACTTTTTATTTTTCAGGAAATTCCTCGTTTTTTAAAGAGACTCTGTTCTTTTTTTGTATCCAGTTCTTCCAGAACTTTTAATACCTCATCCTCAGTAAACTGAATAAAATTGAACTCTCAATTATTTGCAGATTTTAGTAAATTATTAGAATCGTAGGTAATTAAAGCGCCGTGGCATAAAAACAACTTCAATATAGGAGCTGCCCAGCAAACACCGCTTCGTAACTATTAAGGAACATTAACGCTACTTATATTTCGTGTTACACTTTTGTTTCAGTCACAAAAATGCGTGTTTTTGGTGACAAATTGCTTATTTGTCCGCAACAATGCATCGTTATTAAACTGCAACTATTACTTTACATAATTGCGAAACAATATATTCGTAACAAATGCCAATTTACATTTGTAATAAATTCGTTTTTACCAAAATCTAACTCCGAAAATATCTTGAAACATTTAGGCTCTTACAGTTTCATTCACCAAGTTATTTGTAAATACAAAACTTATATAAATACTTCGCAACCGTTATGCAAATTTAGTTTAAGTACAGATTCACAACAGTTGCAAGTTATTAGAAACTAAGGTTGCTCATTAATTTCAGAAAAGTTGCTTATCATAAGCAATATAAATTTTACAATTTACTTTCAAATCAGTTTCTTTTTTGTTTTATATTTATTATGCAAATAATGCAAATAAAGCAGGTTTGATATATGTGCACAAATCCGCCTCCCACCCTGATCCCTCACCTTCCAATTCCCGATCATTGGAGTCTTTTTGATTTTTAAATGCATATAGTAGCATTTTACAGACGCTCAAAAATATGACAGGCCCTATCAATCAATACATGTCCATCTTTGCCGAACCACTTATTACCTATTCACTGTTGAACAACTCGAAAACGAAAAAGTGTGCGGAAACTTTTTTGGTTCTCGCGAGTTGAGTAACAGTGAATAAGTAATTTGTTCGACAACATGTAGGTACTGACAGTATAAAGCCAGTTATATTTTTGGAGCGTCTGTAAAATGCTATACTAAATACATTTAAAAACAAAAAAGACTCAATGATCGGGAGTGCGCAGGTGAGCGATCGGAGGCTGGGGGGTGGATTTATGCACGTACAGCAAACCTGGCTTCGTTTGTTATTAGACGAGTAATTTTTCTTGGACGAAGACCTCAGTCACATTTTTCTAGTAGGGGGCTCGTTACTTTTTCAGGACCCATCTTTAAAATCACTTTTTGCAATATTTAACAAAATTCACATTCTCAATCTCTCATCTTTATACTTAGACCATATAAACTCTTTTTTATATCTAGGCGAAATTAATCCTTAATCCTTAATATTCACTGTTAATGTGTTTGGAGGAATCCTATAAAATAAAGGAAAAAGATAAAATATTGACAAATAGATGTTCAAAACAATTTATTGTCCATTGTACAATAAAATAATTCATTTTCTCTGTTTTCTTCAATCTCTGGCTGGCCGCTCTAAACCAGTCCTTACACGCAACTTCAAAATTGGCATCTGTTATAAATGGAAAGCATTTCCTGCATGAATCTACAAATAAAAATCAATTCTTAATCAAACTAGCAATGTACACTGTACAGGGTGAACCCCAATTTATTTATCTCCTTAAGGTGAGTGCGCTAACCCAACTCTGTATCTAGTTTTAAATAAAAATAAGAAGAGAAGGCGGGAGATTGTCAAAATTTGACAAGGTTTTTTTTTGATGAAATGAGAAAATGATTTCGATTGTAAAACTTATGAAACCTATGTACTATATGTAACTCTAGCCCACTCAATAAAATAAATGAAGTTAAACAATTACATATTATTATTCCTGAGAGAAAGAAGCTTGTTGCAAAGGGATGGTAAATCCAAATAAAAAAATTAAAGAAATACACGCGGTAGTTTTCGAGAAAAAGAAATAAAATACGCCAACATTTTGAATTTAACTGACCTATCTCATCTGAAGTGAATATAAGATAGGTCAAGGCTCGGGTCAAGGTTGATCTTGTTTTTTGTTCATTAGCTTTTACCGGACCACTATCAATGTTCGGAAGTCATATTTTTTATACCAGTGTTTACACATTTCATCAAATGCGCCAACTTTATTAGCGCCTTTTTGTGAAGTTTTTTTGAATAATTTATCGTTCGAAGTACCTATATAAGAAACAGACAGACAACAGACCTTGTCGGTAATTTAATTATGTGATGTTTTTTTATATCTTTGGCACAGAGGAAGAATGAAGAAAGTGGACGACCGGCGGAATGTCTTTGTCACAGCTGTGACCTCTACGTTTAAATCGGAAGTGTGCAATGTTGCAAAACTTAAAAAAATCGAATCCATAAATTTCAGTTTCATATGTTACAAATTGTGGAAAATTAGATAAAATCAGAAATGAAATTAAATATTCAACACCCGCTTATCTCAGAAACAAAAATCTTTAGAACATAATATGTTCATATAAACTTTTCTTCACTTCAAATCACCTGAAGAATTACTTCTTTAAGTAAAGCGTTTATTTTATTATTCGATTTATAGGTACCTAGTAAAAAGATCCGCTACCCACACTGTTAATGTGCCCACGCCATGTTATATCTTGCCCAGGAAATAAATTTTTACAATACATACAATTAAAACTTATCTAATTTTAGGTCTATAAGTATTAGAACTTACCTACCAGTTACGCTGTGTATACCTATATTGTGTAATTATTTTTCACAATAGTAGTTTTTGCACAAGACCACTTGTTTATACCTACCACACATGTAAGTACACAATTAATTACTCACTCTACACATTCAGTCAGACCAACTTGTACTGAAGCCGGAAACAGTTCTTTGCGATGCTGGCGCAGTGTGCCAGGATTCTATTGGTCGTTTGAATTTTATCTCTCTCTCAGAAGTAATTCTAGCCTATAGAAACGACTTATTTGTTTGAAAATGTATAGCGAAAATGTAACGTATTACTAATGTAAATTTTTCAACACTTCACAACTGAAAATTAATTGCTTCAATAATTCCGTAATTGTTTCAGTTTATAGCTACTAAAGGAATACCGCATCAACAATTGCGTAATATTCTCAAATTTTAACCAGTGAAAGTATGGCGTTTTGTAAGTTATGAAACATTTACGTTTGTCGAATTAAGAATAACATTTGATAGGTAACAGTTTCGATTTTTTTCAAACCCAACAAAGATGTTTTGTACTATATTAAACAATTTCAAAACAAATCTTTCAGGTACAGATATATTGCCATAATTACGAATCTGTTTCACATTTTGAAATATGCTTCTAGAGTTACTTATTTGTGACTTAACGTTACGAAACAAATACACTCTGTGTTTGCTGGGTGAATAAGTTAAATTTCAGTGGAGTTAATATAATTTTTAAAGTCAATATAACGTCTTTTGTAAAACAACCCTACGTTCATATTTTAAATTGATTTTCGTTTTTATATTTTTATTTCTTCAGACCTTTATTTTTCTGTTTTAGTACTTTCAAGCATACAATTCAATATAACAAGTTAGTATTTAAAAGGAAGGTCTTACCCTCGAGAACAGATTGTTTTTCTCCAATTCATCAGGGCAATTTTAAAATAACATTTTTGTTTCGATTGTTTAAAACCAAGAGGTAATTTTAAAGGAACTCTTGAAATTCTTTTACACAAATTCCAATTACCTTCGCAGCTCATTTCTTTACAAGAGCACATACCCACTGAAAAGTTTAAATCCCAGCAATAAAGTGTTTTACATTTTCCACATTGGTCCGCCAATTCATTTCACTGCAGGTTTACGGCATTACGGATTTAATACCAAGTCGGATTTCTTAAATCTTTCGGTTCAAGACTAATTGGAAACGAAAACAATGTCGTGCATTTTAGAACAAGGTTTTAAGAATTCAACTCCAACTTCGAATAATTATCCGTATGAATTAAGAAAACTTGCTTCTTTAATTTTTTTATACGTAAATGCTTGAATCATCGATAACATTTTTTGAGTGCCTGAGATATTTCTCCATTCTTTGTGGCAAAGTAACACATTATTTGTTTTCACCGTAAAACATATAACAACACAAGATTTATCAATGTCTCCTCTATGTAATATATTTCCACCCTAACAGGAGCAGAAACTACATAAAAGATAATGCTTTTGTAGTCACAACGTTTGTTATAACTTAATAAATCAGATATGTTATCATAAAAGTTTCCTAAACCTTAAACGAAAGTTCTCTTGTTTATACAAAGCTCGTTTGCTGCTATGTTAAATTACACAAATGTTAGTCTTTATCTACATTCCATCATCATTTCTATACTATTATGTTAAACACTTAAACAGTCAGCAGTAGTTATTTTGACTATAATATAAACAATATATAAATCAAACTGGATAGTACGTATTTGTATTATTATATTCTTATAGTATTATACTATTATACAAATTATTTGGCAGTTCGTGTAAATTGTGCTTCCGAGACGCAAATTACAGATCCAGACCTAATATGTTCGTTTTCCTAGAGCGAATTCAAGTAACTTAATTTTTAGAAGTGTCACTTCCTATTTATTGTTTGTTTCTACTCTCCGAAACAAGTATATCTTTAAGATACACGTTTTGCAAACAATGTATTGTCTTTCGTAAACAAAAGTTCTCCTTCGTTCATTGTTAAAGCAACTTTACTTCATACCAATTGATATGTGACTTTAGTATTAAATAAGGGATAATTTTATATTATCTTTGACTTCTGTATTGATACAAACTTTCACATATTATAAGTACTATTAAAACTGGAATAAATACATTAAAATCTAGATCATTATTTTTCCAGAAAGCAGTCGAAGAGATAAGAACATTAATTTTGTTTTTAATTCTTTAAAATCTTGTTGATACATTGATGTTTCTTATTCTTTAAATTTCTTACTTAATGGTGGTCATTTAATTTTTCACATGTGACAAAATTATCGAGAAGAGCCACTTAAAATAATGTAATATTTATTCGAATTCAATATTCAAGATTAACTTTCAAAAATTTTAAACTAATAAATATAGCTCAATTATTAACCATTGCAAGATCTTCGATAAAGAATAGAGAATAGAAAAAATAAGGTGGGTTAATTTGAAGTTCTCGTCTATCATTCTATTACCTAATTTCTTCCTTCCTATCATCTAGATGAAACGAACTGGAAACACGTATTGGTCACACAAAGTAGGACGATGCTTCATTTTGTTAGTACACTTTGAAAAAAATGTACATTTTGAGATTTACGTAAGAGAGGTCAAATTTCGATGGAACTTGGATACATCGATTTCTAATCGAATATAGAAAATTTAGACTTTCGGTGAGAAAGTACCCGATTTTTGGTACGGTTTTTATTTTATTCGTTCACAAAAAAAATTAACTTCTGAGACGAGTTGTTGGTCAACCGCAAATAAAGATAAAATCATTTCCACAAAAACTGCTATAATTTAAAAACTGCTCAACCGATCAAGACACAACAAAGTCCTGCAGATGGTTAGCTCTATGAAAAAACGTAATGAATTCCATTGGGAAAGAGTTAAAGGAAATTAAGACTTTTCGAGAAAAAACAATTTTTATTTTATGCCGTGTTATTCTACACGTTACATAAAAATCTAAAGCCTAAACTTTGAAAAAGGAAACGGACATAGTTTCCGAAACGTCAGCGCAGTATTTTTGTATTAATTTAATTCCTATTGTCAAAAAACAGACAAGAAAGTGCCTCCATCAAAACTATTAATCACTGAACTGTTTTTATAGAATAAATACGCGCGACCTCAGTGACATTACCATGAACTAAATTTTAATATTAAGATCGATATTAAAGAACATTTCTTATTATATTTAAAATAACTCTCAGTTTTGTAAATTAAATGTAAGCTAATTTTAAGTTGTCGCAAGTTACAAGAAGTTCATTATCTTATTTTGTTTATTTATGTATTTGATTATAAAACTGAGAAATCGATTATAATAGAGACATCTATAATTTAAAATCTTAAATTTGTATACCATTCATTGCTCTCAGGTTAGCGAACGAGAGACTTATAGAAACTCATAACAGTGACATCTGTATTAAAAAGCCATAACCTGCAATTAATCTATATTAGTTTCTCAAACCTAAGAGAAGCAATTACAGGTCACTGCATCTGAATATGACTCATATTTTAAAATATTCTTGAATAAAATCAGTGTACTCAGGTTAAATTAAATACATCTTTATTAATATTGCAAATCAAATAAAACTAGAGAAAGGCAAGTTACTCCGACTGATGAGATCCCTGGAACGTCCTGAAATAAAATAAAAAACCGGGTTTAAACTTAACTCAAGAAGTCCTTCTGCTTAACTTCCGAGGTGTATGGATTTCACATGGAATTATTTTGAATTTAACTCAAACAAAGATGCCAAATATGTGTATCAGCAATTGAGATTAAAGCAAAATTGTCTGTCGTCTAGACTACTATTAATTGTGTGTTAAATTTTGACTTTGTTTATAGATGTTAGTTTTAAATATTTTCCATTGTTTTTTTCATTTTAAAAAATTGCTGCCGTTCTTATAACTAATTTTAAAATGTTTTAATTAGTATATAGATTAAAATTGGGAAATCTGGTATTTAAAATAATGTCATGTAGATATATTTAAACGTACCACATATCAAATGTTTAATTAGAAAACATCCGACTCTCTCAGTACACTGGTGACGTTTAAATGTGTTGTAAACACAATGAAACCTATTATATGCAAGCGACAGGACTGACAGCAATTAAGTAATTCAGTTCTCCTCGCAACAGCAAGAATTCAAATAAGTGAAAACTGGAATAGTAATGCAGAGGCGTAGATTATCCATGTTTTGAGGAAGATATGAAAATGGATACACCGTAAATATGTAAATAGTTCTAATAGTACTATATAATACAACCTCCTGCGTCCCTAAATTATCGATGTGAGGGAGCACACATTTAGTAATAACTGACACATACCTATATCCGTGTATGATGGTAAATAATCTCTCTCACAATTAATTCTACTGCCATGAGCGGGAATCGAACCCATAACTTTTAGGAGAGAGCGCTTGTAGGGCTATTAGTAATAAAACAGCTAACATAGATTAACATTTCTCAGACACTTATAGGGAAAGTTATTTCTCATTAGATTACATAACCTTGCTACCGTTTTACATTTATGCGGTAAAATCGCATTAGAACGATAATTTATATTGACACCTAAAATAAAACGTTCATATGTTCTGATGGTAAAACAAACGCTTCATGCTATTCATCGTTCAGGAAATTTATGTTTCCGTTCCGTTGCCTTCCTGTGAAATATATATGTCTATATTATTGAAACGTGAGAAACCGTGTGAATAGATACCATTGTAAACGATGTGTTGGTGATTTATTTTAAAAGAACAAGGCAGCTTTTATAAAACCAGATTTTACTGTAATTATTCTATCACCTAGACGTTTTCTGATAAACTTAGATTTCACTTCTCGTTGTGCGATGTAAGATACCTTTTTAATGACGCACCCTTCTCTTCAAGGGATTGTTACACCACTGCTTGGCATGTATGTGGGAGGATTGGAGGAGATACGTAGGTAGTTACTTTGACCGTAAAAGCTTGAGAGAATAGGCTTCAAAGAAAACATATTAGGCAATGAGTTCCAAACTTTGTTTGTCTGGTAAAGTGTTGTAGAGCCTCAAGGTGAAGAGTTTAATATACTGTCTTTCTTGTAGCATGAATATACGTCGTATAATGGTGATGTCGGGAAGGTAACATTTACTGTTAAATTCCATGAAAACTATACAAATTACCAGCAAGACAGTAGAATTTGTACGATCATGGTTAGTTCGTACACTTATGACTTAGATTTAAATATTTTTGTATATTTCATAACAATAGTAGGTTTTGTAGAGTAAAGGAACAGTTATTAGGTTTGTAATGGAAACCTATCTTGTGAATATATACGGTGGATGTGCACTAAAACAAAAATAACATAATCATATACAAATTCCACAAAAATAAGATTACCTGCATCTTGCTATTTCTCAAGGGAATAAATTGAACATTATGTTTGTTAAAAACTGCTTAGAAAACGCATTACTTTTTCAATTTTTCGTTTGATTTCCATAAAGATCCCATTTTGTGGATTTGTCCTAATTGCATGCAAATAACAGATTTCTAACATTATTTCAACAGATCTGTTTGACGCGCTTATAATTAATGGAACTGAACTTTTACAAGTGTACAAAGCTTCTAAAGAATTTTCACATAACATGTTTTTCCGACATTAAACTACTGAAAATTACAAGATTAAAGGAATACCAACCAGCACTGAAATTACATCGACACAGTAATCCTGTTAAAAATACGCTGGTGTGCTTCGAATAATTCGCAATGTAATTAGATTCTGCTACACAAGGAATTTCGTAAAAATGGGGCTGTAAATAAGCCGTGATATGTTTATAAGGGAAACCCAATACTCGGATAGGTTTTAGCACCAATTTAAGACAAGCTAAGTCAAACGAGTTTGGGTTCTAAAATCATTTACAAATTCCTATATTTTTAATTATTTTATAAAATTATATAAAAAACTTAAAATATAAATGACTAAAAAAATATATGCCACCTGTTTGTAGTGATCTATAATTTTTTTGTCTTAAATTCATGAATATTTTATGTTACTAAAGCAATTTTTTACTTTTTTGTTTTAGAAAACTATTTTATTATAAAGAGAATTCATTAATAAATATAACATATCACTAGAGTACAAGATTTCATAACCAAAATGAATTAGAAGGATTTCAATTATTGAAATCTGAAGTGAGAACCAAAATATCACGAAAACGTTTTTATTTAAATATTTACTAAAGTTATAAAACTACAAAAACAACGCATGCTTATGAGAAGCTAAAAGGACTTATTTTAAACTTCTTTTTATAAGTGTTGGTGTTAGTTTCTCATACTCATACATACCCTCATACCAACAGTACTCATCCAACATATCTTAACCCCAAAAAGCTTTTACAGCATTGTTAAAAAAATTTCAAATTTTCATGAAATTGTTCACCCTGTTTCTAACTCGTTTTTAAGAACAAAAGAAAAAACAATGCAGATAGTGAATTTGTGGCTACATCGATTTTATGGTAGTTAACCAATAAAGCAGAAACGACTGGTTAATAATTCTCTTCTCTTTTTATTTATTTCCTGGAAATTCTTTTATTTATTTATATATCCTTTTACATTTTAAAGGCCTTTTTTTATTTTCAACTTATCTTAGGCTACTTAATTAACTGACTTGAAAAATATAAAATTTTGACCGATTCACCAATTCAAACCAAATGCAGGCTTGTGTAGTCGATGGAGGACAAACATCGGAAATCAAACCAACTGGTAATACAAATATTGTAAAATAGTGCCCTCGTTCAGTTGCTACAGACTTGGATAAATAAAAGCTTGCAGTAAATTTGCATCGACAAAGTAATCAACTATTGTTTCATTTTGATTAAATTTAAACGTTTACATAGTACAGTATATTCTGTTATACGCCTTTATTAAACTGCAGTTGTTTTAGTTGGCACTATCTCTATTGTTTCATAAAATTCGCTATAAAATAATACTGAAATGGCTCTTTCAATTGCCTACTTCAGTATATATTACATCTCCGTATTCTCTCCTATTGTACTCGAAACAAAAACCGTATAAAGACGTAGATTAAAAAACTTTCACATAATGAACACAGTAAATTCTAGCTCCTGACCAACAAATGAATTTTCCCTGATTTAGCCGAATGGAGTCGAAAGTTTTGTGTTTTTTAGATTTACGTTTTTCTGACCTGAATAATGAAGCCGTCCGTTCTGCATTATTTTCATCTTGATTTACAGAGGCGCGCGAAAAAGTTTTAGTCAACATTATTTGAAGGTTTATATTAATACCAACTTCCTAACGTGAGTTGAACTCAGGTATACCTAGTTGCTCAATAACATCATATTCTATATTATGGGTTTATGAAAGGCATGAAAAAAAATCGTTGCATGCAGTAACAACGTTTAATTGCAAACAATTACTCAGATCCAATGGGGTTCAAAATACTACCGGTTTCTGCCTATTTACTTTCACCAGTATAGGGCAATTATGCATACCCAAAAGGACACTTCCCTAAATTAATTAAATGAGACATACATTGATGGATAAATGAAACACCATTTCTGCTTATAAAAATAATTACAAACATATCTTTAATTACAAATCAATGTTATAAACGCGTTACGTTAAGTAAAAAAATAAATAGCAATAAGTTGGCAGCATATTTTTAATTTTGTGGAACTACTCATGTCTGTCAGGACACAACGACAGCTCATGAAACGGTTTTTGGCTCTTACCTTCACCAGCTCGGAGATAATGCTGGCTCACGACGACACTTAACATTAAGTTGGTTTTCTTTCAGCGTAAAATCTGATAAAGTAAAAGGAATAGGTAAGTCCCTGTACTAAATTATTTCCGATACGTTACTGGAAACGTGAAAGCAGTAATTTTCCGGAGAAATACCCGATAGTGTCAGGCGCATTTCCTACTCGCTACCTGGTACTTATTTTACTCATGGCTTTCTGAAAATGTTTCAACGAGATATTCTTCATTCTGTATTCTCTCAGCATAATTCAATTTTAGGGAACGCTCGATCCATATTTTTTCCAACTAACTCGATATTCTTTAATATTTAATTATACTGGAATTTCGCGTGGAATATGCCTTCCATATTATCCATTACATCTTTTTAAAAAGTAAGCCCGAAGTGTTTTTGGAGAGGAATTAATACGGTTTGTTCAATATGAAATACATATTGACAGTTTTGATGAAAAATTATTAATCGATAAATTTTTCTTGGATACGTGCAAAAAACAATAATACAAAAACAATTTTCAATTTAAATTTAATAAAGCACGGCTGAAACTTTTTATTTGAGCCCAAGAATGGTCATATTCTTCATAGCAGCAGCATTAATCTAAATTTGGTACAAATTGTTTAAAAAGCATGAAACTTTTTGTATCATAAAAAGAGTTGCAAGACAGAGTAGAAGAATAGAAAAAATGTTTAAACATTTTTTTTTAAAGAAATAGTTAATTTTTTTGAAAATTCGGTATTTCTCAAAATAATGACAATCAGTTTTTTCTTTTTGATTCGTATGAGGAATATACCTAATTTACTAAATTCGCAGAGAAATTTTAGAAGACTAAAAATTTACAAAATGGCGGAATTTTTCTGAAAATCAAAAACTAATTTATTTTTTATTTGGTTTTTTGAAAAACATGCGATAATACGGTTACGAATATTAAGAACAAGTTGTTTCCTTTGAACAATTGTAAAAAAAAGCATTTTGGAATATATTTTAACTCGTATTTTAATATAATCTGGTGCACAATTGAAGTGGATATTGGAAAAATATGGGAAATATTTAAACCTCAATATTTTGAAATTTGATGATTAATCTTTAAATTTATTGGGTTTCGTCTACCGTAAATAGATTTTTTAAATTGTGGGTGTTTCTCTTATCTACAAGGTGATAAGGTAATTGGCGCACTGAAAATGTTTTCAAGGGGGTCAGAAGTATGTTTTTAAAATATTTGTGGTGGCAGCACAACAACTCGTGGATGATATGCTTAAGGTTGGAATTTTGTAGAGTGAGAGAGAAATATACGTATTTATTTTGGTTTATTAGATATGATTATTGAAAAAAACAAATATGGTGTGATATTTATAAGAGTTTTAGGTTTTTAGTATTGTCCTAAAGATTTTAATACTTAATACCAATTTCTAAATATAAATTTTTATTATAATGAAGTGGTGTGCTCTCAAAGTGAAAATAGTGTGGGATCTAGAAATAAGAGTGTCTGTCTTCGCTTTGAGAGCACACCACTTCATTATAATAAAAATTTATATTTAGAAATTGGTATTATTAAAATCTTTAGGACAACACTAAAAACCTAAAACTATTATAAATATCACACCATATTTGTTTTTTCATTAATCATAATAAACCAAAATAAATACGTATATTTCTCTCTCACTCTACAAAATCCCAACCTTAAGTATAGGCGTAGTGAGAAATTATAAAAAATAAGTTTTTAAATGTGTGGATGAAGAAGGTGATATGTATAATAAGGAGGTGGCAAAATAATTCACTTATGGAAGTTTTAAAAGCTTAAATTTTTTTCTTTCTACAATTTTTAATAATAGTGCTATAATATTTTAATTATTCAACAACAGAGAAAGGGACTAAAATAAAACATAACAAAAATAATTGTTTTAATTCTAACATTACAACTTACCTATATACAAACAACAACCACAAATACTAATTTCTGGCATGCAAAAATGACTGGAAATTATGTAACTAAATATACACTCCATTAGCAACAAAATTAGTTAATTAAACTTTTTTAATGTAATTACTTAATTAAATCTTTTTTCAACCCAATGTGATGTAAAAATTAAACTTTTTTATAAAAGCTTCAGCCTTTCGTTATCTTTACAACAAAAAAAGGTAAGATCTTGTTGGTTCCCTCTGGCAGTTATAACAGCAAGACATTTCCTAAGCATACTTTCAATAAGGCTGTTTACAAACTATTGAGGTATGGCTTCTCACTCTTCCCGAATAACCACAACAAGTTGCTCTAATGTGTTTAATCGGGTTCAAATCTGGTGATTTTAGTAGCCATCCCATTATTGTATTTTGAAGTTGATCTATGGCTTCATTTACTATCCTTGTCTGAGTGTTAGCATTATCATCTACCAGAATAAAATCATCGCCAAAGATTCGAGCACACTTAAAAACTTGTTCTGTATAATTCCTCACTACGCCTATGAGTTAGAGGAGGCTAAATATTCTTAGGAGTATGTCAAAACTTAAGGATATCATCCACCATTTGTTTTGCTGCCACACCACAAATATTTTAGAAAACATACTTTTGATCCCCTTGGAAATATTTTCAGTGCGCCAATGGTAGAAAAGGATTGATAAGTTTTATTCATACCGATATATCTCCTCAGACTGTGATAGTTCCAAACTAATTTATGAATCGTGGCTCTCTCAATCACAAATTAAACGTTTTTTTTACAAAAAAATGTATCTCGATTAATAATAGAGATAACTAAAAAAATCTGAAACCGTTTCGGCAATATTGTCCAAGATTCTGAAACATTCTATCAAAATTGATAAACCATTATTTTCAGATTTTTGACGAAGTGCCGAATATAAGAATATTGGAAAAAAGTATAAAAACTGTTAATTAATTCTTGACTCTTGTCAATTAATTAATGAAACTTCGAACTTATAACAAAATTCAAATATTATTGTTAAAGAATACTGAGAATTAGGTATGTTTTATAATAATACACCTTGATTTTAAATAAATGGACTACATACAATTAAAAAACCACATTTAACGTTTTTAAAATAAGATATGATTATAATAGGTGCTTATAGGTGCTCTAATATGCAATTTTCTACTATTTTACTTTACGCACTAGTGCGTAACGAAAAAAACACTTTACGCACTAGTGCGTAAAGTTTAACTTTACGCAATATAAAGCGTGCGGAAAGTTAGTACTTTAAGATCGGTAGTAGAAAAAATATTATTTTTTAGTTTGGTTTTAATCAGAAACTTGGAAAAAAGCAAAAAATTTATGACACTAACGTCTCTTTCATCTGATGTTCTTAGCCAAGTGGATTATTACCCATATTTTAAGAGACGAAAGGAAAAAGAAATGAAAAGAACAATTTTGCGAAAAAAAAAATACTGAAAATTTACATTAAACATATTTAGAAAATGCCAAAGTAATTTCCACGTATTTCGAATAATTTTCAAAAATTAAAACCTAATTCTCTTCAGGAAAACGGTCACCTTTCTATACTTTTTGGGTTCATTGAAATTTCTCTGCAGATTTTGAAAATAACAGGAATCAAAAAGAAAAAATAATCATCTTCATTATTTGAAATATACCAGATTTTCAAAAAAGGATCAATTTTTTTTAATAAAATTCTAAAATATTTTTGTCACCCAACTAAACTTTTCTTTACGTCAAACTCAATTTTAACGTGCATTACATTTTTATCCTCAAATAGATTTAATCAATACTCCTCAATGCTTCAGTAACCATTAACCTCAACAACATAAAAAAACCGCGCCCACGAAAATGCTTAGTGATAAGCAAATTGAATTCCTGTACGTAAAAATAAATCGGCTTGCGCCAGTCCTCAACAGGTTAATTTGCCGTAGTTAACTAATAATTGGCAATAAACTGTTATGTAACTACGTCTAAAGAACTTACAATTATTTCAACTAAGCTGTTTTTTAACTTTCTCTAAGCAGGCTTTACTATGTCGCCCACACGGCACCCAGTCTGATAAAATGTCCCGGCGTGAGAGAATATATTCTAACTTTGCGCTGAAACCTTTTGTCGTTTTGATTTTAAATCATGACCTGCCAACAAGACTTAAAGTGATATTACGCTTGTGTAGTCTAGAAGACGAGGAGCCATTCAACTTTGTAATAGAATTAATTTTATCTTTGAGCGCATTGTCGTTAATAATTAAATGCACTGTAACGTATTTAATGCTACAGACTCAAACAAGAGCGAGCAACCAGAATTGAAAATAATCATTTAGTAGATACAAATTATTACATGTAACATAATACTGTATATATTTATAATTGCTGTTCTATAGAGAATTGTATTTATTTGTTTATTTGTTTTAATTATTTTTGCAAATCAGGCATTCCAGCAGGACTAATATAATAATCCCAATAACTGAAATGCATTGTTATAAATCACAATTTAAGGTCTAAACAAAAAATAAAAAATAATCCATAAAGCTGGAACTAATTAACTAATATATTGTTAATTAAAAAATGTAACTTTTATACGTAAGTGGTTAAACACATAATTCTTAAATTTGTTCATGCTTATATTAGAAAATTGTGTGAAGGAATATTCTTCACACCCAGTATTTTTACCCTACGAAAAATTTCAAAAATGGCCACGACACGACGATTTTTGTTCTAAAACGCACTTTTTTTTGGCGTAAACAGAATCACGAGAAATTCACCCTCCTAACCTCAGCAATCCCAACTTTAAAATCTTAAATACGACCACCACTCTTGTAACACCATTTTAGGTGTCAGTAGCAGATAATGTATTCAAAATTAATATATGAAGACGTAGCCATAGATATAGACATAAACGTAAAATTGTCAAAGAGACCCAAAAGTTCCTATTTCTTTCTCACACATAAATGAATGCTTAAATTATTTTCCTGATGTCTTTAGGGTTGCTCGAATTATTACTATTATTAAGAAACGTGACGCACAAAATTTTTACAATAACCAACCATTTTCCATTATCTCCGTGTCCTTGCAAAGAATACAAAACCCTCGTGTTCATATTGTTTGCTGTGTCCCATTTGTTGAACACAAGTTGGGATTTAAATTTAATTCATTTTATTTTTGTTAAATTTTTATGGCGAAGTGGAAATTGTGTTTTTCTTAAGCAATAAATATTATTGTTATTAATATTTTTATTATTCACTAAAACAGTCTAAACACAGTATGTGCTAATAGAGTCAAATATTTCTCTCAATTATTAAATTTTCCTGTTTTCATAATTTCGCAAAATTAGGATTTATTAAAAACGTTAAAGTTACCAATAAAAAAAGTCCTTAGAATTGTATTTATGTATACAATATAATCTATCTGAGAATGCAGCGAATAATTTTTATTACGGTATTTGTTGATAAGTTTTACGTTTTATATCACTTAGCATTTAATATTTCTCATTAATCTTCTAGATTCCATTTTCATGTGAAAGGGAAATTTAATTTGTCTTCTAACACCCACGTTTCCTAATTATCTTATCAATGAAGCTTATAGGGCAACCGGTAATCTCGGCTATATCCTTAATCAATCTTCTTTCATTTTCAAACGCCGTTTCTTATTGGGAGGACTAAATTAATGATAAACTGGAGAATTAAGACTGGCTGTTATGGTTGCCGATGATGAGGGTACCGATATAATGTATTTATCTATGTAAATATTGTCTTTCAATTTTAATGAGACAATATAACTCGTCAAAATAAAATTTTGATTAAATTATGTTTAAAGTAAATTAGTTTGCTGTTAACTCATCGAATTTTTTTCTTGTTATGTATTACAAATGTTTAAATTTTGAATCTGAAATGCAATCGTAAAATCATTTCATAAAATAAACAGAAGAAATTGTATTAGAATTTGCTTTTTTAAGTATGATTAAATGTAATGAAAAATTTATAAAATAAATATATAACGTACGGCAGGATATTTTAATATTTAATATGGAAATAATAATGTAGTAATGCAGAAAGTTTTAATTTTAATAAAATAGTTTTTTAATTTTATACTATAATTATAATTATTAGTACTTTCAATTTTCAGTTACCAAACATTGACTCGAAATATAAAAGACATAAAAATATACCTACATTTCTTTTTAATGAATTCGAAATTCAAAAGCGACTGGTGGTCTGTCCATCACGAAACTTGAGCAATATATGAAATATTTTAGTAACATTTGACGAGATCTTAGGCTTAATTCCGAATTGACCAAAATCGAAAATCAATTTTTAAAGAAAATTTCATAGACAAAAACTTATGTATGACGCAAGATTTTGAACGCTCTTCAAAATATGAATTCATAGCAGTATAAAAACGAGTGGTGAGGTTTTTAACTTTTTAAAATAGGGTCAAACCGCAACACAACAAACGTCTTGTTATGACACCAAAAACATTCGTCGTTGTTTTATAAAATAATCTGTTTCACATATATTCATTACTTCTTTAAAAAATTAGCTTGAAGAAAATATAGCAATATAATTTTTACAACTGAAACAATGTAATATAAAACGTGGTATAAAAAATATGGGTGAAAACGTGTTTTTATGTAGGTATGTAGCAGGATGAATCGCTACATTAAAGCTGTTATGTGTTTCAAATGTGAAAACCGATCAAGATAATAAGACACATTAAGACGAATATCTAGACCATAACGAACGGGGTAACAGTAGTATGCAGGTTTATAGCTCTATGTGTTGAACACTATTATTTAAATAAAATGAATATCATTCATTACCTACTCATTGCATTAGTATTAAAAATGTATAAACGTTATGCAATAAAACGATATAATATATATATAATTATCCGCATAACAATAATGGTAATTCGTTCATTCATTTTATTGGGTATTCTACATGTTGAAAGAAACTAATGTTGAGGTAGTGAATGATGAAATAAATTTGTAAAATACGCAAAGCTTACATTTTAACGTATTCAGTATTTTTCTAATTTTATTTTTATATTTTTAATGGAAAGGGGATCATGCAATTAGTTATATGGATTATCATGACGAAATTTTAGGTAATGTTTCTATTCAACAATAGTTTGACTAGCCCTCGCATAATCTACTTTCAAATGTAAAACGTGATATTATTTTGGACTACGAAACCAGTAGGTAGGTTAAAAATAAAATTGTCTTGAGCGATAGACAGCCCGTGTATTTAATAAATAATATTGCTGAAAAATAGTTTAATTGTAAAGTAATAGTTAATCTACTGTGCTAAATAGAAACTAAAAAAGTTCGAAAATTTTGTAAGTTGTGTCTGTCAGAAATGGGAAAAGCTACAAATAAATTTGTAATGCGTGACGGGCAAAATTAAGACAAATGTACCATTTGACATACAATTAATAATTGCATTTATTATTTACGAAATAAAAATCGAAGGATTACAAAAAATGGAAGATATCTGAAATTTTCAAGACGTAAGAGACTGTTTTCCTAAGAGAAGCCCGGGAACGCCGAACGCAATTATTTAATCAATCAAGATTTTTACGTAATTTTGTAGGAAATTATTTAGAAATTATTTATCATAATTTGTATTGAGAGTTGCATAGAAAAAGCATACTGTTAATGTCGAAAGGTAAAGTATGTTTCATTACCATTATTGTACTCCTTAATTGCTTTTGCATAATTGATTGTCAAATTTATATTTTAATTCTTTGAATAATATGTTTTGGTTAAAATAATCGTAGATAAAATTAGATATATTCTGGGAGGGAAATGTGATCTCCTCCATTTGCTGCATTTCAGAATATATACTTCATCTACAAAAGGAAATCATGCATTTTTCTTCGTCTGAATTAAAGAAGAAAAAACTGTTTACATCGTACAATAAAAAATAAAAAATTTGAATGACACTTTTTTCCACAGTAGTAATCGAATTTTTTTAATTGTTTCTACTGTTTTTATTAATTTAATTAAGATCGTTTTGAGATTCAATAATAATTCTCTGCCAGTATGTAACTATGAACTATGTGGCGCATTACATTGTATTTTACTGCAGGAATGACATTTCAAATCCTTTCTATGAAACATTCTTTACTCAATTTATATAACGTAAATTGCTCATGCAATAGTAAGTTTTTCGATAAATTTCTAATAATAACAAAATGACTATTCTATTATCAAATGAATAGTATGTGGGGCATAAATTTGGACAAAAAGTTATTTTATAACTACCTTGTAAATGTACTAGAAATTCTGTTCTTATAAATCTTCAGAAAGAAACTTCACGCCTTAAAAAGTTGAATGTAGTTTTATGGTTTTGTACACATGCATATTCTTTGAGCATTTCTTTTAAATCATAATAATAAGGTAGAAAATAAATTTGAACACAACAATAAATAAGTGTTACCAATAAATAAATATTTAGAATGCATAATTTAAAAGAAAACAAAATATATGTAAACATATTAATTGATAGCTGATATTCGGAAGCCAAATATTTATTTATTTGTTTGTTTATTTAAACCTTGTATATCAAAAAAATAAGATTCATATCTACAATCTACATATCTACATATAACTCGTGACATATCAAGAAAACGTTATTTTACATTTTATTAACAACTAAATTACTAGAAATATTAAGCACTGGGAAATGTCACTACTATTTTTTTACTGCAAACCACCCTGTATAACAATATATTTGGCAATTTGACAAAATTCTGTTGAAGTAGAAACACATAACATCAATAGGCGACTTAATAACCATATTAGTTCCAGCCCAATAATTATAAAATGTATTGTTTTGCCTTGAAGCCTGCCTAGGTAGTAATTCTCCTTTGTTCTAAACCTCGACCATTAATTCTATTCTAAATAGAATTGCAAGAAACAACTACTCAGCGGCAAACACCCCAACCTGCATTGGATTTTTGTAAATTCTTATTGGCAGCCTTATTTATTTTTTCCGTGGTATTCGAAACCGGTCTATATCTGGTAAAGAAAAGACAAATAATCTTGGCTGCCAGTAAGTATTGACAGGTCGGGGTGTTTGCCCGCTGAGTAGTTGTTTCTTGTAATCCTATTTAACATTCAGTTCAGTCCACCAGGGCTATCGGCCGCCGCTCTTGGTACTTGCTTGGCAAGTCGCCTCCATCACAAATACGTCTTAGAAGTCTTTACAGGCAGTAGCACCAGAGGGATATACTTGTCTCTCACCTACAGTTGAATTTATGTAGTAAAGGATTATAATTTGAGGTCATTTTAAGGAAATCAATTTAAATAATATAGCGGGAGGAATAGCAAAAACGTAGGTGTATGCACTACGTTTTCTAAAGATAAAAATTCGCCAAAGTTTTAGCTTCGTTGACTTAAAACCGATTATGACGATTTTTTTGAAATTAGGAAAAAAGTTTATAGAAAAATTCCCTAAACCTAAGTATGAAGGTGTGCTTTTTATTTTGTCAATAATTATTATTAACAAATAGTGTTACATTAATACACTTTTATATACCTAATTAAAAAATGTATAACTCATTTGTTTATGCAATTATATTATATTATATTATATGACTGATGGTCGAGATGGTAGAGTACCAAGTACCTGCCTCTCACCCAAAAATCCCGGGTTCGAATCCCGGTCGTGGCAATGGAAAATACTGTGAGAGGGATTTTTCCATTATACACGGATATTGGATGTGTCCCTTGTCTTTAAATGTGTAGCCCCCTCCCGCACAAGGCTCAGCCTTCTGGGATAAGGGGGGTCGTAATTACATGTGGTGTATTTATTAATTGCCTAAAATTTGATCATATAATGTTTATTGGGTCATAGATTACGATTCTGGCTTCAAAATTGGTCAATATGGCGTCAACAAAATGGCACAGATTAACTATACCAGATGCGAATGTAAGCGTGGCGGCCTGTCCAACGGTCCCCAATACTTCCATCCTCATATATGCGGAGGATTTAGTACGAGAGCATTATCGTGACAACGTGTAGCAGAGTTTACGGCGATATATTGTTAGTCCGAGCGTTCGGATTTTAAATATCAAAATTGTGTCATACGAGTATACAAATAGAGATCTAAAAACATCAAAAAAACCTGATAAAACAAATAGAAAACTTACAATATTATCCCATTTGTAAACATACAATTTCATATTTGTTTTAATAAAAAATATTTTATAATATATTTTTATTGTTTTTCTCGAGCGCTCAAGTGGTGCAACTAACTCGCATCCACAAAAATAAATATTAAAGTCTTGTGGTGCAAAAAGCATGCAACGTTACGAGTAGCCGACGGGCCTTTGTTTAATACGTGTGTCGCGGACATGAAAGGCACCGCGCGAAGCATTCGCATCTGATATAGTTAATCTGTGAAAATGGCGTCGAATATCTAAATTTTTATTTTCTTTTTCTTATTATATTTATCAGATATCTGGGAGTTTTTGGGGTCGCTGACTACGAATTTGGCATTAAAACTAAAATTTAAAAAAATCCAAAATGGCGGAAAAGTGTCGATTTATTTTATTTATATTTTTTGTACCGGGTGACAGCTACAATTATTACAAACCAAAACAGAACCCATTTATGCGAATCACAGCCACCTAATTGAATTTTTAAAAATTAAATAAAAAGTAGTTATTTCCAAAAAAAAAATCCAAAAACGGCACTATTATACGTAAAATGATTCGCTGGTTTAAAAAAGTGTCAAAAAAACAGGATGTTCCATTTGAAAATCATAAGTTCTGGTCAATTCCGGTCAAACCGGAAGTACCTTGATATTCAAAATCATCCTAAAAAATGTATAGTGTCTAACTCACATCCCATAAATTTAAAATTTTTTTCTGAAGTAGAAAAGAAATTACAAGTATTCCCGCTTTTACACAGTATCTGGTTTTATGGGTTTTATCATTTGTTTCCACCATTTTTCAGACACCGTTTTCCATTCTTAATAAATTGTAAGATACCTATAACGGTTGAAAACTAAATTGGGTCCACCTGTAATTTCTTTTCTACATCAGATAAAAATCTGAAATTTGGAAGACGTGAATTAAATAGTATTACACATTCTTTAGGATAATTTTGAAATTCAAAGCACTTCCGGTTTGACCGAAATTGACCGGAACTTTTGATTTTCAAATGAAACATCCCGTTTTTATTTACATTTTTGAGACCATCATTTTACGTATAATAGTGTTTATTTGTATCTTTTTTTGGAACTAACTATTTTTTATTTAATTTTTAAAAACAGAATTAGGTGGCTGCAATTCCCATAAATGGTGTTTGTTTTGGTTTGTAATTGTAGTTGTCACTCGATATAAGAAATAAAACACCAATAAAAAAATTGACCCGTTTTCGCCATTTTGCCTCCGCCATTTTTTACTTATTTTAGTTTTAATGCCAAATTCGTAATCAGTGACCCCAAAAACCCCCATAAATCTAATCGACGCTATTTTGTTTTTAGACCGATTTTGAGGCCAGATTCGTAATCTGGGACCCAAAAATTCATAAAGTAATCAATTTTCAGGCAAATGTTTAAAAAAATAAAAGAGTTATAAATTTTTTAATTAAGAGTATATTAAAAAAACACTTATTTGTTAATAACAATTGAAAAAATAAAAAGCACACTTTTTACATATGGGGAACTTTTCTATTCAGTTATTTCGAAATTAAGAAAAATTAGTTTTAAGTCAACGAAGTTGGAACATTTTTTCTTTAGTAAATGGAAAAAATAAGGTAACCTGATGAGTCTCAGATGTGAATTTGGTTTTTAATTTTTTTATGATTAACAATGTCGCGGGTAGTAAACGTAAGGGCGTCAGATATGTTCCTATTAGTATTTGAATTCAAGGATGGTGTATAATTATTTTGAGATTCAACAAGCATTTGAGGATTATCATTAGTAATATTTTTGTGATATTTCAAATTCTTTCTTTTTAGGTTTAATATATTTCCAGAAGTTTTAAGGAGCAGATACAGGGTAAGTCTCGTAAAGGTCCACCCCATGTATTTGGATAATTTTGAAGATATTTTGGTTTTCAGGACTCTATCCTGTATCAATTTTAGACTACGATTCTGATCAAAGATTCTTAATTCAGCCAAACATATACAGGGTGTATAAAAATACGTGTTTTTTTAAATTGCACACCCTGTATATTTCTACACAGTTCGATGCGGCTGTTCGAGAGGATTTCAAAAATGTATACTACCTTTATGTATGTGTCTTAATAAAGAGATTGTTTTAAAAGGAATACATTTTTTTCTCGATTTTTTTTGTATAATAATTTATTTATTTAAATTTTTCAACATAACAAAATAACACAAAAAAACCTAATTATATAACTTTTTCTATATACCCTCCTCGTTTTTTGATCAGAATCGTAAACAACGTTAAAATTCATATAAATAAATAATAAAGTCCCGAAAACCGAAAATATCTTCAAAATTACCAAAATAAATAAGGTGGACCTTTTACGTGACTTACCCTGTACACAAATATTTATCCGGTGCTAGACGTTCTAATAAAAAATAGAAAGCCCTCTGACTTTAGTAATTCAAAATATGCATAAATACCGACGAACGGCTGAAATTAAATATTTACGAACGGCACAAGAGCTGAATAGACAAAGTAACAAGTTGCCACACAGACCTACATATTTTTTAATGAGAAATATGCGCGAATTTAATAATTTAAATACTTTCAACTTGTTAACTAGTCCTTGCCAGATATTTATTTGAATGTTTCTATCATAATACGTGTGTGGTTTTCGCACTACACAATTAATTACATACATACATGGAGAAACAGAATCATTTACTAAAGCTACTTGATAGGGAGGGTGATTTTTTCCAACAGTTGAATTTGTACACAACGAGATATCTTCAAGACATTCTTTTGTTTTTTTTACAATTTTCTTTCTCTGCTTGACATATTGTTTACAAATGACTTTGATTTTTTTGATATATGACCAAGCGATTTCAGTTAGTTTTCCTAACGAACAAGTAACGCTATTTCTTATTCTCTCGTATAGGTATCCTTATAACTATATCTTACCTTCTATGCAACAAAAAAAAATCGTCTATTGTAGTAAAATGTCCATATTGTCCATCCATTTCTAAAATGATGTTATTATAACTGAATGCAAAGCATATTCGATTTGTTCAAATGCTACGTAACTTTGATAAAAAACCTAAAATTATAAAATATAGGTACTTTCTCTTACTCTCGCCATATTTCAATTATTCCCGTTTCATTGTCAATAATACCGTGAAGTGTATTCGTGTATCCCAATTATGTATTACTTCAATTACTATTTTTGTCGTGTCTCGTAATTGTGTATATACTGCTCCAATTTAATAATTATAGGCAACTCCGCCTGAATTATTTCTTTATTCAGTAGATAGTTCTTAAAATATTTACCAGATATTTTAATATAAGTTAAACATTGAATAAAAATATCTTGTATTCATTTGAGACTCGAAATATTACGCTATTTCGGTACGTAGGAGTAAAACTGGAGTGTTTGACTAACGACTTTGTGTCATTTGCTCTTGAGTTAATTTCAGGTGGGAGGTTACATATTGAGATATATAATTCGAATGAGATATCCAAATAAGATGTTACATTTCAATGAGACGTGGCGGAGCAACTCAAATATACCCAGACAATTTGCTACTGCCGCTACACTTTTAATTTGAAATACAAAATAAGCTAAAGAAAAATACTCTCAATGAGACGATACAAAAATGTTTAGTATATAAAAGTTTATCGAACACGTTTTACTGTAATAATATGTCTGGTGGAATAATATATTAGGTTAAGTGTGAGAATAGTCTATGCGTACTAAACTTCGCCTTATAAATAAAGACCATTTATTTTTATTATTATTATTATTATTAATATGATTATAAAAATGTAATTAAGATACAGTTTAATGATGTTAGGTAGAAATTTTTAATATGTTTAAAAATATTTACAAGATATTTTTAATTGAATTAAAAATATATAGGTACTATATATTTTAATTTTATTTAGAAATATCTACACAATTTCATTCCGATAAAATGACCGAATCTGTGTTGTGTGAACGGGCTGTAATACTCTGCCTAACCTGAGAAAAGCCGTCCTTTCCATATAACTCCGATTTTGTTCCCTTTAGGGTATAACGTAATAAATAAGATACTCTCGTTGCTTTACATTTTTAATATTCAAGAAGAGTACTACACTGTAAACTGCTCTTTTTTTATGTAAACCAGTTCATTATTCAATGTAGGCATTAACGTTTTTGCACTCGATAAAATAATGGAGGAATATTATTTGAAGCGTCTCTTCTTTCTCAAATTTCTCGAATATTTCTTTATTTTATAGCTGAAATGCCTTAATAAATAATACAAGTAAAAACGTTTTAGTAAGAAAAGTTATTAGGTATTAAAAGAGCTTAATTCATTTACTGCTTTTAAATAACGTTGAAGTTTATTAAGCTGTATACAGTGAGGAAATAAAATGGTTATGTTTACAATAAAATGCGAGTTTCTTGAAATAATAAAACATTAACTTTGGAGTTGTCACTATCTACCTTATAAACTATTAGGCTAAGAGCGGAAAATGAGTATGAACTGTGGACCAGAAACGTATCATAAATAATATCTGAGCTTAATTACTTTATAATATGGTTTTTGTATCTATTCTATCTTTCCTAATTTCATACAGTGATTTCAATGAAAACTATCGAGAAGTCATTTAAGTGTTTGGATATTAAATCGGAAGGTAATTTTTTCAATTTTCGAAAAGTAATAATTGTGTCAGATGATTTTCGCTCTAGTACAAGGTCCCACCCCTAGAGCCATCCTTACAATTTTTTTAAATGGAACACCCCATTTTTTTTTAGATCATTAGTTTTCCTTTAGCTTATTGCAGAACTCTTTCTAAAAATCTCCTTGCGGGAGAATTTTTCAATTTTTCAAATTTCTCCAAACACGCGTCTGGTCCGAGCTTAATAACTCGCGCCTCCTTCGAAATGGACCCGTGTGGTATTTTTTTTTTTTTTTTGAAAACCGGATAAAAAAAAATCCTTGACGTAATCGATTTTCGATTTTGCGTCCTAAGAAAGTTATGATATTTTGAATAGGGGCGATTTTGTCGGATTTTAGCGAATTTTCAGACATGTACCCTTAGAAACGCACCACAACCTTTCCCTTTGGATTTGGAGGATCGTCAAATAAAGAATGATTTTTGTCCCCACCCCTATAAAAAAAGTAAAAAAAAAAAATTATTTTCGATTTTTGTCAACAGTAAAAACACAAGAGCTTTTTTTTATCGGATAAATTTCTCTTCGTAACGAAACAATTTTGCCAAATAGTGATTTTAAGAGAAAAACTGACATGAAAAAATCGCGAGACCGGAGGTCGAGCGATTTTGTCAAATGTCAGTTTTTCGAGCAAAATCACTGATTGGTAAAATTTTGAGTTACAAAGAAATTTATCCATAAAAAAAAAGCTCGAGTGTTTTTTGGCAAGATAAATTAACGACAGAATATGTGAACGAACAACAACAATAATTATTTTTATTTATACAATCATTTGAAGGAACAGTTATTAAAAATACAGTTGTTATAAATGGTTTGGTTTGGTGTACTGATTTTAAAGTGACGTGCGACTACTAGATGTACACTGATTTTGAGGAGCAGGCATTTTTATCGGTGACAAAAAACGATGCACCTTTTTTGTCGCTGTCAAAGTGACAAAATGTGACTGTCAAATAGACTTTTTCATATAGGAGTTAATTTATCACCAAAAAAATTTTTTCCGATTTTTGCCCTTCTTACCCCCAAAAAAATTTAGTCAAAAAAGTTTTTTCCCGATTTTACCCCTTGACAGTGATGTAGAATTGTAATTTACCGTGTAAATTACGAAATTATTTACGGTAATAGACGGTAATTTACCAATTTTTTATTACCGTAAATTACGTCGTAAATCATAAGCTTATCTTATAAGCATATTAAAACAGGTTTTCTTTATTTATTGTTTTATTTTAAAATATTTATATACTTTTTAAGTAATAACGTAATAATAATTTTTTAATCTTATATTAATACTATGTATTAAATATTAATTCCCTGAAGATTCACTAAAAAATATAAATTACATGGTAATTTACCAAAAAGATAAATTACTTGGTAATTTACCAGAAAGATAAATTACCTGGTAATTTACCAAACAGATAAATTACCTGAGAATCTATTCCGGGAAAAAAAGTGGTAAATTACCTTGGTAAATTACCGAAAAAATATATTACCGTAATTTTACATCACTGCCCCTTGATCACTTAATCACTTAATTTATCCGGCCAGCTTTATTTCTTTGATTTCTTCAATTTTAAGTAGAAACCCGAAATATTCTTTCTCTACCACGAAACTTTGTCGGACTTTCTGCCTGATATCTAGAAAAAAAAATTTCTAAAAATATTACAATAGCAAAATATTACTTAAATAGAGCCTGCGGTCGGCCTCGCAGAGCTAACTTAACCAAACCTAAAAAAATACAGGGTGATCTACCACGAGTGTGCCAAACTTCAGAGGCTGGTAATTTATCAAAAATAAATGGACTTTCATTAATAAACATATGTCCTAAAACGCATAATAAGGGAGCTACAACCCCTTGATGAATATCAATTTTTCGCTTAAGCAATGTAAATGACATAATACTACAAATCAGAAATATCAATTGTTTTTAAACATAGGTGACTTCAAGCCACTTGATTTGGAGATTGATCGAATTAAGTTTTGCATATTTCACATGAAAACGCAAATTATTCAAAAACGGCTTGTGTGACAGAAATTTTGAAAAATACTTTTTTCTGAGTCATTGCATGGGAAATAATGTTATGTAAAAGTTTTGCTTCGGAAGTGACGTCAAAAAAAGTAAATTTCATTATTTTAATCACCATACCGGACTTATAATCGAAAAATTGATATTCATCAACCCCCTTCAAGGGGTTGTAGCTCCCTTATTGTGCGTTTTAGGACATATGTTTATTAATGAAAGTCCATTTATTTTTGATAAATTACCAGCCTCTGAAATTTGGCACACTCGTGGTAGATCACCCTGTATAGCCCCGCAGGGGCTGTTTTAAACATAGTACAAAAAATACAGCCCCGTAGGACCGTTTTATTATTATAGCTATTAACATATCTAGGAACGTTATACTATCATAACTGCCGCAGATGTCGGTTTAAAATCCGAGCTCGTAGAGCGAGGATTTTAAGACATCTAAGGCTGTTATGATTCATAACATCCGTGATTTGTTCAATGGTTTATCGGTTTCAGAAAATAAAGACATATTATTAATAGATATTATCTTTAAATATTCTCTTATTAATAACGTTTTCATTTCATTAGTTGGTCAAGTCTGTATGGGTTGATTTGTCGCCATGGTTACAGTTATATTTTGTTTGTTTTTATTTGTTATCTTTTTTCATATTACATAAATGTTTACATTTTTAATGTCACAACGGCTACATAAAAATGGACCTTGGATTGCCTGAAAATACATTTCAGTTGGATTTCAGTATTTAATTATTATTGTTTGGAGTTTTCTGTCTGTTTATATTAATAAATAGCCCTATAGTTTCATTATTTATTATTTCATCTGTTGACAGTTATTGACAGATCTGTATTGTAATATTACCGTACAAGCAATAAATATAACTGTACAACTTTAGTTATGACTTATTTACCAGCCTACTTTTGCATATGTAAACAAAGGATTAATATCCTGAAACCGATAAATTTTTTAAATATAGCATTTCAATAAGATGAAGCACTCCATATTTTGCCGTGACTGTCCGTTAATGATATCTAAAAGAATTTCAATGATGGAGTGGCCACCTTACTTTAGCCGCTGGATTTGCACACAGGCCTATCAATAAACAGCTCTATAAAGGGTTTGTAAAAGAACAGGTCGAGTAAATTTTTTTTACAGAATGAGGGAGTTAAATATAAATGATGTTTTCAGATCATTTTTTTAAATAATAGGTATAATAATTAATGGATTTGAAACATCGTTCATATTATAATTATTGTTCTTAAAATCAACCTTAAATTTAATTTACTATGAATCCAGTGCTGGTAGTCGAAAGATTTTCATTATAAGGAAATCTTACAATTCATTAACGAGACACAAAGGATACAAATCCATTATTATATCTGCCCGGTATACAGAAACTTAACTGAGCATTAACGTTCAATTCACACGACCCATCCTTGACTTATTATTTAGCAATTAAACTGTGATTACAGTTCGCGAACTGTGTAACTAAAATAATTGCTTTTCAATAACTGCTGCGCTACGGAGTATAAAAATAAGACATGATATCAACAATAATACACTGACCCTATAATAGCTCTCGTACTACACCTTTCTCTAGTTAGGTTGAAAGTACTATATGTCTCGTGCAAGAGAGGAGGAAAGTATATATACCTATAATACTAAATTTCTTTACCATTTATAGTAGATCATAGATCCATAAGTGTATCATATTACGTAGTTCTTTATACGCATATATTAAGAAAATGAGGGAACTCTTAAAGTGTTTATTTTTAGCGCTTGTGTCTAGTGTTATATCTTACCCCGTTTCTCAACCCGTGTATCCCAATACTCAGTATGTAAGTGCCCAGGCAGTGCCCTCTATAACTTATAAGCAACCACAGGCTCAAGGGTATATTCAACAGCCCCAATATATAAGACAGCAACAGCAGCAGCAAGCGCCTCACCCCGTGTACGAGCCAAGAGCAAGGGAAGGTCTACAAAACTACGCTACACAAAATCAGCAACAGCCCATACAGCAAGTGTTATTGTCAACGAATGTGGATAGACAGGTAAATAGGCATTAATTTAAATTGCTCTTCAATTACTTTTTTTCCAATGTAAGAAAGATTCAGAATAATGTTCATGCTTTATAAGATTAGGTACTTAAAAAACAGTTGAAAATTACATAACAATTTTCAAATTTAGGAATCTTAGAAGACTTTAATGAGCAGGCAGGCAACGAACCTGTTTCTCTAATAACTATTTGGGTCGCTTAATAAACAATAATAACATTCATACCTACAAGTAAATAAAATAGAGAGAAGATATGTAGTAATAATATCATTATAACTATATGACAAACAAATACTTTATGTTATAATAAATTTTTTTTTATTACTAAAAATTTTGAATATTAAATAGATATTAAAAGGCATGAAACTAATAATTACCATGCTATCAGATAGAAAAGTTCACTTAAGATGAAATTCAGATGTAGGTAATTCATTTAATGACTCACATGGTATAAGGGAAACGAGAGACAGTTATTTGAATATGACCAGTAGATAATATTACCTATATATAGTAGGTACCTATGTTCTTTATTTTTTTTAAATAAAATGTTTGGTAATTATTTGAAGAGAAGGATTTTCTCTCGATAATGTATTTTAATAGCGAAATAACACAGTGAAACAAATGATTCACTACAGTTATTTATATAAACATTATTTAGCTTGCAATATTGTTAATTTTCTGATAATTAAATAGTATTCAATAATTGTTAAGCTTTGAAATATGTACAATATTGC
This sequence comes from Rhagium mordax, assembly GCA_963680705.1. Taxonomy (NCBI): domain Eukaryota; kingdom Metazoa; phylum Arthropoda; class Insecta; order Coleoptera; family Cerambycidae; genus Rhagium; species Rhagium mordax. Next base: position 16,544,474 of record OY796656.1, read on the forward strand.
TTATTATATAGTAATTGATATTATGAAAAGCAAAACCTATTGACACATAAAATAATATTTATCGGTTTCAGGATATTAATCCTTTGTTTACATATGCAAAAGTAGGCCGGTAAATAAGTCATAACTAAAGTTGTACAGTTATATTTATTGCTTGTACGGTAATATTACAATACAGATCTGTCAATAACTGTCAACAGATGAAATAATAAATAATGAAACTATAGGGCTATTTATTAATACAAACAGACAGAAAACTCCAAACAATAATAATTAAATACTGAAATCCAACTGAAATGTATTTTCAGGCAATCCAAGGTCCATTTTTATGTAGCCGTTGTGACATTAAAAATGTAAACATTTATGTAATATGAAAAAAGATATCAAATAAAAACAAACAAAATATAACTGTAACCATGGCGACAAATCAACCCATACAGACTTGACCAACTAATGAAATGAAAACGTTATTAATAAGAGAATATCAAAAGGTAATATCTATTAATAATGTCTTTATTTTCTGAAACCGATAAACTATTGAACAAATCACGGATGTTATGAATCATAACAGCCTTAGATGTCTTAAAATCCTCGCTCTACGAGCTCGGATTTTAAACCGACATCTGCGGCAGTTATGATAGTCATAACATTCCTAGATATGTTAATAGCTATTATTTGAAACTGTAATCTTAAACAAATGAAGTTTACCCCTTGCTAAGTTAATAAGCTACCTAGTAAACTGCATGTGTAAGTAGAAAATTAGAAAACGTTGTGTATTATTTTATTAAATAACCACTTAGTATATATGGTAAAAGGTGCGCCTACGTGTATACAGGGTGTCAGGAAAGTTTTGCCAAATTTAAATGGGCGGTGTAGACTGATCCAACAACCAAAAATGTCTTATGGTATTTTTTATTATCTACTTTCGATGACCAAAACTATACCTTTTTAGAAAGTTAATGTCTATGGTATTAAACAAATTTTTTAATTTTTCAATATGTCTATTACTTTTTCTCAGAAAAATAAATTTTTCTCCCATTTTGATTTAGGTTTGGAAATTTTAAGCGATTCTGAGTACGTTCTTCCTATAAAACTTTTCGATATAGAAATGCATAATATGATTTTTTCCATTTTGGGAATACTTATCGAATGATAGTAGGCCGTGGAAATTCGTCAGGAAGTTGATATACTGGCCTAAATAATTGATATCGATTTGCTAAAAACTAGTCTAGATTCGCTGCAAAATTATCAAATTATAGGGGTGATGAGATCTTATTGGGCAGACCCTACATATACATTGTTTTTACAATATTCTATGTTACACAATGTTCACGAAAAAACATTGATTTTTGCAACTTTCCAAATGTTTTCATAAAACTAAATATTTAACCAAATTCAAGAACAAAGAGTGACAAATAATTATGTATTCAAAATTTGGTAGATATTATTTATCATTTAAATTTTGAAATTTTATTATTTTGTTCGGATTTCATTATTATTTAACTTGTAAATACTTTTATTCGATGTTTTCAAAAAGCTAAATATTCTTAGATTTTAAATTTGGTAGTTTATAATAATGAATCTATGCGAACTTTTTGTTAGCATTAGTTGTACGCAAAATAGTATTAAAAAGTCTGGTGCGAAAAAACATTGTATTTCTCCATAAGAATTATTTAAAAAATGGCAATGCAAGTAAATAATGATATTTCCGAGGATATTTCCTAAAAGATTTCTTGCACAAAAAAATTATTATAATTATTTTGAATTGATGTATAATATGAAATTCTAGATAGTTTAACCGACCTCACCAGTCTCGCCACTTCATATTTATTGATCGTTTCTTGCATAACATTGAACTTGCCAGATCTCTACAAATATCTTGAAACATTCAACAGATAAACGAGACAGATAGCATGTTTTGCAAAACCGATTTTTTTATTCTTTTATTTGTTAACTGATATTACTAGTTACCTCACTTAGAGAGGTCATAATTCATATACCCATAAAATTCATTAACAAAATTTCAAAAACTACTCAGGTTGTTATCCGGTAGCAGGCAAATTAACAGAAAGAGCAACAGACCAGCAGATCGACAAATCAACAGAACGACAAATCGACTGATTGATAAGTTAATAGACCCACACATCAACGAATCAATAAACCGACAAACTGATAAACTGGCAAGTCGAGAAAATTATCGATAACATAGTCGCAAAAAAGTATCTTGTCGGCGGGTCAGACCTCCATATTTAAATGTATTTTGACTCGATGAACATGAATCCGATGCCAGAGTTGCCGGCTCAGGATTTTTCAGAAATCGTTCGCAACGGAAAAAATTAACTTAACCGAAAAATCCTTTAGGTAATCCGAAGAACCACTCCATATTAAAATTGAGCTCATAAAGCAAATACTTGCAGCAAATACCTGGCCAATCAATTTCTAAAACTTTCTGAAACCAAGATGAGAGACGGTACCTTTAGACCAATCTTTATTATGAAAATGTCAGATAAGGAGATAAGGCTGCCTGGTTCAGTTTTTAAAAAATTGTTCAGAATTTCTTAGGTAACCACAAGAGTAAAAACCGCTGCCAATTCTGGGATCAAAACTTCCTCACCGTGTGGTGGAGTTTATAATAAAAGTAATTTATGACGTATTTTGTATTTTGACGTATTTTGATTTTTTTGACGTATTTTGATTTTTTTGACGTATTTGTTTTTTTTGGCGTATTTTGTTTATTTCAACATTTGGACACAATGTTATAATGGATTTGTATATTAGATCCCATTTCTAATCTTTCATCACGAAAATTTTTTTCGTAAAGTTAGAAATAAAAATGTTGGGGTCCGGTAGACCCCCTTCCAGTGGACCGATTTTGCTCATCAACGAACTCAATCTTTTCCTTGGCCTCTAGAACGTGTGTACCAAATTTGAAAGCTTTATCTCAAAAACTGTAGCTGCTATCGCGATACACACACACACACACACAGACACACACACACACAGACAGAAATTTTTTTTTGTCTGAAATTTTGTGTATCGTCATAATTCGTCGAGATTCGTCCAGAAATGCAATAAAAATTTTCAAAAATTTTTTCACGAATACATATCTTCCTCACTTTTGGTGAGGAAGTAAAATTACAGAAAACTGGTTTCCGAAATGGTCAGGAAATTGGTATCCTTGACGAACTTGAAATTGCATTTCCTTAATTTCCATATAGATGAAAGGATGGTGGGATGTAAACATGATGGCTGACTACTGTTGGATATTGAAACGTGAGCATTTCCAACGAGGTCTGAAACAGAAACGAAACCGACTCTACAGATAAGAGGATCCGAAAATCCTCTACCACAAGAAAAGATAGATTTGATTCCTCCACAAGCCCCCTTTAGAAATGATCTCTCGGCAAATTCTTTTAAATTTTTTTCAGATTTCAAATACATGTTTAGGTTCTTTTTTTTACTACATCATTGGATTCTGGAGTAGTCCCAGATCCAAATTCGTATTTGATGAATCGGAATACATGGGAGTATTTTCCTCCAACTCTTTCAAAACTCGTCCCAATAATGACCTACTTGGAGATTTATATTACGTAAGATTTATCTGATGTTGGGTTGAATCATCCCCTCCACCTCCGTTAAGTTCCGCTCGATTTGGCTGTTATTCGCTCTTTTTGTTTTACCTCTTATCTCATTGCGTTAGGTTGTACTATTTTATTAGATTTATACGAAATCACGGCCTGTTCGAGTGATTCCGGCCTCGAATTCGTACTTGGTGAGTCAAAATACATAAGAGCATTCTCTCCTAGGCCCTTTCAGAACCCGTTCTAACGTCAGTCTTCCGTTGGAGGAGTTTTTTGTTGGATTTTCAAATTATTCGGTAGTTTTTCGAGATTTCTGAATAACTCTGACCTGAGCAATTCTGGCATCGGATTCATGTTCAGCAAGTCAAAAATACATATAATTAATTATGCCTGATCCACCGGACAAGATACTTGTTTTTGTATGCCTGTATAATATTTAAAAAACCATTTTTCTTTAATTCAGTAGAAAGGAAAACATATTATTTTGTATGATGTCATTTTGCAAGTGGTAAAACAATTAATCAAACATGATTTTGAATCCATAGGAAACTGCGACTAGTTTTTTTCATCTCTATATTCAATTTTATTATACATATTTAAATATAATGAAGTAATGATGGATAATGGCATTCAAAAGGATCTACTGTTGAAAAATCACATTTCATCATTCATCCTGTGTGCAATACTTCTGTCTATAAATTTCTGAATTTGATTGCTCATAGTATACAAAATAATTTATTTTTAAATTTGTTAGCAATGAATTTCCTTATGAATGAAATTCCTTATGAATTATTAAAAAAAATTTGGAAAATAAAACTCTATCCGAAATGGATTATTTTATAAAATATGTATTGCCAAATATTGTATATAATACTTAGGTATGTAAAACTTCTGTTGTTACCGGTTTTTTTTAATTTTGAAATCAGAACATTTTTGCTCTCCTTCCCAATTTAGTTTTGCATAACATTCAATTTGGTAGATTTATCCACACACCAAATTTAATTAAAATATCTCATCATATCAGAATATTTTCTTATATGTACATATATAATTTCGTTACATAAATATCCAATAAAAAGCTAAAACATGTAAAAATCCAACTCACTCAATTAACTTCCATTAACGATTTATTTCCTCTTCCTCGTTTATATTAAACTTCCATTAATTTTATTTCCATCATTCAATATTGATAGAGTGAAATGTGTATTCATTTAATTAAACCCAGAGGTATTTCGTTTTCATTTCATTAAATTTCTTACAACGTAGGGTTTATAAAGACGAGACTTACATATTATATAATACGGGAATTTACATTATATGTGGATTTATCTAATTATTCTTCTCAGCTTGCAAGGCACCCTGATATAGAATTAGTTATATGCACTTCTATTGCAGCTATTATATCCAACATCCTCCGAGATAATTAAATATGTATGACTTTATTAAGAGAAGACATTGAAGTAAATGCAAGCAAGAATTCTCTTTGAAATAATATTATCAAGTAAATCAATAGTTTTTGATATTAATTAGATTTAGTGAAGTTGGAGTTATCGTGTCCTCTGTTGTAATTGTAGGAGTTATACATTATTAGAATATTTAACATAACCCGATACAATGAAACGCATTTTTGCTAAATCAGGGCTTCTAGTATTCATGGGGCTCTTGCTCTTCTTGCTATCCAAATATTTGTAAAAGTGGCACTTAAATTTTCATGAATAACTTCTGCATGGTATAGGTGCCTCATCATGAAGGCAATCCATACTCTCTTTAATATCCCAGGGATTTCATTCAATATTTCATGTTCTTTCTGTAAAAATTTAAAATACACTCTCCCAAGGAGAGTCCTATGCCATAATTAACAATTTTATCCCACATATGTTTCGATAAGATGTAAGGATTGGCTGTGTCGTAATAACGACAATTATTGTGACAATTTCTTTGTCGATTTTTATGGAGCACCAGCTCTATTGACAAATAAAATAAAGACAATAACGTTCCCATATTGTGAATACCGATACAATATTTTTACGCTCTTTTATCAATTCTGTATTGAATTATTCTTTTAAAAATTACGGACAATTTTGAGAGTATCTCATCCCTTGTATATTATACAATGTATCATACACTTTCATTAGTAACAATAACAATTTATATTAAACATATTAATGCCAAAAACACTTTCGAATACACTTAAACCACATTTATGTTTAAGCATATGTGTGCTTTATGTCTTTTATATAATAAACTTGGTTAGGAGTTATATGTAATTAAGAGACCTTCATTACCGTGAGATGAGGTATAATAACTAAGAGATTTAATGATAATTCAAGTTTAGTGGGTACTATAAAAGGTGTAAAGTTGTATCTTTTAGTTAATATTGTACGAGTTGACAAAATGATGCTCCGACTAAATAATTGAGAGTGATCAGAGACACTCTTCAACAATGGTTACTGATTTTGATACTATGTTGGCATTTCTAACTTTTTTGCTGATAATATTATTATTCTGCTATTACAACCTGATTTGAATTAATACTGTTCAGTAGAAAACGTAAAGAATATCTAATCACAGACTCGTTTATACCTTTGACTATCGGGATACGACGTGCCGGACTTGAACAGTTCAGAAGGGTAGGAGATGAAAAAGGAAATAGTAAACGATGCAACTGAAGATTAACTGAGAATATTTACCATGTAGGTGAAGGTGTTCGTGTTGAGTCAAGAGTCTTAGCTCAAAGGTATTTCTCTGTTAGACATCAAACATCACACGCTATAGATAATCCAGAAGGCATCATGTGCATTTCTATGAAATTCAAATAGTGTACAGGGGCTTAATCCAAGAGATTTTAAAGTTGAAATACATCTAACAGAGTAGAACGTCGTCAAGCTGAAATATATGTCTGGCTCTATACGATCACTTTTATATTCAAGTAGAATGTTTTCACCTAATCTGGTAGCCTGCCTGTGATACGACTTATCTCTCGTTTTTAAACTTAAATGCTCTACAAAATTAGTTTTAAATAATATATAAATTGTTAACAAATATAATAAAGTTAATAAGAGAAATTAAAACAGGCAAATTGATTATTATGGATCCAGAATTACTATTTGAAGACTAGACGTTGTAATTTTTCTCCCGAACTACTGTTATCTACACAACTTATATTTAACTGAGTACTGTCGAGTAATTATTTTATAAAATGGCACTGACCGCTGTAGCTCACAAAAGCTATTAAAAGACACCGGCAATTGTCAAAGATATCGCAGCTATCAAAGTGACACATAACAATAATTATCGCTAACAATTGTAGCTATCAATGTTATTTCAGCTCCCAAAATCAAATGACAATTTTTCCTACTAGAAATCGGGGTTAAGTTTAACTCTACAGAAGAAACTCATTCAACTTAGAAATTCTTAACACTAACTAATTGACATCAAAATAAATATGTGTGAAGAAAAGGAATCCAAAGGACAGAGGTATATGAAGGAAGGGAAAAGAAAAAACACAATAGTTGAAATAGAAGAAAGAAAATGGAAAAACCACTTTGAGGAATTCTACAATGGAAAAAAGTAGAAGGAGAAGAGGCGGAAGCAGAAGAAGAGGAGGATGAAAGTATAGAAGTAGAACCCGAAGAGAAAGAAGTGGAAAGAGCAATAGAACAATTAAAGAAAGAAAGCGGCTGGGTGCGATAAAATAACAGCAGAATTAATGAAAGAAATAGGAGGAGAACTACACAGGAAAATTTTCAAACTTATGAGGAGAATTTAGAGAGAAGAAAAAAATATCGTGCGAATGGAAGACCGGAATAATAATCTCAGCATCAAAAAATGGAGACATAATAAATTACGAGAATTACAGAGGTCACAAAATAACATGAGAGATTTATAGAACACCTTCAGAAAGGGAAGATAAACAGTAGACCTTATACATACATTAAGGCAGGCAATAGAAAGAAGTTGAGTGAGTTGAGAGTAATATGGAAATGCACATAATATTTATAGTTTTCAAACAAGCGTTCAACCAATTCAAGAGAAATTAATGAAAAACTTGAAAAACGTAAAGATACCTAAGAAAATTAGAGAGCCAATAAAGATTACTATGGAAGACTCAAATGAAATTATAAACACAGGACAAGGAACAACAAAAAAAAAATGCCTGTAGAAAAAGAGGTGTGCTCTTCACCATAGCATTAAATGCAATAAATAAAAAAACAAGTACGATCAACCAAAACTTTAACCAAGCAATAACATATGCAGTGGTGATCATCTCAAGAGGAAAAAAAGAACTAGAAAGAGCAACATTGAAACTTGAAGAAGAAGCGAAGACCAAACTATATGTGCAACAGTAAGGAAGAGAGAGTAATGTCAGAACTTACATGTGAAGAACACGCATTCGGAGAAGTGAAAACAATGAAATACCTAGAAGTACTAATAAAGAGGAAAAATGAGAGCAAGTCATAAAGGAGAGAATACAGGAAGGGTATACAATATTCTACAGCAACAAAAAAATGTTCAAGGATAAATAACTAAGCAGAAAACAAAACTAAGAGTAAACTTAAACTAAGAATATATAAGACAGTAAGACCAATAACGCAATGGAAACAATAATACTGACCACCAACGAAGAAGAAAAATTTAAAATATTAAAAAGAAAGTTAATAAGATCAATAATGGGCCCAAAGACAATGAGTCAAAACGAGTATTAATAGTATTAATGAATCATGAAATAGAAGAGATTCTGGGAAAGGAAAACATTACAATTAAATCGATGAGAATCCGCTGGTACACATACATAGAGGAGAAAAGAAAGACAGCACTAAGAATTATAACGGAATGGAACCCAATGTTAGATCCAGGGTAGACCAAGAAGCAGATAGAATGAGCAGACCGAGAGAAATATTAAAGACTTACAGATTAAACGGTGGAGAAAAAATATAACAAACAGACAAGAATGGAGGATAATCTAAGTTATAAAAAGAACAGTTATGATTTCAAATGAAATGTATTAGCTTCTATATGTATGTAACCTATAAAATTACGAGTTACTAATTGAAATTACCAATAGATGCAGGACGAATCAAACAGCAACAGATCCGCTTTGAGGTTAAAAAATAATGTGAAGTGACATGAGAGGTTATAAAACTGAGATCACACAATCCTCAAGTTAAAGAAAGTCTTTTCTTGAAAGAAGTTTTTATATAGGGCCACTTTCTGATATTTAATCTCTCGACGCGAGAATGTGTGAGGATTAACCCCTAGAGTACCCTACAGATCACTAACTTGAGGTCTGGTTACCAATAATTCTTTCGAGGTTAACTTCTGAAACCCGTTTACTACCGAAAATCACTAAATACTTTATACTTTCGACAAATTGCGTTATTCTTTGTTCGGAAACAACCATAAAAACGCTGGCACTTGCGTATTTATGGCGATAATTGCCAGTCTGTGTCACTTTTGGAGTTCAAACTATTAAATTAAAGATACCTCTCATCTGAGCATATGTTTTCTGGATTTTCTGTTTAAAATGTCCATTTTAGATTTTTGGCTTAGAGCTTCACGCACAGTGAGAAATTATTTAAACGAAGTTTGCCCTAACAGGTGGATTGGAATAGGATAACAGAAGAAATTCACAAAATAAGCCCTGAGGCCATACAAAATGTCATCCGAGAATTCAAAGATCTCCTTGTTTATTATCAAGAGGTAACTGGCAGTCCCTTTGAATATTTAATTTAATTATAAAATAAATTAAAAATAAGTACATACACTCAAATAAATTGAAAATGCATTCTTAATATAAGCTTATAATTTAGCAAAAAATACCTCAACTGAGTTTACAGGACAATAACAAATTTTACTGAATACCTAGAGAATTAAAGTCCCTTTCGAACGAGGTGCGGCACGAGCCTCTTTCCTCTTTCTAATTTAAAATTTTCAGGGGTAGGTACTCATAATTATTGTGAATTCAGAAAGGATAAAAGCAGGAGGTACTACTTTCATGCTAAATAATTGTAGTTTTATATTATAAATAGATCTGTTTCAGGATTTTTCTTAAAAGTTAATAATTGCGCTTAAAATTAATTTATTTCATATATCGACCGGCACTATATGTGCATTTAAATTATTTCTTGCAAACATTAATTAACAGAATACTTTGACTATCTTATACCCATTAGTATCATAGAGCTGTTTTTGCTGTATGTAAATTGTGTTCTGTAATAGTTCCCAAACAGAAAATTAGCAAAGTTTTTTGTTCAGTGCTCAATAATAAGGGTAGTAAAAACCTCCCTATCTAACATAACGTAAAGTTTACTATAATCGTAAAACACAAGTCAAACTAGTTCACATTCGTTGAACTTTGAATTGGAATATTTCTTAGTTAATAGACGACAATTAAATTCAATTAGTTTTCTTTGTTCAATTAACTTTAATTGATAAAATATACGTAATAGAAAGTGAGCTTTAAATATCGTAATAAATCGTGCAAATAATGTTTCTGACAGACACGCAAAGGTTCTAACTCTCTACTCTGCAGACCGGTAACACCAAATTACCGTTTCCTTCAAAGCACGAGATTTTGGTTGAGGTAATGACAAACAGTAAAGTAATTTGACAGGTTGCGAATTAAATAAGTAACAAATGAAACAGAATGCAAATATATTCTGCGTCCATTAGGTGACCGAAAGAATCAATTCATACGCTAAAACTCCTGTTAACTCTGTCTAAAATGCTTTTGATTTCGAAAGGAGTTGGGTGGAGTTCCAAAAACCTTTCTTTTTCTTAATAATAAACTATCGACAACAGCTTAATGTCGAGGAAATTCCACCATTGAGGTCTCGATTTAAGTCATTGGTCTTGAACTTTACTCTTTATTTCTCAAACTAAATCATTTGGTTCTAGTTGTTATCATGTGTGGTTGATTCAAATCAGAATATTATATAATTCAATTAAATCATTAATTGAAAAATATAGAATTTTCCCCTACTCATAATAACACTGCAGTGTTAATGTCAGAAGTTCCAAAGTGCCTTTCAGAAGCTAACGTTATTTTATTATTTTGCCGTTATCAATAAAGTCGTATTTCTTTGTCTGCTGAACGATTTAAATATTTTTAAATCCTGTGAAAATTCTTGATGTTTTCATAAATAATGAGGAAATAATATATCAAAGTTCAATGCGTTGTTTGACGAAGAGAATTCAATAAATTTTTTATATAAAATAATACATGAAACAGTTCTTTGATGTAACTTAAAGAACACAATTTACAGGCAGGCTTTAATTGAAATATCTCTTGAAAAAAAAAACAAAATTTGAAGGAGATCATTGATTAAAGAATGAAAAAGAAACGCAATGCAAATGGTAAAATACGATGCCAGTTCTGGCCACGAGATTATCAGTCAGTTGCTGGCATACCGTGTCTGATTTTATATCATTTATAATTTAGTGCAATAAAAATTTAATGTTCAGATTGATTTTAGTTTAAAATTATGTGACGTTTAAAAGTCAAGCAACCGTTGAGAAAGAGCTGGCAGAGAGAACATACTACGTTAATAATTTTAAATTGAAATTAATCTGATTTTTAATACCACTAGATTAGGTATAACTGATATAAATCCAGACACGATACAGGTTTATCAAAAGCATACTTCATGAATCACAGGAATGTCAGCCAGTGACTGATAATCTCGCGGCCAGAATTGGCCTCGCATTTTACCGTTTGCGTTGCGTATCTTTTTCATTCTTAAATCAATGATCAGAGTCAAATGGCAATTAAAAGAAAAAATTGCGTGAGTCCCTTCAATATTTGAATTAAAACATTACCACGACCTCCGTTTCATTAGCTACTGAAGTATAGATGATAATCTAAATTAATCATTTGTTCACTTAAAAAAATGTATTTCGATCTTCTTTAAATTTGTGTTGTTTTACTGTTGCTTGCATACATTATTGGAGAAAGCGACGCGTAAAATCGAAACATACCTACGTTCTAACACGATTTTTTTGCAGATCCAACACGCGGCTCAAATTAGCTCTCCGAACTATGCCCAACAAATCCAATCGGCCCAACTAGCAGCCCAAGCTCAAGAAGCTTTCGCCGCTGCCCAAAGGAAGGCTACATCCCAAACCTTTAATAACAGGCAAATTCAGCCCGTGCCAGTCGCAGTCCCCACGCAACCCCAACCACAACAATATTTGAGGGAACAACCACAACAGGTCCGGTATTTGTCCCGGCCAGTAACTGCTCAATACAGAGTGCAGCAACCACAGCAACAGAAGGAGTCTCAACAAAACGAACAGGAAGACTATGACGTATGTAATGTTTAAATTATATATTTCTAATCAAGTTGGATTTCATTGGTACTAAAAACGGGCTTTAAATTAGTTTTGTCTACTGTATGATTTTAAGAACAAATTAAGTATTTGATGGCCTGTGATATTTTATTCGCTCTAGATGAAATTATAACCAAAAACTAAAACAAATAATTTAACATTTAGAAATTATATATTTTATGAGCAGGACAATCTAAATCGCTTGTTGTCAATATAGCCAAAAGTAATATGGGGTGCTGCAAAATATACCCAGCCAAGTTTAAAAAAAAAAAAAATTCAGCTCAAAAAAATTTTTTTATGAAACTATTAAATTAAAATTTATGGAAAACTTCATAAGTAAAGTAAATGGCCGCCACGATAAGCCAGACCAACTCTACACTTTATTTTTCAAATATCCCCACAAAAAATCTAATGTCGTCAAATCAGGAGAATGAGGCGGCCACTCGATATCTCCATGTGAATTATTTGATGAATTATCGACTGTCAAAAAAATGGCATTTAATTAGATTATTCAAATAAGTTTTAATTTCTTCAAAATGGTAATATTCAAATATTTTATTTAATATGGATAACTTCACATTTAAGGTTACTTTTTTCTAACCTATATAGATAGCATATTGTATTTAGCAATTTAGTACCCAGTATTAAATTAGAAACTATATCACATACCAAAATCCAGTTAACATCGATTTTTGTTATCGCAGTCTCTGCTTGATTTATCAATCGGATTAAATCATGGCAAAGTAATGGTAAATTGGGTTAGAGTACTGGACGTCCTGTTAAATTAATTAACCAAACAGTAATTTGAATTATAATTAAAATTTATTTAGCATATATTTGCGAATATAACTTTCACTTGCATGGTCAATTTAAATAGTAGACTAGTTGACTTTATAATGGTCATAATATTTGATCGCGAATAAGTTAATTTGTTAATATTATGCGTATAATATTGATGTAGCATTATTATGATTTATGGTCGTTAAAAAATTGCAACATTTGTTCTGCTACAGTCTCGTTGCTGTATAAAAATGCAATAACCTGTTTTTTTTCTTCAAATTTTTCTTCACAATGATTTCTATTTTATTTTAAATCACCTCCTGTTTTTAGCAATTTGAAATACCTACGGCACATTAATTATGTGGAACGTTTAAAATGTCTGTTATTATTTTGGAGACATACATAGTTCCATTATCTCCATAAAACATCACCTTCCATTCGCTAATACTTTACCTCCTATTATATTGCCTGGAGTAATATTGGGCAATATGAGTGGAAGAACACATTTTATGTCTGAATTCAAGAAAATTGTTTGAATAAAACGAATTATTTAACGCTTGAATAATGTCAGAAACTTCCACATTATAAACGATACCCACATTATTTCGTATGCCTACCCATTTTCCATTTGAGAAATTAGAAATTATTAAAATCATAAATATTACACGTCATACGAGCGTTTTCTCAATTTGGAAAGTGTCGGTACAATTATCATGATAATTAATATTTAAAGGAATGCTGTATGTAGTATATTTATTATATCATAGATAATTACATGGTTTTGCGTACGTTTAAAATACTGTTCACGCTCTCAAATACGACATAATTACTGTAATATTATTACAGGTTTAATAGTCTTATAACTTTTTAATGACAGCACATTTCATATCTACGAATTTCACGTTAAACTCATTTAATGAAATTATCATTCTTATTTCAATATTATAATAACTGTTACCACTGAGCGTACAAAATTTTGTGTTACACTCACAACTTGCTAAAAAAATTCGTTCAGGTATATATTAATTAAAAAAATAATTATATAAAACAGGGTGAACCAAATTTGACATTAATGTAGCTGTTTAAGCTTCGATGATTGAGAAATAAGTGAGTGGTGGTGGAGATTTTTAGAAAATTGGTGGATCATGAAATAAAAAATATGCATCTTTGAGGAAAATCCATAAATAAAGCAAATACATGTCGTGTATGCATAAGTTTTTAATACATGAGAATTGTCTGAATTTTAATCGGGAATAATAATAATAATATTTATTTCTCCATTGTACAAAGATATATACAGATAAGTCCAGGATGCTTCGAACACGACAGGAATTGAAACGAATATACGAGTGGCCGACAACTCGCCTCAGTTCGAAATTTGTACATTAGGAGAAGGACGGCAGTGCGCTGTAGCCACTCACTGCTCAGCAGTCAGCAGACTGTTGACTGTTGTTACTTAGTAGATATCTCATTAACAGTGTTAATGTCATCAGGATTTTGAGACATCCTAATCTAAAAGTGAGAAAATGGCCATTTTTGGCATATTTAAATATCTCAGAAATCAGAGGTGATAGAGAAATTTGATAAACGAATTTTTCTATGACCAGAGATATTTCAGCCTAAATAAACAGATTTGGATTCATCGCATCGAATTACGTAAGAAATGATCCATGCCCTCAAAAACGGATTGAAGATCCCCAAATTTGTGTAATTATATGAGTTTTTATTTAATTTTATTCTTTGAAAAATACTAAAATAATAAAAAAGGGGACTTTAAAAATGTACACACAATATTCTACACTTTTTATACACCCTACAATTTTGGGCAAATACTTCATTAGCTGTCTTTTTAATGAAATGTAGCACTAAGATTTTAACAAAATTCCAATTTTCTCAGTCAATCTGTATACGGATTGTTCTGTATTAGCAAAATTTATTAAAATTATTTTTTTTTACTCTTAAACTGTGTACGACTATTTCTTAAATTCAATTCAATTCAAAGATATATTATTTTTTTACATATTTGACATTATTTTGTAATCCACCCAGTACTTAATTGTTGATTTAATAAACCGTATTTACCTCGTTGCTATGTGGGCGGCAACGACCGGTGGAATGATACATATTAGTGAAAGTATACAGAAGGAATGTTTACATTTTCAATAACTCATAAAAGAAATAAAACAAATTCCTTTTCCTTTCACAGTTGCTTTGATTTATTTTTCGATTACGTTAACCGTATACATTTGATTATAACAAAAATAAATACGTGAAATAATCTAATTATTTTTATACTGTTTCGATTTTTAAACAAACATGCATTTTTTTTAAATCAACACAGAAAACGTGTCTCGGTATAAAACCATTTCAAAACAGGTTATATTGAAAAATATCTGTGTGACTATAAGAATTTTAACTACAGTTGCTCTTGTAATTTATAACAATTAATAATTTGTAGGTTTTACAGAGTGACCCATTTGAAAGCGGGCCACCCCTGCACAGTAGCTATTTTTGGTCCGATTTTGATCAACTTTTTTTTATATTGTTGCCTATGAAAAACAGCATTTTGTGACAAATTGATAGATTTCTATCACACAAATCAAGGCATACTTTGCATTTTTTTTGGAGCGAAAATTCAAGAAATCATATTAGCGATTTTTTTACCTAAAAACTAAGTACATCATATTAATAATTATTTATATAATTACCTTTAGAAATTAGTTTATACCCGAAAATGCATCGTGAACATCAAGTAATTCATGAAATAAGTGAATAACAACAACTAATAATAATAATAAAAATAATAATAATAATAAAATAATTTGCTTATTTCCTATATTTTCTAATAGTAACCGTTGCATTTTTATTGTTCATTAAATATAATTCAGGCATATCATATTTTTCTTCTAAATTATTGAATCTCATTTTAAAATAAAAGTTCATCAACTTCATTTTGATGTATAAATAATTAGTCAAAACTATAACAGTTTCTATTGTTTTCATCCACGGCCCTCTTTGCTAACGCAAAATATTTCGACATTCAATTGTTTTTGTATTACTGCCAATTGTTTTTCTATTAGTGCCAAATAGAAATTTAGTAAATACCCTGCAACTTTTGAATAAAACACTTTTTTCTAATTTCTACAATAAACTCGCAAATTCTGATTAAGTAAACCGTATATTATTGAAGAGCAGATACTGCTCTTCTGCGAATGCAATCTACATTCCACAATTTTTTTTTAAATTATTTAGATATTTAACAGTATGTTTTTTTCATATAGAATATCAAACAATCATCTAGTTCCCATAAAGATTAGAAGTAAGCCTGTATGTGGGGAAATTATTGAACATTTTTTCGAAATTCTCACTCATATTTAATACAGGTAGGTATACCACAGCCTCGAATTTCTATAAAACCTGCCTGTAGTAAATATGTATGGCAAGTTAGATAGATAAATATGTTCCATTATATTATATTGTCGATCATGACGGTGGGTAAGTAATATGTATATTGTTAAGCTGACGTTTTAGTAGTTAACTCGTTATTATGGTTATTTGTTCTGAAGATGACATATTAACAAATAACCCTGTCAGCGGTAAGGTGGAGTGACAGAATTTAATTATTATGTTAACCAAGCCAGGAGATATATTTTAAAGCTGTAGATAATTAGGAAACAAACTCAATAAGCGAGAAGCGCCTAATTAGGAATTAAAAATGACATTCAACAATTTTATATATTATGGAATATTAGTAGAAAATGAGATTTATATTTGAAAAGTAAAAAATTAATATCATCAAATGATAAATTTATGATGGCAACAAAAATAGTGAAAAATGTAAACTATAAAGTAAGAGTAACAGTGTATGAATACATTTTTACTTTTTAGTTCAGAGAAACAAAAGAAATTAATCGTAGCTAACTATGGTTCTCAAATTACATGTTTTTAGATTACCAAACACACGGTTCATAAACCATAGTTATCCGCGAATAAAATTTGTATGAACTCTCTGAATCAATAATGAAATTGTATAAGCTCGTAGGACTGGAAGAAAAACGATGTTCAAATTTAAAAGGGTTTATAAATTTTTAAATTGATCCCTAAAAAGAGAATTTTTCAAAATATCCGTCGATTTGTTTTTGCATAGTCTCAAGGTAAGTCCTCAGTTAAATATTGTCTGTATAAGAAAGTGAAAAGAATAGAAAATCAGTTTGTTATAATAGGTAAAAAAAATTAAAGCGCATGTTTTCGTAAGCACAAGTGATATGTTCCAAGAAAAATATTGGCCACGAAGGATCTATGTAGAAGTAAACAATTATAATGAAGAAAGTGACAACAAGGAAAGGAATGAAGAAGAAAGTAATAGCAATACACTTGACAGTAAAAGCGAAGGTCTCTCATCCAACTCCAAAACTCCTCAACTATTGAACCAAGAGGAATTGAAGGGTTTTGTACGGAATTTGGGATTGCACAAGGATAATGCCAAATTGCTGCCTTCAACTCTAAAGCAAAAAGTACTTCTATCATAAAGAAAAAAATCGACAGTTTATCGAAAAAAAAAAAATAGTCTAGCCCAAAAACAAAACGTTAAATTCTGGATCTAAAAATGTCATTGACACATAAAAAATTCTTCCCCACCCGTCTACGTTAAACTCGCTCTGAGGAAGCAATTCATGCTAATTTTAATGCTCTATTTGCGGAAAAATTTCCGAATATCTCAGACGATAATGGAAGGAATTTCGTCCGATGCCGAGAGTTTTAAGTCATAAAACTCTCGGCTTCCAAAAAATCGTTGAAAATTTTCTAAGGAACGGTAAAAGTCCAAATTATAAGAAAATGATTGACAACATAGAACAACTTGGATGTTTGATGAATCTTAAATTATATTTCTTTCACTCTCATCTAAACTTTTTAATTAAAAATCTTTATCATCACAAGTGCACAGGAAGCGATTCCAACTAAACATCAGGGAAATGGTGCGTCGATATTCGATATTTGTACAAATCTTTCAAAGATAGAGGGTGCGTTACCATAAAAAACATAAATCCGTCTAGTTCATGATCTCTGAGTTATTGGAATATTATACAGTATGTCCCCGGATTGAGTTTACAAGAGGAAAAATTTCTTTATTTTTGATATTACGAAATATTTATTCTCCATAAAAAGTTTTGCTTCGGTCAAAAATAAGAATGCTATTGACAGTAATAAAATTTCATACACAGGATGTCAAAGAAAATCAATAATGTGAAAATAATACAAGGGTATTTTTAGTTTTATACAAAAAATGTCAAAGGAATTTTAATTGTTTTAAAACTACCAAATTCGTGGTGGAAACGTCGACGGACAGTTTTTTTTTAAATTATCACTTAAAAATGGTATCCATTATTTAGGGTAATCATTTTAATTTCAGTGTCAGTTTCGTTTGTCAAAATGTCAAGTTACTATTCATGTTAACAATTGAATATTATTAAAAGTACAAAATCTCTAATTTCCTATTGATCTATTGCATCTTAAAACATGTAGGTATTCTGCATGTGAATGCCGCTCTGTATTTACTAGAGATTCCCAGTTATAAAATATCGATTTTAAAACGGCATATAGTCGAGTAAACTTTAACTTGGCGTGTGGATGAGTTGATATTGTGCATACTATTTCATTTTCTCTTGCACACAAAGTTAAAGCAATAACCCAAAAACATTGTTCACGTATGTTTATACGTAAACAATGGTTTTGGGCCATTGCTTCAATTTTGTGTGCAAGAGAAAATACAATAATACGCACAATATCAACTCATCCACACGCCAAGTTAAAGTTTACTCGAGTATATCACCTTTAACAGTTGTTATCCGTTGCTTATATTTCAGAGCCACCTATTATATATTTTATTTGATTTTAAATATCGTTCACGTAAATCCGCGGGTATTAAGCAAAGCGTCAATAAATTATTCCGCGGAATTACCTTTATGCTAGTTAAAATTTCCCCAATGACGGAATAATGAATTTGAGGCAAGTAATAATTTACTCTCGTTTCAGTCAAATCCCAACTACCAATTTGGATTTGACGTAAAGGACGACCTGTACACCAACTACCAGAATAGAAAGGAACAAAGAGAAGGAAACAAAATTACTGGAAGTTATTCAGTGGTAGATTCAGATGGATTTATTCGAACAGTCTCCTACACCGCCGATCCCAAGGAAGGATTTAAAGCAGAGGTAAGTTTCATTAAATGGTTTGTTCTCCAGGAAAATCACACTGTGAGCAGCTTTCACTATATGAAATATTGTTTTATAGGAACAGACTTCTGAAAAACGTCACTATAAAAGATAATATATTATTATGTAGTTCATATTCAACTTGTAGGGGAAATGCTAATTTCTCATGCTGATTTCTCAGGATTACGCCAGCTCCAAAAGTGAAGATAATAACTAAAAGTGTATCCACGATAAATTCTGTCAATACTACTAGAAGCTTCAATAATTATGAGTTTTTTACACACGAATAAACTTAGTTTAAAAGATTATAGTAATTTGCTCTGAACACACATAAAGATAGTGACCATTTATACATTTTCAAACTATATTTAGGACCAGTACCAGTGAATTTAGCAGCAGACATGAATCAACACAAGGTATTGACCGATTGGTATTTATATGTAAATATTAATGTATTTACACGCTCTACCTATATACTAGCTGATTTCTCTTAAGCCTTTAACATAAAATCAGACATTAATTAATAAATCCGCACATTCAATTAAAACTCTGAAACCAATTTTACGCCGCTTGAATTTATTCCACGTACAAAGTTCTTACGTAAGACCAAAGCGGTTTCCTGCCGTGCAGATCTAGCGTTTTATCAAATAAAATTTCATATCGGGTTTAAAATGCT
This sequence comes from Rhagium mordax, assembly GCA_963680705.1. Classification (NCBI taxonomy): domain Eukaryota; kingdom Metazoa; phylum Arthropoda; class Insecta; order Coleoptera; family Cerambycidae; genus Rhagium; species Rhagium mordax. The sequence continues at coordinate 16,564,049 of OY796656.1, forward strand.
ATTACAAATTCTGCTAACTTCTGAACAATATATTTACACGGCCGCATTGAATGGAATGAAAGTAGAGAACCTATTAAGTTTGTTAGTTTTATTTCTTTGTTGCAAAACGGTCGTATTTAGCTTGAATGTCAGGTTCCTTTCGCATTCAGGCTTTATATCGGTGGACTTGTAATAAATACGTTTATTGCACTTAAATAAAATTGCAAATTTAGTTACCATGTTCATTAGGCATTGCAATATCTAATAATTTTAGTTTAAAAATTAAAAGATTTCCAATGTGGAGGCGTAAATATTCTCTATTCAATGTAAATGAATTTCGTGTAGTTTATTTTCGTTATTAATTAATGTCAAGCCATGCAGTCAAAACAACAAAATATGAAGAGTCTTGTTTTTCGGTAGAGAGCACTCACTAGTGCCTATCTATATTTTATGTACTTGGGCAATATATTCAACATATAAAGTGGCATTTGCTCAATAAAAAATGCACATACTTTACATATTCCGTTTCTTTTCCAATATATTTGCTTTTATTTATGTATAGCGCTTCACTTTCTAACATGAACCTAATATATTGCAGGTAACAAGACAGCCGACTGACATTGTAGTAAAAATACCAAAACCAGATCCACAGTTCCAGAATATTCAAAGGCCACAGCCGCAGCAATACATTCAGGTTCGTTATTTGATGATTAAAAGTTAGCATATTCAGTAAAATCAACGTCAAATCGCTATTATTAAATAATTGGCATTACGAATATGCATACTTTCACATTTACAAAATTAAATACTGCTTTTTGCGTTTTATGTGAAATTGGTTAGTAAATATTTATAATATCTCTATATAACAATATTTCATTTAATCAATTATACATTTATTTTTTATTTTGCAGGAAGTTCCAGTACAGAGGGGCCAGCATGAACAAAAACAACAGTCAAATATTATTTACAGATATCAATAAACTAAATTTTAATATTGATACTTGGTTGTAAAACTTAGAGACGTGGGATTTTTATATTCTTATGGGACCTTTAAGGACTATTTTCAACAGTAACTCTACGTTTTACAACCTTTGTAAAATATGTTCGAATTACAATTTTGATCGTGTTATAAATTTATAGTTTTCGAATTTTTGTTACTTGTATTTTTGTAAGTTTGTTGTTTAATAAAATAAATTTTTTATAAGAAAAATGGTTGGTAAAATTCTTCGCAAAACTAACAGAAAATAATTTTGAAAATGGATTAAGAAGAGAATACAACAATTTTATTGGCACCATCGATACAATTGTCAAGGAAAAATCGATAAAATTTGTTAATATTAGGTACAATATTACATTACAGAAAGATGTTCATACTAAAAAATTGGAAGTACATGACAATAACAATCCATTGTATGACTCGATTTTGAATTGCATCCATATTTTTTAGTAATTTATTGCTGAACGCCATGAGGAGCAATATTCGAATCCATACCCATTTGAAATATACAGTGAGCACGTATAGTCTTGCACTGTTGGAATACAATTTTTGGTAAATATCGCACAGGTCAATTTTATTTTCCAATAAGGCATATTTTTTATAAATTTCACAGTTCGATCGTGTTTTATTTTCAAGCTATGACGTTATCGGTATTTTTTTTAAATGACTTTTTTACGAATTCTGATAGAGAATATTTTTCTAAGTATGGCAATGTCAATGATGACTGATTTATTTTATTAAAGAAACTGCACAAAATTTAACAAAACAATCAAATGAGATGCTCAAATTGGTTTCCATTGGCTTCCTGGCAATTTGCAAGTCGATTTTTTAAATTTTTCAGGACATTTTGAAGCATTTCTGGTTGGATTGCTCCGATTTCGACACAAATTGTGCCACTCATTCATCATTAATTCATCATTATTTGATGGTCGGTTAAAATAAACTTTACTTTTGAGGTAACCACTCAAAAAAAATTTAATTGTGCAATTAATTATGTTTTAATACACCATATATCGAATAAAATAAATAACGGAAATGCCACATTTTTTTCAACTAACAAAAGTGTAAATATTTAAAACAAAACGCGAAAAAAATTGCTTCATATTTACGTCCAAGCCAGGTCTAGTGGAGGATTATTTAAAATATAACAATATGTATCATCACAGACAGCTCTGCTTCACTTCAATATCCGTTTCCGGGTGGATTTAGCTCGAAATAAATCAATAAGCGCTACGGAATAATATTATTGCGAGCTCAGAAACAGGCATGACCTTTAACAATATTGTATTATTGTTTTTCTCATGAGGTAGTTTCAGATCAAATAATATAACATCAGTCCAGCAAATTTAATTTCTGCACAAGTGTGATTTAATACATGAAATAATGAAATAACAAAAGCGTTATACTAAGTCAGGGAATAAAATAACTACGAATACAACAGGGATGAGCTTGTTTTAAAAATATTAAAATAATGCTTAACTGGCAATTCTTGTCATGAAGCAGCATAAATACGTAGAGCAAGTTGGTAACAAAAATAAGTACTTTTAGTTAGAAATAACTATCTTCGAATTACTGTGTGTTGCAGATGTAAATCGCAAATATCTCGATATCTTCTTCGCAAGACAATGTCCCAAGCATGAGCGCAAAAATGTTTTGATTCAAAATGTCACAAAAAACGACTGCAAATTACTCGTTTTACGGAAGATGAAATGGGCAATATCATCATTGTAAATCATCGACCTCAAAAATATATCCTCACCAAATTGGTTAATACTGTAATGCACAACGTTTAAAAGCCCCACGTTGGACGCCAAATTAATGTAATGATATGGGGGAATAATGAGGATTTAATTTTTTATTTTTGAAATTCTATTTTTGATTTATTATTACAAGGTAAATATCAAATTTAAGATTTTCTTTATTTGTATTTAATATTTTATATTTGCACATTTAGATATTTAAGTTTTAGTAATTAAGTTGTTTAGTTTAGTTTTAGTAATTAAGTTGTTTAGTTTTTGAATTTTAAATTTATTTTTCTCAAGTATTTGTATATAGTTTTCTGAATTATCGACTTTATAACATACGATCAGTCCGCCACTGGGCTGGATTTTCCAACAGTTTAAACGATAAACGACAGTCCGTATAATTTTAAGATAATTAAACATGAAACTTACTATAGGTTTGCTATAATTACTCTTTTAACTTTCAGGGCCTTAGGGGGTTCCCTTCTGCAATCGAAGAAATGTTTTACCTGTATATCTGCTGTTGAACTTATTTTGAATAAAGATTATTAAAATTTTGTGCTGGTTTCGTTTTATTTGATTTGATTAGTATGGACTGAAAAGTTAGAGATCTTTTTCAGAATGAATATTATTTTGTCCTTTGATAGTAGATGTCCATGCTTTTACTGTATTATAGATATCCAGCTGAGATGGATTTGTATGCTTTAGTTGTATCAATTAAACATAGATGGAACTCACAAATAGGTTTATTTTACGTGTGAAACAGTTTAGAGCAAAATGTTTCTTAAACTATGTCCCTGCTCTAACTTAAACTAACTTAATCTACAACAAATATAGGACAGTGTCCTTTATGAAAAGTGACAAATTTAATAAGTTAAAGTTTCTAATTTTAGTTCAAATTACTCCCGGCACACTAAAGTTATCGTGTCGCGATATTTACTTTAAATTGGCATACCTGTTTTTAAGGTTTTGACACTTGTGGTTTGTGGTCCAGATATGGAAGCTGGCAGTTTTTCACTTTAGTGCCCTATTTACTGGATCTGCATAAACTAAATAGGCCTTGGATGCCCAAACGGACTTCAACCAATCAAGTGGCAGCTTATTATTTAGGATTAATTTTACCTTTACTGCTGGTAAGTTGATGTTGTTTTTCTGGTGCCTTATTGTATTTGGCCTTGAACCATTATTCAAATGTACTGGAAAAATAAATTTCCGTTTTAAATTCTATATTTCTCAATTTATTTCAGGAGCGATCTGGACGTGGGGTTGCTCCTTTTACGACCCAATAACAACTCAAGTTTTTGTTTCGTTTCTAAGGACATGCAGAAAATTTGCCAAACCATGGATTTCTAGATTTTTATCTGTCATGAAGGTTGGTATTTTCGCCTTTTTCCACTTTATCATGTAATTTTATTATGAAATTATGGTATATTTTTAGTTTCCTTATTTGAAGATGAATCCGTGGATACCCATATGTTGATATTACGTGACATAAATTTTAGATCTGCCATTGGCTCGCACGAGGGATTACATACCTGTATCGAAAATCAACTTCACTCACTTCTTAGGAACTAATTTACATTGTGTCTGGTCATTTGACTAGACTGGAGGTTTTACAGGTTTTTTAAGCTAATTTAGTTACAAATTTATAAAAAATTTATATCAATAAAGTCCATCTTTGTTTAACTGTAGTTGACAATCGTTCAACCTCTGTTTAAATGCAGCAGACAGTTATTTTATTGATTATTTTAAAGAAACATTGCACGATGTATTTATTTCATTTACGCCATTAATTCGTTTACTTTTGGTTTGTTTTAGCGTAGCTGACCCTTTGTTTACCTAAGGTTCGTTGACCTTTCTCGCCTCAACAGGTGTTCCACAGCTGATTTAACAAATGGTTTTAAGATATTATATCTATCCTTTTTTTGAACTTGTATTTTTCTAAAGAGTATACTATACGTAAGTTTCTGGTTTTAGTTTTATTAGGAGGAATTTTCATTTTACCATGGTTTGAATTGAATTGAATTTTTAATTTTGTTAATTTATTAGTGGGGTTCTAGTTTAAAATACATGACAATACGTATTTTAAATCAGCTATGAAAATATTTAAAAAAATGGGGTAAAGTGGTATTGATAATATATGTTCGTCAAAGTAAGCCCATTTACTTCTTATACGTGAGTTTCCAATTTGAAAATTGTATTAATGTTAAAATGTTAAAAAACAATAGCAGGCTGATAAATGATTTTGTTGACACTCAGTATAACTTTAAACAGTGTTTTCTAGGAATATCCTATACACATCAAAAGTAGCATACAATGTATGATCACTTTCTAACTTCTTATCGGATTTTGATACATTCCTTAACATTAAAAGAAGCAAAATCCCGCAGAAAGAGAGCACCAGTTCTTCTCTTTTGGTTTTCTATAAAGTGTAACCTTAAAATGTGTGTAAATTATATTAAATTGTTTTTATTATAAGAAACTAAATAACGGAATAAATCATCTGCTTGGAAGGATTACAACGTAATGCTCTAAATATAGAGTATTTACATATTTCACTATTTAGTTATTAACGAGATTTAACATAACATCTTATTCAATTAATGAAAATCATCTATTATGCACACATAATATGGAGAATTTTGGCACGCTTCCCAACCACATTACCACTACTGTAATTAATGGAAATAGCCGGCGCAGCGGTTCGGCAATAGCTAAAATTGAATTAATATAGGGAAAGGTCATTGCCGGGACACATTTCACGCAGATTGATATCGATATTCTGGGACAAATGTTATTTGAAATTTAACCGATCCCAAACCAAACTTTGTGTGAGGACGGCCGATGTAAGACTCCAATCCATAGTTCAAATAGGGCTTCCAAAGTGGCAGGAGATTGCCATAAATTAGATACTTACCGAACGCGTTGAACCCCTCCGTTTCATCAGTTACAGTCCCGGAATTTACTAGAAGATTTTCATTCAGACTGAAAGTGATAATAATCTACATATAATATACTTAGGTGCAGAAGCTAAATATTTAAATCTATGTTTTACCAATTGTAAGGCCAATTTTGTGGATCAATTTTAAATAAATTATTATTTCTTTTAGATAATTTTTACTTATTTTGCGACTCTTGGGTGGGTTGCGTTACCACTTCCTGAATTTCCTCAAAGAATTAAAACCTTTATATAATATATGTTGAGCCACTAAACTATTGACTAACGCCCTATCGGCATTGAGTTATTAAGGATTAAAAGTGAGGCCAGGAGGCAAATAAAATTAATGTCTTTTTTGGTCACTGTAATACAAAAATTCTTCCATACTCTAAAGCGCAACTAGCTTACTAGAACAATGTACGCCAGCAATAGAAAAATGGAAAGTGATAGAGAGGGAAATTTTCTATTCTATAATTTCTACGAAGTTTTTCTAAATTCCATAAATAGGTGCTTTCTGAAATCAGAAAACATGACAAAATGCGACGATTCAAAAAAAAATATGCACCTATTTTTCCTTGATCTTTCTGTTATGGTATAAATTTTGCCAAGAGTCCTTAATGCAACATATTGCGTCCATTATGTACCACTTTGTGTCCCTGAACAATTAACGATTCCTTTTCAATCGTAGATACTTAACAAACCTGATTAATAACAAGACTTTCTTTTCTATTATCAATAAAATAAATTAATAGTTAAGAAAGTATGTAATTGAAAAATGAATTAAAGTAATTGACGAATATCTCCGGAATCAAGAATAAAATAAACGATAGCTACGCGTATCGTGCTACTTCCATTTGTAGATTGCTTAAGATGTGCCAGCTGCCGGTTCAGATTAAGACAAATTAATGTGCCTGAATCACAAGACTTTTTGAAATCCACTTATTTGCTCAAAAAACTTTTAAGAGCATTTAACGTTATACATTTATCGTATTACTCTTGTTTAATCGTATTATCAAAGGAATCTTCTGTAACATAAATTTATTTTACATAATCAGCAAGATTTGTTTTAATAATTGCGAAAATTTAATACCTAATTTAAATTTCAGCACGAATAACGCAAAAATTTTACTACTGTAAATATTCCAAGGCATTTTTTAAATTCTTATTATTTAGTTACATTTGCATCAATTTTAATGGCTTTTCCATTTGGTTTTAAGCAAATTTCTTTCATACTTCTCTCATTTAGTATGAAATTAAACGTCACATACACACAATATTGGTCTATACCAAGGCGTGTAAATGAAAACAAAAGCAACACCTTAAGAAGTATGTTATCCAATGGCTACTTGAATTTATCTATAAATATTTTTTTAGATAAACAACGTATATAAAAAAATCGAAAAAAATCATTCATGAAATTGACTGTCCAGCAAGTAAGATTGAAATACGTGACATAGTCCTTAATCTTTTACTTAGGACCTGTTGATTAGGATGTTGTATATAAAAATGAAAAACCAATTTCTGCAAACAGTATTAAATATAGCATTTTGAACGTTTTTATCAGAGTTAAAAATGTATTAAATCTGGTTTACTTTTAGGGTCAGTTTCAAAGTAAATTTATTATAATTTCTTGAATTCTTTGATTGTGAATTTCAAACTTGAGTTACTGTGATAATTTAGAAATTTATTTATTTTAAAACGTTTAAATAACTGCTGTAGGTTCTTACTTTCTAGCAGCTTTAGTATACTTTTAATAGTGTTGGTAGAAACAATATTGTATATGCGCCTTAAAAGTGATTTTATTCTGTGCACGAAATAAAGCACTTTTATTATGTCGTAAATAGCTATTGAGTTCTATGTAGCATTTAACTTTTTCCGAAAACTTTTATTACAAATGTTATTCAGTGTTTTCGTGTCAAGTGCAGATAATGTCAGTATCAGTACCGTACAAAGCATCCAACTCCGCCATAATATCGCTGAATAAAATTAATAATATCTTCAAACTTTTAAAAAATAATATTTTAGTTTAGTTAGTTAGTTTAAACCTACATTAAGCTTCTAATGTAATATGTTTATGATTAAAGAATAGAGTTACATCAAACAGAACAAACATGAAACGCTATCAGTGTCGGTTTATTTTGTTTCGGTTTTTATTTCCCTTTATTCTATTTCAACATTAGCTGAGGCCCATGTGACCAAAACTCATTACCGCCGTATCAAATTATTGTTATAAAATACGTTCTCTCAAAGGTGATTTATGTCTAAAAGCATTAATGGTGCACCACTGAAACATTGTATTATATTACAGTATTATGAAAGTCGCAAACAAACCCCGGTCTTGTCTCTTGTGCAGCATACTACAGAAATTGTACAGTGAGAAGACCTATAAACATACCATTTTCATCAATATGAGTACTATAATAATACTGCAGATTTTTAAATGTAATTTTAGATTCGAAGAAAAGACACTTTATATGTACAAGGTGCCTGGGAAATCATGGGATATATTTTAATAAAAGATTTTTTACTTAATTACAAATAATAATTTTCTTGCCATAATATGCGTATACTAGTACGATTTGTATATCGGTTTAACACGTAAGTACATCATTAACAAATGACTACCTTAATGAAAACGAATAATTTAAAAATTACTCAGGTGTGCATAACTAGATTCAAGAACATTAACAACACTTGGCAAAAAGAACTACACTACATTAAAAACCAATGTAAATTTAAAAGCAAAAACTGCTTGACATAAATATGCCTACATGTACAAGAATTGCACCAGCGCACAAACTGAATATAGCGTTAAGTGTGTGTTTTTCTGGTACAATTCATATGTAGATATTTGCCGTATAATATAAATGAGAATTTACGAGGCTTAAAGCCTTTTACGAAACACATGTTATTTAAAATTATGAGAAATAAATTTGCTGAGAATGGTAAATAATAATTCGGCTATTTTACTGCCTAGAGCGTATTCACAGACGTGTTCTATATCTAAGGTAAAATTCAGTAATCGTATCCCCCCCTCAAGAAAAGTTTTTGTCAAATGATATAAACAAAATCCGATTAATTTCAATGTTGATAGAAATTTTAATTTTTATCACATCCGAAATATCACAAGATTTGCGTTCTACTTCGTCATTTCCAATGTCTCCTCCGGTTGCATCTTTGCGAAGGACTGTGATTTTTTTTAAAAGTGCAGCAGGATGAACCTTATTGAAAAAATGACGTCGTCAGTATTTTTTTTTTTTTAAATAGGAGACCCAACAAATTTTTCAATATTTGGTTAAAGAAAAATCATTGCGAATCCAACCAGACACCATCTGGTATATTTATACAAAAAAATTCACATAACAATGAAACTATTACAAAAAAGTTCAAAGTTGCGTTTATTTATTGCCTCGCAATGACCAACATATTTTTGTCACGTTCAATATAAACTCATATTTTGCGTTATTTTAAACGCCTCCATCCTCAATGATTTAAAAAATTCAAATATATTTAAATTTATACGTGTATAACTGTTTTACATATGGAGATAGCGTTGTTCGTTACTTCTTTTTTAAAGCAGGCCCTTGATACTAAATTTAATAGAAAGAATCATTTAACTTTCGAATATTTCATATTATTATCTTTTTTAATTTACTTTTTATATTGTAGATATATACAATAGGCGAAAGTCTAAAATTTGCTAGTATAATTTGTATTTTTCACAGTTTCTTTTAGATTTTATTGTAACTCCGGTAAACTGGCAAACGGTACCTCACGTATTAAAGTGTATTCAAACTTGTTAATCTATCTCATTTAAATTATATCCCCTTTAAACTAATCTGAGTTGTGCTCTATATTATTGCAGTTGCACGGTTTTAACTAAAACTACTAACAATAAATCATTCAGATATAAACTTTGCTATTATTATGTGAGATTTGCATTGTAAACAACTGAAATTAATTCTGAAAAGTTAGAAAAGCGTGCATATCTCTTGACGATAACGTTTTGGTTGGAATCAAAAACAAGTTGCATTCGTGTGTGCACTGTTCTTGTGCAAATACAAAGGGTTAAATAAAATATGCGATTTTCATTGCGACACAATATAAAACATATAGATGTGAAAGTGCCGTTGTTAATTTCAGTTAATTTCATCCTTAAAAATTTCATCATACAGAAGAAGAATTCATAGTAATTGCGGAACAATATATTTTCATAAAATTATTATTATTTAAAACCAGAAATGCAAAAAATAAAAGAAATACGTGACATATTTAAAATAGCAATAAATACTATTCGCTCTCCTTATTTCTAATTTCCAGAAACTACCTACGTCGACCAAGGAACAAATATTATCCTTGAACCGATTTCTGGCTATTGGACTTCATTAGAACAAAGCAGATAAAGGCACTTTGACTTACCTAAGGTACAGGGTTATCACGCGAAAATTTCCACCCCAATTTTGTGGGTTGTATCTAAGGTTACAAATTTTTTTTATATATAGTTCGTATGAGTTTTTATGACGATTCTAACTATGAAAAAAGAAAAGCAATTGAATGCCAATTTAAAAAGTTATGAACCTAACTTACATATTTTTAAACGGAACACTATATATTATTGAATTTTTTGAAAGATCTATTCATTCTGATTCTAAATATTGTAACGAAGTGATTTTTTCTGTCAATAGATATATTTAACAAATCTTGTAAATAATTATAGCATTTATTTTAGTTTCTAACGAAAATCAAATCCTTGATATTACCCGCTTCTAGATTAATTGCTTACTGTATAATTGCCGATTAATAAACAATTTTGTAAGTTATATGAAAATTTCCGAGTTATTATTGCTGGTAATTATTTCTAATTAACCCGTTTGGGAAATTTTCCAGTCCGATTGACAAGACAAACATCTTTCGACCCTCTGGATAAAAAACCGTATCTCCACTGTCAGCTACCCCGCTAGCGTTCTCACCCCGGTGAGCCAAAAAGTGCTGTTCCGTGCATTTTAAAATAAGGAACTGGTGACCGAGAATCCGTAATACCAATTATTACAAAGCTGGATGTTACTGTGTGCAGACGGTAAGTTGCAGACAGACCAGCAGGGTAACTAAAGCCATCACAATATATATAATTTTAATAGTAATAATAATAATAATTTTATTTAACCCAAATTTACAGTACTGTTTTTTTAAATTGAATAATTATAGATTAATTGCACCTGATTTCACAAGAAATCGTTCTGTGCATTAGTAATTTCCTAAAATATTATGCATAAAACATGGGTCTTAACAGTTCGTAAATAAACAAATAAATGGTAGTTATTTTAATATAAGTTTTTAATTAAGGTCTTTGTCATTAACATATTAATTTTTATGTAAATATTTGATCAAATAAGTTTAATTTCTGCATTATAAATATTGATATCTTTTTGCAGAACAAGTTGTAATTATTATATATATAGTCTTTATATTCTCAGGAATAATATTATAAATATAGTTTAATACATTTATTTTTGACAATTTTTTAAAAATGTACTATTTTTTAAGAAAATAAATGCAGTATCTTAAATTAATATAGCCTGGACACATAGATTTAAGAATGACCAATGACCATGGTAAAAAACAAAAGCTCACGTACTTATTTATATGATATTTGTTATTGCTCTTGTCATTAAATGTGAATTCAAAAATATACAGGGCGTTCCATTTAAAAAAAAAATGCAAGTTAGGTTCATAAATTTTCAAATTGGCATTTAATTGTTTTTATTTTTTCATAATTAGAATCGTCATAAAGATTCACTAGAATTATATATACAAAAATTTTGTTGTAACTTTAGAAACAATCCACAAATTTGGGGTGGGAACTTTCGCATGATAACCCTGTACATTAGAATATATAAATCAGTGACTTAAGTGGGTGTATCTGCAGGCAGCATATTGATAATACAAAATTAAATAGAGACCTGGACTTGGTAAATAGCAAAAAAGAAAAAGCAAAAATAGACTAATATTTAAAATAATATAAAATATTATTTACAATTAGCCCATAAATGGAACAACATATCTGCTGCCAAAAGTAGTCATATACATAACAAAACAAACTTGTGTCAGAAAGTCAGTACTTAAATAAATAAGTTCATGTCGGACAGGATACAATACCACTTATCGACTAGTTTCTGGCTATTGATCTTCACCAGCACGAAGCAGGTAATGTCAAACCCACAACATCCTAAGTTCAAAATAATCAAAATTTTGCAAGCTAATTTGATAAAAGGAATCAGCCAGTCAGTCAGTAAATTATATGTACGTCTGCTTTGCTCTCTACCATATTCCTTTTAATGCCCTCTTAGAAAATTGTCTAAAAACGGAATTGGAAGAAAATCTTGCAAGATAGATATCTAAATGAGGTGTAATTAAACGAAACGCTTTGTCGTCTTTATTCTTCAAACAGTTATCCTCTAGGACAATTGCCACCATCATGTATTTCAATTCTTCTGGGACAAATTCCGTAATCACTTTGTCGGGAGATCAAACAGATAAAAATTTACAATTAAGATACGACAGTTGAGTGTTGGCTTCTTTAGTGCTCGACCAACATCGGTGACCTTCGATGGTCTTGAATATATGGAAACATTATAAGGAGCAAAATCCTCTATTTGATTTCCTTAATGTGTTTCTATAATTTTTTGTTTTAGTGTTAAGAAGAATTTTTTGGATAGGGCGAACAAAGCGCTAGAGTAAAAATTGGCAGTAAAAACTAAACATGAAAACACCTTGAAGTATGTCCGTATCTTCATCGAATTTGATGGTTCTAATATTTTAACGGTAATATAACAGGTCGGCCAGCACTAAGTACAAATAAAAAAATACTTTGAATGGCGCTATTAAAGAAAATTATCGGGAATCGACCTCACCTCATGCACTATTTTCATCTTGATGGACTAAATTTACGACTTGTAAGAAATCTTTGGACAGACGCGGTGGGAATGCGGAAATTTTAGATGTAGATTTTGCTTATCTTTCGAAAGGAATAATCGGCCTGTCTTTTTTCAGTATGGACGAGACCAGTATTGAAGAATTTTTAGACGAGTCCCCTTATACAATCCCTGCATATTGGATATTCAGGATGTCTCTCATTATAGATTCGTTTTAATGCATGACAATCAAGGTATTAGAGAATTAAAACACTTTTCAAATGACCCCCTTGTAACTTAATAAATTTTAATTCATAGGCCGCTGGCGTTTCCTTACAACTTTCGAATATTAATTTGACACCAAAAAATTTTGTCAATCAATATGAGTCAATCTCAGTGTTATTCCGATTCATTAAATCAATTCATTTAAAAGTTAAGAGAGAACTTTAGACGTTTATATATTATAAAAATAGAGATAAATACAAATATTTTAGAATCTGTGTTAAATACAAACACACCTACATAAAAAAATATGGTTCCGCCCGGGATTGAACCGGGGACCTTCTGCGTGTGAAGCAGACGTGATAACCGCTACACTACGAAACCAGATGACTAATTCTGCAAGCTTTGCGTTCTTGAGTACGAGAATTGTTTCCATTATTCTGGATCAACCTTTCTATAAAAAGTATATAACCCGATGGCTAAAATAACAACATTTGATTACTCGACTAATTATAACTAATGTTTCAACTTTGTGCAAATTAATTATTCTATAAAACTGAGTTTCTTTAACGATCTTATATCTATATTATTTAGATATATCCACCAAACGAATAACCAATCACAGGGTAAGAATATTACCGAGGTTATGTATTAACAAGAAGTACCAAAATCAAATGAATTATTTCTTTGCACTTATAGGTATACTTACTTTATTTTTCTCCTATTGTCTATTAATTTCTCCTTTTGTTAATAATTTAAGATAACACGATGTCTTTATTATTGTAAAGCTGTATAACCCTATAATTGGAAGCGCAAGCTTCTGTTGGGTAACCGAATTAAAATAAAATAAAACAATTACGAAAATATAAACAATAACACTCAGCATTAAATTTAGAAAATAAATTTCTTAAACGTTATCACAAAGCATACTTGAAATAAATCACTTGGTTTCTTTTTATAAGACGCATATTTCAATAGGAAGCTTTACCGTTTTTCAAACGCATCAATTTGAAATCTAATCTAATGCATAAATACGCAGATACGCAGACAGATAAATTAATTTGTTATGATTTATATACATACTTTTCTTTTATTATTTTTGTATTATATGTGTGCACATTATATTCGAAACAGAAATGACCTATTTTTAGTAAGGCAGATTGTATAAAGAGCACCTCGAATATCGCTGATTGTAAAGCAAACTTGCTAGAAGATAGAGCATGTGCCTGCGACATCCCAAATTTGCAGATTAACTGGTGGTAACTTAAATTATTGGTAACGTTGCTGATTAAGTGTCCCCACAATAATTCGCCTACTCGGCGAAATTAGTCTCTGTAAATTATAAGTGGGTGAAACAGCCTAATAAACGGAATTTCCGCATTAAGCAGAAACAATTGGTAGTTTATAAATTGTCAACTTGCAGATTACTACATTTGTAAAGGCTAGAAACAATTACGGATTACATTGGTGTTACTTTGTCACATTTTGAGACTTGATCTCGTGTAGGTTAATTATAAGTTTTCGTTAGTGGGGTTATTTAAAATCACATGTCTACAATACTCAAATTAACGACATTGACCAGATGAAAGAAAAAAAATCGAGTAAGAGTTTACGATGCTCCAGAATGATGCATGAATTTTACAGGGAATAATATCTTAAAACAAATAGTTCGATTGTGGGAAAATGACGACCATTTCAAACAATTTTCATAAAAGTAAAAGATTAATAGTAATTTTTTAATTCAATATTTATTATAGTTTATGTTCAATATTTCAAAGTACATGATAATATATTAATGAAATATTTTCTAAAGGATTTTTTAAAATGATGTGAAAAATAAAAAACTTGGGGCTTGGGGATGAAGTACTGATGGCCACCCCTAAAATACCCCTTAAACAAAAGAGGAAGTTTAAGTGATATTATGTAAATTAATGTCCATGTGCCATATATCTAAGTTTAAAATATCAATTTGATATTCGAAAGCATTCGAAAGATGTTGAAGAAACTGATATTTATTATTTATCGCCCTCGTTTAAAGGGGTGTATCTCCCTCATTATCCATTTTCAAAAAAATGTATATAAAGCAGTATCATTATTTTTGGATGTACTATGGTTATCGGGAGACTTTGAATCAACTGTATTATAGTAAATGAAAAAAAATCATTTGTCACGATTTGTGTTAAATGGCCGATGTACCCTCCAAACCATTTTTCGCTAATATTGACGAAATTTATAAAAATATAATAACAATTTTAAATTGTTAACGTTTGTAGTCATAGAGAATATAGAAACAATAATTGCAAAATGAAAATATTGTGGATAAACGAAAATAGATTGTGCTCGGCGCCTTCGCCACAATTAATAATAATACTAAAATTTTCACATTAAACGATTCTCTCCATATCCACGATATTAGTTGTTTTACTTCACAATAGAATTACATTTACACATTCACAAACATATCCTTATACCGGTTGATTTTTTTAAATTTTAAAACGAAACGGACCCTGCCGGGAATCAAACCCGGAACTCCTGGCTTCACGTTAAGTTTACATAACTATTTTCAACCAACATTAGCTTATAAATAGTTTTTTCATCACATCGCGTTAAATTATGCTTAACTAATTCTCTAAATGATTTTTTCAAGGTATACCTACAAGTTCAGAAATATCTCATCTGGAAAAAATTATGAAAACTGTTTTTCTTTATAATCCAGTTTCATTAAGATGTTGAAATTTTCTGTTTTATTAAGAACTTAGACTAAAAATGTATCTACACTATCTCGTACCCCTGAAAAATACTTATTTTATTTATTTACATTTCTTTTTCTAAAATTAATATTAATCGCAGTATCTTGAGTCGCTCACTTAAAATAGGCAGCATTATCGTTTACACAGTATTAACTACATTGAGAAATCACTTATAATTAATATACAATTATTTTGTAAGAGTAGTTAGAATAGAGGAAGAATTTAGGGGAACTTAAATGCCTTAATTATTTAATTATATTTGATGGGTATCGATTGTATTAATTATTAGACAAGCTAAAATAGTTATTGTGAGTAAAATTTCATATTTCTTTTCCATATCAATAAATTTCCCAACCTTTGTCTAAACATTGTTATAATAATTATTTATTTATTTACGTAAAAAAAACTTTTTCTCATCGCCATCATAAAGAGAATATTTTCAAATAACTTCTGAATAAACTTGAACAGAACTATATATTTTAAATTTTTCGTTCAACGGTATATAAAAATGCATGTGATATATGAGTTTTTTTCCTGATATTCCATACCTATATTTAATTATTTCCTATAATTAATCTGCAAATATTGAGGTTGCACAGTTGGGAAATGATAAGAAACTTCAATAACCTATTCAAAGCGCGCGGTCTCTGGATTTGAAACACTGTTTGGGAAAAGCAATTTTTGGTTACCACATAAACCGTTGTCAAGGGATCGATATACATGATTTACAAGGTAAAGAGCTTCTCACTTTGCAGAGTGGTTTTACTAAAACACATAGGGCCATTACTTATAAAAATATTATAGGAAAATCTTTCATTTTACACTTTTCAAATTTTTGATAAATGTTCATTATACAAACAGTGCTCAGTGAGATCCGTATCAGAAGAAACAAATTTGTTGTCTACTATCTAGATCATTATCCTTGCGAATGAATAAACAGAATATATAATTTATTTATTCATCTCTTTTATTTTGAATGAACCTTTGAACTCGAATATTATGTAAAATTAGAACACCTGTATTTTTAATTTAAGTTAATAATGCATGTATTTTATTTAAAAAACTTCATACATATTTATTTAATCTATTTACATCAGCCGGTAATTAATATTTTGATAATCAAATTCAAATACCTAAGTACATGTAATTTTCGAAAAAAAAATTAATTTCCGGAGGGATGTGTGATATTAGAATTTTAAGACTTAATCTAGAAGGGTAGAAAACGCAATATAAAATGTACCTACTAGTATCCCTAAGAAGCACTATGTATCAACAAGGATATAAATTCTCTAGTCGAGAGTAAAAAATCACCGTTGTCATAATACTCGTACAGCATTTATCTACCTAATAGTAATGTATGACCCCAATAACTCCCGTGTAAATAAACTTGAGCGGCTACAGTTAACAAACAATAATTACTCCTGTCAAAGGTGGAATTAATTGAATACATCATTACGGATGTTTAATTAAATTTTGCCCAGTAATTACCTACCGCCCTACAAAGAGATACATTTGCTGTAGCCATATTTGCTGTGTTGATAATTAATATCACATTGTACAGAGACATCATTTGGTTATGAACAGATCATGAGAAATTAGACTCTAGTTTCCATTTGTGTTATTTTAAAGAGATTTACTCAACTGATAAATTTACCAAAAGTAGAAAGGTTAACCTTTCTTTTTCGTTGCAATGTTTTTGTTTCATCTGCATACATAAAGTAAAATATCGAGTCGTTTTGAGTCAATAATGTTGGATATTTTACAAATCAATATCTTGCAAGGTCCTTGTTGTAGTGACAATATACTATGTGACACAAATAGGAAAAGAAAAAAAAATGATCCTCTTAAAACAAATTCGTTTCCAGATTTATGTTCCAAGACCACCCATGTCCTATTACAGCTTAAATTAAATATTTGAACGAACTAAATGTGTGTTAAAATACTAAGTAAGTCCTATGAATCAGAGCGGAATGATCGATACAAAAAGATACTAGTGAAAAAATATTAAGTTTCAAGAAAGTTATCAGAAGTTTTCTTCGTTGCGTTGTTTATTTTTTAACTGAATATGAAAAGGCCAGGCAATTCCACTACTTTAGGGTATTTGAAGTGAGCTGGAATCAGTCTCTACTCGTGAAATAAATTCACGTCATTATTCCTTCATAGAAAGAAGTACGGTAAAAAAAGTTATAAGAAGACAATTAGGGGTCAAGACTCTTGGCGTGTCTTAATGATTTTATTGTTCAATAATTCAAACAAGGAAAAGTATCAAATTATTGAAATAAAGACTTTATTATTGTCCCCAACTCTTCATGCGGTATTCTCTTTCACCAAAGGTTTATGTAATACCATTGGTATAACATTGGGTGCTTCTGTAAGCCATGGGATAACATTTCCAATAAGACTACAGATGAATTCTTTGTACCTCACCTATTGGGTAAAGACTGTCTACTGTTCCTCACAAACCTGAATATTTAATTTTTTTTCACGACGACAGTGAAATGTTCTACGTCAGCTCTCAAATAGTATTATAGGACTCATCAATAAAACATTGTCTGATTCCACTTGTTTGTATCATTCTTTTATAAATTTCCCTTTCTTCCTCTAAAGCTAATGTTGTTTCATGACGTAGTGCTTGAAAGTTGCTCGGAAAGTTGTTCATCCATGATTACTATAAATATTAGTAATGAAACATTTTCTCAACGATTCAAAATGAGCATCTTAAACTAAGTTAGAATAATAGGATGCTCAGTAAAATTGCAAGACTTCGTTTTTTTTTTAATTATTCTGTACCTGCATTTGTACCGTATTGTTCTGTTACACACTATGTAGACTTAACCAAAAACATGAAATTTTTAAAATGAATTTTACATCGATATTGAATATAATCCTGTAGGCATGTGATACAGAAATATAAGGAATGTCTAAAATTCGATATAAAATGGTTGGAAACTTCAGACTAATATGTTAAAGTAATGTAAAATGCAGACATAAAAAGTAACGACCAAAAATTTTTACAGGAATTTGTGTAATGGCTAAGAGGGCTGCTACAGCGGCCACATATTTGATCGCCAATAAATAACAGTGGAATTCTACGAGTGCAATTCTGAAACAATTACCATATACGAAAGCATATCCATAACTAGCCAGGGAAAAAATGAATGTTCTACAATTTTGGAAATATTTTAACAAATTAGTTTCTTTGAGAATGAATGGAATGTCAGTAACTAACTTTCCAATAAATTTATTGGGCCATATATATTAATATAATATTTTCAAAGAATTAACACAGTGGCTCCTGCTATCATGATGAAAATTTTAATACATACAGATAGATAGATAGATAGATAGATCAATACAATAAAAACTATAACCTCAAATACTAATGATTAATGCCTTTAAATCGAAATTTAATGTATTCTAACAAGTCCCAGGTTTATTAAATTATTAATCGAATACCAATAAATTAACTTTTTTGAAGTTTGCTAATAATTTGGCAACAATCTAAAATAATCATGACATTAATAAACTTTTCTGGGCTATAGTCACGTTCTTCAACAAGTTATTTCGAACTTCGACTGAATTGCTGCAAGTTTTAATTACTCATTTCGAAAGATTTCATTCACCGATTTTCTTTGAAATATACTTGATGTTACATTTAATACTTCTAAAAATAAACCACATTCAAAAATATCTCTAATTAAGAAAATATAATTGAGCATGTATCATTGATAGAAATTCACTTCAAACAGTCGTGAAAGCAATCTGCCACAGAACCCCGAATTCTTTTAATTAATACAATTTTTCATTAAGATCCCCTGTACATTCATTGGAATTAATTACAAATTTCACCCTTATAATAAAGCTCAATTTCCCTAGAAAAGTGTGAATAGCGACATTTCCACAAAATAAGCACCGCTTGGAAGTGTATGAGTCGACCCGGGAAATAAATAGTCTCCACAACATTCCTCAGAGTGAAATAAATGTGTGTACATGAAGAGACAACAAGAATGTTGATTATCTCACACTATTTATTTTCATTATAGTGCAATATTGCTGAGGTTAAAGAATGACCGTTTTCATAAAACTTTATTACTAAATGCCTAGTTAAAGAAGTCCCCATTAAACAGTACGTTTATTTTTTATTTAGTAATACTTTAATGTATAATGTTTTAATTAAATTAACATTATAAGTTTAAGGATTTCCATTGTTGACAAGGCTGTATCAATTCTTGGCTCAAGCAAAATATTTTATTTAATAAAATAGCATACTCGATTTCACAAATTCCTCAGTAATCTTATACTTGATAAAATTAGGTATCGAATTTATTGTTATTCATAGGGTATTATCTGTAAGACCGCAAAATCTCACTTTTATGACTCCGGTAGTAGATTAGAATTTCCTAACGTAAAAATACATGTCTACCGGATAAATGCGTTTCACTTCTATTTCCTCTACAAACTTTTTGAGATAAACATTTAATTTTAAAAATATTTAGTCAATCGTTAAAATACATATTTAATTATATATTTTATTTATCCAGTAAACAACGAAGTGTACTCGATCCAAGAACTCAGAAGGTTAGATGCTGAAGAAGATATTACTAAAATTGGTACAAAAACTACATCAATTAGTGAACCCACAACACCTAGGCCATTACACCACGAGTTTGAAGGCAACGTGGATCCTGGAGAATATTCAGACAAGGACGCAGAAAGCATTCAAGAACCTCAAATAAAAGAATCTCTAGAGCAAAAGAAAACTGAGAAAAGACCAAATACATCACCTGCAGATCCGAAAAAGGAAGAGAAGACGAAAATCATAAGAACCAACTCAAACAGCAGCACAACCAGTGAAAAATTTACTAGACCTAAAAGATTCCCAAAACTATAAATGTAAGCTAAAAACCAAAATAAAATACACTTCTTTTATAGTCATATTTTCATTTTATTAGTTTGTATTCAATAGAAAAAAAAACATGGATGGGTATGTAAAAGACTTTCAGGTGAAAACAATAAAAACATACTTAGCAGATGATATAGCACAATGTAAAAGCCTTATCTTAAATGAAAATTTGTTAGATTTTAAGCTCTTTCACTGCAATATAAGAAGTATAAATAAAAACTTAGATGAACTTAGTGTCCTATTAGAAAGTTTAAATCAAGATTTTCACTGCATTGTGGCTACAGAAACTTGGCAGTTACAAAACACTGAAATTTTTAAGCTTAAAGACTATCATCCACTGTTATATAATGAAGGATTGATAAACCAAAATGATGGTGCAGCTATATTTATCCATAATTCTCTAGACTTTCAGTATAAAATCGTAAAAATAGGCATTTTCAATTTTTTGCAAGTAATAATATTATACAAAAACAAAAAAATTATGTTAACTAGTATATACAGACCTCCGGCAACTTGCCCCAGAGGTTTTATTTTAGAACTTAATAATACTTACCTTAGAAATTGTTCAAATGAAAACGATGTGCATATATTTGTAGGTGATATTAATATTGATTTGCTCCGTAATGAAGAAATAACTGACGACTACCTAAATGTTTTGTATGAAAAAGGCTTTATTTCTGCAGTAAATAAGAGAACTAGAATTCAAAATAATACTGAAAGTTGCATTGACCACTTATTTATTAAAAGTAAAAATACATTTTATATTGACAAATGCATATCTATAGTACTAGAAACAGATATAACAGACCATTTCTCGATAGTAATGCAGCTATTATTCCCTGAAACAAAAGAAAGTAAAAACAGTTTAGCAAAAGAAAAACAATTTTTGAACAAAAAGTCATTAATACAACATTTAAAATTAGAAACCTGGGAGGACATTTATCTAGAGGAGAATGTAAACACAGCAACAGACCTATTTGTAAATAAATTAAAAACATATATAAAAGCAAATACTAAAATAATCAAAATAAGAAACATTAAAATTAAAAAATCTTCTTGGATTACAAACGGTCTGCTAAAGTCAATTGAAATGAAAAATGCATTATATAAAGTAATGAAAAAAATCCTGTTGAAGATAATATAAATAAATATAAGCAATATCGGAATAATTTAAATCTACTAATAAAGGTAACAAAATTAAATTATTACAAGCACAAAATTATTAACAGTAAGAATAATTCAAAAGATATCTGGACATGTGTTAAAGAGATGTGCTGTGATAAAACAAAAAATGAAATAATAGAAATAGAAACAGAGGGTAGAGAAAAAATAACAGATAGTAAGCTAATTTCAGAATGTTTTGCTGACTTCTTCACGAATATCGGTAAAAATTTAGCAGAACAGATTGTTAAATGTGAACATAATAGATCCGCTAGTAGGGAACCGCGTATTAGCAATAGCTTATTTCTACTACCCACCGATGAATTAGAAATTGCTAATAAAATAAAGCAGTTAAAAACAGGCAAAGCACCAGGTCACGATGAGATAACTAACGACATACTTAAAGAAATTGTAAATTGTATAGCAAGGCCCCTCACTTATATAATAAATAAATCATTTGAAACGGGAGTTTTCCCAAAAAATTTTAAAAAAACAGTAATCATTCCGATATATAAAAATGGGGGCAAGCTGAATATGAATAACTATAGACCGATATCTCTAATCTCCAGTCTGGCAAAGATTTATGAAAAGAATCTGAAAGATAGAATAAATAGTTTTTTAAATAAAAATACCATAATCTCCCCAAAACAGTTCGGATTTAGAGAGGGGAAGTCAACACAGGACGCCTTAGCATACCTGACAACTAACATTTATAAAGCCCTGGACACTAGTACGCCCGCCATGGCCATATTTATTGATCTAAAAAAGGCTTTTGATACAGTTGACCACACACAGCTGATAGAAGTCTTAGAAAATATTGGTTTTAGGGGTACTCCACATAAATTAATGAAAGACTACCTGAGTGAAAGAACACAAAATGTTAAAATTCAAAACTCCCTCAGCGACAGTAAAACCGTACAATATGGGGTACCCCAAGGTACAGTGCTAGGTCCAACATTGTTTAACATATACATAAACGACTTGTTTATACAAATTGTGGGAGGGGACGTAGTGAGTTTTGCAGATGACACCGCCATATTTTTCACAGATCAAAATTGGTGTGACTTAAAAAAGAAAGTAGAAAAAGGTTTGAAAAACTTAATACATTATTTTAATAATAAACTGCTGACGGTTAATTTCTCCAAAACTTACTACATACCATTCACGTCGTACGCTTCCAACTTACCAAACTATACTAAAATAGAGATACACAATTCATGTGCATGCCCAAATGTCTAACTCGAAGGTACATCTAGTCTTAAGTACTTAGGTGTGTACGTCGACAGTCACCTAAAATGGAATGTTCATATAAATCATGTAACCAAAAAATTACGATCGTTATTACACAAGTTTAGATATTTTAAAAGTGTGTTTAATATTAGGCACTTACGAATCCTGTACTACGCATTAGTAGAACCGCATCTACAGTATGGTATAGTTAGCCTGGGGGGGAGCAACTAATAATCATATGGACTGCCTAGAAAAGGTTCAAAAAATGTTACTAAGGACTATACACAATAAAAACCTTACTTACCCTACTGAGTGCTTGTTTAATGAAGTAGAGATGCTGGATATTAGGCAACTTTTTTGTCTCAATATCCTTACTAGAAAACATGCAAATAAAGCAGAACTGATCAGCATAGACCACATTTACCAAACACGACATAAAATGTATGCAACAAGGCTGCCAAAAACAGAAAAAACAATTACACAAAGGAGTTACTTCTATTTAAGCCCTAAATTATATAATATTATTCCGTCAGATTTAAAATCAATATATTCCGTCAAATTATTCAAAACTAGAATTAAAAGCTGGATTAAAAGTAAAAACCGACTCGAAATACATGAATTAATAGACATGAAAAACATCTATTACAATAATTAAAATTACCAAATTAAAAAAAAATAATAATAATAATGGAAAAAAAAAATTATAAATAAAACTAAATATATAAATAACATAATTAATTATAGCTACAACATTTAGTGTTCCTCAGCTATTTCTTTAATTTATATGTTACATGTGTATACAGTGTGTTCACTTTTGGACCGGGGCGGTTTGTGAGTGAATGGGAGATAGCAGTAGAGCGAGAGCGCTACACATGCGTGACTGCATGTCGATCTCAGTATGTTGGCGCTCTCGCTTTATTCTCTCCTATTCACTCGCAAAGTGCTTTGGTTGGAGAGTGAATATACTGTATATTTAGATGTAAATTCTAAATTTTTTCTATTTTATATAGATGTATATGTAATTATGTAGATTATTAAATGCATAAAAAACAGAAAGAGTAGTTGCAAAGTTGTTTTTAAATGTTCGTCACAAGCTCTGCTTTAAATCTTTTAAAGGCAACTTTGCTGCTCCACACTAGGGAAATTATAGCATTTTTTTTTTATTTTGTTTATTTCTTCTATTCTTTGTTATTGTTT
Organism: Rhagium mordax; assembly: GCA_963680705.1. Lineage (NCBI taxonomy): Eukaryota > Metazoa > Arthropoda > Insecta > Coleoptera > Cerambycidae > Rhagium > Rhagium mordax. Next base: position 16,588,079 of record OY796656.1, read on the forward strand.
TTGTTATTTGTGCCTACTACGCACAAGTCTGTTTGCGGACTTTAGACGTGGCCTCTTAATTTATTTACATTCATATTTAGATTATAATATTGTAAATGGAATTGTACTTTACTATTTGGTGTAAATAAATTATTATTATTATTATTATTATTATTATTAATAATATTAATAATATATTTTAATATATAGTGTTATAAAATTTAATTTTACCAAAATTTCCAAATTCTATTGTAAAATATCTGCGATAATTTTCATCTTTTAATTTCAGCATTGACAGCAATTTCAACATATCAATGGTATATTGGCAATAGGTATACGTAAAATGAATTCGCCTTATTCGATATTGAGAAATATATCGCCACATTTATTTCATGTCAAGGACTATACAACGAATTCAGGAAAAATTTTTAGGTACAGATTTCAAACAATACCTAATATATGAATGACAATAAAAGAACAAAATATATTGCGAATCGTTGCTTCCATTTTCATCTATTAAAAGCAAGAAATAAATACACTAGATATATTACGTAGAACCATATTTGACAAATATTTTTCATTCGGTTTCTCCATAAAATTGTTCTCTGCATGGCGCAAAATGTTTACGTCATGTTAACGTATCTTCTTGCATCCGGTGTGTTTATATATACATATTTTTCATGGTAAAATTCATTGTGATTTGAAAGAATTTTCGACGACCTACAATTGTTGATGTTTCAAATATTTGTCTGTATTTTTGTATTTTTCTACTTCAAAATTTGCCAAGCTTATTAAATCATTATCATCATTTTTGAGCACGCAATTGTTTTAATAAACAGGTAGAACACTAATATTGGGCCGATATTGATTTAATATTGTTAAAATATGTAAAAGAGACAATATTGGACCAATAAAAAATGTGAACATTTTGCTATATTGATCCAATAATGGTTAAACTTTATTGGGAGAGATTTAGAAACTATATTGTATAATATGTAATACAAATATAAACCAATTTTTAAAATTAAATATTGACCCAATATTTGATAAACAACTTGGGCTAATTAGCCCAAAGTAGTAAAACTATATTGGCAACATATTAAATTTAAATATTGCTAAATCCAAAATAGCCAATATTGAGCCAATAAAAAATGTGAACATTTCGCAATATCGATCAATAATGGTTAAACTTTATTGGGAGATATTTAAATTCTATATTATATAATATTTAATTCAAATATAAACCAATCTATAAAATTAAATATTGGACCTAACAGAATACAGAAAATGCAAATGTTTTCGTCAAAAATCCTTCAAATTCTTAATAAATAAGAATTCAAAACCAAACTGTGACATACTGGACAATAGGTATGTCCAGTCGAACGCTGAGTTACAAGTCACTCTAAGCTTGGTCGCATTTTGTATAATAATCACATTTTACCACAAAATGCTAAGACTGGGACTGACTGATTGCAGCAAACACCAGCTGAAAGAATTAATTCCAATAAGGATCCTGATGTCCCAAGGTATTTCTAGGTCTTATTTAGACCGCAAAATGCACAGATCGCCATCTACCGATGACTACTGCAATAAAATTAGTTGCATTTAGCTCCGGCGGCGAAAGGCAATAATGGATTATTGTATATATAAATAAACGAGATATTAATTTGAAATTTCTTATTCTCGAAGGTTATATAGTAACTGGTACACTTATTTTCGACAACTCTTTTGAAATGGTACGAATTACGACAATAATAAAAATACGAGTGCTAAGCACGAATTGTATTGGTTTTCAAAAATTGGACAGGAGATGAGTTAATAACATTTAAGTTATACAGTTATAGATAATAACAATGTGTTATTTAAAAAAGTAGTAATTAGGTGACAGATATTTGAAAAAAGCGACATTACAACGGTAGTGTACATTGATAAAAAAAAGTCTGAAATTACATAAAATATATCAATATGGGAAAAATCGAATTTTAATATGAAAAAATATTGTTTAAACCATATTGGTTGGAAGTAATTTCGTCAATATAGTGTCAATTTAAATTCTACTATATTTTAAAACCAATATTTATAGGCGAAAATCAATGTTGGTTGTATAAATGTATAATGTAGCTAAATATTGTTTTTCCAATATTGTAAATCTAATATTTATTTTTATGGATATATATTGGTTAAGCAATATAGCTTTCAAAGAACATTACTAATGTAGGTTAAATATGAATTTTTCAATATTGTAAATCTAATATTTATTTGTATGGATATATATTGGTTGAACAATATTGCCTACAAGGAATATTATTAATGTAAGTTAATATTGATTATACAATATTATAAAACCAGTATTTATTTTTATGGATATATATTGGTTAAGCAATATAGCTTCCAAGGAACATTACCAATGTAGGTTAAATATGGTTTTTTCAATATTGTAAATCTAATATTTATTTGTATGGATATATATTGGTTGAGCAATATTGCCTACAAAGAACATTACTAATGTAAGTTAATATTGATTTTCCAATATTATAAAACCAATATTTAATTTTAATGATTATATATAGGTTGAGCAATATAGCTTCCAAGGAACACTACCAATATAGGTTAAATATGGGTTTTCCAATATCGTAAGTCTAATATTTATTTGTATGGATGTATATTGGTTGAGCAATATAGCCTACAAAGAACATTACCGATGTAGGGTAAATATAGTTTTTTCAAGGTTGTAAATCTAATACTTATTTGTATGGATGTATGTTGGTCGAGCAATATAGCCTGCAAAGAACACTACCAATGTAGGGTAAACATGGTTTTTGTAATATTGTAAATTTAATATTTATTTGTGTGGATGTATATTGGTTGAGCAATATCGCCTACAAAGAACATTACCAACGTAGGTTAAATTTGGTTTTTCCAATATCATAAGTCTAATATTTATTTGTATGGATGTATATTGGTTGAGCAATATTGTAAAACTAATATTTATCGACGTTCATCAATATTGTTTTGATATATCTGGATTGAAAATAGTTAAAATAATGTAGTGCCAATATTGAATTACAAATATTTTAAAATCGATATTTGTTAATATCGATACAATATATTTTTTTCGATTTCAATGTATCTATATTGGCCCAATATAAAATCGAGGTTCAGCCAATATTATGTTATACCTGGGAAGTTCTATAATATAAGGAAGGATTAAATAGTATTTATCACAATTTTAATATTTGCCTCCATTTTTTGACATTTTTTATTTAAATTAATGGAAGTCAACATTTTGTGGCATCCCAGTTATTAAATTAGTGTAAAAGTATGTAAAAAATATATGTAGACGTTTTATTAATTTAATAAGTTTTGTGATCTGTGTAGTCAATTATTTGAAATAAAACGATACGAAATTTGTGCTTCGTGAGAATTTAGTTGCAAAAACATAGTTTTCATCTCGTGAAATATGACGTTCGAGAATGCATGGCTTTGCAAAGAATACATATATCTTCAGTTACAAATTCAGTATCTTAGAGCTGTGGCATGTTCCAACAATTTCTCTTTCTTTCCCCGAACAATCTTTCAAAAGGATAGGATAATGTAAAACGATTCCTTCGTCTTGAACGCGTACTATCAAATATTCATCACAAAATTCAAATAGCCTGTCTTGTACCCTCATAATAAGAATCTGTAACTATGGAAATCACTTGTCAATAGGAAATAGCAAACAAGAGTTTAACTCCGGATCTATCTTTTATCACAAGATTTTAATGGACCTCAATAAAAATAATAAATAATAAATAAATGTTGAAACATTACTCAAGCAATACTTATATACCATTTACCAATAATAAAAATGAAAATACAACAATACAAAAACAGTAAAATTCAAAACAGACGTTAGGTGTTTTCTTTATATATCAGCAATTTTCCAATTAAATATATCCAGACGACACTCGATATTATTATAATTTAAACCTATATGAAGGGAAGATGATGTCGATTCGAGAAGTAGAAAGTATATCTAAGTACAATATTTGTCCTCGTACTTAGCCTAGGAGTGTGATATTTAAGGAGTGAGGTAATAGAAGGACAGTTAATCTCATTATTAATAATTTTATATAAGAAAATAATGAAATATATAGGTATATTTATCATTTCAAATTTACTTAAAAAACTAATTTTAATTAAATCATTTAGATATATAATTAAAAAATCTCAGAACAGTACCTTGGGGAACATAATATTTTACAAACCTAATTTCACTGAATACGCAATAAATCTAACGTATTGCTGTCTATTTATAACATAATTACTATAATAACTTTGGAAGTAATGTATTTTGCTTAATTTTTTAAAAGAATCATTAATGATAAAAAATACTATTATTTATTCTATTCCCTAAATAATAAAAAAGAATAGTTACAATAATACAATATTCATTATATTCTTCGGAGTCAGCGGCGATTTCTGTTTCTTCTTGAAAGCTCATGGTTATCTAAAGCACGCTTTTCAGTGAATTTTCTGGTAAAATTTAGATTTATCAATAATATAAAACAATTTTTTAACTTATCTCATGAATTTATAGCATCTTATACGATAAATTTCAAAATTAGGATGGTTCAAAACATTATAAATAGTTCCATTACTTACGCTGAATGAAAAGATGTTTGTCTTCTCTCATTTCGTAAATAAATATACAAAGTAATTTATTTTACGAAGAATTTTTTTTTCGAAACAACAAGATATTATACGTTAATTTAAGTCCACAATTTTGAAATAAGTTTTTTGCATCAACGTTTGAATAATATAAATTAAAAATAACTGCTAAGTAAATAAAGTAAAAAGCTCTGTTTAAAATGACATATTATTTTTATTTAAATGAGTAAATATTACAGATTACATTTTCTTTCTAAGAGAACACAATTTCGCGAGCCGACGGCTGAGTGCACTGCTCGATCTGTCCCCTATTTTACCTTGTGCCTTGCTGTACTCGCAATGCTCTTTAGTTATTTCATTGAGAACGTTGTAGTTATGAAAAAATGCTTTGAACCTTTTTTTCGCTATATTTTCTCATTTTTCGTACATATTTATACGCAACATTATATTTTATTTACTGAAATATTAACTCAGATAACCAAAAAATACATAAATTATCTCATTATTTAGCGATTTTTTAGATAAAACCTGTACCCAACTTGCATATTTTAATCTTATTTTATGAATGAAATACTTCATATATCCACAAATATTTTTTAGATTAAATAGGTTAAAACCTATTATTTTTTAGATTAAAACTAATATAAAATGGACTGTAGTAAGTTATATGGTGGTTTGATTTCATGTTAAGAAGAACGTCACATGAAGTGTATGTGACGTTCTTCTTAACATGAAATCAAACCACCATATCGCTCCAATTAAAAGTTTATAAGTGTTTAACGTTGCATCAATAAATATGAATTTAAAAAATTAACTTAACTTTAATTTTATAATTTTATTTTTTCCTCATATCTGAGACCGGATAAATAAACTGAAACATTGGAAAATGTAAGTAATTTAATTAATGTCATCAAAAATGCAACGTTATGTTTACTAGAAAATCGGCAATTTATTCCTATAATCCAGTTTACTTAAATTTAAGACGTACAACAATTAAATTAATTCTCTAAACGCTTAGTAGTATAATAATAATTTATAACAACCTATTTGTCTATTTATCTGTTTGTTATCCTCGTTTTATATTAAGTACCTTTTACTAACAGTACTGCCATTACTGTATCTTGATTTGTTTACAGGCGATTATTTAAAATAGTTTTATGCTACTTAATATTCAACCAATATCAAACAAAGTTGAATACCAGAAAGCCAATTAAAAATTAAAAGTTCTTTTATATTTTTCATTGTTCATGACAACACGAGTTGAAGTGCAGAAATATTCAGTCTTTTGTATTTTAATCTACAAGCAACACAAAGTAAGTAGCTCATTATCCAAAAAATGTATGTATTACTTCTAAAAGGCGCTCTAAGTTGAATAAATAGAATAAAATTGAGATGAGGTAGATTGTAAAACTTCTCATATTCTCTCAAAATAGTTCGACATGATGTGAGTTTAGAAACACCAGCAATGATTTTTCTACATAAGGCCTCGAATGACTGTTTTTTTATTTTTTTTTTCTTATTATATTTATTAGATAGCTGGTGGTTTTTGGGGCCGCTGATTATGAATTTGGCATTAAGACTAAAATAAAATAAAAATTGGCGGATCCAAAACGGCGGATAAGGGTCAATTTATTTTATTGAGATTTTATTTCTTATACCGGGTGATTGTTACAATTACAAACCAAAACAAAACTCATTTATGTGAGTCACAGCCACATAATTCCATTTTTAAAAATTAAATAAAAATTAGTTTCTTCCAAAAAAAATCCAAAAAAGCACTATTATACGTAAAATATGTAAAAGAAACAGGATTTTGAAAATCATAAGATCTGGCCAATTCCGGTCAAACCAGACGTACCTTGAAATTCAAAATTATCCTAAAAAATATATAATATTGTCTAATTCACGTCCCTCAAATTTAAATTTTTTATCTGAAGTAGAAAAGAAATTACTGGTATTTCTACTTTTAGTTGTGACCCAGTATTGGGGCTTTCGGTTTTATTGTTTGTTTGAACCATTTTTCAGACACCGTATTCCATTTTTGATGAATTGTAGGATAAAATTTGAGATCAGCGACCCAAGAAACCCCTATACCGGGTGAAAACTAAAAAACTAAAGTGGGTACACCTGTAATATCTTTTCTACATCAGATAAAAATTTGAAATTTGAGGGACGTGAATTAAACAATATTCCACACTTTTTAGGATAATTTTGAATTTCAAAGTACTTCCGGTTTGATCGGAATTGACCAGAACTTTTGATTTTTAAGTGGAACAACCTGCTTCTTTTGACATTTTTTAGACCAGTCGATCATTTTACGTATAATAGTGTCCTTTTTAATTTTTTTTTGGAAATACCTAACTACTTTTTATTTCATTTTTAAAAATGGAATTAGGAGGCTGTGATTTACATTAATGGGTTCTGTTTTGGTCTGTAATTGTAGCTGAAATCCGGTAAAAGAAATAAAATACTAATAAATAAAATTTACCCTTTACCGCCATTTTGGATCCGCCATTTTTTATTTTAATTTAGTTAATGCCGAAATCGTCAGCGACCCCAAAAACCCCCATATATCTAATAAATATAATAAAAAAAGGAAATATTAGACATTCGACGCCATATATTATTTATAGACCGATTTTGAGGCCCTATTCGTAATCTGTGACCCCAAAATTAAATGTTATTAAATTTCAGGCAATTGCTTAAACAAATAAAAGAGTTATACATTTTTTAATGAAGATTGTATTAAAAACACTTATTTGTTAATAAGAATTGAAAAAATAAAAATCACTTTTCTATAAACTTTTTCCGATATTTCGAAGAAAAAAATATCAAAATCGGTTTTGAGTCAACGAAGTTAGAACTCTTTTTCTTTAGTAAATGGACTTTATAGTCCTTTTATAATTATTATCCAGGTTTCATAAATATCATTTAAAAATTAGAATATAGCTAAGTTTGTAGATCTGTTTTCTCTAAAACCATGTTGAACCTCATTTAGTATATTAGATCAAACAATGTTATTACATAAACCGTTTTGTATAATTTTGGGCAATGCAGTTAATCAGGAACCGGCCTGTAATTTTCAATAAGATGACTGTCCGCTTTGGAAAACTTTAGCCATGTTTATTATCGGGTAATATTCCATGATCAAAAGATGAATTTAGTATTGGATTGACAATATAATAATTTACAATAGCTTTCAAGATATTTGCACTTAGTTCATCTACAGCAGCAGAATTTAAACTCCTTGAACTCATGATTGTCTTGTAAATCGCCATTTCACCTACTGGACCTAAAAATATTATTGGGTATTATTCACTAATCTTAATCTGCTTACTAAATGTTTTGTCAAGTTGGTCGATTCATTGTTTGGGTGCATCCAAGAAATATGTATTAAATAAATCAGAATTTCCGTTATTTTAACTTTATTATTTTTATTTGTTATATTGTTATTTGTTACATACCATACTGCTTTTGTTTTGTCAGCTTCACAATAATACTCGCTGTTGTAATTTTCTTGCTCATTTTTTATTACCTTACGATAAATTTGCTCGTAACGGAGATAATAATCCTCGTAATAATCCTTATCACATTCAGCATTTGTATTTTTAGATTTCATAAAATATACAGATTTTTTTATGTCTTTGAGAAAATATTTATACTTTTTGTTATCCACGACTTTTTATTAACTTTCTTGGTGTACATTAATTATGTTTACAAGAAAATAAAGTTATATTATTTAATTTTTTTAACTGCTTTAATTTCATTGATTTCTTCACTAGCAAGCAAACTTTAATTTAGTTTTTGAAAGAAAACGGCCAATAAAGACTCTCTCAAAATAGTTAAATAGATACGATAGTCACAAAATAATACATGGAAATACTCTAAGCTGAATGCAAATGCCATATACTTTAGAGAACTTCTCTTGTATGTACCGAAGGATGACCAGTGTTCTGAACGATTATTAAGTGGAACAAGCCATTGTCACAAGCAATTCTGCTATGAAATCTTAATTATACATACAAATAATATCGGCGGAACAACTGTTCCCAATTTATTGACGTGGTGAAGTTCGTCTATTCATAGGAAAATCCAAAAACATAATCTGTTCTATCCTATAATAAAATGAACCACTTTCTACGCCTATTTATAAAACTGGCATAGAAAAAACAAACTTGAGTTGATAAACGGACGGCGTATCTATATTTTCCAATTTTTGCATGATTTTAAATTTTTTATTTTTAGATTGCCAATGAGCATATTATTTGAAATTTTTAATTACAGAAAAAGAGTGCAGATCCGTCAATACCTTAAAAGTTGTCAATAGAGAGCAACGATTTTTTGTCAAATTTAAAAATTCCATTAGCTTAAAGAAAATCAATTCCATTAAATTTTTTTAAATTGCATCCTTCTGAAGCTTGTGTGTACCTACTTAATATTTAAAATTATTCATTTTCCGGTTACATAAAAATAAAACCAGCTTTAAAACCTAACAAGCCTTATATCTGCAATATAATACTTTTAAAAATTATTCATCCAATATTATTTACATAATCTCTTTTGAAAGTCATCTGCAATGCCTACTTGCTGCTTTATATATTCTACAAGAAACCCAGGATACTTACTTCACGACTACGTGACATAAATGTAGGATATCAAAATACAATATCGCAGCTATACAAATTGCATAATGCATAATACATTACCGTGAAAACTCTTATAATGAAAAATTTGCGTATTTCAGTCTATTTATAAATCAGGTCAGTCACTGTTTGTTATAAGATTCACTATATTTAAAAAAGACAGTTCAACTTCCTCAGCCGGGAATCGAACCCGGAATTTTTTAATAAAGGTCAAGTGCGCCAGGCGGCCATTAGTGTTACTTACTTTTAAAACTACTGCTCAAAAGAAAATGAAACATTTCAATAAATTAAAATACAAGAGGTCTCAAGTTGTCAGTGCACCATTGCCAACTTCGTGATTTTCTGTAGTCAAATTTGGCTAGTTTACAGTTTTCTGCTGAATAGCACCGTGAAAATAAGAAAACAGTTAAATGTAGCATTTCTAATTTATTAACGAAAAGAACATATATATTTCTAAAGAATATAAATTATCTGCAAAGGTTGAATATACTATTATCCTAAAAGTGTTATGTGAAAAAGTCTTTAATTATTCGTCACATGAAAAGCAATTAACAAACATTGCATCAGAGCCTTTTGTGGAAAATTTAATATTTTTTCGAAATGTCAGAAAATATATTCTTACTTCTTCCAATAAAAATTTCACATTTCGCGAATAATAAAATTAGAAAATGCTTTTTTGTTTGCCCAAATTTGTATCTCCAAAAATAATGAAGGAGCAATGGTGCGAACAAAACTTGAGTATATTGTGAAATTACTGTTATAATTAATTCTAGTTTTTAGTGACATTTAATCTTATTTCAAATATATTGGTTTTAGTCCATAAAATGATGGAGAAGTTGATAAGAATCTATACATATCTGTGTGGGAATTGTGTAACATTTGAAGGTAAATATTTATTTATGTAATATGGCAAATTAAAATCATAATCGCTTCGTACAGTGTGATTCTCATAATACATATCATACCTATCTATTTCTGAAAAAACAATTTTTTTTTATAAAAGTTGGATTTTTGAAACAAAGAATGCACCAAGATAATTTACGAAACCTCTTTTCGTATATGAGTAAGGTGAAAAATTATACAGTTATTAAAGATATTAAAATTAAAATAAAAAAAAAATGTTACGTGGATATCTAGTCAATTCCTCTTTTAGTACTAAATGTATTAAAATTATATCTTAAGATATTGTCATAATTTCGAATATTTAAAATCGGTTAAATGGAATTTTAACGTCATGAATTACGCTTAAGGGTCTAAAGATGAATGAATGCATATTTTAGTAATACTTTGGCGGAATGATGGAAAATTATTTTTCAAAAATCGAAAATATACACGTTGCACAAAAATTATGGAATATCTAAAACAATAGGTCAATTTTATGTACTAATATTTTCGTTAATATTCAAGCAATTTCGGTACATTTTTATATGCGGATTAATAATTTCTTCTGCAAGTTAGTACCGCATATTCAGTTAAGCCACAAGCGTTGTTATACAGGGAAACTCAAAAAGTATTAAGACATGTAAAATCACTAACAATTTTAATTTCATTTGTAGCAATTAATTAGGGAGATATGAAAATATCTTTCATAAGTGTTACAATGACTGCCTTTTCTCCTGTACTCACTGTGCAAAATATTGATCAAACAATCAAATGTTAATTTGCAATTTCATTTTAAGGATGTCAAACCGGTGTCAAACTGTGATAAATACCCGCTATTAACTTTGTATTAGTTTAATTTATTTAACGTAATTATTCCAGTTTTTGTTACTGATTGTTTTTGCTGTTGAATAAAATTTTTCGGATACGAGTTACTGAAATTTTTCTCTAGCAGTGAGTACAGTAGAAAAGACCGCGTCATTGTAATACTTATAAAAGATATTTTCATAGCCTCCTAATATATAATTGATAGAGATGAAATTAAATTTTAATGAATTTAAATGGCCTAATACTTTTTGAGTTTTCCTGTATAACAACACTTGTGGCCTAACCGAATATGCCGTACTAACTTGCAGAAGAAATGAATAATCCGCATATACAAATTTTCGGAAATTATCGGATTAATGTGATGTGTAGAGTCCTTATATATTGACGAAAATAATGAACACAAAGTTCTATCTATTTTTTTACATATTCCATAATTTTTGTGCGAAGTGTATATTTTCCTTTATGTTTTTTTTGTTGTTTTTTTTGCTCATCATCCCGCATGCTGACAGTTTTTAAAAATACTATACCTAGTGAAAACCAAATTTCGAAATAATTTATAATTTCAGCGGTTTGCAATTCCTTATTAGTATGCCTTCGGAGCCCTCTTAAGTGAATGCTGAAGAAGCACGGTTTAAATACATCATGGCGAACTTTCACAAATTTTCCATGTATTAGAAATCCAATATACAAATGTATTCAACATATTTGGTATTGGTATTGGTAAATTGTGAGTGGGCTGTTGATCAGACCCTCCACTGCGACCGCTCGGTCTATTGTGGCTCACTCCAAATTATATTTCACCCAACAGGTTCAGTCTTTTAATAAAGCTGATAACCTTGTTGGGTGATATTTTGTCCAGGTCCTCCGGCAGAAGTTCCCCTTTGCCGAACATTGAGAACCGGATTCTAGCTGCAGCGGGGCATGCACATAAAATGTGCTCTGCCTTTTCATCATCCTCCAAACACAGACGGCATTCGGCGTTTTCCGCCAGTCCAATTCTGTGTAGGTGGTGATTTAGTCTGCAGTGCCCTGTGTACAGGCCAATTAGAGTCTTTAGGTTTAACCTGTTAAGCTCTAATAGTTTCTTACTTCTTGATTTCGAAGGGTACGGTATGAACGCCTTTGAATGGATCAATCCTGGTAAGTCTTGCCAGTGCTGGAGTGTTTTACTCTCAGCCCAGGCTGAGATTGCTGTCTTAGCAGTACTTGACGATATGCCGAGTACAGGTTCTGGTCCAATGAATTGTGATCCTGCACCTTTCCTGGCTAAGGAGTCAGCAATTTCATTGCCCTCCATTCCAGAATGTCCAGGTATCCAGACCAGAGTTATTTTGTTGCTTTTTCCCAGTTGGGTTAAGGCTTTCTGACAGTTCCATACCGTTTTAGAATTACACCGGTATGATTCAAGAGCCTTGAGAGCTGCTTGACTGTCTGAAAATATTTTTATTGATCTGCGCTTGGGATGCGATTGTTCAAGCCTCCGCAAGCACAGCTCAATGGCGTGAACTTCAGCCTGAAATATAGTTGCATAGATCCCCAGGCTTGTGGATATTCTAACTTCTGGGTTGCAACTATACACTCCGGCTCCAATTCCTTCAGGTGTTTTGGAGCCATCAGTAAACCAACAGCTGTCTGCCCTTAATAGGTCGATTTTATTTTCTTCCCATTCGTCTCTTCCAGGAAATAGGACGTTGAAGGGCAGTTCGGTGTTGGTCCTGGTAGGCATAACATCTGAGACCATTCCTAAGATGCTGTGACTTTCCACGTCATCCAGCAGCCCATTGTGTTCCATGATGTTAGCCTGCGGCATATTAATAACCGCTTGTTGAAGTCTGTATGTTGCCCACCTGGCTTCTCTCTCCAGATAAATGTGAAGAGGAAGTAAATCCAGGAGGATTTCCATAGCAGCTGACGGGGTGGTGCTGATTGCACCAGTTACCGCCAGGCACGCTTGTCTCTGTAACCCAGAGAGTTTGGTTTTGGCCGTCCGTTGTAGCCCCTTCGTCCACCAAACTATAGAGCCATAAGCTATCATAGGTCTTATGACTGTAACGTAAATCCAGTATATTTGTTGTTGGCCAATGCCCCAGGATTTTCCGCAAATTCTACGGCATGTCCACAAGGATAGCCTTGCCTTGTTGATCACCTTCTCCAGATGGGAGTTCCAGTTTAGTGTTTTGTCTAGTGTGATTCCTAGATATTTCACTTCCTCCGCAAATGGAATGATTTCACCTAATAGGGAAGGTGGTTCTAAGTTATCCATCTTCCGTTTTCTGGTGAATGGTACTATAGTTGTTTTGTGAGGGTTTACAGACATCTGTTCCCTCTCACACCAGCTATGTACCGTATCTAATATATTCTGAAGGGTGTTGGAGATCATCCCTTCACAATTTCCTCCTACCAGAATCACTAGGTCGTCTGCATATGCTTGAACCTCAACATCCCACAGAGTGAGAATAGCCAGTAGGTCATCCACGAGTAGTGACCACAGCAGGGGGGAGAGAACCCCACCTTGTGGACACCCTCTCGCGGCCCTAAACCTGACCGTTTCACCCTGAAGAGACGTTGTTATGGTTCTATTCTCTAGCATAGCCCGAATCCAGTCTGATATGGTCCGTTCGATTCCCCTTGCAGTTGTCGCTGTATATAGGGAATCGGGCAGTGCATTATTAAATGCTCCTTCTATGTCAAGGAAAATTGCCACCACAGTGTCCTTCCTTTGGAGGGACTGGGTGATTTTTCCGACTAGGTTATTAAGCGCTAGTTCTGTTGATTTGCCCGGCTGGTACGCATACTGATGTACATTAAGAGGTTGTGTGCTCAGGATGTTTCCTCTTATATGTCCATCCAGCACCTTTTCCAAGGCCTTCAACAGAAATGATGTCAGGCTGATTGGTCTAAGTGATTTGGGGTCTGGGTCTATCCGACCCATTTTAGGTATGTATACCACCCTGACCACCGACCAATTGGATGGGATGTAATTCCATACCAAGCTAGCTCTGAATAGTCTAATAAGGAGTGGTAGCAGTATCTCCAGTCCGTTTTGTAGCAGAGCTGGAAAAATGCCATCCTCTCCTGGCGATTTGAATGGTTGAAAGGTTTTGATGGCCCATTCAATCGCTGATACTGTGATAACCTTGTTAGCTACCAGCCAGTCGTTCTTACAAGGTCGTTTAAATCGTCCTATCGTAGCTGGCAGCTCCTGGTTATCCAGAGTCAAGCTCCCTGGAAAGTGATTTTGTGCTAGGAGTTCCAAGGTTTCCTTTCCGGACTCAGTGAAAGTACCACGTTTTATCGACCCGAGGTCCCTCACTGGTTCTCTAGAAATAATCTTGTGGATCCTAGTACTGCTAGGTAAATCAGTAATACTCTCGCAGAACTTCCTCCAAGATTCCCTTTTTGCCCTCCTAACTTCCTTATTATAGTCCGTTAATGCAGATCTATATTGTTCCCAGTTGCTTGAAACTTTAGCTCGATTAAAGAGGCGTCGAACTTCTTTTCTCATTTTATCTAATTTTTTGTTCCACCAAGATGCCCCTCTGTTATCTTTTTTTGATTTTAGTGGAGAGTTTTCATGATAGGCTGAGATAATTGCGTTTTGGATTTGTGCCGCCGCAATTTCTATTTCATCATGATTCCTGATAGTGGTGAGAGTGGATCGAAGATGTTCCTGGAGGGATTGTTTATACCCCTCCCAGTTTGTACTCTTTGGATCCCTGTAACTTACCACCGGCCTTGGGCCGACTTCTATGTTGAACAGAATATGTCTGTGATCTGAGCATGATGGCTCAGTAGATACCCGCCAACCGGTTATCTTGTTGCTCAGAAAGGCTGAGCTGATCGTTAAATCCAAAACCTCTCTCCTATTTTTGGTGACAAAGGTTGGTTCGGAGCCAATGTTATTCACACTTAGCCCCTCCCCTAATAAGTAATCAAATAATGACTCACCTCTCTGGTTGATGTTCGTGCTTCCCCACACCGTATGGTGGGAGTTTGCATCACATCCTATGACCAGATGGATGTTGTTCCTCTTGCTGTAGTCGATTAAAGCTCTTACTGCAGCTGGAGGAGGTTGATCTGCATCCCTATCTCCCGGGAAGTAAGCAGAACAGACAATAATGTCCATCTTGCTATTCCCCACCGGTATAGAGAGTTGGATGGCCACAACATCCCGGGTGCAGTAACCTGCAAGTACAAAATAGTCAATATTGTTCCTGATCAAAATACAGGCTCGGGGTTTTTCCCCTGATCCGTTAAATATTACTTTGCCAGGAATATTACCTAGGCCGGTTACTCGACCTGTATTTGCTGTCCAAGGTTCCTGGATGAGAACTAGGTCAATTCCTCCTTCCTTGAAATTTTTGCCAAGAATGTAGGTAGCAGCCCTGGCATGTTGTAGGTTCGCCTGTAGACACCTGATGTGAGTTGTCATCAGGTGGGGTGTTTTTGGAATTGAGAGGAGTTGTAGGACGGGTGAAGCTGAGGTGGGTTGGGTGGTGGGTTGGGTGGTGGGTTGGTTAGGTTTGTTTGGGAGGGGGAGGGGGACGGGGCGAATCTGGTTTGTCCTTCTCTTTCGAAGGTGGTTTTTTTCCACTCTTCTTAAGAGAAGGCTTGTTAGGGAAGGATTTTCCTTTCCCTTTTGTTTGCCGGGGCTGTTTGGCGCTTGTGGTCGGCAAGTTTGTCTTGCCTCCCTCTGTCGTCATTGCCGCTCCCGGCAGTTTTTCTTTTGTAGGGGGTTTTTCTCCCCTTACTTTTGGGCGGAATTGCACCTTCCCAAATCCAAAGAAGGGTCGATAATCCAGCTCCTTCAATGTTTCCATGGATAGTTCATCTATCGTGAACGTCCATGTTTGACCTAGCCCTGTTGCCTCTCGGTGTAGTATCTTCCACTCCCGAGTGCTAAGGCCATGGTTCATCTTCCGCAGTCTGGTGAGCACCTCCTCGGGTGACAGCCGATTGTCAGCATCATCATCCGGGATGTACGCCACACAGATATGCGGTTTTGGTAATTCGCTGCCCTGTACGAGTTTCAAGCGAGCTCCCTCCCAAGGTTGGAGGCACTCTGTCGCGCTCTCCATCCAAGAAACACTCGCCTGATCCGCACAGGTGACAAGAAGCCATCCAGGTCGATGCGCGCAGCCCAGGAACCTCACTTGAGGGCCTTCGTCTGGGATTTTCTCCACAGACTTCATTATTGCCCTCTGTATGGCTCCCAACTGCACGCTCGTCAGGGCAGTCTCAGGGTATTCAGGGTGGATAATTCCCACCCTGACTCCTCCTGTTACCGCCCTGAAGGATGGCCTCTTGCCTTCAGTTACACCTTCACGGGGCTTTTTCGCCTGCCGATCTGGTGTACTACCTTCTGAACGCATCCGCTTGCCCAAACTTGCCTGCCCAGAGGAGGTTTGTTGTTCTCGCTCTGGTGGCTGTTTAGTCTTGCGTTGCTCCAGCACCGTGTTCAAGGCGGTTTCATAAGAGATTCCGCTCTTGATAAGACGACTGAGGTGCTTTCTTGCAGCTCCTCCTAATCGTCTTCTTTTGAGGGTGAGGTTTTCCATGACTTTGGATGCCTCATCCTCTAGTTTGCCTTCTCCTCCAGACTCAGGGTTCGGGGACTTTAACAGCTCCCTTTCCTGATCCGATGAGATCGGGCATTCTTTTTGTGGAGTAGGATTAGCCCCAAGCTCCATTTTTTCTTCATTAAGAAGATCGGGGGTTTTACCCCCCCCGTTTGGGTTTTTATTTTCTTCCTCCATAGAGTTCCCACGAGAAGCTAGGGAAAGGGTGGTCAGCCACAGCAGAGCCCTGCATTACCGTGGTAAGGCATTTATACAACGGGGTGCGCCACGTGCCCCGAGGTTAGTCGCTAGTGATTGAGCTACCCCCAACCATGCATCTCTTCGGCGCGCACAATACCTTGAGATTGGGGAAGTTTTTATAGTGGTGCTTCATCCACGTGGTCTAGGCAGTTAAGCCAAAACCCCCGTGCCCCCCAGAGACACGTACCTCTGTCTGATAAGCCAGAACAGAGGGTCGTTGTGCCACTAAGCGGTCTACGGTGTGAGTCGCGAGCTGGTCCACGGCGTGGTTTTAGCCAGGCATGGGTTGTTATACCCATCCGGCACTATGACCAACGCTAACCCTACTCTATTAGAAGCCTGGCCATCCTCCTATCCGCCACCTGGAGACGCGCCTGATAGGTAACTCAACCCACAGGTATTCAACATAACTTACGCCTGAAAATTGCTAAACTTTACTAACAGATGTAGTAAAGATACTATCTGCTTGCTATTAGCAATGGCCATAAATCCAGCAGGTGGTTCAAATAGCAGCAATACAATTTTATTTTGAAGGTATTAGCGAACAAATGGGTTAATCATATCGCTCACATATACAATAAACAAGGTAGGTCCTAGAACCACACCTTGTGTTACTCTATAAATTTTGTAGCTATTTTTAAGATAAATGATTTTTGTATTTAATTTTTTGTGTTCTATAATGATAAGTAACTTAAGAATCTGAAGCACTGTAACTAAAAGATGATCATATACATTTTTGTTATCTTGAACCTTTTTGTTTATAAATTTCAATATTTCTTGGGTTTATAGGTTCGAAATAAAATATTATGTTTTAATACATAATTTATATTAAAACACTGGAGCAATAAATTTGTTAACGTTTCACTGACGATTATCAGCTTTTTCAAAACTAAAATAGAAACAAATACATGGTCATGTTATTATAATTAATTTTTTATAAAATTGAGAACATATGATTAAAACTGGGATAAAAAACACAAATAGATAAATAAAAAGAATGTGTACGTACCAAAGTTAAAGACTAGACTATCTTACTATAATAGAATTTGTTATTCTAAAACATATTGTTTATATATGTTCTGTCCATTTTTGGGTATTTATAATAATTATATCCATACGAGTAAGCTGTTTTTATTTTTATTATTTTCTATTGCTCACTTACAACGTATGATTAAGACTGAATTATATTACTGAAGTTCGCAAGTATCGTAGTGAAATATTTGAGATATGGTGTGTTCTGAAACAGTGACACGACATTATTTTCCGCGTTCCTAATGTTATATTTGGTAGTTTATATTATTAAGTTATAGTAAATTTGACTTAGATTTTGTATGTCAGTTCGGTCATTTACACTGTTTTTATCTTTTTGTATATAAAACATTTCTTTTACTATTCTTTTGTTATAATTTTTTTCCTTGGCTAGAATTTTAGTTTGTTGATAGTTAAACGTATGGTTTTGTTCTTGCATATGTTTAGTGAGAGCTGTTTGATTTTTATTGTATTTGTGGCCTTTTAATCTATTTTCTAAGTGTTGTGACGTCATTCCTACATAGTTACTATTACAATTATTGCAAGGTATTGAATATATTAGCTGTTAGCTGTTTTCATATGGGGAGTTATAGTTTTTAGGGGGGTAAAAAAAGTATTAAGGCAGTTATACGATTTGTGACAGACAGTTATGTCATATTTGGTACAAATATGTTTAATTTTTTCTGATAATTCGGCTACATAGGGCATTGATATATAGTTTGAATTTTTTGTTTTATTATTATTGTTATGGCTATGGTTATTGTACATTTTATGTGTGCGTTGTTTTATTATTCTGTTTGTTCAATTGTTAGGATAATTATTTCTTTTAGGATTTCTTTCACTTTAGTTAAAGCTTTTGGTCTACGCTTTGGGTCAGTTAGTTTAAGGGCTCTGTCTGTTAGTCCTATGACTACACTTTTTTTATAATTATTAGGATGGTGAGAATGGTAATTTAAGTATCTTCCACACCATGTGGGTTTCGTATACCACATGGTTTCAATTTTATTATTATTTTTAATTAATGTTAAATCTAAAAAGTTTATTTGATTGTTTTTTCAATTTCTAATGTAAATTTTAGTTTTGGGTGGAAATTGTTAAAAGTAGTAAGTAGTACATTAATGTCATCTTCTTTTACTGCAGTTAAACAGTCATCTACGAATCTTTAAAAAAATAGGATATCTATATTAAGTCCTTTTAGGACTTCTTCTTCTAAAAATTCCATCCATCCCAGTTTTAATCATATGTTCTCAATTTTATAAAAAATTAATTATAATAACATGACCATGTATTTGTTTCTATTTTAGTTTTGAAAAAGCTGATAATCGTCAGTGAAACGTTAACAAATTTATTGCTCCAGTGTTTTAATATAAATTATGTATTAAAACATAATATTTTATTTCGAACCTATAAACCCAAGAAATATTGAAATTTATAAACAAAAAGGTTCAAGAAAACAAAAATTTATATACTAATTGCAAAGGTGAAAATATTGCAAATAAATCGTCCATAAAATGTCCTTCTATGAAGAAATATCGGAAGCATATGGTCATGACACAGTCGTAAAGATGAAAATGTTATCGAAATATATTGAAACCTTAGTTCGACAAAAGAATCGAAGAATATTCTTGCTACGATGTAAACACACCAACACATTTCCAATTTTTCTAAATTTTAATACAGAACATATAATTGTATCAGGTACGTACCTAAGTAATAGATTAGACGAATTAAAAATCAAATTCAAAAGTCAAATTTTAAATTTAATTATCACAGATACTAATAAAAATATTTAAAAAATTGAAAAAGAAGTTGAAGAGATCAAAAAACAATTAATTGATAATATTTTGCCTGAAAATATCATGAATAAATTCCTAATGTTTGAAAATAACAAATCTGAAAAACTTTATATTAAAATAAAAAATAAGAATGTAAAAAAATTCAACTATCTTATAAGAAATAATACAAACATTAATGTTAACAACTCACATCAAAAATGGTTAGAAAACTTATCAGACACCTCCATTCCACAAGAAATACAAGAAGTCTTACAATATGGTCCAAAATTTTCCTTACCTGTTATTAATGAAAGAAAATTACCGGTAGATGAATATATTGCGTCAGTTGAAACAGCTATAAAAAATAAACCTATCAATGAAAAAAATTCAATTAGAACAGAAATTGTCAATGTTATTACTAATCATAAAAACAAAATTAAAAATAAACAACAAAATTCAAAATTAAATCACACTCAAAAACACCTATTAAAAAATATTAATAAAACAAAAGAATTCATAAAACAAAATCCACAAATAATGATATTAAAACCTGATAAAAGTAATAAAACCGTAATTATGAACACCACAGACTATGAGAACAAAATGAATGACTTACTAAATGACAATAATACATATAAAAACTAAACAAAGATCACACTAATATATACCAGACTAAAAATAATAATTTAGTAAAAAATTGGGAAAAGAAAGGTTACATAACAAACTTAGAATCAAAAAAATTAATCATACATAATTCACAACCCCCTAAAATTTATGGATTACCAAAAATCCATAAACAAAACATACCCATGCGTCCAATAGTCTCCAGTGTACAGTCCCCATTTTATAATTTATCAAATTACCTATCAGATATCATATCAAATATTACTGGTAAAAATAATTATTACATTAAAGACTCGTTTGAGTTTAAACAATTTATTAAATCAGTAAATATTCCAAATAATTTTAAATTAATATCTCTGGATATCGTTTATTTATATACAAACATCCCTAATGAACTAAACTACGCGCCAGATGAAGTGGGACAGCCAAAAAATGTCCTAATTTTGACTAGCTATAACTTTGAAATTTTTTTGCCGATATTAGATTTTTAGCCAAAGGTGAAAAGCGTCGTCCTTGGTCTATACGTCATTGGCGTCGGGTATTTTTCTTGCAATTCCTTCTCGTTGTACAGGGCGTGAATTTAGAGCCGTTTAACATTTCAAATTTTTAACCCATAATTTGGGAAATGTGAGGGGCCCTAGAATTTTTTTTTCGATGTTAGATGAATTGATGGGTCGATACCTCGGGACGTCTTTGATATGTTTTTGATACATTGCGTTGCTATAGAAATATCGCCATTTTATGAAATTTCGGTTTTCTTTAAAAATATGCTCTTGTTTAATTAAACAATAACAGACACCATCTAAACTGCAACAAAGGACAATTTCTAATGAAACTGATTAACACCAGCGGCGTGCAAAAAGGGGTTTAGGGGATTTAACCGCGAAAATTGGTTTTTATTGAAAAATTTTAACAGTTTCTTTAAACGTTACAGTTAAAAAGGTGCCATAACAGTAATTAGCGTGATTTTTTGACAAATTCAGAGGCGTGCAAAAGGGGGTTTAGTAAATTAAGAAATTAAAATTCCAGTTTCATTCTTTTTTCCATTCATTTAGAAGGTGCGTACATGTAATTCATTGGCGTACAAAAGAGAATCCATTATACAGGGTGATCCAAAAAGTTTGATATTTAGATATGGAAACATTTTTAATAATTTTATTAAACGTTGTTCTTTGTTCGCCCAGTGAAGAATAGTGGATATGTTTGACGAGCATTAATTAATCTGTGGCCGAGTAAGCGCCGCCTTCTGATAATACCTGTAAGCAGTAGTAGGTGTAGGTACCATTGTTAACTTCTTTATTTATCAAATCTTTTATCTTTTAACAAATATTCACCGGGCGAACAGAAGAAGATGGGCCGAAGAACACATGCATTGGCATCTTCGGTGGAAAGACTGTCTTTTCGTTGACGAGTGCCGTTTTAACCTCTACAATTCCGATGGCCGATTGTTAACTTGGCGGAGACGGAGAGAACGTTACTTAGAAGAAAATATGTGTCCCCAAGTTGCATTTGGCGGTGGTGGATTGACAGTGTGGGGTGGTATTCAACACAACGGAAAGACAGATCTTGTGGTATTTCGGGGCAATGTTAACGGCATAGTCGACCTGAATGAATGTCTGATTCCGGAAGTTTTACCGCATGCTCGAAATTATGGCGAAGATTTTGTTCTTGTGGACGATAATGCTCGGTCTCATCGTGCATTATTAATAAACAGGTATCTGCAAGAGCAAAATGTTAATCGTAATGAATTGCCTCCCAGATCTCCTGACATGAATCCCATTGAGCACGTCTGGAGTTGGATGAAGTTGAAGTTTTCCCGAAGGGAACGTCAGCCAGAAACTCTGGACGATCTCGAAGAGATAATTCTCGAGCTCTGGGAGTCAGTTCCTATAGAACTAATCAACAAATTAATTTTGAGCATGCCAAGTCGGTGTCAGGCAGTTATTCAGGCTAGAGGGGGGCCAACGCTTTACTAGAATTAATATTTTTGTTCTATGTTCATGTTTCCTTTTTAATTTGTTAAATAACGTTTTTATATTCATGTACGTAAACCTATGGGTTCTTTTTTGTACGCACCTTCAAAATAAATGAAAAAAAGAATGAAACTTGTATTTAAATTTTTTAATTTACTAAACCCCCTTTTGCACGCCTCTGAATTTGTCAAAAAATCACGCTAATTACTGTTATGGCACCTTTTTAACTGTAACGCTTAATAAAACTGTTGAAATTTTTCAATAAAAATCAATTTTTGCGGTTAAATCCCATAAACCCCTTTTTGCACGCCGCTGGTGTTAATCATTTTCATTAGAAATTATCCCTTGTTGCAGTTTATATGGTATCTGTTATTGTTTAATTAAACAAGGGCATATTTTTAAAGAAAATCGAAATTTTATAAAATGGCGATATTTCCATAGCAACGCAATGTATCAAAAACATATCAAAGACGTCCCGAGGTATAGGCTTAACAATTCATCTAACATCGAAAAAGAAATTCTAGGGCCCCTCACATTTCCCAAATTATTGGTCAAAAATTTGAAATATTTCACGGCTCTAAATTCACACCCTGTACAACGAGAAGGAATTGCAAGAAAAATACCCGACGCCAATGACACATAGACCAAGGATGACGCTTTCCATCTTTGGCTAAAAATCTAACATCGGCAAAAAAATGTCAAAGTTATTGCTAGTCAAAATTAGGCAATTTTTTGGCTGTCCCACTTCATTTGGCGCGTAGTTTAGTAACTTTAGTAATAACAAAAAATTGGGAAGAGTTAAAAAACTATACAGTATTACCATTAAATGAATTTCTTGAAGCAATCAAATTAACTTTATCAACTAATTACTTTCAATTTAAAAACGAATATTACCAACAAATAGAAGGTTGTGCAACGGGAAGTCCAATATCTTCCACTATAGTCCAGTTAGTAATGGAATTTTTAGAAGAAGAAGTCCTAAAAGGACTTAATATAGATATCCTATTTTTTAAAAGATACGTAGATGACTGATTAACTGCAGTAAAAGAAGATGACATTAATGTACTACTTACTACTTTTAACAATTTCCACCCAAAACTAAAATTTACATTAGAAATTGAAAAAAACAATCAAATAAACTTTTTAGATTTAACATTAATTAAAAATAATAATAAAATTGAAACCATGTGGTATACGAAACCCACATGGAGTGGAAGATACTTAAATTACCATTCTCACCATCCTAATAATTATAAAAAAAGTGTAGTCATAGGACTAACAGACAGAGCCCTTAAACTAACTGACCCAAAACGTAGACCAAAAGCTTTAACTAAAGTGAAAGAAATCCTAAAAGAAAATAATTATCCTAACAATTTAACAAACAGAATAATAAAACAACGCACACATAAAATGTACAATAACCATAGCCATAACAATAATAATAAAACAAAAAATTCAAACTATATATCAATGCCCTATGTAGCCGAATTATCAGAAAAAATTAAACATATTTGTACCAAATATGACATAACTGTCTGTCACTAATCGTATAACTGCCTTAATACTTTTTTTACCCCCCTAAAAACTATAACTCCCCATATGAAAACAGCTAACGTAATATATTCAATATCTTGCAATAATTGTAATAGTAACTATGACGTCACAACACTTAGAAAATAGATTAAAAGGCCACAAATACAATAAAAATCAAACAGCTCTCACTAAACATATGCAAGAATAAAACCATACGTTTAACTATCAACAAACTAAAATTCTAGCCAAGGAAAAAAATTATAACAAAAGAATAGTAAAAGAAATGTTTTATATACAAAAAGATAAAAACAGTGTAAATGACCGAACTGACATACAAAATCTAAGTCAAATTTACTATAACTTAATAATATAAACTACCAAATATAACATTAGGAACGCGGAAAATAATGTCGTGTCACTGTTTCAGAACACACCATATCTCAAATATTTCACTACGATACTTGCGAACTTCAGTAATATAATTCAGTCTTAATCATACGTTGTAAGTGAGCAATAGAAAATAATAAAAATAAAAACAGCTTACTCGTATGGATATAATTATTATAAATACCCAAAAATGGACAGAACATATATAAACAATATGTTTTAGAATAACAAATTCTATTATAGTAAGATAGTCTAGTCTTTAACTTTGGTACGTACACATTCTTTTTATTTATCTATTTGTGTTTTTTATCCCAGTTTTAATCATATGTTCTCAATTTTATAAAAAATTAATTATAATAACATGACCATGTATTTGTTTCTATTTTAGTTTTGAAAAAGCTGATAATCGTCAGTGAAACGTTAACAAATTTATTGCTCCAGTGTTTTAATATAAATTATGTATTAAAACATAATATTTTATTTCGAACCTATAAACCCAAGAAATATTGAAATTTATAAAAAATGATCTTTTAATATTTCCGTCGAAAATCTTCTTCTACACCTGTAGTATCCTTTAATGAATCTACAGTTTTTTTGAAATGCGGCACGTCTATTTTTTCGAATTTATAAAAAGATGTAGGTATGTTTTTCTACCTTAACCAGTAGGTACGTCACTATCATTTATATTTGTTACTATTTTTTTATTGCTTATTAAAAAATATTATATTTGTTAAATTCATGTGTGCATTTTACAAGTCCAAATATTCGAAGCGCTTGCGATAATAAAATCGACTTATCCTGGGTTGCTATTTTATAATAAAGTAGAAAAATAAAATTGAATTAGAACAAATATTTTATTTTGTATAATATGGATTATAATTCCAAATGAAAGATTGTTCAATACCTGTTTGATCCACCCATTAAGTTGATGGCTAATGTTAGAAGCTGACAGATATCTACCTTATACTATATTTATGAACTCTTTATGCAGGTAGTGTTGAGATATTGATTAAGTAAATCTGTATTTACGTACAGAGTATAATTTTAATATTCAAAACAATTGCGTTAATTTTGTATCATAAAGATTTACAGAGAATATTAATTAAGCTTATTTTGGCCTATAACCGACATTTATTTTAGGTGACACGATTCAACCAATGATGAACTGGGCCACAATTTTATGCCGGACCAAAATCCAAAGATATCTTTCCGTGTATATGCTATCTATACTTATTTTCTATTTGTTGCTATTTCTTGGATATATTATTTTTTTAGATCCAAAACTCGCCGATTTCATAAAATTTGTGCCCATGCATGTAGCAACAGTTCACGTAAGTTTTTATTACATATTTGAATTTTTATTTATCTTGTCACATTTAAATGAAACATAAATAAAGAGAACAGATAATTCGCAAAATCAGGATTTATATCTTAACACAGGGCCAATTTTTTTTTAATGTAAAATGGTTTTTAAAGACTAGCATTAATCAGGTTTTCCCGTTGAGATAAAAGAAATCGTATACCTTAAATACAATATTTTATTAATGTTAATAGAAATTACTGTTTCTAAAGGATTTTATTATTAACGTCAATATTATACCATCTCTGTGGGACCTGATTATAAGACTAATGATGGTGCTTACTTCGATGTGTTATAAAATAATATTATTTATATTATTGAACAAAAAACACAAATTTAAAAATAAATCATGTGTGGTAATTATTTTTTTGTTTTAGTTCATAGTCACATACTGTATTATCCTCTATAATACTAAAGTAATACTAGTAGATGGGCAAAAGATGTTTGAGGATAACCTTAGACCAGTTAGATCTGGCAGTAAAAAATTAATAAAGGAAATTATTAAGCAAAGCAGAACGAGTATGATTATTACATGTATTTATTTAATTACGTTAGCTGCAAATGTAATTTTATATTTTCCATGGTTTGGAGACGAAGATCAAATTCTTTTCGGTGTAATGATCATAAAGAGATTTTTAGGAAATTACATGATTTTAAAGATTATGTTTTGTTCATGCATCATCCATGTTAGCATATATGCTAATAGCCTACTATTCGTATCTATTTACTACGTTTTACAAATGATATTTCAGTTTGAGTTACTGAATGAAAACGTAGAAAAGTTGGTTAGTTCGGTCGATGAAAACGATGTAGAATTAATACATAACAAAAAATTTCAAGAACAAATTACTAGACAGCTAAGAGATTGTATTCAACACCATCTGTCGATTAAAAGGTTGCTTAAAAATACAATTTAGGATGCCTAATTGTTATAATCAATTTTTTAGGTTAAAAATTTTTATAAACGAAGCTTTCTATTGGCCTATGCTTTTACTGGCATTTACTGGAGTTGGATTGCAAATGAGTATGTTAATATTTTTATTTAGTGTAAGTATGCATAATTTATTACCTAAAAAATCAAGAAAATAAATTCAAAAAGGATAGAATGCATGACAAAGACTTGTCGATAAGGTTCTATGAAGTGAAGGACAGGGGAGTATTGAGGAACTTGTTCAAATGTTGCATAACAGCCTAGGGATCAGTTCCGTTCGTTGATAGAAGTCTATAGTCGAAATACGACAATTTCTGATGCGCATTTGTTAAATTCCTCGCAAGCAATTTTTTTCTACCAGATTTACTTAAACAAACTAATAATATAAAAACTAAAGAATCTAAAATATTGCTAGTTGTTACGGTAAAGGCACATGTCGCAAATTTTCAAACATCCCATATCTTCCAAAATGAAATGGATACACAGCAATTAAACAAATTTAATTTTACCTCCAAATCGATTTCCACATCCTCATGCGTTAAATGCATTTACATATATCTTTAATTTATCTTCCAAATTATAGACCTATGTAAGAATATTGACTGACGGAATTAAATTATTCAGACTGTTAACAGAAAGTTATTTCAATTACAAAATAGTACAAAGAGAACTCATTATTAAAGTAGGTATGCCATTTTAAATTATAATACACGTAAAATAGTGGATCGACTCTTCGTAAACGTTCCTTTATACACCACGCCCGTAATATACATTGTTGAACCTTTGACTGGTATAAATTCTATAATTTGGACGCATATTACTTAAAAGTATGGAATTTTTAGAAAATAAAGACGTTTCTCTGGAAATGAGTTTTTATATTTTTTGAAAGAAAAAACTAGAGGTACAGAATTTATTCCAATTAAATATTCCACATTTTATAAACCCTGTACTTAGTAATGAACTGAAAATCAAGATGTTTAAATTTTAACATATGAAAATTCTTACTATTTCACTTTTAGCATATCAGCTCTGCAAGCAATGGTAGGATAATTTTGACTTGGATAATAGCTAACACTAATCATTTACTAAGTGCAATGGCGGGACAATTTTTTGTCAATGAGGTAAATCATTTATAATTATTACAATCATATCATCCTTTAATAGGACTGCAATATTTAAATTGATTATTGGGAAATTTATAAAACAGCTTTTATTTTTAGTCCGAAAGACTCCATGTTCTAGCCCAGAGTTGTAAATGGTACAACTGGAATAAGGAAAATCGCAACTTGCTGCAAATGTTTTTAATAAATACTCAAGAGCCGCTTGTTCTAAACTTCTCAGAAATCATCACCTTGGACAATAAACTCATAATGAAGGTAACTGTTTGTAAAAATAATTGGATTAAAGTAACATTGCTCATTGCTCATTGCTCATCAGACACTAACTAATTGATATACAGATTGCGAAAGTTCCCATCTTGACATAGCCATACTCAAAATACATACGACGTGAAGTGCCGCTGCCTAGAAACAAGTGCTTTACTGCAACAAAATTAAGCGGCAAATTTAGGTCCTATGTCAAGATGAGGACTTTCGCATTCTGTATGTTCGAAATTAACGTTAAGAACTTGAGGTGTGCGTCGGTCTGTTTCATGCAAAAAACAGAAATCAAAGCTACAGTAAAGTTAAGGGACTTTCTCAAATAATATATTCACTGCAGGCCCATTTTAATTCACTACTATTGTTTTCGTATTATTAATACTATTATTTATTAAAATTTTCAATATGGGAAGTCTCCACACATAGTGTACGAATGTTAATATCGTAGGGGTAGGTGTAAGAGTTTTCAATAATTCATTATTAAGTGTTGTTTTGAATATTTGTATTTATTTGTAAATATTTAGCACATTGAACTGATTCCGCGGTTTGCATCATGTGAAACATTATTAAATATTATAATTAAAGAAAAAAATTATTCACTTTTTAAATGTTCAAACAGTATTTATTAATTTCTACACGTGTTTCGGCTTTCTAGGCCTTTCTCAAAAGTACATACAATACTAGTTGTTATATATGTTTTACATTCTTATGTACTACATCTGGAGGCTACAGAACTAATAGAGCATCTGATTCTTATTTATGAGGGTTAAAAAGTATTTTTCTTAGAATTTAAATTATTTTGTTCAAAATATCATGGCCAGTAAAAATTAGTTGTTCATTCGTTATATTTACGTTATTTTTTGTTGCCTTAAGGATTTCTAACTGTTCTAATAAATCTAATTTTTTGCCTTTCTTTTCTGAATGAATTAAATCTACATTGTCTAAATCTATAAAATGGTTATTATCTATACAGTGAGTTGACATGCCAGTGTTATGTATATTGTTTAAAATGGATTTCTTGTGTTCATCCAAGCGTTTTTTAATATTGCGACCTGTTTGACCAATACATATTGCATCACATTGGGCACAATTTAGTCTATATACACCTGTTTTTTGTAATTTATCAGTCTTGTCTCTATTGTTTACTAATAGTTTTCCTAAATTATTTTTATTTACCATAATTGTCTTGCATCCTAATTTATTTAATTTATTGGTGACTCTATTGCTAATTTTTGGCCTAAAATTGATACATTTATAATTCTCATCTAAGTGTTTTGTGGAACCAGCATAAAATTCACCAAATATATTTTTCTTTTGTTTTTTATTAATTAATCTATCAATTAAACTTTCTTTATAGCCATTGTTTCTTGCTATTTGCTTAATTACATTAACTTCTTTTTCAAAATTTTTTCGACTAAGTGGAAATGTAAATAACCGATGTAATAAGCTATGGAAGGGTGATAGTTTTATTTGTAATGACTGTTTAGAATGGTTATGGATTACACTGTCTGTGCAAGTAGGTTTACGATAAATGTCAAATTCTAACCGACTATTTCGATTTTTTACATTTACATCTAAAAAGTTTAAACCATTTTGATTTTCTATTTCTAACGTGAATTGGATTTTTTTGTTCATTGAATTTAGAAAATGTAAGAATTTATTTAATTGTCTTTCGGTTCCCTTCCATATGCAAAATACATCGTCAACATACCTTATCCATAAAAATACATTATCTATTAATATATTAGTTGCAGTGAAAAGTTTATTTTCAAAATCATCCATAAAGATTTCAGCTAACAAAGGAGAAATTGGTGAACCCATAGGTAATCCGTCTAGTAACTTATAAACCCTTCCATAGCTTAATACATCGGTTATTTACATTTCCACTTAGTCGAGAAAAATTTGAAAAAGAAGTTAATGTAATTAAGCAAATAGCAAGAAACAATGGCTACAAAGAAAGTTTAATTGATAGATTAATTAATAAAAAACAAAAGAAAAATATATTTGGTGAATTTTATGCTGGTTCCACAAAACATTTAGATGAGAATTATAAATGTATCAATTTTAGGCCAAAAATTAGCAATAGAGTCAGCAATAAATTAAAATAAATAAATTAAGATGCAAGACAATTATAGTAAATAAAAATAATTTAGGAAAACTATTAGTAAACAATAGAGACAAGACTGATAAATTACAAAAAACAGGTGTATATAGACTAAATTGTGCCCAATGTGATGCAATCTATATTGGTCAAACAGGTCGCAATATTAAAAAACGCTTGGATGAACACAAGAAATCCATTTTAAACAATATACATAACACTGGCATGTCAACTCACTGTATAGATAATAACCATTTTATAGATTTAGACAATGTAGATTTAATTCATTCAGAAAAGAAATGCAAAAAATTAGATTTATTAGAACAGTTAGAAATCCTTAAGGTTGCGATTTACTCCTCTGATATTAACCGCGATTTCTTTAGGAGTAAATTTTGCAGAGACTAATACACGGATTTTGAAAATTAATGTATCTAATTTTGCAGAAAAAAGTGTAAATGGCCGTGAGGTATTGAAATTACCATTCTTATCTATAATTGAGAATGAAAAAATAAGACTGTACATATTGGCAATACGTAGGCAACTCATTCAATCGCTTGTATTTACAATTTTGTATTTTTTTTGTAAAAAGAAATTAGCTTACGGCCGAGTACAAAGTGTTACTTAAAAGCTCACCAAATATTGTCGCTCAAATTAACGTATCTTTCGTGAAATTGACCCTCAAAGGAGAATTTTCACATTTTTAGGTCAAGTCTTCGCTTTGAGAGCACACCACTTCATTATAATAAAAATTTATATTTAGAAATTGGTATTATTAAAATCTTTAGGACAATACTAAAAACCTAAAACTATTATAAATATCACACCATATTTATTTTTTTCATTAATCCTAATAAACCAAAATAAATACGTATATTTCTCTCTCACTCTACAAAATCCCAACCTTAAGGCAACAAAAAATAACGTAAATATAACGAATGAACAACTAATTTTTACTGGCCATGATATTTTGAACAAAATAATTTAAATTCTAAGAAAAATACTTTTTAACCCTCATAAATAAAAATCAAATGCTCTATTAGTTCTGTAGCCTCCAGATGTAGTATATAAGAATGTAAAACATATTTAACAACTAGTATTGTATGTACTCTTGAGAAAGGCCTAGAAAGCCGAAACATGTGTAGAAATTAATAAATACTGTTTGAAACATTTAAAAAGTGAATAATTTTTTTCTTTAGTTAAAATATTTAGCTTCTACTTTCGAGGATAGAATGTGAAAACTTTAATTGAAATAGATTTTTATAATTTATACAGCATTTCTGTAAAAAGTTTTAAAACACATCAATTTTACTTTTTCAGTGGTTACATTTCAGGGATATTATTCATAATTTATCTTCACTCGGAAGAGTTAGGGACGTTACACCCCAAACTTTTTTTTTTTTAAAGTAATGGTACGTCAAATGATACATCGTTAGAATTCGAGGGGAATATAGTGCATTTTCTGTTTTCTAAATATTTCAAAGGATTTAGTGATAAGAACTAAAATTTCAAAATGTTAATTCTATCTTGGTAAAAAGCAATGATAAAATCAATGCCTTACATTTTATAACGTTTCAGATGAGATGTGCCTGATTTTAGTGTTGTTCAGTTTTGTTACGTAAACCTTATTCTTAAGATATCTTTATAAAAAGAAGTGCAATCTACTTATTTGTGAAAATTAATTCTAAATACTGATGAACGGTCACATCTTTGTGCGGTGGAACTTCGTTTTGGTACCATAACTGTTGATTGGGTAAATCCGAATCCAACTGGTTTGAAAATTAAGCCTCCAAACATAAAACTAAGAACATTGTCGCTGAAATGTTGCTAATGAAAAAGTAAAGTTGGTTTTTTACAAAAATAGGTTAAGTATCCAAGTCTCAGAATTTATTCGGTAAAGTTTCCACCCTGTATATTAACTTTAGTATAATTAACTGCATTCTTTCCATTACTGCTCATACTTCTTGAATAGAATCTATTATAAATGTTATCCTTTGTTTCAGGCCTATAAAGCAGTGTATTCTGTCGTGACGTTCTACCAAACAATGTCAAAAAATACATCTTAATATGCGTAGTCGAATTTCTTGAATTTAACAAAAAATTTATTTAGGCCGGTATCTACCCACTAATAAAATGCATGATGCACAACACTTCAAATAAACAACTATAAAGTTGCTACAAAAATATTTTACCACATTCAATGATCTCACATAACCGAAAGCATCTACCGCAAACTAAAAGGATATGATACGGATGTCACACACTGAATAGATGGAAAAGCAGCTTTTAAATTCTATTCGTATCACACACCTTATTTGTAATTATGATTCTTACCGGATTATTCACAAACTTTAACTTAATTAAAATAATATAAATAATAATAGGACTAGGACAGAAACTCTTTATCCACTATACAATGTAAAACAAAATAATAATAAATCAATGTTACGGTGACTCTATGCATTTCCTTCAGATTAACCCTATAGAGCCTAGAGCCTATTAATATCTTATCATCTTATAGAAATTTATACTTCTGGCGAAGGAGCCGGGCAGGCGAATATGTGATATTTTACTAAGAGGTACCTAAAAGATCCTGAAGGAGAAATTAAGCAGGTTTGAACGAATTTTATATTATTTTTTAAAGCTTATATAAAATTGTTACAGACTAAATAAACGGCTTCTTGTACAGTGCATTAACACTGAACCTCTTTAACAAAATGTCATGTGGAAAACTTATTGATGAAGGTTTTATTCTCTTTAAATGCCATTAGCTTTAAATATCTCCGCTGAATTTATTCGATAGCATTAATATATGCAGTCCAATTTGCAGTCCATACAACAGAGCCGTACTGAAGTATGGAAATACAGAAAATGCAAATTATGTTTTCAATGTATTAATATCATAAAATTCTCTAAAAAAGTTTCGAATAATGAAGCCCAAGGTTTTAAAAGCTGGCTCAGTGACAAGTCTACGATCAAGAGTTATTCCTAATTTTGGTTTATTTAAATACACCTATATTTTTAGTATAGGTGACAACATTACATTTAGCAGCATTGACAAGGAGGAATTTCTGTGGCAAGTATTTATTTGATCCAAATCAGCTTGTAAAGTAAACAGTCCAATTCATCATTAATAGACAAATATAATTTGAGGTCATCCACATACAGTAAACAACAGCAATGCAGGCCGAGTATATTATTTATAAATAAGATACAGATTATAAGGGACCCAATACGGATCCTTGTGGAACACCAGTAGTAACTGTAGAAACAATATCATCATATTGTATGGACACGGTAAAGGGATGATTCAGAAAAGAAAATGTTAATAATACACGCAATTTTACAGCAACTAAATTTTAAACAAAATCCAGCAGCCGAAATTTTCCACAGGGTGTCTTGAACTTACGTCAAAAAATAACATTTTGATTTACCTCGGTATAAACACCATCTAAACAAAGAATGTTCACTTTAAAAAACTCAGTGTAATGTCAATAAATGTATGTACAATATGTTAAAGAACCATAAAAATCGGATTGAAAATTAAAAATTTATAACAAATCAAATCTAGCCAAAATTTTTTGGTGGTGGTATTTTTTGCTGGGAAGTGTATATTCTTTTTCTTTAAATACTAGGAGCAGAATAATATTAAATTTCCATTAAATTTAATGTCAGAGAGCTTCTTTAGTGAAATACCTTGGTCAAATAGGTATGTCTTTTGAGAAATCCGTATAAATGATATCGACTTAACATCCAACACCTCTAAAATAAATTGATTTCATTATACCATTCTGATATTATGATTTATCATTACTCTATTCTTCATTGATATGACACCAATATCGGCCTAGGCCGATAAATGAATTGAAGAAAAATGCTGTATGAACATGAACATATTACCTATGAAGGCGACAATTCGCCGAAACTAGTTAGGATATGTAATTATCCGTATAAAACAAACTACAATTAAACTGTTTAGTTTCGAGTAAAAAAAATTCTTTATAAATATAGGTACATAATGCCATACACATGACTTAAAGAATCAAGTTTTGAAGTGAAATTCAGCGATTCAGTCCTCTACGTTAACCAAGGCGTAAGACGAAAAAGTCGATATCATGAGCGTCAACCCCTCTAACCCCAAACTACCCCTTTGCGACAGCTAATTTCTTTCATATCGTACAGGGTTGCTATAACACATGAAATGCAAGCGAGTTTCATTAGATAGGCCTCAGCAGTTCCAGAGGAAATTAAAATACACTCTTGTTGGGGAGTGGACTATTTAAAGTAACATGGCACAATTGTTCCTGGTTTCAAAATGTTTGTTAACGCCATATAATATGGCGTGGCGAAAATAATAAACTTATTACTAATAATTCTTTCTACGTATTTTCTTTGCAGGGGAATAAAGAAAAATAACAAGGGTCGTAGACTAACGAGCAAATTAAATCGATGCTAAATATTCCACAGTTA
Source organism: Rhagium mordax (assembly GCA_963680705.1). NCBI lineage: Eukaryota > Metazoa > Arthropoda > Insecta > Coleoptera > Cerambycidae > Rhagium > Rhagium mordax. The sequence goes on from OY796656.1 coordinate 16,622,439, forward strand.
CTAACTTTAATCTATTTGCTCAAAGCTTACTTGCACTTCCATTTTCGTCATGACAACGCTGGTGGTTGCACCCTAAATTAATTTAAATTTGGTTCCTTAAATGTTGTCCTGATTCCTGAATCTGTTTTCCAAAAATACCTACAGACTACAGGATGTTTAGCTATAGACGAGAAAATGCAAATCATTCGAACTCACGAAATATACCACAACATGGCAACAGGTATTACTGCCAGTTTTTATAAGAAATTTTAATTTGGATAACTCAGAACCCGAGCATTTTAAACCAAAATGGAATTATAAAATACAAAACATAAGCGACTTGACAGAAGTTGACGTTGCCGAAGTTAGACTTTGAGGAAACAATCCTTCACAGAACAATTATTCTCAGTAATGACTAATAAATCGCCAATACCTTCAATGAATTAAGTAGCTAATCACACTTTGAAATTACTACGATTAAAGCAGTCTATAAAATAGAACGACCAGGCTGTAAGAACGGCACATTGGCGATTAATGGCAGCCGGGTTTAATGTCTCCCGGCAGGACAAGCCGCTTTGACAGAGGACTAGAAAGAGAGTAAGGGAAAAGGGTTTGTTGAAAGACGAAAACGGATATGGCGAGAAGGTGTTTCAAAGCTCTCCAAAGAGCAGTTCGCTTGTTTATAGACCATGGATTACTCGCTACTATGACAGGTATATTCAATCCGTGGAAAGATCTTAAAGGTCCCTATAAAACGTCTAGTGAGAGATATAAGTAATGATGCGGTCTGGCGTCCTGTGAATATAAATGGAGGGTTGACAGTAGGTCGATACAAGAAATTGATTTGTTACGGTGGGCTACTTTAGTAAAATTACTTCTATGTAAAATCAGACGTGTAACTTTTGAATAAAAGAATGAGATTTTTTTAAATCTATGTGTATGAAAAATACGTTTTTGCATGAAATTTAATAATTTTTACAAAGCGCAGAGTACAAATTTTCTATTCCTTTAAAGCTGTACATATTACTTTTTCCACTGTCATTTATTCATTCAGTAACATATAAGCAAATTATTTGACAAGGTGGTTTTAAGGTCTATTAAAATGAGAAACCTGAAGAACGAATAAAAAGTTTGGTAAAACGTCTAACTGTCACACCTAAAATGTTTGCTAAATATTTAGTAAGCGTTTAATAAATATTTATTAGACAAGTTTATTATTAAATATTTGTCAAACATGTATCGAACTATTATTATATTATTATTTAGTGCGGGCACGCCTTAAAGCTTCGCTATGACAGTATGTTTAACTTAGGAGTCGTCGAGTTTTATACTGCGCTAAAAATATATTTACATTCTCAGGACTAGGAAATGTCAAATACGTATTACGTTTTTATTGAATACATAATTATTTTTATTTAATTCGAGATACAAAAACTTTCTCATTAATAACCCGGAATAATCAGTTTCAAAAAGTAACCAAACCCATTCATCTATCCTGAAAAATGTATTAAATTTCAAAGACACACGGATCTTATAAATTCCCCAGCTAATTCCCTCCCTGGGGCTAATTGACGGTCAAAGACAACAGACTACGGCGGAGAGATTCTGCGCTACAACGCTTCATTTCATGTTCTTTTAACAGATATAAATCGTTTGATGATCTTTCCTGTACATTTCCGCCTCTTTAAGGGATTCACGTAATTAATTAAGTGAAAGGATCTCATTAGGATTATGGGCTGCAGTGAAAGTTCGGTCGTTCCTGTCATTGATTAAAGCAAAATATGTTTAAAGTTGTCTAACTCAGTTCTACATCAAAAATTGAATTAAAAGTCGCTGATTCAAAGAATTTTTTTTCCTTTATATTAAGTATGTAGATTTGGTTGCCAATAGGTAGGAACTCATTTTTTATTGATTATTCAATAAAATGGTATTCCTCATGCATATTTTTATAATAGTACTAAAATGTTATTGGTGATGGTCCAATTTAGTAAAAGATTCATTACATATTAAGGGATGTCAAGAATGTGCAAATCGTCATTTACAAAACGACTGTAAACATAATACAGGGTGATTCACGAGGAAAGGGACAAAATGTTATGGTAGATAGAGTTCACTTAGGTGAATTAGAAATGACAATTGAAAAAAGCCTGAGCCTTTTTTGTATCGATCTACAGGGTGATTTATGAGTTTTGTCCAATACTTCTTAAAGTAAACTAATCACTAGAATCAGCTCGTATTGTGGGTATATAGTATACTATTAATTGTCAATTTACATGCATAATCAAAGACAGAAAATTCCAGGGCCGGCTCAACTAATTTTTATTTTTAGGGCTCCTATGAAAAAATTCACCCTGTGTACGTGATTTTTAAATTCTAATACTGAATAATGAAACTACATACAAAAGTGATCGAAAACATGTACTCAGGCTTTTTTCAATAGTCATTTCTAATTCACCTAAGTGAACTCTATCTACCATATCATTTTGTCCCTTTCCTCGTGAATTACCCTGTATACCAGTTTGTGTATTACGCATAAATTGTATAAGTCCAACTCAACACAGGTAAATATCAATCATGTGTTAGAACATTGTGACAAAAAAATCTTCAGAAGAATTCGATTTTGTTTAAATTAACAAAATGTAAGAAGTTTGAGGAGAAAGGGAATGAATTTTATTTAAATACAATTACTGCAAGAGCATTGCACTTACTGAAACATGGTTTTCTAGGACCATTAATATATAATTTAATAGCTAAACATCGAAAACCTGTTAAAATAAATTTCAGAGAGCATATTAATATGAATTAATTATTTAATGTGAGCGTGGTATTTTTTTTAGTAACGTATAATATGCCAAGAAGAATAACCCGAATAGTTCAAATCCTCTCAATATCTTTAGAACGAGTACGCCTGCAGCTATTACTTGCTATTCCTAATCTTACATACAGCTCTCCCCTCCCATATCAGTTATTATGTTTCCGTTTAGTCTGAAACATAGTCTGAGTAAAGTTACAAATCGGCTCACATATATCCATATTTCACTAAATAGACTTCTTAAAGTTCTCTTAAGTACATAAAATAAAAGCAATCCTCCTTAGGATCGACCATTAGTATTCCATTACAAAAACCGTGATGCAGATTTAAAGAAGTGCATCTTTTATATTTATCCTTTATGGTTTGCAATTCAAAAAAAAACATGAAAGGAAGATGGTCCGAGCAAATGGATTTATTTAGGTTCAATAAAGATCCACCGTTTCCTATGTCGGTATAATTTTGACAGATATAAAAATAATATTTCAATTAAATTGTATGTGGCGTAACTAATATAAATATCTCTTAATAGTGCAGTTACTTGGTGATCTCAATTCAAATATTTTTGGATGGTTTGATTCAAAATGGGTCAAATAACAAATATTAAGAAGGAATAAGGGTTATTACTCGTTGAGTGAGTTTTACCCCAACTCAGGGGTTTCGAAAAAAAAAAACGATTTGTAGGTATATTACTTTTTCCTAAATAGCCTATTCAAAAATATTAAAAACAAAATACTAGGCACAAAATAAAACTCCTGTATACAGAAATTGGCTCAACTAAAGGAAACGAGCTGTGACGTAAGTTACGTCACAGATTCTCGGTCGAGTATGGATCAATAGCGCTCACACAGAAATCTGCAGATACTCTGCATTATCTTTTTCTGATAATAATTCAATAAAACAGTTGCAAATGACAACGCGTACATTTTCTGTAACAATAACGAACTGAATGTCTATTCTTCGCTCTCTGTTATTGTTACTGAAATTATGTGCTCAATTTCTTGCAGTCCTGTATAGCTTGCAGAGGCAACAATTAATTCGTTTCTGCTCAAGTCGTCAGAACTCATAATGTTTATGTTCAAATTCAGTTCAATTTCAATTACATCAACAAAGCGTTTTAGTAATTATTCTTCAGTTCGATAAAATGACTAAATAGACATTCTAACTAAGTTAACTGACAAATTTGTTATTAATAAAATCTATTTACAGGAAACATTAAATTAATTCTTGGTATTTATTATGTTTAATTATTTTTATTAATTATTTATACACTAATGAATGTATACATTTTTCGCAGCCATAGTGTCCTTATAAATAAAATTATTTTCCACCACCCTCAGCAGACAAATGACACAATTCTCTTACGCCAGCAGCATTTTTCATTGAAATAAAGTGTAAGTTGTAGGTTTTAACAGACTTAAAAAGGGGGGAAATGGAGGGGTTGCAACATAGAAGTAGAAACTTTGTATCCAATGCCAATAGAGCTAGACAGATTAGATTAGGCTCACTCACATAAAATAAGGCAAAGAAATAAATTTAAAATAAATTTGAAACACGCCATATTTGGTCCTATAAATAAGAAAAAAGGATGTACAGGGTGTTTCAAACTCGACGCCTGACGCCTGTTACGTGAAAACGTGAAGAGAAAAGACAATTTTGAAAAAGGTATCAAATGGGATGATCTAAGATATTTAGCAGAAACAATATTATTTTTAAGAATCACGTAAATATGACGTCATCAAAATTATTTTCTTCACGAACATACACAATTTTTTCCATATTCAAAATGCTCTCATTTTTCTGTATACCACTGTAAAAATTTTTTCTTCTATCTCTTTTCGTTAGAAAGTTATAAGCAACAATCATTTGAAAAATTATAAACAAAAATCATTTTAAATAAAATGACTTACACAAGTTATCCATGGAAATAACAACGAATCATGGTGTTTTTATAGATGTCACCTTATCCTTATTAATAGAAGTGTCAGATTAGAATTATTGTGAAAAAGTATTGTTGTGAATTTTCAAGTTTCTTACAATATAACATAATTGAATAATCATGTTTACACACGAAGAAAAGGTAGATATGTTATTAATTTACGGTGAGTCGAGAAAGAATGCAAAGGTAGCTCTTCGCATATATCGTGTGAGGTATCCTGAGCGTCAAGTGCCAGATTACAAAATTTTTGCAAGATTAGAAAACTTAAGGCAAAACACTAATGTATTTTCATCACAAACTCTTTTTTTAATGGATTTTACTTTTCTTATAGAGAAGGCATTAGTGTTTTGCCTTAAGTTTTCTAATCTTGCAAAGATTTTGTAATCTGGCACTTGACGCTCAGGATACCTCTCACGATATATGCGAAGAGCTACCTTTGCATTCTCTCTCGACTCACCGTAAATTAATAACATATCTACCTTTTCTTCGTGTGTAAAAGTGTAAACATGATTATTCAATTATGTTTGTAAGAAACTTGAAAATTCACAAGATTACTTTTTCACAATTCTAATCTGTCACTTCTAAGGTGACATGTATAGAAACAACATGATTCATTGTTATTTCCATGGATAACTTGTGTAAGTCAATTTATTTAAAATGATTTTTGATTATAACTTTTTAAATGATTGTTGCTTATAACTTTTTAACGAAAAGAGATAGAAGAAATAATTTTTACAGTGGTATACAGAAAAATGAGAGCATTTTGAATATGGAAAAAATTGCGTATGTTCGTGAAGAAAATAATTTTGATGACGTCATGGTTCGTATTTACGTGATTCTTAAAAATAATATTTTTTCTGCTAAATAAAGCTTACATCATCCCATTTGATATACCTTTTTCAAAATAGTCTTTTCTCTTCACGTTTTCACGCAACAGGCGTCAGGCGTCGAGTTTGAAACACCCTGTACTTTGTATCACATCCAAAAATCAGGCGCCTGTCATTAAAGCACCCTGACATTTTACTTTAAGACAAAATTCTGCATTTAAAACCATTTTAATTTATTTAACTTTTCAATATCTTTATAAGTTGTTCGTTATTTAAAAAAAACTACCTACTTTTAATCCCTGTGAATTTGAATTAATTTTCTCTGTATTTGATATTTGATGGATTCTCATGAAATGTTTAATGACAAAAACCCCTTTTAACTAAATACTGTAAGTAGCTATATATTTTTCGAGAGACTTCTTCATTCAATCCCCTTATTTGGAAGATTTTTAGTCTAAATACTGACAAGCAGTCAGCATTTTGCCCCAATAACTTTTGAATTATTTTGCATAATTGGTTCATACCTTGTACCTACATTTCTCTTATGTTATTTTACAACACTCCATATAAAACAAAGTCAAAATACAGGCACGTCTTTATAAGAAACTGGTAATTTTTTACTTTTCAAAAACATCAATCCGCTAGTAAAATTTTGTACATCTGTTTTGATATTTGAAAAAAGGAGTAAAAAATTAAACAAAACTTACTTGACAAACGAGCTAACGTATAAATATTATTATTTATTAAGTATTTGATGGCCGGCCGAAAAATATATGAAATAATTAATTGTCAAATTACGTTTGCAAATAAAATCTGAGGGTAGTTTTGATAATTTAACTTATTAGCTTTTGTTAATTAAGCTGCATGTTGCTTATTAGGGGCATATGGCAAAAAACTTATAAGTGCATTATCACCAAAAAAACTATCTTCCTGGTCGAACTTACTTACTTACTGTCAGATAACTTACAACTTGTAAATCGGTTTTGAAAACTTTAATATCAAACTTTAAATTATCAAAGTTCCATATATTTATAAAAGAAATTTGTTTTACTTTGATAAAATTCTCCATTATTAGGCAGTCTATTTAAATATTTTATATATGCCTAAAAGTCCGTGGGGAGATATCGCAAAATAATTAATTGAGGTAACGAAGGCGAGCACAAAAACATTATAATTTGAAAGAGATCGACTCGAAATGGGGCATTATCAAAATAAAATATTCAGGAATTTCAAAATTAGATTTAAAACTTGGGGCACATTGTATTTCTCCCCCTCCTAGATAGGATACATATGGATAAAATTTATTCCCACATATATAAAAAAATGTGGCCAAAACACACCGTATAATATGTAAGGCCAAAAACCAAAAAAAAAAAAAATAAAAAAATTGACATGATTAAATATAAAATTTAAGGGATATATAATATATATGTATATAAAAAAGAAATTGGAAATAATTAGAAAAAACATTATTAAGAAACTGGTAAAAAAGTAGCTAACAAAATAACTAGACCGAATATTATTTATAAAGAAAATGTTTTCTAAAAATTCTGTCTGTCCCCTGTAAATGAGGCCGAAATAAAGCGAATTAAAAGTTTTAAAGCACCTGCCATAGATGAGATAACAAGCCATATAGTTAATTAAGGAAGCTTCACATATGATATGTAAAAGTCATAAGTCACTTAATTAACACTATATTTTGCAGTGGCGTATGTCTTACTCACTTTAAATTAGGGTTAATAAAACCTATATGGATTTCTGACTTCGTTGGATTTCATTTCTAAAAAATAATTAATTATAAACCGATATCACTTGTCTCCTCGTTATCAAAGATATTTGAAAAAGTCCTAAAATGTATACAAAATGATTTTTTTATTTTTAATTATTTTCGTTGAACGGCAATAAGACTTTTCAGCAGCCCATGTTTTGCTTCGAAAGCGACGTCAAAAAAAGTTTGGGGTAAAAAACCACTCCTCAGCCCTCAAAACTACCCCAAGAAAGCAAACTGTTAAATATGAAATTTGTAATTTTATCAGCCTACATCAAGGTCGTAATATATGAAATTTAATTTTTTTAGTCACCATCGAGGTCACCACCATATTGAAATCAAAAAATTGATAATTATCATCCCACTTCAAGAAGTTGTAGCTCTCTTATTACGCGTTTTAGGACATATGTTTATTAACAAAAGTTAATTGTGATAAATTAGCGCCCTCTGAAGTTTGGCACACTTGTGGTAGATCACCCTGTACTATATTATAATCTCGATTATAATATAGGTACTTGGATTCACACCTTAAATGTAATAAAATTGCCAAATGCAAAAATTAGTTTTTGTATACAGCAAGGTCCAAAAGTCAGTTACCCCCCCCCCCCCCTCCCTCTGCAAAGTCTTGAATAGTTTCAAATATTTTTTTGAAGTCTTAGGGGTTATTCCAAAATGGCGTCTGGTCGCCATATTGGATATTTCTCGATTGTCGAACCAAGGTGTGTGATACCTTATATTAAAGGTCTATTCGTCCATAGTAACTTGCCTAAATTTGGAGGTAATCCGATGACGTATAACAAAATGGCGGCATTTAAACAAATTCAACGTTCACACGTTGTGCTCATTTTTTGTTTACCTGGTTTTTTACTCAATGATGTCCGATTATTAATCCCAGATCCCAGAAAGCATTCCAATTGAACATAACGTAAAATGATGTTTGAAATACAATTTTTTATTATTTATTATTAAGATTTTTCAACAGTAGGGTCAACAATCTCTGACTTTAAATGAACATATTATTAATAATTAGGTATAACAATTAGTACATTTATTTACTTTAACAAATGCTCGAAGTGACTTCCATTTTGTTCACGAACAGTGAACCCCTTTTATAAATTTTTCCCGAACTCTTCTGAGCGGCATAACGACAGTTAAAGACAGCTCTATGGTAATTTCTTTTCATTTCGCCCAATATCAAAACAGCTTCAATTTTATCATTTGAAATTCGAGGCACGATTATTATTAAACACTTTATGGAGATAGAGAAAGTAATAAAAAACATTTACTTCAAACATGATTTTACTTGTCTTATTGACAAACTTTCATTATGTTCAATTCAAATGCTTACATTGATTAATAATTGGGCATCGTTGAGCCAAAAAACCAGGAAAACAAATTAACACACCGTGTGAACATCGAATTTGTTTTAATGTTATCATTTTATTACATCGGATTACCTCGAAATTTGTGCAAGTTACTATGAACGAATAGGTCTTTAATTTAAGGTGTCACACACCTTGGTCCGACAATAAAGAAATATCCAATATGGCGACCAGACGCTATGTTAGAATATCTATTTTTTTATTTAGAGGCAAACAATCGCAAATCTATCTGGGAGTATAACCCCCAAGATTCCAAAAAATATTTGAAACTATTCAAAAGTTAGTAGGGGGGTAACTGACTTTTGGACCTCACTGTATATGAAATATAACATATTATGTGCATTACATGTACATTACTTACTATCATTTTTTTGCTATTTCTTACCTGTTGTGGATTCTTATTTTATTCTATTAGTATAAGATAATCATAAGAAAAAATTTTTATATTATATATCTTGATTTATATTATAGTTTTATCTTTACCCATTTTGGGGAGGTTTAGATTGTTTAGAAAACAAACATTGTTTTAGGCAGAATAATTTTTAAACTCATGTTTACCGAAACCTATTTTCATAATTCTGGTACAGCTAGCAAATTATTGCTAATATACTGTTGTATAAATACCTATATAATAAAAATGTCATACCTTACAAGATGTTCACCAAGTCCTACCCCGTTCTGAACCTACCTGATAAAAGATAAAATAATAAAATAATTACATTCATTTAAACTTTACTTCAATTACCTTTAGTGCCCTTTCAGCAAAGCTATTTGTCCTTATTTTATCATACTAAACTGATTCAGTCAATACCACAACACTAACATCACAAAACACATGACAATAATAAATTCCGTATCCCAAAGTCACACAACATATCAATAGATTTAAGCTTTATAACTGCAGTGAATTAGATATTTGGTTTACACATGCACTCCACACTACACAAACTCACTGAAAGGAATCTTTAGGATATGCCGATAAGTTTTTTGCGAGGTGTAGTGCTACGTTTTACGCAATTCGTTTTTTGCTTAAAAAACTCGATTTCTAACTAATTCAAGAACAAAACAAATATGAGTAGAATTTAAATGTTAAATTATGATGAATACGTACCTACGCTAGATAATAATTTCTCACAGCACTTAAAAAGTGCTGCAAAATGATATAACTGTGCCACAAAAATTTTATCTGCACACAGTTTCAAGAAATACTTTAAATATTAATGCAAAAAAATCTATAATTTTTTTATTTTTGGAAAAAAGTGTGGTTGTAGAAAAAGTATGGTGTTCTACACGTGCAAAAATGCAATTTCTCACTCGTTTGAATTGTGGTATGAGCGAAGCTCGTGAGAAATTTGCACTTTTCTGCACTTGTCGCAATATACTATTAACTACTTTTTTCTGTTTCTTTTCTTTTTTGGGATTTATTGCCACATTTCTGCAATTTCCTATTCAAAAAAATTGATTTATCTAAAAATATTTCTTTCTTTTCTTTTTTTTTTGGATTAATTGCCACATTTCTGCAAATTTCTATCCAATAAATCCCAAAAAAGAAAAGGAAGAAGAACTATTTTTTGGATAAATCAATTTATTTGGATAGAAATTTGCAGAAATGTGGCAATAAATGTTTTCTAAAGTGAATAATTTCAAATTTATAGAGTTGTTGCTTATTTTACAATATTTATGTGAAGTGTACGAATAACCTAGGTTAAACCTCGCCTCGAACTCTGTATACAGTTTTTATACATCACTCAATAAAGACGTTTATTATTATTATTATTATTATTGCTATTAAATACAGAGTTCATCTCGGCGCGGAAAAGTTTTTCTTTATTTTTTCAGACCCTGCAAACCTGTACATAGAAAATTACAATACATACTTCACAAACATTTCATGGGCTATAATTTTTGTCCGTAGGTAACAATTTGTTATTTTTGAGTTTTATTACTCACTATTTTTATATTGTGCTGACCATCGGAAGTGAAAGGGATTATTTCGACCTTAAAATATGGAAAGAAAATTGTACTTTCTGTACAGTAAAAATAATTTTTGAAATATTGTAATTTACTCTCGCGATATTAAATTCAACAGTTTCTCTTTTTAAATTAACGTCGATCATATTAGTGCCTCCAGAAACTCAGATAACATTATCCAAATCTTAAATTTCTTTCCTTACTTTGAGAGTATAATCTTTCTTGTTGATTTGAAATTCAAGAAGCTACAAATAAAATTTCTTCAGGATGATACAAAAAACAGTGCAATATCGCATGACTTAAACATTACTGTTTGTTCAGAACATTTGTGTTCTTAGTTTCGGCACTAAAATCATAAGGTTTGAGGTTTTAGTTCAGAACCATTAACAAACGGTCAAAATTATAGAAAGAAACATCTTTCAAATGTAAAAATTTGTATCTGCTAATGATACTAAATAAAAATAAATTTCATATCGATTTGAAAAATAAAAAAAATGACTCAATATAAAACTACGTGATTTTGGCACTACACCGGAATTGAGAGAAAATCGTTTGTCCAAACAGGGTAATGTTGAAATCTAAGCAATTTTGCATCGTTTTTGAAAAAGACAATGACAATTTTAAATGTTGTTAGTACAACAATAAAATTGTACTAAAAAAATCTAAAATTTCTGGAAATTCCTGCAGAGACCGTCACATAATTAGCAAACTTTTGTATCTTCTGAATATCCGATCTAAAGGAATATTACTTCTTTTATCATTTTTAGAAACTTTTGCACAATCTGTCATTCTGAGTATTTTTTGGAGGAGATAAATTAGATACTTATTATAAAAAATTTTCATCTGTGAACTAAATTTTCTGAATTTTTTACGTGCTGTGAAAACGTTTAAAAGGTGTCTGCATCCAAGCAATTGCCGTTCCTGCAGTGCTGTTGTTAAAGAAACCGTGAAAACACTTTTAAGAAATTTGATACGTAAATCTCATAATTAATAATCAGACTGAACTTCTTGTAATATCAATCCGTCGTATAATTTGCATCACGCTAAAGTGGATTTTGGTGCCCTTATCAAATTCATAGCCAAATTAGCTACCTGGTCAATGTTCTAAAATCGATAATACACTATGATTTTAAAATTACCAATAATAAAATATTGCACATGCCCTGTTTGTGCTGTTCTGAATCTACCACTTCCTGGGTGACATTCAATTACTCCAGTTTCTCGAAACTTTCGCGCAAAATCGTAAACAGTACTTTTTCTAAAATATTTACCTGGAAATTGCAAAATCTCTGAAACTTTGTAACCACAAAGCAATAAATTCTTAATAAAAATTTTGTCTTCGTTTGATAACACCATTTTGCAACAATACTAATTTTAATTTGATTGTTGTTTTGTTACTTGTTGAAGTAAGCATAATGTCACAGCTATCTATGTTAAAAATCAATTACCATTGCCAGCGCTGTCGAGGCGTTTATAACACACCTTTACATTTTTTGGTACAGGTAATTCTTTGATCGATTTTTGAAAACTACCTCTGAAAATATTGCCACAAGACCAGTCATGATGTTAAAATAAACCTATTGTAAATACGGAATTTCAACAAAATTCCAGCAGTTATTACAAATTGCTCATGTTTAAATACGTCTACCTTGACACATAAGATCATATCAGTTTCTCGTAGATAATCATTTAGCTGGGAGCTTTAGCTGTCAAACGAACCAAAAAAGTTGGAAATCGGTGAAAAAAGTAACAAAGTTATAAGGTAAAATGAAAATTTCAAGTTTTCTTGGTCCACCAGATATATTACAATTTGAAAAGTTGATTATCTTGATCTAACGATTGAACCGAGATGCATCGCTCTTTGGGGTAATGAGAAGAAGCTCGAGTTCATTGAATGTATTTAGTAAGCCATGTAAATTTTTGTGAAATACAGTAAACTCTGTTTTATCAAGATGAATAGAAGTTATGGGAAGGTTGAAAACACTTCTTAATAACTTTTTACTATTGCTTACTTCAGCTATGTCTAGCCAATTCTAAAAGCTTCCATTTTTTCAATATTCCATTTTGGAAGCACTTCTATCAAAATTTCGTTTTCTGAAAATATAATTTTTAGATGCCCCATCATTCCTTCAACTCCAGAACCAGGAGTCACGCGTCCTACATATTTATTAGTCACCGCAGTAAATTTTTTTTGTTATTAGAGTTTATTTGTTTATATTTAAAGCGCTAATGAAATACATTATTACATACATATGTAATAAGTTTGTGTCAGTAATTTCTTATATTTCAAACATTGTAAAATGTACGAGACCCTTCGCGTTCGTTTATGGATGTTTTACTTTTCGGTGCAAAACTAATTCCAATTATAGTACCCCAGGCTCGACTTATTTATGGTGATTGCAGCTTGTACCGATTAACTCTGAGATTAACCCTCTGAATTGGTATAATATGACTATTCTAAAACATTTTTAATAAAACAACTTGCAAATAGCTTCGTTCGTTTGTAAATTTTCTTTCTCTCAGAGAAACAATTTGTATCGAAAAAAAAAACTAGGTAGTAGGCATCTACAACGTAATTTATAGTGTGTTATAGCCCATAAAACAATCTATAAGAAAAATAATTTAGTTACAATTCTGTTTTGTTATTACAAGCTAGCTTTAACAACACAATCTGTATTCAAAAACAAATAGGCTTACACTACGCTGAAATATTGCATTTGGGCGCAGTCATGCTTCTATTATGTACTAGCAAATTTATGTTTATTGACTCGTAGCGTTTTACATAATTGTTCTGCTAATGGATTTGCTAAATCACGGCTTATTGTGCTGATAGTGGATATAAATAATTCCACTGGCCTATCCAGACATTCCAATAATAATATATTATATAGGTACTGCTAGAACACGCTCATTTCATTGAAAATTTTTTGACAGTTCTAACAACCAATTAAATTTCGTTATTTCTTGTCATGTGACACAATACACCCAATCATGTTAATATTACATTGATAATCCCATCCAGGGAAATTTTCAATCACTATGACAACAAAATTGCTTAACTTTGACAACTTCATAATAACTGCCAAATAAATATCAAAATGTCACGTTTTGGCAATACCAATTCTCAATCCATAAACTTTTAATAAATAAATAATTGTTTTGTTGTGTTGCGACATTTTGATTTCATTTTTTCAAAAAATTTTCTGACCGAATATCCCTCAGACATTGACAAATGCCTCACAATTTTATGACAACCTCAAGCAAGCTTGGTAATAGCCCTCCGCCTTGTGCTTTCGATTGTCATAAAATTATCTCGTACATTATCAATGTCTTAGGGATATTAGAGCTGATTATTTCACTCAGAAATTATTAACCAATGAAACTACTACAATTTTAAAATTTGGACCAATGACAGCAGTATTATATCGATAAAATCCCTGAAACAGTTTTATCGCGATAAAATCATTCTTTATGTCAACTGTCACTTAATACGTTACTTTGACATTTCGTCGTTAAAGATTATGTTTTTGTATTTAAATAATTTATTCGTGAAATATTCTCCGCAAATACCATTCGTGCTTGAAAATTTTACCTATAAATTTTTTCTCGAGCGATATTGCCAACAGTAATATTACTCGTGTAAATTGGTCACTTTATTATCAAAAATTAAATCCCTCGCGCTAATTAGATAATAAAGTGGCCAATTTACACTCTTAATATTACTAGGCAATATCGCTCTCGAAAAAAATTTATCGATAAAATTTTAAGCACTTATGATATTACATACGATAAACACACAGAGGGTCTTTTCTCTCAGGGTTTGAAGATACCTTAAGCTTAATACGACCTTATGCTGAAGATAGTACTGGGGATTTTTATTTTAATGTGTATAATTTTAATAGTTTTAATGTACGAAACCTCTTTACGGTTTTAGATGAGTTTGATTTAAAACAAATTAGTGACTCTATTACCAGAATCATACACCGTTACAATAATCGATCTTATAATAGTTTTAAATGAAGATAGTGTTTTAGAAAAAGGTATTGCTGGCTATGATCACTCATATCATCAACTGGTGTATTGTGTAATAGAAATGTTGAGCCAAGAATGGTAACATTAATAAGAGAAATAAAACTTCCTTATCCTATGAAGTAAATGATTCTAGTACTTATGAATGTTGGGAAATCATTAAAAACAGTGATATAATTTTTTTTAATTAAAAATAAAGATACCTGAAAACGTAAACGAAATAAACAAATTTTTTGTAATATCCCTTGCCAAGCACGGATACCTTTGAGATAGCCTAAACTATTACAAAGCCTTATTATTTGATTGAGTTTTTAATAAAAAAATATATATTTATTTTGTACTGTAGGTAAGTTTTATCTAGGACCCTAATGTTTCTGAAATGATCAAAAGGAATAATTATACAAATTTAAGAGCACACTCCAATTTGACATTATTGGGAGATGCTGCGCTAAATTATTTCTTTAACAATCCAACGTGTTGGAGCTGTAACAGTATAGATCCATGTTATACCTCTATCTGCTCTTTTATATGTTAAATGGGTTGCATACTTAAGGTAGCTCATGTAGTCTCGGGGTGTATATTTGGTTACCTACTCTTAGGTTGTGTAATTTAGGAAGGTTCTGGCAACTTTGATTTAATCGGTTGACGAGGTTTCCTGGTGGAAGAACGAGAACATTGTCTGAGTTCTAACGAGACAGTGTTTGATGGTGGCTTCTTAAATTAATATTGCTGTATTTGCATATTCGCTTTTGTTGTGGAATTTCTTAAAAAGGTTTGCCTGGTCGTGTTCGTTTGTTTTAATGGCATTTTTGTGGTGAAAAGAACACGATCCTTGGAAGTTTTCGGATACCAAACCGTCTTGTAAGTATGACAATTTTTTATGATAGCCCTATCATAAATAATTGTTAAAAATTTACTTCCCTTATTTTGTTCTTTTTGAAGGTTTAGAGGCCTAACTCGCCTAATGATACGTCCAGATTTGGTGAAATAGATTGGATACCGCTGATAAGCCACCTTTCAGCTACGTAAGTGACTAAATATAATAATATATAATATATAATTAGACCCTTTGGAAAAATCCTTCGAGAAACTACCAGAGAAAGCGAGACTAAACAATCTCTTCTATTCTAAGGGCTTTTTTTATGTTGTGTATTCAAGTACTTTCTTCTCGTCTTGGGCTGATTTACGTAGATACTCTTATTGCATTTTATCCTTTACTACGCTGGTCTACGCTGATACGTAGATGTAACCTCCACCTGGTAGGTTTAGCTGTGGACGTTCTGAGTTGTCGAATGGTATTTTAACATGTTGTCCTGTGTTGATAAAAACTGTGTAGAAGCAGGTGCTCGATTTTTCTCTGGAATTTCTTGATCAAACCGGCCACCGTGGGATGAACGCTGCAGATAAGCTTTACCTATTATTTTACTTAAATATTTTAAGAGTTGTTTAATGTTTCTCACTTCACGAGGTTTTTCTGGCTGTCAAACCATATTTATTATATTGCTAAGCTAAGCGACTATTTAAATCAATGCCAACGTCAAG
Source organism: Rhagium mordax (assembly GCA_963680705.1). Classification (NCBI taxonomy): domain Eukaryota; kingdom Metazoa; phylum Arthropoda; class Insecta; order Coleoptera; family Cerambycidae; genus Rhagium; species Rhagium mordax. The sequence continues at coordinate 16,638,685 of OY796656.1, forward strand.
TTGTATTGGTAACTGCGCTTGTTCTTTAAATTATTTTTTTTCTAAATGTTTACTGTTTGAAGAACGTAATAAACCCTTGTGCCTTTTTATAATTATTTTCTTTTAACCTTAGGATGACAGACAACGCACAGTGTGTGATTCAACTAATCGGTTAAGTATTTGGTTTATCAAGTAGTTAATTTGTTTATAAAGTAGTTAAACGTCTGGACACCCTCTCATATTACCTGGGGAGCCTGTCAGCGAGGTTGCTTATTTTGTTTCTGTTTAACTTAAGAAAACCACGACACCGTTTCAGAGCGATAAATAAGTTTATAATGTAAAAATTGAGCTGCAGCTTAATTTACCTCACATTGCAGATATTCATGATATTCTGTAAATAATATGCACTAAATTCCTCCCCTATGGCTCAATAACTTATTCGCATCGCTGTTACTCATTAAAATTACCTAGACGGTTGATTGAACAGCGCTAGCTTATAATGATAGAAATACGTGCCTATGAATAATAATTCTTGAAAATCTATTGTTTAGTTTAAGTTTCAGTAAGGCATAAATTAACTTGTTTAGATTGTTCAGGAAATTTTAATCTTTTACATACAATGTCTGAACAAAATATACTATAGGTATAATATTATGAACGCGTCCGGAGGTCAAAGAGTTAAAACGTCGTAAAATAGTTTGGCAGTGGACTTTTGGAACCAAACTATTCCCCACTTTATTTTTGGAAATTGATTGAACCAATAAAACAAAAAATTATTAGAAAATAAATAATAAGAGTACGCAGCATTAAACATCAGGTTTTATTTAGTTGTTATATTTATATTTTCTATATCATCATCATCATCTATAATGGCACCTCTCACTACCCTTAAAAAGGAATCACCTTATGTCCTATATGTTATTAGAAAACTGGCATTTAGCTAGTGCCAAGAAAGCTTCAGTTACAAATTTCTTTCCATATTGTTAAGATTATATGTAGTTAAACTTCATACAATTCTTTCAAAGTTTTCACCACATTTCATTTCATAAAAGTTAAAAAATAAACCAAGAAAATATATTATAAAACATTAAATTGCTCAACAGCAACTTGTTCGTTGTTTTAAATGCTTCGAGTTGCAAACCGTAAATCTGAACCATATTTATTTCTTACTTTAACAATAAAAAGATATTATCTTTCCTGAAAGAACTCGCTTAGTCGACAGTTGTGCCATTCCCATAACTTTCTTTTGAAAAACTTCCCGAGACTGTCTAATATCAAGTTTATCAACATTATAACTTTTCTACTACAAAACAAATCTAGATAATTATCTTCTAAAAGCTTATGATTAGCAATTATTGTCTAATTAAATAAAATGGTATTATGACAGAAAATACTTAAAACAGTTATAAACGGTTTTTTCATCTAAATTGAAATACCAGAAAGCTGGTATGCTTATTCACCACCCTCAATTTAAAATTTAATGTGTGTATCTGTGTTGGTGGCGAATACAGAATTTCTACCCCTATTCTCTATTCAGTTTTTTCTTTGAGGATTACATTAAGTGTACCAAATATCAACTTTCTAACAGAGTTTATGGACACACCAGCACATTTTATTCTTTTATTACTATAGCTAAATAAAGTTGTGATCGGAAAATTTCGTAGAGCTCGCTTCCGCTCAAGCCAACCCGGGGTAATGAAAACATACGGGTAGAATTAGAAACTTCCTCTTTTTTGAGGTCGATTAAAGATAGACTTTTACTGTTACGCAGTTAGATCTCATTAAAAACAAATGAGTCGGGCTTTTTTAGAAGTAGAAATGTTTACTCAGGCAACGATAAATTTATCTCCTATACTTTTTTATGCTATTCACGAACTTATTCCTTTTGCGGGTTGTTTCTATAATTTTTTATTTATTTGTCCATTTATATTTTTGTTTTTATAGCTATCTCATTTTTGCAGTCATTATGCCACTTTTTCATGCGATTAACTACAAAAAAACTAAATATTTTTGGTGTAGGTATCAAGAAATCGTGCACTGTCACGTAAATGTTTGTGCTTCAATAAATAAGATGGATCAGCTTTGTTTTTTCTGTTAAATTCGTCAGATTTCCTACGTATCCGGACGAAGTATTTTTCTTACATTTCTTAGCTGGCGTTTCGGCCCTCTTATTTCATCAAATAAGCATTAATAAAAAAAACATTAAAGTCGACAGTGCATTATGAAATGAAAACGTAATTAATCACAAGTTCAGCAGCCCTGAATGCCTGCCCTCTTTATATGGTTACTTTAATAAAGTTATCGAAACTTTACTTTCGCTATTCCTTCACATAACTGTAACAAAAAAATAACTCCTATTTATTTATGTTCATTCAAAGACTGGGTTTTATTGTTGTTTCAATTTTTCAGAAGAGCAGCACCAGCAACATCATTTTCTGTAACAATTCCGTGATTAGTTATTTAAAAAAAACTAACTAAATGTTGTTGTCGTGGTCAGATTTCTTTTGTTCTGTATGTTGAGCACTAGAATTCAGTAGGAAGAGTTTAATAACAAATACAAAGCAATATTATAAATGAAGAGTATAATAATTTAACTGTTTTTATTGAAAAAGTGAAAATATCTCTGACAATATCGATTTTAGGTACTTATAGAACAGCGTTAACAAAAACTGTAGTGAATTAACGCGCCAATTCAAAAATACAATAATATAAATCCGTTTGAAAAAATTGAGAAAATGCTATTTGAAATGTTGTAAATTATGTAAACAACACCATATAATATAAACAATATTCGGCGATTGTGTCGTTTAAGCACATCCCTTTGCTATACCGGGTGTAAACGAATAGTGGGCCACCCCTGTAACTTCCTTGTTTTTAAAGATATCAGTATAAAATTTTTTATGGTGAAATTAAGTCCAAGATTTTCAACTTTTTGAGACCTATCCGCCATATTTGTCACTTCCGGTTTCACCAGAAATGGCCTCAATAGTCTTTTCGTATTTTTTATATGAATTACATTGGAACAAAAATAATTTTAACATATTCGCAGCCATCTAGATTGACAACTAAAATTCGAATTATTTTTCGTGCAACCCTGTATATATTGTTCAAAATAGTATAAATGTATCCAAAATGTGATCTTTATTTCAAAAATGTAAAAACATACAGGGTGGTCCATTTAGAAACGACTATTGGGGCCATTTCCGGTAAAACCGGAAGTGGCAAATATGGCGGATAGGTCTCAAAAAGTTGTAAATCTTACCTAATTTTACGATACAAAATTTTATCCCGACATCTTTAAAAACGAGGAAGTTAGAAGGGTGGCCCACTATTCGTTTACACCCGGTATAACTGCAAAATGTGTATTATTAGTTGATAGTAGAACTCATACAACGAATTAATTTGTTAAATCTTGTCCTGACCAAAATAATAAAATTTGATCATTTTGCACAATAACTCGGCAACACAGCATCAAAAATCAGAAAGCCGTAAGAAGCTGTAAAGAGAAATTGATGCTGATTTTAAAAAATGTAAAGATATACAAGATGTTCCGCTAAAAAAGTAAGTTTGGTATGTGGCAAACTTATGCGCCACCCTATAAATATAAATAATTCTATTTTGTAGCTCTTAACAGTCCCTACAATTTTTGTAATATTTTTTTCCAACTCCCATAATAAATGAGTTATTGTACTTGAACTATTGGACCACCCTGTATATCATATTTTACTATAATTGTAATTGAATCTAAAAATAACACGACCATGATTAGAACCGTGAGGTACACCCGATGTTGCTAAATAAAGTTATATACAACTTGTTTTCTGTTATTTATTTATGTCGGAAATAATCTAATGAACTCTCAATTTATTCGGAATGCAATCAATTTAATGAATAACGCAGTATTTAATTAACCAAGTAACATATTACAAATTAAAACTGGTAGATTAATTAATAAACAAGCGCAGAAAAATATTAAATAAACAAAATTATAGGTACCTTCCTCCTAAACGGAGAGAATATGCTTCAAATAAATTAGATTAAGCTCAAAAGTCTGGATCCAAAGTTGATAGTAATTCAGATACAAGCCCTGATAGCCATATTTATTATTTCGACATTTTTCCAATTCTCATAAACCGTTTAAGCTATCAGAAAGATTTAAATATAAATATTTTCTAAATTCGTTTTTATCGAATGAATATTGCCTATTTCCATTTATTTTACAGTTTTTAAATGAGTTATATTAATAAAGCTTGTCAGACATACACATGTATAATATTGTTGCATCCGGAATTCGTTCTGTTTAAGTTTTGTAAATTCATGTCGGTTTCTGTTAAACCTATTCAGTTCGATATATGATTTCTCAGTCATAGAAATCGAGTTATTAGTTTCATTACAATGAAAACTGTATCCACTGACTGAAAGATATATTTAATACAACTGTATCCAAGAAACGCAGAAAATCCTACATTTTCCAAAAGACAAATCATATACAGTTGTCAGAAGCAGCCGCTTGATTTAATGAACTTTACAACTTATGCGGCGGTCGAGTTAAATTGTCGACAAGCACATTTTCTCTTTAATTTCCGCCAACTGTGTTAGGGCAATAATTTATTATTACTTTATTTTATTTTTGAAACGCAGGCTTAATTTATTTTGTAATACCTATGGGCATTTCGGCTTAACGCCAGCAGTTGCCGGCGATCTAGACTGTGCAAATTCATTTATCCTTGGACGTGACTTCCTAGGCTCGTTCTAATTTCTATTGGTTGCCTTTTAACGTTATCCATTCAACGTTTTCTTCAAAAGGAAAACTATGACGTGTAAAGTTAACACATGTTGGACGTTTTCGCCGATATTAATAATAATAATAATACCTTTATTCCCCTCAATTTAACACAAATTAAATATAATTATATTTCGATACGTGGAATGAAATGGAATTTGCTCAAATAAAAGCTTCTTCTATTACCTGCTTATTACCTTCTTCTGTTACTCGGATTACAAACTTTATTCTCGATCAAAAAAATGCACTTACGACTCTTGGTACATAAAAATTTCAACCTCCAAAAACTCATTAAATGTTGTCTACCATTTAGCATTAGGGCAGAAAATTTCATTAGTTTAGGCACAAATTGTCACAGAACTAAATTTTCATGCTGCGTTCCATAAACACTAACTTTTTGCACTAGATACATAAATAGCGTTTCTACAGTATTATTTACTTTTGGCATATTTCCCAGATGTGAGAAACTAATAACTATGAAACAAAGAAAATTATAAGAAATACCATGACAGTTATAGAAAAACATTATAATTACCACGGGCATGCTTAAATTTTGCTTTCTCAAAAGCTATATGCATAACATAAACTAAATAATTTTAGTACATTATCAACTAGCTGATTATGTAGCTAGTGCTAATGAGCTAATCTCTAATCTAACGCTATTTTAAAAAGGTAATTCCCCGGTTATATAAAGATTATAATAAAGGTTTAGACCATAAATTAATAATACTGTATAAAAGAATCATTTAGACTAATCTTTATGATTGTGAAAATTTTATTTATGAACCCATAAAACTCTTCAAGTGTTAAGATAGTAGATCATAAAAATAACGTAAAAATTGATCATTTCAGTTGGACGACCCATTCCAGATATTAATGTTGAACATTAAATAAATTCTGCGCTAGTAAGCCGAGCAAAGTGCACTCCAGTAGTTTAAAAAAATATTGCATCGTATGAGAGCAGCAACGTTTTAAAAGCTATAATTTTTCTGTTTCCTTAGTGCTTGATAAATTAAGCAAAGTTGACAATTTGTCGGCACATGTATATCATCCAAGAATTATTCTCTCACAAAAAAGATATTTAAATCGCGAACTACTTGGCTGATCCTATTCAAGTAAAGAGTTAATGAAAGCTGACCTTTCGGCAAATATATACATGCTTTTGTTTATCACATAAATTCCTGATATACTTAATTTTCAAAATGTACTTTGCTTTTACTGATTAATCAGTGCTTAAATAGAGTCTAAAAAAATGTCAAGTACACTTCTCATTTTGCGAAGTCAGGGTGATCACTAAAAGGTCTACTTGTTTTATATAATAGAATTAATATTTAGTGTATGCACAGGGAAATACCACTTCTCAAATTGAACGTCATGGAAGGTGATTGATAAGGGCACCGCAAACTGTTGTTTTGGGCAATATATGTTTTACAATAACTTTAGAGCGAAATGTTGCGAAGATACTTCAAATATTCAAGTATTGATGTAGCTCCACATTAATCATTTTGTTGTCGAGGTGCATATAAACCAGATATAGTTTCACAAAAGTGAAGTTTTGGCAACAAAAATCGATGGATGGGGAAAGTAATTGTTAATACGTGTATAGCATTTTTTGTGTTTTCTGTATCTCTTCTCCTATTATAAGACTCTATGTTTGTAATACATCCAATTGGTTGTATTTTCCAACTGTTGAACACTGGTTACAACATTAGTGTAACTTCGTTTTTATGTTACCGGCATAAGAATCTCTTGATTTGAAACATTTAATATCGTTTAGTAACACTATTCACTCGATTCGTCTAATTCGAGTAACTGTTTAATTTCATTTTGACTAATCTTTTGGAAATAATTTTAGTCTACTAATTTTTTTCAATCGACTTAAATAGAATGCAAAGATGATGTTGCTGCAAAATACAAATCGAATAAGTTGATAAGTGGAAGTGAGAAAAAAACACCAATTTTCTAAAATGCTAATTTCGTCTGTTCCCTCTTTGCAAAATTAAACCTCGTCAGACCAAATAATCCTTTTAAAAAATCAGGATTTTCTTGAAGATGTAAGATCTCACCTTCTCACAGAAATCTCTCCTTTTTTGAAAATCTTAGGGCTTCAATATACTTTTTGGTACAGAAAGGTATGCATATGCTTCCTTAGAATTCGCTGAATAGACGAATATGAAAGTCTTAAATCCCAACTAGCCCCAGGAATAGATGCCTGTGGATTTGCGTAAAAGCGTTGAGTGAAGATCACTCAACGGTAAAAGTAAGCCAGAACATTAATCTCATTTTCTTCATTATCTGTTGTAACTAGCTTCGAAGTGGTCTTTAAGCTTTAACTTTTCCAAGTTTTAGAAAATTTGAGATTCTGTGCATAACTTTCTATTATACTAATAAGTACACTGAAGCCTTAAGATTTTCAAATAAGAAGAGATTTCTGTGAGCAGGTGAGATCGTACGTCTCCAGGAAAATCCTGATTTTTTTACGCATAAATGACGATACGCACACAACACTAACATGGTGTTGACATTGATAAAAACAAAACATTTTGACATTTTTAGTCTACTAGATGACATTATGAAACTGCTGATTTTTTTTATAAATATTGGTCTAAATTGAGAAAATTGCTCAGAATATAAACAGAATACAATAGGGAAAGTACTACACAAATGTTTCTCAACCACACTCTGGAATACCTACCACCGATAGCAAACTTAAGTAATGCAGAGTATTTGATCTAGCTAACAATCGAAGAGCGCACTAAATTTAGTTTCCCCAGTACAGCCAGCGTAGACGTGGCGATCCAGCGCTCCAGCAATCAAGCCGCCCTACGTCAGAGCCCCGCCGTGACGCATTTATTCGCCACTCTGCTGTATTACGCTTATCCCTACCACTCCGCTATTTTACTGACGATTAATATTTCGAATCCGGGGCAACTGAAGTCAGTCGAGAGCTGCCATCGAAGCCAAGCAGACGTACCCACCGTAAAAGCATTAATATTCCGAATCCGAAAGAACTGCATTCAGTACCCGTCCGCTGCTTTTCCTGACCAGACGTGCCTAAGTAAGTAAGGTATACAGGGAAAGATTGTAAGTGAAGACTTGGCTATTGTAAAGTATCAATTCCTGTTGTAAGCCACTCACTGGTCTATGTTATATACGAGAGTACTTCTCCCGTACGTGGCGTAACTTACTGTATTAATCATACTTTGCTTTCAGTATGTTGCTGTCACCCGAGAGGAGCTTCCTGTAACTATTTTTCCTTCCAGCTTTAAGTAAGCCAGCTACTGGTTTATGCAGTATACGAGGGCACTTCCTCCTATCCAGTGTACACGTATGCGGCGTAGCTTGCGATACTAATCATAATTTTCATTCCAGCCCGTCATTATTTTACCAGCTGAGTATAAGGCAGCTACTGGTCTATGCTCTATACGAGGGCACTTCCTCCTATCCAGTGTATACGTATGTGGCGTAACTTATTGCACTAATAATCACTTGCTTTCCAGCCCGTCAGTACTTTTGTAAGCTAGCTACCGGTTTTTGCTGCATACGAGAGTACTTCCTCCTATTCAGTGTACACGTATGTAAGCGCAACTTACCGTACTAATAATAATTCCTTTTCAGTCCGTTGTTGGTATCCAGAGATAAGCTTCCAGTAATCATAATTCTTTCCAGCTTTGAGTGAGCCAGCTACTGGTCTATGCTGTCTACGAGGGCACTTCCTCCTATCCATTGTATACGTATGTGGCGCAACTTACTATACTAACCATAATTTATTTCCAGTATCCGAGACCCAGGCCTGAGAGGAGTATCCTATTAATTCTGTAACTCTACTGTTAGTTAATGCTGCGCAATAAGCCAAGTCTGTAACCTGTAAATAACGTGTTTTAATATTTGTATGCTTTTTGGTGTTTGCTTCTGCTAAATCCTGGTATCCGTACATCGCCTGGCTACTAGCCTGGAACCGTTTAGTTAGCCGCCTGCTCGCCTTGCTTGATATTCGCACCGCTGTAGTCTGTGCTTTGCTGTAGTGGTATATAATATGAATAGCTTTTAAGCCCTGCTAACATGTAGTTATGTAACTAGATTAGAGCTTTTAGAATAGTAACCGTATTTGCTAATCTTGTTTCTGTTCACATATATCCTGAATAAATCTAATTGTGATATTAACTGTGCCATTTATTCCGCAACGAAGTCTAATTTTCCCAACGACCCGCTGGAATATCCGTTTCTTCACTGTAGCTGCCTGAGTAGTGGTGTTTCTGCACTATAAACAGAAACTGGTGCCCGAGTAAAGCACCGCTGCTGCCTCGAGTGCCATAGTGACACTTCGGCATTTTCTTGCCTAAAAACCGAAGTACGTCACAAACTAAACTATACCTATTAATCTTAATACTAATAATGCGCCTGGACATGATGAAATTAATCCCATTCTACTCGTAGAGATGTAGATGTGGATTTTCATCTATTTTTCAAGGCGATTGAAGAAAGAGATTGGCTGAGATTAGAAGGGCAGATCCTCTTACTTAATAGGAAATAGGGAAATATGACTTTTCCCCTGGAGTCTATGGCATTCTTACGAATGGACGATATTTTTGGATTGCATAGGAACAGAAGAAGACTCAAAGCTCATACACCACAGTTGTTCAGGTAAGTTTCAGTCAGTACCAAAGGCATAGAAGAAGTTAAGCAAACCATATATGACTTGCAAAGGTGGAAGAGTACAGTTACCTTAATGCATTATTATTACCATATAATTTTAAAAAATTTTAAATTATTATTTTCGCATAAAAACTTATTGAGCCTACTCTCCCCAACCTATCCTTACAAAAAACATAGATTTAGGTATGTTTACTATCTGAGGCGGTATAATCTTGTTCATCTTGTTACTATACATTTATAAAGACCATAAACATTTATTACGTTATAAAAAATGTTCTACGTTGGCTGCCGTTTTCGCACGAATAAATGGGCTTTTTCTTAAAAAATCGTCAGCGAAATTTCCTAGTTATTGCAGTTCTACTAAAATATTCTAGTGCCTATTCAAGTACTGTTAAGGCATCTGTCATTAAGTTATTACATTTTCATTTCTAAACTTTTTATTTACGTATTATTTCTGCTAAGAAGTGTGAAATAATACAGAAACTACGAAAAATATGTTGCATCCGAAACATATTTTAACGGCTATTTAGAAAGAAGACAACCGCATAAATCTATTTTTAAGAGATAAAAAATCTCATCGATCATGGGACATTTAACAAGCCAAGATGCAAAAATTACAATATTAAAGATGCTGAAGAAACAGCTATAAATGTAATTGGAATCGCGGTTGCAAATCCCTCAGTTTCAAGTCGTCAAATTGAAGCTGAATCTTGGATTTCAAGACGCCAAATTTTGAGAATTTTGAAAAAATACAAAGCTATTAATTAATTTTTTTTACCAATGAAATTCTCTCAAAAATAACATCGATAATGTAGCATTCCAAGTCGTCGAGTTACCCTATAAATACATTCAAATTGCCCAACCTGTGCTGAAGATTTTCTTTTACCATCTTCAAAATTAACCTCTCAACATGAATTATTATTCACAGTTTTACTGAAGAATTACCTTTTTCATGAAAACATCATTAGTCACAAACGCTGAGTGGTTGGATGAATCAGATTTTTCACTTGTAAACTCGTATACTGTCACAACAGTTTTCTTCACAGTAAAACCTCGTATCCCCTATTATGTCTGCTTTTTATAAATAACTGTAGGTACTCGTAGTATAATAAATTTGAAAAAAGTGAAATAACTGACAAATTATCTGTTATTAAGGAAGTGTTGTTTTATTTTATTAATCTACTTGATTAATGTTCAATAATGTTGAGATTTAGATATGTGTTTCAAATGTTATTAACCCTAAAATTTATTAATATTTTAACACAAATTATTGATTAAAGAAGTTTTTAAAAGCATTAATGAAGAAATTATTTGCCAAATTAGGATGGAATATTCAGAAAAATGTACACCCTATATGCTATTTTGACAAAATTCATAGAATTTGTTACTCGGAAGTTATTGTTATATTGAGTGTTAAAATAATTATATCAATAGTGAAAATTCTTTAAATAATTAAAAAAAAAAATTTTTAAATTTATTTAGGGAACAAATCGTTGACGTATTGATACAAAATTTCCAGACAAAATAGGAGTCTCGAATATCAAAATATTAACCCCTGTTACTCCCTAAGGTTTAACAGCAAAAAGTTTTTAAATATATTTTTTTCTATTTATGCAGAATTTGATAAAATAATTATGATTTAATAAAATTTATTCTCTTTAAATTACACATAATAACAAACTGTAATATAAACATCAAGATACAAATTTTGTCTTATTTATGATGAACAATATATGGTAATCATTCTTTAAAATTCAACATGACTTACGATTGCATTCCATATTTCCCGTCACAAGAGAATTTTTTCCTAACATATATTTATTATAACTAACTTGTTCTTTCAGGGGCATACCCTCATAATTCTTCAGGATTACTTTATTCACCCTTATTCGTAAAAATACGTGTTCCCTCATATTTAGGTATACAGATATGCATTTTCAGGACGACTAATATTTTAGGTAAATTACACAAAAACTGTAGAAATTGTTTGCTTAGAAAGTTATATTAATGGATGCCTTAAAAAATCTGGTGTAAAAATCATACATTTTACATCTTAATAAGAATTAAGTGAAAAACAAGGACACATTTTTGAGCGGTTAGAAAAACAGTTTTTATATAATTAAAGCTTGATATATATTTACACAAAATCCTCTGATATTAATGACTGTTTTTATAAAGCTTTGTGTGACTTTAAATAATCTGTCATACAATACCAAGTATAAATATATACAACATTTTCCTATAATGAGTTCTTAAAATTTGGAAAAATAATTAATATTTACAAAAAAAATTACACATTTTATTTACAGAAATTCTATTCTGCTATAATGTAAAATGAAAGCTTTATGGTTATTATTATTTATTTAAAATACACAGACAGCTTTCCAGTGCACGTAATGTTAAATTTCAATTTTGTACATCATATCGTTTTTTAAACCAACCAACCAATCCAACTTTTTTTTCGATTTTGTACATCATATCGTTTTTTAAATTTTATTAGAATGCTATCCAACTTTTTATTCCTTCCATCTGTTATAACTTGATGTTGCGCAATTTCTCTGGTTTTTGTACTCGAGTATTTTCTCTTTTTATATTGCAATGTTCTGGTCTTTCTAGCTGGATATATTCCATTCTTTATCTTCACGAACTTCCTTTATTGCAAGAATATTAGGTTTTATTTAAGTATTTTTGACCATTCGAATATAATAACACAGAAGCAATCTTTCATATACGAGTAGGATTTACAGCTCCTGAAAATAGCTAGGATTTTATTAAATGTGTTTTCTTGTTTATAAATCCTTTAGTTTAAATACATATTAGAGTAGTAATTAAAGTAAATAAAGAATAATTTTTGATATGTATTTTTATGTAGTTTCTGCTATTTTTATTTTATATACACCTAGATATGAAAATGACACACCTAAAATTTACTTTATAATTTTCTTTAATTTAATTCAAATAGTTTTACCTTATAGTTGCCTCGAAGTTTAGTGAACAAAAGCGGAAATAGATAAAATACGAATACTTTTATTTAGCGGGCGCCGTCTAAATCCATCACGACAACTTCACTCACAATTTCGTTAGCGATTCGAGGGTGTAAACTGAGGATTGTCAGGTGTTATAAATACTTCACTAAACTTTTCATACAAGTGACAGCTCTGAAAAGTTTAAAATTTACCTTTCTTCTCTTCAAATATAGAACTGAATAGTAGAGAGAATTTATTTTGCCTCGCATATTATTTTCCAATTCCTGTGTCAACAAAGTTCTTGAAATATTTTTACAAAACGTCTCTCATATATTAAATTGTTATCATAAGAAAATGTGTTTGCTGCTCCGTTGAGAAATACTACTACACGTTAAAATTTTAGACTAGAAAAATAGAATAAGTAATATATTTCACTACCCTAGGAGTAATTCACCAAACGTTGATTCAAGTTACACCGTCCCCATCGATTTGTAGCAAGACAACTTTGTCATCAAGAAAATATCCCCAAATAACTACAAGGCACGTAAACCGAGGAATGTTTCTCAACGCAAATTGAGGCAGTGTTGATTGTTCATATGAAACGAATCCCGAATAAAATAAGTAGTGTATAAATATTTTTTTATTTTACATTTCTTGTTCAATATATGTAACTGATCAAATGAATTACTGCATCACATTATGTGCCCCATAATCCTATTTCTTATAATATGGAGTACCTATTTGTTTGCTTTCTAAATTGAGTAATATGATATATTAATATTATCTCGTTCACTGCTGTGTTCCCCGCAAGATATCGATTGGATATGCCAGAAAAAAGGATTAATGTCTTTGCAGAAATTTATCCTTTAGGCCACACAAGAATGGCGAATTGAGGGTGGTGAATTTTACTCGTAGCTTCACTTTAGAGACTTATTATAGAACGAAATTATTCATAGGTACCAAATAAAATACTATTTTAAACGTTAGGTGACCTAACAAATAAAATAAAACAATATTTGAGTTTCAGATATTGTCAAAAATGTATTTCTAATGTATCCCACATTCGTTTTATTGAAAACAGATCTTGTAATAATTATTTATCATAAATACTTAAAAGTCGTTTTTTCTCTTTAATTCTAGGCAACACGTCCATATCTCAGATTTAAAAAATAATTAAAATTTACATTTTATCAGTTTTCATCATGTCAATGATATTTTTGCAACTTGGCCCCCACGGAATCGATTTGGTAAATAGTTTTTTTGGAAAATATTAATGACAAAGAACCGTCTATTAAATGCACATTGGAAATAGAAAATACTAATAAATTGCTATTTTTAGATTTTTTGATTTTTAGTTATAGCTATTAATATATCTAGGAATGTTATGAGTATCATAACTTGTGATTCGTAACATCCGTGATTTGTTCAATAGTTTAACGGTTTCAGAAAATAAAGACATTATTAATAGATATTATAAGAAGCAGGAGCAGTAGTGATACATTTCAGTATTTAATTATTATTGTTTGGAGTTTATTAATGTAAATATTAATATTAAATAATTATGATAAAATATTCATGAATTGAGTTGGCTATGCTTTTTTAACCTAGGGAGTAAAAGACTCGCTTTACTCCCGCTTTTGAGGGAGTAAAATTGCTTATTATATAAGGGTCGTGCAAAAAAACTTTTTTCTCCCGCAATTTTTTCACTAACCGCCCCCAATCCTCTCTGCTACCTCCTTTCCATCCCAATACTATCGCTACTTATATCTAATATTATCCGAGTGGATTTATGATCCAATATGCACATATATTACAAATTACAATCTACAGGTTTGCGTTGAAGAAATAAAGAAAGCAATATTATAACATAACATACGTCTTATGATGCGTTACATAATAAAATATGTGGACAAAAATTAAACTGTGGCCTAAGACACATTAGTATATCTAAACTGATGGCTAAATTTAACTTAGCTTCATTACTTTATAAACATATAATCTAAATTTATCTCTGCACACTAATTTTGTTTTAAACTATAAAACTCAACTATGAGCAACACATTTAATTAACCTTAGCATAATAAATAAAAACGAAACGTCGTAATGAATATTTAAATTTCATTAGAACACCAGACGAACAAAAAGAGACCTGTTAAAATGCGAGTGGACCCAAAGCCGTAGGGATTTCAGACCCTTTCAGATGGCATGTTTAGCATATTTTGTAGAGTATATTAGTTTCGTTATATTATACAAGTCGAGATTGATTTTAAAAATGCCAGATTTTATACTTGGGGATGAAATGAAGATATTAGCTTTGTTCTACTCATCCTCAGATAAAACTAAAATTATTTTGAGTTCAAATTCGTAAATTTCCTTTTCAAATTTGTGTTAAATTATAAAAAATACGCGATAAAGAAAATTGTGGTATAAAAAAATCTGTTTCTTTGTAATTTAATAATATTAAGTTTTCTCTTACTTATTAATAAATGGTATAATGAGACCTATATATTAATACGAAAGATGATTGATCATTTCCAATTATACTAAAAAATGTGAGAGTGAAATATCAAATCCTTTCAACCATTCAAAATGTTAGGATATAATGATATTTTTCCTGCACTGCTACAAAACATGCTTATACGGAAAGGTATAAGTTATAACTTTCCTCGTTGGATTATTTAGAGCTAATCAGATATAGAACTTACATTCTATCCAGCTAGGCCAAGCCGGACATCATTTTTATTGAAGAAGCTAAAAACATCCTGGACATACAACCTCTAAGTACATCAGTATGCGTACCATTCGGAAAACAATAGAATTAGGACTGAATACCCTACAAGAAACTCAGTACTGGTCCCTCTAAAGAAAAGACACTGTTGTGGTAATTCTTCTAGGCACTTAAGAAGCTTTTAATAATGCACTACTAACTATAGCAGACTGAATTCGGGCTACGCTAGAGAATCATCTATACAAGGAAAAACGGCTAAGTTTAGACCCAGAAGAGGATGTCCACAACATCATCTACTGTGATCACTACTTGTGGATAATCTGGTAATTCTTAATTTGTGGAATGTTGAGCGTGTGCAGAGTGCAGATAACTTTGGTTAGAGAAAACTATGAAGAATGGATTTCCAATGTTCATCAAGATTAATGTGGCAAACTGTTACCAAAAAGAGAAAGCTGGGAATTTTAAAGATTAAGCTACTTCATTTGCAGATGAAATAAAGCACTTGGACTTTACACCAGACAAATCATTAAACTGTAAATCCCAGCTAGAGAAGATTATCATTTGTCCTTATGAACATGTCGAGGAGTTTGTGGAAAATTTTTGAGAATCGATCCTTAACAGATATACTGGATTTCTGCCATGTTCATGTGATCATTGGTAGCATATTATGGGCTTCACAGTTTCGTTGTCGAAGGAGTTCTATTGAAAGATTAAAGCCATCTCATTTACCTGATCTACAAGCATGATTGAGATTGACAAATTATATATTATGGGTTCACTGACAGTTGGTTTACCTCCAAACTCTGGAAGAAATTGGAGTCGGAGTGCATCGTTGCAATCCTAAGAAGAAGAATATCTTCAATTTCGGAGATCCGCTCAATGGCGAAAAATTGACCCAGATCGGTGTCTGGGTAAATTTCCCACACCATTGAGAAGTGTTTGCGGAGGATGGAATGAATACAGATCAATACAAATCTTTCCAGAAAGCTTTTAAAGCTCTTGGCACATTTCACTACTATTCTACAACGGTATGGAATTAACAAGCAGTCAAGAAGCTTCAACCTGACTGGGAGGAACAATAAGGTGTCTCTAGATACCAGTTCCCTCAGGAATTGACGATAACGAAATAGCGGACTTTCTAACTAGTGAGGGCTCGAGGACACAATTTATTGTTGAATCACAACACAACTACCATCAAGTTTCACCAAAACATCTGTTAGCTTGTAGAAAGAGTAAACCATCCAGTACTAACAAGATCTGCCAAGATTTGTCCATTTAGAGTCATGAACAACATATCCCTTGAAATCAGAAAGCAGGAAATAATTAGATCTAAACAGGTGAACCGTTAGGATTTTTTTTAGTTGATGGCCCAACTCTACAAACTAAATCACTAGACCGGCGGATAACACAAATATCGTATGTACTTGGAGGATGATGAATATCCAAAACAATCCGAGAAGATCTGGACAGACTCTCTTTCAATAAAGTCAGATTTATTAAAAAGCTGAACGTATTGGGTGAAGTATAATTTGATGTGAGCAACAATATACCGAATGCTCCACTCACGTATATGCCGTATCATAATAAAGTAAACATAAACATAAGCGTAGTATTTGCTATCATGACCAAATGGCGGATAAACCCTAATTTGATTATGCTTCTGGCGTTAACATACTTTTACCAGAGAAAGAAAATAGAATACTTTGTCCCTAGACAGAGGTATATTATCATGATGGTTATCATAGTTATTTTATTGGTTATTAGAAAATATTTACAATTCCACAATTTATAAAAATGCAAATACTTTTTTCTACAAACAACTATGTGAGACCGATAAGAGCGTCAACAATTTATTCGTAAGCAAAGGTTGTTTGCATTAAATTTGAGGTTGACAATATCCGACAGCAGAAGAGAGTAGGCATTTTCTCGTGGTGTGGCCTCATTCTTTCCATATGTTTATACATAATTCAAAAGTGTCGATTGAATATAGAAATTAAACATTCTTCTAGAATATATTTCCAGATACATTTTCGATTTTATGGCTATAATCGATATTTCAAATACTTATACAAATTAAAGAATGTAAGCATTAAAAAGGGAAACAGATTGAGTATCCAGAACGTCTGCAAAATATTAATATTTTTTATTTTATTTACGTTTTATGTCAAAAAAACCACCTCTAACTGTAAATAAAGAAAAAAATCAAAATTTTCCAAGAATATGTGGAAATAATTTGCAAACAAGAAAAGAAAGAAAATTTGCAATTAAATAATAATACACCACATGTAATTCAATTCAACGTTAATAAAGATAGCAAAATATTCCTTTCAGAAATTACTTTAGAAAATATAGTAATATTTTCTGTGTACGTTATATAATATAATTCAGTGTTAAAATACAATGTCTTGTATATTTTTGTACATTTCAGGATATCTTTTTCTCTTCCATTTTATTATTACTTTAACTTTTCAAACTGAACTGGAAAGAATCCATTGACACGAAATTTCCTGGTCTCATCTTTTACCAATTCATGTCGTTCAATTTCCTCTCGTTCTACTTGGTTTACTTTCACGAAATGGAGGGACCTTGTGATTCCATAATTTTCTATAGTTAATGATACCTAAAAATCACCTGCGTTCCTTCGATATTATTTATTTAAGTTGTTTGTTTTTCTTAAGTATAAAATGGAGTAAACACAGTTGTTGAAATATTATTGCTTGTACAGATCGATCGACCGAAAAATGTGTTTATTTTCTTTAAGGAAATTTTTAAACACAAACAATTCGTTTGCGTAGGTAAAGGGAAACTTTTCTTTAATGTCTAGAACAATTTTCCGATAATTCGGATTGGTGACAGGTTGATACATTTTCCACCTGAAAAACGATTCACATATTTCCAGCATCGGGAAATAATAATAATAATAATAATCAGGTGTGGGCAGCCATGGAGAAACCGTCCAGCATCGGGTAACCTGAAATAATAATTAATATTAATAATCTTCAACAGTTCAGAAAATGTTGGTGTAAATATTTTTAAATGTTAATTTCAAAATCGGGATCGTCTTCATTAGGTAAAGACATGTACCAAAAAGGAATAAGATTATCCCTTTAAAATTTGTCATAGGCAGGTTTTATATTTCTCCAATTTCTCAATATGATTTAGCAAGTAAACTCATACACAATAAAATCTATTTCTGACAATACTGAATAAAATTGGGTTTATTTCTATATCTAAAATCCGATGCGATTTTTTTTGCACCCAGTAAGTACACGTTAATTTGCTGATTAGCCATGTCATTAATTATCAATGTAACTTTATTATTGAATATAACTGTTATAGATATTCTGATTTCAATTTCATATTTTCATTTGTTCACAAAATTGTAAAATAAAATTCTGCAGCTATCTCCCGCTATAATTGTAGGTTTATAAAGATAAAATTCGTCTTGCATAAGGAACTGAAAACTAAATGTTACTTGACATAATTGTTGTGGAATAACTGTTTACTCTATGAACGCGAATTCTTCATAACTGACAGCACAATGTCGATTTTTTTATTTTTATAAAGCAATTCCAGTCTATCAGTATTTTGTAATCATATTTCCTCTTTCCCATTCCTTGAATCTTGCTCAGTATTTTCATAATAATTGACAATCGACCAATTAGGATATTTATGCATGAATAATTCATATGCTGACTCATTTAAATGCACAAATAAAAGCCAATCTAAATTTACCACTTTCTGAAAGTAGAGTGTGGTGGGCGAAATACAGTTCATGGATATTCATAATAAACGAAACACTCGTTTCACCATCTTAAAATTTTCTCTTTTGTGCCAATAACAGGATGATAAATTTCCATCATAAAACCTACACGTTTGTCAACATTTTGACAAAGTAATTAATGTGGATTTGTTTCGAGAAAATCTCTTAAATGAGATTATCTCGCAATTTAAAAACTCACCAGTCAAAATATATTTAACAAATATCGTCCTGGTCAAAGTTTTCTTTCACAATCCCTTCACTTCAGGGATATTAATGTTGTTTCTTATTTTTGCAAAGCCCGGTACATACAATTTTGTCTCTGACTTCATCTCCAACAAATGCCTCTAATACAGAAGACGTGGTTGGAAAAGGTTAATGTTTGTCAAAGAATTCAACTAATGCAACGTATCTATCTTACTCTTCTAGTTATTTGCTTATGAATAATTTGATAAGTGTTCCCATTTCTAGAGCCAGATGGTCTCGATTACTTAGAGCTTGCTGCCTTCCACAGACATGAATTTCTATGACAACAGTCTGTACTTCACCTCTTAGGAAGAGGTTTATATATAGCGTATTATTCCCCAAGAAATTTGGCATTGTATTCAAATAAGGGCTTTAAACAAACGGACGGCTGTATTAACCTTCTATTGATTGTTAGTTGAGTGGAAGATAAATGAAAGTCAATTGGAATATTAGATTTAATGCTCAGAGACAGGCGTTTATTATCAAATCAATAAATTTACAGGGTACTTTTAGCAGTTTTTCAAAATAATTTTGTCAGAAGTTACGTTGTTGTTTCACAACAGATTTTTTTAGTTAAAGATGGGACTACATCATCTGCAGATGACACAGGCAAAAGGGCGGTATTTTAAAAGTTATTTGATAATTCGTACCCAAAGGTATAACGTGCGGATAGTTAAAACTTTGGAAGTGACTAAACTTACTCTTGGCGCAATATAAGAGAGGTTGCAAAATTATACAATAGATCCTGTTGAACAGATACATATATTTCTAATTAAATTCCCTAATATTAAGGCAGAGATAGTGAGATAACTTAGAACACGCTCGACATGATAACAAATTTATACAACTTCAGAAATTTGAAACTGTTCAATGTAAATTACGCCGAGTGGCAGATGCACTTAGCGTAAGGTAAATCTAACTGTCTTATTCTTAGTGTTATGAAATATATATTCATGTTCTCGTTTAAGTTTTGCTAATTGCTTTTACGCCTAGCTAAATTTGTACAATGAGGAATATAATACTTTTTCAGAAGACGTATAAGTAAATACCGCAGAGGTAATATTTTGTTTACGTAACTAATATATATTCTCACACAATTAATTTATTGCCGAATCGCTTCACCGCTATGAATATGATTTAACGAAGATCTTGATTAAGTATATAACCAGGAGCAATGGATTGTAAATTTAGTCGATAAAATAATTAGGAAATGTAAATGTAAGAAGAGTTTTAGTAACTGAAACTGAAAGAGTAACTTCAAAATATATATTAATTCTGAAAAAATAATAATTATTATTCTTATTTTTATAGTAGAATAAAGAACACCTACGTTGTCGAACCGGTTACGGTTACAAATAAGATTTATGTACACAAAATGATTTAATTTATTGTACATAAAAGAATCACTTCAGGCATTATCCAGTTAAATTTGTTGCGTTGAATTTATACACATATTCGTCAGAATGAATTATGTATAGGAACATATATCATGCAGTTTTTTATGAATTGTAGCGATATTTACAATACGGAATTTCCGATTGTAATGCAATATACCGTCAAATGTAAACATACTGTGTTCCACACATATTCAGTTTTGTATTTTATTGGCATGTTATAAATAACTCTGAAATATTCCGGGTTAGCCGTTTATCATTTTTTATTGCTGCCTACTCGTCGATGAGCTTGGATAAAAGCATATATTAATATATTACAAGTTTTCTTTTTTATTTATGACGTTCAGGAGAATTACCAAATGAAGAAATTATTTTTCGTGTAGGATTTATCAGACACCCAGAATAACGGAACACTATGAATAAGTCACAGAGATTCTTTTTTATTTCGGTTTTGGAAACTACTTAATAAACGCGGGTTTCTACTGCCTCAAATACAGAGCTATGTTAACAAGAAATTTTACTTCCTTCCGGAAAATAAAGATTTAAACCATACACTGGTGCCATAAACTACCAGAACTGATTATCGAATTACTTTGCCTGTGTATGATAAATCCACGTTTTGAAAATACACTCGCTGATGGCTAGGCCCAACTATCAGAACGGATTATCGGAGGGCTCAACCGGCGAATGTGTAATATGACATAAATACAACTAAACGGAAAACTTTAAACCGAACTCTGATTTAGATAAGTAGCTTTGCAATACGTCGGTATTTACGCAATACAATCTACGGTGAATATCGGTGATTATTCAAAATGCGGAGCGGCTGGATTACGGTCAGCTACTGTTGTTCTTACCAAGACGGTTTATGATAAAACAAATAAAATTTCTTGTCGGGTTTTTGGGATGCGATTTGAGGGCATCGATAATTCGATTGATATGGATTTTACCGTTCCCGGTGAATTTATTATCTTTCTTGCTGACGTAGGCGGGCGGCGACGGTATGTGGAATTCGGACAGGTGGCTTGAACGAAGAACTCGGTTTACTAAGTCGGCGCGTGTTATGTAACTTGCCTTATTCAACCGGGCTAACGGAAAACGGAAAGGTATTGCTTATAATTTTTAAACTATATAGCAAAAAGAACCGGCTGAAAACGGACACGGATTAATGTTTTATCAAGTTTTCGTAACTAATGATTTTTACTTCCGGCTTGAACATTATTTTTGAACAATTAACGGATTTTAGCTATACAGGAGACTATCGGAAATTAATCAATTAATTTACCAGCTGATTTTACAATTCATTGATACCTTAACTATAACTTAAATGCTAACAGAGTTACAGGGTGTACTCAAGTGACGGAAATATTAAAA
This sequence comes from Rhagium mordax, assembly GCA_963680705.1. NCBI lineage: Eukaryota > Metazoa > Arthropoda > Insecta > Coleoptera > Cerambycidae > Rhagium > Rhagium mordax. The sequence continues at coordinate 16,660,571 of OY796656.1, forward strand.
TAAAACAGGCAATCCTTGGCGGATAAAAATCACTTCGTTACACAACTTGGAGTTGTTTCAAATCAAAAACTCTTCAATCGATGCCCATTCTTTTAACTACTGCCACTTTTTCGTAAATTTTTTCATACTCCTCTCTAAATAAGATCGTAATATTTTTTCTGAGAAGTTTTTCTACCTTTCCGGTCGGCTGGAAATAAAAATGACTCCTCACTGGAAAAACAAGCAGTATTTTTGTGCACATATACCGAAAAAAAAAAGAAATTTGCAATTTAAATTTTTACCTCGATTTTTTGCTTGAAATTTGGTCGAACTAGTCACTTTGAGATGCCATTTTTGAGAGGAATTAACGGCTTTTGCTTGTAACTGATGTGCTGCATCAAAAAAACTACCCAAAATTGGTAAGAATTGATATATATGAAATCTGGTGAGTATGTAAATTTGCTAAATTGGGTTAGGAGGCTATTATAGTCAGAAATAATTAATTATACTAAATGGACTAAGTTTTATGGGAACTGTTTCTAAAAAGTGTACTTAAAGGTTTTTTAAAAACATATTGATGCTTTCTTAAAAGGATAGTAGTTAAAACTCTACTACTTTTAGAGTACTCTTGAATCGATTAGAAAAGCCAATTTGGCAGGTTTTGAAAATTTCCTGAAATTGCTTGGGTTAAACGTTAATCTTATATGCCCTCTTAAGTTTGGGAGGCTTTTAATAGGATTGCCATAAAATACACCAGTTATAAAATTCTCAATGCTGAATTATGGCCATTATTTGTTGAACCGTATCTGTATGACTCAATCATTTTTGGATCTGATTATTGCTCTTTAAGATAGTATTAGTATATTTCTGTCAAATTTTCGTTGTTTTTAATTGTTTTCAACAGATTTCAGTTTGCCATTGGAGTATTAGGTGTGTGCTTCCCACCTCATCCTTCTGTCGAGTGCCATACCCAGAAATTTTTTTGTCAATGCGAATTCGATAGGATATCGTTTAAAATAACACTAGATTTATTTCTTCTTTTCTCGAAAATAAGATGCATACAGTTTTATTTACAATAAAAGTACTGTAACATTCTTTCGTTATGTCGGAAGTTCGAAGGAGGTTACTTTGACGCCTGAGGGGCGGCGGTGCTTTTTAGGACGGTGTCTCGGGCGCCAGTTTCTGTTTAGAGTGCAGAAACACCACTTTACTCTATTAGCAGGATAATAGAGGCTTCAGGTAACTGCAGTGAAGACACGGTTAAGACAGAGGTCTAATTATCCTACCTATAAAGAAAACTCAGAATTTCGGATTAAAAACAGAACAAGCTTTATTCAAGACTTAATACAATACAATATATTACGGAAAATAAAGCACAAATATAAACACAAGCAAAACTTAAAGCAGGCAGGCAGGCTAGGCAAAACTAAAAGCGGCAAACTACGGCTAAAAAACGGAAAAAGCAGCAAGCAAATAATACGGTGGAAACGAGATAGCAAATTTACGGTTAAGCGGTTAAACGGAAAACGTGCGGCAGGTAAAAAAACTATATCCAAGCGGTTACCAGTATGACTCGAAAGTTAATCTATATATCTTACTCAGCGGAGCTTCCTCTTGGTTCGGTGCGGACTTCTTCTCGGACTGGTGGTCTGAACTGGATCGGGCGCATCGCCAACTGATTTTTAAATGGCCGTATTGTTAGTTTTATAGCCGGTTGATGACGCGTATCCCTACCTATCTTGCGCTCTGAACGAAAAAAAGGCTTCACGCATCTTACATCTATGTTGGCGCGGTGCGGCTGGCACTGCAGTTTCGCTGCAGTCCCTGCGTTTTCTTGCATAAGGAGTGATTTAATCAACACCGGGATTATTGCATTCGTCGCGGCATAATTTAAAAATGTATAAACGGAAAAGACGCGGTTCATAAGGCTTAATTTGAAGTAAATTAATATTTGTTACATTTTACCTGCCTGTTTTATACATTTAAAATTATATTTTATTTAAAACTAACAATATCTCCCTGCTAAAATTCACTTCGTTACAGTACATCCAGATTTTGGACCATGTTTCAATTACGATTAAATAAGTCTGCAAGATCCTTTTGAGAGTTCTATATTTCTTCATCGTAAATATACAATGTTCAAGATTGATTTTTGATTTATGAGGACGATCTTACAACCATTTGTTCTTTAGAGGACTTCATTCTGCAACATCTTTGTCTGGAACTCCCATTACATATAATTATATTAACTTTCTTAAGAGCGTTCTTAAAATTATTATGGATCAAGTCTACTGACGTTCATCTGACGGTTGATTTTCCTCAACTCGAGCTTTGGGCGAGATTCTCGATGATTATCCAAAACCAAGGACGTGATTCTTGTTTCCGGGTGTTTCTATATAAAATCATCCACATTAATATTCTCAACTTCTCTTCCATCATTTCAATAGTTACAATCAAAACTGAACTATTTGACATATTTTTTTGCTCACTTAACGATATAAAATAATTTAATAAGTAAACGAGTTTATCTTTGTTTTTCGTCCTTATATTATTCTTTGTAACTTATTCTTTGTAACAGATATGTTTTGTGATTTTCATACTACAAAATAATATGTGTATTTATGTATTTTGCTTCATTCAGTATTTAAAGTTATTTTATATTCTGCTCTATAAATGGGCTCGACCATTGAGCAGTCTATGAATAAATAAAAATAAAAATGAAACATAAAGTAAATTGGCCGCTTCATTCCACCTGAATCTAACACCTTGCTGGTACCCTGTATAAACCAAACACGGATTAAAAGAAAATGAGTTATCTCCCTAATATTATTAAAAATTGTTTTGTCTGGTGTGCATTATAAACTTTTTATATTGCGCAATATATTCTTAGATTCTCCAATACTTCTTTCTCACGCAATGCAATATTGTATTATATTATAGGATTACTCTGCCGAGAAGAGCATTTTCCAGTTAGGCAGCACATTTTTCTTCGCTTTAAAATCTTTGTTTTGTCTCTACTATATTTATTTTTGTCGGGCGAAGGTTGACGTGGACAAATTAAATTTCTCTCGTCAAATTCTGCATTGATTTCCTGTCGCGCAAATGATCTGTTTTGTCACGCCAATAATAATGTCCTTTACTTATATATAATAATGATTTTCAATTAACATTGTTTTGTTGTTGGTAAAATTAAGGCTTAGTGTTTTCAACCGTTCGTATTATAAAATATTGGTATAATCATGCATGAGAAAATTATGAAGTAATGGTAACGATGATAAGATGATAGCTTACTCTTTAGTAAATGGCGCATTTGCTGTCTCAGTATAAAACTTTTTATACATGTACATTTATTACTGATTGAATTTATGAGATGGGATTCATCAATCACTTTTAAAGTTGTATTTGTTGTAAAGTATGTGATAAATATGAAAGCACATTTTATGATTAATAGTAAAAAGTTTTCAAATGTCTGCAGGATTTACGCCGACGACAGCATCTTTTTAGTTTATTTGCCTAGGGAAATGCCGTCCAAGAGATCGAATTTAAATTGTTTTTGAACCTATCTTTTGATTAAAGAAAGTGTGCTGTGTGGCTGACATTTTTTTATTATATTTTATGAATAGTCAAAACTGGAGGCATCTTAATGAAGTTTTTAATATGTATACGCTGAACGGCATCATGATGGCTTCATCTGTCAAAAACAAGTTTCAGTGAGTTTTTCTTTTAATGTAAGGACTTTCTTTTCTTTTCTGTTCGTTGTGATTCAAGAGTTCCTTTGTAGCTCAAAACTTATTAATCTCCTGCGTAATTGCTCCAATGACTTATGCAAAAAATGCCATTTATTATGCAAACAAAACATTTTTACATTTATATTATGAAATGTTGACTGTAAATTGAAACACTGGTGACAATCGATTCATTGAACATTTTTAATATTTGCACAATGAAGCTCGAAAAGTAAAGAAGCCTGTTTATACCTCGGGGTTATTTCTCAGTAAAGTGTCAGGCATTCGCAATCAAGAGCCCATACTTTCCTAGTTTCGTCACATCCTCACAGAATGATTATAATTCAGCCTTAATGGGTATGCGTCAGACGCACTCGAAAAACTCGAACAGGAGATGGTCTCCTTTATTGATAAAATCGTCCCGCTTTGTTGTCCTGTCCGCGTAAAATGTAAAACAAACCCACTGTTTTAACTAGTGATATTTTCCTGCATAAAAAAGAAATGGAAAATATTGTATACGAGTATGGAATAAATTATTCTTATTAAAGATATCTAAAAATAGAGCAAAATCATAAAAAATTTAAAACAGTAATAAATGGGGTTCTTCCGTCCAGCCCATAAAGGAAGAAAATTAAAATGTACAAATTACTTACTTAAAAACATTCATGTAGACCAATAATTTTTGGGAAACATTTATTTAATTAACTTGACCTTTGCTCTGAAACTGTTTGGTTTTCAATTTAATGCAGACTATCACCAATAACTTCAGTTTATTGACGAAATCCGAAGATTTATTTGTTCCGGGCGGGATATGTATTTCACAAATAGCATTCATCGCAATAATGAATATCGACCAGTAAGCCTGTGTCTGTAAACGGACCGATAGAAAGTCTGTAAAGCTTTTAGCATTAAAAAAGACAATATAAGCCGCATGCCTCTTACCATTGTGTATTACTGTATCATACACCAATCCTTGTACTGGTAAACGGGATGCTTAAAGCACAAACTCCATTTCAGCTGTTATTGGGCTCTGAATAATTAAAATTTAACAAAAACATAATGGCATTGTTGACTTATACTTATAAATATATCCTAGATGATTGGAACAATAGCGTTTCTGGTATCCTTCGCCAATATAAGAAAATAAAAGAGTAGTTTTAGGCGAATTAAATAATAAATAAGAATAGGCAATTCTCTGACCCAGATCGAATTCCAACATACTTAATTGAAAAAGTTTATCTTCAGTTCTAGTGCCCCAAAACCCATTTAAAAATGTAACGTTTCAAGGAAACACTTCCAGAATGCCAGAAAGTAACTATAGTTTTCACAGAAAAAAATATGCAAAAGTAATAGATATTTAATTGGCTTCATCTTCCTAGGAAGTATTGTTACTTGAAAAACATAAAACTATCTTTGAGAAATAGATTATCTCTTACTTGTTGTGACTCTAATTATTATCTATTTTTTTTTATATTTATTTTGTCCTGTAGGATGGATGTATAATTCTGTTGAGCAATATATATATATCATTATTAATATTATATTCATATATAAAGTATGTGTATATTTTGATTAAATCTAGATGCAATCATTTGAATCGATAAGAAGTGTCGTCCGCCTATACGCAGCTTCTGCAGGGAAGCCATGGGTTAACGCGTCACTATATTTCTTTTATTTCGTTTATTTGCCTTGTTTATCCAGTCGATATGCGTCCTTTATTTCAAGACTACGTCTATAATAAGATATGTAAACAAAAGAAATCTCCAATTCTTATGATCAGTTTTCGTCACGATAACAGGCGGTTTGAATTTGTATTAACCATAATTAAAATAAGGATTTAAACACAATCTGTAGAGTCAATGAACTTTTAGAGAATTACAGTATTAGAGAAGTTTATTTGCCATAAATATTTTATTATGGGATTGAATAAATAGTTTATATATTTTCTTATTCTGCATTCTTTAAGTTAGGTTAGGTTATGTCTTTAGAGGGTAATATTTATTTCTAACTTGAATCAACATAAATTTAAATTAGCAGATATATCAAATCCAATGGCACTGAGTATAACAGAATTGTACGTTATGCTATACCAAAATGTTATTCAATAGTAATTCGGCAGTATTTACACGTTCAAAACATAAACGTTTTCTGTATAAACCACCAAACGGAATTAATTTGCTGCTAGCGATTGATGTTCAGTGATGGATGATAGATATTCTCAAATAGAGAGTTCTAACGAACCTTATTTTCCAGAATCCGTTTTAGTACATATAGAATAATAAAATAATAAAGTTGAAAGGTTAAACTCATGTAAGTAATAATACTAAAAATGAAAATAGTTTCTTATTTGCCACAGTTCTGTATTAATACTGATTGATTTATAAATAATCCTTAGTTCAAAAAACAGCCAACATTAAAAATAATTTGCTGCATTTTTTAAACAAAATTACAATTCAGTTACTTTTATTATTGGTATCATCATTTAACCCATATATTAGTAATAGTTTTCAATATACTCGTAAATGTTTAACTTTTAAACATGTATCCAAGCCCTTTTAGGGGTAGTTTACACCTCACTGGCCATTAGTTCCAATACATTGACATTTAGAGTAGATGAAATATTATTCCGTCGAATTTCGAATTTTAGTTGATGCCATATTTTGTGATCTATAGGTTTAAATATACCATACAACAGCTATTTTATGACTGAGTGTTCAATATTTTAGTCTTCTTTCATAGCAATACTTATCAAATAATTAACTACTTTAATCTTAAAAAGGCTAATCGGACCATAGTTGCATTATACGCCAGTTTAGGAATGTGAAAATGAATGATGTTAATATAAACAAAATCAAGCTCTTCGAGAAATGAGTTACTATGCAGCCCTTAGTCACAAGTTATAATGCCGAGATATACAGGGTGTCGCGAAATTAACTAGAAAGTTTTTGCCATCAGTTTCTACGTCCAAAAATAATTAAAAAAAGCTCATATAAACATAGGTCTAGAAATGGCTCTTAAGGGGCGAGAGCCTTTTAAAGGAGAGCCTCTGATGTTGCATTTTTGTAAATATTTTGGAAGCTTCAATGAAATTTTCTAACGCCAAAACATCAGCTTTACATTTTCTTTTTGTATTTTGTATTATTATATTTATTTTATCATTATTTATCTATTTTATTTTTCAATATTGTCAGACTCGATGAGAGTTGAATGAACATTGTTCATAATTTTTTTGGCATCTGTAGATGAATGTTTCACTAAATTAAATTCTGTACTGCGGAAATTCACTTGATTCGCTTTACGGACGCCACATTTTTATTCATAACCAAAAGTTCTTTCGATATTCTTAAGACAAATGAACTAAACTAAATCTTGAGTCGATGAACAGAAATACATATTTATATTTACATAATTCTGCTTATTAGAGCGGAGGGATCATTAATCATTGATAATATATTACCATATTATACGTGGTGTCTATTTAACGCCACAAAATAATTGGAGTGTGAACTCTCTCTGTCTTATTCGTTTTTGTGACATTTCTTAATAATTTATGTCATCTCTGCTGTGTTAAGTAAGGTACCACGTAATGCAAACGATTAATATTGAATCTTTTTTTGAAAGAAATGAACCACCAACTACATACAAAATTTAGCATCAGTGCATGGAGATGGTTATTTACCTAACCTTAAACGGAGTAGTTTGGGGATATTAATAAGAGAAATTGGCTCTCGGTGAGTAAACGGACTTTTTATTTCTTCGTATTGTAATGTAATGGTGTTCGGCAATATAGGTTCTCAAAAAGTTTTTTTTCGGTGGAGAAATAGGAACCGCTCGCCGGTTCTGATAGTTCAGTGTAGATACTAAAAATGATATCATACATTTTTTTTTTCAATTATATTTTATACGTTTATCTTATTACTTATCGTTGTTTTAATATTATTTACAAATTTATGTTATATATGCAACACGTAGGCGGGCTTTTAAAGTCTATTTTTTTCTACCAAATGTATTGAATTAATGAATAAAGCATTCTATTATTATATTACGAGTATATTGATATCTCTCGTAACTTTTTTATACGAGTTGTAATAGAACCTTGTGAAAATAAAGAAAAATAGGTAGGTATGTGTTGTTTTATTTATTTGGACATGTTAAAACTTATAGTTAAGTTCGCCCCTTCTAACAAATGATAGGGTTATTAAAGATTTTTCTCAATAAAAGTAAAACAAGATGTAGGTATATAGTTGGTATAGTTTTTATTGCTCCACGACTATTCGTAAAAAGAACCGAAAGTAATCTTACGCTAGATATTAATAAATAAACATGTACATTTCATCGTGTAAAACTGACTATTGCGTACACCGTTCTGCGCTACTATACAATTAATGGGGCGGAGTCTATTTATATCTGATGGTGAGACAGAGTATAGGAGTATATTGCTTTTCCTACGCAAGATCTGTTTATCGATAAAAGAGTTATATTGCCTGCATTTTGCTTAATATTCTGTGACTATTATCATTCTTTTAAGCATTCGGTTTAGAAGAATTTTATTATTCTAGCAGCACTTAGATGAATTATGCATTGTTCTCCTTAATAAATAATCCAAAATGCTTCGTAGGCACTCGTTGATTTAAAAATACAAACTATTTTCATTTTGAATGTTTTAAAGGTGGTAGGCTGGGTTGTTTTATTTTTTGTTTTTCTTGTTGAATTTTTGGTAAACATGTAATAATTTAAAATTTGTCTAATTTTTATCAACAAATTTATGAAATTAAGTTTTGAAAAGAAACTTTTAATAAGTGAGAACTGTAAAGCTCTGCAGAATAAAGCAACTGACAGCAAACCGAGCAGTTCTTGGAGTAAGTAGATTGGTTAAAAAAATTATCGTTACTCTAAGATAAAATAATCTTTTATTCTAAATATAGTAAACACCATGGTGGAACATTTCGATTTTAAAACGAAATAACATTTGATTGCCGTGAAAGATTTCAAATCTGTTTTCAGTATTTTAGACTTTCAACAATCTATTTATTCCCATCAAAGTATACGAATTAAAGTTTATATGGGGTTATACAATTATAAAGCAGTTTAAAATCGCTATGGATTCAACATCACTCCGTTTGATCAAAATTTTTTTTAATTTTTCAGAACGGAAGTTTATTAATAGTAAATATAAATTTTTATATTGAATTATACATTTCCATTAAAAAATTGTACTCTTGATGTTAATGAAACATATTTGACTTTATGTAGTTTTACAGATAGTTCAAGCATTATAATCCTGCAGTGAACCTCGATTTACCGAAATGTCGAATTTGATTAGTTTCTACATTTGAAAGAAAACAATGATTTAGGCTCCACTTAGAATTCTCAAGGTATCTTGTGAAATAATTCTTTTAAAATTATCCAAAAAACAACCTAATGCCAAGTGGCATCTCATCAATGTCAACGTTAAATTGTTTTTCGTATATAGAACTAAAAAATTCACATCTTGATTATTAAACATCGGAAAACTCAAAAACGTTTCGAGGCGAAACATCAAAATCAAGAGCACATTACACATTATTCCCATGTGTTTTGAGTCGTTATTTTAACCTCAAAAAATTGTCCAAATTCTATTCCAAATTCCATTACATATGATAATATCACTGGTCTGTTAACTAAATACGAATAAAATTATGAAATGTATTTATTTTGAGTTACTGTACCCGAATCTAAATTCCTTAATTACTTTTGTATAGCGCAGTTTTTTCCTACTTCAAAAATAGCCCAAAATTCCGCAGAATTACACTATTTATGAAGATGTCATTTATCTACATACCTACATAAAACGAATGCAATCGGTATATTCTTACGAATTTTAAGCCGCTGAGACTAAATATGATGGCTGAAATACTCTACTACGTCACAGTTTTTTTCTAACCTCAAAAACAAGTGAATACAAGCTATGGTCTCTCTTTTCAGGAGTCACCCAAAATTGAAGGAAGGTATGTACGGTGAACTTTAAATTTGTACAATATTAAGAAATAAAATATTCATTACCAAAATGGATAATGCTGAAAAAGCAGCATGGCTCAGCTTTTAAAATGTCGGTTAAAATTTATTGAGAAATCACTAACGTCAAATTGCAAGAAGATAATTAAAATTTTTAAAACCTAAAAAATTGGTATGCTTGATGATTTTAAAATTGTATTTCCTGAATTACTTCCTAGAAAACCTTGGAAACTATAGTAATTAAGAAGCAAGAGAATTATTCCAGATTCCAGATTGCAGAGAAATAAAACGCCGATATCAAAGAAGATTAGTTGAGAATATGATAGATCACTTTTGTTGGATGCCGAAAAGAGGAAAATCTGAAAAGAAACAAAAACGATAGACGGCATTATAGCAGCCAAAAATTAGGGAATTTTTACAAACACAAATGTGTTAAAAACATATCACTCATAGTTTGTAATCTATTATTTTGTGAGAAAAGAGACTGTGAAGAGATAGAGTAATTCAATCATCAGATTTGACTTCAGTAGCTCAGAATAATAAAAATGTCATAGCTTCGTTCGTTTTGTACAAGTAGACAAACGCTTACTTTATAAATAGTGGAGTTAAGTTATCTCTTAGTTAGAAAACTGTGCTGTGTAGTTGTAGTTACCAAATATTAGAATTTGTAGAATTTGAACAATTTTCTTAAAGTTAAAAAAAAAACTGTGACGAGATGGAGAGATTTTAATATAAAATTTGGAATCAGTGACTCGACATAATATGTAAAATAACATAATCTCATTCTATTTTAGTCGACAGAACAATAATGCCTCAAAAGAAATGGAACTTTATGGGATTTTTGAGGTAAAAGAAAATTGTGACCCGATGAAGCAAATCTAAGATCAGATTTGATTTGAGCGCATCAATAACATACGATTAGATGGTTTAGTCTGCCAGACATATATAAGACTTTTTATTGTGCTTATCTTATTATGTACTACTACTTATTCCACATTTAAAAACTTTATATGAATATTAAGAGAGTATGTGCCTATGTTTCAAAGAAAATACAAAACTTTAAATCCCGTATATGTCCATCCTGGTCAATACGTGTTATGAATGGGCTACATTGTTAGATTAAACTTAGTTTTAATAATCACCTGATGATGCCAACTTGTGGATCAAGTTAAGTGATCCATATGTTCGTGTTGAAAACAACATCAGTCTCAAAGACTACAGGAAAAGTTAATAAGATCACCACAACAGCTCCTGTTAGAAACAAATATTACTCAGATACTTACTTCAGCTACCATTTTTTAAACACAGAAACAGAATCGTCGAATAATTTGTAAAAACTGTGCACTTTTGGTATATGGCTGTCTGGGGCGGCGGCGCTTTACGCAACGCTGCCGCCACGGGAGAGCTTTGAGCTTAACTGTGGGCTTTTCAGTCAGTTGTTTCGCGCCTTGCTGTGTTGATACCCAATGAAATAACTCAGCGTCGTCGAAGTACGTAAACGTGGAAAATTTTGACCGTACTCCAAAACTTTTACAGGATGTTATGGCATGTTCATTAGTGTTAGTGCACTTTCACTGATTACGGCCTTTCTGGGGTAATGTGTGATAAAGTGCGTAAGGAGAGCAAAAGCAAAAGGTAATAAAACATCTGTTTTTATGAAAATGATTTATAAAAGTGAACCGATTTAGATTTATTGAGTTATTTATTTTATGTTTTTTCTATCATAATAATCGCTTGCGACTTAATTTTAATGTATTCACGTATATAATAAACGGGTTATCTGTCTGCTATTAGCGGTCATAAATTCAGTGAGTAGTTTAAACAGTCCTGTATTGAATAAATAATATTTTTGAGGAAACAATAGGTTATTTAAACCACAATGGAGTGTACAAAATAAAATATTTGTTTTAATTTAGGTATTCAATTTACATTTTCGAAATAAGGTTTACAATTCAGTTAAATCGGTTGCCATTATCGTTAGCACCTAAATTAATAATAAAAATGAAATCAATTATTAGTTCCAATACACCGATTTTTAGAGTAGATGAAATATTATTGCGTCGAATTGCACCTTTTTAATTGCTACCATATTATGTGATCTTTAGAATTAAATATACAAATTGTTCAATAAATTTTTGCAATATTTTTAAAAATAAATATAATTACATTACCCATGATAATCACACTATTTGGAGGAACATTAGGGCCTAATTCGTTTTTTAACCAATCCGCAAATAATTTTCTTTTATATTTTTCTACGATAACGACAGAGCATTTGGCATCTGTCGTTAGATCCAACACGTAATATCGTTATTCCTCTTCCTTGGTTTGTCAGTGCTTTCGTCTTGCATTGGTCAGTGAGTTCAACTTAATATCTTTTAGATGGGGTATCACATAATTCAAACCAAGTGTATAAATGATCTATTTTCTCTTCTATATTATTTAACTTTTATCAAATATTTTATTCGCCATTTTTTAGGTCTTTTCGATTGTACAATGCTTAATTATGATACAGACGTACTGAAGACATATGTGTGGTACTATTGCACTTAATTTCAGTATCATCTGTAGTGTAATATCAAGTTGCCACAAATTATGATTTATCTATCTCGAAAGGGCATTTTATTGGTTTTTAATAACATTTTACCTAAATAGAATCAGCCAAGTGCTTCACGGTATAAAGTTTTCTTGTAGCATGTTCCTGAGAAATTTTTGAGCTATTTAAATCAATGTTTCGATTTGAAATCAGATATGCCACACGTGATTTATTTAACTTTTCGAAAATTCTTGATCTCCATGAAAAGTCACTTTGCCTTGCTTTTGACCAAGCTTGTTACCATCTTTCATCTAAATCGAAATTTGCTTTCGAAAATAATCACGCGTTTGATTTTCCGAAAAAGCAGATTTTTTCGTAAATATCTCATTTTTTTTACTTTTCTCCAATGAGTTTATTAACTCTTAACCACAGCTGGTCAAGGGCACAACAGTTATTCTGAATATATTCGGATGCTAGAATCTGCCGTTCGGTTGACCAACAGCTTTCACCTTTCTTCCAGTATGAAGAGACTAAGTTAACTAATAAAAAAAAATGAATCAGGCAAAAATGTTTTTTTTCCAAAGGTATCATTAATCATTAATTTTGTTTTGACCTGTAATCAATAGCAGGGATATTCAGGGTTGCGTAACAAAAATTAGATCAGAAAACTGATCTAAGGGACAATTTTCACAAAATTCATAAAAGTGCCAATATCTCAAAACTCAATAACTTTTAAGGTCATATTTTGAATTCCGGTCAGTCATGAGCTGGCTTGTATCAGCTCTCCAATGGATGATGTTGACTTTTGTTGACACCCTGTATATGATGGTATATGATGGTACACTTATCAGAAGTGTATTTCAATACAATAGGATTTAAATATATCTTGATGTAATCTGAAAAACGTTTAACTTTAACATAGTTTCGTTACACTTATAAAATGAAATACACTCATCCAGAACGACAACAGGCATAGCATGTGAAGCCTTCCCCTCCAATTGTTGAATTCCATGTAGTGTTAGAATGAGTTTGTTAGAATTAAAATGATTAATTATGGGAAAGGAACTAATTCAGTGACATTGCCATAATTATTCATTTAATCAAAAGTCAGTCATTTTCGAGAAATTCCAAAATATGCTTTTTAATTGCTTGGGAATTGTTCACATAAAGTTTCCTTTTCGTGTCGCCCCAGGGAAATAAATCGAAGGAAGTAATCATAAGATCTGGGTGCCCAAATGATATCGCCCTGTCAAGATATACGCACGACAAGGACACTTCGATTGCCATCTTTTAACAAACACACGCCATTCAATTCAACCCATCAAAAAGTTATTATTACGATAAATTCAACGTTTAATATAACAAATGTCCATATGACGTCGTCAGTACAAAATTTATAGTAATTTGTGACTATGTAGCACTACTACATTGGTTCTTGTGTAATCAGATGTGGATTTTCTGCACTCCAGATTCGACAATGTTGTGTTAATTTCGTTTAAGATTCTACAGTCTTCATTTGTAAGGATTTGGTAGATAAATTTGTATTTATAAAATGTAATATTTAATATTAAATTGCTTCTAAAAGTATTATGCGATTAATAACTTGTTATTCCTAAAGTTGTCGGCAACTTCTAAAGAAAATCACATTGTCTTTCTTACATTCCTCATTATTCAACCACCGTTAGCTAAATAAGCAGCAACGTAGGATAAATAATAGAAATAAATGTGAACTTAATTATTTATTTCAATAATTTTCCATTTGTGGAATCTGCAAAAGTGCAATAAATGTTCAAAAAGCTGTTTGTGGCACACACAAAGATTTTCCAGGAGCAACTATTTCACTCCACAATACAACGAGCCACTAATTCTCGTACTACTAGACAAAGCGTCGCAACTCACTCCTCCCTAAAGACCCATAACTATCGAACATCGCTTTACCAGGCATACTTCGCACAACAATACTCAAAGTAAATAAGTGTCTCTTCAATCTTTCCGAACACAACACATCTCGCTCACGTAGTAGTCCTTCGTGAAATTCATTCATAAAAAAAATATCTGCATCTTAACTTTATCAGAAGAATGTATGATCTACTTAACCAAATGCTTTTAAAATATTAATGATACAATGATGGTGGTCCATGTTTAAATTATAATAAACATAATGAGGCTCTTTTTTTTACTCTACAGAGGCGGTCTGCATCTTACTGCTTACTAACAGTCCCTGCCAGATTTTTTAATATTTTCTCGGGCGCCAGAGTGTAAGGAACAACACTTTCTCACTCAACGACTTTGACAGAGGCTGGATAGTTTCAGTGAAGACACGGTCTTGTCCAGGGGTCTGTTGGATGATTGTGGGTTTCAAAGTACTGGACAATTTACCATCCGAGATATTGATATATGTATCAAAAAGATGAATAATGAAACTTTTAATCATAACTCGAGAACAAAAAACGACAGCTAATTTTAGTTTTCACCATTGAATTTCTAAAAAAAAACATCGAGGATATACCACCCATCTTTCCATATTTCTTATAGTTATGCAGTTCTCCTATGAGTCGCATCACAGAACAGAAATATGAGATTAACAAGAAATTAATTATTAATTTGTAGTAGCTACTGTTTTGCATTAATAGGCAGCCTTAGGAATAAATTAATAATAATAGTACAATAGTAGAGTCTCCAATATTTCTTAAACTGACAACTGACATACACCCAATATCCATACTTAGTGGTAGTAATCTCGCTCACAGTTAATTCCATTGCCATGACCGGACTTCGAATCTGGAACTTTTTGGTGGAATCAAATATGTTTGACTTTCCATCATCAGCAAGATATTATCATAATAATATCTGAGATTTTAGTAATGAACAGAGGTGGAGGCGTAAGGGATTAAGAGTTAAAAGAGTATATTTCAGTTTCTCGCATTTAACATTTTAGCAATGGGATTACTAAAAAAAAAATGTGTACTATATACCATTTATGCTTTCTTAAGATATACGTAAAATGAGACCAGACCATCCATTTACGATAAATAACAGCCGACCCGAGATATATAAGATACATATTGTCATGTATTTTAACTTAAATAAAATAAAACAAGTACCTACTTTGAAGCATAAAAATAAATTGTCCACGATAATATAAACTTCCCTGACCAGATAAATACTGCACAAAAGTTCTACCATTTAATGGGACATGCAGGCCTTCGTCTATAGAGATGAAGCGTCTCTTTACCTAAAGAAGCACAATTTAATTAAAAAATATACCAAACTTTTGATATAACACATCCTAGTTGTTCAGGAATTGAGTCAAGGGAAAATTGAAACTACCTAAGTGAAAAGATGGCAAAGTTTAACTAATCAAAGCATACAATCAAGTCACTGAGTGACCAAAGTTGAATTAATAATCTTCGTAAAAATATTAAATTTAAGTAAAAGCTATATAGAATCAATAATTGATGTCTAAAGACATGACATATTGTGAAATTAGAGTCTAAGAATTAATTTTATAGTATTGTGTTTGAGTGTTAAACAACGGGGAGTGAAAAACCTTTTTAATTGAAATCAACATAGATGTCCAGAGACAGGAAATCAGACAAAGAATCTGCAGAATATGTCCTTAATTTCTCACGAAATTTAGAAATATTTACCAAAACATGAAACAAATGAGTCTAGTGGGCCATGAAAGTACAAAATCCCAGCTGGTAACCTGGCGATCAGCAACAAAACAATTGGGGATGCATATTCCGAAGCTAAAGCATCTACACGTCTCTTCGTCGCTCCTAGAAAAATTTATTGAAAATTTAACGTCCAATAAAGGAATTTCATGAGTATTATTCTATTATTTCCACAATATGAAAATTTTAATAACAATATATAATATATTCCAAATTAATAATAAAGAACACTACATAATTTGATGGCATCCAACTAAAGGGCAACATTTTGGGGAACTGAAATTTAAAACCAAGGATTTAGGCAACAAATTTTCCAGAAAACAAATTAAAAATGGATCTGAAATCGGGAAAAAAGAAATTGGATCAAACCGAACACAAAGGTACAGGTAACGCAGCGTCTAGCTTATAGAGCACGAGTGAGTACAAACAGTGATATGAACATTTTTATGCAACAAATCACCAATTTAATCAGACAGACAAGTGAACAACAAAATGAAAGGTTAAAGAAACAATTTGAAAAACGATTTGAACAACATTTGAAAAAATAACAATTTGATAATTTAAATGAAAAATTTGACAAAAATTAGAATTAAATGAGAAATTTGAACAACAAAAAGTAGACTTAAATTGAAAATATGAACAACAAAATAAAATTTATTCCAAATTAATGATAAAGAACATAACACACTGCCACGAACATGATAGAACATTACAAATTTAATGGCGCCCAACGTGGGGCAACGAAAGTCCGGGGTTGTCAGCTACTATTACACTACAATATAATACAACCTTTTGAATTTGACCAAAAAATTAGACCCTATAACGTTGTTTCTGTTAATTTGGTCTACTTTTAGCAGCTGTAGCTCAACTATTATTTAACGTAGAGAGATGAGAGTACTTACTTTGTTTGTTGAAGAATCTTGTCAGTCATAAGTACTTGTTCCGTCCGAGACAGAGCAATCGAGTTATAATAAAACTGGATATATAGAAAAGAGTCGTATTTTGGGGTCGTGCCCAACTTTGACGTTCTGTATCTCCGAAAGTGTTCATCGTAAGATATGGAGGCTCATTTTTCTCGCTATACAGTTCACTTCGGTTCATCCAATTTGAATTATTGTCACCCGACGCGAAGGGAAGAAGTTATAAGGAGAAACGTGGAAAGTTCGTTTCGGGGTATTTTCGTCGACATTCGGGTTAAATTCAAACGACTATATAAGTCAAGATTTTTATTTGTCATGGATGAGTTCAAACGTAATAGGTTACAAGTAAATATAGTGGTTTTAACGTCAATCATATTGTTAAAAAGTTAAAAAGAAACTGAAAGATACACATTAGGCTTAATAACTTTTATACCTGCTTTGTTTCAGAAAACTCTATAGTAATAGAATTTTCTGAAATAAGTATATTTCTACCATATTTCTAAAATTTTACATTAAAACCTTACAAAGTCAGGAAGTACGTGCGACTAGATTTCACTGCTTACCATTTCCGTCTTCCCCCATATTTACGTTCATACACAGTTTGAGAAAGCTCCCTTGTTAAATAAATATCCCTTAATGTTGATGTCGAAGTTTTCACGCAATCTCTATATATATATATATATTATTTCGTATTATTATGCAATATTGAGGCATTGTTACAGAAGGTTCATTTATTTGATTTAAACAGCTTTTTTATTATCGTTTTCATTGATCCATTTTACCCCAAGCTCCTATGAAGCCTTTGTATTATTTACGTTTCCAGTGGCAATCTCTGCCAAAATTTCGTTACCCTTTATAATAAATCATAATTAAAGGAAAATAGGTACATTATTGTTTCAAAATAAAAAATTTCCCATATTTTCTTATTTTGATAATCTGCTATTAAATCTGCATTACCAAGGTGGAATTCAATTTGGGTATGTAAATTAGTTTACTTGCAATACTTAATTATATAAAGCAAATACATTTTTAATATAGCCGGCGCGGCGCGAAGGGAACATTATTTGTACACCTTCAGACGAGATATATCATCTGCAATATGAAAACGTATATTTCGGTATAATAATATGTATATTTGCAAGCCGACACGCTACTTCACTTTAATATTGTGAATCATATGTCGACATTGAAGGGAGTTGAATTTATATAGCATTATGCCTTTGCGTATATGCCATAAACATCTTCATACCGGTTGTAAACTACTGAATGGAATAAGTAACAAACTTATTTTTAATTGATGAGAGTTAAATTAACACCAAGGTTTAGCATTTTAATTTACATTTACATTATTTATTCATCAATTCGTAAGACATGCAATCAATTAATAGTGTCAAAAGACTGATATCTATAATTTATCCATTCATTCATAATAGTATATTATGGTAAACGTGGAAGATCAAATGGCTACAGAAACTGAACGTTTACATATCCACATGTGTTACAAAGAATGACGGGTAACATTGGAAACAATGACATTTAGAATTATTAATAATAGAAGTGCCAGAAAGTTAATGCGTTCTTGGTGGGATACTGTTTTTTATTATCAGTTTCCTCGTTTTCATTTTCTGATGGAAGATTATCATTTTCTTGGGATTTCTTCGTTTTCGATTTCTTCGCTGCTCTTAAATCCGTAAGAAGTTGCAATAAAACTGTTGTCCTACTTCTTTAGATCTAAATCTTCTGGATAAGCGTTTGGATCTTTAAGAGTCTCTAACTTCTCGTATTTATTTAAAATCATTACAAATCTCATTTTGCATTGTCTATAAAATGTAGAAGTATTTCTTCCTCTGCAATGTTAAAGTTGTTAGAAAAATACGCTGATTAATTATTCGCTTCGCGCGGTTAGCTGTCTGGACAATTTGAGGTTCCAATTAATCCAAAATCTTTGTTGAAGCTTTTTCATGGTATGGTTTAACTATGGTTCACACCTCCACCATATGTTACGTTAGGGGTTGATTTTAATGAGACAAATACTAAGACACTTTAAGTTATTTTACTAAATAGTTGACTCGCTTGGCATAAATAAGTTAAATGACTCGCTTGGCACACGAGAGAGTTTTACTTAATAAGGGTGGTATTTAATAAATTAAAACATAGCGACAAGGTTCCAACAAAACAATATTTAATAAATAAAGAAACAAGAAAACACAAACACAATTAATTAACGCAAAATAGAGTATTACTTAAAATAGGGGTCAGAGTAGCCTAAGGAGATATGCATTTAAACCTAAGGGGCCCTGAAGGGGTAACCCTTGAGGCGTCCCTCCTCATCAGCCCCAAAGAGACAACTGGCTACAACCTCCCAGTCTCTCCGCCACGGTCATGAATTTCGGCATCATCAGTATTTTCTATTACTCGGCAGTTAATTTGTTTAGCATCTTTAACTTCAACAATATGGTTCTACTTTCATGACCTGGTTTTGATTAAATAAAATTATGTAATATACTGAGCGTTGCAGCAAATAACATTTTAAATAAATAATTAAATTGGCCATTTGCGACAATACCTACACAAATTCAAAATGGTACGGAAACCACAAGAATCCACAAGATCAATTAAAATATACTATATGTATAACGAGAAGAATAAGCTTGAATCCACGAAGTTAGAATTAACAGTTTCGGTGTTACAGAGCGTCAAAACTGGATTTGCAAGATTCCAAAATATTCAGGCTTCCTTCCTGACTCTCTCTCTCTTCCGTATCTTTTTGACGCATCGGGCGACAGTAATGCGTATAGGATCAACTAAAGTTAGACTATATGTCGAGAAAAATAAGCTTGAAAGTACAATAAACAGCTTCGGTGGTACAGATAGTCAAAGTTTACAAGATCTCAAAATATTACGATTTTCCTTCATGTCTTTCCCTAATCCCTCTAATATCTTTTTGTCGCTTCAATGCATGTAAGATCAACTAAAATAGACTATAAAATGAGGAGAATAAGCTTCAATTCATGATAGTACAATAAAGAGCTTCGATGATACAAACCGTTAAATTTGAGTTTGTGAACTCTCAAAATATTACGATCTTTCTTCATGTCTCTCCTAATATTTTCTTGTCGCTTCGGGCGACAATAATCCATTTAAGATAAATTTAAGTAGACTATATAATAAGGAATATAAGATTGAATTCATGATAATAAATACAATAAACAGCTTCGATGGTACAGAACGTCAAATTTGGGTTTATGAACTAATACGATTTTCCTTCATATCTCCCTTTCTAATATATTTTTCTTGCTTTAGGCGACAATAATGCATGTAAGATCAACTAAAGTAGACTATATAACGAGAAGAATAAGCTTTAATTCATGATGGTACAATAAAGAGCTTCGATGATACAAAGAGTCAAATTTGAGTTGGTGAGAACTCAAAATCTTATGATTTTTCTTCATGCCTCTCTCTCTTTAACATCGTCTTGTCACTTCGGGCGACAATAATGCATATAAAATAAATTAAATTAGACTACATAGTAAGGAAAATAAGATTGAATTCATGATCCTACAATAAACAGCTTCGGTGGTACAGAACGTCAATTTTGGGTTTGAAAATATCAAAATATTACGATTTACCTTCATGTCTCTCCCTCTAATATCTTTTTGTCTCTTCAGGAACAAATAATGCATGTAAGATAAACTAAAGTAGACTATATAACGAGAAGAATAAGCTTCAAATCATGATGGTACAATAAAGAGCTTCGATGATACAAAGCGTCAAATTTGAGTTAGTGTGAACTCAAAATATTATGATTTTTCTTCATGCCTCTCTCTCTCTCTAACATCTTCTTGTCACTTCGGGCGACAATAATGCATGTAAAATAAATTAAATTAGACTACATAGTAAGAAAAATAAGATTAAATTCATGATCCTACAATAAACGGCTTCAGTGGTACATAACATCAAATTTGGGTTTGAAAAATATTAAAATTTTACGATTTTCCTTCATGTCTCTCCTTCTAATATCTTTTTGTCGGTTCAGGTGACCATAAAGCATGTAAGATCAAGTAAAGTAGACTATATAACGAGAAAAATAAGCTTGAGTTAATGATAGTACAATAAAGAGCTTAGATGATACAGAGCATTAAATTTGAGTTTGTGAAATCTCAAAATATTACGATTTTTCTTCATGTGTCTTCCTCTAATATTTTCTTGTCGCTTCGGGTGACAATAATACATGTAAGATAAATTATGGTAGACTATGTAAGGAATATAAGATTGAATTTATAATATTTCGGTGGTACAGAACGTCAAATTTGTGTTTGGAAAATATCAAAATATTACGATTTTCCTTCATGTCTCTTCCTCTAATATCTTGTTGTCACTTCAGGTGACAATAATGCATGTAAAATCAACTAAAGTACACTATGTAGACTATATAACGAGAAAAATAAGCTTGAATTCATGTAAATTCAAATAAAGAGCTTCAATGATACAGATCGTCAAATTTGATTTCGAAGATCTCAAAATATTACGATTTCTCACATGTCTCTCCTTCTAATATCTTATTGTCGCTTCTAGCGACAATAATACATGTAAGATACATTAAAGTAGACTATATAATAAAGAAAATAAGATTGAATT
This sequence comes from Rhagium mordax, assembly GCA_963680705.1. Classification (NCBI taxonomy): domain Eukaryota; kingdom Metazoa; phylum Arthropoda; class Insecta; order Coleoptera; family Cerambycidae; genus Rhagium; species Rhagium mordax. The sequence continues at coordinate 16,682,040 of OY796656.1, forward strand.
CATGATTCTACAGTAAACAGTTTCTGTGGTACAGAACGTCAAAGTTGGGTTTTCCATATCCTAAAGTATTATGTTTTTTCTTAATATCTCTTGCCTTATATCTTTCTATTTGTAAGATCACTAAATGTTTACTATATGATAAGAAAATAAAGCTGAAATTCATGACCCTACAACAAAATATTAGTTCTCTTCGTGTCTCTCCATCTAATATATTTTTTCGCTTCAGGCAACAGTAATGCATGTACTACTAAACTAAACTATATGACGAGAAGAATAAGCTTTAATTCATCGTCCTACAATAAACAGTTTCGGTGATAGTGAGCGCCATATTTGGGATTGCAAGATCTCAAAATATTACGTTCCTCTTTCGTGTCTCTCCCTCTAATATCCTTCTTTAGCATCGGGCGACAATAATGCGTCTAGAATCAACTAAAGTAGACTCTGTAATGAGAAGAACAAGCTTTAATTCATGACCCTACCACAAACAGTTTCAATGATACAAGAGTGTCAAATTTGGATTTGCAAAATCTCAACATATTACAGTTTTCCTTTATGTCTCCCCTCTAAAATCATTTCGTTGTGTCAAACGACAATAAATCATGTAGAATTAATTAAAATAGTCTATATAGTTAGGATAAGAATTATAATAAGAAGAATAAGGTTAAAGACAAAGGTTAAAGACATTTCCTGTCACAACAATAGACAATATTTTTCAAAACGACATATCGTCCAAATATACGAAAAGATGTGAACTTGTAGTGGTAAGAAAATTTGTCTCAAATATTCTACTATTGCAAAATATTGAAAATAAAGAGGATCTCGATAATAACGAAGAAATGTACAATTATTTAAACTACTTTCGAAGAAACCGACAATACCGTAAATCCCCCCATCAGGAAACAAAATTGTGGAAGTTAATAACGAAAAAGACGTTCAACATCAAAATGACTATGTATATTCAACGTTTATATAGTTGCATCTAAAAATAGGTTCGGATTTTTCTGACATATACGAATCACCTAGTCCATTTATCAATAAAACATATTTTTTCATCCCCAACCTTATTCGAGGAGCGGGTATATTTGTCACTATAAAAATAATATTTAACCCTTAATGCACGCAATATCTCATCTGAGTTTTTGTTTTTTCAACCCAACGCGCAAAGCACGTTGCCGGAGCGGAAACACATTTTTTATACTCAACATAATGGCTCTACATGTTTTACAACGCTACCTGTATGTTCCACTTAACATATAACAAGTGAACAAAAACCCAAAGGCTATAACACTTGCCACAGACTCTCCGCTTTCGCATTGTAACTAAATAAAAAAGTGACAGGGTGCAGATAGTACAGTAAGATTGACTGAGGCGAGTGGACACGGGAGGAACACATGAATAAGACCCATTAATCTCGCGGAGGGTCGATATATAGGTGACATTTCACAGTCCATTAGGCACCCGTGATCTGGGAGCACTTTAGTAAAACACACAAATACGTGGATCGGATGAACGCAAGTTAAATAATAAATCATGTACGAGACTTCTATTTAAATTATTGTGGTGTTGAGTTGCGAGTTGGAAAAACGTTTCTCGCATTCTTCTCGTCAAAATATAATCAATTATCCAGCAAGAGAACTCGCAAAATTAAATGATCTTAATTGGCTTCTTCGATAGGATAAGTTTAGAACTCGATATTTTTAATTAAAATATTTAAGTCTTATTACTCTAATATCTACTTAGTATGCTTGACATGATGCATGCACATATCGCAATCTAGCAAATGGTGTAATAAATAAACCAGCGTATTCGTATTCTGCATGATTATTTAGGCATGTCATTAGTGCAAAGCGAGTCGAATTAACGATATCGCAACGTTGTTGATTCTTGGGAAATCAATTTATATTTTATCAACAAATACATTGAAAGTATTTCTCACCAGTGCAGTGGTTATTGAAAGGATATTTAATGATATTTTAAGCAAATCTAAAATGCCTAGTGATGTTGAGAGAGAGTTGTCTACTTCCCAGTTGTATAACCTATTACTAGCTGCAAATGATAAACAAACAAAGGAGTTAAAACAAGAAATGCACACAAGTATACAGAGACGAAAACTTTTTTGAAGCAAACAAGAGAATTGTTAAACTGGAATCCACTTGTGTCTATCTAGACAGAAAGAACAGAAAAAATAATATAGTGATATTTGGTCTAAAAATAAATGAGAATCTGCTAGCTAATACGCTTTTGACATTAAACGAATTGTTGGAGATGAATATAGTGGAAAGTGTTATAAATGACATATATTATTTAGGAAATGGTGAAGAGACCCCCATTCTAGTAGAATTTGTATCCTTTCTTAAAACAAAACTATTTTTTAAAATACTTTTAAGTTGAGAGGGAAAACCGTCTCAATAGCAAATGATCTGAGCAAAGAAGACAGGGAAGATTATAAAATTTTGCGTCGCCACTTGAAAGCTGCTGAAGATAAAAAATTGTGGGAGTTAATATAGTTGCTAATAAATTAATTATCAGTCCAAATGAAGTATATACAGTCAGTGAGTTAAAAGAATTGGATAAAAAATCTGCTGCTGCTAACTGAATCAGGGTCTCGTGCATGGAATATCTGACCATAATCTTGTATTTTGTCATCTGCCTATAAAAAAAATAAAATACACAAGTATGTTGCATATCGAAATTTCAACAATTTCAATAATGATTTATTTATTCAAGACTTAAATAAAATAAACTGGCTGCCATTTTATTATTCAACATCCATAAATTATAAAATACAATTTTTTAACAATACCTTACTAGATGTGTTTAATATTTATGCTCCTCTGGTAACTACCAGAGTTACGAAAAAACCTGCTCCATGGTTAACAAGTTCTTTAAAATTATTGATGAAGCGGAGGGATGAGGCCTTTTCCGGATACAGATTCGGAATATTATAGAACGTTAAGAAATTACACAAACCATGCAATTCACTCATGCAGGCACTCATTCGTCCAATTGCAAAAATTAGTAAACCCGAACATTTTTCAGACCTTTGCCCTATTAGTATACTGCCTGTTCTTTCAAAGAACCTGGAAAAAATATTGAATAAACAAATCAGAACACATAACTGAAAAAAATATTTTACCCGAAGCACAGTCTGGTTTTGTTAAAGGTAAATCCACAACATCGGCATTATCAAAAGTTTATGATGAATTGTAACTGAAGATGATAATAATAAGGTATCGGTGTTGGTTCTCCTAGATTTTAGTAAAGCGTTTGATAATATCAATCATAGACTCCTTTGCACTAAACTCTACCACATAGGATTTTATGTAAATGCTGTTAATCTCTTAAGTAACTACATATTTAAATAGTAGAACTCAAAAAGTGGAGCAGTTACGTTTACCCTTTATACCAGTAAACATCTTACTGGCAACGGAGCAGATAAATGAAGATCTAAGTAAAATAGCTGCAGTTTCAGAGAATCATAATGTTACAGTTAATGTGTATTGTTCTTTGGAAGTAATAATAATAAAAACAAGATGCAACTCATGCCAAATACAATTAACATCATAGGTGTACCACTGGCAGAAAAAAGTGTAGCAAAAAATTTGGGCTTGACAATGGATGATGAATTAAAATTTGGCGAGCATATTAATAATATTATACGTGTCTTCTTTGCCAGGTTCAAATTTTTATATAATTTTTTACAGAGCTTCCCAGTAGAACTAAAAACTTTACTGTGTGATTCTTTGATATTATCTAGATTCAAGTATGCTGATGTTGTGTAGGGACTAGCTTATAACTAGATAAACAATAGAAAAAGTACGAAAGCTGGCATACGTTTCATTTATAAAATCAGAAAATATAATCACATAAACTAAAACAGTCAAATTGGTTAACTATGGAGAAACGACGTATTCTTCATATGGCAACATTTGTGCACAAAATAATTACAACTTCTACACCGATATATCTAAAATAAAAATTATTGCCTCGATCCCATTTTCATTCTCGAAATATTAGGTCTGACAAAATATTACACATCCTCAAATTTAGAACAGTATATTTTAAAAAATTATTTACATATACAACCTGCCACCTCTATCATAAAGTACGTGAAAGTTTCAAAACAATGCCTATTTTAAGATTTAAAAAAGCAATGCGTCATTATTTACTACAAAGTTCTTACAAGTTATGCTCTGTTATTGTTTTTATACATCTCTTCACACCTTCAATATATAGCTATAGGACAATAGAGGTAATCTTCATAAAAATATTAGTGTACATTAGTGTGCGAGTTCTTAAATATGAATTTATGTATGTTTAGTTACGCAATATAACATTAATAGTAGATAGGTTATTATTATTGCATTATTGTTTTTAGTGTGTAAGTTATGTTCAGGGTTCAGTGGTAGAGAACCTAATTGTAAGGTTAACTTCGCCCTTAATAAAGACATTTGTTATTATTATTATTAATTCAGTATAATGTAAACTGGTTTTAAATAGGAGAACATTTGCTGCGAAGTTCTCAACTGTGTCATGATTACAAGAGAAAAATGGAAAAGATGAAGATTATTTTCAAAGAGAAACTACCTACTAACAAAATTCAGAGGATGCAAAAATCGATAATAACAATAGTAGTGGTGAGGTAATTATCCCTCTGGTGGTCAGTGCTCTGTCAAGCCATCGACAATGTCTCTGTGATAGATAGCGATACCTAAAAGCAGGCGACCTCTAGCCCTGGTGGACTAAACTACATGCCAAATAATAAATAGGATTGCAGTAAATAAAACAACTACTCAACGGGCAAAGGTCCCTACTTGCATTGAATTATACTTGCAAATCCAAAATGGTAGTTTATTATTTGTCTTTTCTTCACCAGACACAGACAGTTCGAAACCGGTCTGGTCTATAATGATTAATAACTTTTTTTATTTCATTACCTGCACGAAACATGCAAATAATTTGGTTAAGTAATTTCAACGTGAGGTTTTACATAATTTAATTCCTTCTAAAATATTCTATATAAATTCAATAAAAATTAATATTACCGAGCTTTCTTTATCATACTTGATTGTCCAGAATTAATTATTATATTAGTTTTTTGTATACACTCTGCTGCTCGCATTCCAGAGTAAACACCATGATTAAAAAAGTCATTCATATTACCACTATTCTTTTTTTAATTGTACTGCAGAGAAGCTGTACAGCAATTAACATATAAATGTGTTGTAATTTTAAAGGCTATTCATGCTGCATCAAGTTTAATTTAAAAACTGCTCTGTGGCTTCATGAGTATTTAATAGAAACGCTCTAAGTGTAATCATTTCAAATTAAAAAAATTACAGCATTTCAAAGGTTTAATTTTTTTTTAATTACTCACTTTACAAATGTAATTTTTATTTGTAGTAGCTAGCTATAGTTCGTATTGATGATACAAATGGAATCAAAAGACAACACACGAAGTAATAGTAAATCCAGAATCTAATAGGCATAAAGTAAACATGTGAGAGTCACAGATAACAAGAGCAAAATTAATAGGTAAAATTATTGCAAAAGAGGGTTTGTCCTCAACTCTGCATTCGCTAAAAACGTTTTTAATCACACAAGATGTTTTATTTGGCTGTGTAATATTAAATTTTGTTAGATAGAATAGAACGCTTTATATTATTGACTTACTGAACAAGCACATTACAAGTTTCTGGAGAAAATAAAAAAATTGTTTTAGCTAAATTTTTAGGTCAGGGATTATTTACAACTTTCTGCCCCTTAAACATCTTATAGTTTTGATATATTACAATTTATAGATTTTACTTAAATGTTCCAATTTTTAAATTGGATATCATGTAGCGAGATAGTTATAATAACAATTAAACAAGAAAAACTTGTACCTACTCCATATTTTACTACGTCCTCAAAATAAGTGCAGCTATCCAATGGGCTGTTTCTAAACCTAATAATGGTATTTTGACTAACACATATTGTTATTTAAAATCAAACTGCATTTTTCAATTCGATTTTCCTTTATTAAACCTGATTTGTCAGTTTATTTCGTAATATCTCTGGTAGTTAGATTAAAATGAATAATTGAGACTAATAATATGGAGAGCAAATTACCGCGTATCTACCTATTACTATTATTATTTAAATAAATTTAGAATTATCATTCAAACAATAAAAATTGTATCCAAATTATCGGATTCTCTTGCTACTATTATTCGTCGCAAACATTTTATACTGCGAATAAAATTGAGCGATCAGTAAATACAATTTCCTGCAGTAACTATAGCATTATCCTTTTTATTTCAGGTCGTTAATAGCGAGGAAAATATAAAAGTACTCAAGATTCTGATAGCATCCAGGAGTGAAATGAAAAAGGCAGCAGGAAACTTCGCTAAAAAATATGGTGTTTACGTGAACATCTTATTAATCTGTAAGCGATACGGAGATAGTGAGATGCAAGCTAATACGTAGAAAATTCGATACAAGAGAAGAGAACCTTAATTGATGTGATCAGGTAAAATAACAGTGTTCTATAAGTGGAGATTAAATTACAACAATGTTTTAAGAAAGTCTGAAAATAGGTACCTAAAATCAGTACTTAAATACAATTTTAGAGAAGCTCAATTCTTGTTTTTTTTTTTATTAAGCTTGTCATGTAAAATTAATCCAATAAAAAAACTAAAGACATAGTTCACGTTAAAAAGTAACTCTCCAAAACATTTTACAACGTTGATTATGGGTCAGAAGGGAAGCCATATAAACATATAAATTCTTGTAGTACTAGTTTGGGCCATTAATTAATGCTGAGTTACTGCTAAGTTTAAATTTAAGTGGTAATACATGATGTTACTTGAATGTCACCTGGCGCCACAAATAGTAAATAAATATAATTTTTAACAGTGTATAAAAGACATATAACATCGCAGATATCATTAGCAGGTAAAATGTTTCTGCCTTTCTTAAAGTGCCCATTAGCCGTCTCTGAAATGACCGACTTTGATTTGATCTCCAAGTAATATCATTAAAAATAATGGCCACATTTTATAATTGTGCCACAGGCAACAGCGTTCGAATGAAAGTTTGGTAAAATTAGTTAAAAGGCAAATCCGGAAAAGAAAGTACGGAAATCCGCAAACAACTTGTAGAGCACGATCAGCGCAGGTGTGCATTAATGTTATCTTCCTGAGATAATTTATTATATCTAATCTAAATTTTTAATTAGGATCAAAAGTCTAACGGAATCAAAAGATTTACATTTTTGTTAATGAAATATAATTAAAGATTTAAGAATGGGAGGTAGGGTTTTGGATATACCAATTAGTCAGATGTAAGTTTACAAGCAGTTTGAAAACTCGATTATATATATATTGTTGGAACTATAATATGCAACTAACTATTATAGTTATACCTGAAGATATTTTTTCTAACTGGGGGTTATTTATTTACTTACAAGTAACACTACCCAAATGTCACTTGCCGAATTTTCTAAAACTGCGCACACCTGTAATACATCAAAGAACCTTAGACACTTTGTTTATTATTTATCCTGATGAAGCGTTTTAAGGTTAGAAAATACAGTTCTTCTACCAGGTTTCGACCATAAGTAATACACGTGTGTGTTATGAATGTTAAATTATGTTTTTTTCTCGATAATTTCGTCATGCAACATGCCATAGAATTTAACGTACTGTATGCAGAAAAATGTGCTCTTTCAAATGATATTTTAAAAAATGGGGGTTGCCATTTAAGAAAATTTCCGATGACGTCACAACTTTTTAAAAAAGTTTGAGGACATTTTTTTTTAAATGAACAAATTGAGAAATGAATTTAAAAATAGACGTGTCTGTGCGAATTTTGTCACTTGATTTGTAACGATTTTACGAAATTTATTCCAACCTTTACTTGCTCACTGTATATTAATTTATTGAAAGTGCTGTCTTAAAGATCAACGTAGATATTAAAATAAACATTCCCTTATGCATCAAACATATGAGAATTCTTAGAATATTTACGATGGCTTCTTCTTCGTCTTGTGTATTTTACGATATTCTGCTGCCATAAAATTGTCTAAAATACCCACATACTCAGAGAGAATACGGTCCCCTTGGAGCAATAATGAAATGGGACATCCGCATATACAGTAAAATAAGTACAAGGATTTTTTTCATTATTATTAAAAAAAATATTGAATCACTAAACACTTAACTCTCCGTTCCTCCAATTATTATTAAAATTTAACCTAATCGAACAAAATCTTCACCTAAATTCTCAAGAGCATCTGATATCTGGTATATTATTACACTTCCAATAGTTCCAATTAAGCCTATTATACAGGGTGGAACAAAAGTATGAAATAATGGCTTTAACTTTGTTATTTGCAAAGTTACAAAAAAATGTTCAACATGGAAGTTGTTTGGTTCTTTACCATGCATATTTTGAGTTTCTTAGTTTGTTGATATCTTCTTCTGGTTTGTTCCTATGGCAACCGACTCTTTCTTTTTAAATGGCGACCATAATTTTTTTTTATTAATTTGAAACAAGCATATTTTTCTCTATTCAGTCACAAAATTTTGCAATTTTTCGAAAAAAAATAAGCGAGAAAAAAAACATTTATTACGACTCACTCGTCGCCTCTTAATAAAGGATGCCATGGAAAAAGTCATGCAGTTATAAAACACAAACATTACTTTTGGTAAAGAATGCCATGGAAGTTTAACAATTGAATTTTTACAAAGAAACAACTAAATTTTAGTGTTGTGATGTTTAAATTAATTAATTTAGTTCCGATTGAGTCGTAATAAATATTTTTTTTCACGATTATTTTTTTTCGAAAAATTACAAAATATTATGACTGAATAGAGAAAAATATTCTTGTTTCAAATTGACAAAAAAGATTATGGGTGCCATTTAAAAAGAAAAAGTTGGTTGCCATAGGAACAAACCAGAAGAAGATATCAACAAACTAAAAAACTCAAAACATGCACGACAAAGAACCAAACAACTTTTATATTGAACATTCCTGTATGTATCTGATTTTGATGTCTGATCTAGTTACCTTAAAACAGGTAAATAAACTGCGTTTTGTTGTTATTGATAAACGCCAAATTTGGTCAATAACAAGGTCAAAATGTAAACTTGATATTCGCAAGAGTATCTAACGCTTACTTGGACGGTTGTCCAAACGTGAAATTGCTAACCCGTTCAGAAATCAAAGTGTTAGCCAGGCAATGATTTTTTGGGCCATAAGAGAATGCGAGGAGGTTTTACCTTGCACTAATTTGCTGAAAACTGGAAGACCTCATGATTTGGTACCAAACAGAATTAATAAACTGGTAAAAACGGTTCAAGACAGGATTAGAATCTATATCTATCTATAGTCGACAACTGGGAAGGCGTTTTGGGGTCTCATACAAGAACGTCTAGCTAGAGGATTTTGTCAAAAAATTGTGTAAATTATCGAAAAGAAGGAAGTGTCCAAATACACCCAGCATATTCTGAAATGGAAGGCAATGATGGATTTTACACCTCAAACGAAGTAAAATTCACGTCGATTTTTAAATTCATTTCTCAATTTGTTCATTAAAAGAAAATTTTTACAAACTTTTTTTAAAAAGTTATGATGTCATCGGCAATTTTTTTAAATGGCAACCCCCATTTTTAAAAATGTCATTTGAAAGAGCACACAGTACGTTAAATTCTATGGCACGTTGCATGACGAAATTATCGAGCAAAAAACGTAATTTAACATTTTATGAAAGAAGAAAAAGAGAAAGAAAAATATTTATTAATCCTGTAAGAGCATTACATATTGTGCTATAGGACATATCAGGGAAAGAACTTAAATACGTTACAATAGTACTTACTGAAGACAAAGTTAAAAACATAAATATAAACAATTTTAACACATGATAATAAGAAATACTTACAATAAATATAATAAAATACAATAATAAGTTTTATAAATTTTAGTAACTATTCTATAGATATATTATACAATGTGTATACTACGCTCATTTGTCAAGATATTCTTGAATAGAATAAGCACACTTATTTAGTAAATAGTCTTTAAAGATCTCTTTTCAAAATGGAAATATTTCTCACGGATTTTAATTCCAATGGTAGTTTATTATACAATCTAAGTCCCAAGATATTATGAGCTTTTGATGTTATGTGTAGGTGTTTATTTGGAATATTAAAATTATTTTTATTACGAGTGTTGTGGCTATGAATCATTTCATTTGTTTCAAAATTATGTTTGTTTTTATAGACATATATTAATAATTCATAAATATATAAACTTGCCAGGGGTAAAATTTTATATCTATTAAAGATATGGTCGAACCCTGGTAGAGGAACTGTTTTACGACTTTTCATGTTTACGCTTTTTTTCATCTACTTAGAACTTTTTTTCATCTACTTAGAAACGCGGACTTGGCTGTCACGTTAGTTCACATTCAGTTGTCACATTACATTAAGATTCTTTTCTCGATAATTTCGTCGTGCAACATGCCATAGAATTTAACGTACCGTATGCTGAAAAGTGTGCTCCTTCAAATGACACTTTTAAAAAAAATTGCCATTTGCAAATTGCCGATGACGCCTTAACTTTTTAAAAAAAGTTTGTAAATATTTTTTTTAAATGAACAAATTGGGAAACAAATTTAAAAATCGACGTGTCTGAGCGAATTTTTGTCACTTGCTTTGGAACGATTTTACGGAATTCATTCCAACCTTTACGTGCTCACTGTATAGATATCTATAACATTAAAGTAAGAAGCTATGTATTTTGTGTGTTTATGATCCTCCATCTGTAATTATAAATAACCTAAACTAACCTGATATTTCAACAAAGTGGAAGAAATAATCAGCAATATTCTCTGCATACGTTTACTATTTTTTTTTTATGGCAATATATCCAAAATGCTATTGAAATCCTGACAAGATGTCGTCGAACTTCTGTATGGTTATTGTTTAAACGTTAATTGTGGCATTTCATAAATTATTTCTCTTCCTTTTCTTTTTTGGGATTTATTACCACATTCTGTATGGTATAGAAGTTTTTAATGGTTTCGATGATCACATACATGAGACTATTATCTAAGAAAACTTATATTTAACCTGTAGAAGAAGACGCACTTCACATATGTGATTCGTCTTACTATATTACTCAAAACTGTATACAACATTTTTACCTTACAAATTTTGGTCTAAATAATTTGCCCACGATATATCAGTCCCACTATGACGATGTGCAAGAGATCCATATGGTACAGAAGTTCGCAATCATTGTGTACCTCCAGATTTGACCAAGACAGCAAAATAGTCTTGGTAATAGCAGACAATCAGATACTTCAGAAAAAAACCGTTCAAAAAAAAATGGCCAAGATTCAAATTTTAAGGAATTTATAAAATTCCAGTCAGTGGACTAAAGGGAATATATCTACAAATCCTCATTCCTGTACTTATAAAATATTCTTCTCAGCTAGTGTCAGTGCACATCACAGATTTCAACCCCCTTCACTATAATTCTACCTTAACCAAATTACACATAATCTAAACTTACAAATTAAGTTAATTTGACACGTGGTAAAAATTAACGTTGCCAAGAGCCTTTCTTTACTTTAACATCGCCTTATCTCCACTTTCAGATGATGGCATCTAATGTAAATTCTTAGAGAAAGACAGCTCAGTGATGTGTTGCAAATCTCGAGGCGCGATGTCTCGCCTGGGACTGCTGTGGGGGATCTCTGCGTTAGCCGCCCTTCTCGTCGCCTTTGTCAGTGGCTCCTGGCTGTACACTAAAGAGCCCATCACGCTGCCTAATTCTCAAATCTCCACTTCCATCAGTTTTCGGATAGGATTATGGAGAGTTTGTCCGTATGTGAAGAGACCCAATTCTACTATACGTGAGTAACTAATAATTAGATAGTATTATGATGGTGACACTAAAGTTAAATGGGCTCCGAGTTAAGCTGGTATGCTAATGAATTCTGTATTAACTTTATTATGACGCGAAAGATATTTATGGTAAATTAACGTTAAAATTGCAAACCAAGTAACTTATACTGATAACACTTTTATATATGTTCTAAACCCTGATACATGCATTTTCATTAGAATGTCCTTTGTTTAGTATAAAGGGAAATAAAAGTAAAAGAGATTTTGATTCTTGAGAAAATAATATCCAACATTTATATATTCTTGTGATTTTAGAGGAACTCATATAATGATTGGATAAAATATATATTTATGGACATTGTTGTACACGTTGTACATGGCCACCTTGAATTTAAAAGAAAATAACAACTGGTAAACACAAAAGTGCACGGAGTCAATAATGTAAACATTACTGCTAAAGAAGATAAATTATATCTATTCTATTCTATTTTGTATATAATTTTAGTTGTGTTAAGTAAAAAGTAAAATTAATAATAAATGAATAACAACAATCAATAGTCCAAATTCTACGAAACCATGAAAAGCTCAATATTATCTAAACGTAACAATATTATGTCTGTTATTGGGAAGCCTTACTTATGAAATTCTTCTGCCATATTAGTCTCCTATTCCCGTGAAGTAAAATGTGTAGATTGTAGATATTCTGGTTGAACAGTTTTAAGAAACGGCTGAAGCGGTTGAAACACAGTGCCTCTATAATTCGATCATTTTTTATATCAACTTGGACTGAATCAATGCGTATACGATTTACTTAATCAAGTTTGAGGTAGATTTTCAATACATTTTTTACTCTCAAGTGCTCTGATGTTTTTTACTTGACGTATTTGACTTTTGTAGCAATAATTCTAAATCCATTCATGTAATTTGTGAGCTTCAATTTCTCGAACTCATTAACCTTTGATAGCTTCCCACAGTTAAAGTTAAAGCAAATAGGTAACTCTTTCAAACTTTCATGGCAAAAAAAACATTATAAAATTAAATTACTCTAGTTCTATGCATACAGGGTGTTTTACGTAGCCCGTTCGTTTGAAAATTTTTGACTTCCTGAAATCGTATTAATATGAAATTTGGTAGCTTACCATAATCGACTTCAAGTTTAATTAGCATATTTCCAAAATGGCGACACTTCCGGAAATACCGGAAATCTACTCCTTCTTTGTTTTTCTAAATGGAAAGACTCCATTTTTATTTCATATTTGGATTCTACATTAAATTGTGAGTTCAGAACGTACCAGTTGTCAACACTTATCTGTCATAGTTTTTTGACATATGTCACACTTTTCGCAAAAGGGGTCCATTAAGAAATTTTTAACTCCTGAACCATTGGAAATAAATAAATGGATTTTTTTTTAAATTCAATTCCTAAAAGTTTTGCCAATATTTTGCATCGTCACTAACACTTTTCTTATGATTCATGCGCCTACTGCAATTAAAAAGCAATAAAAAAATATAAAAAATTTCATTTTTTCAAATGTCAACTACCTACCATTTCTGACGCTAAATCAATGTAAAATTAAATTTTATTGTCATTTTTCTTAACATTGTGTATGCGTATGTTCAGTCGTTTTTGAGTTATTGGCATTTTTTAAAGAAATATTATTTTTTCTCAAGTGTAGTATGCTCGGAAAAAAATTATTTGACAGTTCTAAAAATTTATTTGAAAATAATAGAACCGTCAAATTATAAAGTTTGTTTTGAGGCATGACCTACCCACAAAAATTAATGAATTATTTAACAGTGTGATTTTTAAATATTAATAACTCAAAAATGGTTAAAAATAACATTTTTGAAATCAGAAAAAAATACTCTGTCAGAATTTTTAAAAATATAAGGACGTCCTATTTAAAAATAAATATGTTTCATATTATATAACTTTTATATTTTACTTTTAATTTCTTTTTCTACAAAATTTTTGGTATCCTGGGAAAAAATCATTTCGAAATGATTAAATAGTTATTGAAAGATTTTTTTTATATAAGGCCGAAATTAACCCCAAAAGAGTGGGCATCGTACAAGAATCACCATGTACACAATGTTAATAAAAGTGGCTCTAAAATTCAATTTTATGTTGATTTCTGGCGTCAGAAATGGTAGTTACCGTTTGAAAAAATTAAATTTTTGACATTTTTGGAATGTCTGCTTTGAAAAATCGTAGTTGGTGCATGAAATATAAAAAAAAGTGTCGGTGACGATGCAAAATATCGGCGAAACCTCAATTAAATTAAAAAAATCCATTTATTTATTTCCAGTGATTCAGAGAATCTCTAAATGGACCTCTTGCAAAAATGTAACACGTCAAAAACTATGACAGATAAGTGTTGACAAGTGGGACAATTTGATATATGAAATCAAAATCATCAAAATGGGGTCTTTCCATTAAAAAAAAGCAAAGATGGCGCCGTTTTTCGGTATATCCGAAAGTGTCGCCATTTTGGAAATATTTTATTTATACTTGCAGCAGTCAATTTTGGCCGGCTACCAAATTTCATATTAATACGATTTTGGGAAGTAAAAAATTTTCTAACGACGTGAATCACCCTGTATATTGTTGTCATTTGGTTTTGTAACGAAACACAAAATTCTTCAACTTTAGCAAAAAATGTAATACTCTTGAAAAAATTATTTGTAAAAGTATTTGCCACGACTTATTTTGAAAAGCTTCTGAGATCTGAATTAAGAGGGAAAAATAATTGAGTTTAAATTGGAAAGGACAAACCTTAATTCTGGAGTCCCCGAAACAATAGTCCTCGGTCCTTTGCATCTAATGTATTTCAAGACTAAAATATTACTGACTGGAGTAACAAATTTATGCATTTTAAACTAGACAGATTATTTTTAAATAACTCTAATTGTTATTGTTTCTCACCTAATTATAAAAAAAGTCTATTTCATTTAATATTATTTGCAAATTATGGCATATAATATAAAAATAACGCATTTACCTGGGATCCTCGTGTAAGCACATTGACAAAATTTGTTCTCTCTTATAAATTATATCAATTATGACGTGTAGGTGTAGGTTTCACTGTATCTGCCTTGTTATTATTATGCGCATTATTAAACAGAGCAGTTGCTGCATTAAAATAATGATATATCATCATTTGACACAAGGCAAGAAGGATTTAACCTTGAACTTTATCGCATCATCCTATATAAGGCACATCCTGCATATCACTACAGGTTTGCTCTACTACGCTCATCTTATCAAAGTAAAGGTCCGGATAATAAATCTGATTATGGTCAAACCCCTTGAAAGTTATTGGGGAACAACTGGTCGCCTTACACCGCGATACTGACGCCTGACAGCTACTAGTTCAGGACGCGGACTAACTGTGGCATCGAATCGGGAAATCGCTTTCTTTTGAAACACTCGAATTTTTTTTACTGGACAACAAATGCTTGAGGTACTCATACATTTTTTTTTAAATTACTCTTCTAATAATTTCAATCTCGTAATTTTGTTTAGAAGGTGTCGTGGTGTCTTATTTTGTTTGCGAAATGTATATTTGCCACTTATATTATATACTCTAAAATTATAAAAGTAAAATAAAACCGATTTGACATATCTAGAAAATTTATTTATTTATTTGTGCATAATTAAACTTAGGGAAGACAAATATCTACAGTCCAAAATAAAAATCTCGCTTTTTATGCAAGTTTTTATATGTGCCTATATTTAGAACTGTGTTAAAATATCTTGAGTTGAATTTTCTTGCTAGTATATGATAAATTAATGGGTTGTACGACAATCATTTAATATTTAATAAGTATACGATTTTAATTGACAGAAATTTTTAATTTTAACTAAGTACAACCTGCTCAATGTTATATAATAAGTTTAATGTTTACTGTAAGACATATGTTTCCAGTCTTTGTCTGCCAGGAGAATTTCAGTTATCATCTGTTTAAATTGTTCACCCTGGAAGTATTTCTCTTTAACTTTGATGTGCAATATCAAAGTAGGCCTCAGTGGTTTCTCCATTAACGATTCATTTTTTGTTTTTTTTTTTGTAAAACTCGGAAAGAAATTACTTTGTAAAATTTGTTGTTTGTAACTACAAAGCTAGCTCTATTAGAATTTTTACTGGTTTTGCTACGTTTTTAATTACTCCACCGTTTATACCCAAATGGCCTTTCAGTTATTAAAACGGTGAGGATATAATCATAATTGGAAATGTCCAGTAAATTCTGCAAAAGTTTCTTCTGTTGATTTTGGTTTAGTTACTTAGGCCCGATTCTATAATTTTAGATCATATCTACATACTACATCACATATTCGGTAATAAAATCGAACCCTAGATTTATTGCGAGCGTACGTTTTGTAAAATAATAATAAATTCACACTGGTGGTTACTATTGAAAACGAGACTCGATTTAATTCATTTTTAGAAGTATTGGTAAATTACATTAATTTTGAAGGAACTATACGTTGCTATCAATATGAAATATATGTATGTAATTATTAAAATAAACTTAATTCCAACAGAAAAATTAAATGCAGAAATATTTAAAATGGTAATAAATATTGCAGTCCTCTGCTCTACCCATAAATGGAATAGTATGTATTCCAAAAGCAGTCACGTTCATTCTGGTAATTACAAACTAGTATCGCAAAACAGAACCCAACATGAAATTATTGATTTCAATAAACTCCTAGTGATTTCTAATTTAAGGGAACTATTTAAAAATACCTATTTCTGGTTTATGGATTTTCATCAGCATGAAGCAGGAAGGATTATAGTGTTAGAGGAGATGTAAATAGACGGCATAGATGTTTATGTTGGCAGCTTATTGTAATTGGATGAAAACCCGAATTGACCAATATATACACTCAGTTCCATAAAAAGTGACGCACTCGATTTTTCGGGTAATTTTAAAGTTCTTTAGTTCTTCAACCGGTGAACCGATTTGAAATTTTTTTTTCTCAGTTTATAGCAAAATTCATTCTCTATGAGCCGGATTAAAAGCAATGGTGAGTTCTTCCATATTTCATGGAAATTAATGGATAATTTTAAACCTAAGTTTTTTCACAGGTTTTCAAAACACCCTGTGGATTATTCTCACATTCATGGAAAAATCATTCATTCTGCATTCGATGAACCATTTTTTAATAAACATTTTGTTTTTTTGTTCACTGTTTTATCGCTGGTATTTTCCGAGATATAACGTTTTTACGTGAACCCTGCTTTTTCGTGTATTGAGAAATGATGCACATGATGAGTGGTCATAATCACTGCAGAATTGTATAGCATATAAACCAATAGAAATTGTCAAGGTTTTTAAATACACTCAGTTCTTGAATTTTTTTTTATTTATTGGTAGGTAATTCCTTTGTCTTTCAAAAAATAAAGAGGTGGAAATTTATTTCATTGTAGGATCACATTGCTTTTGAAAAAGCAATTGCCGTTGCCATAGCAATTAATTTGTTGTATGCCTCCATACTTTGTTGTTGTGTCATTAATTTAGTGTCATTTTAGAGACTAAAATTACACAAAATGCCTTAAATAAATCCTGAACAAGTTTATAATTTTGTGTTTAATAAAAATGTTTTTTAAAATTCGTATCAGTTTATAAAACTCGGTAAATTCAGAAAGTTGGTAATACGCAAAGTTTCAGCAAAAAGCTGTAATTCGGACAATTTTAGAGATAAATCAATGAATAAAAAAACAAAATGTTTATTAAAAAATGGTTCATCGAATGCAGAATGAATAATTTTTTCATGAATGCGAGAATAATCCACAGGGTGTTTTGAAAACCTGTGAAAAAACTTGAGTTTAAAATTGTCCATTAATTTCCATGAAATATGGAAGAACTCACCATTGCTTCCAATCCGGCTCATAGAGAATGAATTTTGCTATAAACTGAGAAAAGAAATGTTCAAATCGGTCCACCGGTTTAAGAACTACAGAACTTTAAAATTACCCGAAAAATCGAGTGCGTCACTTTTTATGGAACTGAGTGTAGGTACTTATATGTTGGGTCTTCATAGTATTTAAACGTAAAGATCATCCTCGTTTGGGAGTGTGGTGTTAATGAAAGAAGAAGTGAAAATTCTGTTCTGTTTAGATACCTAAAAAAATATAAACCATAATCGATATAGCTCATGGAATTCTTCTATAAGTCTTGAAAAATACGGAACTTAGCACTTCTAACATAACATACCGATAAGAAATGTGATCGACTATCCAATAAAATATTTGCAAGAGGTTTTCCGAGTTTTATATATATTTAAAATATTGGTTTCAGGCAAATTCAATTCAAAGCTGGTTGCGCCACGGGCAGCTCTAAAAACACTTATATTTCGAAGGCTTCCTGCGATAAAATTCATCCTCATCTACATTTAAACATATTTAAATTTTTTTTTCACCATATTTGCATCCTTCACTCCAGTTTCCGATAAATACGCGCGTAGCATATTTCCCAGTGACAGTCAATAAGACAGACAAATTGCTTCCGAAAGTAGGTACAGATTTAATGCACTGTTGTCATTCAATGAAATTACACCCTACATTAGGATTTTCCCAAAAGAAGGCAACGAAGTATGCGTATTCAGTATAGAAAATCTGCAATAAACAAAACAGCGTAAAATAATATACAATTCAAGTCGTCTCAAGACGACAATGACATGCATATAGGCATATTTCTTTAAAATTACGTTAGTAATTGAGTTTATTCTGTAATTTAATATGCAGCTGATTTTTCTATGGAATATTACAAATGTTGATATTAGGATTTTAGCAGAAAAAATAAAAAGTAGATTTAGACTTATACAATACACTTAAACGCTTTCTTAATGAACCATAGCCAGGATTGTAGGAAATGAAGGAAAAATCGATTTTTATAAATATCTGAAAAACTGGTTCAATAAATTTTTACAATTTTTGTAATTATGGCTCATGATTTAAGACGTTAGTTAAGGAGGTACCTAATATTCGTTTATTCGCTGAATACACACATCGTCTGGGACCTGCTTTAGACTATGACCCAAGTGCCTTGGTAAGGAAGGCAATAAAGGAAAATGCTACGAAGCTTGTGGCACTACTCATATATTCAATTTTCTTTACTAGCCCAATGTGTACCTGTATATGCATTACAACAGATTTTATTTGAGTTTTATTTAAACGCATTAAATCAAATTGCGTTTAATGATTCTATATTTCATTTATTAGGTTACAATAATGAATAATTCGTTTTTGCTATTAATTCATTTATTTGGTAGCAAGGATTTTTTCCCGTGTTTTTAAGATCTTTAGGATTTGATGAATTTCATTATCACCAGTGGTGATTCACCACGGAAATAGTAAAGAATTTTACGAAGAAAATAACTAACGTGTCTAACCTACATTACACAGTTACACACGTCTGTTCCTATATATAAAACACGGTAAATGTCTTTCAAGTGGAACTTCACATTTGTTCTGATAGTTTCTGTCCATTAGCCAAATCGCGCATTCTGTTTTAAGGAATGGAATAGTACGTTTTCATCTTTTCTCCCCAGGCGTAGAAAATACATTGACAAGCTGTATTTGCAGAAGCAACGTATTCTATGTAATTCACGTTCTGTGGAAAATGTTAGGAAACCGGAAACCATTGTTTTGTACTGACTAGAATTTCATAACTTTCATATAAATATATAAATTTGCATCAAGGGATTATATTATACGTAAAACTTACTTCAAACTCAATTAATTTAAATTAAACTTAGACCTAAAAAAACAAAAGAATAACTTTTGTTTTTATGGCTTACTTCGGTCTATATTGAAATTATAGAATATTTTTTTACAATTCTCTTTCTTTGCTTGAAACGCATTGTTTGTAAATGACTTTATTTAACAAGCATAATAACAAACACACACTTGACACACTTATATTGATGTTTCATCTATTGGAAGATTATTTGTTAGAGAAATTTACCTATACAGGGTGGTACGAAATTAGTGGTCATCATTTTACCCACGTATTCCTCGATCAAAAATAAGACAAAAAGTTCCTATAAACATGGCCCCGGAAATGTTTCGTAAGGGAGCTACAACCCTTTAAAGGTGCATCCTTGATCTACGAATTAAAAGTTTTACCTTATTAAAAAATAATCATTTGGTTGCAAAATCAATTCAAACTAGTACAATAAGTTATTCTGAATAAAAAATGAAGAATTCATTTTTTTCATTTGAGCATTCGTTTTACAGATAAAAATTATTTTTAGTATAAAATTGTGTTTTTGACGGCCCCTATCTCAAACACCTTTGAAACCACTACGATATAATCTTGTACAAAGAGGTTTCTAAAGGTGCTGATTAAGAATATTTTACTAGTTTTTTTTTTCTAAAATAATCGCTAATACTTTTTTCTTGAAAACCGATCTCTCTTCCATTCTAGTATCGAACGCCACTGACTGAAATCAAATATATAAAGACCCACTTTATAGGTAGATATTGTCATGTATACCCATGTTAATAAAGGATTATAAAGAAAAATTCTAAATAAATTAATATAAAATTCCTACTCCTAAATCCCAGGAAAATTTACTTACTAAATAAAACGTGCCACTTTTGAAAGGATACAGATCTTAGGAAGCTTTTTTTGCTCAGGGAGGTACTTGTAGCAATCATGTAGTAAACAGTCCACGGAGCGAGACTCGTAACACCTAAAATACATAAAAATTACAATAAATTAACCAAAACCTAGACAAATCTAGTCTTAAACTATACAAAAGTGAGTAACAGAGAAATAATAGCAGTAGGTACTATAACTTAAAAAGGGCATATTCAAAGGTTTAATCAAACTTGAAAGAAAGTTTAGATGTCATCATAAGATAAGAAGATATGTAAATTAAAACTAATTAATAATATAATTTATGTAGAATAAGTAAATCTGTACAAGACAAACAAGAATCATGTTAATTTAGATGTTAAACAGTGATTAAAAAGTGAAATTTAAAAACCAGGGTTCGTACATACCGAAGAACGGGAAACCAAAATTTTATCTAACGTAATGTGACAAATGGGGCGTCAACAGAAAGGTCTGTGAACCATGAAGCTAAAAAGAAGCATAATGCAAGATATTAATTCCAAATAAAAGTAAAAACTTAGAAAATACTTACGAAACAGAAACATTATCCATCCAGCTTTGGAAAATGTAGAAATTCTGAAAATCTCCTTGACGACGAGGTAACAAACAGTCGGGGAGAGCGACTTTTTGATCCCAGAGAGAAGGAAGTTTTCGGCGTGGCTCCTGAAAAATTAAAGAAAATTTTAGAAAATATCAAGAAAATTTACATAAAATTCATTGCAAGGTCAATGTACGTCAATTTCACTATCGAGAAGCAAAGACTGAGGCAGATAACTAAGGCAAATCGCCAGAAAAAGGAATAAAAGTATGAGGTACTTACCTAATTAAGAAATCAAGGTGAATATATCCAAACTGGACTAGTTTTTCAGGTGCAAAGTGGAACAACTATATTTGTTGGCAGTGTTCAGCCATATTTTGACAATATTACTATAGTGAGAGTATAGTCACCAACCATAGAACACGGACTAATCTAGATTCAAAATCTTCTCCTAAACGATTTTAGTTTTTATATCAATTTAATAAAAATTCACGTAGTTGTTTAGTACAGTAAGTTAGATAAGTTATCTCAGGGTAGTTATAAGCATTTCCTAAGGATTATTGTCGTTTATTTACAATAAATTGCATTTCATGTTCTATGATAATCTTTTAATGGAACGATAATCGTTCTACAGAATAGCCAAGGTAGTTAGCGCTATCTAGTCACGGAGGGTGCAATCACACTCATCAAAGTTGTCATAGTACAGTAACATGTACAGAGAGTAATATTTTCGCTCTTAGACAAAATTTCAGTATAACCAACTAAAAGAAAATTAAACAAGATCATTTTTTCATATTACTTTATTAATAATAATTACAAGAATAAATCTTTAAAGCAAGGTAAGTTTCTCCTAAAGACTGGGAACTCCTCAACGGCCCTAAAAAATTAAAATAAACAGAGATCAACAACGACCCTTGTAAGTAAATTCTCCTGGTTGCATACGCATTGTCGTTCATAGATATAGTAAGTGTAGTGTGCTCTAGGAAAGAAATTTGTCGCGTGTATAAGTGGGAAAAAGTTGTGAATTAATTATAATTGAAAATAAATATTTTCCCCTTTTCACCACAATAATATATGTCCACCACCAAAATTTCAAAATATTCGGATATCAGATAAGCGAGATATGAAGGTGGCTCCATGAAAAGTGGAACACACTCTATAAATATTTGTCGTGTTCAGTTTTTTATTTCAACTACGACGTTCGTTTAACCAGTCGATATCCTTTGAAGTTTTGTATTGGAAAAGAAAAACAAATAAAATTGACAACGAAGTTCATTGAAATTCAATTTCCTATTGAGAAACTTTTACAGAAGTTTGTTTGTTTCGTGTATTTTCGTACGTTATTATTGCTGCTGTCTTGCGGAAGGCGGAGATGCAACCGTTAGTGAAATAATAGAAAATATTTATGTATGTCTTTGTTGGAACATTTGCTGCAAGCATTCGCTCAACACGTGGCTGTAGTTTCGTAAGATATACATTTATTTAATAACGTTACACTTAAATAAATGTTTTGTGTACAAATCGCTTAATTTTGGTTGTTTCTCCTACTTCTAGAGCAGATGAAGAAAAACCGAGCAAGGTGTCCAGAGCTCAATTTTTCGTAAAACGTTGATAGGTGAAAATCATGTTTCGTTATCTCTAACCGTTTTCGATATATCGGCAAAAACTGACATTTGGCAAATTTCGAGAAAGTAACTTAACTTTTTTATTTCTGGTTAAATTCAAGTTTTAAATAAGATATACCTTTCAAAAACATTTTATCACTACTAAATTTTAAAATATAAAATCCAACATTTTTATTTTAAATGAGAAGCATAGTTGACTTTGACTTCAAGCTGAAAAAATGTTTACTGCATCATAATAAATTACAAATAAAATATTTCAAAATCTGTCAAATTTTTGAGGATTTTTCGAAAATGGTTAAAGATATCGCAATATCACCTATTGTCGTCTAAAGTCAAGACGTAATTAACTAAAATATTTGATTAAAATTATTAAAATGTGCATTATCTTCTACTCCCCACTGCCCACTTAGAAGAAATTTTTTGGTTCTAAGACTTTAGTAGCGCTGGCTGCGCTGATGATATATAGAAGAATTCTTGGGATTTTGATTTTTCCGAATTGAATATTTTGTACTCTTGACACTATCTCTTTCAATTTAATACACTGGTTTACGGGGCAAAACAAATATGTAAAGTTGAACATCTTCAAAACGAATAGGTACCAAACTCTATGGTCGGAGAGACTAAAAGACATATAAATACAAGGCTTAAAAAACATATCAGTCGCAGACTACAACTAATTACTGATGATAAATATTAACAACCATGGTTCAACAAGTGGCATCACCAGAAGGAAGCCGCTTCTCCCAATCCGTAAAATTCAATAGTGAGCGGAACGTTGGTATGCATGTCTTACTACGCCAACAAAACCACACCTCTCGATGACGGTGAATTGGTGGAATCAAGTCACGCCTACGACTTCTATACAGAGTGTCCCTAATACGTTCGGGAGGTGATTGCA
The DNA here is from genome assembly GCA_963680705.1 of Rhagium mordax. Taxonomy (NCBI): domain Eukaryota; kingdom Metazoa; phylum Arthropoda; class Insecta; order Coleoptera; family Cerambycidae; genus Rhagium; species Rhagium mordax. Next base: position 16,705,624 of record OY796656.1, read on the forward strand.
TGCGTGAAAATATGAGGAAAAGTTCCTATATCGGTACTAAGGGAGCCACGACCCCCTTAAGTTGGAGCCCCAAATGTGTTTTCTTTTTTTTTTTAATTTCTTAGGAATTCTTTGAGGTACCTACTGATACAAAATTTTGACATGCCCATCTACATGCTAAATTTCATGAACAAACAGGGATATCCAAAATTTGAGAAATTGGTTTTTTCCTTATAAACAAAAGACCAAAAAAATTTTTAAAATATTTTTTGGAAACCCGGTACTTAGAAACTTTGGTTAATAAAATACATACTTTTCTTTTACCCCCTGTAGGCAATAAGATATTTCAAACTAAAAAAATCGGAATAAATAGGCTTGTTCAGAATTGAATTTCCTTCTAAATTCTGCGATATCTTTATTCGCCCGAAAAATATTTGACTTCAAAGTTAACCTAAAAATTCACCTGATCCGCTTCGTTTACGTCGTTTATTGTTAAGAATTGATTCAAATACAATATCAAAGATCGTATTACCTTCTACTCCTATATTCTCCATTGACGATTGACCATTCCCCAAGGTAATCTTATTAATAATTTTTAACCGAAAAGTCTTTGTTAGACGTACTTACCTATAAAAATCATAAATCAGTGTTATTATGATCGTGTCTAATTACAGATTCAAGTACGTTAATTGGTAATAAAATTTGGAAACAGGGTATTCCTTCCTATATGGTTGTAACATACATGCAGTTTGTTTACAAAAGAAATATTGACTGCTTGAATTTTATGCTTCAATACGATATAGCCAACCTAAATTTCAGCCCCACCACAATTTTCTAGTCATTATGAAATACAAGTCATTTCATTATTAGTGTCTACGGTACTCTTTTTCATTTTCAAGTAATTGCTGGTGATAGGTAATTACTGTTATCAAAGAGTTTCTAATTTTTAATTTGTTAGCAGTATTGAAAGTTTTTGGTCCATTCAACAACTTATTTAATAGGAAGCTGTCTCTAATATTTGATAAAGATTTCTACAATTTCGTTAAAATTTCGGAACATGCTACTGAATTCGTTATTAAATTTCAGTTTGATGCGGATTTCTACATAATATATCTAACATTAACATTCTAAGGCTTTCGCGTGGCTGGTAATTTATAGAAGAGTTTCCGGCTTCTCTTTAATAATGAGCTGAATTGTTAACGTTTTGACCATCAAAAATTAAAAAACACGACAAAATAGTTGAAACTTAAAGAATACAAAGTAATTAACACAGTAGATGTATTTATGTGAATTATTTAGAATTTTTTATATTTTAACCATCAGCTTGTTCTTCTGAAGCAAAGCAAAAGAGCGCGACATAATAGTATGGAATGTCAAGAATGCAATATTATCAACGTGCAAGAGACCGTGAAAACTCCTCCACGAACTGCGTTAATATATTACTTAAACTTAATCGTGGAACGCCGATAACAAAAACTTCGTCAGAATTTCCTACATGTAAGCAAAACTTAGATAATTTTCTAGTTAACTAGTTTAATTTCTTCCACGACTGATAAAAATTTTGCAGGACTAATTTCTTCAAATGTGAAAGACGCATTTTCCTATACTCACATCCATAATCTTTCAGAACACCTTTACTTTCAGGATCACCTTTACTCAAGTGGTGTCAGTACCTATAAGTAGTCAGTTCATTGCAAATTTTAATTCAGAAAAGATTTTACGGAGAATAAGTAAATATTATGACAATAGCAGTACTGAGGCAACCAACTCTTTATCTTTAGTTTGGTGACAGAAATGTTAATAAAGAAACATGAAAAGCGGGAGAAAAGCAGAAGAAAGTAAACTGCTTAGCAGAAAGGCAAGCAATTCCAGATCCAGTTCTCATCCATAGCACTGGGATTTTTTTTTAAGAAAAATTTACTCAAGCATACCTACTAGATGTGTATGTCCATTATGTATAAACGTGTAGCCTACTCCTTTAGGATAAAAACGGTCGTACTATCTATGATGCTAATTTAATTAATTCAATTTTATTTCATTTAAGCGAATTGAAAACTGTTCTAGGCGGCATTCGTGCAAACCACTATTTTTAAAATATAACTTACTTACAATTGTATCAATCTACATTGTAGCATGCTCAACATACGTAAAAAATAGGATAAATGAATATCCAGCACAAAAAGATATCCATGAATATAATACGCGAAATTGCAAAAAATTGTGTGTGCCACAATGTAGATTAACAAGTACAATGTCTGGCCCGTACCAAATGTCGATAAAGATTTTTAACAAACTCCCAGATACAATAAAAAATATTTCAAATATTAATAAATTCAAATTGGAATTAAAAAAAATGTTGTTGCCCAAAGCATACTACTCAATAAACGAATATTTTAATGATAGTTTTTAAGTACAATGTTAGCACTTATTTATTATTGTCTATTGTAAAAAATAAAAAGTGTCTTGTTTATGTTTTATGTAAATTCTAATATTTAATATTTACTGTGATACAATAACTTACTTGTAAATTTAACATATTGATAAGACCAAAACACACATGACGTTACCTATATGAAACATTTTGTAAATGGTTTTCATCTCAGGAATAAAAATTATTATTATTATTATTATTATTATTATTATTATTATTAATTGGAAAGCCCTACGATTGAAACTAGCACGTACACCTTGCTTGAACGCAAAATTTACATTTAGACTTATTATTAGTATAAACAGGACTTGTTCAAACAAACCCACACCTATCAGAGGAACTGGTCATTGATCAAAGGGTGAGGTTGAAGGCTAAATGGAAGTCCAATAGCTTGTAATTACCCTAATTTGTTGTATGTGTGTTTGTCACATAAATTACTCGCGTTAAATTAACTATAGGGTTGCGTTGCTATAGTTCCATTGTGCAATGCAACTTCTGTCCGAAAACTATTTCCTAACTACCATTAAGATCGAACGATTGTAACGGCCACACAAGAGTATACCAAATTCTCTACTTGGCTTGCATATATTTATGATTTGTGCTTCCTTCTTGTGCAGATAATCTGGTGATTTATATATATTTATTTCGCTTTAATCACCAGGGTGTTTAATAGTAATGATTTCAAGTAAATGTCAGAAACCATGGGTGCAAGATAGGTAAATATGAAATCGTTTGATTAACTACTTGAAATTTAATATCACGTGTTTTATTTAGAAATCGAAAAAAAATGTTATTAATTTCCAACGATTATTAATCTAAGAATGATTTAATTTCGATCTTTTTAATAGTAGCGTTAATAAATTTCATAAAATCGATTGCCAGTATGAACAATAATAATAAAAATATGCAAATAATAATTTGCATTTCGACGGCAATTAAACCACGATTCCTGATAGTAAAGTAATATTTTCGCTAATGAAATAAATGGGAATTAATTCATTAATTTAATCTAATTATTATAAAAATATTTGAGTAGATTTTTAAAAATCTAATAACATTTATTCCTGTGTTATTTTAGTGTGATGTTGCCTGTTAAATCGCTTTAAAATTCACTGTTGAAGCCAAAACGAGCCAGGCGGTTTAATTATTGTTTTATTATTATTATTGTCATTGCTTTTATTTAATACCGCTTGTTTACTATCACTCTTGCTTGGGATCCATATCCAGTTTTTGAACTATTGCTGTAAATAGTTTCATTTTTATTTAAGACATTTATTTATGGGTGTTAGATAGTTAATATGAATCTTGACTAAATAAAACATCCGAGTTGTAAGTATTTTACGGGTTTAATCGACTTGTGTTTGACTTTAATCTGCTGTAACATCGTATATTGTTTGATGGAGAAATAGTTTGTGCATACATTGTTACCATTATATAATCTTTATAAATTTATATTTAATACATTAGCAAATTATAAATTGCATATGCCCAAAAAAGAAAAAATTAAAAAAAAAAAAAATTGTTTATAACAATTATTTGTTTATTATTTGGATATTGCAAATGTGCCCATTGTTATTATTTTCGTGAGCTACCCCAAATTAAAAAAAAAAACGTCGAAATTGGCCGGAAAATAACGGAGATATGACGAATTTTTCTCGCTACCCCAATTTGAAACTCGTTTGATCAAAAATTCACCTGTCCCTTGAGCCAAACAAATTGAAGACGCTCTAAAATCACTAATTATTAAAAATTATATTTTGACCTCAAAAAGGTCCCGTTTTCAATAGGACTTGATGAATTCACAAAATTCAAGATCTTATTAACAACCAGTTTCAATTTTGGCTATAAATATTAATAAATAAACGTTTGGCGCATTAAACAATTTAAAAAATTATCTCGGCTCCTACATGTCCCAGAGCAACAATTTTTTTTTATAAATTTGTAGAAAAATACCAGCCACTCAAATATGAAAGATTTGTGCAGATACGTTCATTTGTTGTAAAGTTATTTGCAAAAAACGCTGCTCCGAAAAGTAGCAATGTTGTTAACGCCATTTTGACGATCAAAATTATTGAAAATCGATACGCCCATAACAGATTCGTAAAACTGACGTCTTGACGAAAAAAATGAGCTATGGTTGAATTATTTTTGATAACGTTAATAGGTCAATTTTTCATTAAACATTTGGGACGTTTTTAATAAACAAATAGAATGTCTCGAAAACTAATAAACATTTTGAAACGAAATTTTTTTTGTAAGTTGAGGGTAATGAGACACATATTCCACCAAAGTTTCAAGAGTCTAGCTTTTTTCCTCTCAGAGTAAAAAATGCTTGAAATTTTCGAAAATTTCGATGGTTTTCGGCAATTATTTAAATAAATAATCAATGAAGTGAAATCAACCGGGGCTTAAATTAACCGGTTTAGAATTACCTAGTAAACAGAAACATTCAAAAAAATTAATCTACTGCAGTCTTACTGTAATTTTTAAAAAAATCCAAATTTCATGATTTTTTCACATAAAAGTGACTTTTAAACAATGTTCTGTTTATTTGATTTGGGAGGAATCGCAGAGGTATATTCCTTATAACTAAATACACCTGTTTTTACCTACGGCTATCTGAAACGAATTAGTTACACCGTTTTTTCTATTTCTGTAGGCCTAGATGTATTGTGGGTTTCATGGTTCGTTGGTTTGAAATACACCACGTGAGGCTTTATAATCATTCGATTTTGTTTTCTATCCAAACAGCCAGTTAAGTTCACAAAAGGACAATTTTCTTGATCGAGGCTAATCTACGGTCATCCGAAAGGCATACAAGGGATTTGTCCAGAATTTTAAATTCCCCTGGTTTGGTTGCAGCGTAGAATGCCTTAGTTTATAACTATTCGAAGGAGACCGACACAGAGCAGGTGAGCACACTCAAAACGAAGATTTAACGCAACCCCTGAGGAAATATGAGCCTCTAAATTGGCCTTAAATTAAAAAAAGCACTCTAACATAGCCGAACCAAATTTAATCGGTTTAATATAAAATTACACAGATCTTTTTTGTCCTCTTTTTCGTTATTATTTCTTTTCATGAGAAATTTCATTTTGCTTTTGCTTTTGTTAATATTTAATAAACTATGGTTGAAAGAAAACGGGATTAAGTGAAACAACGTGTAATTAGAAAATACTCGAAAAATCGATAGTGGCCTATAAAGCTATTTATCAATTTTTTGTAGAAAGAGTGTTAAAAGGTATCGCATATTTTCCAACGTAAAAGGAATACAAGAACGAGAGTTTGCTATTTAAATTAAAATAATGACATTGTTGGAAATATTGATTGTTTATTAATGACTTTATTTAGGTTTTATATTAGCATAATAATAACAAAACACATCAAATTTTATATATTTATACTGATGCTTCTACTTTAAACATACAAATATATCTATTGGACTTTTTTAACAACATTATAAAAATTGGATTAAAATTACAAAATTCAAAACGTCTAAAAACAAATTATTGGAATTAAATGTAGGTATATAACTCACCACAAATCATTCATTATGGATACCAATCAAATAGCGATCTCGCCAAGAAGATTGTTTGGTACACATTTTAATTAGAATTTGTGAGGTTGTTGTAGAAATGAGAAAAAAATGTTTTATACAAAAGTTGCAGGGTGTTTACTAAATTTTTATTTGGCAGTAAGTAGTAAAAAACCATTGAATGTCGATTTTTTCAAATTTGGACATGCCGATGTTTTTTTTTAATTAGGACCTCAAAAAAGTGACAGTATGATAGGATGATGATTTTGTTTTAGGAAAGCTCAGGCGTGATATCATTGATATGCATAATTTTGCTAAATATTTGTTGCTTTTCAATTTATTAGAATTATATAGTCTTTTAAGTTTTAGTTGCAATAGATAGTTTGGCTACATAAAATATACCTTTTAAAAAGATAATTTTTTTCAATTATGTATTCCTATTAAATTGTCGAATACAAAAAATATGTCGCATTTAAAAAATAGCAAAGGACATGATGCTACTTCAAAAAAAAAAGGTTTACACCGAAATCGTTCTATAAACAGTACTGAGGTCATAAAAAATAATACAAATATTCCAAACATTTGCCGGACCTTGTACCTTGTATAAATATCCATCAAAAATGTAATGATGTGTCTATGTAAATGTAGAGCTTGTCATAAGACTTGTAATGATACGATGTTACGTGAATTTTTAAACATACATACTATCATTGATATAAACTATGATAGATGCAAAAGTAAATATTATTAACTTGAAAAAGTTGTGTAGGTCTGTAAATTTACACAAATGTCTTAAAAATATATTCCTCTGGGGAAATTCCTCTGAAGACAAGATGCCAAATTTGTATTAAAAGTCTAATTGAATTTAGAGAAAGTAAGATACAAAAGGATGTCATTTTCCTGATTGTATTTTTTGAGTCACACTAGCTTAAGATTAAGGGCTTTTTTTTAGTTTGTATACTTGAGTAGCTCCATAATGAGTCCTTCTTTCATTGCTACTGTCTTTTGTTGTAAAAACTTTTCATCGTCTTTGTTACTGCGTGATAAAGCTGTTCTTTTGAAACTTTTGTTGCCAACGTCTCAGTAATGATTTTATTATGTGTAATATTCCTGAATTATTGAAGTATTGAAAAAATTAGAAGGAATATTGATTGAATTAATCAGTTCTGATTATTATAAATGCGTTATTAATTACCTAATATCATTAGAGCAATTATTTTTCTCAATATAGAATGGAAACATTCACATTAATACCTTAAGAATATTTCTGAATGAGTAAAATTTTTAAAATTACCATATATGGGCACAAAAAGTAACCGCTTTAAAACAATTGTTAGCTCGAATGCTGCTAAAGAAAAGTGCCTGACAACAGAGACAAAAGACATAACACATTAATTTATATGGTGTGCTTCTTTTTTATACTACAAAACAACTAATTCTTTTCATTCTAATACTTTTGAAGAGCTGTTGATTTATAGCAGAGTTTCCAGATTCTCTTCTGCAGAGCTGGTCAAATACTTTGAAAAATAATTATTAAATAATAAATACTTTTGAAAAATTAAGAGTATTTAAATATTAAATACTTTTCAAAAGATAAAAGTATTTAAATAATAAATAACAAAAGTAGTTAGATAGTTTAAACTGGTATTTAAATACTTTCAGAATATTTAATTATCTTGATAACACTGAAGAAACGCTGACCTTCTGTTTGTCTAAAATGCCTCCTCAGCAATCAAGTATCAAACCAATGACCTATTCTTATTTTTCTCTTTCTTATGTGTATTTAGGGTCAGTTCTTCTGGCAGTTTATTAGAAAGCTCTCTCAATCAGTTTGTTGCATCAGATTGTAAAGATATTTAGATTTTTGAAGATGGAGAGAATTGTAATAATAAATTTCCGGCAGATGGCGCAGTACGCTTAGTACACGATTAGTTTAGCTCCGTAAAACAAAGCAAATTCTAAGTAATAATCTAAAGGAAAAAGTGCAAAGTTCGGTGTAATACAGTCTTTGTGAAGTAGTTTAGTGTTACATATAAAAATTATAATGAGTCTAACACGTAGTAAGCAAGAAAAAGGCGTAAATGAAACGAAGGCAATTGTACAAGAAGCCATTAAAGAATTGTTTGCTGATAACGACTTCGTACAGCTGGTAATGCAAAAAATTAATGATAAAATTGATAGACACTTAAAAATACTGGATGATAAAATAAAAACATATGAGGAAAAAACAAAAATATTAGAGTATAAAATCGATAATATTGATCAAAGTCAAAAAGTGAACAATATTTGCATATATGGAATACAAGAAAAGCAAAATGAAAACTTAAGTGTAACTGTGCTGCAAGTATTTGAAGAAAAAATGAATATTAAATTAACACCACAAGAAATAGAAAACTGTCATAGAATCAGTGAACTGAAGGAAAATAGTAACAAAATTAGGCCTGTAATAGTGAAGTTCAAAAACTATAATGCAAAAATAAACATAATAAAAAACTCCTGGAAGCTGAAAAACTCACGTATATTTGTTATGGAAGATTTGGTAAAAAATAAGCGTGACCTTCTACAAGAAGCAAAAACTAAATATGGAATGAAGAATGTATGGACTTTTAAGGGGCATGTGTATACTAAAATAGATGGAAGAAGTAATGTCTAAAAATTATTATTTAAATTATGAAGGATTTGAATTTTATAAATATGTGAAATAAATAATCTCTATACCTTTATTATGCATTGATATTAATCCATATAAATACGTATTATTCTATAACTCTTATTTGTTTGTTTTAGGGGTAAACTTAATTGTAAGGTTATTTATATTATTGCAGATTGTTTTTAATTTTTCTTTTACTATTTTGTAGATTGAGTTAAATCAATATTTTTCTTTGAGTTTAGGGTTAAGTATATGATATTAGATTTATTTAAGGTGATAGAGGAATAGGAGAAAATTGAAACTAGTGTTTATGAAAATAAACAAAATACATTAAAGAACATCGAAGATAAAGTTGTGCTAAATATAGTCCATTTCAATATAAGAAGTTTGAGAAAAAATTTCGAGGAATTGGTAATTTATTTACAATCATTTAGTCTAAAGGATATAGATATTATTGTGCTTTCTGAAACATGGAAGCTAGAAGCTGTAAGTAATTTCACAATACCAAATTTTAATATGTTTTACAATAATTCTAGTTATAATCAAAATGATGGTGTCGTAATTTATTTAAAAAATACAATACAAGCTGAGGTAAAAATTACTAATTTAACTGAAACTAATTTAATAAGACTAGGTTTTCAATTTAATGGAATAAACCTAGGTTTAACTGCTTCTTATAGACCTCCCTCAATATGTTTGAACACCTATTTATCAGATATAAATCAATATTTGAACACTTTAAAAGACAATAGCATTGAAATTTTTATTGGCGATATAAATGTAGATATTTTAAATAACTACAGTAACGAGGTAAACAATTATTTAAATATATTAACAGAAAATGGTTATATCTCTTATATAAATAAACCCACTAGGGAAACTGAATATTCAAGTACTTGTTTAGATCATATTTTCATAAAAACAGGAGAGAAGAGCAAACAAAACTATGTAGACATGAAATCTTTTATTATAAAAACCGCTATAACGGATCATTATACAATTGGATTGCAAATTTTTATGGGAAATAATAATAGTGACAAAGTAAATAAAAATATAAACGAGATCATCACAAAAATAAACTTTTCAAAATTTAATGAATTACTACAGAATGAAACCTGGGAGGACATAATACAATGCTCTGATGTGGAGGTAGGTTATGTGAGGTTCATATCTAAATTTAAAAATTATTTGAACTTAGCTACAACTAAGACCGAAATAAAATCTAATAAATACCGGAAATTAAAGCCATGGATAACAGCTGGTTTAATAAATTCTATTCACCATAGAGATAAGTTAAAAAAAGAACTTGTAAAAAAATTTTCACCTCGTCTTAAAACGGAATACACAACTTATAGAAATAATTTAACAAAGCTTATAAAAAAAGAAAAAAATAACTATTATCAAAGTAAAATCACCGAGGCAAAAAATAACTACAAAAAAATATGGAATTTAATTAATGAAGCTTCAAACTGCATAGCAACTAAAAAAGATAATATTAATTCTTTATTGAACAATAATATTGAAGTAAAAAATAATAAAGACAAAGCTGATCTTATGAATAATTTTTTTATTAACATTGGCAATGAAATGGCAGATACTTTAAAAAACAAAAAACCTACATTATCACAGGAAAGCAATTTTATTAGTCAGTCGTTCTTTCTTTCCCCAGTAACAAAAAATGATATTATGATGAGTATAGCTAATTTAAAAAATAAATCCGCAGCAGGTCCTGATGGAATATCGACCACTGTTATAAAAGAAGTGCATTTATTAATTTTAACCCCATTGCATTATTTATTAAACTTAATATTTAAAACAGGCAAAATACCAGTACAATGGAAGGAATCTATAGTATCTCCAATTTATAAATCAGGGGATAGAAAAATGTGCACAAATTATAGGCCAATATCTGTAATAAATAATTTTGCCAAAGTGTTTGAACATTGTCTGAAAAATAGATTGGTGGAGTTTTTGGAGAAATATAAAATTATAACAGATCGGCAATATGGATTTAGAAAAAAAATAAGTACCGAAAATGCAGTAACTGATTTAACTAAATACGTGGTAAATAGTTTGGAAAATAATAAAAAATGTCTTGGTATATTTTTAGATCTGGCCAAGGCATTTGACTCGGTAGATCACGATATATTATTACAAAAACTTGAGCATGTAGGTATAAGGGGCATTGCTTCAACATTATTCAGGAATTACCTGTCGGAGAGATGGCAAAGGGTTAAGATTAATAACACTCTCAGTGAACCCTTAAAAATTACCATGGGCGTACCGCAAGGGACAGTATTGGGTCCAATGCTGTTCCTTGTGTATATAAATAATCTTGCAAAAATAAATAACTTAACAGGACATGTAATATCCTATGCGGATGACACAGCTATTCTATTAGAAGGTAATACCTGGACAGAAGTATATGATATGGCTAAGTATAATTTAAAACTGATTTGCAACTGGTTAAACTCGAATTTACTTAGTTTAAATATCACAAAAACAAATTTTCTAACTTTTTCAATCTTGACGTCTGATCAACCTCAACAAAATAACTTAAAATTGCATGAGACGAATTGTAAACAACAACTTTGTAATTGCCCACAAATATCTAAAAAGAGTTGCACTAAGTATTTGGGTGTAGAAGTTGATCAGCATCTTAGATGGGATGAGCACGTAGTTGCTGTTACAAAAAAAATTAGAAAATTAATATATAAATTATATCAAGTTAGAGACATACTAAATAAGAAAAACCTCTTAATGATTTATAACTCACTGGTTGAATCTATTATAAGATATTGCATAGTAGTATGGGGTGGTATATATAAATATAACCTAAATAAATTGCAAGTAACTCAAAACAGTATTTTAAAAATTATTTTCAAAAAACCTTACCGATATTCCACAGAGCTATTATTTAAAGAAACCAGCATATCAAACATCAGACAACTATATATTTATAAATGCATGTTGTGGACATATGAGTCGCCTGAAATTTCAAACGTTACTTCTTTATATAATAGTAGAGCTGAAGCAAATAAGAATGTTAAAATGCCCTTTTACAGAAAAAGTCGTTCGCAAAGATTTATTTATTACCTCGGTCCAAGATTTTTCAATCTTTTACCACCATCTATTAAAAATATTAAAAGAGTAAATAGCTTTAAAAAAGAAATAGTGTTTATATTAAGAACAACTTTAAAATATTTGAAGAAATAATAAACTAATAATGAGAATATAATAAGCAGTTAAAAAAATATTAATAGCAGTGTTTCAGAGAGTTCAAACGTTGGCTATGTTCATTATTTTATATAACTTAATATTTATACAATTATGTATATATTTTATAAGATGGTCACTTAAACTGCCCTGTTCCTCCGTTTCCTTAAATACTTGCTAAACGATGCTTCAGATAGGTATTGCGTTATGGTATTTATATAAAACTAGTTTGAATATGCAAACAAGTTACTCGTTAGCTTAGGCAATTCAAACTAATATATGAATAAGCGTATATAAATGTAATGTCTGTTTGGTCTAAATAAATTGAATTGAATTGAATTGAATTGAATTGAATTGATTATTTTTTAAACATATGCGTCAATAAAAGACGAGTTGCTACTCTTCTTTGTCAATATTTAGGTTTTCACAATCCAAACACTCATAATTAATCTGACGATAAGAAGATACCCATTACTGTAAATCATTACTGTCATATTTTAATTACATCTTGGTGTACAAAAATTTAGGGTGCCAAATCGAAATGTAATAATGAAAATGCATTGCCCCTAAGTATTGTACGTTGTTCACTTACGAATTTAATAGACTTATTAATCGGTGGAGGAGATCCATTAACGATTCTTATTCTACGACAAATTTGGTTGTCGATAAAATATCCAAGTGTTATTTTCTTATCTCCTACACCAGTTGTGGAACTAGATTGACGTTATATATTTTTTTTAACTTTATTTTAACATGAGAAATATAATTAATATTTGTCGGCAGATTAGCTTTTCTCTAGACTAGATAAGCTGGGGTACTAAACGAAATATAAACCTTAGTATCGACTAAGCTCACAATAAGTTTTCACAATTTGGTCAAAACACGAACAAGGATTATCTGATCGTTTCATAATTTACCACCAGTCGATTTTTATAATGAATTCGACGATCATTTCGATTTGATTATATTCTTGAGCAAAGAGCACCTAATTTTTCTACATTTTTTAATAAGATTACTCCTTCTTCAATTACTATTATCTGTTGAGAGGTTTTGAACAGGGTAAATAATATTGAAACTATATAGCGTATATTGTTTTATATTTACTCAGTAAAAGAAGATTAAAACGAGTTATGGCGAGCATACTATTTATTGTGACTTAGTTCTACCCCCAGGTCTGACTCTGACGCTGAGTAATAGATGTGTAACTATAGTTTTTAATCAGTAACGTCCTTCCGTACAGCACTGGTTTAAAATTTAGAGTTTGTCTAATTTGTGTGGTCTGTTCCATTGATTTTACAAAACTAAGATCTTTATTTAGCTGAATTAATCCAGACCACATGAATAAGCAAAAATAATGTAGAAGTTAACTATAGTCCGCATAGCGTATGAGTGAGTTTTAAAATTATCAAATAAATAAGACGATAGAGAAAAGCGTACAACTGTTGATCCTTAGAGGCGACCTGATAATAATAATAAAAAAGGTTGCTAATTTGATATCAGATACACGAACAAACCGTTATCAAAACCAAGGTAATTCAACTTAATCACGGCAATAAATATCTGTGTTAATACAACAAAAAGTGAATGAGTGTAATAAAATTTAAACAAGTATACGTAGAGTAAGTAATATTTTACATAATATATACCTAGTAGCCATAAATATTGACTTATTGTATAAAATAAATAGTGGAGGGAAATTAGTCAAAATAATTGATGAAAAGTGATGTAATCGGGAAGTTGAATTTTTTTCTTTGTTTTCTTTTTATAGATTCAAATGAATCGAAAACCAGAATCTGACCTACTCTTTAAAAAAAAGTTTACCCTACGACCATTTTGCATTAAATGGCAAGCGTTTTAATTTTTTTCGAAAATGTTCAATTAATTGTGACCGTAAAAAATTTATTTTTAAATTTAATCCCCTATTTACAACATGAAAATACATATTTTCTCCAATTTTCGTGAAGATCATAAGATTCTTACCCCACTTTTTGCATTATTAGCAAAAAAAATAAACTGAGAAACTTGGATTTTTTAAGGTTAGGATCTTTTAATGTATCTATACCCAATAGTTTAATAGGTTCTTCATTTACAAGTATTTCATTTTTTTTTTTTAATTTTTCTACGACCAATAGAGCCGGAGATATTTAAAAAATATTGTAGCGATTCACTCGAAATGCATCAAAAATGCACTTTTGTGTGCTTTTCTCGCGAAGCCCCAGCCCGATTTTGCCAATTTTTTCAGTTTTCGACTCATTTGCATATATAAAATAAAAAACAAAAAAAAATTCAACTACCCGATTACATCACTTTTAATTTTTAATTTCCCTTCACTAAAATATAAAAAATGTACAGTAATAAACTTAAAATATAATTGACGTAAATCCAATAATTTATTGAGTAAGAGAAATATCAAAATTCACCTATATGTGAAAGCTTAATAGAAAATATGAGCAACTACTGTCCATAAATGGAAGCTCTCACAGAGTTCATTTGTTTGATACGTGCGAATAGTTAATTTATAGACAGCCAACACGAACCACAAGACGAAAATCGGTTCCATACTCTATCTATCTACAACCAACAAATGGGAATAAAGGTAATGATTTGAATTGTAGACCAATTTCGTTAATCACAAATTTAGCAAATATATATGAAAAAATAATTAAAACTAGTATTACAAGGTATTTAAATAAGGTCAATTTAATTTCAGAGAAACAATATGGTTTCAGTGAGGGTCCACCCAAGACTCTAGCTGTTTCCTAACCTAACTAGTCCTTGTTTCTATATGAATATCTCATTGAATTTTAACAACTTCTCCTCCTCGATCTGAACTAGAAAGTATAGCATACATTTATTAGGATTTAACTTGTGTAAGTGGTATTCATTTGAAAACTGCACTGCACATTTGAAATCAGCGTTTATATTTTCTGATACCTCTGCAATGTCAAAAAGTCCAAAATTGTTAGTATAAGATTTGCGATGGTCTGCATGCCTCATATTAGAAAATTTAAAAATTTTATAAATATCTACTACACATATAATAAATAGAAGGGGCCTAAAAATTGAACACTGAGGAATGTAATGCCACCTAAAGTATACTTTTATTAAATATAAGCAAAATTAAACTATATGCGTTTCTTTCCTTACCAACCATAATCTTTTTTTTAATGTCTATTTTAAAATATTCTTGCTTTGTCTAATTTATAATATTCGACAGATCCCAAAATAAAAAGTTTATTATTCATTTTCGTTTACTTAAATAATGTCTTTCCCATTTTTTACTAATATTCCCAAACGATTGAAAATCATGAAACGTCATCTCCTCATTCATACTTTTTTGATCCCAATCGCTTTGTAGATCATTTTGTATCTTCTAGAAATATTTATTTTCTTCATGTTATTGAAGTAAATGGTATTATCTGTTAATTAGAAATTGTCTATTGTGATATAACTATGGTTTTGATTACTTGTTCCCACTATTGAGATTTTATCTATAACACTTTTGAAGTAAGGAAAGAAAACTTTGTATTGCTGAGGTGGGTTGGTAGTTATTACGTTTGTAATAAACTGTATTCAGAGTTCAACTCATGTACATCGTGTTATATATTTCTTGTTTTACCGGCTTTGTTGAAGTGCTTGTTATAATGTTCATAGCTCAGTTTACCTGTTGTAATCGTCAGATAAATTTCATTATAAACGCAATGCCGACACACTTCACCTACGATGGATATGGTGGAGAGAAACTGCATTGAATTAATTGTCTGTATGGATTAGTTTTCATATACAGAGTAGAAAAAATGTTATTACACTGCAGGACCAACGAGATTGTTACACGTTGTAGAGGATACCTTAAATGCATGAGAAGAATAAAACTCAGGGAAGACATGCTAGGATAAAAAAACGTTATGTTATTATTAATATTAAAAGATTTATATGCAGTCAATTGCAAGCTCATGCGTTTGGATTTGTTTGAAGAGTGTGCAAATGGCGTTGTGTAAATTCACTGTATTTTGAAATTGACCATATAGTAAAATATTGCATAAGTACCCAAATAAGAACACGTCACGTCAGGTAATAAAATTTTTGTGTAATCGTTTATAGACAATCATTTAAGTTTATTGTCCTGACGCACGGTGTAACCATTTGGTATTGGCGGCATTGATATAATCAAATAGCAAACAAATAAATGAAATTTAATTAATTTTAAACTATTCTACCAAATGTGATCATACTTGTAATATGGTAAGATTGTGTTATTTAATTGATTTTGCCAATAATACAGAAGTATGCATTATTATTCTAATACAAACCTTATACAGAGTGGAGCATTGAAAATTATACACACGAGTTTTCGGGTAGGTAGTTCAAATTGATTTTTTTAAGCACTTAGATACATCACCTTTTTTCGAATGTGATATCTTTTGTAATACCTAGAAATCGTGACCACGACCAGTCAAGTTCTAAATGTTTTATTGCAAAAGATGTCCCTCTCGAAAATGAGTGACGTGTCCAAATGATTTTTCAAATATTATGAACTATCCGAAAATCAGTTTGTTTCGGTTTGAATATCCCATTCGGTATATATATGCGAGTCGATGAAGACTGCCTTTGATCATTTCGCAGCTCTACATACTGTTCACTGGAGAATCGGTGTGTAGTCACTCACATTTTCCTTACTTATACCATATCATTGTCCTATCTGTGTGCTAAACCAATCAGTATAGAGCTCTTTAGGAGTTGGAGCACAAATTGTTATCTCAATCTCGTCTGCATGTTTCCTTCATTGAAATATTTAAGATCCTCCTAATTCCACATATAAATTTGAAATTACATTTGTATACGTACAGCTAATAGTTTTTATGTAAGAAATTGTCCCATCTAATAATGTATCTCTTATCCCAATATTATCTACTTTATTTATATGTTAACAAAATGCGATGGATGTTAGATAAATCAAACGAAATTTTTAAGTGTTTACTCAATAATGGGACAAGACGAAATTTTAATAGATTTTTTCAGGTCAAAGACAACATTTAGTGCTTCATCAATAAAATGGGTAAATTGGGTTGCAACGGTATTTACAACATTGTTACCTTCTTTATCATAAAACATAAGATTTGGAGATTGACGTTCGTGTCGAAGTATATAATAATAAGTGTAATTAATATAAAAACATATCTTTATTACAAACCCTAGTTTAATACATTTATTAAATACATGTGGTTTTATAAATAATTATTACCTGATATTATTATTGTAATGGTAATGTTGCAGTGTTTCTAAAATTATACATATTTCTATAATATCGCCGAAAATACGTTACTACTCAGAACGTGTTTAATCAGGATTTAGGATTTATATTTGTCGAAAATGATTGATGCAATGATTGCCAATGTTTTTCAATATTATTTTGCAATTTATCGTGCCAAGGGCAGATACATATATCAAAGTAAGATAATACGTTCATATTATTAGTGTTCCTAAACTTTTCGTTACAAAAATTGGAAGGTAAATATTTGAACTAAACTAAATAAATTGCAAATTTTATTACTGGTTTTGTTACATAATCTATTATTATGACAAATCTGCAATGATGGTCGTAAACTATTGGTTGGAGCAACTTACATGAACGGACATTTTTGTAACACAATATCTACGACTGAAACATTAAACATTACACATTCCAAAACTGTACCGAAAATCAAAATTACTCCAAAATATTGTCAGTTAGGTAGTCTACTTTAATTTGTAATTGGTGAAAAGGCATAATTTTTTTTTACATCCAATTACTAAATCTCTTTAAGAAAACATTTTCGGATTTACGTTAATAGGTATGAACTTTCATATTTTTAATGGGAAGAATCCACCCTGCATAAAAAATTGTGTTAGAATTATAAACGAAATGACTCTAAGATATTAAGTACAATCTTTACTTAAGAAATTTGCCTTCAAGAACGTTCATAAATGTATTTTCAGTTGAGATCCAATTAACTATTAATACACAATCATTGTATGCAAGAAAAAGGCCTAATTAATATTTAGCCAAATTTTTAGAAGAATATTTCAATCAACGTCATTTTGTAGCATATTTATTTTGTACAGCAAAAATAATGGCATATTTTTAAAGTAATACTTTTAAAAAAACACTGCTCACAAGGACCACGAAAGAAATATATTGAGACGAAGACGAATTACATAAGTCTCTACTACATACACTACATGAGAATTCATCGATGGATGCTAAGGATAGTTGTTGTTTCAAATAGGAACAAAATTCTACACCAAGCAATCTCTCGCTTTGACAACCTCGTATCGTTACAAATTCACCAGCTGAAACATAAAGAAAAATGATATTCTAACCAACTATAAGGAAAATTAATTTGTAAAAACTATTATGCGAGTTACCATAATTACTCCTGAAGGGAGTTCAAACTTTCGGTGTGGTGCTGATGACCAAATAGTTTTCATGTCACACAAAAACTCTTAACGTGATGTGTGACCTAAGTTATCATCATTGGGAACCGACTGAATCCGTTAGATCAATTCCTGGTAGAAATTAAATCTCGAGTGTCAACTGGAAACTACGTCAGTACTAACAATACAGGGAATCTATTTTTTTTACTATACTCGATGCCAAACACCATTTCTCAGATCTAGAAATACTATGGTGACTTATCACGCATTCATGATTATTAAACCATTTCCGCTTTAAGTTTCCTAATCAATTGGTGGCATTCTTAGAATCTCTTGGCAGTTCTACAAAAACATACTAGGCCTAATAGGTATCTTTGAGTGTCTTTAGATAAGGAATTCCACGTATATCCGATTGAAGTCAGATTAAAGCAACTTACTGAGTGAGTGCACAGTAATATTTAAACCACGAATTCGACATCTGAAAAACCCATAAACATATAATGGAGATGTTTTGAAACTGCTCTGTTACTAGAAATAATTTACCTATAGCGTATCCTAAATGAAGTGTTGCATTGAAGCAGTTTGGCTCCATTGCATTGATTGGATTGGATTGGATTTTCTACACAACTGTAAAACATAATTTTTTTTTGTTTCAAAGAAAATTAAATCAACAATTAATTGTACTCGATGAAAAATATTGATGGTTTAAATATACCTCACACTATATTAACCTTATAAAACATAATCTAGAGATGGCATTAAATAAAATGTAGACTTTATGTAGACAAGATTATTGTCTTACCCTTGTGCAACCGATACTGGCACCACGTTAAAGTATATTCTTTTTTAGCTTACCTGCACTAATATAACTCATTTTTGAACACACTGCAGCCTCACCATTTGCTTTTGGTAAATTTAAGCCATTCAGATTAGTAGTAGAGTCGGAAACAGTGGAATTAGAACAAATTTGAGTTCGCACGGCTGTAGCATTGAATGGAGTGTTACAGGCCACACCATCAGCTTGAGTATCACAATAATAGCAACCAATGGGTTCGCCTTTGGTGACAACTAAAATAACAAATAAGGAATGTACGAAGAATATCTACACTTATAACCGGTTCTTCACTTTGTCTTAACGATTTACTAAAATATAAACAATTATCGCCTTGATGACTGATATGTTTAATATATTTACCTATAATTGACAGAACTAGACCAGCTCCAAAAAGTTTTCTGTAAAAATTCATGATTACTACACTGACTAACACTGCCGCTATGAGCCATATATTATCTTCCAAATCTGTTTTTATTAGAACCAATAAAAAAATTATCTCTCTATCGATATATAAATACAAGATAAATGATACGAAGTAAACAGCGCTATATTATACAGCGTGGCCAACATGAGCTAATGATGACTCAATTAACAGCGATCGTATTAATATGAATATGTATAAAAATATGCAGTGAGTTTTCTTACCCTGCAAGGTAAGTAAATATTAAATGTTTTTTTTTAATGGTATATCAAATTCTACACATCTGACTACATAAGATAATCAATAAAAACTGGTTTCTGTACTGTTTCTTTAAGAAACCGTAGTTCATTCAGGAAGCATTGTAAAACATTTGTACTTATATTTACTTCCTTTATTATTATGTATAAAATTATCTCCAGAATTTGTCACGCTGTATTCAGTTTAGATCTTCAATCTAGGCATAAGTGTGAGGATTTACTTGCGGACCACTAGAAAGAAATCACGAGCTGGTAAAATACGTGTGATCTCCCTTCGTTAGTAGATAGCGTGTAAAGTCCCGCAAAGTAACCCGACAGTTGTTGAGAGACAAACTAACTAATTTCACACTTTAAAAAACTCTGTAGGGATGTGTTAAATAAAAGATGTAAATAAAAAATGAGATTTTGTTAACAAAATATATTTACACAGTGCAAAAATTTATATTTCTGATTCTCTCAAAAATGAACAATTAGTCATTACATGAGTACTTGGACCACACTGTATCTTGGTAAAATGTGTCCGTACTGATATCGTCATTTAGGTATTTCTAGTTTTTCATGAATCATCTTAAGAAATAAACGTTTACTAAAAAAATATGATATAAGGTATCTTATCTACTTCTGAGGAATTTCATTTCATCATACGCATAAGTCTCGTTCTCATTAGACAAATTAATTGACTTCGCATTGCTTAAATTCAAGCAAGTTCAATTTCGGTTTGTGTTCATAAGCCCTGACTTCAGAAGTTGGCATTTTTTTTAGTAACTATTTAAGAACTGACTAAACAATAAAAGCAGAGTAACTTTAAAGAGATCTTTAAAACAACCAAAGGCTAAACTATTTTATTTCCTGATGGTTTGGAATGTAGGTATATGTTACACCTGATAAGGTAACTTATGAGATTATTAGTACTGGAGTGAGTGGTGTGAAAGATACACAAATACATAAGAAACTAGTAAAATAAAAAAAACGAATAAACTTTCTATTAAGATGTGAAAATTTACAATTTACCTCTAAATTTTTTTGTACTTGTAACTGTGCGTAACGGGTTGCATATACCTAAGCTTTCTCTGCTTTGCAGTTGGAGAGTTTGCATGTATAATGCTCTCACCGTAAAATTGCTGGAATATATGTCTTCCTTACTCATCTTTTAGATGGCGCAAGTTATAAGTGTCCGATTCTCATCGGACCCAAACTGAGATACATTCGATATTACTACGCTGGAATTGTCTTCACTTGGGATATCTCTGATATACCCGTACCAAACCTGTACAACACTGATGAGACCTAACAGGTCGAAACAATTGTCTGTTGTTGGTAAAAGTGTAAGAAATGCACAGTGATAGCTAATTATATTTCAGGCCTCGTTCTCAATAATTATTATACTTGTAGTACTGCTACTTTCCGCTGGAGTGGTCACATTTCAGAGCAAACAACAAGGAAACTGCCTTATCGTCTCAACCTACCTTGCCCGCGCAGGCTCAGCTAACTACATTGTTTACTTTGTGCGTGGAGTGGTAGCACGTCAGAAAACGTTTGAGTGCAAAAGAAGCAATAAACATCAAAGAAAATAGTAAGAATGGGGAGGAAACGTATATCAAGTGATAAGCTGATGAAACAGCTTAAAAAGTTAGAATCTCAAATTAAAAGGCGGCGAATTCTCGCTTTATCATCGAGTAGTGAAAGTGACGAATCGATCAGGGAGTGGATAAATTTATGTTACTTGAGAGTCTAGCAGATGCTGGTAAGTTGATGGCAGAATTACATCATGTACAATCTGTTTCCCGAAAAGCTTTTATTACCCCGGGCCTTAACAAGGACCTGCGTCAAGTACTGAGAAATTCCAAGGTGGATGGTTTTCTTTTTGGAAAAGACTTGCAGGACCGTATTAAAGACGCTAAATCCCTGGATCGAGTGGGTAAGGAACTGAAAGCAGCCCCCAAGCAACAACCTAGAGCTGGCCCCAGTTATTTAAACTGGAAGCGCCCCCCGATACGCAGTCAACGATATCAGGGGGGGCCCAAAGAGAAAATTCCGAAAACTCAAATAGGTCGAAAGACAGCTCCGCCTACTTCAAAGATGCAGGGGCGGATGCAGGCGTATTATGTTCCAAAGTCGCAGGAGTATCAGAGACAGAGACATTAAACCAGGTTGGTACAGTGGCGGGCAGATTACAACATTTTATAGATGCTTGGTTTACCATTACTAGAGACAGTTTTATCTTGAATTGTATTTCTGGATATAAAATTAATTGTCATAATGTCATTAGTCCATCTGATACTGTCATTGAGCGTACACGTTCAGTAATAGAGGATACTCAGTTAGAACTGGCAGTTCGGGACCTTTTAAAAAAGGGGGCAATAGAGCCGTGCACCTTTTCTAGTGATCAATTTATTTCATCATATTTTTTAATACGTAAACCTAACGGTACTGCAAGATTTATTTTGAACTTAAAAAGATTTAACAAGCATATCACTACTCCTCATTTCAAAATGGAGGATATGAGAACAGTTTTACATCTATTATCACCCGGGATGTATTTAAGTACCATTGATTTGCAGGACGCATATTTTCTCATTCCTATAGATATAACCAGTAGAAAATATTTACGTTTTAGTTACAAGAACAATCTTTATCAGTTTACTTGTCTACCTTTTGGGTTATCAGTAGCACCTTATATTTTTACAAAAATAATGAAACCTGTGGTCCAGAAATTGAGGTCCTTGGGGTTTTTATCCACAATATATTTAGATGATATTCTTTGTTTAGGATTATCTTATCAGGAATGTGAAAATAATACACAAACTTCTATTAAACTCTTGGAATCGTTAGGCTTTGTAATCAATCGCAAAAAAAGTTGCACAACCCCTAACGTTAAGGTAAAATATTTGGGATTTTTTATAGATTCAGTCAAATTTGGACTAGAATTACCTGTGGAGAAAGTTGAAAATCTGATAAAGATAATAAGAAAATTTTAAGACAAAGAATTTTGTCAAATAAGAGAATTTTCTCAATTGCTAGGTTGCCTTACAGCGGCTTGTCCAGCAGTAGCCTACGGATGGGTATACTGCAAAAAGCTAGAACGGGCGAAGTATTTAGCATTATTATTAAATGATAGTAATTACTCTAAGGTTATGGAAATACCGTTGTATATTAAAGAGGATCTTTTATGGTGGTTAAATATTTTACCTCGAGCATTTAATTGCATAAAGACATTTACATTTCAGCTAGAGATTTTTTCAGACGCGAGTTTATCAGGTTGGGGAGCATCATGCAATATGCAAAAAACACACGGATTTTGGAATCAACGTGAAAAAAATTGGCACATTAATAAACTAGAATTGGCAGCGGTTTTTCTAGCGTTAAAATGCTTTTCAGGTAGTATAAATAATTGTGAAATTCTTCTGAGAATAGACAACACAACTGCCATCTCCTATATTAATAGAATGGGGGGTATAAAATATCCAGAGCTTAACAGGCTGGCTAGGGAAATTTGGCAATGGGCAGAAAAAAAGAAGATATGGTTATTTGCGTCATATGTTGCCTCGATTGATAATGTTGTTGCCGACAGTGAATCTAGAATTACTAATTTAGACACTGAATGGGAATTATCTCACACAGCTTTCCAACAGTTAACAGAAACATTTGGTACTCCTAACATAGACCTGTTTGCTAGTAGAATAAATACTAAATGTGCCCGGTTTTATTCATGGTACCCTGACCCAGAATGCCTTTCAGTGGATGCTTTCACGAAAGACTGGAAGGGACAGTTTAGCTATGCCTTCCCACCTTTTGCTCTGGTCTTGCGTGTTCTACGTAAGATAATTCAGGATAAAGCCAAGAGTATTGTGGTAGTACCATATTGGCCCACTCAGCCGTGGTACCCATTATATACTTCATTATTAATTAGTAAACTAATAACTTTTAATCCGTCACCTTATCTTTTATTATCTCCTTCCAGGGAAGAAACTCATCCTCAGCACAAGACTCTGTCACTAGTAGCAGGGATTTTATACGGAGGGCATTTCAAAATAGAGGTTTAGAGGACGCTGTCGTCAACATTCTTATAAATTCATTAACAAAAAGCACCCTAAAACAGTATAATGGAACGTTTAATGTTTGGAGTGAATATTGCAGGACCCATAACAATAGTCCTTTTGATTGTACAGAAAATTTCTTGTTAGCTTTTTTGGCGGATCAGTTCCATAAAGGAGCATCCTTTGGTACTCTAAATTCTTCTAGGTCGGCAATTTTACTTTTGCTAAAACAAGATTATTCCGGTAGTAAAATAACCAAAAGATTTTTTAAGGGAATTTTTAAATTAAAGCCAGTCACACCAAAATATACATTAACTTGGGATACAGACACCGTTTTGAATTACTTAGAGAAACTACCGCCACTGTGTTCTTTAAGTTTAAAAATTTTATCTGAGAAATTAGTCACATTATTAGCACTAGTGACAGCGCATAGGGTCCAGACGTTATCTCTTATACGAGTTGAGAATATTCTTGTTTCACTTACTGGCATTACAATAAAAATACCTGATTTAATAAAGACATCAGGGCTTGGTAGATATCAGCCATTATTAGATATTCCATTTTTTAATGAGAGGCCAGCGATTTGTGCAGCAAAAATTTTAAAACATTATTTGGATGTGACTAATGACATTAGAAATACAAATAAATTGTTCATATCGTTAAAAAGGCCACATAAGGCAGTGTCAGCATCAACTATTAGTAGATGGATAAAATCAACATTGCAGAAAAGTGGTATTGACACGACTATATTCTCTGCCCACAGTACAAGGCACGCTTCTACTTCAAAAGCCTATGCAAGAGGGGTAGATATTGAACTTATTCGAAGAACAGCAGGCTGGACTAGAAATTCCCAGGTTTTTGCGCAATTTTATAAGCGACCGATCATTTTAAATGAATCGGAATTTGCAGTTACAATTTTGAAAGGTGTTTAGGGTATTATTGGAAAAATAATTGCAATAGTTATGTTAATATATGGTGTTCTTGTTTAATAAATTATATTGTCAATTTTGTTAAAATTAATTCTATATAAAAAAAAAATAAAAATAAAAAAATAAAGAACAGAAAATTGCAACACTCTAAACATCTACAAGTATAATAATTATTGAGAACGAGGCCTGAAATATAATTAAACAATCAAACGAACTTACCTAAGTGACGTTCGATTGTAATTATATAAGGGCCTCGTTCGAGATAATTAGGTCCCTCCCTATTATATTCATCCCTTCCCTAGGCGGTTGCAATTTATCAGGTTATCTCTAAACAAATGAAGTTAGCTGAGCCTCCGCGGGCAAGGTAGGTTGAGACGATAAGGCAGTTTCCTTGTTGTTTGCTCTGAAATGTGACCACTCCAGCGGAAAGTAGCAGTACTACAAGTATAATAATTATCTCGAACGAGGCCCTTATATTACAATCGAACGTCACTTAGGTAAGTTCGTTTGATTGTTTAAATATCGAATATATCTTTTTAGATCTAAATTTTTTAAAATTAAACGAAAAACTAAATTCTAAATATCTTAAGATACTGTCAATGTTTTACTTGCAATGCTTAAATCTCTTTCGCAAAAAAAGTCGACTGAATTTAAAAATAAATTAAAACGAAATGAAGACAAAGATTTTAACTAAAAGGATAAAAACAGAAGCATATAAACAAAGTTAATAAAATAGGCTAAGGAAATAGCGAACCAAAATAAAAAATCCTAACACATAAAAATACAGGATGACCCAAATCTAAACGGACATAGTGAAATGGGAGATAGAGCACACTTTGCTGAGTCCAAAACACCCTCACACCTACCCTTGAAAGTGAATGGTTATTCTTGACCAATTATTCATACCGTCGTACTTTCGGAACGACCGCGCATATTGGGATAACATTTAGTATAAATCTCTTTTAGACCAATCAAAGCATAATTTATTTGGGAAAAATTGCAGGGCCAGACTTATTCTTCTTTATGTTGCTTTCAGTGCCCCGAACAACATTCTGTATATCATTTATTGGAAAATGTTAGTAAACATTTAAAAAGATAATGGATCAGTGTGTAAAATAATTTCATAATATTTGATGGCGCATATACCGTTATTTTTTAATAAATTTTTGAAATTGTTGGTTGAACAAATTTTAAATTCTACAAATAAAGTGGTCACCATCATTATATTGATGATTTAAGTCTTGGATCAAAATTCTCTCTGCTAAATAATAGTTATCCCACTGATAAAATAATTGTAAACGTAGAACAAAACTTAATAAATATTAATGATGAAAATAAAAAAGAAATTGGAAATAAATTATGCAATATACTTAAAAGCTATAAAAATAAAGTAAAAACCACAAGTAATAGAACCGAATCCAAATAAATCATTACATTAATGAAACTAAAAAAAATTTTACAGGAAACTCTAATATTTTTACACTACCAGCTGATAAATGTAATAAAACAGTAATTATGTATAAAATCGACTATACAAGAAAAATTAATAATATGTAAAATGAGATAACCACATACAAAATAGACCCAACAATTAAAATTCGAAATAAAATTAATAACCTCATTAAATTATGACTCAAAAAAATCAAATTATAAAACAACAAAAAAAAAATCATTTGTCGCAATAGTCATGCCTCTTTCATCTACGGCCTACCAAAACTTCACAAAGAAAATATCCCTTTAAGGCCAATTTTTCCATGAGATCAGCTATATCAGCCACCATTGCAAATCTAGTATTGGAAGTAGGTATTAAAATTTCTAAACTATAAACCAAAATGTTATGAGAGATAGGTGTAGATGCCACAGTTAAAAGTTTTATTAATTTTTACCTACGTTTGCAATTAACCAGTGAAATGGAACAAAAAAATACGATAAATTTCTTATGACTATTTACATTAACAATTTATTCATGAATAAATTCATGAAGTCGCTTCATGAAGCACTTTTGCTAATGTAAAACACCAACTTGGACGTTCAATAAATTCACCAATGTATTGAATTTCTTCACGAATTAGAACTTGTTCTATTTTTTCGTGAAGTTACCTTGAATTACAGGACTACCAACATCAAATTTTTAACACAATAAGCATAAATACTTGGAAAAGTTATTCATTCATTCATTTATTTTGTTGTTGACGTTTTATTTCACTGAGCTAGGAGAACTAAAATTAAAATGAGTGTGTAAAGGTCGCCGGAAAGTGTTTTGAGAAACCTCAAATATTTTGGGATGCGTCAAATTTCAAATTGGTAATTCGTACAATTGCTTCAGTGACAGAATCGTGAAATAAATTCATGAATTTCTTTACAATTGTAAAACAAAAACAGTTTTACAAGAAATTGGAGAATGAATTTCTTCATGAATTTATTCATAAAGAAATTGTTAATGTAAAACCCACATTAGACATACGCAAAAAAAGTATTGTTTCAAAAATATCTGAATTATAATTCACATACACCTATCAACTACAAAAAAACTTCTCATCCAAAAATACCTACAGACCAGATAATTTGAAAAAAATTAAAACAGTTATTGAAACAACTTCCTACCCTAAACATTTTTATGAACCTATAATAAAGAAAAAAACACATTGATCAAATCAAAGCAATAACTAAATATAACATCTATGCACTACAATATACAATATACGTAAAGTATCTAAAAACATTCCATAACTCTTTTCCACACCACCCAGGAGGTAGAGTTCTAGGCACGTTTTTCTTTACATGATCAATTAACTCTCTCCGCTATAGACGATTTATTCAATCAGTAAATAATAGAAAATGCAACTTAACGACGTTATTTCCAGCACAAGCAGCAGCTCGTTTCCATTCATTTAGGACGTATCGCCAAGTCCAAACATGGCTCGGAGGACATGCAGACCCAGAAGAATGGGGCTGGAGAAGAATCACACATGGACTTGAACCTGTCATTGCACCATTGCCCTGTGTAGGTATATTCTTCTGTACTGAAACTCCTTTCGCGCTCATGCTCATGTAAAACAAATTGTGGAAAAGCTTGTGAATGTCGCAAAGCAATTTTATAAAAATGGAGGACATTAGACATATTCAGGATCTACCAAAGAAAGAGTTATTTTAAACGCAGCCGCCGTCTTGGATTGTATGTCGATACCCCATTCTTTTCTGTAACCAACGACACTAAGTTCATAATCGATGGATAAACAAAAAAAAAATTATTGGCCAAAGGAAATAGTGCAATTTAAGGTTTACAGCTTAAGAATGACAAAGACGCTTTGTACAGTACAGTATACTTTGTATAATTAATTATGTATAGCTCCGCTCCTGATGGACCGATTTTTGTCATCGAGGTCTTAAAATGTAGAGAAAGGTTAATTTTATTGCTTTTTTCGATCATTTTTCTTCAAAAAGAATTGGTCCAAAGAATATTTTCAGACGAGGCCACCATTTTGCGTTTAAAAAAGTCGGCCATTTTGAAACTTTTCGTCGATAGTCCATTATTTTCTGTAAGCAATGACACTATAAGATCATTAAAATCAGTTAATAAATGAAAAAGTTATTGGCCAATGAAACAAGTACAATTTAAGTAATACAGCTTAAGAATGACAAAAAGATGCTTTGTAATGATTACATACGTATAGTTCCTCTCCCGATAGACCGATTTTGCTCATCGAAGTATTAAAATGTAGAGAAAGGTGCATTTTATTGCTTTTCTCTATTGGAAATGTCATTTCGAAATTTTTTCTAAAAAAAGAATTGGCCCAAACAAAGGGCTATTTTCAAATGAGGCCGCCATCTTGCATTTTAAAGAATCGGCCACTTTGAAACTTTTTGTCGATAGTCCTTTCTTTTCTGTAAGCAACGACACCTAGTTATTAAAAAAGTTATGGGTAAACGTAAAAAGTGCAACATTTTTTGGCCCACAAGGTGTATACGATGTGTATCGCAAATTTGTCATAATGACGGATTTTTACAGCTTAAACCAATAACTGATTGCATACCACGTGACTACAAAATTAAGCAACACTTATTGGTAATACATACGCAAAGAAAACAAAATGTATGTATACCTGGTTGCCTACTTTTAGTTACGTGTGATCTCTATATGTACAATTGTACAAGGTGTACATAATACATTTAAAATATTCATTGCAAATATTTCACGATCCAAGATCAAAATATATAGTTACCACTTTTAGTAGATAGGTACATGGATTACATCCGTCGATTTTAAAGAAAGAGCCGTGTATCAATGAAATGTGTGAATAAAGAAATGCTCTCAAAAGACTCCACACTTTAAAAAACCGCAGTTTATTTCAAAATCTTATATACAAAAAATATTACATATAATTGCTTTCAGTTGATTACATTCCAAAACCACATTGCGCCAAAATAAAATTATTGAAACTGTTCTTTTTTTTTCTCCATACACGTTGGAAGAGTTGAAAGCTGTTATAGGTAGAGACTTATCAACATGCTGAGTACCATAACCACCAGAGACAAATATAAAGGTGAAGATGAATTACAGAGATCCGTTGAACAAGCATTACAAGAATATCCAGTGCGATTCAGAGACGCAGTGTTGGCGTTTTCTAATGTTGCGTAGGTGCAAAAATCCGTGTTGTCATATTCTTGAAATTCACAGCCTCTTGTCGTGGATAGAGCACCTGTAAATCAAATTCAATATATGAAGTACTGGGTTTGGATTTAACCGTTAAATAATATTGCAAATTTAAATTCTTGGAGCTATAGAATTATATAGCTTCTAACCTACACTCATTAATGCTAGTGCTTCAGATTAAAGCATTTCCTTAATTTTTCCTAATTCTTTCACAATTTTTTTTAAAGTAAAACGTAAAAATAATTTGTTGCAAATAACGTATTTTTCACTATTATGAAAAATACCCTATACAGAAAATTTTTAATAATTGAAATTTTTGTGAATACAATATTAATTTACCCATAAAGTGGAAAAATATATAATACACAAAAAAAGATAAATTGATGCGTCCAATTAAGTTCTTAAGGATTTCTATTTGTTCACTTCTTTTATAGACTTTTCAAACAACTGTAACCGTAATGTTAAAATGTGCCTGATACATAAACGTCTTGATATTACTCTTTAAAAGTCTTGCAAAAAGCTTTGAATAATTTATTAGTTATTTTGTAGTTTATCGTGTGAAAGTTGGAGTAAATTTGAAAAACCGATAAAAAACGTGAGAAATTAATTCAGGGCGATCTAATTTTAAATACATTTCTCTACATTTTCATGTATAAAAATAGTATATTTCATTAGGAGAAATTTTTTGCACGGGAAAATCCCTTTCCATGCGCTAAATAGGTATGTAAACATAGTGTTTTCGGAGAGGTATAATGGAAAATATATATTTTCCATGAATGTCTGTAAAATTTTAAATGCAGTACAATTTTTACAATAATATAACAATAAAATACCACGTGTAATTGATTATTTTGCTTAAATTACTAAAAGAAATGAAACATGTTCTTACCATCGCCATCAATATAAGTTATCTTGACACAAATAGTAGATTCACTATTTGAAACCAACTTAGTTCTGTCAATCAAGGCCAAATCATTTGCAATAATAGAAAAATCAGTACAGTTCTGTTTTGGAATTGCATTCAAATCTACAGGATCATTACATGCTTCGCCTTCAATAAACGTTCTACAAAAGTAGCAGGTCGGATGTTGGCCATAAGTAACACCTGAAATAAGATAATATTTAAAATAATAGTTGGAGTAAACATAATAAAGAAGTTGCAAATTAAAACAGTGGAGTTGCCGCCCCCCAAACAAACACGGAATGTAAAAGATTTTGATATTGACCAAAAATATATATTCACCAGTATCAGCTGAATATTTATTACAGCAGCTCATAATATACTTTCAGTAAATTTCATATTCAGAAATGGGGAAATTATATACTTTTCCATTCTGCAAGAGAAGATAAAAACAATTTTTTTTAATATCAGTTTACTTCATGATACTAAGAATAGTATCATGAGTTTACTTAGGCACTATAGCTATGTTCAGGAAATATAAAAACTTTATTCGTTTGTATTAGTAACTTTAGCCATAGGGTGCATTTCTGGATACTCCACTGAATTTAACAAAGATCAAAAGTCCATTTGGAAAATTTTTGCACTAGGTGTCAATTGTTAAAATACAATATACTGTAACACATTTTAAAATGATAAAAATAATAAAGTGTGGAAAAATGTTTATTTCTACGGGTAGAGAGAAATCGAATTGATCATAATTATAAGATTGTCATGAATTATGAATTTTTTGCGAAATAATAAAAATAATACAAAGATAAAGATAAATGTCTCGGATCTTTAGGTACCTATTTCGATTCATAAAATTCGTGACTTTCGAACGAAATAAAATAAAGGCATTAAACCAAAGTTTCACTATTAACGGCATCGTGTCTGCTCAAAATAGTAGATATTGGTCATCTGCCAATTTTCGCTAGGTAGTTAATTGCAACAGACTGTATTCCCAAAAAGTGTGGTGTGGAATTATTAGTGTTATTTTGATCGGTTCATTCTTTATCTCTATTACTTCAGTTAGTTGAAGCTCCAATCTACAATGGTTTTAGTGTACGGGAATGGATTAACGATTTTTTAACAACAAATGGATAGGTCGCAAAGCTTTCTGATTGGGTAGCCTTCCAGGTCCCCGGACATCACACCCTTGGATTTCTATTTGTGGGGGACCCTGAAATAAAATGTTTACAAGACAAGACCAAGAAACAGAAAAGTTGTGCGACAGAATAAGAGAGGCCTGAGAGGAAATAGCCCCTTATGAACTGAGAAACTTTAAAATGAATTTAAGAAAAAGGGTTGAAGAATGTATACGTTCTGAGAGTGACTTGGTGGAGATAGACAAAATATGATTGTTGGAATGTCACTTAAGTTAAAGTTATGGTATTAAATTGACTTTTTAATTTTACATTTATTTTGTTGGGTACTTTTTTCCCATTTTTGTGTTGAGTGATTTTGAATAGCTAAATTTTTAGAAAAAAAAACTTAATATGATTTTTTCAATTTTGGGAATACTTATAGTAGACCGTGAAAATTCATCCCCCAAATAATTTATATCCAACCAGTCTACGATCTGCTGAAGACCGTCTCGATTTGCTGTAAAATTATCAAATGCGATCTTATTGGGCAGACCCTCTATATTATTTTGTATAAAAAGCGACACATATTTTCTAACCGTGTGCAAGTATATTTGACATGGAGTTTATCAGTAGTGTAAATATTCTTTACTGAAAAACATAAAATTCATAGGATAGGAACTAATTCAAATATTTCCTTTGCGAGACGTCTCTTGATTCTATTTTGCCATCTTCTTGGGGTATTTATGGCTAGGAATGTTTGATAACAGTCACTTGGTGTAATACAAGTATTAACCATTCATAGATATTCGCATTGTATTTATGTGTAAAAATTGGATTCTAAGTACCTAATAAAAAAAAAATGAGGCGTAATTGTAGTGAACACGTGCTACTATCAGTAGTCGCTAATCATTTATAAGATTATCAAGTTAGTGCGTGTGAAATGCATATAATTAAGAATGCACAATAAAGTATTAAAATATGCACATTAGGTGACCTTAAACGAAAAATTTTACATTTTCTAAACCCTATAAACCAGAAACTACTCGGTAATGAGAAGCTAACAATGATAATGCAAAGTAAAGCAAATTTCCAGTTATTGACAATGGACCAAAATTATTTATTAGTTTTATCTACTCATTAAAAATTAAAGCTTAACTCGAGATAATATTATATATAAACGGTTTTGAAATAAATATATTTAATATCTTATAACCTAATTAACAAAATATTATTGGTTTATAAAGATATTGCGTATCTTCATTGGAGTATTAAAAGTGGTTACCAAAAAAATTGTAACTTGTAATAAAAAACTACAAATTTGTGAATTGGATATATGAACTTACTATATATGGACAAATATATTTATGAAGGTGACATTAATTTGGGCTTGATCCTCATTTAAGTGAGACATCCTGTACATATATTATGGAACAGAAGCTCAACTTGGAGCAAAATTATCCATACAAATTATCCCCAGAAAGTGATCAACCACCCTGAATTGTAGAATTTCATTTCCGTTACTCTAAGGGATTTCAATTTACTGATTACCTCTACAATTCTCCAATTGTTTATGGCTCCCAATTTCATCTGGGGAAACAACAAATTCGAAAAGGGATTTTATATTGATTGTTTATATTAATATGATTTAATTAAATCTTAGTTTTCATTTTCTGGTTTTCCGTGGCTTGAAATTTTCTAAAGTGATTTTGATTTTTTTCACTTCCTCATTTCTCAGTCCAAAATAACTAAAATTGCCAAAGATAACCTCGTAACAATAAATTACAAAACGAAGCAAAGGATATTTTTCTTAAAAACAATAATTGTGTTTTGAGATTTTTCATTTTCTCGGCTCCCATTTGATAAATTTCTAGATTCCCGTGTACCTCTTCAATGATGTTCAAATCGCAACTAAAATAAACCTTACTAGAAATATTGCCGATAGGCAAACAAAAAATTAATATTCAGTTTTTTTACCTATAACTTTTTGTTTCGTCGTATCGGAAAATGGGTCATAAGAGTTACTATTCGATTATCCGAGCTCGGCCACGGATGGATATTAAGCAACGAAATTTTCAGGGAACCGAGAGGAAGGTTGGTTCTAGCTCTCCCGAGAGTTCGGTTAAAAAAAAATCCTCCTAAGAGAGGAGTAAGGGCCCCCGAAATAGAACAGTTTTTCGACAAAATCGAGTTTTTAAAAAAATTCATATCTCGGCTAATATCGGAGATGGACCTAAAAAATAAAGTTCTTAATTTTTTCTTCTTCTTGGGTCCGGATCCTCTAGATCCAAAGGGAACGGCTGTGGCACGTTTCTTCTAAAGGGTACATGTTTGAAAAATCGCTAAAACCCGACAAAATCACCTCTTTTAAAAAATTCATAACTTTCTTATGAGGCAAAATTGAGAAAAACTATTACACCTCAGGATTTTCTAAATTACATCTAATATTCAAAAAAATACGCCGCCGGTCCATCTCGAAGTTATTAAGCTCGGTTCGGACGCGTGTTTGAACAAATTTGAAAAATTGAAACAATTGCGAAAACACGAAATCTTTAAACGCTATTTCCAAACGAAAAATCGCCGCTCTGGTAAGAAATCCAAGACAGAGGAAAATTTGACGTTTTGACGAAAATTCTGAAGTTAGGTTAAAATTTGCAAATTTCCTGAAGCGGTCATTGTAATCTCACAAATTTTACACAACCCTCCGACATGGGGGTATTGAAACAACGTTAATAACTATCTTAATACTGGAGGGATCGCTACGAAAAAATTTTCCCGACACGAATACGACGACACGCTCCGACACTCGCCCGGAAAAAACCTTTTGAAGCGACAAAGTACATAAAAAACTCACACGAAATTAGAGCGAGTGTGCCTGATCACCGTAATTTTTTTTACCGACTGAAAACTTATTTTCTTCCTTCCTGCAACATCCTGGGACTTTCCTTCATAAATAAAATTTGTTTCTTTCGACTCGAACTAAACATTTTTCATGAAATTTCCCGTGTCGTGAAATTTTGGTCGAAGGCTCTCCCCTTTAAATACAAAGCCGCTTGGATGAAAATATTTATGAATACATTTTATTGATAAAAGTTATTTAAAGCCATTCAGAAAGCCTGAATTTAAAGTTTGGTATAATTTAAAACAAACAATTGAAATTTTGATTTCAAGAGACTCGCAGAACATAATTTAATGCAGATTAGCTTTTAGTGCTTTAATCAGTAAAAACCTAAATATACAGTTGTGAACAATACATATGAGGCAAATAAAGAAAAATAATTTGTATTACAGATAAAACATGGTAAACATGATAAGTTTTTAATTCAGGGTTATACGGTTTTTTTTTTGTTTAAACATATTACAGGAACTTGTCTACTCAGGCTTACGATAATACTAATTTATGTCTTTATAACTGCATTTTAGCTCCTATTTAAAAACATTTTAACGGACTATTAAAAGTTTCGTCTCTGTAAATTCGTATAAAAATACTTATAAAGGGTGATTCAATAGGAGGTGATTATTTTAAATTTGCTGCCATTTTGCACAAGTATTCGTCTGACACTTGGGTTTTTACACATGTAATCTACAGATACGGTAAATCTTTCACGGAACGTTATATCGTACAACAACGCGTACAAATCATGAAAATTTACTATAAAATGGTGACCTTAGTGACCTGAACGGTTATGTTAATAAGCAAAATTGTTGAATATGGAGAGGTGAAAATCCTCGAATAATATGAGCAACCAATGCCTCCTGAAAAAGTTACTGTTTGGTGTGGTTTCTGAAAATATGGATGGAATTGCGTTAACTATGATGTCTGCCGTTATCGTCACATGATTGTAACCTCTTTATGGAACGTATTGGATGAAATAGACTTGGACAATTTATGGTATCAGCAGGACGGTGCCACCTGCGCTCAATACAAGGGCGTTATTGCACTGTTTCCTAGCCGTGGTATTTCTCGTTTTGGCAATATCAATGACTTCCAAGATCTTGCAACTTAACACTATCAGACTTCTTCCTTTGGAGTTTTCTTAAAAGCAAAGTTTACGCTAATAACCCCTTAACATTTCCTGACTGCCACAGGAAAATTCGGCACATTATCAGCTATATATCGAGCCGAATTTATGTACGAAACTCATGAAAAATGTAGCCAAATGAATGATCCTCTGATGAGGAGGCGGCCGGCCATTTGAATGATGGTATATTTCATATCATAGATACATGTAATTCCCATGTATGATTTTTACAATAAATACAAAAAAATCCGAAATATTCCCATTATTTTACATTTATTCTAAAAACAAAAGAGGCACTGCTTACTAACCACCCTTTAAAAGGTTTGTAGGTACAATACTTTCTCTCCAATTGTAAAAAATTACTTGGCAAAAATTACATTTTGAAATTTTCTAAGACCTCTAGGCAATTAATTAGTAGAGGGTAGTTCCATATTCATAAATGACTTTATTTAGGCTTTATACAAGCACAATAATAAAAAACATGTCCAATCTGACACATTTATATCAATGTTTCATCTCTAAAACTTACAATTATAAAATCTGTTGGACTCCTTTTGATATCTGATAAAAATTGAATTAAAAATTACAAAACTCAAAAAATCTAAATACAAATTATTGAAAACTCACCCCAAAAATTGTTTCCTTCATTACGGTTACCAATAAAAAACGATGTCCCCAAGAAGATGCGCATATTCTTTCGTTCAATACTAGGAACTCTTCAGGAGGACTGACCTCGCGTTAAAACGAAATTCTAACTGTAACTTGAAAATTATACTTAAAAATTGCTTTTAATATTATAAAATATATAAAAATAAAAAGAATGTGTTCGTCATGGTTACAAAACATTGACATTTTATTATATTAAAAGCAATTTTTAAGTATAATTTTCAAGTTACAGTTAGAATTTCGTTTTAACGTGAGGTCAGTCCTCCTGAAGAGTTCCTAGTATTGAACGAAATAATATGCGCATCTTCTTGGGGACATCGTTTTTTATTGGTAACCATAATGAAGGAAAAAATTTTTGGGGCGAGTTTTCAATAATTTGTATTTAGATTTTTTGAGTTTTGTAATTTTTAATTCAATTTTGATCAGATATCAGAAGGAGTCCAACAGATTTTATAATTGTAAGTTTTAGAGATGAAACATTGATATAAATGTGTCAGATTGGACATGTTTTTTATTATTGTGCTTGTATAAAGCCTAAATAAAGTTATTTATGAACATTACATATCAAGAAAAGAAAGAGAATTGTTAAAAAAATAGTTCCATATATTTTGACACCTACCTACCGCTTAAATTGTAAATTTTAGTGCGAATTAGCTATTGGTGGAGAAAAGTAAAACAAAATGGCGTGAGATAGTAGAGAAAAATACCAACTTATGTTTTTTAAATGGAATATTTTTGCTTATTTTGAAAGATCTTTTTTGCCTGAAGTATATAAAATGACAAAATATTTTTGATAATTAAGGATAGTTTACTTTCTGATGTTCCTTTGTTTTATTTCTTATCACCAAAAGAAATTTCGCATTAAAATCTACAACTGTTTTTACACTTTCTTCATATATTCTTATAAATAAATGCTAAAATCAAAATTAATGACGGACAAATAAAATTATGTTTTTCCATGTGTAAATAGCTCATTTATATTCTTTACTTTCCGATGCTATATTGTTCTATATTTATTCGGCAAAAGATATTTGACACCAAAATCTACAACTTTTGTCTCTACACTATTTTCATATCTCTAAACATAAAGGCTGTGTCGGTAGGTGTCAAAATATGTGGAACTACCCTGCACCACCATACTTTTCTGATTGTCTGTTAGATTAAACTCAATATTAAATATGTTTACAGATATTATATAGAATATAAACGTTTTTCAGAAAGTGACCAAAATGGTTGTGGCATATTTAGGATTTCCTCTAGATCCCAAAAATATGGAAATAAACGAGGTTTATAGGTATTTGAAGCATGTACTACAGTTGGAGTAATTATTTTAACTAAAAATATACAAAAATTGAATTTTTAATCAAAACTAGTAAAATCCCTTTAATAATTAAATTTTCACTTGTAATACCACTAGTGCTTAAATTGTTTCCGGAAATTATTTCGAGGTCATGAATATTTTGAAAATTATCTGGTATTCGGTGAGAAAATTTCACTCAAATGAAAAAATAAATTACAGATTAGGTTAAAA
This sequence comes from Rhagium mordax, assembly GCA_963680705.1. NCBI lineage: Eukaryota > Metazoa > Arthropoda > Insecta > Coleoptera > Cerambycidae > Rhagium > Rhagium mordax. The sequence continues at coordinate 16,743,223 of OY796656.1, forward strand.
AATTAGAAACTGCCAATTTTACGGTTTTCGTTAGGAAATAGCGTTTGAAGTTTTCGTGTTTTTATATGCAACTGTCAAAAAATTTCCACTATAATTCTCTCCAGGGTACCCCAGCAGGAGAAAATTTATGAAGAAATACATAGGTTGTCATGGCAACGTCAAGAAATGCTTCTATTTTAAAATATGTTGACGCGAAATTATCGGATTAATCAGGAATGTTCTGTCAAACGTTTTACCATTACCAGTAGTAATATACATACAATATATTCTCACAGTAACGAGAATTTGCCGATTTTTGCTAGTTCAAGAACCAACCAAATCCAACAAAGGTGGCAAAATAACTGCTGTTTCTATTCTCCTAAGTGACGTACTAGAAATACTTCAGAAACAAAAAATGCCAGCGACGTACTAAAAATACCAAGAGAACTAAGAAATCATCTGAAGAGCTCAGAAACATAATATTAGCGCACGACTAAACTCATTTACGGTATTATTTTTGAAATTAATGTTTTATTACAAATATAATTAGAGCAGAATTACTTACCAATGTTAAAGAAGACAAATAAAGTTGCTATAAATATTTTGTAGAGTTGTGCCATATTGTTGTGTTTAAACTTATTACTGTCTACAAGAAACCATTAAATTTACTACTATAGCTATTCCCTATTGACTGCTACCTAAACACTTTGAACCAGTTTTTATTAATAAAACATTATCTATTTATTGGTAGTAATAAATTGGCACAATAAAGTTATTGCCAGATCTCTTCGGAATATTTATCGGTATTACATGCAGTGTTAGCTATAAACGTATTTTTATTCCTAATAATCGTTATCACAGATATAATTTTGTATCTAAGGGAAACTGATGAAGCTGGTAGACGTCGAACGTGTGTAATATAATTTGTTTATTAAGCTAGATACGTAGTAGTCCGACATGAAATAAGTCATAAATGATGTCATACGACATTTATGCATATGATCAATACTGCAACATTTGTTTCTTCATTTAAACGCGATAACCCGAAATATTAGAAGGAAGGACAAAATGTAATTTCTTTATCATATTTGACGTTTAGAAGACATCTCATAAAAGTTCAGTGAAACATTTAGATTATTCATTTTGTCAAAAAAACCTACGGGGCCATATCTGGATATCGAGGTGGCCATTCAATGACATCCACTTCATGTTTGTGGAAATGCTCAAATATTTCCAAACATTACGTCCAAAATGTGGTGGTGTTCCATCGTATTGCAGCCAAATGTTGTCATTAGGAAGTCACTTAATATCTAAATAACAGAAAGATTATAGCGTTTTAAATAGTATTAATAGTTTTAACTTACTGTAATAAGATAATGAGATAGTAAGACAGGTCCAGCTTCATTGTAAAAGAAGTAGACGTCTAGCTCTTAAATTTTCTGAGAAATAATGTGGATCACTGCTGTACCAAAGACCAACCAATAATGCAGGCATATACATTGATTTTATCTAAACACTAAGCATGATATTTTCTTTAGTGAGGATGGAATTAACAACACCAGAGACAATTCTGTTGATGTATTTAAAGGTATAAGACTGGAAATTCTATAAGCAAAATTCAGTTAATATTAGTGTTGTTCTCGTTGCTGTAAATTTTCTTTACTTTATGAGAAGAATTCAGTTTTGATAAACTCGTCATAATCACTATTAAGTAAAATACAGTAAATGCGTTGTCAATTTTGGAAATTTTATTCTCTCTAGCTGAGGAAAAAGAGTATTAACAAGTAAACAGATTTAGGTAATTAAATAATTAAAGTGTTAATTGGAGCCTAAACCGCCAATTAATAATAATTAGATAAAAATTTAACAACCCAGCAATAAACGAGCAATAAAACTACTTTCGTAATGTATCAAATAAATGGAGAGATAAATCGAAAAATTTACGCGACAAATTTATTACATTATTCTGTCAGATCCATTTGGGTCCATTGATTTGAATTATCTCAGCGCAATATTACATCTTTCGTGAATTTTGTGTGAATGCAATATTTATTTCTCGAAAGTGACAGCATTGTTTTAAAATTCTCGGCCATAGTAAAATTTAATATACCATATTATATACATATTTCTACATTATCCTTTTGATAATTGTGCAATGTGCATGTCTTAAAAATGATACGATAATACAGTTACTTGGCGATCTCAGTTCCTACTAATTTTATACCCGTTTCAAATTCAAATATTTTTGAATAGTTTGATTCAAAATGGGTCAAATATCAAATATTAAAAAGAAATAAGGATACTTTTTCGTTGGGGGTGAGTTTCATCCCCAACTCAGGGGTTTCGAATAAAAAAAGTGACTATTAGAATGTGTAGATCGTAGAATTCTACCCAAAAAAAAACCTATACCTAACGTTCTTTTTGCTTTAATACCCACCGAGTTACAGGGGCTGAAAAAGTTGATTTTAAGCAAAAAACACTGATTTTTCAAAAATTACTCAAAGAAGATCACATTTTCGAAAAAGTTTGTCATCACAAAAAGTTAGCTAATGAAACGATAAAAATAATCCATAAAATAAAAATTTGTTTAGCATTGTTGTCGAGATACAGTTCATGTTAGGTGCATTTGAACGTAGCCCTGAAAAAGTCACGCGCTTCAAACAGTCACAAATCTGGTTTAAAGAAACCTTTTGACATGTACTTACCTTGAATCAAATTGAAGTTTATTACAGTAGCTTAAAATTGTCGTTTGGAAGATTTTGATATCTGCTAAATCAGAAACGATACAATGAAAATAAAGGCAAAATTTTACAAAAAAAGTGCCCGTTTTTTTTCCCGTTTCAATAAATTCCAAATTGAAAAAAAAATCCAAACTATGTATTTTGTTAGTCATTACTATTATGTATACGTGCAAATTTTTTTGATCTTGATGGATGCATTATCTTAAAGATGTTACAATTGATATATTTTGAAAATTTTTGATAAAATGAATTTTTTTGGTTTTGAGAAAAAATGTTGGCAATAAACTAAGGAAAATGCTACTGTTTTTATGTTTTCATAAACGTAATAGCTCAGGAGATAGAAGTTTTTGAAGTTTCTTAATGTTTTTGTATTTTTTTTTTAATTGACGCATTTAAGACCAATATAGAAAAACTGCCAACCGTTTTTACCTACCTGACCTTAAAGAGGATTAAAAGACCCTCAAAACGCTTTTTTGAATGATCTTTGGCGTTAATTGCAAAGGATATATGACCGAAATATGAAGCGCACCCCGTTTTAGCAAATTACGATATTGCTCGTTTGGCGGTAATTTAGTCTCAGAACTTCGTTAGTTATTGATTTTTAACTTTAGAGGTGATTTTCATCCTCTCATGAGTAAAATCAATTATTCTTCTTATTAGGGGATGAGTTTTATGTCTCAAAATGTAACAATCTGCTAAGAAAGTCCTAATTTCTAAAAAATAAACAAAAAATGATTAATTCATCCATTTTACACCTTTTATATCGGCCATGTTGACGGTGCAACATAAAGTTTTCAATTTTCGACTTCAGATTCGTGATCTGTGACTCAAAAAACATAAATGATACAAGTTTCAATAATTTATTCTTAGTACTTCGTTAATTATTGATTTTTGATTTTAGGGGTGGTCTTTACCCTCTTAGGGGTAAGAGCAATAGTTTCTCTTATTAAAATATAAGTTTTATATAAATGTAAGAATTTGCAAAGAAAAAGTTCTACTTGTTCGAAACAAACAAAATATGTTTTTCCATTGTACCCCTGTTATATCGGCCATGTTAGGGGTGCAATCGCGAATTCTAAAATTCTGACTTGAGATTCGTAATCAGCGACCTCAAACACATACATGATTTTTTTTAATAACTAACTCTTAATATCTGGCTGTATGGTTCTTGACTGAAAGTCATAAAAAAAGGAACTCAATATTTGAGTCAGTATTAAATTTTGAAGTCCAGGGGTGGTTTTCATCCTCTTAGGTATCAAAGCACATCTATTCCTTTTTAATATTTAAAGTTGATACCCTATAGTTTAAGAATCCGCAAAAAAAAATTACAAGCAACTATAGAATTAGTTCGAAGTTTGGGTACTTTTTGGCACCAAGTGACTATACCACAAAACGCCTCAAAGAAAAATTAATTAACACATTTATTTATAAAACTAGAGGAAACAAACTTCTCTGCTGAATAAAATAAGAGGTTTTTATGTTTTGAACTAGGTGCTAGTTTTGCAAATTATTGTTAATTATAACCTGTAAGATACTATAAAATATTCAAAAGAACTCAAAATGAAGGTTCAAGTCAACGACATAAGAATAACTAGACAAGTAATGAAATGGACTCGTCCACGTACTCAGCGTCTCATTGGTTACAAACACGTGGAGCACCAATGAGACGCTGAGTACGTTGGACGAATGCAAACAAATCGGAATCATTACTTGCCTAGATATTCTTATGTCGTTGGTTCAAGTACATGCTTTTTAATGGCTTCACTTTACATTATTGATAAATTTGCTATATTTATTAGTGATAAATTTACATTTTATCAGAAAACACACTTAAACGGAGTGATTAGGAAAATTATGTTTTTTTCATATAAACCACACGTAAATTTAAACTTTAATTTTACCTCAATTTCTAAACTTACTACACAATTTTAAAATAGCATAACAGATTTTTAAACGGAAACGGATTCGAAAAGCTATTGTACAAACAGTTTCATAGCATATTCAGATACACATGAGTAATGATATATGGTGAACATTTTTTTTAAATATTCATTTAAAGAAATTTGAACTCAACTTTAATTATTTCTCTTCCTAAAGTACTAACTTGGCATAAGAAATGCGTCTTATTAATGTATTTACTTTCTGTGAAAAACATTAAAAACTCGCAGTATAAAAACAAATATTAAAATATGTATATAAAATCGCTGAGTGAATATTATGTTTTACTCAAAGGTGAAATGTTAAGATGTGCACTTTCGTTATCTGTATGCACATGTAACGAAAGTGCACATCTTTACATTGGGAACCTCAAATAATTGATAATGTGAAGAGTCGCCATGAGCTCGTCTCGAACTGTCTACATTACTGCTGCGATATTCCGTTTCCAGGGTTGCCAGTAATTCCAGGCATTTGCCAGGAATAAAAGGCCATGCTAGTAATCTTGCTAGTGTCAGTGACAGGAGTTTGCCTGGATGAAAATATATTGTACCGGGTACATCACCTATTTAACTTATTATAATTATTATCTAATAATATATTATTTTAAGTAGGTATTTAATTGTTTATTGATCATTTTATTTATTTTGTTTTACTTTGTTTCCAACTTTGACGTTTAAGTTTTAAACTCATATTGATTTTTATATTTTCGTCATCGAAGTTTTAATATTAAAATATAAAAAAACGAAGTACGTATTTTTTTCCTATTTGAGCAAAAAAATTGGTCTGCAGAAATAAAAAGACTTGTAATATGAGAATTATCCAAATTTTAGGTGATGTAAAAGATGTAAAATTATCAATTAATTATAATGTAATGTACATACATGTCTTTTACTGAAGAATCGTAACGTCATTTTTCCTGGTGTATTAGTAATAAGTACTTGGATATACAGGGTGGGGAAACAGTGCATCGGACTTCGATAGCTGGAGTTCTATAATAGCTAGAAATTTAAGAAAAAATACAGTAAGTAAGTAAACTAGATAAAAGAGTCTATTACCGAAAATTATTTTCGAATATACTGGGCTAGCCAAGACAATATTACAGGATCAAGTGCCTTTTTTAAATCGAATGCTATGCATATCAGTACATTTTTTGAGGAATCTTTCTTTACTCCTGTATTATTATTGACTCACCACCACTTCGATGTAATGAATTTTTTTGTTGAAATAATGCCATCTGCAGAGGCATATTGAAAAAATCGCTACAGTCACAATTAAGAGATTATAAATATTACTAGTTACGAGACATTTAATAAATGTTTTTGAATTATTTTCAGTTCCTAAAAATATACACGGTGGCCAAAGTTGATTTTTCTATTTAGAGCTATTTAAATTAATTTTATCAATTTTTTCAAACGGAACACCCTGAATATTTTTCGCCGATGTGATGTAGAAATAAAAAACGAACATTTCTTATACGTACAGGGTCATTGGTTATATTTTAGCCACCCACATAGAGGTTTTTCTTTTGAATCTGCGAAAAAAAGTTAAATACGAAAGTTGTAAATAATCAAGTGTAGTTTATTTTAAAACTTTAAATTTGTATACAAGGTATTCCAAGATCGTGTGGCACACCAAATTTACATCTGTATATTTTTAGGAAGTAAAAATGATTCAAAAACATTAATTAGATGTCTCGTAACTAGTGTTCACATATTACTTTCTTATAATATCATGATTGTGACTGTAGTGATTTTTTCAATATGTATCTACAAATGGCGTTATTTCAACAAAAAAATGTATTACACATCCAAGTGGAGGGGAGATAGTCAATAATAATATAGAAGTAAAAGGTGTCCAGAAAGACGTTTCAAAAAATATACTGATGTACATAGTATTCCATTTAATAAATTTAATAAACTCTAGCTATCGAAGTCCGACGCGCTATTGCCCCACCCTGTATTAAATCCTATTATTATCAAATCCAATTAAACCTAATTCACTTAAGCGTTACGGTCTATCCAGTATATCTAGCCACTTAATTATTAATCCTGTATACACAATTGGATAGCTAATGGTCTATTGATACATCATTATTTAAAAATTTGATTTACTACTGCTGAGTTTCATTCAAAATTATATTCCCAAACCGGTTAGGGTATTAAATGATAATTAAGAAAAGCTTTTAAAATGACTTTCCTGGAAGTTGCATCAGAGTGAAATTTTACTAAAAGTGCACCCTGTATTATTACTCATGTGAATGTGAACGTACTATGAAATTGTGTGTGCAATAGCCCATAATTTTAACTTTCCGATCTACTTCTGTTTTAAAATTACTTTGAGCAATTTTAAAGCTACGAAGTTTAAAAATTGATTATTTTTCTCTTAACGTTTCAATTGATGCGCAGTTTAGTTTTATGTGACGTAAATAATTTAAATCCTTATAACTTCAAGATAATGACATTAAATGTGCAAATACAGGACGTTCTCAAAGTTAAGGCACTTATTTTAACAGGATGAAGAATTCGTAAAAATAAGTCATTTTGCCAAAAATCACCTAGGTAGGTATATAAAAGTTGCAAAATAGCGAAGATAGAAAATTTATCAAAGTAGGAAGGTTGATCCCATGCGAGTAATTATTCATGTTGGCAAGCAAAAAAAAATTCTTATAAAATTCCATTTGTTGTTGTCTGTGAAACCGGTAACAATAAAAAGGAATTTTATGAGCATTTTTCTTTGCTTACCAACATGAAGAAAATTTATAGTTAATTGTTTCTATTCCTGTCCTGGTATGTTTATGAAAATTTTTCAAAGTTGTCACCATTCATTTGATGCGCACATATCTTGTTCGGCGTAACCATGAGTCACTGCAGAAGACGAAAATAAAAGTTCTTTGCCTATACACAACAACAAAGGCGTTTTGTGTTCGCCGTCTAATTTCTCTCACATTATCCACTCCTCTGACAAACTAAGTGTTTCAAATGACTTCAATAAGAAATCACAAGGATTGAGCTCCGGGGAACGTGCAAGCGAATTCTCTGGCCTATTGCATCTTACCCACTATTGGATAACATGCAAAACAAAAGTAGGTCGGGACCATACTATATTTTTGTCTTTGTTATTTTTATATAGGTGATTTTTGGCAAACTGACTTATTTTTACGAGTTCTTCATCCTGTTAAAATAAATGCCTCCATTTTGAGAACACCTTGTGTAATATGTTATAAGCGTGTTGTAATCTACCTAATTCTTTCAGCATAAAATAAGTTGGTTATGAATAGAAGAAATGCTAAATGATTTATTGATGATTAGGTTACTTTGTGAAAATCCATGTCTAATAAAAATTTGTAATACAAAATTTGCGAACCTGTTTTTTACTTCTCAAATTTCCACTTTATTTTGTTATTTTACAACTAGTTTTATACTATCCCGACATTTCAAGTAGGTAACTGAATAGGTACATGGATTTTAAAATTTTAATTTTCTTTTAGGTATAAGGGTTGAAGGGTCGGGCATGCACATGTAGTTGGATTATGTAACAGATTTATTTATTATTCCCTTTAATTCCTATAACCCGATCTCCCACAAACTAGCCTCATTTCGATCAATGATACACCGAGTCTTCGGCTTACCATTATCAGAAACAAATTTAAATGAACTGGACACAATAAGACTTACACATAATAGCGCGGAACCTCAACATATGATTGACAAATTAATTTCTAAAAAATAAAAAGTATCCTCTTAAAGGAACACTCTAGTGTTGACGAGAAAGTAAAAAACAGTTTCGCATTCTTTTATTCGAAAAAATGTTATTTACCTGTTATGTTTGTAGCACTGCAAGCGTTCCACGTACAAGAGAAAATTGAAAATAATGCAAGTTATATTAAAGAAGAAACTACTGAGGCGGTTCAAGAGAAAACGGAAATCGTGGATAACGATGAATAATTTCACATTTTTACATTTTGTTGTTTTAACTATCAATTTTTATTATTTAGAAAATATAAAATTAACAATTTCCATACATTATCTTCAATGATTTGTCAAAAATATCCGCAATTCTGAAAGAATTGTGAAATAAAATGTACAAGTTTTCACATCTTCAGATATTAGTTTGTAACCCAACTGAGAAGCAGTTTCTCATCGGAATATGAAGAATATTGTTTTAAAACGCACATTTCTTTCCAATAATTTTACTCTCCCGCCTTCATCTAGAGGCGCCAATAACGTAAAATGTCGTGTTGCCAGATTGAAGATAATTTCTACAAATAGAAGTAAAACAGAAATTATTGTTATTAAATAGAAAATGGAACAAGCAGAATAGTCTTTATCTCTCAAAACTTTATTAAAAGCAACTAGTTTCGTGACCTTTCATTAGTCACATCTTCAGGGTGCAAACTAATCAGAAAGATATAAAAAAAATTAAAAGCTGAGTTAAAATAATTGAAAATAAAATTTGAATGCGGAATCAACTATCACACCAACTATAACAACATTTTTATAAAAACTAAAAAACTTAAAAAAAAATAAAACATTTAATACGTTACGTTACAAGCCATCTATTGTAAGGATAAAGAATTGATTTATAAAATAATAAAGTAAGCTAGATTAACATAATTTTTTTTTAATATTAACATACCAGGACATCTAATATAAAAGTGATACACTAACAATAAATATTTATACCTATAGGTTGGACTAAAATACAATTAAAATTTGTTGCAAATAATTATGGCAATGAATTAAAACATAATATTTTATTATGATTGAAATATGTGATAGAAAATGGCAGATTAACGAAATAATACCGCAAAAGATAACATTGGATCAGACTAAGTAAATAAAGAAATTATCTCTAAGTTGAGAGCGTCTAAAAATTTCTAATGGCTCCATAATTATTAAAAATTTTGAAATTTTCATTTTTTACAAAAGTGTAACCTGTTTCAATTAAATGATCGGCAAAATGTGAATTAAATCCATAAGTGTTCTTTTAACTAACCTTAAAATTTCTTATAACTTATAAAGTATAATATTAGTGTTAATCAAAAAAATCATTATTGTCATGGATGTAAATCTAGTTGGCAATAATTTTGTTTTCTTTTTTCTAGACTAACTTATCAATTATTGTTGGTTGAAAGTGGTGAGTTAAAGCAATGTTTTTACTAATGCTTAATTCTTTATTAAAAGACTCAAATAAAATTTTTTATAAGATAAACTCACATGGGTACATATTTTCTTTATTGTTATTAAATTAAAATGCGTTTGCGTCAATTTAAGTCAGTTTTATTTCGATATCGATTACTGTATCAAATAAAAAATAAATTATTTTCTTGTTACCTGATTATTGCCAATTAGCATGAAAATTTTAATATTAAACTGAATTCGATTTATTGCAGATATACAGAAGAATATTAGGACTTGTAATTAACTCTAAATTGCTTTAAGAAGCAAACTTATTTTAATATTTTGTAACAAAAATATCCTCATGTCTTAAAAATCAAGAGACAATGTCTTAAAAATCAAGAGACACTGTTTATATAATGAAGCTTAAATTACTTTTTTGTCTTTGGCTAATTGATTTGTATAAAAATATCTCTTGTAAATTCATATATTATTTCGAGCCTTATTTCTCCAAAAAAAAAAACAAAATGTCTGTTTAAGTGCAAATTATTGAAATAAACTTATAAATAACTACTATGATAGTAACCTAATTTTTTAAGTTACAATATAAAACGCAGGGACAAGGAAAATTTAAAAAAATTCACTTCTCACATTTCTTGGAGGAAAAATTACAAAGAGTGACAAATGTAAAGAAAAAATTAAAATTATTTATGAGAAAATTGGAATTGCATTTTATTCACGATTTATAATCAATTTTTAGTAATGTGCGACTTTGAAACAGTTTTCAAGAAACATTATGCTTAATAATCATTTTACTAAATAATAATAAATCTTTTAAAAAATGTGAAAGATAAAAAAAAGTATACTCCGTTAAATACTTGTCTTTAAAATATGGAATTAAAGAAATTTTTATGGAAATGAAATCGTATTTTTTTTTTTTTTTTGTTTACGTTACAATATAATTTAGTACATAACTCTTTTCATTCGCACCCTATGAAATAACCTGATTCATGAGAAAAAAGGTACGAACAATATTTTATTTCTTATATTCCATATTCTTGAGATACTCATAAAAACATATTTTTTGGTTTTAAAAGAATTTTTTTAAAGCTATGTTATATTATATGCAAACTATATTTCACCTTTTTTAACAAGCTTTAATCTTATCTTCAAATTTTCATGCATTTTAAACTATTTCTATGTTGACATTCATGGCAATGCCATGAATTTGAAATTGAAAATTTACTGAGCTATAAACAAAATACAATAAACGACTCACTTAAGTAAGCAACGTAACTTCCTTATGGCTTTTGTCTATTGATTGCTGAAAAAGGCAAATATAATTTATCACAATACCTAATAAAAATAATTCCCTACATTTCTCTTATAGGTAAAATTTATAAATAATTAACGATCTCTCAGTAAATTAAAAAGAATTACATAGATGCGTGTTACAGGTTTGACAAGTCAAAAATGTAGAATCCGTGTCATTTGCAATCATTTCTTTGAAATATGTGCACGTATCTTCATTGTCAATCTGCTTATAGGCGCATCCTCTGTCTGTTATGAACACTCCACCTGAAACAATTTAAATAATACATGAAATGGTTGTCTGTAACGTTAGATAACAGAAAAAAACGAAAACTGAATCATCAAGATTTTAAATCTCAGAAGCGTTTCAATCCAAGGCCCTAGTAATTTTCATAACGAATCCTAAATTAAAATTATATAAGAAACGTAAAGTTAGGGAAATAAATCTAATAATAATAATATAAAAATAAAAACTTAATAAAATTTGTGTTATGATTTTGATTTGATTTATTTGTTTTTAAAGGTGGGAGATTGAATAATTTAGGACCATAATAAAAAACAAAGCGTTGTGTGAGAGATTTTGTGTAGAAAGGGAGAACAATTAATTGATCTTTTTTTGTCCTGGTATCATGCTTATGACATATTGCGGTATGAAATAAGGGATTTTTAAACAACCAAAGAAGACAGTGATAAGAAAATAATTTTCTTATAGTAAATAATTTGGTTTCTGTGAATAATAAATTTGAAGAACAACAACTGTTCTTTTTAATATAGTTTTTGGGTTACATTAAGATTTTTTAAGGCATTATCATACGTTCCACCCCATATTACTCTGCAATAGTTAATATTGCTTCTGCTAAAGCTCTATATAGGATTAATAAATTTATCCGATTTAATATGTCACGCAGTAAATAAAATTTATGAAATAATTGCCTAAGTCTCCGATTTAGATAATCTACATGCTTTTTCCACTTTAGATGGTGGTCCACCATGACACCTAGGTACTTATATTATTTGCTTTTTTAATAAATGGACAATCACAATTTTGCATTTTACTACAGGAATTGTTATGAATAGAGTATCCTAATATGGTTGACCATCATCTGTGATGGAGAAAGTTAAAAATTTGGTTTTTTCTATATTGAGACTTAATGTTTGGCCAATTTTTTATATTTTTTATAGACCTCTCTGCGTTCCTATATACATCGGACCAGGTGTCACCTACGAACATGACAGCAGTGTCATCAGCATATGATATTATTTTTGCAGTAATTTGTAGTTTTAATAAATTGTTAATGTAAATTAGGAATAATATTGGCTCCACCACTGTCCCCTGGGGAACACCCCTGGTGACAGTGAAGAGGAATAATTTCTAAATACATTTAAGGTTATACCTCTTATACCAATTATTTCTAGTTTAGACAACAATATTTCATGATCTATAGTGTCAAATGTTTTTTGTAAATCTAGAAATAGAGCAAGGCATTTTTTATTTGCACTTATTCCATTTATAATCTCTTTAGTTAATATAACAATCTTGCCGAGCTGTTCTACTATTTATAAAAAGATATTTATTTTATACTTTGATAACCAGTTTTTACTATAACCTGGTTCTTTCAATATATCAATACTCGTCTTACCCCTTTACTCATTATAGATCAGCCACCTGTATTGGACACTGATATCACTCACAAAACGTGTCGTGTGATAATAAGCACTCAAACCTGTTTATTCCATATTTTCTGATCAATGACATTGCCAACTATATTGTCAATAGAACAAAATAATCTCAAAACATTTTTAATACTATTTAATTACAAATGAAAACGAAAAAGAGGTAAAAAAAACAAATCAATAAATGGAAAATACGGGGAATAAGTCCCAGCACAAAATGAACTATTAAAATAAAACAATATGCAAATTCGCTCTAACTTAAAATGCTAGTTGGCAGTGGCAAAAGTGGATATCTAGCTTAACGCGTTGACAACATTTACATGGGTTCAAAGATATCCCGCAAACCACGGTTAAGCTATTATCCCTAGGATTTTCAGAAAATAGACAAACGTTCTGGAATCCTCGACTAGTGGAAAATGGACAGACGTCCACTGCTTGTATCTACAAAACAAAACAAAAATGAATGACTGACTCTACTTATTCTATAAACAAACAAAATCAGAAAACACAGAACAATCACTACACTATCTTTACTCTTTTATTTCTTACTCGTGAAACTAGAGACGATGTTGTCAGTCGAGAAATTAAACGAAAAGTGATTTTGAAAAGCTTTAAGATTTAGCACATCAGGTTCGGTCGATTGCCTGAAGGGCGGTTACACTTGAGGTCGTTAGGCGATTTACCCAATTGCACTTCGACCCGTCTCCCCTATCTGCCAGTTACGGTGGAAAATTCTCCTTATGGCACATGCCTTGGCCACGCTAATAATTTTACCATGCTTATAACATTACTTAATTTACCTAATTATGATACATATTCATAAACAACTATTTCTATATAGCACCTGCATTCGCAACTTGAGCTGAGGGAAACCCATTCTTAAGATTCATTTAATATTATCGGGACAAAACCAAGCTCAGGTGTATATAGATTCCTACCTATCTTAATATTACGTACATTACATATAATGGAATATCTTCTGAATTAACTACCTTATTTATGTTATTCAAATTACCCTGAAGATAAGAGATAGACACGAGATATGATTCCTGTTGACGCTTTACAACTTTTACTCGCGTATTCAATTGATCAACTACTCGCGATTGATTAATTACGCGTCTTCCATGAAATACCCTAATAAACCCATTAACTAAATTACCCTTATTTAACCGAATTGCCTGTACTACAGCTCCTTCGTGGCTCTCAACGCATTTCCAACATGTGGTACCGATTTAGCTGTACCCTTAGGTTTTTCCAAAGAAATAGCTGTTGGGCCAAAGCCGATGGGGCATCCAGAATTGTTCCATAAACCTTATTGATATATCTTAACTATGGATGGTAAACGTTATAATTTGGGTCTGACACTAAATTTTACAAGGATGTTTTAAAAGAAATGCCCCATTTGCAATTCCACGATCTGTCACGTATTCTATTACCGATACTTTAACTTTAACTATACGAAACCATACCGGGTGTTATTTCCATCCTAGTTTACATACGAAGTACATTTGTTACATTAATTTAGTAATTGTATTTTCTGTTGAAATATTTTTTCTAAACCCACTGATTGTCGGTTAATATTTTATGGCGGGTTAGATGTTCTGTTAGTCTACTTTTTAAGCAGTATTCAAAACGTTTAGAGAAGTTATTTATTACAGATATTGGCCGATAATTTGTTGTTAAATGCTTATCTCCTGATTTATATATAGGTGTTACCTTCTCTCTTTGTTGCATGTTTATTCTTTGTTATAAGTTTTTGTTGCACTTTATCAGAAACTTTTTCAACAGTTCTTTTTATAAACTGTTCATCCTCCAATAATTCGCTAATCGTCTCTTTTATAATTAATTTCAGGTCCTCACTCCTTAATTTTGCCATACTTTTAAACAGATAATTTTACACTTGTCTTATATTACTTAGTATTATCGAATTTAGTAATTTTAAATAGTTAATTTTACAACTTTTTTTTAGACTTTTACGGAGCGGTTTAAATCGTGTATTACTTGTGACACACCATACTACTTTGCAACAATAACAACATCAATGGGCTCATTCAGCAATTTTTTTTATTTATTATTTCGAAAGAAGACCCTTCAAATAGTAGCTGTGCAAACAATCAGAATTTTATTTCAACGTTAAATCCTTTAAATAAATTAAAATAACCACCACGTGAATCTAAAGCGTGTCGTCATTGCACGATAGACGATCGTGCTATGGCCTTAATAAAGCCAGGTTGTACATACATTTTAGTTAAATACACTCAAATGCAACACCACAAAACAATCCAGAGCACTCAGACATAAGCACAACTCTCATAACGCCAAAACTGAGAATCGACACTGGCAACACGTCTATCCGTAGCCTCGTCTATCTTAATAACCGTGTAATGACGTCTCACCACTCTCTAGCTGATATCTAAAAGCTTTAAATATCTCAGCTATGAAATTTTCAGGGCATTAAAGGTAAACCTAATGGTGTAAGAAAATGTAAAAAAAAACTCATTGAATTGAATGCACCTCCACCTTTTGTTTATTTTAAGTGCATACTTTTTGTACCAATAATTCTACCAGATATGAGTAACTACATAAATGCAAAGTCTTCGCTGATATCATCTTATCTCACATTATCTCTCTCACAACTAATATTTGCTTATCTGAAAATGTTTTCTACATTATTTTTGAGTGCAACCGTAAATGTGTTTCCAAAAAAATTGAGTTATGTTGATAAAACTTTAAAAAACAATATTCTTAAAAAAAAATCATACTCACGTTTTTTGTTTTTTATTTTTTATTTTAATTAATTTAGAAGAACTGTCGTAATCCTAATTTTAATAACAAATAATACGTCAATAATAAAAAAACGAAAAAATCATTACGGAATTAACTAAGAATAACGACAACAACATGAAACACCAATATTTTTATACAAATTTAAAAAACTTTTAAAAAACAAACAAAAATATTTAGTTTTATAAAAATACTAACATGGCAGGACATCTAATATAAAAGTGACACACTAGCAATAAATAAGTATTTAAAATTGAAAATTAATTGCAATGGCAATGAATTTAAAAAATTTTGATTTTATTATGATTGAAATATATGATAGAAAATGACAGGTTAACGAAATCTACCGCAAAAGTTAAAGTTGAATCAAACTGAGTTTGTAAAGAAATAGTATCTAGTAAGATGAGAGAGTCTTAAAATTTTGACTCCAGATTATTTAAAAGTGTACCTTTATTAGCTATATGTAAAATTTTTAAAGTTTCATCATAAATGTGAAAAACCGGAATTAGATCATAGACATCTTAAGGTTCTTTACAAATTCCATAAGTTCTATCGATGTAACAACTACAATAATTATTATTATATGATAACTTATAAACTCTATTTTTGTCCCAATCTTTTGGACCTTTATTGTGAATAAACATTTTACTTAATGGATTCGAACCCTTAAATGCCACCATGTAATAACGTTCAAGGAAGTTCGAAACTCTGTAAGAAACTGGATCTATATGTGAGGGAACAAATTTTTTTAGGATTAGTGTTAAATCACAAGATCATTATTGTCATGAATGTAAATCTGGTTGGTAATAATTTTGTTTCTTTTTTCTGAACTAACTTGAATGGGATACAAAAGTTATCTGTAACCGCACCTGTATGATTTTTTTCTATAAATATCAAAACTGTGTTTGTTGTAAAGAGATAGTAATAATTATATTCAAAATGATGCATAAATATATCTCCAAGAATTGGGGACAACGGAGAACCCATAGCAAGACCATCTTTTTGTTGGTAGGTTTCGTTATTAAATTGAAAAAAAAATTGCTCGAAACAAATATTTAATAAGTTGAAGATTTCTATAACTTGATTATCTGCATAGTTACTATTAATTAATTTTTCTTATACTAACACTGAAACCTCATTGGTGGGAATATTTGTACGATATTCTTTGGGTTTAGCACCACAAGATAATTATCGATATCAGTTATTTTAAATTGACGCCATCATCTTATACTTAAATAAATCCAAAAAAACGTGCATTCATATTTCTCGGAACTGTTTGTTTTGCGATCCTCTATATAATAGTAAGGTAGATAGATAAAGTTAAAATTCGGCGCCACACATATGTTTTTCTGGCGTTATACTTTATCAGTAATATAAAATTGATTATAAAAAAGTAAGATAGGTTTTTTGTACTTACCTTTGTTGTAAGTAAGTTTAACGCATAGAAACTCCATGTCTGGGTTGTGAATGTCCGAATAAGCAAAACAGCCCAAATAGTCAACTTTCCAAGGATCCATTGGGCTATCACAAGCTCTGCCGCGGTTATCGAGACTGTCACAAGTAAAGCATAGTAGAAATTCTTCTTGGGTGAATGCTAAAAATAAAAATATTTATTTAATAATTTGCATTTTAGAAAAATCTCTAGAATGCATTGTTAAATATTGCAGATAAAATTTTCAGGACAATTGCCTCTAATTCCTGTTGGATCTTGGAGCTGTTTGACTACTTTGAGGCTTTCGATACCATTCAGCAAATGCATTATTAAACATTTTAAAATTCATTGGATTTAATACGACGCCAGTAAATTTTATTGATAATTATTTATACGCACGGCAACAAATCGAGGTTTTTTAAAACAAGCATTCTAACTTTGCAAATATTTCTCGTGGAGTGCCACAAGAATCTGTGTTTTATTTACAATTTATATGTAATGTTTCTTAATTTTTTTAATAATAATTGTAAGCCTAGCACTAGGACATATACCAAAGATTCGGAAAGCAGTTAGGGTGGTATTTATACCAAAACCAGGGTGTCACCCGTACACCAAGTCAAAATCCCTAAGACCTATAAGTCTTATGTCGTTCCAACTTAAGACGATTGAAAAACTTCTTGACAGACACATTAGGGATGATGTTATGGTAAAAAGTCATCTACAAGACCAATTTGCATACAGAACAGGAATGTCTACAGAAACGGCGGTACACCACTTGACTCAAAAGGTGGAAAAAGCACTGTAAAATAAAGAGGTAGCCTTGGGTGCCTTCCTTGACATAGAAGGGGCATTCGATAACACCTCATTTAGATCCATCATCAAAACTGCTAGAGAGTGTAGTATCGAGAGTACCTGCTGCAGGTGGATTGAAGGCATGCTCAAAGGCAGAGTGGTATTCACCACAATGATGGGAGAAAGCCTGGGCAGCGTCAGATCCAGGCGGCTGTCCGCAGGGAGGGGTGCTGTCCCCTCTGTTGTGGAACCTTGTAGTTTACGGACTCTTAAGGAAACTTACAAATGAAGGCTTTGAAGTTCAGGGATATGCTGATGACATTGTCATCATTGCAAGGGGAAAATTCAACAACATAGTCAGGGATCGCTTACTAAGAGCCCTGAATGTGGTAGATAAATGGACTGACGAAGAAGGGTTAAAGGTGAGCCCACCTAAAACCATCATCGTCCCATTCACTAGAAGAAGGAACTTGAAGGGACTGATGCCTCTAAGATTACGAGAGACGGAACTGCAGATGTCGGGGAAGGTTAAGTACCTTGGGGGTTGTCCTAGATTCCAAACTAACCTGGAGCCAACATCTGAACAGAACAATACAAGAATCGGTCGCAATAATAGCAATTTGCAGACTATTATATGGCAAAACATGGGGGCTAAGACCTGATATGATGCATTGGCTCTATACCAGGGTAGTAAGACCCACTATCACATATGCAGCCTTAGTTTGGTGGACTAAAACAACACAAACAAATGCGAATAGCAAACTAAACCGGTTACAGAGAGTGGCTTGTCTGGGGATTACGGATGCCATGAAAAGCACCCCCACGGCAGCCATGGAGACCCTATTAAACCTTCCCCCACTCAGCATAATGATTCAGGGGGAAGCCAGGATGGGGATATACGAGCTGCGGAATTTAAATTACCCGAGTTCCCTCGGAACAGAATCGGGACACATGAAGATAGTGAATATAAAAAAAATAAATGAAAAATATATGGGAAAAATTGATATCACTAGAATGATCGTTATAGAATGGCTGAGAAAACAACTTACCGAAAATATCCGCAAAACCATTTAATACATTTGGCAGATCAGGTGCCATGAAAAGCACCCCCACGGCAGCCATGGAGACCCTATTAAACCTTCCCCCACTCAGCATAATGATTCAGGGGAAAGCCAGGATGGGGATATACAGGCTGCGGAATTCAAATTACCCGAGTTCCCTCGGAACAGAATCGGGACACATGAAGATAGTGAATATAAAAAAAATAAATGAAAAATATATGGGAAAAATTGATATCACTAGAATGATCGTTATAGAATGGCTGAGAAAACAACTTACCGAAAAAATCCGCAAAACCATTTAATACATTTGGCAGATTATGCAGTTCCTTGTTATTATATACCATGTTCTTTTTGTATTATTTTAATTCCTATAAATTGTCAAAAAACACCCTCTAACTGTTCCTCTGACATTACGTCAAAGGCGTAGAGGTTTTTCCCAGTTTTAAACTGGTTAATTTGAATATTTTTTAGATAAATCAACTTTCTCTGGATAGGAATTTCAAGAAAGCAAAAAGAAGAGGAAGAGGAAAAATTTATGAAACGCCACAATTAACATTTAAACGACAATAACATAGTTCCTTTGCTAGCCTGGAGGAAGGAAATTTAAAGATTGCAAAATAATCCTGATTTTCGACATGATGTCCACGTGAAACCCACTTCTTAGTCGCTCTTATCCTGACGTCCAAAATATGCCACCAAGTGAACCCACGCTTTCAACAAGCCGATTTTGTGTCGATCTCCAACAATTTTATTTTGACAAGAAAGGCGGTAGTATATCATTCAAAGAGGACAAAGGTATACGAAAGTACATATATGTATAATCTGTCACAGCAAAAACGAAGGTAATAAAGAAAAGGAAAGACGAAGAAAAAGATAATAAACCAACTGCAAAACATGTAATGAATTGCGAAGAATGCACACTCTATATTAGAGTGTCGATTTTTATTTTTTCCTGAGAATTCGATCGCGATGATTGTGTCTCATATTAATGTGTATTTGGCTGGAATTCGTAAAAGAATTTCTCGACCTAGATATTGCCTGTCATACTGGATATTGATGAAATAAAAGCACTTTTTGGGTTACTATATTTTAGATGATTTGTGAGATAAAAGCTATGGCCCGCCAATTTTTCGAAATTAGTTTTTGGTGATTCAATCACCAATCACATCTTTGATAATGACTTTTAATATTATGTAGAATGTAGGTACTATTGAACCGAATGTTATGTACACGTGTAAATTATACTGAAACCAATTAATCCTTTTTTACTTCAGTAAAAATTGTCCTGTATAGGTATATTTAGCGAATTAAAATTTAATTTTACCACAGACAACCACATTTCGCGTTGAATCGTGACCACCAGTCAGTCGGTCTAACGTCGCGACGTTTTTGGACAACTTTATGTGTATCTATTATAATATTTGAGTTATATATTTAACATCTATTAGAGGCAGGGTAACCGAGTGGGTAAATGCGTTGAAACGTACTTAATCGGTTGCGAAAATCGATGGTTCGAATTTATCCTGAGGCAAATTAAAAATTTATTTCTGTTTTGCCTCGGGCTAAGATGGAGAGATAATATAAATTATTAAACAACTGATTTGACACTCCTGCTACTACTTCTTCTGGCAATAATTATTGTTTGCATGGCCCTCTTAGAGTTAGTTAAATAAAGAATTTTTACAAAATGATTGGATTTACAGAATTTTAAAAACTTGTTGTAGTTAGGCATAGGGAAGTAAATGTAAACTATTCTTATTTTTAGTCGTAGAATTTAATATAGTGGAAAAAATGGAACTTCCAATTTCAAAAATGGAAGATATTTGATGTTTCTGAATTTAAAGGTGTGACCACTTTTTTACTCACCCTGTATGATATTTAAGTGTTTTAAATTATTTTTATATAATCTACGGCTATGCTGAGTACTTTCACAGTAAGAGATAATTTAATTTCTTGTATGGGTTATTCATAGGAAGAATTTCTTTAGGGGTCTGCAGGTGTCAATTTCTTGGTAAAAATGTTAATATCTCAAAAACTAAAATTTTAGGTATAGGGTTTGTTATACAAAGTGGCCTTAGAATTCAGCAACCTATCAATAATAAAAACATGGCTGTTCCATTTAAAAAAAACAAAGTGACATTGGCTTCCGATATAACCGGAAGTGATAGAACTGTCAAAACATTTTAATTAGAAAGGTCATAAACTGTTTACTATACATACGTAAGTACACAAAAATTTGTTCAGTACTCGGTTCAGTAGTTTCCGAGATATGGATCGTGTAAGCTTCCGCCTGAACACGCTGTATATTGTAGAGTTGATACAATTTTATCACGCTTTATTTATTTTTAATTATCTTATTTTGTGATGAATTTAAAATAAAATATTATTAATTTCGAAAAAGATTTTCCAAGAATTTTACTAAGTAAATTCTTATTTGTAACGACAAAGTTTAAGTGGATATATACCTACATAGAATTATCTAGCTAGGCCTACATCACACCGAATTACCACTTAACGTTTAAAATAGGTATTGATTAATTAAACTGATCCTACATCCCGTTTATTGTATAAAATGTTTATATAATAATCATTACTGACTAGGTATTTTAAATTTATGGATGTACAGGGTTATTCCATATATTTAGAGAGCGTCTACCTCACTTATTATAAAAGATAGAAAAAAACTTTAAATACAAAAGTTGTAGGGTTTGTCCTAAATCGTCAGAAAGTGTTGCGCAATATCACAAATAGATATTGGAAAGTTAACAAAAAACACCAAGTTGGTAAATTTCTAATGGAATACCCTATATATTTTCAAAAAATCAAATAGATCTTTTTCATCTGAATTCAAAAATATATGATATGTTGATAATTGGTTTAGCCGTTTTCGAGATATTTGCATTTAAAGAACGTTATTATATTGTTTTGCCATATTGCAGTAGCAGTTCGTAGTCCACAGGTAGATAACCAGCTTTCATCGACCGGCAACTGCTACGTATTTAGCTGCGAACGTCCGATGAAATTGCAGAATTTAGGTATATCGATAAAGTAGAAATTTAAGTGTGAAAAAATTATATACAAACTTTTTTCAGCGGGAATGTACGGGGAACATAGCACCAAATGACATACTAAAAGTCCCAAAGGTTCTGACATTGGCAAGTTGCAAAAAATGGACGCTATTTTGTTTTTTTTTAAGTTATTGCATGTATCTCAAAAACTAATAGTTTTTCGATTAAATTTCAAAAGATATTTTTTTCTTAGACTGGAAAAATGCATCGATTAACATACTTTTAACAGCTTTGTTCCAATAGTTTTTATAAGTATTAATAATTGACAATTATAACTCAAAATTGTGAATTTACACGATTATTAATGAAACATAATTTTCGGGGCGTTCAAACAGTTATGTTCATAAATAAAACTTATCCCACCTTTTATTCTCAATTTCTTCACAACAGCATAAGTTAAGTCGTTCACGCAAACAACGTGATAAAACTGATTTGCGAAAATGTTTAAATTGGTTAGAAGAGTATAGTCCTTTTATATGCAAAGAGTTCATGTCTGTCTTTTCTGGGCGAATCGCAAAATCCGATATTAACTGCGATTTAGCAGATGAAATTGGAAGAAATATACTAAACAAGAATGTAGGCAAAATATTCACAGATATTAAGTGCAAACAAACACATCAAATCAAAAATTTTTCTCAAATTAACAATAATATTAAAATTGATAAAACATATGTTAATGATCACCTATGCGCAATTATTTAACATAATTATTTGCTCCAACAAAACCCCGGAAGAAATAAGGGACTGTTTCGAATTTGAGTTAGCTTCATATCCGTTGTCTCTTCCTAAGCATAGTGCTTTGACTAGTTTTGAGAAAGGGAGCAAAAACTCTCCACTTTAAACAGTTTGATGTTTTAGCTACACCCACTTCGTCGAATCTACAAAATTCAATATAATATCTAGTTGATGACGGTTTTTTCACAAAGTTATGGCAGAAGACTGCTACGCTCCATCAAATTTGTGATCAATATATTAATTATGTTAAACATGTTTATGGTCAGGATTATGCAGTGGTTTTTGATGGATACAGTTCCAACTAAGGATGCTTTGCAGCAGATAAGATAAAAAAACGCGGTAAACATATCAGTAAAATTAGAAAATACAATTGCTATGCCACAAGAGGAATTTCTACGAAATAATAATAGGTGTTGAAGAAATACAGACTACAAGCGACGCCAACTGTTTAATCGTTAATACTGCAGTAGAACTTTCAAATTGTGGTAGAGCAATTGTAGTTGTATTTGAATACACTGATGTTGCGGTTCTGTTGATTTATTATTCCACTTCCCCTAACTGAAGACCCTGCTGTTTAACATGTTTTAATAGTTTATTATCAGGTACCTAATTATGATTAGTCCCTTTACATACGGATGACAATTAGATAAAGAATGACAATATTCATAACAAAAGAAATTGCTCCCTCTGATATACTAAAAATGATGTCCTGTAACTGCAAGGAAGGTTCATGTGGCAAATCATGTTCCTGCAAAAAACTTGGACTAAGATGTTTCTCCAAATGTGATCAATGCTTAGGATTTGCTTATTGCAATCCCTGCATCGTACTTGAAAATGACGAAGACGAAAATTGAACATAATTATTATTTGTAATGTTAAAAATTAAAGAAACAGATATTTCTGTCAATTATTTAAATAAAAAACACCCTCTAACTGATCCTCTGACATTACGTCAAAGGCGTAGAGGTTATTTCCCAGTTTTAAACTGGTTAATTTGAATATTTTTTAGATAAATCGAATTTTTTTGGATAGGAATCTCAAGGAATGTGGTAATAAATCCCAAAAAAGAAAAGGAAGAGAAATTATTTAAATAAATCTTTTAGTTTTAGTATATCTAATGTATTTTCTTATTTTACGTAAAAAATATCTCCTGACTTTTTTTCATAAACCCCACAGTATTTGAAATATTTACAATAAAATGAAAAAAACAAAATGGCGGCCGCTTTTTGCAACTTTCCATAAACATATTTGATGGGACTTTTACTATGCGATTTAAGACATTCTTCCTCGTACATTTTCGTTGAAAAATACTTGTATATAATTATTTCAACCTTAACTGCCAACTTGCCTACACTATAAATCATAGAAAATAGTATTTGCATAAATAAAACTCTTAATGTTCCAACTTACCACTACCGAACAAAACAAACACTATCAGAAATATTTCTTTATACTTTGACATTCTATTTATTTCTCAATTAACTAATTTTAACAATAAAATAATGTCAATAATTAACAATATGTTTTATAGAATCAACTATACTGATAAAAGTTAATCGATCACTAATTTTTATCTTCTGTATAGTAACTCTATTGTCTAATTATCACGCGTTGCGCGCTGTAGAAATAAATATATTTTTAATAGAATAAAATAGCAAAATAAATTTTACTATTCAGCCTAAATCCTCTAATGTCTTAAAAAGACATAAATACTCTTTTCAGAGCTTATTTGCAAACTATCTACATTTAACTGATAAAAATTTGGTCAGTACTACGAATGTAGAAAGCAAATAATTTAATAATTGCAATAAGCCCCACCAGACGGATTAATCCAAATAAGGACTCCCTCTGTTACCAAGCAGTGCAAGTCACCAACCCATGGACCGGTTTCTGGCTTATTAGCCTTCATCAGCATGGTATAGGCAACTCACACTGCACGATAACAAAGGGACTCCAGATCTTGTCAACATCGATCGACATGAAGTCGGTAAGATGCGAATGTGGACCGTGGGGCCCTCTGGTGAAACTTATTGCAATGTGGATTTTGCCCAGACTAGGCTCGTATGAAAGAAATGAAATCCAAAGAAGTCAGAAATCCATAGAGGTAAACTTTAATAGAATAAAATAGCAAAATAAATTTTACTATTCAGCCTAAATCCTCTAATGTCTTAAAAAGACATAAATACTCTTTTCAGAGCTTATTTGCAAACTATCTACATTTAACTGATAAAAATTTGGTCAGTACTACGAATGTAGAAAGCAAATAATTTAATAATTGCAATAAGCCCCACCAGACGGATTAATCCAAATAAGGACTCCCTCTGTTACCAGGCAGTGCAAGTCACCAACCCATGGACCGGTTTCTGGCTTATTAGCCTTCATCAGCATGGTATAGGCAACTCACACTGCACGATAACAAAGGGACTCCAGATCTTGTCAACATCGATCGACATGAAGTCGGTAAGATGCGAATGTGGACCGTGGGGCCCTCTGGTGAAACTTATTGCAATGTGGATTTTGCCCAGACTAGGCTCGTATGAAAGAAATGAAATCCAAAGAAGTCAGAAATCCATAGAGGTAAACTTTAATAGAATAAAATAGCAAAATAAATTTTACTATTCAGCCTAAATCCTCTAATGTCTTAAAAAGACATAAATACTCTTTTCAGAGCTTATTTGCAAACAGAGGGAGTCCTTATTTGGATTAATCCGTCTGGTGGGGCTTATTGCAATTATTAAATTATTTGCTTTCTACATTCGTAGTACTGACCAAATTTTTATCAGTTAAATGTAGATAGTTTGCAAATAAGCTCTGAAAAGAGTATTTATGTCTTTTTAAGACATTAGAGGATTTAGGCTGAATAGTAAAATTTATTTTGCTATTTTATTCTATTAAAGTTTACCTCTATGGATTTCTGACTTCTTTGGATTTCATTTCTTTCATACGAGCCTAGTCTGGGCAAAATCCACATTGCAATAAGTTTCACCAGAGGGCCCCACGGTCCACATTCGCATCTTACCGACTTCATGTCGATCGATGTTGACAAGATCTGGAGTCCCTTTGTTATCGTGCAGTGTGAGTTGCCTATACCATGCTGATGAAGGCTAATAAGCCAGAAACCGGTCCATGGGTTGGTGACTTGCACTGCCTGGTAACAGAGGGAGTCCTTATTTGGATTAATCCGTCTGGTGGGGCTTATTGCAATTATTAAATTATTTGCTTTCTACATTCGTAGTACTGACCAAATTTTTATCAGTTAAATGTAGATAGTTTGCAAATAAGCTCTGAAAAGAGTATTTATGTCTTTTTAAGACATTAGAGGATTTAGGCTGAATAGTAAAATTTATTTTGCTATTTTATTCTATTAAAGTTTACCTCTATGGATTTCTGACTTCTTTGGATTTCATTTCTTTCAAATATATTTTTGACTATTATAATACGCATAACATAAACCCCCACCACATATAATTAAATAGTGCATAATCACGCCATCCTAAGGAGTCATTCTGTACAGTAAATTCTTACAGGTAAACTATAATAGGAGGAAGTACTTTTGGCCTGTAAATCTTTCTCGAAAAAAATAAGGACTTATTATTATCGTATTATTAATGGCTCACACCCAAATAGTTACACTTTGTAGATATTGAGTATGTGATTCCATAATTCAACGATATTCTTGAGCCAATATCGACTGTTGTGGTTACTTACACTTCCATGTGCTTCTTGGTCTCATTCAAAAATATTGTTTTTGTATAAAGTTGACGATTTCATTCTGCTTTTTATTTAATTATTTTCAAAAATGTAGACGTCGATGAGAATAATTATGGTAGTAAACGCATCTGATGCCAAATACAGCATTACGTTGGAGGAGTAGACTTGTAAATTATAATACATAGATATATTAGAAGTTCCACAATGGCAGTGAAACAGATGAAGTAGTAATTTCACTATGGACCGATATATGAGGCACCTATCTAACGGTTTTTGTGTATTATTGATTGTTTAAGAGTAGTCTAAATTGATCTTGGATTATTTCGGAATAGGAAGTGTAAAGATATACAAGGTTTCGCTCAAGCAAGAAGAATCGACATGCAAATAAATAGAAATTCAGGCAAATATAGTGTTGTGTGTGTGTAAAGTATCTGTAGTGTATACGACCAATCGATAAATATACAAATATTGCATAATAGATATCTCTTGCTCTGTGATAAGACATTTGTCAGTCTTTAATATACTTGGGAGAAGAGAAGAATAAATAAATCAAGTACGAAAGTGATTTATATGTGTCACTACACATTGACGACGAGAATAAATAATTAAAAACAATTATGCAACTTTTGGTGTGATTTATAATTTCTAGTTCTACACACTCCCTCCCCCAGCCACCCCAACTTTATTTTTTCAAATGGCAACCTACCCTTTGTGATACCCCAAAAGAAAGGTATTTTAATAGACTATTCAACGCTGTAAAGAAATCCGAAATCCGTCGATGCAATTGGCTTCCCAAACGCATGAAATACATTTTTTTTAAGAAAAAGGAAAGATTAGTAAAACTTTATTACTGAAAAAAATTTACAAATTATCTAATAAGATGTTCAAACTGAGTTCCGTTAACAGCTAGGCACTGTACAAGTCGCTGTCACTTTTTTGACACTTCACATGCATGGCATTCTTAAAATTTTTAAATAAAAAAATGTATTTCATGCGTTTGGGAAGCCAATTGCATCGACGAATTTCGGATTTCTTTACAGAGTTGAATAGTCTATTAAAATACCTTTCTTTTGGGGTATCACAAAGAGTAGGTTGCCATTTGAAGAAAAAAAATTGGGGTGGCTGGGGGAGGGGGGTGTATAGAACTAGAAATTATAAATCGCACCAAACGTTGCGTAATTGAAAATAAAAATCGACCTGTCCAAGGTTTTTTTTATACAATCAATATTTAAAAAGTTATGGTCATGTTTCAGTACTATTTACGCACGCTGTATAAGTGGAGTTACTCAATGTTTTACAAGAATATTTGAAATGTTTTAGATCAGTTTTAAATTTTTATACGAGGATCAACAGAACCTCACTAACCCATCAATATATTATATTTTACTTATAAATGACATTATTTAGGTTTTATACAAACATGATAATAACAAACATATCCAATTTGATATATTTATATTAATGCTCCACTTCTGAACATACAAAAAAACAAAGCTGTTGGACGTAAAAATTATTGAAACTACTTTAGAACGCTATTATTGTCGATTTCTAACAAAGTGACTACTTTTTAAAACTACATGATCAAACATTAGATTAAATTACAAAATTCACAGCGACCAAATCAAAAATATTTTTAAATTTAAAATATTTTACTTACCACAAAATTTATTCATTACGGTTACCAATCAAGAAAACGATATCCCAGGAAGATGTACATGTTCTTTCGTTCTTATTGGACATCATCAGGAGGATAGAACGAATTAATGATTCACTTATGTAAAGATGTAAATTACATCAATTGAGAACATGAAAAAATAATTTGACTTTAACATTGACGTTAACAAGTTTTTCTCAGTTTCTAAGAAATATCATTCACTTTCGTATTAGTGCCTTTTTACCAATTACTATACTTTCTTTGTTTGAGACGTGTTGTTTATAAACAACTTTATTTAGGTTTTATACTAGCACAATAATAACAATAATATCCAATTTACACTTGGAGTAGTTTTCCACACACACCAAAACACTTTTGCACACACTCGACGCGCGTTTCGCCAACCAAGTTGGCATCATCGGGAGATGATTAAAACAGTTTTAATCATCTCCCGATGATGCCAACTTGGTTGGCGAAACGCGCGTCGAGTGTGTGCAAAAGTGTTTTGGTGTGTGTGGAAAACTACTCCAAGTGTAAGTTCTACACCAAAGGTTCCAACCCCTCTTCAGGAATATCCAATTTGATATAATATTTAATAATATTTATACTGATGCTTCACTTTTGAACATACAAATATAAAATTAGTTGGACATAAAAATCATTGAAACCACTTTAGCAGAACCCTATTATTGTCGAATATTGCAAAAACAACTACTCCTAATAACTACATGTTAAAAAACATTAGATTAAATCACAGAATTCCCAGCGTCCAAAGCAAGAAATATTGAAATAAAAAAATAATCAACTTCACAAATTCATTAACATAACCTAGTTTTAAATTGACTTTGACATTGACGTCAAAAATTAACATAACCTAGTTTTTTAAATAATCAATTTATCATGAGTTAAAATTATATCAAGTAAAAAATGATTTTTCCGGGTTCTCTTTGGCGTAGATAATTTTAAATATTTTATTATCCCACCTTCTTGTCGTTGTTTTCTCTGATGCAAAGAAGAAGAAAACCGAAATGTCAACAATTCAAACTCTTTAACGTAGACGATAACCGAGCATTTTTTCTACAAAACTGTATAAGTATTGCTTAAGCAATTTTATTACAAAAATATTTTATTAAAACTTACATATCGATTCTAATGACGCTAAAAACTGTATCTCACACATATATTGGTAAATAAGAATCCAATAAGTCAGATAAGATAAAATAACATTTTGTTTGCATAAATTTAATCTACTAATATCATGGCATATTCGACTGCAACTTAAATATTTTATACTTACCTAATTCAAGAAAATACATACTAGCAGAATTTAGCTACTAATTATTATTGTATACGTTTTTCCAGGGGATGGATCGAGGTCTATCTAATTTAATTAAATAATTGAATATTAACTAATTAAATTAAATATTAATTAAATATCGACAACCCTTGTATCAGCGTTCATAAAATGTAAGTAATTAGATTGAATTTATTTAAATTATTAAATTAAGTTTATTAACTTAGAATTTTTCTATATTGTAGTCTCTGTAGCTTGAAGATGTGGAACAAATTTTGTCCACGAAACGGTCGCTGTAAAAATAAAAATAAATTTTTGAATTTTTTGTGAGAAAAAGACTTTTGGTTTTCTTTCAAAATAAATATATATAATAATTAAATAAGCATTGGGAATTATAAGAACGGTCAAGTCTGCATATTTTCCTTCTGTACATTTGCATCATTATTTGTATTTTCAATTTATTTTTTATATTATCTGTGGTTGTGAACACCGCCACTACTTTTGTTGCATGATTTTTTTACTGTTATATTTAAAATTAAGAAAATATAAACATTTATTATTATTATTATTATTATTCTTATTATCGTATGTGAAAAGCTCTAGAAGGCACCGTAAAATAATTTTTTAAAATCATGTCAATAATAACGCCATCGTCGTAGCTAAGTATATTTAATTCCAACCCGTGTACGTACGTCAACAGAATATAATTAGCAATTACCGAAATAAAATGTTTCTCTATGGTTCAATTCCAACCAGAACATTAAAATAAGCTGCGTACAGAATATATAAAACTCAGTGGTATAAAATCACTAGGTAATTAACCCTCGCATTTAGCAGCACATGATATGAATAAATGTGCAAATCGTATGAAAGTTGAGGTACAAAATACTGAGAAAAGTAAACAATTAAGTCGAATCATGAAATCACTTGAATACAAAGTGATTCACCATAAAGTCACCCTCCTAGGGTCAGCTGAATTTATATAAAATATATATATTTTAATTTTTAACACTGACATTGATTAAATCTTGAAATCGATCCAGCCAGCGGCTTAAAGTATGGAAACTGTTCGTATTGCAAAGTTTAATGAAATGAATTTTATTATCGATTATGGAAACTTAGTATCTCGTTTGCATTGAGAACCAGCAGTTTATTGAATATTGTAACGGGTAGAAATATCAACTAATTCTGAAGAAACGAAGAGATGGGAAAAGAGAGATGATGTTTATTTTTTTATCATCAATTTCTGAAGAGCTCAGTTTCGTAGTTAATTGTCAGACTTTTGCTGAAATAATATAAACCTATACTTAAAAGGTGATTTTTGACATAATTTTTTTGTCCATATTGGTCTTATCTAAGTAGTCAAAAGCTGTAGATCATCCACATGCACAGAAGCTTGTATTTTTTTAACAATTTGACCGATACCTTTAAAACATTTATTGGAGTTTCAAAAAAGTTTATAAACCAACATTTTAAAAGGCAATGCCTGCTTTGTATAACGATGTTTTTCTTTATT
Organism: Rhagium mordax; assembly: GCA_963680705.1. NCBI lineage: Eukaryota > Metazoa > Arthropoda > Insecta > Coleoptera > Cerambycidae > Rhagium > Rhagium mordax. The sequence continues at coordinate 16,774,030 of OY796656.1, forward strand.
TATCATGGCTTTCGAATTATTTTTTGCAAAGAGTAGAATTCAATTTTTTACATCGAATTAAAAAAAAAACATTTACTGTAAGTGTATTTGTTGTATTAAATTTACCTATTAAAATAGTTTTGGTTTTATAAACTGTTTTTAAACGTCAAGAAAATTTACATTACATTATGGCGCGCAACCAATCAAATTTATTTTTTTCTTCCTAAACTTATAGCAGATAGCCAAATCGAACAAGAAACAAAAATGCTTGAAATAAGAATGAGTGTCTGTAAAAAAAATAAAGATACATCGGTCAAACTGTTAAAAAAATATGAGCTTCTTGTTGATGAACAACTTATGACCACTTAAATAACACCCATGAGCAAAACTTACGTCAAAAATCATCTTTCCGGTATAAATTTACATAAAAAATTTAATCTCCGTCACTAAAAGCCATCTTTTGTTATTTGTATAAATAAAAATTCGTTAAAGATCTTTGACGTCGATAGTGCCTTAACCAAGCACTTTTAGATAGAGATAAGGAGTAGGCGCAGATATCTTGTATTTTTTAACAGTAGGTACAGTCACTTGGTGATCTCACTTAGTACTAATTCTAGAGCTGTTTTAAATTCAAATATTTTTGGATAGTTCAAATAACAAATATTAAAAAGGAGTACGGGTGCTTTCTCGTTGGGGATGAGTTTCACCCCAAGTCAGGGGTTCCGAAAAAAAAGTGACTATTGGAACGTGTAGATCGTCGAATTCTACCCCAAAAAAGGGGTTGAAATCGTTGATTTTTAAGCAAGAAGCACTTATTTTTCAAAGGTTTTAAACAAATTACTCGAAGAGGATCACATTTTCGAAAAAGTTTGTCATGACAAAAAAGTTAGCTAGTGAAATAACAAAAATAATCCATGAATTAAAAATTTGTTTAGGCTCATCATTTCCTAGACACAGTTGATGTTAAGTGCATTTGAACGTAGCCCTGAAGAGGTCACGCACTTCAAACAGTCGTAACTCTGGTATAAAAAAACTTTTTGACATGTACTACAGGGTTATTGGTTATAAATGGAACTCCCTCTTAACTTCGTTATTTTTTTAGATAAAATAAATTCTTGAAACAAAAGTTTTAGGGCATTCTATGAATTTTTTTATAACCACATACAATAGTGTCATAAAAGCGGCACAAAACAACTTTATGTTTTTTTTAATGGAACACCCTGTGTATTTTTGCATAGTATGAAAGTCGTCGATTTCCTGATTTCAAAAATGTATACTATGTTGACGTTTACTATTATATCTATGAATAATTATTATTGGTTAGATCAATATTTTAGTTTTGCAATAAACAAAAACAGTACGAAATTTTTATTAATAACAAGATTCTATACATACCAAAGATTAAAAAATTATTGTAATAAATTTTCAACATGTCCCCAATTTTCATCAATACATTTTCTAAAACCTTTTGTTTTTGAAAATCATGTCATACTGTTATTCATTCGATTTTTATGTAAATAGCAGCCGCTGTATATCGAAAATGGCCACAGTAAATGTCAACATATTATAGATTTTTGAAATCAGGAAAACGGGAACTTTCATAATATTCAAAAATATACAGGGTGTCCTATTTAAAAAAACATAAATTTGGTTTGTCCGGCTTTTATGAGGCACCCTGTATACTATTAAATATGGTAGCAAGAAAATTCATAAAATGCCCTTCGTTAATGGAACCCCATTAACGAAGTTAATGGGGTTCCATTTGTAACCAATAACCCTGTACCTTAAATCAAATTGAAGCTTATTACAGTAGCTTAAAATTGTCTTTTGGCAAATTTTGATATCTGCTAAATCAAAAATGATATTTTTATAAGGAAAATAAAAGCAATTTTTATTTTTTACAATAAAAGTGCCCCTTTTTTGTTTCACTAAAATTCAACATTGGAAAAAAATTCCAAAATTGTATTTTTTGTTAGGTAGTTATTAATATTATGTATACGCTTAAATTTTTTTGACCGTGATGGATGCATTATCTAATAGATTTTACACAAAATTTTTTAAGTAATGAATTTTTTTTGGTTTTGCGGTTAAATAACTTACCAGGGAAGAATCTTAGCTGAATGTTACCAGGGACAGAAAATGATGGCAACAAACTAAAGAAAATGCTACTATTTTTATTTTTTTGATAAAGATAGGTAATAGCTTAGGAGATAGAAGCGTTTGAAGTTAAACTCTTAACGTTTTTTTTTAAATTGACGCACTTACGATTAATATAGAAAAACTGACAACCTTAGTACTGTTTTGGTCTACCTGACCTTAAAGAGGATTAAGAGACCTTCAAAACGCTTTTTTGGATGATTTTTAGCATTAATTGCAAAGAAAATATGACCGAAATAAGAAGCGCGCCTCGTTTTAGCAAATTACGATATTGCTCGTTTGTAGTAATTTAGTCTCAGACCTTCGTTAATTATGAATTTTTTAACTTAAGGGGTGGTTTTCATCCTCTTAGGGGTAAGATCAATTATTTTTCTTATTATGTCTCAAAATGTAACAATCTGCTAAGAAAGTCCTAATTTCTCAAAATAAAAAAATATTATTAATTCATCCATTTTACCCCATTTAGATGCAACAAACAATTTTTAATTTCTGACTTCACATTCAGCAACTCCAAAAACATATTATATAATATAAGTTTCAATAATTTATTCTCTATACTTCGTTAATTATTGATTTTTTTTATTTTTTATTTGCAAAGAAAATGTTCTACTTGCTCAACAGACAAAATATTATGTTTTTCCATTGTACCCCTATTATATCGGCCATACTATGGGTGCAATCGCGAATTCTAAAATTCTGACTTGAGATTCGTAATCAGCGACCTCAAACACATACACATGAATTTTTTTTAATAACTAACTCTTAATATTTGAGTCAGTATTAAATTTTGAGGTTCAGGGGTGGTTTTCACCCTATTAGGGGTAAAAGCACATTTATACCTTTTTAATATTTGAAACAGCGACCCTAAAGTTTAAGAATTCGCAAAAAAAGATTGCGAAACTGTAATTTTGTATCGATCCTTAAAATGTCGAACCGAATGTATAGAATAAATAGTTTGTGTTTCTGCTTAAGTAATTTTAACTTTTATTGCAGATGTGCCAACCCCTGCATGTTCGTTTATAAAATACAGTGGCTGGGAGGCGGTGGAAAGCTCGGATCTAGGAGTGTGGACCTCACTGGATCTGGCACAAGTCTTCATATCCCGAATGAGGTCAGCTTAGTTTGTCTACCCTTATTAACTCCGTAGCACTTAGTTATGTCTACATTAATGATTATATTATTATGTAACATAATACATGTTAATTGTAATAACGGCTGGCGCTTTGTTAAATTTAATTTTCACTTTAGTGTTACAAAATTATTAGTGGTGTTTTGTGGTTAATGAGCTTTCTCTAATTTAATTTTTCTATTCATAAGAATTTTTTCTAGGCTTGTCTTAATTTACTCGTGTCTATGTATCCAAATAAAAAGATTGATAAAAAAATGTGTTGAGCTATCACCTTGAATGTTAATTACAGAAAAATTGAGGTTTAGATATTTGAAGAAAAATACGGTGAATTTCAAATTAGAAACAATTAGAGAATTACTCTTTGAAAACTGAAATATTTCTGTTGATCGTAATACACTTGTGCCGCAGTTCTTCCAGAAATAAATAATAATACAGTATGACACGAACATATCTCGACTAGACAAAGACAATGAACGAAAATCAATATCTATTATAAATATCATTTATTATACAAATTCCCTATACACTTCATGGTAGTATTGGTAGTTAAAGAAGTTTATGAGAACCACAGTTATTGTCTTGTCTTGTCTTGAACAAAAAACTGAACTAAGGAATTCGAATACTTGTGATTGTCATTAGAGTTTTATTAAATGTAGAACCAGGCAACCAATTAAACAGCTATCATCTTAACAAGAACGGCGCATTTTATTCTAGATGCAGACGTTAAACGCCAATTAGGCCTGCAGAAATAGAAAAAACGGTGTAACTAATTCGTTTCAGATAGCCGTAGGTAAAAACAGGTGTATTTAGTTATAAGGAATATACCTCTGCGATTCCTCCCAAATCAAATAAACAGAACATTGTTTATAAGTCACTTGTAAGTGAAAAAATCATAAAATAAAGTTTTTTAAAAATTGCAGTAAGACTGCAGTAGAATAATTTTTTTTAATGTTTCTGTTTACTAGGTAATTCCAAACCGGTTAATTTAAGCCCCGGTTGATTTCATTTCATTGATTATTTATTTAAATAATTGCCGAAAACCATCGAAATTTTCGAAAATTTCAAGCATTTTTTACTCTGAAAGGAAAAATGCTAGACTCTTGAAACTTTGGTGGAATATGTGTCTCATTACCCTCAACTTACAAAAAAAATTTCGTTTCAAAATGTTTATTAGTTTTCGAGAAATTCTATTTGTTTATTAAAAACGTCCCAAATGTTTAATGAAAAATTGACCTATTACCGTTATCAAAAATAATTCCACCATAGCTAATTTTTTTCGTCAAGACGTCAATTTTACGAATCTGTTATGGGCGTATCGATTTTCAATAATTTTGACCGTCAAAATGGCGTTAACAACATTGCTACTTTTCGGAGCAGCGTTTTTTGCAAATAACTTTACAACAAATGAACGTATCTGCACAAATCTTTCATATTTGAGTTGCTGGTATTTTTCTACAAATTTATAAAAAAAAATTGTTGCTCTGGGACATGTAGGAGCCGAGATAATTTTTTAAATTGTTTAATGCGCCAAACGTTTATTTATTAATATTTATGGCCAAAATTGAAACTGGTTGTTAATAAGATCTTGAATTTTGTGAATTCATCAAGTCCTATTGAAAACGGGCCCTTTTTGAGGTCAAAATATAATTTTTAATAATTAGTGATTTTAGAGCGTCTTCAATTTGTTTGGCTCAAAGTACAGGTGAATTTTTTATCAAACGATTTTCAAATTGGGGTAGCGAGAAAAATTCGTCATATCTCCGTTATTTTCCGGCCAATTTCGACGTTTTTTTTTTTAATTTGGGGTAGCTCACGAAAATAATAACAATGGGCACATTTGCAATATCCAAATAATAAACATATAATTGTTATAAACAATTTTTTTTTTTTAATTTTTTCTTTTTTGGGCTTATGCAACTTATAATGTGCTAATGTATTAAATAAAAATTTATAAAGATTATATATATAATGGTAACAATGTATGCACAAACTATTTCTCCATCAAACAATATACGATGTTACAGCAAAATTCAAGATCTTATTAACAACCAGTTTCAATTTTGGCCATAAATATTAATAAATAAACGTTTGGCGCATTAAACAATTTAAAAAATTATCTCGGCTCCTACATGTCCCAGAGCAACAATTTTTTTTTATAAATTTGTAGAAAAATACCAGCAACTCAAATATGAAAGATTTGTGCAGATACGTTTATTTGTTGTAAAGTTATTTGCAAAAAACGCTGCTCCGAAAAGTAGCAATGTTGTTAACGCCATTTTGACGGTCAAAATTATTGAAAATCGATACGCCCATAACAGATTCGTAAAATTGACGTCTTGACGAAAAAAATGAGCTGTGGCTGAATTATTTTTGATAACGTTAATAGGTCAATTTGTCATTAAACATTTGGGACGTTTTTAATAAACAAATAGAATTTCTCGAAAACTAATAAACATTTTGAAACGAAATTTTTTTTGTAAGTTGAGGGTAATGAGACACATATTCCACCAAAGTTTCAAGAGTCTAGCATTTTTCCTTTCAGAGTAAAAAATGCTTGAAATTTTCGAAAATTTCGATGGTTTTCGGTAATTATTTAAATAAATAATCAATGAAATGAAATCAATCGGGGCTTAAATTAACCGGTTTGGAATTACCTAGTACACAGAGACATTCAAAAAAATTAATCTACTGCAGTCTTACTGCAATTTTTAAAAAACTCCAAATTTCATGATTTTTTCACATACAAGTGACTTATAAACAATGTTCTGTTTATTTGATTTGGGAAGAATCGCAGAGGTATATTCCTTATAACTAAATACACCTGTTTTTACCTACGGCTATCTGAAACGAATTAGTTACAGATTCCCGTTCACATCGTCTAATTCTACAGGCCTAAATGGTAAAATATTGTATTGTTCTCTGGTTTAAAATGTCCGCGGATGAAGACAGAGTTAAAGAAGAAATATTATACAAATTTAAGTAATGAGTCCGATAGAAGAATCCTAAGGTAGAATCACGTGCATTACATCCTTATAAAACCCATAGTCAGCTTAGATAACGAAAACCTCCACCTTCAACGTTCATTTTGTTTTTTAAGCGTTACTTCATGCAAGTTGTAGTAAAAAATAAATTTATAATATTTCACACCTTTTTTGAGTTTGCTTCTTAAAAAGTCATTATTAAATAAACCAGAATATTATTCGTGTAGGTACGACGTGTACGTTTCTAAATAAAAGAACAAGAAAAATGACGTGTCCACATTTGGTCTTAAGAGTAAGGAAAATCTGGTGGCCAACACTCTTCAAAAACTAAACGAATGGTTGTAAACCACTCCTACTAAACATTATTAAGCAATATGTATATTATTATGATTAAGGAAGTGGGGAAGATCACCCAGTACTGGTAGAATTCGTTTCGTTTCTGAAAGGGAAATTATTTTTCGAAACATTTTTAAGCTGAAAGGGAAAAATTTTCATATAGCGAATGATCTAAGTAAGGACAGGAAGGTTTACAAAGTTCTTAGACGTCATTTGGAGGCTGTAAAATATAAAAATAAAAAATTTAGAAGCCGTTAACATAGTAGAAAATAATTATTTATTGCACTTGAAAACAAAATGAACAAATATCAAAAGAGACGAAAATTATGAATTATGAATCTTTGGTAGACAATATAATCTAATCTAGGTACTTTTAGTTAGATACACGTAACTTATTTTTTATGACTACAGTATTAAAACTGTTGCATTTTAACTGTATTGCTTAATTGATCGTTTTTGGTAATGGGTTTTTAACAAATTTATTATAAGGAGTATTATTAATTAGGTTCTGTACCTTTTTGTAAATCTTCTTTATCAAAATCTATTAGTTTTGATTTAGGCAAATTTGTTTTCTGCACGCCTCTCTGGAGAAACCTTAGTAGAATCAGATAGATACTGAATATCTAACTCTCTACAATAATTGCAGCAATTTGATTCAAAGCTCCTTCAGGAAGTGAAGCAAAATCCAATCCTTTCTTAAGGAGACTAAGTTCTTCATTTGTGGAGAATGATTTTCAACAATTTTAATAACTTTTCGATTCGCAATTTCGTTTAATTTGCTACTGGATAATATCTTAAGTTAATCAGTGTTGCTGCTTCTCCTCATTTTGTTAATTTATTTAAAGGTTTTTTAGTATATTTAAGATTTTAGATCCATTACTAAAATCATAGGAGTTTGTAATAAAATATATGACAAATAATAAATTAATTTGAAGTTGACATAAAAAGCTGTAATAATATATAATAAAATTGTCTTTAAAACTTACAGTCCATTCAGTCAATTAAATATAAACTTAATTATATATCTCCGCCTGATTGGAAATCTACAGATACGGAGACGTTGTGAGGTAAATTTTATACTCAAGATTACAACGAAACATTGGTCCTTCAGCAGCCTGGGATAGTTATTAGCCTGGAATAAGAAAATTGAAATAATCATTGTGGTATTATATACACAACCCTAAGAAGTTCAATTCCTGTCAGCAGAGCCCGCAGAACGCCTATAAGTAAGTTGAGGGTCAGTGCAATTCTCGTTGATTAATTTATCTAAAATTATAGGTATGCTCTTTATTTGAATCAAAACACATTTATTCAATTAGTTTAAAAATCTAAAGGGAATTTATTCATATTATTGATACTTTTAGTGGTAACAATCGTTATTAATCGCCGATAATAAGATTGTGATTCTGAAATAATTAATAAATTTTGTTTTATATTTGACAAGTATTTAACAAATCTAATTTGACATAAAATGTCATCCTTAAAGGAACTTATAACCAAACGTGCAGGAATCAAAGGAAATATAACACGTTTTAAAAATTTCCTCGAAAATATTCAGTCTACCAGTCCTGACTTCATTCAGTTATAACCTCGTCTAAATAAATTAGAATTAAACTGGGATTATTATTGTGAAATTCAGACTGCAATAGAACTCTTAGATGAGAACAATTCTGAAGTTCATAATAAAGAAAGAGAAAATTTTGAGAACGAATTTTTTAAATATGTCGCATTAGCTAAACGTCTGATCGATGACAGTATAAAGCACACAGATATAAATAACAAATCGGGATCATCTAAAACTTCTGAGAAATCATTAAAGAAGTTACCACAAGATAGGGTTTCTAATATTAAGTTACCAACAATAAATTTGCCAAATTTCGATGGATGTTACAGTCAATGGTTATATTTTAAAGATACCTTCAAGTCAATTATTGACGAAAACTGCGAATTATCTGAAGTGCAAAAATTTCATTACTTACGCCTATCATTAAAGGGTGATGCTGCCGATATTATTTGTTCATTGGAAATTTCCGCGGCAAATTACAAGACTGCATGGGAACTTATCATTGAACGATATGAAAATAAGGTGCTTTTAGTAACTAATCACGTCAAATCTCTTTTTAATTTGCCTTCAGTAAACAAGGAGTCTTTTGTAGCTTTACGTCAACTGTTGGATGGTTTAACAAAACATATACGAGCTTTAGAAGTATTGGAGCAACCAGTGAAGTTCTGGGATACTTTAATAATACACATAATTTCAAATAAATTCGATTCCATTACGCGTCGCGATTGGGAAAGTAAAAATAACAATCAAAATAAACTTCCTTCGACTAATGAGCTAATTCAGTTTCTAAGAGAAAAATGTATATTATTGGAAACATTATCTCCTGAATCAATTGACAGAAAGGTCAAATCAAGATCTTTCGTATCTAATGAAAATTCAAACTGTTCATTGTGCAATGGTAATCATTCTTTATTTCAATGTAATAATTTTCTGAAGTTCACACCTAGTAAAAGATATAGTGTTGTTAAATCACATAATCTGTGTACAAATTGTTTTAAAGCCGACCATAAAAATTCTGAATGTCGGAGTTCAAATTGCAAAAAATGTCAAAAAAGACATCACACGCTGTTACATTTTGACAATCCACAGGGAGAATCAAGTGTTTCTAACTCTGTTCCGAATGAAGGAAGCAATAAATCTTTACATTCTGAAACGGAGAATCAAACTGTTACAGTTCATTCAAGAATAAATTCTAACCAGTCTTTATTATCTACTGCACTAATTATGGTACAAGACAAATTTGGTAATAATCATACATGCCGGGCTTTACTTGATTCCGGTTCTCAGTCTAACTTCATTACAAAGGAATTAGCGGATAAATTACAAACAAATCAATTAAAAATAAATATTGCTGTTTCCGGCCTTAATAATGCTTTAAGTCAAATTAAATATACCACAAATATTACATTGAATTCAAGAAATAGTTCTTTCGAGTCAACAATAAATTGTTTAGTTATTTCACGTATAACAGATAATTTACCAGCAGTTTCATTTAACAAATTTAATTTACAAATACCTGAAAATCTTAAATTGGCAGATCCCAATTTCAATAAGTCAAACATAATTGACATTTTATTAGGAGCAAGTATCTTTTGGAATTTATTGCGATCAGGTCAAATACCATTAGGCAACAATAAGCCGTTGTTACAAAAAACTGATTTTGGGTGGATAATTTCCGGAGAAATTTCACAGAATCTGGTAAATTATTTCACTACACAATGTCACTTTGTTTCTAATACCGACATTGATAATTATTTAACAAAATTTTGGGATATTGAAGAATATACAAACATGCCACTTTTACCAGAAGATACGGCTATTGAAAGCTTTTTTAAGTCCACAACACAGCGTAACGAAACTGGGCGATTTATTGTAAGATTACCTTTTAAAATGTCAATAAACAATTTAGGTGAATCTAAAGGTACACCGATTAAACGACTGCATTCAATCGAAATGAAATTAAATAAAGACTCCGACATAAAGGAACAGTATGTTCAATTCATGAACGAATATATTAAATTGAATCACATGACAAAATTACATGACATTAATAATAGTGCAGCTTATTATATTCCACATCATTTTGTAAAGAGGGAATCAAGTTTGACAACAAAATTAAGGGTGGTATTTGACGCGTCGGCTAAAACAAATTCGGGCTATTCACTTAATGATTTACAGATGGTAGGACCTACAATTCAGCAGGACTTATTATCTATTATAATTCGATATCGGTCATATAAGTACGTCTTAGCAGGAGATATTACCAAAATGTATTGACAAATCTTAATTCATCCTGATGATAGAAAATGGCAAAGAATTTTCTGGAGGTCAAACTCAAATAAAGCAATTGAATGTTTTGAATTAAATACCGTGACATACGGCACTGCTTCTGCGCCGTTCTTAGCAGTTCGATGTCTTCATGAATTGGCATATGAGTATAAGGATATATATCCTATTTCGAGTAAAATAATTTTAAGTGATTTTTATGTCGATGACTTATTGACGGGTGCTAACGATGTTGACAAACTCGAAAAAATGTATCAAGAAATTTTTCTAATTTTAGAATCGGGTGGTTTTACTTTAAATAAATGGGTATCTAATAATAACGAGTTACTTGAAACAATTTCGATATCTCAGCCACACGTGATTTTTAATATAGGCCATGAAAATGAAACACATAATATGTTAGGTTTATTATGGAATTCGAGTTCTGACACTTTAAGTTACGCAGTAAAGGATTCGAAATTTGATCGACCAATTAGTAAACGGAAAATACTTGCAATGACTGCTCAAATCTACGATCCGTTGGGACTGTTAGGTCCGGCCATTATACTAGCAAAATTATTACTTCAAAAATTATGGCAACTAAAGGTTACTTGGGATGAAGAAGTGCCTTCAGACGTTCTAAACGAGTGGGAAATATTCCATAATCAATTACAAATTTTAGGGAATATTCAAATCCCTCGTCATATTATATGCGACAATCCAATCACAATTGAGTTACATGGTTTCGCTGATGCAAGTAAATTTTCTTACGGCGCGTGTATTTATTTACGATCAATCGACAATCTAGGAAATTGTAAAGTTAACCTACTTTGTGCAAAATCTAGAGTTGCTCCGTTGAAATGTGTGACAATACCTAGGCTTGAATTATGCGCAGCATTACTATTGACAAGATTATATCATAAAATTAAAACGTCTTTAAATTTATCATTTAACAACACCTATTTGTGGAGCGACTCAACTATCGTACTTGCTTTGGATAAAGGCAACACCAAGCACATGGAAAATGTTTGTTGCCAATAGGGTTGCAGAAATTCAATCGTTCACAAATAAACCTATGTGGCGGCATGTAAATACTCAAACCAATCCTGCAGATATCATATCCAGAGGTGCATACCCACAGGTTTTGCAAAATTTGGATTTATGGTGGCGAGGTCCCAAATGGTTACGACAACCACAAGACTCTTGGCCGATAGATATATCTAATGACATTAATAAGGGATCAGTTCCTGTCGAATGCAATGTAGAATTAAAAATTAAAACCACAGTGACATTAGCTGTATCCGATACGTTAAACTTATTTGAAAAATATTCGACGTTTTCAAAACTACGGCGTGTAGTAGCGTATCTTTTGCGATTTAAGGATAATGCTTTATCGCCAAAGGCGTCCAAACATTTTGGACCACTAAATTTTAAAGAATTAGATAATTCATTGAATACATTGATTAAAATCGTCCAAGGTCAAACATATGTATCTGAAATCGTAGATATTAATCATAAAAACTCAGTTCATTCGAAAAGTAAACTATTACAACTAAATCCATTTATTGATGATATTGGAATTCTTAGAGTTGGCGGGAGATTACGTAAATCAAATTTTGATTTTTATAAAAAGCATCCAGCAGTTCTTCCTGCTAATCATCCATTTTCTAAATTATTAATTCAATATGAACATATAAGACTATTGCATGCAGGTCCACAGCAAGTTCTTGCATCATTACGAGAACGTTTCTGGATAATATCAGCTCGTAATTTAATAAAAAAGACACTACACGGTTGTGTCACTTGTTTTCGGATGAAACCGAAAGAAACTAAATATTTGATGGCAGATTTGCCAAATTATCGATTAACACCCACCAGGCCATTTATTAACTGTGGCATAGACTATTGTGGCCCGTTTAAACTGCGTGATCGGAAAACTAGAAAATTCAATACTACTATGGCGTATGTTTGTCTGTTTGTTTGTCTTTCAACTAAAGCAATTCATCTAGAATTAACTAGTAATTTGACATCAGAATCATTTTTGGCATGTTTACACAGATTTGTTGCAAGACGCGGCAAATGCGATAATATTTATTCTGACAACGGCACAAATTTCGTGGGAGCCAACGCTGAGCTTCAAAGATTCCTTAAATCAGTTAAAGGTGAGGTTCTGACCGAAATGGGCCAGCAAGGTATTGATTGGCATTTTATACCTCCCCGATCACCACATTTCGGTGGGTTATGGGAGGCTGGAGTAAAATCAACTAAGTACCACTTAAAACGTGTTATTAGTGAAGCTATGCTTACATATGAGGAATTTAATACAGTTTTGATTCAAATTGAAGCATGCCTATATTCGCGTCCATTATATCCGTTATCTGTGGATCCGAATGATCTAAACCCACTGACCTCAGCACACTTTATAATTGGGCAATCATTTACATCAATACCTACACCAAATTTATCGAATGTTAAGGAAGCTTCATTATCTCGATTCAAGCGCTGTCAAAAAATGGCTCAAGATTTTTGGACAAGATGGTCAAAGGAGTATGTATCCGAAATGCAGATCCGAAGAAAATGGAAGAATACTTCATATCATCAGCTCAACCCTGATGATTTAGTCGTCATTAAGGAAGACCATTTACCACCGTGTAAATGGAGCCTTGGACTAATTATTAAACTCCATCGTGGTAGTGATGGAATAACCAGGGTAGTTACAGTAAAGACATCTAGTGGTGTGTACAAAAGACCTGTCACTAAAATATGTGCATTACCCAGTGATAGTGATAACTAACTCTGTACCTACTTAACTAAGTAAACAAGACTGTGTTGAAACCTTTAAAGACTTCAATCTTTCAAGGGAGGGTGTATGTTGCTGCTTCTCCTCATTTTGTTAATTTATTTAAAGGTTTTTTAGTATATTTAAGATTTTAGATCCATTACTAAAATCATAGGAGTTTGTAATAAAATATATGACAAATAATAAATTAATTTGAAGTTGACATAAAAAGCTGTAATAATATATAATAAAATTGTCTTTAAAACTTACAGTCCATTCAGTCAATTAAATATAAACTTAATTATATATCTCCGCCTGATTGGAAATCTACAGATACGGAGACGTTGTGAGGTAAATTTTATACTCAAGATTACAACGAAACAATCAGTTTATCGTTAATTGTGTTTTAATTTCTATATCTAATTATTTTTGTTTTACAAACTATGTAACTCTCTTTTCAAGATTAATTGTCTAATCAAGGACATGTATTGGAAATTTTATAGGTTGTCTACACTTGCTAACGTTTTTTGTCCCTCTCTCGGTATGATTATTTTAATTCGTAAAGTGAATAGAATAAAGTATAAAAACGAAAATGTTAGGAGCCCATAACAGAGACGTCAATATTTATAATAGAGTTAATAAATCATCTATATAAATGGTGTTCTGGGGTATTATGGTGTCAGTTATTATAAACAAAAAGTGGAATAAGAAAAATAGGCTCGAGACACTAATTGCATTGCAAGTTTTGATTTACGAGTATGTCTATTTCTCAATTTCATATAGGCTCTTATTTTAAGTTTCCATAAAACTTATCTTAAATAAAGTAACATCTTTATAAGAAAGAAAACAAGCTAAATATTTTATTGCAATTTACTTTTAGATAAATGCACAACAAAATTAATCAATAATCAATAATCTTAAGTCAGATTGTATCAACAGAAATATAAATTATGTACTGTTTTCTTTACTTTTGATGTATGTACAGGGTCATCACGCGAAAATGTCCTTTTTTGAAATAACTCAGCCGTTTTTCATGTTATGACATAGATGTAAAGATATTCTGAACTAGTTTTTTCCACAGAATCTAAATTTTCAGTCAAAAAACAATAACGAATCGCATTTCAGAAATACGACATAATAATTTCTCTTTTAAATAGAATACTCTGTATATTTTGAAATATTTCGATTCTGCTTCTCTTTCTGAATTCAAAAGTGTCAACATATCTTATGTTATCTCAAATGGTTTTTTAGATATTTAGATTTGATGATATTAAAATCTGATATATAAATCTGACGATATTAAAATAATGTGTAACTCGTAGCAATCTATCTGTCTTTGTTTAGCTTGCTGAAAAATGTGCTTACCATCTCTTTTATCGTATCGTAGCGAGCGTACAGAGTATGGCCCCTGAGTAGGCAGAGGATTCTAAATTTTTGTGAGCGAGTGTTACTTAATTAAGACTACCGATGAGTGGATGTTTTAAATCTGATACCACCATTCAGTGGCGTAGAAAAAGGGGTAGTCTAACACGTTTTTGTTAATACAAAATTTGCTGTTTGATGTTTTGAATATATCGTCTCATGTTCAAATTCCCCTATCAAAATGCTATAATAAAGTTGCTCTTAATAAATATCTCCAGAGGCGTTCGTTTACGAGATATTCTTGGTTTTATGTATTACCTACTTAACTTGCGAAAAACATATTATTATTAAAAAGGGACAATCATCACAAGGTAGATAAAAACAAAAACAAAAGCAACTTAAATATGCTTTACTGTCAAGAAATGACATTTTAATCTCAAAGATGCACTTATTAACAAATTCGTATTGAAAATTTCCTTTTTTTTGTTTAGTAGTAATAAAATGGCTACCCTTTTTTCTACGCCACTGAATGGTGGTATCAGATATAAAATATTATCCAGTTATCGGTAGTCTTAAGTAACACTCACTCACTCACAAATTTAGATTCCTCTGCCTACTCTGTTTAGAGATATCGCTAAATAATTTTTTTTTTTTAAACGAAGCGTTTTCCGACGAAACTGTATAAAAGTTTTAGTTTTATTTTAACGTTCTCTACAAGCTCTTAAATTTATGGTAGTCAATTTGGAAACACCTTGTACATATATTTAAAAGCGACTTTAAAGGCAAATATTTCGAAAACTATTAAAGGTAAATTTTATATATTCTATATTGTTGAAATCAGACTGAAATTCTACGTCGAAAAAGCCAATAAAATACAGGATGTTTCATTTAAAAAAACAATTTATATACCTACATATATAACCTCGGCATTCATTTTTCAATTGGTCTTTTGATGTCATATTTAAAAACTTTAGAAAAAGCCCTACAACTTTTGTCAGAATACAGATAAACATGTGGAGGTAAAGTTAAGTGGATCACCCTGTACATATACTAATACTAGTATCACTCAAACGTTTATTGCATCAGATTAGATAACAGTCACGTAGAATGCGAATTGTATCAGCTCAGGAGTTTTTTCACACAAGCAACCCAAGTTCAAACTTGGACAGAACCATGTTGATAAAGTAGATTAAATATACAGATCTGCTAGCGTCAACATCTTTCGGGGGAGAAATAAAATTAAGATTCGTGTGTCTGCATTATGAAAACGATACAATTCTCATATCCACAAGAGAGTGAAGATTCGGTAAAAGTTTCCAGTAAGAGGTTGCAGTATCTACTTTTTTGCACTTTACACTTATCAAATTAAATATTGTTACCTAAATCAATGAGCGCGCTATATAGGCAACACATTTTGCTATGCTTTCTCAAACTGCGCCCAAATTTTTAGTTACTATTGGCGAATAACCTTTTAATTGAGATGATTTCTATTCAATACATCGAGAATCTATCTAGAAATGTTAAAAATTTTCCAACCTATTCGCTTTGGAGTTATTAAACTGCAAAGGTGAGGCCAAATTAACGCCTTTTTTGCCACTTTTACTTTTTTGAAATATAATGGTACTAGAAATTAGTTTAAGAGAAAGTGCGAACTTTAGTAGAAAAAGAAATAGGAAACATTATATAAAGAAAATCCAGAGACTGTTTTAAATTTTGTTAAAAACAAAAATTCAGAATATCGGGGAGATTGGGGTGGAAACACAAGTAAAGAATTTTTCTGGTCACGAAATTTTAAAACAAAATGAAAACCTTTAAAAAATGTCTTAACTTTAACACCCTCTATTTGATTATTGAATTTTTGCTGCCTAAGCTCATAACTACTTTTCTTTTATAAATCTTGTTACATTTTCTATATATTTTTCTACATCACACTACGATGATTCATATCATCATCATAATGTCAACATCAAAGGATATACGTATGCAACTCCTTCTTCTGTATTCATACATCAGTTTTATTCTTTACTTCCGCAACGCCCGGTATGTTTGAGCAATAAATGTTCTTTTGACTAATCAATTCGTCCTGTTTGTCCGATTATCCCTATATAATGGACCAGTTATAATGAAACCTATTATAATGATACTATTCCTTAAGTTTTTAAATTACGAGTTTCTGGTTATTTTGAAACCATGCCACTAGAAAATGAGCAGTCTTCAAGGGAACCTTTGAAAAGTATGAAATAAAATTGTAATATTTTATTATTTATCATCTAGTTCGGGTAGCTATTGGTAGTTCATTTTTGTGAATTTAACGGTACCTGTTTTCTGCTTTCAGATCGTGCACGATGTTGTGTGGCTCTGCAATTATTTTACTTCTGTTAGCAGTCATCTTTGCACTTTTGGGATACTGTAATAGTGACAATAAAACCATAATAGCCTGTGGATTGTTTATTCTAGGAGGTAAGTTTATTCATACTTTATTTCTAATCAAAATCATATAAAGACCGTTCGGCTTTAATCAAGTTGAGATTCCTTAAAACATCTAAGTTTGAATAAAAAATAATGTTTTGTCTTCAATTATTCAACTTAGTAGCAAAGTCTATAGATATTCTAACATCTTTAGACTATGCTAATAGTAGAAAACTCAAAGGCAAATTACTATGATAACTTAATTTTTTTGTCATCAAATAAATAAAATGAAGAAATGCATTGAAGATAATCAGAACGTATTTCGTTTAATCTTTGCAACTGGCATTTCTGATAAAATTATAGTTACTCTTAATCAGTCATGTCATATGACATAAATTAAGAGTTAAACAATTATTGATACGTATCTCCAATGAATTACTACGAACTAATCATAAGGCAGTTTATTTTATTTAAAAAAATAACAATCACAAAATTTAAGATAAAACTTTCTTTTTAAGCAGCTAATAGCGCAATAAACTTTTACAGGTCTATCTCTAGGTACAGGCCTGGTGGTATTTGCATCTTCTCTCTCCGAAACGTTCATGGAAATCTTACAATACCATAGAGAGCCAGCGTCTGCCCCCCTCTACGACTACCGTTATGGCTGGTGCTTTTTTACTGCGGGGATTGCATTCATAATGACCAACATAGCTGCCGTGTTCTCCCTTTCTGGATATCTTAGTGGATTTCCCTCCACGGATGAAATGGTAAGCCTCTTGGTGTTTCAGAGTAAATTTGTTGCACAAAAAACGAACAACCTTAACTCTTATAAAGTACAAGATATAACAGAATTCCTACGTTTTAGGTTAAACAAATGGTTCCAGGCGCAGAAAGAAAACTTCGTGAGCACCAACAGTATTCCAGTGAATACTTAGTGAGACAGGCCGGACCAATTCAGCAGTATGATCCGATACCTGCTGAACGACCCAAATATGAAGCGGAATGTGGTCCATTATTAAACAAGACCCCTCCTGATGTCTGCACAACAAGCAAATATCAGGACTTCAACAAGAAGGACATAGATCCAAGTTTAATATCATGTATGACTGAATCCAATTGTAGCATAGCGCATACCTTAGCAGGTCAGACTATACCGATAACTATTAAAAACTACAATTCAGCAGCACCGTTATCGTTTTCCAATGTACCTATAAATAAATATGGAACGATACATCATACGGAATCCATTTTGCACCAAGGATTTCTTGGTGTTTCTGAACTAGAAAGTTCAAGTTCGACCAGTTCGAGTGGTTACTGTGGTAAAAGTAAGACTCTTCAACATCAAAGAAACAGAAAAAAGTGTATGCAAATTGAAACATTTCAAGTTCCAGAGTCTGGCATAACTGACTTTAACAATAAAAGAACCAATGAATTCGGTTACTCTGGAAGTGCAGTGTGACAAGCGAACTTGTTATACGTAAAAATGTATCCTATGTGTTTTATATAAGTTCACTACGTAAAGTGAATTGTTTGTTACAAATTTTATATGGCTTTATATTACCTATATTCTATAACCATAGTTCTAATATCATCTATCATAATTTTTGACACTGATATCTCAATATTTTTATAAATAAAATATAATACAAAATTAATTAAGACGAAACATTTAAAATTTTATTTTGAATATTTCCTTAGTTATGTTGAATTAAATACACGTAAGACGAAATAACGTCAATTTCTGGGATTTTCTATACTTACATTTTTTTTAGATGTTAATATGATGTACTTCTTAGATGTCCTATCATGGCATAAGGCTACTTTCACACTGGGCAGAATTCTGGGATGGAAAACAATAGCGGATCGCATTTTTAGTAAATCCAGATGCAGATATCATGAACTCGATCAATAATTTGTTTCTTATGGTATTATGGTAACGTACCTTTACCTTTTAAATTCGAACAATTTTACGGGGATTTTTGTTATATTTCTTTCCTTTTACTGACCAGCAGTAATTATCCGTCATATGTTTGTGCCACCTCTTTTGATATAAACTCCCCATTTCCTTAATATTATGGTGAAACTGAAACCACTGTCCTTGCTCTTCACTGTAACGTCTAAGATTTTCAGGAAAACAGTCAAGATGAGAGTAGAGGAAATCCAATTTAATGTTCATTAAACATCCTAGTTATTCAGAACTGTCAATTTGTCAATAATTTTAGTAACGACCATTTTGAATATTTTGGAAGCTAAGTCGTACAGCTCTTAAAAGCAATTATTTTCAGTATGGTATGTATTTGAGGTCTGTCGAAAATGCATTCCTTTACTTTAGCGTCCGATATATTCGGAATATTTTTCTATGTATATCTGAAGAGTGAACCGTTCTTATTCAAAGCTTTGATAAACTGCTTCATCAGATGGAGTTCAATGTGGAGGGGTGGAAAAAAATGTTTGATGGAAAGTCTCGTCAATTGCGTTTTTAGAACCAGAATTCACCGTTTTCCTGATCTTTGCTATCCTAAGCATACATGTATTTCGTAAACGCATACACAAAATCCTAAGATTCCCACACACTTGTCAGTTGTATTGTTTATTATAAATAAGTATAAGAGCAAGTATAGAACAGTTCTACAGAAAACAAATTTGTTTCTTCTAGAACTGTTCTTATATTCTTATAGTTTCATTCAAAGTAATTGAGTGTGATATTGGAACAAGTCCATGCTCGTTAGAGTTATTAAATAAAACTGCCGTGAGACTCAGTTTGGTCGAGACTAAAGATTCCAAGATTCCTCGCTTCTAAAGAATTGCAAAAACTCTTTTTCTCGTGTTCATTCTTGCTTCTTTTGAAAAAAATGATTTTTTTCATTGACGATGGCTATATCAACAATTATTCAAGAAAGTTCTCATCGTCATTACTCAAGTGATAGATATAGCTAAGAGTCTATCTAAAGCTTTAGTATCATACCTAATTATTATGTACTATTTATTTACTTATTTATTTATTGTTTTGTCTTTTATTTTATACTATTTATATAAATGACCTGCCATATATACTCTAATGTATCGTAAATGGTGAATAAAGATTATTATTATTATTATTATTATTATTATAATCAAATTTGGAATTCATTTTGGTTGAACCGTTTCATATCGGATCGCTTTCGTTAAACGAAAATTTTATAAATTGCTGCAGATCGATTCATCTGTTGAATATCCCTTAAATTTACAAACATTTGAAGCAAAAAGGCAAACACATTTTCCAAATGATCAATTCATCATGACGAAGTACTAGTGAAGTATAATACAAATGTAAATCGCATTATAAATTTGATAAATATCTACCACTTATACAAAAAGGTAACTACAATTTCTGTGATATACATAATAATATGGTATTATTAATAAATTATTTATAAAATTATAAGTGAAAACTATGTGTGATCTGTTACAATTTTCATTAGTTAATAATAAAATATTAAAACATACTAGGTACTTATTTTTTATTGTCCCTTAGGAATATGTGAGCAACTGATGACCGTCATCAGTTGATGAAGAAAAAAAATATTTTGTAGCAGCTGTAAGACGCTGAATAACAAAATACGGCTCTTGTGCGTGATGACGTGCAAAGGATTTTGTTTTGTATTAGGATAACTAAATTTTATTTATTATATTTTCTCAAAATAATATGACGAAATGCTCCATCTCTTTTTGATGGGTTTGGATATCTCCATTTAATCAGTACCTATATGTATACTAACCATAAAAAAGCTTATTTTAATTTTCAAAATAGTTTAATAATTTAGAATTATTATCACAAAATACAAGATTGTAGATAACAAAAAAACAAAAATACGTGCAAGTATAATTATAAAATACATTAAAAGAAATATTCTTTATAAAGTTCTCGTAAATAAAAAAACCAAATATGTAATCATTGTGTACAACAAAAAGAGATTCGTAGGTATATTCTAACATGTTTGAAAGGAAAAGGGCGGTAAAATTGTCATTGATGTGCAGAAAATGTACATATTTGGTGATCCCATTTACGATGGCTTATGGTAACCATACTGTACGCAAGTACGCAAATTATTGAGCTACTACATTATCAACATCCGAATTATAATCGTATGTGCAAGAAACACCATTAATATTTGTAGTAGTATAATTGTTAGCACCGTGTGTGGGATAAATAGAGATTTTCTTACTTTCAAACAGTTTCAGCATTAAGTACAAGATTTTACAATTCCATTTATTGTCACCGATGCCTACCATTGACAAATAGGAAAGATCGTCTAATATATTTTGATAATCTAAAGTTATTAAATAATTTCCATCTATATATAACTCGTCCAGATTTTTAAGTGGAAACAAAACGTGAGGACTTATCGTTTGTAGTTTATTGTGTGAAAGATTTAAATACACCAAGTTATGAAGCTTGGAAAATACTCCGGTGTCCAACTGAGTTATTGAATTGTTTGACATATCTAATCTTTCTAGCAAACGTAAATTCATAAACGTTCCAAGTGGAATTGTCGTTAATTTATTATTTCCGATAAACAAACCTTTTAAATTTTCCAGTCCTGCAAAAGTTTTACTAGAAAGATGTTTTATTTTATTGCTAGTTAAATTAAGTTTATGTAATTTATTTAATCCAACAAACGATTCACCTTCAATAATTTCCAGCGAGAGAGATGATAAGTCTAATACGATTAATTCCTTTAAATCTTTAAATGTGTGTTTCTTTAATATTGTTGTATGTTTAAATAAATTTTGGGAATCCAAAAACTGAAGACTAAATAGGCCATTTAATGACCCAGCAGGTAGTACCTGCACATTTGTATTTATAAAATGTATCTTCTCTAAGTTATTAAGACCCAAAACGTAATCCTTCTGGAATTCCTTCGATTCCAAATCTAGCACCGTTAACGATTTTAAATAATTGTTTGGATTTTTAAATGTATCTACAAGCATTTTATCATTATAGCTAATGAAGAGGGAATCTATTTTCAAAGTGTATAAAAATAGACCTTCTATGTTAATTAATTTGTTGTTTTCTAAATGTAAAACCGTGATTTTTTCAAAACTACTTAACGAATTATTATCTAATGATGTTAACAGATTATGACTTAGGTCCAACAACTTAATATTTTTCGATTCAACAAAAGGTTCGAAATTAAATGTTAGGAGTTTATTGAACGATAAATCTAATTCTTTTATAGATTTAACATTTTTAAAAGAAATGGAACTTAATTCATTTTTACTTAAATTTAAACTTTCACAAAACAATCCATCGAAGGCTAAAGTTTCAATTACCTCAATATTGGAATAGGATAAATCTAAGACTAGAATCTGAGCATTGTGAAAAGTATTATGTTCAAGTTTTTTTATATTGTTTCCGCTTAAATTTAATGTTCCTAAAACATAATTTTCAAAATAAAATTCATTAATATCTGCCACTGAACAATTTGATAAATCTAATTTTACTTGGTGACTTTGATTATGGAAGAGATCTATTAAATTATAAATCGATTTGTTAAGCACCGGTATGTGTGAGTTTTTTAGAATTAATTCGCTTAAAATTTTAACTTTAACCAAATTCGCCAATTTTTTAATACCGTATTTCGTGTAAGAAATATCCAAATGACGAATTTCTATCGGCATTAATTTTTTGTTCCTATCAGTAGCTTCTAAACCAACATTGGTATTACCTTTTTCAACTAATTTGTCTACAAAAATAGAATTGTTATCATATCTGAAATTGTTCATAGACATTTTGGTATATGACGTGAAGCTAACATCATGACAATAAATTGGTATGTTTTTAAAATCCACTAAATTATTATAGCTTAAATCTACACAATATATATTAGAAACCAATTTACTGTTATCTGAAGTATTCATATTGTTGTTAGAAATATTAACTAATTCCAATTTGATTACATCATTGAAAACCGCTAAATCTAAATTATTTTTAATATTACAGGAACTGAGATCTACGTACTTCAAATGTTTTAAATTAGTAAAAACATTTTCAACACTTTCGATGTCGTTACCGTTTAAATATAATTTTTTCAATTCATTTGGCAAGTCTTTTACAAATGAAATATTTTTAATCCTGTTATTGCTCAAATCCAGTACTTGGAGGTTAGTAAAGCTCTTAAACGCATTGTCTCGAACAGTTTTTACGCCACATTGGCTAATCTTGATTTCAGTTATATTTTTTCCTCTTCCTTCTTGAAGTGGATAGAGAAAATGTTCTATTTCATTATAATCGGTTCCAACTATCTCTATCGACGTAACTGTTTGGTTTAAATCAATTTTACTATAGAACTGATATAAAATATTCAACACAGGAATTTTCTCACACGTATATTTACCATTGGAATAAAAACATTCTTGTGTGGAAAATGTCACCAACGTTAATAAATATAGCCACTTCACCATAGGAGTCATGTTCCTGAAAATCAAAATTTATTAAAACAGGCACTAATTTATATGCAGGTAGTGTGTATCATATTTCACCAACTAATACACCTTCATATTTCTAATTCTTTATTATATACAGGGTCTTCCAATAAATACTTGACCCCCCCCCTTTTAATTATAAAAATGTTCTTGGGGGAGCATTTTTGACAGTCAAGTCAACTTTATATGTTCATCCGCCTAACCCCTAGCAACCCCAACTTTAAAATTTCAAATGGAACTACCCTACTTCTAACTCTTCATTTTAAAGCCCTTTCCGCTGCGAATATACTAGTGCATCGTTTTTGGGAATCGGTCGAGTTATTGGCTAAAAACGAAAAGTTGACAAACCGACATGTGATTATGTGAAGTCAAGTTTTCGTTGAAAGACCCTTTATAATGAGATTATAAACAAGAAAGAAATGTGTTCGTATAGAAAATTCAATTTTTATTTCTCTCTAAGTAAGTATATATATCTTCGGTTAGAGTTAATTGAGACGAGGTTTGAAATATTTTAAAGATATTCATTAGTCATTTATATAGGTAAATTTTGCAAATTTCCAATTCTTTCTTTGACAATTTTTAAATAAAAAAATATATTTTCAATTTATCTGCTTATAAGTTATTGTTTATGTTTACTCATGTTAAATGTAATTTTAACTTTCTTAATAAAATATCGTTAAAAAAATTATTAAAAAATGAAAAATATAACAACCCGACCCAATCGACCAACCCACTGTACTCTATCCGAAGATGTAAGTACAGTGAGAAAAAGAGAAGCAAATTTCGGGTTAGGTCAAATTGAAAATTTATATGGTCGTTTTAAGGGCATAGGTTTTCGAAAATAAATCGTATCTTGATATAAAAAAGAACGGCAATAGATAAAAAAAAACGGTTTTGAAATGTCTTTTAAACGTCTCGACATAACTTTCTGGCAATGTTTTAGAACCAGAAATAAAATAAAATATTCAATTCCTACTACTTTGAAAACGAAAAGCTTTATATGTTCGTTTGAACTTTTCTTTATAAAATCACTTGAGAAAACATGTCGTTAAATATAGATTACATAAAAACATCCTGTATGCAGAATTGGTAACATACGACTGCAAAGTCCAAATTAGACGGTTTAATTTTGGTATGTACTTACTCTAAATTCAGTTTTCATCTCGATCCGAGTTTTTACTCGAAATGCCATGTGATTTATTACACGATCAAATAATTTGTTTGAAAATAACCTCTGGGGAATCAATTTTTTAAACTTTGTTTTAATTAATTGAAATTATAAAGGAATAAAAAAAATTATATTTGGTACAATTAAATCTGACTCTAAATCTGGACTGCAATATAACGCATAATAATTACTCAATTAAAGGGAAAAAAGGAAAATTCCTAAAAGAAATAGATTCAATTTTACATATTACACGCTCAAGCATTCCCAGATCATACTAAAACTAGGCATTTCAATAAAAATTTAGAACGTCTAAAAAAATTGCATTTTCTGTTACTGTCACGAAAATGGTAGAACGTTGGTATACATCATATAAAAAAAATATATCTATGTATAGGCTAAAGTTATATGCTTTATCCTACATATAAACGGCATGTTTCCTGGAAAGTTAGTAATACCCAAATTGTCAGGACTTACCCGCTTTTGAAGAGTACACCCTCAAACAAGAGCCTTATATCAGGTCGGACAACTTCCCTCGCACAAATGATTGCTTTTAGTTTTGTAACGTTAACACAGTCTGTACTTAGTTAAATTCTGAAGATGCGTATAAATAATATGGTGACAAAATATCAGTTGCACTGTTTTATATTTATAGCATGGTCAATCGCTCATTTAAGATATTAAGGTTGTTGCCCATTTTACCGATCAACATCGAACGACATGTGAGCATCAGAGTAGATTTATTGTCGACAGACATCATCCAAATCTCTCTTAAGATGGATGTTAGCAGTTCTAAAAGAACTTTGTGATAGCAGCATTATTAAAAGAAGAAAATGTATATTAGGTAAGTACTGTTTTTAATGAAGCGACAAGAATTATCAGAATTACACCACCTATCAATGACTTAAAAGAGGAAGAAAAGAAATATTTTTCAATATTTCAAAATTCAGTTCCTAATAAAATGAATCTTACCCAATAGTGGAGTAAAATTCGCCCCAGATTATGTACATAAGTGACGGTTGACGTAGAACCAGATCAAACATAATATACCAGTTGTAGAGCATGTTTTGGGGCATATGTGTGTGATGTACAACTTTTTTTAGTAGGGCACTTTTTTTAATGGCCTTAAGAGTGCATTATCTGTACAATTCAAAAACATTTGTTTCAACTCAGCAGGAAATTGATTGACTGCCTGTAGTCGATCTAATATTTTGCTGCCTAGTTAAACAAATAACTATTAACCACTCAGTGATCAGGTGCAGAAATTTATCGTAAAATTTATAATCTTAAACAAATTATTCCATTCCATGCATGGATTTCAAATTCTGATCGTTTTGCTGGTTTCTTGTACAGAATAATTGAATATTAAACACTGCAAAGGGTAAGCGAGTGATCCATACGCCTGGCCCGACGAAAAAACAATTGTTCATATCTCTGCTTTATGAATGAGGATGTGACAGCCACATTTAAATTTTTGTCGGAAAAGATCAATGCAACGTCGTCTGTCATGATTGATAAGTGTCATACCGGACCGTTTTCCTGCCATATGTTGCAGTGGAACATGACGGACAAGTGAGCAACAACCTTTAGACTTTAGACATATCTAAGCTTCCAGTTTCTTCTGTTGGGAAATCCGCAAATGATACAAGATAATAATTGTTTATTCTTAATATAAAACAGATAATATGAACAATTAAAAGAGATTTAAGACGACTAAATTAAGGTATAATATAGAAAGTGTTTATTAACCTAATATAATATTGGGTTAATAAACACTTTCTGCACAGATAAATTAAAGGATATCAGTTCAGTATGACTTTTATGTAGTGAGTTGATACGTTGTGGAAATCCCAGAGAAATACATTTATGTGGAGATAAAGAGTGTTGTTAATTTTTATTAAAAAATGCACAATCTCTCACTCATTAAATTTTGTTTCACGAAAAACAGGGAAGTAGGTAGGTATTAGAAATATGGGTGTAAGATGCCCCAACGAGTCGTGGTCGTGATACGTATAGGAATTTTCATATATTTTTCATTAGAATGTGTTACCTACTTAAACAACACTGCTGGTATCTACCTAGAATGGATAAACCACACTCTGGATAAACTACGAGCAATTAAGGTTAATCCCCTTTTGGATTAACGGATTAATTTAACCTCTAGCATCAGAGTCACGTCTAAGAATTTTCGAAATTTATGTATTAAAAATAAAAACCATAACCATTTGTATCTATCACTCCTACAGTTGCTTCGCGATTTCATAATCATTATAATCATCATCAATGTCCTGATATATAATTTTAAAGTTTGGCTTGAATCTTGAATCTAACACTCCAATTTTTTTACCATATTTTATAATAAGTAATTGAAACAGCTGCGTTAGGCATTGCACAATATCTTTCGAATTTACAGGATTTACCCATTATATTTATTTCATTACTGATTGTGATTGGTGCAATTGATTTATTTGGGAAACAAAATAATAAATATATTTTGATATCTCGAATCTATATCAACTTTTATGTTTGTATGTATAATAGAGGGAAATCCAGTACATTTATAGATACATATCTAAAGTGTAAACACAATACTTACTTTGTGTCAAAACATGACCCCCACATTAAAAATAACTTACACACATCGGATAGCAATTGAAATGTTGAGTTTCTATTCCATAACTTGTAGAAGAAATTATTTCTTCTTGAAAAAGAAATAGGGTTTATATGGAATTCATAAATGGTTGGAGTCATGTCATGTCAAGTATAGAATATAAACGAAAATGTTAATAATGTTTTACATAATATTTACTTAATTATCTAGTTCTATTAGTGAGCAAATCGAAATAAAAAATATAGTATATACCCAGAGATTAACAAAACTACGATCAAAAGGGACACCTATAAATTTTTGTTCGTGTTTAATAGAGGTACTTAGAGGTAATTATTCTTCTATTTCATTAGTTAGTCAAATAGCGAAGGTTAAAGGTGTATTTCAATTAGAAAAGAAATCCACTAACTAAATATCTTTATAAATATTGATTATAAAAGCACTAAATACCTAACTCATAAAAACATAATTATACGGGTGACAACGAAATCATTGTACAGGGTTAGTTTTATTAATGTAAACCCCCCATTATTATTTTTATTTTTGACCGATTCGAAAAATTAAAAAACTGCCCTTACACGGTTTTTTACGTAGATTCCACTTCTGCTAACGGATTGGCAATAGCGTTTTAAATATACAGGGTACCGTAAAGTGAGGTGACTACGGACGGTTTTTAAGGTTTTTTTTGAATAACTACTGTATATATATTTTTTTTAATTTGAAAAAATTACTATAGATGCATGTACCATTGGCGGTTATGTTTCTTCTTTTATTTTAATTTTACCCCCCTCCCCCAATTAAAAAAAAAAAAATGTTTGCCGTCCGAAGTCACCTTCATTTTTGAGGTG
Organism: Rhagium mordax; assembly: GCA_963680705.1. NCBI lineage: Eukaryota > Metazoa > Arthropoda > Insecta > Coleoptera > Cerambycidae > Rhagium > Rhagium mordax. Next base: position 16,802,077 of record OY796656.1, read on the forward strand.
ACTTCGGACACGTATTAAAATCCCTGCAAAAGTGATTTCAAGCTCATGTTTATGCGACTTCGGACACTCTTTTTTAAAAATTTGTAGTTTTCAGCCCTAAATAAATATATTTTGGGGATAAATATATTTATTTTTGGCTATAAAAGTTAAAAATAAAACATTCTTTATGAACTGAAACGCTTATTTATTTAAGTAAAAAACACAAGTTTTAAAAAACATAAACACGGGTCATAATTAATAATAATTAATAATAATAATAATAATAATAATAAATTGACTTTATTTATGTATTAAATAAAAAATAATTTTAAGGGAATGGCGATGTTCAACAATGCTGCTGTTCCACATAACCATTCCAGTTTAATACATTATTTAAAATATTACATACAAAAAACAAAAAATATATTAAGTATAAAATCAAATAAAAAAGAGAAGAAAAAATATGTGAAAAACAAAACTTAATCATTTCTAATGCTAAACAACAGGTTTTTGATTTGATCTCTGAACTTAGGTAAACTAGGGGCAGATTTAATACTTAAGGGGCAGATTATTGTATAGTTTAGTAGCATTGTAAGTAAAGGATCTCTCAAATAAGGCAGAGCGATAGTTTCTTGAACCAAGAGTCCTTTTATACACCCCTCACCATTGTCCAAAGTCGCCCCCAGTTTGGTGAATTTTTTGATAATCACCCTGTAAAAAAAAACCTAATAATTTTTTTTAACTTTTTATTTGTTACTAATATTAATCAAAGATCATGTTTCAATAAAACATTCACCAACAATTAGAATAATATCAGATAAAACTCACACAGCCATTACTTTTCCGATGTTTGAAAAACCGTTAAATAAATGGCGATCACTAAATTCTAAATACGAGGTAAATACTTACGGACGACGTCAACAAGCTTCCACCATATTTTGAACGATACTAAACGAAAAATCGTCCCGCAAGCCGAACTGGATTTTATAATTCGGGTAGCCGCTATTAGACGAAAACATCCGGGGACTACACGATGTCCGAAGTCACCCGCGCTGTCCGAAGACACCTCACTTTACGGTACGCAAAAGGTTTTTTAAATGGAACACCCTGTATATTTTGACAAATTTGAATTCCTACAATCATTCTGATCACAAATATATACACATATTGTATAATCGCTTCACTGGTTTTTGAGTTATTTTCACTTTATTATGGATAGGTTGAAGCAAAAACGTTATTTTATAAACTCATATAATAAATCAATAAATGGAATAAATCAAAAACAAAACAAAATATATGAATTATTAAAACAAATTACGTAACATTTTCAACATTAACTTCGATACATTTCAAACAGACGTTTAATAAAATTCGAACGGAGTCCAGACCTTAATCCAGTAGATTATTTTCTTTGGGAATCACTCAAAGAAAAAATTTACAGTGAACCAGTGGAAAATTTTAAAACAATAGAAAAATCCAATTGTAAAAAATATAACTTTGGATGCAGCACTTTTTCTTCGAAAAATTCTTTCGGATTTTATTAAACGTGGTTTGAAATGTATCGAAGTTAATGGTGGTTGGTTATGTTGAAAATGTTATATAATTTGTTTCAATAATTCATATATTTTGTTTTGTTTTTGATTTATTCCATTTATTATAATTTATTATATGATTTATAAAATAATGCTTTTGTTTTAACATATATCCATAATAAAGTGAAAATAACTCGAAAACCAGTACAGCGATTATACAATATGTGTATATATTTGTAATCAGAATGACTGGAGGAATTCAAATTTGTCAAAATATACAGGGTGTTCCATTAAAAAAAACTTAATTTTTTTGCGTACCCTGTATATTTAAAACGCTACTGTCAATCCGTTAGCAGGAGTGGAATCTACATAAAAAACCGTGTATGGCCGGTTTTTTAATTTTTCGAATCCGTCAAAGATAAAAATAAAAATGGGGGTTTACATTAATAAAACTAACCCTGTACAAGGCGCCATTTTATTGTCTTTGAGATCTGGTTTTCGGGTCGAAGATGACCCATATTTTCTATGAAAAAACATTTGAAAATCACTTCCGGTTTTTCCGGAAGTGGACCTATGTCGAGAATTTTAAATTCGCGAAAATCACGTACCGCGAGATGGCGCTGAAAATTTAGTGTGTGTATGAACCAAGTGCGGTGAACAACAAACAATATTTTTTTATTAAAGTATCGTGTCAATCGTTTTATTAATGATTACATTGCCATATTGTTTATAAACTATTTTAATAATAACAACACTTTAAAACTCACTTTTAATTTTAAAAATCACAAGATAAATTTAAGAAATCCGCGACCTGACAGTGACCAGTATAGTGACAGCAGTTTTGTTCTTCACTATAAACAAAGATAATTTCATATACTAGATAGTCAAAGCCACTGTTTATTTCATCGCCCCATCTTCTCTCTCTAACACATGCAAAATTGGATGCCAAATAACAGAGAAGTATTGCCAGTATCATGAGATAAAGTGAGATGAAGCTTAAGTTGGGGTCCATTTATGAGCGATAAAATTAAACAATAGGTCTGACTATCTAGTGTATACATTATCTTTGCTATGAATGACTCTTCATATTGAGATTACGCCAAAAAATATAGATGTCGCCCAGTCCGTGATTTTCGCGAATAGAACCCCTATATATTATTTTCACCATTCCATAGGACTTAAAATTCCCTTTTCAATGATATCTGGCAATTGACAAAGTGGCAAGGTGTTTTCAAAATGGCCGCCTAGGCGAGATTTTTTTCTAAAATCACTATGGCGGCGCTATGACATCATCGATGGAAGTGTCAAGTAACTTTATTGGTGAAGTAGTAAACAAAATAAGTAATTTCATTAGTTTTTGAGGTACATTGCAAAAACAGCAAAAACTTCAATGTACCACCACTTATTTGTAATTAATTTTTTTTGTCATCCTTCCATTTTCTCCAAGATTTTACATATAGGAAATGGTACTTTTTAAACTTGAACATTATTAAATCAGGACACCATAAATATTAACTCATTCCATGAATACCATTAATTAAAGTCTGAACTTATAGTACCAGCACGTTTTGAAAATTTAAATCCTGTAAGCACCTTAAATCGGTCTCTAGAATCCAAAAAAGAAAAATATACAGTGTGTTGCATTTAAAATTTCATAGTTGAGGTCATTTCCGGTTTCGCCACAGAAATGTGACAAATATCGAAAAATTGGCATTTTTCCCTATTATGTCCACCGAATCTCAAGTTTATATCTAGAAAGTTCTGGGTACTATGACTCATCTAATAATTTCGTTGACACCCGGTACAGAGTATCAAAATAATATGAGGAAATTGATTTATTGATCACCTCATATCCTTATAATATCTGATAAAATTTTCTCAACAAATTCTGATAGGAACCTACGGAATAAATGGCACGTTAAGTGTTTTTTAAAGGACATGGCACCCGAACAAGTGGGATCCTGGGTTTCAATAGATTTTTCTGAAATTTTTTGTACCTACAATATATTATGACCCAGGATTACACTTGTATACTTGAGAAATTTTCGTGAGCCTAAAGGGTGTACCAGAAAACAGGTCCAAAGATTCCTTCTTTTGCAAAGTTTAAAAATATTATTTTTCTCTTTGGATATGAATATTCTTAAAAAAATCGATTAGTAGGTAGGTTATATACATATAAGGATTTTGAAGTACTTATTTAACGAAGTGTCCTATAATTGAAATATACGAGGTGCTATGTTTTTTTTTTTTTTTTAATCACTTATTTAACGTCGGCCTATTTCCGCTACCAGGGCCAATCACCGACGCCAGGAGACGAGCTACCCCCAACCTGGAAATTTTGCCGAACCTCTTATCTTACTAAGAGTAGGGATTTTTTACTTGCCTAACATTTAATAGACAAGGGACCGACTGCTTTACATCCTCTCCGAAGGATGGTATATCCTCAATACACCTCTCGCCTACAGTTGTATTGCTTCTGCGATATAGCTGATATACAAGCCGCTAGAAGTAGGGAAACGAGACCGCGTCTTTCCGTGGATAGTCCCCATCCAAGTACTAAACGCGGTAGCTGTTGCTTAACTTCATATCGCTATGAAGTGAGTCAAGTCAGTCCTCCGCTCGCTGCCCAGGTGCTATGGTTGTTAATGATAAATACACATTTAAAGTTCTAAAAAATGTATTTTAGATGCAAACTATTGATCAAAATATTGAAAGAATAAATACTTATTTTGTACGCTTTTAGAAAGTTATTTCAGTTTCTATAATTAATTAATGTGTACGTAATATTTTTATTATTATATTGGAGAATAGTGTGTAGTGTTTTACTCATTTCCTTCTGATATCGAACTACCACATAGCATTGAGTAAATAAATAATATAAAGAGGCGCAACCGTCAAAGGGGCCGAGATTTTAGTATTGTATTTTTTTGCCAATAGCTTCAGGATTGTTATCAATTTTTAGTGCTACGGGAAGGTATTTGAAATTGGGTTGCATAGCCCTAAATATTGTAGATAATTCAGTAGTTATTGGCAAAAAATACAACACAAATCTCGTCCCTTGACAGTTACGCCTCTTTATATTATTTGTTTACCCAATGCACATAGTATAACGACTTCCTCAATCAACTTTTTTAAAACTTTCTAAATTTGCGAAGTACCTATACCTTGACGTTATTTTGTTATTATTTCGTGAATTATTTCAATCTTTCAATCCTGTACAATATGGCGGTCATTTATGGAATGTCGCAAAGAAACATTTGAGAACTATTTTGATGAAAATGAGATAGGCGATTATTAGATACTACCTACCATTTTAAAAACGCTATTAAATTACTCATACTGCCAAAATGTAAGTATAGCTATTACCACTGTAAGACAGAGCCTTATGGTCACATTTGTACCTGGAAACTTGGTACCTTAACTTAACCTTTACTGTACTTAAATCTTAACCGTAACTTAATCCTGAACCAGAATATCAAAAAGCAATTTTATACCCTGACTGTTTGTCTTAATAATAGAGCCAGAAAATACAGTCTCCACCTTATGCGTGAATCGCCCTATACAATTCTTTATGTAAAGGTATACACACCGAATACCTCAGACCAACTGAATATAATATTGAAATAAGAATATGAATCGCAAGACCCCTTATTATTATTTTTACACTCTACACAAAATGTCAAAATATGTATGCATATATTGTGGGCATTTTTAATTTACTAATGGTACCTAAATAAAGAGAGAATTTATTTTCATGATGAATGATTCATCATCAAAACAACCACTACAGAGTAGCATGTAGTATGTTACATTTAAAAGCATTTTCAAGCATACCTAATTCAAATGCAATTAATTATTGCTTTTTTACTATTTTCCTCGAAACCAGCTCCTCCTATGAGACTAACGCGGATACATCAAAAGACTTATTTTAAACTTTACCTTTTCACATTGTATTTGTCTCAAAGTTTTTTAGAGGGGGTAAGGCGTCTCACCATCCTTAGAGATACTACTTTACAAACCTTAAATCTGCCAAATTTGAACCAAAACAAAATTTTTTGTTTAAAATGTGAAAGTAATAACCAGACTTTTCAAAAATACTTTAATTAAATTTAGTTTCAAATGAATTATAATTTTTATCTAAGTCTAAGTCTAATGATATGTAGCTGAATCAATCAAAATTGTAATAACCTTAAATTCAAATATATTGGTGTTATTTTACAACTATCAGCATACACTTTGACATTCAAGTAATAAAATAGACGAATCACATAACACATAAATATAAAATAATTTTAAACACATATTAAATAAATAAAAGCTCAGAAGATGTAATATTCCAATGAACACGACAAAAAACCTTGGACCTCATGCATGCAGCATTGGTTAGGTGCCTGCTATTAAATACATAGATAGAAAACACACATACATAATTATGACAAAACAGTCAATTTATAGGAAATGAGAACCTTTATAACTGTATCACTATTTCACTTTTTGATTTTAAATTTTAGCAACATAATTAAAACAATAAAGTTTCTGCTATAACTAGAATGGCTTAAATAAAATAATCAAATTAATTACAAAAACTTAATTAAAATTAACTTGACCAACGTGAGGCACGAAACCTAACGGAACAAATTCAATAATAATCTTCATTTATTTTTGATTTTGATTTCTTTTAATATGGTTAAGGAAGGCTTGCCGACTTCTTGTTCTCATTCTGTTTCTTAAATGCAATACATCTTGTTCTGGATTATTGGCTACAGGCTCTTCTGCTGCTTCTCTTCTTTTTGGTTGTCTGAACCCTACACGCAATGCAATTTCTACATCTCCCATATCTAGTAATAAATTATCCTGAGCAGGTCGTAACGGTTCTGGATTATTGTGTAGAACTCTCACATCAACCTCTGGATTGTTGCGTGCAGCTCCCACATTTTGTTCTAGATTGTTGAGTATGGCTCCCACATTTGGTCCTAAATTATTCTGAGCAGCTCTCAAATTTGGTTCTGGATCATTGCGTACAGCTCTTGCATTTTGTTCTAGATTGGGTGCAGCTCTCAAATCTAGTCCTGGATTATCATATACAGCTCTCACATCTTGCTCTCGAATGTTACCATGAGCAGCTCTCATGTTGGGCTCTGGATCATTGTGTACAGCTCTCGCATTTTGTTGTAGATTGTTAAGTACTGCTCTCGCATGTTCTACATTATCGTGCATCATTCTTATATGTTGTAGTCGTTGTAGATAATAGTAAGCCTTAAAACAAATAATAAACAGATATGAGTGTAACCATAATTCATTTAATGGGACAAAATGTACTCATCAGCATATAAGGATGATAAAATATAAAGCGAAAGTGAAGCGAAACTTTGGACAAGACTAAAGACAATATACTTACCAGATTAATAAATTTCTAAAACATATTGCAATGTATTTAAGTTCAGGGACATCGCAGTTTAGTTTTCTATTACTGCTGGAAGTAATTTATTATAGAAAATTTAAATTTTAAGATGAACTTCAGGTATGTCAAAATTAATTTTTGGATGACGCCTGGATTTATAATATAATAAAGTAGGAAGAATATATCTTCAGATATGGCTAAAATTGTTTAGTGAAAGAATTAATACACAATATCTCCCCTCAACGCTCAAGTATAAGCTTATAACATAACTACAAAGCTGATGATGGGGAGATTCTTTTATGGAGATAAACTTCACAGAAATCAAAGACATGTAAACCATCAGTTAATAGAGCCTCCAATGGTACTTATAACATAATTTATTTATAATACTTCTAACCTGGGCAGCCTATTGAAATTACAAGTTAAGATGGGCAAGTAAGAAGATATAATAAATGCAAATTAACCAGCAAGGCCTGTTGAATATATTGATAGATCAGTGAGGAAATCGATATTTGGTCCTCAATTGTTTTAACAAATTTTGTATATTATAAGTACATCTGTGATATTAATTTGTCTTTTTTGCGCTTACTAAACAGTTTCAAGACAACAGAACACCGCGGCAGCACATGGAACTTGAAATTCTGACGAATAATCGTCATTTAATTCTCAGCAGATGAATGCAGAAAGTAAACCTTTGCCATGGTCACCTAGGTCTTCTCATTTGGCTAATATTGATTGATTTGAGTTTGGGAGCCTCTAAAAGAAAAATGTATTTATCTGCACCTGCTGGGACATTGGTGGTAGGTATTAATAATTTTTGCTTTAAATATGTTGAACAAAAGGTAACGAAATATATTAAATTCAGAATAACTTCCTAAGTTTCTACAGGGAATAAAAGTGTTTTCGACATTTCGGTTTTCTTCTCTTTGGCTTTATTTTTTATCTTAGAGTATCCTTAAACACTTAATAGTACTAGTTCAGTATGACTTTATTTATACAAATATACTTTAACTGTCTTATTTTAATGAAGTAAAAATTTATAAGTAATTAATAGTGATATTTGTACAAAGCCTAGCCATGTTAGTTAAATTCATTAAAAAAATGCTGAAAAAAAATCTTTCAAAATCGAGTTAAAAATTATATGAATAAAAAAACATTATTTTACAAAGGACTATTTCTATATCGCTGCTTTTACTTTAAATTGTATTTATTTATATAAATAAATAAAATAAATCACTTATTTACTTATTACACATGTATTATTTCTCTCTTCGTAACAGGATGGAGCTTGATAAAAAGTTTTAATAGTACTTTTTTACAGGGATAATATCTTAAAATATTGTCTGCCGTGTATAATTCCATCAAATTTCGTACAAATGTCTCCAGCCATTTCCGAGACATTGATTTGTAACACTTTAAAAACTCACCCTATATATTATAAATTAATATCATTAAAATATTATTTTTAAATTAAAACAAAAATGCTCGTATAACAGTTTCTTATGTGTACCAGTGCAAAATATATCATGGATTAATAAAAATTGATATTTTCTATATTTATAAAGTAATTAATATGTCAGCCAAAGCATCCCCATGATAATTTTTTAATGCTTCTAACGCAATGATACCCTACACCACATACCACATCTATCAACAAGTACCTATATTGTAGTAACGGACGTTGAATAATTTTACTTCATATACAGGGTGTCCCGCAAATAATGGTACAAAAAGAAATCACATATTCCCGAGGTCAAAATAAATCGATTGGACCAAACTTACCTCTATACCAAAATCCTTCCTAAGGGAGCTACAGGCCCTTAAATGTGGGCCCCTGAAGACGGTTTTTATTTATTATCTCCGAAACTGTTCAAGTTAAAGTAATGAAATTTTGCACATCCACTAAACTTTCTAAGCCTAACAAAATGAGGTAAATATCATCTCAAAATTTTTACCAAGGGTGGGTCAAGCTGTAGGGGTGGGGGGTAAAAATTGCCGCAACTTTTTTATTTGTAAATTAAATTTTTTAGAGTTTTGACTTCAAATTGTGAATTATCAGAGTTTTTCACAAAGGAAATGCCCTCTTGTGCAACTTCGATCGGAGGCACCGTTTTCGAGATAAATTCATTTTAATATTCAAATGCATGCTCTAAAATGATTAGATAAGTGGAGTAAGTGGACTAATCTTTTCTCATCAAAACAAAATTTAAGAGCCAGATCAAACCAAGATTTTCTTATTTATTTTAACAACTGCTCAAAATGCTTAAATTTTGTTTCGACGCGAAAAGCAAAAAATTAGTCCACTTCCCCAGTCATTTTAGAGCATGCATTTGAACATTAAAATGAATTTATCTCGAAAACGGTGCCTCCGATCGAAGTTGCACAAGAGGGCATTTTCTTTGTGAAAAACTCTGACAATTCATAATTTGAAGTCAAAACTCTAAAAAATTTACAAATAAAAAAGTTGCCCCCCACCCCTACAGCTTGACCCACCCTTGGTAAAAATTTTGAGATGATATTTACCTCGTTTTGTTAGGCTTAGAAAGTTTAGTGGATGTGCAAAATTTCATTACTTTAACTTGAACAGTTTCGGAGATAATAAATAAAAACCGTCTTCAGGGGCCCACATTTAGGGGCCTGTAGCTCCCTTAGGAAGCATTTTGGTATAGAGGTAAGTTTGGTCCAATCGATTTATTTTGACCTCGGGAATATGTGATTTCTTTTTGTACCATTATTTGCGGGACACCCGTATATGAAGAATGTACTATCGCGGCCGAAAAAAAGTAATCGATTTTTTATCAAGTAGTATGTTTTTTCGAAAAATTTTCCTTTGTAAATGGGAGTGTTTACATCAGTTATGTCAATTAAATTATTTTGACAAGAAATCATTGGTGGGGTCGTATTTATTTAAAAAAAACTAATAAGAAATAAGTTATTATTTTTTAATTATAAGAAAACAATTAATTAGTATGGTTTTGAGAGAAGCATAAAAAAGCTACAGTATCATCACACTTGGAGAAGGGTGGTCTTAACAACGCATGGCAAGTCAAATTAATTGCAGCAAAGGCACAATTCAAAAACTAAACAAAAAGACAGACCTTCCGCTATTATCTGTTTTGTACAAATATTCTTCATCAAACTTATGACCCCTGGGACGGTAAACTCGCAGTTGACCATTGTAGCAGGACTGAAATATCTTTTCGTCGGAAAAGACCACTCTCTCCCTGTAACGATCTTATTCATTAATAAAAGTATTTGCAAACTGCATTCTTGCCTCTTTATTATCATCTGTTAGTCGGTGCTTTTTAGCACTGGCACAGTTAAATACACCTTGCTCTTGCTGTTCTAACAGACGCTGGGAAGTTGGTTTGCTCTTTGGCTTCAATAGAATTAGAAAATGGGTTTAAATTCACATAGTTAACCAGGGTATTGTCGTTTTCTAGAGAACTCTTTCTTGGCCGCCCAGAACCCACTGCCCTGCTCAGATCATGAGTTTCTTTCCACTTTTTGTTTAGTTTTTGAATCGTGCTTTTGCTGCAATTAATTTCACTTGCTGTGCGTTGTTGAGACCACCCTTCTCCAAGTTTGGCGATGATGTAGCCTTTTTCTTCTTCACTCAAAACATGATAAGGCATAATTAAGTAATACAAAATTTATTTTTGCTTAATATGACAATGACGTTGACACTAATAAAAAAATATTGGAAATTGGGATTGATGCGACACTGAATAGAACCATAGTTACAACGGGAAAATCAGTCGATTACTTTTTTTCGGCCGCGATAGTACATAAAATAGAATAAAATATCTTGAAAATTTTCAAATAATCAATTCAAGGATAGGATCCTGCAGTGTGAGAGGGAGATAGGCATATTGATTTTGGTTTATTATTAATGGTTTTAAAAAATCAAACATTGTGTAATAATATTCCAACATTTAAATTAATAGTTCAAGAACGACACATACTATAGGATTAGGTATTATACCTATAAACAACAGATGCTGAAAATTTGTTAATTTTTAGCATAGATTAAAAAGTAACTCTCTAAATTCACATATATGGGACTAAACTTCCAAAATGGAGCGACAGATGTGACCAAGGCTCTAAAAAAAAACAGAAAAAAGCATAAAGTTTATTTTTCAGTCATCAGGATAATTAAGAGCTCCATTTATTCATACAATTTCATTATTATATAAAGACAAATATTAAATAAGGGTAAGATATAAGATGCGACTATAGAGCAATAAGTACAGTACAACAAAGATAGCTAACTATTAATTAAATTAATTCTATACTTTATCTGGAATTAACAGCATGGTTACGACAAATTCAATTGGTTGAAAGCCAATTAATAGTAAAGAAACTCTTAAAGGCCTTTTAAATCAAACGATTCTATTGGTTTGTTATTTATGAATTGAATTCAAGATTTAAGAAACTGTCCCATTTTATTTACCTAGCTACCCTTTGAAAAAGAAGTAAAAACAGAAAATATAATATTTAAACATACACACGCTAATCAATTTTTAAGTATATAAATTTTACTTACCATTTTGCTGGTGTTGATGAAAAAATGATGAAACTATTCTGAATTTAATTCCAATGGTTTTAAATTTATAAGCAAAAAACTACAAAATTACACCTCTCATAATAGGTACCTAACTAATTTCTAAACCCACCAATATTTTTACTAATTCTGATTACTTACATATTCTACAAGAACCAGCCTGAAATTTTTTTTTAACAATTTTAAAGGTAGCAGAACAAAAACTGAAATTTTCTGAGAAATCGTTAATACAAAGCCTTTCCATTTGTTTCAAACTTTTTGAGCTACGTGGATTTATATGTTCTTTATAAATGCAATTCCCCTTTTATAAATAGATATACACTATAAAAAAAATATATCAAAATCGTAAGAACAATAATAATTTATTAACCTTACTCTTATACAAAAATAAACTTTATTTATCACAGTTTATATGTGGTAATAAAGATTATCAATAAACAAACAGAGCTTAATAAAACAAGTAATGATGATAAAATATAACAAAACCTATATTCCTATTTTGCATGTATTGGAAATGTCCTGTTAAATGTTCAAAATTCAAATATTCGGAGAGTTTAATAAAATATAAAATATTCATTAAATAATTTTGGGTTTGCGGCAACGAATGGCAAATACGAAGTGGTCTCCTCTTTAAAATATGTACATATTAAAGTTTTCCCAAATTAAATTTAAGTTGTCAGTTGTATTCTGTATCGCCCGTCGTTAATTATAACTGACTGTTAAAATTCCTATCCAATCAGAGCCCCTCATTTTGAGGAAATCTTTGGCCTGATTGGATAAGAATTTTAACAGCCAGTTATAATTAAGGACAGGAAATACAGAATACACCCTATATTGTCCAAATTGAAGCAAACATTGTTTGCATAGTGTTTCTTCGTCTAAAATTCATAAGAAGAGAAACAGATACCAAAATCTGGGAAAAAATCTGTAGATCTCTTATTCAGTTTGTTTCTTTGCTTTTTTCCACTATGTCTAGCAGGAGACAGACTGCCATACATTTTCAAGATATCAACAAATTTGTAGATAAGGTCCTTTCGATTGTGAATATACGATTTTTCATTTTAAAAAAATTGTACTCATTTGGTAATAGAAAAAACCAAAAAACTCCAAAACTGTTTGAGATCCAAAATTTTTCATAAAAAATTATAAAATAAACTAATAAAGTAAAGTAAGGGAGTTGAATTTCGACTAAAATATTTTAATTAGCAGCCTTATTGAAACACAAACTTTTTTAAGTTAATAAAAATAAAAATGGAACAATCTGATGTCTGTCTAAAACAATCTGATGTCTGTCTAAAACAACAAAGTAAAATTTTTAAATCTATTATTGACAGTTGATGAATCAACAAATTTTGCTGACAACCTTAAAAACCACATCAAAATCAGCCATCCCGTTCCAAAGAAATAGAAGTATGACCAAAGAATCGAACTGATGTACAATGACCAATTGACTAGTTATAAACTCTATAATGTGTCTCTCTTCCATACATATTTATTTGCAAATGTATCAGTTATTTTAATTTTAATTAGTCATGGATAAATTATAAATTTGAAAATAGGTGTATCAAATTGAATTTAGAAAATTTAACAGTCCACTGAAATTTAAGCTCAAGACTTATACTAAATATACACAAAATAGTCAAAAATATACATGAAAATCAACAGATCACATATTTTTTACTACTTCGATTTATTATTTAGGATATATTTTTTCATAAGGTCCAAATCCTTTTAAAACAAAAATATTTAATAAAACACAAACACAAACTTTCACCAACATTCAAATCCACTCAGGCACACCTACATACGCAACAGAAAAATGTAAGGAAAATTTGTAGACACGTTTTCTATATCCTATTTGCTTTTCCATTTTGAGGTCATAATGTACGAATGATAATGCACTAATGAGTAAATACCTAAACTTAAAAATCTTAATACTAGAATAATATTAGAAATTATTTGAACCAATTAATAGTAAATAAATTCGTCAATTTAAAACATTAAAAAAGGATCATGGCACAATTTATTCAATACCATAACAAATATCACTAATATTATTGTAGAACTCACAAACATTAAGTACAATATTTTTGCAAGTTTTATTCAAAATCGATCAGGACTGGCCAGTAATTTAATAAAATATTATACTTCAATTACCAAATAAACAGTGTTAATGGGTGCCTGAACAGAAAAAAAACATGTTTTGACCTTTAAGTGGAATTTGAATATGTACGATTTCACGTCAATACTTCGATTTAAACACGTGCCTTAACTCTGTTTCTTCGCTAATCAAAGAATGGCATTGATTATTATCCATGGTTTATTGCTGGAACCCAATAAATATTAGGGTGCATAATCAATTTTGATTATACAAAAAATATGTTTTACTGTCCTTAACGAGGTATTTCCAGTCATCCCATTCCAAAATTGAATTGACATGATGTTGCAGAAATTTACTGATGGAGAATTGTCAACTGTTGGATACTGAATTGTCAATTTGATGTATTTATGTCGATGAATTCGTAATTCTTTATTAAGATACAATGAGAGTTGCAAAAGAAACAAACCAAGACATAACTTATTTTCTGTTCTTAGCTAAAAAAACACTACTAACGCATAATTTGGAAGCACACTTCGCAAAAGATTAAGTGGCCAACACGGATTTTTCACAATTTTTAGAGCGCCCCATTTCTGGTGGACAATAAACTGATTTCGGTGCAGTTTGTATTTCAAGTTTCTGCTTCAACCTGATGATGTTTCAGAATATCTGATGAGTATATGGCGATTCAATTAAATATAAATTACACAGAACACAGAAGTAAAAGAGTAAAACACATGAGAAAATTATTCAGTCATGATTTTGAAGGTAAAAAATATACCTTAGATATCTTCCCAAAACATACACTTCATTTTAGTGAGTTTGATACTAACAAATTTTGTGAGTGGATATAAATTCTCGATATTCGAACAGATAATTTCATCGATAGTAATAAATAAAACAAATTCATTACATGGGGTAGAAAAGTGAGACATACAAAATCAATTAGATACAGAATCTAAATTGATCTTGATGCAACAAATATTACATTACTCTATTCAATGACCCATTTTGCCATTCAAGATATTTCTTTGAAATAATTTTGAGATTTTTTGTATGCAGCTATAATGATACCATCTAAATACTTATATACTCATATTGACGTATGAATTTGCAAAGTTATGGCAAATTTCTCAGTATGTGAAACAGAAATGTAAAATCAATATTTAAAATAAAGTCTTGTGTTCACGAGAAAACAAAAATTGGTGAATTTATATCTGGACAGAAAAAATTGTTTATCTTATTAGCTCAAATAAAAAAATTAAGTTTCTCTATTTGAAATGAATAGTTTCCTTTCATGTGCAGATACAAACGAGTCTAAATGAGTAATAATTATTATACTCCCGAACTTTTGCAATTTTGAATTAATATTTTCTCTTTGGTAAACCCCTCTTTCCTTGCTCTTGAAACAAAAATTATTTTTTACAGCTATAAATACTTCAAACAAGTTCAAACTTTGTCTATTGTGTATAAGTTATCAAAAATCCCTCTGACTGAGTCGGACCGCAAAATTTACACAAATTCTGAAACACTGTTATCTTGATGTGAGAAAGTAGAAAAGAACTTTGTTTGAAATTAGTTCATTTCTACAGCAATGATATCTTGAAATTTGTGAAAAGTACAAGTTTAACACTTAACGTGTGTGAAGTATGTTATAATCATTGAAATGATTAATAAAATATTTGTGTTTCAAGAATAAATGAAAGATATAATATGTTATTATATATAATATCAAATTTATAAGGGTTGCTCATGTTTTAGGATTTATTCCTATACACAATTTATCTAAAATAACTTTTAATGATTCCTTAGATTAATAATATAGTTTTAAAAATAAAAAGTGTTAACGTTGGAACACTACAAAGACCTATACATATTTCATTAAGATAAAACATACAAACATAACTAAAAGTCCTATATAATATACTAAATTTTCCATTTAGTTACTGATGCCTATTCTGACGCCGCTGAGCAATATTCCGTACAAGGTTCTGAGCAAGCTCCCTGGCAGCATCTCTCTAAAAAATATCAAAATTTATATATTGTTGAGCATCTAAAATTGTTATGCATAATACTGTTCAAACTAACCTACTGTAAGAGTATTAAGCTTTGGCACTACACTACCACCAGCATGCAAATTGCTACTAAACACTATTTTCATTAGCTAAAAAAAATTTAAGCAACTTTATATATCAGTGTTAGTCAAGCACGATACAACAGTGATAAGTACATATCTGCAAAAATAAATTACAGAATACAACACGTACTATCATCATACACACCGAATAAGGCAAAAAAGTTACTAATGGTATTAAAGCAAATGCAAATCATGTAACAATCGGTTCACAGTTCGATTCACATATTTTCACACCAATTCATTGTAGCTAGCTGTATTAAATAGTTAGAATTTTTATTCCTCATATATAATAGGCATGTCCACAAAATTTTAATTTCAATTGGAAATGATAGATTTATTGGTATTATGAACTAATGTAACAATAAAAAAAATTGTATATTTTCATTTTGCCAGTTATTCGCAATAGAAATCACCTAAAAGCAGAGAGGCTAAGAAACGTTCCCAAGATAGAGGCTAGTAACATGACGTCACATGCTCGCAGGCACGTTGCCGCGCGCCGGCCGGCTTCTACGGGTTCGTCATGCAGTGAGCGTTCTCTGTGTTTATGAGCAGTATTATAAAAGAAATATGGTGGCACGATTATGGTGTTTTGTTCCTTGCTGCAATAATACAACTACTAAGTGGCCAACGAAAATATTTGTAAGCGTCCCAAAGACAAAAATAAAAAAGAAAAAATGGTTTGAGGCAGTAAGACGTGATATTAAAAACATTTCATCGACATCTACTTTGTACTGCTGCGAGGATCATTTTAATGCAAGTTTATTTCGAGGTTTATTTACTATAATAATAAATACTATACGATTAGTTCTCCTCAGTTTAAACCCGAATTTAAATGATCTACATTAAAACACAGCTATTTTTCATGATTTCCTTTGGGGCTGATTAAAATCACTGTTATCAGAAAATCGGATACCATAATTACGCTTATATTTGGCAAATTATGTGAATCTCCTTTCTGGAAACCTTCTTCCATATTTACTAAGAAGAAGATGCAATAAACCAACACCTCAACGCTGTAAATAATAGGGCTACTGTAAATGTAGACTGCATTCGGACACTTCTGACAGCTCGGCACGCGCCGCGTGCGAAAATTAAACACGCGCGTCAGCCAGGCTAGCGAGCTTGTGACGTCAAAACAATCAGCAGGCGTTTATTTAATTCAAACGGAGCAAAAGATTTCTTCGGTCGCTGTTATGGTTTTTTCAAAAAAAAATTTCAGATATTGGTACCAGGGCTCCAATGTACGATTTTAACTAATATTAATGTATATTAATTTTTTTGTGGACATGCCTATTATACTGAATTACTGACTTAGCATGTATAAGGAAGTGTTTCAGATTGAAGAGTTATTTAAAACATTTTTGCAGCCACGAAGGACACAAGTGATAATGCAGAAGCAACGTTTCATGATAAATGTGTATCAATCCAACATCTGATTTTTATGTTTTAGAGCTAGTTGAGCAATGTTAATAGTTCGAATTTGTTTCTGATTTATCCGAAAAACATGATGGCATCAAGATCAAGCGCGGACCAAAATAAAATTAGTAACAGGAACAGACATACAGAGCGAATCCTATCTTATGTCATTAATATTAAGAGTGTTGATATTTATAAAATGATTTATCCTGTATATCATACCGTAATTTAATATTTTCATTTTTTGAAAACATTAATAATCAGACACACCATCATTGTCTTAAGTGTTCTTATCTTACTTCTTTCTCAATTTGGACTTATGTTCAAAGTTTCAGAAAATAAAAAATATGAAAAACTGATTTTTGTTTTTTTATCTAAAGTAAGAAAAACTGGCATTTTTTCTAAACAAATATTGAAAATGATATGAAACAAATATAAAAAAATTTAAAAAAAAGGAAACAAAGAATTAATTACACAAGAACGAAGAACTTGAGGGACTAGGTTTTACCACAGAAAACATTAAATGTTCAAAAATTTAATTGACATATGATTTTGGAAAATATCCAAAAATGCAAGGTAATTACATTCTTTACTATTGTTCAACTAGAAATAATACTAGTAAGTAAATATTACAACAGATGAGAATTATTATATTATTAATGGAAAAGTCAAGTTTTTAGAAAATGTTGTTTGACGAAAAAAATACTGAATTTCTAGGAACAACCTAAAAAAACTCTCAGAAAAACCTATCTGTTATAATTTTATTTGATTTAATGTTAAGTAGTTTTTTTATTTCTCCTACGATATGCCCTAATTTTATTTGGAAATCTAACATTCCTGAAAATTTTAAACTCAGTTTCGCACCATATAGGCATTTACACAAACCCGTGGGAACCAGGATTTTCTTCATGATATTTGTAACAGTGGGTATGGTTTGAAGTACCGCAGCTACAATACGCAAAAACAAAGCTCTTCCTTTGGCTTTTGACCTACTACAGTTGTCTAAATAGGTTTACAAAATTATAATAGTTCGGCATTTTCACAAATAAATGACTAAAAAATGAAGTTTCTCAATAAAAAGCTGCAAAGTATCTGTAATGGGCGAGTGAACAACAAAAATGATGAAAAGTAATAATATGGTATTACAATACCATATAACGTCATTTCACCGACTATTATTTGTTTAATTGTAGAATGAAAATGCTGAAAATGAGAACAGACTTCAAATAAAGCATTGTGCCAGCTATAGAGTGACGTAATAGCGTACGAAGGCGACAGCGCCCAATAGAATCCTTGGATAGCGTCACAGTGATGTCCATTGTCAATGGCATCTGTCAAATTTTTTGACATTTGTTTTGTTGCGGTTATGTATACTCAAAGTGAAGTGTTTATTTTTGTTGTTTTCTTAAAAAAAAAAAATGTTTTCTTAACCGCCT
Source organism: Rhagium mordax (assembly GCA_963680705.1). Classification (NCBI taxonomy): domain Eukaryota; kingdom Metazoa; phylum Arthropoda; class Insecta; order Coleoptera; family Cerambycidae; genus Rhagium; species Rhagium mordax. The sequence continues at coordinate 16,820,640 of OY796656.1, forward strand.
CTCAAGTTACCGAAGTAACCCCCGGAAAATCCTAGGATTTTGTGTTGGGTAAAGAGAGACGAGGCCCTACAGTTTATTGGGGAGTCCGAACCACATCTAGGGCTTCGATAATTCTCTATCCATCTAAATTCCGAAGCAAATCAGAAATAAATTTTTAATTTGCCCCAGGATGGATTCGAACCATCGATCTTTGCAACCGAGTAAGTACGCATCAACGCATTTACCCACGCGGCTACCGTCCCTGTTATATTCTATTATTTTAGCAAGCAGGTACAAAACACTTCTTTAGAGGCATTTCAGATATATTTCAAATAAGGGAATATAAAATAAAAATTGAAAACAACAGTGCAAAACAAATCTTCAATACGGTTTCATATTTACACACGAATCGACAGTAAGTGGAAGCAAATCCGTTGCCAAATTTCTAAAAAGACGTTCCTTCAAATAATGTTTTATATAAATTTTAATAATTATTATTAATTCTCTTTCAAATAACGAACATGTAAATATTCTCTATATCTAATTACCATTATAAGATCGATAATTTACTGTATAAAATTTAAATATAAAGAAAATATCTTACGGCAGTATAGAATTTCTTAAATATTCTAGAAACATGGCAACGTAGCGCTCGTTTCCCTGTTCTGGCTTGGAAATTATACCCTATTACGTCACATCCAACAGAATAGCTTGAAAATTAGCGGCAATATCCAGCCGTTTAAATAGCTTTTAAAAGTTTACGAATTTTTTTGGGTATTAGATATTATTTGTTTTTAAAAACAAAAAATACTGGTCAACTATTTTTACGTGTAGATGTTATTAAAATAGTTTTTAAAAAATTGTTCACTCGTCCATTGGCGCCAACGGTTCAGCTGTTTTTGGTTTACAGAATAAAGGAATTCACACACTACCAGATGTTTTAATCCCTGGATTAAGCTTGTCAAAATGAACAACAAAAAACATTCTGCATCATTAACTATATTCACTGTGGAAAGAGGAACCCAAAAACTGACTTTCTGTTGCACCTTTATAAAGCACAAATGACTTTATATTCCAGAAATTAACTTGAAAATTAATTACAATACAGAGAAATATGCAAAAAGTGGTAGTAAAACCACAGACCTAAAGTCTGATTATTAAAAATGTTTCTGAAACGCCTCCATAGAATTCTACAATTCAACAAACTCTTAGTTACACACAGAATTCGAGAATACAGCGAAATCAACAATTTTATCGCGGGACCGAAGGTCAACTTGTTTTTCGATCATCAAGACAAATTAGAAAATAGGAGTGTCCACAGAGTCAAAACAAGAATCTACCCGTAACTGAATTGTCACACGATTTGCTTCTAGGAGTAACTTTTAGACGTTTTCTCAGATTTATAGTCAACTTCTGCATACGTCTGAAGCAAAAATTGTAAATTTATAGACCTTTACATATTTTTTTTTAATATCGCAAATTGTTAACTTTCCAACACATGTAGCGAGACTTCCCCTCCTTCAGTGTGATCTAAAATAACGATCTTATCTATTGTTAATGTCGGCTGTCACATTATAAAAATATTCGAGTAGTTGGGGAGGGAAGAAGGAGGATCGGACAAACTGTAACCATATAGTTACACAAAGTTCAGTATTTTTTGGAACTTATATTTTCTAAATAAGTAGTAGCTACTTTTTCTGCTGCACAATTAAAAGATTATTGAGTACATACAGGGTGAATACCAATAACTCATTTTAATTTTAAAGGATGGTAGGCCCCTTAATGGTAAGGCCATATACCAAAAATAAAAAATATATACCCTGTAGTTTTCGAGAAAGAAAATAAATTAAAATACGTCAACATTTTCAGAACTTCGTAACTTACCTATCTCAACAGAAAATAAGTCAGGATAGGTCTTTGCCTCTGGCATTCACCTTGTTTTTTGCAATCATAAATTCACTAGTTTTTGCTGTCACTGCCAATTAACTTGTCTCCGACCGCAAATTTATAACATTAGAACAGTGTTGGCCTGTGTTGCATTTAGGCGACTTAACTTTATTAGACGTTTTTTACGTTAGAACTTGGAGTCTGTGACTTGGATACAAGGCATGTTGTTCACCCAATAAGTGGGTCAGTAGAGCGACGAAGCGGTACTCTAAAGTTTACCAGAATTTTACGTAGGGTAGGTCAGTTTTTCAACTTTCTTTTTTATATTTTTTTATTAGTAATTTGAATTTGTGTTATAAATATCATCAGAAACCCCCTCTTAAAATTAAAATGAGTTATTGGTGTTCACCCTGTATAGACCATATTTGAACTTCTTTATTTTCAAACAATATGGTTAACTTGATGCGGTTTTTTGGGCTCATTAGCAAAATCGCAAAATCTATATGTTATATAAAAAATAAAAAATTTAATTTTTTACACTTTAAATTACAGTACAATAATAAGGTTGAAAATGAAGATCGATAAAACTCTTTTTCTCAAATATTTGGTGTAGTAAGTAGTGAGGGATAAGTACATCCCTCTGGTGGTCAGTTGCTACTACCAGTCAAGACATCGACGGTGTCTCTGGTGCTTGCTTGGCAAGCCGCTATCAGTCACAGAGACACCGTCGATGTCTTGACTGGTAGTAGCAACTAACCACCAGAGGGATGTACTTATCCCTCACTACTTACTATGTGCTGGGTCTGCCATAGGCCAGTTTGGTTTGCCTTTGTTATTTGTCTTTTCAGCTACCTGTGGCACACTGATGAGAACATAAAGAGTTCGAAACCGGTCTGTGTCTGGTATAGAAAAGACAAATAACAAATTTGGCTACCAATTTGGATTTATAGGAATAATTCAATGGGAGTAGGGGCCTTTGCCCGTCCAGTAGTTGTTTCCTATAATCCTATTTATTAAATTTGGTGTAGTGTCAAATATACTAATCGCTGATATGGGCATGGCAAAAGTTTTGTTTTATTTTTTTTTTGTTGGGTCTTTATTGTCCCATTTAATTTGTCACTTTGCGTTCGAAAAGAACTCAGAGAATAACTTTAATGAAAATATTTAATATTGTATTTGTAAAATTGATTTATTAAACTTGCTTCTATCTCAAATAACATGTTGCAAATCATAACATTTGACAAAGCCCAAAAGTTTGTGCAATCACCTTGATCTTCAAAGAAACAACCATAATTTAAAAATTTATATACTATTGGAAGATAATCAATAAATTTTACTTGATCGCCAAAAACTGCATGAACATTAATCATATATGCTCTAAAAATATAGAAGTACAAACCCAGTTAGCACAAAATGTCCGTGGGATGTCCATATATGAGCTTTTACGTTCCACATGGGATCGTCGTGGCAAAATGTCCCTCGGACGTCCCAAGGACTGAAATATCCCACGGAAAACATCCCTGGGACTTACCGTCAGGGACGTCCCTGTAGAGTTATATTAAGAAAATCCTTAGGATGTCCCAAATAGTGAAACAACCCAGGCTAACGTCCCAAGGACTTAAAGACTTGGATATTATTCTGGGTAAGGTATTTTATAAAAAAACAAGTGTAAAATGCACATGCTCAATCACAATTGACGGTCGAAAATATTGAAAACAATTTTTTAAACCTGAAGATATTGTTATTTTGGAGTGATAATGTTTTTATTAAATAAATATTATATCAGGAATCATTCAACAAAAACAAAGAGTAGAATAATTATAAAAATGTGGAAACAATCTAATTTTTAATCGTTTAATCTGATATTCCGTATGTTTGGTATTATGTATAATATTAGAATTACTATTAAAAGTTTTTCTTCTGTGATAGAGCAAAAGAAACTTTTGGTAAACAAATTTTCAAGTTCTGTTGGGTACTCAAATATTTTAAATTTGCCGCCGCTTAATAAATGTAACGGACCAAGCTCTACGCGTGTGCAAGCCACTGTCTGTCATTTGTTCAGCGTATTCGCACATTCGCTGCCAGAACCAGTCCAGCAAGGATAAGAAGGAGGAAGAGCAATATGTGTGCGTGCATGTTTTGTTTGGTGTTTGGTGTCTTTTTGGTCTGGTGTTTTGTTAAAAGTTAAGTGGTCTTTTACAGATTGATTATTGTATTCTTTTACGCTTCATTATGCCTATTAATTTGTGATGTTCCTTCCTTTGAATAAATGATCAGTATTCCTGTTAAGGGTTATTTGAACTTTTGATGCGACATTGACACTGAAGTAGATCCTCAAATACTTATTATACTGAACTTGACCCACATTTCGCCAACCAAGTTGACATCATTGGGAGGTGATACACAGTTTTAAGCATCTGCCAATGATGCCATGTTGGCCAAGCTCGTCGACTGTAATAAACTTTTTGGTGTTTGTGGAAATAATTTCATTGTCAATTAGTATTTTATTTTGAATCCAGTTGGATGTAGGTTTTATATCTGTGGTCGGACCACGCCAAATTGACATTGATACACCTACTACTCTCCTCACGTCCCCTCACCCATTTACATTGCAATTCAAATAGATAAAGGGGTGTGAAGAGCGTATTAGGTGTATCAAGTCAATGTGGCGTGGTCCCAGCCCTGGTATGCTATTAGAGCATGTCCTTGTCAGGTCCTAATATTGTCCAAACACGACCTGAAAGGACGTTGTTGGGACGTGACAGGGATATCCTGAACAGTCCCAAACGGCTTGCGCTGGGACGTCCCTACTTTGTTTTGGGATGTCCCTGGGATGTTTCAAATGTTCTGGCTTGATGTTTTTGGGACGTCCCAGGAGCAGCCTTGTGTTAACTGGGAATAGGGTTCAATATTCGCATCAAATTGTGCATTAGTTTATTTTAGCTGTATCATCTTCCTTATTATGAAATCTTCTTGAGGATGGTTCTCATGAAAAGTTTAATATAAGCACAATCAAGTGCTGAACAGAAAATTTCACTGTATAATATACTACGTAAAATAATTAGACCAAAGCAAAAAACTCTTCTAGTATAGTAGATTGTACAAGCATTACAGGGAAAGATATTTAAATGTTTCTACTGATGCAATATATTCTTTTACTAAGTATAAATTAAATTTACCTGGTGCATAGGGAGATTACCAAAATGATTAATATAATGGGGCAGATTGTTGGGGTAATGGTGGTGATGCTGTCGTTGATGAGCAAGATTCATCCTCTTTTAAACATAGAAAAAGGGAAAAAATTATTCTTAGTCTATGAAAATATTTAGTATAAAATAAAAAACTTTAAAGTTTGGTTAACATTACAACAATAAGACCAATCAGCATGTATAAGAGTTCATATATAAATCATGTTTTATACTATATTTATACTTCATACAAAACAAAAACCGTTGTACGTCATCAAATGACACATTTAGTTGAAAAAGTAATACCACTGCACAAAAGTATAATCACCATTTCGTTATGGGTGTCGTGCACGCGCCGCCACAATTAACCTCAAAAATATACATTTTTAAAGATTTTCAAATATTAAGTTGCTTTATCAAAATCTCTGCCTGGTGTCAGTACTATCGACTAAAATCTTGGCCAATGCATTATTAATGAAGTTTTAATTGCTTTAATTTAATAAAATAAGATGCTTTTTGTTGGTTGGAAATTCAAACCTATAACTAGCTGACTATTTTTAATAATCTACTTTATTAAAATTTTACATATTTTCTGTCCGTGAGAGTTTCTAAATGTGTTATAATGAATCCAAGTTAAAACTACAAAAACTTAAGTTGAAACGAAATAAATTTACAAAAACTAAAAATTTAAGGTTATGTGAGTATATAATTTAAAATTTATATATCATAGCTATTACGCAGTTGGCAACTTTGTTTAGAAAACTGCAAGGTAGTCGCGTTTGTCCCAGGTTTATTCCGTTGGACATTTGACATATTGTGTTCTGTGCATTTGACATTTCATAATAATTGAAGGTGCGTCTCTCCACGATTTAATCATTTCAATTGGTTTTGTGCGTTGATTTGAACTGTAAAGTGATATTCAACCTCTTTATTAAAAGCAAACATAGCGAGAATAGGCTGCTTCGTTGTTTAAATAAGAAAATGCAGAACCAACTATATAGCCAGTGCAGGGAACTTATAATCGCTTTAATACGACATTCTGAATAAGAACGTGATCAATAGTCCATTATTATTACCCTTAACTGCTGTTAGAGAACTACCTAAGTTGAATATAATAATGTAAAAATTAAAAGCTTGGTAAATTTTTGTTTGTCAATAAAAAAATGTTTCCTAAGAGCTCTTTCACACAAGGATACTGTATGCGAGATATACGTATCCGAGATACCGACAAACCATACGCTCAAATGTAGCTTTTCACACAGCACTGCACGAATCATACAGTATCCCGATACCAAATTTTCTGGCTTCCCTTAATTCCACTATAGGATGAACCCACATGGTAGGTTTACTTTTTTCTTTTTATTTTATATATTCGATAGCATAACTCACTCGTAAACATCCATAACTGTATTGCACTGGAATTTTTTTCACACTGACTAAATAAAAGCCCAAGTATCTGATACAGTCGCCGGCAAAACTTTGACCGCGATTCTGTATCCCACATACTGTATCTAGCATTCAGTATCCTCGTCTGAAAGAGCTCTAAAAGTTCCGAATTGTTTTTTGTTTTCTTCCACACTCGGTAAACAGAAATTGCAGTAGACCTACAGCAATCGCAAATTATGGTGAGGCTGCGCGAACAACAAATTTACGATATATGACCCAATATTGAAATTGGAAGGGGAATTACACCTGGTCATGCAAGCACTCAGTGGCGTAACTGCGAGGTGTGCGTACATAGGTACCTTAAATTCGACTGTTTCGATTGTCCTACCCGCCGCTGTAATATTAGCGCTATTTGTTTCACCAATAGCATCAATCGGAGGCGTACCTTACGTGCGCAACGAGACCTCACCATAATTCGCGTTTGCTGTACCTATAGTTACTTACAACTACAAGTATTTTGTATCTTTATTGCTTAATTTTGTATGAAAATGTAAAATTATAATATCTAACACACCAATAATTATCGTACATAATCTTATTGTCATGACATTTTCCACATCTTATGCTATTTTTGACGATTTCGCAACAGTGCCTCTCTATTAGGTATAACGTACATGATGACGTGCATCGGTTTTTGTTTTGTATCAAGTATATTTTTGTTTATTTTATATTAATTGCTATTATTTTGTTCCTATCTATAAAATATGAGCATCGTGCGAATAATCGATATTATAAATAACTTTACTTGTAAAATTTAAAAACTCGAGATATTGTATGTATAGCTTTTTTATTACTAAACGTAGGATTAAATAAATACTGATCATTTATAGTAATTTATACACTTTACTACAAACACCCTTGTTACAGTCAATCACAATCATGGTGCACTATTGAAGTGAATACTGTAAAAAAATGAACCGTATTAAGTTGGGCTCTATAGTTTTATAGGGTGGTAACTCAAACCCTTACATTTTTGTTAAATTTCATCATTCTCCCTAATTTCGAAAAATCTCGACTTTTTTAGGGAATATGTCTCCATAGTCAGTATCGATACTAAACAATTGCCTCAACAAATACTATGTTTACCAAGCCAGCATACAATTGCAACAAAATAAAATTCAAGCAAGACCTTTCTGTATGTGTTACAGTTTTTGATCATTTTTCAATTGCTGATTTCAAAATTGTACAGAAATACTTTTTTTAATTTTATTAAATAGAATCTCATTATTGCAATTAATTTATGATTCTCAACGTTGTTTACTATGTGGATTTGAAAGCAATAACTACATTTTGTTTTATATTTTCTGCTAAAATGAGGGCGTAAACATTTTTCATTCGGTAAAAGTATAGAAGATTGTTTAATGTTTAACAAGTAGTACTAGTTTTCTGGCGAGTGTAAAAGGGTTGGAAAAAAGTAGTTTTTTTTATTTTGAACAAGCATGTCTTTTATTTAAAACAATTTATGATATTTTAAACTTGTTTTAATTGTTGTATAAAAAAACATGTTTTTAAAAAAAAGCCGTTTTTTAAACAATTTTACGTGGTCGCGCCAATGCAATATGCATTATTTACAGGATAATATACCAAATGTGACTGTCGTAGCTAAATGACAGTGGAGCAAAGGGACGGACAACATATATGTTTGACATTTTTATAAGAGGGGTTTAAAATTGAAATTCATTGGAACTCGATAAAACTTTGGATACATCGACTTCTAATTGAATGTAGAAAATTCTGTCTGTTTGTCTGACTGTCCAATTGCCACAAAAAATACCCGTTACTGTCCAATATTTATCAAATTCCCATTAACAAAGGAAATTCACAAAAAAATCTTAAGAGACGGGAAATTGTCGGCCAACCAGAAAGGGAGATACTAGCATTTGAAATTTTCACAAAAACCGTTATAATTCAGAAGCGAATAACCAACCGAGATGCAATGAAGACCCAAAGATGCCTCATGACTTAATCTATTAAAAAGATAATGAACTCTATTTAAAAAAATCAAAGAAAATTGAATTTTTAAAAACAGTGCGACCCACTTAAGATCGCAACACTTCTGTGTACCCGTTAATTGATGCTTGACTAACTTCAAACTTTGGTGGGAAGAAAAGATCGATAAAGTAATTCCTTGAATTTAGTAATATGTGATACATGTCAATTGTCAATAGTGTGCAATTTTAAGGGGGTTGGAAGTCGATTTTGGTTTGATCAGAAAATGTACAATCAGTTTTGGCAAAATATAATTCAAACAACTCGATCACTTATGAAGAAACTGATTTTTGGGGGCTTACATCTCAGTAACCAGATAAGTGATCTCACTTAAAATTGTTACCCAGGGGTTTTAAATGGCGTGCTTTAAGATGATGAAACCGAAATTTGAATAAAAAAATCGCTGATACTTTTTTTTGAAAAATCGACTTTTTAAACCCCCTTAAAATCGCACACTACTGAATGTATCGCATTTTACGAAGTTCAAAGAATCATCTTATCGATCTTTTCTTACTACCAAAGTTTGAAATTAATCAAGCATCAATTAATGGGTATGCGGTTGCTTTCTTAAGTGTGTCACAATGTATAATGAAGTGTTGCCAAGTGGAATAGTAACACTTTTATTGACTGATTTCTATAGAGAAAACACGTTTCATTAAGCAAGCGAAAAATCCTTTATTTTCGTCCCCAATTTTTTAAAAATTTAAATACAGCTTTATTTTATCTTCAACAACATCTAGAGCCATTCTTGTTAGACACACATGCTTTCTATTCCATTTATTATACGCGTCAGTTTTCTAATTTACAGCTTCCTAATTCACTCATATAAGTAACCGAAATCTAATGAAAACATTCACCATAATTAAAGCATATTACATTCAATTACACTTACACATGAAAATAAAAAAACGCAATTTTTTTAGATATAAAGTATAAATTTACCTGAAGATTGAAAGGCTGGTTGTGACGATGGTGGACGTTGTGATGTCGATGGGCTATTACCTTTTAAAATTTAAAAAAAATAAAATTTGTGCAATTAGAAATATTTATAACATTATCAGTGGTATAGCTAGCAAGTTTACAAGATATTATTTAGCTTCCCTTAAGCGTTCCACCACCCCCGGTTATTCACAAATTTATAACAATTGTTAACATAGTGACATATCATATCCTCACTTTTCTTAGCTACAAGTAAAGATATGCGGTAGATAAAACTGGAAGACAAAAAACTATACCTGGATTACTGCAGAAATAAAGTGGCAGAAACGTGTCTCGTACAAATGCTTACGTCATTCGTAGCTTGGATATGTTAACAGTAAACAGTAAACAAATATCAATATTGGCAGACAACCAAAAGTTTACTTGTCACTAATCTAATTGGAATTAATTTTCTTAATACAACTTTTGTAACTGCTTGTAAACATCAAACTAGTTTATTACTATTTTGAGGGGAAAAAATACCTTAGATTTTAATTTTTATAGATTGGTTCTAGTCATTGTTTGTTTGTCATCAAAACATCTTCGCAATAATGGTGAATGTAGGACACAAGGTCCACGCTAGAAATAAAGATACTAGAACCATAACAATATCGAATATCGTCCATATCTACATTATCTACTAAGAGGTAATGCTACGAGTTATAGTTGCATAACCTCTAATTAGACATTTAGACAAATAAACGTAAGCAGTAAACGAAAAGTCAAAATCGTTCTAAATGTATTTGCTTTTTTTCGATTTACTGAGAACCTAATTTTGGCACTTTGATAGAGACACAAATTTGAGCATGTCATCACTCTATTTCTTCAGCAGTTCAAGTATATAATCAATTCTTCACTTGATATGTCTGATCATAAGTTTTTTTATATCATCTAAAGAATGGCAATTTTAGATGAACATAGGGGCTGAAGGATTAGCAAGATTTGCTTGTAACAATCAGTTGGTCATGTTCCTTTTGGTTCAGAAATTGCTTCTTTCTTTTTGGTAATAGTATCTGTTGTTTACAATAAAAAGTTTTAAATTTAGTGCATTTTTTCTGAAAGATAAATAAAAAGCTTCCCATATGATCTGTATCATTGTGATCACACTATATAGGGTGTCCCGAAAATAGTGTGCAATACTTTACCAGCTGCTTCTATGACTAGAAATAGGAACAAAATTTCCTATAAACATTGGTCGAAAAATGCTTCCTAAAGGAGCCACAGGCCTGTAGAGGTGGGCCTCTGAGAAAGGTTTTTATTGAATATCTCCAAAATCATTCAAAGTCAATTATTGAAAATTTACACAGCTGCTACTGTTTTTATGCATAATAAGATGAAATAGAAATAATTGGAAAATTTTTATCAGGGCTGTCCCAAACTGGTAGGTTATGGGGTGAAAATAACCCCAACTTTTTTGTATGTAACTTTTTTCCATTTTTAATGGTAAAATATGAAATTTTAGAGTTTTCTATGTAAACAAGTTACACAGTTTGGGATAGCCCTGATTAAAATTTTCTAATTATTTCTATTTCATCTTATTACACATAAAAAGAGTAGCGGCTGTGTAAATTTTCAATAATTGACTTTGAATGGTTTTGGAGATATTCAATAAAAACCTTTCTCAGAAGCCCACCTCTAGAGGCCTATAGCTCCTTTAGGAAGCATTTTTCGACCAATGTTTATAGGATTTTTTTTCTATTTCTAGTCATAGAAGCAGCTGGTAAAGTATTGCACACAATTTTCGGGACACCCTGTATACGTCGGTCATTACAAAAATATTGTAACATTATAGAGTAGTCTGGCAAAAATATCCAAAAAGTCCAAAAATTTAATATTTTTTTTACTTTGGTTAGGGAAGAAACAAGAAAGAGTTGCATTGCTAGGGGCTAAGGGGGAACGTTCCGCTCCCGCCCATCCTAATTGACATCCCTGATACTTTCCACTAGAGTTGAGAGCTGGTAATATTACCGCGGTAACTTACGGAAAGTTTCCTATCTTACTGGTAAGGTATTATTCATAAGTTACCGGTAATTTATTTTCCCGTCAATTTTTGAATTGGCAGTGACATTTTGACACATTTAACAATACCTTAAATTTAGGTAATTAATAAAATTAGAACCCTTTTGTGTTTTTAAATTGGTAAGTTATTAATAATTAGCAAATATTATTGTGAATTTTTAATTCAATAGCTTAATTAACATTAACTTTACTTATCATTTTATTGTTTTATATTTAGAATCAATTATAAAAATGTCCAAGAAAGAATCGCAAGATATGGGAGTATTTTAAAAAGGTCTGGTCTGATTTTAAAAGCTCTAGGTATAACCTTTCTAGATTTTTTGTGATTCTCATAGTAAAATTTTTTTTAATAACTTACTGGTAATGTTACCGGTAATATTACTGGTAAGGTAACTAAAAATAAATTACCGGTAATTTTATCAACACTACTTTCCACTGTTATTATCGTTTCTTTCCGTTGCATACATTGTCAAAAAAAATAGTTTTCCTTTTTTGCCCCATATATAGACTGTCCCACCCATTGTATGAAATGATATATCACTGAAGTCAAAATTGATTGCTTCCATTAAAATTTTTCGTAAAAGCTTGTTAAAGGATAACCGTCAAATTAATATAAAATAAACAATACAAGTATGTACAAGTAGGACACCAAATTGACTAATGCCAGAGATAGACTAGCGAGAAATATCAAGCGAGTTTTGTCGGTGTTGTCACAAGTGTAAACATCGTTGTAAGTGAACTTTCAGAACGTTCGCAACGATGTGACAGACCTCTCCGACAAAACTCGCATGAGATTTCTCGCCAGTCTATCTCTGACTTAATAGATAAAGAAGTACTAAACTAAATTCAAATATTTCCGTCCCGACTGGTCACCATATTTTGCAAGTAGTGGCTGACCATGTAGCTATTTATGTCACTAAAGAGGCTTAATATCGTAGGTATGGGATTTAAACATAATTAGAATATTTAATTTAATATCATTTTTACTAGACGGTGTGCTTTCACTATTTTTGTGAAATAAAATTTTGTTTATAATTATGTACACTAATAAACCAGAGCTAATAAAGTTAAGGTAGTAAATTTCAAAATGAACTAATATTTTTGAGAAATTTATAAAATTTTAAATATTATATAAAGATTAATTAATCAAATTTCATGAAACAAATACATAGCTATTTATACTTACAGGATTGTGATTAACGTGTATCAATTCCATGTGGGGTTCCTGAGGCAATTCCTTTCTTCTATTTGCATAGTGGTTTACTACATCAACTGTCGGATCTACTATTAAATGTGATGGATCTACTTCTGCCTTCGCAGCTGCTGCAGCATTCATAACATTTTGCTGATTCACCAAGTTTGTATCGCTATACAAGGGACACCTAAAATTCTCTCTTTACTTTGTATGAACTCACTTTACACTCATTTCATTTACGTACAGATAAAACTTGTCACCACCAATACCATTAAAATGACTATAATCCTGGACAGGGCTCTGGCAGATGTAACACATTTGGGCTCCACAAGAACACGTCATTTTGTTACAACCTTCTTCTTTAAAGAAGCTAGTTCCACATTTCCAACATTTCCTAAAGCATAAGCACATTTTTTTTAATGAATAATGAATTATAATAATATGAAATGATATGAGCGGAAGTAATAGTCTGGAAAGAAACTAACGAATTAGTTGGAAAAAAATTTATTATGGCGGACTCCTGTTGCTCCCAAAATGACTTTTCGAAGACCTACAAGTGAACGGCCTTGACAACTGTCATAAGATAACCTTTAAGAAGCTATAATTACGTAGACTTTAATTTATGAAATATTCATCGCGATTTAGGGTAATTTTATATCAAAAAAGTATGTCGCGTGAAGTAATTCGTTTATAAAAATTCAATACTAGCGAATTTTAAACATTTAAAGTGGTAGTTGTTAACCTGACAATGTAAAAAAAAATTTCAAGTTGCGAAGAACTTTCGAAGGGCCCAAATAAATTTAACTGTCCCACCAAGAAAATTCCCTATTTATTTTCTTCCAAGTAGTAAGCGTCAAAGTGTACAAATGTATATAATTAAAACAATATAAAGAGTGCGTTATTAACATTTACAACAATTAAATTAGTTTATATCTTGTAGTTAAATCAATAGACTCCATTAGTTGTGACGTCACGACCCCCACTTCTACTGGTATAAAAGTTTACGGCCGAAACTGTAATACGGGAATCTGACCCGTATTGCGTTGTCCATAAGGACTATAATATATAGTACTAAAACATGGTCGGGAATTTTATAGTATTTCTGTATGTTGAAAGACTATTTAAGGACTTCCAATACCTATTTCACATTTAAGAAATATGTTAAAATATATGTATCCACGTATGATTTATAAAAACTTCATTTTAGTTTTATAAATTAATATGTAAAGCGGCGGAAGCTTCCTCCAATAGGAATAAAGAATGCAAAAATTAAAATTATGAGTTTGCAGCGCTAACTTCAAAATTAATTCATGTTCTTTCATTTTGACAATGAACTTGACGTTTAACTTAAGTTTTCTCTCAGTTTCAAATCTATTCCACTATTTTTTCTAATAAACTCGTTTTTGTGCTTAATTTCAAATGTGGGTTTCTGCTTTGCACCTGGGTGTGATCATATAAATAAAACTGGATGTAAAATGTTAGTTTCCCAAAGGATTCCAAATTAAAATAAAAGAGGTAAAGCTATAATGTGTATGTTAGTTTGATTATCGTTTCTTAAATATGGGGATATGTAAATTGTAAAGACAAAATAATGCTTAAATACTTACTTGTGCTTTCTTTAATATCCTATATTTTTTTAAATAGGTTTAATTGATTTTTATTGTATTATTGACACCAAGATAAGAGGTTATAAAGTTTGCGTCAGCGACACTGACACTAACGACAGCAGCAGTGTAAACTTTTATTTTAATATTGATTTATTATATTAATAATAAAGTTTTCGTAATACTTTATACTTCTGTATAGTTTCCGATATCTTGTGCACGATAAATGATAACTGAAAGTTCTTATATATTTCTTCCACAGGAGAAATAAAATAAAACTCCAGGCCATGTTTCTATACCAAAAAATGTCGCCTTATGCACATATGCATTAAGGGTCAATTTCCAGTGAGATTGAACGCAACCCGTCTGCCATGATAGTAGTACGTACGGTTGCATAATTATGTGACGTAATTTTTTTTTTTATTGGTACCCTATTTTGCTTATTTAAAGTACGCCTCAGAGTGTTTAAATTCAATTTTCAAAAACGCGGGTTTTTTAAGTGACCGTAGCAACATCAATATCCCGAGAAACGTGAAGTGAAAATGTCAACTTTTTAATTATTAATCTGACAGAAGTACCTTGTAACGTCAAATAAAATATTACTGACAAATGTTTCAAAAGCTTCAACTGTGATGACAACAATTAATCTTATGTGACAGATTGCAAATTAATTTTTGTTTTTCTCATTTCGATGACAACTAAAGGTATTTTACATTATTAGTTCTTATTTCCATTTTTTGTAGTAATTATTTATGATTTCAGTGTACCAATAAAAAAAAATAGCGTAAAGTATTCGTGGATAACTAGTCTTTAAAACACTTGCTCTATTTCGAGCACTCCAGCTGCGCCGTCGTGCTCGAAAAATCGCACGTGTTTTAAAGACCTTAATATCCACTTATACTTTAATATACTAATACATATTTGTTGGTATTATTCATATTCAAAGAGAATGTTGTAATGGAACATAGTGCTGTAATGAAGTGACAGTTATTGTACGGTTATAGATAATTCAACTTACCTAATTAGTGCCTTAGTCATTGCATCTTCAATATGAGTTCTAGCTTTGACATGCTCATCTTTTTCTACTTCTTCGCATTTGAGGGGAACATGATTTGGTTCTTTGCATAGTCTACACGATTCTTTCATGCAATCTGGATTGAGACAACGGAAAATTTTATCACCCTCATTTGGAATACTGGCAAAATCACAGAATGGACACATCGCCAAGTCTTCAATTCCAGCAGATTTGATTTCATCCAAAGCTTTTTTCTGTGCCAACTTAGAAAACATCTTAGGAGGTAGTACACTCTGAAAACATGCATTTAATTATATCAATATTAAATTTATTAAAACAGATTTATTATAAGTTCTCTCAATTTTAAGTATAGTTCTCATACTAGTTATACCCATATCTACTTACCTGTAAAGTCTGTAAAGTAAACTCTGAAGAACAATCAGCCAAACATGGAAAAACAAGTTTTCCCTCTCCAAAAGCAACCTCACAACTCCTCTGAATGCACTCTTTGCAAAATTTACATCCATTAGGGCAATTAAATGTGTCCTTTGGCATGACCTCATCATCATAACAACACTGGCAGGTTTGCATTAGCCCATTTTTTTTGGTTTCCAAGCGATCAAATTCTTCTTCTTCTCTCTTCGCCTCAAGGTAATGCTCAATATCATTTTGATAGTTTATGTAAGCCAGCTGCAAAATTTCAATTGTACGGAGACAGAATGGTCAAGATAGTACACTACATATTAGATGGAAACTTTTTTATTACCCGCTTTTCAGGAAAATTTATTATTGGCAAGAATTTGATATTCAAAATGCACCAAGAAAATTTTGCATAAAACAATGGGTAATTCTTTTACCCATTTTTAATAATGGAGAATTTTTGTCCCGAAATTTGGTATATATAATCTGACGTTTTTAAATGATAGTAAAAATATTGTTGTTACTATAAGCACAAAAAATAAAAAATGTTTATTTCTTACCTCTTGCAATAACGGAATGTTTTGCAAATTATCTGGTAAAGGTGCAGGCTTACGCCGCGACTTCATAACTTGATTGTTTGACATCATATTCATAAACATTTTGTTACTGGGGATTGCTTTGTAATTATTCTCCAAAAGCGTTTGTTGGATGACTCTGGCTGAAATTCTGTCATATTTATTTCGAAAGAATATAATGAGGTAATGACTTGTCATTGCATCTATTTTGAGAGTTCTGTTTGATTCGTTAAATGATTTTGCAGGATCAGGAAATAGCTCAATAAATTTTTCTATACTAAATTCTGATGTGTACTGTTTCTGTTGTGCAGATAACTGTTGTTTTCTGAAAAACAAAAATGGCAGCCATAAAATAACAAACATTAAAAACATTCAAATGTGTATTTTTATAGTGTAAATTGTAAATATCTTATCTGGGTGGCAGCAATACAGATCACTCTTCAATATTATTTAATTATTTTTCGCTATAAAATTTTAAAACTACACAAATTAGACAAAATGGTCATATATCAGTCACAGTAGGGTCGGAAGTAAAACCATCATTTTTTTTAAATAGCGACTTTACTACATTAATAAAATATTGCTTTTATTAATATAAGCTTAGGCAGAAAGACCACGGTCGATAGCCTTTTGTACCTACCTCAGTTCAATAAATATATTTACTACTACTACTAATATAAGCTTATTTTAATTCATTCTAATTTGTTGAAAATTCCCGGAAAGTTTCCATTGAAAATTTCCTAAACTTTCTGAAAACTTTCTGTTTATTTTTGTTATTTTAATTTAGTAGTAGTAGTAGTAGTAGTAGTAGTAGTAGTAGTAGTAGTAGTAGTAGTAGTAGTAGTGGTAGTAGTAGTAGTAGTAGTAGTAGTAGTAGTAGTAGTAGTTGCATTTTGGCTTTGATTTTTATAACTCTATTATAATTAGTTTATATGTATTGTTTACGTCTTCCTTGTTAATTTGACACCAAATACCTATATAATATTTGTATTTCTGAAGAAGTTAATAACCAATTTCTACGTTTTTTGTTATGGATTATTTTTTTATTATTTTTGATCTACTAATCCTATTAATGTAGGTAATTCAAAATTTAATGTTTTTTTTTTAATTCAATGCCTATTGCCTATTTATTTTGTTAAATAAAATAATGTAGGTCCTCAAATTATTAATATAAAGGGAGCGTCTACTTAACCGCCGATTTTACGATACGCAATCGCTACACTTGCGCCGCTCTTATTAAACGATTGACTTTGATGTTGAGGATTTTTTTTCCCCAAATATGTTTTTGTTTTTATTATTTTAAAAAAGGAACATCTTTCACCATATTGTCACACTAAACCTAACTGATATATTTAATATTTAATTAAAAATAAAAAACAAGTGGGTACTGAACTTGGGACCTCTCACATGCCAATGCTGTACAGATCCGATAGACCGTCGTATGAACTTGAAAAGCATGTAAGGATCACTTTGAGATAATCGGTAAATAAGAACGGCTCCAGCTTATCGAAAAATATTGACATTTACTGACAATTGATGCTGAAATGTTAGGTTAAGTTTGCTCATCTGCTTAAATTAAGGGGGGGAGTGATATATATCAGCTATTAACGTTTATATCATAGCAAATATGTATCAAAATTTGATATATATCATTTTGATATTTATCTTCACTCACATCACTAAATAGAATAGAAGTTTTATGAACACCTACCTTAAATAATCTTTCATAGTTGGATAGTCTTTCATTTCCATAGCCTGATTGATGAACTGCTTTAAGCCTTTATCATCGTTTGCATATTTCTCACACTGCATTCTTAGGTAATCAGGATTTGCATCTGGTAAGAGCTCCTTCACTATTTCAAATTGTTCTTCGGCATCTACTTCCTTGACTGGACTAGGTACTCTTTGAGGTCGTTTAGGATAATTCTCCGCTAATAAATAATCAATTGGGTTAATTCTCTATTACACAAAAAATTCATGGTTTGTTTGGTGCGATTCGTTCTGAGGACAGTGCTTGACAGACAATGGAATTGTTTCAGAGCAAATTATTTTCAATATACTTTGATATTACTAACTATATATTTCCTAAAAACATCCGTGGAAATTCAATTTTTTTATTAGTTGGTAAAAATTTGTTTTCATGGGAAAAATTATCATAATATTTGCAAACAAATATCAAATGTAGAGCCCTGAGGATGGTAAAATCATTACCAAAACATAGGCAATTTCAATAAACTTGTTTTCAGCTTGACCAAATTCTTATCTTTTTCTTATAAAACACCAAATAATGGGAAGCTAAAGAATGATGAATTTTTCTTAAAATATATTTAAAATTTTTAATACCTGAAAGAATATCCGTAACGATATCGTCAAAGTTGGCCAATACTTTCCCTTTACACAAATTTCGGATATAAGCTGGACAAGCCTCAGGAAACATTTCAATCAGTCGAAGAACTACTGTTTCATTCACAACTTTGTTCTCTGGAATTTGGATAACTGAAGGCCCAGGTTGAGCCAAATTCATGGTTTCATTGACAATCTTTTTCTTTTCATTCTGGACAGCTGAGGGTCCGGCCTCAGCTAGATCTATTTCTTGTGTGGGATTTATAAGTAATTTATTATTTTCAGGAAGAGTTAAATCCACTGGCGCTTCTATGGCTCTAAAATTATGCACATGTAATAACTACTTTATAATAATAATAAATTTATTAACCCAGAAATTCAATACAGGATATACAGGGTGTGCCAATAAAAACTCCCAGGTGAAATATTTCGGAAACTACTAGAGATATTTGAGTTCTGTAAAAGCCCATTGCTAGAACATATAATGTTTCGTTCTTAGCTTATTTTAATTTTAGTTTTTGTTTTGTTTATTAGCAATAGTAAGTATATTTATTATAAATTTCGAAATTTGTGTTTCGCGTGTATCATGTATACAGAGACCATAAGTTAGTCCCATCCTTTTTCACGCAAGAAAAGAAGAACTATAGAAATTGACGAGAGCTACGTTACTACGTTCCGGAGCAATACAGCTAAATCGTTCATAGGTGATACCTCGCTAAAGTCAGTGATATATTCATTAAAACCAAATTTTCGATTAACCCTTTTTTGACCGTTATTATTGTGTGCAAGTGTATGGTATGATTCTGGCCAGAAAATCGAAGTGCTTCCACTGCTTCTTAAAGGTAAGACTACTTTGAAATTCTGTATACCGACATAATCACATATCGCAATTAATAGAGATAATCAAATTTGAACATTAAAGGTTCAAAACATTGGTCCTTCAGAGTCGGGATTTATATTTACTGTTGCTAATTAATAATTAAAATTGTAATAATCATTTATATTCCTTTAAAATTTCGTTTAAAATTATCGAACTACATAAAAGAAAAAACAACTGTATACAAGTACATAGTCAAACTGATGGTTTTTTCGCGCTTCCTCGCCATCCCATTTGGTTTTGCAACAAATCAGTAGGTTGATATAGCGCCTTGCCCGTATACGTGTATCAACTAAAAGGTGGAATAGCGTTTAATGTTGAAAAACCATCAGCTGTTCATTATTATTTTGTATTTATTTCCAGCTTTAAATTTATCGATTATAATACTCGACGACACATTTATTAAAATAATATATTTTCGCGTACTGGGTGATATTATTGACATTGAATTTGGGCACTTTTGCATTTAATGATTTGAAAACACTGTTTGCTGATATTTTTCAAGTTGATTGTTTGACATAAAGCTTAAGATATTATTCAATTAAATACCTTTAACCATTTGTTGTGTTGAAGCACTGCCGCATAATTCCGTCTTTCTGCATTATATTCGCAGGCTATTTAAATTTACTCATTATTGATTTATTAGTTTATAATTAAAATGGCTAACAGCAAAATTAAACAAAACAGAGCTTTGCGTGAGGTTTGGTTCAATCGATTACGAGAGTTGTACGAGATTGCAGAAGCATCTGTTAACGACGTTAGTTACAGAAACGTATTTAAAGTTCGATTTTCGGACATTGACAGCATTTCAGCTCAATTTGAAAGAAAACATTTTATATTACTTGAATATTTAGCCACAATCGATGGTGCCGATATGGAGGCGGAAGAGGCAATACGCTCCGAATTTGATCGTATTTTTTACTTAGTTAAAGAAAAATATAAAAGCATGTTCGAAGTAAATATTCCACCGGAACCACCTATTCCAAAGCAACACAATGTTAAATTACCAAAAATTGACTTGCCTAAATTCGATGGTACTATAAAGGATTGGCCGTCCTTTTTTGATTTATTTAAGGCATTGATCCATGACAATGCGTCTTTATCGGATTCTGAAAAATTTCAGTATCTCCTATCTTGTTTATCAAAGGAACCATTAAATATAGTCAAGGCCATACCTTTAACGGCTGAAAATTATGCAATAGCCTTTAAAACTCTAGTAGACCGTTTTCAAAATATTAGATTACTAGCAAGCACATATTGGCAAGAAATACTTGATACTCCTAAATTAAACTCCGAGTTTGCTCCTGCACTTAGAAAATTGCCAAACTGTTTTTCGGAAAATTTAGATGCACTAAAAAATTTAAATCTACCAGTTGCATCCTGGAGCTTTGTTTTATTTCATACTCTGATAAAAAAGGTTGATTCCGAAACTGTTAAACGTTTCGAATTGCAAAATGCTTCGAAGGATATTCCGTCTTATACGGTTTTATTTGATTTCTTGTTAAAACAATGCACTGCTTTGGAATCGGTGGCAATTTCTGCAGCAAAGGAAAGAACTTATCAGAACAGTAACTTTAAGAAACCCTCAAATTTACAAAATTCATCCTCACTTCGTAGTGCAAATACTAATAGTAATTCATCATGCTTTGTCAATGCTACGAATTCCTCTATATCGTGTATAAATTGTCAAGAACCACACCCCTTGTATAAATGCCCGTCGTTCGCAAATCTGTCTCCTTTGGAGAGATATACCTTTGTGAAACAAAATAATTTGTGTCTAAATTGTTTATTATTTGGTCATCGTTCATCAATTTGCAAATCACAATCTACTTGTCGTATTTGTCATTCGAAGCATCATACTTTATTACATTTCACTAATTCTACACCTGAACCTGGTGCCACTTCCTCTAGCTTATCTTCAGCGAGCCAGATGGAACCTGCTCCCCCAACTCAACCTACAACCATTAGTCAATATGACGGTCCTTCAATCTCACAACCAGTCAGTACCTTGACCAATATTTTGCCTATTAACACAACCGTCCTTCTATCTACTGCATTGATAGAAGTTATGGACAGCAGGGGGAATTTCCAAACAGTTCGAGCTCTTTTGGATAGTGCAAGCCAGGCCAGCTTTATCACTTCAAGTTGCTGCAATCGTTTAGGCTTACCTCGATCTCGCTTATCACTATCTATCCATGGTCTAGGACATATGTCATCTGAGGCAACTGCCGGAGTTTCATGTAATATTCGACCTCGAATTCAAACTTCCTCAAACCTTACTGTTGAAGCGATTGTTTTACCCAAAATTTGTGCGCCCATGCCTACTGCTTACATTCCTAGGTGGAATTGGCCACACTTGTCTGGTGTTACGTTAGCGGATCCAAATTTTAATGTCCCAAGCAATATTGACATACTACTTGGTGCGGATGTTTTTCCGTCAGTAATGCTCAATGGACAAGTACAGGGTGGAGAAAACCAGCCATCTGCCTTTCACACAATATTTGGTTGGGTCCTGATTGGTAAAATATCATGTCAATCATCTACTTTAATAAATACATTTTGTATTTCGTATACTTCATCGTTGGACACTATTCTTCAACAGTTTTGGGAACTTGAAGAGATACCCCAACCATCCCCTCCTTCTTCAGATGATTTATTGTGCGAAAAACTATTTTTGGAAAACTATTCCCGTGAATCGAATGGTCGCTATACTGTCGCACTTCCATTCAAACAAGGCGAACCCTCATTGTTAGAAACTCGTTCTATAGCTTTTCGTCGATTTTGTTCTTTAGAAAATCGTTTACTACGAGACGCAAATTTACATGAATCATATTCGGCTTTCATGAGAGATTACTTAGAATCTGGCCACATGGAGCGCGTTACACGTCCCCCTCTTGACCCAAGCAAATGTTATTATCTTCCTCATCATTGCGTTATAAAGCCCAGCAGTCCATCTACGAAGCTCCGTGTCGTATTTGACGCATCGTTAACTCCATCGGGTGGACAGTCGCTTAATGATTCTCTTCTAGTGGGCCCCAAGCTACAAAAGGACCTTTCCACCATTTTATTACACTTTCGTCTTCATCGCTATGTTTTTACCGCTGATATACGTCAAATGTATCGTCAAATACTGATTAAACCCGAACATAGAGATTATCAACGAATTCTCTGGAGATTTTGGCCTCATGAGTCTATGGAAGAATTTCGGTTAACTACTGTGACGTTTGGTGTATCTTCGGCACCATTCTTAGCCATTCGCACTCTGTTACAGTTAGTTAAAGATGAAGAATCTTGTTTTCCTCATGCATCGGCTATGTTAAATTCTGATTTATATGTCGATGATATAGTCACTGGCTGCAATACTTTGGAAGAAGCTTTATCTTTACAGAGCGATACCATTCGTCTACTTAATAAAGGAGGTTTCGAACTGCGTAAATGGGCGAGTAATAATCCTTCCTTATTGGCGTCTATCCCAACGGAATGTCGTCAACAGCAATCCATGTCCTTTTCTAAAGAGGAGGATTCTAGTGTAAAAATTCTTGGCTTGAAATGGTTTCCGACAAGAGACATATTTTCATTTGAGGTAGACATAGCAGAACGACCTTGTACTAAGAGAACCATTCTTTCTGATCTGGCTAGGATCTTCGATCCTCTAGGTTTCTTGGCACCTGTTATCTTTAGTGCAAAATATTTGATGCAATTCTTGTGGACCTTAGGGTTAGGATGGGACCAGGAACCTTCAGATGAGGTTTTGTTATATTGGAAACGGTATAAAAATGAATTGCCAAAATTAGCATCTATTGAGATTCCTCGCTTTTTCGATTGTGACCCAAATGTTCCTTGTCAGCTTCATGGTTTTTGTGACGCTTCAGAAAAGGGAGTTTCTTCGGTAGTATATTTTCGTTTTGTTCAGTCTGATAATATTAGAACGATGTTAATTACAGCGAAGTCAAAGGTTGCCCCTTTGAAAAGGGTATCATTACCTCGACTAGAACTTTGTGCAGCCGTTCTGCTCTCAAATCTCATTGACTTTGTTTATCGAACATTTATAGGCAAACTCCACATAGAACGAATCTTCGCATGGTCCGATTCATTAGTTACATTATCCTGGATAAAGTCATCTCCCCACCGCTGGAAAACCTTTGTTAGTAACCGTGTAAGTCACATTCAATGCAGAGTGTCCCCGTCATGTTGGTATCACATACGATCAAAGGAAAATCCTGCGGACTGTGCTTCACGTGGTGTTTTACCTAGTGAGTTATTAACACATTCACTATGGTGGGCGGGGCCTTCCTGGTTATGTAATCCTGAGGATATTTGGCCGGTTCCGAATGAGTCGTATAACAGTTCCCAATCGCTTATTATTTCCGAAGAGGAAAAGAAAATTACCTTATCAACTTCTGTTTCGTTAGAAGCGCTGGATGGTTTGTTAGATAAATTCTCATCCTTGTCAAAGATCCAAAGAATTGTCGCATATTGCTATCGATTTACACGTTATCTCAGAGGAACAAATGAACATAAATCTTCTTCTTTCACCTCACAGGACCTCGATGAAGCGCTTTTGTGCTTAATAAGACGAGTCCAGTCAACAAGCTTCTCTGAGGAAATTGCCAATATTAAAGGTCGTAAACCACTTGCGAAATCCTTTCGTAAGCTCTCTCCATTTCTGGATGAAAGAGGTTTTCTTAGGGTGGGCGGCAGACTTGAAAATTCCCCAATTGCATATGATCAAAAGCATCCGTTGGTGTTACCGCGCAAACATCGTTTAACAGAGCTTATCATTCAAAACACCCATTGCCAAAATCTTCACCCCGGTCTTCAGACCCTTCGATATCTGATCTCTCAAAATTATTGGATTTTGAATGCTAAACAAGCCATTCGTTCGGTGCTTTCTCGGTGTATCAAATGTTACCGCAACCGTCCAAAGGCTCTGACGCCTTACATGGGTAACTTACCAGCTCTTCGAGTAAATCAAATTATACCTTTCTCCTGTGTAGGTGTCGATTTTGGAGGTCCATTTCAGGTAACTCTTGGCAAATCCCGAGGCATAAAATCTCAAAAGGCTTACCTTTGTTTGTTTGTTTGTTTCGCTACAAAGGCGCTTCATTTGGAGCTGGTTTCGGATTTATCCGCTGAGGCTTTTCTTGCTGCACTCCGTAGATTCATAGCCAGAAGAGGCCGTTGCTCGGTGATACACAGTGATTGCGGAACAAATTTTGTCGGAGCTCACAGACACCTCAGCTCACTATTTCAAAACGCTGCAAACATTGAGAAAATTGAGTGGCGATTTAATCCTCCCTCGGCTCCCCATTTCGGTGGTCTATGGGAGGCCGGAATGAAATCGGTGAAAGGTCACCTAGCACGAGTTATCGGTGAACAAATCCTCACGTATGAAGAGTTATATACTGTTTTGGTACAAATTGAAGCATTGTTAAACTCTCGCCCCTTGTCAGAATCAAGTTCCGATCCTAATGACTTAAGCGCTTTGACTCCAGGACATTTTTTAACGTTAGAACCACTAACTGTCTTACCGGATCCAGATTTATCCCATCTAAAATTGAATACTCTTAGTCGGTGGCAACTTTTGCAGAGGCTTCACCAGGATTTCTGGAAGAGGTAGCATTTGGAGTATTTAAATACATTGATTCAACGCAGCAAATGGTTTAAAACTGAACCTCAACTTACACTTGGCAAATTGGTTTTGATTAAAGACGATTTGCAGCCCCCATGTCGATGGCGATTAGGTCGCGTTATTAAAACCCATATCGGTTCAGATGGGATATGTCGAGTTGTAACTCTTCGTACGGTCCACGGAACTGTCCAACGACCCATAGTCAAAATCTGCCCATTACCTTGTCAATAAAATACGCCTGTTACGGTTGTATTTTGGTGGGCGGAATGTTTCGTTCTTAGCTTATTTTAATTTTAGTTTTTGTTTTGTTTATTAGCAATAATAAGTATATTTATTATAAATTTCGAAATTTGTGTTTCGCGTGTATCATGTATACAGAGACCATAAGTTAGTCCCTGCCTTTTTCACGCAAGAAAAGAAGAACTATAGAAATTGACGAGAGCTACGTTACTACGTTCCGGAGCAATACAGCTAAATCGTTCATAGGTGATACCTCGCTAAAGTCAGTGATATATTCATTAAAACCAAATTTTCGATTAACCCTTTTTTGACCGTTATTATTGTGTGCAAGTGTATGGTATGATTCTGGCCAGAAAATCGAAGTGCTTCCGCTGCTTCTTAAAGGTAAGACTACTTTGAAATTCTGTATACCGACATAATCACATATCGCAATTAATAGAGATAATCAAATTTGAACATTAAAGGTTCAAAACATATAAATAGCTTTAGTTTTGAATACAAATAGTTGTTCAATAAGTTAACGGATAGATGGCGCTGCGTTACAAAGAATTTTTTGGATGACAGGAGCTTAGAAATATAGTGCATGTTAAAGAGATTTTAATTTCAATTAGATTTCATTATATGAAAAATTTTCGAAAATCCAGCCGTTTTCGAGAAAATTGAGTTTAAAATTTATAATTTTTGAAAAACTAAAACCGCCGTAACTTTCTTTAAATAAATTTTAGACGATAGTTCGTTTGAAACTTTCTTCATAGGAAGGTAATGTGAATAATGTGGCTATAAAACTTTTTTTACAACTTCCGGTTAAACCAGAAATAACATTTATTGCAATTTTAAGGCGCCCGCCACTGTATTATATTAAACAATATTGAATAAAAATATGTTCCATGCAAACGGTTCAAGCATGCAGGAGCATTTGTCGAATTACGATGTTTTTTACGAAGACATATTTTTTATTCAATATTGTTTAATATAATACAGTGGCGATCGCTTTAAAATTGCAATAAATGTAATTTCCTGTTTAACCGGAAGTTGTAAAAAAAGTTTTATAGCCACATTATTCACATTACCTTCCTATGAAGAAAGTATCAAACGAACTATCGTCTAAAATTTATTTAAAGAAAGTTACGGCGGTTTTAGTTTTTCAAAAATTATAAATTTTAAACTCAATTTTCTCGAAAACGGCTGGATTTTCGAAAATTTTTCATATAACGAAATCTAATAGAAATCAAAATTTCTTTAACATGCACTATATTTCTAAGCTCCTGTCATCCAAAAAATTCTTTGTAACGCAGCGCCATCTATCCCTTAACTTATTGAAAAACTATTTGTATTCAAAACTAAAGCTATTTATAAACTAGAGAGCATAACTATAGTGCCACCCCATATTTTGCAGTGTTTGTCCACTTAACATTACCAAGGTTACCAAGGACTTAGGAGGTAAGAAAGTACACTAAAAGAAGGTAATTAAACAAGTCTTAGTTGTGTTTTAAGTTTT
This sequence comes from Rhagium mordax, assembly GCA_963680705.1. Taxonomy (NCBI): domain Eukaryota; kingdom Metazoa; phylum Arthropoda; class Insecta; order Coleoptera; family Cerambycidae; genus Rhagium; species Rhagium mordax. The sequence goes on from OY796656.1 coordinate 16,847,525, forward strand.
ATTTATAAAATTAACGCATAAATTAAGAAAACATCCTGAATTTATTGGTGCATAACTATAGCGCCTATTGGATAAAACTCAACAAAACCACTAACAAACAAAAATCAATAATGTGTAACGTCTCCATTTTTACGAATGACTTCAAATAGTCTATTATTCATACTGTCCACCAGGTTATTTAAGACTTCAGGCTCCAAATTGACCCAAATCTCTTCTATGGCAGTCTTGAGTTCACGAAGAGTATCGTACTTCTTATTATTGGCATACAGCCGTCGAACAATAATTCCCCAGAGGTTTTCAATTGGATTTAAATCCGGCGAGCATGCTGGTCACTCCAATAAATCAATTTTATTCTCAAGGAACCACTCCATGGACTCTCTGCTAACGTGAATTCGAGCATTGTCTTGCTGGAACTTGAAATCAACATTGTTGTTTTCATTTAAAAAGGGGAGCAAATGATCTTGAAGCACATCAGTATATTCTCTGCTATTCATACGTGTTGATGGATAAGCTAGGGTCAAAACATTTGCTCTTGTAAAGGCACCCCACACCATTAATGTTCCTCCTCCAAAATTGCGCTTTGTTAGAATTTCAGGTTCTTTTCTCAGATCGCGCCAGTAGCAATTAAATCCTAGAAAGTTTAAATTATTTGGAAAAAAATCATTTTAGGTGATCTTTTCTGATGAAAAGAAATTTAAACTTGATGGTCCAGACGGATTTAATTGCTACTGGCGCGATCTGAGAAGAGAACCTGAAATTATAACAAAGCGCAATTTTGGAGGAGCATTAATGGTGTGGGGTGCCTTTACAAGAGCAAGTGTTTTGACCCTAGCTTATCCATCAACACGTATGAATAGCAGAGAATATACTGATGTGCTTCCAGATCATTTGCTCCCCTTTTTAAATGAAAACAACAATGTTGATTTCAAGTTCCAGCAAGACAATGCTCGAATTCACGTTAGCAGAGAGCCATGGAGTGGTTCCTTGAGAATGAAATTGATTTATTGGAGTCGCCAGCATACTCGCCGGATTTAAATCCAATTGAAAACCTCTGGGGAATTATTGTTCGACGGCTGGATGCCAATAATAAGAAGTACGATACTCTTCGTAAACTCAAGACTGCCATAGAAGAGATTTGGGTCAATTTGGAGCCTGTCTTAAATAACCTGGTGGACAGTATGAATAATAGACTATTTGAAGTCATTCGTAAAAATGGAGACGTTACACATTATTGATTTTTGTTTGTTAGTGGTTTTGTTGAGTTTTATCCAATAGGCGCTATAGTTATGCACCAATAAATTCAGGATGTTTTCTTAATTTATGCGTTAATTTTATAAAAAAAACTTAAAACATAACTAAGACTTGTTTAATTACCCTCTTTTTGTGTACTTTCTTATCTCCTAAGTCCTTGGTAACCTTGGTAATGTTAAGTGGACAAACACTGCAAAATATGGGGTGGCGCTATAGTTATGCTCTCTAGTTTATGTTCTAGCAATGGGCTTTTACAGAACTCAAATATCTCTAGTAGTTTCCGAAATATTTCACCTGGGAGTTTTTATTGGCACACCCTGTATAGGGTACGTCAAAAGAACACTTTAAAATAAAATTCATTTACAGATAAAGAAAGAAAAAAATGATGTATTCAAAATTGTGAAAATCCAATTTGGAGGCCATAAGAAAAAATAAAAGTCGACTGTTGTGACTCGTCTGTAATTGCCAGACTGTTTGATCGTCCGGCAAACCTACAGACTCATCACAAAAGTACCACTTTTACTCCTAATAAAACAATATACTATTAAGATAAATAATCTACTTACTGAGGTATCGGTTCTTCAGCTGCAGATATTTTATTATTCTCCCCTGCCATCACGAACCTGTTGGGCATAGCAGGAATGACATTTCTCATTTTATTTAATTGGCCACAAATATTAAGCAGGCGAGATGGTTGAATAATAGTGCTCGATGAATTACCTCCCTGAATTACTGGTTCAGGAGGAGCCCTGGTTACATTAGCAAATTTTAAAATAGGTTCCTTGAGTTTAAATTCTTTTACAGTTGGATTTAAGGATGAAAACATAGCTATATTAGTGTTATTTTGTGTATTAGATTTACATCCGAAATGCCTATAAAATTGTTAAAATTTATTGGTTATTGTTATTACTGTAAAAAAATATGTGAGCGATACTTACAGTGGTAACTTCTCTGAAAAAAAAAATATATATGTTATTCCAGTAAAGCTAAGCGGTTTTTATAATAAAAGAATGTTTATAATGAATTTATAGAATGTGCGAAAATTATAACAATATCTAACAAAATTACAGCTTAAACAAAATGTTCACATTTCTATACTACTATGACCAATAATTATTCTACAGTAATGTTTAGTGTAAACAAATGAATGGTTATTTTATATCGAAGTAAACGGAGTGAACGTCTTCCAACTAGTTTGGACGGTTCCAAACTCGTATGACTGCTGTGTTGGAACAAACCTAATATAAATCATTATTTGCATATTGGACATAAATAGTTCAACTCACGCACTATCTTCAGTTGCAAATTCAAATATTTTTAATTGAATGTAATGTGAGGTGATTTTAGCAGTAAATACATAATAATAAATTCATAAATGATATTTAAATAAAATGTACGTTGACGAGATTGCTGATTGCTTTCTTGTATTATTTACGTTAATTAAAATATTAATTGAAATCAATGATTAAATTTCTGTTGAAACTATATTTTTCTAGTGAATTATGCATTATAACTACCTTAAGAGGTAAATTCATTTGTTGTCAAATCAGATTATAGATAATTTTAAGAAATATCATCTATTCTATTTTTGTTAATTTTTTTGGAATAAACTCAAGGTTACAACATAAACTGTAGATAGCACTGCACTGTTCTCGTGAAAAAAGAATTTGAATTTGTATGAAGCAACACGTTTTGCTACATACACTTTGATTCTTTTTAGGATTTCGTGCCAGTAGCAATCCAAACTATCTAGATATTATTACACTTCACAAAATTTTGGTTAATTCCAATAAGAAACAAATATATATTCATCAACTTTTACTTACCAGGAAAAGAGTATTCTTCAGTTTCTTCAGAATCAGTATCAGATGAATTTGTTTCATCTGTATCAACTTCTATAATGTTGTCAAACAGTTTATTTATCAAATGATTTAACCTCACATTATCCGGTCTTACGTTGACATCCAATTTAAGTTTTTTACATAGTCGAAGAATCTTATTGTCTGATGCCAATGTCATCTCTTTTATAAATTCTACCAAGTTAAATTTAGGTCCATCTACTATAAAAAAGAACACATATATACAGGCTATCTCCTAAAAAATGCCGCAAGCCGTTATTAATAATCTGATTTAAAAAAAAAACAAAAACTAAATGAAATGCTACAGTTGCGAGATTCATTTACATGTTTAATCGTAGAAAAAATGATAAGAGACTGGGTTCAAGGACCCAATAAAACTTACCACTGCCATTATTATTAGTATTACTAGTGTTATTCTTTGAAGTTTCAGCTATCACAGAAGGTAGTTCATTTTCCTGTTGTTTTTTATTATTCTCAACATCTTGATGTTTTTCGACAATCGAACTATTTGAGACTAAAATTTATTATTCAATTAAAATGGAAATTACATAATACAGACATACTTAAAACATTAGCATTGTTATTATTAAGTGAAGGCACTGAAGATCGATTACTACACTTTATAGGCATCCCAGTTGTTCCTGAAGTGGACGGCCGATTGTTTTCTATTAATTTGTTCAGGATATCTGTAAATTCTTAAAAGGAAAATATTGTAGGTTCTGATTTTGTGCTACAAATAATAATAGGGTCATCCCTCATATCAAAATCGTGATATTCTAATACCTGTGGTGAATAGCTTAGGGGTTTTAATTAATAAAAACAGCAACAAAATCTTGATTTATCGTCAATTAGTATTTTTAGTTTGAAATTTGCACTAGCACTAAATAATTTTGAATTCTCGCGCTCAGTGACGTCATAAATCCCATTTCCCAGCCCACGCACACGATTCCTATTAGGCTAGGTCTGACAATTGACATTAATGAAATTAATTGCGAATCATGCCAGGAAGTTTGTTTTCATGATAGATAGATAGATGTTTATTTCACCACGTTACATACAGTTGATGTACATTTGCAGTAGGTCATTAAAATACTATAAATTATTAAAATATGAAATATTAAAATATAAATTATTAAAATATAAAAAATATTTTGCCACTAAGAGACTGCTCCAGATCAATATTAATTACTCAGTGTCACATTAAATGGAAGTTGTCATAAATTCATCCACAGAATAATAACAATGTTTAATCATAATTTTTTTTACAGTTTTTTTAAATAAATTTAGGTTTAGTAATTTCATATCATTAGGCAACACATTATACAGATTTAAATTTAAAGAGTTAATTTCAGATTTTTTTAGTCTGAAACGGGGTGTCCTTAATAAATTAGCAGTTCTTGTATTATGATTATGAAGGTCAGATTGTGTGCTGAAATTTGAGATATTTTTGTGTATTTCAATTAATATACAAAGAAGGTAATGTCATAATTCCAAACTTTATAAACAATGGTTTACAGCAGGGGTGGGCAACCTTTTTAGGTGATGGGCCAGTCAGAGTTCGTACTAGCTGCCGCGGGCCAGAAATTTTTTTTCGCTCGCGTAAAAAAATTCTAGGCTTTTTTTAGGACGAGGAACGAATTTCGCAAACAACAGTGAAGGATATTTTTAAGAATTTGCCAATTTGTCTCAAGAATCGATACCAAAATTAAAAGTTATATTGAGTTCTGCGATCTGCGGGCCAATTCTTTTGTATTTAAAACAGATTTTCGCGGGCCGCATTAAGCACTTTCTAGGGCCGCAGTTGGCCCGCGGGCCGTAGGTTGCCCACCCCTGGTTTACAGTGTTCTCTATTATCAAAAATTCCAGCAAAATTGGGGGATGACCCTATTATATGTGGGAGAGTTCAACTAATCCAGAAAATATATATTTCTTTAAATTTCCAATCATTATGTCATCTTTACTAAAATCTCGGTTTGGATTCCATACTATTAACTAAAATCTTGTTCCACGCATTATTAATGAAGTTTTGAATGCCTTAACCTTATAGAATCAGATGCCTCTGTTCTTTTCAATAAGTTAGAGAATTTTGTTTATTTGTTTATTTAATATTTTTTCATGATAAATAATCTATAAATATATTACTAAAGAGGAATTAAATAAATTTGACATTACAAAACAGTCAATACAATTATTACCAAATATTGGAAATTTAAATATGTAACAATCTCACAAAAAGAAACAAAACCAAAAGCTGCGATTTTAATTAGCGGAATTGAATGCAATAATGATAGAGTAAAAAAAAACATACCTGGACAAGGATCGGTATTTTCTACTGTAGACACTGATGGAACTGTGCTGTCAGGTGAACTAGATTCTGATTGACTTGTGCTACTAGTAATAGAAGTAGATGATGAAGTTGGTTCATCCCTAGGCGATGCTGTTGAGGGAGTAACCTAAAAATATAGGACTTTCAAAAATGACTGGCCCTAACAAAATGTGAGGCTTCACATAAACTCAGGTGCTTTAAAATACCCTAAATCTTATCCAGAATGCACCTCGCCTCACCTATATCTTGCAACCAGCATTATTACGGCGTTGTGTCTCTGTAATTATTCCACCGAGTATTCCACTTAATAATGAAAGTGAATATCACAGTCTACTCTGATTACTTTTTTTCTAAACAGCCTAATGGCTACACATAATTTCTAATTAAGTACGTCTAATTTTATTTCATATTTAAAAGAAGAACTCCAATTTATTTTGTTTTAGTTTATAAATAATAACTACATCCATATGTATAAAAATCAAAACTGTTATCAACATAAATATTATACTTATAAGTAAGTAACATTAAAATATTCAAGGAAACTTATCAGCTAAAAACTAAACATTACGTTATTTAGAGAAATGAACTAATAGAACTAATAGATAATAAAATTAAATTAGCGTAACGTTTTTATCTTGTGTAAAATTAGGTAAACTGCATGTGTTACATTTTAAGAAGTAACTTTTGATGAAAATTATTTATTTATGATGCTGTAGAAGTTTGAAAATTAACAAATAATATAATAGAATAAAGAACGTTCTTTAATTTAATTAGCAACTAAATCCCCAACGTCATGTATACTTTAACTTTAAAATGTATTACATCTTAAACCTCCACATTAAAAACTGTTGAAAAGAGAAATTCCAAATTATGAGGAAATTCACTTAAAGTTACGGTGTTTTATTTAAAATAATTTCTGTTATAAAATGATTTGATCTCTGTTCACCAAGAAATAGGCACCAAAGGTTATTTTTGATTCTCCACGTTTCAAAATTTAATTCAAGAAACTGGAGGGGGTCTTTCTATGACATTCAGTATTAACCATACAACCCTATATACTATATAGTATTACAATATCCGAGACAATATCTCAAATTCTATCAATATCGAGGTCGATATTTATTATAACTGTGATGTATATTATTGTAAAATGTAATTCTGCTGGATTATGGCCTGTCATAGCCCACCAGTTTTTTATCACTAGCTGATTTACTAAGCTAAGTTTTATAGCCCAAAGTTGGTACAATAAAGTTTACTGAAAACTTTTAATTTTACTGGCAAAGACAATATTTAAATCTGTACTTTATTGTGTTTTAACGTATTAATCTTTTGTACATTTTTGTTTTTATATATTTATACCGAGGTTAGGTATATATTTTTTAGCGCCCTGAAGATGATATAATAGACATCGAAATGTTAACTTTTTTAATAAACTAGTTTTCTTAAATATAGACCTAAATCCCAAAAATGATAAGAACTATATACAAGTTGTAAACAAAAAAATTAGGTACCTCATTTATCATTACCAAAAATAGCTGTTAAAACACCAACCACTTTTACAAAATAAAACTATATGTGCTTAGATCTTGAAAGCAACAGATATATAAAAACAATGATAGCAAATTATACAAAAACAGGCTAGGTATAGGTATAAAAAGTGTGGCATTAAAAAAAAGTGTAACAATCTGCTAAACCATATTAGATGTACCTATTTAATAAACCAATGTCTATGAAGTATTCCAATTACCTATTTAAATTCTGTATGTTGCATATTAAACGTTTTAATTTGCGACTCGCTGAAAGGAAATATATTGTATATGCGGAATATTTATAGTCAGTGTGTTACTTATATCATTAACGAAATCAGAAACTGCACCAAATGACTGGCTAAGCCTTCCTCATCGTTCATTAACAACTTGCCAGTAGCACATACGTGATGCAGAATTCAGCATTAGTAAATAGTAAATACCTTTATAAATGTTTCCAATCAGGGCCGGATTAGCCACATATGCCGCTGGAAGCATATGTTTCATTGCCGCCCCTGGTACCCTCAAAAAACCAAAGAATTTTTGGATTTTTGAGGGTCAAACGGTTTAAATTAAATGTTAGAATTGTAATCCCCCACAAAAAAATTTCGTGGGCAGTTTCCTGATATACTGAAAGTTGAAAAAAATGAATAACATAAAATAACATGAATTTATTAATATTTAAAAACAAATAAACTTTATATAATATTTATATAATACCTAAACAAAAATATAATACTCTGTAACAAAAATAAAATATAAAATCCCTAGTGTAAATACACTTAGAAAAAAAACATAACATAAATAAATTCTTATATTGATGCCTCTAAATAACTTTACGTCTCAGTTTCGCACTCGTGTACTGACCCACTTCCACTGACTCCTCACTACACCTGCACTTGCATAATAAAAACTAAAACAGTGCGCAAGCCACAAGCGCACCCTAATAGTTTACTCGTTGCACGTTGCTCCCGAAAGACGAAAGCGCGTAATTCAATCTAGACGTTATGGGTTAACGGCGTGAGTGTTGGCGTTGAGTTGAGTTAAGCAAAAAGAAATAGAATTTTTGCCGCCCCTGAAATTTGCCGCTGGAAGCAGCTGCTTCCTCTGCTTCATGGGTAATCCGGCCCTGTTTCCAATTTGATTCAAGTATAGTTACAGTAAAGCTCCGCTCCGGATCAATTAAAACCAGTACGATCCGAATTAGAGAAAAATCGGGATTATTGTAACCCATTTAAAATTAAAAAATAATAGGCAGAACAAAGCTTTATTATTCAAAAACAAAACACAAACAAACCTAAATATAACTGTAAGAAGAAACAAAAATTCTATGTACATATTTAGACGAGGTTATAGCACGAATTGCGCGCCAAACTGCGTAATGCGTTACGATCCGGATTATTGAATCAATGATTATCCGGATTATGAGATACATACTGTAATAAGTGATATTTCAATTTAGTCCGGATTACTGGAAAATCCGGATTATTGGAGTCCGGATTAACGAAGCTTTACTGTATATGCATATAGAAAAGAAAATAAAAAAGTTTTTAAACAACTATAGTTTTACCTTTGTTGGACTACTCTTTTCCTGTTTAAAACTTGAAACAACCTCCAAAGATCCTTCCCTTTTCCGTATTTTAATTTTTATATTAGTCTCATTATCATTTGAGTTCAAATCAAATACCTCATTACACTGTTCCGATTTTCTTTTTTTGTACAAATTAGAATCTATTTCTCTCACTATTCTGTCTAATTCGCCTTTTTCATGTAAAAGCTGTCTTAATACAACTTCTTTCCGACTTGGCATGTTCCCTAAAATGGCAAGACGATCTTTTATTTCTTTGTAAGACGTGCCAGGTAAAACTATGACAATTTCTCTCGCATCATCCTCAATACTTTTCTCAAATCCATCTCCATAAGAGTCCCTTTCTTTCAAGAAGTAGCGTAAAGTTAGTTGGTTTCGCAGATGACTTTTATCTAGAGGTATTTTCCTCATAAAATCAATTATGATTTCCCCTGATTTGATCCACGGTAATAAATGTTTTATATTTGCTGCATCTTCCATTAACCGCTCCTATAAAAATTTTAAGTGCGTCATTTGCCTGCTTATTTTCAAGTACAATTTAATTTTTTTCTACATCTTTTTTACAACTTGGGTTCTACATTCCTACCCAGGTTGAAAATCTATTATTATTCTTGCTTCGAAATTTTACTTACCATTTCGATGTTAAATTAATGTATTATTTACTATTTTATAGTCTCAACTATAAATAAAATAATGATGATTAATAAAACATGTCAAAAACCTGTCGTAAATTTAACGAAAACAATCAAAAACGAGAGATTTCATACAAAAATACAACACAACACCGATTTTGTTTTGACAAACGCAAATCAACAGTCTAAAAACTCTAATCCTAAAAAACCCCAGAAGAAACTGAGCAATTCAATACATAGTACCAATGTAGAGAAAAGAAATAACTACCATGATAACACACACTGTGATAATATGATTAATATGTGATGATAACGCAAGAGGGCAGCACGAGACCATAGACATCTAAACCGTAGCCATCGGGAATTGCGAAGGCTACGTCTAAACATCTCTTCTTAAGTTTGTTTACTGTGTCTAAAGTCTTGACATTCTCCTAAATTTTAAAATTTTGCAGTGTTGGGGGCGTTGGGGCCGTTGGGGGTTGGACTAGCGTATAGACAATGGTCGCGTTCAGCCGACACAACAGTTGTCAGTTGACTTAAAACCATAAACGTGTTTTTGGTGTGGTGGAAGACAACATATGGAAACACCTGAACCATGGTATAAGGAGAATGGTATGCCCGCGCGCAGGCACGGTGACGTCACTCAGTTTAAAAAGTGGCAGGGGTGACATCACAATTAACCTCAAAAATATGTATTTTCTAAAATTATCGAATATTTTATGTCAATTTTATTAAAATTTCTACTTAATTTCTGTACTATCAACTAAAATCTTGTTCAGTGCATTATTAATAAAGTTTTAATTGGCTTAATCTAATAAAATAAGATGCTTTTTGTTAGTTGGAATTCTAACCTAAAATTAGTAGTCTATTTTTAATATTTTTTCCATCCTAAACGATCTATCACAATTTATTTTCCTTTTACGACAGTCAAGAAACAACACCAGGGATATTAACAGTTGGAACTGCATCAGATCTACAATTTCTACTGTTGCTGGGGGAAATATAACAACATCTGCTGTATTAAAGAAATTTCAAAATCTGTTGATTCTGTTGGGTTGAAATGTACAGGAGAAATACGTGCTATAAACAGACAATATAGGTAATGAAAAGGATAAACCGGCGAAATAAAAAATTAACCTGCTATTTTTCAAATTAATTTTATCGCTGATCCATATACTTTCGCGAGCTCTTCAACGCGGAGAAATGTAAAATACTTGATGTCAGTACCTTTTTGTCTTCGTGTCATAATTGTTACACCCAGCCACAGCACAAACAAGCATGGTGCTATTCGTTAACACTATTAAAAATATTAAAATAAAGATTAAATGTGCGGAATCACAACTGACTTTCGACGTTTTTTAAACTGAGTGACGTAATGCGCAGTAGATACACAAATTGGACGGCAACCTGACATACCATTATCCTTATAATAATGGGCATTTACGATAATTGGAGCGCTACATACCGCAATGTATCAGAGCGTTCGATAATAAGAACATATCTACCGAACCGCGTTCGGTAAATGTATCGAATGTATTCGCTACATCTACCCGATCCAAAATTTATGGATCGACTACATCGGTTGGTAAATGCGGTACAACCTTAAAATATGATTAAAAAAACTTAATTTTTGACATTTTGTGAGTATTTGAGAAAAATGAAACCCATCACTGACGATAATAATGAAGTATTTTAGATGGGAACGGAAACATTTATGTATATGTATAATGAATTAAGTAAGTAAGTAGGTATACCTAAATGTGCAATACATATAAATGTTTTTTTACTTTCCATTTTGACATGGCGAGCAGTATGGACTTATGAATAAGCATAAAATATAAAAGTAATTCAATTTTCAATTATTTATTAATTAGTCAACTGATGCTTTGGGTTACATTTGAAATTTTGCGTTCGGTAATTCTTAGCTCGGTAGATGTATTGACATAAAACAGCTGATTACCGCAATGTACCAGGATACATTACCCGCTCCAATTATCGTAAATGCCTACTATGACCTGAACGGTATGGTTTGTTAAAAGTTCACCGATATCGATCAGATCACAGAACAGTTAAAAGGGAAGGGACATATTATAAATCTGTGGTTGTTTAGTAGTAAGGTTATGTGCTATTTTGATGAAATATTTTGAATCGTTTTTAAGGGTGATGAATAACGTGGTATTACACGAATTATTTGAAAATGATATAGACTGGAATGCTATTCAGATTGCTGTCGACAATCTAGGAGCACCAATAGACTTTATTCCAAACATTAATGAATGAAATGTGAGGTTTACAACGTTCTAAAGACAGCACAGAACATAAAGACAGAAAGACACAGAATTTCTGTGACGTGTTCTGTGCTTCTGTGGCTAGAAACCGTTGGTTTATAAAAGGTGCGTTTTATTGCACCACATTCTACCACCGGTTTCATATGCTATCCTTATCCTACTCACGCTTCCGTCTATTTCCCTTGCAGTCAAAGTTGGACAAGTAGAGGAAATTTGTGTACAATAAAACGCACCTAAAGTCACCATAGAATTTTTGTGGTGCCTATTTTTAAGCAGCGGTTCCAATTAACCAAGCTCAACAAATGCCGTTCAGCGGAATCAACAGGCCACCATACTCAACTGTTGTGTCGGCTGAACGCGCCCAATAATAAGTAGCGGCACTTCGGCAATTTTGACATTCCATTTTTGAATGCGCATCATTTGCAAAATTATTTCAGTTTTCAATTTAATTTTTGTAGGTTTAGCTTGGATTCATTATAACATTTAAAAACTCTCTCAGATGGTAGATTTATAAAGGTTCAATATTGTAGATTATTAAAAATAGATTGCTTTATAGGTTGGAATTCCAATCAACAAGAAGTATCTTTTTTTATTGAATCAAGACAAATAAAGCTTAATTAATAATGAACTGACCAAGTTTTGGTTGACTTTTACAGGAACCAAGCAGAAATTTTGATAAAATTGACATAATATTCGAAAATTTTAGAAAATGCATATTTTTGGTGACATCACGTACGCCGTACGCGTCACCCATACCAACACCAACCTGCAGAGGTAATTATTGTTTTGCGTCTTCCATTTTTTTGTTTTGTTTTGCTGTTGTTGTGGATTGTTGTTGATTTTGTGCCTTTTTATTTGTTTATTTATTTAAATTTCACTAATTTTTATGTGCTGTCATAAAATAATATTTAATCGCGAAAAAAGACAATTTGAAATATTATAGGAAAAAATCACGGAGTGGGCGACATCTATATTTTTTGGCGTAATCTCAATATGATGAGTCATAGTGAACAACAAACCGCTGTCACTACTGTCACTGTCAGTTCGCGGGTTTCTCAAATTTATTTTGTGATTTTTAAAATTAAAAGTGCGTTTAAAGTGTTGTTATTACATTTAACTAGTTTATAATAGTACATTATACTATAAGGGAGAGAAATGCGTTATTTTGGCAGAGGTGCAATTTGAAGCCCGAGGGCGAAGCCCGAGGGCTACAATGCGCCGAGGACAAAATAGCATCTCTCCCGAATGGTATATACTATTTTTTCCACGGTCTCATTAACTTAAAAACACATATTTTGTCATTATGAAGTAAGTAGCACCAGAATTATTGTATTTGGATTTGAGCATTCATTTAGTAGTCGTTGAGTTATTGTCATAACTACAAAATAAACAAACAAAAAGAATTGTCAAATTAAGGTGCTAGTTTGGTTTAGTTTAAAGTTTGTGTGAATAATTGTGAGTCGGAAGAGATTGTGGAGGCTGCAAATATTGCAATAAGCAATTTGCTGCCTACGAAGTCAAGATCTTTATACGATATAGCCTACAATCGGTTCAAAAAGTGGTGCGCCGAGAAAAATGTTCAAGTATACAGCGAGAATGTTTTGTTGGCATACTTCAGTGAAAACCGTTCTCCATAATGTAAACTCCCTTGGGAGCATTATACTCCCTTGGGAATAATCGACTATTTCTGTTTTAATTTTGATGTCATAGAAACTGATTTCTACTCCCGGCCGTGGAAAAACAATATAGCAATGCATTCAATTAATGAAACGGTTGACACAATACTTTAATAAAAAAAGATTGTTACTAGAATACGGGCTATTATTGTGACGTCAAAGTCGCCGCTGTATCCAAACAAACTTTAAGGTTATGAAGATTTAAATATTTTATAAAAGGAGATACCTACCGTAGATAGTTATATTCCTCGACTTTTGTCAAACTGCTTTTAATACATTTAAAATTCACAAACGGAAACATCATATAATATACAAAACAAAGGTAAAATAGTTTGTTTGGATACAAAAAATGGCAGCTATACGTCATAATACGTCATCACTAATACAGCGTATTAACCTCTAAATTTATCGTAAATGTCAAAACTCAAAACACTGTCAAAGGTTTGTTGTTCACCACTTGATACATATACTAAATTTTCAGCGCCATCTCGCGATACGTGTATTCGCGAATTTATTGTTTTTGAAAAATTTTAAAATTCGGTAATTTCTGTTCGAGGGCCATCTGCTGAAGAGTATAGACAAGTAGCCAAGTAACCAGATCAAGTGCAATCTGTTGAAAAGTAGACAAAGGGTAACCAAGCAATCAGATCAAGGTCATTGATTCTGGTTACCTCGAGAACAAAGGATTTTATTAGAGATGAGCCGCTACTTGTTATTGTCTATACGCTGGTTGGACATATGATATGATATGGATAATGGATATGATATGACATATGATATGACCTCAGATCACGAAAGTTGTTGATCTATGCATATGACATATGAATAGAAGACTGATAGAAGGCAAAGTCATAGATTAAAAAAGTATAAGATACATCATTACCATCCTCTATTGTTAGAATGTAAGTGGACATTATACGGAACTTGTGCATTCGAATAATAGATGGCGCACCCGAAACTCCTAAAAAATGTAATCTTTTCTGACTATTGATTGATATCATTTGTTAAAAAACCATATTTAAAACATAATGGCAAAAACGCCCGAAGCTCTAATAATAAATTTTTGCTATAAATGTAAGAAAGTACATACATAGAAAAATACACTTTAAGATACGCCATCTACTATTCGAATGCACAAGTCAAAGTAGCGAGTGTATTGTAAGTTGCTTATTTCCAGGCGTAATAAATCGTCACCTTGGTCGTTAAGTGGTCCACCTCCATTTTTAGCGGTTTTGAGTTAAATCTATATAGTTCCTTACAATTATTATACAGCTCTTTTTTCATTTAAAACAAAAAGAATCATATTTTTCTGGCGGCAAATTTGATTTTTTTTCGGAAATTTTGTACCATCTCCAAAATATCTTACGATTCTTAAAGTGTTTTGTTCCACGTACACTCATTAATATACAGTTTGTGACCTATCCTACCATTGAAATACAAAAATTTATAATTTCGATGTTCCATATCCATTACGACGTGCAGGATGTAACACGTCCACTATTCTTCATAATAAAATAATTGTTCCATGGTCATTAAAGTCCGTATTATGTTCCATTAGATTTGTTTTATATTTTTATTTATCGCATTAAGCGGAGAACACATACGCGCGATCGCGACCACGATCGCGATGGCGATGGCGGTCGCGGTATTATTTTTTAAATTCATCGATCAGAATATACATAAATAAAAAGCAGAATTCTTTGTCGTAAAAGTGCATAGTAACAATATTACCAGTTTAGATGAAATTTTATCCATGCACCATGTATAAAATATTAGTTTTCTAAAGCAGGTCAACTTTAAAGGAATTTTCCCAAACATGTCATAAAAGGAGGTAGAACACTTATCGACTAAGGTGACGAAATATATCAATGTGGGTTGCTTATTACCAGGCGTAATAAATAATTTAAGACGTTCTTATTATTTGCCTTATTACTTTAATTACCGGTACAAAACCTAGCTCCTAGCTCAGATGTATATATACATGTATCCTACCTATCTTAATGCGTAGGTATAGAGTTAAAATTTAGAGGGACCCTAAATAATGAGTGTGTATAGCTTCCTTTTTTTTTTTTTTTTTTTTTTTTTTTTTAATCGTCTTATTTATATTAACGTCCTGGCGAAGTTTAGCTTAGAGCTATTCTGACACTTAACCAGGACACACCACATACACCCATTCCCTCCGACATTGCCATCTGCCGGAGCTGGGACTTGAACCCAGGAGAGATAGGCAGTAACTAGTCGCCTTGTGCCACTCAAGGGCGATCTAGCCCGGTCGAAAAAATCCTCCGGTTAAACTCGGTTAAAGAAGTTAAAGCCTCCAGAAAAGTACTACCAAAGACTATACCTACCGTTTCTCCAAGAACCTATTTATTATTATTGTAAAATAAAATAATAATGACCTAATAATATCACGACCAATGGAATAATTTTACCATTCACATGGGACAGAGATCGAAAAGTACAAAGTGATTAATTAATTCCTAATTCTTTGGACAGTAAGTGAATTGTGAACTTGACGACTTGACGACTTGACCAAAAGACAAACACCAAAGACAATTAAAGCTGCTCGCCCACTGATGAGACGAGCAGATGTGGCTCGATCGTGTCGTGTGGCTTAAGAAGAAAAGAGATAAGAGATAAGGAAAGGATAGAGTTTAAAGATTAAGAAATTAGTTTTATTATTATATAATTATTAAAATCGAAAATATTTTTGTTAATTATTTATGACAGTTCCATTAAAATAAACAATATAAACACCATGATTATTTAAAATATTTGTATTATTTAAAAAATGCACTAAAAATTTTAGGTGCTAAAAAACACCATAAGTACAAGGTACACCTCCTTGGTTTGGTTTTTAGCATCTAAAATATTTAGAGCATTTTTTGAAATAATAATAATATTTTAAATAATCATATTGTTTATTTTAATGCCCCCCTTCCTGAAGGGCCTTCTGTATCCGCTTATGCACTACCATGGGGGAAGCCTAATCTCTCTTGCAATTGTATGCATTGATACTGATATCACAAAACAGGTAAATGTATTTCAGAAATCGAAACGTTCTCACCACAGATAATTTGCGTTGAACGGCAATAGGGGTTTTCAGCAGCCTATTGCCGTTCAACGCAAATTATTTAAAAACGGCTGGTGTGAAAAAAACTTTAAGAGATACTTTTTTCTGAGTACATTGCGTGGGAAATAATTTTATTTAAAATTCGGTCGAGGTCGTAATGTATGAAAATTTCATTTTTTTTAATTATAATCGAAAAATTGATATTCATCAAGGGGCTGTATCTCCCTTATATTGTTATGCGTTTTAGGACATATTATTTATTAACTGCTATCAGAAACTTTGGGTATACAATAATATACCATAGAGATTTCATGATAATTACTGTACCATATTGTATACTATATTCATTGTCAACTAAATCAGTATTGCTCTTGGCTCTGTAATTGTATAGGCCAAGTTTTTATTAAATTCATCGATGGATTAATTACACGAGGTTCTATCTTACTCTGGTCCAAGGAAAATCTACGAGACAATACGATAACAAATATGCATGCATTATGCATTGATGACTTTAAAAATATACCATCAATGCATTAACATTTTCTTTGTTAAATCAGTAAATGAGGTTTGTGATTAAACAAAATTTGTATTTTTTCTCTATCAGTGTGTTCTGTTTTTTAATACATAAATAAATTAAATAACTCTAATTAATGCTAAAAATTGACAATAATGATTTGATCAAAATAAATATTTACCAAACTAATATACCTAAGTAATATATCAACTTACAAATAAGTGACTTACTTTTAATAAACTATTACTTTATAAATAAACGCATATTAAAACACTTGAAATGTAAGCTGAGTTATTAATTCTTATATTAGCTTAACAAGGATTTTTAAAAGTAAATCTTAAATATTCTGAGCAAACACTTATTACTATATCTTTTAATAAATATAAATTAATATCATACAATTTTGGAAAACAGTAAACCTTCGATTCCAATTTAAAGATCGTTTCCAAGCCTCTCAAATTCTTCTATCAGATGTATCATATCAGATTTCTCAAGGCCTGAACTTTGAAATACAATTCTGAAAAAGTTCGGGTGGCCTTTCTGTGCTTGATAAGTTACCATCATGGTTCCTTCCTTCATCATTCTTTCTTTCATTTTTGGTGCAACTTTATGAAGTTTTTCTTTGTAATGTGGATCTGATTGGGCATCGCGCAAACTAGGTGGGACGTACCAGAAACAGATATTGGTGCACTCAGGTTCTTCTATCACAAGTTCAAATCCTGGTTTATTTCTGATGGTATCAACAAAAAACTTGGAATTTTCAAATACTTTGTCAATGTGATGTTCGAATCCGGACGTTCCTTTAGCTTTCCACATAAACCAGAATTTCAATACATCTGCTCTCCTTCCACATTGAACGTGTTTGTCACCTTTAAATTAAATAATTGTCAGTGGTGAGAAAGCATTACCTATATATTATTGCTTTGTTTACACAATAATATCAGATTAACTGGCTAGTTATACAATATAGGTATTTGAAATATTAGATAGTAGTTGAGTGGATTAACTGACCTGTGTCGTATTTTGTATCATAAAATTTATCTTTCTGGAAGAGGTATGCGGCATTAGTAGAGTGGGTGGCAGAGAGAATCCCTTCGTGTTTTAATAACAATGCAGAACATTGTTGTGGAGCTGTTAGAAGTTTGTGGGGATTCCAAGTTACAGAATCGGCTCTAAAACATTAAAAAATATTTTTTAATAACCACACCAAAGACAAAAATTTCATTAAACGAAGCAGTCTCAAAATTAGGTGGTTTATATTTTATTTTGTAAATTCTAGATCTTGATAGCAGTGCACCTTTCTTTCACTTTCTGGATAACCTATCTATGTAGGAAAAATTCCTTGTTATAAAAAATATTCCTACAGGTGAACATTTTATTCTTCAATTAACTGTAGCAAGTGTCGTCTGAAATTTTCTAAACTTGTACTAAAAATATCTATAGATTCTACATGAAAAAAATCTGGTGTAAACAGTATCTTTTATATATTTTATATTAGCACACCAAAGTAAATTATGAATGTTTCCGAACCAGCCAGTGCTAGTGTTTCATAAGTTTTTAAAATCTATTTCCGTTGAAATTAGGTTTTTCCTCCTTGCTAGGCCAAACACATTTACTGACCAATTTCGGTTCTCGACAGATATAAATTCCCGACAACGAAACTTCCTCCATACATTAGGACGCAAAAATAGAAAACATGTATACCAAGAGGAAATAAATGCAGAGGAATAACTATTATTATACCCTTATGAAATAATAACACCAGGAAGAATTACTTCCACAATATCCAATTATCTAGTAACAAGGCATATATTTTGCAATAATAATTCTTAATGAAATAAATATACTGCAGAATTCAAATGAATCATTAAATACTGGTGGAATATTACAACAAATGCATATGATTAATACACCTTGACTTTAACTTAATATTCTGTCGAAATGCATTAATAATATATGAATATTATACTATATTCCAGTAATTAATTTTCAAGTAACCTTCTAATTCGCTAAACAGTAGCATTATTTACTTTTATACTATGGGTTGCAAGTTGGTAAGAGACCTGTCTTGAAATCATTTTTGCAAGTTTATATACGTACCATGTATCTAATTTATGCAACAATAACCGTCAGATATTTTAGAATTTGAATTTAAAAAAAATAATTTAATTTCCTTGAATTGAACATATATTAAGAAAACTTAGCGAATAATATTAAAATAGGTACTTTTATTTCCTATAATAATACCAAATAAATACAGATTAACTGTGCTTACCTTTCTATTCCTGATAGCAAACTTCTGTGTTTCTTGGAAACCAAAGCTCCACCTCCCCAAGCAGCATCCACGTGAAGCCATAAGCCAAATTTATCACATACATCAGCAATCTCCTTCAGGGGATCAAAAGCTCCTATCACAGTAGTACCAGCCGTTGCGCTGACCATAAAAGGGGCTCCGTCCTCAGACAAAGCCCTTTCTACTTCTTCTATCAAGTGAGTGACGTCCATTCGTCCTCTGGCATCAGTTTTAATTAGATATACATTGTCCGAACCGATTCCGAGGAATGAGGCCATTTTTTTAACGGAATAATGAGCATCTTCGGATGTGAAAAGTACTAGGCGAGGTAAAGAATGAAGACCTTTAGTCTGAAAATTAATGTAAGGAAATGGTGAAAGAATAGTAATAAAACTTTAAAAAATATAACAGAAATGTAAGGCAATCCTGAACACATTAATAATTTGAATACTTATATAGATAAACGTACTTCAGAGAATTTGCTTGTTTCGTGGCTGAATGGAAAACCCAAAGCCAAAAAAAAAAAAGAAATCACTGAGTTAAAGCTAAATAGCTATTCTGGGGAGTACCTATGTATGACGCTAAATTCCAAAACATAGTATTACTTTTTGTTAATAGGTCTCCTTTGTAAAAATGATCAGTGTCATATTATGTGATCTACCATACTGATTCTTAAAAAATAAATTATTATAACTTCCAAATGAAATTAATGTTATTCTTCGAAGAAGTCTGGCGATTTAAAAATTTAAAAGATACTATACTATAGTCAGACATTGTGACTGTATCAGTTAATCTTCGAGATTCATTAAACTGAAAATATCAGTTCATTAATCACAACAGAACTGTCGAATAATAACCAGTTTGGTCGAATTAACTATACTCCTAACTTGACCAGTAAAAGATGCATTTGATGCAATATGAACAAAAATGACGAAACGAAAATTTGTGTGAGGGTGGTGGGCCATTTTACTACTTTCAAATTTGTTTTCATTTAAAGAAATTAATGAAACATTATACAGTTGAAAGTAAGGTTTTATTTTTATTTTTCTCACAGAAACAACATTTTTACTAGAACAATCGTCCAGGAGAAAGTAGCTTTAAATACTTGAAATGAAACTAACACTGATAAATCTACAAATAGAAAAATAGTGCACATTGTCTAAAACTCGCCCTTACCATCAAGTTGGCATCATCGGGAGATTTGAATTTAAACAATTGGATTTGTAACAACACCGTAATTTTTTACAAACAGTATTTAAAACAATATTTGCAAGAGGAGTATGTATAATATTTAGAAAAAAATTTAAATTGTTTAATAGATATTTAAAAAAAATCATTATATATGAAGTATTTCTTACCTTAAAGTCAGGCATAAATTTGTGCCTGGCACAGTTGATCGCATATCCGTTAGACATTGAGCCACCAGGACAGAAGATACCATCTCCTCGTCCGTCTTTAAACCCGACGATTTTCCTCATTTCCTTTAAAACGGTTTCCTCCATAAGCGTAAAAACAGGAGATACCTCGTAGGTATATACACTTGGATTTAGAGCGTCCGTAAGCCATTGCCCCACTAACCCATATGGGTCTAGAGAAGAAAATAATTGATTCACAAAATAAGGATGCCCGGTTTTCACGGAATACTGAATGGTGTCCTTTAAAACTTTTATTAAATCGTCGTGAGTAGAAGGAGTGTCTTTAACGTTGAAATCGAAGAGTCTCTGTAATTCTTCAGGGTTCCGGTAATTTAAAACTTTGTTGTTTCTGTTAGTTCCTTCGAAGATCGCATCTCTAAGTAGTACTTCAACACAATTCTTTATAAACTCCTCGTGATTCTTCTTCGATGGCAAACTCTCGAAAGTCGCAAATTTCTTTGGAACGCACACTGTTTTTTGCCCAGATTTAATTTCAGTTACTTTCGTATAGGCAATCTCTTCATCAGAAGAGGAGGCTACCGCGTCACTGTACGTTGCAGGCTCGTCCATCACATGCTGTATATCATTTTCACCGGTAGCGGGCATTGTGATTCCTCGTGCAAAATGTCTTTGATTTACACGACTGAATCACAAATGAGGATTATTGGTGAGACTCTGGTTTTTAACTAGATTCTAGTGTGGTCACGTGCGGACCTTGCTGCAAACTTTCCCGCAGATCTTAGAAACGGTAAATGACCATGGGGGTAATAATTGGTCAATCAAGATGAAACAATTATTTGGTTTATTTAGGTTTAAAGTGGGATTTCTCTACCGACAAACTGCGGTCCAAAAAATGATAAGGACTGGTTTTATAAGAATATATTGCTTCATACGTAGATATTGGCTTGAGCGTGCGAATGAGTGTATTAAGGAGAAATTAGTGGGGATTCCCTTTTACCGCGGCTGCAGTTTATTCACATCATAGGTAAACATTTATGCCAGGTGGAGAAGCAAAACTTGCAACTAAAAAAAAAAAAATATTTAAACAACTAAGTGTGGAGAATGAATATTATACGGGGTGTGGCCTATAACTTTTTAAGTAATGATTTTTAAAAGAATGTCACTAAAAGAACCATTTAAAATTAATCAATACACCAAGGTGCCATTAAAATATATTTTTTTGAAGCCGTGATTTACTTTCTACATTTTTGTGGCTAATCTAGAAAAAGTATATTTTGCTTCATATAGTTAATATATGATAGAATATTTCTTTTTATCGAAGTAAAACTAGCCCTTCGCCAACCTATATTGAAACATTTTTATGAGCGTATATACCGGGTGGCCACGAAAGTATTGCCTAAGGAATAACTCAGTTATTATGAAGGCATCTGAAATATGGGACGCGGACCACTAAAGCTAGAATGTGATATAATTGTTCATAAAATACTACTTCCTGTGTAACCGGAAGTGATACCAACATTTTGATTTTAAATGAAATATCCTGTAAACTTTTATATTTCTTGATTGATATGAAATTCTGATTTCAGCGATATGTCACAAGTTGGAATTTGTGTAAAAAATGAGAGAAAACTGAGAAACACAAGTAAGCCACTGCGGGATTTAATTTTTGAACTTGATAGAAAATAGGCATTGAATTTGGCGCATAGGCGTGTTTTTTGTCATTCCTGGCACGTAAAGGTCTTCTTAATTAAAGACGCGTGTTTCTCTGCGGATTTGCATTTTCCAAAATTTATGGAAAACAACTAATTTTTTAAATAAATTTTAAATGGAAACATAAGAAAGTGTGAATTATGTCTAAAATTACTGTTAAGTCCGGGTTTTCGTAAAATCTAAATCTTCTGATAGATAACAACATGGAAATTACTTTTTATAAAAATGCCAACTTGTGATATATCTTTGGAATAAGAATTTCATGTCTATCGAGACAATACAATAGGATATTCTATTTAAAATAAGAACGTTGATGTCTCATTTCCAGTTAGACATGAACTAGTATTTTATGACCAATTCTGGCCTTAGTGACTTCTCAAATTTCCGAAGTCTATTTTTTAGGTAATAGTGGCGACTAGGTACAGGCTCCAGGCTCTCCAATAAATGCTAGAAATATGTAATAATGTATTGTCTACGTCTGTTAGTTGTTGTTTCATAGTGAATAACAGATGCATAATATTCCTCTACAAATACAAAGAACTCTGAAATTTAATCAATCCTGAACATTGATTTTTCAAAAGGTATGCCGATATCTCTTCCATTTTAAGTGGTTTCTAGTAGGCTCTAAAAAATCTTAAAAATGTAACTCTTTATCCTAATTTATTAATCCTGAAGGGGGTTGGAATCTTTGATCTGACACTGCTTCAGAAGCATAACATTTTTATATAATGTGGTATGAGGGTTGTAAGATATGGTAAGTAGCGATGCTGATGATTTGTGGAAGAGTTTTGGGTTGTTTGAATGTATTGATTGTCGTGGTCTTTACTCTGCCTCGGAAAAAGTCCACATCAAGATAGTTGAAGCGTCAAAGTATTTAAAAAATATTCAACGGGAACCCGAAAACTTTTCTACAAATTAGTAATCTCTGTCTTATTGTGAAGCTTTCGACTTTAGACCGTTTAAAATCTGACAAAGAAGTGGTAAAATGTTCTCTTAATATATTCATTTATAGATCGAAGAGGTATGGATTAAATTTTAATTAGTTTTGAATAGCTATGGTCTTAAAAATAAAAGAAATCTCATTCAATGCGTCACATATTGCATTTGTTACGCACATACAAATCATATGTCCCCTTTGGGGAATTCCACTCCATTTGTGTTTTACCACTATTTGACAGAACAGAATGGAATATGATTCACATCTCGGTACTGTTCTACAAACGCTTTACTAAATCAATAATTATATTTTTAAATAGTAAGTAGCAAAAAAAATTACTATTTTATCAAATCCAATAAAATATTGCATAAGAAAGTTGTCTTCACAAAAAAGTAAATCTATTTTCATAAGCTACACCTGAAAGTGGAGAGTTCTTCTTAGGTGATTATCTTTAGTCAAGAGATACGGACAAACTTTTTTGTATGATTCTTAATATTAGAGATATCCTTACTAGACCTGGTAAAACGGACAGCCTGTATAGAGACAAAAATAAACAGTAGAACACTTACTACATTAATTTATATTTAATTAAATTACAAATTAAAATCAAATGTAATGCGCATTATTTTTTTTTCCGGGTAATTAATTAATAATTTCAGGGAAAGAGAAGGAAAACCAATATTCCTCATTATCCTGCACTCAGGGACAATCTCCTTAAGTAATACGGTAGATTGTTTTATCATTAGCTAAAACCTTGTATTATATTTTACACTTCACGGATTAAATCAACGATTATAAAAAGTAATATAAAAAGTTACGGTGAATAATAAAAATACCGAACCTTTAGATTTTTTGGTTAATAGTTAGGTCAAATCGAATACGTTTTTTAAGAATTAGTTTTAGATTATCTTAATAAAAACATAAAATAATGTAATTATTTCACCTAAAAGATGACGAATTGCAAAAAATATGTGTGCCAAAAATCCAGAAAAAAATATTATTTTTTACTTCTATGCTAGGAATTATGATGGGAATACTGGGACATCAAAACTAGATTTTTCACAGAATTTCATACCATCTATTAGGTTATAACTGTCATTAGGCATTGACATTTTGGGAAATATTTTAAAACTTTAGTAACTTGAATGTGCGATCACAAGAAACTTATAAGCAGTCAATTTCCGGAATAATCTGAATTGGCCGAAAAACTGTGTTAATATGCTCATAAAAGAATTTCACTAGATATGATAATATCTTTTTACTTTCCATCTTTATGGTAGGAAACTATTGGAATCGATCAGAAAACAAAACATAGGGGATTTTCTCACAGTTTGATACCATAGCCTAGAATCCTATATCGGAATAATTTGAGCCTATTTTCTGATTAGACTATGTACACGTGATAAAATTTTTCTCCCTCGATATCTGATCTGATCTAATCTTTGACGTTCTCAGTTTGTGATAGTCCATTATTGCGACAAGAAAAATTATCTTCATTGTGGTTATTGCTTTCCTCTCTAATTGTGGAATGTTTGTTTATTCTCGGAACTAGATTAAAATTTATTAGTTTTAAAGACAATTTAATTGTATTGTTTTATTTATGATGGCCTTAAAAAGGGAGAACTGTTTCTGCCATTCATTTGCATCTTTACCTTTTCAACATTTTTTTGAAATCTCAATCATCAGTTGTGGGTCGTAGAACGAAAAATTAAATAATCGACAAAATGAGATCAACCTCTAAATTCATGGGAAAATATGTTTCCCAAGTCGAAGTTTAATTTATACGATATTTTTAAATACTACCTAAAAGAAAATAAAATCTGAATGACATTTTAAAACTTCTGGAAACGAAAAACTACTTATGAATAAAATCAAAAGAAGAAACAGCAGTTGGTTGCATCAGCATTGCAAACTTCATTGTAAGTATTCTAAACCATTTAAAATAATAGACAACAATGTATTATAGCAAATAGCGTAACAAAAATATTTATAATTAAGGTTAACATACCGTTACAACATAATTATCCACAATCAGCGAAAGCCGCAAACCCATAATTAATTAGAAATAAATTTTAATTTATTAATACCGTAGATAGATACATATTGTGTGAAACGAGATCTGCTCAATTTGCTATATTTCAGGGACATATTCAAATAAAACACATGTAAACAAATATTGAAATTTTAATACATTCACAATACTACCTAGAATTCAACCTCGGGTGTGATAATTTAACGGAAGTGTTAAATTTATTTCCGATCTTCAGCTGGCTTCTATTCAACAAAGAAAACGTGCAATATTTTAAAACTTGGCAAAGTTGAATATAACTACAAGGACTGCCATAAAGGTTAGGGATAAATAACTTAATAATATGAATTCGTCTAGCACTGATTAAAAATTGAAATTCCGTCTATCGTCTGCCTGTATTAGCATTTATGTTAAATTATTTTGCGTTATTTACATATTATTATAATATAATTTAAATCCGCTAGAACTGAGCAACCTTCCTGTTTTTAAATATCTAACACAAGTGCCTCAGGATGTAATCAAACTCAGTGGAAAAATAATTCATTAAAAATGATGAGTAAAAACTACTTAGAAGAAAGTTACTGTTCATAGTTAATTTATTGCATTCGTTATTTCATTGCTGCATATTGTACAAGGTACTCTTTGCAGTTTTTCGCAAATAAATTTTAAATAATTCTTGTAAAGAAGTACATTGTTGTTTCACATCAAAATAGAACTACCTCATTTCCCGATGGTGACAACTTGGTTATGGCGCGAGTCTGTTTGTAATACATTATTTCAGTGATAGTCTAACGTCAAAGATTGCCTCTCTCCATGACTATGTTACAAGTAAAAATAGTATCTACTTAATTTTTTTATTTATCTATTAATTTTTTTCCAATAGGCTTCTTGCTCTAGGTAACATATTTTTACAGTTCAATACGATGACTTTTCATTCATAAGTTATTTTATACGCGAGGGACAAACGGACATAAATCAACGATTACACACTTCGGAATAACGCTTTAAATAATTTTTAAAAGAAACTTTTGATTATAGAGAATAAACAGTAATATTCAGGTACACAAATAGTATAATAGGCAAGATAAGATTAATGGTATAACATATTTCTGGATTTGCCTAAAGGTCTGAAGAACAAAATTGAAGTGATTGAGACTGAATTATATTCGACTGATTGAAATAGTTGAATGAAATTCAAAATTTAAAACGTACATATTCGAGAATTCAAAAATTTTATTAATAGAATAACTAAATAAAAAATTTATTACTTTTTGGTTACAGCCCCTAAATCCAAAGGTATCTGCAGATATTGGTCTTGACAGGTCGCCGCCACCAGACTCATGAGGTATCTTCTCTCTTTCTCCGGGGTACAAACTCATTAACAATAATAGTAACAATACAGGGTGTTTGGTAACTGGATTGCCAAAATGATATGTCATATGTCAAATCGATTTCTAAGCATAAAACAAAAAATAACTTTTTTTCATTCATTTTGGCAATCCAGTTACCAAACACCCTGTATAACGGGGTTCTTCACACTTTCTTGTCTGTATCTGGACAACCAAGTAATATGGTAAAGCACAATTTTTTTTAAATGTAATGATTATAATTGTGAAAAACCGGAAAGGTTCCAAAAATGGAGTTCTGACAGTTTTATATTTAGTCATTTATTGATGGTAAGCGATTTTTATGGGTTATTTAAAATGCAATAAAACAGAAGTAGTTATCAATTTATATCTAGTAGCTGTATTATTTTATGCAACAGCCAAAGTAAAATTTTTAGGACCATTAACGTTTTAATAATATTTTCTATACTTACGCATATACATTTACAAGATCTTGATCTCATTTTTTACAAACGTCTAAGTGAAAACTTAAAACTGAATCGTTTGCCAATCCTTAAATTGCCTTCATCTTCATAATGAGTTTCATTTATAAGAAGATATAATATGTATATAATCTTTGTGCAAATCTCGTTAAAGTTAGAATTTTTTAACTTAGGACCTATAGCGCCTATTAACAATAACCATCGTAAGATCAACGGAAATATTAAGAAAAACAATTGTTGTTACTTGTAACAGGAACTCATGGTTACAGTCAAGGGTACTTGCCGCTTCACCAATCACTCATATCAATGTTTATTTCAATTTAACTATAGACAAACTTTTTTTTTATTTTGTTTGCCTTGAATATTTCCCATATTAGCCAGCAGATTACCGTCCTTTAGAAAAAAAGAGAAAAATACACACAACGTCATAATTTACAAAAGGAAAATTGTAGGGGAGAAGCCGTAACACACATTTCAGGCCAAGGGGCCGATCATGGCGACATAAAACAACAGATTGATAGGCCTCGGATAAAAATAGCGAAAGAGGGGTGTTTAAATGATTAGGTACCTTTATCGCATTTTTTAATATATTCCAATGTGACTTTTGGAGCTTCAAAATTTTGTTTTGCAAGAACATAGTTTGCACTAAGGGGCATGTCAAAACCTAGCTTCTGAAGTTGCACTTAGATTCTCTCTCTTTAAGTCTACAGTTGAACAGAATATATGGTTAACGTTACCTTATTGTTAGGGTTCGTTTCTTAGGCTAAGATAACTCTGTGACAGATCACGTTGGTGAATATTAATTTAAGATTTCTATTTTGAGATAAAATATAAAAATATGCAAGATGCCCTTTTCAATCTTCATTTGTTACGTTTAACAACATAAATGGAACAAGGATAAACGAGATATTACATATTTGTGGAGTTTTAGCACATATCCGCTCATAAAATAAATTTTACAATTAATTATAACAGCTGCGGTGTTAAATTATGCAAGGGAACTTTTTTTTTATAAATTAAGACATTAGTTAGCAAATTTGGTAAAAAGTGCGATTAATAAGATTGTCAGTTCCGCAGTGATTTGTTCTTAATTTCACCATAAAATTACAGTATTCTATAAAATACTCAGTAATGAGTAATGCATAAAATATAATATCATGCAATACTTATATGTCTAGTAATTTGCCATTTAAATCACATAAGTAATACCTACAAATTTATTAATAATCATTATGATTGCTTGGTCGTAAGGCAAACACTTTAATTCTACTGCCGGCCGTCCTCTCCCTGGTCCTACAATTTTATATATTTGAATTTTTGTAAAAATATCAGAATAATTTTCGATACAACCTAAGACACGGTTTTTTGCTTTTGAAAAAATATTAATTTTTGGAAAAGTTACCGGTACATATTTGAAATTTCCGATTTTTTGTGAAATCGCAAAAATCGTAAATCTGAATATTCCATAATTTTAATATTTTTTAAACGCCCTGTAATATTAAATGAATATTGTCATATGGCTATAGTTAACAATACCTATGCGTAAGAAAGTGACGAATAAAAATATACCATTAAACACCTGAGTGGAAAGTTACAGGTCAGTAATGAGAAAACTGTGATTTTTTTCAAAAAAATCGCTGTATTTTTTGAAATATTGCAGATTTTGAAAAAGTGACCAAATTAGTTTTTGCAAATAGTCAGTAGATTACCCCTATATAACAAAATCAAATTTAAAACCGCTATTGTAAATTCTCGGTGTCAATGAAATTTTCCATTTTTGGACGGGTCTTGCATTAGGCGCTGTATACAATATTTATTGCAAATGCTCATTCCAACAGACAAAACCGCTTATTGTCAATAAAATTTGCAACAAAATGCCGAAAACCGCAACTCCATAATATTCCTCCCTGTAGATATCTTATTCCAAAATTTGAAGAAAAAATCCAAATATGCAGTTCAATTCAATATTAAATAAATATTATATTATCTATTGTAACAGATGTAAATAAACTATATTATTATTATTATTATTATTATTAATTGTCCAGTAGTTTAGTTAATTCCCTGGCAAACACTCGAAATTGCCACACTTTGTGTGGATATATTATTTACCTAAGACATTCTAATACTTTTAACGGAAATAATTTTGTAGTCGATATTTACAAACTTATTAGTCCTATCACTTTTTAAACCACTTCCTGTTTGATTGGAAGGTCGATCACACTATTAAGGTCTAGGACATTTTTCTTTGTAACAAGATACCAAATAATTTTTTTATAACTTATTTATTTTCAAAACAGTAATCATTGGATACAGGAAAAGCATATTAAAAATCAAAATCAGGTTTGATGCATAAATAAATAATTCCGGTATTAATACTCCCATCGCTTTAATTTCATCTAAGGATGACTATGAGCACGTGATAAATCTTTAAATACTTTTTATCAAGTATTTCTGCTAGAGACAAGATGCAGACATGCGTCGTCTTAATAATTTGAAAAAGTATTAAATAAAATTTTGACGTATTCATTCAACAATTCAACTCCATAGACAGCAATTTTTTACAATTATTATATCAAGATAAATGACTTTAATTACAGCTGAACAGTTTCTCTTGATAATACTTCTTTGTCGAAAATAGTTGATAAAAAAAATTAACTCATTTTTGGAGCTAGAACGGGACAAGTACTTTTTTAATTGTGTTATTAATTAAAGGAATAATATCAACGAATGTAAATAAAACTAAACTAAAAGTGGTAACCGTTAAATACTAACGACTAGCAAGTTTCCTTACAAACTAGTTCTTTTGATTTGGTTTATCATTTTTTTAATTTCGAAATTACAGCTACAGATAAATAACATTGCCCATAATAGCATTTATACAAAGTATCAGTCAACAATGGGCGCCCAGTAATGATCTTTTGGAAGACATATTATCACAGATAGCTAAAATTTGATGTGGTCATCCTCTATTATTATAAATATTATTGTCAGTGAAGTTCAGAGGAAAAAATGCAATTTTTTAGAAACTTTCTGTTATTATCGTTGACCTATGCTATGCTTCTTAGCTAATTACCGATAAAATAATAAGTTAGAGTAAATATCGTTAATACTATATTACATTATCTATATTTGTGGTGTACAATAAAACCACTTGGGATATAGGTATCTATTTATTTTTAAGATCGCATCTTTAGCCAAAACTTAAAAAATATACAGAGTATTACACTTCCATGAATCTGGCTAAAAGATGCCTTAAATATTTTCCTCTCAATTTCTTCTAACTTAAGTTCTTTACGTTCTTTGAAGATTCTGTATATTAATTTTAATGGAGTTAATCAGTGACAGGCCTTTCTAAAATATATGGAAATAAAAACCTGAATAAATATTAGGAACAAAATCTTCGACATAATTTAACACTTCTGTAAAAAACTATCCGATATTAGTTTTGTCACATATTTTAAATTTGATAAATATTTATGCATCTTCAAAAAAAAAGTTAACTTAAGCATAAAAAACTTACTACCTATCACTACCAAACAGATATGCGCTATCATGAAACATACCATTGGCTTAATATAATCGATTAATTAAATTTTAGATAAAACATCATTACTATCGAAACGTGGCTCCGCAATTTGAGCATTTCTTTTCATTAAATTGAATACAACATAAAATTATCAAAGGAAAAAATAACATGGCACATAGCACGCCTAAACACGTCCAATCGTTTTCTAGAACCCCAACTCCACACAAAGGACACGTATCATCAGTTATATCTTCTGGTTTTAGCCTGTGGATGGCCCCATACGATGGAAAATGACTGGAACTGTGTAGTTGATGGGTATTGTGTTGGCTACTGTGGAGGTTACTGTGGATACTCTCGTGGTAGTGGTGGGGGTGCACCTCTAAAAACAATAACAAAGATTATAGACGTTAAGGACCAACATAATACCAAATATATTAAATAATATACATGTTATATTTGATAAACTCATATTGAAGTTTAACATTAGTAGACCAGTGTGCGCTCTAATCTATTTTTATGGTTTCATTTCATTATTATTATCTGCAATTTTAACCCTTAAAATTTTAAACTACTAAGTCAAAAGACAAGCAAATGGCAGACTGTTTCCAATTTCAGTTGACACACTGTATATTGTGGTAAATCATTAATATATAATATAAAATTAACAGAGGTCTCAATACTGATCCTTGTTACTCCAATAGTTACTTCCTCTCTATCCGATTTCACTCCATTGACCTCTACAACTTGTGTTCTGTTAAAAAGATATGATTTTAAGCAATCATAAATTTTACCTCTTAAACCATTATATTCTAATTTATGAAGTAGCAAAGCGTAATTTATCAGATCAAACTCTTTACTGAGGTCCACGAAAAGGTTTATTGTTATTTAAATTCTCATACAATTTTTTTAGAAAATCCATAATTGCTGTCTCAGTCGATTTACCTTTGAGAAATCCATGTTGGTATTTGGAAAATATATTATTTATGTTAGAAAAGTTCACAATTCTGTTATATATTACTCGTTCCGAAATTTTTGAACTGGTTGATAACAATGCAACAGGAATTATCTAAGGAGGTACCTAATATCATCTACTTTAAAAATAGGTATTGTTTTAGCACTAATCACACTGTCTGATAAAGAATACAAAACAACCTATCTATGCTGAATTTGAAAAAGCTATCTTTTGCTAATATTGAGTTATGACCAATTATTCTAAGAAAATATCCATCAACGATCTTAATCGAAGCAGAATTAGACCTTATGGGGCAAACTGTCTTTTACACTGAACTAACTGGATCAATACTATTTTTCCGCGTCAGGAAGTAGAAACACCACAAAAATTTAATATTTTAAAAATAGAAATACTGACAAAACTGTCAAAACTTATCATTTACAGTCGATGTTAATAAATAGAATAATTCTAATTTACCTGCATTATTATTGTTAAAACAATAAAATATTAAAAACTCCCTATAGAGCAATTTTTGGATACTTTTTACCTATATGTTTCACTTCTGTTCCAACTTCAACACCATAGAAAGCGTCTACTCCCGGACGCGAAAAAACCTCATTATTATTATTATTATTATTATTATTATTAAAAGGGTAGATACCTACTTATGTTTCTATTCTGTTGACGACAATAAACATTGAGATAGGTAATAAATAGTACTTATTTAAGAGAAAACTATTTCTAATTTGGAATTCATATGAATTTAATTTTGTTTAGATGATGAGTCTCATAGGTATGAAATTAATAGTTTCCACATTCAACAAACAGGTTTTACATGCAACCACACACACACACACATATTATTATTTATTATTTATTATTGTATATCTATTCCACTTAATAAGTTTGTGATAAATAAAATAAGAAAATACAGTATAACCTGGAAAAGGCTGAGCAGTATAAGGTATTAGTCCAGCATTGGAATTTTGCATTTTAATTTTCACTTTTTAAAGCTCTTACAACTCACTTCTGTTATTTCACACTTAAAAGGATAAATTTTTGCCTTTGACAGTAGAAGGTTTAAACGTTTAAACCACAAGCCACATACGCGTGTTCAAAATTCAAGAGCAGGTCTGCCAATTTTTGAAGATATCTACGGTGTACCTACGTGTTAGAATACAGAATCTACCAAATACGAGATGTCGCTAGGATAAATAAACTCGAAAGTGGAAAGTACAGTGAAAAGTTTTTTATGAAATTTAGAATTCCTTTTTTATTCAGAAACTCTCAATTTTTATATTAAGTCTCACTCTAACAGATCCCGACAATAAATAAATATGGACTGTAGCTGTAGAACGCTTTCTTCCTGTGCTAAGTAGATATAGATTATAGATATATTGATTTGAAAATAAAATACATTTTTTTTAAATTGAAAAGTAACCGTCCATAATAAATTCGTGGAATTATAGTTAACACTTAGAAGAGCTAATAACTGAATATCTAAAATTACAGCTATTATTCTTCGTGGAGAAAAAAGAGGGGTATTAAATGTACTGAGCAGAATTTACAGAATAAATTTATAGAAATTTAATTAAAACTTAAATAAAAGAGACTTCAACGAAAGATGCGTTTTAAAATACTTAATCTTCTTTTGACTGGCTTAATCATTTTTTTATATTTCGAAACTAGAACTACACATAATATAACATTATCCATAATAATCTCAACAGTCGTTTGTAGGAATCAAATGCTAAACATTTTTACAATAACACACTTTAGACAAAAGAAATGCTTGAAGATATGTTCCAAAATGTGTCAAATGTCAAATACATTGAGCATTACTAGTTATATTCACAGACCTAGGTTAAATTTTGGTGACCATTCATCACACAATTTGGTACGGTCATCATAAATTATTATAAATATGATTGTGATCTGATGATCTACGCGATTTCACCCTCAATTTCGGAAAAAATTAATAAAAATCGGAAAAAGTAACTTGAATTTCAGTAAATATGAATTTAATTTCGGGAAAAGTAATTTTAGTTTCGGAAATGGCGATCTCAAATTCGGAAATGGTAATTTTAATATCAGAAAAAATTATTTCAATTTAAAAAATAATAATTAGGTAACCATTTTGAAAAAACAATATTTTCGGGCAATTTCTTTGCAAGTACAGTCATAATTCATAGAGATTCATCCAGAATTGCAATAAAAATTTTATTTTTTTTTCACGGATACCTACATAGGTACCTTAAAAGAAACGATTTTCAAGAATGATTGCCACGTTGTCTACGAGTATGCGTAAATAATAGACATGATATTGAAGATGTCATTGTTATCGGCAATGCTCCAGCATATTCTCACTTGGAGAACCTATTAGAAGAAGACGAATTTGATAGTATTTATATTTGGAGTGCTGTAAAATCTAATATTAAAAGGTAACTGGAAGATACTTATGATATCCTTATCGGAGATCAAACAGGCACACACAAACTCGAGAAGAATTCCGAGTACGATACTTGGAAAATTGTGCCAATAAAGCGTTCGTTAATTTATTTGTATTAATAATAATTATTCTAAATACATGGAAATTTCAAACAAAATAAAAAATAATTCATTTCTTGTTTTTGGAATTAAAGCAAAATCCTAAAATGAAATTAGTTTTCCCGATATTAAAATTACTATTTCCGAATTTAAGTTCACCATTTCCGAAACTAAAATTACTTTTTCGGAAATTAAATTCATATTTTCTGGAATTCAGGTTACTTTTTCCGATATTTAATGAATTTTTTCGGAAATTGAGGGTGAAAAAGTGTAGATCAAAGACGAGAAATGTCAATTGGATATTTTAAGTGGTTGAGACAAAAGTCGTCATTTTATTTTCTCAGTGTGGCAATAATCAAAACAGCTTAATATTAATAATAATAAGAATCTTATAAGCAATCTTCTTCATAATAGTCGGCACTTTTCAAAAATTACACACTCGTATCGAATACGAAAGTCAAGCAACGGTAAGCGCATCTAGTATTCGGATGGGGACCATCGAAGAAGGATGCGTTCTCGTTTATCCACTTCCAGCGGCTTGTATATCAGCTATATCGCATAAGATATACCTCCTTCGGCGGGGATGTAAAGCAGTCGGTCCCTCGTCTATTAAATGTTAGGCAAGTCAAAAATCCCTACTCTTAGTAAGATAAGAGGTTCGGCAAAATTTTCAGGTTGGGGGGTAATTCGTCTCCTGGCGTCGGTGATTGGTCTAGTAACGGAAATATACCGACGTTAAATAAGTGATTCAAAAAAACACACTTCGTACTTAAATTTTTAATAATAATAATAATAATAATAATAATACTCTATACTATGACCATACTCATTTATGTATAAGTAAATCAAATCCATCATTTGATAGATAAACTATCAATAACGAAGAAAACAAAAGAAAACAAACTGTTTCAAATAACTGCAACTTATTTGAATTAAGAGTTTTGGTTGGCATTTTTTTTTAAATAATACAAAATATCTTTAAATGTATACTCGAGTAAACTTTAACTTGGCGTGTGGATGAGTTGATATTGTGCGTATTATTGTATTTTCTCTTGCACACAAAATTGAAGCAATGGCCCAAAACCATTGTTTACGTATAAACATACGTGAACAATGTTTTTGGGTTATTGCTTTAACTTTGTGTGCAAGAGAAAATGAAATAGTATCCACAATAACAACTCATCCACACGCCAAGTTAAAGTTTACTCGACTACAATAATCACACCACATATAAATCAAACGTGTATTAACACAAACGAGTGAGATGAACTAAACTTTAAATCGAAATTTGTATTGATGATAGCAATATGACTAGCCATTTTCGAATGGGTTATTTGAAACTTCTGTTCTGTCAATGCAATTGTTTTAATCCGGCGGAACGATCCCTTAAACATTGTGTCCTTTCTGTCTCTTAATTCTTACTTAAGTTTCTTCACCTTCTATGCAGTTATTAATGGCACGCACTTCTAGAATATATAGAAATAAGAACCTGAAAAAAAATTCTTTGACATAATGTAGGTATCACTTCTGTAAGAAACCAGTGGATCTGATATAAGTTTTATCACTTCGCGGGTATTTATTTTTAATCTGATAAATATTTAAACATCTTCAAAAAAAGTTAACTTGAGCAAATCAAAATTTTGTCGCTACGAAACAAATATGCTGAAGCCTTATATGCACCCATCATAAAACATACCATTGGATTGGCTTAATATCGTCGATTAATTAAATATATTAATTATAAAATTTGTATAGTGCTAACGAAATGTGGCTCCACAATTTGAGCATTTCTTTTCGTTAAAGTTAATACAAAATAGAATTATCAAAGGGAAAAATAAAATGACACATAGCACGCCTAAACACGTCCAATCCTTTTCTAAAACCCCAACTCCACACAAAGGACACGTATCATTAATTATAACTTTTGATTTTGGCCTATGGATGGTGGTGGTCCTATACGATGGAACATGCCTGTGTAGTAGATGGGTATTGTGGTGGTTACTTTGGAGGTTACTGCGGAGGTTACTTTGGTGGTGACTGGGGAGGCTACTGTGGAGGTTTCTGTGGGGGTTACTGTGGTGGTAGCTGTTGTGGTGACTGTGGTGGGGCCTGCGGTCGTTGTGGTGGGGGTGCACACCTAAAATAACAAAGATTATAGACGTTAAGGTCTCAAAAATGAACATATAATAGCAAATTTTTATATTAATTAAAACACATACTATATTTGGCAGATACATTCAAGTTTAACCTATTTTTAGACCAGTGTATGTTCTAAACTATTTTTATAGTTTCATTTCGTGTCGTCCACTACTAACTTTTGATAAATAATGTTCATGTTATTGTCACACCAATGTCCAATTTAGGTATTCATTTTGAATATAATTTACTGCAACACCTAGTAAATTAATTTCGTTAATCATTATAATTAAAACTCTGCTGACAAAATAAAACTCGTGACCGTTAGGGGATAGAATAAAGTGTCGAAGTTTCAAGTAAACCTTAAAATCTCCTACAAAATTGCTTCTATGAAAAATTTCGATTTTCCCAATAGTTTTTCCGCAAAAGCGAAATAAATATAGGTATATAAATAAAAAAATAATATAACAAAAGTGAATTAGAGAAAAAATTGCGGAAAATTCTTATATATAAATTTTATGACAATAAGAAAGGAATTTTCTTGAGCTGCAAAGCTATAATAAAAAAATAATTTATATATCAATATTTAATATGAAAAATTACTTATTTATTCGTTTTATTTTTTTTTAGTTATTTATAATTAAACGCCTTTTAAGTGACACAGAGTTATTTTTAAATATCAAATCGGAATAATATTTTGTAAGAAAAACATTATTTTTGGCAATTATAATAGTAATAATGCAATTCTGAATTTAAAAAACGTATTTGTTTACCTTTTATTACAAAACAATTTTGTCACAAGCAATGGAAATATAATGTTTACGTTTATCTGTCACCTCTGCCAACCATAAAAATAGTACAATAATAGATTATTTTAATGACTATTTTTAGCACTTTAATGACGATTAAAAAAAAATGCCATTTAAGTGTATAAAAAATTATGGGGAAAACTGTCTTTATTTTACTCTGAACTAGCTCCCACTCAAGTCCTGCTATTATAAAATGGATGACCCCGTATACTATTTTCTCCGCGACAAGGATTAGAAAGAAACGTCACAAAAATCCAATATTTTTAAAATAGAAATACATACTGCCGAAACTTATTATTTACTGTCAATAAATTGTACCTGTATTATTTAATGTTAAAATAATAAAATAATAAAAACTCCCTAAAGCAATTTTTGGCCACTTTATTTACCTATAGAAAAAATGTTTCCCTTCTATTTAAATTTTGACATCAGAGAAATCGATTTCTACTCCCTGACGAGGAAAGACCCCATTGTTATATTATTAGATAGCTTGTTCCTATTCTGTTGACGACAATAAATTCAGATAGGTAATAAATAGTACTTATTTAAGAGAAAACTATTTCTAATTTGGAATTCATATGAATTTAATTTTATTTATATGATGAGTCCTTTCACACGTTTGTGATAAATAAAATAAGAAAATGCAGCCTAACCTGGAATAGGCTGAGCAGTAAATCCCGGTTTTGGATTGTGGATGGTGGTGGTCCCATAAGATGGAAAATGCCTGTGTCGATGGGTATTGTGGTGGTGACTGTTGTGGTGAATGCTGTGGTGACTGTTGTGGTGACTGTGGTGGTGCCCGTGGTGGCTGTGGTGGGGGTGCACCCCTAAAATAGCAAAGATTGTAGATGTTAAGGACTCAGATATAAACATATAATACCAAATTAAATAAAATAATTTTCATGTTATTGTCACACCAACATCCAATTTAGTTATTCATTTTAAATATTGTTTACTGTAACACCCAGTACATTGATTTCATTAATCATTATAATTAAAACTAGTGCAACAAAATAGATTTACATGTTTATGCTACGGCAAAAGTTTGATAAATGAACTTACAACGTGCTGAGTTAAGTGTCTGCTGACAATAGGAAACTCACGACTGTAGGTAGAACAAAGTGTCGCAGTTAATTGCATCTTTGGGGATGGCAAGTACAGTTTTTTGATTGAATTGCCTCATGAAGTTGCCCTTTCAGGGCCCCGCAGGTTGCAGCGACCCCCGTAAGAACTCTTTGTTCCATTGTGTTAATAAAAGTTGTTATTTCACGATATACCCAAATTTTAGTAATCAAATCCATCCGTTATTTTATTGTGAAAATGTACTAAAACCTCTGTATCTTTTTTTACAAAAAAGATAGGAGCAAAATTCAAAAAATGTTTTAAAGCAGACACATAAGACAAACAAATTTTATAAAATTCTAATATACAGGGTGTTTGGTCAACGCTATGCAAAAGATAAAAATTGACTGAAAATACAGCCATTCGTTTGACACCCTGTATAAACATGTTTTTGTAACTTTATCTTAGAGTTAAATAGGTAAGATGAAAGCCAATTAAATTTCCCTTGAAACGCTAAAGACCCGGCACAAATGCATACATTCTTGACAGTTTTACAGCGTTGTAAATCTTGGTCAATTTTAAGGTGTCCCGAAGCAAATTTTGACGAGTATAACTTCTAGTAAAGTCCTGCCATTATAAAATGGACCACTTTGTATTCTATTTTTCCCCGACATGGAGAATAAATACCACAAAAATCCAATATTTTAAAAATAGAGATGCTGCCATAAACTGCCAAAACTTATAATTTACAGTAACATAGAATAATTTTATTGTAATTTACTTGTATTGTTATTGTTTAAACAATAAAATATTAAGTACTCCCAATAGAGCAATTTTTGGCCACTTTTTTTACCTATAGGAAAAATGTTTCGCTTCTGCTTCAATTTCGACACCGACGCGGAAAAACCCTATTATCATATAGATAGTAAGGTAGATACTTATGTAAAAATGACTCATATTTTTTAAGGCCAGCGTTGTATGTTTCCTATGGCTATATCCTGTTGAAGACAATAAACATCGAGATAATAAATAGGTAGTACTTAGATTAAGAGAAAACTATTTCTAATAACTTAGAATTGGCATAAATTCAATTTATTTTTATATCGGCTTCATAGGTATTAAATTATAAGAGACTAATAGTTTTCACATTTAACCCGTTTGCTTTTACATGCAACTGCACACACACATTGTTCTTAATTGTAACATGCACATTTGTGATAAATAAAATAAGAAAATGCAGTCTCACCTGGAAAAGGCTGAGCAATATAAGGTCCAGTATTGGGATTTTGCATTTTAATTTTCTCTTTGTATAGCGCTTCTCACTCACTTCTGTTATTTCACAATTAAATGATAAGTTCTTGCCTTTGACAGTCGAATGTTTAAACCACAAACCACATATTAACATAAACGTGTTTAAAAAAGCAAATGCTGGTTTGCCAATTTTGAAAGACATCTCCGGTGTACGTGTTAGGATATAATTTTATTAATCTACTAAATACAAGATGTCGCTAGGAGAAACAAACTCGAATGACTTTATTTAGGCTTTACACAAGCATAATAACAAAAACCTATCCAATTTGATATACAGATTGATGTTTCATCTCTAAACATACAATTATTAAGTTTATTGAATCTTCTTTAATGCATGATAAAAATTGGATTAAAAATTACAAAATTCAAAACTTCTAAAAATAAAATATTGAAAAAAAATTTTTTTTTTTAACTTAACAAAAAATTCATTCATTATGGATACCAACCAAAAGCGAGGTCCCCAAGAAGATGTACATGTTCTTTCGCCATTATCTGGCTCTTCAGGGAGACCAAATCACGTCAAATTCAAATTCTACCTTTATCTTGAAAACTTATACTTAAAATTGTATTCATTGACATTAATAAAACATTTTGTATTCATAACAAACAAATTTTTTTCATTTCTATAGGTAACTGAAAAAAAAAAAAAAAAAAAATTCAATATTTTATTTTTAGAAGTTTTGAATTTTGTAATTTTTAATCCAATTTTTATCATGCATTAAAGAAGATTCAATAAACTTAATAATTGTATGTTTAGAGATGAAACATCAATGTGAGTATATCAAATTGGATAGGTTTTTGTTATTATGCTTGTGTAAAGCCTAAATAAAGTCATTTATAAACAATACATATCAAGCAAAGAAAGAGAATTGTAAAAAACAAACTCGAAGGTGAAACGTATAGCGTACAGTGAAAA
Source organism: Rhagium mordax (assembly GCA_963680705.1). Lineage (NCBI taxonomy): Eukaryota > Metazoa > Arthropoda > Insecta > Coleoptera > Cerambycidae > Rhagium > Rhagium mordax. The sequence goes on from OY796656.1 coordinate 16,887,693, forward strand.
GTTTTGCATGAAGTTTAGAATTAATTTATTCTGAAGCTCTCACTTTTTATTTGTAGGTTTTAACACTCTAATAGGTCCTCATTTCAAGTATAAAAGTTGCCTGTAGAACGCTTTCCTCCTGTCCTAAGATAGATAGGTAATAGATAAATAAATATACAGTGTGTCGCAAATTTATAATAAAAATAATAATAATAAAATGGCTTGATTAGGCGAAGTTTAGTACAAGACTGCTCTTACACTTAACCTAAAACGCTCATAACAAAATATAGTAACACATAAAATAGTACAAAATAAAACTATACTAAAAAAAAAGAAATAAAAATTAAAAAACAAATTTAACAAAGAATGTAACACTAACGGCAAAATATTATACTCTGATACATATATATGCGAATATATAAACACCAATAGAAATAAAAACATATACACAATAACATCCATATGCAAAACAAATTCTCAACTTGACATATTTGACTGGTTTTCAAGTAGTATTTTTTTTTAAAGGCGCTTAAAAGTAAAAACAGAACCTTGTTTAACATGATCATCCATTTCATTGTATATTGGCCAAATCGGATGTGTTGATTTTGAACAGTAATGGTCCAAGTATGGACCCCTGAGGCACGCCATTAGCAAGCACTTTGGAGTCAGACAAATTATTGTTAACCTGGACTCCTTGCCTTCTGTTAATCAAGAATGACTTAAAAAATGAAACACTGATATCATCAGAACCAAAATATCTTAACGTACAACAAAGTAATTCGTGATTGATGGTATCAAATGCCTGAAAAATCTAGCAGAATAAGCGCTGTGAGTCCTTTATGGTCTCTAGTTTTTAGAATATCATTGCAAATCTTAATTAATGCCGATGCAGTACTATGACCCTTTCTATATCCGGATTGATAAGGAGGTAGAATTAAATTTGTATTTACAAAATCAGCACCTTTAAAAATCCCTTTGATCAAAATTTCGTTACAGTGGGGTCAAATGTGGTTGGGATATAGGCCACCAAAAAAGATTTTTTTTTCAACGAAAAAAATTTTTATTTGCAAAACGGTTACCCAAATTGAGAAAAATTCTTTATTTTATGTTCAAAACAATGTATTTTACTAGTGTGATTTGGATTTGAAAGATAATTCTAAATTTTTTAATAATGCAAAAATTCGAATCTAAATTTTTTAATAATGTTATAATTCGAATTCAATATTATATTTAAAAATAATATATAATCGAAAACAAGAATATTATTATTTTTTACATTTCTCTCTCATTGCTTGTATGTATTGTTTATAAATGACTTTATTTAGGCTTTATACAAGCATAATAATAACAAACATATCCAATTTGATATACTTATATTGATGTTTCATCTTTAAACATACAATGATATAGGAGGCATATTAATTATAGGAATGAAAGAATTTGTTTATTATGGTTACAAAATATTTTATTAATGTCAATAAATACAATTTTAAGTGTAAGTTTCAAGATATAGGTAGATTACTTGAATTTAACGTGGTATCGTCTCCCTGATGAGCTAAATAAAGGCGAAAGAACATGTACATCTTCTTGGGGACATCGTTTTTTAATTGGTGTCAATAATGATGAATAATGAAGAAACAATTTTTGTTTTTTTCCAATAATTTATTTTTGGTGGTTTTGAGTCTTGTAATTTTTAATCCAATTTTTATCATGTATTAAAGAAAGTCCAAGAAATTTAATAATTGTATGTTTAGAGATGAAACAGTATATCAAATTGGATAATATTTATTTATGCTTGTATAAAGCCTAAATAAAGTCATTTATAAGAAAATTATATTAAAATGCTTACCTAAAATCTATTTATTTTTTATTAATAATTCTAAACATCCTGTATAAAACTATCAAGTATGCTATATCAGTATAAACAGAAAAAAACCAAATCTAACTGGATAAAAACATATAGGGTGTTCCATTTAAAAACATAGGTTATGTCCATATCTGAAAAAATCGGCATTCAATTGTTAGTACTGCCAAATAAAAATTTAGTAAATACCCTGCAACTTTTGTATAAAACATTTTTTTTTAATCTCTACAATAAACTCGCAAATTCTGATTAAAATGTGTACCAAACAAAATGATAACACTGTACAAATAAATCAAGTCTATCATTTGATAGAGAAACTATCAATAACGAAGGAGAGAAAACAAAAGAAAACAAACTATTTCAAGTAACTGCAACTTATTTGAATTAAGAGTTTTTTGTTTGGTATTTTTTTGGAAAAATAATATACAATATCATATAATAACCACTTAAAAATCAAAGTTTATTAACACGAGTGAGATGAACTAAACTTCAAATCGAAAGTGTTATTGATGCGCATTGCTTTTAGATAGCAATAAAACGAGCCATATTTGAAGGGGTTAATTGAAACTTCTGTTCGTCAATGCCAGTCCATTAGTGCGAAATCCCAATTGTTTCAATCCGGCGGAACGATACCTTAAACATTTTGTCCTTTGTGTCTCTTCTAAGTTTTTCGCCTTCTTTACAGTTAATAATGGCATGGTTAAATCTTAAATCTTAACAAATCTTTGACATAATATATCACCTCTGTAAGAAACCAGTGGATCCGATATAAGTTTTGCCACTTCACGGGTATTTATTTTTAATATGATAAATATTTAAACATCTTCATAAAAATAGTTTACATCAGCATATATAAAACTTTTACTGCCATAATATCGTCGATTAATTAATTAAATGCATTTAAAGTTTTACATAAATATAATATTGCTAAGCAAATGCGGCTCCGCAATTTGAACATGTCTTATCCATAAATAGAAAACAACATGCAATTCCAAATGGGAAAAATAAAATGGCAAGTAGCACGCCTAAACAGGTAAAATGTTCATTCACAACCCCAACTCTACACACAGGACACAGAATATCTACTTCCGGACAGTCGCCAGCAATTGAAACAGGATTTGGCCTTACAATTGCCATCCTGTGAGTAGTGGTGGCCCCATACGATGGCGAACGACTGCACGTAAGTGGTGCTGTCACTCGATAGCTACTGTAGTAGTGGTGGTGGTGTACTCCTAAAACAATGAAGATTACAGACGTTAAGAACTCAGATATAAACAATTCAAAATTATTACAATAAATAATACACATATCACACCTGAAAAATATTAAAGTTTAATACTATTTGCAGACCAGTATGCTCGAAACTATTTTCATAGTTTCATTTTTGAAGATTAATTACCTATATGGAGAAAGTTTTTGCCATTCACCCCAAAAAAGAAACATGATGCCACTTTTTGCCATTTACCTCAATTTGAGGCCATAAATTGGCCCATGGTGCACGAAAACACAAATTGAGTACCTACTGTGTGCTGTTACTTTCTAACCGTTCATAGTTTGTTTCTGATCCGATTCACACGGATTCATTAAGCTACGCTACGCTGATGAGGAGCAATATAACTCCGAAACACGTATCCGTAGCTGCATCATGTTTCTTTCTTGGGATAAATTGCAAAAACTTTCTATATTTTATTTAACTTCCCCAAAAACGTGTTTCTTTTGTTTGATTAATTATATGATTTATTTATATTTTTTATTGTCTCTACTCTATTGTAGTGTATGCGAAGCATAGAGACAGAGAAGCCCAAAGCAGCACTTCAATTTGTTTATCATAAATTTGTATACCCAAATTTCTGATATTCATTTATATCTTTTTGAACTTTAATAATGAACATAATAGAGTAATGAACTGTAAAATAAGACACATGTAAACTAGCGCGAGTTTGCCGAATCAGAAACAGGTAAAATTTTTGGTCGTTTCTTAGAATGATTCCATATTGATACATCAGATGTTTGTCAAAATGGTGGCAGAAATATGGATTTCTTTATAGAGTCAAAATTGTAATCACTTCCTCACAGACCTTATTGCTCAATCCAGTAAAACTCTTCAGCGGAAAATAATCAAATTTCATGTAAGAAATCCAACAATACTTTCAGATGATTTTACAATTATTGCGCAAGTAGTTTGAAATTGAAGTATTTCGTGAGATTCTCTTCCGTTAATACAAATGATTTTTCCTAGATTGTAAAGAAGACATAGGTAGGTATACAGCAAATTCAAATTTTTAAAAGATTATATGAAGAAATTTGAACCTGGGTCGTAACGTCGCTCTATTTATTATCTAGCATACATATTTGATTTCACTATAAATAAGAATGAATATAGACTCAAGTGAAGAACAAGAAAGGCTGCCTTAGATATACTATACTCCATTTAAATCAACAAGGAAAGAAAAATTAGAAATATTCCACAGGTTAGTAAAGTTTAGGATTAGTAAAGTTCAAGATTTCATATAAACCATTTTGTGTTCTCTTCTGAATGTGCAGAGAATGTATTCTTTCTTTCGTATGAATTTGTCCATTCAAAATTTAGGAATTGATTGAGCGCTATCATCGGATTTATTTTTCCATATAACTCATGTTTCATATCGCCCCCGGAATAAATAATCTAAGGGTATGAGGTAAGGTGATCTAGGTGAACACTGTACCAATCCATCTATTTTCATCAGAAATGTGGAGGAAAGTGGAGAAAATAGAGAATCAATTGCTGATATGTTTGGAGAAGCCCTTGAAGGACGAGCTGCGTTATGTTATATGTTACCAGCAATAGGGGTACATTTGAGCTTTGAACTTTTATGTTTACTTTAGCGATTTTTTTTAAATTGTCAATCAAATTGTTTAAAAATTATTTTTACCTTTTTCGCTCAAAGTATAATTATTTATAACAAGTGTTATAAGTTAATTGTCAGCTATTTCTCCTGTTATTTTCAATATTATGTAAACATTTATTTATCATTTTTCGAAATATTGTGAGTGAAATGAAGTGTTCTATAGTCTGAAAGATGGTGGATCAAAGGAAAAATATACATATCTGGAATAAAATGAATTTAGAACATTATAAGGATTGAAAATCATCAAATAGCTTTGCATTTCGATTAAAATAACAACGTGTAGAGTACTGAGCCTTTGTGTACTTTTTCTAAGAATTTTACTGCCTACAACAAGCCAGAGTACAAGCTAACCCACATGAAGTATTAAGGAAATCCGAGAGAAAATCGGAATATGAAATTTTAAGATATTAACAAAAAACCGTATTTTTTTTTAAATTTAACACTGCAACCGACTTACGAGGCGTTTGCTTGTTTATAGGAATATTTTTCTTATTTTGATGAGTATTACTATCTATCACCTATTGGTGGATATGAACTAAAACACCATTGTTTATGTCATAGTATGTCAGTTACATTAAAAATATCTATAATTAAATGTCTTTAGAACCTCTTTGCTATAGACATGGGTAAAAATTTAAAAATGACTCACATATTTTTAGAAAAACGTTGTTTGTTTCTATCCTGTTAACGGTAATAAACACACAGATAATAAGATTAATAACTAGATTAGGACAATGCTATTCCTAATTTAGAATTCGTATGAATTCGATTTTCTCTTACATGAGTTTCATTTGTATTAAAATTATATGAAATTAATAGAATTCACATTCATCCTAATTGCTTTTGCAGATACACTTGCACAATGTCATTTATTATTTATTATTGTATACCAACCTACTACCTACTGCTGTTTATTGAAATAATTTCAATCAACCCTAGTACTTAACACATTTGTGCTTAATGAAAACAGAAAATGTAGTCTAACCTGGAAATGGCTGAGCAGTAAAAGATGGTGCAGCATAGTTATTTTGCATTTTAAATTCCGCTTTTTATAACACTTATAATAACTCACTTCTGTTATTTCACAATTAAAAGATAAGTATTTGACAGTCGACGATTTAAATCGCAGAATAGATAAAGGTTTAAATTGTAAGCACATGTATGCCTTGGAAAGATATCTACGGAGATAAGGTGTATAAAAAATGTAGTTAATCTACTAAATACAAAATGTAGCTAGGAGAAACAAACTGGAAAGTTGATCAATATTTTTCCATTAATGACATATACAGGGTATTTGATTGGGATAGGGACATAGTTAATCTGGTCACGGGGGTGGCTCCAAATAATCCATACTTATAATGGGTCTGTCGCCCTTTATAACCGGGATACAGGATGTTTTATCAATTTTACCTGGGTCTCTCTCTACTTCATAACTAACAAACCACCTTGTATATTTTTGTCACATTTGGCAAACGTAGATATTCTACATAATTTGGCGAATCTTCTAAGATGTTAGCAAGAGAGAAAATCCAGGTCCGGCTTGCCAAAAATTTACAAAATTTTCCTCAAAACAACCCCTTATTGTACATCTCAATGTTTAAAATTTGTTCTTATCTCAAAAGAGTGATGAAAACTGATCATATACTTTTCATTTTGCCGCAGAAAATTTTACCACTAAAGTTTTTAGTTAACATTGTATTTTATGAGCATTTTAGGGGTAGGCACACAATAAAATGAGACGTATTTAGGATTACAAAAACCAATAAGAACACCAATAACTAAAGAAAAGAAATAATCGAAAAAACTACAACAATTATTATTACTCAAAATGACCTCCATTTTGTTCGATACATTTTTTTGCCCTTTATACAGGGTGTCTCAGGATTTACTATGGAAAATTTAATAGATGATAGATCTCGGAAAAATAAAAAGAAAAGTTAATATAAACTTGTTTTAAAGCTTCATTTTCGAGATACAGGGTGTTAAAGTTAATTTAAAAAAACCTTATTTTTTCAAATATTTGGCCGATTTTGTTAAAGCTTTTCACGTTTTTAGTAATAAATAAATAGCTTAATTTGATGTATAGATTGAGTAAGTCAAAATATAATTTATTTGTCTCTTGAGTTTTTTAATTTATTTTTGCAGGCGCGGGCGGATAAACAAATTTTATTTTTTTTTCTCTAAAAGTAAACAAGATAGACAAAACACTCAAGAGATAAAAAAATAGTATTTTTAATTACTCAATCCAAATATCAAGTTTATAAAAAAGCAGTGACGTGCTCAAATTTTGCTTTGAAATATGTGGTTAGGATGCCTCAGCGCCGCTCCTGGAATGGTTAAATCGAGCTCCTTATTTATTGTTATAAACGTGCCAAATCTTTTCAAAATCGGTCAAGTAATTTTCGAAATGTTTGAAGAAATGAGCTTTTTTAAATTAACTTTAACACCCTGTATCTCGAAAACGAGGCTTTAAAACATACAAGTTTATACGAACTTTTCTTTTTATTTTTATGAGATCTATCATCTGTTAAATTTTCCCGAGTAAAACCTGAGACACCCTATACAGGGTGTTCATTAAGTGTGTACAATAAATTTAACAGACGATTATTTGAGTGATTTTAAGACAGAAAGTTCATATAAACATGGGTTCGAAAATGCTTCGTTTTCAAGATACAGGGTGTTAAACTTTTTTAAAAAATTTGTTTTTTCGTAAATATCTTGAATATCCGTTACCCAAATTTGTTGTAATTTGGCAATGTCATTTTTAGTGTTAAGGGGCTAATTACGCACTAACTTGATAAAATTTATTAAGTCCAGTGGCGTCCCGAACGGCACATTAACAAATATTTTTGACAAAAAAATGTACGCCACTGACTATTTTTATATTTGGGTTAAGCAACTAAAAATACAACGTTTATGTCTCTTGCATTTTTTTCGGATCTTGCTTAGTTTTCGAGACAAAAAATTAAATTCAATTAATTGCATATCCCTGGACCACACAAGAAACATGGGGAAACGTATCTCTTGGACATTATCATTTTTTATAATTTTTTATTAATAAAATGTAACAACAACAACAAATACACACTAATTTAAATACATTTCTTAACATCTAAACTAACGAATTTTATTAAAGTAATTAATAAGTAATTAAGTAATATTCGTTAAGGTGCCGCTCGGGACGCCACTGGACTTAATAAATTTTATCAAGTTAGTGCGTAATTAGCCCCTTAACACTACAAATAACGTTGCCAAATTCTAACAAATTTGGGTAACGGATATTTAAGTTATTTACGAAAAACGAAATTTTTTTAAAAAGTTTAACACCCTGTATCTTGAAAACGAAGCATTTTCGGACGCATGTTTATATGAACTTTTTGTCTTAAAATCACTCAAATAATCGTTTGTTAAATTTATTGTACTTACTTAATGAACAACCTGTATAATATGGTTAGCAGATTTTCTAATCACATCCGGATTATTTATCATTTCTTAAGTTATTACCCTTGAGATATAGTAGTAGACTATGAAATTGGCACATCATTTTTGTACTCCACGTGACATTTGTTTGCATATTTACACCTCCAGTCAGATAGTGTTTATTGTTGATGAACTTTTTAATAAATTAATTAAATTACCACATTTAGGGATATCTAATCCAAAGTATATTCAACTAACATAATATAAATAGTAGGGTAGAACTTCTTCAAAGAATAAATGCTGATGTATGTGAAGAGCCACTTCTATAGAACCTAATGATTTGTTTGTGTTAGCCATTTTAGAAAAAAATGGGATCAGAACTTTCTCACCGTGTGGGGGAGTGTATTTTATTTATTTATTTATTTATTGATGTAACACAGGACATGCCTAAATTTACAGTTACATCACTAATTTTATACAAAATTCTTTCAGAGTATCCTAACCTAAATAACTAAACCAAGTGATCATACATAATTTCATAATATAATAATAAAAAAGAAACAAACAAAAACAAAAATAGCTACACAACAAGCAAATAAAAAAGGGAGAGAGAAATAACAGAAGCTGTAATGCAATGCACACCTAATGGGTATAATTAGTTATTATTTGTAAAATATGTGATTAGCTGTGTTCTTAAAGTGTTTGGGGAGTTTTCAAAAATATCAACGGTTGAGAAAACTAAATTTACAACATTACACATTCTTATTATTGGTGAATTTTCTCTTAGTCTTGTTCTATAAGCATACCAAAATAAAATATCTCTGGGCCTGACTCTCTGCGGATTGTAATAGTTCAATCTCAATAATATTTCAGAGGAACTTATACGTTCAGCAATTATGTTGGAAATAAATAAGACACTTGCTATTTTCCTTCTTATTGATAATTTAATGATATTAAATTCATTTCTTACTAATTTATACTCTAAATAATTGGGGAATCTTTTATATTTTTTGTAGTATAGATATGACAGAAATTTATTTTGTATAGTTTCTATGATTTTTGAGTGGCTCTCAATAGTTCCAGGGTCCCAAATCTGCAACGCAAATTCTAATTTGGATCTAACAAAAGAGTAATATAAAAGCTTTGTAGTTTCTATTGAAAAATATTTTGAGTTTCTAATAATAAAACCCAAATTTTTATAGGCTTGACTTACCATATTCTCAATATGTTCTAAGAAATTAAGGTTTGTATTAAATAACACTCCTAAATCTCTTTGTTTTGTCACCTGTCCCAATTGTACTCTATTTATCTCGTATGGATATACTACCTGATTCTCCTTTAATGAACAAGTCATGGTCACGCACTTTTTAGCATTCAAGGGCAACTTGTTATTTTCACTCCATGAGAAAATACAATCAATATCTTTCTGTAACAGTTGTGCATCGTACATGGTGTCAATTTCCTTATATAATTTAATATCGTCAGCGTACATTAAACATTTAGAATAATTTAAATAATTTGGTATATCGTTCACAAAAAACACAAATAGTAAGGGTCCTAAATTACTTCCCTGAGGAACACCTGACCGAGTCAAATAGGCTGACGACAGAGTACTCATGTGTTTTATTTGCTGATATCTAGATATCAAATACGATCTAAGTAGCAATAGTGTATTATCAGATAAGTTATAAGATTGCATCTTTTTTAACAAAACATCATGGTCAACTCTGTCAAAAGCCTTTGCAAAATCCAAATATATAATATCTGTCTGACCACATTTGTCTATTGTAGAACTTAAATCATCCGTAAAAATTGTCAGGTTAGTAACTATTGATTTTTTTACGACAAAGCCATGTTGACATTCACAGATATCATTTCCAATGTGCGTAGATATTTTATTATAAATTATTTGTTCAAACACCTTTGCTATTGCTGAAAGTACGGATATTGGTCTATAATTATCTAAATTTTCCTTTGCACCGTTTTTATGTATTGGCGTTACTAAACTTTTTTTCCACAAAGCAGGAAATGTATTTTTTTCTACAGCTAAATTAAAAATTATAAAAAGAGGTTTTTCAAGTAGTTCACTACATCCTTTAATAACATATGGGGGAATATTATCAGGTCCAGCGGATTTTTTTGGCTTTAGTTTTTTTAGGGAAATTCGAATTTCTTCCAAAGTAATATGATTTATATTTAGTAATCCCGTGTCATCATTATTTCTATTTGTTAAATCTATTTCATAGTTCGCTTCATCTCCAAATACTGACTGAAAATATTTTGAAAACCCTTCCACTATCTCTTCTTTGCTATCCAATTTTACACCATTTAGTTCGTAATGTATTTTACTTTCATACTGACATTTTTTATTTTTTACATAATTCCAAAATTCATTACTATTTTCTATTATACCTTTTTCTACATTTTCAATATAATTTACATGTGAAACTTTAATTAATGTTTTAATTTTTTTTCTTAGTTCTTTAAACTTAGTCATGTGATATGCAGAATGATTTTTATACTTATAATGCACGTTTTTTTGCTTTAAATAATTTTTAATTTCAGATGTAAACCAGGCTGGATAAGATTTATGTTTGTTATAATTATTATATTTTGGTATACATTCATTTAGAATTCCATACAATATAAAATAAAAGTAATCAACACATTGGTCTACATCTGCAAATTGTTCTAGTATATCCCATTCAACTATTTTCAATTTTTCATATAGTTGCGTAAAATCCCCTTTTTTAAAATTATACTTGTTTTGCAAGTTATTACCTTCAGTTTGTGTTTGATTAATTTTATTAATTTCAAATGTTATCAAAAGAGCTGGATAATGTAAGTCTAATGGTACTAATGGCTCAGATTCTTTTTCTACTTTTATATTAATATTACTTAAGACCAAATCTAGAGTTCGATTGTTTATATTTTGTACATTATTTTTTAATTCCATATTAAACATGTTAAGAAACCTTAATAAACATTTTGTAATTTCATTACCTTTACTTAAGTCATAGTTTTGATCTACTATTGAGGGAATGTTATAGTCGCCCAGCATAATAATGTTCTTACCATACAAATATTGTTCAAGTGATTCTAAATACTGACTGTATCTTTCTAGTCTTGAGTTACACCGCATATAACAATTTGAAATTAAAAAAGGTTGACCATGCATACTGGCTTCGATAACAATAAATTCTGTTTCTAGAAGAGGGGATATATATAATAATTTTGAGTTATATTTGCGCTTAATAGCTATTAATACACCTCCCCCAGAATTCTCGTCTACACGTAAATAATCTCTGTCACATCTATAAACTACATACCTGTCATCAAACAGTTCTCCACTACTGATATCGTTACTTATCCATGTTTCACTGAGTACCAAAATATCATAATTCTCAGAAAGTACACCCCTATAAACATTATCTCCTTTTGTCCTTAAGCCCCTTACATTTTGATAATATATACTTAAATATTTATTTCCCATTCTCCTAAACTTAAACAAAAAGAAATTTAATATTTGCTTGTTGCCACCACTTCTAATTCTTTTATATTTATTTATTTAGCTATATTTATTTTATTTGTTTATTTATTTAGTTATTTATACCTTAAAAATCAAGTTTATATAAAAAAAATAAAAAGATGAATAGACAATTATTAACAGTAAAAGTCAAAAGAAAGAAGAAAAAATACAATAAGGTTTCGAAATAGGTTTCATTGTTGCGCTTTTCCAATGTCTTTTTCATACTTAATTTGCCTAATTTGCGTTCCATCTTTAACTAATATTTTTCCTCCACTGGTCCAAACTTTATTTTTCCCATATTTTTCAGCTGCTTTATTTAGCAGAGTAATTCTCTTTTTTGTTAATTCCTCATAGACAGAGATACCAGTGTTTTTAAGAGCCCTTTTTTGTGAAAAAATTTTTTGTTTCATTTTTATTGTAGACAAATTAACGATTACTGGTCTTGGTTTTTCTGGAACTTTTTTACCAATCCTAAAGCAGTGATCAATATCTGTGTTCTGCACATTTATGTTTAATTTATTATTAATTGTGTTTATTATAACAGATTCCAAATGCTCGACGCCGTCAGTTTCTTGAATACCATATACTCTTAAGGTTTTGTTATGAGTATTTTGTTCCAGTTCATCATAGGAAGTTTTTAATACACTAATTTCATTTTCTAATAATTTTATAGATTTTTCTTGATTATTTAATTCATTAGTTACATCTTTTTTAAAATCCTTAAATTGTTGTTCAAATAGTGTAAGACGTTTATCTAGCTTACCCATAACTTCATCAGCAACTAGCTTAGCGATACTTTTTATAAATTCCTGGTCTCTGGTAATCTCTTTCACACACATTGAAATTGTTTTTATTAGATCTTGTTGTTGTTTTTGTTCTCTAGTATCAGGCATTATTATATATTTACTTTTTAGCTCACTAACAGTAACTATCAATACCAAAAACTTCACGCAAATCTTTATTATAGATAATTTAATAGCGCAACATGTGAACACGTCTACTCTGAACAGACTAACATATCTAATATAATATAAGTAATAATTGTAGAAGTATTCGTGAAAAAACTTTTAAAATTTTTTCACAAATACATACTCATAATTCTAGAAATGCAATACAAATTTTCAAAAATTTTTTACAAATACTTATACCTTCTTCACATTTGGTGAGAAAGTAATACTGATTTTGTCAAAAGACTATATTAATTATAGTCTATTTTTTAAATTTAAATTTCATTTATATTGCATTTGTATTAATATATTTGTTTTTGCATACAATATTGTTCCGAAATATTTTTAAATGATAAAAAAGCATTACTTATTTTTCGTTTTGTTTTTCAAAATATTAAATCAACAACTGTCAAGAGGTGTGGATCATCTTCATATTTTCCTGTTAGGAAAAGTTATTTCGAACATACATATGCACGTGGTGTGAAGGAGTAACATCTTGTTGTTTTGAGGCACAACGCTTTGAAAGAAAGAAATGTTATGGCAATAATTAAATCCTGCTGTTGAAATTGAAAGTAACTTTCGCTAGTTAGGCATGTTTCCAAAAAATAAAAACCTAAATCCTCGTTGCCTACAACACATGCAACATTCATTGGGGACTAAGTGTACGTTCCCAGTTTCTAATGTGGATTCCGATGTGCTCAGCTAACAGTCGATTCATCGGAGAAGAGTTGCTTTTACCAATATCTTTTATTCTGTACAATACATTTGTAATAACTACTTGCGTAATTCGGGAATCAAAATTCTCCTCCTTGGCTGGAACTCTCAGCTGCACATTGACTTTGGGAGATACCTGTAAGATGTTTCGTTAGGTCTTTAAAATTGAAATGTTGCGATATAAGTTGCAACTGGGGGTATATGAAAAATTAAAAATATTTTGGTTCTATGGGCAGTAAAAAAATATCGGTTAAGTTTGGAAATATGAACCAACTTTAATATAGCCAATATTAGAACTCAACTGTATGAATAAAAAGTCCAAAATTCGCTAAAAATGTTAAAGTTTTTTGTGTTATGATTTTATTAAAATGGAGCTTTCAAATCAGAAAGATTGCATCGGGATATGCTGCTATAAGTTACTTTTGCGCGTTCAGGACATTGATAGGTATTAGTGAATTTCAGTTTCACTTTAGCAGTACTGTAGTTTATTTCCTATTGATGTGTGCCACGGGTTGTTGTTTTTGTTATATTTTTTGTAATCATCTTTATAAGTTTTGAAAATATTTCCTTTTGTTGATAATGTAACCACTAGTAATCCAGTAATTTGGTAGTTTTACTAGGAAAGTTTTCCGGGAGTTTTGTAAATTGGTATTTTTTTAGATTTCGACGTGGTCTTTTCGAATTTTTACTTTACCACCTCGTATCATTGCTGCACGCGCATTTTGGAAAAATGGGGCCTAAAAACGGTTTTTTGATAATATATCCTTTTCGACACATTTTACGATGAAAATAGTTACGTGATACATTAAACTAGAGAAAAGTTCCTATAATTTATGTACCTACAAAATTTTTTTTTGTAAAATGGTAATGCACCAATTATGAGATTTAGTGCATTCTTCTTCGCTTGGCCGTCCCTGATGGACCAGTTTCTGCGAGTTCATCGTCTTAAGAACCGAGCGAAACTTCACAGATAGACATCTCTTTCATGTTATCATCAAAATATTTTTCGTCTATACGCGTGTTGGTTATTTGCGATCTGAAACTGTTAATTTTACGAAAAAAAGATTAGTGCATACATCAAAGGAGATTTTCTCTAGTTTAATTATTTATCACGTAACTATTTTCATCGTAAAATCGGTCGGAAAGAAAATATTGCCAAAAAACTTTTTTTGGGTGCCATTTTTCCAATATGGCGGCCCGAGCGGCAAAGTAAAAATTCGAAAAGATCTATAAAAATGCTAAATATCAAAACTTCCACAAAAATATCCGGGTAACGCCTTTTGAGCAACAAATGACTGTAGTATAGCTTAACTTTAAAATCGTTAGAGACATCACAAGAATGCTATTGAAGATTTGGCATAGTACAGGGCTAATTACGGATTCATCCGTTATGCTGCCTTGTCTACTGTTAAACAAAAGAGTAAGTGACATAAAAGGCGACAGTTGCTTAAATCTCATTAATAAATGACAAACCAATAATTTGATCTACATTACAGCAAATTCCAGGTAAAAACACTAATTTCAAAGCTTTCGACAGGTTTGTTTATTATTAATTGGCGTTCGACCTAGCCACCAAGCCACCTGCTGAGCTTTTACTCCAGAAAATTTAAATATGTAGAATGTACGAATGTAGATATACATGCCCTTTAACCAACTTCCCTGTCTCTGTTACTGTAACGTATTTTTCGCTCTAGTGTAGCTCCTTTAATCTTTGGATATTAACTAGGATTTTGATATTAAATTTACATCGACAATTTTTTTCAATTAAAAATTATCGTAGGTAGTTTGCAAAATGACACGCTGCGTATGCATATTATATTTTCTAAGACATTCTAATATTTTTTCAACAGAAATATATTTTAGTCGTATCAGTTTTTAAAATGTTTCCTGTTTGATTGGAAGATCGATCGTACTGTTAGGGTCTAGGACATTTTGTAATAATTAAGATACTAAACCATTTTTCTTATAACAAATTTATTTTTAAAACTAATCATGGATACAGGAAAAACATATTACCTCTGAGTATCAATATAACATAGGTAGATATAAATAAATATTCTATTGCTTTAATTGTATTTAAGGATGACGGTGAACACGTGGTAAATCTTTAAATGCCTATTCTGAAGAATTTCTGCTAGAAACAAGATACAGGCATGCATTGTCTTAATAAATAAAATAACCATCTTGGAAGTTGAATATAAAAAAATATTAAATGAAATTTTATTGTATTCATCGTCAACCCCTGCAACGAGCTGCAATTTTATATCAAGGTAAGTGACTTCAATAGCACTTTAGACAATAAAAAATATGATACAATATCAGTATATAACATATATAAAACAATGAGAATGTGCAACAGAATAAAATAGAAACAATATATGTATTGCTACAAATTAAATGGTAATATATGTTTATATTGTTAAGAAAAACAACATCGATTCTGTAGTCTACAGAATTCATCGACTATAGTAAAATTTATATAAAACTGAACTATTAATACAAAACATAGTATGTAAGTAGACAATAGACCGATTGTACCGTCAGTGGTGATGTTATGAACATGTACAATTTCCTTCTGTATTTTTACAGACCTGTAAAGTATTACCTATCTGTTATCTACTTAAATCGTTAAAGACTAGCGACTAGCGAGTTTCATATAGGAATTAGAAACTAGTTCTTTTGATTTGGTTTATCATTATTTGTATTTCGAAATTACAGCTACAGATACCTTTAACCATAATAACCTTAATAGTCGTTTGTGGTAATCAAATGTTAAACATTTACAAAGTACCAGGCAACAGAATAACGGGCCACCATTAATGACCTCTATAGGTAAATTTACAATAAACTTATACTTTAGACAAAAAAATACTTCGTTGTGTTCTAAAATGTGCCGAATAAATTGAGTATTAGTAGTTATATTTTGAAATTATTCATCACAGCTAAAATTTAATATCGTCATCCTCTATTATTAAAATTGTGATCTAGTCCAGAGAGAAAAATATCAATCAATATTTTAAGTGACTGAGACAAAAAGCGTCACTTAATTTGCACTGTTTAACAATAATCAAAACAGCTTAATATTAATAATAATAAGATTCTTACATGACTAAATATCTAATTCGTTTTGCAAAATATAAGCAAATCATCTTCATAATAGTTGGCACTTTATTAAATTAAGAAAGGATTGCTTTTTCGGTTGCCTCAACTTTGTGAAAATGTTTTTTGATTTAAGCTAATTTTAAATGTAACTCCCTGTGGTCCCTGTGTTTATATTTTTGGATAAATAAATTTTTAATGTACCAACCTAAGAAAAATTAATTTCGTTCCAATATGTTGTAATTTTCTAATAACTTTCTGTTATTATCGTTGACCTATGTTCATAACTAATTCCAGATAAAATACTACATTAGAGTAAATATAGTTGATACTATTATCTACATATATTTGTGGTGTATAATATTTGCGATATATCCATTTTTAATATTACGAACACATTCGATCATGTTACGAACACATTCCATCAAGTCTATCGCATTAACAACGGAGAAGAGGAAACAAAAGTAAACAATCAATTTCAAATAACTCCAATTAAGAGTTTTTGTTTGGTATTTCATTTTGTTCTTTCTACAATATAGCGATTTGTGATGTTCATAATATCTAAAAATAGATTAAAAATCAAAAGACACTTGATTAACACAAACAAGTAAGATGAACCGAATTATTAAATCGCGATAGAAATTTTTATCGAAAATAGCATTGTTCTTAAATATCAATGATTAGGCATATTTGAAAACTATGCTCCATCAATGACTGTGGGATTCCAATAAAATTGTTCCCATCCGGTGGAACGATCCCCTAAATATTTTGTCATTTCTGTCTCTGCTAACTAAAGTTTTTCATTTTTAATGGAGTTTATCAATGACATGTGCTTCTAGAATATACGGAAATAAAAACCTAAATAAATATTTAACAAATCCTTGATATAATTTATCACTTCTGTATGAAGCCGGTGGATCCGATAAAGTTGCCACTTCACGTGTATTTATTTTTAATCTGATAAATATTTAAACATCTTCATAAAAATAGTTAACTTGAGAATATAAAACTTTTACTACCTATTGCTACTAAACAGATATGCTAAACTTAATATGTACCCATCATATGGGTTTAAAATCGTCGGTTAATTAAATATTTGAGGTCTTACAGAAATCCATCATCGCTAACCAAATGTAGCTCCGCAATTTGAGCATTTCTTTTCTTTTAACAGGAGGCAACATAAAATCCCCGCTGGGAAAAATAAAATGGCACATAGCAAGCCTAAACACGTAAAATCGTCTTCCAGAACTCCAATTCTACACACAGGACACGCGCCAACAATTATAACTTCTGGATCTGGTACTAAAATTGTCGTCGTGTGGGTGGTGGTGGTGGTGGCCCCGTACGATGGAATACTGCTGATATTTGGTGGTGCTGTTGGCTGATAGTAATTGTAGTGCACTCCTGAAACAACGAAGATTATGGACGTTAAACATAAACACAATATGCACAATGACTATACCATTGACTTAAAAACCATTTGTTTTAAAAAGTTACTTTCTATTCATGGATGCCATATTAGAATAGGAAAATCCATATTTTTAATTTAGTCAAAATCTATCTGGGATAATACCCAGAAATTAAAAAAAAAATCACAATCCTTCGCAAAGATGCAACCGGAGGAGACATTGGAAATTATGAAGTTGAACGCAAATCTTGTGAAATTACGGATGTGATAAAAATGAAAATGTGTTGCGAAGTAGTAAATAGTTATTTCATTAACAAAAAACAATTTTAAAAAGTAAAATCGTATTACACAGTATTTTTATTTAGAAATAAAAATAAAAAGGTATTTTATTAACAAAAACATTTTCAAAATTAAAACTAAAAATAAAAACGTATTTTATTAACCAAAAACATTTTCACAATTAAAACTAAAATAGTATTATACAAATTTATTTATTTCACTAACAAATATTTTTAATGTTAAAACTAAAATAATTTAGAATAATTTCGTGAAGATGAAAAGTGATTTCCAACTGTTACAAATCCCGATATCGATTAATAGCAAACTATTAAATAGTATAGCTAATAGTACTTACAGAAAAAGTGTCCAAAATAAACAAGAACATAGAGAATTCGTTGAAACTTGACATATACGTTTAAAAATACGTATATTTCAAGAAACTGAAGAGCCCCGAACCGTAAGGGGTGTGTCGGAGCCGTCTACTTGAAAAATCGTGGGATGAACTAGGTTTTTCACATGTATAATAAAAATTGTCAATTGAACCGTGATAAATTTTCAAAAAAGAATGACTTATTATATTTTCATTTATAGATAAATATTAATTTTTAATTTTTTGATTAAAATTTTTTTCCCAATTTTACGTGCGCTTCCTTCATTTTCTGCTTGTTTATCTGTGAGTATATTCTGCAAAATAAAAAAAGTACATAATTATTGTATAAGTGAGGATTTTCGACAAAAGATTAAAATTATTTTATTGAATGAAACATGCTTTCTATCTAAAGAATCGGAATCGACAGCATCCGTCTCCTGGATTTCCAAATTAGTTTCCGCATTCTCGCGATTGTATCTAAATATTCATTTAGTCGTTTAGATCCTGTAGCATGTCGTTTACACTTATGCACTTTTATTAAAACATTATAAGGGCCATGTACCTTTTGGTGAACCCTGTACTCATACTGACCACAGGTCATAGATTTTATTTAAGATTTTTAGTAATCTATTGTTAATTAGTTTAAGATACTCTTTTGAGTCTTTTGTAATTAACTTACAGTGCTTATTTAGTAAGTTTAGTAAGTTCCAGTCCACCTCTTTGTCTCACGTATACACATGGCTGTAAACTGGAAAGAACATCAATAATTAATTAAATTTAATTAATCGGTCATTCTAAAATGTTAAGATAAGAGTATATAGGGTTGCATACCTACTAGTTAAAGTTAGATTTCTTGAATACACGTATGGAGTGGGAGAAAGACCAGCTCACTTTCCCGATTAGCTACAAGAAGGAACAATTTTTCTGAAGCGGTCTTCCCTAAGGGCAGTTTAGTATTTTGCGATATCATATTCTACGTGTATAACATAGACCCTTGCTGTATCGCCGTTTATTAAGTGTTCTAACATCAATCAAGGTAATTAAATTTCTTTAATCTAAAATGTACTTCAGTATTTTGAGGCTTAAAGCCGTATTTTTAATTTTTTTATTGTAAAAACATACTCTTATCTTATCATGTATTAATGGAAAATATCTTTTCTCTATCCGAAAACGCTAGGAGCTTTGCCGTCGTATCAAGTTTATATTTTTCTTTACGAATTTATTTATTAATTAATTTAGTTAATTAATTTATTCGTGCTAATTTGATTAGCACGATACATCACCCACTAAGGGAATTATATTTGAGAAGATAATTTGGATATTTGGTCCACAACTATCCGAGTCGTGGGCGCGGGGCAACCCCTAGCGTTTAAATAGGCATTCCAGACATCAGTAACTATTGATAACCATCCAACCACCCATGTGAGGCGAGAGACAAAATGGGAAAGGACTAGACGACCTCACCAGGCTTCCGCCAACTTTATGTGCATCGTCAGGTGGTGAGAGTATTGTACTATATATCAGTGATGAAATCTTAATTTTTCTTCCTATTGGATTACCATCATTTTTATTGTCATTATTTAATTTTGTGCCAATAGCTTATGACCACTATCGGTCCTTTCACCTGTGGTAAGATCCAGTTTCAAAGTAAAAGTTGCATAAGTATTCAACATTCACGATATTTTATTATATGTTACTTGCAACATCCTTCAATAATTGAATATTTTAATAAATAGTTAAGTTTTTATCGTACATTTCGAATTTCATTTTATTTGTGAGTATATGTCCAATGTGCTTCAAGTTATTCCACAGTGACTTGTTTTGTGAATCGAAGGGGCAGTATTAAGAGTACTATAAACTGTGGATGGCGCCCCATTTGTAATCGCATTATTTCATCATACTCCCTTTTTATCACAAAACAAATCAGCCGTGTGGTATACTGTGAAGATTGTGTTTTACTCTCTGACTTATTTGAAAACATGAACTCATGAAATCCCAGCTCTCCCACGAGATCAGCTTGTCGTTCGCACCCCTATTTGCGTTTTAGTTCAAAAATTTGTATTTGAGGTAAAACCAAGTAGAGAGGTTACAATGGCGCCCAACGTGGGGCCCGAATTATGAGGAAAACGTGTCTTAGTCATATTATGTAACACCAAAATGTTGAATAAGTGTTGAGATAAAACTTTTGATTTCCTCAGTATATAGCATACAGCTGGTTTGAAAGTACATTGGACAATTTAGGAATATTATTATTTATTATACTGCATTTATTTTATGTCTGGAAATTTTGCCTACTATTTGTGTTTAGTTTTGATAATTAAAAATTATCTATAAGGTGGGAAGTATGATAAGCAGGTCCTAATTATACGATTTTATATTTTCTATTTTACACACTTTGCGTGAAAAACATTCACATTCGCTACAAAAACCCGATCTCTCAAATTCCTTAAAAAGTAATAACGTTAGGTTACAGTTTTTCGTTAGGACGTAGAATTTTTTCTACCATATTTTAATCTTAAAGATTAAATTCAAAATAGCAAACTTATTATTTGCGTATTTTATCAAATTATCTACCACAAATTATAATATGTTTTGAGTTGACTATGGAACCGCAGTACAATCTTAGTTTAGTTTAATAGTTTTTACGCTTTATAGTAAAAATTTCTTTGTTTGATATACGTTTAGTTTTGGGTATTTTTACCACTTATAGTACGTTTTTATTGCAGTAATATATACAGGTGTTGCTTTTCTTTATTTAGTAAATTTAGCTGGGTTTAAATATTGACAAAATGGAGGTACCACTTGTCATTAATGCCTCTTATTTGACTGAGGCAGAAATAGACTATGAACTTAGACTCAGGGGTGTAAAGAGTACTCGTAGGAAGTTACAGGATAAAAAAGTACTTCTTAGACGTTTGTTAGAAAAATCAAATGGTAACATTAGTGATTTAAAAGACCAGGAGTTTGATTTAGACAATGAAAAGACGGCTATAGATGCCATACTTATAGAGTTAGAGTCTATGATCCTGGATTTTTCTGCAACCGTGGTAGACTCTATGTATTTAATTATATCCTCGCGGTTGGCTTCACTCACATATAGGGTGGACCGTTTTAAGGTTCCTGATGAGCCACAAGACTTGAAAAATCTATACACTGAGTATAAAAATGATGCACAAACTATTTGTTTAGAGCTAGAGGCTAAATTAGCCAATAACGTAGTTAAAACTGTTGAATTAGATAACAGTGATATAGTCTATCCATCTGGCTCGGTTAATAATAAAAAATCAATACCTGTATATAAGTGGAACATAAAATATAATGGTCAAACTAGTATTAAAGCTTTTCTTGAGAGGGTTATTGAGCTGTCAAAAGCCCGTAATGTCTCGACTGTAGGACTATTTGAGTCAGCCATTGATTTATTTGAGGGACTTGCTCTAATTTGGTACCGGTCTATTAGAGACAATATTTCCAATTGGGACGATTTAGTTAGTGAGTTACATAACACGTTTTTACCCTTAGAGTACAATGAAACTTTATTGGATGAAATTAAAGCGAGAAAGCAAGGTCGTACTGAAAATATCAGTATGTTTGTTGCCACGATGACTAACTTATTCAATCGTTTAGTATCACCAGTAACTGAAACTGAAAAATTAAGAATTATTAAGAAAAATATTTTACCCCTGTATATAGAGCGTTTAGCGCTGGTAGATATCAAGGACACCAGGGATTTAATTACATATTGTAGGAAAATAGACGATGCCATTCAGGCTAAAAATAAGTACTTGCCTCCAAGTGCGACAAATGCGCTAGAATCTGATCTTGCGTATGTAGAAAATGATCCAGGACCTTCATCGTATCATAAAAAGCAAAGTTATGCTAAGAAACCCAATAAAATGTTGTCTAATAAAAACTTAAATTCAGGTCACAAAATAGTCCAGGCAACATCGACCAGTTCTCAAAATAAAGTTTCAAGTGTACAAACTTGTTTCAACTGTCAGAAGGTTGGGCATGAATTCAATGTATGTTTAAAGCCTAGGAAAAGGTTTTGTTTTAAGTGCGGAAATCCCGACTGTACTGTTAGAACATGTAACAAATGTAATGTAATTAGAGTCGAGCCAAAAAACTAGTAAGGAGGCCTGTCGTCTCAGGCCAACGTCGGACGACTCCTCAAAAAGGCCGTATATTTTATAATTCACAACTAAGTCAAACAAAAAAATTTCCTAGGCTAAATCAGACCTTTCCAAATTTAGTCAGGCCAAAAACGGATTTATCCGATTGGCAATCTTGGAAAAATACGGTCAGAGACTTTATTAAGGCTAGTAAGTCAGTTATGTCACCAGTTTTTGTCCAGAGGCCCTATGACAACAGGCCATATATCGCGGTCACCTTGTTTGATGAAGAGATAATTGCATTGGTTGATAGTGGAGCAAACCTCACTTGTTTAGGCTCTCTCTCTGTAAACTTGCTGGATAAATATAACATTAGGTTAGATAAAAGTCAGCAAAAGATTGTTAAAACAGCGGACGGAAAAGCCCAAACTATAACGGGGGTTTGTCAACTCCCATTGTGTATAGACGGGTTATGTAAATTAGTTGAGGTTAGTGTAGTACCGTCATTGCGCTGTAGTATCATTTTAGGTAGTGATTTTTGCAAATTTTTTTCGCTAAGACTTGATTTCCAAAACAACACCTGGAACATTTTTAGCAGAGAAAAAAAACTAAAGATCAATGTAATTACCGAATTACCCAAACAGAGTGAAGACGTTAAGACGGTAAAGTTAAAGTTTACCAAGGCACAAAGTTCAGAAATGGAAAAAACAGTTGATAAATTTAAAACTCTGTCTAGTGATAAACTTGGGCGCACTCATTTAATGAAAGCGCATATAGACACAGGCGACGCTAAACCTTTTAAAAAGCGGCAATACCGGCTGTCCCCCTACATGCAAGAACACCTTCATGCCGAGTTGGACAAGATGTTAAGGCAGGACGTAATAGAGCCTTCTTTTAGTCCGTGGAATAGTCCAGTCCTTCTGGTAAAGAAAAGTAGTGGGGAATGGCGTTTTTGTTTTGATGGTAGAGCCCTTAATGACGTCACTAAAAAGGATTCCTACCCGTTACCGTTAGTAGATGACATTTTAAAAATGTTAGCCAATGCCAAGTTTATCTCTAGTATAGATCTCAAGTCTGCATTTTGGCAGCTTCCTCTTGAAGAGGAAAGTAAAGAAAAAACCGCTTTTTCCATTCCGGGGCGAGGTCTGTTTCAATTTAAAGTTCTACCTTTTGGGCTGGCCAACTCGGCGCAGATTACCCAGCGTTTAATGGACAGGATTTTCACGCCTGAACTCCAACCTAAAGTTTTCGTATACTTGGATGACATAATTGTTACTTCAAGTACTTTTTCAGAACATATCAATATGTTAAATGAGGTTTATAAACGCTTGTCGCAAGCCAATCTGACTGTTAATTTTCAAAAATGTAAGTTCTTCCGTGATTCCTTGAATTACTTAGGTTTTGTAGTAGATTCTCAAGGTTTAAGGACTTCGAGTGAGAAAGTCAAGGCTATGTTGAATTATCCGAGACCGGAGAATACAACACAGATTAGACGTTTTGTAGGTATGTGTTCATGGTATCGGCGTTTCATCCCACAGTTTAGTACTTTGATTAGTCCGCTTAACGATCTACTTAAGGGACGTAAAAAGAAACAGTCGACACCATGGAACGATAAGGCCGAACTAGCATTTAGGGAAATAAAACAAAGGTTAATTTCTGCTCCTATACTCTCAGCTCCTGATTTCACTCAGGAATTTTGTATACAGTGCGATAGTAGCGCATTCGGGGTAGGCTCAGTCCTTACTCAAACAGTACAGGGTGTTGAGAAAGTAATAGCCTACGCAAGTAGAAGTCTGTCAAGGGCTGAACGTAATTATTCAACCTGCGAAAGGGAAATTTTAGGTGTTTTACACGGGGTAGAGACATTCGCTGGTTACATACAGGGTGTCCACTTTAAAGTAATTACAGATCATGCTAGTTTGAAGTATTTAAGTAAGTTGTCAAATCCATCCGGGCGTTTATCTCGGTGGGCCCTCCGGCTCTCGATGTATGATTTTGAGATTATTCATAGAAAAGGGACCCTGAATGTAGTTCCAGATGCCCTATCACGTTCGGTACCAGTAGCAGAAATTAGTATTTTGGGTATTTCATTAGAGGACCTTGAACCTTGGTATCTTAAGTTAAGAGAGAGAGTCATAAGAAATCCTGACAAATACCTACAGTGGATGGTCAAGGATGGGTACCTTTTTAAGCATACTAAGCGAAAAATTATCTTAAAAACTAATATTTCAGAATGGAAATTAGTAATTCCCTTATCGCAGAGGCAGCAAGTAATTTTTGATGGTCACGAGAATGTAATATCTGGACATCTGGGTTATTACAAAACACTACATAGGATAGCGGAAAATTTTTACTGGCCTAAAATGCGAAGGGACATACTAAAATACGTTCGGAAATGTGAAACATGTGGTAGAGAAAAGTCTATGAATACGCAGAGATTTGGGCTAATGGGTGCCGAAAAAAAGGCAGCTTTCCCATTTCAGTTTGTTGCGTACGATACAATGGGACCGTTTCCCAGGAGTACGAAGGGCAATAGGTTTTTATTAGTTTCCGTAGACTTTTTCTCTAAATTTGTTTTGATGAAACCCGCACGTGAAGCCACTTCTAAGGCTATCACGACTTTCCTGGAAGAGGTATTTTTAACATATGGGGTACCACAAGTTTTATTGTTAGACAATGCAACTGCACATACTAGTAAAATATTCAGTGAGTTTGTCAAAAAGCACAAAATATCAAAACTTTGGTACAGTTGCTTTTATCATCCCCAAATCAACCCCGTGGAAAGGGTGAATCGAACCATTGGCACGGCAATTCGAAGTTTCCTCAAGGGCTCTCACAAAAATTGGGACCAAAATATTTTAAATATTCAGTCAGCAATAAATTCAGCCGTCCATGAGGTGACCGGTTTCACCCCGACATTCCTGAATTTTGGGCGAAAGCTGCCTATTTCAGGTGATTATTATGACGACGTCACCAGACCTGACATGAGCAACCTTGAGGAAAACAGAAAATCCTATGCCAATGAGCTCGAAAAGCTTCCAAGTTTATATAAAACTGTCCAGGAAAGGTTAAACGTTGCTTATCAACAGGGTGCAAGGTATTATAACCTAAGAAGAAGAGAAAAAGTTTTCAAAGTTAAAGAAAAAGTCTGGCTTAGAAATTTTGTACAGAGCGACGCCGCGGAATTCTTTTCTGCCAAATTAGCAAACCGCTATATTTTATGCACTGTCAAAAAAGTGTTATCTAATGTTGCATATGAGCTGAGCCACCTAAATGGTACTCCAGCCGGTACTTATCACGTATCGAAACTCAAGCCTTATTTGGGCTCGAATGCCAGCTTGGACGAAGTCTAGAAATATGAGCTCCGACATGCATCTAGGTTGAATCCTTTAAATTTTTATATGCGGTGCATGTCTACATAGTTTAATTCAATTAGTTAGGTAAACCTAGTCCCTATTTAGTCTGTTTGTTTACAGCCCAATCTTTAGGTCTGTTAAGTCTGTTTAGTTTTGTTTACGGTTTAAATTTCCTAAAGTGAAGTTTTTAAAAGGAAAAATCACGATTTTTCTAAACCATAAAATTTGTTAGTACGGGTGCTGTAGCACCAGGGTAAGAACTTAAAGTTACCTTTTTGTTTTACCCGGACACCTAGTGTGTTAACGAGTAGGTATTACCTTTCATTCGCGGATTTCTAGGAATCCTAGAACCATATTCAGGTTTAGGTACGGTTAGATTTAGTTTATTTTAGTACTTTATTTAGTACTTGGTAGTACTTCTACTTAGGTTTACGCTAGGTTTAGATGTAGTAATAGCTTCCCCTTATTAGTTTAAACAGCGCTGTTTTCAATTTTAGTCCCCTTAGGTTAGTCGCTTACTTTTAGCATTCTTAGGTTTAGTTTCGTTAGCTCTCTTAGTTTTTTTTGTATACAATGACTTTATATTAGTTTATATAGTAGCGAAATATTTTAGTGAACTCAAATATTTCTTTTCGGAGGAGAGGGGTGTGTAGCATGTCGTTTACACTTATGCACTTTTATTAAAACATTATAAGGGCCATGTACCTTTTGGTGAACCCTGTACTCATACTGACCACAGGTCATAGATTTTATTTAAGATTTTTAGTAATCTATTGTTAATTAGTTTAAGATACTCTTTTGAGTCTTTTGTAATTAACTTACAGTGCTTATTTAGTAAGTTTAGTAAGTTCCAGTCCACCTCTTTGTCTCACGTATACACATGGCTGTAAACTGGAAAGAACATCAATAATTAATTAAATTTAATTAATCGGTCATTCTAAAATGTTAAGATAAGAGTATATAGGGTTGCATACCTACTAGTTAAAGTTAGATTTCTTGAATACACGTATGGAGTGGGAGAAAGACCAGCTCACTTTCCCGATTAGCTACAAGAAGGAACAATTTTTCTGAAGCGGTCTTCCCTAAGGGCAGTTTAGTATTTTGCGATATCATATTCTACGTGTATAACATAGACCCTTGCTGTATCGCCGTTTATTAAGTGTTCTAACATCAATCAAGGTAATTAAATTTCTTTAATCTAAAATGTACTTCAGTATTTTGAGGCTTAAAGCCGTATTTTTAATTTTTTTATTGTAAAAACATACTCTTATCTTATCATGTATTAATGGAAAATATCTTTTCTCTATCCGAAAACGCTAGGAGCTTTGCCGTCGTATCAAGTTTATATTTTTCTTTACGAATTTATTTATTAATTAATTTAGTTAATTAATTTATTCGTGCTAATTTGATTAGCACGATACATCACCCACTAAGGGAATTATATTTGAGAAGATAATTTGGATATTTGGTCCACAACTATCCGAGTCGTGGGCGCGGGGCAACCCCTAGCGTTTAAATAGGCATTCCAGACATCAGTAACTATTGATAACCATCCAACCACCCATGTGAGGCGAGAGACAAAATGGGAAAGGACTAGACGACCTCACCAGGCTTCCGCCAACTTTATGTGCATCGTCAGGTGGTGAGAGTATTGTACTATATATCAGTGATGAAATCTTAATTTTTCTTCCTATTGGATTACCATCATTTTTATTGTCATTATTTAATTTTGTGCCAATAGCTTATGACCACTATCGGTCCTTTCACCTGTGGTAAGATCCAGTTTCAAAGTAAAAGTTGCATAAGTATTCAACATTCACGATATTTTATTATATGTTACTTGCAACATCCTTCAATAATTGAATATTTTAATAAATAGTTAAGTTTTTATCGTACATTTCGAATTTCATTTTATTTGTGAGTATATGTCCAATGTGCTTCAAGTTATTCCACAGTGACTTGTTTTGTGAATCGAAGGGGCAGTATTAAGAGTACTATAAACTGTGGATGGCGCCCCATTTGTAATCGCATTATTTCATCATACTCCCTTTTTATCACAAAACAAATCAGCCGTGTGGTATACTGTGAAGATTGTGTTTTACTCTCTGACTTATTTGAAAACATGAACTCATGAAATCCCAGCTCTCCCACGAGATCAGCTTGTCGTTCGCACCCCTATTTGCGTTTTAGTTCAAAAATTTGTATTTGAGGTAAAACCAAGTAGAGAGGTTACAATCCTCGATAATTTTATCCATGTATGAATTTAGACAATGTACTCCCTGACAATTTCTGTAAATTTGTGAGCATCTTAAACCTGCTTTTCTATTGCGGTTGCAGGAGATAAGTTGCAATATTGATTCTGGTGTTGGCACAAAAAGTGTTGTCACAGGTTGTAAGGAGCCGTTAATGTTCTTCTATCCCCACTGTTGTGAATTTTTTTCATTGCCAAGTCATTTCTGAATTTTGTAGAATACTCGTATTGAATGTTGAGCGACTACCTCTGAAGTTAGTGGTAATAATTACAACTTTAATTTTTGTTTTTGCAACGATTTTTTGAATTGATTAAATTAAACTATGACCTACCACACAATTACAGACTTACTGATTCGCCTTCCTACGGACTGCTAAGGTTGGGGCCCACCGGGAAAATGGCACCTTATAAAATTAATTTATCCGGTTACTTCTCTCCAGTCCCTTCGACCGATTATTTCTTATACGTATAAGAGCCATTTTTGAAAAAGGTGAAAAGATAACACGTAAAAACTTTAAAATTAACAAGGGGCGAGAGCAGCTCTGTCTTGATCGTACTTATTTGGATGAGTGCGCGCCAGAGAAACGCAGCAACCTCGTCTCACCTTCTAACGACTTGCACATTAATCTATACGCAGAAGCTATGCAACTTTAGGCGAGAATTATGTAGTTGATATAATCATCTTTTGGAGAAGAATAACACACCAAACACCACATATAATTACGACCCCCTTTATCCCAGAAGGCTCTCGAAGAGCCTTGTGCGGGAGGGGGCTACACATTTAAAGACAAGGGACACACATTCAATATCCGTGTATAATGGAAAAATCTCTCGAACCCGGGACTTTTGGGTGAGAGGCAGGTACGCTACCATCTCGACCATCAGTCATACTTGTAAAGGATGTAAAGCAACACTGTATATTTCATAAAATAGAAAAGTGTTTTTATTCTATATTACTGAAGTAAAAAAATCTTATATTTTTGAAATCAGAAAAAAAATGCTGAATAAAATTTTATAAAATATGCAGAACGTTCCATTTAAAAAAATTAAGGTAATTGTTGAGATAACGGAACCTCCGATTTTCGGAATTTTTTTTCAGTACTTACCTATTTTTGTCCGTAGAACACGAATTTCAAGTCAAAAATTCCCGCTCTGCAGTACTTTTCGAGATATGGGAGCCAATATACCCCGAAAATGACATTTCCGCCATCGCCGCAAAAGCTATTTTTTTCGGCGTTTCTTAACTTTTTCACCATCACCAATGTTTATTTCAATTTCAATACTTTAGAACAAAGGCAATTTTCTATATTACGGATCGTCCGATTTTTGAAATTTTTTAAAAACATTACGATAGTGCTGCGAGTTACTAATGTTCCTTCTTTGATATAAAAATATACTGCACTCGCCCGCCCCCGCCCAGTATATTTTTATCGTTTTTTCTCAAAGAAGGAACATATTAGTTTTATATGTGTATCCTAAATTTCAAACATTACGATAGTGCCGCGAATGTAACGAATATGTTCCTTCTTTGACATAAAAATATACTATATATATGGTATATTTTTATGTCAAAGAAGGAACATATTCGTTAAATTCGTTTTATACGTACCCTAGATCTCGCGGCACTATTTGGATGATCGTAATGTTGTTTGAAATTTTAGGTTATGTTTTCATGGCTTTTATAAGAAGGTTCAAAAAATAGTTATTGATTATAAATAACACCACAGATAATACAACCCCCTTTATCCCTGAAGACTCTGAAAGTCTTGTGAGGGAGGGGGCTACACATTTAGAGACAAGGGACACACACCCAATATCCGAGTATACTAGGATTAATTTCTTTGTCCGAAAAAATCCCAGAGGCACGGCCGGGAATCGAACCCGGGACTCCTGGCTGAGAGTCTAGTATCCTATACTCGGGCCAAAAAGAGTAGTCAGTAGAGCCAAGGGCGTACGGATTTACGAATTTCATAAATTCCATAATTCGCACAAATGAAAGCGGATTGTGTTAATTATGCATGAGTATGAGTTACCATGTCTTAAATTTTAAATAATATGCTTACATCTGGCAACATTATCTCCACGAATTAGGTATAGCAACGCAGTTGAACAATGCACATCCTTTGCGTTGCAGCATATGTGACGTCACTGAATGCGCTATCTAGACTCTCTCGACGACCTTTATAATAGTCGAACAAATTATTGGGTATAAGGGCGGCACGTTCAAGCATGTACTATATTTGGTTCACTATACCAATTAAACATAATGACCTAGTTGTGGTTTTCATCTCTGGTAGGCGGAGAAAACTGGATATATTTCTCTGAATTATATGGGATTATATGGTAAAACGAGCTGCCGCTTCTGTATTCCATAACAGCTAAATCCTTTGAAGAATTGCCGGTGGATTTTTTGCTCTACTGACTACTCTTTTTGGCCCGAGTATAGCCTCTCAACCAACCAGGCATTCTTGGATTGGATTGGATTAAATGTGTTGAAACTATTTAAAAGTGTTTAAATAAGTCTGTATTAGAGGTGTTCATAAGCATAAAATGAAAAATTTGGTGAAAATAAGTGATTATGGCAGTGGAGAAATACAACTTTCAGAGAATTTGGGGCCAAATATCTCGAAAACGGTTGCCGAGCGCCGATTTTTTTATTTGAATTTATTGTTCAGGAGGCAAAACTACGTATGTTAAAAGCAAAAAAAAAAGGTTACGTTATCTCAACAATTACCAAAATTAAATATTCAACTGTTTAAATTTAATGCCTGCAATATTCTGCCAGCCCGTCTCGACCAAGTGGGCCAGACCGACACTGTTCCTACATAATCTGTATGGCATGTTATCAAATGTCGAATGTTTACATTTTTTTACTCCTAGTACCTAGAATATATTATGTTTTCTTGTTTATTCTGCGCAGTTACATATCTATTTATTTTGACTCTGTCATGGTAAGATACCTTCAGTAAATTGTTCTTAAAACCCAATTATTTTAGATAGGTAGTAGGTAGGTAACTACTACTTATGTAAAAATGACTTATCATGTTTTTTAAGCAAGCATTGTATGTACGTCGATATTATCCTGTTGATAATAATATAAATACATTTCGTACTAGCTACTTCTATTTAATTGCATGAAATTTATGAAATTATAATATATTTTACAATTAACCTTTGCTTTCACTAACTACACAAGCACATTTTAGTATTATTTATACAGTACATACATATACAGACACCTTATTATTACTTGGCAACACGTTCTTCATTAATAAAATAAGAAAATACAGTCTAACCTGGAAGAGCCTCAGCAGTATACGGTGGAGGAGGATCCTTGTAGGGTTGCATTTGGTTTTTATTTTTTTAGTTGCTTACAACTCACTTCTGTTACTTCACAATAATAAAAATAAGTTTTTGACAGTAGACCTTTTCAACTACAAGCAGACTGCCAAACTTGAAAGACATCTACAAGGGTAAGTTTGGTGGATAACGTAGTTAACCTACTGAGCACAAGGTGGCGCCAGCAGTACGAAACTCAAAAATTTAAATTTAATAGAACCCTATCACATTATTTTTTCTGATGAGGCCACTTTCTATTTAAGTG
Source organism: Rhagium mordax (assembly GCA_963680705.1). Taxonomy (NCBI): domain Eukaryota; kingdom Metazoa; phylum Arthropoda; class Insecta; order Coleoptera; family Cerambycidae; genus Rhagium; species Rhagium mordax. Next base: position 16,919,510 of record OY796656.1, read on the forward strand.
GTCATGTAAATAGACAAAATTGCAGATACTGGGCGACCGAAAACCCCACTGGATGCAAGAGGTTTACATACAATATCCTCAGAAAATTATGAAAAATGCATTGAAGTAAAGGCAACAAGCAATAACACATTGAACATTTATTAACTCAGGAAAATTTTTTAGACAGTTAGTGCAGCAAGTTTGTAAATAATACAAAATGCATTCATAATAAAAACGTATTTAATACATTTTTAGAAACGTCTTTTTATCATCTATACAAATCAGTCGTTATTTTTAAAATAACAAAGTTAATGTTACTTCTAGAAAAATGACTCAAAATGTGCCAATTCAAAATTGCAAATCGACTTGTCCGAGCGATTTCAGCAAAACCGCTTTGTTCAGATTATATTGAATTCATATTCCTTTCATTGTAATGATTTGAAAATAAAATAGATTTTTAATATAAAAATATATTAGCAAAATGAATTTTCCTGGTATATGTAAATAATGCGAGTCTTTATCCTCTAACGTCTTAAACAGACATGAAAACTCTTTACATAGCTTATTTGCAAGATCTACATTTAACTAATAAAATGTATGTAAGTACTACAATTATTTGGAAAGCAAATAATTTAATATTCCAATAAGCAATAAGATTTCTTTTACTTGAAAAGAATTAATAGCACATCTCTGTTTATATGGTAATATCCTAGTAATTTCTGATTCTCCAGATATTTAGAAAAACAAATTCTTTACAGTAAAATTGAAGAGTTGTATTGGGGAAACTAATACTATTATTTGTTCGGGAAGGCATTTTATAAATTATCACAAATAATAAGATACTATGCCTAGTAGTTTTTTAAAGCTATTTGCATAACTACTTTCACTTGTTAATATTTACCAATATCAGGTGGAAAAATTATTTCCTCTGACCAAGTGCTCAGCGGCGTTTTCAAGATTACAACCTGGATGGTTTAGTGACGAGCTTCGGCAAATGCGTAATACATTTTCATGTTTAAAAACTATTTACAACACAACCCACTCGGACGATGATAAAAATACCTACAAATATAGACGATATTATAAAAACAATTACCTAATTACTAAAAAAAATTTTTACAGTAATTTTGTTGCCAATTCTGACAATAAAATTAAAGCTAGCTGGAAAGTAGTTAACCTGGAAAGAAATGTAAGTAAAATGCACGACTCAAATAGGTATATCAAATGATGATTTTAATAACTTCTTTGTCACTATTGCCGAAACCATTGTGAACTCCATTAAAGACACGAGTTGCGTAGCTACAGATTTTTTAAGCGAAGCTCATAAGTCAACAGTTTAATTTTTTTTATATCCTACTACGCCACAAGATGTTGTTAATGTTGTTTTGTCCTTAGAAAATACTAGTTCACTTGATTTTTTTGGTATCAATTCTGCTATGTTGAAGGAAACGATTAACATCATTGCTGTGCCTTTGACTAATATTTCTAATGCTTGTTTTGATGTTGGTCTTTTCCTGATAGTTTCAAAATAACTAAAGTAATACCAATTTAAAAAAAAAGTGATATACATCTTCTAGACAACCATCGACCAATATCCATTAAATCATGGAAATATTATTAAAAATAAGACTTGTCAATTATTTGGAATTGAACAATATACTGAATTCTTGCCAATTCAGCTTTAGGAAAAACTGCTCCACAATAAAAGCTGTTTCATATGTGATTGAAGATATAGTTGTTGCACTCGAGTACAGTCTTTATTCATCTATAACCTTATGTGACTTAAGAAAGGCGTTTGACTGCGTTTCTCATGAGATATTGATTCAAAAGCTTCAATATTATGGCATTCGATGATGACCTTTATCTCTATTTAGATCTTATTTGGTGAATAGAAGAGAGTGTGTTTCTATAAATAATGTAAATTCAGATTTAAAAGTTAACAAACATGGAGTTCCTCAAGGATGACGTGCAACGGATTTTGTTTTGTACCTTTCAAATATACACTCATGGAGAAAATTATGGAATATGTATTTTTTTTTCTGGCCTTGCATACGCTGTGCTTTGGCCAGGGGTATGTATTTAAAAGTGACTTTAAGTTCAGTCTTTAATATTTACGATTTGTACGTACTTACAAAAAGGAGTAAACAATTTTTTACATTATTAAACCTTAAAGCCTTAAACGAGTATTTCCCACCCCAGCAGTTATCACATATTGACAACGTCGTGGGCCGTGGCAAGCAGACAGACAGAGTGGACAAAAATATGGAATATTTTTTATTTGATTTATTTCTCGGGAAACTTTGTTACGAACAGCTGCGACAGCATTTTATATTAGATACTGAGGCATCTAGTAAGCCTGGCAATAACGAGCAACAGAAACCTGTCATTTTGTTCTAAAATCTATAATTGCGTTCTAAAAATTACCCATTTCATGAATATAATTTTGATTTTTTTTTATTAACCATGACATGTACGAACAAAAAGTCGCATATTATTATCGTCGCTCACAGATGTGATAAAAAGATAATTTAAAAAACAAAAAAAAATGGCAAAGAATGAGACTAAATTGTGATTACTATTGTGTTTCGGCAAAGGCACTTTAAACTCCTTGGCGTTTTAAATTTATTGGTAAAATATAATAATCTGTAAGTCAATAAAAATTCACCAGAGATAAACCAGCCTCATGCTAAGATTATAGAAAAATCAAGCTACAATAAAAAAAAAGAAGATTGAAATCGGGGAAGTAGTTCAGAAAATATTAAAGATTGAACTTAAGGTCACTTTTAAAATATTCCATAATTTTGCGTATATACAGGGTGAATCTTAGAGTGGGGGCCATATTTATAGGAGGTGACACCGTTCACTATGGGAACACAAAACTACAATTTTTCCATTTTACAACCTACAAAAAAAAAATTCGGATTCATGTTCATGACGACTAGTACTATTAACCCCAAAAATGTGGCCGCCACTCTAAGATTCACCCTGTATACATAAACATGGTAGAGTAAAATTTGTTTGTCATTCAAATATTTGGTTGCAAAATTCTTTATAGTGTATTCCATACATACAACCTTTGGTACAACGTAAGGCTCTTTTCTGTAAAACAAAGACTCAATTTGCCAATGTTGAATTACCCACTTAGTAATTCTATATCGAAGATGCGATCAATGTTGGAGAAATAAAACGTTTTAACAGTAGGTACTTATATTTGTTCTGGTCCTTAACTTTTTTAAAATGAAACAGCTGCTTGCACATTTGCCATATAAATAAGTTACATAAGTACATGAATTTTCCAATTTAGAGAGAGAGATTTATATTAATTCCTAATAATTTAAATAATGTGGCTTGTTAAATTGTTTCCCATCATTTTTTACATAGGAATACGCCCTAACAGGATGAAGTTCCATAGTAAAAGTTTCACTTTCATTAAGAATAAATGTTTCATTTTTAAAATATTCAGAAATGGAAAATAAATAAGTGTATAATAATTTATTGCATCATCTAAAGATGTCAGGCTAATTGTAAATTCGCAGTTAAACAATATCGGGTAATAAATAAGGGGATGGAAATTAATAAATTTATTTTAAAGGAATGATATAGTTTGGAAACAAGAACGGGAAAAGAATTGAACGGAATAACAAATTTTATAACTTACTGTCGACAAAAAATCGTAATAAGAAAATTATGCGTAGATATATAATAGTTGAAATTCTCGAACATCAAAGGCACTTCTGAAATAATCTGAAACCGCTGAAACCTTCATTGTATTACCCATGATTTGTGTCAGTCATTTAAGGCAAAATATTTAAATTTCAATTTTATATTAGTTTGTGCATATAAATATACTTTTACTTAGAATATAACAATATTTCATAATAAAATTCTAAAAATATAAATAACATTATATTACTCGTTTGTTGTTTTTCGAGGAACATTGTATGAATTTACACCCACTTTACAGCAATCTGTAGTATGTCCTCTCATAGCAGGTTCCTAAGCTCCACTTAGGTAGTGGTTTAGTAATCGCCCCAGAAATAGCCTCAGTGGTACGAAAACGAATTAGGAAAAGGAGAATTGTGGAATAATTTAGAGGAGCATCTGGACTATGCTAGAAGGCGTATCTGCAGGTATGTAAAAGTCAAGGTGGTCCACTACAGGCAGTGAAATAAATATTGGAAAGTGAACTGAACACAACAGAAAGGGAACAGTGACTGGTTAAAAGTAAAAATTAATGTTATAGTTTAACTAATAATTATTGTAAACATGTAACAATATTGTTTCAAATCCGACCGTCTTAGGACGAGTAGTGGTTAATGGTACACTTTCATAACCCTAGTGTACGCAAAAAAACAATACATTTCGAACTAACTCGGGGCTAATTTAAGCAATTATAGTTTCTCAATCCAACACTAATGAAGTACGTGTGAGGAATTGAGTAATTATTTTTCTGACTTTTCTTATAGCACTTTAATTGGAGAGGTTTGTTCTTATATTCTGGATTTGATAAACGTTTACGAGAGAGTTTAATTTTACTTGGCATTCGTATAAATCGTATAGCAAAAAAGTGAAAAACAGTTTCAAAATTTCATAAGCTACAAGACGTATGCGAAATTGTTATCATCCAAAACTATTAATAATTATTGTTTTACAATTTAATTTATCTTTCAGGAGCAACTTCATAATTAGTTTATCTAGAATCCAAAAGTTAAGAAATTTTGGTGGTGAATTTTGATAATATATACTTATGTATTTAATATTATAGAGGTATTTAAAAATATGTTATTATCAGATATAAATATAAGTATATCTTCTAAAAGAAAAGTTTATTTGTACAGTTTAGTAGAAACTTTATGTGTTGTAAAGTTACTTAGTTGATAATTAATTATAATTTGCAAGACACCCGTAATAACGAGTGTGATAATTTTAACCGATATAGTGGAAACGCCATCTATTGCTCGCTGCCAGCAATATTAGACGGTTGCGTCTCTTTATAATTTTTCTCACAACGCTTCACTGTAATTTATAATTTACGGCTCCTGATCATACGTTACAATAGGTATATTCTCAGACGTTAGAAGAGTACGTAAAATATTATTTCTTCCTCTTCTTTTTTGGGATTTATTACCACATTCCTCGAGATTCCTATCCAAAAAAATTCATTTTATCTAAAAAATATTCAAATTAACCAGTTTAAAACTGGGAAATAATCTCTACGCCTTTGACGTAATGTCAGAGGATCAGTTAGAGGGTGTTCTTTGACAACTAATAGGAATTAAATTAATACAAAAATACTGCGCCGACGTTTCGGAAACTATATCCGTTTCCTTTTTCAAAGTTTAGGCTTTAGATTTTTATGTAACGTGTAGAATAACACGACATAAAATAAAAATTGTTTCCATAGATACTTACCATAGAAATGTTGAAAAATATACTAAATAATATTAATTTTATTGAGTTCTTCTCTCAACATTGGTAACCAAGTTGAACAAAATTCTACCGAACAATTTGATACGCATTTATCTTCATTAAGTAAAATTATTGCAGATTTTTTGATTTTTCTTTTTTTGTTGTCTGCTTCTTTGGTCAAAATTTTTGCTGAATCCCATTTTATCCTGTGATCGTTTTCCCAACCATGTTCACAAATTTTAGATTTTTCAATATCACCTTTTCCAATATAACTTTTGTGCTCGCCCAATCGTACATTAAGTGGTCTAGATGATTCACCCACATAATGTTTATTACACTCGCACGGGATACTATATATACAATTTTTTGAATTTTGTTCAGGATTTAATGGTTTCGTTTTTGTCAATATGGATCTTAAAGTATTATTTGTTTGAAAAATTGTCCTAACGCCAAATTCTTTACCGACACGACGTAATTTCTCAGATAAACCTTTTATATATGGAATTAATGTCGAATAATGATATTCTGGTTTTGGTTGCACCGGATTGTTAACTCTATTTTCAATGTTCATGAAAGTCTTATCAACGAATTCTTTCGGGTATTCATTATTAATTAAAATTTCCCTGACAAATTGCCTTTCATGTTTGAATATTTCATCATTAGAAAAAATTATTTTTGCCCTATCATACAAACATTTTATAATACCTCTTTTAACGTCCAAAGACTGGTTTGAGTTAAAATTTAAATATCTGTTAGTGTGAGTCTTTTTTCGGTAAACGCTAGTTTGAAAATTATTATTATTGACTTTTTTAATTAAAACATCTAAAAATGGTAATTCATTATTATTTTCTATTTCTAGAGTGAATTTGATAGATGGTTCTTTATTATTAATATTTTCCAAAAAATTGTTTAATAAATCTATTCCATGAGGCCAAATTGCAAAAATATCGTCAACATATCTCCACCAAGTTACCGGTTTATGAATATTATTTTCAACATATCTGTTTTCAAAATCCTCCATAAATATATTACTTAGTATTGGTGACAAAGGGGAACCCATTGCCATCCCGAAGTCTTGTTGATAAAAATCATTTTTTAATTGGAAATAGATTGTTTTTATTGATACCGTTAAAACAGTTCCATTATACTATTTACGCTAAGTTTAGTCCTGTTTGTCAAATTATTGTCGTTTATTAATTTGGCTCTAATTATTTTCAAAGTTTTGTCCACAGGGACATTTGTAAAAAGGCTAACTACGTCAAAACTAACCATCAGATGTGTATCATGAATATTATTTTCATAAAGTTTTTCTAGAAAACGCTTACTATTTTTTATATATGAATTGGTATTTCCAGAAAGCGGATTAATAATTTTTAGTAAGAATTTTGCCAAGTTATGACACGGAGAATTAATAGAACTAACAATTGGTCTTAAAGGAATGTTTGCCTTATGTATTTTTGGTAAACCATAAAAATGAGGAGGTTTACTATGATGTGGTGTAAGCTTTCTGCGTTCAAAGTCATTAAATTCATTTTTGTATTTAAAAAGAGTTCTGTAAATTTTGTTTTCAATTGATTTGGTTGGATCTTTGTTTAATTTTGAATAAGGGCCCTCAGTTATGAGAGTTGTAATTTTTGAATCATATGTATCTGTATCTAAAATGACTGTGGCATTACCTTTATCCGCTGGTAAAATTTTAATACTAATGTCCTGTTTCAAAGAAGAAATTGATTGTTTTCTTCAGAACTCAAATTATCTTTAATTTTAACTTGATTCTCTAAAATAATTTTTTAACGTATACGGTATTCATTTCCTTCATCCGCTGGTAAATTTTGAGCAGTTTTCTCTATACTTGCTATTATATCAAATTTTGGGACTGTTTTAGGGTTAATAGCAAAATTTAAACCATTTGACAAAACTATTTTATCGGAGATTGTCAAAACTCTGTTTGACATATTGATGACAGTATTTATTCATTTACTTAATGAAGATAAATGCGTATAAAATTGTTCGGTACAATTTTGTTCAACTTGGTTACCAATGTTGAGAGAAGAACTCAATAAAATTAATATTATTTAGTATATTTTTCAACATTTCTATGGTAAGTATCTATGGAAATGATATAAACAATTTTTATTTTATGCTGTGTTATTCTACACATTACATAAAAATCTAAAGCCTAAACTTTGAAAAAGGAAACGGATATAGTTTCTGAAACATCAGCGCAGTATTTTTGTATTAATTTAATTCCTATTAAGTTGTCAAAAAACACCCTCTAACTGATCCTCTGACATTACGTCAAAGGCGTAGAGGTTATTTCCCAGTTTTAAACTGGTTAATTTGAATATTTTTTAGATAAAACGAATTTTTTGGATAGGAATCTCGAGGAATGTGGTAATAAATCCCAAAAAAAAAAAGAAAAGGAAGAAATAATTTATAAAATGCCACAATTAACATTTAAACAATAACGTAAAATATAAGTAAATAGTGATATTTACAATACTTGGTCTTTTTTAATCACTTATTTAACGGAGACTTATTTTAGCTTCTACCAATTACTAGTAGCTTAAGCTCGTCATTGTAAACACTGGTGCTTCTGACCTAGAATTTTTACTGAACCTCAACATTGTCATCATTAACATTCTAACATTTTATACTGATCCTGCATGATTTTAAACCAAGATCACTTGAGTGGAAGGAACTGTTAGTAAATTTGCAGAAATATGTACGAAGAGGTCTTTTGCATTAAACATTACTGAATAGTGAATACGAACCTGCTGCGATTTTATTATAAAGTAATAATTTTGTATCTTAGCTCACGACCTAAACTATTTTAATAGTCGATTCCATTTAATTTAACGATGTAGGTATTTTATTGTATTAAATTACAAACAATTATTTTATATGGGCCATAAATTTCACAATAAGTTATGTGTGAAATAATTCTTCTATTGCTAGCTTTCTTTTAACTTTTCACGCGATTTTAGATCGTAATAATCTCTATAGTTTTTATATCTTACTCAGCCAACGATTAGGGTGTGGCTCCAAGCTGCCAAATCAATTAAATGCCCTCAAACTGTGACTGATGCTCGTTCTGTTTCCGGCTCATTTAATGAAAAGCGTTTGGAAACTGTTTTTTCTATTTAACTGTTTCCAGGCCAGATAAAATCGCGAAACATCCTGGATTCACCTTCTACTTTTAACATAGCACACTCATTTCCGATGGCCTCTGTCATGTGTAAATCAAAACGCCCTGCGTTGTTCTGCATTTGTATGTCCTCCGCCAGCGTATTGATTGACGTGCGGACATCGAATTGAATTATCTGGTGTTTTGTGTTCCAGTTTCCCGGATTCTGTTTTAAATTTGACACCATTACGTGGGCGATTTCTAAAGAGTACAGTTCCACAGCAGCACAGCAACATTTCCACAGCTTTGTTCATTTTTAGGACAATGTCGCAGCAGGGACTAATTGATTATAAACAATAAACTGAAATCGACGATTAATTTGTCAAATTATTCTATTATTTAATTTTTATGAAAAATCGTGCTATAATAAAACTATATACATACACGTATTCGCATATGTATTGCTATCCCTGCAAACTTTCCAAAAAGAAGGTTTGGTGAAGAAAAAATTTCGACTTACTACCGTTTTTTTTCCTATTTCGGCCGGTCTAATTTAAACACAGTCGATTCATCAATAGCTGATTTAAAAATTATTTGTCATTCTGTTAACTATATTTATAATAAATTCTTGCATGACTGAATTCGGGAACAAAATTCTCTTCCTTATCTGGAACTGTCAACTGCAAATTGACTTATTGATGGTTATTCGGATACTATAGGAAAGACATGATTATTATTATTATTATTACATGATGCGATATGATGATATGATATAAGTAACAATAATCGTGGAAACTCTTCTACAACTAAAAGTAAATATCAATAAATCATCTACCTTTGGTATATTGATATGTAAGAAGCTACGCCAGTTTATCCGTAAGAAATCCAGTCTGGAAAGTTGTGCGGCAAAAATAAGAAAATAATAGAAAACAATAAACCTGAAATTTTATAGTTGACTTCCAACGGTAAGAGTTGTAAAAGAAGGTAGTAAAGCTATAAAACTGAAGTTAAATGAATGTGTACGACCAAAAATGATAATAGATTGATGAAATAAGTCACCTAAGAATATCAGAAAGCTGCAAATGGAAAGAACGAGTTATAAAGTAAATTAGTTCACATGTAGGAAAATGTCTTGGGTGTGTCAAGGCGTATGCTTAGAAATTATCGTTTTTACTTTGGGAAGATTTATCAATCTTATGACGAAACACCATCGTAGTACAGAAAGATAATCTCAAATAACAACAAAGAGAAACTATTTATTTACACATCGTCTAGAGACAGAAAATGTCCATTTTCATAGGAATATTAATTATTATTACATATATAAGTAGTTTTGCAATACTATAAACTATTAACACTTCAGTTGATTTGTGTAATTAAGTAATATAAAATAATGACAACAAAAGAATGTCTTCCAAATCACTCAAGTAATTTCTTTAAAATCTAACAATGGGGATCTTTAGTTTAATGTGAGTCCGAACTTCTCCCACCTTCCTTTCCCGTTTTAGTTTGGGATAAATCGCAAGTAAATTTTGATTTGCCTTATTTAATTGGCCAAATCAAAACGACTGTAAAATTAAAATTAAAATTTCAAAAGTTTGCATGGTTTTCCTAATGTTATTGGAGCCATCGATGACACTCGTATAACGGTAAAAGTTCCAAGTAGTCAACATGAAAGCTATTTGGACAGAAAATTTAACTATTCATTAGCAATTCAGGCACTGTGTACTGCAGATTTATTAACAAATGTATTTATTGGTTTCCTAGGATTAGCTTATGATGAACGCATATTAAGCTCTTCAAATCTCTGGTTTATGGTCGAGAATTGACATGAAAATTTATTTTATGGTCATTACCATCTACTGGCTGATAGTGCATATCCATACAAGATATGGCTCCTTACACCATATAGAAAAGTTCAAAATTTGGCAGAAGCAGCAATAAACTATAATATAATTCACAGCGCAACGAGTGTAAAAATTATTTTAATAACGGTCACCATGTCTCCAAATAAATGTATTAATCTTTCTCTTTGTTCCTTTTGTTCCTTGAGAAGTACATTCTGTTGCCTGATTTCTTCTAAGACGGCTGTATTATTTTTCACAATTATTTTTTTCGTTGACTCATTGACTTATTTTATTGTCTTAATTAATTTTTCTCGATTTGTGACACGCAATTTTGTTTTAACGTTTGAAAAACGACTTGGCACATATTCTGAATTTTCATTCATATCACTTACTTCGTTATGTTTTCATCGTTATCGTTAATAGTTGTATGAAGTGTAAATAATTCACTAGAGTCATTTAATAAATGTCAAGATAAACTGTTTGATGTACATACTGGAGAAAATTTGTGTTTCCTTCCTAGTATATTATGTAACTTTTTGTAGAATGCTGGAGGTTCCTTGTCTTCTGCTCCTGTTGTAATACAATGTGTCGTATAAGATGGCAAACTTTTATCTAGCTTTTTCCATTCTATCTCTTCCCTCCACAACATAAAAGCCACATTCATTCAATTTAGAAGCAATTTTCTGCCAAATTGTTTTTAGTACTTTTCTTATCTTTAAATAAACTGGCGTATTTTTCTTTTAAATCAATTAATTTATCAGTTGCTAGTATATCAAATTCTGTAGGTCTTCGGCTAGTCCATACCAAATTATTTTCACGTTCACTCGTGACCGGTTCACTAGCATTTTGTGATAATATCGTAACATCATCAGAGTTTGTATTCTCAACAATATTTTTTCCCAGTTTGATTCAGATGTCAATCTAACAATATTCAGTCCATTATCCGCACAATAATTGGTATGTAAACCTTGGTCAATCAAAAAACCTTCTTAATAGCCTTTGTAAAAAAGCGAGTAAAAAAGTGTATTGTAAATGTATCATCTATGGCAATAAAAAAATATCACCATTAATCACACCATGATACATTTAGTTTTTCCTTTTTAATAAACTACTTACCGTTTAGAAGACGGTTAATCAGTGTTTCGTCTTTTTCTATAAGAGGAACTTCTATGCCATTAATTATAAATTTTAGAGTTTCTTCCACTTTGCATTACACTAGTGGAAGTCCTATAAGTCGAGTTTAAAATGAAAATGCTCGAATCACGATACACTTAAAATAAAAATGCCATTAAAAACAGAAATAACAAAACTGGCATTTCTTTAAAAAGTATCTACATAACCTTGTGTCAAAATACGAAACAAGTGAATTCCCGCGCTTTATAACTAAAACCACAATCTATAACCTACGTAAAGTGTTGGGTAATAAAAAGTTACAACCCAGATAACCTGTGGCGTCATTCACAATCGAAAACGAATAGTTATAACTTTCTACTACAAGGTTAAAAAATTTTATCCAAAAGAAAAGCCCGCATAATGATCTTGAAAAATGATGTTGTAATTTTTTTGGTCGCTGTATTTAAATCTAAAGTCAAATTAAGAATTTTTACTGTTGACAGCTGTCAAAACAATGTCAAATTACCATAATTTATTAAAAACCTGAAATAATTTTATAACTTTATGGTTTGAGGTCGCTGAATTTAAATTTTAAGATTAACGATTTTGGCAGCTGTCAGCTGTAAAAATTCTTCATCTGACGTCAAATTTAAATACAACAACCAGAAAAATATAACATCATTTTTCAAGGAATATGCAAGGAATAATCAATTAAAAAATATACTTACTAAATAAATTATTGAGAGATATACGAACACAGGCAAATACAAGTTGAATGAGCATAATGCACAATACGTTACATTTATTGTCGCGTATCCTAAAATGTTAAATTGATCGTCTTAGAAGTAGTTCCTAAGCAACAGAGACGTTTGATTAATAAATTCCATTAAAAAACCAAGGCAAGAGTTTCGTAATATTTTTGAATAATGGAAAATTCTCACAGCCAATTAATCAGAGTAAGTTACGCCGACAGTGTAATTAACTTTAATTATGATGTTTACCGAATTTAAGACAAGATTTGCAGATTAATAGGATCCGGTATCAGATTTTGCGAAATTTGAGTATCAGGATATTAAGTGAAACGAAATATTGTTTGCGGCTGAGTGTAAAGCGCGTCTAATTAGACATTTCCTCTTATACTTTCCAGATAATAATTAGAATACATCAAGAACATTACCATGGAGAGGTAAGATGAAGCCTCAAACATGGAAAAGTTTTTAATACAGTAATATACTTAAGCAGTAGAATATATTTCGAAATACTGGTTGGTGGTGTGCTAGATGGTGATATGTCGATACATTCAGGTGTTCTGGGTTCAAATCCTTAGTGGCCAGGATATATGAGTTTCTTATAATAGATTATTTAATTAAAAATATATATTGCTCTATAATAATATTAAATAAATCTGGACAGTTATTTTACAATTCTCTTTCTTTACTTGATATGCATTATTTATAAATGACTTTGTTTAGGATTTATACAAGCATAATAATAACAAACATATCCAAATTGATATACTCATATTTATGTTTCATCTCTAAACATGCTATTATTAAATTCATTGGACTTTCTTTAATACATTATGAATATTGGATTAAAAATTATAAAATTCAAAACGTCTAAAAACAAATTATTAAAAAAATTATTATTTTTTTACTCACCACAAAATTCATTCATTATGGTCACCAATTAAAAAACGAAGTCCACAAGAAGATGTACATATTCTTTCGCTATTAGTAGCTCATCAGGAGGACGATTAATCTCGCAAAACAAAGTTACTTACTCGAATTTACATTTTACAATTAATAAACTGTCATATGTAACCATATTTTTTTGGATTCAGCATACTTTATATTTGCATGTTCAGAAATGGAACATCAATAAATATATTAGATAATTTTGTTATTATTGGGCCGATGTAAGGCTTGAATAATGTTGTTTATAGACAGCAAGTCTGGAATAAAGAGAGGTAGAGTAATTTATAAGAAAACATGAAAATGTAGGCGGCATTAATTATAGAAATTTGTTTCTGATGGTTACATGACAGTTTATTAATATTGTAAAATGTAAATTCAAGTAAGTAACTTTGTTTTGCGAGATTAATCGTCCATCTGATGAGCTACTAATAGCGAAAGAATATGTACATCTTCTTGTGGACTTCGTTTTTTAATTGGTGACCATAATGAATGAATTTTGTGGCGAGTTACAAAAAAAAAATTTTTTTTTAATAATTTGTTTTTAGACGTTTTGAATTTTATAATTTTTAATCCAATATTCATAATGTACTAAAGAAAGTCCAATGAATTTAATGTTTAGAGATGAAACATAAATATGAGTAGGTATATCAATTTGGATATGTTTGTTATTATTTTGCTTGTGTAAATCCTAAACAAAGTCATTTATAAAAAAAAAAAAATCTGGACAGTGAAAAAAAATAATAAAGGTTAAAGTATTATAAAGAAAATTATATATACCTGTTAAAATATTAATGAACCAAGACAAATGGAGCCAAGAATTATTAAGCTGTTGTATTAAAGTAAATCAACAATGCAATTGAAGCAAGAATCTGATTATTGGAAAAATAGTAACTAGGGACAATCATTCGATGTTTGTGGTAAAATGGACATTTGACCGTGTCAGTACGGAACATAAAGTACGAGTTGAGAGGAAGTAGAAAGTAACTAAAATTTTCATAGTACTTATATTATTTGACACTCAACTAAAATTTTATTTTAATTTATTTCTAAATTATATATTATTATATTTTGGCGCTCAAAGTTATCAATATATACAAGTGATACATTGTTGAGCCCGATATATCAACAGGTCGCTGTTGATCCCGCCGTTTAGAACCAAGATAGATGATCAAATTTTATCGCATTTTTGATCTTTTTTAAACAGTACTAAAGGCATTCATAGGCACCGTTACCGAGTCCAACGTTGTTGTTATATCGTTGGTGTATGAAATTAAATTTTGCCTGCTAGTTGCAGCGTACGTGAGATAATTAATGGAGATATACACGAAGATGGGAATAATACGTTGTTGAGCCCTCCTTAAAATTTGCGTACTGTGTCTTAAGTCCATAATAATATGGTGATGACGTTGTTGAGCCTGAACCCGGGCTCAACAGTGTAATTGGGCTTCACAATGACCGTTTATATATTGAACGGGCTCAACAATGTGTGTTTATAACTCTGTATATACTCGAATATAATGATAATAAATGGTTTTTATTCAATTCCATTAGAATATTAGTTAACATAATGCATATAATACACATAAGTGGAACTTTACCTATAGAAGTGAAAGGCGAAGTTTCAGCTTAAAGCCGTTTTTCAATCCGAAGCAGTTATACGAACATTTAAAATTGATTTAGAAATAATCCTCTGAATTGTGACGATGTACTTAAGGATCACCCTGTATAATTCATATTGTTATTTATTACTCGTAATAATAAATATTCATGTAATTATGTATACATTGGATTATTCGTTGGATACTGCATTTTACTTGGGCATTCAAAAACCCCCAACGTGGGCATAGTTTACATTTAGAAGAGCAAATTATTCAGCCAGACCTCTTAGGCTATAAACTAAAATAATGATTCTACATCCCCGTATATGCAGCTGCGTCTGTAATTACTAAGAGAGCTTATTATGATTATCGCAAAATCTTCGCTAATAAATTCTACAGCCATGACCGAATTACACAAGAGATTTGCATATAGAGCACGTCAAGAAAATGTAGTGGTGCTCTAAATTTTTTTAACGGCAGATAATATATTTTGTCTTGCTAGAAGTTACTACGACCTAAAATCCCGAAAAAATATATTTGATATCCACCGCACTGTTACTGCGTATTTGAGAAAGAACATTTTTAATAAATTTATAGCAGGAATTAAGGAAAAACTGGAGGAAATGATACTCAGCCAGGAGCGTAGTTTAATATATTAACGCCCACAATGATAAGCTATAGTCGTTTCTATGACCTTGAAGTGATCTTCAAGACCTGGTCTTCGGGATTATCGATGACACTCGCCATTTTTCTAAAATTTAAAAAATGTAGTAAATTTGATTTACCACAAAAAATGTATCTATCAATTTTATCGCTAGTTTACTCCTTCCTCAAAATCTAGAAAATGTAAATCCAATTTCATAGAAATTACGAAGCTCGGAAAAATATTTTAAAAATAGATTGTCTTAGCAAAGTCATTGGGTGAAAGAGGTATTATAGTGGGCGATTCTGTGAGGGGGCGGGGGACCAGAAAGCACCCATCGAATTAATATTGGTTCTATCCTCTCAAAATCAGTAGTATTATCGAAATTGGAAGATCCGTTATCTGCTGAGTAAGTTAAATAACTTCCTTTTTGTTCACCGTTATTATTGCCATCATCTTAATATGTACATCGTTTTATTTCAGTATTACTTTTGTCAATGTTTCTGCTTTCAATTTTCTTTGTTGGAAATTTGTGATTTGATGTTTTGCACATAAAAACATAATAATATGTTCTTATCGTAACATTCTACGCATTTTACCAAAATTATTCAAATAGCGATCATTACTGTATCATTTAAAACGAGCAGGCCCCAAACCACTCCTTAATTTGAAAGAGAGTCACATACGTCACGTTATATTAGACAAACATTGTAACCATATATTTTAATGAATCGAAACCTATTTGGGTACGTTTTCACCCTCGCGTTAGCACCTCCTGTTTTACTACATATGCCGAAGGTAATGACATAATTATTTAAAACGTGACTGTAATGAAATGAACCGTTATAATAATTACAAGGTTGCATCAATATGGCTTCATCGGGAATCAATTAGTTTAGATCCCAGAAGGCGTTATATTCAATTAGCGGTCCATTAGTGGGCAAAAGTGTGTGTGGTACCAGATGTCCATTATAACATCCACTGTTTTTCTATTTGTTTAATTAAATTTTGAGAGGTAAATCGATATCTAAGAAAGTCGGAGACCTAAATTATTTGGTGTCAGGATTAATGGCTTATGTTAGGTCTTTCTTTACTATCTATCATCCTGAAGTCCCGCTGTGCTGGAAAAAAAGTATCTTATTTGTTACAGAAAATATCATTGATCGAGTTTCTTGGCCTTTCGCATAGTTAAATTCTTATACTGGGCGTTTTACAAATCATTGGAGTCTTTTAAATTCGAAATGGCGATGCAGAAATATATTGCACTGGTAGTGCATTTTTATCACCGTTCTCAGAGTCAGCTATTGGTAGTAATTTAACAATAAAAAGAATAACTAGTTTTTTTTATCGAGTATAAGAAAACTTTAAGCTCGCAGATTTAGAATTGAATTATAATAATAATTTATTTACTTGCAAGAATGCACCCTTTGCAAAATTTACAAAAATTAAAGGTTTTTAATAAAAATGCAAAAAATTGGCTAATATATATTTTATATTCTAGTAGAATCTAAACATTGGAAAAGGAAATAGATCGAGTTTCCGAAACGTCTGCAATTTTTTATAACTTTTATTTCTATATTTAATTATATTTTATAATAAAAAACCAACCTTGAACTGTTCCTTTGACGTAAGGGCACAGGTGTAAAGGTTATTAGGAAAAATTGCCAGACGCTGTACATTTTTATTAAATTTCTTTCATAAAAATCATTATAGCACAGTTGTCCTAATATTCAATTTTAATATCCATATATAATTATTATTTTCACGTTCAGAAAAATATAAATATTCAAATGAAATCTGAGTAACGTGTACTGTTAAATAAATTTATAAAAAATTTAATAAGCATAAAACATGAAAGGAGAACAATATACAAGAAAATCTGCAGGCATTTAGCCCAATAAAATTACGTCACTTCTTGAAAACGAATTCTTACATTGTTTTAAGACAAGAACCTCGCCGGTTTTACGAAGTAATATCACAGCAAATTCCACCTTTTAATAACTTTCTCTCGTTCATTTGCTTGAAATATTATAAACAATTAATAGTCGCTGACATTGGAATTGCTTTGAGAATAGTAGACGATGGGTGCTTTACAGATAAAATAATGTACCCAAGATAAAAGAGGAGTAAAGCTATATAAATCTCTGCAAAGATACGCCGGATAAATTTTGATCAATATAGTCTACCAATATTAATATTTCATTCAGATATAATATGATAAGTAATTATTATACTCTACGCACGTCCTACGTCTATCTCGATCCAATACTTGAGCCCAGAGAAAAGGTTTCAATTCACCACCCGCAAGGCAATAATTTCCCGTGAGGGAAGTAAAATCTCTGCAAATTGCCATAGAGACACCGACATTTTAGTCGAATTAAAGGGGGATAAAGAAAATATAGGGTTAAATACTTCATAAACTGTCTCTAGATTGAGCAACAAAATAGGATATTAAATGTAGCATCCTCGGGCAGTCTTAAGATTGAAATTATATAATTCACAACAGTATATTGAAATATTAATTTAAATTTAGATACATATAAAAATAGTCAAAACTTTAACCACTTAACTTAAGTGTCTCAACATAATTAATTATTTTACCTCGCCTCCCACATTTTGATGTTTACGACATCTAGTCGTAAGCCTATGATATTATTCTACTAAATTTTACGATCTGCGTAATATCAGGAACTGACTTATTAGTATGTGAGTCGCAAACATAAATTTACAGAATAATTTAATGAAGTACTGAAGTTGTTAGGTTCATAATTTTAATGGTTCAGAATGAAGTATTTATATGTTTGTTGAATATACAACCCTCTGCCACTAAGACAGGACGTATTGTATGAAATTATAGTGCGGAATCTTAACAATGGCATCTCTCCGAGAGCTATAGAGAGTATATACGAGAATTAAATATGTATATGAAATTAGTTGCGTGACAAATGACGAATTTATTTTTTCGAAATAAAATATTTTGACAAGCGTACTCAAGTAAAAAATTATAATGTAATAATAATAGAAGAAAAATTGAATTGGAAAATATTTATTTTTATTATTTATATATTTTTGTAAACAATTTAGCGTTCACATTTTAATACAACGAATATCAAATAACAATATTGTAATGTATTTGGGGTAGATGTGATTTATTTTGAATTTTGTATATACCTACTTATTACTGAAATTTTAATTTAATTTTGTATATATTTATTATTATTTAATTTAGGAAATATTGTAATTTTAGTTACTTATGTCATTACATTACATTTACAGTATACGAATTTGTTTGCCCCTGGTGTAACCTCCAACCGCTATTTTTTATAAACGACCGTGTGTACTTTGAGGCGAACGACTTAATGATGGGTTTGCTGTAAACCCCTCCATTTCTTTTTTAGGGCGTTCCAGGGATCTTCTAGTAGAGGAAAGTTACCTCACTCAATATTTTGTTAATTTTGATTCAATAAGATTTATTTAATTCAAATTGAGTTAATTAACTTTACTGTTGTTTTCAAATATAGGTCCTGCCAAATGTGCAGCGACCAGTAATTATAAAACTACCTGAATGGTTAAAACAGCGATCATGTCTTTGGAACACAGATGTCACCTATGCCAGTAAAATAATGCTTTAGATAAGGTAGTTAAACTTGAATTTCAACTGATCAAACATTAACAGAATTTATTCAATGAATTATCGACAAAGACAAATTGAATTGATTAATAAATAAACTGAGAACCTGTGACAACTTAAGAATACATTTAATCTATTTCACAAATGGTGTTATCCTTTTAATTAAACATAAAGCTCCAATAAATTTTTAGTTATTTTTATAAATATGAGTTTCTAGCTTTAGTATATTCTGTGCTTTGTAACGGTATTCGCACCGGTTTGAATTTATCAGTTCAGTAACATTGAAACTAAAATAACTGCTGGAAGTGGATTGTTCTAGAGTGTCCAATTATACTACATGGAAACAAGCCAGCTGTGGATACTCATTCGAAATTACAAACTAGGTGGGTACTTGATATTTTCATCGTCTATTTTAGTAAGTCCTGGGAATATCGGCAAATTATCTCGTTCAATGTAAATGGCATGAACATACCTAGGCTTTTGAATTGTTGTTTTATATATTCTGCACCATTTTCTTTAAATTTGTATTCCTTTTTTAGGAGCGACGTGGACATGGGGACGCTTCTTCTGCTTGCCCAATAACAACTCTCCTTTGTTTATGTTTCCAAAGTACTACCAGAAAATCAACTTCGTCAAAGTACTCTAGATAGGAATATGTCATCTTGGTATGTATTTTCCCAAATATTTGTAGTATTTGTAGTATTTTGTAGAAATTATCTCATTTTTAGCATCCTGATCACATAACCTTTCTGTGGATACCCATATCGATATATTTATTCCGATTCCTCACCACAGGTTAATTTCAACGATGGTGCCCTGCGTTTTAAAATTCACTTCACTGTTATTTCTTAATTCACAATGTGTCTAGCCATCTGACATTAGACTATTGGTTTTACATGAAATATTATGCTAATTACTTACATCTATCTAAACTACTTGTCCCTATGTTTGATTTTTCGCTAGATAAAATTAAAACTTTGTTCATTGTTTATAAATCACTACTAGTTTGACTTATCTCTCTGCCATCTTAGACAGTATGCCAAGTGCAATGTCATATTCGGATTCCTCGGAAAAAAGTGCCTTAAGAAAGTTTTTGTTTAAAATACGTAGTTTTATTACTTAGTTTTCAATTTAAAAATTAATAACGAGAATTACAATTTTTCGTTTTTTCTTAATATTTTCAAAACTAAAAACCATAGATCAAATTTATTTTCAGATTATTGAGCAGCATAAAATTGGGCAACTTTACTCTAATTTAGCTGCCTTCGTATCTCTTAAGATAAGCGAGATGAAAAACGGGCTCCCTGTACAGGGTGTTCCAAAATTATGCAGCCAAACCTTTAGAGTGTGTAGAGGGGCTCAAAACAAAATGAAAATTGAGTATACATGTTTGGTCAATACTGTATATTAAAGAAGTTATAACTTTCTAAAGATGAAGTGATTCAAATTTTTGTATGCTGTAACTCAGAATTCAAAAAAGGTTCTTCAAAAGTTTCTTAGATAATTTTTTTTCTAAATTTGTATACTCAATAAGGATACTTTCAGAAAAATTTTCAAAAAAATAATCAACAAATTTTTTTTAAAATCTTTTTTAAAAAAACGTTTTATAACCATAATCAGCCACCCCAAACACCACTTAATTCTTTTTCTTGTAGAAATTCGAGTTCATGACTTATTCAAAACATAGAAAAAATTCACAATTTTCAAAATTAGAATTCAAAATTTTTATTCCGCATTAGGTATAATTGGTACTGTTCCTGGGAATTCCAAAGTTCCCTGATTTGTAGGCTTCATAGACTTGACTACAAGAAGTCATAAGACGCCCTTGAATTAATATCTCTAATATCCAATGTTGATTTTCTTGTACTTGATATCAATAATATATTTTTTCTACTACCGTCTATATAAGTGAACTTTGTACCCCTAGCAATACGCGTGATAACGAAAGTAAACATTCGAGTTAGCTGGTTGCTAGCTACGAAAGTTAAACTTTCGCAGCCAGGACAGAAAATTAAAAAAAAACTTCCGATCTTTCAAGGAAGTACGCCAACATTACATTTTCGCCGATTTCCGCATCATTTTTGTCGGCACACCATTTTAAAAACACAATCGATATTGGCAGCTTCTTATATCCCATTTTCATCACCACAAACATATTTGTTTATTTCAGTTTGACACTACCACAAATTAAAATGTTTGACATAAACCTCGATGACAGATAGCAATTGCTACGTTGCCATGAAAACAATTTTCATAGGCAGCCTCCTAAGTCCTAAACTATAAAATTTATTAAAAACGTCATATTATAATTTCACGAAATAAATAGTTTTAAATTATGAAATACCATAATATCTTTCGGTAGTAGAAAAAATATAATACATTACACGATGCGAAAGCTCTTTCAGGTGCTCGGTGTTTTTTTGAAAGCTCTCGGCTTCGCCTCGACCTTTCAAAAATCACCTCGCACCTAAAAGTAAACTTTCGCATCTAGTAATGTAAATAACTATTTTTATTGAATTAAAAAGTAACCATATAAGTTAATAGGTATGATGTTATCGAGATAATTTTTCGAACCCCCATTTTCATTATTTACTTACAAAAGTGGAGTCGTCTGTATGAGTTTTTTATCCGCAACCCTTATACAATTGCAGTTTCATAGGGGTGAAATGTTCCCTTCTTTAGGGATCTAGAAATTGAATGTTGCCTAACGTCGTTGTTTCGAGAAAGCTCATTACTGGAAGAGTGCGGGTTTTCATAACTTGCAAATTCTCCATTTTTAGAAACTCATTAAGTTTTTTATTTATGGAATTGGTCAATATTCCAATATTTGTTGCTGAATAATTCACACGCTTTTTGGTCTTTTTACAAAATATCAATTCGTTGCTTTTCTGTTAAGGCAACCATTTTTCAACAATGAAAATAAAATATCAGTAGAATAGTTCGAAAGCGATTAAATGTAGAAACGAAACCATTGCACGTTTAAAAAATTGTTTGTATCTATCATTGACATTAAGTTTAGATACCTATTCAGTATTCATTCATTCATTTACTGGAAAAGTATCTTAAAACTGGCACTTCCTGAAAAATTAATTAACTCCCATATAACAAAAAAGGCGACAAAAAGAGCACACGAGACGTTGAGTGACACGGTCGCCTTCGCCAAAAGTTAAAGGACAAAACCTCGACTGCCAGATATTCGACGTAACAGAATTCCGAAAATTCGTTAATTAAAACGGTAAATTAATTTTAATTATAAAATTGCTGCAACACAGCTAGGTACAGAACAAACCATAATGTATGACCGAGTAGCCCACATCCCACACACACGTTATTTGCTCAGTTAATTTCACCTGTGCCGCCCTACCTTGGCACATGAGGCGTATGCAGCGCTGACCTGGATGCACGGCTATGGCGTTGCGCGGTCCAGCCACACGCACAACCTAACATACAGCCTCCGGTAAATCTATATCAGGACCTCTAATTAAAAATTACGGGTCATATAAAAAAATATTTCGTTGCGAAGTTGAATTATTTGTCACTACGTGTAGGTGTACATTACTAGGGGTAATTTTAGAGGAATCAAATTGTTTAAATTATTGATATTACTAAAGTTAGTTCTACTGATATTATAATAAATTCTAATTTATTAATTTTTTTTTGATTAAATCAAATGACATAAAAAGACTATATGAAACATTTTTTTTTATAATGTTGGCATGTATGTTCATTGTTCGCATGTATTTTTGTTAATAGCTTTTAACCACGCTAATTTTTGTAATACTTCTTTAATTTTCACATACACCGTGGGCCAAATTTATTTGGAACCCTATTTGATCTCTTATAATTTTTTTTGGTTTTGGTCCGATTTTAACGAAATTTGAAACACAGAAGTAAAAAGCATATCTGAGTTTAAAATAAATAATAAAAGAAAAAGTTAAGGGGGCTAGTGGGGGTCATTTTTATAAAGCTTTGCTATTAAGGCCGTTGCAAAAATGGCTCTGTTAATATTTAAAAAATAGTAAAAAGTATGAAAAAATGTCCGGATAAGATACCCCCAAAATATTTATTTTTAAAAAGTATTAAAGCGTTTAGACTAAATTAAATTAAATATTTAAATTAAAATAATCCATATTAATGTTTGATAGACAAACTAATGATAGGTTTTGAAATTAAATTTTGATGTTGTCAATAGTAATTGTTTTCAAACACTAATTTATCTTGGGTTTGTACTAGAATCTTAATTAAAAAAATTATTTACCTAGCAACTAAAGATAAAATTTTAATAAATTTAAAATATTGCGGCGCTACAGTAATTGTAAAAATTGTATTGTTACATTTTAAAATATTTGAGAGAAAATAAATGGTTCCCTTAAAATGAAGTCAGGACGCGGAAGAAAGAAACCAGGCGGAAGTACCGAAAGATTTGAGATGGTAAGGGAAATTTTAAAAAATGCCTGGCAAAATGATATAATTGGTTATAATAAATCTCTAAAATAAGGAACATTAAGCGCACCACTGTGCGTAGAATAATAAGAAACGACTTAACTAAGCGACCATTCAAAAACATGTATTGTCAAAAATTATCAGTAGATGTGAAAAATAAATGATTTGAAAGGTGCCCTCAGTTATTAAGTAGATTTATTTAGAACCAGGCAACAAATAGGAAAAATCTGGTTTTTAGATGAAAAACCGTTTTCGTTCCGCAAGCCAAGAAATCCTCAAAATAATAGAATTTATTCTGATGCATGAAAAAAATCTGAAATACCGCTGAATAAATATTACTTTTGGTTCCAAGGAGTCATTTTTCCGCCTCGGTGATGATTTCACTAGCAGTATCAATGATGGGAAAAAGAGAAATTTATTTTGTGGGAGGTGATGTTAAAATAAATTCTAAAGTTTATCAAAGACATATAGGCAATATGCTTCCTAAAATTAAAAGTATTAATCGAGGAAACATTTTAACAGGGTGACGTGCTATTCCATACTTCCAGAAGTACGATAAATTATTTGCAAGAACAAGTTCCAGATTTTATCGAACCCAACATGTGGCCACCAAATAGCCCTGATTTCAACCCTATTAATAACTGGAGTACATCAGAAGCCATAGTTCATGAAAACGTCACTTTTAACGCTATCGATGAATTACTACATCGGATAGTTTTTGCTGGAAGAAGTTCGACCAGGAAACCATTATCCGATCAATTGGCAAGTTGCGTTAGAGCTGCAAGCTCTAGTAAATAACCAGACACTTTTCAATACTTTTTACTAATTTCTATAATTAAATATTAACAAGGTAATTTTGCAACAACCTTAAGAGAAGCGAGGCTCTATAAGTATAACTCCACTTAGCCCTTAACTTTTTCTTTATTATTTTTACTGAAAACTCAGATACCTATATGTTTTGTTCTTCTATTTCAAATTTCATTAAAATCGGATACAAAATAAAAAATTATAAAAGATCAAAAAAGGGTTCCAACTAAATTTGGGCCATGGTGTAGAAGTATATTCCATATTGATTTGCACGTGCTTTAAATGTGTTTAAAAAATACTTACATCAAAGTTTTACTATAAATAAGGGACCTTAAGAGATGAAGACTGTAAAAAATGAATTAGCTCCTTAAAGGGAGAGGGGGACTAATCAGAAGTACTAAGTAGTACTGATAAGCATCAAAGCAACACATTTTCAGGCCTATAGAAGAGATTTCAGGGTCTGAAGTTATTGAATTCCAAATTCATGTCGGAAAGGAAAGATAGCTGGGTTGGCGAGAAACGATTTGGGAACTGTCTATCACGTTTTCGCTGAGTATGTAGATTTAAACGCGCATCCATAGTAACTAAGTTAATGCAGGTTTTGGGGTAGATAGCGACCTCTATAGAGAAACTAAAGAAGTAAGCGGGTGGTTTAGCGGATTTACAAACTGTGAGCAACCAGGCTTAGCCAATCAGGAAGGTGGGTACGATCTCGAAGTAAAAATTCATCTTATAAATGAGGGAGTTTGTACGTTACATGGTAGGAGGGCGCTATGGGTATAGAACGGAGGAATTAAGACTAAGGGAATTGTTGTTTCTTCAGTAAAAATAGAAAGATGAAATGAAACTGGGAGGGGGGATATTTTTTGCGACTGGTTCGGTGCAATTAATTTCCAAACAAATGTCGATGGTTTCCTGTTATCTATCCTAAACGGTGTATTTTTATTTTATAGCAAAAATTAGAAGGGACCAAAGACTTTAATAAATTTTAACCATATCTTCACAAGTTATTGGTAATAAACCGTCTGCTGGGCGTTCTCTTCAGAAAGCTATAACTTGGTAAGAGACAAAATCATATTTTGAAGGTCCCAATTACATATTTTTAACTCAACTTCATTATGTAAGCACTGAATAAATATTCATGGTGTTCATCATCGTACATTGCATTGGTAGTGTTCTTCTTTATTTTTCCAAGTTTTGACATTTTACAATCAGTTCGCATCTGGGACTCAATAGAATTATTAGTAGATTAGATTAGATTAGATTAGATTTTTATTAGTCTTTTGTTGCTATATACATATATAGATATAAGACAGGTCAAAATTGATTACATAATATAGTGTAGACTATCATATAGTACACTATCATAATACAAAATACTTATATTATTAGGATAAATATATTACAGACTCAAGTAGTAAAAATATAAAATGTAGAATATAAAACTATAAACATTACAGATTACACCAAGTATTAGTATGTGCATCCTCATCTACTTCTTTCACCATATTATTGACAACTATATGATTTAAAATTATCCAGGTACTGAAATTAATCATTAGAACATAGACGTCTTCCAGGAGATATTTTACAGATATCTCTTCAACACTATGAGTCTTATCTCAGAAATGGCACGTTCATATGAATTTATATCCAAAAAGTCATTTTTTCAAAATATTAATAGGTACGTATTTATATAACACCTTGTAGAGTATAATTAAAAAATCTCAATGTATTTTGTTAAAATTCGGGAACAAATCTGGACTGAGATGGTCCAGAATGCTTTTTGTTGAGATGAGGTCCATAGAAAAGGGGCAATTGTATTGGCACAGTTTTTTTATTTAAAGGCAGAACCTCCTACGACGATTCAACAATTAAAATGTATAATAACCAGTAATCCAACTGAAAATAAATGCGAACAAACTCTATACAAAGTAAATGATTAACTGGAATGAACGAAAAGCTTGATTTTAAAGAATTAGCCGACAAATTGTAAAAATAATAAAAGAGTAAGTGCCAGTGGCAACATTTGAGGTACAAATAGAGGACTATTTATGCCTAAACTAAATCTAATTAAATTAATGAAACAATTCGCATTAAGGCTAGGATTTAATAGTCTAATATGCTTTGTATGGTTGCCTAACGCGGGTAGACGATCACTGGCTGGTCCGGCCTGGAAGACAATGCAGATAACAAATTTTTGTTTTGTTTTGAGGGTTCACGCTACTCGCCGTCAGATGCCGGCACGTAACGTGTTTATAATATTGTGTATTATACCACTATGTTTGTTGTATGACTTGTCTTATAGCATTGAATAAAGGAATATATTCAATGCTTATAGCCTGTATTTGTGCTCTTTTGGATTAATAAAGTACTACTAGTGCTACTACTACTACATGCTGACATCTCCAGAGTGATAGACCAAGTTGTAATGCAATATTGTTCTGTAATTTGCCTAGTTTCGGGCGCTATTTCAGCAATGCAAATGACTACTTGACCTAAAAATGTGAAAATTCTCCTTTGAGGGTCAATTTCACGAAAGATACGTTAATTTGAGCGACAATATTTGGTGAGCTTTGTACTCGGCCGTAAGCTAATTTCTTTTTACAAAAAAAATACAAAATTGTAAATACAAGCGATTGAATGAGTTGCCTACGTATTGCCAATATGTACAGTCTTATTTTTTCCTTTTCAATTATAGATAAGAATGGTAATTTCAATACCTCACGGCCATTTACACTTTTTTCTGCAAAATTAGATACATTAATTTTCAAAATCCGTGTATTAGTTTCTGCAAAATTTACTCCTAAAGAAATAGCGGTTAATATCAGAGGAGTAAATCGCAACCTTAATTTGAAGGGGACGAAATTTTTTATATTTTGACAATGGCCACCAATTTTCCTGCAAGGTCCATTATCAAACAAAACTACTACTGCGCTAGTTAGGTAAAAATCGAAACCCTTTGAAGTATTCGTCTCTAATTATTTGCATTGTTACATTGGATGCTGATTGTAATCTAAGAGGGATAGACGTATTAACTGAAATAAAGTCTGTGATAAATAAAGTGGAAATTTATTTTCAATGGAATTTAATTTAAACTACTCTAGAAGAGCAAACCAAATAAAGAAGCGACATTACTTTTTGTATAAAATGTTATACTGTTATACTGTTATAAAAATATTTTCCAAAATTAGCATATACCTAGTTAAAACCCAAAAAATATTGTTCAAGCAAAGCTAGTTTGTCTTTAACAAAAAAAAAGTCGTCTATAATAGTTACATAAGAAAACTTAAGCAAGATATTCGAGAAGAGGGGTGGTTCTATTTATGCTTGTATTTCTTTCTTTTACTACTTTCGCGAAATTTTGCAGCAATTTGACTTACCTACCTAATTAATTCTCAGGATGAACGTGTATATTGTAAATACCTTTGAAATAAAACGTAAAAACATTTATTAGAGTATAAGAGACTTAAAAGCTCTTCAAGTAATGTCACACAGTGGAACTTCTGCAAGTCATTCCAGGGGCAATTAAAACTAAGCTTTCGTTGGAGTCTCAACAAAAGAAAATAGAACACTCTATGAAATAAACTCAAAGTTACGACGGATAAGTTGATCCAGCCTGTGGAGTCACGTACGCGACACGAAACAAAGATTGATTACGTACTTTTTGGTTGTCGTTTGTTTCGAGTGCAGCTCTATTTGGAGCTCTTCTTGGCCTGTTCTGCTTGATTATTCTAGTAAATCACAGCGCGTTATGTAAAGCACGCAGGATGTATCCCTAAGTGCATCTTTTCTTCTTTATTAGTTTCCTTATCTCGAAAGGCTCCTTGGAGAAATCAGTAAATACATATATTAGAATAACTGACTAATATAGTTTCAGGTGACATATACAGGGAAGAAAATTAGATTTATGTGTTTCACCCACTTTGATGGTAAAATGGTTATAGAATATCCGTGACAAAATTCGACTTTTTAAGCTAATTTTTCATAGCTTTACTATTAAATGCCTTAGAGAAGATTTATAAAATGGGCATATGCTGTTTTTTGCGAAAATTTTGTACTTGCATGTCTTGAAATGTTGACAAATATACAGGGAACATTAAAGATGGGGGAACAGGTTACGCCCATTAAAAAATTTTGGATTTTTCCCAATATATCAAGATATAAATTATTTTTTAAGATCATTTCGAAATGCAAATGAGTCGAGTTTATCGGTTGACTTTCTCTCACTTCCTGTGTCTATTGAAAATGGGGATAATGATGAGTCAATGAGAGTTTAAGCTCTTATTTTGAGTATTTGGGATACTCACCGAATCTTCATTTTCAACAAACCCTGAAAATTTGTGAGAGAAAATTCCAGAAAATTGTTTATCACAAAATTGAAATAAGGTAAATTAATTAAATTAATGCCCAGCATTAAGCAAATAACTGACGTAAGCGATATTAATGAGAAATTGTCATCTTTTACCTTATTATTCATAATGTAAATAAATGGCGACAGTTCCTTAAAAAGCAAAATAAATTACGTTCGGAAAATGGAAATACCTGCCAAGTCTACTTGATTGTTGTAAATAACTTAGTCTGGAAATCTTTTCTCAAGACTAATTAACAATTACTTACCTCCCAGAATTAATTCCTATTTCTCCACTAAATTACCTCACCATTTCGTTTGCCAGACGTTCATTCATTATTCAATTTCTTTTTCTACGACTTTTTCGCTCTCAAGTGAATAAAGTTGTGTATACAAATGGAAATTCTCCTAAATTTATTTAAATTATTGTCGAAAACGTCGCAATCAACTGTTGTATGTACATACAGATGCGTTCATCCGTTCTGTTTTGCATGCCTTTAACACCTCAAGTTATGGGAATGCAATAATTTAGTCCCAGTCCGCAGAGTTGAACTCCGGAAATACTTCGGAGTATGATGTAAACTTTTTATTGTATAGTAGCTGGTTACGTCTTCCGGCGACTAGGCGACACAAATCGCAACGGAAACTTTATGGCTTCGCGATAATTTCAGAATTAAAAAAGCAGTAGTTTCGGTGACGGAAATTTAGAATACTTTTATAACTGTTTATGTATTGGCTTCTAAATTAGTGAGTGTTAAGCTAATGGTAAAAATAAATAATAATAAATAATAATAAATACACCACATGTAATTACGACCCCCTTTATCCCAGAAGGCTGAGCCTTGTGCGGGAGGGGGCTACACATTTAAAGACAAGGGACACACATCCAATATCCGTGTATAATGGAAAAATCCCTCTCACAGTATTTTCCATTGCCACGACCGGGATTCGAACCCGGGACTTTTGGGTGAGAGGCAGGTACTCTACCATCTCGACCATCAGTCATATATGTAATAAAATTCACGTGCTTATTGTTTAAAGCTATCCATTGTATATCATAATCCAATTGACTATGTTTTGTGAATACTATTTTAACGATGTTCAAAAGCGAATATAATATTATTAAATTGCCAAACAAAGCAAATAAAGAAATCGCTCCGGCTTCATGACAATGTATCGTTAGAAACGTTCTCTACAATGATTCGTCTTATCACCAACTCTGCTTTCTTTCCACATTAACGATTGATTCCCTACATTAATCAATTCTGTTAACAGTTACGCTGATAATATTATATTCCACGCAAGTTATTTATTTCAGGGATCAAGCAATGCAGCTGTTTGTTACACTTATCGATTAACTCGATCCATAATGCGATATTTTCATGGACATGGTTCAACAGAAGTCGCATCTGATGTCACTACCAGCAGATGTTGCTGAGCTATGAAGCTCCATAGCTTTCAGTTATTCTTCTTATTCAACAGAGCTGTTGAACTCATTATCCACTCACATATAATATGATTCCTATTATCCCCAGGTCTTTAAATATGGAATTAATAGAAGTATTCTTGAATTTTCCTGTGCTTACCATGTGGTTCAATAGAATTGTCATGTAGAGTTCCATTCTACATAAAAATAAAAATAATTCAGTACATTGCCCACAAACAATTTGTAGGTTAAATAAAACAGGTCTGGTAAACTCCAGTAGGTTTAAAAACTTAGGTATATTTCGACATAGTAACAGTAATCGCAGTTAGTACATTGTACGTGCGAATCAAGTGAAAGGCAGCGACTTCATGCACCTTCTAGTGGTTTGTATATTAGTGTATGCGCTGAAGCTATGAAACCTATGAAATTAAATAATAAATAAAACTAAATACTAACTTAACGCTTGAATAAGAGAAGGTTTTGCACTTCATAAAAAAAATAAACAATCAATCCTTATTTAGCCATAAAAGACAAGTTTAAAATATTTATAGGATCAATACATTGATTCAAGCTTTTCCCTGTTCTCACGCTTCTAATATTTTATCCTCATCAACCCCATTCAGTCACGATTTTTACGATCTATTCTTTCGTATCGAGCCATTCACCTTTCATTAAATTTACGCAATCCCTACATGCACAGAGGTACTCAGTATATTTCTGCATTGTTCCGCATTGAATCACACGTTTATTTAATATCCAAATCCACATAATAAAATCTCTTAGAATATTCATATTCATGAATTTGGAAGCTGCTATTGTTGTTTTCTTACACTGTTTGTTCTAGACGCGTAGCTTAGATACAAATTTTTATGATATGGATTTAAGGTATAAAAGAACTTCCCAAATATACTTAGCGCTTAAGCAAACAGAAGGAGAAGAATGAATAATGTTATTTAACATTGGAACACGTTTCTATTTAAATAGTTTTTGTGTAAATTTTACTAAAGAAATTGCCAGTGGAAATAATTACTGACTAGTGTCCAAATACAAGGTAGTTTAGTTTCCCGCTCTCAAACCACATCACCAAATGTAAGGCATTTCTATGAGATACGGAACACATAATTTTTTTATGTCAAAATAAAAAACATGAAGAATCTATGAATATGGATCTAATAACTCTTTCTTTCTCAAAAATCTAAATATTATGCACATGCGCATGAGGTGCCATGTTTTTGATTGTTATTTAATCACTGTCATGGTTGGAACTTAAATTCTTCAATTTTCTCTAGGTTTCCAAAGGATCCTGAGAGGTATAGTTATTACCTAAAGTTTGATGCGAAAGAGAAATTCTTTTGTGGTATAAAACTACTTAAAAGGCGACTTTTTAAAACGCTCCTAGTTATTTTCATTACCATATCCAATTACCACAGTTTCCACTAAAAATTCTTTTCTATTTCCAAAGATAATTGCCTCCATTTTCGTTGTTCATTTAAATTTAAACTATCAAAGAAATTAACAAATTTTGACATCTTCTCTTGAGTCGGTCCTTTATTTAAAAAAATTGAATCATTATTATCTCCAGATACCCACAGCATCCTTCTTCTGGATGAAAATAAGCAGATGGAGTTAAGTTAAAACAAAATAAAGTGCAATTATTATTATTTGCCACCGTTTTTTACTTTTACTCCTCATGTACCACAGATGATTCACTTTACTCTGTCTTCACTTGGATTTATGGAACGGACTCCTGAATGACCAAGAAATTGTCGAATTTGTCCCAAGAAGATTTTAGCGCCATTCTTCAGTATCGCCTCTGTAAACTTACTAATTCCGTGCTATTGCTACTCTATCCTGTTGAATCAAAAATTTTTCCTTTAAAAATGGATTCAAAAATAACCACAACCATAACTATAAGCGCACTCTGACTGTTATGAAGAATTTATTCGAAAATATGCAAATATAAGCTCAGGATAATTATGCACCAACCCAAAAGGGCACTTTTTTCTTAGTTTTGCCGTGAATTGTAAAACTTCTAGAGGTAGTGGTCGATAACGTTTAAGGTATGATGGAGAAGAATCCATCTAAATTTTTGAGAAAGTGGAGCAACCAGCAAACGAATTTGTCTGTTTCTGAAAGGATCTGCATTTTCTCCCTTAAAAAAATATTTTATATCAAATATCGCATGCCAAGGGACTTCTCTCCACGGGAACGGTAGAGCTGAGTGAGTGAATGTGTTGATACTGTCATGTATTTTAAACTACTAAAAGAAATTAATACCCGACTATTAAATAAATAAAATTAAAAATAAATTCAGGTAAAACAAGGATAGAATAAAATATTTCTCACTATGAAACAAATAACGAGAAACTTACGTGTGGTATACTGAAAAGATAAATACAAGGTAAAAAAGGATATCATATTGGAGAATAATCTTCCTAGATCAGCTGTAGAACACCTGTTGCTGCAATAGAGGTCAACGGGCCACACATAAATAAAGGGTCAGCTACGCTAAAATAAAACAAACGTAAACAAATTAAAAATATAAATAAAGTAAATATATTGTAGAATGTTTCTTTTAAATAATCGACGGAACAGCTGTTATTTACATGTTTTGAACAAAGTTTAAATGACTTTCAATACGACAGATAAACTAAGATGCACTTTATTTCTGTAAAATTCTATACAAATGTAAATAAATAGTGTAAGACTTACCTGTAAAACCGCCAGTCTAGTCCAATGACGAGACACAATGTAAATTAGATCTTAAGGAGTGATTGTGAAGTGAAATTTAAAAAGTTCAGTGATGCTTGTCGAAGTCAACGGCAGGTCAATATTTCATCTAACGCAATATCAACAAATGGGTATCCACAGATTCGTCATGAAATAAGGATGCTGAAAATAACATAATTTCATAGGAAAAATATAGAATAAAGAAAAAATAGGCATAAAAACGAAGCATAAATGGTAGACAGCAATCTAGAAATCCTTGATTTGCAAATTTTCTACATGTTCTTTAGAAACGAAAGTTGGGTTGTTATTGGGTAATGAAAGCAGCAAACCCTCGTCCAGATCGCTCCTGAAAATAATCGTAAAATTACTGGAAAATATTGAAAATTTATATATCCACGATAGTCCAAGGGTGAATCAAGGACAAATACAAAAAAGGAACGGGAAAGCAACTCCAACTTACCAGAAATAAAGGTAATTAATATCCTAATTTGTAAGCACCTATGTGATTGAATTCAAAATTTGCATCCAGTAAACGGGCAAGAAATTTTAGATTAATCTGCCATCATATCTGCACCACAAGTGTCAAAAACAGGACTGCCAATTTAAGTGCAGTTAAAACGACTCTGTAACCATAGAGTGTAGAACTTACCATGAACTAAATTTTTAAAACCATAAGTTTCTTTAATTTTGTTAACATCCAACAGGATAGGACAGTCCTTGATTTGTTATAGATTTAACTAGTTTTAATTGTCGCAGGGATTTAGATTAAGAAACGTATACCTTATGGTTGTTAATTCAAAAATTATGTACATACAAGAACTAAAATATTTCTTTTGGAAAAACTATATACAACTACAATAGGCAAATTAAAATAAACTTCAAAACTAAGTACTATTGCATGCATAAAAAAATTAAAAATTAAAGTTACCTTAAAATAAAAAAATTATATTTAACAAATCCATAATAAATAATATAAAATCATTAAATCAATTATTATTATCCGTAACGTCTCCATTACATAATAACAATAATTGGCGCCCAACGTGGGGCCAGAAAGAAACAAAAAACCATCAATAAAATCCAATAAAAATAAAATAATTTATATTTTACAAGACTTTTCTCCAAACATACTCATGATGCAAATTAAAAATGTATTTCTAATTTGGTTTGGACTTAAATGATACCAATACTTGATAAAAGCAGCTTCTACATACGTTAGTAGTATAATGTTGAGTAAGGAGAGTAAATATAATATAGAGATAAATACGGCCATATATGTGGTTGCATAATTAATTTCTGCGAATTATCATATCATATCTAATTTTGATCTTGATATGATACCATTAGATTTGATTTATCTACTCTGAAGTATGCATCTTAGCGGTAAACAGCTAATTTGGAATAATATGACTTCATTAATGTCATAAAGTTATGACGTTATGAATTTTATACCATCCGCGGTGGTGAAGGAGTTACGAAATATCTAGTTGAACACAATTTCGGTAATAGACAGCTATTAATAACTAATAAATACTCGTTTAATTGTTTTACTTATTTAATCACACCTCGGCCATTGAGGTACCATGAGTGCGTGAAGATTGGATGAACATAAGTATTTAGTCAGGTCCGAGAAGATTAATACTCAAAGAAGACAGGATTGAGTATTGAAATCTATAGTTCTGCTTACAGTCAATCAGTCTAAAAGTAGAACAGGAATTGGTGGACAACTTTCCAAACATAATGATGGAAGGCAATGGAACGATAAATGTTTAATACAATTTTCTTACTCCCCTATGTACAAGCTTTATACGAAACATTCTTTCAAAAAATAAACAAAGAATAATTTTTGTCAATTTCGAAAGACTGGAGAAACATTTTCTCGATTTCTAATTCACATTATATTGGAAGAAATAAAAAACTAACGAATCTTCCATATTTATAGATTGTGATGATAGTTAGAAAAAGCCACTGATTTAATATTTTCATATAAAAACTCACTTATTATAAAAATGTTTCTTAAAATGTTCATTAACACATCGATTGTATTTTTGTAGGCTTCTTTTCCACTTCAGGCAAAGTTGATCAAAATGTCAAGAAATCAAAATGACTAAGAAAAAAAAAAGAAAAAAAAATGTAATGTTTAGTCTTCATTTTTGTTAGATTAAACCAATACCTACGTATGGAGAAAAATGGAGTTTGCACGTTTTGTAACCGTTACTTGTCTGCTGACAAATAATCATACAAAGATAATGCTTCTCCCTACTAAATCCTCTAAACGTCTAAAATCAGAATCCGTCGTTCTAATTTCCACCTCTCAAAAAGAATTTAAAATGATTTTATCCTTTTACCTTTGACGCAGGTTGATGGCTGGAAGCTCGAAGTCGGCCCTGTGCCCTCCCTCTTCTAATCTTACTAATTAGTGATGCGGCAACATAGAAATTGCAAGAGTGCTTTCCTTGTCTCTGGCCGCTGTAGTTTCCACTTTGAGATGATGCAACATGGCTGGCAGAGTAATGGGTGCCTGCAATTTACATATTGTACGCGTATTCTGGCTATCCATCATATCGTGACAATGATATTACGGATGCATGTTCAGGGATATCACGGAAACTGGACTGGATTTAATGCATGTGCAGAACCATTAATAGATACCATCTGTTTAAACTTTAAATGATTCCATACGGCACCATATTCGGTAAATGATAGGATCGTAATGTTTGACTGTTACCCTAATAATAAATGCCTCCAATTTTAAAAAATACATTCGTTGAATTAAAGTAACTAATGTCATGTATTTTAAACTAAAACCCCACTATTAAATTAATGTAAACAAAGAGTCAGCTACGCTAAAACAAACCAAAAGTAAACAAATTAAAGTCGTAAATGAAATAAATACATTGTGCTATGTTTCTTTAAAATAATCTATAACAGAACAGCTGTCAGTTACATGCTTTAAACCGAGATTGAACAATTGTCAACTACAGTTAAACAAAGATGGACTTTATTTATGTAAATTTTATTAAATTTGTAATTAATTAGCATAAGACAAACCTGTAAAACCTCCAGTCCAGTCAAATGACCAGACACAATGTAAATTACCTAGTTCCTACTAGTGGGTGCAGTGATCTTCGATACGATTATGTGATCCTTCGTACG
Organism: Rhagium mordax; assembly: GCA_963680705.1. Taxonomy (NCBI): domain Eukaryota; kingdom Metazoa; phylum Arthropoda; class Insecta; order Coleoptera; family Cerambycidae; genus Rhagium; species Rhagium mordax. The sequence goes on from OY796656.1 coordinate 16,955,467, forward strand.
AGTCACCGGCAGATCTAAAATTTATCTCACGTAATATCAACACATGGGTATCCACGGATTCATCTTCAAATAAGGACGCTAAAAATACCATAATTACATAGCAAAATTATATAATAAAGTTGAAAATCTAGAAATCATTGGTTTGGCAAATTTTCTGCATGTTCCATAGAGACGAAACAAAAAAGAGAGTTGTTATTGGGTGGTGAAAGAAGCAAACCCACGTCCAGATCGCTCCTGAAATAAATATAAAAAATTAAAATTTAAATCGGAAGTTTATATTTCCAGTACATTTGAATAATGGTTCAAGGCCAAATACGATAAGGTACCAGAGAAACAGCGTCAACTTACCGGGAATAAAGGTAAAATTTATCTTAAATTATAAGCAGTCACCTGATTGGTCGAATTCCGAATGGGCATCCAAGGCCTATTTAGTTTATGCAAATCCAGTAAATGGGACACTAAATTGTAGAACTGCCAGCTACCATATCTGGACCACAAACCACAAGTATCAAAAACTTAAAAACAGGTCTGCCAATTCAAGTAAATATCGCGACACGGTAACTTTCGTGTGCCGAGAGTACTCTGAACTGAAATTTGAAACCTTAACTTTATTAAATTTGTTATTATCCACAAGGACACTGTCCTATATTTGTTGTAGATTAAATTAGAGCAGGGACATAGTTTAAGGAACGTTTTGCTTTCAATTCAATTGTCTCATATGTGAAATAAATCCGACTTGTTAAGTTCCATCTATGTTTAATTGAAATAACTAAAGCATACAAATCCATCTCAGCTGGATATCTGTAATACAGCAGACACAGAGACATCTAGCTGTCAAACGACAAGGTTATATTCATTCTGATAAAGATCTCTAACATTTCAAGATCCTTACTAATCAAATAAGAAATAAAACCAGCACAAAATTTAAATAATCTTTATTCAAGACTTGTACAGGAGATTTATATAATAGGTAAGATATTTCTTCGATGGTAGAAGGGAACCCCAAAGGCCCTGAAAGGTAAAAGAGTAATTATAGCAAACCTATAGTAAGTTTCACGTTAAATTATCTTAAAATCATACGCACTGTCGCTTATTGTTCAAAACATTGGAAAATTCAGCCCAGTGGCGGACTGATCGTATGTTATAAACTCGATAATTCAAAAAACTATATACAACTACTTTGGAAAAATAAATTTAAATTTAAAAACTAAACAACTTAATTAATAGTGCATGCATAAAAATATATATGAGTATAAAACTTAAATATCTAAACGTGCAAATATAAAATAAAAAAATCTTAAATTTAAAAACTTACCTTGTAATAATAAATAAAAATAGAATTCAAAATTCAATAATTATTGTTTCCCCAAAAGTCCTCTAAACATTACACTAAATACTTTTCGTTCTTGTTTTCTCTAGCTTTGAGCAACTTCTGTGGTGATTATCTTGCAATATTTTTTTTTCGTGCAATGCGCTATTATTATGTAAATCATGGTTGTCTGTTAAAAGCATTTCTTAGTGGCAATATATTTTCCTGCCGCTTTAATTTATTCGATTTCATCATGCGAAGGTTGGCATAAATAATGAAAAATTTTGCCCTTAGTTTGTTCTATTTTTTATTGATTTTTCGTCGTGACCAACAAATGACCAATTTTGGAGTAGGTACCAATAATAACTTCCAATTTAAGTGAATTTACTGAAAATGGGCATTAAACTGAAGATATTATTAACAAATAAAGTAAGTTTAACAAATAGCAAACCTTTTAATATTCAATTTACTTGAAAATAATAATTCAAGATGCGTTTACGCGTATTGAGAAAACCGTTAAATTTCGTTAGGGAAATGTAACTAAACGCCGTGTGTGGTAAAACAGGTGAGTCTTTAATGATGTAGAGGTTTAATGCGGACCCCTATAAATCAGTCGAATTTTATGACCACTTAAACAAAAATTTTGTTACTAGGTAAACGAGAAACGTAAATTACATTATTTATTATATAGTAAAATATACATTGGTGAATATACGCCACTTTTGCGTTTGATAATAGGTGGATTGTATGGAAATTTGATAAATGAATATTTCACGAGTTATTTTAGTTGGTAAGAAATATCTGCTAATATTCTCTGAGTCAAACTAAGTTGTCTTTAAAAATATTCCTTCATTGATCTAATTATTGTGATAACGTGACAACACTTAGAGGTATTTTATAAATTATATACATTTTGCAAATGTGTTGGGGTAGCATGAGTGTCAGCATCACCAAAGTCATAGATTAAAGAGGTTACTTACTCTATGCCAAAGTGTAATGATATAAATACTGAAAAAATGGAAAAACTGTTTGGCAAACTAAATCTAGGACAAAAGCAATTTCTCGTTTATAATATACTTAATTATTGTAAAAAATCCTTTGCTTATTTGTTTGCAACTAAATATTTACTGTGTTTAAATATCAGGTTCTAAATGCTGATTTTTGGATCAAAACTTTTCTCACGTTGAATGATTGTTATCAAACTCCGCTTAAAAAGTTCCATGTAACTAATTATATTTAAGCGTAAATTAAGGATCTTTCGTGTAGAAAATTTTAATTATATTTGGAAAGATATTAACAAAAACTTTCAAGGAAATGCTTTTTAATCGACATAACAACTGTTGTTTTACAGTAAAACTCTAGGGTAAACTTTTCCTCATAACCTTGGTCTATTACGTTTATTTAAAAAGTTTTACTCTTAAAAAGTTTTCGCAAACTTAGAAGCTGTACTTTATAATTTTCATGCCTTCTTCCTTTTAGTATATATTTCTCTAATGTATTTCAGCATTTATTTACAGAGGGGATATTAGGGAAATTGCAAAGTTGCAACACATGTACCCTTTGGGGTATTATTCTTTTATTAATTTCTTACGACGCTTTGCCTAGAAGAAAGTTAGTTAACTACTATCGTAAATAATTTTAGAATGGCATTGTTTACTACAAGCAGATGATTGTGACGGAATTATGAAAATAGAAACTTGGATCACGATTCTAAGGCTTTGGCGGAGCTGATGATTTACGGTCTTTCTATTCCTATGCGAAGAAGAGGAAATGGTCAACATATCAAGAATTCAAATTATACTAGCATATGTAGCGTTTATTCGATCATAAATTCAAATATAAGTAGTGTTAATTATTGAAATGGAAACGAGAATGCATGAAAGGCAGAAGGAGGCTTGACAAGAAATGGCGGGAGAACAGAAGTAGTTTTTAGTTTTAGTTTTTCTTTTTCAGTTTAAAAGGAGTCATATAACTCCAAGAAACCGAAGGTTTTAGGAGATATTTGAGAGGTTATCCAGTTGACGAGCCTGCAGTTTTGGTAGAACAATTATCTATGTCGAAAATAAAATACTAGATTTGAGTACAATTAGATCAAGTTTCTATTAATATCAGTGCTAATATAGGTACCAAAACGTTCTGAAACAAAATTTCACATTTCGAAAATAAATATGAAAAAACTATTTTGTCATTATATTGTCACCAATAATTTGATGGATAATATTACTATCTTAGTCTTGGTTAACGGATAATGTTCCATTGGATATAGTAAGTATACAAGTTAACTTAATAAGACCTGATCGAGGAGAAGATAGAGGGGATGGAGTAGCAATTTACATAATCAACAAATATATTTTTAAACAAATTAATATTGATTTGATCTTCAACAATTTTCGGAGGATTTAAATAGTATACTTTGGTAATTTTATACATAAATGACATTGAAGAAAAAATTGAATTTTTTACTAATAATTTACTATCAATTTTTGACAGACATGCACCTGTAAAGACTGCCAAAAAAATAAACCACATACACCTTGGTTAACTAATGCTATCAAACAGATTAAAAAGGAGTAGAATAACGAAATCTTCAGAAAATTGGGAAGGTACAAACAATATTTTGCAGACGTTTTGGAAACTAAATCTATTTTCTTCTTCAGTGCTTGAATTCTTCTTTTAATGTGTATTCAAAGAATTGTAAAATTATTTTTTACTTCGGCAATAATTTTCTACTGCAGATAAAATAGATTACAAGCAAAACAATTAAAAAGTCGGGTTAGCCTGTTTTAGCTGTAAAAAAAGTTCAACAAGGGGATGATATAATGGGGTGTACGATGGCGATTCAGTTACAACATAATAATAGAAAAAAACAATAGGGTCAAAAATCTTGAACCAGTAATATGATTGGCGAAAAGTCCAGATTTGAGCTCCCTAGATCTTTGTCATTAAAGTACCTTTAAGATAAAAATACAAAAAAATTAAAAAACTGTTCAGTTGACAGTTAATTAAATCCTATAAATTAATTAAGTTGCTTTCTAAAAACGAGTTTTGTGTTGCTTACAATAACTACGATTAAAAAATATTGTGTTTGGCCGTTGGTTTGGAACATCGACCGTTATTTTTTAAAATAATCAGCCTAGGAATTTATTTTCTTAGAATGTTAGTTTTCATAGTGAAATTGTATGAATTATTTATGTAATAACTTTATCTTTTTGTGAAAAAAAAACATCGCGTTTGGTTATTTGCTTGCAAATCTTTAAAAGGTAAAATCGTTCCTTCATTTTTGGAATCAGAATGAAAAATCTGTATACAAATACAAAGTGTTCCATTCAAAAGGTAGGTATAGATAGCAATAATTCAAAAGGTAGAGAACACGTACTGCAGAATGCAATTTTCAGGAATAAATATATAATTAAGGACCCAATTATTGGTGATCACTGCAAAGGTCAATAGAACAACACCACACCATGTGTTTCTAGTTTAATAATTAATTATAATCCTCATATCTATTTCAGGAGACTTCAAATCTCTGCTAAAATATTTTATAAATTCTATTTTTTAAGTATTTTTCTCCAAATTTAAAAACCACAATAATTTAAAAACCGCCTGCATATATTTATTAGTCCATTTTTTTCAAAATATTTACTAAAGTTTCTTTAGGATAATTTGATTTTTGTTCAACTTACTTAATTTAATTCAATAACTTCTGGGATCATTGAAAGTTCGAGACTACAATGAGTAATATCAATTCAAGTTTGCAGCGTGCAATCTAAAACGTTCAACTAATCGGCATAAGTTTGCCAAAGTTATGACTATTATGAGAAGTCTCGGTAAAACAATAGACTATAATTTAAATCTGCAAATAATGAACCAAGACATTAAAAAACCTATAAAACCCAAAGTTTCCTCACCGGAACTAGAACTCATTATGAAAATGTTTGCTGGATGGTTTTAAAAAGAATTCCCCTGAAATAAAATGACTAAATTGAAAAGTTTTGCTATAATTTTACTTGTTTTACTTTAAACATCTTGACATTTAAGAGCGGGTGAAGCCGTATCTCTTCGTAGATCTCGGTCGATGTGATTACTTTATGAATTCAAAAAAGGTTTTGTTAGTTTTAAGTAAAATGTGGGTCCGTAAGCTTAATTATAAATTGATGACTCTTAAGAATATTCGTATACTTCAGTTACTGTAGAGATAAAATTAATAATATACCTTCAATTTTGAGCTAAAATATCTACTGAAATTGCTTACATTTTTATTTTCACCCGATGTTTAAATATCCCACAAACAAATATTCATGATTTTATGTAACATTTCGATTGAAATATATACTCGAACCATGTCTAACTGAAGTACATATAGCGTAGGTTTAATTTTAATAAAAATCAAAAAATTCAAAGTTAACTGTATTTTACAAAATTGAATTATTTGTTCAGATGGCGGGTACGGAATATGTTATCAAATATTTTATTACTTCGAGGGATAGCTACAACAAAGATACAGTTGACATCCTGACTAACAAAACCGAGTTCCGAGTTCGCTTCCCAGCCAGGGGAAGAAGACTTTTTCTGTTAAAGAAATTAAACCCAATATACTCTAATATTGGAAGTGTATCCGATGTCTGTAGCTCCTTCCTGTGCGACAAATCAAATTATTTACAATTTCGCGTGAATATTTAAAATAAATTGCAATTCGTTCTGTTTGACAGAGATTAGACATAATTTAATCAATACATTCTGCATAAAATTAACCGATTACAATGGGTTGTGCCGTAGAAGTTGTGTAATCCTATATAAATTATACTTTTGAGCGATGGATTAAAGTTAAAATTGTTGACACCGAGGCAGAACCTGCATTTATTATTTCAGCTTGATGCTGGGGTTTTCAAGTTAAAATGTTGACAATATACTTTTAAGGGATATCTACAGAGTAATTAAGTTTGTTCATTGGCTTGTAAGTAATGGAGGTTTACTTAAATGTTTGTTTTTGTCAATCAAGGAAAAATTTGTTCAATAACTTCGGAACCAAACAAGATAACCAAAAAATAATAATAAAACTCATCAAGTTAGCAAAACGATCAACAATTTCATTTTAAGTCCAAAAAATGATCATAGGCGTAGTGAACAAATTTGGAAAGCAAAAAGGGCCATAAATAAACTCTCTAAAACAAGATAACCAATAAAATAAGTGATAATAAAACTCATCAAATCAGCAAAATGATCAACAACTTCAATTTAAATAAAAATAATCGTCATGGGCGTAGGGTACAAATTGATAGTGTTAGTCGATGTCGAAATGACGAACAAACCTTTTGGAGCACTTCTGGCTGTATGTGTCTCATCTCGCTTTCGATTATCTCTTTCAATTGTTCAATTGTGGATGGTCGATTAAAGTATACTTTACTTTTGATGAAACCCCATAAGAAAAAATCTAAAGGGGTCAGATCGGGGGATCGTGCTGGCTATTCAAAAAACCCCCTTCCTGCCAATCCACCTATTTTGGAAGACTTCGTCGAGAGAGTCGCGTACAATTCGGCTATAAAGGTGTGGAGCCACATCTTGTTGAAACCACAAGTCTTCATTTAGAATGTCGAGATCTCTTTGATTTGGGAACAGAACCACCAAAGCTGGAACGAGGTCATCTCTCAAAAGCTCCAAATATTTTTGGCCTGTCAATGAAAATGGGCCCAATAATCCTATTCCTGCCCAAACGTTGACTTTCTCTGGAAACTGGGTATAGGCTTCCATCGTCCAATGATGGTTGTGCTCCGACCAATAGCGGCAATTTTGCCTGTTCCATTTAAATAAAAAGTTGCCTCATCACTAAACAAAATTCGGCCAGCGAACCCTTCATCGACGTTACAAAGATTCACCATTTGTTCGCAGAACTGAATCTACAATCAAAATTATCTTCGTTCAGTTCATGCACTAAATTGACTTTGTAAGGATGCCATTTGTGGCGTTTTAATTTGTTCAAGACAGATTTTTGTGAAATCCCATTATTTGTCGCAACAGCTCTTGAGGAAAGATGAGGGTTTTCTTGCAACTCTAACAATACGTTCAACCTAACATTTTCCGGAACTGCGGGTCGTTCACTTCTTGGGCGATATCTAACATACCCCAAATCTTCATACTGTTTTATGATTTTGCTAACAGACCTTTTAAGAAGAGGTTCTCCAAGCGGATATTTATTATTAAAATAAATGCACACTTCTTCGTAGGTACGTTGTCTGTCACCACAAGCCCTTATGATAAGAGAAAGAAATCCACTTATATGCTGATGACACGCTACTATCTCTCCCGCCCTAGATGTGGAGATGACCAGTTTTCATATGAATGAAAATAATAATCTCCATAATGGGAGCTCAAGGTCACTATCTAATCATTAATCCATGCAAGCTAAAAGCAATAAACTTTGGACGAAAGAAACAAAGAAATGTTAAATCTGTAATAGGTAAGTGTTGTAGAATACACAGCACTGAAAAAGACAGACAGAGTTAAGATTCTTCGCGTTCTTATTGAAAGTGACTTGAGATGTGAGAACCAGTTAATAAAGTGCTTTAGAAAGGTTGTTTGTCTTTAAAATTAATATATGGAAATAGGTACTCTTTTCCTCTGAAAACTAAAATCATATTTTGTGAGAATCTCCATCATATCTATATAGAAAAATCAAGTTTAAAACAGACGCGCTTAATCTAAATGTAAGATTTAAGAGTCTTTTAACTCCTTCAATACATTAAGTTACTTTACAGCACCAGTGTACATTACTATCAGTTTCTATACCAACATGAGTTACACGAACTTCACTTTATTCGAGGATCCCATAAAAAAATTATTCCAAAACTACATTTGTAAATACTCGTATCATGAAGTCAATTATTTCTGATTCTGGTTCTGTTTACTGTAAGAAACGACAATTTTTATTATACTATTATAACTAACCACCTCAACATATATGTTTTTAACAAGCCAGCGCTCTTCCCGCAGCTTCTCCTTTCTGGTTCAGTAGTATTGGGAAAAGGGTAGCGCTGAATAAAAAACAACTTCCTCTTCTCCAACTGTATTCGCATAATCAAAAAGTAGTTGGAGTAGGCACACAGTCCATCTGTAAAAAGGGACGCCGCCCCCTGAGAGGCATCGAGACGCGCACGCTCAGCATCCCGACGCTCAGTGTGGTGGTGGCAGGCACCAAGACAGGCCGCACACGACGGAAGCGAGGCCACCATCGCGCTGAAGATGTCAGCATGCTCCACATAACCCTCAGCGAGTAAACAAATCGGGGTTTGAATATAACAGCCCTTTCGGTCTACCCAACGTGTGATTTGTTGGCCGCGCGTTTAATACTGTGTTTTGGATTTTGGTTGTGAACCGACTGGATTGTTGAAAGTTAGAACTTAACCATGTTAGTGTTGTTTTGGATCTTTGGACTTTTCGCAGGTAGGTTGTTTTATAGGAGCTCAAACCAAAATGCGTCCAATTTTAATTACGAAAATACAGTTGTATATTATTGCGTTTAATTTGTAATAAATATTTTACAAATTTGAGGTACAGATAATTTAAAATGGAAATGTGTCATTTAACGGTATGTTTATTTTGATTTTGTTTCCTACAAATTGGCCAAACTGTTGCAGAAATTTATAATAATTACTCCTGTTTAATATTAAAACAATGGTTTTTCTTGGTTTTTAAATAATAAGTTGGCGGTATGAAATAATGCAAGGAGTCAATGCATTTGTTTTGCGTCATTGCGATTAGTAATTACTAATTAGAGTGTTTTTGTTAGCAAAATATATAAAAGTAATGTGTTGTTAATGTTTCTAGTTAATCTCAATAATATTTATTAAGATGAGGAATATTTTGTTTAAATTGACATGTATAGTTTAGTATGGGTCAACCTCCTCAATATTTTTGAAAACAGTTATTTCCTAGAGCTTCCGTATGGATGGATATGTATAGGATATCTATATGTTTGTATATATTTTCTACAAATTGACAGTTTCCACAAAAAGTAATTTAGTATGTATTATTGCTGCTAACGTGGTATGTTAAATTTACATAATTGTATTTTTGACCTATCACAACATGTACCTGAATGTATACGGTTGATAGATATGATGAAAGAGCGCTTCCTGAGGCTAAATAGTGTGATACTTACTTCATACTCTTGTTTGTAAGCAAATATTTCAAATTATATACTTTATCTGACCAGTTTACGATTTTATTTAGGTTTTATGAAAGCATAATAATAACAAAAATATTCCATTCCAAAGAAACTAGAATACATCATAGATGCTATTAAATAAAAAAAAAATTTAATGTAAAAGCTGATACTTCCTAAAGGAATATTAGTGTGATTCCTTTAATAATATGATTTCGTGTTTGAAGCTTCTTTGCACCACAACAAGTACTACTGATAAGTCAAAAGGTCATGTTCAGAACGTTAGGGTCCATATAATATAGTAATATGGAAATCTATATCCGCAGACTTTGAATCCAAAACGAATAATTGATGAAAACCATACGAATAATAATTGATGATCCAATAAGATAACACCTCATTGCCATATACTTAGTACTATTAATGATGTGTTAGCGAGTGTAGGAAAATTGGAGAATTCAGCAGTTCATTTCGACTTTAAACATCAGAGTTAAATAAGTTTGTCTAGTTGCTTGTGGTGGCATATAAGTGATGCAATTTCTATCGAATTATCTTACTGAAAAGACTTGACTACCAACTCTGTAATGATATTCCGAATAAGTGAATTCGTAGTGCTGGGTCATAAGACTCGATTTGGAATTCAATATATGGAAAGAGTAGTTTCAACCAGAACGAAGGATGAATTTGGGATGGATGGGGTGAAGAAACATTTAGCTCTATAGGTAACCAGAAAATCAAGTTTCTTCTCTAAGATTATCGCAGATAATTCAATTTTTGTTCCATTTCTTTGAGATCATACTTGACTGCGTTTTAGATCTAATAAAGTCAACAAGATGTTTCATCATGCAATAATGTAGATCCAAGTTAATCAATCTGTGAACACCTGGTGGTGTATAAATCAGTTGCATTAATTGGTTTCTGAAAGAATGAGTTTGTCTGAAGGGTATTGTTATCTGCAAAAGTGTGTATTTAACTGATCGTTGCAGAGAGCAAAAGTCGTTAATAAGAGATATTCTAGGGAGTATTCCTTTAAAGGGTTAGGAAAAGGATTAGAGGATTTGTAAAGGGCTTTGTTTCTTGATGAGGTATCTGCAAAGCCATATTACTTCAAAGGAGAAGAAAGTATTTAAAATTTTGTCTTATAGCAATGGCCATGAGTCAATATTTTCTGCTTTAATTTGGAGACGAAACATTTGTTTCCTAATCCTGTTATTAAAGTTACTTCGATTAAAGTCTGTGAGGGTGAATAATGAACACTAAATATTGAATATGGAGTGCCGCAAGGTACGGCATTAGAACCCTTATTATTTTCAATTTATTTTAAATGAAATGTTATCCTTACAATATTGAGGCAAAATAATAAGTTTCGCTGATGACACAGCAATTTTTCATAAAGCCGACACATGGAGTGAACTGAAAGATATTGGGAAACTGATTGAGCCACTTTAAAAAATTGGTTCGATCAAACTTTTAACACTTAATTTTGAGAAAACCTTTTACTTACCTTTTAGCTGTAACAGAGCGGGGCTTCCATCCTTTGATCAAATAAATATAAATACTTTGGGAACTCAGAAAGCCATCTTACCTAAAGCTGAAATAAAATACTTAGGGATTATCATATACCAACACTTACGATGGAATTGTATTTGGGAAATAAAACTTTATGTAAGTAAGTAAGTATAAACAAATTTGCTGATTCTGACACGAATGATTTTCCTATTACTTTTGGTAAGCTGCATTTTCCAGAACCACATATTTAGGATATTTATGGTCGAATCATAGCTTACCTCCCTGCTCACTTTTGGTCTTTTCTTAGGATACCACCACTAAAAATCCGTGTTTAACAAGATTATCTGACATCCTTTTTATTTCGAGCAACAACGGAACTCATCATTCAATCATATCTTTTCAAAATTTTAATCTCTCGAGACTTTAGAGTCAAAGTAAATATTGCTTCCAATCCCCTTATCCTTATATGCAGCACCCCAGTGGTGTGGGGCAATAGGCTTTGTCGTTTGATGGCAATTAAAGAGAATAGTTTTATCCACAGCAGTACAAAAAATATATATTTCCATGCAAGTAAGATAACAAGCCAAACTCAATATTCGTATGAGTTATTAAATTATCTTGTGGATATAAAGAATATATTAAAGGTAGTGTAGCCTGCCGATAATTAGATCCTTGATCCTTCCTACTTATATTTACGTATTAAACTTATTACTATCCTTCTGGTGGATATTGAGGTCAATATGTGCCTTGGTTCACTGACTTACAATAAATTCTATTATGGCAGAGAATATATAAAAGTAAAAACTTATCTATATCTATATTTTTAATGAATGAAACGGAACAAGGCAGTCACTATATGCAAAAATTATATTATGTTAAGCAGCGTTCAGTAACTACATTCCGCATCATGACATAAATTTCACTTGGCTAGATATGATATTATGCGAACTTGCTCAGAAGTTAAATTCCTTTATTCAATTGTCTCGGTGGTTGCAACTCTAACATGATGAATTTTAATGAAACAGTATCTAAATACAAAATTTATGAAATATAAATATTGATTATATGTCCTACTGTATCAAGTGGCCAGTTACATTCCTAACTGTTTTTAAGAATATTTTAGTTTTGTTTTCTATAATATTTAAGATAACTCTTTGCTTGGTCAACGCGTGTTAATCGAGGAAATTGGAATACATTACATATTTGAATAGAAAAAACGTGACACAATAATATGCGTTAATTTTCGCCATATAAGTATTTGAATTTTAAACCACAGAAAATTTAAATACCACAATAAAAAATTAGGTTTGTGGTTAAAACCGTTTGAAGAATTTTCAATTTAAATCTAACCTGAATAAGGAAAAAAGAAAGTTTAAGAAAGGGATAGATATAGCCTATAAATGTAAACTAGTATGCAATTATGGATAACGGTGTTTTGGAAATTATTCGGTTTTCAAAACCACTAAAGTTCCTGACCAACATCGATGGGCATTCTTAAGTAATCATGAATTTTGTATAGTCCACTTTTCTGGTTCATTGAAAGATAAGTTACGGTCAGGAACTTTCTTCTTCCATTTACGTACAATAAAATTATACGAAGGTATTCTACGTTGCTCAATTGACAATAAAGGAAAGGGTCCTGTTGCCTGGGTAATTGATTTAGATGCCAAATAAATTCAGAACACTCCCGTACTGGGCAGTCCGAAGTGACCCATACTCGTATTAAATGTGTCACTGGATAACTCTCAAGATAAGACAATGACGATTGAAACACATTTTGGATAATAGGAATTCATGATTAGGACAAAGAAGATAAATTAAATTATAGAACAAGTGAATAAGAAAAGCGTTTAGATAAACTTCCACCTTACGATTTGATAGCGTTGTTCGAGGAAATGAATGTGAAAACGAATAATGTTGAAATTTACAATAATACTAGATATTTAATGTATTATCATGTTGAAAATGAGGGTTGTTGTTGGTGAAATGAATAGAGATAATATGGCCTTGAGGTTATATGATATTAAGCGGACATTTGGATACCATACATCAAAATATTTTGGAATCTGTCGTTCAAAGATAGTCCACCATCTTAATTTCCTCAAATGGTAATAGGGGTTGTGTGATAATTTACCGAGAAGTTCTCTCCTCTACGAGGGTAAGTATTTAGAAAATAAAATAAAATTTTACAATGTAATGTTTTTTTTTATGAAGAAGACAATAATTTCACTTAAATCAGCACATTCAAATTTTACCACTGCTACAACACTGCTTTGTCATTACAAAAAAACTTTTTATTCGATTTTCTTCCTTTATCAAGGACTAAGACCAGGCTGCCTAAATACACATAAATCAATTGTGACAAATTATTTAAATGTGTTAATAAGATAGAGATTGCTGTCTTAGATGCGGTTCATTTAACTGAAATAGAAATAGAAAGATACTGTTAATGGTAATCAAACTTATTCCGATCGAAAACCAATTTTCAAATCAGTATTGTAATGGCTTTATTTACCCTGCTGGGCTGTTTGCACCTTACCGTCTGCTAACAGTCACATCCAGCTTTGTAATAATTTTTATTACGGATTCTCGGACGCCAGTTCCTTATTTTAAAGTGCAAGGAACAGCACTTTCTGGCTCACCGGGGTGATAACGCTAGCGGGGCAGCTGACAGTGGAGATACGGTTTTTTGTCCAGAGGGTGGAAAGATGATTGTCTTCTCAATTGAACTAGGCAATTTCTCAAACGGATTAATTAGAAATAAATGCTAGAAATAATAACTCGGAAATTTTCGTGTAACTTTGTTACATGTAAATTAAACTACGTACCTACCACAGCATTTATTGTATTTAACAAAAAGGATACAATACAGTAATTTATTTATTTTAGTTAAAATAGTCCACTTTCTTCGTAACGTAATGGTCATTCCAACTACTCGCTAGAGTTTTGTGAGGTTGACAACCATGGTATAACTAAAATAAAGTATAGCGGTATAGATAGTCTGAAGTATTTTCATTATAATACCAGAAATAATCTGAGTGTGCTTGTAAAAGCCTCGGAAACAACTCTTGTTAGCACTATATGTATTATATTGACCATTGGCTTTGCATTTGACACACGGCATTCTCCATCTCAGTATTACAATAGTTAACAAATCTTAGGCACATTTTTATTATTACTGCTAAGGTATTGTGCATAAAACAGCTGGCTTGTAAACAAAGCTGAAACAAAAAGACATGACCTTCAGACGATACATAACGAAATTAAATCGATAATTTCCCAAATAAGTCGCATAATATTGTTTTACTACTTATCTAGCCATAAAGACAGACGATAAGGGAATTAATTGAATATTTGGAACATTCGTTTGTTTATATTTGTCTTTCGAACTGTCAGTTGATAGTACAGAATTTCTGTCGAATTTAGTCGTTGGCTATCTGTGGCATAGCTGATGTTTTGAAGTATCGCCTTGGAGAGTCGTGGCGCTGTCTAATGTATAGTGACGTTACTCACGGTCGGAAATTGTTAGATAATAAATATCGATGAGATGTGAGTGTCATGGGATTGTCTTTTTGAATAGGAGACTTGGATTATTCCTCGGTTTATTCCTAATAGGCTTTGTATCGTTGGCTAAATATGCTTGATTTTATATAATAACTCGGTGGTTGGTTGTGTCGAGTTAACTCGTGAAAACTTTGCTTGGAGTCACAGACAGTTCCACAAGTACGAAGTGACGAGCGTAGGCGTAGCTGACAATTTGACATTCTGACAGATACCATTTCCGGCATTTCATTTTCTTGATCCAGGCGATAGTGTGACGTGCTTTTTCTAATCAGGTAATTTCTTTCCAATCATTGGGATTATTGATGGAAAGCATAGAAAATATAGTGGTAATTTGTTATTGATGTTGGAGAGTCCACATATTTTGCCAATATTTGGGATTAAAACACACTTTCACATTGGGGCAAATTCCTATATGGTATAGGAACCCCAGGCGCTCCAGCCCGCCCAAGAGCTAGCCAGTAATTTGAAAATTGGTACAATTTAATTCTGAAGGAAATATAGATGTGTGTAACGGCACCATCCTTTAACCACCCACAATTGTTAATTACTATTTGATAATATCTGTCCTTACCTACTTAAAATTACCTGTCCGTAATAAATTTAATAAAAAAATTAATGAAAAAATTAAATGACTGATAAAATCCAAACGTAGTAAATTGAATAAAATAATAAAAAAATAAATGAACAAATTAAAACCCCGTCGTCAGTATTTCGTAATTACTATTCTACTCAGTTACAAGGGAGAATTTTCTAGAAAACTATCGACATACTAAACTCGAACAAAATGTTTTTTCCTAGAATCTTACTGACTTACTAATAATCCAAATCAACATAATCGGTCACTTAACGATATTTCCTTTTTTTATATATATTTTTCCACCACCCTGAATGTATCTTACTTAATCAAAACAGAACAAAGTTATCTACAGCAACTGTCGGCAAGGAAGCGTTTTTCACCTCATACTAAGTGTATTTCAAGTGTATTTCATGAACCTCGGACATAAGTTAGCAAACTGGGTTAGCAAAAAAAAATTATCTAGGACTTACCGTTCCGCCCTGTATGCAGAAATTATAATAACTTTATTTACGCCAACACCTTGCATGTGATTACGCCCAATTACATACACAACAACTAATAAAAGTAACGCGCCGGTTACTCTATACTTCAGAACAAAACCCTAGAAAATATTTGACACTAATGAAAATAGTACTTGTAGAAAACCCAGCGAAAACATGATAACAGTTTTCAATTCGTTTTTCGCCAACCCAGCAAATTTCTGATAAGCTATCTCTTCTATTCGACATGAAATTCTTCCGCTGGAATTCAGTAACTTCTTCTGCCGTAGTCATAATAATCCAGAGACGTTATTTTAACCACATTGATGAAATAACCCGATTTATTGTATCTTGTTAAGACGTTAAATATATTGTGTATTTACAGGTTGTCTTCCGCGATGAATATTTTGAATTCTTAACGCTCCGGCCTTCAACAAATCATCAGGTCCATGAAAGACAGAATTAAAATACTAAGACAATGTCGGAATATTTAATGGAAGAAAACTGTATCCAAAGCATGCCGCATTTAACAGCCAAAAATTTCTACAGAAAATTTCACATCAGCATTTTACAGTCAGAAGTTTGGATTTTGTTCCGTTACCATGGTAACCAAGGTATTGTTTTGGAAATTCTTTTGTGCTGGGGCCCCTGAATAGAATTATAGTGTAAATTTTTTGACAGTTGCATATAAAAACAGGAAAACTTCAAACGATATTTCGGAACGAATAATCGCCGCTGGACCGCCGATCTGGCAATCCAAGGTAGAAGGTCCAACTTGGAACTACGTCGTGAATCGCACTGTTTCGCTACGATTTTCGGAGCAGGAGGAACAAACGAAAAGTTGCAATTTTGACGTCTACCGCAGTTTCTAATTTTCTAACATTATCTGTCATTTATTTTTTAATTTAACTTAGGTGTGTAATTTTCCTACCGAATACCACACGTATTTAAATTATTCCTAGAAATTTTTTCTTGGTAACGAATAGTTTAAGAAAATTATATCTCGTCTTCGACTCGGAATAATTTTCAAAATATTCGTTTACTCGAAAAAATTTCCGGAAATAATTTAAGCACTATTGGTAGTACATGTGAAAATATAAAAAGATTTTCATACTTGCCAAGAGTTTGCCATTCGGTCACGTGTAGATATTTGTAACTCATCAGTGTAACTTTCATCTTAAATATTACCAAATGTTACTAACTCTAATTATTATATTATATTTTTATTAATGTGTGATATGACTTCTTTAAAGAATGTTCCAGCGCAGTTTTTGTCATTTAAAAGGCTTCATAAACCCCTGCACAATATTATTTTTGCTCTGAATTATACAAAATAAACAAATTCGCCTTTAGTAAGAAGTTGTGTTGTAAATTAATTTTTATAACGCAATCTTTTGCAGGTAAAAATTTATAAAACTGCATTTTATGTATAAAAAGAATTTTTCATTGCCTGCACGAACTTCTACTTAAAATGTACAAAACAAAACGGTGAAATACGAAACTTAAATTAATTTCTCTAGTGAATTCATTATACGAAACTAGTTATAATCTCCATAATAATATTTGTAATTACTGCAATGCCATGATTTTAAATTTAATGTAAGTAAAGCGGGTCGGGTAATTTACAATGCAAAATTAGGTACCTACATACATAACTGGCATGCAAAATTTGATATAATTTGCCATTTTGCGCTGTATGGATCCCTTCTACATAAAATATTAACTTTGCTGCCTGGTTTTGCTTGATTGCGAGACAACTTAATCCTCCCCATAACATGAAACACGTCCAAATATACGGAGCTTCAGGCGGTGTTTATGATATGGGAAAATCTTTTAGAAGGTGATATATTATAGTTAAGTGCTTTTGTAATATGATTTAGTAATTGTTCTGAAATATTGCTTTCCACAAAATTTAGGCAGATTGTCCGATCCAAGTCGAACTTATAAAACAAATATTTTTTGGGAAATATGTGCGATATAAATAAATCCCAAATAAGAACAGAAAGAAAATGTGCGATATATTCCTAAAATAAAATGATTTGTGTCAATCATCTCTGAGTATCAGTGATAAAAATTATCTGCTAATAGAAGAAAAATGCCATGGATGGCCTGTCAAAATTTGTGAAAATGCCATGGATGGCCTGTCAAAATTTGTGATTTTACTGAAATAATTCTTTTTTTGGGGGAGGGGGGGGCGGGGGGGGGGTGGGGGGCGTTAAACAAGTGTACAAAACTACGAATATTACCGTAGAAATTTAGAGAAATATCAATAAATTATTTTAAAATGTGCTCCTTTCGACTACCAATTACATCAAAATAAAAATACAAATATTTGTAATATTTGATTTTGTTGTGACATTTACACAATTATAACGTAATAAGTACCTTCAGAATTTTCCGATAAAATTAATAATGTTTCACTTATTTCTTCTTCATTATTACTTTCATTATATACGTTACTATGTTCACTTGACTAGAAATGAGAATGAAAACGTTATATAATTCAAGTTATATTATTTACTGAGACGGTGTACAGGCGGAATTTAATAAAACTCGAAAATATATTGAATAAAGGAAAATTAAACGCAGATAGCGTTAAACATTATCGTAAATACGTAGATATTGTAACAATTTAAAATAAAAGCGACTTTATTTGAAGAGGAATTTAATTATGACGTAAATTATTATTTAATTCTTTTTTAATATAGTAGGTATTAAGAGTATTTAATTGATTGATTAATTAAAAAAATTGTTTTAAGAGTGAACTCTTTTACGTTTATTAAATTATTCTTAAGAAATGTTAAAAAAGAATTAGACATAAAATGAAGCAGATAATTAAAATTACTTGTAAATCAACTTGACCGACATTAACTAAAGTTCAATCTTTAATGTTGAAAATGATTTGATTGTCATTTTTAGAATAGAATCATGCATTTCTTTTAGGTGTAGAATTTAATTTTCTTTACTAATGCATAAGAAAATATGTATATTTTTCAAACGTTGTTGCAATATGAAGGAACGAGTTAACATTCCAGTGATGATTGGTTTTTCTGGTCATTGTATAGTAACAGAAGTTTCATTTTATTTTAAATTTGAACCTAGAGGGTGATACAATAAGGTAAACAGTGGTTATTTTGAAACGTGAAAATTAAAAAAAATTACAGTTGATGCAAAACTGGATGACCTAAGAACAATCGTTGATAAAAAGACTACAATATTGCAATTGCTATGCAGAAAATATCAAAAACTTTAACTACTCGAAAAACGAAAAAAAAAATCGTTAGGAAAATGAAATTTTTTTCAAATTTATTTTTTTGGCCCATTGTAGGTACTAAAACTTTCGGGCCGTTCATATAAATTTTTTTTTTACTCCTTGGGAAAAAAAATTTTTGTGGACTTTTCCGGGTTATTAATTAATTGCCGGGTCCACCAAAGCGGAACACTCAATATAAAGTTGAGGAAGCTGCTCGCGGAGATGTTATTGTCCGATACCTCATCGAAAACCGAGAAAAAATCACTTCGAAAATGATCATTTTAGCGATTGGTCGCAAATCAAATTATTTTTACAGACCTCAAAATCGAAAATCTAAAAATAGTTTTGGGGCCCTGAAGACAACCCGAGTCTGATTCCGTGAGTTGTTCCATCCTAGGAGAGCAAACAAAATTTTTTTTGCATTTCGATTTTGAGGTCCTGTTTTATTACATGGCCATATAAAATCTGTCATAGTTCACCAGTTAGACTGGATCTTCAAAACGCTATAATTCTTGTATCCGAACAGTTGGAGTAAAACTAATTTACCCGCTAATCCTTCCTCTATCCGAAAATATCGGTACGGGTGCTGTATGTAAAAAAAGTTCAAAGTAATGAAGCTCAGACTGGACACATGTTTTACCGAGTGTTTTACTAATAAAATTTCTGTGAAATTTTATTTTATTTTAACATAAAACTGATAAATGTTGCATGCGACAAAAGTCCTGTATCTGTTATCAAATTTGTCTAAACAACGGAAAAACCGCATTTAACCAGTCCTGAAATGCCAATAAATTTTAGGCGAAATGTCGACTGAATTTTAAAAGCAGTTTTTCAATTTTAATCCTTGACCTATCCCAACTACCCAAAAAAGAATAAAAATATAAAAAACAATGAAATTCTACAGTGTCAGAAATTTGGACAGATTAATATGTTGACATAGTCGATGCTTGTTTAAGACTTAATAAATTTGGCAATCATCATTAAATTTGAAGGAAATATCTTTCTGTAGAAGTTTCGTCAGGGGTTTAGAAATTTTGAAGAAGTAATACAAAATTTAAAACTTTATTCTCAATATATTTCGTCAATTTTGTTGAACACCACTCTTACACTACTGTGTATTTTCTAATTTTCTTCCAATATGTATTACGGTTTTGGAAAGATACCACACACTTTCGGAAAGTCTAGACACCTTTATATCTCCACCATCAAGATTTTACTATACTAATTGTCGAGCAAAAAAGACAGCCAATAAACCATACTAATTGTATGAAGACAGTTTAAAAGACATATTTGCGGATCCAGATTCGCCGTGTTCAAAGAGGGACTACGCTCAATTAATTTAGGATTAGCCATACGGTTCCCCAGAGTTTTGAATGTAGGTCACCGTTCTTTATTGCCACTTTGCTTGCCTTGAGGTGGGTGCATTCTCATTCGCCATTAAACACTTGCAACAGTCAGGGATATTCAAAGCCAGTTCAGAGTTCTGATTTGTGCATGCGGAATACTAAAATTTAATCTGCTAGGAAAGACGTCAAACAAGCTATGCAGATATGTTTCTTGTTTCATCTCATGATTGCGCAATAGTGAGCTTCGCTAATTATTGTGATTGATACTTGTATAGACTTTGCTTGTGTGTTTTCCACTATGCGGGTAGCTTAACTCGTCCGCATTCTTAAAGAAATTTGTGTTTTTAATATAGTCTAAATCTAAAGAGTAAATTATTGGCTGTAAATGGTAGAAATTGTTGAAGTTAATATACTTAAATATTTCATGGTGATCTATAACACACTAGACAATGCATAGCTATCGGACTGTATGTGCGTATAAACGATTTATAAAAATAAAATTTGGCATGCTGACAAGTCTTAAGATAAGTTTTTCTAGGATAGTCCGCCAGAAAACAAATAATTCAATAGGACGGATTCAGAATACATGATTAAAAAATAAATCCAGAAATGTTGAAAGGGAATATATTCGTTGCTACTTTCGCGAGATTCAAGAGAGCAGTTAGTGGACTAAATGCAGTAATCCTGGGGCCTCATTGTTTACTTAGGGCTTGCGATTCCGGCATGTATTCTGTAGTTACTAACCAGCTGTGAATGTATGTAGTGCCTGTAGATAATTCGCTGGTGCTCTCCTTGTGGTTTTCGAAAATCATGGTAGAGATTGTCCAGCAGGTAACCGTTAAAAACAAATGTAAAAAAATTCTTTCTTGCAGAGTTGTAGTCCGTCAGTAGATGCAAATTTTTTTTTTAGAAAGAAATAAGGAAACTGCTGCTGATCTAATGGAATGTTAACTTTTCAACAATCTTTCTTTAAGGAATCTAGCAGAATATGCCAAACATAAGTACGACAAGAAATGTCGTTTACATATTACCAAAGTATTATAGCAATGACAAATATTGTTTAAATGTTATTTGTGGCATTTCATAAATTATTTCTTTCCTTTTCTTTTTTGGGATTTATTACCACATTCCTCGAGATTCATATCCAAAAAATTCGATTTATCTAAAAAATATTCAAATTAACCAGTTTAAAACTGGGAAATAACCTCTACGCCTTTGACGTAATGTCAGAGGATCAGTTAGAGGGTGTTTTTTGACAACTAATAGGAATTAAATTAATACAAAAATACTGCGCTGACGTTTCGGAAACTATATCCGTTTCCTTTTTCAAAGTTTAAGCTTTAGATTTTTATGTAACGTGTAGAATAACACGGCATAAAATAAAAATTGTTTATATCATTTCCATAGATACTTACCATAGAAATGTTGAAAAATATACTAAATAATATTAATTTTATTGAGTTTTTCTCTCAACATTGGTAACCAAGTTGAACAAAATTCTACCGAACAATTTGATACGCATTTATCTTCATTAAGTAAAATTATTGCAGATTCTTTGATTTTTCTTTTTTTGTTGTCTGCTTCTTTGGTCAAAATTTTTGCTGAATCCCATTTTATCCTGTGATCGTTTCCCCAAGCATGTTCACAAATTTTAGATTTTTCAAAATCACCTTTTCTAATATAACTTTTGTGCTCGCCTAATCGTACATTAAGTGGTCTTGATGATTCACCCACATAATGTTTATTACACTCGCACGGGATACTATATATACAATTTTTTGAATTTTGTTCAGGATTTAATGGTTTCGTTTTTGTCAATATGGATCTTAAAGTATTATTTGTTTGAAAAATTGTTCTAACGCCAAATTTATTACCGACACGACGTAATTTCTCAGATAAACCTTTTATATATGGAATTAATGTCGAATAATGATATTCTGATTTTGGTTGCAGAGGATTGTTAACTCTATTTTCAATGTTCATGAAAGTCTTATCAACAAATTCTTTCGGGTATTCATTATTAATTAAAATTTCCCTGACAAATTGTATTTCATGTTTGAATATTTCATCATTAGAAGACATTATTTTTGCCCTATCAATTTTATAACACCTCTTTTAACGTCCAAAGACTGGTTTGAGTTAAAATTTAAATATCTGTTAGTGAGAGTCTTTTTTCGGTAAACGCTAGTTTGAAAATTATTATTATTGACTTTTTTAATTAAAACATCTAAAAATATTTTCCAAAAAATTGTTTAATAAATCTATTCCATGAGGCCAAATTGCAAAAATATCGTCAACATATCTCCACCAAGTTACCGGTTTATGAATATTATTTTCAATATATCTGTTTTCAAAATCCTCCATAAATATATTACTTAGCAAGAAGCTAAATTATGCCGTATACCCCAAAAAATGAAACTAGTTTCTTATTTATTTATATTTGACCCCACGATTTCTATCTATCTTGTATTCATTTTTGCCGAGGTTGAAATGAGCAGTACGCATAGGGCTCTGTGTGCTGACTGTGTCTGAGGCCACAAAGTTGGTCCATGATGCACGAAAGCTCGAATAGAGTACTGTGTGCTGTACTTTCTAACCTTTATTAGTTATTGTTTTAGGTCTTAGATTCTTTATTTGGCTACGCTACGCTGACGAGGAGCAATAACTCCGAAACACGTGTCCGTAGCTGCACTAGTTTCATTTTTTGGGGTATACGGCATAATTTAGCTTCTTATTTATTTATATTTGACCCCACGATTTCTATCTATCTTATATTACTTAGTATTGGTGACAAAGGGGAACCCAATGCCATCCCGAAATCTTGTTGATAAAAATCATTTTTTAATTGGAAATAGGTTGTTTTTATTGATACCGTTAACAGTTCTATTATACTATTTACGCTAAGTTTAGTCCTGTGTCGTTTATTAATTTGTCTCTAATTATTTTCAAAGTTTTGTCCATAGTTTTCTATTTACACTAAATTAGCACATTCAGAAACATCGGATAAAGGACATTCCGTATACTAAGAATCGTTTTGCACGACCCTGCAATATAATTTGAACTTTAATAACCAGATCCTATTCCACTTGCGCCTATTATTATTTCTTTACTCAATGCTTGTAGCTAAACAAGCGTAAATATAACTACAATATCACTTCCATTCGTAAGTAATCTAAACATTTGTATGAAACTAAATTGACTATTAAATATTTAAAATGCTAGCTCTTACACTTTGCTTAACTAAGAGTTCGTTATCACTGCAAAAAGAGTCAGTTTTATTTTTATTCTTCCACCTTGTATTTAAATTTCCTTAATGCAAGATGTCTAATGCAGATAAACTGGAAGGACTGTACAATAATAGTAAAATGAACATGTTGGTATCTAGTTCTGTTGTAAGTTGATATCATAATTAAATCTCTTTATCTAGCGTCGAATGAATGTGTTGTTGAAAGTGTATATTATATAAATGAAGCTAACTTTTAACATGTAATACACATTCAGATGCAGATACAAGGGAGTGTTAATAGAAACTGGCAATTGTGTACTATTTTCTTTACTCTAAAAATTTTAATAGCCTTTTCTGGTAGGTACAACAGAAATGTACTATTACTTGATATACCACATGGCAGTGGATTAGATTATAATATCTGGTTCCTGTGGTAGTTTAATCTGAATTGAACTTAGACAATTAATGACTTAGGGCCTAAAAACTACACTTCAGGAAATTAACCTAATAGTATACAATTTAAAGGCAAATCTACCATAGATATAGGTAAGATTTCATTTACTTACTTGGATTTAAGAATGCATCTCTGTGAAAATTGTGATTTTACTGAATTTTCATTCGTAAATATTTTTCACAAAGAATAAAAATACAGTTAAAATTTACTACCTATCCATATAGAAAAATTATTAATATTTTGCTAAACTTTTTTCCAAAAATGCCGACTTAGACGTATGTAGATACTTCTGGGATTTTTTCTTAAAATAGTGAAGAAACCGCATTATAAATTTAATGTACTGATTTAAGAAACATCCTGTATATTTATTTTCAAATATTAATGCATATTTTTGCATACTACTAGCGTACTGCATGTGATAAAGTATTAAATTACAATCTAATTTGTCCTTTTATGCAAGTTGATGAATTGTATACTACTTACTATAAATGACGCGAGTAATCTTGCAACACATTTCTATGAATGTTATAAAAACGTACAATTTATTTGACCTTTCGTTTGAATTAATGAACGTGATTCTCGAGTCTAACAAGGGTTAGGTACACAAATCCTGAAATAAAACAATTTTCTGCTTTTATGCACGGCATCCTTTCGGGGATTCAACTGAAATATTGTCAAAGTTCTACTGTAAGAAATTCCTCACATTATTTGCTTTGAGTGTATCTAATAAATTCAGCAAATAAAACCCGCGCTGTGACTACTCTGTTTGTATCTGTCACATTTTGTCGGCAGTATTTTTACATTTGCTCGATATATAATTTTATTCTTAGCGATCATTTGAACCAATAAATTTCAGAAATCTGGTGGCTTAGTTTAGAAATGCATTATTTAACGCCTTAGACACAGCAGACAGGTTTATGTAAGTATTTGTGCTTCGTACGTATCAATTCACAGTTAAGGATTTTAGGTAGTTATTTACTTTTTTTAATGAGTAAAATCTCATTGTATATTATAATTTGGACTAATATCCAAATAGTGTCATCTGTGAATGGCAGTTGATATGTATTTCCTGATATTTACTTTCAAGTGTCTTGTGTCATTTCTCATTCATCATTTGCTAACAACCAACCATGATCTTTTATTCTCAATACATCTAAAATTAAGTAAAAATGAGCCAGAAAGGAAAATACTTTGTCTTTGCAGAAGTTTTCTAAGCTAAATTAATCCTTCGTAAAGTATCATGTTCTAAAAGTTTCTGATGTGCGTCATTTACTGTGCCCATAATTTAAACTAAATCTCGTTTCGGAGTGCAAATTTTTTTTGCATTTACTCTGGCAATTTGAAAATCCTTAACATAATTCTACAAATGAAACAGACCCGCGAGATACGTCGAATCCCAACGCTATATCTACAGCAGTGCTATCTTACATAAGCGCTCTGTTTTATCTCGACTCGCAAATTAAGATGACTTGAATTCATCAAATATTCAAGATTATACGCCAGGCAGAAATGTTACACAAAGATTTTTAGGATTTGATTGAACTTAATCCGCTTTCAACCAGTGTTACTTGAACGTTTAATATTAGCAACAGCTGCGAGGGCGGTAGTACAAATATTGAGGCATTTACTAAATGCCCTTTTTAATTAAAGCAATTTAGGCAAATAGTTTAGGTCATAAATTAAATAGGCACCCCTAAATTCGGTTTCTTTCATTTAATTTCTTTAAAATGTACTCCGAAAGGTTATTGTTTGGTAGGGGCGGAGATACTTAAAATCCGGTTATATAATTACGTGGTATTAATCACTTTTTAAGATCATCGCTTTTAGAGGCAAGGTTGAAATAGTTATTTTTGATATGTGTTAAAATTTTGCTAAACTTCTTCTTTGTCAAAAGTAGGGGTTCTTTACTTGCTTAGTTTAATAGATGAGAGCCCGTCTGTTTTATCTCTTCCAAAGGATGCTATATCAATTATTACATAACTATAAGTTGCTAAAAGGTGGGGCGAGGTTGCTGCATTTCTCTATTGGGTCACCTTAACCTTTCATATCGAACATATTTTCTTTCTTTCAACGCATTTTTATTTTAGGCACATGATTTAGACCACAAGAAACAATTTAAATGCTGTTAGGGTCTATTTAAGTTTGTGACAGTTTTATAAAAGTATTTAACTACCAATTGTTTTACAAAACCTTTTAATCACAAGTTTCTCGTATTTTATTTTTACACAGTAATTTTAATGACTTCACTAGACCAGATAATAATAAACTTATTTATCTCCTAAGTTGATTTTAATAATAAAATCACGGCCTCTAAAAATCACCATAAAGCTATTTGGCTGTTAAGAGAAATCGGATGCAGATTTATTTTAAAATTTTCTTCAATTACCTTGTAATTTTATCAGGATTTTTCCATGAATTAAATTTAAGTAATAAAATTTCTTCTCAAGAACTATTAGTTTTGCTAATGATTTTGACATTAAACATATTTAGGCTTAGCCAACATCTTTACAAAACCGGTAAATAATGATAGAAATATTACTACTATTTTTATCCATCACAATTTGTGATTCTATCTAAACAACGCCACCTAAAGTACAAGGCTGGGGTACTGTTTAGAAATCTGTCCTGACGTCAGCTTAAGTCGTTTCGCGTTATGTAGACAAGTAGTCAACACCGCTTAGGTGGCGTTGCCTAAGCACGACAGACGCTGTTTCAGCCTGTCGCCTGTCTAGTCTTATCTCGTGGTCGCGTTATGCCGGTTTTCTGTTGTTTTTATTGCTTAGTGCTTAAAATTATTCATTAACGGGCTAATAAATATTGTGTTTAGTGTATGGTAGTGTTATTATTTGAATATACGTGGAATTAAAGTAAGTAAAATGCCTCATACGTGTTGTGTCCCTGAATGTAATGGAAATACGAAAAATGGACCGAAAGTTCACATGTTTAGTTTTCCAAACGAGCCAGCTATGCGACAAAAGTGGATTTCGACAATTCCTTATTCCATCGCGTAATTCAAAGGTATGTGAGCTACATTTTATAAAAGAACATATTATTCGATCTGTATCTCGGGAAGATTCTAAAACAGGAATTATAATATCGGCCCCTTTAACCTATCCAAAATTACATGCAGATGCCATTCCTTTTAATTGTCCAAATTGCCCAAAATATTTTTCAAAAGTCGTAAATTATCGTCAAGGTAGACATGAAAAGTTAAAACTTCTTGAGGAGCAACAGTTCCTAGAAGCAATTGAAAAGAGCAAGGAAGAGCATAGTATTCGCGAACAATCTATAACCTTTAAAAATTATGACGAATTTTGTAATAAATTAAAAAACATTAAATTACAACAGGATTGGTTTAATATATCTAGTGATTCGCAGGTTGTTACATTACTTAAAATAGAAAATTCACCGGGACCCGTTATTAGTTATGCTGTTGTAATAAAATCAAATTTTGAAATAGAAACATTTCTTTATGGTAAAGTAATTAATTTTAATGTAGATAAATTAACTCCTATATGAAAAAGTCTATTTGACAGTCACGTTTTGTCACTTTGACAGCGATAAAAAAGGTGCATCGTTTTTTATCACAGATAAAAATGCCTGTTCCTCAAAATCAGTGTACATCTAGTAGTCGCACGTCACTTTAAAATCAGTACACCAAACCAAACCATTTATAACAATTGTATTTTTAATAACTGTTCCTTTAAATAATTGTATAAATAAAAATAATTTTTGTTGCTGTTCGTTCACATATTCTGTCGTTAATTTATCTTGCCAAAAAAACACTCGAGCTTTTCCTTTATGGATAAATTTCTTTGTAACTCAACATTTTGCCAATGAGTAATTTTGCTCGAAAAACTGACATTTGACAAAATCGCTCGACCTACGGCCTCGCGATTTTTTCATATCAGTTTTTCTCTTAAAATTACTATTTGGCAAAATTGTTTCGTTACGAAGAGAAATTTATCCGATAAAAAAAAAGCTCTTGTGTTTTCACTGTTGATAAATTAACTCCTATATGAAAAAGTCTATTTGACAGTCACGTTTTGTCACTTTGACAGCGATAAAAAAGGTGCATCGTTTTTTATCACCGATAAAAATGCCTGTTCCTCAAAATCAGTGTACATCTAGTAGTCGCACGTCACTTTAAAATCAGTACACCAAACCAAACCATTTATAACAACTGTATTTTTAATAACTGTTCCTTCAAATATGTAATTGTATAAATAAAAATAATTTTTGTTGTTGTTCGTTCACATATTCTGTCGTTATTTATCTTGCCAAAAAACACTCGAGCTTTTTTTTATGGATAAATTTCTTTGTAACTCAAAATTTTGCCAATCAGTTGTAATGCGCACCCTAATAATTATAGTTATTAGTTTTTAAGTAAGCGGAGTGTCAAGCGAATTATCTAGTGGTCGGGAGTTGAGAAAGGGGCTGAACTGTCAACTGTCAACGACGACGACTATTTTTACTGTCTCTGTACAAACCCACCCCATCAATAAATATTGTATCACATTGGGTACTTGTTTAATTTATGAGAGAAGAGAGCTGTTCACAGTAATTTTGCTCGAAAAACTGACATTTGACAAAATCGCTCGACCTCCGGTCTCGCGATTTTTTCATGTCAGTTTTTCTCTTAAAATTACTATTTGGCAAAATTGTTTCGTTACGAAGAGAAATTTATCCGATAAAAAAAGCTCTTGTGTTTTTACTGTTGATAAATTAACAACACCATTTACCGTTAGTGACATTCAGCAAATTCAAAATTTATTAGATATAGTTGGGGAACACAGTTTGCAGTCAAGCCAATCCATGGATCACAAGGAAAAAATAATACATCACGTTTGCAATATTTTAAATAGTTTCGATCCTTGGAAAATATCGAGGGAACGGTTGAAAATTCAGATCAGAATAATAATAATAATAATAATAATAATAATAATAATAATAATAATGTTTATTTAATATTAATAGTCCAATACATATGACAGAATGTAACTAATAATTATATATATCTAAATAAACATAAATACACCACAAAATATCAAGGATATTTGAGCGTGGGATACAATTAATAATATATCTAGAACAATAAACATCAATAATACTAATACTAACGATACTACTAACTAAATAATATATTATCGGAGGTATCTACTAGATTTTGTATATACCTACAGACCTATACATACACTCACACATGCGCAACTATACTAAAATATACACACTTGACACATACATATATGGATAAATATAAATAATATAATATTTTATGGATAGGTATAATAAAACGACAAACATTACAAGGACCTACTAAGGTCTGTACGTACTGTACACGATTAGTAATTATTAGCTGAGTAATAATTAGAATTTATTTGAGTTATATTTTAATAAATAATAAATAATAGGTAATTTTAAACAATAAATAATCA
This sequence comes from Rhagium mordax, assembly GCA_963680705.1. Lineage (NCBI taxonomy): Eukaryota > Metazoa > Arthropoda > Insecta > Coleoptera > Cerambycidae > Rhagium > Rhagium mordax. The sequence continues at coordinate 16,984,777 of OY796656.1, forward strand.
GAGGAATTTCCAAAACTGTAGAGTAGGTATGTATGTTTGCAATGGTGTCAACCATAAACACAACAATAACAATAGCAGTTAATTTGGTTAGTTGTTTTTTAAATCAATTATAGAATAGATTTTTTTCCGTTTTTGTGAAAAAATATATCTTTTACACTCCTTTTTAAATTTATTTAATGAATTAACCGTTGTTATTTCTTGAGGTAATGAGCTAAAAATTTTAGGTGCTAGAAAACTTAAACTTCTCTGCCCTATTGTTTTTTGCATAAATTGAACTACAAAGTTACGTGATTTTTGTCTTGTGTTATAGTCATAAGTTGGCAATTTTAGTAGATGTTTATTCCTGTAAATATGAATGCAAACTGTATAAAAATAATGCTGCCTTATATCAAAGATTTTTATTTCATCAAGTAACTGGTCTGAGGGATACAATAAACTTTTATTTAGAATTATTTTAAAAAATCTTTTTTGTAATGTTTCAACAGATATTAGATGATTATTCAGTACACCTCCCCATCCCAATATCGCATAGGTTAAATGTGGATTTGCCAATGCATGATACAATATTTTTAGGTCTTCTGTATTCAATATATTCTTAACTTTGTGAAATAAATATATGATGGATCTAAGTTTTTTTGTTATGTATCCCATATGTTCATCCCATTTTAAATGGCAATCTATATAGATACCTAAATATTTAACGCTGTTAGTTGAATTAATGTGTATTATTTGGCCATTGTCATTGATTTCTAGCTTATTATATCCTGGTAGTTTATTTTTGTATGAAGAAAATGGAAGAAAAAAAGTTTTATCAAAATTAATGGTAAGTATCTTATGGTGGGTTTATAAACCATTAAGTATTAAGAAGTAGCCACTATGCATTATCCACTAAACATTATGAAGTAGGATTTGGACTGAGAGGGTTTATAAACCACTAACCACTGCGACGTGCCATCTTTGCGCATGCTCACATTGCTCACTTCAGAGTTTTTTATTTGTCTGTTGTTAACTTCTAAATAATTATTTTATACTTTTATAGTGTATTTTTTGACTTAAGAGTGCGTGTTGGGACTGTGTTTTATTTATAGTATAGACTTTTGACATATGTATTTTAAAACTAGGGTCTTTTTTATCATAAATTAGTCTATATTTCATAATTAAGTCCATAAGTAGTTCATCATCAATTTCCATTTTAAAAAAAATAAAAATATCGCATGCACAGAGCACCGTCAAAACACCAAACTTTTCAATCAGCTGGCAGCTGGCGGCAACTTCATGGTCGAAGTGCGTGACATATCGATGTGACGCTTTACGCGCAGCCGCACTTGAATTTCCACTAAACATTATGAAGAAAAGATAAAAGTTGGCCAACTTTGTAATGTTTAGTGGTTAGTGGCTAATGCATAATGGTGTTTATAAACGCCCTTATGGGAATCCGTACATTTATCTTATAATTCTTACTGGCAAATGGCCAGTGTTTAGTAGTTAGTGGTTTATAAACCCACCATTATTGTTAAGACTAGAAACTGTGTCCCCGTCGCTTCTAACGAAGTACCAATTGCCAAGTCAGAGGGCGCTACCTACATGTTTCCGTGCGGCTACGATACCAAAGTAGTAAACGCATTTCATTCATTAATTTTACAAGCCAAATATTTCTGATATATGCAATTTACTATCTCACGGGACATATCGTGACTTCGTTTATTTTCGTTAATAACCGACGTTTGGTCAAAACTGGTGGGAGAAACGCATTCCGAAGTAGGAATCACGGAATCAGACAAGTTTCTGGTTATATTTACTTTACTTATATAAATATAGCACAGAGCAGAGATGATATAGCGAGATAATAAAATTTTTCAGTGAAAAATAATATTATTTGCTTTTATATGTGTGTTACAATATTATTATTGAAATTGCGAGTTGTGATTGATTATTTACGAAGTGGATACATTTATTAGACACTCTATACTTGTTCCATTTTTATTGTTATTCTGTTGTTTTAAGGTTATGCTCGAATGGAAGTAACGTTTTATAAACTTTCTGTGCGTAACCTAAACGACTAAGAATAGTGAAGACTGTCTGTAAAGAGACAGCGGTAAAATTTTACATTAGCGTATCTCCGATTTTTAACTTTTTTTACCTACGTATTTTTGTATGGAAACACGAATCTGAAGTCAATTTTATCCGCTCTCCTATACTTTTCGAGATATAGGGGCCGATGTACCCCAAAAATGGCATCCCGCCTTTGGCATAAATAGATAAATAACATATTATTCGGCGATTTTTATCGTTTTTGTTATCACTAATGCTTATTTGAAAACCGCAGAACGTGTCTGTGAACTCGCTTTGGTCACTTTATTTGTATTTAATAGACTTAAATTGTTAATTAATTGACAACACGCACATCGCCGCCAAAGATTACTATCTTTGTCGCCGCTTTTCCGAGCAAGAACTAGAGATTTTTACGTTGTTATGTTGGCAATTTGCTTAGTTCTTTTGGTTTCAAACTTAGGGCGGGCTTACTCCTGTTACCTGTTACTTCAAAGAAGGAACATGTTTTTCTTCATGAACAGGATATAAGTATTAATGAGGAATTTTCAAGCAAAATCTGCAAAAAATAGACTGGCAATTCAAAACAATTTTAAGCGTGCTTTGAAAGTTTGAAATCAAAAGTAAATTGCCAACATAACAACGTAAAAAATCCTTATAGTTCTTGCTGGGAAAAGACAACCATAACCATTCTGGACAAGAGAAGTCGTTGGGGAAAAGAGGCGATGTTCGTTATCAATTAATTTACAATGTATGTCTGTTAAATAAAAAAAAAGACGAAAGCGAATTCACAGAAACGTTCTGCGAATTTCAAATAAGCATTAGCGATAACAAATACGATAAAAATCGCCGAATAAAATGTTATTTACGCCTATGGCGAGATGCCATTTTTGGGGTACATCGGCCCCTATATCTCGAAAAGTATAGGAGAGCGGATAAAATTGACTTCAGATTCGTGTTTTCCAGACAAAAATACGTAAGTATAGATAAAAAAAAGTTAAATATCGGAGATACGCTAATGTAAAATTTTACCACATTTTTTAACCAGTTAATACAAATAATTACATTACACAACAAAGCTATTTTCAAGCTCATTTATTTAGGTTATAAAAATATTTTATATTCTTGCTTGTCAAATGTCAAATACTAGCATTTTTTAACAATCTAAAAATACGGTCAATACTATTATTAACCCAATTTACTGTTGCCGTTCGATAATAATAATAATAGTCTTTATTAATGAATTAAATATTACATAAAATATAATACAATACATAAAATACATTAGGGGCGAAGTTTAGCTATAATAATATATAATATAATGTCGTCATGTAATACTTTGGTCCAGTCACAAACCAGAATCAAATTAACCGGTTACCGGTGTATCTCTCTCTAAAAATAACTATCATTCATTCATAACCCTGCAGGGTGCTGGTAACGTCACCAGCGTCACCTGCACTAGTTTGGCTGAACTAATAGCGTCCGCCATGTTGCAGACAAGCAAAAGAGTTGTAATATTTTAATCTGAGCCCTACATAATAATGTTAGGTACTTTGAAGAAAAATCAGGTAGGATTATCTTCAGAATACATATAAGAAAAACGTAAGGTAAAAGAAATTACATAGTAATAAAGTTATTATCACGATATTAATTAATTTCTACTATCTATGTAAAAGCACATTTTAAATAATTAATTTCTCGGAAAAATAAAAATTTCTTTCGTATATTTTAAGGTTACTGCCTTTGCCAGTATGTGTTTTGTCAGTTTCTAAAAAATTAAGCTTTAATTTTAAGTTTTAACAAAATAAATCGGGATTATAAATTGGCCAAATATAATGCATTTTGCGCCAATATTAGGCAACTTGTAGTACATCAGTTTCTAGTCTTAAACCATTTTTTAATACGTGTGAAATCTGCCTCTACTTTCTGTTTTAATTTAACCCAATCTGTATCTTTATAGTAAATGACTGTATCGTCTGCGAACGTAATTATTTCTCCAAGGGTCTGAAGTAAAAATAAATTATTAATGTAGATAATAAATAGTAATGGGCCCAGAACAGTGCCTTGAGGAACACCATATTTAATTGTTTTTGGATCGCTGTGTACTCCATTAAGGTTAACATATTGAGTTCTGTCTTCCAAGTAACTATTAAATAATTTTAGATTAATTCCTCGAATACCAAGGTCCTCTAAAGATTCACAAAGTAGTGAGAAACTCACCGTATCAAATGCCTTCGCTAGGTCTAGAAAGACAGCTAACGAAGGCGTTTGTTGATCTAACGAGATATAAATTTTTTTTGTAAGAGATACAATAGCATCTTGCGTTGATACCCCCGTTTGGAAACCATATTGTTTTGTGGATATGACATTATATTTATGTAAGTAAGAAGTAAGTCTTTTTTTGATAATCTTTTCGAAAATTTTGGTGAAGTTCGTTATTAGGGATATTGGCCTGTAATTACTTGGGTCAAGTTTATTGCCTTTTTTAAAAATCGGTGTAACTATAGATGTTTTAAATGCAGATGGGACGATTCCGGTGTCAATTATATTGTTTATGATATGAGCTAATGGGTCACAGATATATTGAACTATATGTTTCAATGTTTCCGCGCGTATATTGTCAATTCCAGGAGACTTTTTATTTTTAAGTGCATTAATGATATCAGTCACTTCATACTTGTTTGTGTGACTTATGTAAATTGAGTTTTGTAATGTTTTTTTTTTTGATGAATAGTTATAATCTGGTACAATTTTTTCAGCTAACTTTGCTCCCGTGTCTATAAAAGTTTTATTAAATATATCAGACATATCTTTATTATTTGTAACTATTTCGTTTTCTCATTATTGATTAACCCTATTTTATTATTTGTGTTTGTTTTGGTATACAGTTGTTTAATAGATTTCCATATATTTATTTTATTATTTTTATTAGTTTCAATCAAATTTTTATAATATTCAGTTTTTCTTTTTTCAATCAAATGTTTAAGAATTTTCTTGTAATTTTGATATTCCATCGTTATTTCTAGATTTTCAGGATTCTGCTTAGTGGCAAAAAATAGCGAATTTTTGTGATTTATTGAATTTACCAAAGAGGTTGTTATCCATTCCTTTCTTTTAATATTTTTGTGTAAAATTTTTTTGTAATATGTACACAATTTTATTTTACGTAAAATGGTTTCTGTAAATTTATTTGTCGCAAACTCTACATTTACACAGTTATATACGCAGTCCCAATTCACTTTCCTTAATTCATTTTTTAATGTGTTATAATTTATGTAACTTACAAATTTATTACTATTTTCTACATTATTATTTATTTTTTTTGATATGACAATCTGTAGAGCAATCGTATAGTGAACTGTAATATCTGAAGTTATTATCATTGGTATGCATAGATCAAGATCAGTTTGAGTTTTAAGAAAAATATGGTCAATACAAGATGCTGTATTTCCTTGTACTCTTGTATATTTATTTATTAATGACACATAACCATATTCGTAAAGGATATTGAGGTATTCTGTAGAATAATCACATTTCTTTAGTATGTCAATATTTAAGTCTCCTACAATTAGCTCATAATCATACTTTTTTTTTGGTTTGTTAAAAGTGTTTGTAAGTCTAAATTGAACTGATTTGGGTCTAGTGATGGTGATCTGTATACTGCTAGTATTGATATTGTTCTACTGTTAAAGAATATTTCCAAGTTTATAATATATATTTCATGTAATTTAATTATGTTGAAATTGAAGGGAAGTGAATTTTTTAGGAATATAACAACGCCATCATTTTTATTCAATTTTGCCTCATTGTAGATTAAGTTGTAACCTTCTATATTATAGAAGTCTAAATTGTCTATTTGATGTGTTTCAGTTAACACGATACAATCAAATTGTATATCTTGTTGGCTCAATATAATTTTCATTTCATTTAAATTTTTATTGATGCTTCTAATATTATTGTGCATCATTTTGAAATTTAAGAAATCATCATTAATTTTGTATACCTGACTGCATTGTTTAAAATTTTCAACAATGTCGTTTATCATAATATGGATAATAATTGTCTGTCGTTTATCATAGAGCAGTTAAAATTATTTTGCACTCCTAAGCAAAGGTACCGATATTCTGTGAAAACTTTAATTTTATCCTCAATACTTTTAACAATCAGTCCACATGCGTACAAATATTTAAGACATTATGGAGGCATTACTTTTCCTCATCCAACAACTTTAAGAACCATTTGTAATGATTTTTTAACAGATCCTACACTTGAAGAGAGACAGTCTTTTTTGCAATATGCTAAAAATATTTTTTCTTATATTGCAGACAAGGAAAAATTTGTCATATTACCGAGGGGTGCGCAAACTTTAAATATGGTGTAAATACATTTTAAATATTATTAAATATTTATTAAATTTTTTAAATACTTTTAAATATTAATTACTTTTTATTTAATACTTTAAATAGGTACTTATTTATTATCGTTAAATACTTACTAAATACCTTTAAATATCTTTAAATACCTTTAAATATCTTTAAATATCTTTAAATATCTTTAAATATCTTTAAATATCTTTAAATATCTTTAAATATCTTTAAATACCTTTAAATACCTTTAAATATTAATATTTTTAAATACCTTTAAATCTATTTAAATACCTTTAAATACCTTTAAATATCTTTAAATACCTTTAAATATCTTTAAATATAATTTAATACTTTTAAATGCTTAAATAATGAATTATGGTGTACACATGTTTTGACATTTGCTCACCCCTAGCATATTACTTATGGATGAAATTCACATTGAACCCTTTTTAGATTATAAAGGTGGAAATATTGTTGGTACAGCTTCAAACGATTGCAATACTTTAGCAACAGCAGCTTATGCGTTTATGATAACTAGTATTTGTTCTTCTTCTAAAGAAATTATTCACATAATGTCCAACATCTAAAATTAATCATGATACTTTACATTCTTTTTTATTAAAACGATAATAGAGGGTTTGGAAAAAATAGGTTATAGAGTTCTTTGCGTCATAAATGACAATAATGCAATCAATGGCAAAGCTATGAGTAAGTTTTCGGTTGACAAAAAGCGACCGCAACCCCTTCAAATGGCAAAAAGCTACTCCCTTTTCGCGTTTTCGAGTTGCAAGGCTAATAAAACCCTAGTTTGGACGAGATTAACTGGGAAAATCATTAGGATTTTACAAAAACGGCAGTAGAATGCCTTTAGCAACCCTTGGGGGGAGGCAAAACCACCATACTAAGCTTTCGCTAGTAAGTATGCTCGGCAGCGCTGGGCTGAAGAGGATTAGCTGGGAACATAAGTGGGAATGAGTGACAAGTAAAGAGTAATTGCAGGAGGATGTATATCGCTATTCCTGGGGGTAATTTTGTAAACTTGTCAAGATCGAGATTGTGCAATATTGTATAACAGAAGAAGAGAATGATAATCCAAGTACAGAGTCAAATGAACCTGGTGATTCTGATAATGTTAATTATTTAAATTTAATTCCTCCAGTTATTATGGTCGAATCCGAGACGGTAATGGACGTTGGATGTAATGCAGAAGAAGGATAAAAAAATGAAGACGAAGAAGACAAGATAGATCAACGGTGGAGTATGAAGCATGTAATTCTATTTGTAAGCGACCTGAATTACGTATATATATTACTCGTATTATTTAAAATTGTGACACCTCATACCCCCCCCCCCCGTATGTTTATTAATCTTTTTCCAGAGAAAGAGAAACATACACCTTTGGCCTTTTGATGTGATCGTCTAGTTTTAAAGTGGTAGGACCCAAAATACGTTGTGGTTGTAGCCTTTACTTAGATTCTTTTTATAAAGTTTGATGTTATTTAACTACTGTGAACTATTTTAATTTACTAGATTTATGCACTGGTAAACTTAACGCCGATATTTAAGTTTACGTTACTTGACCTTCTGAAAGAAAACGATTAGTGAAAGAATACTCTCGAACTGGTTAAACTTGTATATTTTATGTTAAGACAACTGTCACAATTAATGAATGTAATGACCTGGGCAGACGTGCAAGGGCAAAACTTTGCTACCTGCAAGGAGAAACTTCCCCTGGTATTCCGCTGTGTGCCCAGTATCCACCAAACGATTGATAGGTAATACAAGTCTCGCTTTCTACTTACCCGGCCGTTGTCGTCGACAGTCTCAATATGAAATCGCTATGTTACATAAAATACGTTGAACAATGTGCTTACGACAAAACCTTGCCGTAGCGAGGCAACTGCCCCTCTATTTGTTTATTTTATATGTTTCTTTTTGTTCGATGTGTGCGTAAGCAGAACCCTGAAGTACGCTAAGACAACTGTCCCATAATCGTAGATTGAGATATTTATATGCAGAACACAGCGACACATAATGAAAGTGTACCCTTACTGTGGCCATAAATAGATTACGGTATGCCACCGAATTATCACCAAAGGACGCTCGTGGTTACCTCAAAGGGTTGGTCGGTAACAATCCAGATGGCATATTTCAAAAGCGTGCATGAAGATTGTAAACCTATCCTTTCGCTCAGCGGTACCGAGCAAACAAAGGAGTATCCAAGGGATAAATATACTATTCTAAATGACGTTAATAATCGTTGCCATCGGCCCAGGCAGTTATAAAATTCCTTAAAACTGGGTTACTCGGTTATAGTCCAAATACAAAAGATATTTACAATTTGTTATGCAAAGCAATTAATAAAATATAGTACCACACAGGGACAAGCGTTCTGCCCCCATTTATAAAGTCGTAACTTGTTATTTCTAGTTTGGAAAGTTAAATATTTGGTAACGAGTTATACTTGACATTCTCACCTAGTCTTGGGACGACGGTGAGATTCGAAAGACTCTCTCCCCCGGTTTCCCTACTCGGCTCGTCGTCGGGACCCATCTTGTAGTTGGACGCGAAGACGTCCACCTCTCCGCCACTTCGTAGTAACATACAGTAAGCGTGTATGTGTGTCGGAGAATTGTATTTTCCGCGGTTACGTAGACTTTGCACCGTATCGAGGGGATTGTGACAGGCGTCGGTTCACGACAGCAGCTCGCCACGATGGAGTCTGAGGACAGTCTCCACGATTGGGGTTTTGGGCCCGGTATTTGTATGATTTTGTCCCGTGACGTATTACATATTCTACATTCAACGAACAGAGAGGCCCGGCGAACTCTCGGCTCGGTGCCTGGTTTCAGATGTCTTATCCGGTACTGAATTATGGACCTTCGCCTAAGCGTTACGTAGTGACTATTTTCCTGTGACGACCGATCATAATCTGAACTGAGCCCGGCATTCCTAAACTATGCAAGACCCAATGACGGTCAACTTTTAACCTATTTCCACTCAACTTATTTAAAATATCACGTATTAGAATTTAACGAAATCTCATAACTTGTACTGATAATTAAATAAAATAGGATAAATTTCGGGAAAATGCGCGTAATGAGGCAGCCCCAGGCTAGGGTGTCTCAAAATATTCACTGTATTGTATTGCATTGTAAGAAAAAATATTTTATATAAGTCGTTTATTAAAGAAAAAAATTATAATTTTAAGTGATTATTTTTTTATTGTTCAGCATCCTCAAAAACGGAAATATATATAGAGATTAAAAACTAAAAAAAGAAAAATCAATTTTTAACCCTCCTGGAAGGGTTGTAACAATTCCTAGGGGTAGCGACAGGCTTGAGGGTAGGAAGGGTCAGACACTGACGGAACTAATTTTTTCTTGTTAATCAACCCCAAAAATGGGGGTATAGAGATACTTAATAGAAAACAGAACAGCTAATATCTCTTCCAAACAAGTGTTTTACTTGCCTTTTAACGGGATGACGTGAAAAGGGGGTAGTTTTTGGCCATTTGAGGAGGTTGTAGTCGGTAAAACTTCATCTATTATGTTTTTCGTCTTCAGCACCCTCGAAAACAGGGGAGTGAGTAACTTTCGTTTCTTCAGAATCTTGTCGGCTATTTTAGCCAAAATCCCTACTCCAGGACTCCAATACAACTGCAAGGCAAGAGACAACTAGTGAAAGTTTTACACAAAGGATAATGTTCAATAAAGTAGTGTTGAAATATTTTCACCGCAAAAATCGGATATGAACCCACAACCTAGAAATGAACAGGTTAACGAGAAAGAAGATGAATTAAAAATAGCTATTTTAGAAGAGAGGCAGATAGCTGAAACCTTGGTGGCACCAAGAGAAAATCGGTTTATTAAAGGAACCTAAAGTCAGATAGTTCTTTAAAATTTTTATAAATAGGTTTTATGTATATATAGATTTTAGAAACTGATATAAAAAAAATAACCACAAACATAGTTTCATAAATATTTTAAGGAGTTTAACAGCAGTCAATGTCTTAGGTAACATTAAGAGGTTTTAAATAATTTTCAGCTAATATTTAACCTAACAGTTTTTGCGAAAGTTTTATTAAACACCCTTATAGATCATCTATAAACCTTTATAAAACTAAAGTTGGTCATGGGAAGTCAGACAAAATTTCTAATAATTTTTGTCATGTTTTTGAATTTTTCGTCTACCGATTTATTAAAGCATCAGTAGTAGTAGTTCTTTAAAAGTTTTATGAATAGATTTTACGTAGATTTTTAAAGACACTCATGTCAGGGGTGATTGGTAAATTTTTGATTTTAGATATTTCAATTTAGAGGCCCTGGATATACCAAATTATAAGAGGTTTCATTTGAGATAAACATGAAAATATTGACGAAAAAAAAAATTTTAAACACAATTTGTGAAAAACATCATCGATCCCCCTAGAAAGTTTGAAATTTAATATATTTGAATTTTTTTTAAACATCAGAATAATCTTCAATACAATCTAAGATAAGGGTTTTTTGCCTTCGAGAAAATATTAATTTTTTAAAAAATTCACAGCACTTGAAATTTTTAACAATTATCTTTCTTTGCTTGATATGCATTATTTATAAATGACTTTATTTAGGCTTTATACAAGCATAATAATAACAAACATCAAATTTGATATACTTATTGATGTTTCATCTCTAAACATACAATTATTAAATTTATTAGACATTTTTAATACATGAAAAAAATTGGATTAAAAATTACAACATAAGTATATGGTTGAGTAGAAGAGCATTTATATGAACGCTGCCATCATTTTGTAATTCATTATATAATTTTATTTTCGATTGAAATAAAGACACATATTATTATTATTATTATTATTATTATTATATAAAATTGGATATTTTTTTATTTTTTTTTTGCTTTATGAGGCAGAAAGTTAACGATCGATGTGAAACCGTCCGTAATAACCAAATGAACAAAATAAAATCACTTCTCATGTGTTTCATAGTTTAGTTGTTTTCCTCTAAAATTTATAAAAAAAATGTTTTGTTTTAACAGAAAAAAATACGATCATCGTTGATACTACTTTAAAAACAATCCAAAGACCACCCAAAAATCACTATATAACAGTTATCAACTTGACATCAAAAACGTAAAATGTCTTCAATACTATAGAAGCGTTTCTATCATTAATGTTAAAAGTAACTACTTTCAATATCTTTCCCCATAATTTCGATAAACTAACGACGTTAAAAGGTCTACAGTAATCAGGTTCCCGAATAAATTAAAATGCCGCAAAGCGTTGTAATCGAATGTCCACCTTGGTTACCCGATTTAGTAGCACTTGACTTTTTGTTTGAAAACTTAAAAATGATGTACATAAACATTGATCAGTAACAAGACACGGACTTTTTATAGGATTAAATCTACTTTAGAACTGAACATTTGTTCGAAAGAAGACTATAGAAATTCTCTATTATTTCACTTTATTTTTAAGATACTATCCACTGCCATGAATTTTGTCAAATATCCCCAAAATAAAGCGAAATATGGAGAAAGTATAGAAACAAAAATCACTTATAGAAGGACGCCCAATTTAATCTTTAAGGACAAATTTAACCGGTGGCGTAACAGAAAAATTTCGGGTGGGTTTTAGGGGGCACGCCCCCTCTTAAATAGTGCCACTCCATGTGATGGTATTAAAATTGTAACACTAATTAATACCTATGACCAATTTAGTAATCACACCAAATATGTGACCCTTTCTGTTTGCAAGATTTTCCTAAAAAACTTTATGAAATAGTAAAGTTTGGCATCATCTAGCATTTTTGGACTACTTATACTTTATAAGAGAAAGCCTTATTATTTTGTGGAGTTCTACAATAATTCCTGAAGTTATCAATATAAAACCTGAATCACCCCGTATAATCATTTTTAATACAAAAATTGCAGGTAGCTGTTGATTATTAATATTTCCAAATATAACTTTCCTAGCTTTACTTTAAAAAAACTACTTAAATCGAATCATTAAATATTTAACAAGGATGTATCAGTCTGAATTGAGACACACTGCATATTTCTCCAACCTTGTTACACGCCGCCGCTGTTCAATAGGATCGATATGTATCTCATGCAAAGTGATGGAAACGACCGAACACGTCAAGTGTCACATCCCATTTGCTAAATGCTTCCGACAGCCCTCGCTCCTCTTCTCCATTGAATTTTGTTAATGGAAGCGCATATACCATTACTTGAAGTGATCATGAAGAATTCGTTTATGTAATCAAAGTAATAATTTATTGTATGCAAGCCGGGAGACTACGCGAAATAAACTATTTTCGTTCAAATAAGCAACTCAAAAGACACAGTGATATGTATTCTACGGAATAGCAAGCGTATTGCGTTAGAGATCAATTCCATAACTTTATTCGACTGAAAAAGTATTTTTTTGGTTAGTCCTGGTTAATCTAGTTCGCTTTAGAATATTAGTTTCGTGTTCGATAACATTACAAATTAGCATGCTTAAATAGTTTATTGACGAAACAAGAGTTTTCCGATGATTCTATAGGAAAATCAAGAGGTGCTAAATCAGGGAAACTTGTTGGTTATTCAATGACACTTTTAGTAAATTGAGATCCAACTAGGATCAAGGATGTCTATGTTTCTATAAACAAGTTGTTCATTGTTAGGAACAAGGTGATTGTTTCATGGGGAAAATCATTCTGTAATGTAAAATACTTTGCACCAAATACTAGAGACGTTGTAATAATAAAAATGTGGGAAATTATTGTTAAGTCCATCTTTAAATCATACCCTTGTATAAGGAAAATATTTTTTCAAATAGTCGTGTTACCAAAAAAATAAAATAAAATAGTAGCTTATTGTCTTGCAGTAAATAGAAAAAACATGCCTAGTGTCAAAAATATCCACTTGAATATCTCTTAGTTTCATGCAAAATTTCATGGTCATATCTTGACACGTTTCAGGGAAAACGACCCGGTTCCACACATAAAAGCAACTCTGTATGTATGAAAATATAATTAATGACTCTTCGCTTATTCCTAAAACTCATTAAAGTTCGCGTGTAGTAATTTTGACTCTGCTAGACTTATTTAAGATTTACTTATTTACTAATTAAGAATATATACGCATTAAAAGAGTTGCTCTTAGTGTAAAGGGGAGTATGATGTAAGGCATCAGCGATTTGGAAAGCCTATTAATGATTGGGGTGGCACGCAGATTACTTGCAGAAGAGAAAGGGCCTCTCCAAACACGTCCGACCTATTGAGTCTAGTTTCCTCTGTTTCGCAAACAGCCAGCAAAGTCAATTGAAAAGAAGCTGGTACGTCAGCGCTTTTTGGAGAACTCTAGGCTTAACTTGAGTTCAATGAATGGGAGATGAACTGCCACAAAAGTTTCCTACTTTTTCATTAATTTAGGAATACATTAAGCCGGCTGAAGAGCTGCGGAGCCGTAATTATTACAGACAGTGAATGTTTTGTAATTAAAATTAAAAATTAATCAGAGTAAATTGAAAAAGTTTCGGGTTGTTAGTTTCTTTAAACTTAACTAACGAAATTGGTAGAGAAATGTGCTGCGCAACATTTACAGTAGTTTGTCAATTATATCATTTCAGCATGGACAACGGCAGAAATATTTTTGAGGGGATCATAATGTGAAAAAAATTATGGAAATTGATTTTCAGCAATAACTTTATAAATGCATTTAAAAAAAATATACAGTGTGTCCACGTTAAGGACTTTCCACCCCCGTAAAATATTTAATTATGGACCGATTTGAGCCAAATTTTGCCTAAAAGATAGAACACGTTAGGGTCTACTTATGGCCAAAAAACTATTCGCCCCCTTCAAATGCAGAGCCAACCCAAATAAATGGAAAAAATCAAGAATTGCCCAAAAAGCTTAAATCCAAAGTTTGATATAATTCTAATGGGTTTTTGCGTTTTGAAAAGCGTACTGTGACAATTCTGTTTCAAAATTGGCACAGCACGCTTTTCAAATCGAAAAAACCATTTAAGATTATATTTTTGGATTTACAATTTTCAATATTTTCAAATTTCAATATGTTTTTAAATATATCAAACTTAAGATTTAAGCTTTTTGGGAAATTCTGAACAACTTTCTTTAGTAAAATTTTCCGACAAAAAAATGCCTAATATGATTTCTTGATTTTTTACATTTATTTTGATATCGTAGGTCCCTTTGCATTTGAACGGGGCGAATGGTTTATTAAATGGTGCAATAATATTTAGAATAAGCCACATCGTTTAGAAGTCTTGTTATATTTACTAAGTGACGATCGAGTGACAAAATTCACTCAATGGTATTAATATTTTTTATTAGAAATTGTGAATTTTGTCAAAAGTTTCTCGCAATAAAAATCTCGTAAATATTGATTTTTAATTTCCTCTCTTAGTAGGTAACTAGATAATACCAATATTATTAATTTATTTTCAGAATTGGAATTATTACTGGCGCATTCGCCATATACTTGAAAAATTATGCTGAAGTTTTAATATTTTGGCAATTTAGTTTTTGAAGTGCTCTTTCAGAATGTCCCTTTGCTGCTGTGTATTTTTGTGATACCATATTGAAAACATGGCGTCAATATGAGGTTTTCGGTGATATTCCTGTCCGGTTCATTTTACGATGCAAATGGTAAAAATTTCTTTAATTTTAAGTCCGCATCATTTTTCTCGTAAAACTAGTAGTTTAGGCACAAGTGGCACAAAACTTTACTACTTTTACTGTTGCTTATATTGGCAATAAATATTTTGCTACACGGTTACAAACGCTCAATCCAACTGCATGGGTAGAATATCAGGTGCAGAAGATAAATAGTTCCACTATCCGTCTGGTTCCTTCTACTAGAACATCTAGCATCTTAAATATTTCGCCAGTATCATCTGTAGTCCTGTTATTACAATTCTGATAGAGTTGTTGCAATTAAAAAATTTAAAAAAAGGGTTAAAAATTTAGGTGTTTCATGAATTCATATTTTTTCTGCACTTTGAGGTACTTGGTATAGAAGTAAATGCTAAACATTTCAAAATGGAATCCTTAGATATCATTACAAATATTACGGTTATAGTAAATATTTAATTTATTTTCATAGAGGTAATATAGGTATCAAGAGAGCGACACGATGAGTTTTCGAATAAAATCGTAGTGTTACAAAAATTGTCGTAATCAGTAGTAATAAAGTCCAAGGAAGTTTAACTAGGTACTGATTACTCAGAACAAAGATCTAGTATGTTTCTATTTTAATCGTTCGTAGGTGGTATTGAGTGTAGGTACTTGTAGTGTTGCACTCACCAATACATACATAATACACGACTCTATAGCTTTCTTAGAATCATTTAACCTCCGTAACCTCGAAGGTTACAGAATTTCCTAAATACAATTAATTAATAAGTTAAGATATTGAAATATTGTGTACGAAAATTGGCAGGTCCATAGCACCTATAGCCAGCTGATTTTGTTTTCCTTATAAATAATCATCACTAAGCATTTTTATTATTTTATTTAGGACATGTAATAAATGAATAAACAAATAATTTCTTATCTGTTAATTCGACTAATATTAATGCTTTTATTCATTTTACTGTTACATTTGTGTACCTACTTATATATAAATTGCATTGCTCCTTACCCATTTGTAACAAAAATCTCGTTGAACCCATTTGCCAGTATTTATTGACCCGATATTCTAGGAAGATAACCTCCTTGGGCCGACTCTGGAATAATGTACGAATAGAACTTGTATGCGAGTTTCAGATTGCACCATTGTGCGACATAAGTGGGTCTGGAGGGCCCATTTGCATCGTTTTATCGGTATTGCGTCCAATTTCTACCACCTAGTTTATATGGTGGGCACGAACTAACCTGTCAGCCCTCACTTCGTGTCCTGCTCGCGTCCATTTACTTTGAAATGGGATTCCAGAGTTCTTCTTCAATCGGAGTCAATCAATATTTACATAGGGGTTAAATAAATAAACATGCAAAAACTCCAGCTGGGTTAACTTACGATTCTGATTGAGTTTAATCAAACGGAGAGAAAAATGTGCTGGGATATAAATCGGAAGTACGAATAAATAAGATAGTCGATGTAATTTGTATAGTTTCTTTGATGCGTAAAATCGTTATAATAATGTTTTTTGAGAGGGAAAAAATTGAGATTTGTTAATATTTTTGTGCACTCAATAATTATTTCTTGACTTTTACCTCTAATTATTCTGATCATATTAAGAACATATCGACTGATATATACAAGAAGTGATGGAGATAATATGTTTTCAAGGCTCATGAAGAAGCACCTCGAAGACATGTTTTCTCTCCAACTAGAAACAAGCTTACCTCATCACTGCATGGTGGCAAGTATTAAAACCTGTACTACTTTTCGCGTACATCTTTGATTTACGTCCCATATTGACTTTAACACATGAGTTACATGGATGACAAAAGTAGAATAATAAAATAATCCCATTACTAACCAAGCTTCTATTTAAACAGATCTACCAATTGAAAAATGGTGCTCGCAAATAATTGAGAGTAAAGGTTACTAACGATAGTAAAGGGTACCAATGCGCTTGTATCCCATCATTGAATTGTTGTGGTTGGTATAAATGCTTACATACATATATTTGATGAGGATACAGAAAATTAGTCGTAAGACCCTGAGGAACAAATAAATTATCGGTAACTAATTCATAAAAGGTATTATTTAAAATAACTTCATTACTGAAATAACCTAGGTATATAATTTTCTGCAAATTTCTAGTGTTGACTTTTTTTAAATAAATTAAATTATTATATTTATCCTTTGTACATTGTATACCCAAACTAAAAACTCAGTTTTACAGCAATTAGAAGTCGTTTAGCGGAACATTTTTAAATATACGTAGCTTCTAAAATGCGTTAACCGTAAATGTTGACATAGGTATTCATTAATCAACTGGATTATCGACTAACATGTTTTGAATATTTAAGTGGGCTTACAGAAAATTAAATTCTGTTGAAATACACATTAGCAAATTTTAGGTATAACCATAGAAAAAGAATTTACAAATTTGACTTAATAACATAATTAAAATTATTTAAATAAGATTTCTTCATGTCCTCAAATTTCAGCCAAGACTTTAAGTAGATACTTGAAATTGAAAATATTTCAGATCATTGCAAGGTTAACTGCAACTAAAAATTATAAAACTCAAATAACAAATTTTGTATAAACTTACAGGGACCAAATTTATCATGAACTATTTTAGTATGATTTGCAACATATTTATTGGGAATTTATTTATGAACTTGATGAACTTGATGACATGGTTGACTTTTCCAATAGTGTTTTATATCTGTTTGATATTCATGCACTCTTCAAAACCACTAGAATAATTAAACTTCCAGCACCCTGATTTACTGATAATCTTAAACTTATGAAAATGCAGGATAAGGCTTTAAATACAAGAGACTAAGAACTGATGTGACGAGAAAGGAATATACTGTCATGTATTTCTACGTTAATAAAAATTAAACAAATAAATTAAAGTGGGTATGTTAATATGAAAATTCTATCCCAAAATCCCAGGAAGATTTACTTACAAAACAGGACGTATTTTATTAAATCTTGCAGCATTTTAAAGGATACTAATCTTGGGAGACTTGGCTTGCTCAGTGATGTACTTATAACCAAGAGAAATTAAATAGTCCACGTAGGTGAGGCTCGTACTATCTAATATACATAAAACATAATCAATAAATTAACCAAAACATGGACAAATATAGTCTTAAAATATTCAAAAGTAAATAACAAAGAAACTCAAAAAAGGCATATTCGAAGGCCATATGAAAGAAAGTTATTTGTCATCATAGCATGTAATTAGTAAAATTAAGACCAATTGATACAAGAATTTGTGTAATAAAAATAGGTACATCTGTATAAAACAAACAGAAATCATGTTAATCTAGATATTAAGTAGTGACTAAATAGTGAAATTTAAAACACAGTTTATAAATGACTTTGTTTAGGCTTTATACAAGCATAATAATAACAAACATAATCCAAATTGATATACTTATATTGATGTTTCATCTCTAAACATGAAAAATGCCTGTATAAAGCCTAAACAAAGTCATTTATAAACAATGCACATCAAGCAAAGAAAGAGAATTGTAAATTAAAACACAGTGTTCGTACCTCCGGAAGAACGATGAACTTAAATCATCTTATCGTAAAATGGCAAATTGGGCATCACAAGAAAGATCTTTGAACCAAGATGCTAAAAAGAAGTGTTATGCATGATATTAATCAAGATTGCTTTGACAGTCCCAGAGAGAAGGAAGTTTTTGGCGTGGCTCCTGAAAAATTAAATAAAAATCATAGAAAATTTTAAAATAAATTATCTGAGACTCATAACAAAGTCGATGTGAGTCTATTTCTTGACCAGGAAGTAAATGCTGTGGGAGAAAATTAAAGAAAATTGTGAGAAAAAGGAATAAAAGTATCAGGTACTTAACTAGTTAAGGAATTAAGGTGCAAATATCTAATCATGACTAGTTTTTCGCGTACGAAGTTGAATACAATTATTTTCATGCATTGATCAGCCATGTTTTACCGTACATCGTGGTGAACATATAAACTAATCACAAATCACATTCTGATATGGATTTAAATTTATTCTAAAATCATTGAAGTTCTTTTCATAAATTTAAGGTAATATTAATTATTAAGGCAAATTTGTTTAAGATAATAACTTAGATAACGTGTCGTAGGTTAGTTTTAATCTTTCCAAGACGCATCGTTGTTTATTTGAAATAAATGTAATATTGTATTCTATGGTGACACCTAGTCTTTCATTTTCACGGAATACTACCGATAGATATCAATTAAACCAGCCAGTGCCATCTAGGTACCGAAGGTTGTACTCTCCCTCGCTAGATTATCATAGTGTGTGGTATAATTTACAAGGTGCAATGTTATCAATTATAGAAACCTTTACATTTCAATAAATAATAAATAAACCAAATTTATTTTCAACAGAACTCTAATATTATTAGTTACAAATAAACAGGCTCTAGAACAAGGCAAGTTTCTCCTAGAGAACGAGGACCCCTGGAACGCCCTAAAAATACAAAATAGAAAGGGATTACAACCAACCCTAGTAAGTGAATTCTCCTGATAACGTACACATTTTCGTCCATAATAACAAATAATCAAGACTGAATGTAGTAAGTAGAGTAGTAATGGCGGAGCTGGGTCTCCCCCCACCCTTTTTTTTTTTTTTGTGGTGGGGGGTAACTAGGGTAATTAGAGTAATGTAGGTAATTAGACTGATGTAATTGCAATAGAGGTAATTAGAGTATTGTCGGTAATTAGCCTGATGTAGTTGCAATAGAGGTAAGTAGAGTAATGTGCAGTAATTAGACTGATGTAATTGCAATAGAGGTAATTGGAGTGGTGCAATGCAATTGTAGTTGTAATTAGTGTATGTACTGATATGTGTATGAGTATTTCAAGTAGAGGTGGTGGGGCAGCTTCACTCCGTGTATATAAATGAGGATGAGGAGCACACAGCCATTTGTGGTGCTAGTCTCCCAGAGTAAAGACATAAAATGTATATTTGTACTTCTTGTGGTGTAAGTTTTACACGTGGTGACAATTTGCGAAGACATCAGAGGCAATCTTGTAAGAAGATACATGATAGTGGTCCGCAAGCAAAATATCCTAAACTGGAATGTAATCCTTCAACATCTACAAATATGGAAACTTGTAATTGCTGTAATGTGACTCTAAGCACAACCCAAATGAATTCCCATAGAAGGACATTGCAGCATAGGACAAATTCATGTGTTCCGTTTATAGAAGGTGTAGAAATTGTGCAGAGCGCTTTCAAATACAGGATTGTAACCTATCGAGTATATAGCGAAAATAATCACCAAGACTATGTAATGTTCTTCAATGAAATTAGATCAAAAATATTAAATCTCTTCGAGGAAGTGTTACGTATTCATAATACAGTAAAAGTAAATATGGAAACGTTTGCTACGTACGTATTACAGACACAGGAACTATCTGAAATGAAATCATTTAACACTTCCAACAAAATCTTGGATCAAGCTATGGATTTGAACAATACTTTGGACACCTTTGTGGATGCTATGATTACACAAACTACGGAGTTCCTGGAACGTGATTCAGGTATTTAAACATACATTAAGGTGGAAAGAAAATGACTAATTATAATTTAATTTTAGGATGGGCCCTCGAACGAATTGCTTTTGTTGAAATCAATGTGAATAAATATAGTCCTCTGGGTGGTTCATCATATGTCAAGTTGCCAAAATCCATAGAAAACAAGAAGGCAGTGGTAAATGTAAAAAACCAGGATCAGTATTGTTTTGCTTGGGCTGTAACTTCAGCGTTGTATCCTGCAAATGGCTGCACATCTGAGACCTCATCATATCCACATTTTTCAAGAGTTTTAAATTTATCAGGTATGAATTTTCCAGTAAAATTGCGGGATATTTCAAAATTTGAGGAGATGAATAATATTTCAATTAACGTGTACGGGTTAGAAGAAAAATTTGAGAATAATAGAATAAAGTATGAAGTTGTTGGGCCTTTACGTTATTCTGAAAAAAAACTATTTATGCATGTAAATTTGTTACTACTTTCCGGTGAATGTGGTGTAAATCATCACTGTAAGAAAGATTGCGCTAATAATCACTATTGTTGGATAAAAAACTTGTCTAAGCTAGTTTCCGCTCAAATTTCAGCTCATGATCATAAAAAGTACTTTTGTGATGGTTGCTTACTATATTTTAATAATGAGCGTCAGTTATTCCAGCATCAGAGAAATGACTGTAATCATGTTTATACAACAACACCATCGACACAATTTCGGATTGATAAATATGGTAAACAAGTACCTGAAAATATATTAAAATTTGAAAACTTTGAAAGACAAATGCAAGTACCATTTGTAGTGTATGCAGACTTTGAATCAATTCTGAAACCTATTCATACTTGTGAACCGAACCCCGAACGTTCTTATACAAATAAAACTTTTATACACGAACCTTACTCCTTCGCATATTTCATAAAATGTTCTTTTGACAATTCTTTATCAAAATTTGAACTCTATCGAGGATCTGATGTAGCCAAAGTTTTTGTATCGCGTATTGAAGCCGATGTAAGGGAAATCTATAACAGATATATGAAAGATATAGTCCCAATGGCTAAACTCACAGCACAAGAAAGACAAGACTTCCTGAATGCGACCGTATGCGGTATATGTGAGAAACCATTTAAAGTAGAGGATGTAAAAGTTAGAGATCATTGTCATATAACTGGTAAAGTAAGATTTGGTGCCGCACACTCTGTATGTAACTTAAATTACAAATTACCAAATTTTGTACCTATCATATTTCACAATATGAGTGGCTACGACAGTCACCTATTTATAAAACAGCTCTGTGCACATAAGGACAGAGTTGATGTTATAGCACAAAATAAAGAAAAATATATATCTTTCACGAAACACCTTTATATGCATGATTACGTCAATAAGAAAGGGGAGAAAAAACGGAAATTTATACAACTACGATTCATCGATAGTTTTAAGTTCTTATCAACATCGTTGCAAAATTTAGGGGGCAACTTAACTGATAACCAATTGTTTGTTACGGGAAGTTTCTATACAGATAAGGAAAAATTTAATTTAATGAGGCAAAAGGGTGTATTTCCATATAGTTTTATGGATAGTTTAGAGAAACTAAATAATGTAGAGTTACCCTCGAAAGATGAATTTTACGATAACCTAAATGAAGAACATATAACAGATAAAGATTATCAGAGGGCTAACGATGTGTGGAACTTGTTTGATTGTCAGAATTTGGGCGATTACTCAGATCTTTATTTAAAATCAGACGTACTCCTTTTGTGTGACGTATTTGAAAATTTTCGTAAAATTTGTTTGGAAAAATATAAACTTGATCCTGCTCAGTATTACACTTGTCCGGGTCTCTCGTGGGACGCTATGTTAAAACTAACCAAAGTGGAGTTGGAATTATTAACGGACATTGATATGATCCATTTTTTTAAAAAGGGAATACGTGGTGGAGTAAGCCAGTGTACGGAAAGGAAACATATTGCGAATAACAAATTTCTCCCTAACTACGACCCCAAAGAACCTTCTTCATTCATCACATATCTAGATGCCACGAACCTATATGGGCATAGTATGTCGCAACAATTGCCGACAGGTGGATTCGTGTGGCTGTCCGAAGAAGAAATCATGAATTTAGATATTACGAGCATTTCAGATGAAAGCACCCATGGGTATGTTCTCGAAGTAGACATACATTATCCACAAGATTTACACGACTTACACTCAGACCTACCCTTTTTAGTAGAAAATATTATTCCACCAAAATCAAAATCGAAATTGACAAAACTGATACCAAATTTAAACGATAAGAGGAGATATATTGTGCATTATATAAATTTGAAACAAGCGCTAGATAACGGGTTAATGGTTATAAAAACACATAGAATACTTAAATTCAAACAATCACCTTGGCTTAAAAAATATATTGACCTAAACACCGATATGAGAAATAAGGCTAAGAATAAATTTGAAAAAGATCAGTATAAATTATTAAATAACGCAGTATTCGGTAAGACAATGGAAAATGTTGATAATAGAATGGATATAAAATTAGTTACCCACTGGGAG
This sequence comes from Rhagium mordax, assembly GCA_963680705.1. Taxonomy (NCBI): domain Eukaryota; kingdom Metazoa; phylum Arthropoda; class Insecta; order Coleoptera; family Cerambycidae; genus Rhagium; species Rhagium mordax. Next base: position 17,007,934 of record OY796656.1, read on the forward strand.
AGCGTTAGGCGGAGTATGGGTGCAAATGCATTAATAACACGCCCTAACTTTAAATCATGCTCAATATTTACTGATGATTTTGTAGCCATCCATATGGGTAAACTAAAGGTAGTCTACAACAAACCAATTTACGTTGGTTTTTGTATCTTGGAGTTGTCTAAGACAGTATTATACAACTTTTTCTACGACGTTATCAAAAAACATTTCGGCGATAATGCTTCTTTGCTGTATACAGATACGGATTCGTTGATTATAAAAACATTTACAGATAACTTTTATAATTTCATAATACAGAATCCAGACAAATTCGATACATCTAACTACGAAGAAATAAATAAATTTAATATTCATAAGGGCTTGTCGGTGTTAGGTAAAATGAAAGACGAGTTCCCCTCTGATCCCATTATTAGTTTTTATGGTACGGGTGCGAAAGCTTATTATATACAATCGGTGGATAATGAACTCAAAAAAGCTAAAGGTGTGAAGAAATCTGTTATTAGAAAGCAGCTGTCAATAGATGACTATAAGAAAATCGTTGAGCGGGGAGGTTTAATATTTAGAAAAATGAATACGTTTCGGAGTTGCTTGCATGACATTTACACAGAAATAAAGAACAAAGTGGCCTTGTCCCAACACGATGACAAACGTTTTGTTATTCCTAATACTACTAAAACATTACCGTGGGGGCACCGTGACATATCATTTTTTCAGAGCGAACAAGAACAAAATATAGAACGACTGATAGTTGCCATAAATAATATGGAGAAAAAAAATGAAAACTTGGACGCTTTACTTGCAGCAATAGCTGATTTAAGCCAATAATTAATTTAAAATTTTTATTTCATCTTCTAACGTAAAGGTCGAAAATTCGAATACATGAACTACTAAACTGGAAAATTCAAACTACAAAATTTCACCAATATTTAATTGTAACATTATAATACAAAATTATTGTGATAATTTTAAGTACTTTCAAATAATAGAATAAAAATATCTAAATAAAAATCACAGTGTTGTTATTAGTAAACCTTTCTCCCAAAATAAGTTAAATATCGATTAGGTTAAATCGTAAATTATAAATAATGTAGGTAGTGACTTGAAGAGGTGTGTGTAATGATACAGTTTTACAATGTAAGAGTAGGTGACGTTGCTAAAACTAAAATGTCGTTTTATGCTGCAGTCAGGAATGTGATGTCATTTCAAATAGAAAGTTGTTGCGTCAGTTATTCGATGTGCGCATGACATTTAGAAAAGTTTGACGTCACTTTGTAGCGGGATTCTGTTGAGACAAAGAAAATCAACAGTGGGGTGAAAGCTTGGCTTGCATAAATCACGTGATGTCGTCCAACCAATGAGAGACGAGAGTGGTCACCCACTCCCTACCGTTGGAGGGGGAAGTTAGCTTGGCTTGGGTTTGAGGACGCTTACAAGATTCTTTCCGTCTTCGCCTGTGCTAGTGTGTGCAAGTGTGCTCTCGTGAATTTCATTGCTCAGTTTTTGTGAACAAAATGGTAAGAACCGTTAAAAATGTATCATCTGCTGGTGGGCGTAAAAGGCGCTCGTCGACACCGCCACCAACTTTACCGCCCTTGACTTTAATGACGTATTTGGCTACGTTTAAACCATCACCTGACGCATCTACGGCGTCAGGTTCCGCCATTAATGGCGGTGCTGTGAAGTCAGCAATAAAAAATCCATCCTCTGGCAGGGTTAATGTTTTAAACAACATTATTGTTAAAGATGGTATTGCTGCTGACGTTGGGGGCGCTTCGTGTTCTAACGAAGGCGGTAGTCAGCTAGCGTATCATGGGCACCATCAGCAGATGCACGGCAATATACATCCTGGCGCAGATTTACCTGTTTTGCACCTTGAAGATGGTGACCTCGGCAATACCGTCAATGTCACCGTATCCAGGAGTAATGCAGGTAAAGCCGTTCATACCCCGAAATTACATGGTTTGGCTTTAAACAAAAAATTTAAAGTCACACCATCTACTTCAGGGTGTCAGGATGTACGCGCATCTCATCCGCGCAAATCATCTATGTCTCTGGTGGCACATGACTCCGATGACGACTTTTTGCCTAGTAATGTAAACAACAATAAAAACACAAAGTCGTCGTCGGCGCCATCAAAAGGTAAAGGTAGACGTACAGAAACACAATCCATAGACTGTGACGCGACTTTATGGGACGAGATAATGGATTTCGCGCAGACAGTTGTACCTGCCCCTCTAAGTCCGCTACCTGCTTCACCAAAAAAAAATAAGGTTTCGGCAGGTAAAGGGCAGGTAAAACCGTCTGCGTCGTTTGTGGCTGTACCTCTACCTGGCAATAGCGCATTAGAACAGCCAAGCTGTTCTAATGCGGTGTTGCCACCACCATGCAATGACGCATTAGAACAACCGGGTTGCTCTAATGCGGTGTTGCCACCGCCGCCAGAGGTAGCTCCGATTGTTAATGAGAATCCGCTCCCAGCACAAGCGGACTCTGATTCTGAATCGGAGGTGTTCTCGCAAGTTGACACCAAAACATCTGTTAAACAATTTTTTAAAATATACGGTCAACTTAAGAGAACACATGATTTAAATTTGAGGCTTTGTCGGGATCATCCGAAAATCTTGCGTCGTGCTGCTGATATGCGGGAAAGAGCCGCAAAATTAGAGGCCGACGTAAAGAGACAAAGGGAGGCTCTCGACAAAACTGCAAAGCAGATGAGGTTTATTTCGGATCAAATGGGTGGCTGAGCACTTGCGCACACGCGGCGGAAAGTTATTTTAAGTTAGATTTTAAGTTAGTTAAGAATATTGTTAGTTAGATAAGATTATTGTTAATTAGGTTTAAAATATAGTATTAATAAAAAAACATTAAAAAAATAAATGCAAAAAAAAAAATTTAAAATGTTTGTCAAAAAAAATAAATGACAAAAATAATTAAAAAAATAAATGCCCCAAAAAAATAAAAATTTGTCAAAAAAAATAAATGACAAAAATAATTAAAAGAGCATACAAATAAAGGCAAATTAATTAAGTTAGATTTTTAAGTTATTTAAGAATATTGTTAGTCAGATAAGATTGTTAATTAGGTTTAAAATATATTATTAATAAAAAAATATTAAAAAAAATTAAAAAGTTTGTCAAAAAAATAAATGACAAATAATTACAAAAAAATGATACAAATAAAAGACAAAAAATGATAAAAAATAAATTACTGTGTATTATTATGTAAGAATATATTGTTAAAAATAAATATAAAAAAGTTTAAAACAAATTTTAAAAAGTGAATAAAAAATGATAAAAAAATTAATTAGTTAATAAAATAAATACACCACATGTAATTAATTAATTGTGCATATTATGAGTACATGTTTGACATGAATAAACACATAATGTAAAGGTTAATTAATTTAAATAAATAAAGAGTTTAATAGGTTAATAACAACATAAAAAAAAAAAAAAAAAAAAAAAAAAAAAAAAAAAAAAAATTAAAAAAATCGAATTTTAAACACATGAAAATCAAAATTAATGGTTAATTAGGAAAGGTCAAAGGTCAAATTTAAAAAAAAAACCGGAGAACCACCACCTCCTTTCTCCGGGGGGCGTCCGAGGATTCGATCCTGTGGTCTTCTGAGTGACCTCAAGATCGACGCGTATTTGCCCGCTCGGCTACTCGAACGCCCCACAAGAGTTAGGTCTATTTCCTAATTTCAACAAAAAACTACCTGCTCATCGATCCGTATTTACCAGGCAGGGTCGCATGGCCTTAGGCTATAAAATCAACCCAAGCTATCGGCTTTATACATTTACAACTGTATTATTTTGAATCAGTTTATATCTTGAGATATTTTAATTTAATTTAAATAATAATAAATAAAAGATAACCATTTTTTTTTTCAAAATACTTTTTAATAAAATCATTCATATGTTCATTTGTTTTAATATTTATATGATTTACTAATTTTCACAACTTGTAATATACAGGGTGGCACAAATATTTTTATTAATTAAAAAATATATACAATTAAACTTAAAAATAAAATGAAATATAAATTTACATTAATAAATACTACTTATAACGAATCAAATTTAGTAAAACACGTTGTATCGTTCACGCAATTGTTTTATTTACATTATTACATGTATGACATACTTCAATTCGATGCAATTGCACCAAGTTTGTGCTGCAACATTTACATTTCGTTATCATTGCACCATCCAACGTCGTCGTTTTGTGAATATTTACATGCTGGTGACGTCCGGACACTATCCGTGTATAGGATATATAACATAGCCCACACAGGAAGTGTTTGGTTGCATCCGGCCTGGTTCTGATTATGACAAAAGACGCTGACGTGCAATATAGTCTCCGCCGATCATCATAATTGTTTAATATTTTTCCGGAGAAGGCTAACTCTCCCGCTTCGTCTTCCACATCATCCCCAAGACCTTCATCTACACTGACGGGAACCAGGTTGCCATCTTGATTCAAGTCCTGAAGCTCTTGATTTACACCATCTCGGTGTAACACCATTGCACCCATATCATTTTCTGCCAGTTCAGTGAGGAATCGTCTATAAGCCATCTTTAAATGTTGGAACTCAACTGATTTGATGTTAAACCTCCTCCGTTTTATATTCTATAATTCGTGACGGTGACGCCCTTCCTATTGCGTCAAGTTTACTATTAGCTATTTAAACCAAGAGTGACCACAAGAGGAACGCATTCAAACTTCTTACGTAACACAATCGTGTCTTAAAACAGAAGTGCATACAATGGTCCTACCAAGAGAGTGGAAATTAAAACCAATAATAGCAGTACAACCGTATAGTTACAATAATTCAAGAATTTGCCATAATTGCTATACTGCATGGAGGAAGCAAATTATCAACCCATGCACTGGACTGTGCAAAAAGTGTGTAATTCAGAACCCAGTGCAGAAAAAAGAATTTCGAGACAATTGTCCAAATGAAACACAATGTCGCAATTGTCTTACCATACTCAAAAGAACGAATTTTGGTATATATCGAGACGTATGTGAAGCTTGCAAAGCAGACCAACCACAATTAAGACAACGATGCGTGTACTGTAGTAAGTACGAGGACAATTGTTGGAACAACATTTGCATAAAATGTATGTCAGGGGCACTCATCTTGTGTGATCGCATTGGTGTGTTTTATAGTAGTTGGACTCACCATAATAGGGACTGTTGGTGTCTTAATTATAAATAAATTATATTATTTGTATATATGTATGTGTGTATGTAATATATATTATAACCATAAACTGTAAATATATTTTTAGTATTGTAATAACATATTATTTTGTAGGAAACTTTTAAAATTATACAAAAAAAAAAAATGATTATTTTTAATTTTTTTACAATTTAAAATGAAGGAAATAAATTAAATAAATATTTAAGAGTTTATTAAGTAAATAAATGTATTAAATGACTTACAATTAATTTATTTACTAAAACTATTTATTAAATTATTTACAATGTTTAATTTATATGGATGCCTAATCTGTTCCCTCGCAGACATTATCGCACTCTATCAAGAGCTGATAATCTGACCAGTGGCTCTGGTCAGGTGATGGCTGGCCGTCTGGATCGTAGAACACCGTTTCCATAGACCATGCTGATGGTGATGTTGCCCTATCAGTGCTGCTGTCCGGGGGGTTATCTTGGTCTCCCTGGTCCTCGCCTAGATTCTCACCTATCCAATAAGATGAAGGTGATATTGGTCTGTCGTCAATGCTATCTGGGGTAGCTTGGTCATCCTGGTCCTCTTCGTCTTCCTGGTCCTCTTCGTCTATCGAATACGATGGAGGTGACCGTTCCCACCAATCACTGCTGTCTGGGTCGTATTCACTAGGCATTGACCAGGTCGATGACGTTGATTTTGAGTCGGTGCTGGAGGAGACGCAATTTACTTGAGAAGTGTCCATGATGTTAATAATTTTAAATCTGACAAACAAGAGCGTTGCTGTGTGTTATATAAAGCAAACTAATCTCCACCCCCAGCAGTGGCGCCTCCTACAAACATTACTTTACAGGCACCTCTATTATTGATGATGGAGAGGGGGTAAACATTTAATGTATAGTGTTTTACTGAATCAATGAATAAGTCAGGTTGGCCGAGTGGTTAAGGTGTCAAACTTCACTAATTAAAATTCATAATAACACGTATCCTATGATTGGATATGAATACCCCCTCTATTATTTTAGAGTGACTCCCTCCCCACACTACTATATATATGGGAGTAATATTAAACCAAACTTAGTTGCATTTACTATTTCTATCTATATACCACGTATCGAAATGGCAAATCCATCTATTATATCTATTCTAAGACGGTTGGCGCAAGAAGATTCCAATAATTGGATGCTGTTTAATCATGAGGCTGCGGAGATGGGGGTACCTGCTGAGGCTGTGGAGATTGGAGCACCTGCTGATGTTGATGCCAATGGTGCCAACATCGATATCCAGGAAGTCATCGAAGGCGGCGAAAATGGTATAGTGGACGATGGAGTCGACGAAATGGTGGACGATGGTATAGAAGTCGATGTTGCGGACCTCATCGAGGAAGACCAGCACGAGATGGCTTTCCAGATAAAAGATATGGTGGCTGGTACAATGGACAAGGTGTGTGCTACAGCGGCCTTCGTTGTGGTATGCAGCATTGACCAGGGAAAATACTTTATGTGCACTAGGTGCTACGTATCGTATTCTCGCATGGTCGTAGAGGGGGCTGTTCACCAACACGCAAGTCTGCACAACACGGTTGAGTGGTGGGACGTACCTACCATAAAGTGCAAAGCTTGTGGCGATGACACAGTGACAGTCGGTGCCATCGAAGGTTGTTTTGTGTGCAATAATACTGGAAAAAGAACAGTACCCATATAATAATATTAGATTTTCTAGTTTGTACTTTTTATATTATTTTTTATGTTTGTTTAATTTTTAATTATATTTAATTAATTTTATGTTTTATGTTATATGTATATTTGTATCATTCTTATAATATAGATTGTAGGAAAATAAAAAGGAATTAAAACATTTATGTGTATGTTTATTATCTTTCAAGTGTTAAAAAAAAAAAAAAAAAAAAAATGATTATTTTTAATTTTTTTACAATTTAAAATGAAGGAAATAAATTAAATAAATATTAATAAAGTATATTCATTTTATTATTCATTTGTGACACATATTAAAATATTTCAATCGACATAACTATATAATGATACATTAATATATTTTTCTAGTTAATGACAATTTTAAACAATAGAAGCTATATCAACCCACGAATTGTGTTCTACAGATAGCCCCAACCACTTTACCAGCACTTTATTTCCTTTCTTCTTTAATACATTTTCAACTAGATACACATCGGGGTATTTTGCTTTTAGTAGCTCCATTTCATAAAAACATCCCTTGATTGGGTGTCCAAACAAGTCTTCTATCAGGTAAGTTGTGGGATTTGTTATGTTTATTTTGGTAATTTTAAAAAGTTCTGTTGAAAAGTTCGGTGTAAACCCTTTATCAAATACACCTTTATACTTGCTAATACGAACTATATCACCGAGATGAAATTTCGGTTTCAGAGCAATCTTAATATAATTATATACGTTTAAATGTGTAGTTGGTTTGACATCAATGGGCTTTCTGCCAGTTGTACGATGGACTTTGTCATTGTAACTTTTTGTAACGTTTGGTAGGATATCGAGCCATTTATATTTACCCATAGCTGAGAATTCTTTATACAACCAATTTTTTAATGTGCGGATTACTCGCTCAACAATTGCTGCTTTTTTTGTGCTATACGTAGAATAATGATTAATTTCGTGCCGCTTCATTAATGCGGAGAACTTTCTGTTATAGAATTCAGTACCATTATCGGTCTGTAAATTTCTCGGTGAATAATTTGCTTCTTGAATAATAGTCTGCATAGCCTTGGTAACTTCTACAGCTGCTTTATTTTTAATAGGTTTGGTCCATACGTACTTGGAATAGCAGTCAATCACTACAAGAATATAACGATACCCTCTATTTTTATCAGCGTATGGCTGCATTTCAGCTAGGTCTGCTTGCCACAAATCACCAAACCCCTTAATTATGGTTCGCCTTCTACGAAAATTTCGTCGAGCATTTCTATGTAACTCGTTAACAACTTGTAATTTTTCGCTGCTAACCTCCATTATAAAATTGTCTTCAGCTATATATCAACTTCAGGCATTAGTTCTGGTGGAAATGCTAGGCCTCCGGATTGCACCTTCTTTGGTTGGAGTTCGGTGGCAATATGCTCTAATTTAGAGATTCTAGTGATTAAAGTATTGCGATTGTTTATGGCCGAACGTTTAACTTCAGAAATTGCTTTATCAACATATTTCCTCATTTCTATTTTCATTTTCTGCATCATCTCATTATTTTGTTTATTGAAAATAGCGCGATTTTCTTCTCCACTTCTTATAAGTCCCACATCAACATATTTTTTCATTTCCCCAATAATTACATCGGTTGTATCAAAAATAGCTTTGGCAGCATTTTCATCATTTGTTTGTAGACGCTTGTTAACGTAATTACATGTTGCACCATCTTGATCATCGACAGGTTCCCCTAAATTTTTTAAACGCTTATTTTCAATATCATAGTGATTATCTCTGGTAAGTTTAAAACCCACGCCAGGTAATCCACGATGGGCTATTAACTTACTCGCACTAATTCTTTTGCTGCGTCCAAATTTGTCGATAGTGTTTACAGTAGACATTTCTGACTGCATCTGATCCAGTTTATAAAATTTCAGACTATATAATACTTATTAAGTATAATGATACTATGTTTTATTTCATCTTTAATACACTATTTTTTCTTCCCTAAGTTCTGATATTATTTCTATTATTTCATTGTCGTGGTTGTTATTTCCCGCTATTTTCGAACTCCATAGTAGACGTAGACGATCCACGAGTTCGCTGGGTTTATTCCAAAAAATATATTCTTTATCTTTATTTCTGTACAATTTGTGGGTAGGTACACGTTTTAAGCCGTGACCACTTGTTGACGATCGTGTCGCAATTGTAGAAGATGTTAATGGTTTGATAATTTTGTGAAATTTTCCACGCTTAGTAGTGTTATAGCCATTCGCTACATCGAATTTTTTGTAAGGTACCTTTGTTTTTCTTAGTATTTCTCCATATATCTTACTCCATTCATCATCGAGAACACCCTCTCTATTATCATCTAAAATTGTTGGGCGTTTTAGAAATATTAGATCGTACAATTTAGGACTACCTAGATACACGCCAAGTTTCTTATTGCCATACCATAGCGTAATATTTCCATGGGAAAAACGTATTTCGGCATTGCCCATCAGCAGTTTGCCTGTCTTGGGATCTACACGCACTCCATATAAACTATCATACTTGGAATCACCAGATTTTAAATTTTGTATATGTCTTTTTACAACCTCATGTCTTTTTTCTAGTTTACTAGCTGGAGAAGTTTCGGATACAGGGGTTGTTCTTATTGACGATGGTGGTGTTTCCATAATGGGGATATAATGTGGAACATCATCACCACCTACATACTTATCGGATCCTTCTTCAGAAGCACTCTCCCATGATACAGCCCTCTGGGTGGACACCCTTGATGATGATGGTTTTGAATGTAATTGTTGGATATGAGATTTGTTCTCTGCTGCTGAAGATATAACATTTAAAGGTTCAGTTATCGGTTGGTAGATCTTTTCAAGTGTTACGTGCATCTCCATATCTTTGTTCTTGATATAGTTAAACTTCTTCCGCACAGCATCTGTTGCCTCAATCAGCTGTCGCTTGAGTGTTATTTCGCTACTGGGATGTGCAAGATTGTTATATTTTTTATTATCTTTGGTAACCTTCATCTTAGCGCATACGTAAACGAAGTAATCCTAACGACGTATGTAATTCAAGTGAAGTTTTTAATAAAATGCATTATGGATATATGAAGCTATCAAACCCTTTTCTATATCGCCCACCTTGTACTTCTCTATCCTTATCAATCACTAGAAATCCATATTTGTCATTCCAGCACTTTGCACACATATTTTGAAATACTGTAAACGTTACATCAGGTGACACATGATCGGAAAAGATGTGATGCAGATTCATGTCGTCCTGTTTAAAGACAACAATTAAATTACTATTGTCTCTTATTAGCTGCTTCGGGATTCGAGAGTATGTCTGGCCAAGATAAAAACAATCCACATTTCTATGTCGGCCCATACTGAAATATCCCCTTATAACATCTTGTTTCTCACATATTACATCGTCAAATATAAACACAGACTCTGGCTTTGCCTCGGATGGTTCCACTATTTGCGTACCATTACTAAATGTATAAAATCCTAACCCCTCAATCGGCGCTAATACATTACGTAGATACTCATACTTGGGTTGATTTATAGACTTTGAGTATAGGTAAATATTTAAAAAACGTAAACCTAAACGATGCGTGATCAAAGATATTAAGACATTTGTTTTCCCACAATTCGAGGGTCCTATTATGAGGGCACGTACAGTTGAAGGTAGTAGTGGTCCATGGCGATTATCAGCACTTAACCCACGCCCAACTTTTTCATCCAAATTATCTATAGAAAGCGTTTGTTTCTGTTTCACAATGTGCATTGTACCGCGGCTAAATGTTATATAAGTAGATGTGTGATTTACAACTCTTATTTAAATGGTTTCTACGATACGATACACACGTGAAAAACGTACGAAGCGCGGTGGAGGATTAGTTAATTCCCTGATTAATAAGCTCCCCGTCGAGTTGCATTTGCCAGGTTATCAATTTTGTGGTCCAGGCACAGATTTAAATAAAAGGTTAGCACGAGGTGATTCTGGCATAAATCAGCTCGATAAAGCGTGTAAGCAACACGATATTGCATACGACAAAAATAGCAGTAATCAAGCAGCCCGCCATAAAGCAGACTATCAGCTTGAACAGGCTGCGTGGAAACGGGTGAAATCCAAAGACGCAGGACGTGGAGAAAAGGCAGCTGCTTGGTTAGTCACAACTATAATGAAGGGAAAACAACGTCTTGGTATGGGATGTAATTCAACAATATCTCGCAATCCAATAAGGAAACGAATCATCAAGAAAACAAAGAAAGGTAAGAAGAATGTTAAAAAGACAGCGTTTGGATCTGGGATAGTACGAAAAGTGCGTGACACACTGCGAAATGCTGGAGGCAAAAAAGTAAAAGACCAAAAGAAGGTGGTTGAAATTGCTCTAAAAGCTGCACGTCGATATATAAAACAGGCCGGTGGAAAACGCAATATTCAAACACCTCGAATTATACCAATTCCAAAAGTTGGTGGTATTTTACCTCTAATACCCATTTTTGCTGGATTATCTGCATTGGGTAGTTTGGCTGGTACGGCTGCTGGTATTGCTAAAGCTGTAAATGATGTGAAAAAGGGTAGAGAAGAATTAGCTGAAGCAAATCGGCACAACAGAAGTATGGAAGCAATAGCTATGAAAAGTGGTAAGGGGATGTATATGAAGCCATACCGAAAGGGGATGGGTCTTTATCTAAAACAGAATTCAAAAAACTAATAGACTCCCTACCTCGGAGACCTCTTACCGACATTGATCTTAAATATTATGCTAATAAAATGAAGGTAGCATACTTTCGAGGTGTATTTATGCGTGACTCACTACCAAGACATGGGCCACATTACAATGAATCCGCAATAATCAATTTGGATAGTATATATGGTCCTGGGACACATTGGGTGGCATATAAAAAACGAGGTAGTTTAGTAAATTATTTTGATAGTTTTGGCGACTTACCCCCACCTATAGAATTAGTTACATATTTCAATAACGATTCAAGGAGGGCCAACCAAATATTCTATAACTACAAACGTGTACAGAATTTTAACACAGTGTTGTGTGGACATTTGTGTTTAAAGTTTCTCTCTACGAAACAAATATAAAACGCCATGGAACTGAAATCTATGACCCCAGCAATAGATCGAGAAGGTATCAAGCGAATGGGTCACTCACTAATTGCATTCTCCCGTTTGCGTAGTCTGTTGAAGATGAGCAAACAACAACTAGCAGATATGCCCAAAGAGGTGATGATTGGGTTGGCTTCACATGAAATTGCATTAGTATGGGATAAGCTACCTACACATCTTCAGAACGATGTCGATATATTAAAATATCAATATTGTACAGAACATTACCTTAATGATTATGAAAGCAATGTTGACGTAAATGATGGTCCAACACCTAGAAAAATGTTTTGCTGCTATTGTAAGGTAAACGATGTAAATGTGGCATCCAATAACAATGTAAATATATTACCATCAACTTCTAAGAAGAGGAAATTATACCATTATTGCTGTAATCCACAATAAATTGGGTAACACAATTTAATTATATCAGTCATGTCGTACACGTTCACACTAACGAGCCGCTTAAGTGAGCTAAGTGTCAACTTTGATCCACCCATTGAACTGGATAGGAGCAGTCGTCATGGGTTAGGTTTAATTGGATTCTACTCTTACAACTCCATATACAATGTGGATGAAACAAATAACATCTTCCAATATAGGGTTAGTGCTAAAGATACATTCACTACTGTTCACATACCTCTGGGGGCTTATGAAATTGATGAAATCTATGCTGCAATGTTGAAAGCTATGAATATTGATGGAAAGGATTACACGCAAATATTCACTTTAAGGGCAAACAACAATACCTTAAAGTGCGAGATTTTGTCAAAGTATGAAGTAGATTTTAGACAACCAAATTCAATAGGAAGTCTGTTGGGATTTGGACAAATATATTTACAACCAAATAAAAATTACGAATCAACACAGCCTGTTGATATTATGAAAGTAAGGATGATACGCGTAGATTGCAATATTATTTCTGGAGCTTATCTGAATGCAGAAGAGTCACACACTCTCTTTGAATTTGACATAGACGTTGAGCCTGGCTACAAACTTACTAGAGAACCCAAAAATATCATATATTTACCTGTTAGACCTAAAGGGTGTCAGTTAATAGACAACATCACACTACGCATACTGGACGACAACGGTGATTTGATCGATTTTCGAGGTGAGAAAATTATTGTAAGGCTAGAATTGAAGAAAGTCGGATATCACCAACCAAATGGGTTTTAGATATAAACAGCGACAGCAAGTACATCACCATCAGTATGATACTGTAGCGAACAACAGTATAGATAAAAAGAAAGGGAGATGTGGAAAGCAATTCATTCAAAGTCTATACCTTAAACAGTTAAGACATAGATTGTCAGTTGAGGATCAAGCCTTTTTAAAATCTATTGGATTAAAACTGCGAAAAAATTGGTCATAATAATGGTGGCTACTGCAACTAGTGACAAACTTGAGGTGTTTGATGAACCTGTGTTAGATCATTCCCTAGTTAGCCTACATGAGCATACATATAAACCATATGGATCCCCATATTACAGAAACTCTGATGAAATACGTATTCCCATCAATTTTCAAGATGTTATACTCGACATTTCAGAAAGTTATATATACATAGAGGGAAAATTTACTCCTAGCGACACCACAAAGCGTTGTTATTTATCCAATAATGCACTAACATTTCTCTTTGAAGAGATACGACTGGAAATGGGTGGTGAACAAGTAGCAGTAGTTAGAAGACCTGGTATTACTACCACAATGAAAACTATGGTGTCGTATGGGCAAACGCATGCACGCTCATTAATAACAACAGGTTGGGGTCTCACTCAAACGAGACAAGATATTTTAGATACCGCCAGTCACGTGTTCAGTGGCAAACTACCCCTTAAGTTCCTTATGGGTTTTGCAGAAGATTATACCAAAGGCATTCTGAATGTGAAGCAAGAATTAATTATGATAATTGCACGCTCATTTAAAGACTCCTATATCGGTGAGGTTGATGCAGAGTTGGAAATCAGCAAAATTGAGTGGAAGATAAGGCACATTGTACCTGAAGATCGACAAAAGTTAAAATTATTGAATCGAATTAATAAAAGTGGTAATAATACCAAAGTTAAGATGGTCTACCGTGCGTGGGATTTTTATGAGCTTCCCTGTCTACGCGATACTACCTATGACATATGGGCTCTTAAACTCTCCACCCGTCTTGAAAGCCCACTTTTCATCCTTCTTGGCTTTCAAGGCACTGATCAGGCCAATGATAGAACAAAGGATGTTACACAGTTCAAACACGCAGACATAAATAATATTCGACTATTTCTAAACTCTGAAGTATATCCATATGAACGTTGGAATTTAGATTTCGATAAGAAGCTCGATTCTGCAGCATATTATGCTTATGAGAACTTCCAACGTAGTTACTATGATAAAGATATGAGCGAACCCATGATGGATCTTGGGGAATTCAGGAAGAATCCTTTGTTTGTCATTGATTGTTCACACCAACCTGTTGCAGTGAAATCATCTACTGTCGACATAAAAATAGAATTTGAAACACGAAAAGCGAAATTTCCGGAACAAACTCGAGTGTATGCACTTATACTTCATGATACATATTTAAGTTATAACGCATTAGATGGCTCGGTTCAGAATGGTTTTCTCGATGTCAAGTAAAAAAAGAAAATATTTATTATTGTGGAATTAAGTAGTGCAACCTATTTCTATCAAGATATCTGGATAATTTTATCAACAATAATCATGATGTACTTGCAACTGTTTATTTTCTCAGAATGTAATTGTAGAATTAAATATAAAATTAAAATAAAAACTGTTCTAATTATACTATGATTGTATTTTTTGTTGTGTAATAAGAAATATGAAATAAAATGAATGTAATCTTTTAATGTGTATTTTATTTATTCAGTTTTATAATATAATATAAAATACAGAATATTGTTTACTACAGATACATACAATATTTGGTGTAATAAATATGACAATAGAAGATGAATATTATTTATGTATCTACATTGTTATCTTCTACATCAGACTGGTCGAGTTGATATTTTTCAATAATATTCTTAGGTAGGTACTCCATTATCTCGTATAGAAAATGTTTTAGTTCCACTCTGTCCATATGCTCACAAAACTCATCCAAATTTAAGAAGCCACGGGAATATCTACCACATAGATTTACACCAATGCTATACGCTTTAGAAGCTTCTTTAACCCGTCGAACTTCTTCAGCGTCGAAGCAGATATTCATATCATAATTTAATGAAACCAATGCATCCCTTATTAAGTCATCTAGTTTACAAGACAATCTCTCAATGGCAGATTTAATGTCTTCTGCAGGGGTCCATGTTTGGGTTGAATATTGCATCCACATCTTTGCTGCGTACCTACAAATAAAAAATGAAATGTAAAAAAATACATAAAAAACAGCACTAAATGGACTTACGTTTGAGCTATTGGTGTACACGAAGTAAAAATATGTTGTACAAATGTCAATTTAGATATATCAGAATCTTTATAGGCTAACAAGTGATACTATTCTATAATACTCCTAGCATTCTTCCACAATATTCCATTTCTACTTAATACTTAAACTTAGCTAACTTAAATACTTTACGATTATTTTTGTTTGAGAATTAAACACCGAAACTTATTAATGGACTAGATTTTGCTCCAGGATAAGCTGGAGAACTTTGTCCTAAATATGTCAATGTAACTTTACCATTTGACGAATTTATTTTATCGATAGTGTTCTCACATATAATTTCCACAAACCGTTTCGGTAAAAATGATTTAAAAGTCGTAATTGAACTTTCCTCAAACAAAGTTACTATGATTGATTTTCCAAATCTTGTATTAACCAAAGATATTTTTTTTATGATATAAGGTTTATTTAAAATTAACGCTGAAATGGATCTTTGCTCTAAAACCTGCATATCTTGATTTATTAGCTCATTAAGTGCTAATAAGTCAACTTCGGAAATTGCCATATTTAAAATGAATATAATGAAAGAATTATAAAGAGTAATATAAGATATTGCTCACTTGAAATAACTGAAGTCACTGACTGCACTAGGCTGATTTGTTAGCTGTAGATGGTTCACGATAGAACACGATAGAAATGATTTTGTGTTGCGACTACATCTTCTTTATAGCAGTCTAGCTGAGCTACCCCACCACCACTACTTGGAGTACTCATACACATATTGGTACATACACTAATTACAACTACAATTGCATTGCACCACTCCAATTACCTCTATTGCAATTACATCAGTCTAATTACTGCACATTACTCTACTTACCTCTATTGCAACTACATCAGGCTAATTACCGACAATACTCTAATTACCTCTATTGCAATTACATCAGTCTAATTACCTACATTACTCTAATTACCCTAGTTACCCCCCACCACAAAAAAAAAAAAAAGGGTGGGGGGAGACCCAGCTCCGCCATTACTACTCTACTGTAGTATATAATAATAATAATAAATAATAAATGACACCACATGTAATTACGACCCCCTTTATCTTACAAGGCTCTAGAAGAGCCTTGTGCGGGAGGGGGCTACACATTTAAAGACAAGACAAAAATATGCGTGTATAATGGAAAAATCCCTCTCACAGTATTTTCCATTGCCACGACCGGGAATCGAACACGGGACTTTTGGGTGAGAGGCAGGTACGCTACCATCTCCACTATCAGTTATATATATTCCGGGAAAGAAAATGGTATTGTTTTTAGTGTGAAATTTTCGTAAAATAAAATAAAATAAAAACAAAACTAGATTCCACTAATTACATTACAAAATTATTGCCGCCCAACGTGGGCGAGAAAAATGAATTAAATAGAAACATCCTCTAAATACACTACAATACATATGTTAGAAATCTGGTTAATATATATAATAAAACACTAAAGTATTCGAATCGAAAATCTTTATCGACTAATTTTGCAACTCGATTCTACCTATAATATTAACGGAATTTGTCCAGGTTTACAACAATCTACTTATACCTACATCTGTCAATGCAGAGAATTTTAAGAAAAATATTTTTTTAAATTAAATGCAATGCAGTAGGCTCTGTTAAAATATTATTATTTTTAATTCCATATTTAAGTAATACGATTACCTTTACGATTAATAAATGTTTAAGTACTAGTACATTTAATAAGCTATGGAAAAATGCAAATGTCTTGCATATGCCAAAGAACAACAATCCTTTTCTTCTTCATTTTAGGTCCATTAGTATTCTACCAGTTATGTCTAAGTTATTGGAAAAAATTGTTCAAGAACAGTTGAATGAATTTTTTACAAAAATAAAATTTTATCAGCGACTCAATCTGGTTTTCGCTATCATCACAGTACAGCTACTACTTTACTTAATGTAACTGATGTTATGTTTCTTCAAAATTATTTAAAAGACAAGCAATAAATAATCACTTTTAATAATCAGTTTTCTGAAATAATTTCTCTATTTATTAAGGGTGTTCCTCAGGGTAGAATCTTAGGTCCTATAGGTACTTTTGTCCATATATACTTCAGCCTTATGTCGGCACTTAAAATATTGTCAGTCACATTAATATGATGATGACCTATTCAAAAATGATGATCTTGGTTAGCCATTCAAAATATTAATTCGGATCTTCATATGATTGATAAATTTTCTAACGTACACAGACTACTTCTTGATTAGAAGACAAGTTTTGGTTTTTATACGTAATCAGGAAATCATTCTTATTAGTTCTCTGTTGAAAATTGTATTTAACAGGAGAGTATTGGAACCAACAAAGGCATTAATACAGTCACTTGGTACCAAAGAGTACCCAAACTTCGAACTAATTCTATAGCTGCTTGTAATTTTCTTTTTGCGGATTCTTAAACTTTAGGGTATGAGCTTCAAATATTAAAAAGAATAGATGTGCCTTTACCCCTAAGAGGGTGAAAACCACCCCTGAAATTCAAAATTTAATTCAAGTGTTAAGAGTTAGTTATTAAAAAAATTCATGTATATGTGCTTGAGGTCGCTCATTACGAATCTCAAGTGAGAATTTTATAATTCGCGATTGCACCCCTAATGGCCGATATAATAGGGGTACAATGGAAAAACATATTTTGTTTGTTTTGAGCAAGAAGAATTTTACAAATTCTTATATTTTAGGACATAAAACTTATATCTTAATAAGAAAAATCATTGCTCTTACCCCTATGAGGTTGAAAACCACCCCTAAAATCAAAAGATCAATAATTAACGAAGTACTGAGAATAAATGATTAAAACTAATATTATTTATGTTCTTGGAGTCGCTGATCACGAATGTGAAATCAGAAATTAAAAATGTAATATTGTACCCTCAATATGGCCGATATAAAAAAGAAAAGGAAAGAAATAATTTATAAAGGGGGTAATATGAATGAATTAATAATGTTTTGTTCATTTTGAGAAATTAAGACTTTCTTAGCAGATTGTTGCATTTTGAGACATACAGCTTACCCTTAAGAAGATGAAAATTATCTCTAAAGTTAAAATATCAATAATCAACGAAGTTCTGAGATTAAACTACCGCCAAACGAGCAATATCGTAATTTACTAAAATGAGGCATGCTCCTTATTTCGGTCATATCTCCTTTGCAATTAACGCAAAAAATCATCAAAAAAAGCATTTTGAAGGTCTTTTAATCGTCTTTAAGATCAGGTAAGTCAAAACAGTACAAAGGTTTTCAGTTTTTTTATATTCATCTTAAATGTGTCAATTAAAAAAAAAAAAAACTTTAAGAGTTAGCTTCAAACACTTCAAACACTGTCGTGTTCTTAACCTATTATCATTATCAAAAAAATAAAAAAAGTAACACTTTCCTTAGTTTATTGCAAATATTTTTTGTCTCTAGTAACATTCAGCTAAAATTCTTCCGTGCTAAGTTATTTAACCTTGAAGACAAAAAAAATTATTATTTAAAAAATTTTCAAAATACATGTGTAAAATCTTTTAGATAATGCATAATAGTAATGACTAACAAAAAACAAAATTTGTATTTCAAAAATTTTGCCTTTATTTTCTTTGTAATCATTTTTGATTTAGCAGATATCAAAATTTGCCAAAAGACAACTTTAAGCTACTGTAGTAATAATCATTTTAATACAAGGTACATTAAAGGATTTTTTAAATCAGAGTTATGACTGTTTGAAGCGCGTGACATTTTCAGGGCACTTAACATGAACTGTATCTCGGCAACGATGAGCCTAAACAAATTTTTATTTCATGGATTATTTTTGTTATTTCATAAGCTAACTTTTCATTATAACAAACTTTTTAAGAAATGTGATCCTCTTTGAGTAATTTGCTAAAACCAGTGCTTTTTGCTTAGAAATTTACATTTTCAACCCCTGTAACTCGGTGGGTATTAAAGCAAAAATAACGTTATATGTTTTTTTTTTTGTAGAATTCGAGGATCTACACTTTTCAATAATCACTTTTTTTTCGAAACCCCTAAGTTAGGGTGAAACTCACCCCATCGAAAAAACACCCTTATTCCTTTTTAATATTTGATATTTGACCCATTTTGAATAAGACTATCCAAAAATATTTGAATTTAAAACAGCTATACAATTAGTGAGATCACCAAGTAACTGAGCTATTTATAAAAATCTTGATATCAGATTTGGCACTCAAGTAAAGGGTTTAATTCGATACCAGATGACATCAAGGTAACCTCCCACTTCGTTACTTTTCGAAATTAAGTTAAAAGTTTAATTAAGAATAACAGAGATCTTACATCAAAGAACATTTTTACGAATCAAAAATATTATTTAAGAAGTTTAGTAAACACAATTAAATGCTTCTTTCTTCTTGTAATTATACTTATTTCAATAATTTCAGATGGGGTGGTTGTATGAGAAGTTCTGTTGGACACTGCCACCCACCATTAATTATTATTTATATTATATTATTTAATTCCAAATAAAAATATTATTTTAATCAATATTTCCTTTTAAGAATACAGTTCATTATACTAACCTAAATTAATTATGGCCAAAGCCCAAAGAGAAAAATAATAAAGTGAATTATGATCAAATATATGTACAGGGTAAGTCACGTAAAAGGTCCACCCCATTTATTTGGGTAATTTTGAATATATTTTTGGTTTTCGGGACTCTATGAATTTTAACGTAGATTACGATTCTGATAAAAGATTTTTAATTCAACCAAACATATACAGGGATTTTAAAAATACGTGTTTTTTTAAAATGACACACCCTATATATTTCTACACATTTCTATGCAGCTATTCGAGGGGATTTCAAAAATATATAATACCTGTATGTTTGTATCATAAATAAATAATGTGTAGAAATATAGGGCGTGCCATTTAAGATAAACACGTATTTTTAAACACCTTGTATATGTTTGGTTGAATAAAAAATGTTTGATCAGAATCGTAATCTACGTTAAAAATCATGTAGAATAGAGTCCCGAAAACCAAAAATATATTCAAAATTACCCAAATAAATGGGGTGGACCTTTTACGTGACTTACCCTGTACACATTTTATATATAAACAATTAAAAGTTTCATTAACGAATGGAAGGTAATTGTGCCTTTGTCACTTTAATTTTAGGTTTAGACCTACATTAATGTGTATATTTTGAGAGTTGTACTTGCACTTATTTCAGAAGTCTTAAATAACTTTTAACCAGAATCACCTTGCTACGTTTGTATCCAGATAAATCATTTTACTTCGGTTGATATGTTCCTAGAACCGGCCCTGAGGCAGTAGCTTTAGACGCATATCTACCTCGTTTAAGTCGACAAAATTTCAAACCCACTCTCGATGCCTAACATAAAACCCTCTCCAAACTGCATTAATCTTACAAGCAACTTGACGATTTCCCATTTTATTCCCAAATAGAACGAGACAGATATTCGTACTGAGTGTGCATTGTGGTACGGGTAAGTTATTCACAGATGTTTGGAATGCAGCTGACGATGGAATTAAATTTGTAGACCTGGCGGAAGGCATTGTGGGAATTCTGATTTGAATATCGGGGGCTGTTTGTATCTTTGGTGGTCGAACTAATGTTTTTGAAGAGCAGCAAAACATATAATATATTTGTATACTTTCCTGGGAGTATTCTGTTTTTCGTCACAGATCGGGGGGTCATAAAATGTTTTTCTGATTTCCAAATA
This sequence comes from Rhagium mordax, assembly GCA_963680705.1. Taxonomy (NCBI): domain Eukaryota; kingdom Metazoa; phylum Arthropoda; class Insecta; order Coleoptera; family Cerambycidae; genus Rhagium; species Rhagium mordax. Next base: position 17,029,083 of record OY796656.1, read on the forward strand.
CATTCCACATGAAAAGGAAGTAAGACTTTTTTATGTTTCATTTGAATGAATTCCATTTTAAATCCAAAACCATCAGTATACGTCTCAGATCTATTACATAATTCTTTACACGGAAAGACGTTGTAAGCTACATGAACTAAGTTACACAGGGTGATCCAATTTTTAACCTGGAAATCGATGGAACAATTGTATGGATTTGTTCCATAAATTCTTTAAAAATGCACCTTTTCCATTTTTTTTTTAACTGGAGTTAATAATAAAATTTCTTTAGCTTTTCCCTAATTTCTCCAGAAAAAGTAATGTTATGAAATTTAATAAGTGAATTTTCGATAAATTACTACATTTGGTAGTTTAATATATCTGTTCCCACCAGAGGTTTAACGGAGTTGACGACAAATTGTCAAAAAATAGTATACCAACAGGACATTTTTTTCAAATTATTCTATTGATTATGTAGTAAAAATGTTTCCTCTAATTTTTGCTTTAAATGTATCGTTTTAGAGATTTTTTGACTGAAAATTATCGTATATTAATTCATCTACCTTATGAATAGACACATTGAAGTAATTGCATATTCGGCATAAAAAGTAAGGTTTTATGAATTTAAAAAGCGAAACTAATTATTAATAATCAAAACTCCTATTTAAAACTAGCATATCATAAAAAATGTGTCAGTGCCCACGTAAAATCTGAAAAAGATCTCAGCGTTTTTGCCTGCTATTTATCATATCATAGCCAGCTGACTGTTATTCATGGGACTGTGTATCTGACATTTTAAATGCACATGTCAGAAACCTGTGGAACATGTCACGGAAAGCGCATTATGAAATGTTAGTGGGACGAAGTGATTTATAGAAATATAAATGCGATATTTGTTTACTTTTTTAGTTATGTAAGTTCAACGCTGTCAAGAGCATTCAGATACTTCAGACTACACATGTCTCCACTTTTATATAAAAAGTAGCGATATTTTTAACACTTGCATATGATATTAAAGAATTATCAAATTAGTGAAACACTTGATGTACTCCTAAGTATAAATTTATTGTTACTGTAGTGTACGCAATAGTAATAAGTATTTTGATACCAATCGGAAATGTACAAATATGAATAAAAAGATAATTAAGGCTGTTACCTAACGCCGGACTTCGGATAACCCAGGCACTTGTGTGTAGAGCCTGGTAGAAGCAAGACGTACAAATAAGTTGATAGTGTATCTTAAATAATAAATAGAAGTACTCTGTTAAAGTGAAGTTTTATTTCCAAAACCGTACAGTGGCGACGAGGAGTATTTTTTGTAACATTTATTGATAAGGTAAGAGTTAATATTTTTAACAAAAAGCATGCAAATTGCAAATATAGCGAGCAGAGAGGCATATAGGCAATATTGACCTGAGTGATCGTTATTAAAATAAGTGAATCACGAAACAGTGTTGAACTAGGATGTTTGGAACACAAGATTCCATAAAGGAGGAAAAACCTCCCATCATTCCTAAACCTAAAATTCAAGGCAGTAGATTTTACAAAACCATACATCGATAATAATGAAATATTCCTTATATAATAAATCAAGTTAATAATAAAGGGAATGAAAATTATCAGCCTTAAGGATAAGGATAAACTAGTTCAAACTGGGGGTATTGGCCTGTATGTGCATCGCTAAGTTATATCAGAAAAAATTTAAATGACGTTTATCGTCTACAGGGCATATAGGTATACACCTATATAATGGCAAACTTAATAGCCATGCCGCCCTTCGAATGTGAAGGCGAACCAGCTTCTGTGGGAATCAGATGGGAGAAGTGGTTGCGATCATTTGAAATATATCTAGAAGCATCAAACATCGATAACCCAACCAAGAAGAGGGCAACACTCCTACATAGCGCTGGTGCGGCACTACAGGAAATTTACCATAATCTTCCAGGTGCTCACGTTCAACCCGAGGATGAAGCGGTGGACATATATAATATTGCTGTATCTAAACTTAACGAATATTTTCAACCAAAACAGTCAAAAATTTATGAACGTCACTTGTTTCGCCAGACGAAACAAGAAGAAGGAGAAAAATTCGAAAAATTTCTTGTTCGACTTAGAAACCAAGCGGCCAAATGCAAATTTCCGAACATGGATGAACAACTGATTGATCAAATTGTGGAGAAATGCACTTCAACAGAGCTTAGAAAAAAAATTCTGGCTGCCGGCGACACAATCAACCTTGATGGAATTATTTCAGAAGCCAATTCTTTGGAAGCTGTCAATAGACAGTTGGAAGGCTTTGTGGAGACTAAACAAAAAACAATAGAATTAAATCACATAGCTCGATCTAACAAATGTACACGCTGTGGAGGGAATCATGCACCTAACTTCCAAAAGTGTCCCGCAATGCTGAAAACGTGCAAAAAGTGCGGATATAAAGGACACTTCCAAGAATATTGTCGAACAAATCCAAGGAAACGACGTCACAATAACGAAGCTACAATAGGTAACTACAAACAAAGGCCAGAGATGAAAAAAAGAAATACATTTGGAAATTCTTCAAAACGAGAGACTAAGGAAGAACAGATTGATTATATTTTTCAAATCGACGATGACAGCGTAATAAAATGTAATCTTGGAGGTGCAGCTATTGATATGTTGATTGATTCTGGAAGCAGAAGTAACATTCTGGACCATCACACATGGAATCTCTTAAAACGAGATAAAATTAAAGTGTGGGATCAAATTAAAAATCCAGAAAAACTTCTTTTTGCATACGGAAGTAAAATTCCCCTAAAAATACTGGGATCATTTAAATCAACAATTTCCATCGGAGAAAACAGCGAGGTAGCAACATTTTATGTAATAGAAAATGGTTCTAGATGTCTCCTCGGAAAAGAGACAGCTATTGCTCTAGGAGTCCTCAAGATTGGTTTAGGAGTCAACGTTATTGGGCAATTTCCAAAATTTAAGGACGTGGTTGTCAACATCCCAATAGACGAGTCAGTTACACCGGTATGTCAACCATACAGGAGAATACCGATACCGTTAGAGTTAAAAGTGGAAGGGAAACTTCAAGAACTAATAGAATCTGATATTATCGAAGCAGTAAAAGGACCTGCTAAATGGATTTCGCCAATGGTACCGATCCTTAAAGAAAATGGAGAAGTACGAATTTGCATTGACATGAGACGAGCGAATGAAGCAATCCAAAGAGAAAATCACCCTTTACCAACAATGGATATCCTTCTTCCCCACTTTAGAAAAGCACAAATTTTCTCAAGGTTAGACATAAAAAAATGCTTTTCACCAAATAGAAATCTCCGAATCATCTAGATACATTACGACGTTCATTACAAATAAAGGCCTATTCAGATATAAAAGACTCATGTTCGGAATATCTTGCGCGCCAGAAATATTCCAAAAAAATCTTGGAAAGGATTCTTTTCTCTTGTGAGGGAACGGTTAACTTCATAGACGACATACTGGTGTATGGCCGAGATAATTCCGAACACGACGAGCGACTCGAGAAAACACTACACGTACTTAAGGAAAACAACGTCCTTTTAAATAAAGATAAGTGCGTGTACAAGATAAACCAAATTACATTTTTGGGCCACCAGCTTTCAAGAAAGGGTATTAAACCATTGGAGAGGCACGTCAAAGTAATTCAAAATTTCCGATCCCCAAAAACAGTAGATGAAATTCAAAGCTTTTTAGGGCTCCTAAATTTCGTGGGAAAATGGATTGCAAATCTAGCAACACTGACAGACCCTATTAGGAAATTACTCCGTTTGAAATTAGGCAGACATGCTAATATTGAAAAATATTGGGGAGAGGAGCAAAACAAGGCATTTTTAAAACTAAAAGAGGCTCTAATAAATATTAAATCATTAGGCTATTATGACCCCAACGATAAAACACAAGTAATTGCAGACGCTAGCCCAGTAGGCTTAGGAGCTATCTTAATACAGTTTGATAATTCAGAACCTCGAATTATTGCATTTGGGAACAAAAGTCTCACAGATTGTGAAAAGCGTTATTGTCAGACCGAAAAGGAGGCGCTTGCATTAGTTTGGTCGGTAGAACATTTTAAAATATATCTATATGGCAAAACTTTTGAACTAATAACAGATCATAAACCGCTTGAAATAATATTTGGAAAGAAATCAAAACCTTGTGCGAGGATAGAACGTTGGGTACTTCGGCTGCAGTCATTTGACTTCAAAGTAATCTATAAGCCAGGAAAAACTAACATCGCTGACGCACTATCCAGACTTTGTACCCTGAGGTTACAAGACATAACAAACAATGATGAAGAATATATACAACAGTTAGTGGAATATTCAAGACCAAGGGCAGTATCACTCCCAGAAATAGATGAACGTTCCTCCACTGACAACGAAATTCAGAAAGTGAAACAAGGACTCTTCGAAAATATCTGGGACAGTACGGTATTGAGTTTCAAAATATTTCAGACAGAGCTGTGTTTCTTCAAAAACGTGCTATTAAGAGGAAACAAAATAGTAATTCCAAAAGAACTGAGACATAATGTTCTACAAGCTGCGCATGAAGGTCATCCTGGAATCGTAGCAATGAAGAGAAGACTGAGAACAAAAGTTTGGTGGCCAAAAATGGACGACGACGCAGAAAAGTTAGTAAGGACATGCAACGGATGTACATTAGTCTCTGCACCAAATTTACCAGAACCAATGAAACGTAGAGAACTTCCATCAGCTCCATGGGTGGACGTAGCAATTGACTTTATGGGTCCTTTACCCAGTGGGGATTACCTGTTTGTTATAGTTGATTATTTCAGCAGATATAAGGAGGTAAAAATTATGAGAACCATATCAGCAGTTAACACAGTGAAAGTGCTGCAAGAAATATTCTCAAGACTGGGCTTCCCAGCTTCAATAACCGCGGACAATGGAAAACAGTTTACGTCAGAGGAATTAAAGAGATTCTGCAAAGAGAGAGGAATAACGATTTTTTATTCGACCCCATATTGGCCCCAGCAAAATGGCGAAGTAGAGAGGCAAAATCGAGATATTCTTAAAAGATTAAAAATCAGCCAAGTGACAAAAGATGACTGGAAACAAGACCTAATGGAGTATCTAATGATGTACAATAGTACGCCTCATTCTACCACAGGACAGACACCTTCGGAACTATTTTTTCGCAGAGCATTCCGAGATAAAATTCCCAGTTTAGAAATATCAAACCGATTGAGTGATGATGCAGGAAGAGAAAAAGACAAAATGGAAAAAGAAACAGGGAAACTATACAGCGACAGGAAAAGAGGAGCGATAGAAAGTGATATAAAAATAGGAGATAAAGTCTATGTTAAAAATATGGTGAAACATAACAAATTAACACCAACTTTTGACCCCGCACCACATGTAGTTGTTACAAAGAATGGAGGAGATACCCAAGTGAAGGATGTCAACACGGGACGAGAATCCAGGCGAAATGTAATTCATCTTAAAAAAATAGGCAACGAATGGAAAATCGCAAGTGACAATCAAGAGCGACCAGTAGATAGTGACGCCAATAACGAGAATCATACCGACAAATAAGTTTACATTTTTATATACGTTTATAAAGTCTGATAACTTATACCTTGTTACTTTAAATTGTTACTTTACTCCAAGAATGTATTAGAATCGACCATATATGGTCACTGTTATTGTTAGGTTGTTAATATTATTAAACTAATGTACTAAAAGATATTCCTTAAATTATATTGTAAAATTAGTACCATATTAATATAGTTTACGCTAGGATTGTATTGAATGAGGTGTTATTTTTCATTGATTATAAAAAGGAAGGGATGTAGTGTACGCAATAGTAATAAGTATTTTGATACCAATCGGAAATGTACAAATATGAATAAAAAGATAATTAAGGCTGTTACCTAACGCCGGACTTCGGATAACCCAGGCACTTGTGTGTAGAGCCTGGTAGAAGCAAGACGTACAAATAAGTTGATAATGTATCTTAAATAATAAATAGAAGTACTCTGTTAAAGTGAAGTTTTATTTCCAAAACCGTACAGTTACTATTACCATTACGTTTCAACAGTAGTTACCTCAAGTTTTTCGTTTTTAAAAATATTCATAAAATTACAAAAATAGAAAAAAACAATTTTAATTTTATTAGTTTGAATGATCTCACTGATCAGTCATTTGATATTTCCAAGTCTGAAGTTTCTAATTATTATTTTGATTCCAAGCATTTCGTAGAGGATGTATGATTTGGTGGAAACACATAGAATTCAAAAGTATCGTCACGGAAGAAAACTGAGAACCGCTTTATCGCAGTCTTCTTCTGAAGAATGATGGTCAATAATGCAAAACAATCGTCGACGAAAACCAGGAAACTCGTCAACAAAATATATTGCATTACTGCATTTTCATCGTACAGAATATTTTAAATTTTACACACTCTTTATACCTGGGTATCCATTCTTTATTTCCATTCCCATACGCCTTGGTGAGATGGGAATGCAAAGTACTTTTAACGTAATGCCGAGAATATAAGGGAAATAAATATTTTTACCCTTTTAAACCTCTCGTTTAATGGATTCCAAAGTGAATTTGTAGAGTATGTGTACAGGCGTAGCGGAATTTTCCAGTACGCCAAGTGTGCTGTTTTAAAATAAATTTTATTTTTTTGTTGCAGGTAATGAAACCGGGCATGCAACATTCTGAGCCGTGGGTAATATATTAATAAAATGTCTCCGTTGAAATAAATTTTCCAAATAAATGACATCAATGTATCTCCATCAACGTCAGCAGGTAATACTTTAAAATATTTCCATGGAAAGCAATATTAAATCTTTTATTTTCCGTTCGTTTACGGTATCAAGCTTTACAGTCTGTTGATTTTATGGCATTTCGTGGATATTATTAAATTATTTTCGATATGGACATGCCTTCATATTGAAAGCAGACAACTCGAATTAAATTTAATAAATCATCGATTTAATTGAAATATTTGAGTTTAATGTAATGAACGACTAAAATGGATCCTTCCTTTTAATAGTGGGCAGCAATAATTTATTAGACATCTAAAATTTTGCATATTTTTTATTCTTTTTACTTTATTTGCTTTATTGGTCTCATTCTTTCACATTATTAAGGTATTTTTGAATTCTTTCATAGTGTTATAAATTTTTTGTATTATTTTCTCCACCAGTCTTTGAAATGCAATACGTCAAAGGGACAACGTCTTTAACAAAAAAAAACGTTGTTGTTTTGAAGTTAATTCTTTTAACGCAAAAGATTCTACATGCTGCCGAATTATAATGTTCTCAGCTTCACGTATTCCGTGAGTTATTGGGTTATTAGGTACCTTGTTTTCCTGAGGTGTTAAATTCTGTTTTAGTAATGTTTTAAGTCTTTTTAATCTCCTTACACTAATTCCGTGCAGACGAAATGCATTTTATCAAACTTTTATTTTCACATTTTGGAGTTGTACGTAATGATAAAAAACAACAGCTTCGTTGAGGATGATGCATTCCGGCTGTTGATTTAAAAATTTTTTTTTCATTTAAATAACAAATAAAATATAAATATGTTAAAGAGGGGTATCTTTGTGCATGTACAATAGCGAGTACAATAGTTTAAATTTGTAAATTGAATTAAATTAATATATTAATATTTACAAATCTTAAATCCGCATCAAACCAAACGCCAATACTCTTACACAAATCGACTTACTGAACTTGAAACCTTATTATTTAAACTTATTTGAAATACGGTTTTTCAGTAATTTAGTTTTTGCGCTTATCAAACACCAACTTTTACGTTTTAGCTTCATTTAATTTCACGCCATGATCAGCTAAAAATTCAAATATCTTACCCAGATTTTGAATAATATTAACTATGGCAATATTTAAATCAATTAGAGAGAGAAATTATAATACAACTGGGTATCGTCAGCATATTGGAGAGAGGAGTAGGATGACATTTGTTGAGATCCGCTGTATAAATAAAAGAAGGCAGAGGCCATAGAACACTAGTTTATGGCACACTTTTAGTGATATTGACTGTAATTAGATATGTTGTCATTATTTATTATACAGGGTGTCCCGAAATTAACTAGAAAGATTTTGCCGTCAGTTTCTACGTCCAAAAATAGTAAAAAAAGTTCATATACACATGGGTCCAGAAATGGCCTTTTAAAGGAGAGCCTGTGATGCTGGTTTTTTGTAAATATTATATGGGAACTTTTTTTGAAAAAGTAAAGAAATCTTCTACGTTTGCTAATTTTTTGTTCCTAATTCAAAAATGTAAAAATGATTTTAAAATTTCATTCAGGGACGTAGTAATCGCAGGGACTAGGGGTGTTTATAGTTCCAACTCTTTTGCCTGTGGAATTTTTCACAATTTAATTACAGAAAATGAAAAGTCTGTTCCACGCCATTAGTTGGTTTTTAAATTCATACTTTTTTTTACATTTTCACATAGTAGACCATTATTGACAGGTAATTAGATTATCACTTGGTTACTGAATAAGGTAGTGGCGGCATATATGGCCCACTTAAAAAAAAATTTTTTTTCTCGAAAACTTTATTAAAAAAAATAACAATGCTTACAGGAACTTAAGCGTAAACACCTTCGCTTTCAGGAAAAAAAGTAAACTTTGTAAAAATCAAACGTAAAACAAACAGTCAATGGGCCATATTCCCAACCAGGGTTGGAGTTATGGCCCTAGAAAAATTTATTTTAATTGAACGGTTCATTAAAGAAAATTGAGCTTAGACATAATAGACAAATAGACTGACAACAAAAAAAAAATAAAAAAGATTGCAAATATAAAAATAAAAAATAAAATTGTAGAAAAAGTCAATGGGCCATATCATCAAACCCATCTGAAAATATGGCACTTACAGAATTAACATAAATCTGAGCCCTTTAAAAAAATGCAAAATAATTTTTTCCATTAATGTAAAGTAAGTATTTTCTATCAAGATAAAATACTTAAACAATGTGACGAAATAAATACATGGGCCATATGACCAGTGCACATTATGAGCAACAAGAAAAAACTCTTTCACAAAATTTTTAAGTAAAATAAATATGTCACTATGTAACACGTAACTTAGAGTGTCGATCCTCCAAAATTTAGGTTTGTTTTTTCAATGTTTCCCGATGATTTCACCAAAACACTTTCATTAAACTTTATTATTCGAACACCTGTTGTGACGCCATAATGTAAACTAGCCGGTATTGCCGATATTGCCGGAAGTTCGGCTTGTTATTTACAGAGGACGCTTAAACGTATTGAAAGAAACTGTGAACGTCAAGAAGTTGGGTTTGAGGCGGTTAGTTTAAAATTTAAGGGCATTGGGCCATATGACCGTTCGGGCCATATCTACCGCCACTACCTTACAGATCTGAATTCCCTATTGGATGATGTACCTCTAAACGTTATAAGACTTAACATGCATTTTCAACATGACGGGGCATTAGCGCATTATGGGCGAAACGTAAGAAACTGGTTAGATGAGCATAACCCTAACAGGTGCATATCTTGGCCGCCTAGGTTACCTGACCTAAATCCTCTGGATTTTTACTTATGGGGATATTTGAAAAATTTAGTTTATGTTAAGAGAAGATCTATTTCAGCGAATTAATGTAGCTGCCAACCAAATAAAAAACAACCATTTCGAAATTTTTCGTGCCTCTCAAGCGATAAGACGTCGAGCCGCCATGTGTATAGAACAAAATGGAGATTTATTTAAGCAATTCTTACATTAGTATTAATACCAATATTTACCATTGTATCGAAGTTGTTAGTTATCGAGTTTCATTTTTAGGTTTGCAAACAATTTTAATTTCATTACCTGTTTAATTACCTGTCAATAATAGTCTACTATGTGAAAATGTAAAAAAGTATGAATTTAAAAACAAACTAATAGCGTGGAACAGAACTTTCAAATCAATATAACTCGAAAACTATGCATTCTATCGAAGTTAGACAATAGTTCTATTCTTAGGTAGAAATCTTAAAATTTTCATTTTCTGTAGTTAAATTATGAAAAATTCCATAGGCAAAAAGTTGAAGCTATAAACACCCCTAGCCCCGATTACTACGTCCCTGAATAAAATTTTTGAATCATTTTTTTCATTTTTGAATTGGGAACAAAAAAATTACCAAAATTTCATTGCTTTCTCACAAAAAGTTTCCAAAATATTTACAAAAAACCAGCATGAGAGGCTCTCCTTTAAAAGGCTCTAGCACCCTTAGGACCCATTTCTGGACCCATGTTTATATGAACTATTTTTTAACTATTTTTGGACATAGAAACTGATGGCAAAATCTTTCTAGTTAATTTCGGGACACCCTGTACATCTGTTTTTTACCGACAAACCCTATATTGTACTTGTACTACTTATGATGAATCTTATCTTGTCCTATCTTATTAATAGCTTTTTGATGACGATTACCAAGATAGAAAAAAAAAAGAAAAAAATAGCCATATCACCAAAACCGTAATACATTAATTTGGCACTAGAGTATCAAATGCCTTGTCTGTAATTGAATAGAATCAAGCATACCTATACCATAGTGATAACGAAATCCTCACTGATAATTTGGTATTTATTTAAGTAATTATTAACCTGCTAATACAAAATCTTTTCTAGAACCTTAGATAAAATGGACAGTGATCCAATCGATCGAAAATGGTTAATAAAAGACACAGGAATTGCATTAGCCTGTTTCCAAGTCAAAGGAAAGGTTCCTTCTAAAAGGCATTTATTAATAATTCGTCACTTAAGTATGGAGTTAGATATAAAATCATTTTAATATTAAAATCATCAGACCCCATGGCAGTAGAATTAACTTTAAATAATAATTGTTTCATTTCTCCACAGGAAATGAGGGTCATCGAGTAAATATTTAAAGTTGTTTAACCGTCAATTAGGAAATGATTATGGAGCACATCATTTGTTTGAGGATTTAGTAGAAAAATGCTCATTAAACTCATTTGCATCAGCAATATTTGAAGCGGAAGTATCAGACTTGGCTTTAGTATTTCCACTTAAGCATCTTCCAATATTCTTTAGGGTCAGTTTTAGTTTAGTTTGTAGCGTGTAAAATACTGTAGAAATTGGAGGCGGAGGCGCTCTCCAGTTGCAATCGAAACTAATGTTTTTGTCGCTGTTGACCAGTTGGAGTACAATGTATCAACAAAGAAGTATTATGTATATTTAATACAAATTCAGTTTTCATATATTTTCAGAAATAACTAATTCAGTTGTTGCACGTGTTACAATTTAAATATACTTAGTTGAAAATGAAGAATGTTTCCATTCTTTACTTTTGTTGTCTTGTGTGTCTCGTTGATGCAACGTCGAAGTTAAATATTTTAGTGACATTCCGAATAATGTACATACTTTTTTCTTGGCTCTTAAACAGTATATATTCGGATCGTCTTGATTTTCTTCTCCATTTATATATTTTTAAATGCGTGTACTCCAACTTAAAAAATCATCCAATATTCCTGTTTTCGTCGAAGTTAAATATTTTAGTAACATTCTTGAATAATGTAAATACTTTTTTCTTATCTCTTAAACATAGTACCTATATATTCGAATCGTTTTGATTTTCTTCTCCATTTATATATTATTTTTAAATACGTGTACTTCAATTTTAAAAATCATCCAATATTCTCGTTTTCATCGTGGTTTATTAATTGCAATAATATATTTATGAATTTTTTAATTTTTACTAAATTGAAACAGTGCTTCCTAACATATACAGTGTGATCCATTTTGAATAGAAACGCCCCTGTAAAAAATGTGTCTATTATCTGATTTTAACGGAAGTTTTTTTAAAACTCTATTTCAAGACAAAAATTTAGAGATTCATATCAATTTTCAAGACCTATTATATATTTTTTTTCGACGTTAAAAATGGACAAATTTGATTCGCGATTGTTTTGATTAAAAATCTAACTACACCACTGGATTTAGAAACATATCAAATGGGTAAATCCAAAATTTCTTGAAAAAATATTGAATAATGGCATATTCATTACGAAATTAATGTAGGTAGTGTTTTATAATTTTTACATCATTTTTTTCTAAAAATCGTAGTAGCCCATGAAAAATAAATAAAAGAAAGATAAATTAAGTGAATAGTTTTAATAAATATTGTCTTTAAAACAAACTTAATCATATAGAAAAACTATATTAACAATTAAAAATAATAGTATGTAATTAGGTTTTAATAAACAAAATAAGAACACGCATATTTTCACAAAAATTTGGATTTACCCCTTTGAGATGTTTCTAAATCTAATGGAATAGTTAGATTTTTAATTTAAAAAATCACTAATCCACCCTTTCCATTTTTAACACCGAAAAAAAATTATAGTAGGTCTTGAAAATTTAAATTAATCTCTAAATTTTTGTCATAGAGTTTTTTGATAATCTGCCTTTTAAAAAGAATCCCGTTAAAATCGGATAATAGATACATTTTTTACAGGGGTATTTCCATTCAAAATGGGTCACACTGTATTATCAGGCGAGATATAAGTAAACCTTATCCAAAAAAGAAACAACGTATGCTGTATTAGAAGATGTAGTGAACTTGTTAAAAACCATTGCTAAATGTTGCAAAATACTGTTTAGCAAATGTCTACTTTTCAAAAAAAGAATTAATTAAAATCATTTGCTTGGGTAAAGTTGACAAACTCATTGCTGGTGATTAAACTGATAGCTGCAATAGATTTCATCATAAATCATAGAATGCTTTATTTTCACATATTTTTTCAAGTATTTTAACCACTAGCGATGCATATATATAATTTTATATCATTCACGTTTGTACTTGATCTGTTCTTGTTTGTGCACCGTTAAAAAAACAAATAAATTACCAGGTAAAATATAACTCCTGGGCTGTAAAATTGTAGGAGATTGTAAGAATTACCAAACACTTAGGCCACAAAAGTGGGGCCATTGTGCTAGAACGTAAAATGCTTATTCCTTGCCCTTGTCCTGCTTTTGTTTACTTGAACTGTGAATTATTTAGAACCAGGTCGTAAATGAAAATGTCTGCAGGAATAATAACTAGAGCCCGACATAAATTAGTTTTATCAGTACCTACATATTATATAGATGTCAGCATGCAGATTTTATTATTATTTCTCATTTTGCTGTAAACAGTAAACATACAAAATTAAAGAAACAATAACGTTTTTAAAACAAATAAACAATTTAGTGTCGGTTTAACAGCGCTTTTGTTTTTAAAGAAAAGACTACACGCCTTCATATATTAAATTGAAAAACAGTAGCGAGTGAGCTCAAAATAAGTTTCATATGTTTGCTTTGCCTTAGGAAACTCCCACAGTGAGTTTTACGTGCCTGTAAAAACATTTTAACGTGCGTGAGACTCGCACTTTCATTTTTCAATCTGGGCGTGGATAATCCAGAATACCCAGTTTGTTGATAAAATCTTAATATGATCTATGTGAGCTATATACGTGATATTTTGTATTCTGATTTTGTAAGTACTCGTACAACTATGAATTAAATACTTACGAAATTAAAAATTCATTTTATTGTACTGTTGAAGAATTTCAGTTAAATAGTTTTTATGAATAATAATAATAATAATAATAATATTTGGTGTTCACAAATGGTATTTTTTCATTGTTTTCAAATTTCTTTAAAATATTCCAAATAGAAAATATCGTCACATATTCAACGTGAGAGTTAAGCAACTCAATATATCAGCTTGCATAAAATCATAAGAAATTAAATAATCTTAAGTTTATTTTAGCTAATTTGACGAAAATTTATGTAGGCCATAAATTCTCGTGTTTCTTCATTCGAACACCTTTTTCCATTGGAACGTCGCGGCGTTTGTTTTTTAAATATCACCTTTAACCTATAACACACTTTTCCCATGCGCCCTTTAAGTTAAGGGGTCGACATAAGGCTATTAATATTAGTTACAGAAATGTGCCTTGTAATGGAAACTTGGATATTAGAATCTCAAAGTAAATAGATTGATATCGAAATAACGCCTGATTAATGCGTTTTTCTAGATTAGAAACTAAAAACTTGATGATATATGACTAACAGGGGATTATTAATCACCAAAGTTTCATAATGTATTTAAGTTTTAGGAGGACGAAAGATACCAAGGCATTGTTCCTAATATTTTATACAGGTTCGTCGCTGAGATACAGGATAGGCTGAGCCTCATTGTGTTCCTTTGGCGTTTGTGCGCTCTATTGGAAATATGATCACTGCACTTGCTAATTATTTGAGTGAAGTGTTGATTTATTTGTCACATGTATTTTCACGATTTATTTTAAATAGTTAATAACAGCCGAACATCAGACAGAAACGTTTAATTTTTTTCGCTCCTTGTTTGCAATTTTTTATCACATTCTTGCATATTTTGAAAGTCCAGCTAATCTGGATTAATAAAAATAAACTGCTATGACCTGACCTGTGACCTCACGTCAAAGGAACATTCGGGGGTTGTTTTTTTTTTTTACATGAAACACAAACTTTGAATATTTGAGAATTAATTCAGTATAAGAAAAATAAGTTATTTTAAATGTTGTTGTGTGTTATTTTCATAGGTTTTTAATTATTCTAACTTGCCACATATAAATTCCCAACAATTCAATTCGATTCCAATTTTTTTAGGCCATTAAACTATTGAGTTAATTTTCCTCAAAGACAGGACTAAAATAATACAAGAAAAGAAATAAAGGCGTGGAATTTAAAAAAATATATGTAGACCAATTTTAAATTTCTCTAGACGTCTTATAGTTTTTCTTCGAAACGGCTTTGAAATTGTATTGTCAGTATTTGTAACTATGCTATTATTTTTCTTCCAGCTACAATAACTTTGAACTAAAATGGAAAAATATTTTTATTTGTGCTGGATAACAGAAATTCTAAAATGTTATAACACCAAATTTCACTCAACATATAGTTCAAGCCAATGGAAACTTCATAAATTTACCGTGATAAAAATCTAATGTCGAACTAAATGCCCTAATTGATTCTAGTTCCATCGGCGTGCAATTATGCCGTAAAGTGCTTTTGTTGTAAGTTCGCAGATTAAAGCTGGCTTGCGGTGACAGGCAGACCAAAGATAATACTGAATGCGACAGACACTGCCGTTGATAAACGAACACTCGGAGTCTGCATTAGATAAGGGCAGTTAACATCCGGGTATATACTGCAACGCCAGAGGCGTCACCTTTAAAACAGGCTGGAAAAATTGGCTACTTGGTACTCAAAACGATTTTTAAAAAGTTCTTGCTTCATTAATAGGGCTCATGGAAAAGCACTTTGGTCGAAAATGCAAAGTGATATTACAACTGGGGTTAAAATAAAACAATATTTAATATGATTAAAGTCAGGACTGCCTGTTAGTAGTTTATAGTTTTAGCTAGGAGCGACCTTATATTTTCATGAAAATACATGAATGAGCGTCATATTCAGATGCAGATCCACTACAGTGACATTCACAAAAAAGCAAACTCCAAAAACTGAAGAAATTGCATCTGAGGAAAAGATTTACAGGCGAGCAATGAAGACAAATATTTGGGGCTAATTTGGATGCCAAAATTAACTAAAAAGTATCTCTAAATAAAATGCCTACGTGAACGTTATAGAAGAAGAAACATGGTTGATAAATCAGGGAACTCAACCAAGAATTGGGTCTAGGAATGTTCATCGATTGCATTTCATCAACGGAATGTTCACCGCCGACAATTCACCGACTGGAAAGTTCACCGACCCGCAATTCGTCGAAAGGATAATTCACCGATTCTACAATTGTCTAAGATTGAATTATTAAAAACCAAGAGACTTTGTTAATCACATTAATTTATTTCGTATCTTTCTTTGAAAAATAAGTGACCATCCACTAAGAGATTCATTTTTTCCTTTTCACTTATAACAAACTAAAGGACCATAATGAATGGAAGAATATAAACTGAGCAACCGCGACCCTTTGAATTTTTAAATGTAGGTATAAAAAGTTAAACTCACTTAAGCGAAATAATTCTAATTCAAATAAAAAATTATAATTATTTTAGAATCGGTGATTATTCCTTTCGACGAGTTACGGCAAGGTGAACTTTCCAGTCGGTGAATTGTTGTCGGTGAACTTTCCGTCGATGATCTGCAGTAGGTCTACTTTCCAAATATGCCAAGAATGGTGCTGTCAAATAATAGCTTTGTCCAGTAGTACAAAACTGGAAAAGGGAAGACGAGGAGAAAACTAAGTATGTCGTAAAGACTCGCGTGACTACTACAAATAACTGAACTAGTGATTACTACCCAATAGTAGTTATAGAAGTGCTGATCTACCCTACATCTAGGAGTTAAGAATGAGATACTGATACGAGTCTAGGAGAATTCCCCGACAGTAATTCACCGACGGAAAATTCCCCGACAAAAAAATTCTCGAGGAGAAAATTTCTCGAAAAGCAATTCACCGAAAGGAAAATTCCCCGAAAAATAGTAGTTAGGGAATGGTAACTTATTGTAGACCATAGTAACTTTTCGTTCTTTGATATTTGTCGACAAGTATGGAAGACAGATCCCTACTTAACCCGTTCGTAGCTAACTATATTTGATTACTACAACCAACCACTAACACAAAACCTACTCCTGACTATCTTTTTGATATAAATAACCATCATGCAACATCTTTTGCTTCTTTTTTCACTTAGAACAAATTCAGCAGTCATTTCACGATATAAGCAATTTAAAGAAATTAACATCCTTATAACAACCTAAAGGCCATTAGGTCTAATCCCTTCGTTGAATTTCTGAGTGTCGTTATATGCCAAGCATATATGAAGAGAAGTTTGTTATTCCGGAATTTGCCGGTGATTTTCCTTTCGGTGAATTGTTTGCCGATAAATTTTCCCGTTGGGGAATTTTCCAGCCGGGGAATTTTTTGTCGGGGATTTATTGTCGGGAAATTTTCTGTTGGTGAATTACTGTCGGAGAATTTTCCAGTTCCCACACTGATACTATCATACAATGTAAAAATAATCGGATCTAGGAAAGTTCACCGACTACAATTTATCGAAGGAAAGTTCACCGACTAGAAAGTTCACCGCCTCGCAATTCGTCGAAAGGATAATTCACCGATTCTACAATTCCCTAAGATTGAATTATTAAAATACAAGAAACTTTTTTACTCAAATCAATTTATTTCGTATCATATAATATCTGACCTCATAACAAACTGGAGGGCCATTATGGGTAATGAATATTCGTAACTGAAGTTCTACATTCGAAGAACTTTAAATAAGCTGACTGACCATTTAAATTTTTAAAAATGTGAAAAATTAAACTCGCTTAAGCCAACTAATTCTAATTCAAATCAGAAATTATAATTGTAGAATCGGTGAATAATCCCTTCGACGAATTGCGGCACAGTGAACTTTCCAATCATTCAATTTTTGTCGGTGAACTTTCCGTCGAAGAATTGCAGCCAGTAAACTTTCTGGATACGAAAATAATCCAAAAAAGAGAAATCATATCGAATTATTTCAACCAACCAATTCTCAATATGCAATCAGTATAACTTATCACTTCACAGGGTAAAAATACCTGACGAGGAAGGTGGTGTAACTAGAGATGTGAAGAAATCCAAACAATACCATATGGTAAGCCGACTGTTGAAACAATGTCAAACATGTCAGGAAGTACCAGCGCAAAAGTTCCGGTGATCAATCAGGAACAGAACTTAGCCTGAACTTAGACAGTACCATCACCGTGTTCCAAGCAGATTTTTCTTTGCACAAAAAATAGTACGCAGGTTATTGGATAATACGAGCATCAGCATCGTCACTGACAGTCAAGCAACATTTACAGTTCTGGAGTCAGTAGAGTTACATTCTAAAAGGAACTGCTTAGTGTACCCGTCGAAACGGACAGATCACAACAGTATACAAACTGAGTGATCACAAGGATACCAGAGGATGAAGCGGAAATGCTAGCCAGAGAAGGCATAGGAAACGTCTTGATGAGGTCTGAATCTATCTTTTGATCGAAGACAGTCACGTACCTTCACTGGTTAACCATCTAAATTAAAGAATAACGAACTGCTAAAGAAAATAACAGCTGATACGTGCAGTGGGAAACCTGACAAGACCCTAAATAAACCTCAAACATTAAAGGTGATATAAAATCCTGAGCGTACCATGTGTGGTGAAAAGGACAAAACCTTTCGTCACATCTCATGCCAATGTCCAGGAATAATAACTAAAAACGTTACACTCCAAGGAACACTTTATGGAACCGAAAAAACATAACCAAAGCTCATATCATCTGTACAATGCGATTTGAGGAATAGATCCAACGAAATAATGAGACCATGAAGGTTCAAGCCTCTACCACAGTGAGTCATCAGCGCTGCAACCTGCATTTTGTGAATTAAATTTATATCGTAGTGTTTCGCAACGCCACTGTTCCTGTCAGTGATAAACATAGTAATTCAAATGAACAATCTTTCGAACGTCCTGACGTTTGTATTGTATGCACGTGATTTAACATACACCACCCATTGTGTTTCTCTTAATGGGATTCAATTCATTTAAGTTATCAAAATTTTAGCCCATATAGCAACTCAGTAAATTATAAATAATAAATATAGAATATAAAACGACTTAAAGTCTCAATTATTTTAGTAATTGATTACTGAACAAAGTGTATTTCATACAATGGTTTACTACATAAAATTAATATTTTAAATCATTCTTATAAAGATCGAAAATTCTTATGAAATGGGGCAATAATACCTAATACTAATTGAGTTCACGCAATTTTTTTTTTTTTTTTGGTTTTTGGTTGTGGACCATACAGTCAGCGATCTAAAGGCCAGGGCCGTGATTATCAGGAATAAAGGAAAAAAATATTGAGAAAACAAATGAAAAATGAACAAAACTAATCTAGTTAAAGGGAAGTCTAGTTTTGGTTTCTGGTATAAATTTTTCTAAAATCATTATATAATAAGCTGAACTCTTAAGGGTTCACGGAATGTGCGTGCGATAATTCTGTGTTTAAAAACACGTAGGTATAATTTTCCATAAAAAGAATATTTAAATAGAATAATGTGAATGAAAATCTCATTCTGTGACTTTTATTAATCATCATTGGACACATTAGCCAACAAGACTCTTCTACATTACAATAATGAACAAAGAACGTGTGTGAGCATTTTCACTAGTGCTTTCTTATAAATAAGGTTTCAAAAAGACATCTACCGTGGTAAGATGTTCGGCTTTGACGAATGGGAGAGAAGTAACCCAAATTAAATAAATGATTTAAGACACGCTGTCATCGACCGACCAGTCGTTTTAGTCTTTTTTAAGGAATCCGACCCAACTTGTACAACTTTTAGGAGGACTGAATGTTAATCTGAAAAGGTGATTCGTTTCGAACACCAAATATAAAAATTATTTATCTACTTACCAGGCATAAGTATTTAAAAATAAATGTTTTAAACAATTCAGTTTGCAAGATTATAACATCAAGACGATTTAGTTTTATTCTAAACCAGGTGTTTCTATAGCATTTAATATGAAATCAAACACTGCCTTCTAGTAAATCATTATTATTTCTCCGTACAATATTTTGAATTATATATTATATAATTGAATTATATGATATCAATGCATAAAAATATAGTGTTTGGTTTAATACTAAAAATATAAAAGGAATTTGCCTAAGATCTAAAAAGAAATTTGAATAATTTAAATTTTTTCCAGATGATTTGTTTTTGGTCCAAAAATACAAAATATATGTTTTCAACAAATTAATATTAGTATATTATTGCTAAACGTAATATTTATTATGTGCTAAAATATTGACTTAAAAATTTGATACATTGTTTCATTCTGAGCAACTAAACTTTTAATAAATACGTTTTCCGTGTACGGTTTTCGTCTATTTTCTATATAAACCCTCATGCTGTGTCTAATTGCGTAGCAACCCCCATGGCTGTGGTCTTTGCGTGATGGATGAGAAGGGCTTCATGCCAGATGAAAGAAATCTTGTTAAAAATAAAATATATTTTATAACCAGCCGGAGCCGGCAAACTTATTTGCCTTAAGCTTTTCACAACAGCCAGTTATTATATATTTGTAAAAAAAAACATGTAGAAATATTATGAAGAAAAGGTGAAATACCTCCAAGAAATTTCCTGGTACGTAATGTATGAAATAACATATCACACGATTTTTTATATAAATTCCAACACAGCAAAAAACCACAACCCTTTCGACAAGAAACACATCAAAGGAAAACTTATGTCAATCAATAATGATTCTAGAAATTTCAGCGTTAATCGCTAAAAACTAATTTAATTTCATCAACTCCGTGTAAAGTTAATATTCAAAATATGCAATGTATAATAGAACCCCAAAGATCGCATTTACTGTTAAAAGCAGCCATTTTAAAAAGCTTTTATTAAATCTCTTTAGTCGAAGGCGGCAACTACATCAATATTCAGATCAGTTGGCAAAGTGCGGTTTCTCTAAAATGGAATCTATTCAATACATGGCGTGGTAATATCTTATTGCTGTTAACGCCTCAATACTAATCCCTGTTCACTTCATGACTAGCAATTCCATCAAAGGAATCTTGAATAAGTAGATCAAATCTTTATAGATCACTGACGCTCGTTTATAATTTGACAAGGAATGTGCGAGCTGCGCATGATGGTACGATTACTCACTTCTGTGCCTGATTTACTTATATAAATATCGTAATTTTTTTTTTCAGCAAAAGGAAACTTTATATTTTACTCTCATAGATAATAATATTTTTCTGTGATGTATTAAGAACGTGAAATAACGTTGTGGAATTATTTTCTCAAATTAAATATGAAACGTGAAGCAGATATTGAATGAAATTTTAACTAAATATACCTAGAATATGTTTTAGTTTTTATGAAAACATCTCAGTATCTCTTTTGGAACTGAATCCTGATCAAGCTCTTACCGATGTGCAGGTTTCTAAGATGTGTTTTATTCCTAATAGTAGACACTTATTTCTTTCCTTTTCTTTGTTTACGATTTATTACCACATTTCTTGAGATATTCCTATCAAAAAAATTCGATTTATCTAAAAAATATTCAAATTAACCAGTTTAAAACTGGGAAATAACCTCTACGCCTTTGACGTAATGTCAGAGGATCAGTTAGACAATCGAATTTTTTGGATAGGAATATCTCAAGGAATGTGGTAATAAATCCCAAACAAAGAAAAGGAAAGAAATAATTTATAAATATAAATAACATTTAAACAATAGTAGACACTTAAATAAATAAATATTTATTTTTGATAACATATTAATATGCATGTAAGACACAATTAACCCTTCTATGACTCGACGCACGAAATTGATAAGGGATTGAAATTTTGAAGTCTTGATACACAGGTATATCTAATTTGTTAAAACGTTATAATTTTTTATTTGGTTAATATTTTTTACACAAATACAAATGCAGAAAATAAATTGTTATTATTATTATTATTAGATATTAGGGTGGGATTTTCATTTCACAATTTTGTCTAGTAGTAATTATTTGATACGACACACCCTTGTAAATGTTAAGTTACATTAATTAAAGCTAGTTTATAACTGAAGTGAATTATATGCGTGCTCGCTTTACACAGGATTAAGTTAATTATTCATGGGATTGTCTACAGGATAATTAGCTTGGATAACATGAGCATATAAAAATTGTGATTTTATTTCTGTAAATCACGTAAGCAAAAATGTATACAACTATAAATATTGTCATGTATTTCTACGTTAATAAGAATTAAACAAATAAATTAAAATACGTTAATATGAAATTTCTATCCCAAAATCTCTGGAAGATTTACTTACAAAACAAGACGAATTTTAATAAAACTTGGCTTGTCCAGTGATGTACTTGTAACCCAGAGAAATTAAAGAGTCCACGTAGGTGAGGCTCGTACTACCTAAAATACATAAAAAATAATCAATAAATTAACCAAAACATGGGCAAATAATAAATATAGTCTTAAAGTATTCAGAAGTAAATAACAAAGACATAATAGTAATATTATAATATTCAAAGGCTTAATGAAAGAAAGTTAGTTTTCATCATAACATGTAATTAATTAAATTAAGACAAATTGATACAAGAATTTGTGTAAAAATGGGTAAACTAGATATTAAGCAGTGACTAAATAGTGAAATTTAAAACACAGAGTTCGTACCTCCGGAAGAACGGTGAACTTAAATCATTTTTATCGTAATATGGCAAATTGGGCATCACAAGAAAGGTCTTTGAACCAAGATGTTAAAAAGAAGTGTTATATACTGTAACGAAGTGATTTTTCCGATCAAGTTATGTTCATTTTTGCTTTAAATATTACCGACACTTGGGTACACCCTGCCGCTGTTTTAGGTATTAAATTATGTTCTAGGTAAGTTATAAATGAGTTGTTAAAAAGGTCCGCTGGTAAACAAGCAATCAAGTAATTAATTGATTAGTTTTCGACAATCCCTCGTATAGGTAAAATCCGAGAATTATTATAAATAATGGCCGAGTCAGGAATAAAAATCATTCGTTACTAAAATTGTTAACCCTTGTCCGTTTTAATCCGTTTCTTTTTGCAACATGGTATAGAAATTACAAGTAGCTCATTTCCGAGTAAATGCATTTGGAGTTGAGGCGCCTAGTTGCATAAACCGCTGCACCTCTGCAAGGTACGCTGAATAATGCATCCGAGTCCGTCGTTTAAAGTCGGTGACCACCTCTCTTTTAATACGACCGATAGCTACGTCAGAAAGGTAATAAAAATGCCAAATGGCCCTCCCGTCGATATCAGATCCAATCTACCGCCAGCAGAAAAAGATCCAGCCGCAGCCGTTCATATTTCCGTACCGCCGCTCCGAGTTTCATAATAAAATTTCTTCGAATATAATCTTGGTAAGAATTCAACGCAACCTGCTACATTTAGTAGGTACTGCCTTCAGTTAAGTATAGATATTTATAGTTTTGATTGTCCGTGAGTATCGCCGTATTTTGCTACCAAAGTAAACTAGAGCTAATGCATAATACCTCCGTTGGTTTATCCTTTTTATTATTGCATAAACTGGTCAGATTTGCTCGTCGGGTGATCTGGTAGGTTGTCATGTACAAGGGTTTCCGGAACACCCAATGTAATTAAAAAGTCATTCCTGAAGGTGCATCCACTGATTAGATTTGCTCGTCGGGTGATCTGTGATGGGCCAATGCACCAGGGTGACTAGCAAATTAGTTGTAAATAAAATAGTCAGTCTAAACATAGCTCTACGTTTGTGGCAATAGTTCGCCGTATCTTTTTTAAATATTAGTAAAAGACGTAAATATCTATAGCTAACGGATTGCCCGCCATTTATAAGCCATCCTAGTGGAAAGGTCCGTTTGCTTGTCGTACACAGTACTTTATTAATCTCACGTATCCGAAAATTCCGCCGTAAAATCGCGTAAAGACTTGATTACCACCTTGCCTGATTTTTAATCCTTTTATAAATAATTTTATACATGCTCGACTGTATAGTCGTGGAGGTTTTAGAGTAAATTAATTTGTTCCTCATTATTACTGAATAAACACGTTATTTTAAAGAGGTAAAATTCACGAGTTATTATTTCTATCACTTATTTCTGATTACCCCGTTTGAGCAGTATGATCGAATTCCGTTAGATAGATCTCCAGCTCCGACCCCTAGCAATTCCGTATCACCAGCTGTTTCGCTACTCAGGGTTGTTCTCCCAATTAGGAGAGCCAAAAAGACAGTGTAGTTCTTCGCACTATAAAAATTGAAGGACTGGCGCCCGAGATTTCCGTAGAAATAAAAGATTACGTAAGTATCTGACCGAAAGCACCGTACTAGAAAAAAAGACCATTACAATACTGCAGAAAAATTTCACAAAAGCTCCTTGACGACGAGAAAACAAATAGTCGGGGAGAGCGACTTTTTAGTTCCAGAGAGAAGGAAGTTTTCGGCGTGGCTCATGAAAAATTAAATAAAAATCATAGGAAATTCTAAGAAAAATTATCTGAGACTCATAACAAAGTCGATGTGAGTCTATTTCTTGACCAGGAAATAAATGCTGTGGTAGTAAATTCAAGAAAATTGGGAGAAAAAGGAATAAAAGTATCAGGTACTTACCTAAAGTCTGTCTGATGAGAGATTGCAGTGGTGGAGTAACGACAAAAGCGCGCGCTTTATTGATTACAGAGTCAGGTAGGTTTACAATGGTAGGTTTACGAATACAACAGGGATACAACCAACCCTAGTAAGTGAATACTCCTGGTAACGTACACATTTTTGTTCATAGGCATGAAACAAATATTATAACAGAGAAATAAGATTGAATGTGGTATATTCCGGGAAAGAAATTTGTATTGTATTTAGTGTGAAATTTTCTTATAATAAAAGGATAGGATGAAACAAAAAATTTTAATAATCAATTTAAACAAAAAAATTAAATCAATAAACTAATAAACTTAAATTAAAATATTTCATAAATCAAATAATAATAAATGAATTGTTAAAAAAAATAAATAAAATAATAAATACATTGAACTGATTCCGCGGTTGGCATCATGTGAAAAATTGTTAAATTTTTCTTTAATTATAAAATAATAAATAAAAAACAAAATTAAATTCCACTAATTACATTACAAAATTTATTGGCGCCCAACATGGGGCGAGAAAAATGAATTAAATAGAAATATCCTCTAAATACATTACAATATATTGTCATGTACTTTAACGATGAACAAATATAACTAATTCATTGATTTAAATCCATATAGTTACGATATAGAAACTTCTACAGAATATAAAATAAACCAGAAGAAAATTCTCACAAATTACTTAAAAGAAACCCGGGTCCAGCTCGTTTTGAAAAGTAAAGACCATACAATAAGGCCACAGACTAGAAGCAGGTGACAATCTTCTGACTTAAAAAATGAAATTAGTCACACAAACAAAAGAAATTTCTTAAAATATCGTTACATAGCATCAAATCAATTAAATAATTAAGGGTATAGTCCACATAATATGCTATACTGAAAATTACCCTGTACCCCTTTTCCTTAAATTAACTTTCACTTAATATCAATAAAACTTGTGTGAAATCAATAAAAGTAACGTGACTATATTATGAACCAAATTGAAACTTGTTTCCAAAATATCCCCACAAGGGTATATATTCTCACCAATATACGCATAATTGATCCATTTACATACACGACACCCTGTACATTTCAGAAATGTATCTTATAACAACTATCTTTATTTTTTAAGATTACCCCATTCCAAAATCCATTCCAAAATCCATGACTTACATCTCTTTGGGGGGATGCCAGACAATTTGAATCATCATTATCATTAATTTTGTGCAGAGATTTTTGTAGTTAATTCTAAAATGAATAGTGGACTAGTAGCTGAGTCATTAATTATCAGTCGAACAATAAGAGTATATTTTGCATCCATCTATCTTAAAATAAGATAATAAAGAAAATTTTGCTTTTAAGTTGTTTGGTAGAAGTGACGTGACATTTTATTACAACATTCAATTCATCCTTCTTATTGCATACATTTTGTTAAAATAGTTATGTAAAGGTGCCTTCACGTAAATTAACAGTACTCGTTTTTTTTTACTTTTATATAAACAAACAAATGTGTAATTCGATGCTGTTACTTCAATACTCTAAAACCCATCATGTAGGATAATTAAGGTACAGCCCTGAAATATTTTTAGGCAGTGCTGGGGATAACGAGCGTTTGGCACGAACCAGCCACTGAACAATGTCCAACATAATTAAACTCCATACTACATGAAATATGTGATTCCTGAGCGTTCAGCTGGCATATGCTATCTGGTGTAAAAATGAAATTTTAGGAATGTGATCGTTCCCGGCATGAAATTGGATGCTTTTACGTTACAAAACTCGCTAAATGAAAAACTTCCGCGCATTGTTACTGTTTTCCTTTCTTTCGTCTAAAACATTGTAAATAAAGGAACTTCTGAATCGATATATGGCGAGGTAATAACGTACAGCGAAGGGAAAATAAAGTACAATATTACAGAAATATTACTTGCTTAAATACGAAAACTGTCCAATTACATTTTTTATACCTACCATATTGTTTCCTGTTGAAAAATTATTTTCGAGAATTTGCGGCTACATTTTACACAAGACGCAACCGCCAAACACCATGTGGCACTTCAATCATTTTTGGTACAATCATTAGATAATTAGATAATATTACAAATTAAAATGTTTCTTATTTTAGTTTGTTTATAAGGAAATCTGATTTGAATGAATAAAAAGAAAAAAAAGAATAGTAATTTTTAAAATATTAATATTTACGTAAAACCAAATATTCAAAATAACGAATTCCGAATTAGGACATAGTGCCTTTTATTAATCGTAAATGCGTGCGTGTCATTTCGTACGTATCGATAGCCAATACAAATTCTTAAATTGTGTTTAAAGCACCATGGTATTCCTAATCGAGTTTCCTGTTACCAATATTGGACGTAAGGTTTCACCTGTTAATATCTATTTGGCAAAGTAATTATTTTTTAATTTTATGCTCTCCATATCCTTTTCACCCCTGGCTTTCGCTTGCAGGGAGCACAATAGGCATTGTGTCGAGCACTCATCCAAGTATCCATTGTCTTTACCCGTTACCGCTGCTGCTGCCATCTGCGAGCTGCAAACAGTACGGTCAGCACCCTTTGAAGAGGCCATCCACGCTTTAATCTACGCTCGAGAACCACGTTTCCTTTTGCCCCCTCGGTTGCTGTATTATCGCATTACTCAGTTATTGTTTTTGGCAATCGATGCATGAAGTACAATCGACTGAATAACTTGCCAATGAAGTCGTTTCATTTAACAACATTTTTAGCATGTGTGTCGATTTATGGCTTTTGTGCCTACCTCTTGAGTTTCTTTATTATAAAACATTTCTGAATTGCCTCGTTCCTGCTGGTATGACAATGATATAATGGCTCCATTTTAAAGATATTATGTGAGTGGCAATAATTCTTAAAATGTTTGGGGCTGTATTATTTATTTGCTTGGTAAATTTGTTGTACACCCAAACAGAATGATCCCTTAAGCACATCGTAAAAATCAAGATGTGATTCCTGAACCAATTTTGAGTCAATATACAAAAATACTTAACTGCATCGTTTGAGTTACTTAATGTTTCTTAATATCTATGAAAAGTTTGAGTGGGGATTTTTTTAATCAAACTTATAAAGAGATATATTTTGTCTGTAAAAGTTTCTTTCTGCCACTGAGAATAATCCACTGAAAGATTTAAAAAACGATAAATATATCATAGATTGAGATTACAGACTAAGGAATATTTAAAGAAATGCTTTGTTAAATTTTACACGGAAATCGGAGGTCAGGTCCAAGTTTTTGTAACTATAACCTCAGTAACTGTGTGTGTTATAAATGGCACAGAGGAGCAATAATATTTATTGCCAAATTCATTTTAATTGTGTAACAGAACTGTTTCCAAAAAAGCAGTTAGATACAAAAATACGATACGCAATATTATCTACCTTCCTTCATTTCTCTATAGTCCTCGAGATGTTTCCTGCAAAATGTAGATGATATATTAACCCCTAATAAAGATAACAACTAATTTGTATAATCTTAATGTGTCGGCAAGTTAAATGGATGTTGTTGTGAACAAATGAAAACCCTTTTAGCCAAAACAAGTTCGATGTGTCTGTGGATGTAAACAGAATGTGAGAAGGTGTGGAAATATGATACGAGGAGTTAAAATACGTGCTACTTCAAAAGTGTATTATAAGGTTTAATGGTCTACCTCATATATAAATATTTAATCAAATAACGGCTAATATGAAAGGACTTTAGAACCACAAGAATTACTTATTCTTGTGTTAGAACTATATTACTGTTCAATATAAAGAGTTATGTGATTACACTGATCCACCTTGAATTTTTAACTGAAGCAAAACTTTGTAAAGTGAGTTCACAATGCAATTCTATAACTCGAATAAAAACTTTTGCTTACATAGATTTTCTAGTTATTGCTAATATATTTCAGACATAATATGTCACGTTGTTAGTAGGATAAGTCAATCAAGTACAACAAAAATAACTTGAAAACAAGGATGAGCCATCGCCTATACTTTACATGGGAAAGTTCATGTTTTTTTTGACGTTCCCATCCCAGCTAAAAAAAAAAAACTGAAAAGATAGGGACATTGGGAAATTGGAATCAGGCTATCTTTTCATTTTTTGGGATGGGAACTTCAGAAAAAAATTATGAACTTCCCAAATAAAGTAAGGCGATTACTCAGCCTTAATTACTATTAAAACAGTTTACTACTGTACAGGGTAGTTCCATATATTTTGACACCTACCTACAGCCTTTTAGAAATACGAAAAAAGCGTAAAAATGAAAATTATAGATTTTAGTGTGTCTATTGGTGAAGAAAAGTAAAACAAAAAAGACACAACCGCATGGAATCCAGGTTGCCATGAAAGGAAATGACAACATTATGTATTTCTGATAATTACTGACAGTTTACTTTCTTATGTTCCTTTGTTTTATTTCTTATCACCAAAATATATTTCACATAATAATCTACAATTTTTGTTTTTACACTTTTTTATATTTCTAATAAGTAAATAAATTCTATAGGTAGGTGCGAAAATTGATGAATGATAAGTAAAATCATGTTTTTCCACATCTGAATAACAAATTTCAAAGTATTCGGGATTTTGAAAGAAATCTGGTGGTAAACTGTCATATATTATCAAAAATATTTTGTCAATTTTTTTATGACAACCTACACTCATGGACAAAATTGTTGAATAATTTAAGTTGAAACTAATTATTCTTAATTTTTATAACATTTTGCATTAATTTTTTTTTAGCATTTTCTGCTAATGACAATATTCTTTATTGAAATAAACTATTTCTTTCTTGTGTAATGCGTTTCTTTCATTAAAATTTATAAATACAAAGAATTGGGAAAATTTAAAATATTCGATAATTTTGTCCATGAGTGTATATTCTACGTGAACACTTTTACACAAAGAGATTACTGTTTTAAAAACAACTCGAGCAAATGCAAACAAATATGTTTTCGGAATTATTTAAAAGTGATTTTTCAAAATTTGCAAAAATGTCCGGTTTAAAAACAACATAAGTTGTGTCTCTTTCTCTACTTTCCGAAGATTTGCTTTATATTTTTTTCTCATTTTCTCCAAGCTCAATATTAGAAAGAAATTTTAAATTCAAAATCTTTCAGTACCACAAAAATATTCAGTGTTGTTATTTTAGAAAGTATGATAATTATACAGATTTGAAAATTGTCGGAACCAGGACATAGGGCAAATCAAACTATTAACTTGCCTACGTTTCGTTTAATTATACTTAAACTTCTTCAGGGCTCAATAATAACAATTAAATGGTGTTGATCACTAACATTCTCAAAACAGATATGATAATTTTGTTCAACAAAAAAAAAAGACTCTTGTTGGAAATGTTATTTATTAATAAATTTAAAAATAAAGCTGTTAATTTTAGAACTGATATACAAAATTTAAATGTCATGTATTACAACCTAATTAGCAGATGATCCATGTTGAATTCTCCACCTTGCACTGTTGTCTTCTGAGCTCCACAGGTCTTGGTTTTTTGATTTGTGGGGCTCAGAGGATGATTTGTCGTGAGATGTTGAATTCTATATTTGAGTCTTAGGTTTTAGGGAATTTTTACTATGTGTTTGCAATAATATATAGTTGATCAATGTTTTTTTTGTTTTTTGTTTTTTTGTTTTGTTTTGGTATGAAGTAGTTATCGTTTAATTCTGTTATATATTCCTGTTATTAAGTAATGAGTAGTAATATTTTAATTTAATGTAAGGGTAGTAGACTGTAAAACATACATGTTTTAAGTTAAATTGCAGTTTCCTACTTATTAGGTTATTTTAATTTTATAATAAGTTTGTATTTTTAGTTATAGATGACACTAATGACAGACATCGTATTTCTTAGCGCTTCGTTTTTTAATTATAAATTTCATATGATTTTGGTTACTGACTATTAACACGTGTAAAATTATTGTTGCTTGTTCGTTGTGATAATTTTTGTTGTTTTTATTTAAAAAAGAAAATGATTGGATTTCCTCAATTGTTATACCTACAGGTAATTGTGATTTATATTTATTGTATACCTTTATTATCATTGTACCGTTTTGTTTTTATGTTTATTCAATACTTATATTTTTTGATGCTGCTATTACTCGACGTTTTGTGTTAGATATTTCGTTAAGTGGCTTTATTTCACAGGTTTTAGTATTGACTATTATATTTTTGTAAATTAAAAAAAAAAAAAAATTTTTTAATTGTAAGTGTATTCATAATTGTTGTTTAGTATTTATATTATTGTGCAAATTTTGGTATATATATGTAGTGGTTATCAAATTGTTTTTTTACAGACAGTGTATGGTTAAGATGTTCCGTTTTGAGAATGTTAGTGATCAACACCATTTAATTGTTATTATTGAGCCCTGAAGAAGTTTAAGTATAATTAAACGAAACGTAGGCAAGTTAATAGTTTGATTTGCCCTATGTCCTGGTTCCGACAATTTTCAAATCTGTAGAAGTTTTTTCAAGGACACAAAGTAATTACTTCCTAATTATGGTAATTATGTGGATGAGTTTTTTTCCCTTCCTTGGGAATTAGTTCTATACGAGTAACTAGTAGGATGGGAATAGACCTTGTTTATAGAGTACACAATTTAAGCACGATTGCTGAAATGCCATCGAGATATGTCGATTTATAAATATTTTGAAAATACGCCAAAGTGATGTCTAAATACTATTATTAAGGTAATTTTTTGACTCATCACAGAGTTGCGGATTTTTGTGGCGTAAACATTTGCCTCTTTCCCCACTTATGGTTGCATTTTTCATTTTTCAGACACACTGTAGCGAATTTGTGGTTAAATTCCGGCCTATCTCCCTGTCTCTTTTTTATGGGTGCCTACTGAATGTTCCCAACAGTATTCTATTGTTAACAGAACGCAAGAATGTGCAAGAATCATTTGTACTATCAAGCCACAGACGTGATGCATAAATCATGACAAGCATTCCACAGTACTGACCATGTTTACTAGTTTTCATCGGCTTATACGAAAATTATATAGTTTCGTTTAGACTTTTGTCAAATATTTTTATAATTCACAGACAATTTCCTGCCTTCGTGAGGTATTTATACATGTATGCACACCGAATAAATATTATCTCTTTTCAAAATTTCTTATCAATTTTGTATTCAGTTGCACAATACAAAGTGTATTCGTTGCAAATTTGTTGAAATATTCAGTTTTAAATGCTGTACAGTGGTAATAAATCATTCAGTTGAACAACGTTCTGTCTGGAACGTTTGTAAAGATTAATACAGATAAACCGCTACTAGAAAATTTCCACTGTTGTCATACAAGCCTATATTACTTTTGCTGATTTTGTTCTTATTGCAGGCCTGCAGCAGACGCAGATATTACATTTCTGCAATTTGTTGAACTAGATAAGTAGACAGCTTTATTTTGTAGCTAGATTTTGAATTTAAAGTGGTAAATGAATGAAGGTATGGAGATAAAAATATATCAAACACAACTATGAAAAGAACAATGTAGGAAGATAAAATGTAACGCATGACAAGCATTTACTATTTATTTAATTTCAAATACGGTGGCTCTTTGACGCTTTTTGAATAGAATGCAATAGAATTAGAAACAAGTCAAAATCGATATACATCAAAATCTCAATAAAAAGTACATTACGATGAGTAAAAGAATACCTACATTACGATAGAAGGGTGAAGGTTAAGTCTATCCGTAGTAGTACGATATCTCAATATTTTTCGTTCATTTCTATAATTACCTAATTATTTAATAAGGAATTTTCTATTTTGCAATTCGCTTTCTTTGCTTGATATGCATTATTTATAAATGACTTTGTTTAAGCTTTATACAAGCATAATAATAACAAACATCCAAATTGATATACTTATATTGATGTTTCATCTCTAAACATGCTATTATCAAATTCATTGGACTTTCTTTAATACATTATGAATATTGGATTAAAAATTATAAAATTCAAAACGTCTAAAAACAAATTATTAAAATAAATTTTTAACTCACCACAAAATTCATTCATTATGGTCACCAATTAAAAAACGAAGTCCACAAGAAGATGTACATATTCTTTCGCTATCACAAGCTCATCAGGTGGACGATTAATCTAGCAAAACAAAGTTATTTACTTCAATTTACATTTTACAATTAATAAACTGTCATGTAACCATAAGAAACAAATTTCTATAATTAATGCCGCCTGCATTTTCATGCTTCCTTATAAAATATTCTACCTCTCTTTATTCGAGACTTGTTGTCTATAAACAACCTTATTCAAGCCTTAATTGGCCCAATAATAACAAAATTATCTAATATATTTATTGATGTTCCATTTGTGAAAGAAAGAGAATTGTAAAATAAGATATAAAGGAATAGGCCTTATCTAAAAGAGAGTGATATATTTTTATTACTAATTAATTTTTGATATCAATGTCAGGGTAGAATAAAACTAGTTTATTTTGATTTATTTTTGACATTAATGTCAATTAATGTTAGACTGACATTGGATTTAGGTTATATCAATTTGTTTCGTTAATGTCAATTTGACATTAGGATGAGGTTATATTATTTTTTGAATGTCAGTGTCAGAATCAAATTAAAAAATAGGGAATTTTTAACGTCATAATGTCACAATTAAACTAAAACTAGATTATATTAATTTTTTATGAAGATTAATAATTTTTATTTAAATGTTTTACGTTTTGCTTTCAATATTATGGATTCTGCAATTTAATTCAATGCTGTATGACATATAGTCATGCAGAGTATTTTGTTTTTGCATTATTTGACAATAATAACGTTCTAAAGTGTTTTCAAAGATTTTTTTTTTGGATTTAACATACTTTGTATTTGCATGTTCAGAAATGGAACATCAATAAATATATTAGATAATTTTGTTATTATTGGGCCAATATAAGGCTTCAATAAGGTTGTTTATAGACATCAAGTCTCGAATAAGGAGAGGTAAGTAACTTTGTTTTGCGAGATTAATCGTCCACCTGATGAGCTACTAATAGCTAAAGAATATGCACATCTTCTTGTGGACTTCGTTTTTTAATTGGTGACCATAATGAATGAATTTTGTGGTGAGTTAAAACATTTTTTTTAATAATTTGTTTTTAAACGTTTTGAATTTTATAATTTTTAATCCAATATTCATAATGTATTAAAGAAAGTCCAATAAATTTAATAATAGCATGTTTAGAGATGAAACATCAATATAAGTATATCAATTTGGATATGTTTGTTATTATTATGCTTGTATAAAGCCTAAACAAAGTCATTTATAAAGGAATATTCTGTTAAAAATTATAGTGTTGAAACGCTCGACAAAAACATTAAGACTTCGTATAATTTTCATAAAGCTAATTACGATTTAATATTTATAGAACTAAGTAATTTAACTGGCATGACCTATTTTCGTGCACTAATGATTTAAATGAAATTGTTGATATTTTCTATAATCATATTTACCTTATTATTGAGAAGCTTGTACCCAACAGTAGGCATAGAAAAAGATTTTCTTTATACTACAGAGATTCCACTATCAAAGTAATTAAGGAAAAGAATAAATTTCATAAAAAGTGGAAAACTTATAAGACATTAAATTATTATAATAACTTTTCATTATTAGGAGGGAGATCAAAGTAATTAATTAAAAATGATTATGACCAATATATAAATTCTATTGAATCGGATATTTCTGATAATAAAAATGCATTCTGAAAATTTGTCTCCAATAAAAGAAAAAATGGCTCTAACATTCCACAAACGTTATACTACAATGATTTCAACAAATCGTATATCTTTGTCCATATTCAATGAAAATTATGTGTTGTTTATTGAATATTTCTCACTATGTTACGGCTAGTCTTTTGTATGCGGCATGAAACACCCTCACACCTATTCACATGCAATAAATAAAAAACGTTGCGCGGCTGGAGCCCTGATTTGATCTTGGGGTAAACACCGTAAAACTCTGATAAATGTAGAAACAATTCTCCGCAAAGAGAACTGAGGTCGACGTTACAAGTCCGCATAAAGAAGAGAATTCGAAATTAAAATGCATTCTAAAATAAAAGTAAAAGTTAATAATGAAATTAATTGAAGTTGAAGTGAGTCGTTTTTAATTTGTCCTTTGTGAGTAATAAAGCTTTAAATTTAGAAGGAAAGGCTATTTTGTTTTATTTTTTTAATTGTTGTTTCTCTGGCATGAGCGTTTCCAATAATTAGAAACGTTCTTTTAAATATAAACAATTAATTTATTTTTAAATGTGTAGGGCATGCACTTTTTTCATTAAATATAAAGAAAAGAAGATATAATGCTATCTATGTACGATTAATATCATACGTTGTTTATTTAATATTTCCCCTTCTGACATGCTTAAGTCTTTGGTCTTTCATACACTATTTGAGTATACCCTTAACCTATTCAAATATAATAAATAAAATATGGCGTGCAGCAGTGATTGATCTGAGAGTATAAACACTCTAAACTATGATGAGTGTGGAAACAATTCTTCACAAAGAGAAATCCGTATGAAAAAGGAGAGTCGAAATTAAAACATATTTCAAGTTGAAAGTAAAAGATTTTAGTATACCTTTTTAATTTGTGCTTTGTGATTAATAAAGTTATTTTTCCGGTATGAGCGTTTTCAATTAGAAAACGTTGTTTCAACTATAAATAATTAATTAATTTTTAAATGCATAACATATGCTTTTTTTATTAAATACAAAAAGATTTTTGTAACAGAAAAAAGTACATATATTTTAAATTTTAATATAATTTTGAACAAAATCAATTATTAATTTTAGTAGAACTGTAAGAAATTTAAAATGCAGTCTACACTACATACGACAGAATTATATGTTGTTTGTTAAACACTTTTCCCTATATCATGTTTAAGTCTCTGGTCCTTTGTAAGCTATATGAATACCTATAACTCATACCTTTCCACACAAATAATAAATGAAAAATGTTGTGCAGCAAAAGAAGTGACTTGATCTCAGGGTAAACACTTTAAACTTTGATAAAGTAGAAATAATTCTCCACAAAGAGAAAACGGTAGCAATTAAAATGTATTTTAAAATAAAAGTGAAAGTTAACAATAAAATTAGTAACACGTGAGTCGTTTTTAATTTGCTCCGAAAGAAATAATGCTTTAAATTTACAAGACAAGATTTCTTTGTTTTATTTTTTATTTGTTATTTTTATGGCATGATGAAACATTTCTTTCTTTATATCAAACACAAAGAGGATGGCAGTAACTGAAAAAGGTAAATATATTTCAAATTTATTTCCATGAGCTAAACCAAAATAGACTCCTTTGTTAATTTAAGAGTTGGGTTAGCGGATCTTTTTCGGCTTAATTTCAATCGAAAAAAAAAATCGATGATAAATGAACCTGCTTGTTATTTCATATTTTTAAAACCTATTGCCAGGTTTTAGTTTACAATGCGCGGGATTTTATTTTTGAATCTTGAAGAAATTAGGCATTGGATAGACACATGAGCGTGTTTCTTGTTACTTCATGTACTTCAAGTTCTTCTGATTAAAGAAGCTTCTTTAATTACGAAGAACTTTGTGTACATAAAGAAGTATATGAAATAATACGTCCATGCGTCAAATCCAATGGATACTTTCAGATTCAAAAATAAAATCCCGGAGGGATCTAATATTTTTCGGTCTGATCATCTGAATGCTATAAGAATATTTCCTCAGATCTATTCACATGTGATTAATGTAAAAGTTGTGACACCGGTAGAACTGATTTAATTCCTGGTAAACCCTACAAACCTTAATAAACATAGAGACAATTCTTCATAAGGACAACTGAGGTCGACATTACAAGTCCCAATTAAGAAGTGGAATCAAAATATATTTTAAAATAAAAGTAAAAGTTAACTGCAAAATAAGTTATTAGTGATACTTGAATGAATTTTAATTTGCCCTTTGTGAGTAATAAAACTTGCAAGACAAGGTTTTCCTGTTTTATGTTTCATTTGTTATTTTTATGACGTGAACTTTTTCAATTAGAAAATTTTCTTTTAAACATAAACAACATAATTATCTTTCAATGAATAAAGTATTCCCTTTGTTCCATTAAGGACAAAGAAAACGGCAATAACTCAGAAAAAAAATAGAATACTTTGCTAATTTATGAATGATCAACGAATTATTATCAACTTGGTAGCATTATGGATAGTAAACGCATACCTTTGATCAGTTTCAAATTCAATCACAACAAATAGACGAGTTAAAGTAGTAGTTATGTAGTGCGGGTTCTAATTCACTTCAAGGCCATCCACCATGTTATTTCTCATGGGACTACGCCCGCGCACAACATGGGATTTTTTAGAACCGCCCCTCAATGTATTTCGTATGACACTATGTTAGAGGGTGAATTGCCAAGATGAATTCTAACGAGAGAGGGGGATCAATAGGGCGGAGCCGAGAGGAGTGGGCCAATAATGTTATCCTCCATATAATTTTAACCAGAAATTTGTACATTTGAAAGATGTACAGCTATTGCGCATGCTCCAATTTCTTAGGTGAATAAACGTCGTTGGGTGTGTGAAAACTGGCCTATAACTATCAAATTGCTTCTTATTATTACACCGTATGTATACCTAAAATTGGATCAGCGTCTATTTACTATATTGAACTGTGAAGATATATGACCTTGGCGATATTGCCGACGTGGCGATATTGTATACACCTACCTCAATTATCAGCTATCAATCATAACTAGTAATTTTTATATCAAATTACTTGCCGCCCCTAGTTCCGCCCTCCTCACTTTTAGTTTCGAAATCTTAACGAAGAGCAATTGGCCCACATCGCCTCCGCGTTCGATTATAGGTCCTCACCCTTTGATCTAAAACCTTAGTGAAGAGCCATTGGTTCTCATCTTCCCAGCCTCCTTACTCTGACAAGACGAACAGTCATTGGTCACCAGCTCCTCCCTCATAGCCATTAATCTTAGCCATTGGCCCACCTCTCTCAGCTCCGCCTCATTGATCCCCCACTCTCATCAGGATTCATCTTGACAATTCGCCCTTTGACGTAATCCCATAAGAAATACATTCGAAGGGCGGTTCCAAAAAATCCGGCGTAGTCTCATAAGAAATAACATGGCGGATGGCCTTGAAGTGAACCCGCATTATATATCTACTTATAGTAAATGAACTTGCTCACATTATCATATTTCGGAAAACTTGTAATTTGATTAAATCGCCTGGTCCGTTTCTACATATGACGACAAAGTTCTATAATTATGTCGAACTGCGTTCTGTTGAATAAAACTGTGAAAGAATTGCTAAAAGTCTTCAGAAAAATCATTTTAATATGGACTTGGGGGTATAATACTAATGGTGAAAATTAAGCAGTAAACATCATAAGTAAGGAAAAGAGTCAATGTAAAATAATTTCAAAGGAAAGGGTATAGGGTTATGATAAATGTTTTGATGATGACTTGTAATCGAGCAGATACAATTAGTTACTATGTTATGAAATAAGTTTGTCTCTAACGTAAAATCCGTATATAAGAAACAGAAATTAGCTTGATAAATTTGATGGATTCGATATTCAGTTGTATAAACTTCAACAATAGGCTCATCTAATCTAATGAAAATTCCCGTAAATGCGTTGCAATTGCAAAGTATCTCAGAATTCTCTACACATAAGGCAATGGAAATCCAGATATTGTTTGTGTGACTAGTATAGACTGATTTGGTTGTCAATGTGTTCGGAGAAATCTGTTTGAATCGTGATGGTGCCAATAACACAAACGAGAACAATATAAAGGGGGCATGGAAGAGATACCAACATGCCGCGAAAATGAAGCTCTCGGGTCCGCACGCCTTATATTGAACATTCCAACCATTGCAGACATGATGTTGGAAAATTGCTTTTAACGCGAGATACAACAGTCGAATTATTACTGCTTGAACTGATTTAATTAAAAATGTTGTGGTAATTGTACGGCTCACATATGAACTATGCGTGTTGTTTAAATTGTTCTGTAATTCTCTTTAGGAGAAATTCACGGTTATTTATGCAATTTAATTGAGTCTGGAGAATGTGCGATGGGGATGTATGATATAATAAAATCTAGGAAATGTGATGAAAACTTCTTTCAGCAAACACGAGACAACAATATTAGTATAAAAAATACACGGAGGTTAAAAGTAGCAACACTCTAGATTATTTTGCTCTAATTTCACAATTTCAAAATGGAACTTATTGAAATTTGAAACGAGAGTTGCTTAATATAGGCTAGGAAATGATAACTAATTCAAAATATTTATCTGTCAAAATGAAAAAGTAAAGCTGTTTCTAATTCTAGTTCGCTAAGAATAACCGAAAAATAAAAAACGGCAAGATAATTAAACTTCCTGTATGGGAAGGAACACGACACAATAAAATTGTTAAAAAATCCAAACAGAAATTGGAATCGAAGAAGTGCCTCCAGATTAATTAAGAGGACAACGGAGAGCAACGGAAATATCGAAGTTCAAAGAAGTGAAAGACCGAAAGATGTAAGAACTCGAGACACGGTCAAAGTCCTGAAAATAAACCAGGGGGTCAAGTAAATGCCCTAGGATAAGAGGTAGTTGAATATCTCAAGATCAACGATAAAAGGAATATTTATGAAAGATTTTATTTTAGACACATTTAAAAGAAGATTTGTTCATAAGATAACGTTAGAGTTAAGAAAAAAGAGATTGAAATGGTGTAGAAATTTACTGAGACGCTTTAGAATAAAGGAATCAATAAAGCATTTGTGAATTGTGGACTAAAATTTTAACCGTAAGGCCTCCTGAAACATTCAAAACAGTCGATTATATAAAAATACCCTAAAAAAGAAGAGAGTCCCCCCAACACGATGTTTGGTGGACCACTAAAGGCGTTAAGGTTTCTTGGCGCTTAAAAACTGGACAAAGCAAAGCAAATATCTTTTCTCTTTTTTGCTAGATACAAGGGTTGTAGGATGCACTAGATTCACATGAGTGGTGCTTGTTGTTTAGTCTCTTTCGGTAGTGAAAATCACAAATTTGAGCCAGGAATGGTATACTTCAAAATAATGAACCAACGTCAAAGAAAATCCAAATTTAATTCATCCTCTTGTGTTTGGACATTCTTGACCTTATCAATGAAATCAATATAATTATTTTCTTTTTAATTAATAAAATAAATAAAATAAATAAATAATAAAATAATAAAGTAATTAAACTAATAAAATAACTAAAAAACTAAGTTGTGCAATGCGTAAGCTTTCGAACTCCTTAATCAACTATTTTGATAAGTGGTAAGTCGGAGATCCAATAGAATAGAGTCATCGACTTTTTTGGCTTATGAATCTTTGGAAGACAATATCAAAGTACGTTAGGGTTGGACATGGATTTATTTTTTATGTATGAAGCAATAAGGTTTCTACGTGATTTAAGTACATTCCTTACTTCTGTAGTTATTTTTGGTAAAGGGTTTCTAGTACTTATTGTTGTCTTGTCTACCCGTTCGTAATAGTTCGTAATAGAAAATAACAACCTTATTACCTATAACTTGCTGGCAAATTTTTGATAATTGTTATACAATTAAAAATAATTGTGAACTCCTATCTTGGACGTGTGCGTCTGTGCTCTGAACTAATATACTTACTCAATGTTTGTTGTAATGTGTGTTAAAATGACATAAGTTTGGATGAAATTCCCCTCAAGAACGTAACTCTAACTGATTTTATGCTGGTGGGTCGTGATGGACAAAGTTTAATCATGTAGTCGACTTTTCTCGAACCTCTGACCAACCAAGTTTTAGTTTGAAAGACAAATTGTCTGACTCAAGAAGTAAATGTGCTGTCCAAGTTTACAACCGATTTAAATACATACGTTTTTCTCTTATAGATATTTATCCTATTATATACAGTGTGTCCCACTTTTCACCACTACACCCCAATATCTCGGCCATTTGTTGATCGATTTTGTTCAAATTTGTTATACTTCTTTTCTGTCAGATTGTGTTTAAAAAGTTATTAATAAAAAAATTTTTCAAACTTAAATACGCCTACTATGATCAAAAGAAATTGGCAAAAATTAGGAATTTGTATTAGCGATTGAGATAGGGTTTTTGTTTTTACAGATTCTTGTCCAGCATGACCTAAAACGCCTGTATACCAAATTTCGTTAAAAATTTTTTTTTAAAAAAGGTAATAAAAATCTAAGAATTCAATAATAAAAAATAATAAAACTTGAGTTATTTGATATTTTCTAAAAAAAAGTGTCCTAATACTCCTAATGCTTAATTAGCGTCATTATATCACCCGACTACCAAGTTATGTAAATATCCGACAATAAATAACTGGAGTAGTAGGGTAATTATTATTGAAATATTAGATTTTTTTTTTTTTTGAAGGAAAGAATATTGTTTAACGAAATTTGGTATACAGGGGTTTTAGGTCATGCTGAACAAGAATCTGTAAAAACAAAAGCCCTATCTCAATCGCTAATATAAATTCCTAATTTTTGCCAATTTCTTTTGATCATAGTAGGCGTATTTAAGTTTGAAAAAATGTTTTATTAATAACTTTTTAAACACAATCTGAAAGAAAAGAAGTATACCAAATTTAATCAAAATCGATCAACAAATGGCCGAGATATTGGGGTGTAGTGGTGAAAAGTGGGACTCACTGTATATATGACTAGATTTTTCATAATATAAATAATTTGCTTAGTTGCTGATATCTTATAACCACTTTTTGTAACTGCTTAAATTAATTAAGAGTGAAGTGAGCAAGGTCTCTTGAGTGGTGTCCTGTCCTTCAGCGGTTAACCAGACACATCCACCATTTACGGATGTTTGCCGCTGAATATTACACTGAAAAGGGTAAGTGGTGTGGTTATTGGAACACTAATGTTATACTACGTTATATTTATCGTTAGTTTAGCTAAAGTAACTCCGATGAATGAAACTGGTCCTAATAAAACTCTGGGGAAATAGAAATGATACACAAAAATAACATAAATATTATTTAGCATGCGAAAGTTTTAAACATCGTTTAAGTATTAGTGAAGAAGTGGCTTTAATTGTTAGTAAATATGAATATTAATAAACTAGTAGAGAAAGGTATACTATTCGCAATCAGTCAATTGATTATATTTTTAATAAAATTGTTTTATGTGCTCTTAGCAGTTTTTGAAAATTTTCTTTATTTTTGAATAAATATTTCTTGTAAGAAACAATTTTTTCAAAATAGGGTAACATCGTCTGTCGATAATGTCAACTCACACTCACGTCACAATGACATGTAACAGACTCTTCAAGTTCTCTTCTGCATGAAATATTTTGACTTCTTGACGTTTCAACCATCGCTTTTGCTTTATCAGAAGACAGCGAAGATGGTAGATATATCAAGAATTTTAAATATTCAACGCGGAAGAGTACCCGAAAACTTTTCTACAAAACAAATTAAAAGAAACAATATACTTGTTTGGTAAAATTTGTACAATTTAACAACAAAAATAAACTTTTAAATAATTTAATAGTAATTAATTGCGGTAGATTAAGTCCGCATTCAGTTTTCCTTCCTGTACTTTTCAGAGCACCAAACCACATCTTTTTAAAGAAGATAATCGGATTTACAGTGAAAATAAATTATCATTTAATTTTTAATGCAGGCAGATTAGCAAGTATTGTTCCTTTTTCTGAGTTTACTTTCCGTTGTTCGTATTATTTTTGAAAGACGTACTTAAATTATTTAAATGGAAAAGTTGGAAAAATCTTAAATATAGGCATATATAATTGAACAGAATCGCGTAAATTTTAGTCATAAGAATGATTCAGTTCTTAAGAGTTTACTTCTTAACACGTTGTAAAATCGCAAAACATTAGTAGTTAATTCAAATTTTTTATCTACATTCTCATCACCCCTTCACCATCAACATTCATAACTGTCGAATATTACTTTATGAGTTATCATTTCTTCCTTGAACATGGATGTTGGAATTGAAATTCCTTACCTAATAATTCCTAGGTCATGGTCTTCTTAAGACGTGAAGGTCACTGTTTGATTCCCATAAATGACTTTGCAATTAGTACAACTGTTAAGCCTTTTAATGCAGACGTGAACTGTTTTCATTAAGTATTCAATGACAATAATTATTAATTAATAAAATACAAAGAGAATAACGTCGATTGATAGAAGACAGTAGCTTCCTTAAGTTCTCCGGGGTGCTCTTGCCTCTTGACTGTTGGTCGGTGTAACGAGATGTTTTCACACCAAACTGTAATGCAAACAAACAAGGTAATAATTTAATACAAAATTTCGTTACAACACCAATAAATTATAGGAACATAATATAAATACCTCTCCGTTTTTATTTATAGGAGCAAAAAAGGCCGCAGGAAATTAAAATGTTCGATACAGCAAACTGCGTCACCTAACCATTCAAACTGTACATTAACAGCTTCATTAGATTTGCGTTGAAATTAAAAGCAAAAAGACCCGAACGAACTGGAATCACTTGAAGGCAGCAGCAAACTTTCCAGCATCGCAAGCGATGCCATCTGAACCAAGTTATGACATCGCAAATCGGGAGGTGGTTGTCAGTGAATTTCTAGCGGAAATTACAGGCAGAAAGGTGGAAGTGACTTGGGGTGGTCGGGAGGATCGGGGACTGGGAGAGGACAACGGCCCATCTCCCCGAGATGCAGGCGCGAAGATTGTGAACGACACGAGACACGGTAGCGATGTTACGTGCCAAACTGATTGCGCCTTTTGTGTCAGCAACTCGAGAAACTCGAGATCCGGATCTGATGCAGACTTTGAGTTTGTTTACATCAGGTTAGCACGTGTAGCAGAGGCTCAGTCTTCTATCAGATTCCAAAAAGTTGACTGCCGCGTCAAGCAATGCGATATTGAATTTGCTTGGATCCCGCTGAAAGAAAATGCGATTGCTGTTTGTCTCGATGGATTTCAGGTCTATAACAAGCGAGACGCGGGTGCGATTTCAAATAGGATGATTTACTCCGGGATCACCGGATTATGCCAAAGCAAATGGCATCTTATTTCTAG
This sequence comes from Rhagium mordax, assembly GCA_963680705.1. Lineage (NCBI taxonomy): Eukaryota > Metazoa > Arthropoda > Insecta > Coleoptera > Cerambycidae > Rhagium > Rhagium mordax. Next base: position 17,072,369 of record OY796656.1, read on the forward strand.
GTTTTTCAAGAGGGTTTGTTGTGTGAAAAACAACCTTTGTGAATAAAACTTCAATGCAAAAACTCATAAAGCTTCATCACGTATATATACAGGACGATCCTAAAATTTAAAATTAAAACTAAATTAAATTATCAAATAAGCATAGTTGGGAAATACGAAAAGACAAATGTAGGAAATTCTATTTGGAATGCATATTTTATATTTCCTTGTATTTTTTATTTTTTATTTAAATCTATTGTGAAAACAAAATAATATGAAAGTAACAACGAATATGTAAAGTATTTTCTAGATTAAAATACATTGAGCTTGGTCCCTATACAAATGGTTTACTCTGAAATTAAACGGGTAAACTCAAGATAAATGTATGCTACGTTGCCCACTTACTCTATTGCATTAAATTGTACCCAAACATATTTCAAAAATCCCAGTATCCACACGGGCATTCAAATGAGACCATATCCACATCTCTGTTGTATCCTGTGTGGTCGTAAAGTCAGCTCTGTAACGACGGTTCGATATTTCTAATCGACTTTTTAATATGGTTCCCCTATTAATTTTGGGCGCAACATGGACATGACTCGGAAATTAAAACATGCCTCCTTTCATATATCCTCATAAAAAGGAATAGGACATATCATTGTGTAATATGCTATCGCACGTCCATGTTCACGTAATAAACAAAACATATTATCAGCGCTGTGTTTGTTTGCATATCCTGCATCTGGCGTGAATATGGGAGATGTCCATTAAATGGTTTTTCTAACCCACGTAATATCTAAAGTTTTTATGGGGGTAGTTGAATTAGTTGGGTGGTTCCTTTGGAATAACATCATTTATATATGGTTTATAAAGTTCTAAAGTTCTCGGAGCATCTAAAATAAACGACCAATTGAGTTTAAGTGGTTGACAATAAAATCTGAGCGTCGCGGTCGTAGTACGGGTGATTTTTGGGTGACGTTATTATGTACAAAGATTACATTGGATTTCAAGCAGAAACTAAATATGTATTTACTTAAATACAAAATGGTTCTTATAATGCTTGGTTCTAAGACTTATGCGGAGCTAATTTTTCCGGACGGACTAAAAAAAGAAGCATGTAAAAAAGCGAGAAAATTTAACAATTTTCTAAACACAATTCGCCAGAAGTATCAGATGCAACGTTGCCAAGTTAATCACGTTTTAATCAAATTTAATGAAAAATCATTGACAAGGAAAAAAATCAATAATCTTACATTTTTAGAGATTAATTAAAAAATCTAGTTATACAAGTAGCCAAGGTATGTACTAATACTTAGGCATTAGGTTAATTTAGGTTAATTTAAAATGTACAGGGTGTTATGAGTCAACGATCCAATTTCTCCATTTTCAAACCTCTAAAACAAATTTTTTCAAATAGTAATGCTTAAAAATGATACAAATTTAAAATACGTTATTCAACTTAATATTTTTATTCTTAACGTCTAATAAGCAAATTAAAAATCAGACATTTTAGCTCAATTTTTGACACTTACATTCTGGAAACTTTTTTAATGACGTATGAACATTTTTTCAAACAGTCAGAGCTCCTGTCACTTTTTCCGTAGATAGAGATGCCAATATTTTTTTACACGACTTTGTATTTCTTGTGTTGTTGACACTTCATAAGCACGATCTCAGCAAAAATATCCCAAAATTTACACTAATGATCCTGCTATAAAATCCAAAGGTTAAACCTTTGAAACAATTACATTATTAGGCCAGTCTGCTCTTAGATGGCCTTTATGTTAGTTATGACATGAAACAGGGCATTAGCGTTGTGTGACTAAAATAACGTATTAACTTTGGAACTTCCTGCTGTATATTCATCAAGAATGTGTTAAACCTTACAGTAATGAATCCTGGAAGTTTCCTGCATCTCGTGGAATAACCAACTTAGACCCTTACAAAATTATGAGTACCGGTACATACTTATAGGGGATAAAGTAGTGACATAAATTATAAATAGCTTTCTGCTTGCATTCAATAATAATTACAATTCTTGCTCAAAAGAGGCAATCACCTTCTATTAATTAAAATAGCGAGTTGAAAGTCAGATCGTTATTCTAATAGGTAGAAAATAATGAACTGTTAAAATATTGATGGTAAGCTAGCAACAAGCACAAAAACATCAACCGAGCGAGATATTTGAAATTCGAAAGGGTCATTTTTTTAGAATCTTACCAACCGCAGTTGGGCATTATTAGTTAGCTGCTACAACAATATCAGAACGATAAATTTATTATCAAAGTTTCTTGATAGCTCACTTTTTTGACAAAAAATAATTGCCGACACACCTAAATTATATTTATCACTTTTATCAGTGTTTAAAACTCTTTATCTTTATTTCGATGTTGCTCTTTAACACATAATTTTTCATAAACTTTCTTGCTTTTCCAAAATATCTCAAACCTGTACTATGATTTCACATTCCTTCATCACCCGCTGCTTTAATTTATTAACTCGTTGAACCGAGAATGAAAACGAAGAATTCTAAATAACCTCAGAGTATTTCGGTGGATTTAAATTTTCGAGAACAAAGAGGTCAAGCTGCCCCTTTATACCCACACAGAGAATCCTGCCCTAATATAATGACATTCATGACTAAAATATGCCGGACATGCCCCATACAGGGTGTCCAAATATTCCGTGTAAATACAGTTATCGCGGGTTTCTGGGATCCAAATAGATTGATTTAACTAAACTTACCTCTATTCCAAATTGATTCGTTTCGCCGCTAGATAGCATCAAAGTTGGAAAAACATTTAATATTTTTTCAAATAACTTCAAAACGCTCTGCATGATTGGAATGAAATTAAGTATGATAATGTCTCTATAGCGATGTCATTTTAAGATATTCTAACTAAGTTCAATAAATTAACAGAAGGACGAAAACTACCCCAACCCTTAGGCCAATCTGCTAATAACTTTTTCAGGAAGGAAACGATTTATTCAATTTTTTTTATCAAAGAGATACAGCAATTATTCACGTTTTTTTCCCTCTTGTAAAAGGCCCACTTTCTTTCACAATAATTGTTCAAAGATCACCACCTTTTTTGATTGCTGAAGAGAAAAAAAGACGAGTTTTTTGTTTTTTGGAATATTCTTTTTTTGTATAAAAACAGAGTAGGTAGGCTAAAATGTCACACAGGCGCAAAAAATAAAGTAGTGTGTTCTTTTGACTAGACAACCTTATCTTTATGTATTTTGAGTCGTTGAATTCGAACCCAGAGTCAGAATTGCTCCATCACCCTCCAGTTTTTTTTAATTGTGGAAAACCACCCTTAAATTCAGAAAATTCCTCTGTATGGGCCCCAATAAAAAAAACTTGAGGATGATGGAGTAATTCTGACCCCCAGATTGCAATTTCAAGATACGTAAAGATAAGTTGATCTAGTCAGAAAAAAAGGAAGGAAAAGAAAAAGGAAATATTACAAAAATCACGTTTTTTATCTCTTCAGCAACCAAAAAAGGTGGTGAACTTTGAACAGTTATTGTGAAAGAAGTGGGCTACTAATTTCTGTAATTAGTTTAGATTTTTGTTATCAAATAGATAAATAATATGTCCGAATGAAAACATTATTTCTGCCAAAAATATTACAGATACAAAAATTTTACAAGAGGGACAAGATGTAAATTCAAACAAATAATGTTCCGAGTCTATCCGCAATTTTGCGCATTTGCACCTACATTGTCCCACATCTCAACGTGTAAATTACCACAAGTTTTATTGATTTCGTCGTTTCAATCTTTATTAAACAAAAAGGCAAAGCGTAGGATGTGTAGAAGAATGTGTGAGAAACGGAAAACGAAAAACATCATTAATTTGCAGGGTTTAATTAAGCATAAATTTGTCTAATGAGAAATGTCATTTGCAAAAACTTTAATCTCGCCTTAACTGAGCTTTAGACATTTTTAACATTCTGTTAAAAAACAACCCTGTTTTAAAATTGGATATTGATTTTAGTTTATTTTAACTGGCGTTCACAAACTTAGTAGGCTAAATTCATAATGTATATTTTATCAACATACAGCTACAGCTTTAAGTAGGCAATAGATTGAAGAGTCAATAGGGTTTTCTGTTGCAGGGCATAGCAGTTTATATACCGACAGATCAACCAAGATTTAAGTTTCCATTGCGGTGTTCTATTTGTCCAGTAAATTATTTGAGAAGGTCGGATCGGCTAGATATTATGCAAAAGCTGGGGTTGGTGAACTAACAGCCTTAATTACCGTTGGATAGATTGTATATCTGTCGTGGTCTTAATATTGACTGTATAAGTTTTCTCAGGTTCTGTTTTCGGATGTAGGATTTCTTAATTCCATCTAATATTCGATAGTCTTCGTGAAATTTCTTATTATTTATACATAGACTGAGATCTCTCATAGCTCTATTACAGTCTGTTGTTGTCCTACTATGTCCATTAATAATATAGCCTTTGATTTATCCATTAGTAAAACTGCTAAGTTGATGCTTCCTTTAAGTGTTCTGGGTCTGTCTATCCTTTTTCGTCATGTTCGATTTCGCTAAGTTTCATTTCTTGTAAGGTGCTAATCCTGCTTTACTTCTTCTACTTATCCTCATGGTTGCTGATAAAATTCCAACTAACTCACCAGGTATACCGTTTTTGGTGTTGAGTTTGGGACGACTGCATATTTAAAACCATTGCAGAACAACTGGAGGTGTGGAGGTTTTTGTACTTCTTTTTCTGTATTTGGCTGATGTCGTGTCATCTTCAAGAAGTTGGAATTATTAGTTCCTTACATCGACATAGGTAATAAGCCTTGTTGACTTAACAGTTCTGCTTCATTGCTTCATAGTTGGACGTTTCTCTTGTTTGTATGTTGTGAAAAATTTGTTTCTAAGACTTTCGCCGGACTAATGATTTGTAGAATGCCTTCTGGTTTAATTTTTGTGTTGATGATTTTAAATACTCGATGTTTCGATCATCGTGTCGGGAACTTCTTTTAAAGGAAAAACGAAATCCACTACAAGATGATCGACATGTCAAACAATCAAAATAATCAACGCGGAGAAGAACACATAAATCATTCTAGCATCTCATTATTTTCTCATTTTTGCTTTTATTAACTTGAAGTAGCATTTTACTTAAAACAACTGATGAATTTTTAAAAACATGATTTTTATGATATGTACCTACCTCATATAGAAGTAACAATGGCTACCCACATAATGTGTGCTGGGCTGGGCTGGAAACATGAATTTGATGTTGATTTATTTTAACCTACACGCCCTTATATATCTTACGGCAAGAATTTTAATATTGCTCAGTTCTGTTTATGTGAATATTGCTACCTAGGATAGCAGTTTTGTTGTAGATTGACCAAATGAACTGAAAAATTTGCATTCTTTACTTTAATCGGTAGTTTTTTAAAATACGCAATCAATTTAATTTGACAATCATTACTTTAGTTTCTACCTGAAGTTTAAACCTACAAAGGTAGAGCAGGAAACGATACATAAATGTATACTTCTCGATAATTTATCTCAAGATAGTTATTTTTTGAAAAATTAGACAATATATATTTTACCATTACGCTGCAATATTGAGAAAATTACTCTCCGGTTTGGGCTTCCGCCAATTGGCTGTCCCTAATCCATTTCGCTAAAATTAGCCAAAATATTTTTTTCCCATTTATAAAAAATACGGTAAGGCGAGGCAAATATTTCAGAAACGAACGGAAAACGCAAGACATTTGGCGTAATGTGGAAGATAAATGTTCTCATTTAAACGACATTAGTTTAACATTGGACGGGTTCCAGCTTCACAGCAGCGTTCGCTATATCAGTTGAAAATCCTCTCGACTATTAGTCGAGACACGTGACTCAATTTTCTTTGCTAATTACCTTAAATCGATATTTAATATGTTCAAGGCAGCAATGTATTACGCCAGAGACTCGGCAAGCTACCAGAAAACTCAATTAACTTGGATTCAACAATACGCAACAAGTTCTCGTTGTTGTCACAGGGTTCTAAAAGATGCACATTAACCTGACAACTAGCTGGTAATGGTTATTGCCGACTGTGAATATATTTCGTTGAAGGGTTATATTAAATAAATTAGAAAAACGAATATTAATAAATATATTATTATAATAATTGTTATTGATTTAATATTTAGGTTGCAAAATTTCACAATTAAGTAAATAGTTTATCACTATGTGGCGCTTAATCTAAGATGGCTCGTTTTGCACTTAATAGAAGAAATGGAATTAACGATTCTCTGAAGTTATCATCGTGTGGTCACCTGAAGTTATTCGCCATCTGATCTGATCCGATCTGAATTTGTAGATTGTGGAAGACATATAATAATAATAGTAATATATAATAGTACTTAATATTTATTATTTAAAATAATAATAATAATACATAAACAAAATGAAACTAGAGTAATAATAACAAATAAAATAAGTTAAAAAACCTTAGAATGAGGACATTGTCAATGTTATCAATTAATGAAGAAAAAAAACTAATAATGATGTTTTGGGTGTTTCTTTTAGTATTTGTTAATTCGTTGATAGATCTTGTTCCTGTCTTCTTGAATTTATTTTAAGTAAGTATTTAAATTTTCAATATTTATGTTTTCAGGTACGGTATTATATTTTTTAGGGGCGAAATATATTATAATGTTTCAGATATGTTTCCCAGCTGTTGGGTGCTGTCTTGGATATTCCTTAGAAAGTATATGTTTGGTAGACCCCCGTTTATTGTCCTCTTCGTCGTCGTCAGTGTCAGTGCCAGGCAACATGTGTGGAACAGATGTTACAACCGATCGCTTGTGAAAAAGATCACTAGTGGTGGGAGAAATCTGTCCACTGCCAAAAATTCCCAATATTTCTTCCTAGTCATACTATAAGCAAAACTCCATGTAATTAGATGATGTAGTTCATTATTGAATGACTGATGGTCGTGATGGTAGAGTACCTGCCTCTCACCCAAAAGTCCCGGGTTCGAATCCCGGTCGTGGCAATGGAAAATACTGTGAGAGGGATTTTTCCATTATACACGGATATTGGATGTGTGTCCCTTGTCTTTAAATGTGTAGCCCCCTCCCGCACAAGGCTCAGCCTTCTGGGATAAAGGGGGTCGTAATTACATGTGGTGTATTTATTATACTTTTCATTAAACGGTACTTTCTTCATTACACTATTGTACTACATACACTTTCAAAGACATCAGGATAAGTATAAATTAATTCCAGAATCATGCAGATATTTTCACTTTTTGGATTATCTTCTGGTTTAAGTATATTTAGAGTAATTTAGACCATTTTCAATAATGTCACCGCTTTGACTTTGTAATCCTCTACGTAAAATCTTGAAATAGTTTTCAAATTGTAGATTTTTTATCATTTAGATTCTATACTTCATATAGGGGTAGTATTTCTATTAAACAACATACCGTTTCATATGCCAAATATATGTAGTTATCTTCTTTTGAAATCCTGATTACTCGAGCATTTGGAAACTGATCGAAATGTATGCAAATGTTTCCCTCATGTACTGTATCTGTTTTTTCATTGTAATACAGGTGATTTATTATTATTCCTTGATGAGATAAAAATTTCTTCCAATCAGGTTCATTGAAAACCACTTGGTCACCTTTGTTTCCAGATAACTTTACACAAGGCACATAACCAAAATCACATGAAATTCCCACCGAAACAAACTTGCACTTGGATTTATTTAGCTTATATTTTTTAATTTAATTTTAACTAATACATGTTAGGTATGTCATGAGTTATATATGCAGCCCCCCCACCACTAGTGATGTTTTTCATAACTTTGTGACTCTTGTTGGTCATTTTCTTCGTATTTATCGAAGGAATATTTATTAAAAATTAAATTATGGTCATGTTCATCAAAATATTCTTCTTGATCATTAGATTTTTCTTCGCTGTTCACTTCAAGTTTGTCATTTTCTTTAACCAGACCATGCTTTTTTTCAATTTCTTAGTAATTTTTTTTGTTTGGGATTTTTTGTTTGTCGAGATTTTGGTTGTCGAGATTTCAGCTGTCGAGAATTTATATTGTCGGGAAATTAGCAGTCGGGATTTTTGTTTATTGGGATTTCGGTTTGTCGGGATTTCGGGAGACGGTGACTGTTTGATTTACGACCTAATCTCGGTTTTATTCATACAGTGGAAAGACATTAAGATATAAATTTAAGAAATTTGGAACAATATAATGCATATAGAAATTACTTATTTAAAAAATTATACCACAAGAAAATTGTTGTAGAATGTTTCCAAAACTATTCTTACAAAAAAAATTATTGATAAAATATTTTTGCAGACATTTTTTAAGAAAAAGATTGTTGCATGCATTAATAACATTTAAATATACAGGGTGAATTTGAAATACACTGAATAATTTTAATCCGTTAAGCTCTATGGTCCGTAAAAATAGTCATTTGTAAAATAAATGAAATACAGTCAAGAAAACAATTTTTGAATATTTATTAAATATTCACGACGCTCCTGAGCAGAACAGCTGATGTGTGTAGCGACATAAATGCCTGTACCCCGACTCATCTTAGCTATCGTGTTGTTGTGTTGGCGTAGTTCAGCCTGTGCATCCATGATGTCGAGTGTGAATTTTTCCTAATGTTTTAGATTTCAGTTTTTGTTTTACTTGATAAACACTGCGAATAATGCGTAGAGGTATTTATTCGTAACCAAGTTAATGTCAAGTTCATCGGTCAGTGTATCTCCAGTGGGACGAGTTTAGGGTTTTCTTGTTGAAACATTAACTATAGAATTTTGAAATTAAAACAATGCGAATTCATTAATTATGCTATAAGAAATTACAGATTAAAATTATTCAGTGTATTTCAAATTCACCCTGTATTTATTTCGGCATATTGTATTTACTAAACGCATTAATTAATTTAAATTATTCATTTAAAAAAAGTTGATTCGAGAGGGATTTGAACTCGGAACCAATTGCATGGGCTGCAAAATCTATTTAGACCCATCATCCAACCGGTTAACATACTAAAAGAAATTCTTAATTCCGAAAGCATATCAAGAAACTGGAACACTTTATAGTATATTGAGATTATGCTTTTGTTTCTGCCTGCGCTTGCTTTTGTTATCGAAGGCGAAGCCAGCGCATAAAGTTTAATGGAAAATCGCGGCAATTAAGTATTACCAAATAATTTATTATTGACATATCGATCTTAACATAATAATTTTCATATAGAATGGTGATAAGATCAAAAACTTTACCCAACGGCAATCTGTAATGCAATGTGTTATGATTCAAAAACAATAGTTTTCTGAAAAATTTGTCACTTTTTTACATATTTCCTTCAAAAGGACAAACGAACAAAAATTGGGTGGTTGAATAACTTGTATAATTTTTTGGTTAACAATTCATAAAATACGTTAAACCACTGATATAATATAAATAAGATACTTTCCTTTTAAGGGATCAAGCCCTCAAAGACTGATTTTTTTTTCTTATATTCAAAACTATTCATTTATCAAAATATTCTAAACTATGACTTTCTAATTTCTATATATTTTTAGTAAATCAATTTTTTATAAAAAGGATAATTTTAATGATATTTTATCCAAAACGATCTAAACTCTGTTATTTGCAGCAGAACATATATTCTTTATGTTTGATATATTTTATTTTTATTGTACCATATTTTCCTCCACATATTTCTCCGTATATATTATTTTCATCCTGATTTATATACGTTTTCTGTAATTTAATTGATGCATTCAAATGTGCGTCTTTAAAACCATTACCATCAAAACACTTCTCATGTCAGATTTAAACAGCCATAAATCCAGCTTTTTGAAAAGTTCACAAATCACAGATAAAATCTTTCGAGTGAGATAAATACCCTCTTCTTAAGAAAACACTTAGGTGACGCCTGTATTAAACTTATCTACATGGGAGTTAACTTATTTGTTTTATAAGTGATAATTAATTATTAACTCGATAAATGCGGAGTCTGGAAACTCAATTTTACTTCAATAAAAACTTTAAATCCAGATTGAAAAATTTGAATTACTTAAGTCACAATTGCAGTTAAGTCAACTTCAGTTTAAGATGCTATATTTTTTTCCGAATTTTATTATTGATTTGTCATATGTGTAATGTTTTTCAAAATAAATTTTCAAACTTTATAATTGCTATTCTGTGACTAAATTGTTGCTGGAAAATTGAAAAGAAAATTCAACGTATTAGTAATTTTATAGCTTACTCCAAGTAATATTAAAAATATGGATCTTTAAGTATCCTAGTTTGTCTTCTAGGAGTACTGATAAGACATAAAGTATTCTGCATTAAAGTATATTTATATCATTTTATATAAATCTGACAAAATCAGTGAATTTCAAGAACAGTCAATAAAATGGCGAATGCGCCAGGTCGAAAAATGGCTTTAAAAATTTACAAAAATCGGTATTACCGTATGTCATTAAATTTTCTACACTTAAACTAATATTATTATATCGTTGCCTTTATGTCAAATAATCTCAAACTATTGCAACGTGAAGGGAAATTTTTTTAAGTAGTATTAACAAAATTAAAAAAGTTGCTTAGTGTGTCGTGTAACTTTATATTGTTATTGAAAACTGATATCTAGTTTGAATCCTCTTGTCGTAACTTTTACTTTTAAAATTGATGAAAATTAATGTTCATTGTTTCTCGTATTGGGTTCTGCCTGTAGAATATGTAGATATTAGGTATATAAAAATAAATAAATAAATAAGCAAATAAATAAACGAATAAAGTAAATAAATGAATACATGAATAAGTAAACAAACAAATAAATGGATTAATAAACAACATGAACACATAAATCAATAATCAAACAAATAAGCAGATAGATAAATACCTAGATAGATAAAATGATCAATAAATATATACCTAATAAGAAAAATATATTCTGGGTTCCCTTTAAAATAAAATAAACCACTCCGGAAGCATTCATTATTTGTTCATGTAATTTTATGTTTATTTCATAATGCTTTACTAAAAATAAAAACAACCCTCACAATCCAGAGATCAATTTTAACTCAAACATTGTAAAGTTGAACACGACCCACATCAACCAGACAGTTCTACTACCAACTCGTTTAAATTTGGTTTTAATCATATCTGGATAAACCCAACGTGACTGGTAATATACGGATACGGATAGAATATAATATTTTACTGTCCGGAACATGAAATTTAAATACATTACACACCTTATCAACCATTTAAAATTTGAAAAAAGCCTTGAATAATGTTTGTAGGTACGTGTTACATCTTAGGACTCTTCGTCGCCTAATATTCAAACTCAAGAGACAAAGGATCTGCAAATTTAATATCAATCCTGGAGGGTCCTCGCATTCTTATTATAAAGTAATAAATTTAATAAAATAATAATAGATTCCGCATCTTTCCGCACACATGTGTCCCTCGTTGTGTGTTTTCGAAATGTACTGTACGGTCGGCATGAAGAATGTTCCTTGCTAGAGATTTCATTAAAGCTTAATGTCACGCGTGAGATTCCTCATTCATGTCTTGTGCGTGACTGCCAACTTGTACGAACGCCCAGTTTTCTTCATTAGAAACATCTCATACACGCGTTATATGATTATGAGGTTGTCTCCGGCAAGAAATGTTTATTTGAACTAGGCATTTTCGGAGTAATTACTAAAATGGATGGTATATTACCACTTTGGCTTTCAAAATGTTTTAATTTCAACAATATTTCGGAACGGGGAAATGTTTGCTTTTGAATTGTATACAAATCCATGATATGGAGGAAATTAACGTTTAAAATTCAATTGTTCATTCTTTAGTTTGTAATTGCAAACTTTTAAACGTATTGCCAAACAAATGGAATTTATGAAGAACAGATTTGTTCAACGCTTACGTCTGTTTTCTAAAGTTAGTTAATTTGTTCATTCTCTGTGGGGGAAAATGGGATATTCCAATAATCAAATTTTTTTATTTCACAACAGAATATAAATTAATTAATTAGTTGATGCATTTTTTAAATATTACTTCCTGGTAATCGTTTCAAAAATCTTGCTCGCCAAACTGAAAAAAATTACCAATTTTCTTAGATATACCCACCTATATTTTCCTTCCATTGCCACGAGATAATAATAATATAATCGCAATTGATAACAAGAATATGGTAATAAATTTTCCGTCTGAAATTGTAAAATAAAAGGAAAAGAAACCTCATGTTTCTCCATTATCTCATTTTCTTTATTATCATATCCGTTTCTAAATGCAGACATAAATACACCAGCGGCACACAGTTACTTCGCTTCCCGTTATAGTATGTTAGGTCTGCTAAATACATTTTTGCATTTAAAAAGTCATTAGGGTTTTGACGAAATTATAATAATCTACTTCTAGATTATAATATATAATCTAACATAATAAAAGTTGGTAGATATAAACCAAAAATAAAAATTTATAATATAAGATTTTTGTGTTCATTGTCACTTGCTAATAGTTATTTATTTGTTCCAGGTCAGTATATAAAGTTGTATGTATGAAGACTACGTCATTATTCCGAACCGGATCATGATCCTAACAAGATTAAGTTATAATGTAAGTAATGAATATTAAACCAATGTATATACTATATATAATAATAATCTACGAAACTTGACCCACCCTATAATTATAAAACCGAAAAAAAAATAGAATTCGCCGAGACCCGTCGATTTCTTTTTTTACGGGGAGCATTTTTGACAGTCAAGCCAACTTGATATGTTCATCCTCCTAACCCCTATCAACCCCTACTTTAAAATTTCAAACGGAAGAATGTAACGGATTTATGTATGAAATTAGTTGTGTTACGTATACCACATCATAAACTTACATATGGTTTTTTTAAACCAGCCAAACATGTCGTGTGGAATATTCTTGAAAGATGGATTCAAAACCTTGCACCCTGCTCTTAATAGCTTGGATTTTCTGAAGCAGGTAGATATCCCACAAAACAAAATAAGACATTTAATTAGAGACACGCGATATTAATTTCATATAAGATGACACTATATGCTTATTTCTTTCTTCTAACTTTTTCCTCTTAGGATTATTAAATATTTGGTTTATTTAAGGTTTTGTTAATAATCGATTCTTATTTCTTTCAGAAATATACATATTGTCATGTATTTTAAACTACAAAAGAAATTAAAACCCGATTATAAAATAAATAAATATTAAAAATAAACTCTGGTAAAACTAGGACAGAATGAAATTATTCTCACAATAAAACAAATAACGAGAAACTTACGTATGGTATACTCAATCGATAAATACAAGTTAAAAAAGGATATCATATTGGAGAATAATCTTCCTAAATCAGCTGTAGGACACCTGTTGCTGGAATAGAGGTCAACGGGCTACGCATAAACAAAGGGTCAGCTACGCTAAAATAAAACAAACGCAAACAAATTAAAACCGTAAATAAAGTAAATGAATTGTACAATGTTCTTTTAAATAATCAACAACAGAACAGATTTTATTTACATGCTTTGAACAACGTTTAAACGACTTTTAACACAACAGTCAAACTAAGATGCACTTTATTTCTGTAAAATTCTATAAAAATGTAAATAAATAGTGTAAGACTTACTTGTAAAACTACCAGTCTAGTCAAATGACGAGACACAATGTAAATTAGATCCTAAGAAGTGATCGTGTAGTGCAATTTGAAAAGTTCAGTGATGCTTCGTCGAAGTCAACGGTAAGTCAAAATTTCATCTAACCCAATATAAACAAATGGGTATCCACAGATTCGTCATGAAATAAGGATGCTGAAAATAACATAATTTCATAGGAAAAATATAGAATAAAGAAAAAATTTGCAAAAATACAAACCATAAATGACAGATAGCAATCTAGAAATCCTTGATTTGCAAATTTTTTGCATGTTCCTTAGAAACGAAAACAAAAGATGAGTTACTATTGGGTAGTGAATGAAGCAAGCCCTCGTCCAGATCACTCCTGAAAATATTTGGTAAAATTAATGGAAAAATTGGAAATTTATATACCCAGGACTTTTCAAGGGTGAGTCAAGGGCAAATACGAAAAAGTAACGGAAAAGCAACTCCAACTTACCAGAAATAAAGGTAATAATTATCCTAATTAGTAAGCACCCATCTGATTGGTCGAATTCCAAAATTGCATCCAAGGCCTATTTGGTTTAATCACATCCAGTAAACGGTGCAAGAAATTCTAGAATAATCAGCCAGCATAACTGCACCACAAGTGTCAAAAGCAGGACTGCCAATTTAAGCGCAATTAAAACGACTCTGTAACCAGAGAGTGTAGAACTTACCCAGAACTAAATTTTTAAAATGCTAAGTTTATTTAATTTTGTTAACATCCAACAGGACACAGTCCTTAATTTGTTATAGATTTAATTAGCTTTAATTATCGCAGGGATTTACATTAAGAAGCATTATTTCTTTTTGATTAATTGATATATGTAATAAACGTTATATTTTGAGTGACATCTATGTTTAATCGTATCAACCAAAGGATTGAAATTCATCTCAGTTGCATATCAAACTAACAGTCGTCTCAGCGGCATCTCGATTGCTGTCGATTAGTCAAGTAACATTCATATTAAAAAAGATTTCTAATTTTCTTAGTCAATACAAGTCAAATAAAATAAAACAGCACGAAATTCAAACAATCTTTATTTAAAAATAGCATGACAGCAAATTTATAGGTGAGATATTTCTTCAATGGTAGAAGGAAACCCCCAAAAGGCCCTGAAAAGAAAAAGAGTAATTGTAGCAAACCCACAGTAAGTTTTACGTTAAATAATCATAAAATCATACGTACTGTCGCTTATTAAAAACCACTGAAATAATTCTGTCCAGTGGCGAACTGATTGTATACCATAAAGTCGATGATTCAAAAACTATATACAAGAACTAAAATATTCTTTTTAGAAAAACTATATACTACCACAGGCAAATTAAAATAAACTTCAAAAACTAAGTACTAGTGCATGCTTAAAATTTAAAATTTAAACTTACCTTAAAATAATTTAAAAATAAAAATTAAATTAAACAAATCCAATAAAATATGAAAAAATCAAAAATTCAATAATAGTATCCCTAAAGTCCCCATTACATAACAATTTAATTTGGCGACCAACGTGGGGCCAGAAAGAAAGAAAAATACCATCAATAAAATAATAAAAATAAAATAAAAATAGTTTTACAAAAATTTCCCTCATTACACAACAATATTAATGATAAAAATTATATACAACCAGACTGCTTTGGCCTTTTGAAATTGATACTCTGGAGCCAATCTTTAATAGAAAGTTTGCGGTACTTTTTCTTTCAAGATTTATAGTGGTCCATTTTTCATGCCGCTCAGGTACATAAAAAATAATCTAAGAACTGAATTTGTTACTTGTTAATTTGTTTCACATATCGTCAGAACAATTTGTATGCAAAATATAGAAAGAGTCACGACAGTTTAGATCTTGGAGCAAAAACAAATTTCGCAGGATCTAAAAGTTTAAATTACAGCAAAACATTAGTAAATTCTTTGTAGATACAATTTAATTTCGTATGCATGAATTTAAAAATGTATAAAAACAGCGTTTAAGTTTTTATTTTATTTTGTAAGTACCTAAATGTGGAATGAGATCATGTGAACAATTTCAGCTCATCTGGATGGCTTCGCCGGGAGTAGAATGGCAAATGTATATTGGATAATTATAAACTGTTTAAATTTATTTTCTCTTTATATGTATCATCCAGTCCATTACGTGATAACGTTTTAAAGATAAACAGGTTGAATTATATTCGAAGTACGTACTCCACTACACAGAAATCTAAAAACGAAATATTTTTGCAGAAAATTAAACGTTCGAATATAAATATTATACCTACTCAAACAAATCTAAATATTTTCTTAAAAATGATTTCTTAACCATCTTTCAAATCACTGAAGTAACCTCCGGAAAACTCTAAGATTTTGTGTTAGGTAAAGAGAGATAAAGCTACTAATTGATTGGTTGTTTACTCTTAAATTCAATTTAATTATCTTCTTTAAAAAAAAATTAAAACAGTTGTTTTAAATTGTAACGATAATTTGGTAAATTACGGTTACAACTGGTTTCTACCGGAGACAATTAAATGTAGCTATGTTATGCGCGCGTCGACGGCACTGAAACGTTCTCGATCCTACAGCATTCCTCCTCCACCAGCTTTTTCCTATCTTCCGTACTGGTAAGTCGTAATTTTATGAATATCTAATTATTTTTCTCGGATGTAGAATTTTTCTGTATCTATCGTTATAAAGTATTATTTGCAATACGTAGCCTAGTAAATATTTAGCATGTTGGTTATTTATTACAGTCAAATGTGGTAAATATCGATTTAAATCGAATTTATCAATTGGGTGTGTTTGACGCCGGCATTTTAGCCAAATTTAGTGCTCTCCACGCGTGATTGATTTCATGCAAATATCTACACGTGGTGTCGTCTTGCAAGTTAACTTATGTTATTACCGTTCCTTATTATCTTTTGCAATTAAAATTTGCAATTATCGTTATTATCTTTATCGAGTTATTCATAAAATATATGCACTTACACAGATCTCTTTCGTTTGCGGAAGGTGGTAAAAAAACTCTTCGAAATTAATAGTTTTCGCTTAACGGAAAATATTGGTTTTTATCTTATCTCACAATTTGATTATTGTAATTTTTCGTAATTTAATTTAATATTTAAATTATTCCCTGCTATATCTTAATACGATTTGAATTAATTAAAATTCATAGTTATTATCTAATTGTCGTAATTTAATTGAATAAATTACAGCATTTCTTACCATTTCTTACTCCAATTGGGAGAATTAAATAAACTTATTGTTTCTTATCGTTCTACATTAAATAGTAGAAATTAACTTTAATTAATAATCTAATTAAATTAGTTATAAAAATCAGAATACCTAACTTTTTACTTTCTTACTTATTGAATTATTTTGTGATTCACACATTTTCTATTTGTGAAAAGATTGCGTTTTAGCAATATTAAAACTTAATTTTCTGAGTGTCTTATTGTGATTTGTCTATTTAATTACTGTTATTAAATTTAAATAATATAACAAATTTCTTTCTAACATAATTTCTTATTCAGAGGAATTATTTTTATTGCTTTAATCTTGTCTAAGTTATATCTAGAGTAATTTCTAAAATTTCATAGTTTCGAAATTATAATAATTAGTTTATTATAATTTATATCTTGAGTTATTTTTAAAATAAAATAATAAATTCATATCTTTGTAATTATAATAATTGATTTATTATAATTCATATCTTTGCTAAATTGTTTAGTCAACTTTTCTAGAGAAACTTGCCTTCAGTGAGTTTTTTTCTAATTTTATCAGCCGTAAGCTAACTTGCATATTTCCAACTTTACTTTGTACATTTTTGACACTGGTATATTTATGTTTTATTGAACGAGACCAAGAAGAGGATTCGACAGATTCAACTTTACCAGACCACATCAGACTGAAATCCAGATTATCCTATTATCTTATCCAGGATTGGTTACATCTTTCCCAGGTGCAGGTGAAGTCTAGCTAGACCCAGAAGATCAGTATACACCAGCATAGGCCATCTTGGCAAGGGAATAGATCATCGTGGAAATTCTTGGAAATTAAGGTCTGTAAGTCTGTGGTAGAACATATTTCCATCATCAGGTCTTCGGTTCCAGCGTAACAAATAATTGCCAGTAATTGTTCTTGTAAATGTAAGCCTTGCAGTTGATAAAATATTTTCTTTCATTCATTTTTTTATTGTGATAGCCCTTCAGGCACTTATTTCCATTGTTTTGCCCTTCAGGTAAATATATATTTTTCATCATTGTTAAGAGTAATTTGTTATTGTTAATATTTATTCTATTTGTTAATATACTATTTATTTGAGCTGAATCGTTTTATTTCTCTTGTTGTGAAAATCTGATATACAAATTGTTACAAATTTTTTTAGTAGCTGGCGCCCAAAAATTATCTTAATTTATCTTAATTTTACTTGATAAATAATTCCTTAACTTTTAATCTCTTATAACTTGCAGTTTTAAATCTTACTAAGCTAGAAACTTAAAATACACTCTTCAAGTTCTTTTGTTAACAAATCAGGGTTTTAACCAAATTTAATAATAAGTTTGTTAATTTATTAAACACCATATTCTGACTCACGACCCACCGGAAAAATCTGAGCAGCCGACAGGTAAAATAAACTTTGAAACCCAGAAGCCCATAAGGCAAATTAGATTTATTCAGTCTGGGGTTACAAAAATTGTCGTCCAACGTGTGAGGCCTGATATTTTATGAATTTAAACTGCACTATAGTTATATTGAAATCAGATTTTCTCAGGGAGAAATAAGCCAAAGTCAAACAAACAATAAGACCTGGAACCATTACCTAAATTTTCTAAGTATAAAATATTCTAACTAAGAAAGTATATGTTTCGTACTTTAAACATAAGTACATATTTCTAAAACTGATTTTTACAACTATTTGATATTGACATTATTAAAGTGGTATATCTTATCTTATTCATTACTATCTTATTTTTGCAAGTATTTTGAATTAAAATTGCGAAGATATTTGCGGCCGTTGTATACATAAAAACTTGTTTACCGATTTCTTTATTTCCCTATTATTTTTTACAAGTAAGGTTTAAAGTATTTATGAAAACTTAATAGTGTTGGAATAAGAGATTTATTTACCTACCGAATTTAACTTTACATTATTGGAACTTTGTGCATATGGTGATTTAATTTTTTGTCGCGAGAATAAATACGAGTTCTTATCTATTTATAATTTAACGTGTGGATTTTTATCTGAATTTCTTATTATCTGATTAATTTATTTGAATTACAAGTGATTGAAAATTATTCGTAATATACTGGGTGGTTATTTGTTAGCGTTACCTATGAGTTATTGAAATTTATTGGATTATTTTCGCATTTCTATTTTAACTTTTCTCTATACGTGATATACCGATTACGATTGATTGTAATCTTGATCTTGAGTTTTGTAACTTGTTAACGTAACTTATCTTTCATTTCTCGTATTCTATCTTATTTAGAAACTATAACATTATGGAACCAAATCACTTAAAGGTTGCCGAACTTACTTATGAATTAAAAGTACGTAATGTCGATCCGGTTGGGGATACGGATAAAAAACGGAAAATTTTACGGGGATTATTAAGTCAAGAAAGCGCGAATAGAAGTTTTGTACAAGGGTCAACAGTACATCCGTATAAATTCCTAGATGATTTTAAAGAAATACACGCTACGATTACCGATTTAACGAATGTAATTGATAGTTATCAAACTAGCGGGGATTCTTCACTTAAGAAACGAATTTCGTCACGTTTAACTCATTTATCGGGTAGAATGCAACGCTTGATCGCGAATAATGAGGAAGAAGAAGTCAAAAAGGGCGAATTGCAAATTCTAATTTTAGAATTGGAGGGTGATTTTGCTTTTAAAGACTTGCCGACTACTTCCACTCCTATTGAACCGACTCCACCTGTTTCGCATACGTTTAATGTGCAATCTATACCTCCATATAAATGGAATGTCACTTTTAGCGGATCAACCGAAAACGAATCTCTTACGGCTTTTCTAGAAAAAATCGAACTTTTACGTCAAGCGCGAAAAATCTCTAAAACCGAGTTATTTTTGTCAGCATGTGATTTGTTTACTGGATCTGCTTGGATTTGGTTTACAAATAATCATAAGAAAGTTAGTAATTGGGATGAGTTAGTAGCAAAATTAAAGCAGGATTTTTTACCTTATTGTTATGAGGACGAGTTATTACAAGAAATTAATAATAGGACGCAAGGTCCTAATGAACGTGTTGCTATTTTCATTGCGTCAATGGAAGGGTTATTCAATCGTCTACCGATTAAACCAAGCGAAGTTGTTATAGTGAATAAAATCAGACGGAATTTATTACCTTATTATATTTCGAGGTTAGCATTAGCACAACCCACCACTGTATCTGAATTGTCGGATTTATGTAAAAAATTAGAGGAATCTCGTACTTGGTCAAACCGTTATAGAACACCACCACAGCCTAAAGGAGGGTTATTAGAACCTGACTTAAGTTGTATAGCTTCGAGTTCAAAGACTCAATTCAAAAATAACCATTCATTTTTCAATAAAAATTCATTTCCTAGTGATAAAAATTCGAGAAGTAATTCTAGTAATCAAGTAAATTTTTCTGCAGTATCGCATCTTAAATGCTGGAATTGTGATAAAGTAGGGCATTCCTACAATACGTGTCGGAACCCACGAAAACTATTTTGTTTTGGGTGCGGGTTGAAAAATACTACAAAGTTTCGGTGTACAAAATGCAGTCCAAAAAACGAATTGAGCGGGGACGTGTCACTGGATGTCGTTGCCTCAGCCTCCACTTCCGAAAATCGTCCAGTTACAAACCAAAAACTCAAAATATCAAAAAAAGGAAAGAAATAAAACAATCAGTGTCTGATTGGCAAAAGTGGTTTTCTACGGTGAAACACTTTTATCAATCCCTTCCTACTATGAATCCTATTTGTGTAAAGAAACCTAATGATAATCGTCCCTATTTTAATGTTCAAATTTCCGGTGTTAACATTTTAGCGTTAGTAGACAGCGGTAGCTCTGCTTCTGTATTGGGTTCTTCGGGATATTATTTGCTACAGAAATTAAAGATACCTATACAGTATGAAAATTATTTTAATGTAACCACTGCTGATGGTACGTCACAAAATGTGTTAGGCTATATTTCGGTTCCGGTATGTTTAAATGATGTTTCGAAAGTAATGAAAATTTTAGTCATTCCGTCAATGACTCACACTTTAATTTTAGGAGTAGATTTTCTAAAAGAATTTCAGATAAATGTAGATTTCAAGGATCTTACCTATAATTTACCTATTTCTCTTTGTACGGTTAATACAATTCAAACGGTACATGATTTATCTTCAGATAATAAAAAGTCCTTAGATAAGGTTGTTAATATGTTTTCCGAAATTGCTCCTTCTGATCGTCTGGTACTTACCCACTTGATATCTCACACGATTGATACTGGGGATGCCAAGCCTATCAGACAGAGACAATATCCTTTATCGCCGGTTATGCAACAGCACTTAAATACCGAACTTGACAAAATGCTTGAAATGGGTGTAATTCAACCTTCTCGATCTCCGTGGTCTAGTCCTTTGTGGTTAGTAGAAAAACGTTCGGGAGAATATCGCATATGTTTCGACGGGAGAAAAGTCAATTCAGTAACTGTAGATGACTCATATCCTATGCCGTTAATTGATAGTATTTTAAATAAACTTCGTGATGCAAAGTTCCTTACCTCCATTGATTTGAAAAATGCGTTTTTTCAAATTCCTTTAGATCCCGCGTCACGACCAAAGACTGCCTTTGCTGTTTACAGCAAAGGATTGTTTGAATTTCGCACTATGCCTTTTGGTCTAAGTAATGCACCAAAAACTATGGCTAGGTTAATGGACCAAGTCATTGGACCTTCACTTGAACCTTTTTGCTTTTGTTATTTGGATGATATTATTATAGCTACCCCCGACTTTTCGACTCACTTAGATATCTTGAAGCAAGTTTTCGCAAAATTAAAAGAGGCTAATCTTACCGTAAATCTAAAAAAATGTCAATTCTGTCGTCCCTCTTTATCCTTCTTAGGTTTTGTTGTCGATCAGCAAGGTTTAAGAACGGACCCAGAAAAGGTTACCGCCATTTTAAATTACTCCGTTCCGAAAAATACCACCGAAATAAAACGTCTTATCGGTCTTGTTAGTTGGTACCGCCGGTTCATTAAAGATTTCTCCACTATTTGTTCACCTATCTCAGACCTTTTACACGGACGTAAAAAGGGTCAGCCTATAACATGGACACCGGAAGCTAATCAAGCTTTTGAGGAAATAAAACGTCGTTTAACCTCTGCCCCTGTTTTAGCTAGTCCTGACTTTACTAAATCTTTTTTTATTCAATGTGACGCGTCAAATACCGGCGTTGGTTCTGTGCTCTATCAGGAGAGTGACGGAATTGATCATCCTATTGCTTATGCAAGCAGGACCTTAAACAAATGTGAACGTAAATATTCAGTAACGGAAAAGGAATTACTTGCCGTAATATATAGTATAGAAAAATTTCGTAGTTACGTACAAGGCTCTAGATTTACGGTTGAAACGGATCACGCGTCGTTGTTATGGTTAACTAATATTTCTAATCCGACGGGTCGCTTAGCTCGTTGGGCGATTAGATTATCTCAATTTAACTTTAATATTATTCACCGTAAAGGTAAACATAATATTGTAGCGGATGCACTTTCTCGTTCTATTACCGAAACAGCTGTCTTAGATTTGAATAAATTAATTCCCGATAAATGGTACAATACCATGTTAACTAAAATACAAGAAAATCCGGAGAAATATCCTTCATATCGAGTAGAAAATAATATTTTGTATAAGCATATTTTTAATAATCATAGTTTGGTCAGTAACGTAACTGATTGGAAGATTGTCGTACCTACGAAAAACCGTTCGGAAATTTTTTATATGTTTCATGACGATGCTACTGCTGGACACTTTGGTGTTTCTAAAACTCTCTTTAGAATTATGGAACTTTATTACTGGCCAAATATCCGTAAAGAAGTGTATAAATATGTGCGTAAATGTCCTATTTGTGCAGCAAACAAAAGTTCAAATTTACCACGTGCCGGTTTAATGGGTGCTTATCGGAATATTAACTTCCCTTTTCAGTTAATTTCAGCGGATTTACTTGGACCTTACCCTAGATCAAAAAACGGTAATCAGTATGTTCTCGTAGTAGTCGATTGGTTTACTAAGTTTGTCTTAGTCCGTCCTTTATTTAAGGCTACCTCAACAGCAATTATTAAATTTCTCGAAAATGACGTTTTCCTTATTTATGGTGTACCACAAATTTTCGCTTGCGATAATGGCACACAATTCACTAGTCGCGAGTTTAAACAATTTATCGATAAGTATAAAGTTCAAAAGGTGTGGTATAATGCAAAATACCATCCCCAAATAAACCATACAGAACGGGTTAATAGAGTTATTGTAACCGCGATTCGTGCCTATGTAAATGAAAATCATAAAACTTGGGACATGTCAATTTATCAAGTGGCACAAGCCATTAGGTTAGCGAAACACGACATTACGGGTTATCCACCTGCTTTTCTAAATTTTGCAAGGAATATTCCTTTAACAGGGGATTATTATGGGAAAATTACTGAAAACGCGGACAATATACTTTCTATTGGAGAGAAAAACCAATTGATTGATGACATACAAGAGTTACCTAAATTATATGTGGACATACGTAAAAGGCTGCGTCATGCATATGAACGTAATGTCAAGCACTATAATTTACGTAAGCGACCTTTGAGATTTTATCCCGGTGACCGAGTCTGGAAAAGAAATTATACCTTGTCTAATGCTGCCAATGATTATTCCGCCAAGTTAGCGCCGAAATATATACAGTGTAAAGTAAAAAGAGTTATCTCTAAATTAGTGTATGAACTTTCGGATCTTGAAGGAAATAATCTTGGTAAGTGGCATGTTAAAGATCTTAAGGAAAATTATGTCGAGTTGGACTCAGATGATGATTCCGATCCAGACACCGAAACCGATCAAGTCGATTAAAATCTCACTCACTATATCTTATTTTATTATACCTTTCCTTATGAATACTACTTGATAGTATTTCATTTTAGTGCCCTGTGGTAAGGGGTAACGAATACTACCACCGTGGATTAACCTGCGTGAGGTAAAAGTCCTCTAAACGGCCACTTATCGTGCAGAGAGGCTTGATTGTGATGGGAGTGGTTTCGTCACTGTTTGGCTACTTTTAATAGTAAATGGACAGGATGTGTCTGCTTTTCAAGAGTTTCTGACATCTAGTCTGGTGAGCCTTGCTAGCATAATGATTCTCAATGATCTGCTGTTTATACAAGTCTGTTTCATTGCCGGACAGGGAAATTAGCCACTGTGTTATAATCAGGAGCAACCTCGTCGCCTTTTCTTTTCTTGGAGCTACGCGTCCAATTTCAGTAATGGTAACTACTATACAGTACTGAGGCGGCAAACCACGTCTCTGGAGACTGACTTAGTGTCCTCTCCTTAACTTCTTTCTGGTTTTTTCTCTATCTCTCTCTTCTTTTCGTGATTCTTTTGGGCGAGTGTTATTTGCTTCTTGCATCTTCCTTGTTTTTCTTCATGGACTTCCGAGTAAGGGTACATTAACGAGGCTTTTCTTGCATCTAGAACTGCGCATAATGTCCTTTGGTTTGATCCCATTTCATCTGTGATCATGCCACATGTCGACTGACTTGGATGTGTTCGAGGGGATTAATCACTTCTCCAATAGAACCCAGTATCTTTCCTTCCTGTCTATCTTGTCTTATGTCTTATTTTTTAATCCTTTATTTGGGGTAATTACGATAACGAAAATTTGTAACTCCTAGAGTTAACAAATTTTCTACCCGAAGCGAATGGGGTGTGTAACGATAATTTGGTAAATTACGGTTACAACTGGTTTCTACCGGAGACAATTAAATGTAGCTATGTTATGCGCGCGTCGACGGCACTGAAACGTTCTCGATCCTACAGCATTCCTCCTCCACCAGCTTTTTCCTATCTTCCGTACTGGTAAGTCGTAATTTTATGAATATCTAATTATTTTTCTCGGATGTAGAATTTTTCTGTATCTATCGTTATAAAGTATTATTTGCAATACGTAGCCTAGTAAATATTTAGCATGTTGGTTATTTATTACAGTCAAATGTGGTAAATATCGATTTAAATCGAATTTATCAATTGGGTGTGTTTGACGCCGGCATTTTAGCCAAATTTAGTGCTCTCCACGCGTGATTGATTTCATGCAAATATCTACACGTGGTGTCGTCTTGCAAGTTAACTTATGTTATTACCGTTCCTTATTATCTTTTGCAATTAAAATTTGCAATTATCGTTATTATCTTTATCGAGTTATTCATAAAATATATGCACTTACACAGATCTCTTTCGTTTGCGGAAGGTGGTAAAAAAACTCTTCGAAATTAATAGTTTTCGCTTAACGGAAAATATTGGTTTTTATCTTATCTCACAATTTGATTATTGTAATTTTTCGTAATTTAATTTAATATTTAAATTATTCCCTGCTATATCTTAATACGATTTGAATTAATTAAAATTCATAGTTATTATCTAATTGTCGTAATTTAATTGAATAAATTACAGCATTTCTTACCATTTCTTACTCCAATTGGGAGAATTAAATAAACTTATTGTTTCTTATCGTTCTACATTAAATAGTAGAAATTAACTTTAATTAATAATCTAATTAAATTAGTTATAAAAATCAGAATACCTAACTTTTTACTTTCTTACTTATTGAATTATTTTGTGATTCACACATTTTCTATTTGTGAAAAGATTGCGTTTTAGCAATATTAAAACTTAATTTTCTGAGTGTCTTATTGTGATTTGTCTATTTAATTACTGTTATTAAATTTAAATAATATAACAAATTTCTTTCTAACATAATTTCTTATTCAGAGGAATTATTTTTATTGCTTTAATCTTGTCTAAGTTATATCTAGAGTAATTTCTAAAATTTCATAGTTTCGAAATTATAATAATTAGTTTATTATAATTTATATCTTGAGTTATTTTTAAAATAAAATAATAAATTCATATCTTTGTAATTATAATAATTGATTTATTATAATTCATATCTTTGCTAAATTGTTTAGTCAACTTTTCTAGAGAAACTTGCCTTCAGTGAGTTTTTTTCTAATTTTATCAGCCGTAAGCTAACTTGCATATTTCCAACTTTACTTTGTACATTTTTGACACTGGTATATTTATGTTTTATTGAACGAGACCAAGAAGAGGATTCGACAGATTCAACTTTACCAGACCACATCAGACTGAAATCCAGATTATCCTATTATCTTATCCAGGATTGGTTACATCTTTCCCAGGTGCAGGTGAAGTCTAGCTAGACCCAGAAGATCAGTATACACCAGCATAGGCCATCTTGGCAAGGGAATAGATCATCGTGGAAATTCTTGGAAATTAAGGTCTGTAAGTCTGTGGTAGAACATATTTCCATCTTCAGGTCTTCGGTTCCAGCGTAACAAATAATTGCCAGTAATTGTTCTTGTAAATGTAAGCCTTGCAGTTGATAAAATATTTTCTTTCATTCATTTTTTTATTGTGATAGCCCTTCAGGCACTTATTTCCATTGTTTTGCCCTTCAGGTAAATATATATTTTTCATCATTGTTAAGAGTAATTTGTTATTGTTAATATTTATTCTATTTGTTAATATACTATTTATTTGAGCTGAATCGTTTTATTTCTCTTGTTGTGAAAATCTGATATACAAATTGTTACAAATTTTTTTAGTAGCTGGCGCCCAAAAATTATCTTAATTTATCTTAATTTTACTTGATAAATAATTCCTTAACTTTTAATCTCTTATAACTTGCAGTTTTAAATCTTACTAAGCTAGAAACTTAAAGTACACTCTTCAAGTTCTTTTGTTAACAAATCAGGGTTTTAACCAAATTTAATAATAAGTTTGTTAATTTATTAAACACCATATTCTGACTCACGACCCACCGGAAAAATCTGAGCAGCCGACAGGTAAAATAAACTTTGAAACCCAGAAGCCCATAAGGCAAATTAGATTTATTCAGTCTGGGGTTACAAAATTTGTTTTACAAAGTTGATGAAACCCAAAAATAATCTAAAAATAAACCTCGTTTGTAAGGTTTCCAATCATAGTATTTATAACAAAATATACGCAGTGAATCCTAGTATATTTATTTTAGACAGAGACACAAACCGGATTTCTTTCTATTCAGGCTCGAGCACATCAAACCGGTCGGTCCAGTTTATCAGGAACTGTGTTTAGACTTCTAAACACACTTCATCACCAATAACGTTTCATATAATCGCAAACGTCATTTTTTTAAATGATAAGCTGAACCTATTGAAAATAAATACCTATGACAATGTAGATACAAAGATGTAAAAAAATGTTCCTGCATATAAAATTTTTGTTTATGAAAAATCCAATACTAATCCACGCTCGTAACCAAGTAATTACAACTGCGGTCCAGTCACTGGAAATAATGCCACTATGTCCGATCGGCTTTTGTGAACCGGATATTACATCGTCCATCGTCGTTTCACTTCCGGTGCTCGCGTCCCTCCTATAATATTACAATTAATGAGGCAATTAGCGCCCTCGGCAGCTTGCTACTTGCACAAACTAGGAATAGGATAGCACGGGCTTCTGATGCCTTGCTATCAAATTATACGGGTAATTGGAGTTCAAATTTAAATATGTTATAAAATACTCGAAAGGTTGTTAGGAGAACACGTGTACTCGCTATTGCTCTACATAATATTAGTTCTTCTTTTATGCAAATGCGCATGCGATAAATATATATAGGGCGAATCTTTCTATTAATATCAATCATTATATTCTTTCTTTTTCTTCACAAATGAAGGTAAATAATATTTTTCTTTAAGAACTCATTTAATTCTAAAGGTAGTTGGAATCTTTAATGTGGCGCTGCTTTTGAAGTAGTTTTGACTGGCCATCAAAACTTAACTTTTGACGAGCATTTCGGCAACCAAGTTGCCGTTATCATCTCCAGGTGATGGTTGACCAAATAAGTAAGTAACCATTATTTGGGAAAAAATCCCATTTTGGACGGCCAACATGTATAACTTGCTCTGATAAGTAGATACTTAAATTCTTTAATTTATAATAGGTTTTTGAGTGATTTAAAATTACTTGGTTTTTAAAAATTATCTTGGATAATAGAAGAACTAGAAACCTAATATTTCAAGAATAATACGATTTGCATTTATTCTTGTAAAGTTATATTATTACTACACCTCGATTACCAGCGAAATGGAAGAAATTACTGAAATTATGGCGATACTTGAATAATATTTGAAATATATACTGCGCGAAAATTACGGGAAATTGGTCGTAATATAAGATAATATTTTAGTTATGCATCATTGTCCGTTCGGTAATCGAAGTATGGTAATTTATATTGTTATTAAATTAATATATTTGAATCAAATGATATACATGTAAATGTGATTGTAACGATGAAATTAAACTAATTCTACCGATTGTGATATAATAATATATTCTCTTGCATGCTAAGAATGTATGCTAGTAAATAGGATTGTATTTAGGATTAGAATTACGACAATGACTAAGTATGTATATTGCATAATCCTGGCTTATCCCGTAAACTATATTTATACATTGCAACCATTATTAACTTTAATACCTATATAGTATAAATTAATACTGAATATTTTACATGGAATAAATTATCTGTTATCCGAATACCAATTTCCGTTGCCAACACTGTTGGCATTGCGCTTATTTTAAAACAATATATATGTAATGTAACTAGACTATGAAAACTCAAAGTAATTTCAACAAATTTTCATCTTCAAGATAATGAAGTGCGTCCTAACTTGTGAAATATCTCCGAAACTGGGGGTTTAGGTTAAGGGTATGCTACATGTTTCGATTCAGACTGAATGAATTTCGAAAAATCTAAATTATACAAGATGTTTCGTTTAAAATAAGCAAGTTGGTATCGACTTCTTATATAACCGGAAGTACCAAATTATTTTAATTATTTGTATTGGATTGGCCAAACCGACTTTAGTAATTTCCAAAATTTCCGAAATCTTTTGTTACATACTTTCGAAACATGTTTCAAAACTGCATTAACTGAGGTCTCATAATATTGATTTAAGGTGAAGGTAATTTATAAGGGCTTCACCTTTGTTGCTCATTATTTCGTTTAGGCCTACCAAATCCATGCTTGCGGGATAGAGTTCTTTCATCTTCCCATCTTTTTTTAACACTGCATGTATTTATGCTATATTCAGAAGCAATTGCTCTTATAGACCATCCATTTTCCAATTTGAAAACAATAGATACTAATCTTCTGAATTTCTGTTAGTTGTCTAACAATTATTATTAAAAATTGACAAGTATATTTAAAATTTTCAAGAATGGTTCAAACTTGCGTTATAATAAACCTTACATTGCTAAAATAAACTGTACTACTTTTCTTTTAAACCAAGTGTATAAGAATATATGAGAACTAAGTGATTAAAGAAGTCAACAAAAATTTTTAAAACATTAGGCAGTTTTTGGATAAATATAAGAGGAAATTGCCTTGTAGGTACATCTTAGAATATAAATGATAATGCCATCATTCATCGTTATATACATGTTCATCTTCAATGGATTTTTCACCAAAATGTTACAAATTGCTTCATGATCGGTTAACTCTAACTAAAAATATACAGCGAGAAATAATCACTAAAATTTTAAATGTTCCCTAAATTTTGCTGATTTTTTGATAAATTAAATTCGTCAAGTAAACTGCAGTACTCCTTTTACATATTTAAATTTGCATTATTTAAACTATTAATTTTTTTTTGTCAAATACCAATAATTATCCAAAGCCAAAATGTTTTTTTCTAGTAAACGATTCTTGCAGGTTATATTACAATCGGCGCATTCGCCATTTCATCAAATCTATTAGAGTTTCATTTTAGAAATTTGACGCCAGTAAAAAATAAATGAACTTAGAACATGTCTCGTTATCATTTGCCATTTTAAAGAACGCTTTATATATTTTGCCTCTTTTATTAAAAAAGTGATGTAGCCTATAATTTTTGTTTGTTTTTGATATATTATTTTCTTGTTTTCTTTAGCTAGGAAAAAACTAATCTGCTTAGTATTGAAATTATTGTGAAATACATTTCTGCGCTAAACCAACAGATATACATTTGTTTTTAAATTTTTCGCCTACCACATAAAAATTTAACATTTAAGAAACGTGAATGAAATTAAAACTACTTTCATTTGGATTATTGACGTTTAGGAAGGCAATCTCAAAAATATTTTGCAGATTAATGGCTTAATAGCCAAAGAAAACAAAAAAAAAGCTATGAGTGTTATTATATGTGTCCGATACTGGATAAGGCCGATAACAAATGAGAATTGGAGCCAAGCTAATACTTCTAGTAGTTATAAATAGACATGTTTGTCCGATACTATTCACTGTGTTTTAGAGTTCGTATATTGTTATTCTATTTTATGATAAATTGTAAATTTTACATTGCGTTAGATCTAATCACTGCATAAACATATTTTTATTATCCAATACTTATATTATATTATTTTAGAGAATCTCATCTAGTTAATCTCAAATTAAATTTTTATGAACATTTGTATCAGTTAAATAATTAATTACCAGGCCAGGAGCAATTTTTGTCTTAATTACCGTAATTATCGTGAAGTTTAGAAACGCTGCTCTCAACAGAGTAATATATAACATCAGTGGATTCTCTGAATTACTCGGCGAAAAGCAGCAAACAATAATTGGCTTGGGGCAGATAAAGAAGTCAGGCGTAGAAACTTTTCAAATACACATGAAACAAATATGCAGGATTCCATTCGTTATTTTATTTCTCATTTGAATCAGGATATTTTAATTTCCATTCAGTAACAAATGAAAAAATGTTGCTGCCAGGGTTTTTATACTTTTTATGTATCTTTCTACACTTGGGTTAAATTAGAAACCAACAAATATTGGTGTTTTATATTAGACTCTTGACATGATTCTCTTGAATAAATTTGATAGCAAATATGAAACTGAGTAAAATGGAAATAGGTGACATAAAGTATTACTAATTCATGATAAAACAACCCAACTGTATTGTACTATACTGTATCAATAAATAGGAAACCTAGTATAGTTAGCAAATGCATCTCTTAAACTGACATCCGCTCATTTAAATGAGAACAATTTTCATATTCCACGTGAAATTCAAACGTCGAGTCTGAATAGCTAATGCGAAATCCACCAGTTCAAAATTTCATATATGCTTCATATGCTCGACAATTGAAATATTGGGAGTTCAACTAAAATTACTAATCCAACAAAATTCAAATTTAATAAAATATAATGTCAACCAACTGTCTATTTTGTATGAAGCAGAAGCAAAATACGTCGATTTTGTTTCTCTTCCGTCAGTTATGCCGCATCTGGGTCACATTATGTTATATTCTTGTTGCACAATATCGACCATGGTGAGGCTTTGTTTGCTTTCGAAATGTCCCGTATGTGTGTTAGTTGGAAATTTTTCAGCGGCTAACTGAATTCATTGTGTACCATCAGACTAACGCAGATTCGCTTTGCGCTAAAAAGTTTTGTGCATTTTAAAATAAAATGTATTTAAGCCGTGAGTTTACTCTTCCGTTCAAATGGTTTTGTGAGCAAAAAGGATGACACTCGTATGCAAAACATTTTATTATTTTGCCAACTGCCAACTATTAGAATAAATTAACATTAATTTATAGACTCAGATTTAAAGTCCCGAATAGCAGAATCGTTGACTATTAAAATATTTGATATACAATTAATTGTCCAAAAATAAAGAGATTTGATAGGTATAGGTAAGTTTAATTTATTGTTTAGTTTTATGCTTTTTCTCTGAAAGAAATTGAGACATTTGTTTAAAATTTGATATAGAGATAATAAATTTTGATTTTAAGATAAAAATATTGCGCGAATGATATTCTATTTACATTAAAATTTTGTGGAAAAACTGCTATAATGATTATCCAGAACACAACCTGCACATACATGTAGGGTAAAAAATGATTTGCAAATAATAAAAAGTTATTTATGGTATCATTATTTCTTTTTAATTATTAAGATAACCACTGCTAGTCGATATAAATATAAAATAATGACATTTCGACGTTACTACTAGTTTGTATAATTATCTCTTCTCTCTCCTTTACGCGAATGTAGTCAGCGCTTAAACGGTGTAGCTAATTTTCTGTATGGGAGTTACGTAATAATGGAACGTTTGAGAAAATTCCCAAATCAAATAATCGTTGAATCTGGTGCCATGGCTAATTTGAAATAAAAAGATCATCAATGAGAAGGGCGCTTAGTAGTGGGGCCTGTGGGAAATCTAAGGCATCTCTGTGTGCTCCTTCTAAAGGAATTTCTTAAAACAAAACTGTGTGTAAAGATTTTATTAGTATCTTCCAGCCTCCAGAGACTGCAGTAGGTATTATCAGCAAAACACGCGAAAGGCTTTTGAGCACTGTTAACTTACAGAGTGGTCATATTAAAGTAATTTTGAAATACTAACAGATTGTATTATATACTATGCGTCATGGAAAATTCAATATACAGTGAATATTGTATATTATTGGATGTCAGCGTTCACTTTGCCCATAGTTGGTTGGAAAAATAAAATTTTATTTTTTAATGGAAGACACACTATCAAAACAGTAAAAAGTAGTATGTTTTCAAAAATAGTCATTTGTACGAAGGAATTTTTAAAATTTTTTTTCATATTTGCATATAAAAAAATAATACATTCTGAAATAACTACGAAAAAATTAATAAACCTGCAATCATAACTTCTAGCCTTGCTATCACGATACAATGATAGGGAGGTACTGGTTTAAAATTAAATTATCTGCTAGAAAAGTTTGACAAAAATATCAGCGAAATATACAATATCTTCTACCCATACAGGCGTCACAACGTATTATCTAATTTACTTCAAATCATATCCATATTATCCTTGTCATAAAAAATTCAGCACAGAGTAATTACAAAACTGTTTTATGTTATTGGATATTACCATTCATTTCGCCCACAGCACAGCCCACAGTAATGTGGTTTATCTTTAGAGATTAAAACAGTGATATGATATATTAAATTTGACGAGTTCTGTAGGCTATGTACGGTAAAGTAAGCAAAACTTGAGGTAATTGAGATTGTCCTCAATACTGTATTCAGCATTATGGCTGCGTGGAGATATCTGCCCACCGATTTGTTATTTTATTACAAAATTACTCGTGTCTAATAGTCGTTAGGAAACTGAAGCAACCGTACGTTCGAAAAGATTAGGACAATAAGTAAATGTAGATTTTTAATGCCAAACCAAGACGACCTAATCTTATTTCTTTTTTGTTTTCAAGATACAGGATGTGGTAAAAAAAAAGTGAAGAAAAATTTCTTGTTACTTTTTGTCTCAATTTCAGAATACCTAGTTATACGTATCTATTTCAAATTTTATGGATTTTTTTTTAAATAGATGATGATAAGACTCATATATTTTATAGGGATCCCTAGTTACAGCAGTTTCTCTAACTCTTCAAACCATAACTTTTTGAAATTTTATACATTACGCAGCCTAGCCCCACAAAAAAAAAAGGTTCTGATCCTGTACCTCCACTATGGTGTTTCTATATATTTTTTGACGTTAAATCCAAATCCAATAATGAAAAAGTCGTACACCCCAAATGATTGCGCTACACCCAAAAACAACTCCGAAAATAGAGTAAAACCGATCCATACATCAGGATTCAATGAATGGACGTAAATGAATGGTGAAAAACGTGGGAAGGGGAAATGTTTTATATTCAGCAATCACCTTCTTGAATAGTGACTAGAAAATTACCCTTATAATGGCAAAACAAACCTATACAAGGGTTGAGTATATAAATGCCTTAAAAAATCACCCCTATATAATAAAATGTAAATAGCTCACAGCAGCAGATAGGCTGATTGCCGGAAAGGAAACCAATAATACAACGTTTCGACACGACCAGTAGCGCTATCCGGTCATAACAAAGGGAATAAAAAATAACGAAATACTAACAGTATAACAGGGGAAGTAACAGTAACAGGAGTAATTTTTTAAGCGTGAGTTCAGGTAACAAAGTCAGAGATGTAGATCCAAGATGTTCACATGATGGCGGACTATTGTTCGTCCATAAAAAGGAACACTCACGAAGAACTCAAAAGAGAGCGTAGAGAGCCAGTGAGAAGATCATTTGAAAATAAGAAAGAGACGTATTCTAGGAATAAAGATTAAAAAACGTTCATATTCTTCAGTCGAGCTGCAAGAACCTTTCCGTGGAATAAGTGCACGATTTATTGACATACATATACATTTTATTATCTAGGGGTAGTTCTTTTTGGATGATTTCGGGTAAAATACATATTTTGGAATTGTAACAGTGACAACTCCAACATTTCCCACCATTTATAGATATTGTCATGTATTTTAATAATTAAATTAAATTCAGTACTTTAAAAGAAAAATAAAAAAATAAAAAAAAATATTCATATAGAACTTCACTCTGAATAAAGGCAGCAAATAACTTACTTTAAAAAAAAAAAAAAGGTTTAAACATATAGCATTAAAGAATACCACTCCGAGGAAACTCATCTTCGCTGCAGAAACACCTGTTACGGGACAGCAGGAAGACGGTTCACCAGATGTGGCTCGTACCACCTAAAACAGTAAATCAAAACCGCAAAATAGATAAATAAAATAACATTAACCAGCAGAAAGGTAATATTACACAAGTCAATAATTCACTAGTGTCAAACAAGCAGTGATTTATAAAGAATGAGCAAAGTTGTAATTTTATCTAGCGAAAAGACTAACGTAGGAAAACGTAGCATTAATACTAAAGTTAATTAAGATTTAATTTTATGTAAAACTGATCGTCTATGCCACATGGATAGACATATCGTAAATTAAAACTGTAGAAAGGTATAGTGAAGTGAAATTTAAAAATGTAGTGCTTCATCGTAGCCAAGAACGGTAAGGCTATTTGTGTTTTAACGAAATATAACACATTGGATATGTATAGATCGGTTATGAGACTTAGAGTTCAAAAATGATATGATTTCCACAACATGATTACATATAAGAAAAATTTTTCAAAAATTACACACAAAATGACAGTTTGGCATCTAGTATCCTCATAAGAAAAAAGAATTCAGGATCACCATGGAGACGGGAACAAAAAAGAAGGTTGTTGAAAAACAAGCGTATGAGAGGCGTCACGTAATTGAAGTCGTTGCTGAAAATAAATAAGACAAATTGTGATAAAGAAGAAAGAAATCAGAGGAAAATCATTACTCACCAGCTCAAATTAATAATTTGATCGAGATACTACCCTGGCTACACCAGAAATCAACAAATAGAAGAAAGAAAAATCAGGTATACATACATAGTATATAGTTGAGGCACATAAAATAGTCTTGACTAATTGTGAGAAGCACAGAATATATGGCAAGACGGCCATTTTGACCACGGTCATTGAACTTCAGTGACGGCAGTAGGTTCATAAGTTCGTTAATATCATAGAACACAAATACCAGATAGACTGCTCTGCTCATTACTAATAAGATAAGTTAAGGACGACATTTTCTTTTTAACCATTAAATTAAGAATATCATTTGTTAGTAGATTTTACATAGATAAGTTATCGCAGGCTCTTAGCTTACGGATTTATTTAACAAATTTGTCAATATTAATGTTGTTAAAAGAATAAATGATGTTAATTTGAAAGCCATCTATGTCTGGTTTGATAAAACGATAAATTTTGCTCATTCTCACAATAAGAACAGTATCCGTGCTTAGTGGGGGCGACATTTGTGAGTCTTGCTGAAGAACTACACGTACGCTGTATAACCATTTCTAGTTCAATAATTACAGGTCCCTGCACTTCATACCATACCAACTTTTAAATAAAATCACTAGAAAATAAAACAAAACCTATTGAGAACATAATATTCATTTATTAATAAAAATTACGTAAGCTACAGAATACGAAAGGTAAGTTTCCTTCACTAAAAGACCCCAAAGAGACCCTGAAAAGGAAAATAGGAATTACAGAAAACCTGAAAGTAAGTTATTCACTTCGTGAAGTACAGGGTGTCAACTCTAATTTTGTCCCTCCCCTCTATTTTCTTATTTGTGAAGATATTTCAAAATTTTAAAATGTAGCCTTATCGGACATTTACCGAATTTTTCAAATATAATATTCAAAATTACCTAGCGCCAATACGTACAGGGTGGTGAAAGAAAAGTTGATTTTTTTAAATGGAATACCCTGTATATTTCTTGACAGGTTTGTAGTACTCTTTGGGCTGATTTCAAAAATGTATAACTCCCTTGAGTTTAGATCAAAATCTGTCGATATATTCAAGGATAAACATGAGAAATATTTGTTTTCACACTTTCGAGGTGGCTTGGCATTCTGACTTAATTGTTGACTTTTAGCTGTCAAAATAATTGACTGTGAATGTAATTTTTACATTGTTCATGAAGTTAACTGCAATGATTCTTGCCGAGAAATTCGCATGCGTAAAAGCAATTATTGGTCTCCGGTTGTCCCTGTAGTTTCAAAAACTTTCGCTTTAAAAAACTCTAATATGTATTAGTCCGTTGGATTGGGGTCTGTTGACCTTGATGGCCAGAATCTACGCCGAAAACTTATTTCTGAAGATGAACGTTAGCAATATACCAATGCAGTGCTAATTATAATTAGATTCAGTCAGTCGCGAATCAGTCCAATAATGCTCATAAATTATTTCTAAAGAACTCATTAATCTGCGGCATACAAAACATAATAATTATATACCTATATTCAAGCATTTACTCTTTGTTTGACACCAATCTTGACTGGAGTAGCATAAATTTAAAACCATACAATTTTTTAATTTTCATCGTCCTGTATCTCAAATGGAACGATTTTTAAACATTATTTTATGCGATTCTGTCCATTACTAAATTTATGCAGGTTACAACTCCTATAATTTACTTTCATACAAATTAATGGTACCAAAGTGTGTATGTATATTCATCGTTTGTACTTGTTTAAAAAAAAGCGTTTCATAGCGACTGAAATATAGACAAAATGTATAATACTTTTACCCTTAAAACACTGTATCCTTAAAACGAAAAAGTTATACCCTTACTGTATAGCTAAAATTAATTTGGTTTGACGTCAAAAGCGTACAACTGAGCGATGTCCCAATTTTTTTATTCAAGTAATCCATCAATTAGGCACGTCATCAATGTGAAAATAGCATCAGAAGATACACATTATCTTTATAATACTCCGTAGTAGATATATTATAAGACTGTAATTATTATGCTAACCAAAATGACACTTGCACCAGAAAATCTCTACTCTCCGCGGACATTTAAAGATTCCTGTACAATAAGATACACATTATCTTTATAATACTCCGTAGTAGATATATTATAAGACTGTAATTATTATGCTAACCAAAATGACACTTGCACCAGAAAATCTCTACTCTCCGCGGACATTTAAAGATTCCTGTACAATAAGTTTGCGATAAGGAAAGTCAACGCCTTCCCTTTTGTTACGTAATCATATATCACATTTGCGATTAATGCTATCCTGTACAGCTACGAGTCTGTAAGGAAATAAACCAAGATATTGGTTAACCATTTTACGGGCCAAATCCATTAGAGGTGAGCTTTATGAAAGGGGACGGAGAAATTTGCATTTAATGTGCTAGCTATAACATTTTAATGTGTTCTGTGCTAGTAATACCCCATTTAAGCGTTAAAATTGCGCTGAATATATTTCAACTTATGTTCAGGAAATACATAACAAGGCATATTGGAGTGGTAAAGGAGTGCTCTACTCAATATATTAATTTTTATGGTTCTACTTATACAACAAATTTGAAAATAAGACATGGAGAGTGATTTAGAATCGCATTGCTAGTATAATTTAGGTACAATAGTGTAGGTATACCTTGTTTTTATTTCTATCTTGAAATTAGTCAAATTACTAGTATTTTAAAAATATTGACGAATTATTCAAACTTCCTTTAAAATATTTTATTTTACCATGTCTGTAAACCACAACTAGCAGTAATTATTGTAAAACGAATATTTAACACCCATATTGAGAAGGAGCTAAACGATGATAAAGGTTTCGCAATTAGTATCGTTAGTTGGGGTGTTGGCACCAAAATGTAAATAACTTTGTAAAGAAACTAGTAACTGTTTTTTCACGTATTGGGAGGTTACCAAATTGATGTGGTGCTGGCAAAGGATGCGGTGCTAACGTGAAGTTGGTTCGAAAATTATAAAACTTTTAACAACTTTGCTAAAGCAATTATTAGAACTTCGTCTTTTTATATATTTGACGAATACTAAATCATGGTAAACGTTTCGCAATTAACATCCATAGCTGTTGTACTGGTGTGAAAATGACACCAAAATTATGAAATAGGTAAAAAATATCTTAAATCAATTAGCACCTCTCATTTCTTTACTTATTTGAAAGGTGCTAAAAGACGGCAAATATTTTGCAATTAGCACCAATTTTTGACACCAAAATCACAAAACTACTAATAACTTTGGTAAAACAATTAGCACCTTTTCCATGTTTGAAAAGGGCTAAATTATGGTAAACGGTTTACAAATAATAGCACAAATGGTTATGGTGTTAGTATGAAGTAGGCACAAAAATTATACAACTTTTAATAACCTCGTTAAAACAATTTACATATCCATTTTTTATTATATTTGGAAAGAGCTAAAGAATGATAAACGTTGCACAATTAGCGGCAATTGATGCTGATGTAAAGTTTTAAAAAAATATAGAATTGTTAATAACTTTGTTAAAACAATTAACACCTCAGTTTTACTGGAAATATTGGAAAATAGTTCACAAATAGTGCTACATAGGTGCTGTTGAAAATTTTTCGCAAAATTACAGGGTTTTTAAGAACATTGGTAAGACAATTAGCACCTTCGTCATTTTACATATTTGGTGGGAACTAAAGATAAATATTTTGCAATTAGCTCTTACATATCTGGGAGGAGCCAAAGGAAGGTAAACGTTTCACAATTAGCACCAATTATGTTGCTGATGTTTTTTTCACATGTTTGGAGGGTGCTAAAGGACGGTTAGTACTTTGAAATTGGCACCAATCGTTGGAACAAAATTATAGAATTGTTAATCACTTTTTTTAAAACAATTAGTACCTGTTTTATATATTTAGAGACTGTTAAATGATGGTAAACGTTTCACAAATAGCACTAATGATTTTGGTGCTAGTGTGAAGTTGATACCAAAATTACATAACTGTTAAAAATAACGTTGGTAAAACAATTAGTATATCTGCCTTTATTAAATATTTGGAATGTGCTAAGGGAAGTAAAAAGTTTAACAATTACCACCAATTGTTGGTGCTGATGTTAAATTGCACCAAAATGACAAAATTGTTACTAACTTAAAACAATAATTAGTACCTCTGTTTTCTTACATATTTAGAAGACTAAATAATGTTAAACGGTTTGCAATTAGTGCTACTTAAGTAAATTTGCACCAAAATTATAGAACTTTAAAAACTTTGTTAAGGCAATTAATTTGCATATCTGATTTTTCAATATTCGATAGGTGCTAATGAATAGTAAACATTGCACAATTAGCATCTATTGGTGCTAATGTGATATTATGCTAAAATTATAAAATTGTTAACTTTGTTAAAACAATTAACAGCTCAGTTTACATATATGCAAGGAGAGACTAAATATTGGAAAACTATTTTTAAATAGTGCTACTTAGGTGCTATTGAAAAATTTGCAGA
Source organism: Rhagium mordax (assembly GCA_963680705.1). Classification (NCBI taxonomy): domain Eukaryota; kingdom Metazoa; phylum Arthropoda; class Insecta; order Coleoptera; family Cerambycidae; genus Rhagium; species Rhagium mordax. The sequence continues at coordinate 17,112,000 of OY796656.1, forward strand.
AAAATTATAGAATTTTTAAGAAATAATTAGTACCTTCGTTTTTTACATATTTGGAGGGTGCTAAAGGTAAATATTTTGTAATTAACACCGATAGTTGTTGGCACCAAAAACAAATATATCTGCTTCTTTTACAGGTGCTAAGTGAAAGTAAACGTTTCACAATTAGCACCAATTGCTGATGTGAAGTTGCACAAAATTAGAAAATTGTTATTGGTTTTGGCAAAACAATTAGCTACTTTGTCTCATTACATAATTGGAAGATAGTAAATAATGAAAAATTGTTAACAAATAGTGCTTCGTAGTGCTGGTGTGAAATTTTCACCAAAATTATAGATATTAAAGAACCATAGGATGGTAAATGTTTCACAATTAACACCCATTGCAGCGGTGCTGATGTGAAGTTGTCATTACAATTAAAAAACTGCAAATTTGCAGCAAAATTATAGAATTTTTAATATTCTTGGTAAAGCAATTAGCACCTCTGATTCTTTTCATACATTTAGAGGGTGTTAAAGAACGGTAATTTTGTAAAATTTGCAGCAAAATTGTGCTAAAGAACGGTAAATATTTTGAAATTAGCGTCAATAATTGGTACAAAATTATAGAACGGTTAATAACTTTTTTAAAACAATTAGTACTTTTTTATGTATTTGGAGAGTGATAAATTGTGGCAAACGTTTCACAAATATCACTAATGGTTTTGTTTTTCAATACTCGATAGGTGCTAATGAATAGTAAACATTGCACAATTAGCATCTATTGGTGCTAATGTGATATTATGCTAAAATTATAAAATTGTTAACTTTGTTAAAACATTTAACAGCTCAGTTTACATATATGCAAGGAGAGACTAAATATTGGAAAACTATTTTTAAATAGTGCTACTTAGGTGCTATTGAAAAATTTGCAGAAAAATTATAGAATTTTTAAGAAATAATTAGTACCTTCGTTTTTTACATATTTGGAGGGTGCTAAAGGTAAATATTTTGTAATTAACACCGATGGTTGTTGGCACCAAAAACAAATATATCTGCTTCTTTTACAGGTGCTAAGTGAAAGTAAACGTTTCACAATTAGCACCAATTGCTGATGTGAAGTTGCACAAAATTAGAAAATTGTTATTGGTTTTGGCAAAACAATTAGCTACTTTGTCTCATTACATAATTGGAAGATAGTAAATAATGAAAAATTGTTAACAAATAGAGCTTCGTAGGTGCTGGTGTGAAATTTTCACCAAAATTATAGATATTAAAGAACCATAGGATGGTAAATGTTTCACAATTAACACCCATTGCAGCGGTGCTGATGTGAAGTTGCCATTACAATTAAAAAACTGCAAATTTGCAGCAAAATTATAGAATTTTTAATATTCTTGGTAAAGCAATTAGCACCTCTGATTCGTTTCATACATTTAGAGGGTGTTAAAGAACAGTAATTTTGTAAAATTTGCAGCAAAATTGTGCTAAAGAACGGTAAATATTTTGAAATTAGCACCAATAATTGGTACAAAATTATAGAACGGTTAATAACTTTTTTAAAAACAATTAGTACTTTTTTATGTATTTGGAGAGCGATAAATTGTGGTAAACGTTTCACAAATATCACTAATGGTTTTGGTGCTAACTTCATACTAGCACCAAAACCTTTGAAGGTTATTCAACGTTAAAACAATTAGTATATCTGCTTCCATTACATATTTAGAAGGTGCTAAAGGAAAGTAAACGTTTCACAACTAGCACCAAATTGTTATGATGCTGATATAACGTTACGTCGAAACTACAAAATCGTTAATAACTTTGATAAAGCCATTAGCACCTCTATTTTATTACATATTTGGAAGATACTAAATAAAGGAAATCGATTTTCAAATACTGGATAGAAATTTGCACCAAAATGATAAAATTTTTGAGATTTTTATTAAGACAAAAACCTAGCACCTCTGTTATGATTTGTTACATTTGGAGGGTGTTTAGTAATGATTTCAAAATTAGGACTGGTTGTTGAAGTTGGCAACAAAATTGTAATTAATTAATAATTATTAATATTTTTTTTGAAATAATTAGCATGTCTGTTTCTTTTACATATTTGAAAGATGCTATTTTTACATATTTGGATACTATAGGATGGTAAACGGTTCACAATTATCACTCATTGTCGTGACTCTGATGAGAAATTAACAATAAAGTCATAAAACTGATAATAACTTTGTTAAAACAATTAGCACCTCTATCTTATTACGTATTTGAAAATGGTAAACGTTATATAACTGGTGCTACAGTAGTGCTGTCTGTTATGGAGTAGTTGGCATAGAGACTATAGAATTTTAAGAACTTTATTAAAACAATTAGCACCTCTTTTCAAATATTTGAAGGGCACTGAATGGGTGCTAAATGAAGATTTCGAAATTAGTAGTGATTGTTTTATTTAGCAACAAAATTAAAGTTCTATAACTGGTAATAACTTTGTTAAAACAATTAGCACCTAGATAGGAATCTCAAGAAATATGGTAATAAAACCCAAAAAAGAAAAGGAGGAGAAACAATTAGCACCTTTTTCGAATATTTTAAGGGCACTGAATGGGTGCTAAATGAAGATTTTTGAAATTAGTAGCGATTGTTATATTTAGCAATAGAATTACAAGACGGTTAGTACCTTTATTAAAACAATTTAGCACCGTTTTTTCATATTTTAAGAATGATGCCAAATGGATTACGATTGGTACCTGTGGTTTTAATGGTCAATTCACAGATTATATTATACAATTAGGTAAGTTTTAACAAGAGGGAATTATAGATATAGCCTTTTAGAAGAATTTAGAAAATATTTTCATTTTTTCTTGTAAGGCAGCATTTTAATTCATTTGTTACTGTATATGTTAAAAAACAAATTAGTTAAGAATATAAGAAAGTAAGTACCGACATTTAAGGTTGTTTCAAATAGTATTACACATTTTAGACGACAACAATGGCAAGAATTAGTATGTAGCGCATTAGACATTACTAAATTCGAAGCCTGCCACTCACAAATTTGTTGTTCTGTGCCTTCGGAATACATATGGGACATTCTGTCATTGCTCATTTACCTTGTCTTAAATTTTACATTGGATATGTAAATCAAGCATTCGATACTAATTACATTTACCTTTCGTGAGCTTACACCATTATTCATTATTTGGCAGATAATCGATAGCAGAATTAATTGTATTTCTAAGTGAATTTCTGATTTATTGCAAAGACGAGATTCTAATAACAAACAAAATTCGCTTAAAAGAGAATGTTTAAATAAAGTTGATCACATTCCGCGCCATTTTGATTATGTTATAATTATATTGGAAATTCCAATCAACGGATAGAGCTCTTTTAAAATTTTAATAACTCGGCTAGTCTGTAGACTGCATTAACGGGTTTCGGCACACAAAGACTTTGGATTAAAGAGTCTAATTTAAAATATCCCCGCGGGCACCGTCGGACGAGGAGATGATAATGAGACCCTTTGTTGGTGTTTGGAAATTTTCCTTGTCTTGTTGGCTGGTCTTAGAAAAATACGAGTTATTCCTTAAAATTCTCGCCGGTATTGTTCATATTGAGTTAGGAGGTGAAATGTTTGTCTAACCCCTTTCTTGCAAGTTCAACTTTCTGCCGCGTGTTTTCTACTTCTTAAGTTTTTGATGTACCTATCTTATTAATCACGTAATTACATGTAAAGGGGAGACACACCGATACTAACTACCTATAGACACGAATTATCATAAGGTTTAGTTAAAATTTATAATTTATATTTTAATAAGTGTTCGTGTGGAAAATCGATAAAACCCGTTTACGGTTTAAAAGGTGTTAGAGTTGTGATTCTGGCACATCGGAGAATTGGAGAGGTAACGATAGCTTAAATATTGACTTAGGACTGGACGACCTCTCAGTCTCTAAAAGAAAAACACTTTCACGCTCCGAGATTTCACAGAGCCGTACTTTAGGTGGAAATAATAAGAAATAGATGGAGAATATTTCGTTCGGTTAAGTTTATTGTAAATATATCGGGAATATATTTATTTATTGTCAATAATTCATCAAACGAGTGGTACAGACCAGTCATAGAAGAAATCGACAATAGACGTGTATTATAGTTTAAAATAGTGAATAATAGCATTAAAGAATAATAAAGTACATAAAAGCGTACAAACAGGATCAACCATATTGAAATAAGATATAAAAGATATAGGTATTGGATAAGGAAACATTTATCATTTTAACAATTTTGTATCCAGATTGTAGAAGAGATGAAGTTTAGAAGCTTGTACAAGAGACAGGGAATATAAGTATATTATTGTCTTTGCTATTCATCTCGAACTTCTATATTTGGCCACATATGGAGACAGTTAATCTCATTATTAATAATATTGTGATTGTTATTTTGTCCGGAACTTCCCTAACATTCAACCGATTTAAAAAAACACGGTATCGTTGTATTTCAAATTAAATACGCTTTAAAGTGCAAAGGGAGTGGGGGGGTGGGGTCGTATTTAAGATTTTATAGTTGGGGTTGCTGGGGGTTAGATGGATCAATCTATTATGATTCTGTTTACGCCAAAAAATTTTTTGTATAATTACAATAAAACACTCTCATTTCCGGAAATAAATTGATTTCTATTCGATCACATTTGCTCTATCCTTTGAAGTTATATGAAAATTTAAAAAATATATCCTATTGTTACATTACGCGCGATGCAGTTGCTGAGTCTGCTGAAAATGGAAAAAGCTTGACTTTCATTCCAAAGGAATGGAAATACGCTCGCTTACTGACAGCGCACTATTTGATATGAAGTTTACACTAATAAGAAAACGATTCTGTCAAATCATTGAATCGAGGTGCAATGTAAATAAATTCAACTTTGTATGCAGCTATGAAAGGTATTCGTACAGAACCGTCTGATATATAATATAATATAAGATGGAAACGGTGAATTGCAATATTATTTGATTATGTGTATACCTATGCGTAAAGTTTGAAATATTAATTCACATAGAGGAGCGTTTTTTTAACTCCTCGTGTTTAACATTTCTTCTTTAAAGAAGAACGAGGGAGCTTTACATTTCCTGATACGGTAGGTTAATTGATAACATACCCTGAAGCCAAACTGCTGTTCACCCATCTTTATATTTGGAAATATATTTTAATAAAATTGTTTGTGATTATATGTTTTAAAGTATAGTGTATAATTGACTGAATCATGTTGAAAAATACTTCAGGGCAGAAACATATAATTATTATAAAATTTCAAATGGAGAAAAATATTATTTTTAATTAAGTTAATTAAATTATATACCTACCTATAAATTCGAATATATTAATGAATGTATGGATTGAACTTTTGACCTCAATTTTATTTAAAATCATGGCAAAACACATTTTATTTTTTACACATTATATGGCTATATTGTTTATATATTAATATTAATTGAATATTTCGCATTGTTGTCCAAATTGAATATGCCTAATTGATAATTGGCCATTGGTTAAAAATAAAATGCTTTGTGTATGAGTGCTATTCAATATGCAGATAAAATTATTGTAATGGAAGAGTAAGCTTGCAATTCAAATTAATTTAATTTTAAAATGCATAACTTTTTTGAGTTACAAATTAATTTATTTTATTTAGATAAAAATTTCTAACTAACACATACAACAAACATTTTGAGAGTATCAAAATCCTCACATAGCTGTACTATTAGAATTCTAAATAACCACAAATAAGAGTTCTCGTATATTAAATATTTTGCACTATGATTTAGAGGATTAATGTCCAAATTAATTCCATATAAAAAATCCATAATATTCGTCGTACTAAATGCTAGGGTCTATCTTATTATAAATTTCATACTCAATAAGATACTCCAAGTAGCAAAATTAACTAGTTTTGCCAGTTCAAAGCCACACTAATGTGAGTTAGTTGATATAAGTAACGTTATTGTCAACATTATTAAACTTTTAACGTATATTGATAATTTATTTAGTAATATTTAAGTAATATTTCTTTAAGAAATGACTGACAAGTCAAGTCAAATTTACTGTGGTGGAAATGGCAAGAAATATTTATATTATTCTTCTCAAAAATTTAACCATAAGTTATAGCGCATGTTGAGTTTCAACTGTAAAGAAATATTACATAACATTAGAACAAATTATTAACATCGATTTTCTTAACTGAAACAGAAAAATTTTACCAACATCTGTAAATATGTTTGTCTTGTTTTGTAGTCAAATTTAAGTTACAACCTTATCCTCATGGTCACAACCAATATCTAATTCAGACATATTTTACGTTAATTTAACTTTCCAAGCATATGTTTTTGATCTGAAGGCTGAAGGTAAACAATACTTTACAAAATATTCTGAAAATCGTTTTTAGTAATGAATTAAATTAGGTCTATTTTATTACCTAATCGTTTTTTCAGTTGCCTCTTCTTCCGAAATCTTTTTAATGCCGCACAGTGACTTGCTGAGAAGGTAGTTTAAATTACTTATTCGTGGTAAATCAAATGAGCTTCGTTTATTTGCAATCAGTCATATCCAGTAGTTTGCAATGATCAAAAATGAGTATAGGTTTCAAGAGAAATCTTCACGAAATGGTTCCAAATTAGTTTTGTGCTAGTAGTGGGTTTAAAAATACAAGAATTTGGTCTACCTAGATGTTAACGTCCTATCAACTGAGGCTTGACAGAACGTAAATACACACATAGTCCTTGGCGTAAAGTAATAAAATTGAGGTTCGTGTGCTCCTTGATGAAGGAGTATAGGGAATGATACCATCCGTTTGAGAAAAATATGTAGATTATGAATCGCGATGGTTACCATCTCATAGCCGCGACCGGTTTTTTTTTAGGGAGTCTTGTACAATATAAATAGAAAAATTCGATTCGATTCGATTATTTACCGATTTTTATTTTTTTTTATGTGTGTACACATAATAATAGTATATTAAAGTATAGGTGGATATTAAAGTTTAAAACACGCGCGATTTTTCAAGCACGACGGCGGCGCAGCGAAATAGAGCAAGTGTTTTAAAGACCAGTTATCCACGAATACTTTATGCTATTTTTTTATTGGTACACTTTGAAATCATAAATAATTACTACAAAAAATGAAAATAAGAACTAATAATGTAAAATACTTTTAGTTGTCATCGAAATGAGAAAAACAAAAATTAATTTGCAATCTGTCATATAAGATTGATTGTTGTCATCACAGTTAAAGCTTTTGAAACATTTGTCAGTAATATTTTATTTGACGTTACAAGGTACTTCTGTCAAATCAATAATAAAAAAGTTGACATTTACACTTCACGTTTCTCGGATTATTGAAGTTGCCATGGTAACTTTAAAACACCCGCGTGTTTTGTAGTTGAATTTAGCTAGAATAAGCACACAATATTTGTAATTATACAAAAGTAAATAAACTCATCTAAAATTAAATTAAACAAAATGAGAATAAAAACAATTAATACATAACACATCTAAAATTTAATGGGGAAAAATAATACAAAACAAACTACAACAAATTTTCAAATTTCCACCACCAACCTCAATACATTTTTTTGCATGTAACTGTAAATTATTTATACCATCTATCATACGTTACTTCAGTGCACTCCTCTTCTATGCGTTTCTTTTAATTCTACTCTGGTTGCAACTTCGGTAGCATACACTTTTTGTTTCAAATAGGAGTTAGATCTGGGGACCTTGTAGGCCAGCACGATGGTACAGCTCCTCACAACCTAAGAGAGAGAAGAGGGTACAGCATTTAAATAATCATTACCCCAATAGGCGAATTAGTCGTAATGGCCCAATTTCCTGGCCTGCAAGGTCCCCATATTTGACTTCAGTAGACTATTTTTTATAGGGCTATTTAAAGGTAAAAAGTGTATATATGCTACCTATAACCGAAGTTGCAACCAGAGAAGAATTAAGAATGCATAGAACAGAATGCACTGAACTAAAGAATAATTCACGTATGATCAGAGATGCTATAATAAAAATTTATGTGCAAGAAAATGTATTGAGGTTGGTGGTGGACGTTTGAAAATTTGTTGTAGTTTGTTTTGTATTATTTTTGTCCATTAGATTTTAGATGTGTTATTGTAATTTGTATTAATTGTATTTATTCAAAACTTGTTTATGTGTTTAATTTAATTTTAGATGCGTTATTTTACTCTTGTATAATTACTAATATTGTGTATTTATTCTAACAAAATTCACTTGTGGTTTTTAATCTTTTTTGTTTGTAAATATAAAAAATAATATATAAATTTAACAAAAAGATCCGACCCTGATATTTAATGAATGATAGTATTTTAAGTTAAATTCTAACAATAGACAGTAAAATAAAACATTCTCACACACCATTAAAGTCGCCCATATATATTGCTTATGTTTTTGTTGCAGAAGGACACGTAAATATTTCTAAAATGGACTTATCGTGAAACGTACCTGTTAATTCTCGAACCATTAAATATGTGCCAAAAAAACTAAATACGTGGTTTATGTACACTATTAGTGTACTTTAAAAGTTACCATTGAAAACTTCCAAAATCCATATAAAGGGTGATGTTTTTAGGTAACTTCCCCTACTAAAAAATATTTGACCACGGCACTGTTAACTTTTTCTTTTGTTCACTGAATGATATAAACACCCATTAGTGAAACACATCTGCCAGATTTGGTTCAATTCCGTGAAGCCATTAAAAAAATATGGCCGATTGAAATTTTTCCAAAAAATAGAAAACATGCTGTATCTCAGAAACGAGGGGCATTAGGGGATGAAATAAGGGTCATTCTGAAACCGCTTTGGACTTCTCCACTTCCCACTAGCGTATGACCAGTCACTCAGGAAACACCCTGTATAGCACAATTAAATCTTTTTATTATTATCATATTACCATATTCTAAATTACAACCCAACATGAAACGTCTGATAAAATTGCAGAAAATCAGTATTGCATTTTAACTCAGAGTATCATTATATGATTGATGGTCGAGATGGTAGCGTATCTGCCTCTCACCCAAAAGTCCCGGGTTCGATTCCCGGTCGTGGCAATGGGAAATACTGTGAGAGGGATTTTTCCATTATACACGGATATTGGATATGTGTCCCTTGTCTTTAAATGTGTAGCCCCCTCCTGCACAAGGCTCCTAGAGCCTTCTGGGATAAAGGGGGTCGTAATTACATGTGGTGTATTTATTTATTTATTTATTTTTCATTGGCTGTGTATATCCGTTAACTAGAGTTAGTAGTAGTGCATCACAACAAAAATATGACAGATGAAAGTGTTAATTATTTTTTTTAATTTTTTTAACACAAAACCCCCTAAAAAAAATCCGGTCGCGCCTATGAGGTAGTAACCATCATGATTCGTAATCTATAAATTTTTCTGAAAACAACGGTACCACCCACTATACTCCTTTATCAAAGAGCACACGCGATTACTTTACACCAAGCACTACACAAAAAGAAAATCTTGTTTGCCATCAGGAGTACTGATAAAATGTAGATGATAACCTCAAAATATCTAAATGTATCGAGTGCAGAATAACGTCTGGATTAGAAAAATTGATATACCTATAACAGTTTTGACCACATCCGGTGAAATCGGAAATCATAAAAACTTGATAGATGGATAAAAAAACGTCATTTTGTAACTCGTGACGCATTGCCACATTTTATATTGATCCATTAAAGAAACAAGGAAACGGCGTCAGCAAAGTGATGTCGTTGACACCCGGTATAGTTGTCCACCATTGAGTACCACTCTAGTTTGTATCCGAGAGCTGACCACACGACTGTAACGTCGATGTTCTCCTATTTATCAAGTTTCGGTGGACCATTAATCTCAAAGCAGTTAATTCGAACATTCTATTCTATTTTGAAATTTTCCTTCAGATCGGTTCAATTCAATATTGCTGATTTTGTTTTCCTTATTCTTAAGGCTTTCATAAATTTTGTCCATAATTTTTCTGTTTATATAATATGTTTACTTACTGTCTAACAATGTATATCTAAGAGTATTTTTATAAAATTGATCCACTTTAATGATTCCGCCGTATATATAAATTTCAAATAACATAATATGAAGGTACGATTGCTTGAGGCGAATTGAGAAGTTCACTTTTACCTGTTGCTTCAATGGGTTATTCATAAGTAATACCACCAAGTGATTTAGAATTGTCGAAAAGACTGGGTTTGCGACAACTCCGTTGTGCACTAAGATCAAATCGACTAATTTCAAACATATTTGGGGGGTAGACCCAATGTGAATTTATATATTAAGAATATTTATTCATTAAAATGTGTTGCAAGAAGTACTTTTATTGCAAAGCTAATTTAAAATAGAAATTAGGCCAAAAGGTGAATTCTTTATATTCCATTCCGATTCCGAAGTAACGATGATTGTTATCAGTGTTATCAGTTAAAACATTTTTGGTTTTTTAATTGATTGAATTTATATCGAAAATTACAAAAATAATATTTTTAATTGATTTTGATATTACAGCTTGTTCAACAACATGTTTTACGAAACTTACTTGTTTATAATTTATCTAGTGTGCCAATATCGATATCTAACTAGATTTTACTTTAATGATTGAGAATCAAGAGATTGTTTTTTCTTTCACGGTGTTTAGCGAATAAGTAATTTGGAAAACATATCTAATTTAGCAAGTTTTAAACGGATTAACTAACTTAACATTGCACAGAAAGTTCTTTGTTCCACTAATTAAATTATTACTTATTTGGAAGCTTTGTTTACTCAGTAGGCGTTTTGACACTTTGTGCACATAATGCGCGAAAACAAAGTCTAAACAAACTTTACTTCTCCCATAAATTAAAATGCGTGTTTTGATATAACGATATAATGAAAGTTATTTTCTTTGGAGGTGATTTATTGCATAGGTATTTTATATAATTATTGTTGCACATCCAATAGGATGCTTTTAGCAGTTTTTTTGCAAATAATGATTACTTTTTAAATTTGTTTGTAACATCAAAATAAATTCTCTTTCTGTGCTTGATATGCATTGTTTATAAATGACTTTATTTAGGCTTTATACAAGCATAATAATAAAAAACATATCCAATTTGATATAGGTACTTATATTGATGTTTCATCTCTAAACATACAATTATTAAATTTATTGGACTTTCTTTAATACATGATAAAAATTGGATTAAAAATTACAAAGTTCAAAAACATTTTTGTAACTCAAAATTCATTAATTTTTTTTAAATAATTTATTTATAGACTTTTTGAATTTTTGAATTTTTAATCCAATTTTTATCATGTAAAAAAAAGTTCAATAAAGTATATTAAATTGGATATGTTTGTTATTATTACGCTTATATAAAGCCTAAATAAAGTCATTTATAAACAATGCATATCAAGCAAAGAAAGAGAATTGTAAAAAAAATTAAACTACATATTAAATTTCGTTCCACCATAAATTGTGATTTATCTTCAACAAAATCGCAAAATTATCAACAAACTGAAAATTTCAAAAATTTTCGTTTTCCTGGAAGTTGATACAATTTACAAACTGTAATGTAAAAAAGATTCATTCTACTAAAGTTATTTTTACAGCTAAAGCTGCAATATGACAAATTTCAGATTATCCAAATACAACTAACAATAATTAAAAACCTGTCTCTCTATCCAGATATTTTCCCTCACAAATGTTCTGAAGGTTCGCAACTCTCCGCATAAAAATTCATTTCAGAAATCTCTACTACGATTGCCCTCAAGATGTTTACATAAATATCAAACGTAATGTATCGGAAAATCACAGCAATATTCAGCCAATTTTAAAGTGAGAAAGTCTTCTCAGTATATGAAACTTTCTCTAAAGCAGCGCCGCAAGCAATTTTTGATTTACATGCTCTATCGTATGATATGAAGAAAGCGAATTCTTAACGGCACAAATATATAGCAGAGTTCGTGATATATTTTAGACAAATAAAACAATAAAATATATATCAAGAACAACCGGGATGGTGGACTGAATCGAAATTGTGATGGAACAGTTAGGTCAAATTTCAGCTGTGGACGTTGGATATGTCGCAGAGTGGTTGTGATATTCTAAAAAATATTTAGATTTAAGAAAATAATATTTACACCTGTGACTTTACGCCAGAGGAATAGTTAAACGTTTTTTTTAACAGAATAAATAAAATAAAAATAAAAATATTTATATATTTATTTATTTAGCATTTAATAAAAGTCGCATTTTAGAGTACATATGTAGGGAAATTTTCAAATCGATTTTACTCGTAATTACGGCATCCTATCAAAGTTGAACAAGAGTACTTTTTACGCAGAAAACTTCATATTTTGATAATTTCTCATAAAAAATTATACACAAAAATGTTAGGGTTAAAACTACCCCTCCCTAACCTTCCCATTCTCTTATTCTTCTTCTTATTCTTTTTAAACGTATTCTATTGTGTACTATTAGAAATAAAAAGTTTAGCGACTGGTCAAAATTTCATATTTTCATATCAAATCGTTTTGAAGTTATTTAATAAAAACCATCTTAGGAACAACCCTTGGAAAAGGTCCCTTGGAAAAGGTTTTCTTAATATTTTGACTTGCTCTATCAACCTTGACATTTTGAACACTCAATTCGGAATCACCTTGTATAATTAATAGCAAAGCTTTTAGATAATAATTATTGTCAGTATCATTTCATCACCTTTAGTAAAAACAATATTAAAACAAAAATATAAATTGTCAAACAATACTCTAAATTCGTCTTCAGTTTCCGTATAAACCGTTTTACCGTATCTCCATCTAATATTCCACATTTTTATTAAGTTTCTTTTTTATAACTCATAAAGTAGGAAATTGAACTCAAACGTTCTAGATCTTTAAAAATTCTTTTGTATGATGATAGCAAGATATCATTTTTCATTGACCCAAATAAAATAGATATCCTGAGGAAAATAATTTAACTTTGTTAGTTTTAATCTATATATTGATAAATTACAATATAGGAACTACTTTGACAAATAAAAAGAAATATACCAAACATGCTTACTAATAAACGCCCGAAAATATATCTATTGACTCTTAATTGAAAATGCTCTTTCAATACCCACGTCGATATTGCTTAAGTAAAAAAACAAGAGTTACAAAGTGATTTTGAACGGTCGCTGAAAGTCGCGTTAGAGCCAGTTAGCCCTCATTTTCCACCAATTTCTAGGATTATTGCAGACCACACGAAAATCCAATTTCAATCTCATCCACAGCAACTCATTTTTATTTTCAATTTTCAGCCAGCATGCGGCGGTTGGCGTTATAAGCCATTTTAAGAACGGCTATCGCAAAATTGCAGACTATTTCAGAAATAAATAAGATACTTAGCAGTGGGAAATATACGGATAATAAAAACAAGTTTATTGTTAAGTTAAATTTATTAACCAGCATCCCAGTTTTTCCATTATAACTTTTATCTTCTCCTTTCAAATATGATACATTCTTTTATTCATTTTAAGAAATCCAAACATTGCATTTTTAAATTATTTTTCACAATAAATATTTATCAGCTGTTTGCCAGCATTTTACATAATAGTAAATCGACGTTTATTTAACAATAAGAGTAAGAAAAATTTATAGGTCACATAATTATTTGTGTTTTTATTGTCTAAAAATTTAAGACAGATTTCTCAAGTTTTATAAACTTATTCATTTTTATTTAATGATGCTGTTCTAAACTTTGCGAACCTTCTTGATATCACTTAATTAAAGGATAAATAATGCCATTGACAGACTTCTAGACTTGGATGTTTTAGTTAGTTCGATGGTACCATATTTTATGAAAACCATGAAGAATTCAAATTACCTCCGGTTTAGCCAAAATTCGTAACAATTTCATAAAAGAAAATTGATACTGTATATTATGCATTATTCTGATATGATGAGTTTTTACCTTTCTTAGCGGCGATCGCAATGTATAGAATGTTAAAATGTTGGTAAAACAGTATTTTTTTGAGCATATATATCTGATTATTTCAGCTAAAATAGAATCTACACAATATAATAATAACCCTTAAAATTTGTCTTTACTTGAATAATGAGGTCGGGAAATACATGTGTGGAACACCGTGCACATGAATCAGTATTTTATTAAAAACAACTACGAGTAGATCCTTTTTGATTCCTATTTAATTGTTTGTGAGTAACATGTTATTAAAATATAAAATAAACCTGTTCATGTGCATTTTGCTTTCTATTTTATAGCCAAATTTATAGTTTCAGGATATAAATCTCTTCTTTCTAAAATCCTCTGGTTTCTCAAGTCCCTCTTTGTAAGTTGAATTTACTGCATAGGTCTTTACTTAATGGTCTCCTTCGTTTAACTGAAAGACGTTAACATGGTTAACTTAAGTAAATGAAGAAATAATCAAATGTAGTATTATAATAGACGTTAAAAGTATACTGAATACATGGACCTAGTGTCTGATTTACTATTATCTAATTATCGAGAAAAAATATGTTTTATTTATAGGTCTTAAGGTAATTATTAAAATCTGCGTAACATTATTTTCAGAGAAAACTATTTTATTAAAGGAAACTAGTCAGTTAGTTCTTTTTATAAATATTTTAAGAACTTCTCCACAGTATCTTAGGCAAGAATAATGTATTTTAAAAACTGTTTTAAAAAGAGGTGTGTAAAAAACGAGTTTTATTCAAAATGATTATAGAACCTATAGACCACTAAAATTTTTTTCTTCTTATTTTTTATTTTTACAATTACTTTAAACTGATAATAAATACCTAGTAAAAAATATTTTCTTTGTCAATTTTATATAATATTCCTCGATATTCTTATATCCAGTGACATTTTCTCAATTTCATCCGCTGCAAAAAAAATCAGCTTGAATTTGTTACTCGATCACGTGTCAAATTAGAATCCCCTGTCCTGTGATGTCTGTATCGGCAATCCCTTATTTGTCGGGTTTGTAGCTATCAGTTTTTTTCCGGTATCGGTATTTCTTTTCAATATTCCGTGAAAAAGATACACTGTGTTGTTCCTTGTGCTGTTAAAGCCCTTGATATAAAACTATCGGGTATTAAATGACTATTTTTTAATAAACAAACTGGGAGTTAAAATTTTTGTTGTAATAACTTATTGTTATATTTACTCAAACTCATGTCATATTAAATAATAGATAAATGAAAAGTTATTTAATCTGCACTTTGTTTAATTTTGACTTGAATGATCAATATCCTGAAAAAAGTAAACGGAAATGAAGAGAATTAAAACAGAAACACCGATGGAAGAAGTGATCAAAGTTTGAGGTGGTTCTTGAGGTGTATAGAAGGATACCCTGTATAGAAGTCAATGCAGCAATTAAACATAAATAAAATTCTTAGACATGTATTAAAAATGCCGAATATGATAAATACTAAATTTCATTAATTTTATGTATCATCTTTTTATTGCGTTTTAATAATATTATTACAAAACCGTGCGGGGCTGTATTTAAAAAATAGTAATAAAACGGCCCCTCTGGGCCCGAATAATACAGCTCCTACGAGGCTCTGTTTTTTATAATAGGTTTAAAACAGTCCCTGCAGGGCTATATATTTTAAGGTTTGGTTAAGTTAGCTCTGCGAGACTAACCGCAGGCTCTATATCTATAAGTTATATTTTGCTATCGTAACTTTTTTTAGAATTTCTTTTTTCTAATTATCGGTTAAAAAATCTGACAAAGTTTTGGTGTAGAGAAAGAAAGAAAATTTAGGGTTTCTTCTTTAAAGTTGAAAAAACTAAGGAAATAAAGCTTCGCTTAGTTAAGTGAAATGGATGGCAGCATGTAATTTTTTTTTTAGCTGTCGCGTCGGTCAGAAAATCCGACAAAGTATCGGGGCAGAGAGAGTAAGAAAATTTATTGTTTCTTCTTTAAAATTGAGAAAGAAAAGGAAATAAAGCTGTCAGCCCCTGCGGGGCTGTGTCCAATCCGATTTGTTAAGTAAATCGAAAAAAAAGTCGAAATTTTTTTTTTATTTTTCGCTAATTTTTTGACACATTTTTTTTTTGAGGAGTGCAAAGCCCTCCAAGACACGGTTTAGTGAAATTTCCTTTCACACTTTAATATTTCCATTTCAACAATAACATAATATGGCTTTATCTGCTCCAAAAAAATTAGTACTTTTTACAATATAAAAGAAGACATTAATTTAGATATCGATCGGCTTTTATGTGCTTAAAATATTTGCCTATCAAAAAATTGTAACAATTAATTTGTTAATACAGAGTACACTGGTATTTAACTTGCCCTGAAGTTCCTTAGAAGTGTCTGCCTGTTCTGCTATGAAAACATCGTATGCGAGCAACACAATGTTATTATGAAGTGGTAAATAATTATATAGAAAAGTAATACAGAGCTCTGAGGGATTAATATCATTCATCTCCAAACTAGTTTCTTTCAACTTTGAAAAACATTTTCTAAAGCTGATTTATGTTATTATCCATGAAATAAAGTTGCTCCTAATTCCCATTACAGAAAGTTTATCAGCAACCAATATCTGCTCTATAGAATGAAACGCAATTTTTATATTTGGGCGTTATTTGGTATTTTGATACATAGGAAAATATTTTATTATATAAAGCATATTCAATATACAAATATACAAATTAGCTATAATTCGATCATTCTCTTTCTAGACTGATAAAACCAAAGTAGTAACACTTATGGAATAATTTTCGTAGTAGTAGTAGTAGTATTTGACGCAACGCACCTCATTGCAGTATTGGGTAATTTGTGTGATATGAAAACGTTACAAACGTCGTAGTATTATCATCATCAGGTTAAGGTTGAAATATTGAATTTTGTAGACTTGGGGTAATTTTTAGTCTTATTTAAGCGCCTGAAGAATATGCTTACCAATATCAATACGATGTGTTATTTATGTTAACTTTAGCCATTAGTTGGCTTATATTAGCTGCATAATTCGTTGTTAAAATAATTTAAAAAATAAACTTTCTTGAAAGTGTTCTTAAGCAATTTTAAAAACATTTAGGTAATTTAGTCATGTTACATGGACAAAATAATTTGAATTCAAAAATACAAATGCCATTTAAAAAAATAAGGTTGGTTGCCAAACCACCAAAACGACATTGAATAAAAAGAATTGTAGCTACTAAATTGAATAAAAATTTATCTGTTTAGACAGTTTATTTGTTATATATTTAAAATAATACAGAAAGTATTTCGTACATTTCTCGAACCCTGTAATAAGAGCGAAAAATGCATGTCTTTGATATCCCATCCACTTGCAGTAAATTTTCAATAAAAAAAAATCTTATTCTTAGATCTTTATTTAAAAATCTTTCTAATATTGCCTTGTTAAGGTAATAAATATAGCCTTGTGTCACGTAGAATCGAAATCGAATTTACCCTGAAAGAAATATATCTGGAAATAATAATTCTCAATAAAATCCTCTTAGAGATTTATTAGGCATTGAGTGTTCATAATCTGAAAGCACACAATGGATATTTCTCCTAAATATATTATACACAAATTTTCAGACCGTCTAGCGTAGGTATGTTTGAAATACCAGCGTAAAATTATCAAATATCTTATGTGTGTTTTGCTATTGATGACGCAGTAATACTGAATCAAGTCTTATATTCATGTAGCCAATTGTTTTAGTAAAGCATTTAATAAAGCTTATTGCATATTGGAGCAATTTAGTTTAATTCAAAATATTCAAAAACTAAACATTAGCCAGATAATAAAACTATTTAGCTGAAATGTTTTGCTTTAATGTTGACTATAAGATTATTTATAGATCACTTAGGCGAATTAAAAATGGCTGTTAATAATTATTATCATTAATGTTACTGGTAAATTTAATTCGATTACCTCCAACCATTGCAGACGAATAGCTCTTTGAATTTTCAGACCAAATGCATAAAACACCCTGTATCTACTTAACCAGTGGTCAAAAAATGCTTTCCTTCAACTAATCTATTATTTATTTACGTTATAGTTTAGCATAAAATGTCCGTTTGCCCACTTTAGCAACCCTACATCAGTTTCCTTTGATAGTCTCAAACGTAGCTTTTCCCCAATTTTGTCTACTATTTTACTTTGGGTTCTCGAGCTAATATTTTTGCAGCTGTTTGTTAATGTTTTATATGATCTACTAATTGATCCCTACTACAAAATATTAATTGTTCATTAAAAATAAACATAACATTTTTTTTATTGATATAAGTTAGCCATTGCCTTTTAATTTTTTATTCTTTTATCCTTTACTCGTTTTCCATTTTACTTTTTTCTCTTTTTTTCATTTACTCATTGATTCCACCATTGCCGCATTCCTTCATTCCTTCGTTCCTTCCATAATTGATTTCTTCGTTCCTTCATTCCCTCATTCATTAATTCCTTCAGTTCATTCCTTCATTCCTTTATTCCTTCATTCCTTCATTCCTTCATTCCTTCATTCATTCATTCCTTCATTCCTTCATTCCTTCATTCCTTCATTCCTTCATTCCTTCATTCCTTCATTCCTTCATTCCTTCATTCCTTCATTCCTTCATTCCTTCATTCCTTCATTCCTTCATTCCTTCATTCCTGCATTCCTGCATTCCTGCATTCCTGCATTCCTGCATTCCTGCATTCCTGCATTCCTTCATTCCTTCATTCCTTCATTCCTTCATTCCTTCATTCCTGCATTCCTGCATTCCTGCATTCCTGCATTCCTTCATTCCCCCAGTCCCTTATTCTCTTATTCCGTTATTCACTCACTTTTTTATTCCTTCATTCCATCCTTTTTTCGTTCCTTCGTTTCTTAATTGCTTAATTCTGTCATTACCTCATTCCCTCATTTTGTCATTCCCTTCTTCCCTAATTAGTTCCTTTCTCTGTTCCGTCATTGCTTCCTTCCTTCGTTTCTTCCTCCCTTGGTTCCTTCGTTTACCTTACCCCCTTTAAGAAGACAGTTTCAATCTACCAGGGATCCGACTATAATAATCATTCAAATATTATTCTGTTTTTATAATAAAATTTTTATGGCTAACCTTTTGAACATCAAAATCACTATATTAACGTGTTTTGTATAAATAAGGTTAATATTGGCATAGTTTCCACCAAGCAACATAATTTCAATTCATCATGATTTCATCGAATACTTCACCTCAAATAAATATGAACAATAATTACACACAATCTTTTTAAACAAATATGAATAACGATCCTTAAAATGATACTGTATTCCTATGATACTTGTGTTATTTTTCTAATATTATTTTATACGCTCAAATATTGTTTGAAATTGCAGCTATTTTGCGTCAATTTTCGCATAAACTTGCTTTGACGTGCTTAAAGTATGAGCTAAAAACCAAAGGTAAGTGTTTCATATTTCAGGAAAAAAACTGATAGTCGTGCCACGTTAAGATAACCCAGTGTACTGTATCATATTTGATGCGCTTGGTATTGATAAGGTTGGTAATTGACACACGTCAGGTGATGTAGCGACGGCAGATCCGCTCCCGGGGGAAATCAGGCGCCTTCGTCGTCGACGTCGATTCACTTCCAACTCCGTTTCACTAGCTAACGAGCTGCTAGAAGCACGGACCACAGGGTACAAGTCATATCTCGTCAATACCACGTTGATTATGAGGCAGTATTTACTGGGAAGGACCCAATAAGGCTACGTGATATTGCCAAACCGGCTTTTATAACAAAGGATGAATGTAATAAAAAGTTCGGTAAGGAAATAAGGCGAATTTCTTTTGCAGAGAAAAATATTTTGACGCAACAGTTATTTATAGTCATTATGATTGATGGTGTAGTGGATATAAAAAAGAAAGTGAATCTGAAATATTCATTTTTGTAATAACATGTGGCTTTAAGGAACGTTGCGATTTTATACTGGCTTATATACAATAATTTGATAGGTGTATACAAAACGCACTGGCGGATCCAAAGATTCTTAAATGAATGGCGTCTAGCTTACTGAAATGTAGAAAGGCGTCGCCTAGCGTCGATACACTGGAAATATTATTAACCAATAAATTTGTATTATAGTTTATACAAAGTCAATTGAAACTAAAACGTTTCATCTGCACCGCCTTAAAGGTAGTCGGTACTTTGTCGGCACTTTTAAGTTATAAAAACGCTTGGATTCAATTGACTTTGTAAACACTATAGAATAAGTTGAGCTCAACAGAACGTTCTTTGAATTTTTTAAATACCTTTTCTCGTTTAGAAAATAAAAGCGCTTGGTATGTCTTAGTATCTTTAAAAAAGATAATAGTTAATAATATTATTTTTATTGTTTCAGGTAAGCTATTCATCAACGTTTTTCCACTGAGTGAGTACTTACATCTTTTATTAACTAAATACATTGAAATAACCGATTATCGTACATTATTGACAAATATGACCGGGAAAAATTTACGTTGGGAAAAGTAGGTATTAAAATATATTAGAAATATAGGTACCAAAATATTTACGTTTTATTCTTGGTCTAAGAATTAAATAATAACACATTTCTCCCAAAATGAAATGTACCACTGAAAAATTAGTCGATACCATAACTTAACGCATCGCTTTTTCTGCCAAGGAAAGGTTGAGAAAACACTCCCGGCCTGCGTGGTAGTATGAGATTATGTAACAAAGTGATTTTTGCCAATCAAGGAATGTACTAAAATATTAATCCGTGTCCGTTTTAATCCGTTTCTTTTTGCAACATAGAAATTGCAAGTAACTCATTTCCGGTTATTGGCGTTTTGAATTGATGCTCCTAATTGCATAATCCGCTTGAACTCTGCAACGAACGTCGTATTGAGCATACGATCCCGTCGTGTCAAATCAGTCCGCCCCTTTTAACACGACATATAGATACGTCAGAAAGGTGATAAAATGCCAAATAGCACTCCAGTCAGGATCAGATCCGATCGACCACCAGCAGTTGTAGATCAATCCGAAGCCTTCAACATTTCCATACCGCCAAGTTTTAATAGTAAATTTATTTGAATATCATATTGGTAAGAACACACCGTAGTCCGCTGAAATTTGCAGGTACTGCCTTCAGTTAAGTATAGATATTCAGAGATCTTTTTGTCCGTAAGTATCCTTGTATTATACTACTGAATCAAACCCGAGCTAATTAGTAATACCTCCGTTGGTCTTTTGTTTGCTAATATATGCATCGGCTGCTGAGATCTGTTCGCTAGGGCCATCTTAAACGCCTCCATGCATAATAGGTTACCGGAAAACCTACGTTAAGCCAAATTGTCATTATATGCATCAACTGGTTAGATCTGTTCGCTAGGGCCATCCATAAAGTTGATCTGCATAGAGTTGACTCGGAAAACTTACGTTAATCAACCTAATCATTAACAAATAGCTCTACTTTTGTGGCAGTAGTATGCCGTGTGTTTAAATATTCCGTATAGACTACAATATCTATAGCCATTGATTAAGGAATGAATAAGATACGCGACTTCAATGGTAAAGTGCGAGGCCTTTTTTGGCGGCGAGATCTCGGTAAGTTGCGAGCATTCCTGTGATTTACGTAGTATGCTTTTGACAAACCTGTGTCGTGTCTGGTTTTATATCATTAATAATCTAGTGGTAATAAAAATGTAATGTCCAGATTAATTTTAGTTTAAAATTATTAACGTAGTATGTTCTTTCTCTCTGCCAGCTATTTCTCAACGTTTGTTTGACTTTTAACCGTCACATAATTTTAAACTAAAATCAATCTGAACATTCAATTTTTGTTTTCACTAGATTATAAATTATATAAAACCAGACACGACACAGGTTTATCAAAAGCATACTACATGAATCACAGGAATGCTCGCAACTTACCGGGATTCTCAAATAAGCCTCGCACTTTACATTGGAGTCGCGTATCTTACTCATTTCTTAATCAATACTATAGCTAACCGCTTGCCCGTACATAATACATCCTAGTGAAAAGGTCCGTTTGCTTGTCGTACGCGGTAATTTATTATCCAACGTATCCGAAATTCCGTCGTAAAATCGCGTATAGATTCTTGATTGCCAGCTTGACTTGTTTTTAATCATTTTAAACAGTTTTATACATACTCAACTGTACAGTCGTGGAGGTATTAGAGTTAAATTAATTTGTCCCTTAATATTGCTGAATAAATACGTTGTTTTAAAGAGGTAAAATTCACGAGTTATTATTTCTGTCAATTATTTCTTGATTAACCCGTTTGAGCAGTATGGTCGAAGTCCATTAGATAGACCTCCGGCTTCCGACCTCTGGCTATTCCGTATCTCCGCTCTTTCGCTATTCAGGGTTGTTCTCCCAATTAGGAGGGCCAAAAAGTGTAGTTCTTTGCACTTAAAAATTAAAGGACTGGCGCCCGACTTTTCCGTATAAAGAATTTACGTAAGTATATAGAAAGACAGCACCGTTATAAGTAAGCGGCATTACAATTACTATTCACTCTTCTTCTGCTGGCTGCACATTTTCGCATGACTTCGTGAAGTCAGTTGTCTTCATGTATTTCTCGTCCTCAGCATTCTTCACTTCTTCACTCTTTGGTTTTCGTAACAGCAGTCATGTTCCTATTTCCACCCACTTTTTCTAAATTGTTGTTTACGGCCGTAGACTCGTTCAGATATATCAATGAACCTGCTTCCCTTTTACTCCCATCTAAGTCATAGGAAGATGGTGTATCCACTATCCATCCAATAGTCTATTTCCCCTTGACCTCTGTTTATACAAGAGTCTACGTGAGCTATTAACTTCCTAGCCCATTTTATTATCATCTACCTTCCTTTGAGAGTTTTCCATCAGCCTTATCCTAATTTCCTTTTTAGGGATTCTTCCCTGTAAATATATTGTTTTTGGGTGTTTTACATCAGTTTTGATAGGGGCGTAACCAATGTCTTCTTCTTGACCACCGTCTTACTGATGTGATGGTTGAAAAACACGTTGCTCTCGAAGCCAGCGTTCCAGATATTTGATGACCTCACTCGTTGTGACCTCAAATCTCATTTAAAATGTCCTCTTTCCTTATTGTAAGACTGCTTCAGTTTTTTCTGGGGCTTTTGCTTCCATCTAACTTCTTTATCGATCACTACCATTGCCAGATCGACTACGAGTCCTACGAGTAGAAGTGGCACGACATCTGGCAGTGAATTAAGAATCTAAGAAATATGTTAGTGTTATTTATATATTCGATGTTTTGGTGTTCAGTAGAAACTACTTCCGAAGTAGTGTCATATGACAGTGTCTAAATATCTTTGGATTTGCTGTAATATGTCGTAGTAATTGGTGTGAAGTACTGTGAGACCGTCATTCATGCAGGAGTTACTTTAGGTATCTCTGGAATTTTGATCTGATGTGACAGTAATCTAAATCCTACTTATTCTATGCAGTAATCTGATGTGACATAACAATAAAAAACTGTTGTTGTTTGAAATATTTATTCAATTGATATTCTAAATTTTTGTAATTTCCGCCGCTCATAAAATTTTCTGCAGTTAACAGCAAATTATTTGCAAATTTATGGCCGATTATAATAAATAGTTATTTGTTAACAAGTTTGAGAAGTCAATATTTTCCCCATGAATATTAATAGTTACGGTATAAGGAATAGTAAGTCACATGAAATGTAAGCTTCGTCAGTTTCGTTCACAGGTAAATCACTGCTTGATGTGATGTCAAACTAGACTACAATTAGCTTTTGGGAAATGTACAGGAAGTGCATAGTTACAGATAGGAAACTATGATGATGTGGGTTGAGGTTCCAAATAGTGGAAGAACAAGTTTCATTTTGGTGGAGAATTTTTTTATGGTAACCACTAATCAAATTTCGACGCTTTATGATCCGCTCAGTCTCCCTCTTAATTCAAGGGAACACACAAGAAGAATACTCGAAAGAATAGTTCCTCCTGACAATTTTACAATTTTTTATATTTTTAAGGAATATTTATCCTACCATTCCTCAAAAATAGTTACCTAATTTAAATGTGGTTAGGGGATCCGCTTATGCGTATCAGTGAAAATCACACATTATCTTAAAAAAATATGCTCTTATACAAATAGTTCCTTTAACAGTCAGAAATTAACGGCTTAAATTGTAGAAACCTTAATTTAAAGAAAATACAAAATACGATTAGCAAATCTTAATCCAACACTTTTGTTAAAATAACGTAGTAAGTATATCAAATCAATATTACCATTTTTTTCTTCCTAGATCCCTAAATTGGTGTGTGTATTTATTCCTGTTGTTTAAATGAGATCAGTTTGTTTCCTTTACTGTACGGAATCCACTAAAGATTAAATCTGGGACTGTACTTTTAATGATACAGTGAAATATCGACACCCTCATAAAAGCAAGATGTGCCGGAATTAAACCAAGATACCGGTCATTTGAGCTTTATGTTTGAAGGGAAACGCAGATAAGGACTATATTTCTCTATACGCTGAAAGAGCTACGCTGCAGCAACTTTCATCCTCGGTCCAGTGGTGAATTTCCTAAAGGATGTTCATAACTTTTCTCTACGGAATCATTCAACTGGTAAATGTTTTACACTTTACAGATATTGGAGATATAGCAGATAGCAATCGCACTGAGACACAGTCCAGTAGATTGGAAAATCATTGAAAGGGCAGGGTTGGAATAACTTTTTTTAATTACAAGAACTCATATTCAAATAAAAGGGAGTGATCAAAAAGAAAGCTCGTTTGAGTTCTTTCTTTGCGGACATGAATAATTCATCGTTTATAAACTCTCTAAATTGTCTCTAAAGTGTACACGGATTAGTATAGGGGAAACCTGGGACAGATGCAATGCAGAAATTGGCGTAAAACTTTAAATTCTTTTTAGCAGGACGCAATTGCAATTATTATATGCCGTTGATTCCCGGGGGATGTCCCTGGAAAGGCAAACACAAATATAATGAAATTCGGAGAAACTGTTTTTTCGGCATGTTTTTATGACGCTATTGTACAACTTATTTAGATCTGTTAAATTGTCTTGTATTAACTAACTAAATCTCTCATTGTCATTTTGCACTTGTATTCATAATCAGTTTATTTCTTTACTAGATGCGTTATGCCATTTTAAGAATTAACTCGCCAAGTTTTGGCAAACATTCCGTAACAACTCCATTGCTCTTTCTTTCTTTGCTTGGTATATCTTATATTTCTACAAAATCAGAACTAATTTGTCCTTTGCTGAAGTCAACTGGAAATACACTTTATATCATTTTACTTTAGACATTTCTTATACTAATGCTATAAAGTAACAAAGCAGTACCAGTTTCACAATAAAATTAAATTAGCAAGCCCCAGAATCAGAATCCAGCTCTGTGCCTGGTCATTTATTGATGTTACGCAATGATACCGCAATTGCTCGCGTATTGCTTACGGTCCTTTGTCAGCCAGATATGAATGCTTTCATTCAAAAGATATATTTCAAAAAGGGAAAAGTTGAAAGCAAATATCTCTCTGGTTCCGCTTTATAACATATGATAGAGTCTATAAAGGTAATAAAGGAAAGGAGCATATTATATCAATTTAGTTCAGTAGTTTGTTATTAAATTTTCTTCCCTTTCAATAGGTAGTTAAGGAAAAAACATATATGTAGCTCATATTTTATAGAAGAATCTGGAGCATTTTTTTAAAGGTAAAGGTCACATAAGTCTATTAGAAATAATTTAATTGTATTTCAGTATTAAGTAGTATTAATGGCTCCAGTGAATATGGCTGAAATTAAAGGTTAATGCTTTTACAAATTCTGACATTAATATTGCAATATGTGAGCAGGATCCAGTAAAATTATAGTGAACTATACATGCATTTTTGAAAAGTTTCCGGAAATATTTTTTGGAAATAACAAATGATACATTGCGACGGTTTTGTGGTAAAGACTAAGTGCAATATCCAAAAAACTATGGGGTGTTGTATTCTTTCCACAACAAAACGCTATAAATCAGTCAAACAACAATCCGGTGAACTATTACAGATCCCACGATAAAAGTGGATGTGCAATACAGCAATAAACTAACTAGCGGTGGCTATATTCCTATTTTTCTCCAGAAACCATTTACCAATCGAATTAAATCGACCAGAAGCCTCTGAAATCGCCTAGCCTAAGAGTAGGCAACCAAATATACGCCTGCGCCCGCTTGAATTGCCTAGCTAGCCGGGAAAAGAACAACTAAATATTAATTTTTCTTTAAGGGTATGCAACTTATCGAACGAACATGAAGAGTGCGAATTGAGGTAGAACGTTGGATTATAACGTTACAACGTGACACAAAGGAGATGCTGTGGACTTTAAAAGCTGCTTAAATAGTGTCGATAATTCTAGAAATATTTTTGAAACTAATAGATATAGTGTAATGATTTTCGTAAATCTGTTTAAGAAATTTTATCGCCCCACGTTGGGCGCCAAATGTAATGATTTTCGTAAATCTGTTTAAGAATAATTTTATGATATCAAAATTTTATTTAATTTTTTATTTATTTGGGCGCCAGATATTATAATTCTAATATCAAAATTAATACTTTATTATATTTACCTTAAAATCTCTTGCTCAGGAGTAGGTTCAAAATAGAAATTTATTATTATTAATTTTCAAGACTTAGAAAATAAAATTCAATTGATTCAATGTTATATAAATGTTATATTGAAATAAATCAGAGAATATGGTTACAATTATTAATTTCTTATATTAAAATTTCTAATTAAATAAATTATATTATGGACTCTTTGTCCGGGTACCCTTTTTTAAAATATTTTGCAAAATATTACCTTTTTATATACCGGTTATGCTCAATAGAAATCTTCTATAATTTTCACAATATTTAATTGAAAAGTTCTTTCTTGAAATTTCTACTTCTTATACTGATCTGTCTTCTGAAGTTTCAAATGTCGCCAGGTATGTAAAATCTTCTTATCTTAAATATTCTTTATTATTATGTTTTTATTTCCTTTATAATTAATTTGGATTATATTTTAATTAATAGCTTTTTATTTCTTTTATTAAATTCTTCTTTCTTTCAGGATCTATTATTATTCAGCCGCCGGAACGATGTGTCTCTTTCAACGGTTGGCAAGTGACTGTTTTAGAAACGGCATCCATTATTATTTATCACGTTCTTGACATAAAATCCTACACAGCTATCTTTATTTTGATGAATTTTGTTTGACAAATATTTTCTTTTTCAAAATTTTACTTTCTGGTAAGTTAAACCTCTTTTCTAATATTATGTTCTAAATCCTTGTTTTCTAAGCTTCCTTTTGATATGCCTTTTATCTGCTTACTTTCCATATTAAAAATTTTAGATGTCACCTCACAATTTTATATATAACATGTTTAACATTTTTTATATTACAATTAATTAACTCTATATCATTTCTTTAATCAACACAGAACAATTTTTGATACATTATATTTACTTTCCAAACCTTTTACTATATTCTTTTACCATGTTTTTCACATCTTGTGAGAAACTTCAAAATTTGTTCTGTATCTTTTATCTTAACTCTTATTTACAACAACATAGTATGTTCTACATAAAACTTCATGTTCTCTTCATTTAAAATCATATAACAACTCTTGTATATTAAAATTTAATACTATATTACTATAATTTTTATTTATTATCAATTGAATTTTATTTTACCTTTCTATTCTCCTATTTCTATTATAAAATAAATATAATACAAATATTTAATTCTAATCTTTACACGACTACAAGATATCATATCAATAGATATTTAAATTCTATTAGCGAAATAGTCACTAAATAAGACGTTAATAAGTTGTGAAGTTTCTTGAATTGTTTCATAATTAGTAATGTTAATGCCAACAGCAAGAAGTACAGTGGAAATTCAAACATAACACGTTTGTAAGTTAGAATTACGGATGGGGGAAGTAGAATGGAGCAAAAACGGGATCGCTAAGAAGCGGATGAAGAATTAAGGGAAATGATAAAAGAGTAAGAATGAAAACATCAATAAGAGGAGAGAAAGAATAATTGAATAATTATGACAGACCAAGAAGAGAAAAAGCAAATGAAAACTGAGAAAATGCTGGAAGACCAATAACATAAACTACAAGTGAGTTAAAATAATGTATGGAGAGCCTAAAAGAACAACATAGACTTATTGTGCCAGTCAAAAAAATCCTTAATAGAAAATGAATGAAGATTGAATGAATACGTAAAATCAGGGCAAAAGTCAGTAAAGGAAGTTAAAGAAAAAGCAGGTGAAGTTGTGAAGTTGATGAAGAAGTCACTGGAATGAGAGAAGAATTCATTAACGTCAAAGAATGTAAATGTAAATGTAAAATAATTAATTGTTCAAATAATTTAAACAATCGAGGAAAGGTGGATCTAGAACTGTGACGTCCACCCTCAGAGTAAATTTAAGCATTTCTGTTATTACAACAGCAAGATTTTAGAACATTGGAAGTTGCACTAAAGTGTATTAAACATCTTTCCTAAGCTCAGTTCAATTGACAAAGGCACAGTCGAATATCTGATTCAATATTCATACCGTAATGTACCGGTGGAATTATTAATATGGAGGGTGTTAATGTAATTTATTCATCAGTTAATAATGTATTACTATTGGATGTTTGTCATGTTAGCAAGAACAGGAAAATATCTGACAATATAGAGTATTCGTCTATTGTTCTTCGAAATGAACTACTGGGCAAGTGAAATATATGTCGTATTCAATAAGTTCGGGTTTTTTAAATTAAAGATAAGCAGAATTATTGTGGACAAAAATATGATAACGCATTTTTATAGTCTGTAACGTGTTTAGGCAAAATATTATTTTTTTATATGTATATAAATCATGATGAAAAGTGAAACTCCATTTTATACCACGTTATAATTTCCTTAACGCGTCATCAATAATATATGAAGCATAGATAACATTGTCCAGCTTTTACTTTATTTTTACTCTTATTTTGGTTATCTATGTGGCAAGGCCTGAAAATTTCCATTACAATGATGCTTCGGACATTACAAAATAAATGGGAGCGTAAAAAATAATACGTATGTATTTAACGTGAAATAAAACAGAACTGCCTCTTAAATCAGTCGCCATTAAGTGAAATTTTACGACTTCTGCCTTTCATCTACACTACAGTGTAATTATTTCCTAGAAAATTTAAGGCTCACTGCATCGTCCAAATTAGTAAAGATCTTATATTTGTTTTATATAACTTTGTAGTTAATATTTTAATGATAGAATCTTTAACATCTTATAGAAAAATGTAATCAAGAGAGATTTAATTAAATTAATCACACAACGTACAAATAACAACCAATAATTGATCTAATTCAATTTTATTTTGTCCTAACCTACAATAAGAAGCTTTACTACAAATTACAATGGTTTTATTTTCTTTGAATATATTTTTATTTAAAACATTGAAAATCCATGATCACTAGAATAAATACTTGGAAATTGGAGATCATGCTTATCATGCCCCACTTTTTCCATTTATTTAGCAATTAAAAATTTCTTATGGATTTCCGCTTTAGAATTAGATAAATTGCCCAATATTTAGCTCATTTTCTTAAGAACAGTTTTCGTATCTTCTCAGTAGGTAATAAAAAAATTGTTCTTTTCTGAGTTTTTCAAACAATCGAACCAGAGGCAAATAATATACTTTTTCTCAATAATCTCTTGGGACAAATACATTTCGTCGATACAAAATAATGCTTCAGTTGACGGAAGAATCTCAAGAAGGAAAATATAACTCTTCTTGGTCTTCATAGCGTTTTTTGACAAACGATAATCATTTTCGTTAAATCCTGGTAGATTTGTAAAACAGTTTATGGGTTGTTTTCCTCGTTGACTACTTTACATTCTTGAGGTTTGGACCAATCTTGTCCTGGTGGTCTGAAGCAAAATTTCGCTAGAACGAATTGTAATATTATGGAATTCAACGATGTATCTGATTTTGCCACGCTTTATTACGTCTCTTGCCAAACACATAAATAGAAGATTTTAGTCCAACTCATTTTGACGTTTTTCAAGGTCTACTGGTCGAAAATCGATTTTTATCAATAACGATGTCTAGATATTTTTTTAAGGTGAGATACATCATTGAAAAGCATTTAAATGGAAAATTCATAATGACGTCGATTACAAAAACAGAAGCTAGTAAGCCTATCTCTGAAACAAGTGACGATAGCAAAATTGCGCTATCATCGCTGTAAGACATGTTTTTAAAAAGTAAACATAATATGCAAGTTTCTAACTTGTCTAAAAGTTGAATAAGTAGTTATGGAGGAAACAAAAAGGACAAATTATCTGTTTTTCTCAAAATCGTTCAAGAGCTGTGAGTGCCACATAAATTTTGAAAACTGAGGAATGGCCATACAAATTTGTGAAATTATTCATTCTGCCTCGTTAATGCGAGTGAAATAGCAATCCATCCACTCCCAATTTGGGGCACTGTATATTCTTAATCGATTATACTTATGTGATGCTTTAATAATGTAGGTATATATTGCGAATGATATATGAAAGATAGACCTCTTAAAGAAATTTTTGTTAGAATTTTATGAATAACAGTTGCTTAAAATCCCAATTTCCTTTCAAATCATTCACGTTAAAAGTATATGCTATATCACAGTACACATATACATCGACCATATTTCTCTTCCACCATTGTAAGCAAATATTTATTAGACATTTAGCTAACTAGTACCGGAAACAGGAAAAATTACTCGGTAGTCTTGACTGCTTAAGATTTTTTGCTTTACTATGTTAATTAAATATAAAACAGCTCGAGACAATTTAAACCAATCATTTGCCCAATTAAAAGTTAAAATCGCGTTTTAAAACAAGGAGTATTTGAACTCAAGCTATTATTTGAAATTTACAAAGACGGAAATTACTTCCTACAGAACTGTACGGTGCAGCGCGCATTTTTATTTACTCCTGCAGTCGCTGTGGGTCGTCAATATCATTTACGAAGACTTCAGCCTTGAGCTATAAAAATTTTATATGAAAAAAACTCATTAAATTCAAATTGTTTTAGTCATTTATTATTAAGACATAAAAATAAAGAATAGGACCCTTAAATGAACTAATAAATTTAATGAAGAAATCAATAGATAATTTATAAGGTTTAGTATATCATCGTAAAATTTTATTAATCATTATTGAAATCGGAATTTATAGATTTAGAATAAAGATGCTTATAATTGAAACTCAAAATTATTTAGTGCCAGCTGTCAAACGTCACTGACTTCGATTATCGAAGAAAATAAATAAGTGTTTAATACTACTTACCACGGCTTCATTTTTAGATTTATAGAATTCAGAAATCAAATCAATTATTAGATATTCAGTTGATTTAGCTTCTTAAAACCATATTGTATTTTTCTGACAAAATATTATATTTCTCTATTATTCTGATCTTCAGTATTTTCTCATATATTTTTAACAAGTTACTGAATAGGGAGATTATTTTACTATAAATCAAATCGCCTATCAAAAAATAACAATATTGATTTTATACTGTTTCGGTGTTCCTAGAATTAAGATACTTTTTCTACTAAAAGAAGGAAATTTCTTGTGGGTAAAAATGAGACGATGCGTGTAAAATAGTATGCTAAGTTCTATTAAAAAGTATCTTTCTTTTATGCTAAAATATTCACAAGATACAAAATGCGGCAGGCTAAACGACTCATTAAATTGAGGCAATATTGCGATAATTAATCCTTTGAATTAAACGTGCGTAACGAAAAACACAGATTTTATTTAACTCTGCTAATGTTTTCTGGTTGCGTACACCAAGAAGAGGTCATTGTAATAAAACAATGAGAAGACCCCAACGGCATTCTGATTCTTCTACTAGGCGTCCCGGGTACTATATATTCTCATCATTTGAAACATACTGGCAGTGCCTAAGAGTTTTCCCTGTGCTATTAACAGGGACGTAATAGAGATAAAGTTCCGTTGAAATGTTTGCTGCATGCAGTGTGTTTTTTTACAGAGTAATGGAAAACGATTTCGTGTGGGCTGAAAATTATTATAATTTCTCCATCTTTCATATGTTTTTGCTGAAACAAAAAGTTTATTAAATCCATCTAATAAAAATAACTAGGCAAACAAACATGAAACTAGTACATATTATGTCATAAAGTAATTATTGTTTGTAAATGTCACAAGCGCGGTTTGGTTCTGAAAATAACGATTCAATCAAGAGCTATAATATTAAATTGTATTTATTGTCCATTGTGGCATTAAGAAATATGCAAGCATTTTTTTAATTGCATATTTTTCTAATATTGATAAATAATTTTTACAACTGTCTCAATCAAATTGCTTTTACTCGACATGCTGTTGGAGATAAAATTGTAGTGGAAAATCTTTAATATTACTAAATACAAGGAAGACGCAAATCCTGCTATTATAAAATGGAATAATTAAATAAGTTGATAATATTCACAACACAATTTGATCTATGCAGTGCTACATCAAATTATTCAGAACACTAGTCGGATGCGTTACAGATTGTCGTAGTTTATGAATATTATCTAATTATTAATTATGGGAGCCAAATATATTTTAAATATATGCCAAACAATTATTAATTGATTTTTAAATCTATTAAATTAAGGGACTTCTTAAGAAGTACAGACCACAAGGAAAATTACGAATGTTGTTATTGACTTTAAAGATGATTTTAATAATGATAAAATATGAGAGTGGTGGTTCCTGTAGAAAGGTGAATGTTGAATAGTTTGAGTTGCGAAAAAAACTTAATTTCCTAAGACAAATAAAAGTGACTGCCGAAGTCCATCTACTCATCATGGAGATTGACGATGACGGTATACAAGAAGACTACAGAAATTGATGATAAAATAAATAGAAGTGTCTCTATGAACAGTTTTAAATTTTTGAATTATAATGCTTATCAGAAAGTGTGCGTAACTCTATACATTTTAGGTTTGGATGAAAACAATCTAAGTTTAACATGTTTCTATGAGGCAGTTTCAGGGTTAGACTTGGACATTGAAAGTCAACATATCACTCAACATTTTACCGGTAGTGTTAACGAACTTATTCAAAAATGTGTTTCTTGCATTATTTGTGGGTTAAACTTATACCAATTCTGTCTGACTGAATTTTGTACTATGTGTAATAATATACGTAAAGTCACAGGCGTAAAGGTTATTTTTTAAATAATCCAGATATTTTTCAGATTATCTGGGTAATGTTCAGAAGTGTGGCCGTAAATCCCAAATAAGAACAGAAAGAAAATATACAGGGTTGGGCAAATGTGCCGGAACACCCGATTTCTCCATATAATATAACACTCAAACAATTATTGAAAATCCTCCAAGAAAAAATGTACATACGTCCCTCAGAAATAAAACATTTCACAAATACAACTTCTAACCGTAGAGAAAATATAGAAGGAAATTACAATTTAATGGAAAAAAAAAGATGGAAAATACTTGATGGAAAAACTTGTTGGAAAAAACTTGGTGGAAAAAACTTGGTGGAAAAAAATTGGTGGAAAAATCCTAAAAGGAAATTATTTCCCTACCACTAGAAAAATTTAAATGAATTGAAACTTAAATTTAAATTATTAACGAAAAATTGTTTACCTCGTTCTGTTTATGGCTTTCTTAACTACGTTATGATAAAGATGACTGAATAGATGTTCGGTGTACGCAATTGTATGCTCCTTACGAAGTACTCAATTTCAATCAATCCTCCAAAGAACTAACTACAGATTATCCAAATATAACAATCCAAAATTGACTATGTACAAATTTACAAGAGATCCCAAGTAATAGCTTGAATAATTTCCAAATCTTGCTAATCGCTTCAAACTTACTCATACCTTATTCACTAATGGTGTCTAAAACCTAGTTCCCCAACAGAGGTAGTTCTTTTCTCTCCCCTTTCCTAATTAATTTGTAAAAACAAACAAATCTATCGGATTAGAGGCATATCGATTTATCCACTTAGTCTTACCATTAATAAATCATGTAGCGATCTATGCTAATTTACGCACCTGAGGATATGCAATGCAATAGGGTGGTGTGATGTTTAGGCGAAAAACAAAATTTCTATTTTTGAAACGAAATAGCTGCAAAAGGACGCTACTCAACTAAGAAGTGTGCAAAAGATAGATTTTCTAGATTTAAGTTTTGAGGTGCCCCAATTGCCTCAAAGTTATAATTTTTTAAATTTTCAATAATCATTGAATTGAAAGTGATTACTACTGGGAAGGAGACGATTCAGATAGAGATCCCGCTTATGAAATATATGAAGAAGAATCTGATGGTAACATAGACTTAATATTTAAAAAACGGGTGAAAGTTACAAAAAAACTCAACATCGCAAATAATTGTCCTGCAAAAAATTCAATTGAACAAACGTATAAAGGTGTAAACAATACAGAAGAGATTTTTATAGATAAAGGTAAAGAAATTAATATACTATTGGAAGAAACAAGACAGAAAAAAAATTTAGAAACAGATTGTGTAGACAGAGACGAATTAGAGAATATCACTTTAGAGGAAACCCATGCAGAAGAGACTGATAATATATCTGGACCGAGTATTTATTATGAAGATAATATCAAATAAGTTATATTAAACAATTAGCAATCACGTTTATTAAATGAAGAGCATAGAATTTAGCGAGATATTAATAATAATGTTTAGTCTTGTTTACAGAATTTAATTATATTTAAGGCTAAACTATTGGTTTTACGAAAAGAATTATAAGGATTTAATATGTAACAAATTTTCCCTGCTGTCTCCTAGTATATATAACTAATTTCTTTACAAGGCGAATCGGACAAGAATATCATCGGAAAGCTTGGTTTTGACGCCAATAGTATGGTGATAAGGTAGAAAAATAGAAATTTAAGAAGTAATCAATAAAATTACCAAATACTAAAACTTCCCCCAAAACTTTCCAGATCTCTTTTTCGCTTCTAATGCCTGAAGTATAAGTATTCTATCGTTTCAATTTAAAACTGGTATTCAAAAAAAAATATATGGACCATCATTTACTTAATACGAATTAAGTGGAGTTTCTCATTTTCTCCAAAAACAGTAAAATAATAATTTGGAAGGAACAAAGCCATCCCTCCAAATTATTATGTTTACAGTAATATAATAAATAAAAAATTATACTTGTCTTACGTCACATTTTCTCTTTATATTTTTATTAATATGCAATTGATGTTCGAAACATTTTGTGCATTGTCCTAGAATGTATTTTTAAAAAACCACCAACACCAACAATCTCTGTAGCATATTTCATAAACAAATTAATACTAATAAAGCAATAATTTCTGTATGAGAATTTTCCTACTCAGAGAAAAACACCATCGGTACTAAATTTTTGAATTTCTACGATGCACAAAAGCCCTCGCCAGCTATCTACAAACACCGGCGAGAATTACAATCCTTGTTTGCTATTAACTACTGAATCTTGCAGTAGTTCTTGGAGTGCATACTCTTTGAAACATGTCTGTGCCATCCAGACAGCTTTTAACTCAAAAGACAAAGCTTTCTGCTAGAAATATAAAATGTACTCATAATTCCAACATGTGTCTGTAAATATGGAACGACTGATTAAGAACAATGTGCGTATTCTCTTACTCTTATGTAGATACATTTGTCTATATTTCCTTATTTATATACTGTACTAGATACAGGGCGATTCAGAAGTAACGGCATTCTTTCAGAGGCAGATTCCTCTCATGAAAATATTAAATCAAATATGAAAATCAATAAAATCGTCTTATTTTGGCAATTGCGTAAAAATGATTGGATACAAATTTTTTAGGAATAGGCTATGCTATAAGCAGTTTAATATTTTGAAGTAGGTTAGATTGTTGGTATTACTATCGGCGTAAATATTTCCTTCACATTATCATTAGTTTTTTAACCATGAAACATTTTACACATTCAGAGACATTTGCCACACATTGCTCTTGCTGTCAAGTTTCTTCGGTCAACCGTTTATGAGTAAATTGATGTTTGAGAGAAAACAAGTAAAAATTTTATTCTGACGTCGAACAAACAGGAGCTCTCCATTTTTTTTAAGCTCCATGCTATACTTGATGTTTTGGAGTCGGTTATTAAGGTTGTAAAGTTCCCAAATTTTTCACAATCATATTGGCAGATCGAAACCTACATTTGAAGCTGAAGTTGTAAATGTTCAAGGCCTAAATATGAAATGCTTCCATAAATAAATATTCAAAACGTCAAGTCAACGCGTAAGAAAACCGCAGGCACAATTCTACAAAATAGAAAAGGTAATTTAACACAAACGTAAATTTTTGTGTCTTTTAATAGTTTTCTTAACAAACGATATTAAATACATTTTCAAAAATCTTATAAACAATCCGTATAATTATTGACTTACAAATAAATACAAATTACCGTGTTTTTGAAGCAACGATAACGGCTAGAATCAGATTACGTATCTTCTGAAAAGCCAAACAGAAAAGAGTAAAGGGAAAGCTTTCATAATATCAGATATTTCACTTTGAAATGCGACAAGACAGCAAATAGCTTTTTCTGTAGCCGTGTCTGTATTTTTATTCAATTTGTTTTCGCATTCGATACATCTAGCCGATATCACATTATTTGGATGGCATTGGCAAAACTGAACATTAGGGATCATTTTAGAAATAATAAGAAGTCCATAAAGCGCCTTGTGTCACGTGTTATAAAAATTTTATATCCTCCAGATGCGGACATATTAAATTTCAAATAAAGTTTGTTCCATTTGTTGTAATGCTTTAGAAAGTACGTAGCTCTTATATACTTACGTAAGTGCAAAAGAAAATATTCTTTAAATTCAACACAATAGAAGTACAGATTTCCTTTCCTGAGTAGTTTTGCTACCAGTGTTAAAATAGAAGCTAGATTATCACTGTATAAATAGAATTTACTTATTAAAGTATCAAATTCAATAGTTCTTTTACTGGTGTTGACTTCTTAATTGAGATTTGTGTGGGCATCTAATGGAAACAATGGCTACTGAGCTGTCGGTGGAAAGTCAATAATTTCTTTTCAGATTCAACATCCCAGTTAATCGCAGGTGAAGGTCGTAAAACTGCTTGGATATGTCATCTAGTTTACTTACCTTAACCTATTTTAACAATCACCACCATTCAGTTTCAGTTTCTAAAATAGCAAATCTGTATTATTACGTAACTTTCTCTCATATTCAATTGGAATTATGTATATTTATACAAAATTTACTAGTCCTAACCAGTAAGTGTTACAAATCTTACGATTGATCACATTTGCTTAGTCGGAATCAGTGTAGTTATTTTGCGACAACTAATCTTCTACTTTGAAGTAGATAGACGTAGTTAAACACCCACGTAATACTATAAATTGTACTTTGTAACTCAAAAGTAGTTTATACCATATATTCAGATGTGTGTGAAATGAAATTTGTATTAATAAATCGAGGAATTTTAAGTTTCTAACGTTCCCGCGAAGTGATGAAGGAATGAATAATCGAATTATCAAGAACCATACATCATAGTGGAAGTTTCGCATACTTTGACTCCTGCATAATATATCAAGAGTGACATTGTTGTCCAGGGCAGTACAGTAAATAGGTCAATGTGCTTTGCATAATGCGCAGGATTCAATCCCAGTTCTCTACATTGATCCTATTAACAGACATTGGACGATTGTGCTGTGCGTATTGAACAGCCAGTTACATTCGCATTGTGAGGGTCCAAGTGGCCGAATAATCTCCTCACCTCCTCTACTTTGGACACGTCAATAGCGGCTGCCCCTGTGCCGCCACCGGCAAACAAAAGCCTCAAGCCTGCTTTGATTTAAAGCCGGTGACCATGATTAAATATATTCCCGAAGCTTTCATTGAAATTCGCATTATTCCCAAATACTGTAATGGCACGGGCTCTAAGTTATGAAGCTGTAATATCCTGTTCTGTGAAACAATTTCGCTGCGAATTTTGGCACAATTAAATTTGTAATAGTTGTGATCCATGTGATCTGCATTTGCAACATATTGGAGAGTAATCCATTGGAAAGTTACAAATTGTGCCAGTTTAGCGAACTTTTCATATAAATTAGAGTAGGTATTGAATACTCGTTTAAGGAGGAACCCAATTAGGGTGCAGCGCTGAAACCCTAATCATCTTTTTCAACGTTTAATTCAAGATACATTTTCAGAATTAAGACGTCAAATAGATTTTATATTTGTATGTTCAGAAGTGGAGCATCAATATAAATAAATCAAATTGGATATTTTTGTTATTATTATAGGTACTTATTTTTTTTTTGAAGATCAAAACAAAAATAACAAAACAAAATATATAATTAAAATTAATAAATGACTTTACTTGCTTCAGTTGAAACGTTTTTTTTTTTGAATACGAAAGTGTTCGGTGCGCTGTTACATCGCATACTTTTCGAAAGATCCAAATTTGATTTTGGTCTGATAGGAAAGAGGATGCAGCGCTCATCGTACAGGCTGGGTATTTTTTTTTTGTTGATGTTTATATGAGCAAAATATATCGATCTGTGGACGAGCCTTGCAGATTTTGTAAATATCATGTTAGACTTGAAAGTCATCTTCAATGTCTTAACGGAGCTTGCTAAATTGCAACTTCTGTAATTTTTTTGTAACTATCTATATGATAAAATATACGATCAAATTAAAAAACAATTAAATTTTTTCTAGCAACAAGATGAAAGATGCTAGGTTTTTCTGATGTCTGTCTCTACATAGATATATTGCCAGCAAATACCTTTTTAAAATCACAACAAATTGCGTTTAAAAAATTCATATTTGTACGAGTGCCTCTCCTTGGTAACTGAAATAGTCCCGCCTGTAAACATATTTCAGCGGATGTTCATGACACGAACTAGAAAGTTAAACAGAGTAAATTAGATAATGGTAGGTAGGACGTTCCGTACTATGTGAAGGCCCAAATGATGAATAATAGTGACTAACAAATCCCTTTGCTGGCTTCATATTTCCAAATTTAACTGAAAATTGGGAAAGACCCTCATCTCCCATGCAGGCAAGGACGTTCGTTTGTTTATAATTATTGTCGAATTTTTCATTATGTTTGGAAATTCATTAAAATGCTTTATATCTGAACATAATTTTAAAGACGACTTTCTACACATGAAGAGACCTCGCGCATAAAACAACACACATGCACCCAACATCTTAGTGTATTTTCGTTACGGTGACAATAATTTCTTGGTTTGCAGTAAAATTAGTTTTAAAAACTTTAAGTTATTGTAATAGCTTAATAAATTGCAAATATGTCATTTAAATATTACGTTTACGTTTACTATTACGTTAGAAACAGTCCACTTGGTATACAATTCAGTATCCTGAAGCAATTCCTCTAAAGATCACATTGTAATTAAACTAAACGCCCTTTCCTTCTCACTTTATCCGGCAGATCTAAATTTTATGCTAAAATATAATTCCAATATTTGACCTTTTCAGAGGGTGAGAATTTGCATTAAAATTTAAAATGTGAGAAAGGAAGATTTTAACACAGATACTTTATGTAATGCGCGGCCGGTGAACGAATACTTAACAAGAGAAACACAAATATTTACATACAAGGTGATTCAGAATTATGGTGCAAACATGTGAGCACATATAGAGGTCTCAAAGTAAAGTATGCAATCGAATTGAATGAAATTTAAAGACTAGTCCCAATGTAACTTTTCTAATAGTGCTTTGAAATATTTTTGTATTTTCCTGTTTCTATGTTTCTTTATTTGGTTTCTTTTTCCTTTTCCTTTTCCTTTTTTTCGAATTAAATACTTCAATTACCTAAACCGCCACAATTGCAACTAAATAAGCATAATATATATTGTGTACCATACAAATTTAATAGCTCTTCAAGCGATCAAATATAATACCGAGAGGGGGCAACACCCAATCTCAGCTGCTTAAAATTAATTACGTTGGAAACAGTAAAACACAAATCTATTTCTTCTTCTGCAATTCAATTTCCAATTACGGTTTTATTTCTAAGATTTATTTAAAGATTATTTGTGATTATCAATATTTTTGTTTTGACAAATTACGTATCGTACGTAAAAAGTTAATAAACAACATAATCATTAATAGTAGAGAAGTAGAAAATGGTCTCAATACTTGAGATGCACCGTACTGAATAAAATTAAAAAAATGTGGCTAACTAGAATCTGTATCAATTTGCACTATTTTTTTCTTTCCACCCAGTAAAGAGGATTATAATCTTTAGATTTTTTACAAATGGTTTTAAAAATGGCGCAAAATTTAATTTTACAGATTTTAAAAAGTGAATGAACTGCGGCGTCATGTATCAGGTAAAATTTTCCTCGCATGTAATTGTTCTTATGTGATATATATCATTTTACACTTAATTAAAAAACCTCGTAAGTTCTGTGAAAGCTGTGAAGAAAAAATTTATTGGAACACAATTTTCATAAATAGTAGACTGACGGAGAACGATTATATGGTTTCAACCCGCTTGAACCAGGTTCTCTATCTTTGACATCTAGGGATTTAATTACCGTATCCGGCCGTAAGTGATACTTGCAATTCCAGTGAAAATCAAGTGCAAGACCACTCGTCGAAAAGAGAAAATGAACGCGAAAATCTGCCTTCTCTCTTTGTTTCCACCGAGGAGAACGTGGAAATTTGTAATTTGCACATAAATTAATGCAAGGTATGAATAGTTTAATTTTCTTTTATCTCTTTATTCGTTATATTCACAGAGTTTGTTGCAGTGGCGATGTGACTGGAAATTAAAAATTTTAAATGTGCGGTAATTAATAATGTCGGATGAAAAATTACAGGAAAGAAATATGAAACATAATCTCTTGAAATATAGCCTAAAATAATTATTTATGTATAATATCCAATTAGTTTTAGCATGCAACAGTTAACTAATTAATATACATTTCTCATTAAAAGTGTATGCATTAGAGTAAAATTTTTAACTTCAACTCCAACTTAATTTAAAAAAGTTTCGTAAACGTTATTAGGTATAGGCCCTATAGACTAAACCAATTAGTATAGTGAAAAAGTAACCACAGAAAGCAGATAAGGTAAACTTAACATGAAAATTTACGAAATTTAAATGTTTCTTAAGCAAGTTATTCTGAAACTTGGAAAACCATTTTTCTTTTTCTGAGAAATAGATAGACAAAATAAATGTTACTTAATCTTTAGCCACAATCAGTAAACAAATCGTTTAAATATGCGCCCATATATCACTAGAATTCTAAAGAAAAAGTTTGTAAGACATAAATTTTGAATATCTTTCTATACCCATGCGACTAGCAGATGCGAATCGACTTAACCCTGCTTTTTGCCGAGCTCCAGAAGCAAAGGCAATAAAACGGTCGCATAAGAAACATGGGGTCCTATATTTCTGAATTATATCCAGATTTACTGTTTTTACATCATAATTTGTGTTGAAGTTGAATTAATATTTTATTTTCTTTTATTTTTTTTAGATACACAATAGAAACAGAATAGAATAGAAATAGCCATAAAACTTACAAACTAAGACATAAAAAAGTATTCAAACGCATAATAAAAACCTTTACTGAGTAAAAATTCTTTTTGTTTAAATTTAAATACCGCTCAGTCTGATGGATTTTAATTCCTCAGGTAACAAGTTAAAAAATTTGGGTCAACAATTAGGAGGAGATTTATAAGTTGTCTTTAATCTTTAAAAATTTTAAAAATATCCTTACAAGAATGGGTACTCGAGATACCAGCAACGCACCTTAAAACGCATTTCTCAGCTGAAAAAACATATAATGCAAAAGTGGAATGTCCCAGAAGCAAACACCGTATCTTAGACGACTTTCAACTTGTGCATAAAACAAACATAAAAGTTGTTCTGTGCAAAGAATCGTTCTTATGTTTCGAAATAAATAGGTAATGGAGGAAAGTTTTGCAAGTACAGTTTCACATTGAACTATCCAGTTAAGGTTTTCATCTACCTGCAAACCCAAGAATTTGTGTGCTAGATAAACTAGTATTATTATTGCCAAAATTTAGCACATCACAGTGTTTTTGAGTACTGTGAAATCTCACAATCTGAGTTTTTTGGCGTTGAAGTATAATGAATTTTGGAAAAACCAGATTATTAAATAAATTATTACAATTTTGTTCTAAAATTTCGTCTGCCTTATTAGAAATGATAAGAGAAGTGTCATCAGCATACATCGTAAAATGAGCAGTAGATGACAAAAAATCCCAACGGGACATTCGCCTGTCTCAATAAAATTTAAAATAGTCTCGTAGAATGAGTAGCAGCAGTAGCAGTAGACATTCCACTACAAAATCCATGCTGATTTCTTGTCAAAACTTGATATTTCTCGAGATGTTTTAGCAATCGATCCAAAAAACAATATTCCAGCATTTTAGAAAAACCTAAAGGTGTAACTGGTCTATAATTTTCAAGAGAATTTGGGTCACCTTTCTTGAAAACAGTAACAACTTTTCTAGTCTTTAAGATGTTCCACTTTCTAAGGACAAATTGACTAGATAAGTGGTGGGTTCAATCATACAGATGATCCAAGACCAAACAGTTTATAGTTTACACTTGGTTTTGTTTTTGCTCCCTGATACGGTTTCAACCAAACACAATATACTTTATACTTCCTTTGATGAAATGTGCTTACCAAAATATGGCACCATAGAATCATTTCTGCTATGGTTTTTAGAAAAGGGTGCAATATTTTGAAAGTTTTCGTTTACTTTTTCTTACTTTAGCAAACTTATCTTCCTTATCAAGAGTGTCAATATTTACCCACAGTGCAGCAGAATTCCAAAAAAAATATTTAATTTCTTTGTGGATAATAATACCAACTTTATTTTTTTGCAAGCACATAAGTTGGACAAACATATCAGTCATTTAAGATGGGAAAAATTTGACATCGCAAATTGTAGGCCAGAAACCTATTTCCAGATCCTTTACCACCCAATTAATTTTTTTTCTGAGCTGACGCTTTCGACAAATATTAAGACGAATTTTTTCTCTTCGCAATCTTCAATATTTTTATCTAAATTCAGTTTGTTCTCGATTCAAAACTGGGTGCCATAATTATTCATATATCGGATTATTATCGGTTTAGTCTTGGTACGCACTTGTTGGAGGCATATTTACGTCATTTACTCAGATTCTTCTTAAAGTCGCCTTAAAATAGATACTTACCTAAAATTGTTAACTAGGGTAAGAAAATGTAATAAACGGCGCTTGCAACATTTACTTTATGT
The DNA here is from genome assembly GCA_963680705.1 of Rhagium mordax. NCBI lineage: Eukaryota > Metazoa > Arthropoda > Insecta > Coleoptera > Cerambycidae > Rhagium > Rhagium mordax. The sequence goes on from OY796656.1 coordinate 17,155,302, forward strand.
TTAGTACACAAAATCTAAAATAAGTATGGATCGGAACTACGTAAATGTAATATTATTAAATTATTTTCAAATCTAAACTAATTGGAAAATTGATTTGCACTTAATGCGCAATATACCGTTAGGAGCAAGTATATGAATACAACTCTGCATTCCTTTTTTATTTTTGTAAAAATTTAATATCAAGGATAAGCCCTAAAACCGCAATAATTTTTTATTAAAGAGGCATGAAGGAATTAGCGAAAATTAGTTTTATATAGAGCTGTACTAAATAAGGGGCAAAAATACTGCGTAAGCAGTGTAAGCACTTGCCACTGGAAACCTAATTGATTTTGCGTACATACATAATCCACCCTTTTTTATAGTGGAGTGTTAATGTTTGTATTTACTTACTCTCTCTGTTTCATTTCTGAAACTCGCATTTATATTATTTAAACAAAAATAGGTACATAATTTTTTTTTTAATGTTATGAAAATAGTCGCTTTTTGGGGAACTAAAGAAAAATTGGAATTAGAGGAAACCAAATGAAAAAACCTCTGCCTTTAAGTAACCATATTTAGGATTGAACTATTCTGTCCTAATATGCAATTCAAAATTTGAAATAATACCTGAAAAATGATTGCATTTCAAATTTACGTGAGAGTCTAGGCAAATTCTCCAGCTGTTATCAGTGGCAATTATTGCCTATTCCATTATGACAGAGTCTACACAGGGTAAGAAAGAAAGCAGTAACATTTTGCTCTTTTTCACTTTAGGTTAGGCGATTTCTTGATCATTCTGTATACTTGATTATATTGCGTTTGACCTTACAAGTTGCCTTAGATTGACTTTTCGCGTTGCCTTTGTAATAATTATACTAGGAGTCTGTTAAACCAAAAGTTAATTTGTAATTTGACAGTGGTCCAGAAACGAATCAAGAAATATTGAAGAAGAAAAACAAAAAGGTATTGTTCCCACAAAATTCTTTTTTATTGCAACCGGTTTCGTGATCCAAATCTTACATCACATCATCAGGCTACAAGACTACAAATAGGAAAACTTATGTAAAAAACTATAACAAACCAAATATCACATTTAATATAATAAGTTAAGATTTTCATAAAATGTAGATAGTTAAATTTAATTAAACAAGTAAAACTATTACGATAATATCAAATATTGTTTTTTATATATAAAAAATATGTTTGTAAATAAGATGAAAAAGTTATTAACAAAAGATACTAAAGAGAATAAAATCACATGAAATTGTGAATATATAATAAGTTAAAATAGAAACAATATACTTACATTTCTATAAATACCAAAGGTTTGACAAAATTAGCATTATTGAAAAATTTGTCCAATTTTTTAGATAACTAATAAATTTTATGTAAAAATACATGTACTAGAATTTATTTATTGTTATTAATTAATTTTAAATTAATCAAAATTAAAAACACAAAAGACAATGTACGCGGACAACAGATTAAAATTTAAAAATAACGTCCTTAACAACGTACAATTGTGAATTAAGTGAAACAGAATTAGGGTTTTTTATTTCTCTCAAAATTTCAAGACTTTCCAAATTGTTAAGCAAACTACCTCTTCCTGCTAACTGTAAAATTTTTATATCATTGTTATAATTATGATTATTGTCTTTAAGGTGTTCGGCAAAATGGGAAAATATTATAACAATGATATAAAAATTTTACACTTAGCAGGAAGAAGTAGTTTGCTTAACAATTTGGAAAGTCTTGAAATTTTGAGAGAAATAAAAAACCATAATTCTGTTTCACTTAATTCACAATTAAATTTTCAATCATCACTTACGTTCTCAGTTTTGTTCTAGGATTTGTATTAGCGTTTTTTATTCTCATGTGCTGGTCAACCATTTTAAATATCTATCTGTTTTTTGTCTTATATATCATATGACTTCAATATTGTTCCATATTTGTAGTTTTCTGTTGTGCATAACTTGCGCCATCTATTAATAGGGTTCCATACTTCGATTGAGATTGTACGTTGTTTTCGTTTTATTATTCTGCTTAATATGCTTGTGTTTCTATATGTACCTATGGAGGTCGTTACAACTGTTTTAAAAAAATTTATTTCTATATTCCAGAACATTTGTTTCATTTAGTTCCTATTGTACGTTGTTAAGGACGTTATTTTTAAATTTTAATCTGTTGTCCGCGTACATTGTCTTTTGTGTTTTTAATTTTGATTAATTTAAAATTAATTAATAACAATAAATAAATTCTAGTACATGTATTTTTACATAAAATTTATTAGTTTTCTAAAAAATTTGACAAATTTTTCAATAATGCTAATTTTGTCAAACCTTTGGTATTTATAGAAATGTAAGTATATTGTTTCTATTTTAACTTATTATATATTCACAATTTCATGTGATTTTATTCTCTTTAGTATCTTTTGTTAATAACTTTTTTATCTTATATATACAAACATATTTTTTATATATAAAAAACAATGGTTGATATTATCGTAATAGTTTTACTTGTTTAATTAAATTTAACTATCTACATTTTATGAAAATCTTAACTTATTATATTAAATGTAATATTTGGTTTGTTATAGTTTTTTACAGAAGTTTTCCTATTTGTAGTCTTGTAGCCTGATGATGTGATGTAAGATTTGGATCACGAAACCGGTTGCAATAAAAAAGAATTTTCTGGGAACAAGACCTTTGTGTTTTTCTTCTTCAATATGAACAACCCACATGGGATTAATTCTACGAATCAAGAAATGGTTCATCCAAATGCTGCTCTTTTCAATATGACAATGTACGTGATAAAAATACGAAGTTTCATACCAAAAAACTGTGCACAGCATCAATAATACACCTCAATAGAGCCTGATGGAGTTATCAAGCAACTAATTATTAAGATTACCGTTATGGTGGCGGAAAGAAAAGAACAGCTGAAGAGAGAGCTGTAGTAAGAAGAACCATAAATTACTTCTTTAACCAAACGATCATAAATAAACTTATTTATGCAGAACTCAAAAGTATACGTCCGGTTAGACATCCACAAAGATCGTCTAAAATTCAGTCTAGAGTCTAGACCACCAATGCCATTGTTTCTACGAGATCATTGTTTGCATAGCGATAGTAACTGTGAGAGATAAGTACATCCCTCTGGTGGTCAGTTGCTACTACCAGTCAAGACATCGAAGATGTCTAGTGACCGATAGCGGCTTGCCAAGCAAGCACCAAGAGCGGCGACCTCTAGCCCTGATGGACTAAAACATGCTTAATAAATAGGATTATAGGAAACAACTACTGGACGGGCAAAGGCCCCGACTCCCATTGAATTATACCTATAAATCCAAAATTGGTAGCCAAATTTGTTATCTGTCTTTTCTCCACCAGACACAGACCGGTTTCGAACTCTTTATGTTCTCATCAGTGTGCCACAGGTAGCTGAAAAGACAAATAACAAAGGCAAACCAAACTGGTCTATGGCAGACCCAGCATATAGTAACTGTGAGAGATAAGTACATCCCTCTGGTGGTCAGTTGCTACTACCAGTCAAGACATCGAAGATGTCTAGTGACCGATAGCGGCTTGCCAAGCAAGCACCAAGAGCGGCGACCTCTAGCCCTGATGGACTAAAACATGCTTAATAAATAGGATTATAGGAAACAACTACTGGACGGGCAAAGGCCCCGACTCCCATTGAATTATACCTATAAATCCAAAATTGGTAGCCAAATTTGTTATCTGTCTTTTCTCCACCAGACACAGACCGGTTTCGAACTCTTTATGTTCTCATCAGTGTGCCACAGGTAGCTGAAAAGACAAATAACAAAGGCAAACCAAACTGGTCTATGGCAGACCCAGCATATAGTAACTGTGAGAGATAAGTACATCCCTCTGGTGGTCAGTTGCTACTACCAGTCAAGACATCGAAGATGTCTAGTGACCGATAGCGGCTTGCCAAGCAAGCACCAAGAGCGGCGACCTCTAGCCCTGATGGACTAAAACATGCTTAATAAATAGGATTATAGGAAACAACTACTGGACGGGCAAAGGCCCCGACTCCCATTGAATTATACCTATAAATCCAAAATTGGTAGCCAAATTTGTTATCTGTCTTTTCTCCACCAGACACAGACCGGTTTCGAACTCTTTATGTTCTCATCAGTGTGCCACAGGTAGCTGAAAAGACAAATAACAAAGGCAAACCAAACTGGTCTATGGCAGACCCAGCATATAGTAACTGTGAGAGATAAGTACATCCCTCTGGTGGTCAGTTGCTACTACCAGTCAAGACATCGAAGATGTCTAGTGACCGATAGCGGCTTGCCAAGCAAGCACCAAGAGCGGCGACCTCTAGCCCTGATGGACTAAAACATGCTTAATAAATAGGATTATAGGAAACAACTACTGGACGGGCAAAGGCCCCGACTCCCATTGAATTATACCTATAAATCCAAAATTGGTAGCCAAATTTGTTATCTGTCTTTTCTCCACCAGACACAGACCGGTTTCGAACTCTTTATGTTCTCATCAGTGTGCCACAGGTAGCTGAAAAGACAAATAACAAAGGCAAACCAAACTGGTCTATGGCAGACCCAGCATATAGTAACTGTGAGAGATAAGAACATCCCTCTGGTGGTCAGTTGCTACTACCAGTCAAGACATCGAAGATGTCTAGTGACCGATAGCGGCTTGCCAAGCAAGCACCAAGAGCGGCGACCTCTAGCCCTGATGGACTAAAACATGCTTAATAAATAGGACCACCAGAGGGATGTACTTATCTCTCACAGTTACTATATGCTGGGTCTGCCATAGACCAGTTTGGTTTGCCTTTGTTATTTGTCTTTTCAGCTACCTGTGGCACACTGATGAGAACATAAAGAGTTCGAAACCGGTCTGTGTCTGGTGGAGAAAAGACAGATAACAAATTTGGCTACCAATTTTGGATTTATAGGTATAATTCAATGGGAGTCGGGGCCTTTGCCCGTCCAGTAGTTGTTTCCTATAATCCTATTTATTAAGCATGTTTTAGTCCATCAGGGCTAGAGGTCGCCGCTCTTGGTGCTTGCTTGGCAAGCCGCTATCGGTCACTAGACATCTTCGATGTCTTGACTGGTAGTAGCAACTGACCACCAGAGGGATGTACTTATCTCTCACAGTTACTATATGCTGGGTCTGCCATAGACCAGTTTGGTTTGCCTTTGTTATTTGTCTTTTCAGCTACCTGTGGCACACTGATGAGAACATAAAGAGTTCGAAACCGGTCTGTGTCTGGTGGAGAAAAGACAGATAACAAATTTGGCTACCAATTTTGGATTTATAGGTATAATTCAATGGGAGTCGGGGCCTTTGCCCGTCCAGTAGTTGTTTCCTATAATCCTATTTATTAAGCATGTTTTAGTCCATCAGGGCTAGAGGTCGCCGCTCTTGGTGCTTGCTTGGCAAGCCGCTATCGGTCACTAGACATCTTCGATGTCTTGACTGGTAGTAGCAACTGACCACCAGAGGGATGTACTTATCTCTCACAGTTACTATATGCTGGGTCTGCCATAGACCAGTTTGGTTTGCCTTTGTTATTTGTCTTTTCAGCTACCTGTGGCACACTGATGAGAACATAAAGAGTTCGAAACCGGTCTGTGTCTGGTGGAGAAAAGACAGATAACAAATTTGGCTACCAATTTTGGATTTATAGGTATAATTCAATGGGAGTCGGGGCCTTTGCCCGTCCAGTAGTTGCATAGCGATAACAAAACTCGAATTAGGTGGAAGCGCTGAGAGAGATGTGTTCAATTTAGTGGCCTTTTCTTAAGGTTTGGGGTGACATCAACGCTAATTTTCGAACAGCGTTTGTGACTGTAGATGGAGCACTGACGTGCAGATTCTATTTACCATGGTTCTGATTTTGTTTCTATTGACGATAATGCGAGGCCCCACAGAGCGAATGTGGTTAATGAATTTCTGAAACTAGCGAAATCGTTACGATGATAGCTCTAGCTCTACTTTCTGACTTATATACTATTGAGCACGTGTGGGATATACCTACTTCAGTTGCCATTTCAAACACATACCTAAGCATAATGATTTCAGAAACACCTGGATAGAGACTCACTCATTGAGTGTTCTTTTGTTACTTTATGTTTCATCTTTAATAATTAGTCCATTTCATTCCCCATTCAATTTTTTCTTATCGAATTTTTTCGCAATCCAACGTAATTCAAACCCATTCCCAAATTCATGATACTCAACACCAATCTATGGATGAAATGAATGATAATGATAAACTGCAGTTGGAACGCACACCCACGACATACCTGTGGTATAATAGAACTATCCTTTTTGAAATCTTATTTATGAAAAAAAAAAACAATGGCAACCAAAAATAATATTAAGTTGTCAAAAAACTCTTCTTGGCAAAGCAAAGGGAACTTTTGGACAAAGTGAATAAATAATATTTTATTCCGAAACGAGCAAAAAGACTATAAGAAATTCCTAATTGGTAAGCTACAAAATATGAGGTCAAGATGGCAACTTCACAACTTTAACTTGCTTAGATTAATTCTACCTATCAATCAAATAGTCAGGTGACTCCTTCCAGAATAAGTGTCCCTTATTTTTAAACGTTACAATGATTTATTGAGTAATTTTTACGACTGCTTTTCACTAATTGAAATCATCCACCTAGTGATTAATGTCGTTTTTATAATTCATGAAGGTTAACAATCTCAACGTGAAAATGAATTTGGCCATAATTAACTCGAACTAACACATTTAAATTTTACACTAGGTCTTTGTCATGCTGGAATAAAGGCCATGTCTTATTAAACAGTTACAAGCGTCATGTGAAAGGGAACATTATTAATTCAACATGCGTTTTCTACGACTACGGAATACCAACTAAGGATTTTCTCGGCTTACTTGACCGGTACATGAGGCAATATCAGTCACCAGTAGACTTTTCCGGCCGTTTGAGTCTCTTAAGGAACTTAAATGTGTATTTGCAAATGAATGTGTATAATGTACATTACATAAATTGTTATAAACATTGACAGCGGAAGATTACAATGATTAGTTATTTTTCGATAGTTCGTTATTCATAAACAACTTTATTTAGATTTTATGCAAGCATAATAATAAAAATATCCAACTTGTTATATTTGTATTGATGCTCTACTTCTGAATATACAAATATAAAATCTGTTGAACGTAAAAATTATTAGAATCACTTTAGAACGCAATTATTGTAAATCCGTTAAAACAACTACTTTTCATAACTATATGTTATAAAATATTGAAATTAAAAAATATTTAACTTACCACAAAATTCCTTCATGACTGCTGCCTAGGGTAATTTGTAGTCTATTATTATTATATTATATTATTTTAATGATTTTTTATGAATAACATGCTAATTACGTAGATAATATGCAATAACCTTGGTAGACTCCGGCCGCTATAAGAACAAGCCACCTACGTCATCAAAGAATATCTTCGCGGTCGTCCATCGAAGGCCCGCGCTCTAGCATAAGCGTATCATCTGATATTCTCAGCGTTGAGTTTGATAAATGGAAGTCACTATTTACTTTGTAGAAGCATGGTATCGCCAAAGCTAGCGCAGCCGTTGCAACGCCCCTGGCTTGTTCTTATAGCGGTCGGACTCTACCAATGATTTTTTATGAAGAAACGCGTCAGAAAAGTTAAAAAACAAATCGAATACTGACTTGTATATAAGTTACGGGGGACTTCAAATTGTTATAAAAATACGGAAAATAGTCATCAACCTGGTTATATGTGAATATTAATACGTTTCTTTGTTTCAGGTAAGATTTCAAGGTAGGATTAAGTTTTCAAAATATAGTAAGTTAAAAAAATATAAACTGCTGTGCAAAATTTGCTCAAAATTTATCGCTGTATATCTTGAGTTAGAGTTGATCGATTTTCAAACCTCTTGCAATTTTCAAAAAATTTAGCAATCAATCAATTGCTTCTAAATTTTTTTAAACACTTAGTTTTAATCTTTGGACTAATACCCCGAAATGGTTTTGCCATTTTTGGCCTAATTCCGTTGTTTATGGAGATATGATTTTTTTTCGAGAAACCTAACGTGACGCTCGAATGACCACATAAATTGATTCAATACATTTTTATTAATTATTATTTATACTTATATGATTACGAACAAAATAACAAAATATTAGTATAACAGAATATTCATTAAACTTATTTCTGGGAATCATGAAATATGTCAAGATAAAAGTGTAGTATCAAAGGCAAACCTCAACAGTTTGCCCCAGAAAACCACTGTATATAGTTCCAAATGAATATAAATTCAATATTGTTATCTACACTTTTATCTTGACATATTTTGACCATTTCTTATTTCTATTTATTTTTTAGAATTTGGCGTGATTCCCAGAAATAAGTTTGATGAATATTAACTATCCGCCACAAATAAACTACAAACAATATTTAGAATAACAGAAGAACATAAAAAACAAAAGACGCAGAATAACAAAGTAACAAAATAATATTAAATTATTGTGTATAATGAAAACTTAAAACTTGCGATTTTGGAGGATAGCTTCGCATCTTCTGGTACACACTTTCAATTAAATTTGAAATTAGCTCTTGAGGTATCAATTCCCATTCCTCCTCCATGGCACGCCTCAACTGCTTTCAATAAGTTGCTCTCTTTGTCTAATTTGCAGCTTGAAGCGTGACTAGACGTGTTATATAGGGTTGCAATCTGGAGATCGAGTGGGCTTTTCCATCATTTATTTTTATCAGATACGAAATTAGATCTTTGAATTTTTTAATTGGAATTTTTACGGTATTTTCACGTACCCTGTATATAGTGATTTGTGAAATTGAGAAACACGGTATCCTTAGATATAACTACAAACACTGAACATCATAACTGCTAAATCCCATTGAATTTATGTGGTCATTCGAGCGTCACGTTAGGTTTTTCAAAAAAAAATCATATCTCCATAAAGAACAGAGTTACGTATATTTATCACATATCCTACAGTTACATATCCAGAAGTAATCTGTGTGACAAAGAAAACCAACTTATGATTTTGTAGGTTACGTCTACAAAAGTAATTTCAGAATTCATTATTTTTTGTGTGCACAATGATGCAGCGTAGTGTTTCCCAACTCTTCAGCTTATAAAATTTTCTTCCAGTTTTGAAAACAGGTTTGAGCTAGGTGGTTTTCCGTGATTACTTTTAATATGAGCATTTCCGCAAATTGGAAAAACAGAAAGTAGAAATTCCCTCCTGCGTTTTAGGGTCAAAATCATGCCACTTCCTCAATGAGGTAGCTTATAAATATTTTGTCCTTTTGCCATTCATGAGGGGATATAAAATAAATATTATTCTCGGTGCTATTGACAAGAGCATGTATTGTTATAAAAGACACAAGTCCACGTTTACACAATTATCGACATTTTTTTTATTTTTGTTTTTGTCTTTTTCTTATCATATGTTTCAGTTGAGTTGGTAGTATAAAACTCCATCCGATGCAGGAAATGATTGTTTTCCATCTACTGATCACCTAGTTCCTTCATTTTTTAAAACAAATATTGTGGTATGCCAGAGCAATCAAATAAAATAATTTACCACTTTTTATCGGTCATAGGTCGTATTGTCAATGCAGCAGCACGTTATAATACAAAAAAACTTATTGTATTGGGCTAGGAAATAATAAAAGTCGACGAAATAACAATATTAAAAACAACAGTGAATCGTTCCGTATTGATGCTGCATATTCGACAGTTATAATTTCGACTCACCTGGAAAATGAGTTCAACTGCCAGGTTGACTTTTGTAGAGACTGTTATTATAAGCAACAATAAATGATGTGAAAATAAAATACTGTTTTGGCGAAAGGACTTTACTGTGTAAATTCTGTATATACAGAATAGCCAGTACCATCATAACTCAAACTCATTTCGTTAGAGTTTGCACAGTTTCCAAATGCTCTAGAATTTGATTAATAGACCAGTAATAAGTCGTATCCCCAAATTACCTGAAAAGCATATGTTTGCCTATCTGGACTGAATTATTATTCATAAATTTCCAAAATATGAAGAGAAAAAAAAGAGAAACAAAGCTTTTTAATTATACTTAATCCTTTTGATTCCTGTATAAAATTTTATGAATAAACCCAACTAGTTTTGGCTACACAGCCATCGTCAGGGGAATAATATTAATAATAAAAATATTTAAAATTGAAAAAGTAAAAATTTTACTGTTGAAACATTAAACTATTAAGTGTAAAAAGCTTGAAATGATTTGTTGATTTGATTTTACTGTTAGTCATTGTGTTTTACGTTTTTTACATTTAATCGAACATTTAATTGTTTAACTTAATTATTCCCTTGATTATGACTGCGTAGTCGAAACAAGTTTATTCAAAAAATTTTGTTCAGAAATAAAAAGGATTATAATTGAAGAGCTTTTTTTATCACCTATTTAACGTCGCGGTCGGCCTATTTCCGCTACTAAGGCCAATCAGAGAGCTTTGTTTTTCTTTTTTTGTTCCTCTTCAATTACATTTTCTGTACTATAATGAGTTTTTTTTAAGAAACCTCCAAAAAATTGAATTAAATTTCGCATACATATACACTAAAATATAATATTCAAGTATATTAGCGAATGAGAACGACGTATTTTTATAAAAACAAGTAATATTGAAAACATTTCTGTCCAACTACCTGGTTTGAGAATGTTACTTCTTCCCTTTACTGTATACAAACAGACAGTTTCTAAGTCCATACAAAAATATTCCCTACCTCGTCACTGAATGCAATACTCACTAGCTCTACTATAAAGGTTTCCTTGCTTACATATCAGAAAATATCTGTCTATGTAGTACGTATATTTTCTTCATCTATGAAATATTTTTCTATATTCCGTGCCCTTATGAGGTATATTATATAATGCATAATGTATGTATACGTCAAAGAGCTGCCACATATACATTCAATAACAGTGCCAACTGGGAATGTTTTCAAAGAATGATATTCCTGGAGAAGTAATGAATTGCCTACGGATATGCGGATATATCTGTAGTGAATGGTGTATCATTGTAAAAAACCAAGTTGTCGCGGAGGGTGTTGGGATGATTGGTAAGGTGGAGGCGACTACGCCCTTCTGGGTTTAGACGACATATTTATTACCACCCCTTTTTTAGCTTCCGTATAGTATATAACACACACGATCAATTTTATCTAGGCGTTTTACTAATTCAGTTATTCTGTATATATGGCAAAATGATGCCAATTTTATTCTACAAGAATGACTTCAATTTCTTGAATAAATGTATGTTGTAATTCATCGTGTTGTGACAATTATTAAAGTAATTTCATTAGATACTCCTTTGCAGATCATATAATTTAATGATTCGTATACGTATCCTTAGGTCCACTAAGAAAAGCCATGATCAAAATCCGTTTTGATGAAGCGATCTACCTCAAAATAATAGTGTTGTACTTACATTGTTTATTGCGCAACTAGTAAAATATTTTAAAACACATTTTACTTACCAAGTCTACTGGAAGTTACCATCAGCTTCGTTATTATTTTCATTTTAAATGGTTTATGTTTTAATTGCATTTTTAAAATTCACTCGTAATTTTAATTAATTTTTTTTATTAGACTTTGTTTTCTAAATCGGACGAAATGATGTGCTTTACGGTAGTTTGTTAATAGGCAAAGCTTGAGACTTCGCATGTCAGGGAACACTCTAAATGTTTCCATATGATCTAAGAAAAAACTGATTAGGAAGAATTTGTCTAGAATTAGAAAGTGATAATAAAAATAATTATCATAAGAATAAGAGAGAAGATGAAAGTGATAGCGATTAACCTGATAGCGAAAGTAAAGAGGAATTGAATAATCTTGGACGACTAGGAATTACCCAAGGATGCTGCAGTTAAACACTAACGAGTATGGACTTGGTCCAATGGCACACTCCATTGTTTTAAAAGAAAACCACAACAGTAAAAGAACAGTTGTAGAGGTAATAAATTATACATAAGGTAAATGGCAAGTACCTACATATAGATATCTTAAGACTTTGTGTATGATTCTGGGACAAAACTCTGAATTTACGAAATACCCCTACTTTCTATAAGATCGAGATAGCAGAAGAAGAAAACAGTTTAACGAATACAAAAAACGTTAAAATTTTGATCTAAAAATATCATTGAGGCACTTTTATTATATCACAAATTATTCTACTTTCTTTGCTTGATAAGTCTATTATTTACATCGAAATAACTTCTAGACTCTAGTACATACTAGAACATTGTGTTAGGTGAAGAGAGACAATACAGTTTACTATGGAATACAAACAATTTTGATGACATCGACAGGTCTCCATACATCTAAGTCTGAAGCAAATCAAAAATAATACTTTAAATTTTTCTCAGGATGAAATTGAATTATAGATCTTCGCAATCAATTAAGTTAATATGACTGATGGTCGAGATGGTAGCGTACCTGCCTCTCACCCAAAAGTCCCGGGTTCGATTCCCTCGTGGCAGTGGAAAATACTGTGAGAGGGATTTTTCCATTATACACGGATCTCGACACGGATATTGGATGTGTGTCCCTTGTCTTTAAATGTGTAGCCCCCTCCCGCACAAGGATCTTCTAGAGCCTGCTACAAGTGCATGGATATCGATGTAACTGCAGTGCATTAAAAATCATTATTTCCAACGACATAAGAATAACTAGACAAGTAATGAAATGGACTCGTCCACGTACTCAGCGTCTCATTGGTTACAAACACGTGGAGCACCAATGGACGCTGAGTACGTTGGACGAATGCAAACAAATCGGAATCATTACTTGTCTAGTTATTCTTATGTCGTTGATTATTTCTATCTGGGACTCTTCCAGTAAGTAGCTGCATATCCCGGTGCAATTTTTTGATTTGCAAGGTTTATTTTAAATAGCAAAAAATAATTTGTGCTTATGACAATTTTAGTCTTAATATCGGCTATATTAAATATTATTTCTAAACATCAACTTGTTAAAAACCTGTTTGTTCTTTTGATTATTGGCCTTACCACTACTTAAATAAAAAAACTATATAGTAAGGCATTACATTCATTTATTATCTATTAAATACTAATATTAATAATCCAGTAAAAAAAGTCCAAACCTTGGAAAAATTCGTAAAGAGTTAAAAATTGTAAAAATATCATTACAAATGAAATGTCAAAAGTTCATATCTATTCCATTTTTGCTAAAAATTTTATTCAAGGTAAAAGTTAAGAAAACCAGTTTTTCGCAAATATCTCTCAAACAATGTGATATAAATGTAAAAATAGTTATTATAAAGTTTGTAGATTATGATATTCTCTACAAAGGTCCTTATGTTTTTTCCCTACGAATGATTTTTCGTGAGGTAGGTATCGCAATTTCAATAATCGAAAAATATATGTTTTGCAAAAGATGCAATCTTTTCCACACCACCTTCGAGGTAGAGTACTTACTACGCATTTTTCTACGTGATTTACTTTTTAAGCACAATTCTCGATCTACTCTAATTAAACAATGATTGATTTACGTTTTTCTCTCCTTCTTCTTCTTCTTTCTCTTCCTCTTGTTGCTGATTTCTCTAAGAAACAAAATGGATCACATGTAACTTCATTGATATTGATCATCTGTTGTATTTGATGCAACATTGTAGCAAGACTGACCTTGGTATTACCACATACTGTATCACAAAATAATTCGACTTTTTTACAGTCACAATTGTAGTTACAAACCTTACTGCAATTACAAAAAATAGTAGGTATACCTCGAGATTTTAAGTGATGTCGAACGTATATTCAAATAATTGCGATATCTCACGAAAAATCATTCGTAGGAAAAAAATAAGGCCTTTTTCCAATAGTTCTTTTCTCCAGTCCACTTTTTCCAATGGATTTTTTTCCCAGTCATTCTTTATCTTAATCTTGTGAGGGACCATGAAGTGAGAAAAGAGGCCGGTAAAATCGCTGAGTATCTCCGAGCAGTGGGGGCCTAGGGTTTCCAGTCCTGGTATTTGGTCCCGGGATGGCTCAGGGATTCTATCAAAAAAGTAAGGTCCCGAGACCACAGGAAAAGTCCCGACATTTGTAGAATGATAGATTATTATCAACACCAACAATGCAAGATGATTTTGATCATAACTTCATCCCGCTGTCCCATCTTAAAAATGAGCAGCATCAAGAAGTTTCATTGTCAGTAAAATTGGATATGGTAATTGAAAATGCAATGTCCAAGCCTACAAGAGAAATACCTACTAATATCATCAACTGCAGCTGTAAATGGATTAATGAATTAATTAGAAAAGAAATGGCAGTTCTTCAGAATGGTGGATATTGTGGTCAGAATCTCCAGTTATGTTACGAACATACCACCTATCGGCGTATATTCAGAGAAGACGTTTTCAGTGGCCGGATCTTTTTGAGTGAATCTTAGATCTAAATTAGAGAATGAGTCCTTAAATGTACTTGTGGCTTATTTTGATACTTCGAAATAATGTTTAGTGCTTAGTTTATACGATCAAGTAAAAAATATTCAGAGATTTATTTTTTTAATTTTGTTTGCCATTTCGTATATTTTTTTACTCTTTTGTACTATCTATGTACTTACTATGAGCATATTTAAATACAAAATCTTACTTTTCATGAAACACATAACTTTCATTGTTTTAGAGGAAATTTGTTGCAATAAAAGAAATATTATTTCGATTTCGGGACTATTTTCGGGACTAGTGCCAGGACTTGGAATTTGGTCCCGAAGTTCCGAAACCATTTTTGGTCCCGGGACTTGGAAACCCTAAATGGGGCATAACATCCAGTTCTAAAGTAGCGTATCGGTAGAAAATTGTGATGTGACTGGACATATGATTAAAATTGTTGGAAAAATTTATTAGAAAAAAAATATTGGAAAAAAATATATTGAAAAAAACAATATTGGAAAAAAAATATTAGAAAAAAAGGATTGGATAAAGTTGATTGGAAAAAGTGTACCACTGCGCAATCGCAGGGGATTTTTTATATTTCATTTGTATATATGATGTTAAAGGCCAATTTTTAGCTCTATGCTCAATTCCCAGGTTCAATGACTATTTTTCCTAGATGTTTTTAAAACTATAGCCTTATTTTTCAACACCCAAGCAACTAAGCTATTTTAAATTTTCCTATATCGTGTCCCCAAATTATGCTTTATCTACTACCATTTCAAATTTGAAAGAGTTCTCGTAAATATAACAGTATAGGTATATCAAATTTCAAACGATATTCTCCAAAAAATTCTTCCACAGTTAAATTAGGAATTTCACAAACCACTAATTATTATTTTATAATAAATAATAATAATAATAAATACACCACATGTAATTACGACCCCCTTTATCCCAGAAGGCTGAGCCTTGTGCGGGAGGGGGCTACACATTTAAAGACAAGGGACACACATCCAATATCCGTGTATAATGGAAAAATCCCTCTCACAGTATTTTCCATTGCCACGACCGGGATTCGAACCCGGGACTTTTGGGTGAGAGGCAGGTACTCTACCATCTCGACCATCAGTCATATATTTGGCACAAAGCCAAAAGTCAGCATTAGAGTTGCTTTTTAATAGACTTTTAACAACAGAGCAAATGCTCATTTTAAAGAACCAAGATTACAAAGCCAAAGATGCGAGCCATCAAACGATTTGCCGCAACTGACCACTTTGAAAGCCTTTTTTACTCGGTGATGATAGGTTAGAAAGCCTATTCTTTGTAATTCCGACAAAATTACAAGTAACGGTCTAATTTTGCCCCGGTCTGTGTCGCAAATCAATTCATTCAACTTTGACTCTATGAACAAATATTTTCATTAGCTTTAATAGGAGTTTGGTATAAAGCAGAAGCCACATTAGGTCATTTCAAAGTATTTTATGATTGTATTTTAAAATAAATGTGAACATAAATAGTTATACGAGCTCTTCATTATTCATGTACATTGCTATTTAAATAGAATTTTTTTTACTTATTGTGAAAATTGAGTTGGTTGACATTTCGCTATTAAATATTTAATGCTAATATAGATGTTAACTTTTAAACTTTGAAATTATAAATATTTTACTACGTGTAAATTGAAAATAATTGACTAGAAAAATATTTAAATCACACTTGTGCGTACACTAATATGTTTTATTGATTTCGTTACATGAGAAAAGTAAGACCAAAAGTAATTTTTACATAAATGTGACTAACCATTTCGCGCACCTTGAATAGTCACATTACAATAGAATATGGCAAGAGAGCAGCCCAGTCAATAATTCCTTTGCTTACTTTGTTGTTCTCAGGAACAAGTATTGACCTACCTAAACGTAAAAAATATTCCATTAAAAATAAAAATTTTTCTAATTTGCCGGTATGTTTTTGAAATAAAAATTTAAAACCAATTTTGGATCGGGTTTCGTAAAACTTTAACAAATATATCAACTCGCGGGTAAGTTATAATTAATAAATAAAGCTTTGTTGGCTCAGCATAATATATTAAACAATTTAATCATCTACTACTTAGAACACGATGGTTTTAAATATTTCTACTTCTATTATTTTTTACTTATGAAGGAAAATAATGAATCTGGATTACAGTCTTTTTACCATCCAATTTTCAATTTGATCCGCTTAACCGTACATTTTTTTCAATTCTTTAAAGAATATTAAAATGCATAATTTTATTATACCTGCCTAGTTGGTAATAACAATATTCACGTACCGTTGCGTTCGGTAATGATCTCTAAGATTAAAACAAATGCCTGGATTAACTTTGGTCGTGCAATTTAAGCCAAATGGTTGAATTTTGCATGTTTCTCGTTTCCCTCTTTCATTAATTCACAATCGCTGAAATCTCAGCAACTACGATATTGCCCATTTTTAAATCAACCGGTCTATCAGTTATTCATTTAAATTTATTTATATACATGTAGGCATCTCAATTTCATAAAAATACTAATATAATATTAAGCAAGATGTTTAAGCAAAAAAGATAAATATATTAAAGATTTCAACGTCAGTGTTATATAATTATTATTATCCCTCTTCAGTGCAACATGACTCAAATGACTTCTGGATCCAGACCACATTATAAAAATAATGCGTTACATTTTTTAATCGTCCAATGTGTGTTTAATATTATTTGAATTTACCCAGATTGGCAGAACAATATATCCGAAAATATAAGCAATATGAACACCAAAATTTAATTTTTTATAAATATTTTACACTACCAAAAAAAATATCTGCCTGCCTGGTAATTGTTTGACATACTTTAGATAGATCTATATGAATCTGTCAAATTTACATTTAAGTAATAATGAATGGTAAATACTAAGAGTGGTGGTGAAATTTAATTTCATCCAACATATTTTTAAAAAATTATCGTTATTTTAATAAAGGTAGTAATAGCTTGAGATTCTCTTTTCTAACTTAAGTCATAAATACTTGAATTTGGAAATTAACAATAAAACTATTATTTGATTTAATTAAAGATGAAATTGTTATATTTCTACGTATTTTTTTGAGGTCTATTTGTTAAAGATCTTAAGACTTAACATTTTTTATAGGGAACCCAGTTTTTCTAACAGAATGAAAGGTACTAGTCTGCCATTATTTCATCTATATGTTCATTTATTTTATATTGTTCACGTATCAAGACATTGTAAGAGACCGAAAAAGGGAAATAAAAAGGCCGATAAGAACATACTTTAGTGAAAACGAAAAAGTCCTCTTATGTTAGCTGTCGACAGTTTTTCAGTTGTGTTGGATAGAAATGATATGGGCGTGAAAAGGTACTCGTGTTATCTGGAAAAGGTCTTTTAAAGCACATTTCCCGAATGACTATTTACAAAGGAGTTTATCGGATTAGAATGAATGGTGTCCGGCCAGTAACGGTAGTTAAAAAAAGCCATTAATTTATTTATGGTGGTGTGAGATGCAAGTTATTTTCTCTTATTAAGAAAATGGATATTATATTGTTCCTTTTTTTGTATTTCGATATACTTGTAAATAAAATGTCGTCTGCAACGGACCACATTTATCAGTTCTTATTTTTAATGAATATTACGGTTTTTTTTTAATCCTCGAGGCATGTGGTAAGATTCAGATTTCTACAATAGTTCAACTCATTTATGTACGACAGGTATATTCTTGAGTATGCTAAATATAATTGTAGTGACATCAATATGGTTCACATGAAATCTACTAGTTTTTAATGACTTCTCGATATTATTTTTTTAAATTAATTTCTTTCCTAAGTTAAAGTGTGTAAAAATTGTAATTAAACGTTTTTTCTTTCACATTATTGTCCTTGTCCAACCGCTTATGCAAATTCTATTAAACACGTTTAAAAACTGATTTATTAATTGAATGATCATTTAATTTTTAAAATGTTTCTTCGAAATGTGGATATACATATAACAATTCTGGCCAAGCATTTTTGACTTTTGACGAATACTCGAGCAAATGAGAAAATCCAGATAGCCGTGAAATTTGAAACGGGTCTGCGGACAAAGTAGTTTACCCAAATCGAATTTGGTTCCTGAGACGTTAACAGAGCCCCTTATATGTGAATTACGAATAAATATATTAGAAATCCAAAGTTGAACAACGCCTACTTCCTTATAAGAATTGTTTTTAAAATTAGCACACCACAAGCTAATAATGAATATATCCAAATTTGCTTTATAATATACTGTCATGTATTTTAAATTAAAACCCCACTAATAAATTAATAAAATTAAAAAAATAAATTCATTTCAAACCAGGGTAAAATGAAAATTCCTCCTAATAAAACCAGAACGAGAAACTTACGTATAGTATACTCATTAGATAAATACAAGTTCAAAAAAAAGGATATTATATCGTAGAACCATCGGATAAATCAGCTGTAGGACACCTGTTGAGGCGAAAGAGGTCAACGAGCCTTATGTAAACAAAGGGTCAGCTACGCTAAAACAAACCAAAAGTAAACAAATTAAAGGCGTAAATGAAATAAATACATTGTGCTATGTTTCTTTAAAATAATCAATAACAGAACAGCTGTCAGTTACATGCCTTAACAGAGGTTGAACGATTGTCAACCACGGTTAAACAAAGATGGACTTTATTTATATAAATTTTTATTAAATTTGTAATTAATTAGCTTAAGACAAACCTGTAAAACCTCCAGTCTAGTCAAAGACCAGACACAATGTAAATTAGTTCCTAAGAAGTGAGTGCAATGATCTTCGATACAGTTCTGTGATCCCTCGTTCGAGTCAACGGCAGATCTAAAATTTATCTCACGTAATATCAACACATGGGTATCCATTGATTCATCTTCAAATAAGGAAGCTAAAAATACCATAATTTCATAGCAAAATTACAGAATAAAGTGAAAAAAGGCGGAAATACCAACCATCATGATAGTTGAAAATCTAGAAATCCATGGTTTGGCAAATTTTCTGCATGTCCTTAGAAACGAAACAAAAAGGAGAGTTGTTTTATGGGTCGTAAAAGAAGCAAACTCACGTCCAGATCGCTCCTGAAATAAATAGAGAATTATAAAATTTAAATCGGAGATTTATATTCCCAGTACATTTGAATAATGGTTCAAAGCCAAATACGATAAGGTACCAGAAAAACAGCTTCAACTTACCAGGAATAAAGGTAAAATTTATCCTAAATTATAAGCAGCCACCTGATTAGTCGAAATCCGAATGGGCATCCAAGGCCTATTTAGTTTATGCAAATCCAGTAAACGGGGATCTAAATTGTAAAACTGCCAGCTACCATATTCGGACCACAAACCACAAGTGTCAAAAACTTAGAAACAGGTCTGCCAATTCAAGTAAATAACGCGACACGGTAACTTTAGAGTGCCGAGAGTACTCTGAACTGAAATTTGAAACCTTAACTTTATTAAATTTGTTATTATCAACAAGGACACTGTCCTATATTTGTTGTAGATTAGATTAGTTTAAGTGAGAGCAGGGATTTAGTTTAAGAAACATTTTTGCTCTTAACTGTTTCATACAGATTATAAACCTACTTGTTGAGTTCCATCTATGTTTAATTCAAGTAATTAAAGCATTTACATTCATCTCAGCTGGATATCTATAATACAGCAAAAACAGAGACATCTAGCTGTCAAATGACAAAATAATATTCATTCTGATAAAGATACCTATTTTTTTTAAATCCGTACTAATCAAATAAGAAATAAAACCTGCACGAAATATAAATAACCTTTATTCAAAACTTGTTCAACAGCAGATTTAAACGTAAGATATTTACTCGATGGTAGAAGGGAACCCCCAAAGGCCCTGAAAGGTAAAAGAGTAATTATAGCAAACCTAGAGTAAGTTTCATGTTAAATTATCTTAAAATCATACGCACTGTCGCTTATTGTTCAAAACGTTGGAAAATCCAGCCCAGTGGCGGACTGATCGTATGTCATAAAGTCGATAATTCAAAAAACTAAATACAACTACTTTAGAAAAATAAATTTAAATTTAAAAACTAAACAACTTAATTATTAGTGCATGCATAAAAATATATATGAGTATAAAACTTAAATATCTAAACGTGCAAATATAAAATAAATAAAATCTTAAATTTTAAAAACTTACCTTTAAAACAGAAACAACAAATATAATAATTATTAAATCCCTAAAATTCCCCTACTTTACAATACTTATGTAAAATATGTCTCAAAACATTTTTTACCACTGCCACAACCCATAATTATAAATCACTTCTACATGTCTTTGAAGTTGTCGGTACATATACCATTGCAATTTATCTTTTGTTTCTTTCTTCTTACTACTACTAGGGCTACCTCACCACCTCCATTGTTTGGTATTATTCAATTATAAACATAGCATAATATAGATCGGAAGCTATCTAAATTTCATTAAAATATTTCTTATGTTATATAGACAGACAGAGCGACATACCGACATATCTATAATATATAATTTTTTCGAAATTTCAATGAGGAAGAAAATAAAAAAATTGTGTCGTATTCATACATACCGTAAGTAATGTGTATCATTAAGTACATGAAATTAACTAATATTGCTAGACTGTGCTTAGCCCAAGTTTTAGATACGACTTTATTCCGAACCGTAAAAGTTGGTAGGTACTTAATTTTATTCCATTTTTCGTGAAAATATAGCACGACTGACTAGTTCCTTTTAGGCTTCCTTAAATCACTATTTTCATTTGCTGCAGAGACACCCTATCTACACCCACATACTAATCAACTGCTCTTTCTTAAGTTCTTTTAAAGGAAAGCTTTTAGGGGTGGATTTTCTTTACGTTCTCTTCCTATTTCCCAGAAAATTAAGCGTCTATTCAGCAGGGGCAGTTACTTGTATGAAAGGAGTTGCGTTTTTATGTTCAGACACTAAGTGAAACAAGAAGTCCTCAATACAATATATCTTTTAAGATGGGCTTATGTAGTAGTTGGAACAATTTCAGGCATTAATTTTTTTTATCCTCTTTGTATCCTTTCCGAATATGGAAGAGGAAAGAAAATAAAAACCAAATTTTTTACGTATACAGGGTGCACATCAGTTTATGCACAAGATGTTTCTGTTTATTTTAACAATAGAGCCAGAAGGCGTAACATAGTTAAATTAATCTAAATTACCTATACACACAATGCTTCATAAATTGGTTTAAATTCAGCATTATTTCATCTTTAGATCGATAAATGGTTAGGAGATTGGTATGACCTTTTTGAATCGTCCTGTATATAATTTTAAATTAATTTCTTATTTCTTTTGCCGAAATATCTATGGATTAGTTTCTAGTTATATCGCATATAAAGCAGTAAAACTATAAAAAACATTTGCAAATATTTTAATTAATAATCTTAAATTCATTTTTCATTTAATTTATTTTTAATTAACGGGTAAATATATCCGCGTTTAATCTGGAAACACAGGTAATGTAAAAAATAATTACGGGTATCATCGATTTCAGAGAACTATGTCAAAATCAGGGAAGCATGTATTCATTTAATTAAAATTTAAATCTGATCCATTTCACAAAATTCCATTGATGTTCAATCAGCGGGAAATTACACTGTGAATTTAATTATTCGTAACATAATACTTGATAAGAAGACAACGTAAAGCATGACAATATTAAATATGCCTAGTGACAGGTATGGATGAGTTTAGGAACCAAACTACATGAGGGATAATTTATTTCTGCATAAGCGGTTTCTGTTCCACTATTGCATCGACTTTGAATTTGTACAATTTCAGCTTTGTTATACAGTTGGTTTATTGCTTCGCATTGCACTATTTTTTAGAAGAATATCCCTTCATTGATACAGCATAAATAAATTTAACGTCAATAATCAACTCAAAAATAGCTTAATAACTTAAGTAATAATTTTACCAAATAAAAACATCAAAGTAAGATTTATTCACCTCAAAAATTATTTCTTGCTAGAAAACCACGATCTACCGCTGTTTGTTAGATTCTTCCTTATCTAAAATAATTATCCTATTTTAACTTTCCATTAACTTACACATCGCATCCATACTCCTCTTCCTCAATTCGTTCAACACCATTTTGTCTCTCATATCCTTACTTCCACGGTATCCTTAGATGACTTTTTGTCAAATTCGAAAACACCACGTTTGCCTCTTTAAATTCATTTTACATTTATGTTCTCGCCTTCACCACTTTCTTTCATTACATAATTTGCATGCTCCCTGGTGGCTTATCAAGTAGGTATGTCTCTACTTAATGGATCGACATAAACTTATTCATTGGCATCAATAAGGAGTCAAAAAACGTAGGTGGTTTAAAGGAAGTTGTTATGTAGTGAACGTATAAGTTGATTCAACAGGAAATTGCATCATTTCGAGTAGGGGCTTTTCTCACTATAATGGGTCCCAAAGTTCATCTTTATTTTATCAATAACTTTCTAAGCTTTGGTTCGTATAAATAGAAGCATATTTATTGATGAAAATTCTTTTAATTCCAATTGTTTTGACATTTTCTTTATTTTCACGCCTCGTATTAATTTAATGAGGAATCGCCCTCTCCGGCAAAATATTTAATAATTATTTAAATATTAATTTCCAGAGATTTTATAATTCGTGTATTGTATTTAAGTGTAAAATTTTACGCTAAATTCAAAGTTCTATTTATTTCGATAACGCGTATCATTGGATATAAATAACGATTTAGAATATCTGTATCATATCACAGAGAAAAAATGTTAACATCAAACTTCTTCAAAACGTAATAATATTTGATGTTGCCGTCGTATCTGTTGTGCATGAAATTATCCACTATCTGAATTTTTTCACACATTTATATCACGTTTCTGATTTTCTAGTCGAACGCCTTCCAGTAAAAAATAACGGATGACTGATTCTGATTGGTAAAAGTGCTGACGATCACCGAATCTGACTTTTTACTCACGTCGGCGCTATTTTACTCTACGCTACGTTAAAATATATACTACATTCTCATGAATATTAATCAAAGAGTGGAGTTCGCGACAGAAAATGCAACGCGAATTCTTGCTTTGTTAGTGCAATTTTATACATATGAATGTAAATTAAAAGGTTTGCAATATATGTCCGCTGCAATTCTGTTCCACTCGTAACTGCAAAGGAAATAAAATTCGTAATACGTATGGATGAGTTTCGGTATTGTGAAGTTTTTAATCTTGCTGTGAATGCGTAATCGATTGTCTGATTCTCAGTCTGTGTTGTACAAATTTAGTCACGGTATGGACATATTAAAACGTAACTTTAATTTGGTCCCCATTTATCTCAATTTATTTATTTTCAAAGGTATGAAAAAAGTGTAAAAATGAAATTTTTCTTCTAATTGCCACAAAAAAAATTTTAAAATATTTCTGATAATTGCTGACAGTTTACTTTCTGATGTTCTTTTGTTTTATTTCTTATCACCAAAATATATTTCACATCAAAATCTACAACTTTTGTTTTAGGTATACTTCTTTCAAATTTCTGTAAGCAAATTCTACATACAAACATGTAGTATCAAAATTGATGAATGACAAATAAAATTTTGTTTCTCCACATCTGAATAACCCTTTCCAGGATAAAACTGGTTAACCATCTAGGATAAAACTGTTTATCCATCTCCTTGAAACTAGAAAATATCCATTACTTTAATGATTTGAGTGGCTTGAGTTTAACTGAAGAATTCGTTTCATTTACGTATTTATACTGTAAATAATTATTCGCTTTTAAGTTAATAAAAACAATAAATTAAATGGGAAATATCTGTCTAAACGAGGAATAATTCGGTAGGGAAACCAATATACCAAATGTAAAAATTAAAGGAAATGGGGACATGTAGAAAGATTATTATTATTATTATTATATTACATAAAAATCATTTCATATTATTTTTACGTTTTTTCACTTAACTATTTATTCAGAACGGTTAAATAACCATAAATAGGTAGTCTATTTAAAATATTTACTGAATCTTCTTACCGGGTCTACAAATTTAAAAAGAGTTTCAGCATATCAACAAGTAAATAGAAACAGAAAAGAGAAATGTACAAAACGATTTTAAAACAACCAGAACCTCCAGACATTATCAATCATTTCCTTATAGTTCGTGTTCCAAGTGCTGACAGCCAAAATATATTGAAAAGTTTTCACATTATCTAACTGTTGCTTTCCCAGTGTTTTTGAACTCCAACAATTGTATTAAATCGACAGATTTTTTCTTCTGACATGAACTGAATACTTAGAGGGAATCGTTTCGGAGAATAATCAAATTTACTGTTAAATAAATCTGATAGATGAATCTTGTTTTCGCTAGAGGAATAAAAACCGGGATATTTCGTGAATGGTTCGGTCACAGAAAAATGGAAACAATGCTTAACAATGGAGGTAAATGAGATACTACTTTTTATTATATTAGTTAGTTTTGGATTACGTGTTGCTAAACATTTATTTTGTATATGACATGAGGAAAAACAAATAAAAATTAAAGAATTTTCAACTTTGTAAATATTTTCCAACTAAATTGACGATAACAGTTTAACCACATATTTACCATAAAGCTGCTGGCCTGCGAAGTTTACAAACTTTTATTTCAGTTATTGCGAAAGGCCCAACTTCGACGAAACGTGTTGTGGTCATTGCTGGAGACTGGGATAACTCGAAATAATAATTATCTTACTATGTAGAAATTCGTAAACCACGAAAAGGGTATCGTGGCTGTTTTGAAACAACCCAAATCCAATCCCTCGCTTTATTTCACGTTTAGGTAGGTAGTAACAAGATGTTCGCGACATGATTATGGTCGTCTTTAACGGAATTCAGATATTAAATATCTTTGTTAACTTTCAACAAGGTCCGGTTTCAAAGTGGTCCCAGAAGTTCTTTTTATGAAAGATTTAATCTGGACAATCTGTGTTTGCTATCTCCAGAAAGAGATCTCGCGGCCTGTTAAGGTGAAAATAAAATAAAATAAAAGTTATAACTTTTGAAATGTTTAATATATTTTATATAATCGAAATTTGTACACCAAGGCAAATTCCTCCTTACGTCTATAGACCAAAACAGGAATGTTTCTTCTGAGAAATAAAGAGGTAATTAAATAATAATATGAAAGTGGGCGAAGTAGACAAATTATCCATATTGACTTTCTATGCAATCTATCTAACCAAAATGAATATTTATCCTGTAGAGAATACAATCCAATAAACTCATTATTGTATAATTGCTGAATGGACAGATTCAACATATGCATGTGTATAATAATTTAGATTCCCATTTTAATCAGAGACATTGGAGTAAATTTGTCTTTGCGAAATAGGCATCCAGAAACCCAATTTAAAGGGATGCTAGGGTGAATAATATATTTGTGAGGGTTTCAGTTAACCAATTCCCATATTTTGACTTTTCACATAACTGAAATGGAAACAATGGCTCGCCGATATAAATGATCCAGAATATGCTTTAAGAATAATTCTTTTTGGTCCTTTACTTATTTTATTGAAAACCTTTTTTCTTTCAATAGTATTTAGGATCTGTATCTCGGAAATTAGACTGCATTTACCTTCACTTCAGTTTATAATATATAATTTCAATGGTAATACATTTCTGTAAAAAGAGAAACAAGTGAATTAGCTGGTTCCTACAACTACACTTACCAAATATTAATGCTACTATTAATACTCTACGACCCGTTCATTAGGGTTTGATAAATTACTAAACTACTTTGTTTAAATACAGTTTTCCATCACGTTAACAAGTAAGTCCTAAAATGATTTAATATATGGTCTACGTCGCCCTTGTGAATTAATGACAAGAATTTATAGAGTTTCAGAAACTTATTTTGAAGACGCAGCAGTGACAAATGTGTGGGACAAACTTCCTAGTGTTCGACGGTCATGCGAACACAAATTCTCAATGTGATGAATGATTTCGCTTAGTTTCATTGTGGAATTAGTAACTATCGTTTCTCAGGATGAGTTGAATCTGAAATGGAAGTCATACATTTGTGTGTGTGTGTGTTCCATTCTAACTGCAATGGTCGTGGTTCATCGACCAGTTCAAATATAAATAAACAAATTCTTAAGCCAAGTTTCTATAAAAACAGAAAATTGTATTTTTAAAACTGTTTAATTTTTTGTTTTCAGCTTAAAATTATGACAATTGTATCGATTTTGAAAATTAGGAATAAGTCATCAACGCAATAATTTTTTTTCTGATATTTTCAATTTTTCAATCTTCATTTCGAACAAAATAGTAAAATAAATCAAGAAACCATTTTCGTAACTGCTGCTTACCTAATAGTTTTTATGCAGTTTTATTTGAAAATTCATAAATGTTCTCTGGGAATGGTGTAACATGAATATGCTATGAGAGCAATAATATTCGTGCGTGCTCATGTTAGCTGGGTAAATTGTTATGTATAAAGAACCTAGCAGTGGCAAGCTCTTCTGTTGCTCTAGGCATACTTGTCATAAAAATGAATAATTTATAAAATGAACTGAAAAAAACAGCTTCCGTTTCCTTCCTGTCATGGTTATTGAAGAATTTAATTCACTCGAGTTAATATTGCCTGTAAAACATAAAATAATAACACAATGCATTTGTTAATAATGTTGTAAACAAAATTAGTGAAGTTATTATGAGTGTTAGCTATTCCTAGTTAATCCAAATAATTTTAAAAATCATAAAAAGGGGGGGGGGGATATGTCGTCTTTTAAATAAGAACAAAAACGACTATTCGCCAACCGAAATAAAAATGCATCAATAAAGTTAATACATACAAGAAACAAATTAATATTAATGAAAATAGAAAAGTAAATGAAAATTCTGACAAATTGAAAAGAATTCCTGCAATAAACTTTATGAACGGAAAGCACCAGTGCGAGATTATTTTCGCGGTTTGGCCCTTTTAATAAAAGAGGCAATAACTTATATGTAACGATATTGTGAAAAATAGGAACGATGAACATAGGAAATATTATCAGATTTTCCCAATGAAAAGCCAACCGCTAAAATATCGCAAGCATTGCTCGCATATATACAAGTTATGAAACGAGTAGCAAAATGCTTGTGACATTTACAACCAATTTATTCCTACACAGAATTTATGATAGAACAGTTTATAGAATATATGTATGATATCATACAGGGGGAGTTAATTAAAATAATTTGTAAAAATCGGGAGCTGCAACTGCAAATTTCTCGGGATATTTAAAGTAGGTATCGATATTTTTATTATAAATATCTCTGCCCCTATTTTATTCCAATTTTAATAGATTGAGATATTGCTAGCTGGGTACAATATTGTCTGAGGTATCACACGATTTTTTTAAAGTAACGGAATTATTTATCTTGACATAAGCATATCTGCATAAGGATTGTTTATACATGTAATGCTGTTTATACAACCTTTTCAAAGATCCATTGTTTGAAATGAAATATTTATACAACATTTCCACAATGAGTAACGTTTTAAATAAAATTTGCGAAAAGTGCTTTTGTGTTTATATCTAAATTTAGACCTAATTAATTCGTTGGATATAAAAGTGTAGCATACCTAATTGGAACCACCCACGTATGTAAAAGAATTTAACCCAGCAGCGTGGATACTCTAAAAGCCCTGCCACTACAGTCGATTAAATTATTTCTATTGTTGTGAAAATTACATCTCTTTGTGCAAAATACGTGTTAATTTAACACACGGCTGAGTTCTATAGTGTAATAGCTGATGGAACTACAATAAATTGTTTTGCTTTTATCTAGTGTTTCTATTACATAATATAATTTTACAGTGTAAGTATGATTTATAATATAAATAAGCGTGTTGAAGTATTGCAGCCCTTACATAAATACATATCTTACGCACATTATAAATTGCTGTATAGAAAGAAGTAATTTTCCGTCGCTATGGAAACAAGCTGTAATTAAATCTTTGCCTAAAGTAAATACCCCTGTTAACCATTCAGATCTTCGCCCAATAAGTATTTTATCAGCCATATCCAAGATCCTAGAAACGGAAATTTTTCTACAAAAATATTTATCTGATCGCAAGGTGATGCCAGAATGTCATTCCGGTTTTAGACGAGGCTACAGTACTCCAACTGCTCCTTTGAATATTTGTGATGGTATTGTATCTGTCATTGATCATAAACAAGTAACAGCTTTAATTTTATCAGACTACTCCAAGGCTAATATGAACCACCAACTTTTATGTAGTAAGTTGAATTATTATGGATGCTCTCCATATTTAGTAAAACTAGTTAGTTCCTATCTCTGGGATCGTTCATAGACAGTACATGTTAACAACAAAGTGTCCTCTGTAAAAAGTGTCACATCTGGTGTACCGCAAGGATCCATATTAGGACCACATCTACTATTAGTACAAGTATTTGCTGACGACACTCAAGTTCAATATAATTTCAGTGTTGACAGTATTAGAGACGCAGAAGAGGCTATTATTGAAGATCTCCTTAATATTAACACTTTAATAGTAAATAAAACAAATGTCATGTAGTCTTTGGAAATAAAAAATTAAGGTTAGTGAAAAATGACATAAATAGAAAACTTGGATCTGTCATCTTGCAAACTAAATATTCCCAAAAAAAACTGGGAATTGTTTCTCTTCCTTTTCATTTTTGGGATTTATTACCACATTCCTTGAGATTCCTATTCAAAAAAATTCGATTTATCTAAAAAATATTCAAATTAACCAGTTTAAAACTGGGAAAAAACTCTACGCCTTTGACGTAATGTTATTAAACGTTTAGTAGCACCGTGTCGAAGAGGTTTGTAAAATTTGAGAAATTAAAAAGAGATACGAGACTAATGGCCGCCGGATGCGCGCGCACGACCAATCCCGATTCGTGCCTGGGCAAAAATTTTAAACCATTTGAAACTTCAACGTCAACGAAACTTCAAAATGCCGCTTTTAGGTTATCACGAAATATACAGTGCGTCGTGATATAACTTTGAGGTTATGGTCCGACATTGACGTTTCCTTAATATCGGTCCCACGACGGGACCGATCGCAGTTTCGGGATCCGGACGTCCTCGCCGACCCGAAACCGTTCTCGGTTCGTAGATGGCGCCCCTCTGTCACTTTGACATTTAAACGTCACTTTGACAGTTTTTTGACAGCTGTCAAAATTTTTTTTTCGAAAAACGTCATTTTGACAGCTGTCAAATTTTTTTTTTTTTAAAACCTCATTTTGACAGTTGTAAGAAAATTTTTTTTAATCACTTAATTCATCCGGGTAGAACCCGCCGGGGCCAATTCTTTAATCACTTATTCATGAGATAGCCAGCCCCGTATAATGGGAATTATATTTGATAATGATCTAAAATTTCTTCTTCATATAAACAGTATGTCAGAAAGAACATATAGTACACTGAAATCACTCTAGTTCTATAGAAATTGTTTAGTACCTCTATAGAAAAGAAATTAACTGATCCCTTGATACTGTCGCGTTTTATTTATGGTGATTGCGTTTTTGGACCAATTCTTGACTCATTTAGTCAAAACATGTAGAATTCAAAAGGTGTACTCTTGTTGCAGATTTGTTTTCGGATTGAGAAAATATGATCGTGTTTCCCATAAAATAAACGAGCTAAATTGGTTGAATATGGCAACTAGACGTAAACGAAATTACTGTCATTTACTCTATGAATTATTTAGGAAGAAACGCCTCAGTTCCTTTTTCTAAAACTATCGAAACATAGACTAAATCTGAGAGGTAATCAAAACTCATAATCCACGTCACTCAACAGTACAGCCATTTTTAGAAAATCTTTCTCATTTTTAGCTGCTTCGTCGTTGAACACCAAGATCTTCATTTGTCAAAATATTCATTTAAAATTAAACTTAAATTTTATTCCTAATTGTGTATTTAGTTTTGTTGTAAAAGTACATACATGTATATTGTCTAAAAGTTATTTGTGGCATCTTTCTGTATTTTCTTTCTGTTCTTATTTGGGATTTACGGCCACACTTCTGAACATTACCCAGATAATCTGAAAAATATCTGGATTATTTAAAAAATAACCTTTACGCCTGTGACTTTACTGGGTAATGTTCAGAAGTGTGGCCGTAAATCCCCAATAAGAACAGAAAGAAAATATGTACAACATGTATATTAAAGTTATCTACGTTTAGTAGGTACATGCTAGGTTAAGGCCTTATTTTGTACATACTGAATTAATTAAAGTCGATATTATTATTATTAATTTGATATATTTCAGGGAAAAACTATAAATTTCAGTCTATCTATTAGATTTTCAACAATTTTACATATCCAGTAAATATCGAATCTGGGAGATATTCTTACTGGTTCTTGTTCTTCTTATTCTTAGCATAGCGAATTACAGCCTATTAGCCTTATTCGAATCATGCAGAAAAATTATAAAGAACTTTATTTACTTCATATGCAAATGATATTGCAGAATCTCGGGTAGGCGAGTCTTGAATATATTTTTCTATCGAGGATGTTCAACAGCGGATCTCACATATGTCTATATCGAGTGGCAATTTAATAGAAAGTTGACATGGGCTTCATTATGATTGCAGTTAAAAATCTGGATATTATAACATAACATACAATTTTCTTTTTTTTTTATTATTTGGGAATATTATCATGAATATTTTGAAGTCTAAAAAATATCTAGATTTAAAAAAATAACGTGTATGTCCGTGACTTTACGTTAAAGATTGTTTTTTTGATATATAATATAAATAAAATAATAATAATAATAATATTTTGCAGACGTTTCGGAAACTCGATCTATTTCCTTTTCCAAATTCTTTTTTATTTGTAACTACCTACATTGTGCAATAATCTACAGAATAGTTTGTTATTCATTCAACTTCATTTAATAAAATTATTGCTGATTCCTTAAATTTTTCCTTCTTGCTGTCCGGTTCTTTTGTTAAAATTTTTGCCCCATCCCAATTTATTCTATGTCCGTTTTCGAAAGCGTGTTCACAAATTTTGCTTGCTCGTTGTGTATTTGGAGGGAGCGATTTCAATCTTTCACTTATATAATAATATAAAAGGTGGACCATAATGTAGTGACACATTTTGAAGTCTAATAACTTTGCCTCTGAAAAACCTATAGGGAAGTTTTTGGTGTTGTTCGATAGAAAAACTCAAAAAGATTTTTGCGTTGCAAGAAAATACAGAGTGTACCAAAGTATAAAAATTCAAGTCAAAAAATAACTATGTAAAGTTACATTCTGTATACTACTATTTTTTTGAAGCGTAACCATAGAGATTTATAATTGTTATAATAATTGTCAAATAGACAGTACAAGACAGAACGTACTGCCGGTTTTGAAAAATGAATAATCGCGCTTTTATTATTTACATCAATAATCCGCAAAATATCGACGAATTAAAAGAAAATATTCGAACAGTAATCCGGAATATTTCTCCATTAATGTTGCATAATGCTATGCGAAATGTGGTGGAGTCTAGAATAGAAGAATGTTCAAAAAGAGGTCATCATCTTTTAGACAGAATTTTTATAAATTAAGCTAGTTATTATTATTATGTTATCATGTTTCTCTTGTTATTAAATTTCTTAATTTCCATATTTTGATTAAAATCGTTGTATACTTTGGAACACCCTGTATTTTTTGCAAAGCAAAAAAATTTTTTGAGTTTTTCTATCGAACAACACCAAAAACTTATAGGTTTTTCAGAGGCAAAGTTATTAGACTTCAAAACGTGTCACTGCATTATATGCCACCCTTTATATTATATCCAGAAATTACAAAATATGAATTTAGGGTTTGTTTGAATTCCAGGAATGTTTGTATTATGAAAAATTGAGAATAATTATTTTTAGAAATTTGTTTCTATACGATGAAAAATTATAATTTTGGGAGCGGTAAAGCAATTTTAGTAATTATAAAGACAGAGGTGTGGGTGCCGTGCCGTTGCGTTGATTTGTAAACGTGTGCTACACTATTTCCTAAATAAAACACTCCTTGTTTGTTAAACGACGGTTATGATATAAAACTGGATACAATTATTATATACATAATTTACTTACTATTTAATATGTAGTTTCCTTACTTACTACGTAATATTTAGAAGAATGATTATGTTAGAACAAATAAACTTTAGAAAATAAATAAATAAGAAAAATTCTGTATCCTATAATAGGCTAATACTGTCAACTCTCATGACACAAAAAGGTACCCCATCGAACATCTCAAATTTAAAAGGTGAAAATGATTGGAAAACATGTAACGTCCGCCAGATTAATAAAAATTTATTAATTGCTATTTTTAATGAATTTTTGAACTTAACCAATAAAATATTAATTTATTTTGAAAACATCTACTTGAAATTTACACCATTTATGGCAAATAATGTATTATTTTTTAAAAAAATTGTCTGGTTAAGAATTTTTGTCTGACTTTTGTAATTTTTTTTTTTTTCATGAAAGTACACTTCACAATTTCACAACACCTCCTTAGTTTTGTTTTAAAATGAAATTTGAGATTTTTGTTAATTACCTTGTCAGACCTAATTTTGAATGAGCAGCATCCATGCATGAGATAAGATACATATCAGACTTCACCGCTGGCATCACCTCCATTAAAAAAAAAATAAGTATAAGATCTCCTCCATACATAAAAGTTGGCCCGTCATCGAAAAAGTGTTTTTAATGTCAGACTTATTTTTAAGGGCTGTGCCAACGTTTTTTTTTTAAATAAACCTTTACACCATCTCAATTTTTTTTTTTAATTAACTTAGAGATCTCTTTTATGCGTAAAAATTGGCCGGTCAATGAAAAAATATTTCCTACTATGATATACGTAATTTTTTAAACGCCTAGCCACGTTTTTATAATAAAAACAATGTGGTATTACCGTTGCCAATTAATTTTTTTTCTGGTTCTAAATTAAAGTCTAGATTCCTTTTATATACTAAAAAAGGTTCTTATATTGAACACGTTTTTTACTATGACAGACACTTAACTTTTTAAGCCGAGCCACCATGTATTTTAATTAAAAAATGTAGTGTGTCTGTTGCCTAATAATTTTTTTTTTCTAATTCTAAATTAAAACATATTCCCTTTGATATATTAAAAAAGGTTTTTTATTGACCAGTGGTAGACTAATACTCCTATGATACAGGGACGAAAGGTTCAGTTGAAATTAAATTTTATAAAGTAAATAACATTTTTTCGATGAGACCGATTTTTATGCATAAAATAGATCTCATACTTTATTTAAAAAAAAGCAGAGGAGGTG
Organism: Rhagium mordax; assembly: GCA_963680705.1. Classification (NCBI taxonomy): domain Eukaryota; kingdom Metazoa; phylum Arthropoda; class Insecta; order Coleoptera; family Cerambycidae; genus Rhagium; species Rhagium mordax. Next base: position 17,189,099 of record OY796656.1, read on the forward strand.
TTATGAAATGTACCTTTAATAAAATCATTAATTGATAAAAAAATATTTTAGGTATTAATTACCAAATTTATAATTGATAGAGGAGATTTCAAACTTCATTAAAAAAAAACAGAAACATTATAAAATGTAATTTTATTAAAAATAATAATCAGATATTAACAAAAAAAATTTCCAGCCAGACAAATTTTAATAAATAGGGACGATCTCAAACTTCATTTTAAAACAAAAACTGAAGAGGTTAAGTGTATTTCCATGAAAAAATTAATTTATAACAAAAAGTCTGTCAGATTAAAGTAAATTCTTTTTTTTGCTAATTTCAAAAATTCATTAAAAATAGCAATTAACAAATTTTTATTAGTCTATCGGCCATAACATGTTTCTTGTTTCTTATGTTTCCAACCATTTTCACCTTTTAAATTTGAGGTGTTTGAAACTTACAAATAGTGACCAACTGGCAAAGTTCATAATTTTCTAATCAATCTGACGCAGCAGATTTTTATAGATTATTGAGACCAAAGACCTCAATAATTCGTTTGATAAAGCATGCCTAAATAAACGACGTTTTGAACATGTAAAAAATGTACTTTTGAGCTTTCTGCGCTTGATTTGGAAACGTGTGGTGTGTGTTTATTTATAGACATTGTAGTAAAATAACGAAGATGTGTGGTTGGTTTTCTTAAATTTAAGTAGATACAGTTAGTATACCTATGCATTTTTTGGTTTCTAAAATTATGTCATGTGGGGCTCGCTTTAACTTATTAGGAACGGTTAACCTTGACAGACAAGACAAATGGTTTTTGGGGAACGGAAAACGGAGCGCTTACAATAATTTCCTACTTTCTAATCGTTATCGACTAATTACAAAAAAAAAGAATCTGTAATATAGGTAGTAGTGCTTTTTTGTTTAGAGAAATCATTGGGCTTGTTCCCTGACTTATCCATTCTATTTCAAGAAAACTTAGTGTTCCTTGTGTGGCGCGAATTTAAAAATAAGAAAATTAATATACCTGAAACTATTTAACGTTAGGTAAGAAATCTAAATCATAATTTATCCTAAATTTCTAATAAATGCTGGTGGGTAGACACATCCAGCGTTGAAGGACGATATTATGAGCGCAAAACTTCCATATCGAGACCAAACTCATCATACTCACGGAATAGAAAGTTTTACATCGAATTTGATATAAAAAGTCTTCAACACGGTAGATGAATAATGTACCCAAAAAGGACTATGTGTGAATCCAGAGAAGATTACTATTGTGACATTAACAAGAAAAAAGAAGCTCTGGATTCGTATTTTCTGAGATGAGAATTACAGGTGAACAACAAACTTAATTATTTGGGACTGACTTAAAATTCAATTTTAAAGTTCAACTAGTAGACAAAGTGGTATTCCAAAGCCACATTATTGCCTGCAAAGACATGGTGGTTAAGAACTGGGGACAATAAACAAAAATTGGGTTGTCGAACAATAATAACATTGGTATTGGTATTGGTATTGGCAAACTGTGAGTGGGCTTTTAGTCAGACCCTCCACTGCGACCGCTCGGTCTATTGTGGCTCACTCCAATTATATTTCACCCAATAGGTTCAGTCTTTTAATAAAACTAATAACCTTATTGGGTGAGATTCTGTCCAGGTCCTCCAGCAGAAGCTCTTCTTTGCCGAATAATGAGAACTGGATTCTTGCTGCAGCAGGGCATGTACATAAGATGTGCTCTGCCTTTTCATCATCCTCCAAACACAGACGGCATTCGGCGTTTTCCACCAGTCCAATTCTGTGTAGGTGGTGATTTAGTCTGCAGTGCCCTGTGTACAGGCCAATTAGAGTCTTTAGATTTAACCTATTTAACTCTTAATAGTTTTTTACTTCTTGATTTCGAGGGGTACGATATGAACGCCTTTGAATGGATTATTCCTGGTAAGTCCCGCCAGTGCTGGAGTGTTTTACTCTCTGCCCAGGCTGAGATTGCTGTTTTGGCAGTACTTGACGATATGCCGAGTACAGGTTCTGGTCCAATGAATTGTGCTCCAGCACCTTTTCTGGCTAGGGAGTCAGCAATTTCATTGCCATCCATTCCAGAGTGTCCAGGTATCCAGACCAGAGTTATTTTGTTGTGTTTTCCCAGTTGGGTTAGAGCTTTCTGACAGTTCCATATCGTTTTGGAATTACACCGATATGATCCAAGAGCTTTGAGAGCTGCTTGACTGTCTGAAAATATTTTTATTGATCTGCGCTTGGATTGCGATTGTTCTAGCCTCCGCAAGCACAGTTCAATGGCGTGAACTTCAGCCTGAAATATAGTAGCATTGTTCCCAAGGCTTGTGGATATCCTCACCTTTGGTTTGCAGCTATACACTCCGGCCCCAATTCCTTCTGGAGTTTTGGAGCCATAAGTAAACAAACAGCTGTCCGCCCTTAATAGGTCGATTTTATTTTCTTCCCATTCGTCTCTTCCAGGAAATAAGACGTTAAAAGGCAGTTCGGTGTTGGTCCCGGTAGGCATAATATCTGAGACCATTCCTAGGATACTGTGACTTTCTATGTCATCCAGCAGCCCATTGTGTTCTATGATGTTAGCCTGCGGCATATTAATAGCCGCTTGTTGTAGTCTATATGTTTCCCACCTGGCTTCTCTCTCCAGATAAATGTGAAGAGGAAGTAAATCTAGGAGGATTTCCATAGCAGCTGACGGGATAGTGCTGATTGCCCCGGTTATCGCCGGGAATGCTTGTCTCTGTAGCCCAGAGAGTTTGGTTTTGGTCGTCCGTTGTAGCCCCTTCGACCACCAAACTATGGAGCCATAAGCTACTATCGATCTTATGACTGTAACGTAAATCCAATATATTTGTTGAGGGCCAATGCCCCAGGATTTTCCGCAAATTCTTCGGCATGTTCACAAGGATAACCGTGACTTGTTGATCACCTTCTCCAGGTGGGAGTTCCAGTTTAGTGATTTGTCTAGTGTGATTCCTAGATATTTCGCTTCCTCCGCAAATGGAATGGTTTCACCTGATGGGGGAGGTGGTTCTAAATTACCCATCTTCCGTTTTCTGGTGAATGGTACTATCGTTGTTTTATGAGGATTCACAGACATCTGTTCTCTCTCACACCAGCTATGTACCGTATCTAATATGTCCTGAAGGGTATTGGAGATCATCCCTTCAGAGTTTCCTCCTACCAGAATTACTAGATCGTCCGCATATGCCTGAACCTCAACATCCCACAGAGTTAGAATAGCCAGTAGGTCATCCACAAGTAGTGGCCTAGTAAGGGGGAGAGAACCCCGCCTTGTGGACACCCTCTTGCGACCCTAAACCCGACCGTTTCCCCCTGTAGGGATGTTGATATGGTTCTGTTTTCCATAATAGCCCGAATCCAGTCTGATATGGTCAGTTCGATTCCTCTCGCAGTTGTCGCTGTATATTAGGAATCGGGATAATAATAACATACGCCATTGGTGTGGTGGTACAGCGCTGGTAAAAGGAAAATTATTATAAAACTAAGTAGGTAGGTTGCAAAGATTTGAACGGGGATAACGAGAGCAATGACAACAATGCCTGCCACAGCCAATCATCCCTGCCACAGCCAATCATCTTCACCAAAACATTAAAGGTAAACATATCTACAGATAACTGCAGTGGAAGTATGAACACAAAGACAACATAGGCAACGAGAAAACAGGCAAGCTAGCCAGGGACAGTGCAATCTTCAAATACTTCTTGCACTAGAGATGCACATTCATTGGCAAATTCTAAAAATTATACGCCAGCGAATTGTTGAAATAGCAGAAAGCAGCAGAGATATACAATGGGAAGTCTGACAAGCTGTACAATAAATAAACAACTGTCGAACATAAACGAAAAGGACAATCCGGAGAGAAAAATGTATGGTGGAGAAGAAATCTCTCACCACATTTTATGCACGCACGCAGCTTTAATGGCTATGATTTTGTAGGACCGTTTGCAACAATTAGCAGATACCATGAACTTTACCAGCTGATCTCAAAAAATATGGACGAGCTGCGTGAGTATAAAATGATAAAGTAATTTAAATAGTCACCAAAATTGATCACTCTAATACAACGGGACATACTTATCTCATAAAATTGTTTAAATAATATATTAACACCGGCAGAATGTGCGCTCTGACATTAGTGTATCCAAGATTGTTTTCATAATAACTTCTGAATTTAAAATAGTTACACGACATATTCGAAATGCAACTAAATTTCAACCAAACAGGTAATGAATTTATAACTTCCATTACCTTTTGTATTTATACCGCTAAGTGGCTAATTACAATCTCACAGTTATGAGATAAGGGCTGTAGTTTACTGATTTCTTACGCTTCATGAATTCCTTTGATCAGATGTGGCCTTTATTGAGTATATTTCTAAATAAATTATATTACTGTGCAGATGTTTTAAAAAAGAAAGAAGTACAGTAGTATGTATTTATTTTTAGACTATTATTGCATTGTTAGCTTGACCTTTAATGTATCCTTTGGTTTATTCCTTAATCACAAAATTACACTTCTAAATAGTACTATTGAGAAAATCATTATAGGTAGATAATAATTACTTGTGCAGCCAATGGAAATGAGAATAAAAGGGAAAAGAAAAAGGAAGAACAAAATTAAGTTGCTTTTAAAGGTAAAAAGGAAAAAGTTCTTATCTCTTGTTTTTGGTGATTGCTTTGCTGTTGCGAGATTAAAGCCGGCGACTGTCGGAGTAGACAAGATATAAATTTCGTGAAATTAGAACTACTAGATAAAATCAGTTCTGTGTGAGGAATCCCATATTAATTATTGATTTCCAACTAACGACAGATGATTAACTTATATGGTGGAAGAAATTTAGTAAATAGTAGACAATTTTTAACGAAACAAATTAAATTATAATTAGAAGTAAAATATACTTCTTTTAAATAAGGTAGGTATCGCAAATAAATAAATAGACCATCATATACCAAGACATATATTTATCCCACATAACCATAGGAAACTCAATTAATATCTTCAGACGATTTCTTACAACAGTTCTCGATACAAGTGACCTTTGTTTAATTTTTATAATGGATTCATATTGGATTAACTTTATAAGTATCCCCTTAAATTATTTTGATCAATAAATTTGGTACTTTCCATTAGACAGCAATATTAGCAGTGTGATGGATCTGTTTGGCTTAAAGGATAAAACTGCACCTAAACAAATCTGTTTTTTCTGTTTTGAGAAAAGATGTATTTATATAAAACTCAGGATTAGGTTAAGTGTCTAACAAAAAGTGCTATTTCGCCTTTAGTTTTAGTCGTTTGCTCTAAGGATATTAATAAATAAGGACTTATTGGGAAGTAATATTTAATATGCAATATAATAATACAATAAAAGTATGGAAAGAGTTTACATAAAACCAAGAGAAAATTTCCTCGTTTCGATTATTAAAACAAATCTTCAAGTGTTTTATTTATAGACTATCTCCATTACAAAACATTTAGGTCGGTTGTTATTCTTATAATAAATACAGAGTGTCCCATTGAACATAACAAGTTATCTGCTACTTCCTTGAAATCCCTTAAAAGATCATTTTCTTATACACATTCATTTTGTTTTTAATCTATCGATCGCTTAGACTCGTCATAAGTTATTGAATGACATATTTCAACTTTGTTCTTATAATTTAACATACCTCCGAAGAGGTGGAGATAAATATCTTACCAGCTTGATTGGTTAGCGTAGTGCCAAATCCTTACGGAACCGTCAACAGTGAGTGCTCCAACTTTTGAAATCCCATTTGTCATCTCTTTATGTTTTCATTTGCAAAAAGAGTGAGAAGCATACCGTTCTAGTCGTTTGTTACGAAATGCCATAAATCACCCTATACCACAAGTGAACAGTAAATGTATTTAGATAAGGCAAGATGCAGTGAGGTGTATACATAATTCATAGACAATCATCTTTGATGCGAAATTATTCTAGTTTGTTACATAGAAGTGACACTTGCTCTGACATGATAGGGGTTTGTCTTAAACATATATTTACTTAGATATTAGCAGCATTAAATCCATAAGCAAACGGAATCTCACCGATTTCTATTTTGTCATTAGATTGATTAAATAATGAAAGACATTTGTTTTGAAACTATAAAGCTTTTGAATAAAACAATTAATTGGAAGCAAATACACAATATCTAATTAATTATTAATTCATATTACACTAAAGACAGGTTCTGTGCTTTTATTATACCTACGTAAAAGAATCCTGCACAGGTCAGTTTTGCCAAACAATACAAGATTATTAAGATTTAAAGAGAGTTTCTTTTTAGTACTTTAGTTTGGGGATATATGGGACATTTTTCGGAAGTTGTTTGTTTTAAATTTGGAACGTTGCAACCTAAAATTACGATTTTTGGCCATTTTTTTTGGTTGCAAGATTATTCCTAGATTGATTTGGAGTATTTTGGGATAACATGTTAGAATCAATAGATTTTCATTTTCTGTTAGGCAAGGGAAGCTTTTTTGGGATATATAAGATTTTTTTGTTTCACTAGGTGCTTTCTTGTCATTATAGGCTTTGATAAAGTTATTTATACATAATTCTTAACAATGTATTGTCATGTATTTTAAACTAAAACCCCACTAATAAATTAATAAAATTTAAAAAAATAAACTCAGATTAAGCCAGGGTAAAATGAAATAATCCTTAATAAAACAATAACGAGAAACTTTCGTATGGTATACTCAATAGATTAATACAAGTTCAAAAAAAAAGGATATCATATCGGAGAAAAATCTGATAAATCTGCTGCAGAACACCTGTTGATGCGAGAGAGGTCAATGAGCCTCATGTAAACAAAGGGTCAGCTACGCTAAAACAAACCAAAAAGTAAACAAATTAAAGGCGAAATTAAAGTAAATGCATTGTGCTATGTTTCTTTATAATAGTCAATAACAGAACAGCTGTTAGTTACATGATTTAAACAAAGTTTGAACGATTTCAACATAATAGTTAAACAAAGATGGACTTTAATTCTGTAAATTTCTATTAAAATTGTAATTAAATAGTATAAGACTAACCTGTAAAACCGCCAGTCTAGTCAAATGGCCAGACACAATGTAAATTAGATCCTAAGAAGTGCGTGAAGTGATCTTCGATAAAGTTCAGTGATCCCTCGTTCAAGTTAACGGCAAGACAAAAATTCATCTCACGTAATATCAACAAAGGGGTATCCACAGATTCGTCTTCAAATAAGGATGCTAAAAATACCATAATTTCATAGCAAAATTATATAATAAAGTTAAAAAAGGCAAAAATACCAACCATGATGACAGTTGGGAATCAAGAAATCCACGGTTTGGCAAATTTTCTGCATGTTCCTTAGAAACGAAACAAAAGTTGAGTTGTTATTGGGTAGTGAAAGAAGCAAACCCACGTCCAGATCGCTCCTGAAATAAGTAGAGAAAAATATAATTTAAACTGAAAATTTATATTCCCAGTACTTTCAAATGATGGTTCAAGGCCGAATACGAAAAGGTAACAGAAAAGCAGCTGCAACTTACCAGGAATAAAGGTAAAAATTATCCTAATTAATGAGCAGCCACCTGCACTAAATTCTAGAACAGTCAGCCATCATATCTGAACCACAAACCACAAGTGTCAAAAAGACAGGTCTGCCAATTCAAGTGTAAATAACACGACACGGTAACTCGAGAGTGCAGAGCGTCCTCTGAACCGAAATTTAAAACCTTAAGTTTATTAATTTTGTTATTATCCTCAAGGACACTGTCCTATATTTGTTGTAGATTTAATTAGTTTTAATTAGAGCAGGGACATAGCTTAAGAAACTTTTTGCTTTTGATTGTCTCATATTTGCAATAAACCTAACATTTTGAGTTCCATCTATGTTTAATTGAAATAACTAAAGCATATAAATACATCTCAGCATCTAAATTACAACAGACTCAGAGACATCTAGCTGTCTAATGACAAAGTAATATTCATTGTGATAAAGATCTCTAACTTTTCCAAATCCTTACAAATCAAATAAGAAATAAACCAGCACGAAATTCAAATAACCTTTAATCAAAACAGTACAACAGCAGATTTATAGGTAAGATATTTCTTCGATGGTGGAAGGGAACCCCCAATGGCCCTGAAAGGTAAAAGAGTAATTATAGCAAACCTATAGTAAGTTTCACGTTAAATTATCATAAAACCATACGCACTGTCGCTTATTAATAAAACATTGAAATATTCTGCCCAGTGGCGGGCTGATCGTATGCCATAAAATCGATAATTCAGAAAACATATACAAGAACAAAAAAATATTTCTTTTAAAAAATAAAAACTAATTACAACTACTTTAGAAAATTAAATTTAAATTTCAAAACTAAATAATTTAATTACTAGTGCATGCATAAAATTATATGAGTAAAATTAATATCTAAAACGTGCAAATATAAAATCTTAAATTTTAAAACTTACCTTAAAATAAAACCTAATAAAACCAAAATTAACAAAAAATTATAATAGATCCCCAAAGTCCCAATATCATAACATATAAATTGGCGCCCAACGTGGGGCCCAAAAGATATAAAAATTCAACAATTAAAATAAAATAAAAAATCCCCATAACATAACAGTATTCATACAAAAATAGAAAAATACATATTTGTATAAAAGACAATGATAAAACTCTCTTTAGCACCCAGAGAAAATAATAACTTATTTTTTTTGGCTAACAAATTTTTTTTCAGTCTCTTTCTCATTCCCTTAACCATAAATGAATTTCTCCAACGCAAAATTATTCGCAAATAAATTATCTTCAAGATCTCTTTGATTTCTTGGCGCTTGGGGTGGAGAAATATTTTCTATTTCGGAATCCGAAAGTGTCTCCTCTTTCTTCCCTGTGTCTTCTCTGGTGTCTGCTCGTATAACTTCCTGACTTGAAAAATTAGCTTCTGTAACTGATTGCCCAGCTCCAACATTTATTTCTTTTCTCTCTGGATGATTCTTTCTCTTAGAGACACAATTAATGTCTGATTATCTTAGCGAAGGAATTTGTTAGTCCATCTTTATTAACACTTTCTTCAGGCCTGGGTAAAATTTTGCTGAGCACTCTTTGTGGATCAATAGGAACAATTCCACTTGCTGCAAATCCGGACTTAATAAATTTGGTTTTAATTTTTGCAATAAGTCTTTAAAATTTTAAAAAACAAGAAATTGAATGAAATGGCTTTAAATGCACTATAGAGGGAGCCTACCACAGGATTCTTAAACTAATTTTTTTTGAAAAGAGACAGTCAACTTTTTTTCAAATGACAAATTTTTTTTTGTACGCTATCGATAAACATTCTTTTTCTCAGCACAGATGATCAATTCCGGTTTTAATTATCTCTCGATGATATCAACTTGGTTGATTTTTATATCCAGTGAAAACATTTTAAAAGTAATTCTGCATGAAAGATTCAGAGTTTCATATGTACGTCAATAGATGCGCATTTAACAACAAAATCGACCTGACCCAGGTTTCTTTAAAAAATAATCTATTCACAAAATAATTAATTTATTCCATACTCTAGCGCCGCATGTACGGCCCATCAAACTCAATTTAAATGCCCCTGTTATGATTTTACGTAGAGGGGGTTAAATATCGCGCCATGACACATTTCAGTTCTATTAATTAAAGAGAGTTGGTGATCATAATAACATGTGCGATATTTCAAAACACCTACTATCTGCATTACAACTTTCAATCGCTTGCGTTCCGTGTCCTATCTACACATATTATACATGCTCGTGCAAAACTTACCTATCCAAACAACTTTATCGATTTTATATCCGCATGTAACTCAACAAGTGAAGTAGAAGATTAATCAAGTGAGCGGAACAGAGCTCAGACTTTGGGCGCAACTAAAATATATGGCCGCAATAAAACCACCGAGATACAATACATTCCAGGCTGGCAGAACTAGGAGCGGGAGTTAATGGCCGTTCTTGCAGTTTTACTAAACGGCAACTTTGTGTAGCACTTTAGCACAGGAGATACTCATAATATGGTCGTTTCTTGCAGACTTTTTTCACGTCAAAAATGGTTAAGTACATGCTTTGTTGGAACTACTGCGTAAAATAATGGTAACTCAAATGAACCCACAAGGGCTCTAATTATCTATTTTCGCATGGTTGTATCGATGTTAAGAAAAATAAATAAAATCCTATTTTTTAACCTATTTAATTTAGTTATTTATTTATTTAATAAATTTATACAACTGTAGCTACTTCAGCTATCAAACTATTTATTTGCAATAATAGTTTTTAATGTTACTATTTGACTTAGGTACTCGGTTTTGTGTGCTGGAGTTATAATAATTTCATTTTCGTTTGTTTTCATGATATATTCGCAACTGTCTTATTCTTGAGGCTTTACAGCTTTGGTCCATTTTTATGAGAGATATCCGAATTTTTACAGCGCCGTCGGTAAATTTTCAACGAAAAGATAATAAGGAACGTGGAAGCCCCTCTTCCTATACAATTCACCTATTGTTTGGAAAATTAGATGAAAATTTTCACCAACTGAGCCCACTCATGCATATTTCTTTTATAAAATTTCCCTTAAAATTCACTGCCGCTCACTTTTCTTTGTTGTACTTATGCTCGACAGATTGTGACTAATTGGTAATAATTGGGATGCATATTGATGTAAATATATCAACGTTTGCTACTACAAGCGATTTTTCATATATACTTAATTTTTTACGTAACAAATTAATAAATTGTGTTCCGAAACGTATTTCCAAAAGGTGAAGTTTAAAATCAACTCGTAGTTGATCAATTATTTAAAAATATGAGGAGATTATACCTAGACAATGTTTAAAAGAATATTTACTATTTAGAACTTGGTAAAAATCTATACCTATATACGAAGTAAGACCTTGTGAATTTTATATTATTGCTTCGAACCAATTTTTAAAACCAACGCCACTCTCTCCCGAGAACTTGCAAATGAGGAAACAACGAAACAAAAGCTGGCAATTTGGTATGGCTTTCTATAATCTACAGTCTACACCCCTCTAATTTGATGGGGAATGTATTGTGAAAATAGACTCCCTTTATTGATGATAATATGTAACTACTTAGATGTCAACTGTAATTAGAGATTTTGCGTGTACCTATCTTAACAATACCGTATATGTGGTACATGATTGGTAGAAGATTGCGGAAACTAATTTAACTACCTAACTACGTACATTTTGGATCAACTCGGCTTATCGGCTGTTACGATATTAACGTGATAAAATGTAGAATGGCACTTAGTATAAGTTTATGCCAATATTCATATCGGTTTGAAACTGTCGGTATCTGATGAAACGTTACTATGATGCTATCAAAGAAAATTTGACGATTTCATTTTTAATAGGTAAGATAATATGCTAAGGTTATATAGATCAGGATTTTTTTGCATATTGTAGAAGATGACTTAGGTACAGTTCTATTCTATTATAAATTGGCCATCTAGATTGAAAAATAAATCGAAAATTAAGGTTTTCCGTTTAAATATAATATCACACTGGCGCATTCGCCATATTCTCGATAAATAAAAATTGTCTAATGGCTACTTACTGGATTTTGATAATCTGCAGTACATTTTAAATTTTGTAAAAGAGAATCACTAGAATGTAAGATTAGCTTTTGTTTGAAATAGAAATCGTTTTTTAATATGTTAAGAAGTAGATGGCGCTGCGCTAAAAACGAATGTTTCAGTTGTAGGAACTGTAACGAATTTAAGTTTAAATTCCATAAATGATATAAAAATAAATACATTCTTTAAGAGAACTAAATATTTCAAGATGAATAAGTCAATCACAATTTTTAAATGAAAATCTGAAATTATATCGGAAAGAATATTTTGAAACTAATATTTTACTAACGATATTTAAGCAAAATCTCAAGTTTTTAGCTGAACTGTATAACAGTAAAAATTAATAAAAAAAATAAGGAAGAAACCGACGGTAAAGTTCTTCCTTTTCTGACGAACAATTATAAAAATTTATCAGGCCTATCAGAAAATAACGCGAAACCAGGTAAGATTTACACTTTTGTGAATTATGCCAAACATACACGATATAGAGATAATAATCTGTAAATAAAAAAAGAAATAAATGCCTTATGACGAGGTGATGGAGAACCCGAAAATAGGATTTCTGTCACACCCAGAGCAAGTGATCAAATAACAACAAATTAATGAATTAATAAAAAAATACAATAGATCACTTACCCTGAATGTTTGGAAACTCCTTGACAGAAATCCTTAGCTATGGACAGGAATAAATTTGTCAAGATCCAAGTCCCAAGTGGACTTCCTTCTCTGTCCAATAACTACAGATTTTTCCTCCCTCTAGATCAAGAATTTAGCAATGCTCCAAGGCGTGATTTTACCTAATAACAAAAAAACCCATAGAAATTGTTCTCTGTAAGAAATAAACGATAATTTGTAATTCTTAAATTACAGCGGTAAGTTATACCATTTATTTTATTCTACAAATCCCGAAAATACGGCACATGTCAAATGGATCTAAAATCCTAAAAATATGCTCTATAACAAAACGATACGGCAATAACTAAATTGGATTTATATTCTCGAAATTTACGTCTAGAATTTACAAAATACGGTAAAATATAGTTAATCACTCAACCACGTGCCTTAAGCACGGGTTATTAGGTAAAACATCTAACAAATTCACGCTAACACGGCAAATATCATTCACAGAGAATTATCCTATTTTAGTGTTACAACTGAAGCAATAAATCAAATGACAATTAAACAAATTAAGCGATAAACGATATAGGCATATACAAATCTGTAACTTACTTGATGTGTAGTCAGAAAACGAAAGATCTCGTCTTCCTTCCTCGATACGTGAAATAGTAAGAAATGCTCCCACTTGTTGTTTTCTGTCAGCACGTTTTATTTTGCGTTCGGTTCCCAATGCAAAGCGCATACAGGGTTACTCGGAAATGAGGCACGATTAATTAATACTCATAATAGAAAATACGAAGGCTGTAAGGAATTTAAACTTAAACTAGTTACAGAATTGAATAGTGGAGGAAATAGAATTTAAAAGTGATGTAATTGGGAAGTTGAATTATTTTTCTGTTTCTTGTTTTATACATGCAAATGAGTCGAAAACCGAAACAGTTAACAAAATCGGGCTGCGGCTTCGCGAGAAAAGCGCATAAAAGTTCATTTTTTATGCATTTTGACTGCATCGCTATACTATTTTTTAATTATCTCCAGCTCTATTGGTCGTAGAAAAAAAAACTAAAATACTCCTAAATGAATAGACTATCGAACTATTGGGGTACTGTTACGTATAAAGTACATCCTAACCTCAAAAAGACCCAAATTTCTCAATTTATTTATTTTTTACTAATAATGCAATAAGTGCGGTAAAATCGTCCGATCTTTACGGAAATTGGAGAAAATATATATTTTCATACTATAAATACGTGATTTTTGCGGCCACAATTATTGATCATTTTCGAAAAAAATTAAATCGCTTGCCATTTAATGAGAAATGGTCGTAGGGTCAACTTTTTTTTTTATAATCCCTACAACTTTTGTCAGAATAACTTTTTTGTAACTACAGAAATAACAGAGAAACGTGGGGGGGGGGAGTTAAATGTATAATACTGTATAATACTTATAGTTCGAAAAATCTAATGCTATTTCTCAAATATTTTGTAATAAAATACAGGGTGCCACGCTTAAAAACAAAGGCCAATTCACACAGCGCTAACGAGTTGAGCTCAGCCAGCCAATCTTTAGATATTAATTTATTTATTACCAAACCTTCAAAATATTTTTAACCTAGGTAAACATCTTGCACCTAAGTGACCTAAAAATACGAATACCTAAACGTTAATTTATTTTTAATTTTTTTATTTTCTAGTTTTAGGCACGTAGTGCGACTTCTGCACGCAAAATGCAACGACCTGTTGAATAACACTGTCGGATAAAATTTTCCACTCCTACCTCTTTAAGATATTTATCTAACTTTACTATTAACAAAGGCACTGTATTTAGCTATCATTCTTAGTTAAATGGCTGTCAGCAATAATAACTTTAATATACTAATGCGACACAAGACAAGCCCTGAAAGTTAAGGACATTAATATTAATATCACGTAAATATAGCAACCATATCAGCAAGAGTAGAACGAGGGGGCTGGGAGGAATGCAAAAGCAAAAACATTTTCCGCGGATTCAGCATTTACATTCACTTATTTGAAGTTTCCATGACAAATTAAATGTTTTCCCTAAGTTTCTCGTGTTTAACCATTTAAAATATTAATGTTTTGCTGTCTAAGATACTAACGGTAACATAATTATTTGGACAATCATAAATTTTAATATTTTTTAAATAGTTTTTGTTGTGGCAATTTTTGTTAGCAATGAGTAGTAAGCAAATAATTTTGCGCATGTTAGAATTTTTTCTCCACATTTGATCGACAAGTCAGGAAAAATTATTATTAATATTAAACTGGAGAGTAACAACTTGAAGGAGGTTGTTTGTTACTTCCGAATAATTTCATGTATCAGTGTCATGCACAACGTCGCATTAATTTATTTACTTAAAAGAAATTATAATTTGTTTCCGGAAACATACTGGCACTCGATTCTTAATGCCACCCAGTCTAAATAAACGTTTTAAGAGGGAAAATGACTATATTGCTCTCTGTTTGCTTCGTTGAGAGGGGCTCATCAATATTTAAAAAGTTCTCCTCTCGGGACCTAAATTCGTTTAGAGCGAGAAGACATTTTATCAGGAAGCTTATGTTCAATTGATCTGTTAGCGTTCACTGTGGAATAAAATTAGGTTTTGTTTGCCTATTTAATTGCTTAATGGTGTATTAATTTGTCTCGAATGCTCGAATTTATTTACTTTCAGATTAATGCTACTCTCCAGTTCTGCCACAGGAAATAATTTATTTAAGATATTTTAAATACGGAAACGTTTCCATTAATTAAAATTTAAATGCGTACATTAGATAATGAGGTCTTACCCAAGGACAGTGATTTAATAGAATGGAGCAGAACTAATTTCGCATCACTCTCTTTAATAACGTTGCAGTAATTGACTAGATTTCTTTTGTAATGTGATTGTTTTGTTCTTGAAAATAATGTTTTCTTAACTGCCTCCCAAGACACCGAAGTAACTTTTGAAAATCTTTGTTCGTTGTTCATTAGGTAAAGAGAGATGAGGTTCTACAGTTTAATGTGAAGTCCAATTTGCATCAATAATTTCCCCTTTCACACGAAGTCCGAAGCATGTTGCAAATAATTTAATAATTCCGTGTGGAAATTAAAAAACAAAACTTACAGAAAACGTACTTTTAATCGTCCTCATTCCATCCAGTTTTAAAATTCGAAAACCACAAAAAATTAAGGACATTCGAAAGATGATGTTTTACGAAAATTTATAAAAATTTGACATTTTCAAAATATCGCAGCTTTGTTAGAAGAAATTAAGAAACACAATTTTTAGGTAATCTTACTTTAGATCTTCTTTATATCTATTATGGTCCGGTTTTGAAGTTCAAAAAGAAAAAGGAGACGCTTTGCAATCAATAATCGACTATTTTCAAAAATTATACAACTAAAGCGTATGAATATTAATATTTGAATTTTGTTTTAAATATCAGAATAATCTTCGATACAATCTAAGGCAAGATTTTTTGCTTTTGAAAAAACATAAATTTTTGGATAAATAACCAACATTTAAAATTTTTTTAAAATAAGATTCAAGCCATCAAAGTTCAATATCAAACTGAATACCTAAGTATGTATTTACCAATAGTATACTGCTCTAAATTTGAAGTTGATCACGCAGAAAATTCACATAATTCAAACTACTGTAGGATCCTAAAAAGTGAACATATTTTAGCCAAATTTATGTCATTTTGAGGAACGATTCTTCAGTTTTGATATTATTTGAAAGCTGTTATTCAAAATTCAAAATTAAATTTCGTAGAGGGTGTTAAACGTGCCTGTGTCATTTTGTGATTTATTTATGGTGAGTACCACGTTAGCGAAACATCCTGTATATTTCTTAAATCCTGAAGATAAGAACGAAAATCAAAAAACACGTTAAAGATAACACTTCAGGCTAAAATTTGACTTGACACCAAATTATTCAGGATGTTTTGTTAACGTGGTACATACCATCAAAAAATCACAAAATGACGCAGCTACGTTTAATACCCTGTATCAAATTAAATTTTGAACATTAAATAACAGCTTTCAAATAGCATTAAAGCTGAAGAATCATTCTTCAAAATGACATAAATTTTGTTGTAATATGTTCACTTTTTAGGATCCTACAGCAGTTTGAATTATGTGAATTTTTTGCGTGACCCACTTCAAATTTTGAGCAGTATACTCGTACATATATACACTAATATGGCACCCTTAAACATGCGGTTAAACTATGTTAAATTGCTACAATTATGATGGCTCAAAGTCACGATGGCATGAGAAAAAAGTAGTTATAATTTTTGTTGTCACTCTAAAATATGTTACTCGTGTCTTATTTTTAAAATAAATGCAATCTGAAATAAATGTATTACTATTTAACTGTATACCATCATTTTCTGTAGATTTTATTGAAATATTCGTTAATATTTTAAATCTCCCCAGTGAAGCGTTTGCAAAACCATTGAAATTGCTTTTGTCTGGTTTGTAGAAACTTCTAGCACTTGTTAAGTATTTCATTAGATATTTATGACTTACCTGCCTAAAGTTTGTATTGTCTAAGTTTTCTCTTATTAACTTAGAGTACTGTTGTTCAGTAGTCTACATTTTTATTACATATTAAAGTAGACGCGTTCTTCATCTAAAGCTACACAATAGTTATTAAAATATGGAATTAATGTAAACCTATTTTGATTTCTCCTCTATTAATACTTGGATGATTTGGTTCTTTTCGTCTATTCCTTTTAAGTTGGTCGTGTCTGCAAACTGATCTGCAGTGTATATTTGAAAAATTTAAGAAATTTGGTTCTTTGGCGTTTTTTTAAACTAAAAATTAAGACGAAACTAAAATTTAAAGAAAAATAAACGACTTACTTTATGTAGGTACCGTTCTGTCCTATAGCAAATATCTTCGGAATCAATTAAGAAGTACATCAAAATTTTGAAATTATAAATTATTTTGGAAAATTAATTGCAAAATCAAACTATTGCGATAACTTTGATTTTAAGGAAGTTATTAAAAAAAAATTAAAATCAAAACTAAAGCTCAACACCCTGGTATCACCCTTAGAAGGCTTGCCCCGAGGAGTAGACAGATTAAGATCCAGGACTTGATCCGATCCTTACACGTACTTCCTTTTTTCTTTTGAAATAAATGGTTTAAGAAACCCAAAGCCAAAGTTGATTTTCAAAGGCTAAGAATAAACTTAAGGACATCTTGCGTATTATAATAACGCAATAGACTTCCTACGTGTGAGGGCCTCTGCCAACTCTAATTAATCAATTAGATTTAGAGTCAAAATAGGTCATGGTGGAGTGAAGAGGGGTTGGTCCTGATTGGACCATTTATATTCACTGACGTGTTCCCAAGTCTAATCATTGAATTGCTCGCAGAATATAGAGGGCCCTGGGGTGTCTATACTTAATAAATATATAACACCCAATAAATATTGTCGAACATGTAATCGATAATTTTGTACGGAATACCTACACAGCCAGAGCGGCGCGGCGGCCGTAAAAAGTGTACACATGCCAGAAAAATAGAATAACAGACATAGAGAAAATATTAATAAAATATAAGTGTGGTAGATTTATATTTTATTTAAATAACTATAATAAAGGAAGTGCTTTATATATTTGTTTTTACTAAATTCTGATGTATTTAATTTTTTGGGCAAAATTTGTAATATTGCAGAAAACGACTTGATGGTTTTGTATTTTCCTTCACATTATCTACCTAGTTAAAATGAGGGAAATAGAAAACTTTCTACCTATACACTATACAGTGTTTTTACTTTAGGCTCATTAAGGTCCATAATGTTAAATCAACAGAACAAGATTAAAAAACATCAATCAAATATATTTTTGTCCATTTCAACCATTCACTCTTTGAACAATTTCCAATAATTCAATTCTCACACAATTGATCCGTTAAGATATCCGAATCGCAAGAGTGACAGTCAGTGATAGATTTTCCATTAATTAATTAGACAGGCCAAAGCTCCTTTAAGCATTTTCTCTTATCTTGACTTGCTTTGTTGCTTATTACTTACTTGAACAAATGAATTTTCTGCGGGTATTAGTGAGAACGCGAATACTTCTGCAGAAACGTACTATTTACCTCCTACCAGCTATATACAGGGTGAATCTTAAAGTGGCGGCCATATTTTTGAGGTTAATAGTACTAGTCGTCATGAACATGAATCCGAATTTTTTTTTTTATAGGTTGTAAAATGGCCGAGTTATGATTTTTTTTTTAAAATTCGCGATTCATGTATAATTCTTGTAATTCTGGCGCCGCTGGGCAAGCACTTGCTGCATTACGTGTGGCTGGTCGACAGTGTTGCCAAGTGTAGATGATATAAAACCAATCGATTACATTTTCACTTTTCATTAATAATCCAGAGATACCCAATCACGAGGGAGAGATAAGGGTACCTAGTGAAAATGAAAAATTAATTAATTCAATTGGATAAACAGGTTTATTGAAATACGCAGTTTTAACTTCCATAATGAAAATTGTAATACAAAACAAAATGAAAAAGCCGGCTGCATAGTCTGCATAATTTTTATGACACAAAATGAAAAAGATTTTAAAAACAGAATTAGCTCAGCTGTTAGAGTCGCTGAACTCTTTACAAACTATGACACTGACCTAGTTACAAGCAGGTGCATTAACAAAAAATGGCGATAAAAAACGGCATACGGCGAAGCATGCCTGTTCGTGGTCGACGTTTTTCTATGTTTTAGTTTTAGTGTTAGTGACCAGTCAGACAGCAGCTAGTGTGGTTTATTGTGATTATAAAATTAAATAGTTTAAGTTTTTAGTGAAATTTTGAAATTTATAAAAGTGGAAGTTTAGTGTTTGTGTTTAATAATTGAGTGAGGTGTACCTTCTACGTGTGTGTAATTTTATTTTAGTGGTGTTTTAGAGGCGACTTTTATCTGTGGGGGCACATGAAAAGTTTGGTGTACACGACTCCTGTCAACAACGTTGAAGAATTACGGGAAATAGTAGAAAACGCTGCGAATCACATAAGGCAGAATACGGACTTCAATAAAGTTAGAGATTCTATGATGCGGCGAGCTACAGCGTGTTTGGAAAATAACGGTATTAAGTTTTTTAGTTATTACTTTTTTTATTGTTACACTCACGGAGAATAGTTTTTACTTTGTTATTGTTTAGAATTTAGATAGTTCATTTTATTTAGTTTCTTATTTGCTTTACTATTAAATTCCCCGTATTTTATTTCAATCATGAAGTTTGGCAACAACGCACTGTTCAAGACAGGCGTGTGCGTCTCAGTTATTAGATGTTACTCTCGCTAGCGCATTCCACTGGCGGGGTACCCAAATTCAAATAAAAAGGGTTTAAACAATATTCATTTTTCATAGCGCGTTAAAACAAAAATTTGTGGTTTTGTGTTCCCATAGTTGAACGGAGTCGCCTCCTGTAAATATGGCCGCCACTCTAAGATTCACCCTGTATCTAATCTTCCAAATTTTCAGCATATTGCAGTCACACCAATTATATCCATTAAAAGTTGCAGTAGTTTATTTTCTTAAGGTAGATCGAATGCCATAACTATCTTTAAAAATTCTGCCATTATCACGAGTATACCAAAGTTCATAGGTAAGCAATCCTGCAACAATAACAGTAATGTTAAGTTGACTTCTAAGACTCCTTGAACTTGCTTTTTGACTTATTCCGCCGTATAATAATATCTTATATCCTACTTTGTCGTATATCTACGACCTCGTCAGCCATTTTCTTTTGTTACAAAATCAGATACAAACCTAATTGGTGGCTGTCACACAAAAACCAACAATAGACGGGGATTACATGAAATCTCTGTAATTACCCTACTTATTTCCCTTGAGTTAAACGGTGAGTTTCCTTCACTCCCATAACGAGGCACAGCTCGCGTACACAGCACTAAACGTGGAAGAAAATAAGGAAACAGTCTTGCGGTCCGACTATAAAATCCCACATGACCTAACGCCCTGTCTTATTGCTCCTCCTATACACAGCTACATAAACTTTATGTTTGTATATGCCTACAGTACGCCTGTGGCGAATAACTTTAGTTTCCATGGTCGAGATCCGGCATTTACTCGTCAAGTCCTGAGGGAGAGAAGTTCAAAACTGACAGTACATTGCCGTTTATCATAATATAATTTCTATTTCTCTGGCGTGTTCAGTAAAATGCAAAAATTTGAAATTTGTTGCTAATATAGTCTGCTTTGCAAACAGCCGTGATAGTTTTGTTATGTCTATCTAATTTAAAGGATGGTATTATTGCAAATACTATACCTTTTTAGATTTTGTTGCAAAATAATTTATTTTAATTGAAAGGACTATTTATTTGTCTAACTAGAGACGGAAGTGCATTATTTCCTCCTGCGAATGATGTTTTGTGCCCGAAGTCCAGCCAGATCAGTAATCGCAAAAGGAAGGACACCACACGTCACTGCATTTAACAGAGATAGGCACCGCGCACCGGAAGGAATGACAAACTTTCAATCTTAGACAACGTTGGTTCTAATGCTTAAAATAATTTTGCATTAAATGCAATAAGCATATCAAATTATCTCAGTGGTTTAGTCAGTTTCTCCAACATTTAGTTCAATACTCTGAATATAGCCGACTGAACAGATAGAATGTAGGTTCATTTCTCCTACAGAGAAAGAAATAAAAGGCTATTCCATCATTTTTATCGGATTAGCGTCAACCTTGTTCAGATTTTCATCAAATAAATGACTTGTGTGTGAGAGTGTTTATGTGGTGTGTCTAACATGCCTCTATTGGATGCGAAAGTTGTAGAAGCGAACTGGTATGGATTTTTCATTAAGTTATCAACACGTGAAAATGCGTTCTTCAATATAATCCGAACACATGTAATAAGGTCCAATTTATCATGCACGGTTCGCATATCAAAGTGGTTGTTATTCATTTTCATTATTCTGGTGACAAGAGGTTACCGAATTTTAAATAAATCATCACCTACATTCGGATTAATGAAATATTATAGAGTTGTCTAGTAGATCTAATTGTTTGCAAAATGAAAGAGACGAGGTCTTACAATTCATAGTGGAATTCGCCTCCTTCTATAATTTAAAAAAATGCATACTGTCGTGTATTTTAAACTACTAACAGAAATTAAAACCCGATTATTAAATAAATAAAATTAAAAATAAACTCAGGTAAAACTAGGAAAGAATGAAATTATCCTCACAATAAAACAAATAACGAGAAACTTACGTACGGTATACTGAATAGATAAATACAAATTAAAAAAAGGTATCATATTGGAGAATAATCTTCCTAAATCAGCTGGAGAACACCTGTTGCTGCAATAGAGGTCAACAGGCCACACATAAACAAAGGGTCAGCTATGCTAAAATAAAACAAACGTAAACAAATTAAAAGCGTAAATAAGGTAAATGTATTGTAGAATGTTTCTTTTAAATAATCAATAACAGAACAGCTGTTATTTACATGCTTTGAACAAAGTTTTAACGACTTTCAACGCAACAGTTAAACTAAGATGCACTTTATTTCTGTAAAATTCTATAAAAATGTAAATAAATAGTGTAAGAATTACTTGTAAAACCACCAGTCTAGTCTAATGACGAGACACAATCTAAATTAGATCTTAAGAAGTGATTGTGAAGTGAAATTCAAAAGGTTCAGTGATGCTTCGTCGAAGTCAACGGCAGGTCAAAATTTCATCTAACGCAATATCAACAAATGGGTATCCACAGATTCGTCATGACATAAGGATGCTGAAAATAACATAATTTCATAGGAAAAATATAGAAAAAAGAAAAAATAGGCATAAATACTTACAAACCATAAATGACAGATAGCGATCTAGAAATCCTTGATTTACAAATTTTCTGCATGTTCCTTAGAAACGAAAACAAAAGTTGAGTTGTATTGGGCAGTAAATGCAGCAAACCCTCGTCCAGATCGCTCCTGAAAAATATTTGAAAAATTACTGGAAAAAGTGGAAATTTATATACCCAGAACATTCCAAGGGTGAGTCAAGGACAAATACGAAAAAGTAACCAAAAAAGCAACTCTAACTTACCAGAAATAAAGGTAATAAGTAGCCTAATTTACTAATTAGGCTACTTATTAGGTAATAAGTAGCCTAATTTACTAATTAGGCTACTTATTACCTTTACCCATCTGATTGGTGGAAATCCAAAATTGCATCCAAGGCCTATTTGGTTTAATCACATCCAGTAAACAGTGCAAGAAATTCTAGAATAATCAGCCATCATAACTGCACCACAAGTGTAAAAAACAGGACTGCCAATTTAAATGCAATTAAAACGACTCTGCAACCAGAGAGTGTAGAACTTACCCTGAACTAAATTTTTAAAACACTAAGTTTTTTTAATTTTGTGAACATCCAACAGGACACAGTCCTTAATTTGTTATAGATCTAACTAGTTTTTATTTATCGCAGGGACTTAGATATAAGAAACGTTAATTCTTTTTGATCAATTGATATTTGCAATAATACCTTATATTTTGAGTGCCATCTATGTTTAATTGTAATAACCAAAGCATTTAAATTCATCTCAGTTGCATATCAAACAGACAGCAGTCTCAGCGACATCTAGCTGTGGATTAGTCAAATGACATTCATTTTAAAAGATCTCTAATTTTCTAAGTCCATACAAGTCTAAAAAAATAAACCAGCACGAAATTAAAATAACCTTTATTTAAAAATAGCATATATAACAGCAAATTTATAGGTAAGATATTTCTTCAGTGGTAGAAGGGAACCCCCAAAAGGCCCTGAAAAGAAAAAGAGTGATTGAAGCAAACCTTCAGTATATTTCACGTTAAATTATCATAAAATCATACGCACTGTCGCTGATTAATAAAACACTGAAGTAATTCAGCCCAGTGGCGGACTGATCGTATACCATAAGGTTGATAATTCAAAATTATATACAAGGACTAAAATATTTCTTTTAGAAAACACTATATACAACTACTATAGGTAAATTAAAATTTAACAAATCAATAAAAACAATTAAACTAAATTTCAAAAAAAAATTCCCCAATACATAAAAATACTTTCGCTAACGGCTAGTTGTTTAATAACTTCTAATTGAATAAGTAACCGTCCTTACTTCAGGTTGTAAGTTGGTTTATATTGATGCGAGTTTTTGTTATTAGTGTTTGATTTTTTAACAAATTGCTCGATAACTAATGTAGGTGCCTATTTAGAAATAAATGAAATTTACAACTTACATACTTCCATTTCTATACATTATGGTAATACTTATATTTTGATTCAAAGGGTTTCGAGGTGCTGATTGAAGAATAATAACTTTCGAATCTTTTGATTTTTTTACACTGTCACCATCATGTCAGCTATTCTCTTCGATTGTCGATCTTAAACCATACAGCCAGTCACAACTTACTTAAAATTATAGAACACACTTTTCGTCCTGCGATCTGTTGTAAAAACATTTTAAAATAGACAACACAAAAAGGCCATGGATAGAAGGTATAAGTTAAAGTTTTATTTTGGTTTCTTATAAAATTTTTCTAGAATTCGTAGACAATAAGCCGAGGCCGTCAAATAAAGCCATAATAGTACAGTGATTTGCAATATTGCTAATCAATACAGTGGAAGAAGCTGTCAAACCCCGCTTGTATAAATAAATAGTTTAGTACAAAAGTAGGGTGACCATTGTAAACAACAGAAGCAAGGGTTGATGGCAACGAGGATAATAAAAAGATGATTTAATCGAAGAAGCAAGAATTAGTTGAAGGTATAAAAAAATAATTGAATTGGTTGAAATAAATTATTGAAGAAAAATCGAACGAAAAAAACTTACTATTATTTGAGAAGGACCTTAAAAAAAGATAATTACCCTGGGATGAAGCAGCTCGTTACAAAGCATTTTAATATTTGGCACATCCAAAGAAAATGTCGAGATCGTTTAATTGTAATATAGTCTTAATTTGGTAAAATATACACGACAATTTTATATAAATTGGTAGGATAACAAGACAAGAGTGAATTTTTATCTTAAAAAGGTTTGTTACAATTTTCCTCGATATCTAAAGATTCTCATGCCAGCACTTTTTAGGAATATTGGGATTTATCATCTTTTACCTGGTAGGATTAGGGAAACAATATTAGTTCCAATGGCCATTCCGCCTGATTTAGGATTTCGTTTTTAGTAAAGTAAAGATACCTGTGAAACTGATTTTGTGGTTTAATAAACATCCCGTAGCACCTTTTTTTATTAACGCATCCACGTACTGATTGTATTTTATTCCCTTTACCCAGATGAAATTAATTGTTTTCCCAGGCAGGTTGATATGACGGAGGATGTTCTTTGTTTTGACAATATATGTGTTGACTTTATAACTAGGCGTATTTATATTATTTATTGCATTAAGAATTAACAAGAAATCTGACAAAATAATTGAGTTCTGAAACTTGGTTTATTGTATACACAGTAAGGTTGTTGTATTAATCCTGCAGTGAAAGTGTTGTGTTGATTTATCTTAAAATATTTTAAAATTTCGAGATAGGATGAAAAATCTCCTTTAATGTCTGCATTATTTTTAGAGGCATTTGTATAGACGAGAATTGGGATCATGAAATTGCCCCAAAATATGTAAGAGCTTTTCAGGGAGCTAGCTGAACATGTGAACCTCAAAATAATATAATTCACTTTGGCATCTGATTCAAAGATACCTCAACACCGATAAACATTTGGAGATTTCTTAATTTTGACAATTAATAACGAGAACTCTTTAACATACCATAAAAAATACCTTAAGATCACCATAGTAAAACGAATAAAGGCGCATGGAGTCAGAATAATCAAGTTGATGTCGAAAGTCTTTAAAAAGGATTAACAAATGCAACCTACACATCAAAAGAATTTAAAAGTTTATTTAACATTTAAAATGAGGGCTAACGTTCTTGAAAATCAAATCATAGATCCTTCAAATTAGAAAAGGAGTAAAGATAATTAACATTCTGATAATACAGTTGCTGAAAAAATGGAGTCAAACATCAGTTGAATCCTTTTCAGATCCAAGATTAATTTTTTTTTTTATCCTAAACTAAACTGCTGGACAGTTGAAGCGGACCAAGCGAATTTTTTAGTTAACTTTGAGGTCAAATATTTTTCGAATTAATCGATGCGAGGCAAACAGAATTTAAAAGAAAATTTAAGCTGAATACGCCTGTATGTCCCGATTTTTTTTTGGTTCATACATCTTACTGCCTACAGAGGGTAAAAGAGAAGCATGTTCTTTTAACAACCGTTTCTAAGTACCCGGTTTGCGTAAAAATTTTAAAATTTTTTTGATTGGCGTTTTTTGGTCTCTTGTTTATAAGGGAAGAACTAATTTCTCAAATTTTTGGATCGAATATATCAGTTTATTTGGCACTTATTAAGTTGTTTAAGCTGTTGATACAAAGGATACATATTATTTTTGTAATTTTCAAAAATAATTATACACATATATGTAATCAATAGGCTTCAAAGATAAAGAAAAAGTCGTCATCAAAATATTAACCGAAATGTTCCATTGTCGTTAAGACGTCCCTGTTAACGTTTTCATTTTCGGTTTGATCATAGGCAGAAAAATCGGACAAAAACTGCTCCATTCAGTACTAATGAGTCGATTTTCTGAAGTCCTTCCACCTCTAACTCTAGCTTTTCATAGGATCGACCACCTCTTTGTTAATCGCTCTACTGAACCATCAAACGATTGGCAACTTGTTCTCCCACTACTGGATTCTACTGATTCTACTTCCTCTTCAATTTCAAGGGCTTCCTCATTTTCCTCAGGTATTGCATTGGGTTCTATTTCATTTTCTGTATTATCCGTATCAGAAATTGCTTGATAGTCTTCGTCAATAATATCTATTATATGAAAGTCACTATTATTTAGACTTTCTCGGAGTTCTTGTTCACTTAAATAATATTTGCCACGTATAGCGAGAAATTAAATGCTTGAAATGTATTTCGTCTTTGAGACCGATCGTACAAAAATGTGCACAAATAAAAAGTTACTAGGTTAGGTGTTTAAACTTAACGTATACATTTGAGAACAAATTTCTGTATCAATTAAAATCTTTATAACAATAAAATTTGATCAATCAACTACAAGTAAAGATACAAGCAAATTATATACCCACATAAGTTATTTATTTAACACCATTTATAACAAAATTTCAGATTTGTGTATCGGGTCATCTAATCCATTTTAAATATTTTCAAATTCATTGATTGATTGATGATCTGCGTCCCAAAAAAATTACGTGCCAATTTTCGTTCAAATTATGTGAGTTATGACCGAGGGTGTATTTAATCCGTCACTTAGTTTGCACAAATTCAAAAAGTGCGAAACTCTATAGCGCAACCTTAAATGCTGAAAAATTGCAAATCCTGCAAACATTAAATACAAAGGCACAGATAATTTTAGTTTACCGAATCGTATTTCTTAACTGTCTTATTATAAAATTGTATTGTTTTGTTACTTGAGCTTACCTCAACCGAATCACATCATGCCTTCAACAACTACTAGTTTCTATTACATCCACCAAAAGTAGAGTTAGAGCAGTTTCTCATCCTAGTCCGCCTTTTGTGTGTTTCTGACGGCGTGATTAATTGTACTCAAAGTGTTGGAAGTCGGCACAGCGAATACTATTTGCTATCGGACGTCCATCATTTACATTCTTCACTCCCCTGGGACATTGTAAACAGCCGACAATTCGATTATATGTATCAATCTAAATGACGTATCAGATTTCTCTGGGTGTGGTGTGAAATTTGACTTATCTCCATTTAACATTTATCATCCAGTGCGTGGAATAATTTTTTCGCTTTATAATCTTGGGAACGTAATTAATTACGTCTACGTGAAAGTTCACGCTGGAATAAAATATGATCCCTTATTTTGAGATAGTGCGCAGGATGAGGATCCTCATAAATATATAAATTCGAAATGCGTACAATTTTATCAACTTCCACAGATAAGCCACAAACCGTGTGAATGTACAAAAATCACCAGCAAGAATTTATTATAAAAAAGCAATCATATGGTGGTACAGGGAAAAATTATTCTTTTAGAGTTATATCAAAATTCTCAAGGGTTTTGGACTACTACCTATTACTTAACAATTCCTTTTGTAACACAACTATTTCATACGCTAGATTCCTTCCAAATAATATTAATTACCAGCATATCGTAAATAACACAAATCCATTATTACAGTACAACTTTGTGACGTGACGCAATTAGCAGCATTAAATTTCGGTAGGTTTGTTAACCTACCGTGTACATTCGCTCATAAATCTATCCACCCACTTCCGGATAATTGCTTAATCTGGTGTTATAATATATCGCACTTCCTATTACGCATGCAATTACAAAGTACCTCATTTATAACAGAAGTTGCGTGAGTACACACCCTCTGGAGGATAATCCACGGCCTACTGGGATATAATGCATATCCAATCTACCAGATGTACCTTTTAAAAGAATTGAATCGACATGGCTTCTTCCGCTCGCTCGCAGCATTTTATATTTTAAACAAAGGCCCTCATCTCGATGGAATTCATTCTTTCCTTCAGGAGTACAAGCTGTAAACTGTACGCCTTCATTACAAAATCGAAACTTGACTTATTTCAGTGACGTGACTACCAAAAAGGTCTACTGCAGAAAAGAACGATGCAGAGAAAATATTATCCACAATTGACAGAAAATTATAAAACTGCAATGATTCTTTCTAGTCCTCTCAATAGTTTTTGAATGTGCCTTTATATTGACTGGTGAATTTTCTTGAAAATAATGGTATTTTGACATTACTATTGGCATTGAAAAAAAGAAGACTCTCTAATTTTTTTATTTTGTTTTCTCAATCCAAATTCAACGAGTCGAAGATGTATATCTACAAAAACCTTCGCATTAGCGGAAAACGTTGTTCCTCGTCTACTACATGAGAACTTCCTTTCTTTCTGGAAGATGTAATGAAAGAATTACTTAATTTTTTAAACTTTGACAACCTGTATTTTTTCTAGAATGCGAGTGTGAGGCACATGTCATATTGCCCCAAGTCATAATCACCAGGAAGGAAATATTCCAATATTCAAACTGAATCATACTGTAAAAAATCAAATTTTTTCTTGGCTTGGCTGCTGCACCAAAATTTTCAGTTTACGAAAAATTATAGATATTTGCATAAAATGTAATGCTTTAAAATTATATAATAGAATATAATAAGAAATCGAATATTTAGAAAAAAATTATTTATGGGTGTATCTTGACATCGCATTAGCCATTTCCCATGCATCGAAATATACATTCCCAAAGTTTCAAAACCACCTCGATTAATCGGATCAAGCTAGTTTAAATTATTGTAGTAATTAAACTTACTAATGTTAG
Source organism: Rhagium mordax (assembly GCA_963680705.1). Classification (NCBI taxonomy): domain Eukaryota; kingdom Metazoa; phylum Arthropoda; class Insecta; order Coleoptera; family Cerambycidae; genus Rhagium; species Rhagium mordax. The sequence continues at coordinate 17,217,795 of OY796656.1, forward strand.
CTCAATAGTTATTACGAACTACAGTTCAAAACGTTGAATAAGAATTTAATTAATTTTCTCGTATCCATTTGTGGACATAAGCCGTCGTATCGTTTCAGTTCGCAAATAGTGAGTCCGCGATCAATGATATTAAATTGCAGACACTATTTTATTGCACATAAAACATATAATTTGGGTCGTTAAATAGATATTACGACCGAATGTAGGTCGAACACTAAAATTTATGGTAAATAAATATGTTTATCGACACTGCTATTAGTTGATATGTTTATGCTATCAATACGTGAATTGATACCGTTTCCGCGTTTTGCAAAATGTTAGAAATTTATTCCACAGCAATGTGCCATGAAGCCTCTAAGTATATCATTGTTTAGTGTTTCATTTCTTTTTCATATATTAAACATTTAAGTCATCAGTTGTTTATATTATATTATAGAATTGTGTTAAAAATTGGTGTTGGTTCCTTCTGATCAGATCAATTTTGGACTGGATCCAAAATTTTCAAAAACATTGAAACAGCGATGTCGAATTTCCCAGGATTACATTACCTTATTTATAATTTCATTTTATTATTAGGAACTGAAAATACGAATACTGTCAGATCAGCAAGCATATCCATACATATTATACGTTTATTTTTATTTACAGAACCCGCAGTGAGCTTCGACTCTCACCTCCGGGGTCCCTCCTTTGTTATGGAGCCTCCACCAAGACTGGAATTTTCTAACTCGAGTGGCGGTTGGTTGGACTGTTCTGCTTCCGGCAGTCCTCAACCCTCAATCGACTGGCTCTCGGTTGACGGCACCTCCGTGGGTGACGTATCTGGCATCAGAAGGGTCCTCAGGAACGGCACGCTCTTCCTGCAGCCGTTTGCTGCCCAAGCCTACCGTCAGGACATCCACAGCACGGTCTACAGATGTGTGGCGAGCAATAACGTCGGAAGGATTATCAGCAGAGACGTTCAAGTTAAAGCTGGTGAGTATTGCAATTTAATCTACCGGTTGGTGGGTACGGTAGTAAAATTAGCTGTACTTATCAATAGACAGAATTAATTAGAATTTTTAATACATAAATACAATTCAATTCAATTATAGATATTACATTCATGGTAAAATGTTCTTTACTGTACTCTATGGAGCGAACTATTTACTTAAGTATCAATGCTGAGTTAACTTTTTACCAGATACATATAAACAATTGTTACTGCAGTTGCTTTTCTGGATATTATTTTTTTAATGAAGAATCAACATAAACCTAAATTCAGTGACGTATTAAATTTTGCCATGGTTAATAATACATTTTGAGAGATGAATGAAAAACACGATCAGGAGCCACTGCAAATATTCGAATTTTTTGAAATGTCAGGTACTGCAAAAATTTTATTTGACTGGTTGCTGATTTTTCGAAAATTTTCAGAGTTTAAAATATTTTCCTGAGAACAAATAAAATTACTGGCAGAAGTCTTTAGATATTAGTCCAAAGAGAAAATAGCAAGTGAATTTATACCCACTGGAAATTCTGAAGGCATTTTCCTGATTTTGCCATCATTAAACTCATTATGGAGGTTACCTCTAGTATGGTGATCAATTTTCAAGATTATATTGAAGAAAGACAGGTTCTGAAAAACTTAGTAAAAGAACAAAGGATATGGTAGACCATTTAAGACTTGTGATAAAAACGATCCTTCTCAATCTTTGAAGAGGCAGAGATAGCAGACGAAATTGACTGTTACAGTTTTAAAGAACAATCCGTAACTCTACAGAATTTATTTACATCAAATATTGCCTAGGGATTTTATTTCTCGTGTGAACGGTTCCTGAACAATTTAGACCATAAATATATCCTAAACTATCCACAGGGAATTAACGTTTAAATAATTCTTGTGAAGAATAAAAAATAAAAAAATAAAATAAAAAATTTGTATTCTCCATAAAAATTACTTAAACATTAATGCCTTAAAGTGGACAATTTAGGAAATATTTATGGTTGTTGAAAAGATCCAGTATCATGAGAAATTATTTAAAATTGCAACTGACTAACGTTCTAGACATAAGCTTAAATAGATAATGAGAGATTAATAGACACTCCTGATGGGCACCAAAATACTTTAGGTTTAATGTATAAATTATAGAACTTTCTCACAATTTTTTATTCCATATAAAGTAGGACACTACTGATACTTACCTTCAAGCTAAAAAGACCGTTGAGATGAAAATAAACAAGAAACACAGAGTTGTAGAGCGAGCCTTCGCTGACTGTGTTGAAACGAATAAATACGAGGACTGTTTGGTTGCAATGAATTGTTTTTTATATGCTTCCTTCGTGTATTGTCACATTTTTATTCCGCTGAAAATATTTTACGATTCCTCGTCTCTATGATCAATGTAAAATAAAACGTAAATCAAACGTGATGAAAACTCTACCACTGGGAACTGGGGACAATAACATGTAAAGTTGAATAATTCTGAATATATTTCAATGAATGCTGCAAATTACAGATCAGGAAGGAAGTTCTGATCTCACTATAAATACTTTAGTAGGAAGCATAATATATTAAAATGTATCTGCCACATTGATTTGTAATGTGGATAAACAATGGAAAAAACTAAATACATTCCAGTAACCTGGAATATGTGATAATTTATATATTATGTTATACGAAAACATCACAAGATTTCTGATATACAGAAAATACAGAAGTTCTTCGACTATTGGAAAATCGAGCGCAATTTGCTATTACCCAGTTTTAATGTCTTAAATATTCACTGTTGACAGATTTTAGTTTATTCAAGCATTAGCAGAATTGTATTGATTCCAAATTTTCTAGAACTTAATCTTTAATTAATTAAAATAAAATAAAATTTGTTTTTAAAACTATCATTAAAACCTGAAATAATTGTTTTTAGTTAATTTGCTATTTAATTTTAGCTTTCTAAAGCGTGAATAAGAGTAGGGTTTTAAAAATTTAAAATTGCATGATACATAAACTAATCTGTCAACATTGCTTAAGCACAAGGATAGGATTTGTTTCTTATCGAGTTCACAATCGAGCTGTTTTATTTTTAGAGTAAAGTCGATTGAGGATGTACCTCGCCCTACTGCGTAATCGAATAATTGGTGTAAACAATTTATTTTAAAACATTTAAATGTTTATTTTATGTAAAAATTTCATAATAATTTGGAAACTAAAAAGTAATTCTGTTCAAAAAAATAATACTAACATTTATTACACCAAGTAAATTTTAATGTAATAAATGCTTAAATAGACATCTCTATTGAGATGAGCAGCATCCTAAACGATTATAAAATCTTTGGCGAACATTTCTCAACATAACACGGATAACTTCCTACAAATTCTTGGGCCTATCTTCTTTAAAATCACATTTTTTTTAAGTTACGAGGGACAAAATCTGATGACCTAGCTGACCTTGTCCAGAAATATTGCCGAAAGTGGCATTAGTATGGGCAAGCCAAACATCTTGTAACCAAATTTCACATAAATCCAGCTTCTACTAGTTCGTAAGAACAAAGAACAATTTGTTGCTGAAACAGATCCAAATATTTTTTATCAGTTTAGTTGCCATCGATAAGGAAGAGTACAATAATATTTTCATCAGAATACCTGCCCAAACAGTAAAGTTCTTAGTACTAGTTTACTAGTTTGATACGCCATTGTCGTTTGTGCATATGTGCAGAGTGGTCCATTTTCGAGCCTCATCATTGGGATCTCGGAAACCGTAAGAGGATCGATTAAATTATGGCAAAGTTGCGCAATTTGATGCTTAACAAAATGCTGTGTTGCAATTTGGAAAATTCCAAATACTTTCGGAAATAACCGAAAAAAACCGAAATTTCATAAATTCTTTTCTGACGTTATTTGAAAATAAATTTTAAAACGAATAACCCTTCGTCATTGACTTTTTATCCCCTACAAATTTGAAATCCGACGTTTCGTCTTCCAGAAACCATCATCAACTTATTTTTCTTGTTTAAACAACGTGTACGTTGTCTATTTATTGCAATTTGTGTAATAGTTATAAAGTAAAACTGAATGTTAAATATACTCACAGAGTCATGTAAAATATTGTCATGTATTTTAAGTCAATACCCCACAAATCAACTAAATAAATTAACAAAATAAAATAAATAAAAAATAAATTCAATTCGAACCAGGATAATGTGAAAGATCCTTCTGATAAGACTAAAACGGGAAACTTACATATAGTATACTCAGTAAATAAATTCAAGTACAAAAGGGATATAATATCTTGAAGAAATTCGTTAAATCAGCTGTAGAACACCTGTTGAATCGAGAGAGGTCAACGAGCTCTAGGTAAACAAAGGGTCAGTTACGCTGAAACAAACCAAAAATAAACAAATTAAACGCATAAATGATATAAATACATTGCGCCACATTTCTTTAAAATAATCAATGACCTAACAGTTGTCTGTGGCATGCTTTTAACAGAGGACGACCGATTGTCAACTACGGTTAAACAAAGATGGACTTTATTTATATAAATTTTATAAAATTTGTAAGCAATTAAATTAAAAACAAACCTGTAAAACCTCCAGTCACGTCAATTGACCAGATTCAATGTAAATTAGTTCCTAAGTAGTGAGTGCAGTGAAGTTCAACACGTGTATGTGATTTCTCGTACCAGCCAACTGCAGAAGAAAAATTTGTCTCTCCTAATATCGAAATTTGGGTATCCAAGGATTGATCTTCTAATAAGGAAGCTAAAAATACCATTATTTCATAGAAAAAATACATAATAAAGTGGAAAAAGGCGAAAATGACAGTTAAAAATCTAGAAATCCATAGTTTGGCACATTTTCTGCTTGTCCTCAGAGACGAAACAATTAAGAGAGTTGTTGATGAGTCATGAAAGAAGCAACCCCACGTCCAGATCGCTCCTGAAATACATAAAGAAATACGAAATAAATACAACAAGGTACCAGGAAAATAACATCAAATTACCAGCAATAAAGGTAAAATTTATCCTAAATAATAAGCAGCCACCTGATTGGACGGAATCCCAATGGGCATCCAAGGCCTATTTAGTTTATGCAGATCCAATAAATAGGGCACAAAATTATAAAACTGCCAGCTACCGTAACTCAACCGCAAACCACAAGTGTCAAAAGTTAAAACAGGACTGCCAATTTAAAGTAGATAACTCGACAGGACAACTTTAGTGTGTCGGGAATAATTTGAACTAAATTTAGAAACTTTTACTATATTAATTTATCACTGTTCACAAGGATATTGTCCTATATTTTTGTTATAGATTAAGTTAATTTAAGTTAGATCAGGGACATAGTTTAAGGAAAATTTTGCTCTAAACCGTTTCATTCGTAAAATAAATTAATTTGTGAGTTCCATCTATGTTTAATTCAAGTAACTAAAGCATTTACATTCGTCTCAACTGGACATCTGTGCTACAACGAAAGCAGAGACATCTATCAGTCTAATGACAAAATAATATACACTCTAATAAAGATCTCTAACATTGAAAGATCCATACTAATCAGAATTAAGTAAAACCGGTTCAAAATTCAAATAATCTTTATTCAAAGGGTGTACAGCAGCTAATTAATAGGTAAGGCATTTCTTCGATTGCAGAAGAGAACCCCCTTAGGCCCTGAAAGGTAAAAGAGTAGTTATAGCAAATCTATAGTAAGTTTCACGTTGAATTATCTTAAAATCATAAACTATTGGAAAATCCAACCCAGTGGCGGACTGATCGTATGTTATTTAAGTCGACAATTCAGAAAACTATATACAAAACTCGAGAAAAATAAAATTTAAAATTCAAAAACTAAACAACTTAAATACTAGAACTTGCATAATAATGTATGTGAATATAAAACTTAAATATCTAAACGTGCAAATACAAAATATTAAATATAATAAAGAATATCTTAAAATTTAAAAAACTTACCTTGTAACAATATGTACTTTATGTAGGTATATCTTCGAGAAATTTAAAAAATTAATTATTTCGGAAATGTTATTTTTTCCTATAACAAGCAACGAGACTACCGCAGACTTTCAAATACACCCATCGTACCTCATAAATATTATTTAAGCAAGTCATTTCAAAGACTTAGAGACACTGGTAACCCTGCTCCGCAAAAAGCCGTTCGTCCTCATAAAGTAAATGTACTAGATAAGGGAAATGTGATTGATGCTGTTCTTAACGAGCCTACAACTAGCAGTCGACTTATATGAAATAATTTACAACTTTCGCAACTTTTGCACCATCGCATCGATAACAAATGTCACAGCTAACTAATTTGCAGGGTGCGCAATGATATGGAATTGGGTCTATTAAGGACACAATTTGGATGAAAACTAAAATTTATTAATATTAGTACACATAATAATTGGATTGTTCAACCTTTTATGATGTACAAGTAACAGTAAAATATATCTTTGAAAGGCATGGAAGTATGTCAAAGGAAATCTACAAAAAATTTGTTCGTTCTTGAATACTGGTTTTATTGGCTGTGACTTACACCAACTTTGAAGGACGCATAGAAAATATATGAACCAATGAACCAATGCACCAATTCAAGACCCTCCTTGATTATCCTACCTTAAACCTCTTGATACCCGTCTTCTTGTATAAGAAAAGGTTTCAATAAATGCAAATATTTTACATAATATGCTGTCCATTGTTCATGTTTTTGAATGTAACGTGAGGTTCATATATTTAAATTTTGTTTCCATTTCATGATAAACCGTATGCAATTTCCAATTATTTTGTACTTATTGATCCCATCTCCAGGCGACATTCTCAAAATGGTATTTGTCAAATAAAATTACAGTGGAAACTACAATAGCGTGGGTTTATAGTTTTATATAGAACACACTACATTATGCTGCGTGAGTATTATTGAAAATAACAATTTTCCCGAAGGAGATCCTGACGCTGCGACACTGCAAATTGACGGTGTAGATCTAGAATATGGAACGAACGGGCATTGTACAGAACAAAGAGGGTATGCGACACATTAGCATAAGGAAAACCTGAGCACAACTACGTGAAATTCAATGGAAATGTTATTTAATAAGGAAGTAAAAACGGGTATACAAATCTCGCGTAAAACTGCACTGTACTTCCTTATAAGAATATTGTGTAAAGACTGGCACAAGTAAACAATGAGCATTTTTCCAAACTACTTAATTAAAAAAATTAATTGGTAAAATATTTTGGTTGCTGTAATAGGGAACTTGAATCGTTATTAATTTTGACATATTCATACATATACTTCATTAAAGTATCAGAAATTCAAACAGGGGATCGATAACTTTTAAAAACATGATTTACCTGCATTGACTTTTTTCAATTTCCAAAGTACTCACTCACTGATTCATTGACGTAACCAATTTCTTTATCGGTCCTTCCATTGATCAAACTCTACAGGTTTCTCAATAACGTACATAAAGAGTTCAGTTAATAATTTAAAGTAGACAATGGACCAGAAAACTGAAACTCGCCCGACTATCGCTCTATCGTCTATTAAGTTTCTCTACCAACAAGAGGTTCCACCTTAATTACGAATTTGTCTGGGAGCAACGACTAACCTGTAGCGTTAGTTAATAATATATTTACGTACATTTAATAGGTTTTCAAAGCTGCTTGCCATTACTTTATTTTTATGTGACAAGTTATCTACCTAAATAAAATGACATGCCCAGAGCATAATTTGAAAACTTTTTAATAGAATAATTTCAGCCATTTTACATATCTTGAAATATAGATATTCCTGACTTATCTGCCTTGTAATAAAAGCCTTTATATTACTGCGTCAAGGGATTATTTAAGTGTGGCAAGTTGGACGGCATCCAGAACAATTATAAGCAAGATAAGAGGAAATTTGTATACATCTAGGTGGGATATTACTATGTTTTCTCTTTAACGTGCCCGATGTGAAACATTTACTGCCATGTCGCGTTAAACAGAACAAAGTTTCTTGCTAGGTTGAATGAACTTAAAATTTTGTAGTTACAAATTGTTTCATTTCAGAAACATTTTTCGTCGCTCAATCGCATACGAGTACTTACGAATAAATGAAAAGACAATTTAATTTTTATTAAAAAAGGTAGACATTTGGTTTAAGCAACCAAAGTTATAATCTGTTTCGGCATAGCTCATTATAAAGATATCAGAAAAATCCAACAACCAGTACGTGTAACAGAAACTTTGATTTTGGATTAAAAAGTGGCAGAGATGACAGGTGCATTTTTATATATCAACTGCTATCATTCTTAAGTAATGAACAATTCACAGCTGCTAACTAAATTTTTGGATAAGTGACTATATGCGGGACTCAAAATCTGTTTTCAACTGGAAAGTATTCTCCGTATAATTGGCTGACTGCAGTAGAATATTCTTCTCGTTCAAGAGATAATGGTATTTCTGCATTTTATTATTAAGTTGATAAAAAAAAAACCTAATTTTATTCTAAATACAGATAATTTTATTAACCAATCGGGAATCGATTCACTGATTCGGTTCTAGTCGAAAAATACATATTTCGTATACGGTGTGATTAAGGAAACTGCACTCTAATCACTCTTATAATAAAATATATTTCTCTTTGTACAATGCTCACACGCTCAATTTACAGTTGGCAGATTTAATATCGCACCCTTTTCATAAATCGTGTATGAACGCAGATCATTTCCCTACCGTATTTACCGCTGCAAAATAAGTTTCTACATCATTTGAAACTTTTTATTTTGACACGGATATATATTTTATACTAAGGATACATATTTCATAGTATATTTTATGTAATACATATTATTTCTTCATCTAAGTTTTAAAGTTTCACTTTTAATACAGAGACAAAGCGGGTGTGAGAACAATCTGAACAGAAGACACTAGACTAGGATGACATGATTAGTTAAAAAAATATTTTATAACACTTGTGGAAGACCAGTTGAAAGGACAGCACTGTCACCTGTAAAGCAGGACACAGGACCTTGCGAATTGTTAATATAGAGAAATAAGCCTGCAGAAATAGAAAAAACGGTGCAACTAATTCGTTTCAGATAGCCGTAGGTAAAAACAGGTGTATTTAGTTATAAGGAATATACCTCTGCGATTCCTCCCAAATCAAATAAACAGAACATTGTTTATAAGTCACTTTTATGTGAAAAAATCATGAAATTTGGAGTTTTTTAAAAATTGCAGTAAGACTGCAGTAGATAAATTTTTTTGAATATTTCTGATTACTAGGTAATTCCAAACCGGTTAATTTAAGTCCCGGTTGATTTCATTTCATTGATTGTTTATTTAAATAATTGCCGAAAACCATCGAAATTTTCGAAAATTTCACGCATTTTTTACTCTAAAAGGAAAAATGCTAGACTCTTGAAACTTTGGTGGAATATATGTCTCATTACCCTCAACTTACAAAAAAAATTTCGTTTCAAAATGTTTATTAGTTTTCGAGAAATTCTATTTGTTTATTAAAAACGTCCCAAATGTTTAATGAAAAATTGACCTATTAACGTTATCAAAAATAATTCAACCACAGCTCATTTTTTTCGTCAAGACGTCAATTTTACGAATCTGTTATGGGCGTATCGATTTTCAATAATTGTGACCGTCAAAATGGCGTTAACAACATTGCTACTTTTCGGAGCAGCGTTTTTTGCAAATAACTTTACAACAAATGAACGTATCTGCACAAATCTTTCATATTTGAGTTGCTGGTATTTTTCTACAAATTTATAAAAAAAAATTGTTGCTCTGGGACATGTAGGAGCCGAGAAAATTTTTTTAATTGTTTAATGCGCCAAACGTTTATTTATTAATATTTATGGCCAAAATTGAAACTGGTTGTTAATAAGATCTTGAATTTTGTGAATTCATCAAGTCCTATTGAAAACGGGCCCTTTTTGAGGTCAAAATATAATTTTTAATAATTAGTGATTTTAGAGCGTCTTTAATTTGTTTGGCTCAAGGGACAGGTGAATTTTTTATCAAACGAGTTTCAAATTGGGGTAGCGAGAAAAATTCGTCATATCTCCGTTATTTTCCGGCCAATTTCGACGTTTTTTTTTTATTTGGGGTAGCTCACGAAAATAATAACAATGGGCACATTTGCAATATCCAAATAATAAACATATAATTGTTATAAACAATTTTTTTTTTTTTTATTTTTTCTTTTTTGGGCTTATGCAACTTATAATGTGCTAATGTATTAAATATAAATTTATAAAGATTATATAATGGTAACTATGCTGTAACATCGTATATTGTTTGATGGAGAAATAGTTTGTGCATACATTGTTACCATTATATAATCTTTATAAATTTATATTTAATACATTAGCACATTATAAGTTGCATAAGCCCAAAAAAGAAAAAAGAAAAAAAAAATGTTTATAACAATTGTTTGTTTATTATTTGGATATTACAAATGTGCCCATTGTTATTATTTTCGTGAGCTACCCCAAATTTAAAAAAAAAACGTCGAAATTGGCCTTAAAATAACGGAGATCTTATTAACAACCAGTTTCAATTTTGGCCATAAATATTAATAAATAAACGTTTGGCGCATTAAACAATTTAAAAAATTTTCTCGGCTCCTACATGTCCCAGAGCAACAATTTCTTTTTAAAAATTTGTAGAAAAATACCAGCAACTCAAATATGAAAGATTTGTGCAGATACGTTCATTTGTTGTAAAGTTATTTGCAAAAAACGCTGCTCCGAAAAGTAGCAATGTTGTTAACGCCATTTTGACGGTCAAAATTATTGAAAATCGATACGCCCATAACAGATTCGTAAAATTGACGTCTTGACGAAAAAAATGAGCTGTGGTTGAATTATTTTTGATAACGTTAATAGGTCAATTTTTCATTAAACATTTGGGACGTTTTTAATAAACAAATAGAATTTCTCAAAAACTAATAAACATTTTGAAACGAAATTTTTTTTGTAAGTTGAGGGTAATGAGACATATATTCCACCAAAGTTTCAAGAGTCTAGCATTTTTCCTTTTAGAGTAAAAAATGCGTGAAATTTTCGAAAATTTCGATGGTTTTCGGCAATTATTTAAATAAACAATCAATGAAATGAAATCAACCGGGACTTAAATTAACCGGTTTGGAATTACCTAGTAATCAGAAATATTCAAAAAAATTTATCTACTGCAGTCTTACTGCAATTTTTAAAAAACTCCAAATTTCATGATTTTTTCACATAAAAGTGACTTATAAACAATGTTCTGTTTATTTGATTTGGGAGGAATCGCAGAGGTATATTCCTTATAACTAAATACACCTGTTTTTACCTACGGCTATCTGAAACGAATTAGTTACAGATTCCCGTTCACATCGTCTAATTCTACAGGCCTAAAAGACGATAATAGACAGATCGCTGTGGAAACAAAAAAATCGAAAGAAACGGTTCCAATGGAGCTAGTATAATATTTTCTGCCTGCCAAAATTATAGTCCATGTAAAATTTATATGCGGTTTTAAAGTCGATGTTGTATTATTTTCATTGACATCTCATAATTATGTGTTGACTAAGGTATAATAATGTTTTTATTTCTTCTGAATTATGTACATACCTATAATATATTCTATCAATTCCCTATTATTATTTAATTAATTTAACTTGTTCTTTTTCTTCTTTCAGTGGTTACTCAGGCCTTCAAAGTTGACGTAGAAGTGATTGGTGCAGCGCGTGGTTGTACTGCTGTGTTAAAGTGCATAGTGCCAAATTTTGTTAAAGAATTAGTAAGAATTATATCGTGGGTTCAAGAACCATCATTTTACATCTACCCTTCTCTGCAAGGAGGTGAGTACAATATGATGTGACATTATATGTATAGGTAAATAATAATAAGTGCAACGGAAAATATTGGTATAATTTTGACATGAAACGCCAAGACAACAAGAATCTTTGTATAAAAAAGTGTCATATTTGCATATATGCAAAAGTACGAAAAGATACTTGTGTACCATTTTTGACGAATATAAATCAATGAAAATTTCATCAAATGGTTATTTTATTGTTTATACAGGGTGGTCCGGTATCCATGGCGGAAACTTCAGGGGACAATAGAGTACCAAAAAACAATATGACTTTGCTTATAAACATAACCTTCTAAACGTACCGTTTTTGAGATACAGGGTGTTAAAGTTTTGATTTTTTTAAATATATTTTTAAATATCTCTCTAACGAACAACAATATTAAAAAACTATTTGGTGATGTGAAATATCTCGCAGAGCACTAGTATTTCACCATTAGAAAAGTTTGCGAACATCACCAGTGGCGTCGATCTGGGGCATTGTGACCCTTTTTCCTATCAGAACTTCTACGCCACTGGTCCTAGACACCAATTCTATCTTGTTTTATATTTTCTGATGTTTTTTGCACAAAAAGTCACTCTTGTGATTTTTTCGTAAGATGCACCATTTTCGAGTTAATAGCATGTAAAGATATTAATGTTTAAAAAAAAATTATTATTATTAAAAATTTATTAACATTATTACATTTTATTAACAATTTTTGAGCTCTAGTTAGGAAGAAAAACATCACAAAAATAACAACAGATTTAATAGCATCTTACGAAAAACTCACAAGAGTGACTTTTTGTGCAAAAAAAATTAAGATATTTTTTTCATAAAAAGTCACTCTTGTGAGTTTTTCGTAAGATGCTATTAAATCTGTTGTTATTTTTGTGATGTTTTTCTTCCTAACTAGAGCTCAAAAATTGTTAATAAAATGTAATAATGTTAATAAATTTTTAATAATAATAATTTTTTTTAAAACATTAATATCTTTACATGCTATTAACTCGAAAATGGTGCATCTTACAAAAAAATCACAAGAGTGACTTTTTGTGCAAAAAACATCAGAAAATATAAAACAAGATAGAATTGGTGTCTAGGACCAGTGGCGTAGAAGTTCTGATAGGAAAAAGGGTCACAATGCCCCAGATCGACGCCACTGGTGATGTTCGCAAACTTTTCTAATGGTGGAATACTAGTGCTCTGCGAGATATTTCACATCACCAAATAGTTTTTTAATATTGTTGTTCGTTAGAGAGATATTTAAAAATATATTTAAAAAAATCAAAACTTTAACACCCTGTATCTCAAAAACGGTACGTTTAGAAGGTTATGTTTATAAGCAAAGTCATATTGTTTTTTGGTACTCTATTGTCCCCTGAAGTTTCCGCCATGGATACCGGACCACCCGTATACAATCCACAACTGTATGTATCACCATTTATTTCCTGTAATGCTATTCTATATATTATTTGGTCCGTGTGCCTAAAGTGTTTATCAGTTATTTGCTGTAATAATATTTAATAAGCCATTCGTTAGAGGATGCACATGAGATAACTTTCGTTAACCAGACTGGCTTGAGGCAATTTCTTGTCTATTGATAATGCAGGTGAGAACGCAAATAATTTCGTTCTTGTTTATCTGAATTTATTAAGAGGGCTCTGGAGGCATACCAATAAGAAATTGCAAATCACACTGAAATGATAAATTATTACGAAATCTGGTTTTCACTATAGTATTTCTAAAACCTGTCAGCAAACAGGATAATGATAGAAAAATTACAACAAAAAAAACATTAAAAAAATATATACATTTCCGATTTTTGAAAAAAAAAATCCGACGAAAAGTCGAATATTTTAAAACTATGAAATTTAGGACTTAGCGCCCATGAAGACGTTTGCTCTGCTCATCAAGGACTACCAGAATCCAAAATTTCAGAGAGTGGCGGGGTCCTTTATTACCTAGAATTGCTAGCCGATAAAATGAATAATGCTGGAATATTTATCAAATATTTCCACAGTTGATTGAGGCATCAAATTCCTTAAAAGTATTGGTTTGTAGAAAAATAATGCTTTCCTAAAAGGAAGAGCATGCCGAAATAGAGTGCATTTCCATCTGCAAAGGAAGATAGTATTTAATAGATTGATTTCTAATGAAGTTTGGCTTGCTATACAAGGTTTTATAATAAAAATTTTGTATCATTATGGTCCTACATGTAAAAAGTGACTATTAGACTCGTAGATCTTAGAACTAGCGTAGACCAGAAATTTTCTTACTCGTTCAATAAAGTATCTACTTTCACGCTAGTTACATAAATAACTATCGGGTGTCCCAGTAGGAGGTACCAGATTTAAATTGCGCACCATTCTTTTGTTGTTGTTTTTGACATTTGATATTTCGTATCTGTCTTTACGAATCTGAGGCAATACAAAGCTCGGTGTTCAATCGAGTAACGCCCCATGTGTGCATTTTTTCCTACAAAATTGCTTCTATGAAAAATTTCCATTCTCCCAATAGTTTTCCCGTAAAAGCGGAAAAACCGCATGTAACAAAAGTGAATTAGAGAAAAAATTGCGGAAAATTTTTAAATTTAAATTTGATGATAATAGGACAGGAATTTCCTTGAGCTGCAAAGGTATAATAAAAAAATAGTTTTCATATCAATATAATATGAAAAAATGACTTATTTATTAATTTTCTTTTATTTATTTATAATTAAAAAACAATTTTTTTAGTTATTATTTTTAACAATTTTTTATGGACTTCCATATCTAGGTTTCTGCTTCATTACTGTCGCATTCTTTGTCTTCTTCGTTATCTTCTTATCGTCTTGAGATTCTATAACATCATCTTCCATAAACAAAAACAAACGAATTTAGAGCAGAATATTGTACAAAAATTAAAAAGTTCATCATTTCCTCCAACTGACGGTGCCATCAGAAAGCATACAGAAAGAGTATATCTGCAGTGCCAAACTTGGTTAGGAAATAATATGGATCCTTGCGAATTTAGATGGAGTCGACAATGACACTCTAGTCCCCATATATTCAGATGAGCCTTTGGTACCGGAATTCCATTGTAACTGTAAAAAAAACTGCACCAACAGGTGCAGCAGTTGTAGAAAATTGGGTTTAAAGTGCAATAAATATTGTGAACCCTGTAAAGGCATGGACTGTTTGAATGTGGAGACGGATATAATAAATTCAATCCAAGTAATTTCTGATACTGAGGATAATATTGATAATCCAGTAGATGAAAATAATATAGTTATATCTGATAATGAAGATTAATTCGTTGAAATTGAACCTGATATGTTTTTGTTTATGGAAGATGATGTTATTAGAATCTCAAGACGATAAGAAGATAACGAAGAAGACGAAGAATGCGACAGCGATGAAGCAGTTTTACATAAGAAACCTGGATATGAAAGTCCATAAAAAATTGTTAAAATAATAAATAAAAATAGTTGGTTTTTAATTATAAATAAATACAAAAAAATTTAATAAGTAATTTTTTCATATTAAATATTGATATAAATTTTTATTATACCTTTGCAGCTCAAGAAAATTCCTTTCCTTTTGTCATCAAATTTAAATTCAAGAATTTTCCGCAATTTGCTCTTTAATTCACTTTTGTTATATGCGGTTTTTCCGCTTTTACGGGAAAACTAATGGAAAAATCGAAATTTTTCATAGAAGCAATTTTGTAGGAAATTTAATTATGAGCAACTTTTATTTGAAACTTTTTTTTGGAAAAAATGCATCTTCTTTGAAATAGTGGCAGTTTTTGATTGAAAAACGGGACAAATCATATATATCTATATCCCAAAACGCTGTATGTTGCTGATGGTTGCATGTGTAACATACATTTTCTGACCTCAAAACCTACACTTTTTTATAAAAAATCTCAGAGTAAAAAAGTTCGCTTATTCCATCTTTTTATGTCTAACTTTCCTGGACTAATATATCTAAAAGCGTTGTGTTTTTATTTGATTTAAAACATGTGAAAAACGCCATCCTTCTATCTTCCGCCTTAGCTGGGTAATTGATTAACTTTAGTGACATGACTGTTTTTTACATTTTGTTGAAAATTCATAATATAGCCCAGTCGATGAATACAAATGATCTTGCAAAAGGTCGGGAAGTTTTGAAACTTGGCACATACTTAGATCTTGAGGTTCTCAATGAGCACCTGATTTTGCGA
Organism: Rhagium mordax; assembly: GCA_963680705.1. Taxonomy (NCBI): domain Eukaryota; kingdom Metazoa; phylum Arthropoda; class Insecta; order Coleoptera; family Cerambycidae; genus Rhagium; species Rhagium mordax. Next base: position 17,233,824 of record OY796656.1, read on the forward strand.
ACACGGCGTGGCGCCGCTCGCGACGCCATCTTGAAAAAATGGCGCATGAAATTAGAAAATTAGCCATATCTTCCTTACCGTACGTTTTATTGGAAAAGTACCCCTATTCAAAATTATTCCCTATAAAATTGTAAAATTGTAAAATTTAGCTCTTTACTATTTTTTTGTATGATTAATATTTACAGAGATATAGCAGCTTCAATTGGAAAAAAGAGTTTTGCCTTAAAATATAAACCAATTTGTTTCACCAACTATTTGCAACGGTTGCCCGACGTTAGGGAAACAATGTTTTATCACCTATAGCGACGCTATAAATGAAAAAAAATGTAAGTTGTGATATTTTTCTCGTTTCCACACCACCTATGAGGTAGAGAAATCGGCGAGTTTTTTTTTATGTGGCATCCCCAGTAGGCCTAATCCACAGATCTGACTATCTAAATCAAAGTCCCGACGGACCGGCGCAATCGTCATCCGACATCTCCGCATCTTCTATGACATCCTCAGCAACACTATTTATATTCTGAAGCACGTCAAGTTCGTCGTCATGGTCATCATCCAGACATATTATGTCGGCTACATTGCTGCATGCATAGTAAACAATTGGATGAGTATATATTTCTTACATCCATTAGTCTATTCTCTGTGTACAATGCATTAGTTGAGTATAGTCTATGTTTATTAAAAATAACTTTTAAAGTTGTATTTTGAGTAGTTTGTAAATTGTTTAATACGTTATTAAATAGCCCACCCCAAATTATAATACAATATCTTATAACAGACTCCACCAATGCATCATACACATCAAGCAAACATTTTTTATTAAGAATATATCTTAGTTGGTAAAATTTAAACGTTATATATCTAACTTTCTTTGTAATTGAATTTACATGTTCGTTCCATCTCAGGTGATGACCAATCATCAATCCAAGGTATTTAATTGAATGACATTTTTCAATTAGCGGGCAATCGCAATTTTGGCGATCACAATTGCTTTTATGCACTCTCAAAACTTGATGTTCTGGTTGATCATCAACTGAGATCGAAAATGCCAAAAATTTACTTTTAGCATTATTTAAACTTAATACGCTGTAGTTCAACCAATTATATATTTCAGATAGACCGTTTTCTGCCCTTTCATAAACAGCTTCCCATGAGTCCCCAACAAATACCAGAGCTGTGTCATCAGCATATGATATTAAATGACCTTCAAAATTTTTTATACTAGCAATATTATTTATATATACAAGGAAAAGTATTGGACCCAACACTGTTCCTTGGGGTACGCCCATGGTTATAGACAGGGACTCACTAAGAGAACCGTCTACTTTAACTCTTTGAGTTCTATTTGTTAGGTAATTTTTCAAAATACATAAGGTAGGACATACATCAGCTTGATCTGATGGTCGAGGAGCACTATGTCAGACTTATTGGCTCGAATTTGCCTGACAGTCGGGAACGAGTAGTTCCAATAAATTCGGCATTTCTCGGCAATGAACGTGTTTACTATTATTATTATATTATAACAAATGACAACTTATATTACTATAATACTATTTTTTTGCAGATCTTCATGTAAAATTAAGGCAACTATCTAAATCATTAATGAATGGTCGAAAACTAATTTTTCTATTTAATTTTAAACTGTTTTATAATAATTATTATTATTAACCTATTTTACTTTAGTATTCTCCCTTTACAATAAACAATTCTTCAGTTATTTATGGATGCTAGTGTAGTTGGGTCAATATTCATCATTTGAAAAATGAACGTACTTTTATACATCTAAAAAATGCGCTGTAAGACAAAACTTAATTTTGTTCCGAATTTGAGAAGCTATATCTCTGTAAATATTGATCGGACAAAAAAATAGTTAAAAGCTAAATTGTGGACAATTTTATAAGGAATAATTTTGAATAGAAGTATTTTTCCAATAAAAGGTACGGTAAGGAATATATGGCTAATTTTCTAATTTCATGCGCTATTTTTTCAAGATGGCGTCGCGAGCGGCGCGACGGCGTGTTCGCAAAATCAGGTAGTCATTAAGGACGTCAAGATCTAGGTATGTGCCAAGTTTCAAAACTTCCCGACCTTTTGCAAACAAACCCTGTTTATATGTATTCATTGACTGGGCTAATATTCTAGAGTTCATATATTTAAAAACTATTAGGTTTAGAGAAAACTGATAATAATACATTTTTCCATATGGTGGGACTTTTAATATAAGCAATAAGAGGTAAATCCTTGCTTGTACTAATTTTTTCAATATTCGTGCAATTATCGGCCTATTTTTTCCTGCACTCGTACGGAAGCGATAAAACAAATTAAACGATAAACTAATCTGACAAGGAATTTAATGATAAATTATATATATTATTTGATTTGGTTTCGAGGCCAAACAAAAAACATATTACGGAAGGGAATTATTACTGATATCAACTTTTAATTTATGGCATTAGGTTGCCTTGCTATTTATAACAGATGCGCTTACTTTACGGCATTTAATGGCATGGCACGTCTTTGGACGTGACGTGACGCCTCGGATTTAATAAATTATATGGATATATAAGAGGAAATAAAATGCAATCTTTATTTTTCGTTTTATGATATAACCAATAACACGATTTAGTAATCGTGTATTATTAAATATTTTCAATGTTATATGGGCCGTTTGGTGTAGAGACGATTACACATAATGATGGTGAGACAACAAAATTGCGTTTATCTGCATGGTAATTACTTATATTTTAAACAAATTGTAGATTTCTCTACCCCTTCTCATTCATTATTACCCAATAATATACATGTCATCTAACAGGCATTTGTTTTAATGGATATATTATTATTATTATTATTATTATATTATTATTGAACCACAATAATAAAAACAATTACTTGTACAATTTAGTTTTTGATCAAAATCAGTATGATATATGTGCATACCTATCGATATATATTATATTAAATTGACCCTGCAAATGTCTTAAGTTTATAACCCCATGTGTCATCCGAAACTCCGAAAACTTCTTCCGTAAAAATACTATTTCTGCAAATCTTTTCTCTCTACAGCGACTGTATACAAACGAGTAAGGCGTATGTTTTATAACGTCTCTTTATGGACAAATGGATCCTCATCTCGTGCAACTGAATATGTCATATTTATACAATGAAATGTATGTATGCATCGCAATATAATGTGCATATTTGCGAAATATCTAGAATGGATACACCTTTATCATGACCGACATAAAATATAGAAATTGTATTCTGAAGTGCAAGATATAAAGTAAAGTTTCGAACGGAATACGAAATAACTCTATAAAAGTCTATGTTTTATGACTTTTTATGTTTATTAACTTAATATACCAGGTGATTCAATTTTAACCAACATAACTGTGAGAAGCGATAGAACTAGTGAAAATAAAAGTGGCGGTTTAGGTAGGTACAAAAATTTGCAATAATTTAGCGTTATTGGGATACAGGAAGTCAAACTCTCAATTTTTTTAGTTTTTTTCAGCAAAGAAAATGTGAAATTTTCATTATTGTGAAGTCTTCAAACTATAATAGCAAAAAGGACGTTGCACAATCTAAAGAATCAAAAAGATATATTGTTTATCCATTTGTTTGTATAAAATAGAACATTGTGGAAATTTACTTGCAGAATACCAATTCTGAAATAATTTGATACTGTTTACATAAAATTTTTTACTATATCTATTTTTTGATGATTTTCACTACATATTGATACTGACACAAAATATTGGACCTCAGTTCCCCCATCGTAATCCGGTGATTCAGGACGAAAGTAGAAGTAACAGTTAGTTTAACTTAGACGATAAATTAATTATTAGGAAACGTAGATTTAAGAATACTCTTTAAAATTTTTAAATTCATGTTGCCATAAGCAACTCGGTATATTCGTAGTTCTAGTTTTCATGTTGCATCTACAATAAAATAGGTACAATACTATTAAATACAATCTGTCCTGTCAGAAGCAGTTCAATTCTTGGTATTTGCTTTATTCAAAGCGCCACTAAATATTCATATTTCATTTCTATACTATCTCGAATATCGATGTAGGCAAACCAAATATTAATTTATTCTAGATACACGATATCGGGAGTATTTATACGCCTCGATAAAAACCCCATGAATTTTTATATCTGAGCAGTATTTCAAAAGCAAAGGCTTTCGATAGGCTGTAATCGGATATAGAATAGAAATCTATTTCGCTATCGCTTCCTCCAGAGAGCCATATAACAGAGATCCTAAAGTACTATAACGAGTAGCAGGAAAGAAACTGTGCGCACTATTAAGCTTTTAAAGTTGCAGCTTTTACAGTCTTTCACACCTAGCATTACTCTCTAACGAAGTGGAAAAATGCATTCCGTTAAATGTTTAACAAAAACGGTTGGAAGTCTTCATATACTACTTTCTCGTGACTGTCTGTTTGGAGCAAAATAAAGCAATTGGCTTGTAATAAAGTTTCCTATTTTATTTTCGTATGCTCAAATAAATTAATGCAGACGTTGACTTACCAGCTTGCACTAAGAAACCGAATACTCGTTTCAAATTGCATCAACCAAGTTGTCATCATCACAAGTGATTTCTTGTAACGTGTTAATATATTACTATAATTTTCACAAAAAAGTGCAGTGTTGATTTACACTAAATTATTATATAAGTAATTGGAGAGTCCAATTTATCTAAATCGATGGGCTGGAAAATATATTCGCATGCAAATTGTTATCATCCTGTCGCCGTGAATCTAGCCAGATACCAGAACTCGATAACGAAGTAAGCCAAAGAAATATGTGAAACAAAATTTTAAAAGAGCTGTCCTTTGATACTTGACGTTCATTAATTTGAGACTGTCTTATCACGACCCAGTTTTCTCAAGTGGCAAGAAGCGAAAATGTTATTTGAATAAATCCAATTCATCCTTAATGAGACTCAGCAAAAGTTGTTTCACGGTTCCCTAAAATTTTGATTTTATTTACACAATAATAATTATATAACGTCAACAAATTCAAGAAGCGCGAATGAAAAGGTTCAAGAAACGTCAACTTCTCATTAATTTTATTTTGCATGTAGTAATATTTTGTATATGTCCATTGTAGACACTTTTCTAACCTTTACGATCTACATAGTATATAATCAATAATAAATAATAAATTACAATGTTTTTAAAAACGTAGGCATTTTGAAGTAAAATTTATTGTACGTATTTGCGTTAGTTTGTAGAGGTAGTACAATAAGACGACGACGTGCAATGTAGTGCACACTATTAGTGTAACAATTCACTTCCAGCTACTAGTTTAAAATTTCAGGTTGTAGGTTGTAGGTGTGTAAATAAAATACTTTGAAAAACTCTCGGGAATAATTATTCGTCTACCCATAGTATACGAAGGCAACACAAAAGAAATGTAAAACTGATAGAAGGTACCCTCAGTAAACCAATTGTCAACTGGGAAAATGTGTTATTTGGGAAACAGCTAATAACAACGGATTGTGTATATGAATCGTTAGGTAACAATTTCGTTGAATATATAAATATTCAATTATATGTACCATTACACGGTCATTTCCAAAATCTAGTTAGTAATCAGACTAACTACCACAACTTTGAAGAACCCGATTTAATATCAATATACGGAGTATTCGCATTTTAGAAATAAATATACCTGATGTTTTCATTCTAAATGAAACCTGGTTCTATGATAACGAAATAAAATATTACGTTTCGGAATATTGCAGTGCATATATAACGAAGAGATTTTTCTAGGCAGTTAAAACCGCTTCCCCCAGCACTGTAATTTGTAATATAAGTAGATTATTGTTTTAAAACGTATGTATCACTCATAGATAAGAAAATTACAAGCAATTACGACTAAAATTTTATTTAATGACTAAACATTTAACTTGAGGGCCAACGTTTCGGTAGTGGATTACTACCATCTTCAGGGCTGTAAGAAACCAAACAAGAACTTAAATATAAAATAAGTGAATTACAAACACAAAAACAAAATTGTTATACTAATAAACATGTTAGTATAGAACAAGTACAATAATTAAACATTAAATCAAACAAAGCAACGGTAACAGATTAAAAATTTTTATAATTAAAACATATATTTATGAATATATATGTATTAAGAAATCATTATTATTCGGAAAAGAGCTTAAAAAATACATATAAAATTAAAAAAAAACATTTAATGTTTGAAAATTATTAGTGAAATAATAACTCACCTACTAGTATAAAACAGAACGAATAGTCAATTAACTAAAATTTTGCTAGTTGAAATATTAATTAATATTAATAATACTAAGGGCCGATCTTTTCACCTCCAATTAACTTTATCCAGCAGTTATTTACCTAGGATACAATTGTTACAACAATGAAAATCAACAACTTTAACTGCCGGATAAAGTTAACGGGAAGATGAAAAGATCGGGCCTAAGTGTATAAAAGACAAAAATAACTTCACGTAAAACAAATTTGCCACCCACTGAATAACATAGAAACGATTATTTTATACATATTAAAGAAAGGCAAACTGGTTATAAGTAATCACAAAGACAAAAACTCCAAACAATAATATCATGTAGAAGACTACATTAAAAATAATTGATAGTCCGAAAAGCTGGTAGTTACAGTAAATAATCACTATTAATAAAATTATTATTGATTAATTAGATGAAATTAATAATATTTAAATGATGATGAATGATAAAAGGAAGACATCTATAGTCCAACTGTTATTGTTGTTATTATTATTGTTTATGGATAATTAATAATTAGTAATGATATTACGGTATATTTTGTAACACCATCATACAGAAAATAACTAGATTCAAAATAGTTCTAAAAACAGATCTTTGTCAATATTTGTAAAAACAGAAATAGAATTCCAACGAGTATTAATTATATGTAAAACTAAATTTAAAGGAATATATCATTCAGGCAAAAATTTAATTAAGTTTAATTTAATTTGATAATCGAGCTAAAAATCCGTTTCTTTTTCTTAACTATAGCACAAAATTACACAGAATCCGAATTCAATATTCATGTCATGATTAATGAACGCCTTATGTAACAAACCGCTCGGACTAGTTAGAAATAAGCCAACATCAGAGGACATGCTTTAGTCAAACAGAGCCACTCGCGCCGTTCTCATCATATTCACGTGACACTAAGCGCCTTTGGCGGCTATAAAACCGCGAAATCAAGCATTGAAAGTTCAGTTGGCGATTCGCCTCAACCTGACCAGGAGTCCGAATCCGTAACCGACCGACCCACCACCTGCAGAAGGAGTTTGCAATTTACAGTTGCTCTAAAATCAATATACATTTTTTTAACGTAACACGTTTCTATCCATTAAGTAAAGCATGCTTTGGAGTTTCTTTGACAGTTGTCAAAATGAACGACTGGGTATACCGGGTGTAAATGAAATTAGGCTCACCTCTATAACTTTTTTGTTTTTTCAGATATCATTTTGAAATTTCGGCAGTTGCAATAAGTAAAATTGAATTAATGCTTGTTAATAAAATGATTCTAGCACTTCCGGTTTCACCGGATATGACTGTAACATCTATTTTTTAAATGGAACACCCTGTATATTTTTACATTTTTGGATTCAGGGATTCATTCTGCATACGATGGTATCAACATAACCTCAAACATATTTTTATAATAATTTAAGTTGGCATCTAGGGAGCCATGACTGCTGAAAAACTTTTCTTTCTGAGTCATTGAGTATTGGAAAAATAAAATCGTCATATTAAGTGAGCTAACTTTGCTTTTATAGTCATTTAAACATCTCGGAAATGGTTTTTTCGATATAAATATTTTCTTTTTAAATGGAACCATTATACCTCAATATGCTATTTTAATAGAGATTTTCTCTACCTACATTTCGATACCAGACACTTCACCATTAGTTCATAAATAACTTACGAAAGATACTTTACCTTAGTTCAAATTTATTTTAGTTTAATAAATTTGTTTCTTTTCAAGGCATTCCCGATTAATTTCATATCAAATGTTTAACTTGGTCAGAGCTTTCGAGATGTTTAAATGGCTATAAAAGCAAAGTTAGCTCACTTAATATCACGATTTTATTTTTCCAACGTGTCTAATCGCTTAACAGCAAAGTTATCAGGTCATCGTCGTTGTTTCTAGCCCAGCCCAAAATCGTGAGATTCAATTCTGTTACCGCGTAGAAGTTTTAATGGCCTGCTGTTTGACGTATGGCATCACTTAACAGCAACGCCATCAGGTCGTCGTCGATATTTTGTTCCATCCGTTCCGTGTTAGCAAATCTGGTGACCGCGAAAACTCGACATTTTGGTGGTTTGCTGTTTGACGTGTATATTCGCTTACCAGCAACGTCATTAGGGCGTCGTCGATACTTTTGCATCCGCTAATTTTTTTTTTGTCCAGTTAAGTGAACACGTTAAACTCGACATTTTGGTGGCCTGCTGATTTGACTGCTGTGTAATCGCTTAACAGCACTGTCATCAGGGCGTCGACGATTTTATTATTAATTTCACTAGTTTGTGTCCCTAGTCCCCACCTGGGCAGCCAGATAAATTTGTCCAGATAAAGTTGTCCGCTTAGAATTTTTTAAACATAATATTTTTACTGATGAAGCGATGTTTTTTACTAACGGAGTAGTATCTTCCCAAAATGTCCAGTACTGGGCACCCGAACATTCAAATTGTGTAATAAATTGCAAACGACAGTATGTGTGTAAAGTTAATGTATGGTGTGAAATTTGGAATGACCAAATTATAGACACCATTTATATTCCCTGTCTCAATGGTCAGGCTCATTTAAACTTATTAGCGACAGAAATAGAATTATTTTTAGATGCATTACATGGAAATGTTAGAAGAAACTTACATGGATGGAGCTCCTGCTCATAATGGTGCAAGAGGATGGCTAAACATGAACTTTCCGGGAAGGTGGATAGGTTTGCATAGTCCAGTTTAATGGTTTCCTTCAAAATCGCCAGATATAACATATTGCGACTTTTATCTGTGGGGCCACTTAAAAAATAAGGTATTCAGGAATAGGCCAAACAACAGGGAAGAATTGAAGAATAGAGTTCGACAAGCGTGCCAAGAAATTCTTCCAAAAGGAATAAGAAAAGTGATAAGGCAAACTAGAAAACGCATAGAGAAGTGTATTGAAAACGATGGCGGGTTAATTAAGATGGATAAAATTGTATGAGTAATGTTTTTAGAGCATAAATGTTCTGCTGTTTTATTTGTTACCAATTTCTTTTTATTATAAATATCATTTTACGATACACTTTTTGTTTATTCTCTTTGAACGTAGTTGCAACATTTAAGTAATCTGATGTGACTTTCCTCAACTGTCCAAATAAAAACAGTTTTCGATTAAAAAAAATTTGATGTAAGGGGGTTTTGATGATGCTGAATAAGATTATAAAATTTCAGGTTCTATTAAAGAATCGCTATATTATATTTTGAAAGCAATGACGGGCAATACTGACCATACACTCCATATAAAACGATTCCAAAGAACAACTTATGGTAATCATATCAACTCTTCGTAAGGACAGAGTTGGTGGAAAATCTATGTTACCATTTGAAGGAATACTTATTGAAAGCTTGTGCGGCACCAATTTTGCGTGACGAAATGTTTGGTGAATATCAGAAATTCAATGGAAGTTATGTTTCTTAAAGGTTTTGGAAAGTCAAATATTATAATAAAAATTTTTGCAATAAAAAATTTTTTGCGAAACTATTTTTTTATTTACTTGTCAATTTCCACTTTATTAAGGTAGGTAACTCGTTAGTTACCTACTTGAAAATGTCCGAATAGGATGAAACTAGTCGTAGAATAAAATAATAAATTGGAAATTGACAAGTAAATATAAAAAAACAGTTTTGCAAAAAATTTTTAATTGCAAACATTTTTATTAGAAACGGTTTTTCACAAAGTAACCTCATCATCAGTCAACTGTTTTTCAACTATTACACTTTTATTTCTATTAGTATTATTTCATTTCATTTCATTGACCGCTGATATCAATTAATTTGATGTGCAGTAATAAACAATCTCAAGAAATTCCCCATAAATTAAAATTTTTCAAAAATCTGTTTTTAAGTACCTACTTCTAGCATCTTCTTGGCGAAATTACATATCCTCATCTGCATCGGACTTATTGAAGTCATTATGAACGTGTTGGTGTTATTTATTTGTAACCCAAACTGCGGCTACATTTGGCATATACATGCATAGTTTGTATGCATTAATTTAATTATTAACGTAGAAAAAACTGGAGCGTATTTCGATTTAATTTAAAAATTTGTGTGTGCTATGAAAATATGATGATACTCAGGTACGGAACGTGTATTAAATTCATTACAATATTCCAACAAATTTTCTATATCACCGTTGTTGAATTCGCTCTATAATTGGAAGTCACGTTTGACTGGATTCAATGGAAAATATAAAATACGAAAAAGCCATATTCATTAAAATATGTGTTTGCGTGCTTGATTTAAATGTACCGTGATGTTGGCCGGAAAAATCACGTACGGATTTATAATGAAACTATATTTACACTATATACATTATATATGACCTAGGCTTTTGTAAATATGATGGTGGTACTTATTAACGAAAATTATTTCGGCATTAAATTGAGACCAGAATAGTGTTGGCAGAATATATTTGTAAATATATGCAAAAATTACATAGTGTATATTGTTATCTAGTTGGTTATCGGGAATAGAGGTGGTTATTTTTAGCCTTTTTAATTTTAGATTAGCGATCAATGGGTGATAGTTTAGTAAATAATTTTCTACATTTCAAACAGTGTAGCTATATGGAATATATTAAAATATTGGAAAATAAATGTTTATATAGATACACGTTTTTTTCGTTTTATTTACTGATATAATAATATTTTTTAGACCAGCAGGAAAGCAAATTCACATTAAAGTTATTTATACCTTTGTGACTGTGACATATTTATTATTTTTCTGTAAATGTCACAATTAAAGTGATTAAGTGAATTAAGAAAAATTATTCAAAATATCAAATTTCCGCTTGGGTAAAATTTAAATAATGCGATCATACATATATGTTTGCATTTTTTTATTAGATTGTATGTTGAAATAATTGAAAATTGATTTGGTTCGCTAGGGAATTAAAAACCGTTTAGAAGAGGGATGAATTATTAATTTAGAAAACATTATATGACATCACAACTGTAACAGATAATATCATGAGTTCAACAGAGATTTAAAAAAATGGACATTCAGAAATTCAAATTGAACTCTTTCATTGTTTTTTTAATAATTTTTCACGAAATAAAACTGAAAAAGTGAAATAATTTACCAGCGAATTTTACCGTTAAAAAAAAAGGGAAAATTTCGTATACAGGGTGTCCCATAAGTAATGGTATGCAAAGCAATGGCAGATTCCTTACGTAAAAATATTACAATTTAACCAAACTTACTTTAATTCAAAAGTTGCCATTTTAACAGAGATAGAGGGCGTCAAAGTAAAATTTTTGTTTTGGTTTTATTAAATAATTTCTTTAAAAATTGAAATATTTTAACAAAATTTGGGGATAGGGGGTTTTTGAGGCGAGGGATTAAAATCTATTCATAGTTTTGCTGTTATTTGTAGAGGGCGCCACTTACGGTAGTTTGCGTGTAGCTTATACCTACATCATAACGTTCTTGGGGATTTTATTTTATGTTTTTAAAGTAAAAATTCCTGTTTCTCGTCTTTCTTATGTAAAAAAGGTATACCTTCTAAATGTCGCTACGCTACGAGTAACCGTTTTCGAGATGTTTGATTTTAAAGTATTCAGTTTAACCAATTTAAATTATTAGTGATGTACAATTTTTCAAAGTAGACTTTAATTAGAACAAAAACATTAAGAGATGCTTTCAAAAAAAGAGAATTTAAAGAAATTATTAAAAAAAAAACAAAAGAAAAATTTTACTTTGGCGCTAATATCAACTTTTGGCCTAAGGTAAGTTTGGTTAAATCGTAATATTTTTACGTGAGGAATCTGCTATTGCTCTGTGTACCATTACTTATGGGTCACCCTGTATACAATTGCCTAATGGTCGATCTCTAAATTTCGACCCATTTAGCGGGTCGTAGCAGGCCTTGAAAAATTGAAAATTTAAAATTTTTCCACATGATCAAATAGAGCTCATCTCGGAGCTCATCGAGCACTACTGTCCCAAAAAAAAATATATTAAAATCGGTCAACACGTTCCGAAATAATGGAGTGTTCCGGTCTTAAATCGCACACCCTGTATATAAAAGGCCATGCAGAAAAAAGTTAGTAACTAACTAAAACGTTTCCATTTACCAGGTTTTTCCAATCTTAATGTATGCTTAATTGATATTAGATAATTTTTCTAAACTGAACAGTTTTAAACTTATGGTGATGTTGCATACAGTTTAGAGGTAGGATTTTAAAATGGATAAATATAAGAATTTTTTTTCTTTAACATTTTGTGATAGCACATATGAATTGCATTATTTAGACCCTGTATTAAATGGAAAATGCCAAAACATAAAACAAACATTTTCTAAGTATCTAAAAATTCATCGTTTGGAATATTACACAGAATACTTTTATATACGTTTCGGGTGGTTTCACTCACAATATCTAAAACATATTATTTTTAAATCGACGCAACTTTATCATTCACTTATGAGATTGAGGGTAAACTTTTATCTGGACTAAACAAGGCGGTAAAAATTACACGCAGCAATTTTTAACTTATATAGAAGCAGTAATTTCTAATTTAACAGCATATTTAATTTTATTTTTATTTACATTAACTTTAAAACGGATGTAAAATTAGGTAGGTAGGTACTTTAGAAAATTTCAGGTAGTTAAAAAAAATATATATTTCCAACCGCACATGAGATTTTGAATAAACACACATAAAATACTCAGCACGCTATACTCTTACCTGAGTTCGATTCCTAATCAAAATAATATAAAATTGAATTTTTCCAAACTAGGAAATTAATTTCATTAAAAGACTGAGAGCTGGCTCTCATCTGATTTAACCAGAGATATCTAATTTCACAGTTTCGAATATTGACCTCATGAACACTCTAAAACGGTCGGACATTAAAATGGCGACCCATCTGATTTCGAAACAAAAATACTTCAATTTAACCGGGAAGATCTATTTTTGTTTAGACTTTACTTATTATATTATATTACTACCTCCTAAATAAATTTTAGCTGGTCTGCCATACGCAATCGATTGCAAAATGGCGGCCAGACCAACCCAAAGTTTAAATAAATTAAAGTCAATTTTACCAAAAATATCTAATCCTAATCTTCATTCCATGAATCTGATTTTCTATTGAACGAGTAGGCAATTGGTCAAAAAGCAAAGAACGAATTAATTTCAGAATGTTCTAGGAAACGAACGGTTTGAAGCACCAATTAAAAGACAAGAAATCTTCACATTTGCTAATGAACAGAAGAAAATAACCAGAAAAGCGAGTAATGACAAGGTACAAAAAGAAATTATTAATAAAAATCTAAAAGTGGCGAAGTTCTTAAAATAAGAGTTTGTAAGCCACTTCAAATTTTCTGTGCCACGCCTCATTAACTGTTGGACACCTAGGAATCTTGTGTCCTCTTCTTCGAATAATCATCGGAAATAGCTCGGAAGGTATTATTATTTCAACTGGTAAACTAACAAAAATGAGATATAGAAGGGTCCTGCCAGTGGTTAATAATAAATTTAACGAAATTTTCTTCGACTTCGTTGCTTCTTAGGCAGTTTATAAAATTTGTGGGTTTGATTGGTCGGCCTCGCATATCGCATAAACCTTTTGCTCTAGATGCTACAGTCTCTGTGATCTTTCTGGGTCTTTGATACTAAAGTTAAAATATTGATCGAATATCACATAAATATGTTTCACCTTTTATTTCGTGACCATCTGAAGAACTTTACGAGAAATTAGACTCAACGTTCAAGGCCCTCTCCAATAATGTGAAGTAAGAAGAAGCCATCGATTATGGTCACATCAATAGCCCCAGGATTCTCTGCTACGGTCTTTTTTTCTAAATGATTCATCGGTGCCGATTTGTCAGTTTTATTGAAAGTTCCATCTGAATGACTGAAAGCCTTAGGAGTCGCGGTCAAATGATACTTTCGCACTTCATCAATATCAATTTCAACATCCTTGCGAATAGATTTTTACTAATAATTTCCTACGGGTTATTTTTCTTCTGTTCGTTAGACAATGTGAAGACTTTTTGTCTTTTAATTGGTGTTTCAAACCGTTCGTTTTCTGGAACATTCTGAAATGAATTCGTTCTTTGCTTTCTTATCCATTGCCTCCTCGATCAATAGAAAATCAGATTCATGAAATCCATGCAATGAGCTGTAATTTGGTTAAAAAATTAAAATTAGATACTCGGTTAAATGCACAATTCTTTTTTTACCTTTGAGTGCCTTGGCGGCCATTTTGCAACCGATTTCGAAGTAAAGTCTGGATTCCTATTTCATGCTAGCTCCGGACTTGAGTAGTATAAGTAACTGTATTAGATCTTTCCGGTTAAATTAAATGGGAACTACCTCTTGGACTATAATGGTTGTCTTTAAATGTTCCATTAGCAATTATTCTTTTTAGGGATAAATTGAATGATATTTCTCCACTATAACAATAACCGGAGTAAGAAAGCTCAATTTTTTTAATAGCATTTAGTTATATTTTACGTACATTGAGAGTCTTCAAAAATATGTAATACTTGCATATTTCATTAAAAAAAGAATTTAATAAAATGTCACATTGGGATATTAGAGATTTGTATGTTTCTTTGTGGATTGCCGCAGACCTAGATGCAACATTAAATATGTATAACATAGTTTCGATTAAGAAAAGTGAAACTATTATTTAAAAAATTAAATACCTTTCACTTCATGTATATAATGAAGGAAGGCGAAATACTTATGACCTTAAAAGAAACGATGTCAGTCAGAGTTTTTTCGTAGTATAAATGATTTTCAAGATAATAGATACTGTTAAAATCGTAAAATCTGTAGTCTGTAGTAGGGAAATGATTTCAGTCAAAACATTATGTACCTACGTACTTCTCGAATTTACGTGTGAATACGTGATTTTTGCAGCAAATCATAATAAATTTAAAGAACATATTTAAATGAATACGACTGTTCAATAAATTATAAATTTTTCATTAAATCCAGTCGAACTTAACAACGGTAATATAAAAATTCAATTACAAGTGATATTAAAAATCTGAACACGTTCTACAGTATATTTCGGTTACCAATGAATATGAAATTTAACACAATATGAAAACACATGAAACAAACATAATATAAGGTAATTCGAGAAGCAGAGGCAGCATTTACAAATACAGTAAAAGAAAATTTTAAATATTCCGTAAATTCAAATGGAATAGGTACCCTGTATAATATTCAACCATAGGATGTCCCACTGATTATTTTGCAAATTTGTACATTAATAGAAAATTAATAAATAAACGCTACTAACGTAGTAGCTGAATCCATCAACAATGAATTGAGTATTTACCAAACGCTGTGTTATCCTTGGTAATTTTACTGGGTATTCTACTGTCATTTTTTTTATAACTTCAATACTTTTATGCTACCTTCAATTTTCTCAAGATATATCTTGTATGCCACTTTGATTTTTAATTTAACTAATAATCTTGATCATTTAAATTTTAAATTAATTTAATTCCATTTCAAAGAATCCAAGGCATACGTTAAAAAATTTATAATTCTTACGAAGTTTTGCCAGGGTATTTTCAATATAATTAATTTATGTAAGTGGAGCAAAAAAAGCATACCGATATGTGTGCCTATTCGATAATCATTGGGATGTGACCAATTTATTTCTGTGAAGTTATTTCAGGTAACATTTGGCACAACTTTTTGCACACATATATATATATATAAATCAGTCAACCATGTATATTTTAACGATTTGCAAATAGTAATCCACGCTTCCCTCTTGTAATAAATCGCCGAAGTGTGGCTTATTACGGAATGTCAAATACGAATATATTTTTCATTTACTTGTAACATGAATAGAAACATTATATTGATGTATTTATAAAGGAAAAATATATTTCAAATAACAAAGAAACGCAAATTACCGCTGGCTGAGACCGTTTCAGTGCTGCAGAAAGAAAAGAACTATTTCAAAGGAATTTTACGTAACAATGAAAAGTCCTGTAACTGTTTGAAGGTTCTGCAGACTCGTAATTTAGGAATACGAGGTTCCCGAAAGGAAAAGTTCCTTTGCAAATAGTTTGCTGGCAGCGGCAATGCGTCGTCGCGATGCTCATTGTGATCTTAGAGGCGGAAGTAATTTATTAACTGTTAGACGAAATTGCAGCTTCTTTCGTGTAGGACCGTATGTTTCGAGTTTCTTGCCCATTATCGCAATTACTTGACCTAAACTTGTGGATCGCCCATAATACGTTTTTTAAAACGTTTAATCTATTACCCCCTACTACTTTTTATGCGGTTTCAAATAGTTTTGTTTAACTTATAAAAGATAGTTTAGAATATATTTTTGTGTTGAATTAAAGTGCCTATTTTCCAATATGGCATTCGCCTCCCATGTTGAATCCTTCCCAAACGTAACACCAAGACCAAGGAGATGTCTTAAATTAGACATTGTAGGCACAAGCATATCATTTACATCAAACGAACAAAGTCAAGTAAAAATCATACTGAATCTAGCTTTGAGCAAGTCTTGATAATTTTCACCCAGGATGTTTCTGTGCCTGTACACTGCCTTGATGTTCTCTAAAGCGGCTATTGTCTGGTGTCCCAAGGACAGACAAAGGATAACGGTATCCAAGTTAAAGCATGTCTGAAAACTGGCGTACCCCTGTTTCACTGGTGTGCTGAAAACGACGCTTCCATCTGTTAGAAAGCCATACTCGTCATCACTCCTCTAAATCTCTTTGTAGGGCAGGCGACATTGGACAGCTATTTAGCTACAATCTGCTGGCCCACGGAATATACAGGGTATGGTTGCGGGAGATGTATGCGTACTGGAGGAGGATAGGGTAACACTGTCGCTGCTGGGACTCTGATTGTATACACTCTATATATAATTTCAAAGGAAACTTCAGATTGGAGGAATCAGCAAATGGTCGGACAGATGTATTACTAATTGGCTTTAGAAGATTTGCACTACACAACATCACCAGGTTTATACATCGAAGTAAGACATACTTATTCAGAGAGAATAAAAGGCGTAGATCTATCTGCAAACACAACCACTAAATCAAAAGAAATATTGGAAACCGTAGAAAAATTAGCTAGAGCTCTATAGAGCAAATAATAACGAAATTAACTCCGTAAATAATTATATCAAACAGCGAATTTATAACGATCCTGTTCTCATAACATTCCAAGGCACAATGTATTGAAATATATATACGAATATTACGATAGTTATAAATCATAATAACATCGGCACCCTAATCCACCAAGGAAAATTACACATAATGTATTAAAACATAAATTTAACTTTCCGTAAATCTTGCAGCTTTATGGAATTTTAACTGTTTTAAAACAGGATTATAAACATCACTTTAGTCGCTAGCATGCCGGTAAACAACCATCGATCCGACATCGTCTCGCGAAAGTGTTAGAGAGGAAGTAAATTACTTATGTTTATTAATACGTGGGTTAAGCTTATAAGTCAACAAGCGGAATTCCAAAACATAACCCTGTTTACTCCAAAACTAATTTAATCTAGGAATTAATCTCGCTGTCGTCAGATATAACGCTAATATATTAGGATATATGATGTGAGGTTGTTTTGCATCCTGAAATTGGGATTTTTTTTGTATATTGGCGATTGAACGACACAAATATGCAAAATTCAATATGGAGATGGGTAGTAAGCCACGCCCACTATGCCAATATGTTAATTTGCTGCAAAAAATGCTCTCTTATTAATCATTTTTTGCTTGGAAATCAATCAGCAGCTCATTTGCAATGTAAATGACCGTAAGTTCATTATTTGATCAAAATATGTGACTTCATGGTTATACTAACATACTAATGTGTCGAGGCTCATGAACAAAGTGAAGGGCTATTAAAGTCATATTTTCTTCATAGAATATCTAATTGTCTCGCTGTTCAATGAAAATTAAAATTAGTGTTCTAATAAAAGTTTCCTTAGTAAGACCAAAATTAGAACGTAGATTATCTATTTATTGCAGGTGAAATAATAATCTGCCTATTCCTTACAACACCTTTATCCATGAATTGAAGGAACATAATTTTTCCCTTTATGTATTTGCATACAAATGAAAGGGAACAAGAAATTTGCACAGAAAATTCCAACTTCTCTCTTTAAATCTAGTAGTTTTTTTCCCAATTTCTATAAATTGACGTTTTTGAAATTTTCTTGGTTTAACTAGATTTCTGTGAGAAGCACCAACTTTTATCAAAAACAGACAAAGTCAAATATAAGTTTCAATACACAAACGAAGTATAAAATCATGGAAATTCAATGTTTACTGACTACTATCTACGTTGAAATGTTTGATGTTTGGCCAGTCTTGGGCATAAAGTAAATTTCGTTGATTGATTGCTTTCCATGTCTACACCTTCATGGACCATGCATAAATGTCACGTTCATCGATTAAATCGCTAGCTGTCGAACTTATTTCATAATGTACTGTCATGTATTCTGAATAAATAAAATACTCCTTAAAAAATTAAATGAATTTAAAAAAAATTGTCAAAATAAAACTTTCCTCTGAATTAAAAATCAGCGAAAGACTTACCTAAGAAAACCGAATGTTTAAACCTAAATAGCTTTGAAAACTGATCTTCTATTACAAACACTTGTAACTGGACAGCAAGTAGACAACTCACATAAATGAGGCTCATCATCTAAAATAAAGAAAAAACCACAAAATTAATTAATAAAATAATCTTAACTAAAGTAAAAGTAATCTTTAATAGTTTAATAAGTAATCAGTAACAAACTAGTAGTGATTTATAAACAATGAACAAAGTTTTAATTTTATCTAGCGAAAAATCAAACATATGGATACGTAGTTTAGATACATGTAAGTAATTAGCATAATGTTTTATGTAAAACCAATGGTCTAAAGTCAAATGGCTAGACATATTGTAAATTTAGACTCTAAGAAATAAAAGTGAATTGAATTTTAAAACGCAGTGCACAATCGTTGAAATTAACTTGTAGTGAGGAATCGGTTCTAAGGAAATATATCGTGGTGGGTATCCACAGAGAAGTTATGTGACCAGGATGCTAAAAATAAGATAATTTCTACAAATAACTTTGAATAAGGCAAATATTTGGGAAAATATATACCAAGATTACATATTCCTATCTAGAGTCCTTTGACGAAGGAGATTATCTGGCAGTACCTTGGAAACATAAACAAAGGAGAGTTGTTATGGGGCAAGCAGAAGAAGCTCCTAAAAAAGGATTGAAAATTTAAAGAAAATCGTGTAAAATATATAAATCAACAATTCAAAAGCCGAGGTATGTTCATACCATTTATATTGAACGAGATAATTTGCCGATATTCCCAGGATTTACTAATATAGACGATGAAAATGTCAGTTACCCACCGAGTTTGTAATTTCGATTGAGTATCCACAGCTGGTTTGTTTCCATGTAGTATAATTGGACACTCTAGAACAATCCACTTCCAGCAGCCATTTTAGTTTCAATGTTACTGAACTGATAAACTCAAACCGGCGCGAACACCGTTATAAAGCACGGAGTATACTAAAGATAAAAACTCATTTTTATAAAAATAATTAAAAATATTGGGCTTTTATGTGTAATTAAAAGGATAATACCATTTGTGAAATAGATTAAATGTAGTCTTAAGTTATCGCAGGGTCTTAGTTTATTTATTATACGATTTAATTTGTCTTTGTCAATAATTCATTGAATAGAAGCTGTTTAGTTAAAAGAGACCTCTATGTTTGATCAGTTGAAATTCAAGTTTTGTGCATAACTACCTTATTTAAAGCATTATTTCACTGACAAAGGTGACATCTGTGTTCCAAAGACCACCGGTGTGCATGATCGCTGTTTTAGCCGTTCAGATAGTTATAATTACAGGCCACTGCACATTTGGTAGGATCTATATTTGAAAAACATCAGTAAAGTCAATGAACTTAATTTGAATTAAATAAGTCTTTATTGAATCAAATTTAACAGAATATTGAGTAAGGTAACTTTCCTCTACTAGAAGATCCCTGGAACGCCCTGAATAGGAAAAGGAGGGGTTTACAGCAAACCCGTCAGTAAGTCGTTAGTCTCAAAGTGCACACGGTCGTTTATAGAAATAGCGGTTGGAGGTTACACCAGGGACAAATTAATTCGGATACTGTAAATGTAATGTGGATGGATAGTTAAAGGCAACAAGTAAAACAAGAAAAAGAAATATGATTCTAAAATAAATTTAAATTACAACATATCCTAAATTAAATAATAATAAATATACAGATTGCGAAAGTTCCCATCTTGACATAGCCAACCTCTAAATATATACGACATGAATTGCCGCTGCCTAGAAACAATGCTTTACTGCTCGTACATGTCCGTCCTTGGTCGCCGTATGCCAGCGTCTCGAACTGTTTACACATTAGAGCTGCGATACTACACAAAACTAAGCGGCAAATTTAGCTCCTATGTCAAGACGAGGACTTTCACAATCTGTATATATAAAATTAAATTAAAATTCCAATAATAAGTATAATATACAAAAGTCAAGATGAATCTCAGCCCCTATTACATTTCAGTACTTAGGCATAAGTTTTAAATTAAATTTGGGAAAATTCGGAGCTCTGTTTCAGTTTCTTCATTTACATTATTTAAAATCTCTTCGTTGGTTACTTCATCTGCATTATTCAAAATCTTTAGATCGGCTACTTTAACTGCATTATTTGAAATCGGCGATGGTTGATGGTTGAAAAAGGGAAATAAACAAATGAATCACGGGTTTTGGATAAAATCTTTTGTCAATCTTTATTGAATGATTTTTTTTATAAAAATTATATCTCTGGAAATTCTTATTTTATTAAAAACGGTACCTCTGGAAATAATTATTTTATTTTTCTTAGGCTAGAACAATCCGTAATCTTTTTTGCATTTTCGCTATAACCTACAAATATACATTCTTCAGATTTTGGATCCCATTTTGTGCGTCTTGCTTTTTTGTAATATGAGCCATTGCTTTACATTCAAAAATACGTAAATGGCTTAAATCTGGTTTTCTCCCGGGTCATACTTGATTTTATTCAGTGCTTTTGTAGGTGACCTGTTTATTAAATATACTGATATTAAAACGGCTTCTGCCCGAAATTCAGTTCCCAATTTAGCTTCAAATAACAAGTAGCGTGCTTTTTCCACAACAGTTCCGTTTATTCCTTCGGAAGCTTCGTTTTCCTCAGGTGTGTCAGGAACAATGGTTTAATACCTGATTACTCTAAAATATTCACTAATTCAATGTCTGATCTCAAAATTTTGATTTTGTCTATGATTTTCGACAAAAATCTTGAAATTTTCAACACCTTCTTTAAGTCAACCTTTGGATTCGAGAAATGAAACAAAAACTTTCCTTGAAAAATCATCAATCGGAGTGAGAAAATATCTGGATCCTCCAATAGAATTAATTTCCATCAGACCACATGCATCAGAATAAATCAGTTCCAGTACTTTAGTTGCACGTTTTAACGAGTCATTAAAGGATAACCGATGTTGTTTTCCTTTGATGCAAGAAATACAATATTCTTTGCTATTTGCGTTGAAGTTTATTCCTGTAAACTACTACATCGCAATAATTTCATATTTTCTTAAATCAAATGTCCAAGTCGACGATGCCAAATCATACTGTACTGTCACTACTTTCAGATGAAGCTGATACTTTGGCTGGTAGTTCAGGACAATATAAACGATACATTTTATTTTTCATACTTCCCGTTGCCAACAAATTTTCATATTGTTAATACTTTTGCAATCATTAGAATTCAATATAACACAATGTCCCTATTGAGTAATCTGACAAAATTTGGGATATATAAATCAACTTGGACCTCAACGGTGTCCAAATCTTCATGAGCATGTACCTGAAGTGAAATATTTCCAATGCCAGCAACAGGTAACCGTGCATTATTTGCTACGACTATTTCATTTTCAATTCTGACATTTGGCGTTTCTCCAACCAATCAATGCTACTATCATTCATCTGATTCTGCATTCTATTGACAATAATCCTTTAAAAACGTTGCATCATATCTGTTGTTCATTTTTAACTTCTTTTTGACATTCTTTGACTTTAACACCATATTCATTACATTGATAACAGCGTGGACCTTTTTACTTGAATTTCTTATAGTAACCATGTTTATTTCCATTACTGAAATTATTGCCAGAATAATATGCATCACAGTAATCAGGTAGGTTACACATCTTGAAGTAGCTTCATTTTAATTGAATTTCCAGTAATTTTAGTATCTGAATATTGGTCGATATTCAATGTTAATATTCGATATTCAATTCCTTGTTGTTAATTGTGTGCGAATTTGATATAATATGTATACTAGGGTTCAAAATTAAAAAGTTTTCCAAATTTACGAGGAGTCCTTCTATCATACAGGTGATGCAAATATTTATACCAGAACAACAATTAAAACAAAAAAAAAACATCAAATTGCATCAAATACGTAGAAGTGCAAAAGAGAATAAATTTGTTCTATTTTCCAATATTAAATACAACATTTGTCTTATATGTAGGAAAGTTGCCATAATTATCGTCGCAAAAACATTTATTGTCGATTGTTAAATAATTTAGAACTACAAATATCACGCTTTCATCTTCTATATCCTACCATAACATTAGAATGTTTCGTGGTGGTATATATTCCTGTCCTTAGGGGCAGTAAAATTAAATTAGAGGGTTCATTGAAACAACTTATATAATACTAGACAGTTAAATGCCCACATTAATTGCGAATGTCTGACATTTACAGACGGGAAGTTTCATCAGTTACCCTCTGGAGAACTTCTCATCCATAATCTGGAGTTCAGCGACCAGTTTCCAACGTACCGTTGCAGGACGATGCATCGTCTCAGCCGACAGGTCGTGGTGAGCAGCCCGTCTAACGTCAGAATTACTGGTAAGAATACACTAGTGTATATGAGAACAATATGTTTAGTCGAATTTTTACACGAAAACTTGAAGTTGTAAAAATACACCACGAAATAAATAATTCTCGAAGAAACTTATTATACAACAATTCTTATAAGATAATTGCAGTGTGGTTTTACACCAGATTTAAACTTTAATTCATATTCGATTGAATGATACATATTTTAAATTTTCAGCAAAACTTCCGAATAATGCACTAAATCAATTTTGGCTTTGTATGGGTTTAGTAGGCAAGCAGCAACATGGTGTGGTTAATGTCCTCTCCCATGGAACAGTTACAGTGTTTGTCTTTCAAATAGCCGAAACATGATTCAACATCAAATGTTATTCCAGAATGGGTTGTAGAGCTAATGGAGGTTATCGAGCGGATGTGACATGTGACCTCTACCACAATACGTGGTAACGCCATGGATAGATCATTAGAGAATTATTTTATTTTATAACTTCGGACACATTCCTCGATTGGGTTTACATCGCAAAATAATTCCAAAGATTAACTAATATACATACCTCACTGTAAAAAATGTTCTCACATCCTGATAATTTTTGATAATTATGATCATATACCAGGTGGCCACGAGTCAATGTACGCCCCCAATTTTTTGGTTGATTTTGAATTTAAAAATTTTATTTTTGGTATACGTGAATAAGACAAAAGTGGGCTATTTTTAGACTAACAGGAACAAAAATATCACATCAACTTTTTTCTCAAATGGAATGACTGTGTTTTTTTTTGTGGTGTTTTATAAAACATGAAATTCTAACTGCAGCAGTTTTTTCCAATTTCAAAAATTCCAAAAAATAAGTGAGATATGAACGATTTTTAATTTTGTACAAAATGGACAGTTGTCAGGCGAATTTATCCATAGTTTCCCACTGTGCGGCATTTCAGAAGAAAATATACTCGTCAAAATTTGCTTCGGGACACCTTAAAATTGACCAAGATTTATAACGCCGTAAAACTGTCAAAAATGTATGGATTTGTGCCGGGTTTTTAGCGTTTCAAGGGAAATGTAACATTTTATTAAAACCTCTGTATCTTTTTCTACAAAAAAGATAGGAGCAAAATTCAAAAAATGTTTTAAAGCAGACACATAAGACAAACTAATTTTATAAAATTCTAATATACAGGGTGTTTGGTTAACGCTGTGCTCAAGATAAAAATTGACTGAAAAAACAGGCATTCGTTTGACACCCTGTATAAACATGTTTTTGTAACTTTATCTTAGAGTTAAATAGGTAAGATGAAAGCCAATTAAATTTCCCTTGAAACGCTAAAAACCTGGCACAAATCCATACATTTTTGACAGTTTTACAGCGTTATAAATCTTGGTCAATTTTAAGGTGTCCCGAAGCAAATTTTGACGAGTATAGTTAGTATATACTAAAAGTTTCCCAGTTTTTGGAGATTTACTAGATGATAATATAAAATCTTTAGTGGGAGTTTAGTTTCAAGGTCATTTGAAGGTCATCTTGTGTTTTTTAAAGACAAAATGTATTTATTGCTGCATCTGAAAGACCACTAAATCCTGCGTATAAATCGTTTAAAAATTAAGTCCCTGAAAAGGATAGTTACGGAGATACTCCATGTTATCTAAAAATCTAAAAACGGTCAATTTTCTCGAAAGCCACAATTTCAGAAAAAAATAGTTCGTATAAATCCAATTGTTGGAAATCTACTAGACGATAATATAAAATTTTCAGTAGGTGTTTAGTTTCCAAGTTATTTGAAGGCCGTCTTATGTTTTTTAAACGGAACGATGTATCTTTTATTCCGGAATCTAAAACATCAAATTCTGGGTTAAAAGTTAAAGAAAAAAGTTAAAAAGAAAACAGTTGTTTGTCAATGACATTCAAACTCTTCACACATCAAAAACTTCATATTGTTATTTAGTAGACTGGGAAACTTTTATACGAACCGTTTTTTTCTGAACGTGTAATTTTTCAGAAAATCGACCGCCATCAGGTTTTAAGACAACGTTGATTGTCTACGTTACTCTTCAGTGCTTTAACGTTCAAATAATTTATACGCAGAATTTGAAGGTCTTTCAGATGCCAGAATGAGAAATACATTGTTTCATTTAAAAAACACAAGATGACCTTCAAACGACCCTCAAATGACCTATTAAAAACACCTATTAAAAATTTGAAATCGGCCTTCTCCAGACACCAGGAGAACCCCG
Organism: Rhagium mordax; assembly: GCA_963680705.1. Lineage (NCBI taxonomy): Eukaryota > Metazoa > Arthropoda > Insecta > Coleoptera > Cerambycidae > Rhagium > Rhagium mordax. Next base: position 17,259,265 of record OY796656.1, read on the forward strand.
TATATTAAGTCACATATAATAAAAAAAACATAAAACACACCACAGAAATTAGACAACCCCCAAATCCAAAGCCAAAGGCTGTCCGGAAGGGGGCTACACATTTGAAAAAACGCAGACAAACTAAACATCCATACCCACCGACATTGCCATTTGTCGGTGCCCGGTCTCGAACCGGGACTCAATAGGCAGTGTAGCCAGAGCCATGTCTGTCACTCACGCTTTAGCCCACTGCGCCACCGAGTCGATTGACATATAATTGATTTTATTGTAATAATTTTGGTGTAGAGATTTATCACAAGTAAAAGAAATTATACTTTGAATCATGTGATCCCAGTAGTTTTCCATTTCTCAATTTTGTGAAATATTCCCATTAAAAAATTTGTAGCCACAGCTAGTGCTTTATTTTGCTATAGTGTGTTTTTTCAATGAACACAGGCACACAAGGAAAAATAAGTACCACGTTCGGAAGACTAGATTACCATAACCTTACATATTTTGATGCGCTGATTTTCAAAATTTACGTCAGATTTGCTCCATTGGTCATAATTTTATTTTAACCTCAAAAAATAACTAATAGTCCCTTAAAATCTCAATTTTCTTTAAGGTAGTAATGCTCTGTTACTGAGAGTGAACGAAAGTACTATATTCCTATGTATTTCGAGTCGCTGAAACTCAATCTAATGTTGAAACAGCTCTATCGCCACAGTTTCTTTTTAACTTCAAAAAAATGACTCAAATTCTACAAAACTCATTATGGAAATATAATTTTCCTTTTTACATAAAACAAACGAAACTATGATCTTCTTATGTATTTTGAGCCGCTGAAACAGAAATCTGATGACCGAATTACTCTACAGATTTTTTTCTAACCAGATTGTATATTTTTATCATTGATGTGTATCCAAAAGATCTGTACAGAGTTTTTCCTCTTACGTTTCTTTTTACCTTTTTCTGGTCTTCCTCTTTTCGGTATCCAACAAAAGTTAACCAAAATCGAAGAAAAGAATAGTTGACGGACCTCGAATTCGTGCCATGCCGAGGAATAAAATGTTCGTTACCAAAATAAGTAATAATAAAAAAAACAGTAAAAAAGTATTCAAAATGTTTTTTGAAATTTTTTTGAGGAATCACATATAATGTTAAAATTAAAAGATAGTCGCCAAAATGAAAATTGGGATGTTTGATGACTTTGAAAATACATTTCCTGCATTCTTATGTAGATTACTAAAGAGTATTAGGAAGAACTATTCCAACAAGACATCAGAGAAGGGAGTTGCAATGGAAATTTATATAAGTTTTGTTGGATGCTGAAAAAAGAAAGACCAGAACACTGCATAGATATGTCGAAATGCATTGAAATTTTAAAAATATATCAGTCATGATTTATAATCCTATTTTTTTTTTTAATAACAATTTTTTAAAGTTAAAAAACCGTGATGCGATAGAGTATTTGAAACATCAGTCTTAGGTTTCAGCTGCTAAAAATTCATAAAACTATCATGGACTCGCTGGGTTTATATAATTAGGCAAATGATCTCCATAAATAGTGAAATTTCGCGAGAGCTATTTCTTGAAGTTAAAAAACTGTACTATACTAGAGTGATTAGGACATTAGATTCGAATCAGTGGTTTCATTCATTTTCAGTTAATAGGCCAACTAAATATATCCACTATATAATCCGGTTTTGTAGAATTTTAGCCATTTTTGCGGTAAAAAAAAAACTGTAGCATAATAAACTGATTCCTACTCTCATTCTCTTTCAGTAAGAAAGTGAAAATTTTTTGAGATAAAAAAACTGAGACCCGATAGTATAAATCTGATGTCAGATTTGAATTCAGTGCCTCAAAATACAAAGAACGTCGTGGTCTAGTCTTCCTAACACGACATTAATTTTTTTGTGTACCTGTCAATCACTCAATTTTTAACCCAGAAGACGAAGACGCCCAAATTTTCAACTTAGCAAGTTTGATAAAGGACGGATTATTGAGTTGTGAGAGACAGGAGCAATCACTGGGAAAATAGCTTTTACGATACACAAGAGCGTAAGCACTATATTAAGTTGTGAGTTCCATGAAGGTCGACAACGATGAGCCAGAGGTATTCGAAGAACAACAAAGAGCCAGAATCTGTTCCTTAGAATTTTGGCTTTAAGAGACTACTACAAAAACAATTGTGAACCACTAGAGGAGTGCAAGTTGTGTACCGCCGAAGGTCCTTCCTGTTTCCTGTGGTCCTCTTTTTGTGCGATCTTTCACATCGGAACACAGATGTAATCAACTTCATGGTGCAAAGACATTTTTAATTTAATTCGACATTAATTCAATTATATTTGGGCATAAATTATGGTCGGGCAAGGATAAGAAGGCATCGGCTAAAATTTGCTATAGAAAAGCATGCGCGTTGGTACCATTGGTATAATGGCCTGGACAGCTATTGCGTATGGCACTAGGCTCATGAAATGTTGTTGCTGTACCTAAGGAAGCACCAAAATCCGATTTTCAAGTCCAGTAAAATAATAACAATCCACACGTTGCAAGGATAACATATATTTCAATATTTCAAGTAAACTTTTTACCATTACCACTAAGATATGTATTTTTTGCCCACAGAACATTCTGTACAAACTTTGGGATTTCAATCAATTACTTTTTACGACATTACGTATGGCAAAAATTATTACAGTAAAATCACAAATACTGGGTATTTTGTTTTCTATCATTAGTATGTTTATTATATCATATAACAATAATAATTATTATTACAAACATGATTAGATGACGTCATTGAAAAAGAAGAGACAAATTTAAATACGTTAAAATATATAAACTAACTACAACTGCTATCACAGCGTAATTAAGTAATAATGCCTAAGACGTATATTATTCTCCGAGTGCTCTTCCTTTTGAACTTCAACTAAACCAAGTTTGTTATTAAAATCATCTTCCTAATCAAGTCGCTTTTTATTGCCATATTTTTATTTATATGGGGGCCACCTGGTGCACATTTGCTATTTAGTACAATGCGTGTATTAATAGCTGATAGGGGAGACTAGAATTTCTAAAAGCACCTATGCCCTCGTTATTTACATAGTAAGAAAAGAAGTCGGTATGAACACTTCCAATATATACGAAATTATTCAAAGTATGCTTGGCGATATACACTGGGTTATATTTGGAAGCTACTCCTCCTATAACTGGATATGTGTATCTAATTAAGTCCCTTGTCATTGTGATGTTTGAAGGTATCCAACGTAAAGAAGTATCCTTGTTAGCACATAGTACCTAAAATAAAGGAAACATTAGGGATAACGGCTAGTTCAAGGAATATTGCTAATGCATGAATGTGGAAAAACAGTTATAGTGGATAAGAGGGAAAACTTTTTTATTTCTCATTTTTCGCGGAAAACTTATTCTTCATAAAAAGTTTTGTCTTTGTTAAAAATATGATTACCATGGAGCAAGTTAACATATCATGTACATTGAACGTAGTTAACTCTTACATAATTTTCAGATTTTTTAAATTTTATCAACACCCTGTACATGACATGTTAACTTACTCCATGGCAATCATATTTTTAATAAAAGCAAAACTTTTTATGAAGAATATGTTTTCCGTGTAAAATGAGAAATAAAATAGTTTTCCCTCTTATCCACTCTGACTAATAATATATGTACGTACTTTTAATACGTTGCTTTCTTCCACAGCAACATGTAACGATGGATTTACATAAATAGATTGTTCCCCACTGAATATTTCGCCAATATATAACCCTTTATTTATTATAAAAGCTTGAGCTATATATACTGTCCCACGAGAATCACTCCCTGCAACAAAACCGTCTGATGGTACAGTCCCATTCCAGTCTCTCCAATAATAATCTGAAAACAATATCAATTAATTGGTAATATATTCTAAAGATATATCTGTCCCTGTTATATATAAGCCCTCGTATAAGCTATAGAGTGTTTCTAAATTAGTGTCGATAAGTTCAGTATTTTTAATCTTCTTGAGAAATTATGAAAAAAGTTTATGCAAACTTGCGTCCGAAAATGAAAATTATTTTTGTATATGACAAATAGGGGTAGTTTTTTGGAACGTTCAGAAACAGGGAATTCCTCTGATTTCAAGAATGTATTACAAGTGTGTCGTTGCATGAAAAATTATGAGTTTTAACTTTAAATCAAGACATTTAACTTTTTTACAAAAAAATATTAAAAACGCCACCAAATTGTTTTACAAAGAAAATAGAAGCCAAAAGTATAGAAAGATACCATTGTATTTGTTCAGGAATAGGTACCAGTCTAATCGCATTTCAATTCAAAATTATTAAAATATTATTTTGATTTATCTTTAAAGCAATCATTTTAAAGATTATGTTTAATCCATGTTTCATGAAAATGTATCACTTTATAAAAAATACAACGTACTATATGAAGGAAAACCATTTACTTGATAAAATTTACAGATTTACCAAATAGAAGTTGAATTGCTGTTGAAAAAAATTTTTATGAATACCCAATTGTGTGTTGATTTAGGTAGGTAGGTACTTCAAAGTTAGATAGATATTGATTTTTTTAAACTGACATTTTTAAAAAGTTAAAAGCAATATTTCACACTTTTTACATAATTGCCTTGTAAACCAAACAATACTTCTACATTTAAAACATAGTATGATATAATTTTTGGACTACCATTACTGAGATGAAATAATACAAACCAATATTAGTATAAATAAAAATCGAAATTTTATTTATAAGACAAACATTTTTTTATTATTTTTGATCAAAAATAATAAAAAAATGTGTGTCTTATAAATAAAATTTAAATAAAATATAAATAAAAAAAACTTCTTACCTCCTAGAGCTTGCTTACTAAAAGCAAGCAAAATTATAAAAGCACTGTAGAATGTTTTCATGCTGTACATAGTTAGCGAAAATAAGTACTAATGTACCTTATCATTTTCGTGCATCTACTTTATATATCAGTGATGTTTTCCAGCGATTGTGACATATATTAACAAATATTTGATAATGCGTTAAATAACTATAAAGTGATGACAAATTTGGATAAACATCTAATGCAGATCGTCCGGTTTTGAATAATTGGTCTACTTTAACAGAGGGCTTTGAGTATGCCACACCCCTTAAGCCTTAAGGCATCGGAAGAACATTACTTAGGAAAGGCAGTCCAATTATGAAGTTAGCAATCCATGAGATGGGTTGCTGCATTCTAACATCACAAGTACATATCGCTCATAGTATATCAGTAATATATTTTTAGCCTATATTTGTTCGAAAGATTATTCTCATATTTTGAGGCCAACGTGTAAAACATTTTTTTTACAATTCTCTTTCTTTACGCATTGCTTATAAATGACTTTATTTAGGTTTTATACCTACAAGAATAAAAATAACAAACATATCCAATTTGACACACATATTGATGTTTTATCTATAAACAGACAATTATAAAATATATTGGAGTTTTTTAATACATGATAAAAATTGGATTAAAAATTACAAAATTCAAAGCGTCTAAAAATAAATTATTAAAATAAAAACTTTTTTTTAACTCGCCACAAAATTCATTCATTATGGTTACCAATCAAAAAACGATGCCTCCGATGGCTTCTTGGGGACATCGTTTTTGATTGGTAACCATACTGATTGAATTTTGTGGTGAGTTAAAAAAAAATTTATTTCAATAATTTATTTTTAGAACTTTAGAATTTTGTGATTTTTAATTAATTCTTATCATGTATTAAAAAAGTTCAATAGATTTTATAATTGTCTATTTAAAGATGAAACATCAATATACCTAAGTGTGCCAAATTGGATATACCTACCTATTTGTTATTATTATGCTTGTATAAAACCTAAATAAAGTCATTTTTATCAACAATAGAGAGTCATTGCAAAACGAAAAAAGGTGACTTTATTAAAAGAAAATTTATATAAGTATCCTATATTTCAATTTATCATTCATTTTTAAAGAGAGTACAGGTACAGGTTAGAATTTAGGATATCTTCTAGGGAATTTTTGTCTGATGCAAGTATCAACATTAAAATTTCTAAATGTGTCATAATTAAAGTGCTTTAAATAATAGAAAGCTTTGCCTGTATCTAAATTAAATACGGTAGTCCTGTATTTTAATAAAAGATAATGTTTAAGAATATTCTAATTGCGCATGCGTACATGTCAAATTAAGAGAAACTTTATTAGAAGATCTGCAAAACGAAGGTTGCAATATCTCTATTGTAAAATAATATACTATAATATTTGTAAGGAAAACATTAATTTACTTTATCAGATTTCCAGAACTGTAAGTATATTTTGTATAAATAAATTCGTAATTATCCTAACTTTTAACATTTTTAATCTTACCGGGTTATTATAGGTACAATAAATACATATAAAACTCAAAATAAATATTTGTCACGTAAAAAGTATCGTAAAATCCTTTCATCTTATCAGTGTCTTAAACAAACTTATTTTATTTAAAATTTCCCGAATTTTGATATTCCCGTCAAATATGGTTCTAAGAAGAATATAACGTTTCAAAAGCGAAACGATAATCATAAATTCTTCAGTAAAAAATCTAAATATTATTTAAAAAATTGGCAAAAGCAAATGAATATTACCAAAATGACTTATTTTGTGTTTATTTAAATTTCATTTCGTTTAATTTAGTAGCCCCAAAGTGATTTTTTTTCAAATCAATCTGCAGGTCTTAATACTGAAGCAATCGGAAAGTTTTCTTTTTGAAATCTTCGTTTTTTAATTGGCTGTCGATCTGATACGCCAGATTTTCGATTTTGGTCTCGGATTTTTCAAAATTTTCCAAGGAAGTTTGAATTTTTATCAAAAAACGTCTTTTCTCTTATCACTTTTCTTAAGTGATCACAATTTTTTTTTAAATCTTCATTGTTTAACTGCTTATCGATCTGCCGAGAGATTTTTGATTGTTGACCCTAATTCTTTGAAAATTTTTATGAAAATTCAAACTTCCTTGGAAATGTTTGAAAAATTAGTTTTAAAATCTGCCTAGACAGATCGACAGGCAATTAAAAAACGAGGATTTGAAAAAAAAATGTCGTAATTATTACTTAAGAAATAAATAAAATTTGTACACGAAAAAAGACGTTTTTTTCATGAAAAATAAACTTTCTTCGAAAATACTGAAAAATCAGAGCCAAAAATGGAAATTGTGGCTTGACAGATGGATAGGCATTTAAAAAATGAGAATTTCAAAAAAACAACTTCCCGATTGCTTAAGTATTAAACCTGCAGACTGATTTGAAAAAAAAGTCATCTTGGGGTAACTCTGCGCCGTTGGTCGGCGTCTCCGCTTCCACGATATATTATTTGTTTTTAGTAGATAGATCTGCACCAAACTTCATTCAAATATTTATGCATATTCTATAACCAGACAGCCAGACCGATGGGCAAATATTGTTTTTCGATTTTCACCAAGTGACTTATTTTGGACCCAGTAAGTTGTAACATAATTTTTTTCAGAACAGTGATATAGTTTGTGAAATGACCATTAAACAACTTAATTTTTATTTAAGAATGAAAAAGATGAAATGAAGTTTGAAAAATCGCATATAGCTTACAAAAAACAACAACAATTACATAAACATATTTTTACAAAATTGAAAACTAAGACTTCAAAGAATTTAACGAGTAATGTATATGAGTATAATAGGATAGACGGATCTACCTTAATAACACATAATAGAACTGGACATAATTTATTATTTCCTGATGGAAGAAGTATTGAACATCAACGCATTTGGGAAAAAATGATTATATAAGAAATAATCAAAATAAAAAGACATAAGAGTGTAAACAAAAAAACTAAAAATGATAATATAAGCGATACATATTGCAACTTTATTAACTGAAAAAATTAAAAACGTTTATGTAGATTTTTCATGTAATTAGACATATTCTAAGAAACTTGAATGCTAATAAATCTACTGCTGGAGCTGACGATGTCGTTGCTATTGTCACCAAAATTCGTTCCTTAAAGCTGACTTCAGTGTTCAGTGTCTCTTTGATCTTTTATATAAACTTCCTTTCCAATTAGAAAATTGTTCAACATTACCCTTATCCAAGAATGGAAAGAAATCGCATCCAAATAATTCCCGTTTCATCATTGAGGTGTCTATGCTTGTGATATTGTAAACGTGACTCTTTAGGTGTAGAAATTTATTTCTAAGAATTATTTCTTAATCAAATCCATATGCAGAATTTTCAGTTTTTGTATATAAATAGGGTATTTTACGGTTTTTCGAAAAGTGTCTTAAATAGTTTATATGGTAGTAATGATGATGAAAAAGGAATAAATTTTTGGAATGTTTTAGTTGAAAAACAATATGGAGGATTCTATTGAATATAATATAATAGGTTTGGTTAAAAAATACGAATAAAACCAAATTGCAAACCATCCAAATTCAATTCATTGTCAAACTACTACCTTCTATAATCTGTGCGTTTAGTTTACTAAAATTTACTGTTATAGTGACGTCACATACGAAACCATCATGGCAGCTAACGTTTCAGTATAGACTAAAAATCTCATTTTTTTAAACTTGAATATTAAATTAATCTTGTATTTTTATCAATAAAAACCAATATGTTTAGGTGTCTCCATGCACAGACCATCGTATTTTCATTATTCCACAATTAATTTTTTAGAGTGTAAATTACTCTATTCCAAGCTATATCATAATCATGACAATGGGCGAGTGAACAATTTTTTAAAAACTATTTTAATACTATCTACACATAAAAATAGTTGACCATTATTTTTTGTTTTTTCACACTATATCCGGCACATTGCTTTATCTGAAATCAGTTCTCATTTTGAGCATTTTCGTTCTACAATTAAACAAATAATAGTAATAGTAAAATGACGTCGAAGTTATAATTATAATATATTTGAGGATCTTTCGACAATGCCACATGAATACTTTTCGTCATTTTTGTTGTGGTTCACTCGCCCATTATTAGAGCTTCAATATAAACGATTTGACTGTAGCGCTGGCATCAAATTAGGTCATGACCGTGACGCCTGGTATCCCATCAATTATTAGGAAAAGACGGAATGTTTCCGATACAATTCAAACTCGTATTATACCGGGTGACCACGGATCATGGTAAGCCCCCGCCATTTCCACAATTTTTGAGCTATCCAACTGAAAATTTGCAGCAGCAATTTACGTCCAAAAAGGCTCATTTTGGCCCATCCGATTTTTTTTTCGACATCCGGTTTCGACGGAAGTGACCTTAACTTTGGAATTTTTGATGGAGCACTGACTGGTTAACGCTATTTGGGATTTTTACAAAATCAAGTTGAGAATTTTCTGGGGGATCTGCCACAGAATGAACTTCGGCAAGTTCACTTCCAACAGGATGGGGCACCGCCACATAAGGCCCGAATTGTAACAAATTATTTAGGAAATAGATTTAGAGAGCATTGGATAGGAACTCACGGCCAAATCCAGTGGCCAGCAAGATCCTCCGATTTGACACCGCTGAATTTTTTCTTATGGGGTTATCTCAAAGAAAAAGTCTACTCCAGACGTTCGACAACTAGGGAAGATTTGGAGCAAAGAGTTATGGAAGCTATTGGGACGATCGATCGTGGAATGTTAGATGGAGTGATTAGGGAGACAGTTAGGACGGCAAAGTGTTGTCGGGACCAAAATGATCAACACATTGAACATTTATTTTATGGTTAGAATAGTTTGTTTCTTCCATGGTTAGTGTGGTAAATAGTAAAATGACGTGTTGTGTTCTATGATTTTTTGAAATTTCCTTTCTTTATTACTTGACATTGCACGTCTATCAAGGATGGGCACTTCAACGGATTCCACACAAAATGTATTCTTTTGTGGTATCGGTTTACCATTATATCTTATGGGAAAATGGTTAAAATGGACAAAAAGTGATTTGGTCAAGTTTGATTGCACGTCAAGACGCCATTTTTATATATTTTTTTGTCGATTTAATTTTTTGGGAGTTATACCAGTCCATTTGAACCAAATTAGACAAATCGGCACTCTAGATTAAAAATTGAAATTGCCTCTAAAAAAATGAAGTGGGCTTAAAGTGTACCAATAATATACAGGGTGTTCCATTTAAAATTCCAAAGTTGAGGTCACTTCCGTCGAAACCGGATGTCTAAAAAAAAATCGGATGTACCAAAATGCGTCTTTTTGAACGTACATTACTACTGCAAAATTTCATTTGGATAGCTCAAAAATTGTGGAAATGGGTTTACCAGGATCCGTGGTCACCCGGTATAGACGAAACCTTCAGAAACAATTTTATCGTATATCTCGAATTTAGGAACAGATCAATCGATTTTTAATCAGTTTAATTGCTTAAATTCGAGTACGTTTTGGCTCCACTTCTGGTTCTTTTGTTTTTATATACAACCGTGGAGTAAAAAATGTATATTTTTTCACTCAACTGTACAACTAATTATAATATTTAAAACAATTTTTATCGTGCTTTACAATCGACAAAAATTGTTTCTGCTCAAAATGGAACGCACTCTATATTTGTCTTCGGTCACTGATTTCATGCCGAGCTATTTTCGCTACCAAGTCCAAAATCACCGACGCCTGGTGATAAATTTTGAGGATTACCCACTTTGTCCTATGGTGTAGAGTTTTAACGATTTTACCATTCATTTCGAAATATGGTGGCGCGTGCAGTGTCGCTTATTCAATATCTCTGCTAAAACAAAAAACTACCCAGCTGATGAAGTAAAAACTTTTTACAGTTTAATTAAGTTACAATTTCAAAGTCAAATTATGTAAAATGACAGTAATATTACAGATATTTATTAACATAAATTACGATTTCTTTCTCATTACAAACTGATCCTTTAACAAGGTATTCGATACGCAGCTTATTTAACAAAATTTGTATATTTCTCTCAGCCAATGACAGATTTCAATTTAAAAATTCAATACAGAGAGGAATTACGTTTTCTTTCAATCCACTATTGCCTCAATTTAAAATGTGGTAATTTAAAATCCAGTCCAAAGCACTTTTTACCCTTAAAAGATAATAACGCCAAGTGGTGCATGCGAAGCAATAAGGAACATTCTTTTTTCGCAGTCATAATTCGGATCAGAGGCGTCGCACTTCAATTTTATTTTTACTGTTGTAATTTTTTATTGAAATAAAACAATAACTGCGACGATGTGGATTTCTATTTTTTAGGATTCACTTATTTACACCTAATATTTATTGGCAATAAAACTAAATGGTAGCCCAACTCTTATCATAAAACATCTTCTTTTTTCCTTTCCTTACTATGTTAAATACCTCCAATTTGGTCCTCTGAAAACGACACCCTTGATACTTTTTATGCTCTAGACGACTAACGCTGAAATATTGATATGAGTTTATTACACAATGAAACTTGATAAGTTTTATTTTTTTGAAGGTGTAATCCCCTAGCTAGGGGGATGATTTTCTGGTGGAAGATAGTACTTATGCTTGTGTGGCAGATAATTCGCTACTCTCATAAACTGAACACAAAAGCTTCCCTCACTTAAAGGCAGAATTGAATGAGGTAACGATACATTGTATACTCGTATGCGTTATGAATAGCGTCCTCTTTAACCATCATCTAGTCATATATTTATATAATGAGTTGATAATTAACTACTAATGCTTTTACTGGCAGTTTGGCATCATATCTGGAGATGTCGCATAATAAACAGTTTATGACTTGGTAGTTTAAACACAAATAAAATAAATATTTTAAATTGGGACAAATGAATTCGAATTAGAGTACCTAATTTCTTTATGTTGTTCCCTGCCTGTGATAACTAATTTTTAACAAGAGAACATTAAGCTTCTTTCATATTATGTCAAATGCTCCGCGTAAATCCATTTTGAATTGAAAGCTTTTCCGTAAAAATGCAACCTTTTGCATACGGAATCGTTGTATTTTAAATACGCAATAAAAAGTGACATGGAGCTATCCCCTTATTTTGATCCAAGAAATAATTATTGAATTGGAAGCATCTTGCTTCATGCAAGTTGTAAGGTTAACATATTTTGTTTAACTTCTTCAATAAAATTTGGGTTCAAACACCACATCGAGCCTAGCAACCTTGTTAGAACTTGTTTTCTGATTATATTAAGGAATAACTTACTATAATAACAGTATTGTGATTGACAAAAAGAAAAATAATTTTTTTACAAAATACCATGTCAGAAGCCCAACAAATAAAACGGTCCCACAACTTCGCAAATCGATATAGAACGTCATTTTAAGGTAAAGAGTAACTACTCCCTACTATATTCATGGATTATTATTTTGGTTTATTTCTCTTAGTCCACTATCAACAAACCGTTCATGAATTTTAACAAAAATGCTTGGATGTGATTGCCTTCAATTAGGAATTCGTCTTTGATATCCTCTTGCTGCAGCTGTCGAATTACCATTTGCAAACCCATACATAAATGGATATCTGCACATTCTTGATTACTAAATGCAAATGGCATTTGCAAACTTGATAATAATTAACAAACACGATGAACAGATTTAATTTCACAATCTAAATAATGGTCACTGAATTTAAATTAAAGTGGAAACTGTTTTTGGCATTTCGGATGAGATATAATTTTAGTAACTTCAGTTTCACAGTATTTTAATTTTGAATAAAATACTGTATTTTTATGGGACTTTCTCTAAAAAGTAACAGACTCGTTTTTTCTTCTTAAACAGCACAGCTTAAGGACGTACATACCACCAATTCCAACAGTGGAAAGGAAATATTTTAAATCCTTTTCAGTGGGGTTGGAAAAAACCTAAAAATGGATTAATGGAGCAAATAGTTTGCGGGTGCGTAAAAGGTTGTCACGGAAATTGCGGCTGCAGAAAATTAGGAATTGGTAGCTTCATGTTCTGCAAAGGATGTATGAGTTTAAATTGTGAAAACGCTGATGTTCCAGAAGTTATGGAAGAAGATGTCCAAAACGATGTTAATGAAGATATGGATATTCAATTCGAAAACATTATAGGCGAAATATAACGAGAAATATAAATATGTAATTTTCAAAAGAAGAATCTTTAAAACAGCTATAAATTAGTACAACATTAAAGTTTTTTTATATCTAAGATCATATAAATAACAAAATTTTTAACAAATCATTATCATTGATAAACCAAAAATAATTTCTGTGTTAAATAAAAATAATTTTTGCGTGCAAAAATTAAAGGTAACATGGTATAAAGGTAAAATGTGATAAAATCGTAATAAAATAGGTAACTTTGAACGCCTGTATCTCAGCCAATTTTTATCAAAAATACTTTTATCTGGCACCATTTTCACGGGAATTACGTCAGCTTCCTTTTTTGTGACCAATACCAATACCTATACCTAAATCCACTCAGAAAAAAGTTATACCTAAAAATTAAAAAAAAAGAAGTTTTTCGGTTTTATTTTAAACAGTTTCTTTTTACTTATTTTGTCGAAAAAAAAGTGCCATTTTGATAGGATTCACTAAGAAAATCGTTATGTATATACAGGGTGTTTCTAAATCACTTGTAAATCTCTAAACCACATATTCCTCACTTAAAAATAAGACAAAATCTTTCTATAAACATATATCCGGAATCGTCTCCTAAGGGAGCTGGAGGCACCCGAGGATGACACCTAAAAAGTGTTTTTTTTTTAATTATTTCGGAAATGACGTAACGAATTTTTTTCATATTTGAAATATGCAATTAAATAATGGATTCACCTAAAATACTAAAATTTGATCAAATTCAGTTAATTCCAAATACATTTTTCAGTCCCCACAAACAACATTTTTTATCAGAAAAAATTCACAGTATTGCATAAAGAGTAAAAAATTCTCAATTTTTAAATATTTAGAATGATTTAATATCTTACTTTCCTTCTGTAAAATTTTGCTAGGATTAACCATTTCTGAAAGAAATCTTCAGTAGTCAGGAAATTATCAACAAATTTGTATTTTATATCAGTTTATGAGGTTCTTCAATGTCCAGTGGAAACTACTTAAGAAGTATATCACATCTAAGTAAATTTTCAACTTAATTATGTTATTCGATATATGCCTTTGTACCAGGTATTTATTAATTCATCAAATTATAAGCTATCAGATGTTGGTATAGGTACAATCCCGCCAATGATTTTATCGAAGTTAGTAAGACATATTCTATAACGGCTTTCCTAGGAATTTTACCCTGAAATTTAATTAGTCATTATTGGTAATGGAGCATATATGTATACTACACATTTAACCCAATTAGCTACTGTTTATTTTCTACTATGCATATTATACTAAAAGTGTTAATTCAATCACATTATTTTATACAGGGCTTTGCAACAGTTTAATTATTTACGAAAAAGCGTTAACCTTCTGTGGGGTTATGTTTATTAAAGTGAAAATTGCATAACATTTGATGGTATTTAAATAAACAATATTGTTATTATTAATCGGCGTCCAAATGTCCAAAGTAACCATCTGAAATATAGAAAATTTGAATGAATCATATTATGTGAAGTTCGTTTTGATATGAAGTCCGAACCATTCTTAAGGATGACTTATGTAATTTATTATATCCAATCAATTATTGGCTATGGCACTGGTTCTAGCATTCCCACCACGTAGAAGCACAAAGTTATTTTGCAAATAACGACAGATTTAATAACATATTCGATGCCCAATTATAAGCAGAGTAGTAAAACTAATAATGTCCTTTCATTATACATGATTCCAATTCAAAACCTGCAGTGGATGATATTAATGTTCTCTAGTCTTTAACATTGTTCTTTAACTCAAGACTGGAATCATCTGAGAAGAGAACATTGTTCTAATGCTCTTCAACATGACGACTATCAGATAGTCGAATAGCATATTATGTTCCTTGCTGATACCTTCCCTAACTAATGCAAATCACTATTGAAATTCTTGGTATAAAATGGTACACATATTGGATGCTGGTTAGCACCTAGGGCCACTTTAGCAAATTTTGTAATATTTTCAATTCATTAAATGAATATTATCATCAATTTTTATATCATAAAGTTTACCGAAAATTTCACACCAGCATTTTCTAACCAATCAGAAGCTTGGTTTTTGTTATAGTTATGAATAATTAAAATAACGATGGTTTCTTTATTTTACAGAACATCGTGGCATTGTATCTCCAGTAATAGTAGAAAATTCTGGGACAGTAACTGTAGCTCAAGATGAAGGAGCAGCATTAATATGTATCGCTCAAGGATGCCCTGCGCCAGAATACAGGTCAGTATGTAAACGTAAACTAAGTTAAACAGTTCAAAGCAATTTGAAGTTATAGAAGTGGAAAGTACATTAGACGTTGAGTAAACGCAAATATTTTTATTTATCTGTTGAACGACCAACTTTTGGAGTGGTTTATGAATTTCTGTTAATTTCATAAATGAAGACGCCTATTTCTTTCTTCATAAGTAAATTTTAACTTAAGATTAAACTGCTACTAAACAAGAAAATTATGAAGATTAAGATAAATTTTAGTACATTTTTTCCAACTAACATTTTACCTATATAATGAAATAAAAAACAGATTTGTAAGTTTAACGTCTTCAATCTGAAAATCATTATAATAATCGAGTAATATGTACAAAACAACATGGTTTATTATTAATTTTGGAAATAATGCATTTTGAGGAAATCATTAAAAATAATAACAAAAATTGATATTCTCTTTCTAAATAACAAAAAGAATAGTTTATTTTAACTATTTTAACAATATTAAACATTATTAATCCTTAAAATTTTTATCGTCATCGACGATTTCTGTTGCCTCTTAAAAGTAATTTCTTCTTGACATGAATCTTTATTATTAGTTCTCTTCTTGAAATATTGGCACATACATGAGGTCCTTGTATAGCGCCACAAGCAACAGGGATGGAGCAGTAAGTGAGGAGCCTCCTCGACATTTCTTTTATTCAAAACCAAATTTTTTATGCCAAAATAATTAGGTCTAAAACGCTTAAATATATTGAATTTTTGTAAAAAACATTGTTTTCTAAATTACTCTTTTTAACGTATTTTCTGATAAAATGTAGATTATTCAATATTTATTTTGTAAGTTATTGATATTTTATGTATTTCGGCATATATCGACGAAACCTTTTTTTTATGATAAATAGGTACATTTTTCTACTTTCGATTCTATTCTAATATAAAACGATGCTATTTAAAAATGTACCTGAACCTTCACTGTGCGTTTTTTTATGTTAACTTTTGAATATTTTATGGCAGTCAAGTAATTTATAATTAGCGAAAAATTGCATTGGGATAGTGCAAAAAATTTAAAAATTATCTCAGTTTATGCTGTTAAATGTAGAGGATGTTTGCTTCCTCTAATTTCATAAATAAATGTATAAAGTAATTTATCCTACGAAGAATTTTATCCGAGGCGTTTTACTTAAGATACACATATAATTGGGAAGTTTAAGAAGTTTGCAAATCCAAACGGAGTGTTTCACATCAACTTTTCCGTAATTTAAATCAAAGGTAACTGCTGAGGAATAAATAAATTAAAAAGCAGAACTCTCTTTTTAAAATGTTGTTTCTTATATATTCTTATTTGATTCAATAAATATACAAATTTCATTTTCTTTTTTAAGAATTTCAAGTGCCAACGTTTAAAAAATATACTGCCTAACCCCTGCAGCGACTTATTTTAGGTTGAACCTATAAAAAATAAAAAAATAATGGTTAAAATATATACCTACGGGTATGTTGAATTATAGAGTAATCTGACCACCCTCCGCTTGGCACGCCTGTTGGTGGTTACGTAATAGCCAGCACCAAAGAATAATTGCTATTTTGGCGTTACAAATGCCTACAAAGTATCAAAATTTCCCGTTATTATTAAACAATCTGAGGCTTGTTCTGATGGAGCAATTGTATATGTGAAATGGATGGTAACCTACGTCACCCTTAATGTTTTATAATTTATCTGATATTTATATTCTGTTAATTATTGATTTAGAAGGTTAACTAAAATCTATGTGCTATTAACAATACTTCAAAATATTTTTGAATGCTGCATTCGCGTAAATATTGAGTAATAATTTTATACTTATGATGTAAAAATGATAAAAGCTTATTGGATTATTTAAAATTATACTCGTAATTAAGGAAGTGATGTTTGGTATGGTGAAGCATAAAGGTTATTAGTGAAGTAGTAGGTACTCAGGAAGGGCTATCCATGGATCCATTAAAATCGACATTCATACAGCAGTGCTAAAACTGAGTAGAAAATAGCTTAGATATGCAGTAGGATATTAAACACTAAATTAATATCTAACATACATTAGAGGGACAATCAGAAATGCAGGATGGTGAAAAGCACATCTCATGTTATAACGGCTAAGAAGCTTGCGCATCTGAAAATCATTTAATATGGAAATAGATAACGAAAGCTTCAACTCATTTTGGATAGTAACGAAACCAATGGTTTTAGTACTATAAGTCATTTTAAGCAAAGCAATTTGCAATGAAAATAAAAATTGATAAATGCGGGGTAGTTGTTAGTAATGATTCCAACTATAAGCTGTTTATCTGGTTGGTTGGTACACCGTATGTGTTTGCATTTATTAGTAGCAGAAAATGAATAAAGGAGCAATAGCGATGTTTGGAATCCCATCAGTCATGCTTGCATAATATTTTTAATATTATCTCAAATACTTTTACTGTTTCGGACTTTATCCAATTGTACGATTTTCTGTTGAGAAGAACAGTCCATTTTTGTCTGTCATTAACACACCAATTGTTTAAGTCTTTAATATTCAGTATTAGGACACATATATACTTATTCGATTTTGCAAACAGTAGACGCAATTTCCTTAATTTTTCCCATCCGCAAGAAAACAAAAATTTGAAAATGTTTTCATGATAAGCTACCATAAAATAGCTCTTCAGTATTTTAAAAATGACCCAGCTAAAACTAACAAAAACAATTCTAAATACCTTTTTAAAAAATACTTTTTTAATCGTAACATTACTATTATAATCCTCGGGCGGAACGCGAATAATAAATACAAAAATTTCCATAATCCAATTTCAGTGAGAGATATTAAATAGTAATTCCGAAATATTGTTTAACGACGTAAAATACAGTTCGCTTAGTACATGTATTTTAATGAGGGCCACAGAGAAAACATATCAGCCCTCGACCATAAAACTGATCCTATATAATAGTTAAATTGTGGAAGAACTTTCTCCCTTTTAAGCCTTGAGTAAATATTTAATGTTTTCGGTTTGTATAAATTATTCAATCAATTAGATTCCCTACGCGGCTCTAATTCTGAGTTTGAATGAAACCAAAGTGGTCTGCAATATAGAGACAGCATGAAATATTTATACAAACATAAATCCTGATAAAAAAAGTGGTAGGATAAAAATATCTGTTTTTAACCTAATTGAAATTAAATTACATTCGAGAAAGCGGTTATACCACTCAGAATCAGTACCAGAAAGTTCTGTTTGTCATCAAAGCGTTTAATTATTATGTATGATGAAGATTTAAATA
Source organism: Rhagium mordax (assembly GCA_963680705.1). Taxonomy (NCBI): domain Eukaryota; kingdom Metazoa; phylum Arthropoda; class Insecta; order Coleoptera; family Cerambycidae; genus Rhagium; species Rhagium mordax. The sequence goes on from OY796656.1 coordinate 17,277,858, forward strand.
AAAAAGTGAGAGGAAAATGATCTTTCTAAATTACAAGATCCATAAGAACCACGGAAAAAAATGTGTTGCTATACTAACTACTTCAACTATACTAGTAAGCATTATAGTTTTATGGACTTGGAAGCACTTTTACAAAAGCTGATAACTTAACCTCGGGCTTCATTAGGACTAACTGATTTTTATGCTGTTTATAATGAGCACAGCCGTATAGTTCAAAATTGTTAATCCACAAAGTTTTCTATCCTATTTGTAAGAAGATGAAGAGAGCGGATTCGTATCTAACCATTGGTTTAATTTTTAAATTATATTATGGATAAATATTTCTTCTCTGATTAAATTATCTGATGGAAGAATTTACTTTTAAATCGAAATGAATACACTTTAACATGACTCCTCAGTATATAAACATTTAATTCTGTAAAGTCTAAAACAGAATATCCTTACAATATTAATGATGCATTAAGTAAACAATACTACTAAATTCTCACTATTAGTTATTCCACTTTCCACTTCCAGATATAAATGATAGGCCTGTCAATTGTTTTGTAAGGTGTGCTTTTAACCCGCAAATAATTACAGCAACACGATGATGGATGTGACGGGAATTTCACTTGTTTCATTATTCATACATTTCTGAATAATTTGAGTAATTGCCACTGGTTGGATTATTGAATAATAATTCTCATTTGCAGGTGGTACAATCACGCCGGCTTAGAGCCAAGCCTAATTATCCCAGGACCCAGAGTGAGACAGTTAGGACCTGTGTTAGCTATTGAAGCCGTCACACCGGAGGACGGTAAGTCTTCTTTGTTAATGATTGATTTATTTTATATGTTTTTGTAAATTCATAAAACATATTTTGTGTATCTGCATTTTAAAGTTGCAGTATATTCAATGTTGTAAAACTTAAACATCTGACATATTATTAGGTCGACCCTCATCAGTCCTAACTTAGAAGACATAGAACTAAAATCAAAATTCTCAGAAAAAATTTAACGAAGATCAAACAGCGGAGGTGCTTTAAAGTATGGATTTACTTATTGTCACGACGACGGGGTTAAATATGTCATGATTCGGGGGTGTATTTAATGAGACAAACGCTGTCATTTGTTTGTGGTTCAAAAACTAATTATTTTTTAATGATTTTAGTTTTTTTGTATGAGTGCAAATTTTATAATTACAGCAATAATCAAAAAGTTGAAAAAACAGTCTCTCGATACACAATAATGCACCCCCAATGTCGGAAATTGAAAAATATTCTACTGAATATTTGGTTTCTTCTACTTTGAAAAATAGGATTATGATCCTCTTGATTTTATGAATTCGTTAACAAAAGTAGTCGTTTTCATCGTGATTCTCATTATTATACCATTGCAATTCTTTTTTAAAATGGTCACCATATAAAATGTACGTGATCAATACATGATTTTTGAAATCCATAATAATGTTTTTGAAAAAAGCACAAGTAAAATATCAAATAAATTTTAAAGAAACCAAGTTAAATTTTTTCAATAATATTCTTAGGAAAATTTTTACAGAAGTCAAGTCATATTTTTTCAATAATATTCTTAGGTAAATATTTCCTTATTTCATAATATGGGAAACATTTCAAGTCTATTAAAAATTAAAATTTTAAATTAAAAATAAGGCGAAAATATTTATCAATGTCGTACAAAAATTTCGCAAAATAGTTTAAATTTTACAAAGAGCACAAATTTTGAATGGACAGAACTACTTGTTTAAATTAATCATTTTCTACCCAACCAATTCAGTTAGCAGTAAAACAATATTTCAGGAAGTCTTTTGGATGATAGTGACATTCCATGGATGCTATTTGCTAGATATAAGGTTATTCGTTATTATTTGATATATTCATAGCGGTAAAAATTATAACATTATCTTTATTAAGAACTAGTAAATTTATTTAATCAAATACAACATAATACAGCTAGTTGCTTAAGAGGCGAAGTTCAGTTGTTTGTAAACTTAAAGTTTGAAAACTCCTGCTTCTCCACTTAATCTCAGCTTCAAGTTAAACCCAAATAGTTTGATCTGGTCGCATGTTAATACTTCAAAATCTAAATTGTTCCTAACTAAAAGTGTTACTTATACAGCGTCCGTCATAAAGTTGGCTACATATGGGAAAAAATTTGTATTATTGATAGTTTTAAAAAAACTCTACTGGGGTTCGTTTCTGCATGTTCGACAACAACAAAATTTTGACATTTTGACTGATGTTATGTGTTTCTTTCCTTTCCTCTTCTTTTATTTCCTTTCTTTTCTTTTCCTTTCCTTTCCGTTCCCTTTCTTTTTGCTTTTCCTTTTCCTTTTCCTTTTCCTTTTCCTTTTCCTTTTCCTTTTCCTTTTCCTTTTCCTTTTCCTTTTCCTTTTCCTTTTCCTTTTCCTTTTCCTTTTCCTTTTCCTTCCCACTTACCCCATACAATTCTAATCACTTTGCACCTCACTAATTACTTCCCATAATTCCCATTATCATATTAATAACTCCCATCATCAAAAAATTGGTGATGAAAGTCAGACTCTTGTATAAATCCCCTACTCATATACATAACAAATATAGAATATAGACTGTCCAAAATGTTGAAAGAACTGAACAGAAACAGAAACTTATCTAAATTATAAATAACTGAAATATTACAGGTTGTTAGAGAAATATATCGAAATTGTATTGGAGAAACGTTTACAATTAAAATATGTTCATTTATTTTTAGAGCACTAATTACTAGTACAATTTCTACCGTTCTCTTGCCTACGTAAATTAATTGCGTCTATATTTCTCCGCTACCGCTGAACAAGGCATTCTGCTCTTTCTGATGAAATGACTTTCCATTACACGTATTGTCAGATAATACCGGCTGTAATCACGTCACACATTAACAGTCTTAATCTCCGTCAACCATGCATTCTCAAGGATTACGCCAATTATCTAATTTGCTTGTTTCAGGGGGTGTCTACAGATGTTCGGCGTCAAACGCAGGTGGTGAATCAAGCGCCGAATTGCGATTACTGGTTTCCACAGCCTTGCACGTGGAAGTATCCCCGCCGATGTTGAGCGTCCACATGGGAGGCAGCGCGGAATTCAGGTTTGTTAAATGATTGTTCTGCTTTATTATGTATGCCGGATCTCCGGAAGTTGTAATATAAATCATTTCGCCCCTCTCAGTAGGGCGCGTTGTTAGAACTAGGAAGATGTGTACTGTTAAGAATTACTTAAATTGCAAAACTTGTCAACTTATGGGAGAAGTTCCAAATGCTGTCACGTATTCAAGATAACGCCATATTGTAAACGTAAAAAGGAAGTATAATACCAAATCCATTATTGTTCTCATGATATTTAATAAATATACATACATACTTTTAATGATGATCAACTCTGGTGTAAAATATTAAACCTGTTTAGTAATTTCTGAACCGCAGAAAGGGAATTAAATTTTGTTAATTAAAAATCAGGCTTAAAAAAAAGACGAAAGATGACTGGGGGTGTAAAGACAGTAAAGAGAGCTTTTAGTGCTCATAGTTCCATTACCTTATCAATGAGTTGTTTTCTACTCAAATTTGAGCTCTTAATTTTTCATTTTGGGGGCACTTTATTCTTGCAATTTTTTTCAGAAAAAAACATTGTGGGGTCTAGAATCAACCCAGAGTTATATAGATATTATTGCCTTCTTATAGGTGCGTCTTCTAATATAATTTGAACTCTTACTCTTCCTTTTGAGGGTACTTAACTGTTGTGTTTTTCAGATAAACTCAGTATTCGGAGGTCTGGAATTGACCTATAGTTTTGCTATCAACTACTTATAAATAAGTGTATTTCATTAAAATTTGAGATCCTACCTAATTAAATTTCACAGAATGCAAGATTTGTCATGTACTATTTAATGAGAAACTGCTTTCATCTTAAATTTCTAACAAATAATAAATTTTTAGGTGTGTGGTATCTGCTCAAAGCGGTGGACCACATCTTGTTACCTGGTACAAAGACGGCAGACAACTTCCGAGCACCGGAAGGGGCTCAAGCGAAACATTAATCGTCAATAACGTCGGCAGAGAAGACAGGGGGATGTACCAGTGCGTTGTGAGAAGGGCTGAAGGAGATACGGGCCAGGCAGCAGCAGAATTGCAACTGGGAGGTAAGTGTAATATTGTCATCTGATTTACATTAGTTTCTATTGTGGATAAGCACACATCTAAGAATTGTACTTTGCAAAATGCCTGCTATAATTGTTTTACAGTTCGGTCCATTGTAATTCGAACACTGTCAACATTTCATGTTCGAAAAAGTTATGCAAATTGATGTTTGCCTGTTAAAGGTATTTACCATGCGTGGATTGTAGGCAGAGTGGAAGGTAGCGCAAAAATAGCCAACAAATCTGTAGAACAAGTTTGATATTTGTTGTGTTATGAATAATAACTGTGATGCACAATTTCATAATCAATATAACTTTATTGGTTTCAAATCTTCCAACAAGCATCACTCAAAATCTACATAATAATAATCTTTTGTCATCGCCCTAGTAACTGTCACTAACTCCCGGGTACGCACCTGATGGAACATCCCCCTTTATTTGTCATACGCAAAAATTAAACAAATCTATATAAAATACAAAACGAATCAATAATACAACTATCTTAAACTATATAGTCTGACATCCAAGAAGGCTTCTTGGTGACACGCCTTGGCCTATCATTCATGTTGTACTGTTCTTGCATCTCAGATTTCATATTAGGAGACTTCTCCAAACCTTTACTAACACTAATATTTTGATGTGACATATTTTCACATGCATCGTTATCGATTGGAACATTATCATAATCAGTAGAATTCTTAACAGAATCAGTAGATCTGGTAATTCAAGTATGAATAGTTTCTTTTCGTCGTAATAAGGGGCTTCTATTAGGGCCCACCTATTTCTACGATAAATACCGTTTTCAGTTTGAATAACATAGGAACGAGGTTCCTCACATCTTTTTACAATTTTCCCATACGATCGAATATCAGTAACGCACACTGAATCTCCTAAACTTAATTTAGATAATTCTTTTGTTCTACGTCTTAAATTATAGTGTTTATATTGTTTTTCGTTTCTTCTCCCTTCCACTTCAGAAAAAGTCGCTTTTGTATCTACAATATTTTCTAACTGACTAAAACCACATTCTAAAGGTGTATATCGATACGACATAAGTGCCAAATAAATATCATCATTTTTCTTAAGAAGATTTTTGCAACTTTAACCGCAGCTTCGACAGTTCCATTGGACTGGGAAAAGTTTTAGTTTGAAGAATCTGAATAAGGGGTTTGTGATTAGTTTCCAGTATAATAGGAATTCCTACTACAAACTCCTGAAACCGTTCACATGCCCAGGCAAGCGATAAACATTCTTCCTCTATCTGTGCATAACGAACCTCAGTAGGTGTTAAAGTACGAGAAGCATACGCAACTAACTATCTTTCATTTTTACTACTTATCTGCATTAAAGCACTACAATATCCATACGAAGAAGAATCAGCACTCACTATTTGTTTAGATGAATTAAAGAAAGAAAATCAAGGGGCTTGGGTAAGAAGCTGTTTGATGTTTAAAAAGGATCATCCCACAAGAATGCAACATCATTTTTCAAAAGGCTTCAAAAAATGGGTTCTAAGACCTTAGATTTATTAGGAATAAACCGAGAGGCAAAATTTACCATACCTAAAAACTGCTGAACTTCCTTTTTACTTGAAGGTTCTGGAAATTTCAAAATTGCTTCCACACGTGATGGTTCAATTTCGGCACCTTTACTAGAAATAACTTGTACTAGGAAACTAACCCTATCAACCCCTATAAAACATTTTGATTCGTTTATGGTAATACCTTCATTTTGTAACCGGGATAGAACTTTTCGTAATATTATTTCATCTTGTTTCTCGATGGTTGGGGCATGTACAAGTATATCATCCCTATTCCATTCAAATTTGAAAAAAGTTTTGAATATTTTGCAGTAAAATATTCGGGAGCGCAAGAAATTCCAAACGGTAATCGTTTAAACATAAATCTCCCAAAGGAAGTAATAAATGTGGTGTCTGAGAGTCGAATTTAATAAAAATCGGAGCATCCAGTTTGGAAAAACCTTTGGCCCTTTTAGCATATTCAGAGAAGTTTCAACCTTAGGAATCGGATAGTGTGAACGTAAAACACTTTTATTCAGCTCTGTATAGTCACAACATAAGCGTAGTGTATCCCCTTTTGGGATTACAACTATAGGAGAGACCCAATCTGTAGGATACAATAATGTTGAGTTTGATCAACCTACTCAACTCATTTTTTAATTTCAACAATAAAGGTATAGGTACAGGACTCGCTTGAACATATGGTTTAGCATCGTCTTTAATTTGAATAGAAATTTCATCTTTAGATTAATTCTACCAATGCTTTAAATATTAAAGGAAATTCTTGAGTAATATTTACCTCGGAGAGGTCTGAAGAAACAGAATTTATAACCTCTTTATGTGAAATATTATTCAGGATGTTATTTGATCTAAAATAGGAACCTCTAAATATTTTATTACATGAACAAAAGCAACACACGTTTTATTATTATAGGTCAAGGACATTTTTAATTTCCCTACCACATTAAGAGTTTTACCATGTGGACCAGAAACAATCTCTCTACAAGGAGAAAGTGAGCTTTCAAAGTTTTGAGGCAAAATATGCTGAGGAATTCATATAGATAACGCATTAAATTGGGAATCACATGTTATAATAATAATAATAATAAATGGTCTTTATTTATAAGGCGAAGTTTAGTACATAGACTATTCTTACACTTAGCCTTGGGTTAACAGGTAACAGTAAAAAAAATTTCTTCTGTCTGTTATGCGCTGTATAAGTTATTTCTTCTTCATCTTTTTCTTAAAGATTCTTACGCCTGTTACAACGTTGAATTGGGTGTTTTTTTCTCTCTTTTTTATCCATTTCCTCTAGCGTTTGCGGTTGTGGGCAACTTTTTTCAGTTCTCTTATTGTTTTCCTCGTCTTCTTCCGATCTCCTCTATTCTCCCTGTCCATGTATTTCTGGGTCTGCCTCTCTTCCTTTGTCCACTCTTTCCTGTCTCTATCACTTTCCTTCACCGTCTTCACTGTTTCCGCTCTTGTATTTTTTATTAGTCGATAATTTATTATAATAAATAGTAAAGGACTTAAACTGTCTCCTTGTTTTATTTCCCTTTTTATCTCAAACTTCTCTAATCTTCTTCCATTCAGTTGTACTTATGCTCACTCTAATCAATTTATGTCTTATATTAAGGTCTTTTAGGTTCTTCCATATTGGATTTCTTCCTATCTGTCAAATGCTGCTCTCATGTCTATAAATGTGAAATACATCTCTTCTCCTTTACCATCACTCCTTCTATTAAGATTCTTATAATGGCAATGTTATCATTAATTTGTTTTCATGTTATTTAATCGTCTTCTAAATATGGTTCTACCTACTTGTTTTTTAAATCTTTTTTCTATAATTATTCTATAGTATCATAAACCCGAGCATAAACCTTATATCCTACTGAAGATAAAAGCATATTGTTCTGTGTGATCTCCTTGATTGTACGTTAGCAGTATGAGGTTGTTTATTCATTCCGTCTGTATATTTTCCACGCTTAGTTACAGATTTTCATTAGTCTTCCCTGTGTTCCCATCCACTTGATCATTTCTGGTTCCATGTTACCTTCCCCTCGCGCTTTGACCATCTTTATGTTATTTAATGTTTCGTCTATTTTCTCCATAGTAATTATTTCATTTGTTTCTTCCGCTTCCTTATTCATTTTTTATCTCGTTTGGCGTTTGGTGTCAGTACAGTGTTCTCACCATATCTTAAAAATATCTTGTGTATTAAATGTCTTGAGTTTGGTGCATTTCTAATTCCTCTCGTTTCTTTGTTTTTTTCCCATGTTTCGCATTTTGTACAGATTATATAAAGCAGTATTAAGCATTATTATGGAAGTATACGTCATGTAGTAAACTAAAGAAGTAAACATATTGATATTACCAAGCGTTTATATTCTAGAGATACTCATGTTGTTAAAAAGAGTCAAGTTCTACTTAATAATTATTGATACCAGACGAAGAAATAATTTATATATATAACTATACTATATATTTTATATAACTTTACATAAGTTGTCAAAATATGATGAAAGCCCAAAATACATAGCAATAGAACGATATAATAAAATCCCTGAAATCTTAAAAAGCATTTAAAATTGAAAAGCTTTTAAAAATTGACTAAAAAAATGTATATAAGTTAAATAGCCTTATTCGGTTGATGAATATTTGGAAAATTAACGTTCTATTTTCTCATCTTATTTTACTTATGCTGCAGATATAAACTTCTTGTGACTAATCCTATACAACTATTTTAGTCCTTTGGATAATAAATTAATATTATTATTATTATTATTGCATCTTTGTCCGTATTTAGATGGAATGATCAGTATATTCTATATAAAACTGTCATGGTCAGTTACGCCAAAGATGATTTTTTTTAATATTATAAATTGATAAAATAGGAAAAACTACTGTTCCTTAACGTGATCTAATCAAAATGTGGAAAAAGGACAGTTTGTTTATCGACACTAAGCCAATTTTATAATTACCAGTAGATCCCATTTTCCAAATTTTTCGTTATTACAATTTTTAAATATTTTACAAACTAAAATTAAACAAATTCCCCGCCATAAGATATAGTACATTTCTTATAAGCTTCTGCAACAAATAAGTGTGGGTAAAATGGGTGAAGTAAAGCCCCATCAGCGGTTGTCAAAAGTTTACATCTTTGCATTCGAAATTATTGCCGTAATTATTATCGAGCTCCAACACCATTTATACACTTCAAAGATATTCTGTATTTTAAGTGGGTCTACGGGATGCTGTTGTTTGAAGATTGCTTTGAGTCTACTATCATAATTACCCTTGATGTACTTCCATTAATGTTGAGAAACTAGGTATGTCATTGTCAACACAAGGCGCTGACCCCTGTTTAACTAAATATATTTACAAATATGTAGAAGCACTTAAATGAATTGATCTAGCACGCGCATCATATTGTCCAGGAGGCAGTGAATTTTCTTCGTACTTATTTTCCCAGTCGGTGTATATATTTTAATCTCTTCTCTTAGTGACAAAAAACAAGAATTCTTGAGTCTGGCTAAAATTTTTGGATAAAATAAAAATAAAATACGTCCACTTATTTTCCCAGTCATAAATATTTTACATTTACTAAAGTGGAACACAAAGTTTGTGAAAATAGCAGTCTGGCTTATCTTAGATAGCGGAAAGTGAGTTTGGCTGAAAATTTGCGGATTCAAAAATTTTACTGATTTTGCGGATCCGTAACCCTTATTTTTCCAGGCTTGAAATTTAGTATATAAATTGTTATAATCATAAACTGTAATTAAAAATAAGTCTGGCTGATTTACGGAATTGGCAAATGAGTCTGGCGGCATCTTCAAAATGGGAAAAATAAAAAATTTTTGCTTTTATTTTCCCGGGTTTGAAAATTTGTCACATGATAGATTATACTATTTTTTCACAGAAAGTACACGTCTGGCAGACATTTACAATCACGAAGGACTTGCAAGCCTCACAAGCCAGGTAGTTAAACGAGGAGCGGAATAGCAGCATGTGAGTATTTAGGGCGCCTGAACAATCATTGGACGAGTCTGGCAAGGCCTTGGAAGTGTCCCAGATTGTATTTTAAGCTGTTATTAAATTATAGGCCATCATCTGATTAATTTTCATGACTGCGAAAATGAGAAATTTTTTTGATGAAAACTTTTCAGTTTTTCACCTGCCAGACATAGGTATTATCCATGCTCACAGATTAGCCAGACGATTTTTTTTACTTAACTTCAGGATACCTCTTACTACTAGAACAATTTTTATCACTGGAAAAAAAAGGCAGTGTATTCGTATGTTCTGATGCATTTTCTGCATCAATCCATCGGAAAACCCCCCCTAAATATACACTATTGGCAAGTATTCATTTAGGAATGGGAAATCTGTAATGCAACAAAGAGAGAAGGTACATAGAGGCAAAGCCTTCAGTTAACAAGAGACGCCTAACCATTCCTACACTCCTACTAAAGAGGGGATGTGTACGACGACAGCCATCGGTTCAGCTTTACGGCCGTGAGATATTTTTACGATGTTTTCATTCTTTTATCATGTTTATCGCTGTTGCATTTGACAATACAACAGCGGTTTAAGAGTTGATGTTATTTATTAGCCTTAAACCTAAAAACGAAATAAAAACTTGTATTTTAAAAATAACAGTTTGTACTTCGCTGGAGGAAGGCTTATTGATGAATAACTTTGTTGGTTGGACGCGACATCGCGGCCGGACGACACATTTGGCCGATTCCGTTGTCCCCTTCGACTGCGTGTTAAAGAATGGTAGGTGGGAGGTAGGGGATACCGCGTTGTCTGTTTAACTTGTAAATGCTTTAAGTTATCTCCGTCTGATGCATTTATATCGGCCTCCCAGATTCATCGTTACCAATAGTGTATATGAATTTTGCTTAGAATTACTAACCGAACAATTCTATCCATGTTTGCTGACTGGGAAAATAAGTATTGAAAATCGTCACTGCGTCTTGGACTATATCGAGAGATCACCAAAAAACGCTTGATGAAGTTTTTAACTCTCGACTGACTAAGAAAAGACTTATGAGTTCATTGTTGTCAAATTGAATTTTCAACTTTTATTAATTTTCTGATACATTTTGTATTATTATTATTGCATCTTTGTCCGTATTTAGATGAACCTATCTGCATATTCTAAAACTGTCGCGAAATTATTTTTATAAGCGTTTTCTTACATTACAATTTTTTTCAAAATATAAATTAATAAAATAAAAAAACTACTGCTGGAGTAATTATCCCGATGTATCTAGAAACTGCCTCTTGCAATTTACAATTTTGTTTATTGTTCCAAAACTGCTGAGAATCGAGCAAGTGAGAATATAGAAAGAAGTGGGAAAACGGGATAATTATACATTTCGAATAAACTGGAATTAGGTAATGGAGTGACATCACTTATTGAACTTCCGAATCAAATAAGAACAAGCATAAAGACAGGCTTGTATAAAAATATTGAAAACTATGACGATGATGCTTGCTTTGTCTGGAGTGTAGTTAGTGCTAATAAACAATCTGACAGAACATCCTCGTACCTCCATTACTCGAAAGTTTTAAATATAAAAGAAATTATCTCAATTATCTATCTTTCTTTCGTCGTAAAAAAAATTGTTATGTGTGCGGTGTGCGCTCTTGTCCTATTGGAAATACCCTTGAATGAGCACATCATTATATAATTGCTAAATGACCGGACACAACAAAAATTATGGCAAATATTTTTTACTTTGTCTTGTTATTATTGCTTTAAATTACATAGCCCAAATATACGAAACTCTTTTTATATAAAATGGAATAGCAACAATTTGTTGTAAAATATGTGTATTAATCTTCTTAAAATTTATGTCTTATCCTTATTTTTCAGATGCGCCGCCTATTCTTCTGTACAGCTTCATAGAACAAACACTACAACCAGGACCTGCAGTATCACTAAAATGTAGTGCTTCTGGAAATCCAACCCCGCAAATATCTTGGTCTCTGGATGGATTTCCTTTACCCAGCCATGGAAGGTAATTTCTTATAATATTCAATAGTTAATTATTATAGGTCTCTTTATGCTTATTTCTTGGGATCTTGCTGAATCTGAAATATGGATAAGATACTGTTGCAAGAATGGCAAAAGTTTATATTAGAGATCAGACATGAAGTAAGCTGGATAAAAAAATTGGCAACATTCCACAAAAATCCTATTATGAGTTCATTAAAGAACCTGCAAATTATAAAAAAAAAAACTAGACTACATTTAAGAAGAACAATAGAATGTTTATTTGAATAAGGTTTTAAAGAAATAAACTAGTAGTTATTTGTATTCGGTAAAGTTCAGAACTTTCGGTATGTTTATTGAAATACAAAGAGCGACATCTATTTAACTATGCACAAGATTTCTTAATTATTCGAAACTAAAATTACAAGATGTAACAGAATGAATTAAGAAGCTATAGATGTATAAATAAGAGGGATATATCTTGAGTTACTATAAATAAGAATACGGAGAAAGTGTGGTTGTTTCTGTTAAAGCTTCCTCCAATAACGTAAACGTAGAAAATAAATTTGATCTACTAATAATTTGTGAAGGCGTTTTAATTGCGCAACCTTTAATGTTTGTAACTGGCTATTTACAAACAGAACTCTCTGACTTGGTAATACTTTTTTAGACGGAAACTCGGGCGCCAGTTCCTTAATTTTAAGTGCAAGGAACAGCACTTGTTTGGCCCTCCCAGAGGAGAACGTTTCGGGGTAGCTAAGCAGATGAAGATACGGTAATTTCCAGCGGTCTTAAGATGATTGTCTTGTCAACTGGACTTGGACAATTTCTCAAACGGGTTAATCAGAAATTAACGGCGGAAATTATAACTCGTAAATTTTACCTATGTATACCAACGTATTTATTTAATAAACAGTAATGATAAATAAACAGGATGATGCATCGATTTACTTTACAGTCGGTTATGTACAAACTTAATATCGCTATTATATCAGCTGGTAAAACCGGCGTACCTACGCGCTGTAATAATTTAATTGCGGGCGGCGGTGGACTCGAAGTGCGAACGGATCGAGATATATCCACGCGAAGATATCAAACGGCTGGAGCTGGGGATAGCAAGTATGACACTAAAATATTGGAGCGCTATGAATAAGTCACAGATTCTTTTTTCGGTTTCGGATACTACTTAACAAACTCGGATTTCTACTGCCTCAAATACAGAGCTATGCTAACACGGAAGTTATTTCCTTCCTTACAGGAAAATAAAGATTTAAATCATACACTGGTGCCACAAACTACCAGAGCAGGTTACCGACTTGCTTTGCCTGTGTATGATAAATCCACGTTTTGAAATATATCCACTGATAGCTAGGCCCTACTATCTTAGCAGAACACCGAAGGGCTCAACCGGTGAATGTGTGATATAACATTAAATACAAATAAACGGAAACTTTAAATCGAACCCTTTGATTTAATTAAGTAGTTATACAAGACGTCGGTATTTACACAATGAAATCAACGGTGTTTAGCAATTTTTCAAACATGTACCCTTTAGAAATGCGCCACAACCTTTCACTTTGGATCTAGATCATCCGGACCCGGACGACGGGCAAGAAGAAGGAAACATTAAGTATTTTTTTTTTAGGTCCATCTCCGATATTAGCCGAGATATGAATTTTTTAAAAAGGTCGATTTTGTACTGTACTTTTCCGAGGGCCCTTGCTCCCCTCCCCGGAGGATTTTTTCGGCAAAACTTTCAGGAGAGCTAGAACCAACCTTCCTCTCGGATTCCTGAAAATTTCTTTGCTTAATATCCATCCACGGCCGAGCTCGGATATTCGAATAACTATTATGACTCATTTCTTTTACATTTTCGATAATTTCTTCCACCCCTTTAGCAACGAAATTGACGTCAGTCGCAATAGATTTTTTTTCATATTGACATGAACTGTTGAAAAAATCCTCGTGTCGCGATGTGGTAAAAAATCCTGGTCGAGGGCTCTCCTAATAACTGCGTGAAAAATCAAAATTTGTTGCATTGTGACTAATTCTTGTGATATTATGATAAATCTCCGCCTGTGAACCAATAAATAAGGATTTTTGAGAATTACATAATAAACAAAATTAGCCAAAATATTTTAAAATTTCAAATTCCACGCAAAAGTCAAGAGATAGATTTTATTTTAAGAAAAAGTTACGTACCAAAAATTGTACCAACTATCGGCTTATTTTGGATGAAAAAATACGCTATTTCATTTATGACAACTTATGTTGTTAGACCCGGCATAAATTTTAACTTAAAACCGTTTATAACTTATCCCGTTACAAATAAGGCATATTCTCAAAGCTCCTAAATAGAGACACATCGCCTTTAGCACGTTTAGAGGTGGGTGATAATTAAGAAATATCAGCATCCTAATAAAACAGAATTTCCCAGTAGATAAACGTGTTTATTAGGTAATATAAACCTAACAACACATATAAATAACAACTAATGAAGACAAGTACGTTCATAAATGATTAAAACGAAAATCTCAAAGGTCCAGCGTGGTCTATAATCATTATAGATCTGGTGTAGGAAGCAGAAGTATACCTTGGGGATAGGACATAAAATTCATGGAATGATAATGCTGATAAAGATTTTCCGTTTGTCTAGTAGGTACGTGAGGATATCTAGCATTAAGTGGTGTTTATTTATATTTATTCCAGTAAATGTAAACGAGAGAATTTCCTTGCGAGTTTCAAAAGAGTTGGAAGAATCTCATCAGAAGCAGGAAAAATGTTAATTAGTTTAAAAATGACAGAAGATAATAAAAAAATGGTACAACCATTATTTTAAAATTTTTTTTTTTTATATTTTGGTACGTATTTCTAAAAGTATTCTAGTTAAAACTGAAACTTTTGCTTAAACTGACTAGATTTCAAAAATGGAAAGAAATATATTTCGATCATTGGTGTAACTTTTTATTTAAACAAAGGGATTCACACGCCGTGGTTACACCTCTGGTTGAAGTAGGAAAATGAAAATAATGGCTAAACGTGGTACTTACTCTGAAACATGTACACACAAAATTTCAATAAAATATTCCATATATTTCACGAGATACAATAAAAAAAAATTACAAATAGAATTTAACTTCAACCCTGCCTGTTATAAGAAGAAAATATAAAATACTTTTACAAAAATTTTACATCTAATTTAACCAGAAGCGGATTACTTGTATATTATACAAGTCATTTCATAAACTACATTTTCTACTAAATTGCTTTATATTTTAAAGGTAGATAAAAATATCGTACCGTAAGTCTCGTAAAACAAAGAGGACAAAAACTAAAACTCAAGTGCTTCATTTCATGTTAAACTATTAATATTATATGGGCTACGTCTTTTAGACACTTTTAAATATAGGGTAAGTGAAAAATAATGAATTTGTGGATTATTTCCGGCTAAACCGGCCATGAAACATATGTGATGAATAACAAATTGGTCGATAAGTCTATATTCACCACATAAGAGGCACATCAAATGGTAAGTATGTCATAAACTATTCTTAATAAAATTATATATTTATAGTAATAAAAAGGCGAAGCTGCTTATATGTACGAAAAATGTATAAAGTTTTTATGGGAAATTGTTAACACTGTTAATATAAACTATATTTTTCCTAACTATGAATTAATTAACTGATATTTGTAATGAAGAAGGCAAGACTTGATATTCAACTTTCGGCATGCTTTTTTATTAAACAGAGAACTAAATGGAACACAGAAGTGCTCGCAATAATTGGTGGCATTTTCCAAAGTGAGACCAAGACATCTGATGTGTGGGAATCGCTTACACTTAGGTTCCCTTAAGTAATTTATTACCTCATGTCCACATATTACCTAGCATCACATTATTCTGCACACGCTTGTTAAGTAAAGCCCAAAGCATTTCAATAAACTTCACTTAGGTCCTTTGAAATCTCACTAAATCCTGATTTCCTCTGAGCTGTAGTTTTTTTTAACAAACAACGCTTTAGGGGAGTTTCGGCGAGAGCTCAAAGAAAAGTTTACTTTATTTGAAAGCATTCATGTAAAATATCGGATTCGAAGGAAAAGCGTACACAAACAAATTACTTAAATTCTGTGCTTATAAAAAAATTTTATGTTTACTTTTATAGAAGTGAATAATCCTCCCATTCAATGTACTGCTCAACAAATAAATATGTAAAAACAAGCAGGTATCATGTTTATTTGGACCTCGGATATCAAATACAACCAATGGTAAGTCTCTGAATTAAAAACTGTTCTCGCTATAAAATATTGTTATTCATAAAATTAGGTTAAATTTAAAAAATTTAACGGTTTGCGGTGTACTCATATTAAGTATGCAAAAACAAGGTTAATCCTCATTAATATATAGTGAACCCTTCCATTTAATTACATAAATTATGAAGTCATATTTTAATATACAAACGGTATAATATTATACTCAAAACAGATATTTAAAATCGTTCTCGCACCACATTCAAATATATTTCATGGTCATCGAGGGATTGACAACTAAGGCACGAAAATTCTGAACAAAGGGATTTAACTTTGAATTTCGGCGATTATTGTAATAAACTCGACACCCTTTCGCACAATTGAAATAGGTAACAGACAGTTATTCGCAACTTTACAGCCCCATTGTCACAGGGAATAGAAATTTCACGCCATAATTATACTCAGTGGTACACTTTGGAAGCATGCTAACTGATTATTCTTTAGATATTAATATACCAGAAGTGGATGTAATCGAGTACGCCACTTGGATAAAGAAAATATATACAATTTACCAATGAATAAAAAATAAGAGAGCTTTTTTCGAAGCAAACAAAACGAAACTAATTAATGCAAGAAATGTTTGCGGCATTGAGTAATAAAGAAAACAGAACACTGTTATATTATAGATTCGCCAATTTTCAACAGACGTATTTGATTCTGAATCTAAATATGTAGTAGTCTGTAGTCTAAAACGTTTGTACGATAGGGCACATCAATTTTGGATTCATCCTTTTGTTTTCTACTTCTTCTACTTCCACTTCTGGACCATGGAAATTAGACCAAAAATTTACTCATTTGTCCTTCCATCTGAAGTAACTGATGTCTGAAATTGAAAGCCAATAATCATAGTCGCCTCGTTTCATCTGCTTACCTAGCAAGAGTGTTTTTTTTTGTTTTAATTTTTCAAGCAGTGGCACTAGTAAAAAAGTTATTGACGTATATTATTTTTCCCCATTCTGCTTCAGTCAGTTAAAGAACTACTTTATCCCACAGTCCGAATTCTATATACCTCTCTGCAAATTCTGTATTCTTTCCTCGATACACATTGAATTTCTTTGTAAAATCTTTTTGATCAGCCAGATACCAAAATTTATAACCGCTTTTCATGGGGTTATATTGTTTTAATGTTGATCTTCCTATGAAAACAATCATTGATTCATTAACAGGTGACTATCTAGTACCATGAAACAAAATCGAAAACTGGTTGTTTAGAATTTATAGAAGAGGCGAATTTATCTTTATTATCCTTTGGAATGGCAGTGTTATCATTTATGTGAAGATTAGACACAATATCCTGAAAACGGTTCCGAGTTATTGCCTCACTAATTAGAAGAAGATCCAAGTCTGGAGAATTGCCAATAGGCTTATTATAACTTCCCAAAGCGATCAGAAAATAATCAGTCGGTGTTGTATACATAATAAACGGGTCATCTGTTCTTCTGGGAAATCGTAATCTGAAATTTTAGTAATATTTTCTCTTTCTTTCTATTTCCTACCAGGTTCATTTTTTCTTTTTCCAAACTTGTTTTTATTTTTTATTCTGTCTCTCACCTTCTTCCTCTACAATTTCTTCAACTCTTTAGTCACTGGACATTTCCTCAACTTCTACAATCTCTTTATTCCTATGCTTCCCAAAGCTAATAAATCCAATTATATTTATGCCAAATGTCTTTACAGAAAAGAGGTTGCCATCTTCATCGTCGTCTTCAATATCTATATTTTCGTAATTATCTAAAGGTAAATCTTCTATTTTCAGACACTGTATCTGCTTCTGCAATTAATTCCTTGTCAGAAAGTGGTTTGGTCCAAAACCCCAGGGGATTATCCTTCGTTCTGGCGGTACTTCTAGGTACTAATACTAATTATAAAATTTCACGGTCTTCCCAATGTGGCACCCTGAAGTACCGTCAAGTCAAATAATATTTATTCACATGAACGGTTTTGTAACGCAATAAAAAATGGTGGTACTTAGAAGTACCCTTGGGACACAAGGGGAGCAATCTGATATTTAAATTTGAAATGCGATTTTGAAAAGTAATTGGTTAACTATTTTGAAATATGTATATATGTATAATGTAACTTTCATATTATAAGCAAAGCAAAATTTTCTACTAAAATATTCTTATTGTAAAATAAATCTTCGTCAGAAATATTTACTATGTTCCTTCAGCATGCCAATTTCAAAATAATTCAATTCGCATATAGGCATCATAGTCTTGTTTTATATCGCAGATTTTTCAAATATTCCAGTCAAATTTAGACCGCACTAATACCGTCGACGCTGGAGCATCCCAAGTATATCACAAAATCTATACCCATCTGATTTCTGAGAGGTAACTAGTTTGGAGCCTTTGCCGGGAAACTATTGGAAAGTTATTACTTGACTGGGTTTACTATATACGTACAATCATAAGTTTTATTTAATGATGCGCGAAATGAAACGATTGAACTGTGAGGAGCATGTCAGCCATAATCGAATCGTTTGCAAAATTGATGTTGGACGTTTTCTTTTAGTAATGAGTATCTCATTAAAACTTTTAAGGTCGAATCGAATATTACTTATAAATTGTAAACATCATCGTCGCTCAAAAGCTATTGATAATTATCGGCATTTCCGACGCAATTATAAATATGGACGAATATGATTTTGCTATTCCTATGTTCAATTGAAAGAGATGGATTGTGAACCGTGATTTCTACAAATTTCTGTACATATAAATATTAGGTCTATACAACGTATTTGGTATTCATGTATTGATTCATATAAAGTTGGAAACACATAATTAACTATTTTAGAACAGAGTGAGCTTCCTCGGATAATAAATTTCTATAACGTAATGGTCAGTAATAAAAAAATGTTTTTAGTAAGGTAGTCACGCATGCTAGCCGGCAGTCAGCAGGGAAGTGAATAAGAAGGGTCATTATTTAAGATGTCTTTCTTTCCGAAACTGGAAAACTGAAACAAAGTTCTGCAGGTTCAATTTGTACATTTAATCGTTTCCAAATGATCGTGATTTATCATTTTTATACTGATTTCCACCGTTGGAAAACGGTTGTGTAAGTTTATTGAAAGTCTGATCAAGATTGCATAGTCTACAGTAAAATGAAGAGGAAATTTCAAGGAATAGGAAATGTTAAAGATAAGCAAAAATGTTGCCAGTCCGGATAGCTTGATGAAATTTTTTTTAACGTTTAACTGCCAGTCATGAAAAATTCCAAATCTTCGAATTTTGACACGTACTGAAAACAGTTCGGACGTAACATCGTTATTCTGACGAGTGTGACAGTCTCTGAATCAATGCTGTAGAAGGGCTGCCTGCAATAAATTATTTTATTTTTATATAATTTTTTGTTATAATCGTTCCATCGTTCTAATATACCTACTTAATCTTCGTTATTTAAATAATTTAAATACTGTATCATTGAGTATATTTTTTATTAAGATTCTTGAAAGTATGATCTGGTTTAATTAGTAGTAGGCTTTAGAGGCTCTATTTTTTTCATAAAAATCGCACATTATATACAGGGTGTACTAGTTTTCTATGTGGGAAAACTCCTGCAAAATATTAAAGCAATGCGAGATAATTTATTCTGTTTTTTTTGCATTAAAAGATACGTCACTGATAGCGTAAGTAGCACCAACTCCGGTCCAGCCTTCTCACGGTCTTAATTATTATTCATGAGCAGCCTCAATTCCTTTAATTGTTTAGTCATCGGTAGGGGTTAACGCAGATTATTGTGTGGCGTATTATACGAGCGAATCGTTTTCACCCATACCACTTAAGAAGAGCTATGTCCTAGAGCCAGATTTTGTATGTCTCGGTCGTCAGGAATTTCGTGAATTGCTTCTGGAGTGTACTCGGCAAGATCCCCAGTTCTCACAAAATATTGTGGACCGACGAGGCTTCATTTACAAGAGACGAGATTATTAATTCAAGAATTTTTGCTTGCTTTTCGGCCATCTAAGTTACGGCGACGGTTTTCAATAACCAACTTATAGGATCCTTATAGGGATCAATTTTTTGAAGATTTACCGTTGGGAAACTTAGAACAAGCTATTAACAATGCCTCAAATCTAATTCGTGTTGAAAGAGAGAAATTTGGTCTCATAAACGCACATATAATGGGCGAGTGAACAATTTTTTAAAAATTATTTTAATAACATCTACACATAAAAATAGTTGACCCGTATTTTTTGTTTAAAAAAAAAATAGGGTATAATTTCCAAGCCGAAACAGGGAAACGAGCGCTACATACTTATTGTTTCGAGATAATTTAAGAAATTCTATACTGCCGTAAGCTATTTTCTTTATATTTAAATTTTATATAGTAAGTTATCGATCTTTAATTGGTAATTAGATATAGAGAATATTTATATCTTCATTATTTGAAAGAGTATTAATAATTAATATTAAAATTTATATTATACATTGTGACGACGTCTATTTACATAACCTGTAAAGTTTGTAACTGGCTACTTACAAACAGAACTCTCTGGCTTTGTAACACTTTTTAGACGGAAACTCGGGCGCCAGTTCCTTAGTTTTTAAGTGCAAGGAACAGCACTTGTTTGGTTCTTTGGTGGTGAGAACGTTTAGGAGTAGCTAACAGATTGAGATACGGTTATTTGTCCAGGGATCTTAAGATGATTGTCTTGTCAACAGAACTTGGACAATTTCTCCAACGGGTTAATTAGAAATAAATAACTGAAATAATAACTCGTGAATTTTACCTATGTATACCAACGTATTTATTGATTAAAACAGTAATGAATAAATCAATAAACAGGCTATTTGATAACGATAATAAATATGCGGGCTGGCAATCAAGAGTATATACGCATGAATATGATTTTATTTCGGAAGACGGTGAGTTTTGATAACCGGTGTCTGTTTTCGCGGCTGAAACGATTTCAGACGGCAAGCAAACGGAATTTCCATCACGATATAGTATGAACGGCGCTTAGTTATAGATATTCTTGTCTATACAGAGGGTTTTACAAAACGGCGAACTACTGCCACGAACGTAGAGCTATTTACCAATCGCTATTTTTCGTAAGTTAAGTTTTCCGGTAAAACTTTATGCGCTGAAGCCTTAATGATTGCCCGAGCGAGCAAATCTAACCAGCCGATGCATATTTTATGAAACAAAAGACAAACGGAGGAATTACTAATTAGCTCTAGTTTGATTTAGTAGTATACAGCGGTACTCACGAACAATAAGATCTCCGAATATCTATACTTAACTGAAGGCGGTACGGGCGTATAATAGCGGACCACGGTGTATTCTTACCAATATTCTTTTCAAGAAAATTATTACTACAAGTCGTAGCGGCGTTTACGGACGGATAGTGAAAACGGTGACAGTTTCGGATTGATGAGGACTGCTTCGGATTGATCTTGGCCTGATGCGGACTGAACTGATCTCCGGCGTTTTGTCACTTTTATGACGTATCCAAACGGCGTGTTAAAGGGGCAGTCACCGACTTGAAACGAAAGACTTACGGAGGTCGGGCGTGTTATGTAACTAGCAATATTGATTTGGAGCATCAATAACCACAGTGAGGTCTCATATTCCCATTGCTGTAAGAATACAAAAAAAAAATACAGGTCGGTGAGCTTAAATTATTGTCAATAACCATTAAACTTTCAAAAATTCAATTACAAATAAATACGTCAGACTGACAAAATATAAGTAAATTAATAAATTGTGCGTAATGCAACATATTAATGATTTATATAACTAATTGAATCCATAAATACAATATATATATATATAATTGGAATGACAGCAGCATTGTTTACTTCATCTAGAATGAAATTATGTAATGTGAATATTTATTCATTACTATAATTCGATGCTGTGTAAATATTAAAGTATTAATTTGTCATGGCTGCAATAGATTTATTCTACATTAAGTACCGGAAAAAGGATTATTTTAAAATTTTGCGGTAATTTTCATATTTGGCGCAGCTATCCTATCCGACTCGTTTTATGAGAAAATTTAATTTTATTTTAGGTCGTTATCATTAACAACCCAATAGTTTCGATGTAAGAATGCTGCTCCATCGCGTATATTGGGTATGAAGTATCCGTCTCGCTGACGGATAAAAAACTCAGGTGCAGAGTATAAAGTGGCTCCTCAAATAAGTGTTTGGTTTTTTGAGCTGGAAATGTGGACAAAAATTAGTTTTGTTGCAAGTTACAAGTTTACATAAAAGAAATTAAAAAATATAATAATAACAATTTATTATCCAACAAAGAGCAAACATTGAGCGTTAATTCTTCTACCTACAAATTTGAAAATTTTGTTGTGTTTTCTCTATGTTAACTGAATTAAGGATTGTTCTGACACTTTTATGCAATCGCAACAACTGTGTTTATAAAAACTGCTTAAATAGATAGACTTGATAAAAACATGTAGGTATTATACAAATTCGGTGAATGTACGTAACTTTCTACCCCCATAATTTCCTTATTTATAAGGTAGTAAAAAAATAAAAAATTTCATCTTATTGCATTTTTCACATACTTTTTAAATATGTTATCAGATCATATCTCGTCTTCTTCAAATAATGATTGTTGTAAAGATAAAATAAAAAATATAATTTATCTGTTATTGCAAACGGTTTTTTATTAATAACTTCCTTAATATTACTCGAAATATACAAGTATTATATATTTTTGAAATCAGAAAAAATAGGCAAATCCAAATATGTAAAAATATATAGGGTGTTCCATTAAAGAAAAACACATTTTTTCGCACCCACTGTATATTTTCTAACGTGGATATGATTTGATAACATATTTAAAAAGTACATGAAAAATGCAATAAGATGAAATTTTCTATTTTTTTATTACCTTATAAAATAAGGAAATTATGGGGGTAGCAAGTTACGTTGAACACCCTGTACATAGAGGGTGACAAAAAATGTATTGTAAGATAAACTGAATTAAAAAAGTAAATAATTTTGGAGGTGTATTTTTCTACAAACCATATTAAAAACTCTAAGCCGAAATTGATAACTAAGAGTTGTAGTTCTCATACAAATTTATCGAAAAAGGTTAGTAGACAAAACATCAGATAATTTAATTTTGTGCAATTCAATTTCCCTACCAAAAACATCAAATATGTTCGAGTAATCAATTTTGAAAGTTCTCTCAGTATTCTTATGAATAGTAATCATTTATTCATTACATTTACAGAAAATTGAGGATTATAGTAGTAGATTGGATTGTTCAAAATACAGTAGGTATACAGTAGATAGAAATAAAAACGTTGAAAATCGTTTCAAGGTGGAATTTTAAAAACTAACCATTAATATTTATTATTAAAATTTACTTTAGGAATCGTATTAGGCATTTTTTGTCGGAAAATTTTACTAACGAAAGTTCAGAATGGCCCACAAATGTTAAATCTTAAATTAAGTTTGATCTATTTAAAAAAATATTTAAAATATTGAAAATTGTAAAATATAAATTGAATGGGTTTTTTCGATTTCGAATTCTACCAATCTATACCTACTAATCTAATCTACTAATCGCGTTAGAAAAGATGATACACAAATTAATTCAAATAAGCACGTATGTACAGGGAAATGAACCGTGGCAAAAGGCTGAGCAAGTTATTTTATTACTGATGCAAAACTGATGACCGCGACTGAGGGGAGAGAATGAGGTATTAGAGCTAGTTGTGTTTTTGGGGTTGTCGAGACAAGATCTCTCAAGGGTTGTCCCTTAGGTTTAGTGCATATCTCTGTCCCCTGTTACGGAATTAACCAAGATAAATAATTTTCACTAATTAAGGTGATTCTCACTGGAAGAACTGCCTTCTGATTATTAATTTTGATATTTTGTTGCAGATTCGTGATTGGACAGTACGTCACCGTACACGGCGATGTGATAAGTCACGTTAATATAAGCCACGTGATGGTGGAAGATGGTGGAGAGTACACATGCACGGCTGAAAACAGAGCTGGGAAAAGCTCGCATTCCGCTAGGCTCAATATCTATGGTGAGTTTAATTTTACTTGCTTCAACAATGATCGAAATGAATTTATTATATTCAAAACAGTTTATATTATAACTTACTTTTCCTCAATCAAAGCCCCATCTAATTCTGCACATAGCTAGCTCATCATCGTGACCTTGAAGTTGTAAATTTCGCACATGGTACACTAAAATGCAAATTCAGTATTTTGTACTGCATTTTCAAACATTTGACAGTTTATTTTAATGCCAAAATTATTAGGTATATTCTTTCTTTAATTTTATTATAAAAATTCTACTAGCAATTTTGTAAAAACACGAGGGTGTTCTCGAAATTGGAATTCCTTTTCAGTATCGATAGTACTTACCTAATTTTAAATTATTTGAAACTTTAAGACCAGTTCTCGACGATTTCGCTCAACATGCAAATGACCATAAACTGAGAATTTTGGACCAACTAAATAGGACTTTAATTATTTTCCCACTTTTATCCTATTTGGTTGACGTATGTTCCACTTCCTAAGAACACCCTGTACCTTTATATATGCATCCATCTGTTGGCAAATTAATAAATTGAATTATGGCCGTGTGCATCAATACAGTACTTTATGTCCTAAGTTATATTGTTTGATAAACACAAACATTCCATGCACGTATTTTGGTCAGAAACTCACGTCACATAACCGACAAATTAAACTCACAAGACCGTGCCATCTGTAAACTATTGTTATCGTAATTAATTGTGTACAAGTAATTAATTTGGCACGATGAATTCTAATGGAATAAAGCCATTTCCTCCGCCTCAGTAGAGTAGTAATGGCGGAGCTGGGTCTCCCCCCACCCTTTTTTTTTGTGGTGGGGGGTAACTAGGGTAATTCGAGTAATGTAGGTAATTAGACTGATGTAATTGCAATAGAGGTAATTAGAGTATTGCAGGTAATTAGCCTGATGTAGTTGCAATAGAGGTAAGTAGAGTAATGTGCAGTAATTAGACTGATGTAATTGCAATAGAGGTAATTGGAGTGGTGCAATGCAATTGTAGTTGTAATTAGTGTATGTACCAATATGTGTATGAGTACTCCAAGTAGTGGTGGTGGGGTAGCTCAGCTAGACTGCTATAAAGAAGATGTAGTCGCAACACAAAATCATTTCTATCGTGTTCTATCGTGAACCATCTACAGCTAACAAATCAGCCTAGTGCAGTCAGTGACTTCAGTTATTTCAAGTGAGCAATATCTTATATTACTCTTTATAATTCTTTCATTATATTCATTTTAAATATGGCAATTTCCGAAGTTGACTTATTAGCACTTAATGAGCTAATAAATCAAGATATGCAGGTTTTAGAGCAAAGATCCATTTCAGCGTTAATTTTAAATAAACCTTATATCATAAAAAAAATATCTTTGGTTAATACAAGATTTGGAAAATCAATCATAGTAACTTTGTTTGAGGAAAGTTCAATTACGACTTTTAAATCATTTTTACCGAAACGGTTTGTGGAAATTATATGTGAGAACACTATCGATAAAATAAATTCGTCAAATGGTAAAGTTACATTGACATATTTAGGACAAAGTTCTCCAGCTTATCCTGGAGCAAAATCTAGTCCATTAATAAGTTTCGGTGTTTAATTCTCAAACAAAAATAATCGTAAAGTATTTAAGTTAGCTAAGTTTAAGTATTAAGTAGAAATGGAATATTGTGGAAGAATGCTAGGAGTATTATAGAATAGTATCACTTGTTAGCCTATAAAGATTCTGATATATCTAAATTGACATTTGTACAACATATTTTTACTTCGTGTACACCAATAGCTCAAACGTAAGTCCATTTAGTGCTGTTTTTTATGTATTTTTTTACATTTCATTTTTTATTTGTAGGTACGCAGCAAAGATGTGGATGCAATATTCAACCCAAACATGGACCCCTGCAGAAGACATTAAATCTGCCATTGAGAGATTGTCTTGTAAACTAGATGACTTAATAAGGGATGCATTGGTTTCATTAAATTATGATATGAATATCTGCTTCGACGCTGAAGAAGTTCGACGGGTTAAAGAAGCTTCTAAAGCGTATAGCATTGGTGTAAATCTATGTGGTAGATATTCCCGTGGCTTCTTAAATTTGGATGAGTTTTGTGAGCATATGGACAGAGTGGAACTAAAACATTTTCTATACGAGATAATGGAGTACCTACCTAAGAATATTATTGAAAAATATCAACTCGACCAGTCTGATGTAGAAGATAACAATGTAGATACATAAATAATATTCATCTTCTATTGTCATATTTATTACACCAAATATTGTATGTATCTGTAGTAAACAATATTCTGTATTTTATATTATATTATAAAACTGAATAAATAAAATACACATTAAAAGATTACATTCATTTTATTTCATATTTCTTATTACACAACAAAAAATACAATCATAGTATAATTAGAACAGTTTTTATTTTAATTTTATATTTAATTCTACAATTACATTCTGAGAAAATAAACAGTTGCAAGTACATCATGATTATTGTTGATAAAATTATCCAGATATCTTGATAGAAATAGGTTGCACTACTTAATTCCACAATAATAAATATTTTCTTTTTTTACTTGACATCGAGAAAACCATTCTGAACCGAGCCATCTAATGCGTTATAACTTAAATATGTATCATGAAGTATAAGTGCATACACTCGAGTTTGTTCCGGAAATTTCGCTTTTCGTGTTTCAAATTCTATTTTTATGTCGACAGTAGATGATTTCACTGCAACAGGTTGGTGTGAACAATCAATGACAAACAAAGGATTCTTCCTGAATTCCCCAAGATCCATCATGGGTTCGCTCATATCTTTATCATAGTAACTACGTTGGAAGTTCTCATAAGCATAATATGCTGCAGAATCGAGCTTCTTATCGAAATCTAAATTCCAACGTTCATATGGATATACTTCAGAGTTTAGAAATAGTCGAATATTATTTATGTCTGCGTGTTTGAACTGTGTAACATCCTTTGTTCTATCATTGGCCTGATCAGTGCCTTGAAAGCCAAGAAGGATGAAAAGTGGGCTTTCAAGACGGGTGGAGAGTTTAAGAGCCCATATGTCATAGGTAGTATCGCGTAGACAGGGAAGCTCATAAAAATCCCACGCACGGTAGACCATCTTAACTTTGGTATTATTACCACTTTTATTAATTCGATTCAATAATTTTAACTTTTGTCGATCTTCAGGTACAATGTGCCTTATCTTCCACTCAATTTTGCTGATTTCCAACTCTGCATCAACCTCACCGATATAGGAGTCTTTAAATGAGCGTGCAATTATCATAATTAATTCTTGCTTCACATTCAGAATGCCTTTGGTATAATCTTCTGCAAAACCCATAAGGAACTTAAGGGGTAGTTTGCCACTGAACACGTGACTGGCGGTATCTAAAATATCTTGTCTCTTTTCAGTGAGACCCCAACCTGTTGTTATTAATGAGCGTGCATGCGTTTGCCCATACGACACCATAGTTTTCATTGTGGTAGTAATACCAGGTCTTCTGACTACTGCTACTTGTTCACCACCCATTTCCAGTCGTATCTCTTCAAAGAGAAATGCTAGTGCATTATTGGATAAATAACAACGCTTTGTGGTGTCGCTAGGAGTAAATTTTCCCTCTATGTATATATAACTTTCTGAAATGTCGAGTATAACATCTTGAAAATTGATGGGAATACGTATTTCATCAGAGTTTCTGTAATATGGGGATCCATATGGTTTATATGTATGCTCATGTAGGCTAACTAGGGAATGATCTAACACAGGTTCATCAAACACCTCAAGTTTGTCACTAGTTGCAGTAGCCACCATTATTATGACCAATTTTTCGCAGTTTTAATCCAATAGATTTTAAAAAGGCTTGATCCTCAGCTGACAATCTATGTCTTAACTGTTTAAGGTATAGACTTTGAATGAATTGCTTTCCACATCTCCCTTTCTTTTTATCCATACTGTTGTTCGCTACAGTATCATACTGATGGTGATGTACTTGCTGTCGCTGTTTATATCTAAAACCCATTTGGTTGGTGATATCCGACTTTCTTCAATTCTAGCCTTACAATAATTTTCTCACCTCGAAAATCGATCAAATCACCGTTGTCGTCCAGTATGCGTAGTGTGATGTTGTCTATTAACTGACACCCTTTAGGTCTAACAGGTAAATATATGATATTTTTGGGTTCTCTAGTAAGTTTGTAGCCAGGCTCAACGTCTATGTCAAATTCAAAGAGAGTGTGTGACTCTTCTGCATTCAGATAAGCTCCAGAAATAATATTGCAATCTACGCGTATCATCCTTACTTTCATAATATCAACAGGCTGTGTTGATTCGTAATTTTTATTTGGTTGTAAATATATTTGTCCAAATCCCAACAGACTTCCTATTGAATTTGGTTGTCTAAAATCTACTTCATACTTTGACAAAATCTCGCACTTTAAGGTATTGTTGTTTGCCCTTAAAGTGAATATTTGCGTGTAATCCTTTCCATCAATATTCATAGCTTTCAACATTGCAGCATAGATTTCATCAATTTCATAAGCCCCCAGAGGTATGTGAACAGTAGTGAATGTATCTTTAGCACTAACCCTATATTGGAAGATGTTATTTGTTTCATCCACATTGTATATGGAGTTGTAAGAGTAGAATCCAATTAAACCTAACCCATGACGACTGCTCCTATCCAGTTCAATGGGTGGATCAAAGTTGACACTTAGCTCACTTAAGCGGCTCGTTAGTGTGAACGTGTACGACATGACTGATATAATTAAATTGTGTTACCCAATTTATTGTGGATTACAGCAATAATGGTATAATTTCCTCTTCTTAGAAGTTGATGGTAATATATTTACATTGTTATTGGATGCCACATTTACATCGTTTACCTTACAATAGCAGCAAAACATTTTTCTAGGTGTTGGACCATCATTTACGTCAACATTGCTTTCATAATCATTAAGGTAATGTTCTGTACAATATTGATATTTTAATATATCGACATCGTTCTGAAGATGTGTAGGTAGCTTATCCCATACTAATGCAATTTCATGTGAAGCCAACCCAATCATCACCTCTTTGGGCATATCTGCTAGTTGTTGTTTGCTCATCTTCAACAGACTACGCAAACGGGAGAATGCAATTAGTGAGTGACCCATTCGCTTGATACCTTCTCGATCTATTGCTGGGGTCATAGATTTCAGTTCCATGGCGTTTTATATTTGTTTCGTAGAGAGAAACTTTAAACACAAATGTCCACACAACACTGTGTTAAAATTCTGTACACGTTTGTAGTTATAGAATATTTGGTTGGCCCTCCTTGAATCGTTATTGAAATATGTAACTAATTCTATAGGTGGGGGTAAGTCGCCAAAACTATCAAAATAATTTACTAAACTACCTCGTTTTTTATATGCCACCCAATGTGTCCCAGGACCATATATACTATCCAAATTGATTATTGCGGATTCATTGTAATGTGGCCCATGTCTTGGTAGTGAGTCACGCATAAATACACCTCGAAAGTATGCTACCTTCATTTTATTAGCATAATATTTAAGATCAATGTCGGTAAGAGGTCTCCGAGGTAGGGAGTCTATTAGTTTTTTGAATTCTGTTTTAGATAAAGACCCATCCCCTTTCGGTATGGCTTCATATACATCCCCTTACCACTTTTCATAGCTATTGCTTCCATACTTCTGTTGTGCCGATTTGCTTCAGCTAATTCTTCTCTACCCTTTTTCACATCATTTACAGCTTTAGCAATACCAGCAGCCGTACCAGCCAAACTACCCAATGCAGATAATCCAGCAAAAATGGGTATTAGAGGTAAAATACCACCAACTTTTGGAATTGGTATAATTCGAGGTGTTTGAATATTGCGTTTTCCACCGGCCTGTTTTATATATCGACGTGCAGCTTTTAGAGCAATTTCAACCACCTTCTTTTGGTCTTTTACTTTTTTGCCTCCAGCATTTCGCAGTGTGTCACGCACTTTTCGTACTATCCCAGATCCAAACGCTGTCTTTTTAACATTCTTCTTACCTTTCTTTGTTTTCTTGATGATTCGTTTCCTTATTGGATTGCGAGATATTGTTGAATTACATCCCATACCAAGACGTTGTTTTCCCTTCATTATAGTTGTGACTAACCAAGCAGCTGCCTTTTCTCCACGTCCTGCGTCTTTGGATTTCACCCGTTTCCACGCAGCCTGTTCAAGCTGATAGTCTGCTTTATGGCGGGCTGCTTGATTACTGCTATTTTTGTCGTATGCAATATCGTGTTGCTTACACGCTTTATCGAGCTGATTTATGCCAGAATCACCTCGTGCTAACCTTTTATTTAAATCTGTGCCTGGACCACAAAATTGATAACCTGGCAAATGCAACTCGACGGGGAGCTTATTAATCAGGGAATTAACTAATCCTCCACCGCGCTTCGTACTTTTTTCACGTGTGTATCGTATCGTAGAAACCATTTAAATAAGAGTTGTAAATCACACATCTACTTATATAACATTTAGCCGCGGTACAATGCACATTGTGAAACAGAAACAAACGCTTTCTATAGATAATTTGGATGAAAAAGTTGGGCGTGGGTTAAGTGCTGATAATCGCCATGGACCACTACTACCTTCAACTGTACGTGCCCTCATAATAGGACCCTCGAATTGTGGGAAAACAAATGTCTTAATATCTTTGATCACGCATCGTTTAGGTTTACGTTTTTTAAATATTTACCTATACTCAAAGTCTATAAATCAACCCAAGTATGAGTATCTACGTAATGTATTAGCGCCGATTGAGGGGTTAGGATTTTATACATTTAGTAATGGTACGCAAATAGTGGAACCATCCGAGGCAAAGCCAGAGTCTGTGTTTATATTTGACGATGTAATATGTGAGAAACAAGATGTTATAAGGGGATATTTCAGTATGGGCCGACATAGAAATGTGGATTGTTTTTATCTTGGCCAGACATACTCTCGAATCCCGAAGCAGCTAATAAGAGACAATAGTAATTTAATTGTTGTCTTTAAACAGGACGACATGAATCTGCATCACATCTTTTCCGATCATGTGTCACCTGATGTAACGTTTACAGTATTTCAAAATATGTGTGCAAAGTGCTGGAATGACAAATATGGATTTCTAGTGATTGATAAGGATAGAGAAGTACAAGGTGGGCGATATAGAAAAGGGTTTGATAGCTTCATATATCCATAATGCATTTTATTAAAAACTTCACTTGAATTACATACGTCGTTAGGATTACTTCGTTTACGTATGCGCTAAGATGAAGGTTACCAAAGATAATAAAAAATATAACAATCTTGCACATCCCAGTAGCGAAATAACACTCAAGCGACAGCTGATTGAGGCAACAGATGCTGTGCGGAAGAAGTTTAACTATATCAAGAACAAAGATATGGAGATGCACGTAACACTTGAAAAGATCTACCAACCGATAACTGAACCTTTAAATGTTATATCTTCAGCAGCAGAGAACAAATCTCATATCCAACAATTACATTCAAAACCATCATCATCAAGGGTGTCCACCCAGAGGGCTGTATCATGGGAGAGTGCTTCTGAAGAAGGATCCGATAAGTATGTAGGTGGTGATGATGTTCCACATTATATCCCCATTATGGAAACACCACCATCGTCAATAAGAACAACCCCTGTATCCGAAACTTCTCCAGCTAGTAAACTAGAAAAAAGACATGAGGTTGTAAAAAGACATATACAAAATTTAAAATCTGGTGATTCCAAGTATGATAGTTTATATGGAGTGCGTGTAGATCCCAAGACAGGCAAACTGCTGATGGGCAATGCCGAAATACGTTTTTCCCATGGAAATATTACGCTATGGTATGGCAATAAGAAACTTGGCGTGTATCTAGGTAGTCCTAAATTGTACGATCTAATATTTCTAAAACGCCCAACAATTTTAGATGATAATAGAGAGGGTGTTCTCGATGATGAATGGAGTAAGATATATGGAGAAATACTAAGAAAAACAAAGGCACCTTACAAAAAATTCGATGTAGCGAATGGCTATAACACTACTAAGCGTGGAAAATTTCACAAAATTATCAAACCATTAACATCTTCTACAATTGCGACACGATCGTCAACAAGTGGTCACGGCTTAAAACGTGTACCTACCCACAAATTGTACAGAAATAAAGATAAAGAATATATTTTTTGGAATAAACCCAGCGAACTCGTGGATCGTCTACGTCTACTATGGAGTTCGAAAATAGCGGGAAATAACAACCACGACAATGAAATAATAGAAATAATATCAGAACTTAGGGAAGAAAAAATAGTGTATTAAAGATGAAATAAAACATAGTATCATTATACTTAATAAGTATTATATAGTCTGCAATTTATAAACCGCATCAGATGCAGTCAGAAATGTCTACTGTAAACACTATCGACAAATTTGGACGCAGCAAAAGAATTAGTGCGAGTAAGTTAATAGCCCATCGTGGATTACCTGGCGTGGGTTTTAAACTTACCAGAGATAATCACTATGATATTGAAAATAAGCGTTTAAAAAATTTAGGGGAACCTGTCGATGATCAAGATGGTGCAACATGTAATTACGTTAACAAGCGTCTACAAACAAATGATGAAAATGCTGCCAAAGCTATTTTTGATACAACCGATGTAATTATTGGGGAAATGAAAAAATATGTTGATGTGGGACTTATAAGAAGTGGAGAAGAAAATCGCGCTATTTTCAATAAACAAAATAATGAGATGATGCAGAAAATGAAAATAGAAATGAGGAAATATGTTGATAAAGCAATTTCTGAAGTTAAACGTTCGGCCATAAACAATCGCAATACTTTAATCACTAGAATCTCTAAATTAGAGCATATTGCCACCGAACTCCAACCAAAGAAGGTGCAATCCGGAGGCCTAGCATTTCCACCAGAACTAATGCCTGAAGTTGATATATAGCTGAAGACAATTTTATAATGGAGGTTAGCAGCGAAAAATTACAAGTTGTTAACGAGTTACATAGAAATGCTCGACGAAATTTTCGTAGAAGGCGAACCATAATTAAGGGGTTTGGTGATTTGTGGCAAGCAGACCTAGCTGAAATGCAGCCATACGCTGATAAAAATAGAGGGTATCGTTATATTCTTGTAGTGATTGACTGCTATTCCAAGTACGTATGGACCAAACCTATTAAAAATAAAGCAGCTGTAGAAGTTACCAAGGCTATGCAGACTATTATTCAAGAAGCAAATTATTCACCGAGAAATTTACAGACCGATAATGGTACTGAATTCTATAACAGAAAGTTCTCCGCATTAATGAAGCGGCACGAAATTAATCATTATTCTACGTATAGCACAAAAAAAGCAGCAATTGTTGAGCGAGTAATCCGCACATTAAAAAATTGGTTGTATAAAGAATTCTCAGCTATGGGTAAATATAAATGGCTCGATATCCTACCAAACGTTACAAAAAGTTACAATGACAAAGTCCATCGTACAACTGGCAGAAAGCCCATTGATGTCAAACCAACTACACATTTAAACGTATATAATTATATTAAGATTGCTCTGAAACCGAAATTTCATCTCGGTGATATAGTTCGTATTAGCAAGTATAAAGGTGTATTTGATAAAGGGTTTACACCGAACTTTTCAACAGAACTTTTTAAAATTACCAAAATAAACATAACAAATCCCACAACTTACCTGATAGAAGACTTGTTTGGACACCCAATCAAGGGATGTTTTTATGAAATGGAGCTACTAAAAGCAAAATACCCCGATGTGTATCTAGTTGAAAATGTATTAAAGAAGAAAGGAAATAAAGTGCTGGTAAAGTGGTTGGGGCTATCTGTAGAACACAATTCGTGGGTTGATATAGCTTCTATTGTTTAAAATTGTCATTAACTAGAAAAATATATTAATGTATCATTATATAGTTATGTCGATTGAAATATTTTAATATGTGTCACAAATGAATAATAAAATGAATATACTTTATTAATATTTATTTAATTTATTTCCTTCATTTTAAATTGTAAAAAAATTAAAAATAATCATTTTTTTTTTTTTTTTTTTTTTTAACACTTGAAAGATAATAAACATACACATAAATGTTTTAATTCCTTTTTATTTTCCTACAATCTATATTATAAGAATGATACAAATATACATATAACATAAAACATAAAATTAATTAAATATAATTAAAAATTATAATTAAACATTAAACAAACATAAAAAATAATATAAAAAGTACAAACTAGAAAATCTAATATTATTATATGGGTACTGTTCTTTTTCCAGTATTATTGCACACAAAACAACCTTCGATGGCACCGACTGTCACTGTGTCATCGCCACAAGCTTTGCACTTTATGGTAGGTACGTCCCACCACTCAACCGTGTTGTGCAGACTTGCGTGTTGGTGAACAGCCCCCTCTACGACCATGCGAGAATACGATACGTAGCACCTAGTGCACATAAAGTATTTTCCCTGGTCAATGCTGCATACCACAACGAAGGCCGCTGTAGCACACACCTTGTCCATTGTACCAGCCACCATATCTTTTATCTGGAAAGCCATCTCGTGCTGGTCTTCCTCGATGAGGTCCGCAACATCGACTTCTATACCATCGTCCACCATTTCGTCGACTCCATCGTCCACTATACCATTTTCGCCGCCTTCGATGACTTCCTGGATATCGATGTTGGCACCATTGGCATCAACATCAGCAGGTGCTCCAATCTCCACAGCCTCAGCAGGTACCCCCATCTCCGCAGCCTCATGATTAAACAGCATCCAATTATTGGAATCTTCTTGCGCCAACCGTCTTAGAATAGATATAATAGATGGATTTGCCATTTCGATACGTGGTATATAGATAGAAATAGTAAATGCAACTAAGTTTGGTTTAATATTACTCCCATATATATAGTAGTGTGGGGAGGGAGTCACTCTAAAATAATAGAGGGGGTATTCATATCCAATCATAGGATACGTGTTATTATGAATTTTAATTAGTGAAGTTTGACACCTTAACCACTCGGCCAACCTGACTTATTCATTGATTCAGTAAAACACTATACATTAAATGTTTACCCCCTCTCCATCATCAATAATAGAGGTGCCTGTAAAGTAATGTTTGTAGGAGGCGCCACTGCTGGGGGTGGAGATTAGTTTGCTTTATATAACACACAGCAACGCTCTTGTTTGTCAGATTTAAAATTATTAACATCATGGACACTTCTCAAGTAAATTGCGTCTCCTCCAGCACCGACTCAAAATCAACGTCATCGACCTGGTCAATGCCTAGTG
Organism: Rhagium mordax; assembly: GCA_963680705.1. Taxonomy (NCBI): domain Eukaryota; kingdom Metazoa; phylum Arthropoda; class Insecta; order Coleoptera; family Cerambycidae; genus Rhagium; species Rhagium mordax. Next base: position 17,313,202 of record OY796656.1, read on the forward strand.
AATACGGCCCAGACAGCAGTGATTGGTGGGAACGGTCACCTCCATCGTATTCGATAGACGAAGAGGACCAGGAAGACGAAGAGGACCAGGATGACCAAGCTACCCCAGATAGCATTGACGACAGACCAATATCACCTTCATCTTATTGGATAGGTGAGAATCTAGGCGAGGACCAAGATAACCCCCCGGACAGCAGCACTGATAGGGCAACATCACCATCAGCATGGTCTATGGAAACGGTGTTCTACGATCCAGACGGCCAGCCATCACCTGACCAGAGCCACTGGTCAGATTATCAGCTCTTGATAGAGTGCGATAATGTCTGCGAGGGAACAGATTAGGCATCCATATAAATTAAACATTGTAAATAATTTAATAAATAGTTTTAGTAAATAAATTAATTGTAAGTCATTTAATACATTTATTTACTTAATAAACTCTTAAATATTTATTTAATTTATTTCCTTCATTTTAAATTGTAAAAAAATTAAAAATAATCATTTTTTTTTTGTATAATTTTAAAAGTTTCCTACAAAATAATATGTTATTACAATACTAAAAATATATTTACAGTTTATGGTTATAATATATATTACATACACACATACATATATACAAATAATATAATTTATTTATAATTAAGACACCAACAGTCCCTATTATGGTGAGTCCAACTACTATAAAACACACCAATGCGATCACACAAGATGAGTGCCCCTGACATACATTTTATGCAAATGTTGTTCCAACAATTGTCCTCGTACTTACTACAGTACACGCATCGTTGTCTTAATTGTGGTTGGTCTGCTTTGCAAGCTTCACATACGTCTCGATATATACCAAAATTCGTTCTTTTGAGTATGGTAAGACAATTGCGACATTGTGTTTCATTTGGACAATTGTCTCGAAATTCTTTTTTCTGCACTGGGTTCTGAATTACACACTTTTTGCACAGTCCAGTGCATGGGTTGATAATTTGCTTCCTCCATGCAGTATAGCAATTATGGCAAATTCTTGAATTATTGTAACTATACGGTTGTACTGCTATTATTGGTTTTAATTTCCACTCTCTTGGTAGGACCATTGTATGCACTTCTGTTTTAAGACACGATTGTGTTACGTAAGAAGTTTGAATGCGTTCCTCTTGTGGTCACTCTTGGTTTAAATAGCTAATAGTAAACTTGACGCAATAGGAAGGGCGTCACCGTCACGAATTATAGAATATAAAACGGAGGAGGTTTAACATCAAATCAGTTGAGTTCCAACATTTAAAGATGGCTTATAGACGATTCCTCACTGAACTGGCAGAAAATGATATGGGTGCAATGGTGTTACACCGAGATGGTGTAAATCAAGAGCTTCAGGACTTGAATCAAGATGCTGTCCACAGGGGGGATCCCATCATCGTGGAAAATATCAATGTCGACCAAGAGGGTGCCGACTGGGGAGATGGCAACCTGGTTCCCGTCAGTGTAGATGAAGGTCTTGGGGATGATGTGGAAGACGAAGCGGGAGAGTTAGCCTTCTCCGGAAAAATATTAAACAATTATGATGATCGGCGGAGACTATATTGCACGTCAGCGTCTTTTGTCATAATCAGAACCAGGCCGGATGCAACCAAACACTTCCTGTGTGGGCTATGTTATATATCCTATACACGGATAGTGTCCGGACGTCACCAGCATGTAAATATTCACAAAACGACGACGTTGGATGGTGCAATGATAACGAAATGTAAATGTTGCAGCACAAACTTGGTGCAATTGCATCGAATTGAAGTATGTCATACATGTAATAATGTAAATAAAACAATTGCGTGAACGATACAACGTGTTTTACTAAATTTGATTCGTTATAAGTAGTATTTATTAATGTAAATTTATATTTCATTTTATTTTTAAGTTTAATTGTATATATTTTTTAATTAATAAAAATATTTGTGCCACCCTGTATATTACAAGTTGTGAAAATTAGTAAATCATATAAATATTAAAACAAATGAACATATGAATGATTTTATTAAAAAGTATTTTGAAAAAAAAATGGTTATCTTTTATTTATTATTATTTAAATTAAATTAAAATATCTCAAGATATAAACTGATTCAAAATAATACAGTTGTAAATGTATAAAGCCGATAGCTTGGGTTGATTTTATAGCCTAAGGCCATGCGACCCTGCCTGGTAAATACGGATCGATGAGCAGGTAGTTTTTTGTTGAAATTAGGAAATAGACCTAACTCTTGTGGGGCGTTCGAGTAGCCGAGCGGGCAAATACGCGTCGATCTTGAGGTCACTCAGAAGACCACAGGATCGAATCCTCGGACGCCCCCCGGAGAAAGGAGGTGGTGGTTCTCCGGTTTTTTTTTTAAATTTGACCTTTGACCTTTCCTAATTAACCATTAATTTTGATTTTCATGTGTTTAAAATTCGATTTTTTTAATTTTTTTTTTTTTTTTTTTTTTTTTTTTTTTTTTTTTATGTTGTTATTAACCTATTAAACTCTTTATTTATTTAAATTAATTAACCTTTACATTATGTGTTTATTCATGTCAAACATGTACTCATAATATGCACAATTAATTAATTACATGTGGTGTATTTATTTTATTAACTAATTAATTTTTTTATCATTTTTTATTCACTTTTTAAAATTTGTTTTAAACTTTTTTATATTTATTTTTAACAATATATTCTTACATAATAATACACAGTAATTTATTTTTTATCATTTTTGTCTTTTATTTGTATCATTTTTTTGTAATTATTTGTCATTTATTTTTTTGACAAACTTTTTAATTTTTTTTAATATTTTTTTATTAATAATATATTTTAAACCTAATTAACAATCTTATCTGACTAACAATATTCTTAAATAACTTAAAAATCTAACTTAATTAATTTGCCTTTATTTGTATGCTCTTTTAATTATTTTTGTCATTTATTTTTTTTGACAAATTTTTATTTTTTTTTTGGGGCATTTATTTTTTTAATTATTTTTGTCATTTATTTTTTTTGACAAACATTTTAAATTTTTTTTGGCATTTATTTTTTTAATGTTTTTTTATTAATACTATATTTTAAACCTAATTAACAATAATCTTATCTAACTAACAATATTCTTAACTAACTTAAAATCTAACTTAAAATAACTTTCCGCCGCGTGTGCGCAAGTGCTCAGCCACCCATTTGATCCGAAATAAACCTCATCTGCTTTGCAGTTTTGTCGAGAGCCTCCCTTTGTCTCTTTACGTCGGCCTCTAATTTTGCGGCTCTTTCCCGCATATCAGCAGCACGACGCAAGATTTTCGGATGATCCCGACAAAGCCTCAAATTTAAATCATGTGTTCTCTTAAGTTGACCGTATATTTTAAAAAATTGTTTAACAGATGTTTTGGTGTCAACTTGCGAGAACACCTCCGATTCAGAATCAGAGTCCGCTTGTGCTGGGAGCGGATTCTCATTAACAATCGGAGCTACCTCTGGCGGCGGTGGCAACACCGCATTAGAGCAACCCGGTTGTTCTAATGCGTCATTGCGTGGTGGTGGCAACACCGCATTAGAACAGCTTGGCTGTTGTAATGCGCTATTGCCAGGTAGAGGTGCAGCCACAAACGACGCAGACGGTTTTACCTGCCCTTTACCTGCCGAAACCTTATTTTTTTTTGGTGAAGCAGGTAGCGGACTTAGAGGGGCAGGTACAACTGTCTGCGCGAAATCCATTATCTCGTCCCATAAAGTCGCGTCACAGTCTATGGATTGTGTTTCTGTACGTCTACCTTTACCTTTTGATGGCGCCGACGACGACTTTGTGTTTTTATTGTTGTTTACATTACTAGGCAAAAAGTCGTCATCGGAGTCATGTGCCACCAGAGACATAGATGATTTGCGCGGATGAGATGCGCGTACATCCTGACACCCTGAAGTAGATGGTGTGACTTTAAATTTTTTGTTTAAAGCCAAACCATGTAATTTCGGGGTATGAACGGCTTTACCTGCATTACTCCTGGATACGGTGACATTGACGGTATTGCCGAGGTCACCATCTTCAAGGTGCAAAACAGGTAAATCTGCGCCAGGATGTATATTGCCGTGCATCTGCTGATGGTGCCCATGATACGCTAGCTGACTACCGCCTTCGTTAGAACACGAAGCGCCCCCAACGTCAGCAGCAATACCATCTTTAACAATAATGTTGTTTAAAACATTAACCCTGCCAGAGGATGGATTTTTTATTGCTGACTTCACAGCACCGCCATTAATGGCGGAACCTGACGCCGTAGATGCGTCAGGTGATGGTTTAAACGTAGCCAAATACGTCATTAAAGTCAAGGGCGGTAAAGTTGGTGGCGGTGTCGACGAGCGCCTTTTACGCCCACCAGCAGATGATACATTTTTAACGGTTCTTACCATTTTGTTCACAAAAACTGAGCAATGAAATTCACGAGAGCACACTTGCACACACTAGCACAGGCGAAGACGGAAAGAATCTTGTAAGCGTCCTCAAACCCAAGCCAAGCTAACTTCCCCCTCCAACGGTAGGGAGTGGGTGACCACTCTCGTCTCTCATTGGTTGGACGACATCACGTGATTTATGCAAGCCAAGCTTTCACCCCACTGTTGATTTTCTTTGTCTCAACAGAATCCCGCTACAAAGTGACGTCAAACTTTTCTAAATGTCATGCGCACATCGAATAACTGACGCAACAACTTTCTATTTGAAATGACATCACATTCCTGACTGCAGCATAAAACGACATTTTAGTTTTAGCAACGTCACCTACTCTTACATTGTAAAACTGTATCATTACACACACCTCTTCAAGTCACTACCTACATTATTTATAATTTACGATTTAACCTAATCGATATTTAACTTATTTTGGGAGAAAGGTTTACTAATAACAACACTGTGATTTTTATTTAGATATTTTTATTCTATTATTTGAAAGTACTTAAAATTATCACAATAATTTTGTATTATAATGTTACAATTAAATATTGGTGAAATTTTGTAGTTTGAATTTTCCAGTTTAGTAGTTCATGTATTCGAATTTTCGACCTTTACGTTAGAAGATGAAATAAAAATTTTAAATTAATTATTGGCTTAAATCAGCTATTGCTGCAAGTAAAGCGTCCAAGTTTTCATTTTTTTTCTCCATATTATTTATGGCAACTATCAGTCGTTCTATATTTTGTTCTTGTTCGCTCTGAAAAAATGATATGTCACGGTGCCCCCACGGTAATGTTTTAGTAGTATTAGGAATAACAAAACGTTTGTCATCGTGTTGGGACAAGGCCACTTTGTTCTTTATTTCTGTGTAAATGTCATGCAAGCAACTCCGAAACGTATTCATTTTTCTAAATATTAAACCTCCCCGCTCAACGATTTTCTTATAGTCATCTATTGACAGCTGCTTTCTAATAACAGATTTCTTCACACCTTTAGCTTTTTTGAGTTCATTATCCACCGATTGTATATAATAAGCTTTCGCACCCGTACCATAAAAACTAATAATGGGATCAGAGGGGAACTCGTCTTTCATTTTACCTAACACCGACAAGCCCTTATGAATATTAAATTTATTTATTTCTTCGTAGTTAGATGTATCGAATTTGTCTGGATTCTGTATTATGAAATTATAAAAGTTATCTGTAAATGTTTTTATAATCAACGAATCCGTATCTGTATACAGCAAAGAAGCATTATCGCCGAAATGTTTTTTGATAACGTCGTAGAAAAAGTTGTATAATACTGTCTTAGACAACTCCAAGATACAAAAACCAACGTAAATTGGTTTGTTGTAGACTACCTTTAGTTTACCCATATGGATGGCTACAAAATCATCAGTAAATATTGAGCATGATTTAAAGTTAGGGCGTGTTATTAATGCATTTGCACCCATACTCCGCCTAACGCTCTCCCAGTGGGTAACTAATTTTATATCCATTCTATTATCAACATTTTCCATTGTCTTACCGAATACTGCGTTATTTAATAATTTATACTGATCTTTTTCAAATTTATTCTTAGCCTTATTTCTCATATCGGTGTTTAGGTCAATATATTTTTTAAGCCAAGGTGATTGTTTGAATTTAAGTATTCTATGTGTTTTTATAACCATTAACCCGTTATCTAGCGCTTGTTTCAAATTTATATAATGCACAATATATCTCCTCTTATCGTTTAAATTTGGTATCAGTTTTGTCAATTTCGATTTTGATTTTGGTGGAATAATATTTTCTACTAAAAAGGGTAGGTCTGAGTGTAAGTCGTGTAAATCTTGTGGATAATGTATGTCTACTTCGAGAACATACCCATGGGTGCTTTCATCTGAAATGCTCGTAATATCTAAATTCATGATTTCTTCTTCGGACAGCCACACGAATCCACCTGTCGGCAATTGTTGCGACATACTATGCCCATATAGGTTCGTGGCATCTAGATATGTGATGAATGAAGAAGGTTCTTTGGGGTCGTAGTTAGGGAGAAATTTGTTATTCGCAATATGTTTCCTTTCCGTACACTGGCTTACTCCACCACGTATTCCCTTTTTAAAAAAATGGATCATATCAATGTCCGTTAATAATTCCAACTCCACTTTGGTTAGTTTTAACATAGCGTCCCACGAGAGACCCGGACAAGTGTAATACTGAGCAGGATCAAGTTTATATTTTTCCAAACAAATTTTACGAAAATTTTCAAATACGTCACACAAAAGGAGTACGTCTGATTTTAAATAAAGATCTGAGTAATCGCCCAAATTCTGACAATCAAACAAGTTCCACACATCGTTAGCCCTCTGATAATCTTTATCTGTTATATGTTCTTCATTTAGGTTATCGTAAAATTCATCTTTCGAGGGTAACTCTACATTATTTAGTTTCTCTAAACTATCCATAAAACTATATGGAAATACACCCTTTTGCCTCATTAAATTAAATTTTTCCTTATCTGTATAGAAACTTCCCGTAACAAACAATTGGTTATCAGTTAAGTTGCCCCCTAAATTTTGCAACGATGTTGATAAGAACTTAAAACTATCGATGAATCGTAGTTGTATAAATTTCCGTTTTTTCTCCCCTTTCTTATTGACGTAATCATGCATATAAAGGTGTTTCGTGAAAGATATATATTTTTCTTTATTTTGTGCTATAACATCAACTCTGTCCTTATGTGCACAGAGCTGTTTTATAAATAGGTGACTGTCGTAGCCACTCATATTGTGAAATATGATAGGTACAAAATTTGGTAATTTGTAATTTAAGTTACATACAGAGTGTGCGGCACCAAATCTTACTTTACCAGTTATATGACAATGATCTCTAACTTTTACATCCTCTACTTTAAATGGTTTCTCACATATACCGCATACGGTCGCATTCAGGAAGTCTTGTCTTTCTTGTGCTGTGAGTTTAGCCATTGGGACTATATCTTTCATATATCTGTTATAGATTTCCCTTACATCGGCTTCAATACGCGATACAAAAACTTTGGCTACATCAGATCCTCGATAGAGTTCAAATTTTGATAAAGAATTGTCAAAAGAACATTTTATGAAATATGCGAAGGAGTAAGGTTCGTGTATAAAAGTTTTATTTGTATAAGAACGTTCGGGGTTCGGTTCACAAGTATGAATAGGTTTCAGAATTGATTCAAAGTCTGCATACACTACAAATGGTACTTGCATTTGTCTTTCAAAGTTTTCAAATTTTAATATATTTTCAGGTACTTGTTTACCATATTTATCAATCCGAAATTGTGTCGATGGTGTTGTTGTATAAACATGATTACAGTCATTTCTCTGATGCTGGAATAACTGACGCTCATTATTAAAATATAGTAAGCAACCATCACAAAAGTACTTTTTATGATCATGAGCTGAAATTTGAGCGGAAACTAGCTTAGACAAGTTTTTTATCCAACAATAGTGATTATTAGCGCAATCTTTCTTACAGTGATGATTTACACCACATTCACCGGAAAGTAGTAACAAATTTACATGCATAAATAGTTTTTTTTCAGAATAACGTAAAGGCCCAACAACTTCATACTTTATTCTATTATTCTCAAATTTTTCTTCTAACCCGTACACGTTAATTGAAATATTATTCATCTCCTCAAATTTTGAAATATCCCGCAATTTTACTGGAAAATTCATACCTGATAAATTTAAAACTCTTGAAAAATGTGGATATGATGAGGTCTCAGATGTGCAGCCATTTGCAGGATACAACGCTGAAGTTACAGCCCAAGCAAAACAATACTGATCCTGGTTTTTTACATTTACCACTGCCTTCTTGTTTTCTATGGATTTTGGCAACTTGACATATGATGAACCACCCAGAGGACTATATTTATTCACATTGATTTCAACAAAAGCAATTCGTTCGAGGGCCCATCCTAAAATTAAATTATAATTAGTCATTTTCTTTCCACCTTAATGTATGTTTAAATACCTGAATCACGTTCCAGGAACTCCGTAGTTTGTGTAATCATAGCATCCACAAAGGTGTCCAAAGTATTGTTCAAATCCATAGCTTGATCCAAGATTTTGTTGGAAGTGTTAAATGATTTCATTTCAGATAGTTCCTGTGTCTGTAATACGTACGTAGCAAACGTTTCCATATTTACTTTTACTGTATTATGAATACGTAACACTTCCTCGAAGAGATTTAATATTTTTGATCTAATTTCATTGAAGAACATTACATAGTCTTGGTGATTATTTTCGCTATATACTCGATAGGTTACAATCCTGTATTTGAAAGCGCTCTGCACAATTTCTACACCTTCTATAAACGGAACACATGAATTTGTCCTATGCTGCAATGTCCTTCTATGGGAATTCATTTGGGTTGTGCTTAGAGTCACATTACAGCAATTACAAGTTTCCATATTTGTAGATGTTGAAGGATTACATTCCAGTTTAGGATATTTTGCTTGCGGACCACTATCATGTATCTTCTTACAAGATTGCCTCTGATGTCTTCGCAAATTGTCACCACGTGTAAAACTTACACCACAAGAAGTACAAATATACATTTTATGTCTTTACTCTGGGAGACTAGCACCACAAATGGCTGTGTGCTCCTCATCCTCATTTATATACACGGAGTGAAGCTGCCCCACCACCTCTACTTGAAATACTCATACACATATCAGTACATACACTAATTACAACTACAATTGCATTGCACCACTCCAATTACCTCTATTGCAATTACATCAGTCTAATTACTGCACATTACTCTACTTACCTCTATTGCAACTACATCAGGCTAATTACCTGCAATACTCTAATTACCTCTATTGCAATTACATCAGTCTAATTACCTACATTACTCGAATTACCCTAGTTACCCCCCACCACAAAAAAAAAGGGTGGGGGGAGACCCAGCTCCGCCATTACTACTCTACTCGCCTCTGTTCATAATTTCTTAGAAAACTGCAAATGAAACAGTGTTACAAGAATCAACTAATTAATGAATTAAAACATCCTCATTTAATAGTCTCTTATTTTGAATTATATTTATGTTTTCTTGATATTTTACAATCATTTCCTACTTATTTACAAAAATCGTTCTTAGTCAGTTAATTTTTGATAACTAAGATTACTCATAAATACTTAAATTGTAGTAAATTTATCGTTATTAGTGATTTGATCTTAAGCTTCATTTACTCTCAAACGCAGGATTGGGCACATAGTTGAGAACGCGAATTTGTCGTGCCTTACGTACAATTTAAATTTGTCGTTCAGAAAATTGTAAAATTATGCAGACATAAGATGTACACCGATAAAACCAGAAAGGGAAATGATACTCATCAGGTGGGACCACTAGGAACATTAATCTAAGGGGAATGTGACGGCAGAGAGGGACGTTTTTACAGAGGATATTATAATATTTTAACCATTACGAATTGCCGTTTGAAATAAGCACGGTCCATTTTTAAGTTAATTATTCTCAGTTTTTAGGTACTGAAAAAACTTGATATATTGTTTCTTTAGAATGTTCGAGATGGGCCATTAATTCAAGTAAAAATATTTGTCCTTGTGGTAAATAAAATATCAAAATGCCCAAGGAGATGATTTTATATTTATTCATTTATTCGTTTTTAACTATATACGGTACGTCCAAATAACTCTGTAAATACAAGTTGTTAGAAAAAATGCTAAACACATACAGCGATCTCTGTTAATCGCTGGGATTCAAATTCCCGTAATTGATGATGAAATCCATATTTCATGAAATCGGTAGCACAGAGTAAGAGAGGGTAAAGAAGAGGGTAGAAATGGTGAGCAAAGTGGAGAAGAGATGTTCCAAACCTTTTTTGGTGAAGTATAACTGAAAGTCGCATCAATTAATTGCTCTGCTCACAGAGCAGGAATGTCTTTGGACGTTAATTTTTTAAAATCTCAAATTAAGTTAGTGGTCAAGTGATGTATAAATATAAAAAAAATTCAACACAAGTATCGCTATTTCGTTTGCTCCAAAGCAGTGCGCAAGATTATCGCCATATAGAAAAGGGACACATTGAAAACAATTGGGAAGGTTTAAGTGTGCATTTAGCCAATAATTGGAGGAAGAAATCAGTGCTAAAGTCCTTGATAATATATTTTATGGTTTAACAAGAGAATCCTTAAAAGAACTGACCGTTAAGATTACTAATGGTGATGATGATGGAAAGGATTTATGCCACGAAATATTGATTTATCGTACTTCAAAACCAAAGAGTATTGCTCGATATACTGCGTTTATTATTTTTACAACTTATGGTAAATTAAATAATCGTATAATTTACAAACGTTCAGATGACATTCTTAGTATAGTTGTAAAAACCTAAGCACAGAAGCCCCGAGAGTTCTTTCTGGGAAAGGAAAGTGGAAACAATAAGTTGAGCTGAAAAGGGTCAGATTACTACTGTTATATTATGTAGTTGCAGTGCTGCTGAGAAATTCATTCCATACGATATTTGGTAAAAGAAAGCACTTAAAAAGAGTTTGCAGTTAGCCAGATTCTTAGGGCAGATCAGATTCTTAAAGATGACCAGAACGTTAACTTAGACAAGACCATTAGTATTTTCTGATGAAGTTGAAAAGGGCAACTATTCCGTTAACAACACAGGTCTGCAAATTTGGGGAGTCGTGAAAGCTGTTTGACAAACTAAAAAATTTTTCTTACGTATATTTTGACAAAAATATGGCATTTTTGGCTATATTTAAGGTTATGTAAGTATAAGAAATTAAAAAAATGTCTGCTCATTTCTGCTGGTTGCATCATCTAGTAGGTCGTAAATGGGATCGAGGATGAGCAATCGAATACTGATTTTGAAGGAGAAAGGTAGCCCATTCAAAATGAGTTTTCGATTATCCATCTACGATTTTTGTTATCGGAGGCTTTGAATATTTGATAAGAGTTGTTAAATGAATATCAAAGATTTTAGAGCAATGGCTCTTTGAATTTTAACTTTAAATCCAGAAGCATAATGGGTATAATGCCCATAATGTCCCACAAGCCCTTAAATAGTAAGCTATGAACTCGGTAACTTTATGACCGAAACCCAATACCCAGTCACCCAAATTGTGTGAAATCTAAATCCATAACTCCAAAGTATATAACCTCCTAACTGAACCTTGGTGGTCAGGCGAACAATCTTCCCAAAAAAACTTATAAGAGGTTGCAAATTGACTTCAAAGCTTGGTAGTCTGCCTCCGGATGGATTAAGAGCTATTTTTTTGTCAAATGGTTGCAATCTTTCATTGACTGTGTACACTGAAGCAATAATTTTTCGTACTGCTTATCTACTACACATTCCATACCAATCTTAAACAGCTTTTGAGAGAGAAGTTGACATGTAGGAGAAGAATCATCCTGAAAGATGGGTGACCCAATTCGGAATAACATTTGAAAAGAGTGGTGTTGTTGAAATGGGTTTCAAAAATGTGGCATGTTCGGTTTTAATGGAGATATTTTACCTTTTTTTTGTTCTCGCCAAGGTACATTACTTCCTTTCGCAAAATGTAGCAGACCAGACCAGGTGTGGCACGATAACCGAGTGGGTAAATGCGTTGATACATTCTTACTTGGTCGATCGATGGTTCGAAACCATCCTGGGGCAAATTAAAAAATTTAAATCTGGCTTCGGACTTAGATGGAGAGATAATATAGACGAGGCTTGGACTCCACCTCCACAATAAACTGTGGGTCCTTGTCTCTCTTTACCTAACGCAAAATTATAGGATTTTCTGGGGGTTATTTCGGTGACTTGAGAGGCGGCTGAAAGATTGCAACCATTTGACAAAAAGATCGCTGTTAATCCATCCGAAGGCAGAACACCAAGTTTGAAGCCTATTTGCAACCTCTTATAAGTTATTTTCTTCTATTAAATATCGTACAAGGTGAAATGAATCTCTCAGCAGCAGAATTTTTTGAAAACAGATCCGAATAACCAGGTTGGAAAATTGTTTGCCAGACTTCGTAACTAATAATTATTATTAATGCAATAGTCGCTCTTTTCATCTTCGTCAGAAGATAATAATGGTCATGTCGACGCCAACGCTCTGGTCATCATTAAAAATCTGGTCTGCTCAAAGAATCTGGCTTACAGCAAACTTATATTAAATGCTTTCTTTTACCAAATAACGTATGTCTCATAAGTTTTGGCACAAATTTGAACAAAATTTTTTTGGACAAAAAAATGCATTTACATAAAGTTTTGTAATACATAGTACTTAATTAACTGTTTCCTAAGCAGCAAAATTATGAGCTTGATTTAAAAAGGTTATAGTCTTCCACAAGCCGCAGCTTTCTGCAAATATCTAGCATTAGGTTTTGGGCGGCATTTGCATTAATTTATCGGATTTTTCTATAATTATGGGTCGAAGTTCCTCCTCATTTTAAGATTCCTATCCTCCACCATCAACTTTTAGAGATAGAAGAGCTCAAGAATCTTCTATGGGACGAGCCTGGGGAAGGTTAGTAGGATTGTAATGATTGTAGTTTCGCTAAACAAATGCTAGCGTAGCATTTGTCATCTAACCAAATTATAAATGCTTTTCCGAATTTCTAATTTGTAAGCTAATTTGTCATAAACGACGTAAACAATTGAGCTGTCAACCTTAAGTTAAGATGTCAAAGCAAATTTTGCCTCTAAAGTAACTGATATTTTCTTCTTATTAACCATTTTATGGCATATATTGAGCATATTATTTATTTCTTTTCCTAATTTTCCTTATTAGTTATTTTAACTTCCTAAATAATTGACTCTTGTAACTCAGTTATCGGGGTATTTTGTTTGAATTTTTCTATTATGTTGATGAGAATGTTTTTATTTATTAATAAGACTTGTATTTTACTATTTTTATTTCAGTGCAAATATATTTATTTATGATTAAGTAAGTTTAAAATATTATAACCAAAACTGGAAGATTCTTTTCACATCTCTATCTAAATCCAACTATATCACCAGAAAGGGCAAAATCATCAAGTGTGGACAGAATCTGAAACTTGCTACAACTATTGCTATTGAATGGACTCCGTCGTAACCACCAACGTAGATAAATATTTTTGTATCATCAGTAGACATTATGCTTCTACCCAAAGCAATAAGTACATGCAGTTAATACGATCAGGAAGAGAAAATGACAGGAACTGGAAATCCTCACGAAAATATCATGAGGAAGCCAATAAAGAAAAGCAGAAGAAACGACTGAAGGCAGATGAAGACACGTTGTTCTGTTTAGTTTATGGAGATAATACACAAATTATTTAAGTAAAAAATGGTTACAATTTTTGCAATTACATTATTAAGCAAGTATTTGTAATATGTAGATAACTTTATGGAAATATTTTTTTAAATTAAAACGACATATTATAATATGTTGCTACAAAAAAACAGCTAAGGCTTCCAGTTTGCCTTATCTAATAAAACTGAATAGGAATTTTTTTGAGAGAAATAGACATTTGTTTATAATGTATATATTTTACAAAATTGCACGGAAATATTCTTTGTAAATTAAACAGTTATCTACTGTATAATGTGGCAGGAATAGGCCACCAATTAGGTGGAGTGCACAAACTATTGAGAATAACAGTTCCATTAATAATCGTAAATAATAGAACGCAAACGAAATATAAAGAAATCAACTTTAAATTAAAATTTATCTGCAAACAGGTAAAATCTCATTACTGATGCAAAACCGTGTAAAAGTTAAAAGCAACTATTTTTCCTTCCACTGGAAATAAATCGTTGATTTATACGTCTCTTTAAATTCTTAACCGAACCTGTTCAAAGAAAATATTTACCGCGTTGCATTTCCTTCAGGATTGCCTTTGATTCAGTGGATGAAATTAAAAACACCCTGTGGGCCGGTCGAGGAGAGACTCAGCGATCCTGCTGTGGCGCAGCGCACTTTATTGTCGAGGGACTGGACGCGACAAATAAATAACGATAGCAATTTGTCATGTGGAGAATATTTTTCATTCTTATCCGTTACAGGACAATGCTAATGTGTTGTACGGATCTCTGAGAATTATCTTTAATAGGCCACTAATAATGTCGCAGATAAATTGCTGGTGATATTTTTGCTAAATTGTAATTTGGGCTGAAGAGCGTGCCCGCGAATCAAATTATTCCAGTTCGTAATGGTTAATATGAAAAATTAAATCTATCATACCTAGGTAATCCCAATGCATAATGGGACACACTTTGAAGCAAATTCTTTTTAATCCTTCCCTCCAATTTTCTTATAAATTGCAGGAAAGTAGAAGTGAAACGTGAAACATATTTTGAATATAATATTATATAATTTAATAGTATATAGTTCGAGATAAACCACTCCGTTTAAAGAGATATTTTTCAATTTGATATTTATAATTGAATCGACCACATGTAGTTTACTTGAAGAAAATTAATATGACGGATGAGCTTTTCCATTATAATTTTCATTCCCTTTCCCGGATTACTATAAATCGCTGTATTTCCCACAGGAATGCCATATATCAGACTGATTCCCAAAGTGACGGCCGTCGCCGGAGAAACTCTACAGTTGAAGTGTCCTGTGGCCGGCTACCCCATAGAGGAAATCCATTGGGAACGTGGAGGAAGGGAGCTGCCCGACGATCTCAGACAGAAGGTACTAGCTGATGGCACCCTTGTCATCAATCCTGTGGAGAAAAAAGCCGATTCGGGAGTGTACACTTGCTGGGCCAGGAATAAACAGGGACACAGTGCTCGGAGAAGCGGGGAAGTTAACGTAATAGGTTAGTTTTAATTTTTTTGCATAATAATATAATTGTAATAATGTGATGTAATTTATCTAGTATCTGAAAGGAATTTAACTTATTTTATCAATGGAGCATTGCATCTCAGAGTAAAGTAATTTGTAAAACACTGTAACGTAAAAATCTACAAATGCTTCATTTTTAGAAATTATGATTCCTACGGATACGAGGAAATATTGTTTTTAAATTATAAAACTATATAGAAATTTCGATGAACAATAACAATAGCTTGTTTAAAAATAAGTAAACCTGTAATTTTAATTACTTTGCATCATTTTTCTCAATAAAATTTAGAGTACTTAAACTATTTAAGTTGCTCACCAAGAATCTCCAAGTAAAGTTTCTTAGCATTACAATGATTACAACTAAGAACATGAACCTCAAAATCTCAACGCACCGAAGTACCCACTAATTCCTCGAATGGGATTTTATTTACCAATTCTTCATCTTATTTTTTTGTCAACATATTTACGCAGTTATTGGAAGCGTCATTGTATTAATAAATAAAATGCACGCCTATTTCGTCTAACAATTCCATAACACTTTATTTAGAGAAAAAGTTCTATCCGGTAACATAAAATATTGTCCTACTAGTATGTATATTTAAATACTGCAATACTACAGAAACATGAGAGCCCTTGAATGAAATCATAACGTGGACTAAATGTAGAAGGAGAAACTCAGGAGAAAGTTCAATAAATTCCCCGCAGAATTGTACGTGGTTTCATCGTCTCGCTCCTTGTTCGTTCATATAACCGTCCTTCGGACTTTCCTCTCGCTTCGTTCCCTTTTAAGAATTACAAATAAGACATTATTTTAAAATTGAGGTTCTAATCGATTACAGCTGATCTCATCATTTACTAATTCGATACCAAAGGCTTAAATATCTGTTTAATAATTCAACAACTGAGTCACAATTATGATGATTGGCCAAAAATGTTGTTATTGAGAAACGCTGTCGTGGGGACTTACAGAACGTCAATAGTTGCAGAAAAAAAACAACAAAAAAATGCAGAGCTAAATCAGGATGTGTTAAGTTGGAGCAACTGAACTTGATAGGAATTTTTACACCTGATCTAAGATTTGATCTAATATGAAAAAAATGAAACTAGAAGGGTCCTTTAAGAGTAATGATCACGCCTTACCACCCTCTGAATTCTGTTCCTACAAAAAATAGGAAAACTATTACGATGTTGAAGAAAATGTTTCAAAATGAATCTTTTGTCTTCTTCATTACTCTAGTAGGAAGTTATTTTCGAGAAAAGCAGTACAGAATATTATCCTTGCCTTTGTATCTATTCCATTTAATTTCGCAATATCTTCTGAGTTTCTGAATACTTCTATTGTTTTGGGGACTACAAAAATTCTCTTAAGCTTAGCATTCGAAGAAGACATTTTTTTTGCCTTTGGTCATTATCTTTATAAATATTTTTATTAAGTGATGCGAAAGAAATATTTGATGTATCATCAAATAATGTTTTTCTGATCTGGTATTGTTCTTAAACGACGAGAAGCCTTATTCTATCGACTAGAGGTTTTTGACGTTTAAGATCAGCTTCCATGTCTTCGCTCAACATGTCCTTTGCTCAACCGTCCTATTCACATAAACAATAATAATTTGTACATCCTTCTTCTAAGCCAGTCAATAGGACCAGACCTTCTAATTCAACATAATATATATTCAATCGGTGTTCTTGATAGCATAGCATCTTCTGAGCCAGTAACTTGATATGAAGAGCAATAGCGAATGGAATCTACAATACATATTTCTTTTGTTTTTAGCCTAACCATTGATGAAGCAGGAAAGAGCCTCCAATATACGAAATGTATTACTGTTGTAAAGCTTTGATTAGTTTTTGAGTATTGCTACAAAATAATAATAGAGCGCATTTCATACTGCAATAATTGGAACCTCAACATCAGAAAACAGTTAAACTAATAATTTTGGTTCCAATTTCAATAAATTGTATTCAGTAAGAAGATCAAATACTATTGAAGAACTTTTTATATAGTTTTCACTTTAGTAACTAAATTATACTAATTATGCTTATGAATTCCAGGATTTTCAGGTTTCCACCTAGCTCATCCGGACATTTCTCAGAGGAAGACACACGTTTCGTCCCAGCCACATTTGATGTTATAACCATATTTTTTGCTAGAGATTCGAAACCAACGTAATATGAAATTTTAGGTCGAGGATTTTTAGGAACACCTACTGGCCCCACCAACGAATTCTGTAGTACCTAATAACCTTTTTATTTCAGTTCCCCCCAAGGTTAGCCCTTTCTACGCCGAGGACACCCTTCATGTTGGTGATCGAGCCAGCTTGACCTGCTCTGTGACTAAAGGCGACTTGCCTTTGACCATCTCTTGGCACAAAGACGGTCGCTCTGTGGAACCAGCCCCGATGATGTCAATTACCCAAGTGGATCAGTTCACTAGCGTTCTAGTGATCGAAAGTCTTTCCCCAGAGCACAATGGCAACTATTCGTGCGTGGTGCGTAACTTGGCAGCCGAGATATCACATACTCAGCAGTTGGTGGTTAATGGTAATTTGGCGCGAGCTCGAGCCGCGCGTTTTACTCTTTCTTTTCTATCTCTGATGTTTGTTTCTCTTGTTTTTCTCTCAGTTCCCCCTATAATTGAGCCCTTTTCCTTCCAAGACGGGCTATCGGAGGGCATGCGCACCCGAACCGTCTGCGGAGTGAGTAAAGGGGACCCACCCCTAGTGGTCTCCTGGCTCAAGGACGGTCAACCATTGACGCCTAACCTGGGCGTCAACGTTTCAGCCCTTGATCCTTACTCTAGCCTTCTGAGCATTTCTAGCCTTGATTCGAGACACTCCGGCGATTTTACCTGCGTGGCAAGCAACCCTGCCTCAGAGGTTAGGTACACTGCGAAGCTGCAGGTCAAAGGTAACAACCCGAGCCTGTCTCCTTACCAATCACCCCTCCCTACCCCACACACCCTCCGTTGCTTTGGCACATGCGTCGACTGGACCCAGTGGTCAAGGTACTGTTGCACCGTCTTTTGTTCTTCTCTCACTTTCACTATTGTAGTTATTTGATTGGTGTTTTATTTGCATGTTGGACATTTATTTTGTAGGTTGATTTTGTTGTACAGCTTTTGATAACCAAACATAAAAACGTGCAAACACAACTTAAACATTTATAATGAGGCAACCAATGTTTATTTTTCTATTTATTTATTTATTACAGTAATCGGAACCACAGAGGCAACAATTTAACTTTTATATTGTTGAATGTAATAACGCAGAGGAAGCACTTACAGTTAGCTATAGATTAGAAGAAACCTAAAGAGCAACACTACTAAACATTTTCCTACGAGCGTGCGAAAAGTATCACTTTTCCGCAAGCATATTAGTTTCGAAAATTGCGCTTTTCCGCACTAGTGCGGAAAAGTACGTTTTTCTGCACTAGTGCGAAAAAATACGTTTTTCCGCACTAGTGCGGAAAAGTAATTATATTTTTATTTGCATTTTTAGGTAATTTTATACAAGTTTAATGAAATTAAATCATTTCTATTTATACTAACGCTTTTGAGGTAGCTCCTATAACTTTAAATATCAAATAATCACGTAGCATATAATCATGACTGTCTCATTTTGACGTTTCTCAGTCACATAACAATTAACAAATGTTAAGTCAAACAGTAGCATTTCGGCAGTCGCGTTCGGAAAAGTACCACTTTCCGCACTTGTTAGGAAAATAACCATTTCAAAAATAACCATCAGAAAGAGAAAGGAATTGACCAGATAACAAATTATATATTTTTGGTCCCAAAAAAATTAATCAATTAATTTAATGTTGTGCCAGTTTGTGGTAGATTATTACATGAATTTTCATTTTTTTGCATATTCGTCAACAAATTGAATATACAGTTGTTTTTTCGTGAAAACTAATTGGGTAGAGTAATAATTTGATTTTGGTAATCATATTTTAATGGGAGTTTTTTTGTGCAGCATCCAGTTTTTTCTGCATTTTTATATTTATATTTTTAGTAATTAACATTTCAATGATAAATACTGAATACCCTGTCAAGAATTTTATGTTTGATCATCAATTGCTCGATTTTTGTAGATGGCGACCACAATGGATTGCCGCTTAATATGTTCACACCACCGCCACGTTTTAAGAAGATAATTTATAACCCCTCACGAGTATTGCTTCTTGCAGCAAAAACCAGTAACGAGTAGCCACCCACCCACTAGCAAAAACAAACAATAGTTAAATTGGTGTTGTTTTAGTTGTATAAGAAGTCCTTATTAGGTATTTTAATGCAAGCGCAAGCATTTGTCGGATACAAATTTTTCACAACATTAAACCTTAATAAGCTTTCAAACAACTTATGCGTATAAGATTATCAATGGTCAAAATATTCTTATAGAACGGTAAAGGTTGTTGAGTGGATCAAATACTCAAATTCAATATAGAATCCTTGAACTTAAATAGTCTGACGTTTAATTTACAAACTTCGACAAATTAGTAGAAGCAGAAATAATTGAAGCCGAATAAACTTATAATTTCTCCGGAAACTGACGCTTTAATGGAACTTGGTGTGTAATTATTTCTTTATTATCACTAATTTTTTGATAGTCTTCTTCAGTAGGTAACCATTTTTAAATCAGCATACCATGAAAATTACTTTATGGCCTAAAAATGAATATTGTAGTTAGAAGTTATGCTGAATAATAAAAGTTCATGTTATCTTAGTGTTTCTGAAATTGCATCAATTGCTTCATTATACGATTAGTACAAATCCTACCACCATTTCTTCTTCCAAATTTAATACAAATTAATCAATTTAATTTTTAATAATTTTCTGAGTAAAACAACACATAAAACAAATATTCTCTATTACGTTACAAAATACACATTACAGAATAACAAATCATAATGTTCTGTGGAGATTTCACTCGAGAGAATTGAATTCCAAATAAGAATAAGAAGGCGCTCGCTGATTCGTCTCAGGTTTCACATCAAACATTAACATTTCCCATTACATATTACGGTTCATTCAATTTTATGGTCATTTACAGACAACTATCGATATCTTGGTTGGCACCCGATAAAGCAATTATTACGTGTTAATGTGAGAATATAAAGGGTCTTCATAAATGGTTGTAAACCACGCGATTACAGAATTATTATCAATTTAATAGTATTATATTTAAGGCCCAGTGGCCTAGTGGGTAAGTGCATTATACGTACTCAATTGCGGTGATGGTTCGAATCCGTCCCAAGGCAAATAAAAAAATTATTTCCGATTGGCTTGGAACTTGAAGTGTCGTCGTCTCTCTTTATATCAAGTATCAACTGCGTTCCCTTTGTCCAATCATTCAATTTTTTAATGTGTCACATTTCTTAAATTTTGTTCTCACTTTTATCTTATGTTTAATAAATCTGCAGTAGTTATGGCGGCGTTTTCTTCTGCCCCACATTGAGCGCCAAATAAGTAACTTATGGAATATTACGCAAAATATAGTGGTTACAATGCTACTTACTGATCGCAGAGTGTTAGTATGCAAAATTATTTTCAAGCGTACAGGGTGTTTAAAAAATACTGATTTTACTAATTTTTTTCTTAAATAGAACACCCTGTGTTTCTATAAAATGGTGAATGAAGTCTCTATGAGTTCTGCATTCAAACCTATGATTTTTTGTGAATCGAATGCGGCGTTGCCAAGTTATGACTTTTTAGAGAAGATTTTGGTCCAAAAACATACTTTTTTAAAACTGTTATATCTCCGTCATTTTTTGTTAATTTTTCCTAAAAAATTATGCGTAACCCAGCTTTGGCCTAATTTATCTGAAACTACCTTTATTATTTGGTTTCGTTATACAGGATGTCCAGTATATTCATTCAAATAATGCCCATGTTCACAACATGGCAAATTTTGCCACAATTTGCCTTTACATTAATTACATAAATTTAGTCGCAATACACCTGTTGTATTTATCTCTTGCTAATGAATATAATATCGTATATTATTTATACAATTTAATAATCTACACATATGCCGTTATATAGGGATATTTTTTCTGTAGATCATCTTGTAAACATCAAATCAACTTTTGCGTGTTTTTGGTTAGTGGGCACCCAACAACCGTGTAGAGTGTGGTCAGTGTTCCCACCCACGGCACAATTGCAACAATATTTGTGTGTCAAATAGCCAATTCGCGATCTAATATCAATTGATGTTGTTCCAGTACCTCCAAGATGGCTTGTTGAGCCAATAGACGTTAGCGTCGAGCGGAATCGACATGTGTCCTTACATTGCCAAGCTCAAGGCGTCCCGACGCCCACCGTCATCTGGAAGAAAGCCACAGGTCTCTTCATACTTCTATTATGCCACGTTTTCTCTGCTCCACGCGGACTTCATGAACTAGGGTCAGGGACGTTTTCAACTAAGGGAGTTCAGTGACCGATTATTTTCTTGCTCTGCAAGTTCTATGTACCGTGCAACGTGGAGTTTTTTAGAATAGTTACGACAATATTATAGAGAATATAGGTTTTGTAAGAAACCATTGCAGTCCTTTACACAAATAGTCAAAATTATAATGAATCAGTTAACGGAGAATTTTAACTTATTTATCATTTTTATCATACAGGGGTTTTCAACCAAAACTTGACCCACCCCTATAATTATAAAACCGAAAAATAGATTAGAATTCGCCGAGACCAGTCGATTTCTGTTCTTGGAGGGAGCATTTTTGACAGTCAAGCCAACTACATTTTTTTTAAATACCTCCCCAACAAAATTCCCATCTTTAGGTATAGAAAAAGCATGGTGGCAAAATTTGCCCTCCATGAAAACGTCTCTACACCCTCCCCCTTATATATCACACAAAAACCCGTCGTTCATCCCTCGATACGTTTAACAGCCCCCTAAGATGATCGTCAGTGATTTATCAGAATTTATTTGTTTAGCCAGTAAGTCCGGAGACTACGAAGAAGTGCGTGACCACATGTACACTAAACTATTAGGAAACGGCACGTTATTCCTGCAGCATGTTAAAGAGGATAGAGAAGGCTATTATTTATGCCAGGCAGATAATGGGATTGGGACCGGCATCGGAAAGGTTATTCAGCTGCGGGTCAACTGTGAGTAACTTAATTAATAAAAGCTAGTTTATTGTGAATAGTTTTAAGGGAATTTTGTTGACAGCATAAAGTTTTGTTCGGTAGTTTACCACAGCTAAGTTTAATGGAACTGGAACCTTAATTCCCGAAGATAGCCATTTATTGTATTTAGTGGTTGCATAAAATAAATCATTTAACTCAGTCGAAAAAAATGATTAAAAATATGTGTGTCCACGTTTAGAA
Organism: Rhagium mordax; assembly: GCA_963680705.1. Classification (NCBI taxonomy): domain Eukaryota; kingdom Metazoa; phylum Arthropoda; class Insecta; order Coleoptera; family Cerambycidae; genus Rhagium; species Rhagium mordax. The sequence goes on from OY796656.1 coordinate 17,335,833, forward strand.
CTTACCACTACTGTAAAATTTTTATTGATGGACCGATGTGAACCAAATTTTGACTGGAAGATCGAATACAATACAAGAATATAATAGGGTCTACTTATGACCAAAAAACCATTCGCCCCCTTCAAATGCAAAGTCACCTGCGATACCAAAATAAATGGAAAAAATCTGAAAATTATATTAAGTATTTTTTTGTCGAAAAATTCAACTAACAAAAGTTGTTCAGAACTGCCCAAAAACCTTAAATCTTAAGTTTGATCTATTTAAAAAAATATTGAAATTTGAAAATATTGAAAATTGTAAATTCAAAATTATAATTTTAATGGATTTTAAAAAGCGTGCTGTGATAATTTTATGAAACAGAATTGTCACAGTACGCTTTCCAAAACGCAAAAACCCATTAAATATATTTTTGGATCTACAATTTTCGATATTTTCTGAATTTGATCAAAATTTGGATTTAAGCTTTTTGGGCAATTCTGAATAACTTTCGTTGGTAAAATTTTTCGATAAAAAAATGCCTAATATGATTTCTTGATTTTTTCCATTTATTTTGGTATCGCACGTGGCTTTGCATTTGAAGGGGGAGAATGAGTTTTTGGTCATAAGTAGACGCTAATGTCTATCTTTCAGGCAAAATTTGGTTGAAATCGGTCCATAAATAAATATTTTACGGGGGTGGTAAGTCCTTAACATGAATGTTGTTACACAAACAGTCGACATACTGGTGGAGTTATTACATATATAAAAGAGAAATATAAATATAAAATTATTGTTAATGCGTCATTGCAATATTATTATTGGTTTATGGGAATTGAAATTAAATTGAATACTATGAAATATAAAATTGTTAATATTTATTTATTATTTTGTTTTATATTTTTTTTATTCTCCAAATTCCATCCATTCCCAGTTTATTGACAAATTTGACGAAATAATTAATCCCTGTAATTTAGGAGAAAATATATCAATACTTATGGGCGATTACAATATAAATATTAATGATAATTCATTTTACAAAAAAAAATTATTAGATGCTATTACAAGTTTAAGTCTAAATCAAATTGTAAGTGAATATATAAGAATTACTGAAAATAGTAAAACCACTATTGATTTAATAGTTGCAAATTTTAAAAATTTAAAACATACTTTACACCAAATTCCAAAAATTAGCGATCGTTTCTGTATTATTACCAGATAAACATTATAATTCTATAATGCATTCTTTAAACATTTTTGCACCCGAGAAAAAATTAATGTAAATACAAAGTGGGCAACAACAAAATGGTGGACTGAAGAAATACATATGTCGATGAAAATTAGAGACAACTTTTATAAAAAGGCAGTTATAACAAATAATAATGAAGATTGCATTGCATATAAAATACAAAGGAACATTGTAGTATGCCAAATAAGAAAAAATATACATTTTTATAAAAATAAAATTGACGAATCTGTTCATGATCCTAGAAGTATGTGGAAAACGATTAAACAACCGATTAAGGGTGATTTGGAAGTAGTTGAAAATTTCGTAATTTTTAATGGCGTAGTGCATGAAGAACCCATTGTTTTAGCAGAAAATTTTAATAGTGTCTTTTTACAAAGCATTCAAGAAATAGTGTGTTCTATTAATGGAACTAATAATTATAATGGTTTTGAGGATATTCAGTTATGTGAACAAAAATTTCCTAATTTTAAACGAATAGATTTTTCAGAAATAAAATAAATAAAAGTACTAAGACGAAGTAAATATTAAAGTTCCTAAAATGCCATTTAATGTAACTGCAGATCGATTTTTTAAAATTGTAAATACCTCTTTAGAGACAGGTATGTTTCCAAATTTTTGGAAAATTTCTACAATTAGTCCAATAAGGAAAATAAAAAAAACCTGTTATTTGTGAGAATTTTAGACCAATAAATTTATTACCTGCAGCAGGAAAGGTTATAGAAATTTTAGTTAAAAATAAAATTTTAGAGCACCGAATACAATAATATTTTAACTAAATTTCAAGCTGGTTTTCGGAAAAATTATTCATGTGAAATTGCAATTCAAACACTAATTTATAGCTGGAATCAACATCTTGATGATAATAAAATTATTGGCGTAATCTTTCTTGATTTAATAAGAGCATTAATTGAAACTATAAATAGACAAATCTTATTATTAAAATTAAAGAGGATGGGCTTTCATGGAATTGTTCTAAAATGGTTAGAGAATTACCTTAAAGATAGATTTCAAGTGACAAAATTTAATGGAGATATTTCTAAGAAAGAAAAGACAATTAATAGTGTGCCTCAAGGTTCTGTTTTGGGGCCGTTGTTTTTTATATTATATATTAATGATATTACGAAATGTGTTAAAAAATGTAAAATTCATTTGTTTGCTGATGATGCCTTCATTTTTTGTATGATTTAAATAATATGGTAGATTGGTTGGGATATAATAAATTGAAATTAAATAGTAATAAAACAAAATATATGATAATCTCTAATAAATATAATATTATGAATCTTAATCATTTTCAGAGATTGAAAATGGAAAATGATGAAATAGAACAGGTTAAAGAAATGAAATATTTAGGTATTATCTTGAATTCTAATTTAGATTTTAATAAACATATTACATATACACTATTGGTAAGGTCCAATCTAGGTTGCCGATATAAATGCATCAGACGGAGATAACTTAAAGCATTTAAACAAGTTAAACAGACAACGCGCTATCCCCTACCTCCCACCTTCCATTCTTTACTACACGCGGTCGTAAACATCAGATACTCCCTTCACCGAAGCTCCTTTAGGTCGGCTGAACTGCTGTCGTCGCGCGCCACGCGCCACATCACACACACATACCCCTCTTTAGTAGGAGTGTAGGAATGGTTAGGCGTCTCTTGTTAACTGAAGACTTTGCCCCTATGTACCTTCTCTCTTAGTTGCATTACAGATTTCGCACTCTAAATTGAACCTTGCCAATGGTGTATATCAGGAAAAATTGCGAAGAAAATAGGTTTATTGTCAAGAATATCAAAGAATCTTTCAAAGAATACAAAATTTAAATTTTTCAGTCTATTATTTTACCACATTTTACATATTTTTCCACTATTTTGTTTTCATTGAAACAAAAGTCAATTTAGCGTACTTCAGGAACTACAAAATAGAGCCATAAGAGTTATTTTATGTGATACATATATACGAATACTTTAAATATGCATGAAAGGATTAGAAATTTTAATTTTTTGTCAAAGAATATATGTCAATACATTGTTATTTATATTTACAATTAAGAATCATATATTACCTAGTCACTTTTGTGATGAAATTAGATATGTAAATGAAAATCATATTCATAGTACATGTAGTAATTGTGACTTTTTATTGGAAAATTTTAGAACATCTGGACAAAATCAAATTTTTTATAATGGTCTAAAATTATTTAATAGTTTACCTAGCGCATTGAAAATTTCTAGAGACATTAATAGTTTTAGGAAAGAATGTACCAAATACATAGAAAATAGTATAGATTTTTATTATTAATGATTAAATTTATGAAATTATTTACCATTTTAAAAATTTATTTAAAATAATTAAAAGATTACATATTAAAAGATTATATTAGTATTTTGTAGCATAACATTTGCTAAATAAAATTTTTTAATATTATTATTATTATTATTACCGTAAACACACTGTATGTCTGTCTGTCAATATTCTGTATAAATTTTCAATAAACGGAAGCAACCGAAGTAGTATTTTTTAAATTAAGAAATTTGGGAATTAGTGGTGCCTTAATCTTTTTTTTTTTCTAAACAAAACACTATTTCCGATATTTACCATTTTCTTACCCAATAATGTCGTTTTAATATAATATGTTTGTTCCTATGTCTTAATTTGGGTTAAGTCTAGTTACTCTATGGCCCATTATTAATAAAATACCCTGTATGTACTATCGCGGCCGAAAAAAAGTAATCGACTGATTTTCCCGTTGTAACTATGGTTCTATTCAGTGTCGCATCAATCCCAATATTTTTTTTATTAGTGTCAACGTCATTGTCATATTAAGCAAAAATAAATTTTGTATTACTTAATCATACCTTATCATGTTTTGAGTGAAGAAGAAAAAGGCTACATCATCGCCAAACTTGGAGAAGGGTGGTCTCAACAACGCATAGCAAGTGAAATTAATTGCAGCAAAAGCACGATTCAAAAACTAAACAAAAAGTGGAAAGAAAATCATGATCTGAGCAGGGCAGTGGGTTCTGAGCGGCCAAGAAAGAGTTCTATAGAAAACGACAATACCCTGGTTAACTATGTGAATTTAAACCCATTTTCTAATTCTATTGAAGCCAAAGAGCAAACCAACTTCCCAGCGTCTGTTAGGACAGCAAGAAAACGGTTGCGAGAGCAAGGTCTATTTAACTGTGCCAGTGCTAAAAAGCACCGACTAACAGATGATAATAAAGAGGCAAGAATGCAGTTTGCAAATACTTTTATTAATGAATAAGATCGTTACTGGGAGAGAGTGGTCTTTTTCGACGAAAAGATATTTCAGTCCTGCTACATTGGTCAACTGCGAGTTTACCGTCCCAGGGGTCATAAGTTTGATGAAGAATATTTGTACAAAACAGATAATAGCGGAAGGTCTGTCTTTTTGTTTAGTTTTTGAATTGTGCCTTTGCTGCAATTAATTTGACTTGCCATGCGTTGTTAAGACCACCCTTCTCCAAGTGTGGTGATGCTGTAGCTTTTTTCTGCCTCTCTCAAAACCATACTAATTAATTGTTTTCTTATAATTAAAAAATATTAGCAACTTATTTCTTATTAGTTTTTTTTAAATAAATACGACCCCACCAATGATTTCTTGACAAAATAATTTAATTGACATAATTGATGTAAACACTCCCATTTACAAAGGAAAATTTTTCGAAAAAACATACTACTTGATAAAAAATCGATTACTTTTTTTCGGCCGCGATAGTACGTATAGGAAATTCCTGCAAAAACCGTCAACATTTCACTATTGCCCATAGTTGATACAATTTGTATTTCTTGTACTTTTTTCCATACCTTACTAATTTTTCAGTGCAGATGTTTTCGACAAAATAAAAATAAAAAATTCATTCATTCGTTTTCCCTGGTTGCAACTCAACAGTAAACGTGAATAAATATCTATTCCCATAGTTTGATCAAACACTTGAAAAGTTAGAACGCGAAAGTTAAAACAGATTTACTGGAGTTTCAATACTCTCGATACAAACTTTCCGCACTCACGCCAAATATAATAACTTTAGATTTAATAAAGTTAAACTTACTTTAAAAGTCGTCAAGCGTTCTAGTATCTTTGAAACGTAAACTGATTTATAATTGTCAAATAGGAAAGTGGTTCCAAATGGTCACTTTAGTTGAAAAAAAAACTAGGTTTAACATCCAATAATATAGTGCTGGCGCACCCAGTTTTTATAACTATTTTTTTTACAGAAAACTTAATTTAAATTATGTACAATAAAAGAAATCCTTAGATTTAAACCCGTGCTCCAAAGGGCTGCAGTAAATTTCATAGCTTGTAAATATTATTTGTCCGCGGTGGATTTAAAACACGAGAAAGTAGAAATAAATTCATAAAACACGCTAACTCCTTTCAAATCGCCACGAAGTAAATCCCTCGAGGAAAGACAACTCTCAGTTTTCTTTTTAAAATTGTACGACTCCCTCTGCATCCTACCGATCCTAATTAATCCTCCATTATTTCAGCATCGCCGTACTTCTCCGCGCCCTCCCGGCTCGTCACCGTAAAGAAAGGGGACACCGCTTTGCTGCACTGCGATGTAAATGGAGACAAGCCGATCAGTGTAATTTGGCTTAGGGGCGGAAAAACTGAACTAAACCCATCCACGAACTACAGGGTGAACGTGAAGCAGGACGTCACACCGGAGGGGGTGAGTAAAAAAAAAACGTAGTTTGTTCTATATTTTTTTTAATCAATACACATAACACGTTTTCATTTCCAGGTGGCTGCAGAATTGCAAATCGTCAATGCGGATTCTAAAGATAGCGGCGCGTATTTCTGCCAAGCGAACAACATGTACGGAAGAGACCAGCAACTTGTGCAGCTTCTAGTGCAAGAACCACCCGTCCCACCTCACGATTTGGAAGCTGCCATGATAAGCAGCTGGTCAGTAAATTTGAAATGGCAGCATAAATCTGGCGACTCCAATGAAGTATTCAAGTTCATCGTGGAGTATAAGGAAATGGAAAGTAAGTATATATTCCACAATATAACACGATTTACAAAAGAAAAACTTAATAGTAACAGTATTCGGCTTTTCTATGTTCATTTGCGGGGGCTGATGGATTTTCGTTGCTCGATATTTCAATTTAGAGACCTACACCAAATTATAAGAGCTTTCATTTGGGATCAAATGAGAATATTGGCGGAAAAAATTTGAAAAATAATTTGCTAAAAAAATTTCCTAAAACCCCTACCTCCCCTGGAAAGTTATGAAATTTTATATATTTGAATTTTTTAAATATTAGAATAATCTTCTTTGACAAGGTTGTTTTGCTTTTGAAAATATATCAATTTTTGAAAAAGTTCAATTTTTAATCGCTTGAATCTTAGCTTAAAAAATTTCAAATGCTGGTAACTTTTCCAAAAATTACTATTCTTTTAAAATCAAAACCCTTGTCTTTGCATCGAGGATTATTCTGATATTTTATTTAAAAATTCAAATATAAAAAATTTCAAGACTTTCTATGTGTTTCATGATGAAGGATTCAAGGATATTACTTATGGTGAGAGAAGGCTTTTTGGGAGGTAGTTGCTTGAATTTTTAAAGAAGTAAAAAACAAAAATACATAAACATACACATTACATATACATAAACAACCAATTAACTAGATTTTAATCTTCTGCCATTTTTTGGCAACATCCCCCATTTCAGATATCATCCTTTTTTAAATTATGGCTAGCTTGACATTTATGTGAAGATAGAGAATAAATAAGCAAACTATCCTATGTTCCAAATACATTTCCGTACAATTTGAGAGAAGTAGTAACTTTCTTAGACGTAGGACGTAAATTCTGTTTGGCTAGCATCATGAGACACTTGTTGCTTCTGCATTCGGAAACGGCATAATAATCTTTAATGGTCACTTCTTGGGTTCGGTTCGCTGCTAACGCATATACCAATTTTGGGTATATAAATTATTGTAAACGTTTTTAAACAAGCATAGTTCTAATTGTGATCTTTTGGCTTTGTTCAGGAAAGAATATCTCGCTTAAACGATATTTTCTACGTCGCATAATATATTCAAACACTACAAAGGCTAATCGATTAACTTTATAGGGTATCCTAGGAATGAAACAGTCTGCCAATTTCTTTTTTTCTTTATTGAACGGCACTTAACGAAGAGCGGGTATATTATACGATTAAGGACGTACCTGGTAAAAATAATTTGATAAGGAATTTCTAAAAACTTCGCATATAGTTTAATATTATTATAGTCTAAATTTCTGTGCTATATTAGAAAGTTCTACCTCGATTTAGCCGAGATATTCGTCGTTAAAGTCACAATTTTTATAGTGTTATAAAAAAATTACAGGTCGAAAGAAAAAATAAAAAGAAAGTGATGCTCTTCGTGGTTTGAAAAATATTAACGATGAAACTTCGGTATTTATGTAGGAGTGGGATATGTTATTTCATATTTTTTTTGCAGTTCTTCCGGCTTAACAATGCGTTTCTTTCGACAAAATCGACCTTTTTAAAAATTCATATCTCGGCTAATATCGAAGATGAGCCAAAAAAAAACAAGGGTTCCTCACTTTACCTTCTTCTTGTCCACCGTCTGGACAGGGATCCTCCAGATCCAAAGGGAGAGGCTGTGGCACGTTTCTAAAGGGGGCATGTCGGGAAAATCGCCGAAATCCGACAAAATCGCCCGTCTTTAAAAAATCATAACTTTCTTAGGAGGCAAAATCGAAAAAACGATTACGCCTCAAGAATTTCCAAATTTCATCTAGTTTTCAGAAAAAAATACACCGCCGGTTCATGTCGAAGGATCCGCCAGTTATTAAGCTCGAAAGAGGGACGTGTTTGACAAATTGAAAAATTTGACAAAATTGAAAAAATTGTGAAAACACGAAAACTTCAAATACTGTTTCGAAACGAAAAAACGCCGCCGCGCCGCCGTTCTGGCCAAGAAATCGAAGCTCGAGGGTCCAACTTGGAGCTACATCGTGATTCGCACGGTTGCACTGCGATTTCCGGGGCAACAGGAGCGAATCAAAAAATGAAATTTTGACGTTTACGAAAACACGAAAGTTGGGTTAAAATTTAGAAACTTCTGTTCGCTCACATCGTTCTCGTATCTCTTTTTAATTTCGCAGATATTACACCACCCTTCGGCATGGGGGTATTTAAACGTTGATAACTCCCTTACGACCCCTCGGATCGCTACGAACGATAGATTAATCGATTTTCTGGACACGAAAGCGTCCATAACGTATTTCCAGCACTTTCATTTTAAGGAAACTTCTGCTGCTAATATTCCCGGGTATGTCCTTAAGGCCTGAAGAAGCTGCCTTCTCCCTCTCCCCTTAAAGCCTTGATGAAAATAGGACTCAGGGAAGACATAGTCGGATCAGAATTGTATAACATTGTTGTTTTAAGTAAAAATGATGACTGGATAAAGCAATGTTTGATAGTTATAAAAGTTTATAGTGAAGTCCAGGAGTTGGGATTTTTGTTAAAAAAAACAAAATTCTGCTGCAACGAAACTACTCTTCCGCCCGGTTTCGAAGGTGCTGAAAAGGAAAAAAATAGTGAATGAAGTTTTTAGCGACCACATCCCCCTCAAAATGACCAGAAACTGCCCCTATTTTGCGTTTTCCAGTTCTAAGACTAATAAAATCCATGATTGGAGGAAATTAGCTGGGAAAATCATTAGGGCTTGATAAAAAGGGAAGGATAACGGTAGGAGAAGACCTTTAGCCACCCCTTGAGATTACAACCCTTCCGGAGGGTTGAAAAATGAATTTTCTTTTTCTGTATTCTTTGGGGATGCTGAACAAGAAAAAGATAGTTTTTTCTACGATCGTGCAAAAAGTATTAATACTTTGTTGCACTAGTGCAAAAAGTAACTTACTTTTTGCACTAGTGCAGAAAGTAGTTTTGTTTCTAAGCAATGAAAGTTTATTCATAGTTATTTATGGATGGCGTTGAACAGTGACAATTATCTAGTTGTCAGTTTGACTTTGACATTTGAATATTTTGTGTTAATGTAATATTCTGTTCAATCAAATTTTAAAAAAATATATTTAATTCGATCGTAAAAAAAATTGTGTGTAACACTCGGCATGATTGCAGCTCTCGCTTCGCTCGTTCTGCAAACTTCATGCCTCATGCAACAAATATGCACTTTTTGCACTAGTTACACAATAGCTCTTTATATTATAAGTGCCAAATGAGGTATTTTATAGCATGCGACTGAAGTTTACAAAACGAACCGAAGGTGAGAGTTTTGTAATTAGTTAATAACAATAGCTGTTTATTGATATCTTCTTAGCAACCGGGAGGGTGCGTGCTTTTTTTATAAAATGCGTGCGATAAATATATGTCGCACTAGTGTTATAAACAACGTCATTATGACATTGAAATGAGTGCCATATTGTCATCATATGACGAGCGTAGATAAAAATTCTTATAGCACGCTTATACTACGGCAGTTGCTTTATAATATCGTTTCCATGGTTACCATCATCAGCCACGACCAAAAAGAATATTCATAAAATTTCCCCTTTTTACGATAACTGGCACGATCGAAGATAAAATGTTGTAAAGTCTTCTTATTGCACTTACGGCTTTTAAAAACACAAGCTTTGTTCGTGTTTTTCCAATAAACAATGGCTTTCTACATTTGTATCTTAAATATCTTTAAGAAATATAGTGTTAATACTTTCAAATCTGGTATACGGGGTAAAAGCCAAAAGATTAGTGATGCGGTATGAACATTTTGTTATTAAATTAAAGAAAAAAACTATAATCAGAAGGGATTATATTTTTCTTGTTCAGCATCTTCAAAGGGGGTATAGATATTAAAAATTGAAAAAAAAATCAATTTTCAACCATTCTGAAGGGTTGTATAATCACCCCCAGGGGTAGTGACAGGTCTTCCCCTGTCCGCATTACCCTTCACTTGTCATTTAATCTCAATTATGTTCCCAACCAATCCCATCCCCGTTTGGAGGCAGGAAGGGTCAGAAGCTGATGAAACTCTTTTTCTCTTGTCCAGTATCCCCAAAATCGGGGGTATAGAGTTCAAAAAGTAAAAAAAAACAAAAAAATCAATTTTCAACCCACCTAAAGGGCTGTAACAACCCCCAAAGGTAGTGACCAGCTATCGCCTGTCATTACCCTTCACTTGTCATCCAATCTCAGCTAATCCCCTCCAACTCCGCGCTGCCAAGGGTGGCTTTTGCCCGTTTGAGGGGGTAGGAAGGGTCAGACGTTGATAAAACTAATTTGTTCTTGTTCAGCAGACCCAAAAACGGGGGGATGGAGATTACAAAAAAAAGAAAATTCATTTTTCAATCTTCCATTATCCTTCCTTTTTTATCAAACCCTAATGATTTTCTCAGCTAATTTCCTCCAATCACGTGTTTTACAAGTCTTACAAAAACACGAAATAGAGGTAGTTTTTGGCCATTTTGAGGGGTTGCAGTCGCTAAAAACTTCATCCACTATTTTTTTTTCTTTTTCAGCACCCTTGAAAACGGGGGAATTGGTTCGTTGCTGCAGAATTTTGTGTTGGGTACTCAGTTTTAGGAGTTATCAATGAATTTCTTGAACTAATCAGAAAGATAGTTACCTTAATTTAGTGCTAAGACTTGTAAAAAAGAAAAGCATCTAATGTTTATATTACGAAAAATGTTTTTCCAGAAGTGTTCCATTATTACCTATATTAACTTTGGTCACTTTTGAAATGTGAGTTGGTGTAATCCGATTTACACTCACAATCCTCTTCTATCAGTAAGAAACTAAAGGCGACAGCTCGCCAAATAAAAAATCGAATGGTTCAGAGCAGAGCGGTTGAATATTCAAAGAGTGATAGACTATAATTTGTTGAATTGCTCGATAAGTTCTCATCAAATAAGTGGTACTTACAAAGAGGACACTGCCTTAAAAAGAGGAAGCGAAAGAAAAAATATGTTCAAATTTAAAACACTTTATATTAAATTTATTTCAGTTGCATACCATTCCAAATATACTTGCTAGAGACCTAAATATTTCTCTTCAAATTAGGAAGAATATATAATTTGAAAAAATATTAATAAATGTTTCATAACAAAGACTTCGAAACTGGCGAAACTTTTGAATATAAACTTAGTATTTTTTTACATGTTGCTAAATGACTGGAAGATTCCAACTTCCGCAGAAGTTTAATTAGAATAATATTAAGTAAAATAACTTTTTCAATAAGGAATTCTAAATTACTTTCTTTCCTTATTTCTGTACAAATTAATTCAGAAACTCATCATTTTCCACTGAACTGAGAATATTTGATAAGAATAAACTACTGAATACGTCTTAATTTAAAAACTTTTCGAATCCGATCTGTCGACTCCTGCCAACGTAATCGTTAATCCCGAAGTAACTTTTCAAGTTCATTGTTACGCCTTGAATGTTGAATACGGTAAAGAATTAGACAGGGAAAGAGGTTGCCCCAAACCCTTCCAACTTCTAACGTTTACCCAATATATCAGCGCACTGTTCCAGTGTGTGGCGTAACAGAAAGGCGACTCTGAAGTAACGAATATTGATTGTTTCTCTAATAGTTTCCGATTATGCAAATATTTTGGAACTAATAACTAGATTTATATCAGCACTTTCGGAGCAGAAATTTTACACAACCTGTGCAGCTCGTTATAAATTATGGACTATAAATATCTTTATGTTTTTTAGTATGTAACAGGTTGTGCATGTTTATGATGTATGTAAACAGAAACTAATGTAAAGCAGTATGAAGCGAGCTGTCGATTACGAAAAAAATCTATAACAGCGGTATAGAAGATTGGTCCGGAAAAACTGAAATATTTTATTGCCAACTAAACTCGTCCAAACTTAAACCGGATTTTCAAACTTTTGTTTTTTTTGTTTCAAGGGTAACAACTCCTGTGTACACATTATCCAAATTAATTTATCAAGAATAACATGGAACTGTTAGGGCAACTTACTAATTATGAAACTAAATTAAACTAATTAATAAGAGTTAAGCGCACTGGCACTTTGAATTCTGATATGGTTTCAGCATCATGAAGTCACTAATATGACTGATAATACTAATCAAGAAATATTAAAGACAAGCGCAAGGATGTTTCTCTGTGCTTCGTGGATGAGCAAACGATCTTCGATGAAATCGGTCAAATTAAGTTCATACTTTGAAAGACTGATCAGCTATTATACACAGTGAACATTTGTTCTGACACCATTTACCATTTGTTGCCTTTTAATGCACTAATTTCACTCGGCACCATTTTTTCAGGATCGTGGCACCAAATTGAACTGACTGAGACACCATTGCCTCTTTCCGCTCTAATAGAAGACCTAAAACCTGCCACAAAGTATACTTTTCACGTCATCGCAGAGGGGCCTGCTGGTAAAAGTATTCCAAGCGAAGACCTTATAGTAAGAACTGAGCCTCAAAGACCTGCCGGCTCTCCTCTCAGTACTTCTGCCAGGCCCATTTCATCCACGGAGGTCCTGGTCACGTGGTCACCACCTGTACCTGAACTAAGACACGGGGATATACAGGTTAGTGTAGAGGATTATTCAAAGTGCCTTCTTGACAAAATGAGAGATAAACTTTTATAATAAAGCAGTTGACTGTCTTGATATAATAAACTTTAATATCGATTATTAATATCAACTTGCTAAATAAAACATACACATGTAGACTTCACTGCAATAACGCATTTATTTCGTGGCAGGGCATCGCTTTTATATAACGTGTATAAAAACCGACATATAATTTTACAGGGTTTTAACATAGGCTACCGTACTGCCAATATGGGCGTTTACAACTTCACCTCGGTAACTGGGGATGGTGAGGACGGTGGCGAGTTGCTATTAGGCGGATTAGCAAAGCACACCATATACACCATTGTTGTCCAAGCGTTTAATGAGGTCGGAGCAGGACCGCTGTCTGAGCCTGTTACCGCTCAAACTATGGAAGACGGTAAGTGTTAGATATTAAACAGAAGGATTAGGAATTTTAGATGTGTTAAGTCATGAAATTTGATATCTTAATGAAGTACGATATCGAATTGCGATCTTTTAAATCGGAATCCAGTTTTTATACAAATTATTTTCACACCATAAAAATGGGATATTGTCAGAGGATCGCAAATAAATCCTGTTTCCAGTTAAAGATCCCTTCATGCCATAAACCAACGCATTCTACACTGCAACCAAAAAAGAAACTAAACATCGAGAACAAATTCCTAATATTCCTTTCGGACGCCTATAGATTTCGTCAAATAAGGAAATTATCCTTTTCAAATTACAACCGACATTTTTGACACATATGCCAAATGAAGCTGGTGACAACTATGTCTCTCGGGGTGCAACTTCAAATCAGTGAACCAAATACCAATGTATTATGGGTTGCCTATAGCCAATAAGATTCTGGAATACTATATACACACGCCATTCAGTTGTGCAATATGGCGTCGTGAATATAAGTTTGAGATCTGTGCAAAGGGAGAAGACATTTTTTTTTATAAAATTTGGAACCTCTGAATAAACTTGAATCCAACGAGATAGCTTTATGAAGGAGCTTTTTAATCATACATTTATCTAAAAACACTGTACACTTTATACTAATGATAATGAATTCATTTTATTGTTCGATTTACATTTTATTCGGTTCATAAACTTCTGACCGCCCCAATTATTAACACAGTTGCTGCAAAGGCTTGAATACCTGAAAGGAAACGTTCACCTTGCGACTGTTTACTTTGTGAAACTTTGTATTAACGCTTTTACAGTTCCTAGCAGGGCGCCCGAAGATGTTAGATGCGCCGCTCTCGGTTCCCAATCATTGCAAGTGACTTGGCAACCGCCTCCTAAAGAGCACTGCAACGGACTCCTGCAGGGGTACAAGCTCACCTACGAGCCGGTTCTTGATGAGAACTGGAAGGGTAAGTTGACATAAAGTTTATTATATACAAACGTTTAGTTAAGAACCAAAATTCTTTTTAACTTTATTGATAAGGAATCTGCCAAACGACGTGTGTATATTGGTTCCAATGAGTACTACCTAAACTAGCCTTGATCTAAACACTTAATTACTTAAGTCCTCATCTAAATCCGATTGATAAGTCAGATGGAGTTCAAGTCCTCTTGCTTCGTGTGTCTGTTCGAAAATTTCATTAATTAGTACATTGGTATGAACTGACATTCTTTCATGATATTTAGCATTGAACTGAGTATTCACTTCCTTTACTGATGATATTGGGATATTCTGTTAAATGACCCTATTTGGTTTGTCATAGGCTGCGACTTTATTTTGGAACCTTTGAAGGATTTCGATGTTACTGTTGCAGGTAGTGCACCAAAATTCGACAGGCTTGAGAATAAATAAGTGAAAAAAAAAAAAAAAAGAATGGCTTTATGTATTAAATTTGCACTCTATAATCTAATACATTGGGCTCAGCTGTTTTCGATTTGTAAGAATGTGATGTTTCCAGGTAAGCTTTCTGTCGAGGTATTTTACATTTTCGACTTCCAGTGTTGATAATTGTTAATTTTGGCGGGAAGACACATTTCTCTTCGTATAGTGATTGCTATGTGTTTAGTTTTATTTGCCTTAATCCATCATTTGGTGAACCATGCTTCGCTTGAAGATTGCTATCGTTGGATTAGTGTGAGATGTCAATTCTGCTGTGTCATCTGCATACGTTACCACAAGACTTTGACCAGCTGAAGGAAGATCTGCACTGGTTTTTCCTTTCCTTAGAGAGGTAGAAAATTTACTTCTCAAACAAGTCAAAATAATACAACATTGTTAGATAAATTTACATCGTAAGCAATTTGGTTTTTTGCCATAAATTTGTATAACAATTGCGTAGTATTTTGACGTGTTCCATATCCTTAAAGTTTGATTAGGATCACCCTGTGTAATAATGCACTTCGTGAAATAATTTATTTTAAAACTGACCAAAAATGGTAACCATTAAATAAAGGAAATACGATAAAAGGACTTTTTATTGTCTTACGTAGTTCCCTTTATTTTACAATAATGTATTAAATTGTTTGGACTAAATATTTGTCAAGGAATAGCTCTGTCCATTATTTATCGTCGCACTAAATCTAGTTAGGGCTGTCGAGCGCGGCTCTTAGGTTCAATTTGGATCTCAATAGATGTCGTCCCATAGGACCAACTTAACCGACTCCTAATGCATCCGGTCCATGTTTTAACTTTCAGGCAGAGACGAAATAGAGACAAGGAAAACGACAGCACTGACAACGGTAATCACCGGATTGAGAAAGTTCACCAACTACAGTTTGCAAGTATTGGCGTTTACCAAAGTTGGTGACGGCGTCCTGACTGTCCCAACTTACTGCCAAACCGAGGAAGACGGTGAGTTGAGATTTTATCTTGTCCTAATAGTAGTTTAGAAGACTGTGTGCGCTGAAATGGCTCTATTAGTTTATCGCGCGCTGTAAATTTGATGGCGTTGCGGAAATTGAGGAGATAAGTTTATTTTTAGTCATCGCAGTTGTTAACTATTTATTTTTATTTACCCAAATTGCTTATTTTAACTGTAGTTTATATTTAATACATTACATGTTTTAAATGTCTGTTAACGTTTAATTTTGGCTCAAAATTAGGCACCTACGGCGGAATTATTTCTAGATTAAACGTATTAAAAATTTAAATTGGATTTAACTGAAAAAATAATAAGCAATGGTGTAGTTTAAACAATATATAATTCCCCACCACTTTTACAAAAATAAAAATGAATTTAATATTGACTTACGTTAATTGGTATTTGAAAAAAAATATCATTCAATCAGAACAAAGAGGAATTCCATTTTTTAGAATGCCCTGTATTTTTATAGTACCTGGAGCGCCTGCGGATATCAAGGTAGTTGTCAATTCACCACAGACCATGAAAGTCTCATGGCTTACGCCCTTAGAACCAAACGGCGTCATAACGAAATACAACTTATACCGAAGAAATATGGATGGTCGTCAAGAAGTAGACAACGCAAAGCAGACCATTTCTAGTCAGCACACTATCTTCGAGGTTAAAGGGATCCAGTCACATATAGAATATCAATTTTGGGTCACGGCTTCGACACATGCTGGAGAAGGTCAAAGTTCTAAAGTAGTTTCTCAAGTGGCTACTTCACGAGGTGAGTTAATGTCACTAAAATGTATTTCTGTAAATAGACTGAAACAAGAGATGCAAATATACTCAAATCCTTTAATCTTCGCTGGAAGTAATTCAAATAATTTAATTTAACTTACAGGTGGAAGTATAGCAGCGTATTTTTTACAGTATTGGCAATTAAAGCTTTGTGAATATATTTTACAATTTTTTCAGGCTTACTCATATTAACATGGTTGCGGATTTTAACATAGCAATTCTCCTCAATCAGAAAATATGAATTTTACTTAGATGAAACAAACATTTCTATTGCCTTTATCGACTGGGAAGAAAGTCGGTTTCTTGTATACGACTAAATGCTACAATTTCTTTGGAATATCGTCATAATTTTGGCAATCTCAGTTTTTATTAGAACTCATTTTTGAGGAGTCTATACGCAATCATCCACATTTTGGCATAACATTTGGGTGAAATATTTAAATAATGCTCTGAATTATAAACCATATAAAACTAAGGAGAAAATGTGCTGTTCTTCCACGTGATATTTTATTAACATGTGCAACAACGTTTTTGGTAATTGAAGTATACAGGGTGTTTGATTTATCGTTCACTGCTTTGCGATAAAAAATAAATGCATTGGCCTCGGTTCGAGATAAAAATATCTGCATTGTGTTCAGTATTAAATTGTCTAGATTGAATTTATTACTCGTATTTAAAAGACAAACATATTCATTTGCAATTTTTTTATTAAAAATTATTATATTCTTAACTTAAAATTAACCCACATTTCTGTAGTCCCCATTTACAGACGTGGCCTTTGGATTGTCGGGCTGGTGACCATCTACATGAGTTCGCCATTCAGGACGATTGTAATGTACAAAGCAAGGTAGTTGAATTTGTAATTCAAACTTGTCTCTGTACTCCCTTGGGTAATTTGGACCACGCAAATAAGAGTTCATGTGGATGTGGACTGTGAATTCCCACCAATTTATATAATTTACTGTATCCCCCCCCTTCCCATTTATGATGATAGAAGTGGGGTTATAGTAGTGTGGATGTCAAAGTGGTGGGGGGTGCTAAAGTGGAAGGGAGGGGGGTACTCACGTGATGTCAAGGTAATGAGAGATCAAGGTTATGGAAGGTCAAGGTCATGACAGATCTAGGTCATGGGAGGTCAAGGTCGTGACAGGTGAAGGTTAATGTTGGGAAAGGGGCGTGTCTGGAGTGGGGTAGGGGGCTGGGCTAAAAGTGGAGGAGTGGGGGTGCCATAATGGTGGGGGGTGTCACAGAACTCCCATTCTTTACCTACTTACAGCCTGTAACTTTTAAACGAATCGTTTTAGTGGAAAAGTGTAAATGGAAAATAATTCTATATCATGTCAGCTACATTTTCGTATTCTCGAAAAAACAAATGAACGTCTAACAATTTTAGAAAAATAAAAAAAACCGTTCTACAGCCTGTAACTTTTAATCTAGCAAAAAAGTGTAAAGGGAAAAGAAATTCTATATCGTGTGAGCTATATTTTCGTATTTTCTAAAAATCAAATGAACTAACAATTTTAGAAAAGTAAGAAACCGATTTAAAAAAAAATAATTTGAGGAAAATATTTATTTTGAAATTATACCTATTTGAAATCAGTGCCCAAATTTAATCTCAATAATTTGTGAATTAAATTTTATGTAAAAACGGGGTAAAATTGAAATGTTAATTACTTGAATATACCAAAACTTGATTTCCTTCAAAAAAGTAATTTAAAATAATATATCAAAAATACTTTTTTTTAAAAAAACAGGAAAATGTAGCTAACATAATATAGAAATGTTTTTCCCCTTACACTTTTCCGCTAAAACAATTCTTTTTAAAGGTCCAGGCTGTAGAACGATAAATCAAACAGGGAAATCATATAGGAAATCAATTAATTGCCAAAATGAGGCAAGCCGTGATTTGACAAAAAAATTTTATTTACACATTTAGAATAAATTTGGGCGCTGATTTCAAATACGATTTAAAAATTAATTTTTTCTCCAAATTATTTTTTTAACTTAGTTCTTTCATTTTTCTACAATTATTACCGTTCATTTGTTTTTTCGAAAATAAGAAAATGTAGCTCACACGATATAGAATGTTTTCCATTTACACTTTTCCTCTAAAACAATTCGTTTAAACGTTACTGGCTGCAGAACGATAAATCAAACACCCTGTATACTTCCGTAGCGAGATGATCGTTGCTGTGTATTATTGATTTCACTATTTTTCCATTTTCTGAATAACGAATTCGTGCCAGGCCAGAAATTTTAATAAACGAAGAATCATAAACCATTTAAATTAATCTGATAACCGAGTTTAAATCGAAGTTTCTAAGATTCCCAGATTTCACTTCCTCTCGACTTATAAGTTACACTAAAAGACCTCAACTCAAATCACACAGCTGACAAGTTTGTAATTGCAGTTCCCGCTCGGATAATTTCATTTGGAGGCGTCGTTGTGCGCCCCTGGCGAAGTTCAGTCGCCTTCAACTGTGAATCCGTTGGATCGCCCAAGAGAGAATGGTTGCGAGGCGACCAATTACTTAAGGTCAGTTTTAGTTCTCAGGATTTTAGTTATTGTGTTCTGAAATAAAATGTAATATGAAGCAGATATATTGTATTTTACTTATTTATATAAATTGACGTTTTAATAGTACCCAAATAAGTATACAAATTTTGGTATACAAATTTAAAAAAACTGCCACTTTTGACCTTTTAAGTTGGCAGATTTATTTTTTCATGTCCTCTTTTGTAACCGATTTTGTGAATGTAGCGATAAAATATTTCTCTGGAAAAAAGAAATGGCATATCCTTGTTTTAGCTTCAAATATAACATTAAGTTGTTTGGTTTTGCTCATTCTATTTTACAATGAAAAAATTAAAATTGTTCCAGAGATTTCACGTGATATTTTAGCATTTTTAGCAATTAGAATTTCATGTTTTATAAAACACCACAAAAAAAAACATGGTCATTCCATTTAAGAAAAAAAAATTGATATTTTCGTTCCTGTTAGTCTAAAAATGGCCCACTTTTGTCTTATTCATGTATACCAAAAACGAAATTTTGAAATTCAAAAACAACTAAAAAATTGGGGGCGTACATTGACTCGTGGCCACCCGGTATAGCGCACATTAATCACAGCTTGGTTATTTACATTCGCTCACTAAAATAAAACAGCTAAAACTGCAACTTGTAGGGAGGGGCGAGCCACAACCAACAACTTCTGGACACGGGCGAGCTGATCCTGTCTAATCTGCAACTGTCGGATGCCGGCAACTACAGCTGCCAGGTGAATAACGGACAAGGGTCGGACAGGATCACGTACATCCTTGTGGTACAGGTGCCCCCTTCGGCTCCGCTGCTGTACGTAACAAGCGCCACCAGCAGCAGCGTTCTTCTTCACTGGAAGGCTGGTGGCACCGGGGGCGCCGCCATCAGCGGTTTTACCCTGAACTATAGGAAAGAGCACGGAAATCTGGATGAGATTCATTTGTCCAGGCATGCAACTAGTTTCGAATTAAAGGTAAGATAAATTAGATATACAGGAACAGTCTTTAATTATGAAAAGTGTTGGACTGAAACTAAATTCGCGCGCGTACCGCCAACCAAAATGGCAACATTTAGGGATCAAACTAAATCAACTCCAGATGATACTAGCTAAGTTGGCGTGACGTGCGTCAAGTTCAGTGTTTTCATGTTAGGTGATTTTAAAAAACATACTTTTGACCCTCTTGAAAACATTTTCAGTGCGCTAATGGTAGAAAAAGATTGACCCGCCTTATTCATACCATACCAATATATCTCCTCAGACTGTGATAATTTCAAACTAATTTATGAATCGTGGCCCTCTAAATCACAAATTAAACGTTTTTTTTTTACAAAAAAATGTATCTCGATTAATAATAGAGATAACTAAAAAATTCTGAAACAGTTTCGGCAATATTGTCCAAGATTCTGAAATATTCAATCAAAATTGATAAGACATCATTTTCAGATTTTTGACGAAGTGCCGAATATAAGAAGATTGGAAAAAATTTAAAAATTTTTAATTACTTCTTGAAACTTGTCAATTAATTTCTCATTAAGTTATACCGGGTGTAAACGAATAGTGGGCCACCCCTGTAACTTCCTTGTATTTAAAGATATCACGATAAAATTTTGTAGGGTGAAATTAGGTAAGATTTCCAACTTTTTGAGACCTATCCGCCATATTTGTCACTTCCGGTTTCACCGAAAATGGCCCCAATAGTCTTTTCTAAATGGACCACATGTATGTTTTTACATTTTTGAAATAAAGATCACATTTTGGATACATTTATACAATTTATACAGGGTTGCACGAAAAATAATTCGAATTTTAGTTGTCAATCTAGATGGCTGCGAATATGTTAAAATTATTTTTGTTCCAATGTAATTCATATACAAAATACGAAAACGTCAATATGTCTAACAATACATCATACAGGGTGCTCTAAACTCATTAAAATCACATTTTTTAAAATCACTCTTTTTTAAAATATTATGATATGGGCCACCCTGATATTCAGAAAGCTCTATTTAGTAGGGGTTAAACGGTACCAAAAGTTCCGTAATGTGTAATCGTTACCGGCAGGAATGACAATTTTTCTTAAGATAAATTTATGATTTATATCGAAGTTCAATTATTAAATTTTAATCAACCCTGTATATTTGTGTTAATCAGAGTGGGCCTCTGGCCCATTCTTATTGCATATCATAAAATATTAACACAAATATACAGGGTTGATCAAAATTTAATTGAAGTTAGATATAAATCATAAATTTCTTAAGAAAAATTGTCATTCCTGCCAGTAACGATTACACATTACGAAACTTTTGGTACCGTTTAACCCCTACTAAATAGAGCTTTCTGAATATTCGGATGGCCCGTTCATAATATTTTTTAAAAAAGAGTTATTTTGAAAAATGTGATATTAATGAGTTTAGAGCGCCCTGTATAATGTATTATTGGACATATTGACGTTTTCGTATTTTTTATATGAATTACATTGGAACAAAAATAATTTTAACATATTCGCTGCCATCTAGATTGACAACTAAAATTCGAATTATTTTTCGTGCAACCCTGTATAAATTGTTCAAAACAGTATAAATGTATCCAAAATGTGATCTTTATTTTAAAAATGTAAAAACATACAGGGTGGTCCATTTAGAAAAGACTATTGGGGCCATTTCCGGTGAAACCGGAAGTGACAAATATGGCGGATAGGTCTCAAAAAGTTGGAAATCTTACCTGATTTCACTATATAAAATTTTATCCCGATATCTTTAAAAACTAGGAAGTTACAGGGGTGGCCCCGAGGGTGGCCCACTATTCGTTTACACCCGGTATAATTTGTTTAATTTGCATTCGAAGAGGGTGCACTGGGAGCGTTGATTATCGTAGAAAAAATTATTATAGGCAATCGTATTAAAATGCTGCACCCTAAAATGTAAATAATTCGCCATTTTTTTCTATAAAAAATGATAACTCTAAAAAAAACAAAGCTATAAAAAAAATCCTCAAATTGGGTCTTTAGAATTATTTATAAATCATAACCAACATGTCATAAAAAATCCCAAAATTTTTTTAGGGATTTGGGAGAACGATAAACTTTTACAACCCCCTATATTCCGAAAAAAAATTTCAAAAAGGGTTGTTAAAAAAATATATTTTTTTGAGCCTTTGTTTCCTGGCGTAATTAACTTGAAAAATACTTTAACAACGAAGAGAGATTGCCTTTCTAAACGTCAAAATATTCTAAAAAAAACAGATTTATTTTATTTTTAAAGGTTAGGTCTTTTGTGGTATGCGAGAAGTTAAAAAACCAACTTATATATGTTGGTTCAACGTAAAAGTTTATTTAATAATAATTTCAATATTTAGCTTCCTCCCCAAGGATCAGATCATGTCAAAATGAAACAAAAATTACAGGCAATAGGTATTACTTTTTTATTAAAAAAGTTAAAATATGCAAAGCGTTCTTTAAAATGGCAAATGAAAAATAAACCTACATGTTATAGGTTCATTTTCATTGATTTAAACTTGGTAAAGTGGTATCAAAAATCTAAAATTACACTGAACGCCAATAGATTCGATAAAATGGCGAATGCGCCGATTATACTACATCCTGCAAGAATCTTGTCACGAAACATTTTGGCATGGGATTATATTTGGGAAATAAACTAATAATTTAAACCTTTAAAATCAAATACGTTACAATACTACAGAAGTTTATTTTACAAATTTAATTTGTCAAACAATCTGCTGCCCAAAATTCAAGGAACATCTAAAATTATAGAAATTTTGGCGGAAATTCATTGAAAATGCAGGCAACTTTCGGACCCCTATATTTTTCCAAAAACTCCCAAATTCAAAGAAACTGCTAATAGTATCCCATAAGTATGCAATAATTATTTATAATAAAAAATACAACTGCCCACGAAGAATGTTTATCAAAATAAAGTTCATAAATAATGTTAATAATATCAAATTGAAAATGCATATATTGTATAAATAACTAATTGTGATTAATAAATTATAATCAGAGGCAAGGTAGCAAAATGACTCCCTATATGAGTCATGAAAAATTTATACCAGTTATTTTCCAAACAGATATAACTGATCACTATGCCATTCTGCTCCATATGGTTAAATTAACTGAAGCAGAGGAAACGTTAAAAAGAGAGAAATACAAATATTTTCTAAACAAAACAAAATTAAAGACAATACTAAGTAATGAATCTTGGAATTTTATGTATTCAAAAGAGGATGTAAATGTTATAACAGACTTATTTATTAATTATCAAAAAAAATTAATATCTGTACGACCGTAAAAAAAATTAAAAACAATGAGGTAAAGCGAAAGGAATGGATCACTGCAGGATTGATTAAATTCATAAATACAAAAAAGTACAGAGAGATCCCGATAATATACTTTTTGCAAGTGAATACAAATCCTATAGAAATAGATTAAACTATCTAATAAAGCTTGCAAAAGTAAATTACTACAAATCCCTGGTTATAATAAAAACAAAAATTGTTCCAACAAACTGTGGAATTGTGTCAAAAATATCAACGGATTGGTACATAGAAAAGCTGAAGTAAAACATATCAAATCTTCCGCAGGTCATATTGTTTCAGACAAATTAGTAATGGCGGAGCACTTGAATAAATTTTATAGTGACATAGGTAATACACTAGCCGAACAAATTACTGCAAACCCGAATATACCATTCCCTAAAACGCATATATGTAACTCCATTTTTCTTGCTAATACGAATACAAATGAAATCAGCGAAGTCATTAAAAGTTTGAAACACGGAAAGTCACCTGGGATGGGTATGATAAAATCTGAAACAATACAAGAAATTGAGGAATATATATTGGAACCATTGACATTTATGATAAATTTGTCCACGAATAAAGGTGTCTTCCCTGATCCATTCAAAAAAGCGATCATAAAACCCTTATACAAAACCGGGGATAAAACTGTTTGGCCAATTATAGACCTATATCATTAACTAGTATTTTGGCGAAAATATATGAAAAAGTAATAAAAAAAATAATAATCAATTATCTCCAAAAATATGAGATTCTGTCTGACGACCAATATGGGTTCAAGGAACAGACATCAACTGAAGATGCAATGGCTAAATTGACTGCAGGTATTTACAAATCCTTAGATGAAGGTAAAAAATCTTTGTGTATTTTTGTCGATTAGCCAAAGCGTTTGATACGGTCAGTCATACTAAATTACTAGATGTCCTGGAGCACATTGGTTTTCGCGGAACTTCTTTCAAGCTTATGGAAAGTTACTTAAATAACCTTACACAGTGTGTGAGCGTTGATGATGTTGCCAGTACGGAAAGAATTGTGAAATATGGAGTACCTCGAGGGACCGTTCTAGGACCAATATTATTTAACATATATATTATATAAATGATCTGTTTAAACTAAATACAAGTGGTGCTATAACGTGCTTTGCCGATGACGGTGCAATATTTTATGAAGACATAAGTTGGGCAAAATTAAAATATAGAGTGGAAAATGATTTTACAAATATAATTAATTGGTTTAACAGTAGACTCCTAACTATAAATTTTAATAAGACCTTGTTTATACCGTTTGGTTGTTATGTAGATTATTTACCTAACTATGATTCACTTATCTTTAAATTAATAATCATGAGGTAATTATAAACGCATCAAATAAAATTAAGTATCTAGGTATAATCATAGACTCACATCTTAGGTGGAACCACCATATAGACCATGTAGTAAAACAATTAAGGTGCTTGCTAAACAGATTTAAGATATAAGTACAAAGAAATATTTGACATTGACCATCTGAAAACTCTATATTTTGCCCTGATACAGTCTCATATCTATTACGGCATTATAGCATGGGGTGGCGTATCCAATAATTATTTAAAAAAATTGAAATAAACCCAGAAATGGATCCTTAAAATAATCTTCGGCAAAGAAATTACTTACCCTACCGACGCGCTTTTTAAAGAAACACATATTTATGACACACGACAATTATTTTTTCAAAGCATTATTCTGCGACAATTTATACAAAAAATTATTATAAATCGGTTTAAACATCAGTATAGCACGAGGAATAAAACTAAATCAGCTATCATACCTAAAGTAGGGAAAACAGTTGGTCAGAGATGTTTTACGTACCTTACCTCTATAATTTATGCAGAGATTCCAGCATCTCTCAGGAATATTAATTCCATTGGGCTGCTAAAATCCAAATTAAAAAATTGGCTGATAGAAACTCCTCGCTAAAAATTCATCAGATTATTGATGAATTGAAAAATACATACCTCTTTTGATATTTTCCCTATAAGCCTCATAAAAACTCCGTTAATTGTTCATGATAGGACCATTTTAATAATTATTTTATGACCTCTGTTGTTGATGTTTTATAAATTTTGCTGTATTATTTATATTAAGCTATTGTGATTTTATATCTAATTAATTATCCTAACCCACACTCAAGGTTTTCTTTTGTGGGTTTGCTATTTATTTACTCGAACTTTTAGATAATATAACATTTTAACATGTTTTAAATTTTTATTTTTTTTATATTATATTATTTATAACAATTAGGTTATTTGTTGATAAAAATTAGTTAGTAAGTTCTATTTTGTACCTATATACCAACCCAATTTCAAGATTTTTCTTTTGTGGGTTGGCTAAAATTTGTTTAAAATCTTCTGCATTTTGTAAACTTGCCTGAGTAAATAAATTATTATTATTATTATAATATATAATATAATGTTTTAGTCCAGTAAACTCGGTAAGTCTTGCTTATACGTGCGTTACACGATACCCTACTATTACCTATACATACATATTTTATAATTTATGTCGACTGAAACAATTTCACTACTTGCTCGACCAAAAACACGCAACGGCCTTCCTTAAAATTGCAGGGTTTGTCCTGTGGGACCACATACCACCTCTACTTAACTGCCCATAATAAAATCGGAAGTTCCCCAGATAGCCATCCCCTACAAGCTCGTACTCAAGGACATCCCCCAGGAGTCCCATCGGCATCATCTTTCATTACACCAAATTCTACCTCAGTAATTCTACGTCTTCATGTTTGGCCGGATAATGGATGCCCAATTTTGTATTTTATTCTCCAGTACAGGAAAGCCTCCGAATCACAGTGGACCTTAGGTAGGTAGTACATATTTAGGTTGTATTAAGCTGTAAGTTAGTAATTTAACCGAAAACATTATGAGATAAAAAAGGTTCAAACTCTTAGAACCAGATCTTCACGCTCTAGAAAATTAAAAACTTGGCTTCAATTATGTGTGTTGCTTTATTTGAAACATAACTAAAGTAAAGAACAAAGTAAAATAATTTTTCAACGTCTCGTATAGTAATTTATAAATTGCACTAATCGATTAATTTTTTATCTACGTATTGAGAAAAAATGTTCAATAGGTTTAGTTTATGAATGTCCCTTTCAAATAATAATTTTCTACCGAAATTTGACACAATACTTAGTCTTATTTTAATTTCAATTCTCCTAGTTGACACATTAGCTTTCCCCTTTCCTTTCATTCATTTAATTAATTAAACAGACTTACGTATGCGGGATTCAACTATATGCACGTAATTTACAGTTTCAAACGCATTGAAACCGCAAAGGAAGACCTCCATTACTGGTTTAACTCCTGCCATGCAGTACGTTGTGAAATTGGAAGCGCACAATGTTGCAGGATTTTCAACCGAGGAATTTGCTTTCATGACATTAACCAAGGATGGTGGTAAGCTTTTAAGTTTAACCACTGATCAGTGAACGTCTAGATACTTATCGTGCACTTTTCAGTTCGTATTGTTTTGTTTGTCTGCAACTTAACGTTATATAAACAAACTTATCAAAAGCAGCAGTGGCGCGTTGTTGGAGGTTGTAATTTTTCAAATTGAAGAATTTCATTAAAAATATAACGCTATTCATATTTCAAATCAAAAAACATGTTTGCGATATTTTAATATTTGTGAGTAATTCTTATAACAAAGTAGCTACACAAAGATTTTACCACTATTTCACTTATCTGCACAAGGATAATGCAATTTAAAGTTGATTTAACTACTCTGAATGGTTCCATTACTCCACTATGACGATGGGAAATTATGCTATTTACAAAAAAAATGTTTCTGGAAAATTCATTCAATAAAAAAATTGAAAAATTTATGTTTTACATATTTTGACTGTATTGAGCGATATAATTCGAGCACTGCAATCTAGGCGTTCTTTGATCAACGACACTTATCTTTTAATTATAGTCTTTTCATACATAATACCAATAATACTTTTTAGATGTACCACCGCCAGACTTGATGCAACAAGGAAGCGAAAATTACCCGTTTTACTCAGACATGAAAATTGTGATTCCGTTAATAATATTAATTTTAGGTATAATAGTTTCTGTTGTGGGGGCTTTAGTTTGTATGAGACATCGTGAGTATGCTAAAACGAAGGCTGTTGCTATTCTTTCATACTGGAAACATTTCAGGCCAAAATGATGCCGCCAAAGAACAATTAGATAATCAGCAAAATGCCGAAGCTCAAAGAGAACGCTATTACGCCACTATTCATAAGGTGGCGTTGCAAGCTGGTGAAAAAATACCAGGTAAGTGCTATTTTATATTTATTATTGTAATAATATTGTCAAAACAAAAGTAAATATTTCGCTATGCTATATTAGAATTTCATAACCTACATACAGAATTTAAATGGAGCATCTTTGAAGTTGAAGATTTGTAGTATGGTTTCCGGGTTCTCTTCCGCGTTGATTATTTTGAATGCGAAACGTTTTCAAAATGTTAGTGCCTCATCGAATGCTGCTACTCTTTTTAGGAAGTAAATGTTCAATAATATATCAGTTTCAATTATTAATAAAGAAAGGAGGCAGACAATATTTACAGAAGAGGCCTAATCACATCTAACTCACGATGTGCACAAAAATAAGTTTTATGTGAAACAAACCAATTATTCAGTCAGTCGCTGTCCAGTAGATATATTCAATATCTTTTTTCCACATAACTTTTAGAGCAAATAGTAAAACAGATCAAAGTTTTATCATCATTTAAACCTTCTCGAAAAAATGGCTTTGGACAAGAGCATGGTGTGTTTCAAAGGCTACACCTCGTTAAAAAAATATGCTAATGAAGCAAACGAAGTGGAGGTTTTAAAATTTGTTCAAAATCTCGTTATTTGTTTTGTTCAATATCTCATTAAAATTTATGAGGGAAAAATTAAATATGATTGATGCTTGTAGAAAAGACTTTATGGGCCATTTATATTGTGTATTTCGATCATTTTTTCAATACCTTTCATCTTATAGTAGGAGAGCCCTCGGCCAAAATTTCGAGTTATCATGACAAGGGTAATTTCGTGAAAAATATTTAGTTCGAGTCAAAAGAAACAAGTTTTATTTTTGATGGAAAGTCCCAGGATGTTGGGGAAAAGGTGAGAATAAGTTTTCAGTCGGTAAAAAAGAAAAATGACGGTGGCAG
The DNA here is from genome assembly GCA_963680705.1 of Rhagium mordax. Taxonomy (NCBI): domain Eukaryota; kingdom Metazoa; phylum Arthropoda; class Insecta; order Coleoptera; family Cerambycidae; genus Rhagium; species Rhagium mordax. The sequence goes on from OY796656.1 coordinate 17,364,314, forward strand.
ACTCGCTCTAATTTCGTGTGAGTTTTTTATGTACTTTGCCGCCTCAAAGGCTTTTTTCCAGGCGAGTGTCGTCGCGTGGCGTCGTATTTTATAGGCGTCTTCGTGTCGGGAAAATATTTTAGGCTATATTTCGTAGCGATTCCTGCTCGAGTATTACGAAAGTTATTAACGTTTCAATATCCCCGTGTTGGAGGATTGTGTAAAATTTGTGAGATTAGAAAGAGATGCGAGAACAATGACCGCTTCAGGAAATTTTGCAAAATTTTAACCCAACTTAAAAATTTTCGTCAAAACATCAAAATTCCAATTTTTCGTTCGCTCCTATTGCCTCGAAAATCGCAGCGAGACCATGCGATTTAAGAATGTAGTTCTAAGTTGGACCCTCTACCTTGGATTTCTTACCAGAACGGCGGCCCGGCGGCGATTTTTCGTTAGGAAATAGCGTTTAAAGATTTCGTGTTTTCGCAATTTTTTCAATTTTTCAAATTTCTCCAAACATGCGTCCGGGTCGAGCTTAATAACTAGCGCCTCCTTCGAGATGGACCAGTGTCGTATTTTTTTTTTTTTTTTGAATACTAGTAATTTAGAAAATCCAGAGGTGGCGTAATAGTTTTTCTCGATTTTGCCTTCTAAGAAAGTTATAAATTTTTGAAAAGGGGCCCTTTAGAAACGCGCCACAGCTTTTCCCTTTGGATCTAGAGGATCCGGACCCGTATGGCGGGCAAGAAGTTGGAAAAATTAGGAACTCTATTTTTATAGGTCCATCTTCGATATTAACCGAGATTTGAATTTTTTTAAAAGGTCGATTTTGCCGAAAAACTACTTTTCCGGGGGGCCTTTACTTTTCGACCGAACTTTAATTTAATTGACTATATTTTAGATAGTGACATTGAGAAATGTCATAATTATTTAAAATTTAAGTGGCATTAAGAAATGTCATAATTATTTTTAAATGTCAAATCGGAATAATTTTTTGTAAGAAAACCATAATTTTTAGCAATTATAATAGTGGTAATACAATTCTGAATTTAAAAAACCGTATTTATTTATCTTTTATTATAACACAATTATTGTCACAAGCAATAAAAAATTAATATTTACGTTTATCTGTCACCTCTGCCAACTACAAAAATCGTAAAATAATGGATTATTTTAATGACTATTGCTACCACTTTAATGACGATTTTGAGGTAATTCAATGCCGATTTAAAAAAAACAATATTACCTATACATATACACTGCTAGTGAATTATATGAGATAAACTTTAATAAACATTATTCGCAGAGACATCAGAAGACATATCGCCATATGCAACATTTCAGTTGTCAGAGCCGAGTACTCTGCCGCAAAATACGATGCTGCACAGCTTCATGTATCACGAGCATCCAATGACCGAGGGCTGCGCTTCGCCGCCCCCGGCCACTTCATCGGTCCAACGAAACTCACCCTACTATAATATTGTAAGTATATTTTTGTTCAGTTGTTTGTGTCCCTTTCTTTAGATTAGATTTATTAATTAGCGGTAATTGGTATGCACTATACAGGGTGAACCCCATTCCTTTTAGAGGATGGTAGGTAGGTCCCTTAATGGTGAGTCCATATATAGAAAATTAAAGAAATATACCTACTCTGTGGTTTTCGAGAAGAAAATTCATGAACATGTCATTTTGACAGTTTTCACAACTGACCTATACCTTAGCAATACCATTGAGTAAATAATATAAAGAGGCGAAACCGTCAAGGGGCCGAGATTTTAGTGTTGTATTTTTTTGCCAATAGCTTCAATATTGTTATCAACTTTTAGTACTATTGGAAGGTATTTGTAGATCGGTTGCATAGCCCTAAATATTGTAGATAATTCTGTAGTTATTGGCAAAAAAATACAACACTAAAATCTCGGCCCCTTGACGGTTTCGCCTCTTTATATTATTTACTCAATGGCAATACCAAAGAACTTAGATAAACAAAACATGTTGTACCTACACATCATAAGTGACTCTCTAGACATGTACAGGGCGGGGGGTTCTCGAAAGTTCAAATATCGACACTTTTATGTAAGGTAGGTCAGTTTTTCTTTTTTTGTTCGTAATTCGTGTTACAAATATCAACAGAACCCCCCCCCCCCCCTTAAAAGGAATGAAATAAGTTGGGGTTCACCCTGTATATATGGCATAGCAATGAAAGAAATATTAAATGAATATTTTTCTTCTCAGCAAAAATTTCAAAGTACAAAAGGTCATGGAAGGAGGCGAGCCAATAGAAAAAACGACGTGGACAGTGAAGACAGCGAATCAGACCAAGATCCATTAACGTCCAGTCGAACCGAGTCTTCCAATCAATTAGATATGAAGCAGAAACATAGTAAGTGTGAGTCGAGTTGCTAGAATTTAATTTTTTTGTTTTACCCAAAAAACCTCATAAATACAACTGTTCTGTTTCAAAACTATCAGCAATCTTGTGGTTTTCACTAAATTATTATTTTTATTTCAGATTATGCAAAAGTTTATTATATAGACGTATGGTAAATAATTTTCTTTTTGCTATTCACATATTCATTAAAGCCAATTTCACTAAATAAATTACAAAATAATTTTCATGATTTCATTCACGTTTTAAACATGTTATTGCTTATTTTTTCACTTCAATTACACATAAAACTTGACATACCTAATTTAACCATTAGATGTTGCAGCTTTGTCAAAGGTAACTTTGTTTATTTAACCCACGTTATTATTCTGATCCTCTAGCACCTCTAATTAATCTGTATATATTTTGGAGTATCCATGCAGGGACATATGCCTACCTAAAGCTTTACAAATATTGTGTGGCTTGTAATAATCTGAGGTATTTTTTAAATTTCCTCACTTTGTTGGACATCCACCTTGTCAAAAGACGTGGAATGATCATTTTCTTTGCAGAAGTTCATTTTAAGTAATCGATAACGTCTTACTCCCAAAAACTTAAGAAAAGTTCATAGTGTAGCCACAATACGTCCCCGTTAGCTGCCATATGGATTTGAAGACATGACCATAACTATCATGAGTTGATAGATTGTTTCTGATCCTATTCACATGGATCCATTATTTGCTACGCTGTTGATGAGGAGCAATAAAAGCCAACCCTATCCTTAAACTTAATAATTTTTGAGATAATTTTGACTTTTTAAAAAATTTTGCGAAAAACATATAGTACTTGAACTTAATCGGTTATTTAGTTCTTAATCTAGAGGGCTCAAATTTTAAATAGAGGGATTTAGGTACTACCTAGAATTGAAAGAGAATTAAAAGGTGCATCAAATAGCATTATAAAACACAGGGTGTTCTATTTAAAATAAGCGAGTTATTGAACTTTGAATTGGATACAATTGGTCAGCCTATTTTCGACACCCTGTATAACTTTCAACAAATTTTGCATATTGTCGATATTTGAATTCATATATTAGTATTACTCGTCTAAAATTTTAGATTAAGAATTAAAGGAGATTATAAGCTCAGGTATGTTTTCCCCAAAATTACTGAAAAAGTCGAAATATCTCAAAACTTATTAAGTTTAGATAGGGTATGCTTATGACTTACCCTAAATTTTATTGAAACCAAAAACGAAACAAAAAAATAGCACATTCCATTTGAAATAAGCGAGTTCCGGTAGAACAGGAAGTCCTATCTCAACGACAATATTTTTAACCGATAGAACATTGTGAGTAACCCCTGTACCCAAATTTTCAGAATTCCAGTATGTGCATGTTTCTAGACACAGCTAATAGAAGGTCTTCGTGACACACCCTGTGTAGATCTGCGAAATTAACAGTGTGCTAATAACATATTAAATATTAAATATCAGGATATCAAACGGAAATAATAGGAATGGCGACACTATAAAAAATTACCTACCTGTTTTATTGCAGTTTATCAATTTTTAAAATGATAACTAAGACCGATTGAGTAACAATAAAAAATTACAAAAATCTATCTTGCATTTACATATTTCTAAGCTTGATCCCGCATCACTGTCATATAATATTGTATAAAATATTACAGAACTCTTCTTTTCCCCTTTCTTCAATCTTCAGTAGCTTGTTGCTTTAATTTGTATAGCAAGCACAATTTCACTTGTTGCATGAATTTGTTTTTAAATAAAATTATTTTTATTATAATATATAGGTACATACATATAGGTTAACTTGGGCGAAAACATAATAAGATTGTTATTTCATTCGACTAAGTAATAGGTACATTTCTTACTGTTTAAATTATTCAATTGTCCAAGCTTTTACGCTATATTAAGTTAAATAATAGTTTATTATTCAACAAGCGTATTATGGCTATTATTCTATTCAAGAGGGTGATGTTTACGACACGAGCCGTAGGCGAGTTTCGTAAATCGCTCGCCGAGTGAATAATAACCATTATATGCGAGTAGAATACTATACTATGTCGACGACTGTACAAGTACAAGGCATCTCGTTTTCCACAGTTTAATTTTTTTTATTTTAAACAACTAACAAACTATGAATGAGATAAATATGACGCACAAATTTTGACATTTTAAATCAGTAACAAAATTATGTTTTGGCACATTGTCATGCCTTACTAATTAAGATAATACAATTTGTAGGTAAATATAGGTAAATGATTTCAAAAACAATGTTACCGATTGCTACGTATTTCTAATATGATGCTTTGAAAAAAACTTCCTAATGTAGTTTTTGAATGAACACTCAAAAACTACATTAGTAAGCTTTTTTCAAAGCATCATCTATTAGAAACATGCCAATCTCCAACATTGTTTTTGAAACCATTTACCTAAGTGCCCACAAACTGTATTATTAAAGAAAGACAACTTGTCAAATGGTAATTTTGTTATTGATTTGAAACGTCAAAATTTGTGCGTCATATTTATCTCGTTCATTTAAGTTTGTTAGTCGTTTAAAATAAAAAAAAAAGTGAAACATGGATACCGATAGTGAAAATGAGATGTCTTGTACAGTCATGGACAAAGTAGGTATAGTTTTCTACTCGCATGTAATGGCTATTATTTACTGGGGCATCACTATCGTAAATAATAGCCATCATTATATGCTTGTTGGATAATATACTATTTTCTCACAGGACCAGCATTAGGAACATACAAACGTGTGCGCCGCATGTAGCCCTATATTTTCACCAGCCAACTAAAAATGAATAAAATGAAAGGATTAAATTATTCGAAGCATTAAGAATTTCTTGTCAATGTAATTTCTGAAAATTACCAAAATTGTCTTTTGGACACATAATGTGTCTGAAAGACCTGAAAAATTATATGAAAATGGATTTAATAATTGTATGACTTTACTAGAATTCTATTACTATTTACCAGATACTTGGGAAATTATTTATTAAAACACTGAGACTTTCTTGAAAAATATACATTTTAATATGTTTTCGCCAACAGAATATTAATAAAATGATAATGCTTTGCAATGGTTTACCTGCCAATAATATCTTTTCTAAAGAGAGAAAAGTTTATCTTGCACCGAAATATTTTTAGAAAACAAGTCGATAAAATAATCGTTGAGTTTTTTTACTTAATATGACTTTTTTAAAAACGGAATAGAAATATTTTGATGCTAAGGCTTTCACAGAGCTGCTGATTTGTATATAAATTTTCAGGTTCTCTTCAGCATTAACTATTTTTAATGCTTGAATTCAAAACAATCACGCAGAAGAGAACCTGGAAAGTCTTCCACAAAGGAAAGAACTAACTTACCACACAAGATTCAAAAACAATTGTTTATCGACCATTCAGCTTTTATCGTGTAGATACACAAATGTTACAAAAAATCTAGTAATGCATTTTTTCTAGATTTCGTGTACCACGGAGCCCAATCGAGCACTTCCTCAGACATATCTCCAATGTCAGAACAGAAATCTTTACCTCGGAGGAATCGCAATAGGTACATGAATGCAAAAGAGTTGCATGCACATTCAATACTCACCAAAGACAACCTTACTCGTAGGTGGCTGGCCCAGGGGGGCCGGAGTGCATCTCAAAGGCAGATGCTGTCTCACCTTTCAGTGGCTGAAACAGCATTTACAGAAAGGCCGCCGCCAGAACAAAACACACCTGATCGACCAGAATTAAGTGAAGCAGAATGTGACATCGACACACTAAAAAAACTAAAGCTAGGTTTGAGGTCAAGTCTCTGGTCGAGACCAAGTGCTTCTGGACAGCCGTCGGATTACTCCATTGCAGTATAGATGGATGCGAAGTAGGAGTTGTGGTGTATAATGTAAAGGCCGAGTTTTCAATTTATAGTAGAAAGAATCAAATAAAGTATACATTATTTTACTTAATATAAGAAACCTAAGTGTCAAAGAAAACAACTAACTGATAATCAAAAAGGAATACAAAAATGTTGTAAGAGATTACTGGCCAACAACAGCATACACCGATAACTCCGTTATGTTGTTTAAAGAATCAAAATTAAAAGTTAAATTTTATACAAAAATTAAAAGTTAAGTTTGTAATATATGTTTATGAAGAAATTTTTGGAACCATTTTATAATATAATTTTGACTGACTTATTGACTAAATAGGTAATAAAGTTTCCTTCTAAGTCGATGTACCAAAAAAAAAGCAATCACTGTCAAAAAAGAATCAAAAATACTCTCTCCCAATAACTGTAAACAGTATGTATCATAGTTCAACTTAAATTATAATAAATTGATTGTAAACATAAAAGATTTTTATTTATTTATAAAAACAATAGAAACGTCACTTTACAAGCTGAAATTTACATACTTTATAATATTGCACACACAAAAGGATTCTTAACAGTTTTTATTATTTGCAACAAATCCTTGGAATAAAGTAAAAATGAGCAGACACAACGTAAAGCAAGGGCTTCCTGTTAAAAAACAATTTATATATTTTTTCTTTTTGTTAAGTAATACAGCCAATGTATTTTCAATATTTTGTTTGTGTGCAGGAAGTTTGTTAATAAAGTGCAGGGCAGGTATAGCAATCATAGATGGAACGCAACAATTTATTAGGTTACTAACAATGCTGCAATGTTAAAAGAATTTATATAACATAAGTTGGGAGGTTAATTTCTTAAAATGCAAAAACTGGGCAGAATAGTCAGAAAGAGGGTGATCTAAACATTTTTGAGAAACTACAAAAGTAATTAGGAGAGGTAATTTCGCACATAAGAATTTTCTAAAGTGTTACCCGAGCTAATGAAATGAATGTCACATATGAGGAGGTACTTACAGTTATAAGTAGCTGAAGTGACCATCAACTTCCTTATTTTTATGGTGCATTCTATTATTTTTGTCCGATTCAAAATCTAATCATTATTTTAAGAATATTTGCATTAATATTCCCTACCCCTAAAACTAATAGTTTTTGACTTTCTTGAAACGAATCCGTTAGAAAATCAATAACTTTCGCCATGGTAAATTTTATTAATTGTTTGAACTTACTCGTGGGCAACACATAGAAAAGTATTTAGAAAAGTAAGTCGAACTTTGGCTACAAGTTGAGCTCCAAGTGGATTCAATCTAACACCTCATTCACAAAGTCTTAAGAAAGAGTATAGCTTCGTCACGAACGATGCCATACAGTTGGAATTGATTTCGGACGACGTGTCTATTTGTATACAAAAATACTAAAGATAATGGGCATATGCCTTTATAACCACAATAACATACCATATTGATTTCCGTAATAATATATAGGCATAAATAAAATTTGAAAATAAGCTTTTTGACAAAACCTGGTATATTAGAGATTCTATTGCTTGTTCGACCTTACAATCGGATTCCTCATAAAAAAATACATGAGAATAGATGTTGTTTTTTCATTTTAGCCCAATAATAAAGCCAGGAGATTGAGCGAGCCTTTTACGTCTGTACATGAGAAACGTAATTATTTTATTGGTTTTTATTAAATAAAGAAGTATTCTTAAAGATAAAATGGCTACCCTGTAGCCATTTTATCTTGATAACATTTTGATCTGTAATAACTTTTTTATTTTTAAAGTTATTATTACGAACCAAAAACCAAATTGCAGGGTTGCTCACCAAGTTTTTCTTTGTCTCTAGAGAAAACAAAAGACGAGTTATGTTTATATCTTTGACAATTGACAGTTTTTTTTCTCTGGAGACTAAAAAAAACTTGGTGAGCAACCCTGCAATTTGGTTTTTGGTTCATAGTAATAACTTTAAAAATAAAAAAGCTATATCAGATCAAAATGTTATCAAGATAAAATGACTACCCTGTATATAAAAATTATTCTAACACTACCTATATGCTATTCACATTTTATTTATATGAGGGGAGGCTTTGGAAAATCTGAATTCTGTTGGTATGAATGAGTTTTAATTAGTGAGGTTATGTTGAAAAGTCAAAAACATATAACCACAAATTCAAATTGGTTCTACATAGTTGCCAGAGTGAGACCCTAAAGAAATCACAGCAATGTTATCAGTAAAAAATTTGGCAATTCAGCCAAAAATAAATGACAGTGACGATCAATTCAATCTGACACTTCAATATTTTGTCAATAGTAGACAACCCTGAGACAACCTAAGAAAAACATATCATAGCCTCCCCTTATGTAAATAAAATGTGAATAGCGTTTATTAATAGTAACTACACATCGTACATAGCAGTGGGGTATTAGATATAAATCAATGCGCTTCTTGAATTATTATCGGAAAATTTCAAGAAACATACTGTCCAATATAGATGGAGGCAGCAGTACTAGGCTATTTTTAATAAACAAGACAAGAATTTGTATCAAAGTTTTATATTGATAATTTGAGACTTGGAAATAAGACCACTGGAACATAAATAAAATGTTTTACTTAAAATACACATTTCCACAGAGTGCACAAATTCTCCAAGACAATATAGACAAAATTCTACACGTGTTAAAAAAAATGATCAAATTTACTCAAATTTGTCTGCCTCTTGAAAAATTACTGATATTAACATACCATTTGAATTTAAATATTTAAATGCATAAAGTAATACAAAAAAACACTTCCAGACTTCTGTCAAAAATTGCAAATCTATCAAACTTAATAAATTATAATTTAAGCAGTTTCCTTCTCTATTGTTGTGTCCACTCTACAATTTACCTACCTTACATATTTTGTAAATTTACAAAAAAAAATTCTTAAAACATACATAAATTCACAATTCACAGACATAATACAAATAGTTCAATATATGCTGAGAAAAGAAATTGGCACAAACATTATATAATAAACAATAAAAAAACGCTTTGAAAATTAGCAATCCATTTCTTAGAAACAGTTTTAGTGTCTAGAAATGTTTATGAAACCATTATTTGGTGTCGATACCTTTGCCCATATCACTATATTATCAATTATGGAAAAAATTAGGTTCTTATACATTTCTAGTTGATGTGTCGTATGAAATCAAGCACATTTAAAAATCACTCTTTTCCTCTCTCCTCATGGAAAAGATTTATCATTTTTATAAAATTTTCAATGTCTTCAGGGGTAGATTACAAAATCAAGACCATTTACTATTTAAATTTCAAGACCATTCAACAAAAAAATCTAACAAACAATTTTTCTTCCAACCTTGTGATTGAACAACTTGTTTTGAAAGTAGGCTTTTAGTAACAGCTGTTTAGCATACAATATGAAGAATCCTATCCTATAACACAACCATAGTTTCTGTAAAATCTATTGTTACATTAGCGGAAAATTTAACAATTATATTGATTAAGAAGAGACCTGAATAGATTGAAACCTTCGCATACAATTAAGTTTCAACTGGACGTCAGAAATCGAAAATTTAACACATGGCATACAATCGTGAACCAAGTGGTATCATTATGTGATAACTAAAACTGTTTTAATGTCCTCAGGGAACGAATTACCCAAAATCACATCATGTATTTGGTGTTTTGGTCTCAAGAGGAAACTATATCAGTCATTACCAAGAGTTTAATCATTGAATTATTAACAATATTCGTGTTATGCTAAATTGAACCATTAATGTCAGTTTCACATGTATATGAAATAAAAGACATAAGTATTATACAGTATGATGTAGGTGTAGGCACAATTGAATAATAACATTTTCTGAAAACTAATAATTAACATTTAAAACTATATGACCATGACAATAAAAATAAATAAAAACAACATATACATAATAAAATAACAATAGTATACAAATAATTACAACAAGGCTCAACGTTTTAGGCATATTATCACATCAATTGGAGTTCCTCTTAATGTATTTTAATTGAATTTTTCAATTCTAGTCCTCAAATCATATCGATATTAGCTACTAACTAATTGTGACCAAGTAAATACCTACTTAGAATAAAGAAAGTGGACGCCTTTGTCTGATTAATGCTGTCTTGTTACTAGGAATGGATATGGATATTTTAAATATACTGTGGAATGAGAGATTATTATTTAATCCTTTTATAAACTTTGTTACAACTTGTTAAAAAACTTAGCCATAAAGAACACGATTCTATATATACAAGAAGGTAGAGAATTGATGAAAAAAATTTGTAATAACCATAAATTGCAGAGTAAATTGTTTGGCTATTTTAATGACAGAATATAATATAATAGTATATAATATAAGCCTTAAAATTTTCTTAAATTGCATTGATTTAAACATTATTGCAGGTTGAGGTACATGTAAAGTCGGGCTCACCAATGTTTGCGGTTGACTTATAACTTACAGAAGTTATTACGGACATGCACGCTGTAATACTAAATATCTCATATGCACATTTAGTACAGTTTGATCAACTGCACTAAACGTGCAAAGAAGATATTTAGTATTACAGCGTGCATGTCTGTAATATCTTCTGTAAGTAATAAGTCAGCCGCAAACATTAGTGAGCCCGACTTTAAAAGAGGCATTTTACCACAATGAAAAATTTAAAAAAACATAAAGAGAAATAGCCAACAAATACTTTCTTTTATAGACAGAAAACAGTAAATCAAACAAAAAAAAAATAGTGGAGTTACGGGTCAGAATAGGATCAGAAAATATAATTAAAAAGTAGTCCACTGGAACGGGTTGAACATAAAATGTTCTTTACCCAAAAGCATTGCAGTATTTACTATTCAAAGAACTAAAGCTGAATAATGTAATTTATATTTGGAATAACCTCGGAAATAACTGTTTAAATATGCGTAAATTCATTATCTGTACTGAAGCTGATTTATATGGCAATTATATCAACAAAATCATTTGAAAATTTGTATCTAATACATATGTTTTATATTTTATGTTAAATACCTTAAAAGCAAAAATAAGAACATTTACTTAACTGATAATCTCAAAAGACATCTCCTAATTTCTTGGATTATTCTGAAAATCAAAATAAAAAATAAAAAATATGTTACTTTAATCATAATTTAATTTGAACCTAATACATTGCTACTAAAATGTAATAAATCAAAAACAGGTTTTTCAGCTTGTTTAAAAACAACATTAAAGTTTTTGAAAACTAGAGAGGTAATTAAAATACTAAAATGGGCAGATAAGACCTTATTCGTATTATTGAGCAAATAATACCTTATTCTTCATATGTATTAAATGGCGATCAAAAGCAAAATACGCCACATCATTCTTCGCCACAAATTAGCCCCTTACAACAAACTTCTAATTTCCGTATAAAAACATCTATTTTAATGGCACAACATGCTGAAAATACACATTTGGAAGGCAAACATCAATATTCGCTAATTAAAATTATTTCTTGCACCTAGATTCAAAATTACTTTTCACTTTATATACATTTGTTTTTATTTGCATGGTTAATGTAATTACCTATACTCATACAACCAATTTCTTATTTCGCTTATGAGGCATTCGAAACATATTTTTATAATAAGCACAAATATTATATTTTCTGGACTATCAGAGCAAAATTTGTACATATTTAAATATATCCACGTTTGTATGGTTCTGAAAATCTTTCACGATTTGAGAACTATAATTTGATAACTTAATACATATTTCGCAAAACAAACTTTGTTTTCAAGACTTACTTTGGCTTTGGGCTAACAGTGTCTCGTGCCTCCTACATTCCACACTCAATTGTCGAACGGCAGTCACATATTTCCTTTGTAATTCAACTAAACCTTGCAAGGTATAACTCAGCTGATCTCTTTTCTGCTTTTCTTCCAGTAGCTTTCGTTCAACTTTAAGCTTCGACTGCCTTACACTATCTAAAATATTTTGGAACTGCTCAAGGAATTCTTCTTTACCGCCACTGGACTGCATGGCTTCAGGGTAACTGTCAGAAATTGAATTCAACAGTGACAGTTCCTTCTGCATATACATCCTCGTGTCTTCTAGTGTATTGTACAGCGTATAATATTGCTTGGTTTCTTTATGTTTTGCGGCAACTATAAAGGTCAAGAAAGACAATTAGTACTATTAAGCTCATGATTAATCATTCATTGGAGAAAGTATATTGTAGAGATGGGCAATTGAAAACTTTCCAAATCGGAAACTTTCCAAAATTGGAAAGTTTCCGGGAAGAAATAAACAGAGCAAAGGAAACTTTCCTTTAAATGTTACCTGGAAAGTTTCCCGGAAACTTTTCGGGAACATTCCCTTTAAGTTTTGCGTATCGCTTCACGTAATGTAACCTCAAAATACCCAGTTTGTGTCATTGATTAATTTTGAATGATTTATAAAAAAATTTTAAAACTGAGATTCAAGCCATTAAACATTTCCAATGTTAGTAACTTTTCCAAAAATTAATATTTTTTTTAAAAGCATTGTTTTAGATTATATCAAAAAATTCAAATATATATTTCAGCATTTTTCAGGACGGGTAGAGAGGTTTCTTTCGCAATTAAATTGTTTTTCAATTTCTTTTGTCGCCAGCATTTTTATTTGGATTTCAAATGAAACCTTACTGAGAATCTCGCCGCCAGAATTGGCCCCGCACTTTACCCTTTGCATCGCGTATCTTGTTCATCCCTTAATATCAATGCTTTGTTTCTATTTTCTTCTATTAGAGGTAGTGGTACTTTTAACCCGAGTTTTAACCTAGTAAACCATCACATATTTGGTATTTTTGGAAAGCTCAAAGAAAACTGTAGACAATTTGAATAAGAAAAATAAAAAATGAAAATTTCCAGAAAGTTTCGGGAATTTTCAATGGAAATTTTCCGGAAATTTTCAACAAATGGGAATTTTCCCATCTCTAGTATATTGCTTTGAATAAAGCTATTATAGATCACGAACTGATTCCATTAATACATTAAACTTTAGCCAAGAGTCCCTTGAGGATAATGAAAATATTTTGAAATATTTGTTAAAATTCTAAAGATGGAATCAAAGTAAAGGAAATCACTACCATAAAATTGGCTCTCTTATTATTAACACATGATCCACATGATCATGATACAGTATGAGATTTAATATTTACCTTGATTATATAGTTCCAAAAACCTCTTCTGGTATTGCGCCAGCTCAGCTCTGTTGGGAATATCATCCAGTTGTCTCTGTAATCCAGCCACGAGCCGATTTTTTTTAGCTAATTTAAGTCTTAAAATTCTAACTTTTTCTAATTCTTCATCTATTTCGTTCCTTAGCTCCAAGTTGGTTTCGGTTGGAGTGTTTGCTTTTGCTTGTTTTGTTACACTAAAACATATTATGTTAATTTGTTAATTATTTACTACACTTATGAGTAACTCTGGTAATTTCATAAATATATTTTTGTGCACTAGATTTAATATAATAATGACTAGTCAATTAGAACTGTAATGTAATTTATTTTTATATCCCATAATTTCATATACACATAGCTTAATTTTTTTACATTTATAGAAGACAAAAATATAGTTTTGTAATAATGAAAAACATTAAAGAACATTTCAAACAACTGACTTTATCTGTAATGTAATAATATTCCTTTATCGTTGATATATTATGTATATTGATATTGCGGTATCAATATCAAGTAAAATTACACTAGAGATTGCAGTACAAAATTAACTCCATCATACCACGATTAATTAAATATTAAATGTTACTACTTACTCTATTAAATTTTGCAATCTTGCTAACTCCTGTTTGCAATGCTCCCTAAATTGAATTTCTTGAGTCTTTAAATTATCATTTAATATGACTAGTTCCTCTACTTCCTTAACACTCCTGAAATCAAATATTGTGATTATTTATTTAATTTCTATCTGAAAGTTAATACACATACTCCGGGTCCTTTGCTTCAGTTTGTTCTAATTCTTTCAAAGCCTTGTCAGCTTCTTGTTGTTTCAGTCTTATTTCCTGAAGAAGGGCTGTATTCTCCTTCATTTCTTCTTCTATAGATAATTTCATACCCTCGAATTTACTGCATCTTTCTGTTAAGATATGTTTTTGCTCTTCTACAACTGCTATCTGGTTTTCTTCTCGAGACTGTAAGCCTCCATCCTATGAAAAAATAATGAAATTAATAATCATTTTGAGTCTGGTGTGGAGATATGTTCGACGTGGCAAACACGATATAGTTCTAAAATTCACCATATTAAAATCTTACCTTTAATTCGGATTGTAATGAAGCATAATGTTTAACGAGATTCTGTTTCTCTTCTTCATTTAAATCATCATAGTCTATTATTTCCTTAAAAAGACATTCGTTATTATATATGATAAACTATATTGTTGAATGTATATTAAACAATAAACTAAATATATTATAAAAAAAATATATGTGCAGCAAATATTTACCTCTTTAGCGGCAGTCAAGTTATTCAAAAGATGTTGAATTTGCCTCTGTAAATGCATGCCAAAAAAAAAAGAAATAAATAATAAATGCGATCAACACAAAGCAAAATAAGAATATTTGCAATATGTGCAGTTTCCAACAAATAGCAATAAATTTGTCCTATTTATAAATAAAATTAAGATTCACTGATGATTACATAAGTTTAAATATATTAGACAGCTTTTAATAATACATACCACTTAAAAATATTATTTTTTATTTCACTGTGAAAACAGATGTTAAAACTAAAAATGTTGAAAATTTCAATCAAATAGGTAACTTAAAGATAGATATACGAACAATGACCTTATTTAAAAATATATATATTTATCCACTATAAATAACTTTTCGAAAAGGAAGAAGAAACTGTAATAGTTAGACCATTACACGCTGCACTGCTCTTCTCGGGAAAATATTTTGTTGTATGTACGTATATTAAATCAATGGATATTTTGATTAATTGCAAATGAGATGGCGCTCCAGTTGTAAACAAAAGTATGCACAAATAAAATTTAAAAAACCGCAAGCATTTTTCTTTTAGGAAACATTTAAAGCAAATGCAAACAGAAGTTATATATAAACATACACAATAATTATTATAAAATAGTTAGAAACATACCTCCTCCGTTTTTTGTTTCTCTAAGACGCTTTCCTCATTCGTACCACCAGCAGAGCTAGCTCCATGCGTTTCACCACCTCTATGGCCATATTCTAACAAAGTTACTTGTACTCTAGACTGTATATCAGGTGGTGGAGCATTTTTTCGTTTATAATATCTATGTGGTCTGTACACTTCACTTACTACATTTAAATTCTCTAACAGATTTTTATATACTTCCGCCTTTTTATCCTTAATTTCAAATTGCTTATTAAATTGATTAACTGCATAAGATCTCACAAATGCAGACATTTCCTGTCGAAATTCCATGGACCGTTTCACAAGCCACTAAAAAATTTAATTTCAAAATTATTCATCTGTAAAAGTAAAATCTGTTTTCACCAAACGCCGAATTGGCTTATTGAACTATAAACTTTTTTTGAACAAAATCATTTACAAAAAGGTATACTTCATTTTTGTCAGTAAACAATTTTCAAAATTTTTCAGTTACAAATGAAACCAGAAGTCTGATTCTGCAAACATCAGTTAAAAATTTTTAAAAGATATAGTTTAAAAAATCTGCACGAGATACGAAAACATATTACGTAAGTATTCTGAGTACTTCTAGTTATTCTAGATTCTTAAAATAGCCTGAGTAATAATAGGAATTCCGTATTGTCAAATCGATTGGTGGATAACCTCTTGGCCTAGATATTATTAACGTAATATATCATATATCTCATATATAAAAATTTCGCTACTGATTAAATTGCAAGTGGTATAGGCAAGTTTATGCTGACTGGAAATAAATATACATTCGGTCCTATTGGGACCGTTTCCTATAAGACCCATACTGGGTATATAAACTAAAATGTACTTATATTACTAGTTTATGGTTATACTTACTTGTATGACAGGAAATATATGAATAAAATCTAAACCCTGTATTTGATGTGGTTCTACACGATGTGGGCACTTAATTTTTGGCAGAACAGCCACAATTTTCTCAGTCAGAGCACTAAAAAAGAAGTACGAGATAAATATATCTTTTAATTCCGATAAATTTGAAATTTGCATGGTTTAAATATTTTAACCCTTTCGTTTGGTGCACGACAGGCTTTTCCCGAATACCCGAATAGGCAATACTAGCTCTACCTATTTTTCATCTCATCTCCTACTTAAACTGAATTGTTGGGTAATAAAATGTGACCTCAGGAAAGAATCGAGAGTCAAGAATGTTTTTCATTCGATAATTAATTGTTTCCTTTATAAAAATAGTCACAATATTGAATGGATGCATTACTGGACTTTAATCTACCTATGAAATCTTTAAGCTAAGGACAAGTATGAACATAAATCTTGTATGAATACCATATTATCTCTTCCCTTGCGCTACTTTTAAGCGAAAGTGAAGCAAGATTGAAGTAAATTACCTGTAGCTACCTAAATTAGAACTTACATTTTTTGGCCTATGGTCGAATTTTCCTGGAAGAGCAAATCTACATCTACATCTATATTACAAGATTCTATACACCACGTCATTCCACCTACTACTTTATCGAAGGGTGACAATCCTTTAATTCTTGCTCTGAAATATCCTGCAGCCACCAAGAGGTCAATGATTTCTTGAAGTTTAACGGACTGTTCCTCATCTTCTCGAACTTCCACCTTAAAAATTATATTAGATAAACTAATAGCAAAACACAAAACAAACAGTTTACCTCAATCTCATGACCATCTCCTTCCTGCCTAGTTGGCAATTTTTTGGCGTTTTTAAATTTTTTGAACACGTCAAGATTTACTGTAGCCATTTTAATATTTAACATACAACATTACACTCTACAGAATGAACTTTTATTGATAATAATTAGAAAATTGAAACACTTATCAAAGGTTGATAGCATTTGACATTTGATATGCTTTTTAATTTATTGACAGTTTTCAGTTTTGACGGAAAGATGTCTGATTCTTCTTCTTTTTAATCTCGATTGCCTTAGAGCTTTTTGGTTCGTGAGAATACCTGCCTAACCAAAATAAATATTGACCGTGACGTCATCAGTTACGTACTCACCACCTGAAGGTGTGGTATCGTGTGCCTTGAAACAGAGTCAGTCACAGAGAGTAAAAATTACATCTTTTTTAAATTACTTCCTTCTTCGTCGCTTTAAATTAATAAAAACATTCTTTGTTCCTTCATTTAAATATAGACAAATTTCGGTAATTGTTATATTCCATATCTTTCCCATTGTGGCGCGTATGGTAGTATTGACCATTGACATCGTCGATCGTCACCGTCTCTGTACTCTGATTGGCACCGCAGACTCCATGTTAAGATATATAAGGTTTCTAGAAAACACACTAACCTTGATATACACGTCTGGCCACTTACAAATTTCTGATAGGATTCTGTAAATAACACAAATATTGTGTCAATCTCCCCTAACAATTTCGACTCCGCCCTAGTTTTATGCTAGTTAAAAATAGCAAAGGTTAAAGTGGAATAAATAATAAAACAGCAATGCGCTTTTTTAGGTATTCGGTCGTTTGACAAAAAACACGACGAGACACGTGTGCCCAGTTGAGTATTGTGCCCCAAAGCATCATTCAACCAATCACGGCAGTCCTAGGCGGAGCGTCTACCTTTTACAGGTTCTAATTCGAAATTGATAGGGGAGATGCATGCAACTTACTGTACTCTATCCGAAATTACTAAGTGGCCAAACCCCATTGAATTTAAAATTCAATGGTAAACCCAAATGCATCAGGCACGATGACGTCACTTAGTTTGAAAAAGCGGGCGGTATCCGCCGCAGAAACGTAAGTATGTGTGACGCGCATGTGACTTCACAACTAACGGCATCTGTTTTCTGACATCTGGGGAATTAACATCTGCTGTATTAGAGCAATTTCAAAATCTGTTAGGTTAAAATGCGTATAGAACAGAAGAAATACGTGCTACGTGCTATAAACAGACAATAATGAAGAGGTTAAACAAGTGAAGTAAAAAATTATCCTTCCATTTTTGAAAAATAATTTTATTGTTGATTTTTAATTTCGCGAGATTTTCATTGCGGGGAAATGTAAAATACTTGATGATGTTATAGTGTAACAGTTATTGTTGTTGTTACACCCCATCACAACACGCAAGTAGCACTGATTAAAATTATTAAAATAAAAATTAAACGTGCGAAATTACATATCCTAACTAACTTCGATAATTTTACACTGAGTATTATTTTTCTTGTGAGTGTATAACTAAAATCCATTTCTTTTCTATAAAACAGAGGGGTGGTCATATTTGTTTAATCTGACATGTTCATTGTTCAAGGTTCAAGATTACCTTTCATAGTATAAGGATTATACTATGATTACCTTTAGTAATCTTGTTCATTGTTCAGGCACAGCGCACAGCGCATAGCTTACAGCCTAAGGTTAGATTACTGTGCTACTAGATAGTAAAGTAGGCAGTAGTTCAGGCGCTCGTAACGCAAAAATATCCCTTCAAGAAGGTCGTTTAAAAGTGGAAGAAGAAGACAACGACCTACCTAAACTTAACTTAACCTCTTTTATTCACCATTCACCGGCATGGCTGTGTGACGATTGAGAATTGACAAAATAATTTATTACTGTTTCACATTTTACTCGTGTAGTGCTACATGTTACACGTGAGATTTTAAAAATAAGTTTTAAATTATATGTAAGATTAAGATGTCTTTAAGTAATTCTCAAATTGAAGATGCATTCTCAGCCACAGATGAAGACATAAAAACTTTGCTGTCCAACATATTAAATTTAAATTTAGGAAAAGATTCTAGCGCCAAACTTATTATAGGCACCATAAATAAATTGTTGTCTGTTTCAAAGAGTCGTTTACAAGGATTAGAATTTTTGAATTTAATTATAAATCATTGTTCCTCAACAATTATTTCCGAAAATGCTTTAACATGGATATCTCATTGTCTGGTTAAATATCCAGGAGATGATTTAAAAGAAATTAAATTATCAACGATTGGTAAAAGCATGGGTTATTTGCAATCATTTATTTTTTCATTGCGTTTGATTTTTAGGAACGATTGTAGAAAATGTCTATAGCGAACAAGAATTTACTAAAAAATTTATCTCGGATCACATTTCAAAAGTTCTAGAGAACTGCTTATTATCAGCTTCTGCAAGTTCCCATGAGACTGAAGCAGCTTTAGAAACACTGTATATTTGTATGAAATACTACGGGAGTTGGTTTGCGCCTCATAAGTTAAAAATAGAAAATTTTCTTTTAATTTTTTTGGAAAATTCATCTGAAACACTTGTTGAAAAAGCTGCAACATGTTTTCATTATTTACAACAGGTAATACAAACATCTATTAAATTATTTAAATGTCAAATTTTTATTTATTCTCTCTGTTTAAGATTGGCGGTGCCGGAGCAGACGGAATAAATCACAGAACAAATTTTTCTACGGCTTTTGGAAAACTCTGTGCAACTGTCCAAAAATTGTTGGACAAGTTTTTTGAAAATGTAACTGAAATTGATCATAGTACTAGATCAAATCAAGATGGATTTGATTTTATAGATTTACCACATTATTCTCAAAAAATGTTACATATTACGGCAAGGCGAATCAGAAATTGTTTAAAATTTATAAAGACAATGTTATTGTAAGTATTTTTTAAATACCCTGTTCAAACCATAGACATAGCTAACTAGCGCAGATGTACTATTGGGATTTGGGAGCGTGGTTGATATAAAATATGGTTAGTTTTATCTCGGCTTGATTTTCGTACTGAACTGCGCAAGTAGAAAAACTTGTTGATTGCCACTAGCACTCTAAGCAGCTATATGTTTTGTGCTAAGTAGGAAGTGTAGGAACTGTCAACTGTCAAATAACAATTTGGTGACATTCAAATGTACAGGGTGTTTCCTATAAAACTATACCCCCCCTTATTTCGGTCAATTAACACCGATTTTAATTTTTCAAAAACCGGTCTAACACAGAATTTTCCGTAGATTTTGATAATGCTATTAATTTTTTTCCTACTTCAACTGTATACGAGGGGCAGAAAAAAGTATGGTTTTTTTAAATGGAACACCCTATATATTTTTACATATTTGGATTCGCCTTGTCCTTCTGATTACAAATATATATAACACTTATATATTTGCTATAAAAATGACGTAAATAATTGAATTTAAACTTAGGGCGTTTCCTTCAAAACTACGTATACCCCCCTTATTTCGGTCAATTATTAACAATTCAAAATTTTCGAAACCAACACAGAATTTTTCGTAGATTTCATATATGCTATTACTTTTTTTCTCCCTTCAACTGTATACGAGGGGAGGAAAAAAGTATGTTTTTTTTATGGAATGCCCTGTATTTTTTTACATATTTAGATCCGCCCTACCTTTCTGATTATAAATATATATAATACTTATATATATAAAAAAATACAGGGCATTCCATAAAACAAAACCATACTTTTTTCCACCCCTCGTATACCGTTGAATGGAGAAAAAAAGTAATAGCATATATGAAATCTACGAAAAATTCTGTGTTGGTTTTGAAAATTCTGATTCGTTAATAATTGAAATAAGGGGGGGTTTTGAAGGAAACGCCCTAAGTTTAAATTCAATTATTTACGCCATTTTTATAGCAAATATATAAGTGTCATATATATTTGTAATCAGAAGGACGAGGCGAATCCAAATATGTAAAAATATATAGGGTGTTCCATTTAAAAAAACCATACTTGTTTCTGCCCCTCGTATACTGTTGAAGTAGGAAAAAAAGTAATAGCATATTCAAAATCTACGGAAAATTCTGTGTTAGACCGAATTTTTGAAAATTACAATCGTTGGTAATTGACCTAAATAAGGGGGGGTATAGTTTTATAGGAAACACCCTGTACAAGTGTACAGTCGGCGCCACCTAAATGTGAACGCATTTTGGTTGTCATGGAATTTTCTTCTGAATTTCATTGTAGTAAGTCAGACTTTGTTTAGTGGCGTAACACAGAGGGGATATATTGACAGAAAATAATATTACTTTTATTATTTTCTGTTACCATAATAATAATTGGAAGGACGAAGGCCGACACGAATAATATAAAAGAAGTTAGCAAAATAATTAACTAATATTACCTACATGTTAGTGAAAGAAGGTTAATAAATTATTTCTTTAATTCATTCATGTTTAACGATTGTGAGAAATAAAATGACACAAACTAAGCGTATTAACAATAATTAATATATTTCAACACATACCTAATAATTTATAATTCAGAAAAACATTAATAAAATCAAAATGGTAAAAACTAATCTCTATATTTAAAAATCAGCAATTCGTCAGGCCAGATAGCTTAAGACGTCTTTGTGCTATTCTGAAAGACCCTGGGAATAATGTTTCTTCTTGAGTTTTGACAGCGGTTTCGAAAGGATTCTGATGGATAAATTCGACCGGAGTATTGTCTTTATTCTCATTGGAGACCTTCCCTATACCTTGCCTTATAGATCTTTGCAGTCTTTGTTCTTCTTGCCAACGCTTTTTTTTATATAAAGTATACAACTTTTACCAACATTTAAATCAGCAGCCTCTTCACTCAAAGGCTTATTTCTTCCAATTTAGCTATAGCGCTCGCTTTTTGCGCTTCAGTTAAATGTCTTGGCTTTTGACAAATTATGACAAATATATTTGACAACTATTTTCAAATTTTACGGCGACTATGATTAATTTAAAGTGTAAATTACACTATACAATTTTGCCGTTCACATTTGGGTGGCGCCGACTGTATATTCAAATTAGCCGACTTCCGGTTTCGATGGAAATAACATCAAATTTGATTTTTTAAATAGAACACTGTATATCTTATTATTTTTGGAATCAACAGACCAAATTCTATCTGATTATATATGTTCCATATTTCAAAACAGTTGGTTCATAAACAAAAGAGCTATCTATAATCCTGGGCCGGCCACCCGGTATAATAGCCAGCTCCATGGTTGAGATATAAGATGGTTTGTCACCTTGCACATTTTGACTACCGCTAGGACTAAGTGTTTGACATAATACGAAATAAACTTTGAAATGATATCATATGATTTCTAATAAATAAAAGTTGTCACAATTTCATATTTGTAGACTTTAATTGAATATAATAATTTATTCTATCATCGAATATTATGAATGTTAGAAAATGTTTACATAATTGTTCATAATATTTAACAAAAGAATATATATAGTTTAAAGTAATGAAGGGATATTCAACAAAGTTGAAATCTACTTATTGAAAAGGACATGGAACAACATAATAATTACATAATAAATGATAGGTAGTCATAATTTTTTAATCCTGTAAATTTTGTGATCTTGTTTGTTTTTCTAGAGTTCTTGTATTTTTCTGTTTTCTCGTAGACGAATGTAAGTTCTTGTCTGAGCGAGACAATGAATAGCATAACTGGCAAGCATCTTTTGCTACCTTGTCAAAGATTTGATCCTCTTCAAATAATTTCTCGCCGTGGAAACGGTTAAAAGAGTCCCCCATCACCTTTGTGCAATTTTCAATTAAAACTGATACTACCATCAGACTAAATTAATAAATTTTATCGGTTTCAGGATATTAATCCTTTGTTTACATATGCAAAAGTAGGCTGGTAAATAAGTCATAAGTCATAACTAAAGTTGTACAGTTATATTTATTGCTTGTACGGTAATATTACAATACAGATCTGTCAATAACTGTCAACAGATGAAATAATAAATAATGAAACTATAGGGCTATTTATTAATACAAACAGACAGAAAACTCCAAACAATAATAATTAAATACTGAAATCCAACTGAAATGTATTTTCAGGCAATCCAAGGTCCATTTTTATGTAGCCGTTGTGACATTAAAAATGTAAACATTTATGTAATATGAAAAAAGGTAACAAATAAAAACAAACAAAATATAACTGTAACCATGGCGACAAATCAACCCATACAGACTTGACCAACTAATGAAATGAAAACGTTATTAATAAGAGAATATCAAAAGGTAATATCTATTAATAATGTCTTTATTTTCTGAAACCGATAAACTATTGAACAAATCACGGATGTTATGACTATCATAACAGCCTTAGATGTCTTAAAATCCTCGCTCTACGAGCTCAGATTTCAAACCGACATCTGCGGCAGTTATGATAGTCATAACATTCCTTGATATGTTAATAGCTATAAATAACCAAAACTTAACATTCTTAAATGTTATGTAGCAGGTTTGACAATTTGTTATTCGACAGTTGACACAACAGTTGCTACTTAGCACAAAACATAGAGCTACACAGTGGCACTCAACAAGTTTTTCTACTTGCGCAGTTCAGTACGAAAATCGAGCCGAGATAAAACTATATTTTATCTCAACCATGAGCCAGCTCTAATGTAATGTCTTACTTTATGTTCAGTAGCATTTTAGTGACTGTTTAAATTCTGATCAAAACCTATTTTGCATATTTCCAGAAAAAGTTTTCCTGTATCAATAGCAAAGGAATTAAAACCGATTGAGCTCCTTGATATAATTAATAGAGGAACGGCTGTTCATCAGTGTCTTAGTATGGGAAATGAGATATCATTGGAGGACTTCCAGTTTTCATTACTTTTAAATAAAATACAAGTGCAACTGTTGCAGCTGTTAAGAATATTTATTATTTGGTAGGCTGTAAATAATTTACAGTTTGTTATAGAAACTTATTCATTTACTTTCAGGGGACAAGCCAATTTATTGCCGTTTTCCTTCAGCATTAGTAAAACACTAATAGACTTTCTGAACAAAAGCCAAAACTGCTATTGTTTTAAAGTTGATTGGTAAGTAGGTACTAGAAAGAAGTATACTATATAGATCATTTCAATGTTTCAAACGTGAAAATATGGCGGTACTATTTAAACAAAACCATTATTTTTAGTGTTTATCAAGAAGTGGTTTACAAAGGTCTGAGTTGTTGGTTAAGGATTTCTAAAAATGTACATGCCCATTATCAAACTCAGCTTGTCAATTGTATTTTGAGAGATATAACGCCCCTTACAAATCCTGTTACCTTAAGCGTAAGTATGCTTGTATGTTTCATATATAATAATACATATATACATATTGCATAATATGAAACGTATTTCAATATAAATTCTTTAGTATGTTTATTATTTGCTTTCAGTTGCAAAGTGATACGCCAAAACATAAATCTACAAAAGCTAAACGCAAAGCAATTCAAGAAAGAATCATTTCAAGTGGACAAAATATTATCTCCACTGAGTAAGTTAGTTAAAGATATTGGAGACATTAATAATTACTTGGATTTTTTTTTTTCCCAGAAACTTACGAGTTGTTGTGAAGCATTACAAAGAAAAGACATGTCTGTCTGCGTTAACTACATTAAAACATTTGTTGTCAGCCACGATATTAAGAGTAAATGCTGATGTTCTCCAGGTTAGTTTTAAATTTGTTTCAATTGTTTCAATTGAAATCAGTCTACTATTTCAAGGTAATAAAGTGTGAATGGAATGGAGTAGACAAATTGTTCTTGGAAGAGACTAAAATGAAATGTATGTCAATTTATTCCCAGTTTCATTTAGTTGCAAACTTTTAGGAATTCACTTTTCTTCAGAATGTCTTTCAAAACTATTCTACACAATTCTGTAACATTATTTTTCCCAAAAATGTTTATCAAATTTTTTTTATGTGAAGTAGGTACACTGTGTTTTCATATTTGCACACTACATAGAAAAGTAGTACCTAATAGTTTGTACTCGTACATTCCAATAAGGCAGAAAGTATGGACTGCATGACTGTATCTATAGCCTGTGACCGTAGTACATCGGTTCGGTAGATGACAGCGACAGTCACGAGCTTGCCGAACAATCCCCTATGTACTATGTAGTGTTTTCAAATGAAATCACCATATATAGTTCAAAGAAATCAATTAGATTTGGAACGAACCAAAAATGTTCTAGATCCATTTTTGAGACATCAATGTCAAAATAATAGGCCAAATTGTTATCTGTTATTTGTAAATAAATTAATATTCGAATTTGTGTATACGAAATGCAGAACAGTACTTTTTTAGAATCTATATAAATCTGTAATAAGCACGATGATGGACATACAAACCTCAAAATTCAGTCACCCTTACACCAACAATGACTGTCAAGCGAAATTATATGAGGTTTTTGTAGCTTTCTATGAACAGGATTCATTGAAAACCCTGCCTCCACTTCAACTTACATTAGATGTTCTCTGTAAAGGTGTTAATAACAAAAACAGACATATTGCTTTAACATGTGAATATGGTTTAAGCATTTTAGAGAAATTGTGTCAGCCTGTTTGCCCTTCTCTATTTTCACCAGAGATTTTATTGGTTAAGAAAATTATAAAAGAGCCAGAGCCAATTTTCAACGATAATGTTCTGAATGAAATAAATAATCAAACTGAAAATGAAACTGAGGAAATTGAGGAAGGTATTGAACAAATTTTACAAATTGTAAATCAAAATGAGGAGACTGAAACCGAGGTAAATCTGGAGGCGGCTAAAATGGACCTTGCAATAGATGCAAATCAAGTAGAAGCAGCTGCCGACGATG
Organism: Rhagium mordax; assembly: GCA_963680705.1. Taxonomy (NCBI): domain Eukaryota; kingdom Metazoa; phylum Arthropoda; class Insecta; order Coleoptera; family Cerambycidae; genus Rhagium; species Rhagium mordax. The sequence continues at coordinate 17,390,298 of OY796656.1, forward strand.
CACCAGATACTTTGCAAAATGAAAAATCAATACATATTTTAGATGTAAAAGTTATTAAAACTAGTACTTCTGTCGGTGAAGAAGTTTCGGAAAGTATTAATATTGTTGATTCTACAGTTAAAGATACAGTCCCAGGTGACGAATCCAGCATGGATGCTGAAGGTAATCTGATTTTTAAAGTAATTTTTTCACGATCAATATTAAGTCAAGTGTAAATTTTTTGTGCAATACATTATACATTTTTATGTAGAGCAATAGTTATGCATGTGAGTGGCAGTATCAGTAAATTGATAAAATGTTTATTTACCAAGAATTACAAAATCGTCACATTAATATTTAGTTTTTTTCAATAGGTAATAATATTTAACACACACGTGGGCTACTACGACTACGAACAATGTAAATATTTTCTCTTTTGGTTTTTCATAGAAACCTTTCGGCTAATTATTAAGCTGCAATTTTGGAGAATTGTCTCAACTATAATATTCGTACTAACTAGTTTTACCTTAAAACATACTAGAAGGACGTTTAAGTTTTTATCATTTTATAAGTGAAAATTAAGATGGAATGGAACTCGTAGGCAAATGATCTATAAAGACCTAATTGTTAAGTGACGTACCTTTTTGAACCATTAAGTTATATTCATTGAACTTGTTTCTGGGAATCACGCCAATTCTAAAAAATAAATAGAAATAAGAAAATGTCCAAAATATGTTAAGATAAAAGTGTAGTATCAAAGGCAAACCTCAACAGTTTGCCCCAGAAAACCACTGTATATAGTTCCAAATGAATATAAATACAATATTTTGGACATTTTCTTATTTCTATTTATTTTTTAGAATTGGCGTGATTCCCAGAAACAAGTTCAATGAATATTAATTATCCGCCACAAATAAGCTACAAACAACATTAAGTTAATATTTCATAAATTTTTTTTTTCTCAATAGTAGATAGTTATTTATTTACTGTAAGATTTAATTTTATTAAAGTTTTCTGTATGCAAATATTTGAATTGGAGGTTGAAATTTTAATTCCCGGCCATGATACATGAAATTTTTTGAGAAGTAAAATAATCAGTTTGTTTCAACATTGTCTCTAAATTGTCCTCTTACAGACAAGTGCTTTTTTGGAACAAAGTGTTATTGTGGTGCTTAGTTTTAATTAATTAGTTTAATAAATTGGTTTTAATTGATTTTAGACATTTAATTAAATTTATATTCTATTAGAATTTAAAGATTTGCCAATTGTCGTCATTTCAAAGTTTATATTGTGAACTTTTTAGTTTTTATTTCTTTGCTTAATAAAAAAAAAAAACAGAGAAGCTATACAAATTAAAATAATACATAACAAGTTATTCTGCCAGACAATAAAAATTGATCTTATGACATCACTTTTTCTGGTTTCGCTATATTACATCTTTAAATGTTACATTCAAATTAAAAAAATATACATATTTTTACTAATATGTCGGTTCTCAGAGTTCTCCTTAATCGATAGGCCCAAATTATTTTTTTAGTAGGCTCCTTCCAAAGTGATGATTACACAAAAGAAGTTAATATTTTGAAAACCGAAATATTGAGTAATATAAGCATTGTTGAGGAAAAGCCTAGATCACCTTTGGATGATATTGGGCCACCTGATAGTGGTAGTAAGAATGATGGGGAGGACGAACCACCTACAAAGAAATGTAGAATAGTTGTTGAATTAGAAGAATATACAGAAGTCGACATAAAAGAAGAACCTACTGAAGAGCCAAAAACATTGGAGGAAGTCGATGATAGGTTTGAAGAGGATGATGCTTTCGTTGATGTAGTTAAAGAATATTAATATTAATATTTTATTTTAACTTATAATTTTACTAGTAGTAGTTTACTATAATTATTGTTTGAAATGTTCATTAAAATTTTCCATTTAAGACATTTTGAGAGGGTAGAAATTCATAATTGGAGAAATGGACATGATTTTGTAAAATTATATTTTATTTTTACGTTTCAATAAAAGTTAAATTTATTATTTATTATTATTATTAGGCGTGGACAAAATGCTCTAATGAATTTATGGAGCGAGTCTTACTTTTTACAGTGACTTTGTGAAGATCCCAAATCGTTTAAAAAAAAATAGTATTCCTAAATAGCTACGATGACAGATATTACTATTTGAATTTGCCATCTTGTTGGAGAAATGGACATGATTTTGTAAAATTATATTTTATTTTTACGTTTCAATAAAAGTTAAATTTATTATTTATTATTATTATTATGCGTGGACAAAATGCTCTAATGAATTTATGGAGCGAGTCTTACTTTTTACAGTGACTTTGTGAAGATCCCAAATCGTTTAAAAAAAAATAGTATTCGTAAATAGCTACGATGACAGAGATATTACTATTTGAATTTGCCATCTTGATTTAGATTGGATTTGATTCACAGCATAACACGAAGAAAATAATTGATATAACCTTTTTCATATTTGTGCAATATCGGATATGTACATTTTTTTAAGGTTTTGTATTACAAACCTTTTTTCCACTCTGGTGTACTCTGCACTAATTATTCAGAAAAATGATCCCTTTGCAGTTACTAAGATATAGAATATTCCATGTAAACTGACCGATTTCGACAGATGACATCGTAACCTGCTGAAATATTGTACCTAAATCGTAAACTACCGAAGGAATACAAAAGAAAATGGACGGTTGGCATCATGTTTCCTTGGTGTTTTGAGGTTAATGTTAAAAGTTGTCAGTGTCAGTTTTGTGGTGTGTTGAATATTTTGCTGTATTTAACTATTAAGTTTGATTGTGCCTGTGTGTGTGTGTGTGTGTGTGTGAGTGAACGTGAACAACAAAATAATAAATAAAATCAATTGAGTGTACAAAAACACTGCATTCTTAAACCGAGTTTTCCTACACATGCCATGCAACTATGAAACCGAAGTACTGTATTGTTGGTTGCCTGCTATCATTCATTTAATTTGGAGGAATTATTTTATTGCGATCAGAGGTGGGTCAAGGTCAGTGATCATTGTGATTTGTGACCAATAATTTTGAATAAAAAGTTACTATATTTGTAGTTATCTGTCGAAATCGTATCAGCTTGCGTGGAATAAACTATTAGAGGCAAGCCTAATAATTACGAGGCTCAATTATTTAATCACCTCAAATTAAAAAATGGTTTAAACAGGTGAATAGTCAACAGTGACTCTTTAAATAAATATTTTTTTACAAAATTGCATTCTTTATTAAAAACAAAAATAAAATTAAATTTATAGTGAAACTAATAAAATTGTACAAAATAAATAAATAAGTAATTCTAATTATACGGTAATAAAACCTGGTCAAATGTAAACTATATACATCACAAAAAATATTTTTTCTTATATGAATAAATAAACAAAAGAGTACTTAAAAAATATCACTGCACTTTAAATTTTTATTATAACTGCATTCCATGGATTCTGGAAATTCTGGTACTTGTGTCCATGCCATGTGCAACCTAAAATGATATTTTATTTATTTTATTAGTTTTAAGCCTTTATCAATAATACAAAATTGCTGTCTACACTGTCTACACTACTTACATAAATGCAGTCTAGCACACTAGTGGTGGCAAAAAGAGTGACAAAAAATTTAAAAAAATCGCATATGAACAATTTTTTTTAAAACAAGGGAACTTACATAGATCGTTGTGGTAACTGTAAATGAACAATATTTTCGTATACTTGTTGTTGACTTGTGGCTTCAGAACACTGAGTCTGAAAATAATAAAATACATTTAATACTTTTAAAATATTAACTGAATATGGAAAAGAACATATTGTTTTGGAGATTGTACCAGAAATGTAGTAAATTTTAACAATCACAGGCAAGCCATGTGGATATTGCTGAACATTTCTGTATGCAATCTGGATTTGCACTTCCATGAGTTGACAGCATGTTGAAGAAAGGCAAGTTCTAATTCTCCAGCAGTCAATAATAATTAAACAGACCACCTATATGTCTCATCATTTAATATAAAATTATACATCACCGCCATATACTGATGTCCTTCATCGGGACACACAAACACTGCCACCGGTGGTATATTTGTTTATGATATTACCACATGGACGATATCACAAACCATACCAGTCCAGTGATGCAAAATTTCATGAAATTTAAAAATTGTGAAATATTTCATGAGAATTTTTTGAAAGTTTCAATTTTCATCTGAAATATATGAAATTTCTGAATTTTATAATGTAATTTAAGTGTCATAAAATGTTACTGAATTATTTCAGAAATTTATGAAACTTTCGTTTAATGAAACTTTCGAGAAATTTAATTGAATATTTCCTGGAACATTCAATGAAACTTTCGCTTAATGAAACTTTTGAGAAATTAATTGAATTATTTCCTGAAATTTTCAATGAAACTTTCGTTTAATGAAATCGTTGGCATCATTAAAATATTGTTTTGTTTATAATAAAAAAAATATATTTAAAAAATATTTTAATTTGATAACGATTTTTAAATTCTTTGTAGTACTTTTTTTTCTTATCAAGTAAATAACATTAGAGGATATAGGATATCTATTATCTACTGATAAAAAACGAGTTTTATGCTTAAAAAATATCTATTAATAAAGAAAGTACTTTAGACACTGACTGCATAATTCACAAATGCAAAATTTATTTTTGTAACTCTTGCAATGTCCATGTATTTGCTTCAGGACTAAATAATAATTGTTTTACATTCGTTAAAGTGCTTTCTATGATGCAAGGATAAGGATTCCTCTTTCAAATTTTGCCTATTAAGATCTTCAACAGTGCTAATTTCAGTATTATCTTTATGCTCATTTATGCTATTATCACTATCGTCTGGCGAATCACTTATGCCATCAGAATATCTATTATTACCACTAATGTTAGAATGCCACGATCTTTCCTACAAATTACAACAAAAGAAGTAAAAAGCATAGAGGATTATAAAAAACAAAAAATTAAGATCAATATAATTAGAATTTCCAGACCACATTTTAATTAAAGATTTAGATTTTTGGGGTATTAGGTACTTAAAAACGGCTGTTTGGGCGTTCGCAAAAAGGCGCGAAATTTAAATTTGTGTTGGTTTACAATTGAAATTTTCATGAAATTTATGAAACTTTAGAAACTTTCATGACATTTTTAATGTTAAGTTTCGAAAGTTTCAAAAATTTCTTAGTTTTCAGATCCATCTGAAAATTTCATAAAATTCAGATATATGTGAAACTTTCAATGAGCCTTTGGAAATTTCAAAAATTTCAAGTTGAAATTGAATGTTTCAAAATGAAACTTTCAAATTTACATCACTGCATACCACAGATATGTAAAATAATAATGACAACTTATATTCACAAATCATTACTTTAGCTTTTAACTTTTTACCTGAGCATAAGATAAGAAAAATACTGCCGAGTCCTCAAAACTTTCAAGGGAGGGTTGATGAATATGTTCCGTGTTTTTCAGAGATAACGTTAATGCCTGAAAAGAGAAAAGAAGTTTCACATAATGTTCATAAGTTTGATTGCAACATAACTAGAATTAGATGATCGATGGTCGATACTAAACAAGAGAAATATCAGGTACTATACAACTATTTGGTGCACATATAAAATAAAGTTTAAATATTACCACTGTCTCTATAATTTTACTCTGTAACTGGGTTTTTAAACAAGTTAGGTAATAAACGAATAAATAAATAATAGAATAAAATAGCAAAATAAATTTTACTATTCAGCCTAAATCCTCTAATGTCTTAAAAAGACATAAATACTCTTTTCAGAGCTTATTTGCAAACTATCTACATTTAACTGATAAAAATTTGGTCAGTACTACGAATGTAGAAAGCAAATAATTTAATAATTGCAATAAGCCCCACCAGACGGATTAATCCAAATAAGGACTCCCTCTGTTACCAGGCAGTGCAAGTCACCAACCCATGGACCGGTTTCTGGCTTATTAGCCTTCATCAGCATGGTATAGGCAACTCACACTGCACGATAACAAAGGGACTCCAGATCTTGTCAACATCGATCGACATGAAGTCGGTAAGATGCGAATGTGGACCGTGGGGCCCTCTGGTGAAACTTATTGCAATGTGGATTTTGCCCAGACTAGGCTCGTATGAAAGAAATGAAATCCAAAGAAGTTAAAGTTTACCTCTATGGATTTCTGACTTCTTTGGATTTCATTTCTTTCATACGAGCCTAGTCTGGGCAAAATCCACATTGCAATAAGTTTCACCAGAGGGCCCCACGGTCCACATTCGCATCTTACCGACTTCATGTCGATCGATGTTGACAAGATCTGGAGTCCCTTTGTTATCGTGCAGTGTGAGTTGCCTATACCATGCTGATGAAGGCTAATAAGCCAGAAACCGGTCCATGGGTTGGTGACTTGCACTGCCTGGTAACAGAGGGAGTCCTTATTTGGATTAATCCGTCTGGTGGGGCTTATTGCAATTATTAAATTATTTGCTTTCTACATTCGTAGTACTGACCAAATTTTTATCAGTTAAATGTAGATAGTTTGCAAATAAGCTCTGAAAAGAGTATTTATGTCTTTTTAAGACATTAGAGGATTTAGGCTGAATAGTAAAATTTATTTTGCTATTTTATTCTATTAAAGTTTACCTCTATGGATTTCTGACTTCTTTGGATTTCATTTCTTGAATAAATAAATATTGAAAGTAATTATTTTGGTAAATATAAAAATTCCGTTCAAAACGTATGCGCCTGCCACATCAATTTTACTTATCACTAAGAGCACGCATTTCATGGTTGGGAAAAGGTTAAATACATATCCCAATATGTTCATCTATATTTTTATTGGATTATCCATTTATTTACTTAAAACTCCAACTCACCTCATTTGCCACACTTATTGCCGATATATGTTTTAAAGTTTTAAGTAAAGTCTCATTGACCGTTGCATGTGGAAGTGCTAAACCGTGGTTTAATATGTAATGATCCAAGCAATTACTTGAAGATTGCACAGTTTTAATGGATTCCTCGACTGTCATATGGAATGGTGATAAGATTTTCCTATCTGCTGTCCATAAACTGCCGTAGGGAAGAACTGAAGATACGACGGCTTCTGCTATCTCCACTCCCAATCTTCCATATATTACGGAACTGAAAAATTATTACAGCGGGTTCAGGGAAATATTTTTATTTAAATATAGAAATTAAAATGTATTTATTAACCTTCATAAAGTACTGGGAGAAGTCCAATATATGTGATTAAACATTAAACAAATTTTATAATGTATTTTTGAAAATAGACTTTGAAGAGCAAGTTTCTTTTTTATGTTGCCTCAGAAGTTAGATAATGTATAGTTGCATGGCTTAATTACTTCTGAGATACATAAGGAAAGCAAAAACAAATGCGATTTTTCAGCATTTTATAACTAGAAATTGATTACAATATTTAACTTATTTTCTATAATTCATATGCCTCGATCTTGTTATTTTTATTATTTCTGCATACTCATAAATGATTAATTTCTATGCATATTTAGTTATATATGTATAGTTCTTGAAAGTGGAACATTATTTGTTAAAAAAATTTTCTTTTCCTTCCCGTTTTATGCTCTCTTCCTTGAACTTTACAAAGATACCAAATAGCATATATCAGGTCAAAAAAATCTTGCTTTTGAAGTCGCCAAAGAAATCCATTGAAATCTAAATTTAAGAGTGAAAGGGTTTGAATCACTTCTTGAAAATAATTTGTGTTAATAAATCAAGGTGCAATAAAGTGATATACAAACCCACTTTGCAGGATATGCCCACACGCTGCACTAATGGTACTGTTAAATAAATTGTGAAAATTTTAAAATGCTGTTAAATTTTAATTTAACTGCTAATAGGTTTATAAATTGCATATTTATTTTATTGAGTAGGTATATATTATTCACATACATATACAATCATAATCTGTCATATATTTTACAAATATTTAAAGATTGCTAATTATTTTAATATGGTTATTTGAATTTAGCTATTCTAGACCACTATATTTTGAAAATACTAATTTTATCTGATATACTAGCCAATTCCTAAATTACTTATGTATTTATTGTAAAATGTATATGATGTTATGGTGATGATTTGAGTTTTATGGTTTTGTATTTAAATCCCTAACCAGAAATAAATTGATTAGAATATACAGTTAATTCGACAATCAGGTGCTAATAATAAAATTATTAACACATTATCTGATCTAAAGTTTAAATTAAAATATTCTGGTAAATTAGGAATAGGGTATACCTAAATAAAGACTGTCCACTCGAATCAACTAACCGATTAATTTTATATTGCCTCTTTTGATCTTACAGTTGAGTTGGAATGGTTAATCGCCTAATATTAGTCAAACATCACACACCATACCGAAGATAACAATAATTTATTACTGTGTTTTATAAATATTATAATATGTTCCTATCAAATCCGACCTATTATCAATTAAAAGGAGGTCCCAATTTCTTCAAGGATTTTCAAAATATTATTTAAAATTTTATCGCTATAGTTTTATTGCAATAATTTTACCTAGGATAAGTATTCTGAAAAATCGGTTCCATAAGAAGGCTTCTTGGAATTACAATACTGTGATCTGATGCAGAATATTCAACTTTTGGGACATCTGCCAAAGCATAAAACAACATCGATTCCTCAAGTGCTGAATTTGTCAGTCTCTTCTCTTCCAATTTTTTTTGGAAAATTATGCCATTTTTCACACTTTCAAATAAATTTGATTTCATTATTTTCAACCCTACATAATAACTTTTCAAAACCGTTTCGTTCCTCGCATTTTTTGGGATTCCAATTTGCAACCTTAGAGTAGACAACTAAAAGATAAATTAATTTATGAAACATAAAAGAAAATACTTAACGCCACATTAATTACTTACCTTATACTTTAGGTGGTTGTATAGTAAGGAAGTATCTTTGAATTTACCTATCCTATTTCTCACTACATCTACAATAAAACTAAAAGTGGTATTAACAGTATTGATAGTTTTCTCAGTAACTGGATTTGTTTTCTCCAAATAATTATTTGTGGCGAGGCCCATAAATTTCTTTACTAAATTGGAACACATCTCCCATCTTTGTAGCGGTTTTTGTATGCCTGAAACCAGACGTTGGTTATGATTTATTACATCAACTATACACAATATTTACAGGTAGCTAAATTTCCAATCTAAATACTTACCAAAAAGCTTAGAGTTAAAGGTGTCCATTGCTGAGGTATACGTGTCGGACAAATATGGAATGTAATTGCGAACAAGTGTCCATATTAAATACCCATTCATCGTCTTCCTATCTGTCGAGGATATTATTTGTGCAATTTGAGATAGATATTCCAAGGAAGTGACTATTACTTCCGTGGTTTCTGTTATATTAGAATCTGGGTACATAGCTTGCAGTATATCAAAAAAAGGTATCTGAAATTAGTGAAATTAAATCAACCAAATTATTCTCAACTAATATTGTTTATCTAGTTCATATTTGACAAAAGGTACGGTACGTACAATTTAAAATATTTTGCAAAATAAATAATTTGGTTGTATAAAATATACGAGAGAGAATTATGTTAAAATATTCTGAGTGATTGATTTGTCAATAGTTAGCAGCAAATTGAACAAATTCTGTTGGAAAATATAGCATTTTTGAATCTCCAATTCCATTTATTTGAATTCAATATATGCTAAAAGAGTAGAGCCCAGTATAGTTGATGTAACTTGAAAGCGTGTAGTCCACCGGAAGCTGCGCTGCGCTGTGCCGTGCGAAGCGGTATAGAGCGGAGTCAGCTTGTAATTGAATTTACATGCATTCATAGGGCGAACCGTCCACTCGTGCTGCGCGGTGCGTTTTCGACAAGCTGTGGCTTGCTGACCCAGCTTCATTTCGCTCCTTGACCGATTGAAGCTGCTGCTGAACGGTGTTTATGTGCTGTGTAGAGTAGGAAAATGGAAGAATTTATAGAAGTAGTGCGTAGTTATCCTTGTTTGTGGAAAATTGACGATATAAATTACAAAAATCAAGACCTCCGGGAAGGCACTTGGGATAAAATATTTTCCTTCACAATGTCGAATCGTATTATTTGATGTATTTCCATAAATTGTTCCAGCACAACACCGCATCCGGTGGACTACACGCTTAACACTCCTCGATTTAATTCTTTGTTTTTCTGTGCAACTATGACATAGGTAGGTATTGTAATTCTTCAAGGAAGCATTTTTGGTCAATCTTTATAATTTTGACACAAAAAATCGTGCTTCAGATATTTTGAAGCATTAAACACATTTAGTTTAGTAGGTAGGTACCTATATGTACCTCAGAACTTCTAAAGCAATTTTTTCGCCATTTTCGAGAGAACAATTTGATTACCTCTGCCTTACTCTAATGAAATAATAACAAATAAGTAATATAACAGTATTTACAAGATTTGCTGTTTCTTTTAGCTCAGATATTGAAACGCGATTGTATGTTGCAATGGGATTTTGCAGACTGATGGTATCAGGTGTAACTTCAGCAATTCGTTTCTCATAAAAATACATGTCGGTACCAAATTTTGTAGCTTCGTTTCTTGCAGTACTTAGATACCTAATCACATCGCTGATATATTCTTTATACGCCACTTGAATCTAAAACAAAAGAGGATTAATTAATTTAATTTGCAAACTTATGATTTCCTAATTTGATTATTTAATGTAGGTACGGTTATTGGAATTTTTTTTAAATGAATTTCAAACTAATTTCCAAGTACCTACATGTTAATGGTTTTTAGCAATTCACTCGAAAACAGTGCATCCTATGAAAAAATTACAAGAGAGGTTTTTGGACAAAAAAATATAGAACCAAAATTTCTGGCTAGCACCAGTGGCGTGTAGAGGTTCTGGTAGGAAAAAGTTCACTATCTCCCCGGTTTGATGCCACTATATGGTGATGTTCGGAAATTTTTGTAATAGGGATTAAATATTCGTGCTTCACGAGATATTTTACGTCACCAAATATTTTTTTACTATTGTCGTTCACTTGAGAGATACTTATTTAAAAGAATCATTTAAAAAATAAAAACTTCAACACTCTGTATCTTAAAAAATGGTGCGTGTTAGAGGTAGTGTTTATGAAGTATATTCATATTATTTTTCGAAGTTCTATTGTTCCCTGAAGTTTCCGCCGTGGAAATCGAACCACCATGTATAGGTACGTAATACTCGTAATATCGTTTAAAAACAAACATTTTCAAAATATACAGGGTGAGTTCACTTTAAATGGGGAAACTTCGAGAATCGATTCCTTATTGAAAAATAAGTGTAGTTTGTTCTATAAACATTTTTCATATGGGACTTTTGGTTTTCGAGATACGTGTTGAACTTTTTTTTTTAAGTTTTCGACGAATAACTTTAAAGTGGTTAGACCGATTTTTATAAAATTTGGGCTTTGTTTATGTTAGATTAAAGTATATCAAATGGTCTGAAAAATTTGAAAATATCGCCCCCGCAGGCGTAGATATGGGGACCAAGGACCCCTTTTGAAAAAAGAACTTCTCCCAGCAAACACAAAATGTCTGGCAAAACAATGGGCCATTACAGTTATTGCTGGTAGAGTGATGGCAATTTTTGCCAATACTTGGAAAGTGAATATAGAGTACAGTCTAACCATTATAACCTCCGTGTTGTAATGGTGAATTGATGGTTTTGTGTGTTAAATATGCCCTTCCTGTTACTGGGTAGTTGGAATCACTTTAACGTTGCTGGTACATTAAACAAGTTAAAGCACTTTTTTGTCTGTGACAAACCAACGTTTTTTAAGTGATGTAAAAAATCGTTTATTATATCGTTATTTGCCATCAATAATTCATTGTTGGCCGGATACATAGTAACCAATATACAGTAAATGTATCAATGGGCCATTATTCTATTCTTGCGAATGTAATTGTATATTTTGTTAATACAAAAAAAGCGAATTAAAAGTGCATTACAATTTACAAATCGTGTTGTAACCTTACTTTTAAAATTCCCGCGATGAGAACAGCGAAACTTTTGACATTTGACAGCTAGACGAGAACCGAGAAGGTGAAGGCACGCTTAAATAATTTATGGTTGATTTCTTATAATATTCATATAAGGCCCGATCTTTTCATCTTCCCATTAACTTTATCCGGCAGTTAAAGTTGTTGAATTTCATTGTTGTAACAATTGTATCCTAGGTAAATAACTGCTGGATAAAGTTAATTGGAGGTGAAAAGACCGGCCCTAAATCATATAAGTTTTGTGGTTATTTTAGTTCCAGTTTGAATTCCTCATTTATTGTGCGTTTGTGTTTTGTGTGGAATAGTGCAGATGTAATTGAAAAGAAAAGTTTTACATGTCGAAGGATGTCATCTTCTACTCAAAAAAAAATGGCATATAGGTCTACGCCTATGGCCGTCTCAAAAAATGGATATGATTTTTATATTCTACGTTATTTTTTGAGGATAAAATGTCTCTAGTAAATTTTCGCAATTTTTTATAGTTTTCCGGTTAATTGATGAGGTCAAATGGTTTATTGTAATGCTCCCTAATGTTTATTTTATTTGCCAATGAGCCGGTGTCTGCTATTTTTAAACATTGAGAGAGGAAAAATAAAGCAATTGAGAGACAATAGAGACATTTATTAATATATTTTTCTTCAATTCTGTTAGCAGACACGGGATTAGAGAGCAATACAATAAACCATTTGACCTCAATTAACCGGAAAACAAAAATTGCGAAAATTTACTACAGACATTTTATGTTCAGAAAATATCGGAGAATAAAAAAAATCATATCCATTTTTTGTGACAACCATAGGCGTAGAAGTTCTTTTTTAAAAAGGATTCCGTGGTCCCCATATCTACGCCTGCGGAGGCGATATTTTCAAATCTTTCAGACCATTTGATAAACTTTAATCTAACATAAACAAACCCAAATTTTATAAAAATCGTCACTTTAAAGTTATTCGTCAAAAACTTAAAAAAAAAAAGTTCAACGTCCTGTATCTCGAAAACCAAGACCATTAAGAAAAATGTTTATAGAACAAACTACAAGCGCATCCCGGATCGATTTGTTGAGTCGGGATCCTTTGCAAATACTCGTAAGGGTTGAACTTATTACCCCCTTTTATAGCGAAAAATTGAAATTCTCTTAAACGGTACATGAGGTAAAGGCCTCCGTTTCCGGCCCACGTTACCTACAGGCTCTGTTAAAGGGTTTGTAACAAGACTGTTAAATAAAATAGCATAGTTATAGTGCTAGGGGCTAGGGGTTTTTAGATGCCATTGTTTTATGCATTGGAATCTAATACACTTACTAGGTCATCTTTATCTCTGTAGTAATATTCTTTGTCAGGCAGTCCCAATCCAGAAGGTGATATTCTTATACTATTATGACCAGGCATAGTAGGATTGGGTTCTACTGATATTTTGAAGAAGGGAGACACGCCATATCGGACGTGCAACTTTTCTAGAATTTCATCTCGGACGAAATCTACTTCATTCCAGTCTCTTAATATGTACCATCCACCTGTAACAAATAAATCACATTAAATTAACCGTATATTTATTTTGAAATTATTGGAGACATTCAAATATTTATTCATGACAAATTGTCCTAATTGATCTGGTGTAACAAAATGCAAAGGTCGTTTACGATACTCTTGAAACTATAGAATATTCGAAGCATTTGACTATGCCATCCACCCCCACAATCATTCTTTTCACAACGATGAACCTGTTACTACCATAAATATCATTAAAATATCGGAATTACCCATCATGTTATCATGGTCAGACCTACAGACGCACCTTTTAAATATTTCTTGGTAGTAGTAAGAAGAAGAAATTAAATACGGATTTTCGTTCATTCGTTGACATATTATTTTAAGTGATTGGTATAGCTATTAATACGTAGGTATATGGTATGTAGGCATATACATACATTAATTCCCTACAGAATATTAAAAAAATATATGATTATGAATATATAATAAAATATTTGATACATGCATTAAGCGCGACATCTTCCTTGTTAACATGTAATATTTTAATTTTATTTATTATTATCATTTACAATGTATGCACTGGAACTATTACTATTATTATTATTACCACACACTTTCAGAAAGGATAAAATCTATAAAAGTTCAACTATTTATGGAAGATTCACCAATAAATTGATTAAGCAAATAAGGATATAGTCCTTGATAAGGATATAATAGTGGCAACCTGTTACCATCGTATAATAGTTTTTATGACAATAATTTAGTAAAAGTAAAGATGGAAGACAAGACGAGTAGGTAGAGTGTGAGCGGAACGACATTCTACACGCTATCACAACAATATACGACAGATGTTTTGGCCAATCAAACTGTTTTTCATCAGTTCATGGATTCGTCACTGACGCTAACGCCTTGAGGATACGTTGATACATATTTATGCGGTTGCAAAGATCTATCTTTCGAATCCATTCCAGGGCAAATTAAAAATTTATTTCTGATTTGCTCCGAACTTTAGATAGAAAGAGAATTATCGAAGCCATAGATGTGGTTCGGACTCCACAATAAACTGTAGGGCTTCGTATTTCTTTATCTAACACAAAATTCTTTTAATTTTCCGCGGATTACTTCGGTGACTTGAGAGGTAGTTAAGAAAACATTTTAAGAAAATTTTTTGAAAAAAACACTATTATTCACTACTAGTCTTAGAGCCCCATTTAACTTCAATTTAACTTAACTTCAAGTTTTAAATTTACGTTTTTTAAATGTAACACCCAGTATATTTTTACCCCAAGTTTTTTATAAAGATATTTAACTCATAATATTCACCTTATTAATATTTCGGAAATAAAAATAATTATATTAATTTTTGTACAAATCCAATGTTCAGTGGTCCCCTATGACATCGAAATATAAAAATTTATTACTTCTATACCCTTCTTAAGATTAGGACTTGGTGCTCCACTTCATTAGAAGATTTTTTTTTCTGATGGTGTAAAAATATACAGGATGTTCCATTAAAAAATTCATAATCATATTTCGGAATATGGCATCAATAAAGCCATTTTGATATACTTTGCTGGATTGCGGAACATAAATAAATATTTAAAATGCTAATGAGGTGTGAATATATGTCTGTATTTAGTTGTCAATAAACATTATACGCAAACATTTCCACAATAACCTCTTAAGTATCCATAAATAAATTGAGTGACGATATTAATAAATTGATTCAACGCAACATCATACAGCTATAATAAATGGGTACCTAAATAAACGTATTTGCTGCAGAACATCTTCAAATAGCCGTAATTAATTTTGAATACTTTGATAAAAAAAGTAGAAATTGATTTATGAAACAAGCTTTTGATTTAACCAAAGTAAGAACATGGATAATGAATTAAACACATATTTTTCAACAAAAAGTTTTATGACGCAATGTTTCTGTATTTTCCTGTTTCTAACCGTGTGTTACGTAGCTAATTAAGCAAGATTTTGAGTAAACAAAGAATCAAAAACAGTAATATACAGTTTTAATAAAACTAACGAAAATTCACAAATATCTACATCTTCATAAATGTCACGAATAAATATTTGCTAATTACAATCAATAAATATTGAGTATTCCACTTAAATAATGGTATTTGCAAAACTTTTAGTCATTTACCTGAACTGAAAGAATTTATTGCAAAATTAAATGAGTAATTGAAAGTTTTTTTTTTTATAAACTTTGCTTTTTATGAAACCCCCTGTATATTATGAATTATGAATATGTAGGGTATGAAAATATATTTTTAAGTTTGAATATACTTAATTTTCCTAAATTTACCAAAGTATTCAGAAAAAAATTATAAGATATGTAGCAAAGCACAGACTTAAGTTATTGCAAGATATACAGGGCGATTTAAAAAATTGTAATGAGAATAGACACCTATTTCTTAAATGAAACACTCCGTATATTTCTGATTGCAATTATTAAACATCTGGCAACCTTGTAGCCATTGGGCGGGAAATCAGATGATTTCATATTTTGTTTTGATGCACCGAAAGTGCAAAGTGTCTGTTTTTCGAGCTAATTTTAAGCAAATTGTTAAGGTAAGTCCGCCAAATAATATTTTTTATCATTTGCTGGAAGCATGTTCATTGCTTTTAAACTATTTGTTGGTGTTTATTAGGCCTTAAAGTTTATTTTGTATATAATATTTTATAACGATAAATCACCTAACCTCATTTTTGCTAGGGTGTCAATGACTGAATCAAGCAATACCTATGTGTACCAGTCATTGACACATAATGTCAATGACTAGTACATTGGCGAATATTGATTGGTGAATGCCAAAATGTGCAAGTAGACGTATTTAAGCTTCCATCCAAATATGGGTTCAAACGAACGTCTGGTTCCAGTCTTTGACAGGGGTGTCAATTATTGGTACATTAGGTGTCAATTACTGGAACATCATAGTTTGTTACAGATATGGCGCCAAAGAAAAATTATACTAAGGAGCAGATGAATGCAGCTCTTTTAGAATGTAATTTAAGATTCTTTGTAATTAAAATTTCTCTTTAAAAATATATATTCAAATAAATATTTTCTTGTTTCGTGTCAATAATTGGTGTGTCAATAATTGGTACATATAAGAAGGTCGACTGTCAATAACTTGTGCATTCAACATAATTTTTTCAAATAAATTTTACAGAAAAAAAAACGTTTTTTTAAATGAAACTATGTTGGCATTTTAATTATAAAAGTACACACTACAAGGGAAAAAATACAAACTGGATCTAAGCTAATAATCATGGCCCAAGATATTGTTTTAATGCAATGTATTGCCTAAAAGTGTCAATTACTGGTACGTTTACCTTAATTGAAAGGTTTTTTTTTTTATAAACTTTGCTTTTTATGAAACCCCCTGTATATTATGAATTATGAATATGTAGGGTATGAAAATATATTTTTAAGTTTGAATATACTTAATTTTCCTAAATTTACCAAAGTATTCAGAAAAAAATTATAAGATATGTAGCAAAGCACAGACTTAAGTTATTGCAAGATATACAGGGCGATTTAAAAAATTGTAATGAGAATAGACACCTATTTCTTAAATGAAACACTCCGTATATTTCTGATTGCAATTATTAAACCATTATTTACTTTTCCGTTCAACTCAATTTTCAATTTAATGAACCTTAATTGTAGCGTTGCCAAGTTATTACTAGTTTTTCTAAAATTTGCCTCCATGCAGGCCAATACTTGCCAATACTCAACAACAATAATTAATTGTAAGCATTTTCAAATCGAGATCGAGATGTAGTAAGGTATATTTATAAAATTTATGAAATTCAAATTAAATGGTTAAAATGGTTAAACAAATTTGAAAAATTGTAAATTATATTATGCGTATATTTTGGTATGTTTGTCATTCATATTTCAGTCCACGTATTCAGTCCACGTAATTACGAACTTTTGTTCCCATCGCAAAACTATATGAACATTTTTAATATTTTTGCAAAAACAAAAAACTTTAAGTCCTAGTTCAAAGTAAAACTTTTACTTATTATTGTATCAAAATGTTTCACGTTTACCACACATTTTTTATATATTTTTGGAATCAGAAGAATTCTCCCTTTCAGAAAATCTCAAAAATAACCCCCATTGCTGTTTAAAAACCATGTCCTTGATCCCATAATAGCGAAGAAAATATCAAAATGCCAAATTTGTATTTTTCTAAGCGTTCACTTTGGATTTCACAAGGACCAAAATACACTTTTGCCGTTCATTTATTAAAAATGCTTTAAAAAAAAAAAACGAGTAAAATATCATTTTCAGAAATTTCCTTTAACACAACACTTATTATTTATAGTATGAGTAATTAGTTAAAATTCCAAGAATTTTAAAAGAATAAGTGGAAATAAGAATTTATATCAAAATTATAATCGTCTATAAATTCGAAATTGCAGTAATTCTGTGGTTGTTTATGTGCACAAAAAATATCAAAAGCTCCTTAATTTATCACCTTTAGGATGTTTTCTTTCAACTTCAAACTAGATTCGTCCCAAAAAATATGATTTTATGTACCTACTTGTTACAAAAATAACTATTTTTGCATATAGGAATCTGTTTATAACGAAAAATTCATTACTGAGTAATAAATATCCAAGGTAATGTCGGTTAATGCAAATTTTATAAATTATTCCAAAAAACATGTTTTTGACAATATGTGGTCTCAGTCATGATCATTTATAAGAACGCTTAGCTTGGAGATATTTTATAGAAATGTGGGGACGTACAAACACAAACTCTTAGCCTTTTACTTAATATTGATGTATTAGACAAGGAGAAAAAAACCTATAAGTTTAGGGTTCAAATTATTATATAAAAAAATTATCCAGTAGTAAGAACGTTTTATTTATGATTATAAGAAAAACGAATAATGAGGAAACCGGTACAATTTTTTAAATGTCTTAACTTGTACGTGTTATATTAAACATAATATCTCTCAAAAGTACAATATTTCTAGCATATACAGCGCGTTCACAATGAAAGGAATAAATTCAATATAATCTGAACAACGTGGTTACTACATCTTTGGATACGTCTTTTTGTCGTATATACAAATCCGTACAAAAATATAGGGTGTTACATTTAAAATAAAAAAGTTGATGTCACTTCCGGAAAAACCGGAACTGACATTGACTTGCCGTGTGACTGAAAATGTGCCAAATCAAAATGAATATCGACGAGTCTGAGAGTTTTTGGCAAAACCACGTTGTTCAAATTGTATTGAATTTATTTCTTTCATTCATATTATGTGAATGCACTGTATAACAATTGAGCATTAAAAGTGGAAAACAACACAATAAAATAGATAATATGGTAAATATTCACAAATTGTCGCCCGATATACGGATAATAATTCTTATATTATTTACAAAGCCACACTTTTGCTTCAAGGAAGTCAAGGATATTTGATTGTTCGATTGCTAATACTTAATAATATACATAAAAAAAAGAAAAACTGCATGAATGTGCCCATGGGATGAAGGTAAAAAAAACATCAATGTTTTACTAAAGGTTCGTCTTGAATGCATAATATTATGCATATTAGGTATATGTTCATTTGATTTATAATTTATGTCTTTTCTGTACACTAATTAAAATATTGGAAATTTACTAAATGTAGGTAGTGCTGTGGAAAATAATTGCAATATTATTATGGATTTCCAAATTTGGAATAAAAATGTTGACATAAGATTTATAAAATACACTGCTGACTACCAAAATTAACGCACCACCCAACATTTACCATAATTTTGATTTCATTTTTTTTAAACCGTTTGTCTGATTTTAATATGTTTTTTTTATTTTGTAAGGTTAGCTCTTCTGGAATGTATAGCCTTACCGATTTTAAG
This sequence comes from Rhagium mordax, assembly GCA_963680705.1. NCBI lineage: Eukaryota > Metazoa > Arthropoda > Insecta > Coleoptera > Cerambycidae > Rhagium > Rhagium mordax. Next base: position 17,409,743 of record OY796656.1, read on the forward strand.
CAAAAATTATTTTTTCTTTAGGTAGGAATATAGGGCGTAATAACAAAGATGTTTTTTTTTTCAAAAATTTAAAACACCCTGTGGAAATCGTCAGCAGCAAAATTAAACTCCAGTTCAGACCCAATTGTGGCTTCATCTTTTCTTAAGATTTACTTCTTTGGTACACTTTTTTATCTTTGCTATTAAAGGGAAATATATCGAGTGGGGAAATAAATAAAAAAAAATTTATTTCTTGGATGCCATTTTTTTACTTAACCGATTCGAATAAAGGCGTCTAACATTTTGATTTTTTCATGTCTACCATTTTGACCTATAGGTTTTGTAGCCTACTAAATTACCTATCTAATGCCGCCAAGTTTATTTGAATCGGTTAAATAACAAAAAATCCAAGAAATCAAATTTTTTTATTTTTTTCCTCACTCGGTATATCTCCTTTAATAACAAAGATAAAAAAGTGTACCAAAAAAGTAAACGTTAAGAAAAGATGAAGCTACAATTGGGTCTGAACTGGGGTTTAATTTTGCTGCTGACGATTCCCACTGGGTGTTTTGAATTTTTGAAAAAAAAAACAGCTTTATAGTTACAGAAAAAACAATTTTTACTTAAAATTGGCACGGCTATACGTTCCAGAGGAGTTAACCTACAAAACAAAAAAAAAAAAACATTAAAATCAGACAAATAGTTTTGGGTGGTGCGTTAATTTTGGTCGTCAATGTATATTTTTTTGATAACTTTCGTTATGTAAACTTTTCCGTTCGACGTAAAAAATTTAGTTTCAATTAAACAATTAAATAAGGAAAAAAGTCGCAGTATGTGATCTTGTGACCGAAATTTGCCACTGTATATCTAAAATTATATCTACCGGAGGAAATTGTTACAGTCTACTAATTACTTTCTTATATGCATTACTGATATCCGGTATGTAAGTAACTAAGTCAATTGCGTGAGTTTTTTGGTTTTTGCTTTTGTCTTGCGTCAACTTCAAAGGGTAGGTATCTATATTTATTGTAGAGGGATGGAGTTCATTCTACGCATAATTTAAGATATACTTAGATAAATATAAGAACCGAAATACTTTTAACCTTAATGCCATTGGTGCAAAGTTATAAACGAAAAACTGAAATAATTAATGTCTAATATTTGAAACCCATATTGAAAAGTGGTCACTGGTCTGTGATCTAGCTGTTTATCCCCAAAACTACCTCTGTATGCAAAAAAATACGTATTGAATTTTGTCATATATAAACATAGGTATCTCGTCTTGGTCTATCTAGGAATTATCGCAGTTGAATAAAACCGTGACCTGGAAAGGTTAAGGTGAGTAAGAATTTCAAGGAGCCCTAAGTAAAGTCAAGGCATGCACCTAGCTCAAATTTTTTATTTTCAAAAACTGCATTTACGCCACACAAATTTTTTTTTAATTTTTTCAAATGTAGCTAAGTCATAATTAGTTTTTGGGTAATTTTCAAAAAGTTAAAAGTCTGACTTTATATATCTTCCGTGCTGAGTCTGCTTTAAAAACCAAAGCTGCTGATATAATTTGCCTTACATCTTCTGTAAGGATAGCAAAGTTGTTTGCATGATTGATATCTTATTAATAAAATTAGTACATTTTTATACAGTCTAATTCAGAACATGAGTTTGGACATGAAAACTTTGATGATTTATTATAGTGTTACATAAATCTTTTCTGTTTTATACTATAGCAAACTATAGGTATAGTTACATAAAACTATTTAAACGAAGCAATTATTTCTGGGCAATCAAAATCGGATCAAATGAGAGATACACAACAAGGTCCCAAAACAGTAGCTTGTGAAGAAGCAACAATTTGTTGAATGCTAATAAATAGGACATTTATGGGATAGATCAGAGCTTGTTTATGCTAATACGTTAATATGCAGTAAATTACTGTGAGGAACAAGAACCTCAGCATCTTTGGATAAACTGAGGTCAATAAGTGTATTTTAAGATTATTTAAAACTGAGATTTCATCAAATCTCTACATTTTGATATGCCAGGAACCCAAGGCGAAAAATTGATATTCATCATTCCCCTTCAAGGGGTTGTAGCTCTCTTATTATGCGTTTTAGTGTATGTTTATTAACGAAAGTCCATTTATTTTTTGATAAATTAGCGGCCTCTGAAGTTTGGCACACTCGTGGTAGACCACCCTGTAAACAGCTGTACAACCTAACGGAATGAATTAATTTTAATAAAAATATTTTGGGTGTCAAGCAGGAGCTGAAAAGAATTTGGATCAAATTTGGTAATTTTTAATGCCCTTTTCGGCCGTTTGAAATAAAAAAAGCGCTCTTTAAGTTGCATTTTTTAGTTTATTTTAAAAAAATGGTGTTAAATCTTGATCTAAAAGTACTAAAGGTCTTATGATCCAAAGCTGTACGATTTTTAAGATTTTTGAAAATTTTCCGATTTTAACTCATCTTTGATCTACAGATTAAATGTCCAAAGAGATTTTGATGAAACTTTGTAAATAGTTTGGACATAAAATAGGAGCCGATGGGATTTTGAGTCAAATGGGATAACCTTTAAGACCCTTTTAGGGCTATTGAAATAAAATGATATTTTTTTAGTTTTTAAATGCTGTACTATCTACTTTGTATAATCAATTTTTAAACAGTTCGCACATAGAGGTGAGAAAGGTCTACTAATATCTGAATTTAATTAGAACTATTGACAAAAAAAATATTTTTAATATATTGACAACAATAAACTATTTTAAATTGTCCTGAAGATGAAATAAATTATTTAGAAACGTCGACATTATTAGAAAACAGTTTGTTGTTTTGATTATTGGCCTCAATCCCACCCAAACCTAAGGAAAGAAAAAAAATTATAATTTGTTGACTGATACGGATAATCGATATTGATCCATGTGGAGAAGTTTTGCCATTTCTGAGATTACCATGATTGTTTTTATTGTTTTTGTAAATTTAATCATTATTTAAACTAGGAAGCTTGCACATCATTAGAAAATTTTTGTCTAACAGTAATAGGAGAAGTTTTCTTCACAATAACATTCAAGTATTTTTCTTATGGGCGCTTTTTCAATTTTTTATTTATTAATAAATAAACAGTGTCAATAACCGGTGCCTTATTTTACCCTCAAAAACTGATAAAAACAGTTTTTCACTCAGTAGGATTTGAAAAATTATTCCAATATTTAATACGTACGGATTGACGCAACAATAGGTGTTTTATACAAATAATTTTCGAATTAGAATTTCATTCTCTGGAAACAAGCCCTCTGCTTTATTAAAAATTATTTTCTAGCAGCATAATTTCAGTTTTTCAAAATCATGTATAGTGTATAGGCCTTGTTAACTAAATTGAAACGTAAAGTGCCTTTTTTATAAGATATACAAGAAACTGTTTTTAAGAAAAGTTATTCAGTATAGAAAGTTAGGCCCTTTTTTAAATTTCAAAATATTTGGCATACTTTGAATTTTTTTCACATTAAACCAATTTAAACTTTTTGTATAAAATAGGAAATCTATTAAAAACGATGGATTTATTATTAAATACAAGAAATCTTACATAACTAATTTTTTATTCAAATAAAGCCCGACCCAATTTCGCACAACACGCTTTCAGATTTTTCTGAAACTTGCTATTATTTCCTTTAATGAGACTAAATTTACGGCATTTCCTATAAAATCTTTTAAAATTTTATGTTGGAAGGTATTATTTTAGGACTATACACAATTTGCTTCAGACGTCCCCAAAAATAAAAATCCATTATGGTCATGTCTGGAGATCGAGATGGCCATTGAATTGAATCATTTCTCATTAGCTGATCATGTTTTGTACATTTTCTTACCAGTCACAAGTAAATTTAAGATAACAGTACTATTCAGAAGCTCTGAAAATGGTTGAAAGTCAAATACAACACTATTAAGCTGTACAACTCGGGATGATTTCAAGCTTTAAGTATATGATCGTTGTTTGGTAAAACGAGTGCCGAATGTAATTTGCTTAATAAGTCACCAATCAGTAACGCACTGTTAATAATAATATTTATTTATAAACACGTACGTATGCTGTATTATAACACAATGTGAGGAACCAGTTATTAAGAAGTTGTAATCTTAATGCACTAAAAATAGAATATTTAAAAAAATTAAAACATCCGTCTGAAAACAACAATATGAATACAACTGACAATATTTGCGTTTTTATTTTGTTTAACTTATTACGTTAATAAATTGGTGGAAATAATGGCAACTGGCAACTTGATAATTATTACTATTTTTATGTAGCAATTCATCTTTTATTTCGGATGGTATAGGCAGTTTCGTTAAAGGCAATTCCAAGGTTGTCAAATGACGGTTATTTAGATTATCATAAAAATTCTTGATTTAACGTAGCCGTTAAATAATTATGCAAATAAACACGTAAATATTCATAATTCGTAATATAAAAGATATCTTAAAGTCAAAAAGTAACTCATGATCCAGTAGAATTATTTATTCTTAATTAACAAATATTTTTAGAAAATCGTGAATATATATATTCGACGAGAAGACGCTTGAATCCGGGTTCAGAGAAATACGGACGCAGGACACGTAGATGATGCGGAGGAGAACTAGTTTAGTTAATTTAGTATACCTATTTCGTTAAGAATTTTATCAAGGAGATATTCTTGTACAAGGTGACATCTTATTTGAAATTTTGATTTTAGTAAAATAGTGGGAAAAAAAAACTGTATAGGATTACTTTACATCGAGAGGATTCAGAAGATGATTTTGAACTGAAAGCTCATACAGGGTGTTTCATGAGGAACTGTACATAGTCCAATGGTAGATAGGGCCCATCAAGGTTAGTAACAAACCACTATTTAAAATCATTTTATCCAAGTATTTAGGGTTGTACAGGGTGATTTATGAATTTTTACCAAAATTTACTTTCGTTGCCTTTTAGAAACTAATTGTCCGATTCAATTTATTTTCGGTACACTTTAAGTACGATCAAATACCAACAGTGCGCCATAATTACAAAATTCCAGGTCCGTATTAGGAAAAATTTCATTTTATCTGTGCCCCCTAAAAAGTTCACCCTGTATATGTTTTTTTTAAATCTTATTACTGAAGTTTGAAAGTACATAAACTACCAACAAAAGTGGAATACTTCGTTTTCTTGTCACACTTACAACAGATACAAAATAAACACATTAAATTTAAACATTATCTTGCTAAAATTCAAACTTTCAGTAATTCAATGCTAGTTGTCAAAGTTACTATCAATTTAAGTTTCTAAGTACTTATAACTATTATTAGTTAAAAATAGTATGAAATACCAACAGTTAGTCGCAATCAACAAGACTCCAGGACCGTATTAGGAAAAATCATCATCTCGTCGATTCCTCCTAAAATTTTCACCCCGTACATCTTATTCTTAACTTTACTTGCTATAATTTAAAAGTACATAAAGTATCAACAAGTAGTGTAGTGTGATCCACACTTTTCAATACATTATGAACGTCCAACTACCGACACATAAGTTGTATAGTAATTAAAGGGTAATCTAGTACATTCTGTTCTAATTTGTAATGTAGAATATTTTCATGTTCAGTTCTAGTTTTAAGAAATGAACCTATTTTATTTAGTGTGCAGCTAAAGACATTTGTGCAGGATTTCTGCGAAAGTTTGTCAATTTTTTCTACAGTAGGAATATAATAGACTTTTTATCTAATGACACTGTTAACAAAAGGAGTAGTCGGCTATGGCAATAGTTTGACAGGTAAAATTGTTGATGAGGTATAACTTTTGTTTCTACGTTCCTAATGCCATTAGTCCAACTTGAGAGCAGCAATTAATAGACCGAATTGAACAGTATTGTAACGTAATGAGAAACTACCCAGACGTTATACGAAATTCTGTGGGACATTTAGTAGTTAGACAAATAAAATGCCGTGAAGAGGGGGGTTTACATTTGGAAAATAAGTTATAGATTTTTACTTTTTATTATGTTAATATGTATTATTTTGTTTTGTTATGTTGTTTTGTATTCATGTTGCGTTTTTTATTTTGCTTGTTCTGTTCTGTTACTATTAAATTGTTTTAAAATTCAATGAATATTATTTACAGACAGAATAGCTGCTCTAACTGAAACCAATTTATTGAAAATGTCAATTTTATCGAGATAAATTTTGTTGGTTTAAAACCTTTTGAAAGTGTAATAGGAAAACGGATCACACTACACTACTTGTTGATACTTTATGTACTTTTAAATTATAGCAAGTAAATTTAAGAATAAGATATACAGGGTGAAAATTTTAGGAGGAATCGACGAGATGATGATTTTTCCTAATACGGTCCTGGAGTCTTGTTGATTGCGACTAACTGTTCGTATTTCATACTATTTTTAACTAATAATAGTTATAATTACTTAGAAACTTAAACTGATAGGAACTTTGACAATAACATTGAATTACTGAAAGTTTGAATTTTAACAAGATAATGTTTAAATTTAATGTGTTTATTTTGTATCTGTTGTAAGTGTGACAAGAAAACGAAGTATTCCACTTTTGTTGGTAGTTTATGTACTTTCAAACTACAGTAATAAGATTTAAAAAAAATATATACAGGGTGAACTTTTTAGGGGGCACAGATAAAATGAAATTTTTTCTAATACGGACCTGGAATTTTGGTTTTGTAATTATGGCGAACTGTTGGTATTTGATAGTACTTAATGTGTACCGAAAATATATTGAATCGGACAATTAGTTTCTAAAAGGCAACGAAAGCAAATTCTGGTAAAAATTTATAAATCACCCTGTACAACCCTAAATACTTGGCTAAAATGATTTTAAATAGTGGTTTGTTACTAACCTTGATGGGCCCTATCTACCATTGGACTATGTACAGTTCCTCATGAAACACCCTGTATGTTTGATTTTCAGTTCTTTGTCTCAGAAATACAGTGAGTTGGAAAAAATGTATGTCCATTATCTCTAAAATGCCAGATAAGTTTCTTTTTGCCACAAAAATTGATGCGGTACTGAATTTCTGTAAATTTTTATTTGAAACTGCATAAAAAAGATCACTTGAGTCTTCCTTATACAGGGTGTTCCAGTTTTTTGTAGCAGGACTTTAACAGTCGATAGACAATTGAAAATTATTAAAAAAAGTTCCTATAAACATAGGTTGAAAAATGCTTAGTTTTCGAGATACAGGGTGTTAAAGTTTGAAAATAAATACGGATTTATATTAATATTTCCAGAATGCTAAGAAGTATCGAATCCAAACTTGCCAATTCTTTACATATAATTTAGAGGCCTATTTTATAATAACAAACTACTACTTTACTTAACCATGGGCGTAGATATATGGATTTACTAAGAAAAAGTAGTACGCCACTGATATTTTTACATGTTTTCAGTTTAATTCAATAAAGCAAGAAAAAACAAAAATTTAATGTCTCTTGGCACTTTTTGATATGACAAGCCGTTTTCCAGAAAATTTACATTTAATCATTTGATGCACGCATCTGGACGAATTTTAGACAAACTTGAAGTCGCTCAGAATTTCACCAAATTTGATTGTACGAAAAGTCTTTTAAAAAGAAAGAATGAAACATCGTTAATGATGCTTGTAAGACACTTTTATATGTTGCTAGCTTTTGTGTTTGTGTTTCTAATAATTTATTTTAGTTCGACCGTTGCGTTTTAACACATTTGTGTTATAAAAATTTTGATTTACATGATAATAAACTTTTACAATAAATATTTTAAATGTTTCATACTTTATTTTTAAGAGACTTTTCGCACCATCAAATTTGGTGAAATTCTGAGCGACTGTCTAAAATTCGTCCAGATGCGTGCATCAAATGATTAAATGTAAATTTTCTGGAAAACGGCTTGTCATATCAAAAAGTGCCAAGAGACATTAAATTTTTGTATTTTCTTGCTTTATTGAATTAAATGGAAAACATGGGGAAATATCAGTGGCGTACTACTTTTTTGTAAAAAAGAGCCTTAGTAAATCCATATATCTACGCCCATGGTTAAGTAAAGTAGTAGTTTGTTATTCTAAAATAGGCCTCTAAATTATATGTAAAGAATTAGCAAGTTTGGATTCGATACTTCTTAGCATTCTGGAAATATTAATATAAATCCGTATTTATTTTCAAACTTTAACACCCTGTATCTCGAAAACTAAGCATTTTTCAACCTATGTTTATAGGAACTTTTTTTAATAATTTTCAATTGTCTATCGACTGTTAAAGTCCTGCTACAAAAAACTGGAACACCCTGTATAAGCGTTTTAGACGTTTTAGATGCAACTAGGGTTTTAATCTGTACTAAAACAACAATGTCCGAAAAAAAAAGAATAAATTTGCAAAATATTTTGTTTTGATAATTTTCTTTGTTCATTTTAAACTTAAATTAAACGCATAGTGCTGTTTCCACTTTGTTTTAATAAATTACCCTGCAATCCGATTTACTCCTGAAAAGGCTATTTATGTAGTAGTGTATCACTTTTTGTGGGACATCAAACTAAAAATTTGTCTTGATCCCTGGAAATAAAGCAGTTTAGGTCAAAATTCATTTGAGCATTTCGGCTCAAAAGTGGTTCAGAAGTCATTTCCTTAGTTTTCTCAATGTTCTTAAGCAACACCAGGTATATTGTTAATGTGACATAAGGTGTGCATTGCGGAACAGTATTAGTAAATTAATAGCTGTTCAATTTCTTCAAATATTTGCTCTTTGTAACGAATGCAAAGAGAAACTGCGCAGAAAATGAATAATAAATCTGATGTTTGTAAAAATATATGTCAAGTTTATTTCTTACTGAATTTCTTGATATAGTTAAACAACTTTATATGCATAAATTATACCATAACACATTTAAATCTGAATTTAAATGTAACCTTTTCAAAAATGATAAATATTTAAGTTCTAACCATCAGTTTATTCTACAATAAGGAAAACTTGTTTAAATTACCCAATATAGTTCGTTTCAAAAGTTGGTCGCCCTCCTACTATGCTACTTTTGACTTAATGAAATCAAGCCAACAGCTGTCAACTAGTTGAAAGGTAAATATCATCTGGTTTCAAATTTTTTATTCAAATTCTATAAACATAGTTATTCACTTTAATATTATGGGAGGTGTATTAGGTGACTGAGTAATCATAATGAAAAACATGAGTTTACATTGCATATTATACCTTTACCATTTGCACATATCTTTGTTTACAAAAAACTGTTTAAAAATGTTTTCTAAAAATGCTTTCTTATATTTGGTGTATCTGCTTGAAATTTTTTATTTAAAAAGAAATATTTAGTGTAGTCTTAATATAGTAAATTTTCAACACTGGTCCTAAACCCAGTGGGTGGTGATGAAAAACAAATAGTATTAATTATTTTACGAGTTATTTTATTTACAATTTGTAATTTAATAAATCTAAGTCCAGCTCCTTATAGGAACTATTTCGGAATTAGTTCCAATACACTGCCATCTACAGTAGGTGAAATATTGTTGCGAGACATACCGGATTCAAGTTGTCGCCATATTATGCGATCTGTAGGTTTAAATATACAATAATGGCTCCAGTTCTAGAACTAAGTGTCCTTCTGCAAAATTGTCTCAAAAGTATTATTTTCATAACAAAACTTTTTAGTACTATTCAAGTAACTATTTTATTTTTGGTATCTTCATGAAAATGTTTTTGTAATTTTTGAACGAGGGGCTTGTTTTACTGTCTGTTACATTACCCATAACACTTACATTATTTGGAGGAATAATTGGAACTAACTTAATCATCAGCAAATAATTCTGCTGGTATATGTTCACGATAATCAACCGGGGATTTTTTTTTGTTTTTGGCTGATAACGACTCCATATTTGGCACCCATCCTTCTTTTGACCCGGCACATAATGTAGTACGTATTTTCCTTCGTTTGATGATGCGTTCGTCATCGATCAGTCGAATCAACCTAATCCATTTGTCGGGGTATCACGCGTATCAAATCATTGATGTTCATTTATTTTACATTATTTTCCTTCAAAATTTTTAGACGATTATTTAGTAGATTTTCAGAATCTATTAATTTAAACAAATTTTACCGGAAATCCTAAAAGCTATTTGAGTTATCGTGTATGGAACTACCGACCAACATTGTTTTCAAAATATTTATTTTTGGAACATGTCTACGTCAGTTTTCTGCATGATCACACCAATTTTTCTTAGTATATTTTTTACATAATAACACAATTTTTACTGTTAAATTACTGACAATTTTTTATACATTTTTAATATACATATATGTAGTACAGATACAGGAAATTCAAATGGGAGCGTTCACGATTGCCAAAATTAGTAGTATAACTGAAAGTTATGTTTTCCATAAGTTATTGAAAGAAATACTCCATAATTCCAAATTTACTACTAGATTCTTTATTTTTGTTTTTTCTTCATAGTTTTCTCTTGCAGAGCTGGCATACATGATCTATAATTAATCTTTGCTTTTAAATAAAACGATAGCATTAGTAAAAAAATGTTTATTTTACATTATGTACATAATTGAGCATTAATTTAATTCCTTCAAAAAAAGAATCGTAACATTCGCAGGCAGTGTCTGACGTCGTTATTATTTATTGTATCATAATTATCCAAGAACACAAAAATGTATTACAACTTTAGCTTATAAATTAATTTATTTAAAAACGCAGTATTTATGATTAAATTACTTCTTATACCCTGGAGGGCCATAAGTCAAATGGGGGACTGGGGTTGTGTGTTCGATTAGACCGGATGAGCCGGTAGAAACGGTGATTGGTGATACAGTGCTGAGAACTGAAGGAGAAATTAAATTTTGACTGATATCTAAGTTGTCAATTTGTGGAGCTACATTAAAGTTAGGCGCATAGCTAAGATCTGAAAGTCCACTTTGGATACCAAAGGTAGAAAAAATTGGTGCAGGAGTAGTTGATGTAACATAATTGAAGATTGGTTGTGCGGCAAATGAATTTCGTACACCAAGATCAATTGGAGCCGACGTACTTGTAACGTAGTTAATGACTGGCTCAAGACCAACTGAAGTTTCTTTACTAATCGAGCTTATAACGTCACCTCCACTAACGGTATCAGCAACCACATGTTGCTCAGAGCTAGCATGACCTCCCTGTACCTGAGAAATTGCTTGTTCAGCTTCTTGTTGGGTTTTATATTTAATGAAATATACCTCAGGCCTCGCAGGCGGGTTTGGAGGAGGAGCTTGCAATTCGATATCCTGTCGTTCTTCTGGCTTCTTTACTAGAACATATACAACGGTTTTTTCCTCATCTTGAGGAGGGGCAGCTATTCTAATAGGAGCTGGTGGAGGAGGTGCTGGACTTTTAATGAAAATGATTCTTACATTCTTTCTCGCTGGAGCTGGAGAAATAACGTTGATACGGGGACGGGGTAGCTCAGGTTCTTCAGGAGCAGCGTAGAAATATACATGTTTAGAAATTTGTGGGGGCTGACTATGAAGGACACCAGCTGTAGAAACTCCAAAAGCATCACTTAGGGAACCCCCCGACGAAATAGTATGAATATTAGCACTATTTAGAGCAGCATCTGCACTGTACAGATTGGGGCTCAGAGTGGTAAATGCTCCTCTTCCAAACGCGATTGGAGCAGGTGTTGGAAATCCGCCCAAACCGCTGTACCCTAGATTGAAATTTGGGAAATTCAATCCAGAATTAAAAGTTGGCGCTGGAGTTGAGAAAATACTTGGCGCTGGAGTTGAGAAAATACTTGGCGCTGGTGTTGAGAATACTGTTGGCGCAGGTGTCGAAAAAAGATTAAATCCAGGATTAAAGTCCAAATTTAGGCTTTCTTGGCTGCCAGAAGTTACGCTAACACTCGGTGCGGGAGTAGATGAGATGAATCCAGTGTCCCCGACCACACCTCCAGTTCTAACTGGCACAACAGGTGCAGGCGTCGTTGAGGAACCAACACCTAAATCTACGCTTGGTGCAGGAGTAGTAGAGGAAACAATACCTAGGTCCAGGCTTGGTGCAGGAGTTGTAGACACAGAAAAACCAGAATCTATAAATGGTGCAGGAGTACTGGGGAAAATAAATCCTCGATTAGCCAGGCCTATCTGCGAATTGAAGTCTTGGTGCTCGAGGATAGGTAAATGTAAACCAAATTCCGGTGGCGTTACTGCGTTAAGAAAGTATTTCTCGGTAACGGAGCTTTGTGGCACACCATAGCTTGATGGTGGAGCACCGTACTCGTAACCGGGCAGTTCGCTAGCATCAGCTACAGCAACAGCAGCTAAAGCTGCGAGCTGAAATAAAAAATATATATTTAATGTGGATATTGTGAATGAGTACAGAAATTGGTTTAAGTATGTATAACTTATTTATGTTATAGTGCTAGTATGATGTGCAGTTGTGGGTTCTTGGATATTGATTTTGATTGTTTGATGATTTATTAGTTTTGTCTAGTTTCAATTTTCATCCTCTGGTGTTTTACTGTAACAGTTTGCGTTTAAGCTGATTTACCTTCTGGTTTTGTTCTGATAACCTAAACGTTTAAGACTAGATGAATCGGAGATGGGGCAATAAATGTTTCAACAATCATTATTACAGAACGAAACTAAAGGTAGTATGTATGTCTCTTTGTAATTTCTAAACAGGCAATAATAAACGCAATGAAAATTAAATAAGTGATTACTATAATTGATGTGATGACGAAACCGATGGTAACAAAATTGCTGCAAAGAAGGAGAAGGTTCAATGTTCATTGATAATTATTTTAACATCAGCTAGGCATTTGCAATTTGCATACATGCCGTACAAGGTATAAAAACTATTTATTTTTTAACGTTAACACTATAAATCAAAAAGGATTTAAGTATCTACATGTATTGCACTATTCAGTTAAAACAACATAACCTAAATGTAAACAAGCCATACTACCAACTGACAATTTACGTAATTAAGATTATTATGGTATAATTATTAACTTCGCAAACGAGCAAAAAACCATTTTCCATAAGTTAAATCAGTCGATTCACTTAATTAACGTCATTTAAATCTGCACTACAATCAGTAATTGCAAATTCCAGCACGGAGCTGCATCAACTGAGGGACTGAAGAGGAACTCGAACAAAACCAAAACGTAAACCAACAACTAGCGGTAATCCAACCAAAGTACGTACACTGCTTGCACTTTTGAGCACTACACTGTTCACTTACATTTTAAGCTTTTTAAGTACTTACCACCAAAAGTCGCATGATAAAGATAGGTCGGGATGCGGTTATAGATTGACTCTTGATTATATAAAATCTATTTATACCTCGCCCCCACTGTGCTTTATCGAGACATCCTTAAAGCAAGGACAAATGCTGTGGTCAGAGGTACAGGTTAACATTTAGACGAGAAATTTAAAAAAAACAGCACTAAAACTGGTAACCTTGCGTATAATATCCAAACATTTGGATAACTTCACAGGTGCAATTATGAAACGTTCACCTCTAGTGGTACTATAGCATGGCACTTTTATTTTTATCTACAGGACTAGCGGCCAAGTTCAGGATGAATGAATGAACTCGGCATTGCATAATACGGAAATTAACATTGCAAATAAACATACGGATTGTTTGGTGGTTCGAATCACCGATCGTGTTTTTTATTTTTACAAATTTACTATAGCCGCATTTTAGTTCGTTGCATGAACGAAGAATATTATTTAAATTATTTAATAAAATGCCTCATCCGAATTGGGAAACAGGTTTCTCAATTATGATAAGCGAAATCTATGTCGCAAATATATTCCTATGTGCTAATAATACCGGGCTGGCCAGAAAAAAACGAAAGTAGACCACATTGTTATGTTATTCTAACGGGAAAGGGACTACATTTTGACCGTGAATCTGAAACAAATTCAATAAATTATTAATTAAAAAGAAATAAATAATTACGAACAAAATATGTCTCATTTGGTCAAGGCGGATATAGAATAAAAACAATTTTTTTTTATTGTACACACCATAATTAATTATTGGAAATCAAATGATTTAATGGATTAAATTTATTTATTTTAATGGTACAGCAAAAGGACCAGATCATAAAATGATTTTTTTTTTAATTTTCAGTTACAGGGAATCAACCGCGTCTCCAAATAAATGTGAAGCAGCAATAGAAATTATCCCATCGCATTCGCCAATTTCAACTCTACGAGTTTTATGCGTCTATTGAACAATCGTGTTTATAAATATTTACTTGGATTCCTAAGCCTTCGTAAACACTACAATGGGCCTAATGGCTATTTAAGCCCTAAAGCATATTATGAGGAAGTAGGTACTTAATTAAAAAATATAATGGTTTAATTTTATTATATTTGGCAAAGTACGCATGCATACGATTACAAATTAATAATATACGGAAATTTGTTGCTCCTTTATCTTAAAAAAAATATGTATTTTACTTAAACAAAAAAATTAATAATATTTTATATAATCTAAATTTGTTATACCATTTAGTAATACTATGTGCCATGATTACCATTGACGCATTATAACCAGGCAAATTATCATAATTATTTATTTACAGTGTAAAAAATGGAGAGATAATGGTCTTCCTTAGCACTTTATCGGGTTGAAAAAATCAAGCAAAAAACCTTCAAAGATACCGCGTTCCAGCCAGTCAGAGAGATGAGAATTTGACAGGGCTGGATTCAGTCGTTGCTAAATATTGACGATTAATTTTGGACCAATGATAACAATTAACACGAAAACAGTTGCACGCACAAACTCTGTATTCCAATGACATGCATTACCACCAGCAAATGGCGACCGCAGTGCGACCTACGCATTATTATTTATTAAGTCTTGCCGTAGAAACATAACAAAGAATTCGTCGCGTATTTCCTTCTGCAGAGATAACGTACAATGTAATTATTATTTTTTAAACTATATAATAATATCCTGTAATATTTCCCAGCGAAATTGAGGTGCCAACACATATTTCAGTTTTCAAATTACCTATGTGTTGTGCATGTCAGCTTTATTTGCAATTTTTTGCGTGACTTTTCAACCCACTAGTAAGCGCAATATTATGTCTTTTCTTCGCAAAAATCTGCAATTTTGTTTGATTATGAAGTTCTCGAGAGGTCGCCACACGGATATATGTTTGATTGGTGCATATAAAAGTCTTGATTTTATTGTTCGTAATTCTAAAGATTTTAAAAATATTTCACGTTTGTGAGACCAAGGCTTGAGTATGATTCAATTAGGTATATGGTGTCCTATATACAATATACATAACAAGAATTGAAAGAGTTCAAAGAAGATTCTTCAAATCAGTGGTTTTTCTACTAGATGAAATATATCCCATAAGAGGTAGGTACTCTACTTTAGAGACAATAAAATCCAACTATACAGAAATACTTTTTTCTTTTTGAAAAAATTTGAATATCTCGCCGAAAATCGAACCATGACCCCAGAGCACGGTGTAAGACAATTTGGTGATGCTACAAGCCGGCCGACCCCGTCGTCGATTTGTTAACGCTGGGAATTGAGAGAGATGGTAGAGCGGTGGCCGCATATTTTACCGTGATTCGGGCTCATTGTATGAGTATGGAGCTGTTTAAAATCTAAAGCAATTCTTTTTAAATGTTCTAGTATTATATATCTAAATAATTAACTTTACTAATTAAAAACGAAACAATATTTTTACACTATACCTATAGAATTTATTTAAAACAGCTGTAGTAAGTAATTATTTTTATATTATATCGATGATCGCATTGATTGAAAGAATCATTTATAGCTTGCAAGCAATAAATAATAATAATGATAAGGTATTTATTTAACAATAATATTTTTAATATTGTAACTCGAAACGCTGCACAATTCTTACACCGTGGGCGTGAGGGTGGCTGAAAGTTGTGCGCTGGAAAACGATAAGTTTAATTTAACAAAAGATCAGTGCGCGAATTTGAGGCGCCCTCACACCAAAACTATTAAAGATAGACTAATGCCACCACTGACATTTTTATAGGAAATTTAGTTCTCTATAAAATTGTTTATGTTAATTTTTTTCATAACTCGAACGGTTTTAGCAGCGTTTCGAGTTAAACGTGTCGGCGTCCAATTTCATTTATGGTTTTTATTTTTTTTTTGCACAGTAGCCGACAATTTAGACACATAATTTTTCAACAATCGTGTTCTACATATTTTTCTGCATCGAATGGTATATTTTTCGACCTGGTAAAATGAAGTGGAAATTAACTAGGGACGATGCGAGGCGCAGCCCGCGCGGCTCTCGCGGCCACCTAATCTCTCTCTTTGTCTTACGATTTCGCGTCTCTTGCGTTAACAGTTTGGCGACACTCTAACCATACGATACATTGAGGCGTTTCATCACCTAATTGTCTTACACCGTGCCCCAGAGTAAAAGTCAACTGTACAAGCAGTCATACTGTTAGTGTTTCTAGTATTGTGCTTAATATGAAACTTCTTTACCTACATTTTTAATAAATTGTATTTTAGATATATATTTTTTAAACTGACCCCTGGTATTTGTAATAACACCTCCACCACTGCTCTATTTTTTAATAAATTTTTTGACCAATTACAAATTTAGTTGAAATAGGTTGTTATAAAATACAGACCTACCAAATATCATCAAAATATTTGAAAATATACAAGAGGTGTCAACTGATAGTAAACTTTTTTGGATTCAGTAGTAGTAAATTCCGTCGAAGATCTCGATGTACATTTTTTTACGATGAGCCAAAAATTTTAAATACCTCAAAGTGTCAAAGCTATTAGCTTTCTAAAATCTCATATTTTGTTACACTTTTTCTGTTTTGTTTGGAGGAGCAATGCATCCAAATTTACGAAATAGAGCTGCTTCATTTAAAAAATAACTAGCATTATAACTATTAAAAGAAATTCGGAAGATTTTAAACAAACAACAAACGTACAAGGTTATTGTTTATGGATTATACGATTTTAACAGTTGTTATCTAAAAAATTATTCGAGATAACGACAAAGAAATTCATAAACATTATTTTATAATAAGATTTTCTGTAGATTATATTAATATCAAGAGATTTTTGCTCGTTTGAATAAGGGGTGAAAAAGTTTAATTTTTTAAAATTGATCACTCTATATATTTTTATTTATTTTTATATTTATTGTATTCTTAAAGCATTTTCTCTTCTTAATACGAAAATATACATCTACGTATATATTTAATAAAGAAAATTAATAATAATATAATGTTTTCCGTTAACAATTTTTCTTCATACCTATTATATTATATAAATGCTATACATTTTTGTTTTTCGAAATAATTCTTAACATACATATTTTGAACAAAATCATCACATTAGTTTTAATTTTGTTAAAATTACATATTTTTGTGTTGAAAAAAAAAACACTTTCAAGAATGCAAAATAAACTTTTATTTAAAAGATGTAACTTTTTATCCAACCCTCATATTAAGGCACTAAGTACAAGGAATTTTATTAGAAGATGTTTTTAAATTTTTTCGTTATTTTGATCCAACAAACATAATATAATCCATAGACAATAAATCCATTTTTAAGGGCGCCCTTCATATTTGATGCTTTTCATGACTTCAAAATACGAACTGAATAATTGAATTTCTTGGGAATTTGTAAAATATTGAAATTGCTACTTCACTGGTCCCAACACATCAAATACATGAATTAAGCGAGGAATTAAGTAAGAAAATACTGACTTTTAAAAAGTTGTCAACAATTTTTTTGGCGTCCTGTTCATTTTTTAAATGTCTACGCCGCAAAGGGTTTAGAGAATTATTATCATATATAATATTATATATATATGAAATAAATTTGGAAGCAAACAAAAAAGATTGTGAAAAATATGATTTTTTTAGAAAGTTACTAGGAACTTTGAAGGTGTCTATACTCTTGTATAAAGAAGTAAAAACAGACATTTATTTATCTCACTAAATTATCAAAATGCATTACTTAAATGTCACTTGATTAATTTAGATTTACATTATAATTTAATGGGTTTAAAATGACTGAGGATATTCTAAAATTTAAGTTTGGTAGTGCAGAATACATTTGTACGGTTTAAAGAAGTGTTTTTTCCAGTCAAGGAATGTCTGTTTTTGTAAAAAAACCCGCTGGTAAACAAGCAGTTAAATAATTCATTGATTAATTTTCGATAATCCCTGGTATAATTAAAATCCGTGAATTATTATAAATAATGACCGAGTCGGAAACAAAAATCATTAGTTAGTAAAACCGGTTAAAATATTAATCCGTGTCCGTCTTAATCCGTTTCTTTTTGCAATATAGTCTAAAAATTGCAAGCAACCCATTTCCGGTTATTGAAGCTCCGAGTCAATGTTGCTAATTACATAATACGCCCGACCTCCGTAAGTAACGTTGTGCGTACAAGTCCTTCATTTCAAGTAAATCCGCCGCTTTAACGCGCATTCTGAATACGTCAGTAAAGTAATAAAACGTCGGAGGAACATCCAGAAAGGATCAGTTCAAGATCAGTCCGAAGCAGTCCGCATCAATCCGAAACTGTCACACCTGACACCTCGCCATTGTTTTCACTTCCGTCCGTAACCGCAGCTACGAATTATAATAATAATTTTCTTGAAAATAATATTGGAAGAATACACCGTGGTCCGCTACTATCCGTCCGTACCGCCTTCAGTTAAGTATAGATATTCGGAGATCTTATTGTTCGTGAGTACCGCTGTATAATACTACTAAATCAAACTAGAGCTAATTAGTAATTCCTCCGTTTGTCTTTTGTTTCATAAAATATGCATCGGCGGGTTATATTTGCTCGCTCGGGCAATCTTTAAGGCCTCAATGTATAAAGTTTTACCGGAAAACTTAACTTACGAAAAATAGTCGTTGGTAAATAGCTCTACGTTTGTGGTAGTAGTTCGCCGTATTGTAAAACCCTCTGTGCAGACGAGAATATCTATAGCTAACCGACTGCCCGCCGTTCGTACTATATCCTGTTGAGAAATTCCGTTTGCTTGCCGTCCGAAATCGTTTCAGCCACGAAACAGACCCCGGCTATCAAAACTCACCGCCTTCCGAAATATAATCATATCCACGCGTATATACTCTTGATTGCCAGCTCACATCTTATTATCGTTATCAAATTTGTACATACTCGACTGCAAAGTCGTTGAAATATTCTGTTTGAGAAATTGTCCAAGTCCAGTTGACAAGACAATCATCTTAAGACCCTCTGGACAAATAACCGTATCTCCATCTATTAGCTACCCCTAAACGTTCTCACCCCGGAGAACCAAACAAATGCTGTTCCTTGCGCTTAAAAATAAGGAACTGGCGCCCGAGTTTCCGTCTAAAAAGTGTTACAAAGCCAGAAAGTTCTGTTTGTAAGTAGCCAGTTACAAACAGTACAGGTTACATAAGTAGAGCCATCACAACGTTTAATATCTATCAGTAGAAGAATTTTAGTTTAGACAAAAAAGTATTGATAAATGATGAAAAATGTGTGTGAAGGATTCTGTGTGTTACGATAAGAATGGAATGAAATACGGGCATCGAGGGCAGTGGGAGCTATTTTTAATAGGTACCTACGTTAAAGACAAAGAAAGATGTGTATTCATTTTATTGGATTACTAACACATATTAGGTAAATGTCATCCACTTTATTTACATAATCTACTGAAATGAGTTAAATATTAATACTGGAATTTTAAAATCCGTTTCACATTTTAAGAACTAAATGATTTTATAATGATACACCCATAACTTTAAATGACGGAATCTAGAATATATGATACATTAAAAAGAGTAATAGTTTCTAGTTCTTCGAATTAAAATTGTTAATGTCTACATAATTGTATAAGTATACTGTGATTAAAAAATATGACCAGCAAAACTATAAGCACGGGAATGCCTTATAACTTATATTAAAACTTTCGCTAAAATTTTTTTTCAGCCCACAATATTATATAATATGTCGGGGAAAATGTCTCTAAACGTTTTAGTAGTAATGAAAAATATTTGGAAGATTTTAAGCAGTTCCATTTTTTCCCAAAAACGAAAAATTTTAGTCTTCAAATCAGTTGTAAAAATTTAAGACGAAATTTTATACGAAATGCCCGAGTTGAGAAAGGAAATGTATAATTTTTTAATTAAAACTTCAGTGAGTAAAACTTTACTTGAATTTATTGCTCAAGAAAAAGAAGAGCGATCATGTTTTCTAAATCACATTATAAGTATGAAAATTGATATAATATTAAAATCATTAATCGAAAGTGAGAGATCCTAAAAAGAATTAAATCGGAAAAAAAATAGTTATTTTAGAAGTTATGCAGTTAGGAAATAATAATCTGTTTTTGGAAGATGATATTTTGTGTGTAGAATCCTATAAGAGTATTGGTCGTAATGTTGCCAGTACCTATTTCTATGATATCTTCTTCAATATATTAGATTAGGCAATTAAGTATATATTTACGAGCAAGAAAAATCTCCATATTAATTTGACTCCCATTAAATATTTCGGTTTTTCCAATTTTTGTCTAATATCAAACCACTAACGACTAATCTAAACCGAATCTACATTCTGTAACTAATTCAGGTCGTTTTCAATGCCATTACATTTTATCACCAAAGATCTAAATGTCACGACCTATATATTTGTTATAGAGCAGATGATTAAGAATATACATATTTCTTAAGAGCGTCGGTTTCTTTTTTTATTAATGTGGTCAGAAATAGATAAGTAAATTTAAATTTGCATATCAATTATAGGTGGAATATAATATATAATACTAATGAATTCAGTTAAATTGTTGTTCAAGGCACAATTTATGTAGTAATGTAGTAATTATAATTTTTTATTAACAACAACGATAAATAAATAGTAGTTTTATTAGCAACATGACAAACGATAATGAAGTTTCATTAGAAATTAGCCAGTCGTCAGGTTGGTTTAAAAATGACGTTATTTGGAAAAACTTGGAAGACGTTTAAATTTTGATGCCTTTAGATAGAGGTAGTTAGGGAGGAGCCTTGAGGGGCGCCAGTTTTTTAAACCTTCTAAGCAAATATAAGTTGGTTGCTTAGAATAGTTGACAAAAACCTAGAAATTTTATAATCAAAATAATCAAAGTAAATATATGGAAATAGTAACACCAGAGAATATAGGTAATAATAAATGTTTTTCCAGTTCGCTTCTCCATCCTATAAAGTGAATATTATTCCTTCTTCAAAAAGCTCTCACCTGCATACCGGTCGCCATCAGTTAGTGTAGTACGCAAAATATATTGCGTATGGCGTCTGTGCATATACCTACTTATGCATAAATATTTCACATAATAACATATTTAAATCAAAATTGCGATAATCTGCATAGGTTACTGTGTCATTAACAGAAGAATAAAATACTTAAATTATGTCTATCCACAACCAAGCAAATTTTTCATGAAATTTTAACTATCTAACAAAAATCGAATATAATGTTTATGGAATTTAATTTATTCAAAGAGTAAACAAATTTAAATAAATTGTACTTTTGTCAAGTTTTAACATGTAACCTGGATTTTTTATTATATATTTGTTAATAAAATGAAACGGCTATCATTAGTCGCCAATAAATTTATAGAAGTTACAAGGAAACTGGCAATAAATGAACAATTTTGAAACAAGAACATTTAAATTACCATAGAAATTAACACACTGTTAGAAAATTTGAATGATATGATACAATAAATTGATACATAAACCTTGATCATATTTATTATGTTTTGCATTAATCATAAAACGGTTTTAATAATGATGTTATATAACTACTACTAACACAATCTGAATATTTAATGGCCATAATGAACGATGATTCTTAAGTTTCAATTTGAAAAATAATATATTTAAAATATTTTAAGACTAATTTCAGAATCAATTTTGTTGACAAGAATCAACCAAGTTGCAAATAAGGTGAACCATGAAAATTGACATTTATAGATATTTATGTATTTGGGACTTTACAAGGTTATTTTTTATTTTCAGCTTGGTAACTTCATCTTCCTTGTTCATCACATATCTGCTTAATTCGCCTTTAAGTAAAGACGAATTATTGTGATTAACTTTTATTGGACAATGGGAATGATTTCAGACAACTGAAAATTGTATTTTGTTGGTGTTTTAATCTCAAGACTTTGGATACACTGCATCCAATAAATTGAATGGACAGAAAATGTCCTTACATATCTCATTTTTTTTTAAGAGGACGATTAAGGTTTCGGCATATGTATGGAGTAATGCCTGGATACTTTAAACATTTGCTTAATGGAGATATTCAAATATGCAAAAGTTATTTTGTTAATTTTTTTGGTCACCTTGGAAACGGAAGAGATACAAAGCAGGTTAAATGACACGAAATGTAGAGCTTATCAAAACTTCCTATTATGTGCAAAAATATTTTAGGAAAATCAACTCGTTTTTTATTCATAAGCAAAAAACTGATTTTGGTCGTTTTAATTTTTCCTTTATAACTCCTGTATCTATGAAAACATTTTAATGAGGTTTTTCCTTTCTTGGAGCACTTTTTGATGCAGATTTTGAAAAAATTATAATATTTTTATTAACTCTTTTAGATTTTGATATATTAACACCAACTTTCATTTTTCAAATACAAGTCATAGCTGGCTATTTTTATTCTCTTTAAAATGATATATTGCAACAATGGTTTATTTTCGAAAATAATGTAGTTATCGCCATTATTGAACTTTTTTCCTCCCTAAATTTTATGAAATAAAAGAAAAAACACACAAAATATATTTTGATTTATTGATTGAAAACTAGGCTTTTAAAAAAGTAAGAAATTAAGAATTCCATTAATTTTCAAGTAGGCCATGTAAAAAATTGTTTCAAACGGATATTTGTTAAAGTTTTGTTTTTGTTGTAATAATTTATCTCGTGTGGCTGTGAACCCTTTAGAAAGCGATTTAGATATTTTTTGCTGCATTTCTTGAATTTCGTAAAACTATCCTTTTTTATTTTAACCCAAATGTGCAGAATTAACCACAAAGATAAATAATTACAACAAAAACAAAACTTTGACACATATCTATTTGAAACAATTTTTTACATGGCTTACTTGAAAAAAAAATTAAACGTCCATTAAATATTTATAGAAAACGTTTCAAAAACGTCTTCTCATATATAGGTATGTATATTATATACAGTAAAGGCCGAGGAGGTCCGAACATGGGTATTAGTTTGCGCGATTTACTTGTGCCCGTTGTAGGCAAGCGGACACAGTGGTGGGAATCGTGGATCTCCGCGCTGTAGCCGATGGCTCTCGCGTCTACTGTTCCTTGTTTGGATTCTTTTATAATAATTTTTATTACACCTGCAACACTCGAGGTGCAGCGACAATTAATTTTATGGTGTAGAATCACATTTTTGTTGCGAAAAAACAAACAATGGAAATATTTAAATGTGTTTTGAGATTTTTTTAAAATTACAATAATTAAACCTATCTAGGATGAATTATTGAAGTTAGAAAAATTTCGAAACGTTGGTCCAGAATACGTAAATCAAATTTCTTTCAGACATGAGAGTTCTACGGAGTTCTACATCCAAATACGGATCTCACTAACAACAGTCTGCTAACTGCTGAGGCTGAGCAATGAGTGGCCACAGCGCAGTCAGCGCACTGCCGCTCCCTTCTCCTAATGTACAAATTTCGAACTGAGGCGAGTTGTCGGCCACTCGTATATTCGTCCCAATCCCTGTCGTGTTCGAAGCATCCTGGACTTATCTGTATACTGTATGTTTAAACCATCCAAACTTCACATTGACATGCCGCTAATACAAAACAAACCGTTGAAAATATTGCGACTTAAAAACTTTTCAGCGACGTGAAAAAATAATACGTTAATCTTCACGTTTAAATAACGTTGGCCACCGCCTTATTGAATTAGTATTTTACATTTTTATAACGTGCATTTACCCGTAAATTTATATGGATAAATTCATGTTTTTTTTAACGTATAAATGAACTCTTGTGCTGGTAACAATGATGGAATAAACACCGACGTGATCTCACTGGGTAATAAGTTTTTAATCAATAAATCAAGATATATTTTGAGTGTCTTTTGTTTTATTTCATAAAAATTAGGGTGAAAATTTTTAAAAATCAATAACTGGCCATCATTTCTAAAAATAAAGTATACAAATTGGGTTTTAATTAAGCCATATGCAGCTCTATGGCTTGTATTTATAAAATGAAAGTTTGTGTTAACATCTCAAAATTTAAAAGAGTTAGTAAAAATATTATAATTTCTTTAAAATTTGCATAAAAAATGCACTAAGAATGAAAAAAGCCCATTAAAATATTCTCATAAATAAAGAAGTTACAAAGGAAAATGACAATGACAAAAATCAGTTTTTTGCTTATGAACCTACCTTGCATCTCTTACCGTTTCTAAGACGCCCACTATAAGTGGGACACTCGGTATACTGGTGACCAAAATTTGTTATGCTATAGTTCTATTGCATTGTTGTGGCAGTTCACTTTTGTTTTCATTCGGCATATTGTTTTCAATTCAAATTTTCCTGAGGTTGCATATTGAAAATTTCAAGCAACATTAAATTTTCTTCAGTTAAGTGATAGCAGTTTAAATACAATTTAAAGCAATAGGTAAGCCTAGCAATGATCCACCTTTCTTATAAGAATGGGCACAGAATTATATCGTTTTTTGCTTTGACAACGTTTAGATATTGGTATGATTTTATTACTCGATCAAGATATATGCCTATTATTTAAAGGATGTAATATAAAAAGCGTGCTAAAAAGAAAGATAAAGGAAGCTTAGACAGAGCCCACCAATTCTGTTATCTTATTTCATTAACCAATTTAAAAAAGGAAGGTTCTCAATTCAACATATTCACAATATTTTTTTATTATTGGTTCAAGCGAATTCTGTGACCTGAATTGAATATCACGCGCATTCGCCATATTTTCTAAAAGGAAGGGATTATTGTACTAACAATAATAACTAAGTACATAATTGATTTTGATGTTACCTTCCGAGTAAATTGGAGACGATTGATCAGCACGGTAAAAGCTGTATCATCATACATATGGATAAAATTTTGTAATTAAATTACTGAACAGTGAAATGGTTTGCTATCCCATTTCGTATGAAAATGAACGTCGAGATGAACGTATATATTTTTTCTCACTATATTCTCTAAATAATGACTAAAAAAGAAAAAAATAAAAATTGGACCACTTTTAAAAAATAAAATAAAATTCTGAAATGTATGAAATAAAATTCAGTTTTCCATATTACAATCTGCTTATTAGTAAAAGCATGGATTAAGTAAGTAAGATAAATCATTATAAGGTAGTGGCGGTAGATATGGCCCGGACGGTCATATGGCCCAATGCCCTTAAATTTTAAACTAACCGCCTCAAACCCAACTTCTTGACGTTCACAGTTTCTTTCAATACGTTTAAGCGTCCTCTGTAAATAACAAGCTGAACTTCCGGCAATATCGGCAATACCGGCTAGTTTAGATTATGGCGTCACAACAGGTGTTCGAATAATAAAGTTTAATGAAAGTGTTTTGGTGAAATCATCGGGAAACATTGAAAAACAAACCTAAATTTTGGAGGATCGACGCTCTAAGTTACGTGTTACATAGTGACATATTTATTTTACTTAAAAATTTTGTGAGAGTTTTTTCTTGTTGCTCATAATGTGCACTACTCAACTGGTCATATGGCCCATGTATTTATTTCGTCACATTGTATTTTATCTTGAAAGAAAATACTTTACATTAGTGGAAAAAATTATTTTGCATTTTTTTAAAGGGCTCAGATTTATGTTAATTCTGTAAGTGCCATATTTTCAGATGGGTTTGATGATATGGCCCATTGACTTTTTCTACAATTTTATTTTTTATTTTTAAATTTGCAATCTTTTTTATTTTTTTTTGTTGTCAGTCTATTTGTCTGTTATGTCTAAGCTCAATTTTCTTAATGAACCGTTCAATTAAAATACATTTTTCTAGGGCCATAACTCCAACCCTGGTTGGGAATATGGCCCATTGACTGCATTTAAAAAAAAATTGTTTTTGTTTGTTTTACGTTTGATTTTTACAAAGTTTAATTTTTTTCCTGAAACCGAAGGTGTTTACGCTTAAGTTCCTGTAAGCATTGTTATTTTTTTTAATAAAGTTTACGAGAAAAAAAATATTTTTTTTAAGTGGGCCATATATACCGCCACTACCTTATTGTTAGAATAAAAATGGATTTTAGGTATATGGATCTTGTGCATTTAAAAAATATATGGCTCACCCAAAATTCCCAAAAATGAAATCAACTGATTTTGTTATTTTTTTTTTGGAAATCGTTCTCTACTATACAGGGTGTTTCGAGAGGAAGTGGAACTATTTTAAGGACGTACTCTAGAGGACAAATAAGAAAGAAGTTCTAATAAATAAAAGTCTGAAAATGCTTCCTTTTCAAGATACAGGGTGTCAAATAAATAATTAAAAGCCCTTTTTTTAAATATCTCGAAAACGACTTACGACATTAATTTGAGCTTTGGTATGCACTATATTGGCATGGAAAGACTTTTTGTCAATTCAAGGAGTTTTGACAATTCCATCAGAGACGTGCGTGACAGCAAGATATTAAATGATTTTGACGAAACTAATAGTGCGCAACTGCTTTCTTTCAAAACAGGTATTGGGTTCTTAACCAGCAGCCAATTCTAGAAAAAAAAACCCCTAAGCTTTTCTGGTAAGAAAAATCGTTTTCGAATAATAATTAAAAACTATTTTTCTGCGTCACTGATATTTGTTTCCGATTTCAAACCGTTTGCAACATAAATGATTTTTAAATTGTGGTGTCGGTGTAGTTATTTGCTTGCAGAAAAACGTATTTTTAATTCTTTTTTTTATACCCTGTATCTCGAAAAATGAGCATTTTCTGAGTCTTGTTTATAAGAACTTTTTTCTTATTTCGACCTCTAGAATATGCCTTAAAATAGTTCACTTTCCCCCCAAAACACCCTGTATAATAGCTGAATAAAAATTATTCCGTTTAAACATTTCGATATTAAAGTAAAAGGTCAAAGTATGTTCCCTTTTTCCGGAAAGAAATAAAATAAATTTACATGGGGTTTGGGGTGTCACACAAAATTTAATAATAAAACATAAATATACAATAAATCCACATAAAATTATTTTTTCTTTCATCACAATCCACAGATTAAAATAAATAACTATAAAAACGATAAACAACGCATGCATTTTTTCCTTTAAACAGCAATTAACTAATAAGTGTTCACTGTGGAACTCAAAAATATGTAAACATCTTTTTGTGTTTGCTCCGAAAAGCGAATCACGTCATGTAAACCTAAACACGCGGAACATAAGCTTAATTTTGCTGAATATTTTTTTTGGGATTTATGACGTCTGATGTTGAGATGGATTAAGAATATTATCCAATTAAGTAATTATTATAAGTGCCTAAAGCCAGACACGAGTAAGAAACCAGTCGCAACGGCTAATTATTTTATTGGGTAATGGCATTCATTTATATACAGTGTGAAACAGCCAAATGGAATAAATTCAGTATCTCAATTATTGTGCATATTTTAAAAAAATCCTGAGACACGTCGATTTTGGATTCTGAAATGACATCCTGCAGCGTACAAATTTCATCCCTAAATTCAACGAGTGGCAGCTGCAACCCCTAAATTTTTAAATGGGAAGTAGGGGCTTGTGACACCTCATTTGAAAGGTCTTTTCATTCTCTATTCAAAAATGCTATGGTTTTAATATTTATTGCAAAAATTAACAGTAAAAAGATTAATTCATATGCTTGACGTAATTCGCTACAGCAAACTAAAGAAAAAATAATTTCAATGTAGGAAATGTTCAAAATGATTTCCTTGAACGTCTTGGCAGCATCCTCATTTTGAACATTTCCTACATTGAAATTATTTTTTTTTAGTTTGCTGTAGCGAATTACGTCGAGCATATGAATTAATTTTATTACTGTTAATTTTTGCAATAAATATTAAAGCAATAGCATTTTTGAATGGAGAATGAAAAGACCTTTCAAATGAGGTACCTATATCACAAGCCCCTACTTCTCATTTAAAAATTTAGGGGTTGCAACTGCCACTCGAAGGGGGTTGAATTTAGGGATGAAATTTGTACGTTGCAGGATGTCATTTCAGAGTCCAAAATCGACGAGTCTCGGGATTTTTAAAAATATGCACAATAATTGATATACTGAATTTATTCCATTTGGCTGTTCCACACTGTATACGTCTGGCGCGTAACATTTCAACTAACTTCGGTTTATAAATATATTGTATCTTCGGTAAATGGCTAGACGCAAAGGAGCCAACGACTACGGAGTAGAAGAAATGTGTTAGTAGTAGTATCAACACACGACTACTTACTTATAAATAAAGCAATGAGAACTATAACTAAGCAACTGTTATTGTAGTTTTCAAGTCGAGGTATGTAGTAGTTTCATAGATCGTAGCATGAAAAACAACATATCGTGACTATTTCATTTAAGTTTGGGTATAATATGTAAATTAGACATAAAAACTTTATATTCTAGCAATAAATCTGTTCTTAGCTCGCAGATTACACTTGTTCCTAGAAACCCGTGTTGATATTACATCAGGTATAGTATTAAATCGGTAAGACGACACTAAAATTAGCTATAGAAAAACTACTATGGGGAAACACTCACTTTGCCTTACACAATTTGTGGCAAGGATGTGTTGTCTCCAAGAATTTTATCATACAAGTGCTTTTACATTTACATTTTACAATACGGAGTCATCCAGATGTTTAAAATGAAGTAAAAATGTTCACATTTGCACAGAAATTTAAAAGGAATTTAAACTGGTTTCAACTGAAGCTGATCTTAAAATATGCATTTCTATTTTGTTATATATAGTAACGAGACGGGGTAAAGTTCGACGAAACATCACAGAGCCATTACTTAATTTGCCCCATAGCTATGAGATACCTTTAGCACCAATAACTACCAGTTGGTAGCATTAAGAAAAGTTTTCCGGGCCAATTTCCTGAGCACGTCTCTCTTCTGCATTTCATTTTTACCGTTATCTATTGGATTAACCAAATTTGCGAGAATGCACTCCCTGTTTCCCGCGAATAGTTTACGCAAAATATTCTCTATGATCTAAAAAACTTTAAAATTTTCTATAACTCGATTCTGATAAAGTAAAATATAGTGTAACATCTACATATATTGGTACCAATAACCCGAACCTATACTCCAGTTTCACCAAACATAACGCTTCCAGTTCCATTACAGTTGCATGGAGGAAAAATCACTATGACGCTTTGATTAATTTATTGGATCTTATAAGGATTTTGATTTTTGGAAAAAAAAAATAGTTGTTATTGTGTTAATTGTACTACTGCACGTACGTATTGCTATACTTGCTATACTTGCACACGGCAATCTGTAAATTCGTAATTTGAAACACACGGTAACATTTAACATTACTAATTTATCAATTAATTACACCAACAAATACTTAATTAACATTTACTGTAAATACTTTACGATGTAGTATTAGTAACTTGAGTCTTTGCTTCATAACTCGATCTTTATCTTAAATAGGCTCGCCATCTAACAATTAATGATGTAACTATTCCTTTTCCTTGTGCCATGTGTAGTTCTCTGTATTTCTTCTTCTGCTCGTTTGTTATTTTATTGTGTAAGTAATCACAAATATAAAACACAAGGACCATGGAAAGACTTTGTAATTGGTAATTAACATTAGAAATGCATAAAATATGGGTGGTCACTGCCAGAGGGCGGCACTGTTGGCAGTTGCAATAACAAGTAAATTTGAATTAATGCATGTTAATAACATGATTCTTCACCGGAAATGACCGTAACATCTATTTTTTAAATAGAACACCCTGTATATTTTTACATTTTTGGATTCAGGGATTCATTCTGCATACGATGGTATCAACTTCGAGGAAGAAACATAACCACAAACATTTTTTTAGGTGGCATCTAGGGAGCCATGACTGCTGAAAAACTTTTCTTTCTGAGCCGTTGAGTATTGGAAAAATAAAATCGTGATATTAAGTTAAAAATTTTTTTTAAATGGAACCCATTATACCTCATTATGCTATTTTAATAGAGATTTTCTTTACCTACATTTCGATAACAAACACTTCACCATTAGTTCATAAATAACTTACAAAAGATACTTTACCTTGATCCAAATTTATTTTAGTTTAATAAATTTGTTTTTTTTTAAGGCAATCCCGATTAATTTCATATCAAATGTTTAACTTGGTCAGAGCTCACTAAAATAAATTTGAACTAAGGTCATAAAGTATATTTTGTAAGTTATTTATGAATTAATGATGAAGTGTTTGGTATCGAAATGTAGGTAAAGAAAATCTCTATTAAAATAGCATAATGAGGTAAGATGCCATTTAAAAAAAAATACTTATATCGAAGAAACCACTTCCGAGATGGTTAAATGGCTATAAAAGCAAAGTTAGCTCACTTAATAATCCTGATTTTATTTTTCCAATACTCAATGACTCAGAGAGAAAAGTTTTTCAGCAGTCATGGCTCCCTAGATGCCAATTTAAATTATCCTAAAAAAATGTTTGAGGTTATGTTTCTTCCTCGAAGTTGATACCATCGTATGCAGAATAAATCCCTGAATCCAAAAATGTAAAAATATACAGGGTGTTTCATTTAAAAAATAGATACTACGGTCATTTTCGGTGAAACCGGAAGTGCTAGAAGCATGTTATTCACATGCGTTAATTCAAATTTACTTGTTATTGCAACTGCCAAAATTTCAAAACGATATCTGAAAAAACAAAAAAGTTGTTGGGGTGAGCCTAATTTCATTTACACCCGGTATAGTGATTTGTGAAATTGAGAAAAATGGTATCCTTAGACATGATTACAAACACTGAACACGGTAACTGCTAAATCCAATTCAATTTATGTGGTCATTCGAGCGTCACGTTAAGTTTTTCGAAAAAAAATCGTATCTCCATAAAGAACGGAGTTAGGCCAAAAATGGCAAAATCTCGGGCAAAACCGCTTCGGGGTATTAGTCCAAGGATTAAAACTAAGTGGTTAAAAAAATTCCTAAAAAAATTGGAAGGAATTGGTAGGTTGCTAAATTTTTCGAAAAATGCAAGGGGTCTGAAAATTGCCTTGTACATCTTAGGATACAAATGGCATAACAATCGATAACCCCTGTATAAATTTTCAATGAATTTTCCGTCGAGATGTTGCAAACCACATCTTAATTGGTCAACTCTAACCGAAGATATAAGT
Source organism: Rhagium mordax (assembly GCA_963680705.1). Lineage (NCBI taxonomy): Eukaryota > Metazoa > Arthropoda > Insecta > Coleoptera > Cerambycidae > Rhagium > Rhagium mordax. Next base: position 17,441,109 of record OY796656.1, read on the forward strand.
ACAGCGAGAAATTGTGACCAAATTTTCAGGTGCTCCTTGAATTTTGCACAACAGTTTAGTTAATAATATTTTGTTTTTATTTGGACGATTTTAACGTCTCTACATAAAATAAAACGTAATATTATGCAGAAGTTTCTTAATTTTTTCTACCTACTATATTATTATCCCGCTAATAAATGTCACCGATTACGAATTTCGCAAAAACTGTATGGTCATTTATATGAAATTAATTAAATTGAGTTAAATCTATTTCACATTTGGATACCGCCTTATAGAACCATGTTTATACCGATTTATAACAGAGCATATTTTGGAGAGGTGGTTCCTTAATATCTGTGGCGCACAGGTTCAAAACAGATCGGTGATATTCTTACTCTGCAACAGTGAAAACATACATATAGTTTGTAGTTATATGTATGTATGTTATATCTCAAATCCCGCATATTATAATTAATTATAACCTTGATACTAATTGCGCAGTTAAACAGGATATTGTGCAATTCTTATCTTCCCTTAGCTTTTAAGTTATATGAATGTAATCAATGCATCGTCAGGCTTTCTTATCCACTTTTAGATGACAAGAAGACCTCGACTATGAATAGGCTTTTGTATTAGAATCTTATATATAGGACCAAATTATATTGTAGAAGCATTCATTAGAATCATTAGAATATTCGTATATTCGTTATTCATCAACCAAGCTTTAAGCATCTAGTTACTCTTCTCCGTGTCAAGCAGATAGTCGACGATACTTACCGACATATTATTTGTTTGTCATTGGAAGTGTTTAATTATTAATATTATAACCAGTTGCTAAATGTAATAAATCTTAGTGTAAAATAAAGTTGTTTTTTAAAAAGTGTTTCTGCAACTTCGAAATATAAAAATTGGCGCAGTTCGGAACGGATAACTCAACAAAGAAAATAAGTGTTACTTTGGTGGATTTCATCCTTCAAGTTAAAAAGAACCCAGGAAGTGCAGAAGAATCTAAGAAAAGGCAACTCAAACTCTACGAAATCCAAGCAACTCAAACTCTACGAAATCTAAGAAACTCAAACTCTACGAAATCTAAGAAACTCAAACTCAAAGAAACTCCAAGAAACTCTAAGAAACTCCAAGAAACTCTAAGAAACTCCAAGAAACTCAACGAAACTCAACGAAACTTCAAGAAACTCAAACAAACTCCAAGCAAGCAACAATCAAGAAATCAAGAAATCAAGAAATCAAGAAATCAAGAAATCAAGAAAATCAAGAAATCAAGAAACCAAGAAATCAAGAAAATCAAGTGTATCCTGAAAACAAGCTACATGCAGAATCAACTTTATCTCAAGACAGCTCTACTCTTGTAAGTACAAAGTATTATCTCTAAAAGCTGCTGTGTATTTTATTCGCATATTATTTTTTGAAAGTAATTGTCTTTTATAAAATAAAAATCTAATTAATATTATCTAATAAAAATGTCTCGAGATGATATCGAAGATTTACCTTCATTTAAATTAACAGAATTGTTTTCTTTAATACCAGAATACGATGGCGACCAAATTCTCCTTGAATCATTTTTAAGTTCATGTCAAGCCGCATTACATATTTCAAATGACGAACAAAAAGTACTAGTTATTATTCATATAAAAAATAAATTACGTGGTAAAGCATCACAACTCGTAAATTCGAAATTTACTAATGATTGGACTGAAATAAAAAACTTATTAATACAAAATTTTGGTGAAACAAGAAGTTTACCTAGTCTAATTCATGATTTACAATATATGAAACAAGGCAAAGACTCTGCTATCATGTTTGTTCACAAAATTCAAACACATAATGCAAAACTACACTCTGCTATTAATCGTCAATTAGATTTAGATGAAAATCAAAAATTATCACAAGCTTCATTAATCGATAATATGTGCCTCGATACTATATTAACTGGCTTAGAACCAAAATTAGGAGCGATAATACGAGCTTCAAATCCTGAAACAATATTAGACGCATCACAGCGTATACGACGAGAAAATCAGTTAGGATATTTAGAAAATCAACGACAAAACTTAAAACCTAATTTTAATAAACCTCAATTTCAACAACAATCTTATTCTCAAAATCGAATGCAAAAAATATGTAATTATTGTAAGAAACCAGGACATTTAATAAACGAATGTAGAAAACGAAACTTTAACTATCAATCCCAAAATAATTCTCAATCGCAAAATAATAATAATTATAATTCTTATCCAAGATTTAATAATCAACAGAATACTTATCAAAGGTATTCAAATCAACCGAGTACATCATATCAAAGTTCTTATTCACAACAAAATCAAAATACAAGACCCTCAGTTATTCAAAGAAACCCAAATTTCAGAAATAATAATAATAACTCAAATCAAAATCAGAATTTCCAAAGACAAGCACATCATTTAAACGAGCAAGTGAGCGAAGAAACGACTGGAACTTTCGCTCATCCTCTAATTTAGACCAGTCAACATTTTCAAATTTTCAACAAACAACAAATGAAACGAATTTTAATCCAGAAACTAAATTTATAAGTTCAACACGTTCTGAAAATTTATTTTACGTTATGTCACGAGATAAAATTTGTAAATTTTTAATTGACACAGGCGCAGGTATATCTATTATGAAACCAAATATTATTCCTCCAAATTTAATGGAACCAACTGAAAAAATAAATATACAAGGTATAACAAATGAAATTATTCCAATATCAACTTGTATAAATTATGTATTTTTTTCTGATCATGCTTATGACACATTAAAATGTTACGTATCAAATATTAATATAGAATTTGACGGACTATTAGGAGCGGATTTCCTCGATCATTATGAATGCGTTATTGATATAAAAAATCGTAAGTTAATTACAAAATATAAAACCTTCGATCTATATAAAAAAGAAGAAGAAAACGAAGAAGAAAACGAAGAAGAATTTCATCAAAACACGCAAGTACCAACAGAAAATATTATCAAGATTGAACCAAGAACAGAAAAAGTATGTAAACTGAAGTGTACAACATTTCCACCCGAATCGGAACTCATCTTATTGTCAGAAGAAAAACAAGGACTAAGTATTCCAAATGCAATCATTAAAACCAACGAAAATGGAGAATTTTTCACAACAATTTTAAACAAGTCGGAAGAAGAAAAAGAGGTCATATTAAATAATCTACAATTTGAAGAAATGCCTTCATTATCCTCAAATCAACAAGTAAATAACCAACAAGTTCATTGCACTCAAGTAATCAACAGAGAAACGGAAATTTTAAATCAACTTCGACTGGAACATTTAAACGACGAAGAAAAAGAAAAAATCATCGACACATGTTTTGACTTTTCAGATATATTTTACCTAGAAGGAGATCAACTTACATTCACAAATGAAATTAAGCACTCAATCAATACCAACGAAGCAAAACCAATATTCACAAAATCTTACAGGTATCCACAAGTACATAAACAAGAAGTGAAAAATCAAGTAACGAAAATGTTAGACCAAGGAATCATCAAACCTTCAATATCACCATGGTCATCACCAGTATGGGTAGTACCGAAGAAAATAGACGCAAGTGGAAAACAAAAATGGCGTGTAGTTATCGACTACAGAAAGTTAAATGAAGTCACCGTAGATGATAAATACCCACTTCCAAATATCACAGATTTACTAGATCAATTAGGAAAATGTCAATATTTTACAACTCTCGACTTAGCATCAGGATTTCATCAGATAGAACTAGATCCAAAAGATGTAGAAAAAACAGCATTCACAGTAGAAAATGGATTATATGAATATAGAAGAATGCCATTCGGATTAAAAAATGCACCATCGACATTTCAACGCGTTATGGACAATATTTTAGTAGGAATACAAAACGAAAGATGTTTAGTATATATGGACGACATAATAATCTACTCGACAACACTCGAAGACCATATCTACAGATTAAGAGAAATATTTTCCAGACTTTCCAATGCAAATATGAAAATTCAACCTGATAAATGTGAATTTTTAAGAAAAGAAGTAGCATATCTAGGTCACATTATAACAAAGGACGGAGTAAAACCGAATCCAGAAAAAATATCTGCAGTACAAAACTTTCCAATTCCAAAAAATCCAAAGGACATCAAATCATTTTTAGGACTAGCCGGATATTATAGAAGATTTATACCAAACTTTGCAAAAATCGTAAAACCTTTAACTTCCTTATTACATAAAGACGCAGAATTTAATTTTAACGGACAATGTCACGAATCTTTTAACAAACTAAAAAATGCATTAACAAATTATCCAATACTTCAATACCCTGATTTTGAAAAAGAATTTATTTTAACCACCGATGCTTCTAACTTTGCAATCGGAGCCGTTTTATCACAAATAACAAATGGAAAAGACTTACCAATCGCTTATACATCTAGAACTTTAAATCAAACGGAATCAAAGTACTCAACAATAGAAAAAGAATTACTAAGTATAGTCGTAGCAACAAAGACTTTTAGACCTTATTTATATGGAAGAAAATTTAAGTTATTAACAGATCATCGACCCCTTACATGGCTATTTTCAATTAAAGATCCAGGCTCAAAACTAGCAAGATGGAGACTAAAATTAGAAGAGTATGACTATGAAATATTATACAAACCCGGAAAACAAAACACCAATGCAGATGCTCTCTCAAGAATAAACGTGAATTACCTTAATCAACTACAAACAGTTAAAATATTCCATAATAGTTTACAAGAAGAAAGTGAAAATGAAAGTGAAACTACAGAAACTTCACCTGAAACAATTGAAGAAGAATATTCAAGATACAGAAGACTTAAAGAACAAAAATCGCTAATAGACTACTCAAAATGTAAAAACTCAAACGAAAATTTTCTTGACAAATCTCACAAAAATATATTAACACCAATTATGCAAGGTAATATAACCGAAAATCAATTTAAAATAATCGAAGACTTTCTAGAAGAAAATATGCAATATCGCGATGACAAAATAAACACTCAGTCTAGTAAAACTGTAAAAAATCGAAAGTATTACATTATTCCAGCACCATATGAAAATACGGAACAACTCTTATTTCATGTAATTTACGAAAATAAAAATATCTTATTAGAAAATCCTATTTACTATTTAGAAGAATTAAATGAAATACCAATACTTGAAATTTTATCATTTATATTTTCAGACGACGAAATTCAATTTATTACGTGTAACAAAGAAATAATAACACCAGTAGAAGACGAAAAACAAATTATTATTGATCAATTTCATTCAGGAAAAGCAAATTTACATAGAGGTATAAACGAAACAATAAATCGTATTAAACAAAAGTATAATTGGCCAAATCTAAATAAAGAAGTCGAACATTTTATAAAAAATTGTGAAACATGCAATAAAACAAAAGTATGTAGAAAAAATTTAAGTAATCCCCTTGTTATAACAGAAACTCCAAAAACCCCTTTTGAAAGAATTAACTTAGATATTTTAGAAATTCCAGAAAATAATCTTGTATTAACAATTCGCGACGAATTAACAAAATTCACTCAAGCTTATCCTTTACAAAATAAATCAGCGAAACAAGTAGTCAATACTTTACTATTATATTTCCAACATTACGGAACTCCTTTACGAATACACTGTGACAGAGGAAAAGAATTTGATAATCAACTATTAAAAGACCTTTGCACGCTTTACGGAATAAAATTAACTTTTTCATCAATAAATCACCCTCAATCAAATGGATCACTCGAAAGATTTCATGCAACACTCTTAGAAATGATAAGAGCAACTATCACAGAAAACCCCAATGATCACCCTTTAACATGTTTACCTTATGCTATAATATGTTATAATAATTCAAAAAATCAAACACATGGATTTACCCCGTATGAATTAATATTCGGGCATACAAACTCTAGACCCCCTGAAAAGACATATAATCAAGAAGAACTAATTTCTAAGTACATACGAGATTTAAATAATAGAATATCTTATTTTTATGAAGTAGCAAGAGAAAGAACTATTCAGAATAAACAAAAATCAAAAACGAGATACGATCAAATTAAAAATCCGAAAGAAAAACAATTTAATATTCAAGACAAAGTTTTTATCAAAGAATCTCAAAGAAAATCAAAATTAGCTAATAAATCGAATGGACCTTTTGAAATAATTGAAATATTTGAAAACAATGCATTTAAACTTAAAGACCCTGTAACTAACAGAGAATTTACTATTAATTCAGATATGATAAGTTCACAAGTAGAATAAACCTTTCTTTATTTTCAGGTTATCACTCACGATAACAAGAGTAAGTACGCATAGCATAAATTATGAATTGAAACAATTAAACAGCACAATCGGAATTTATTATCATCCAGAAGCTGAAATGAAAATTTCGAACGATAAATGGACAATCTTATCTTATAAAAATATAACATTACTGAAACAAGCATACGAACAAAACGTTAATCTAATAAATGGCTTGAATACAAAACTACTCCAAGAAAATGGACCGAGATTAAATTACTTTTATAAAGAAGTACAACCGCACGTAAATTTAATTAATAAACAATTAAAATCTATCGAAAGAAAGTTCGAAGAAATTAAATACGATATACAAGGTAATCGATATAAACGAGGATTAATAAACGGTATAGGTACTATATGGAAATCTTTAACAGGAAATTTAGACTCTTCAGATGGCGAATATTACTCAGATTGTATTAATAAATTAAACAATGATGAACATCAAATTGAAAATCTTTTAAAAAATCAAATATCAGTCACTACTTCGACAATCAAAAATTTTAATTATACAATAAGAAAATTACAAATCGACGAGGAAACGTTTAATAAAGATATTGTAAAAATTGAAACATCATTATTAGATATTACAGATAAACAAAACTATTTTGAAGCTAGATTTGCATTTATTGAAGTGTGTGAACAAATCACTGAATCAAATATAATTATTGAAAGTGAATTAGATGACATAATTGAAAGTATAACTTTTGCTAGATTAAAAACTTTACATCCATCAATTATTCAACCAAGTGAATTAGTAAATCAATTACGAAAAATATCTCAAAAATTACAAAGAAGTCATTTACCGCTTTTACCAGATTATTCAAACATTGCATCTTATTTTGATATTATAGAACTCAAAGCATTTCAAACGTACGGAGAAATCGTATTTGTATTAAACATTCCAATTGTAGAACCTTATAATTTTAAAATATATCATTTATACTCAATTCCAATAAAAGACAATCGAACAAGAATTTTTCATTTAATATTACCAACTTCTAAGTACATAGCTCTTTCAGATGATAACACTCTGTATGTTCAATTAGATAATTTTGAAAATTGTAAACAAATTGAATTCGAATTATGCCAACATTTATTACCAAACCCTGTAGATTTAAATGCTAATTGCGAAGCACAATTATTATTACATCCTTTACAATTACCTGAAAATTGTGTAAATACATTACTATATTCAGAAGATTTTAAAGTACAATTAATTTCAGAAAATACTTGGCTAATTGCAATCACAAATCCAATACCTATTGTAATAAATTGCTTAGGACAATCAAAAACTGAAATCATTAAACAAAATTCAATTTTAAGCTTATACCCTACTTGTATAGCATATATAGGATCGATTAGAGTATATGCAATTTTTGAAAAAGAATCAAAAATCGAAGAAACTGTACAAATTCCAGAAATCAAATATGACTGTTGTTCTCATTTACCTAACGAATTACCAAAGTTAGAACCTTTAAAAATATCAAATTTAAACCTTGATGAATTAAACGTAGCTGAACACAAATTAAATCAATATGATAAAGATTTGGATAAATTAATTAATGAACCTTTTGTTCAAAAACATATCTCATGGTTTACTTATTTTATTATAACTTTAGTTATAGCTCTTGTTATTCTTTATATATGTTGTAAATGTAAAAGAAGATATCCAAAAATTGGAATAGCCCTTGGCAATGCCCCAGGTCCAGATTACCCTGATGATAGCCAACGAACTTTACTAACTAGAATCAGAAGAGGCATAACCCCATTAAGAAGACAACCTATCAGAAGAAATTTCGGAGATCCTACAGTAGAAGAAATCGAACTTAATCCAAACTTCCAAAAATTAACTTCAAGATCACTCGAACCCTAATTTTTAATCTTCGCAGGGAGGAGTTGTTATATCTCAAATCCCGCATATTATAATTAATTATAACCTTGATACTAATTGCGCAGTTAAACAGGATATTGTGCAATTCTTATCTTCCCTTAGCTTTTAAGTTATATGAATGTAATCAATGCATCGTCAGGCTTTCTTATCCACTTTTAGATGACAAGAAGACCTCGACTATGAATAGGCTTTTGTATTAGAATCTTATATATAGGACCAAATTATATTGTAGAAGCATTCATTAGAATCATTAGAATATTCGTATATTCGTTATTCATCAACCAAGCTTTAAGCATCTAGTTACTCTTCTCCGTGTCAAGCAGATAGTCGACGATACTTACCGACATATTATTTGTTTGTCATTGGAAGTGTTTAATTATTAATATTATAACCAGTTGCTAAATGTAATAAATCTTAGTGTAAAATAAAGTTGTTTTTTAAAAAGTGTTTCTGCAACTTCGAAATATAAAATGTATACAATTATATAATCGATCAATTCATTATATCATGTAAACATAAATTCAATGTACACCTACACATTATTAAATTATAATTTTTTTATTTATTTTTTTTATTTTCATTCACTATACACCAGTCAAATTAGACAAAATTAGGGCGATCAGTGGAAAAAATTCCCAGAGATTTGGAATTTTTTTTAAACGCTTCCTTTACACTTGAGTAGAGATATATCAAAAGTCCCCGAGGGTGGGGGGAGAGCTCGAGGAGGGGAGGGGGGTTAAAGGTACCATTTTTCAGTTTTTTGTTTATATCTCGGAAACGATCACTCCTATCGATTTTTTCTTACCAAAATTAAAGCTAACAAAATTTACTACAAATGGTTCACAGCATTTTTGTCGTAGGACTAACCGTAAGCGAGCTACGGGCTTCTGAAGTTTGGATTCTACATAAATTGCATAAAAAATCCTTCCAAACACATTTCATTAGTATATGGTAAGTATTTATATTTATGGAAATAGTGTGTGTAGAGCGCCCCCCAACTAAACTGGCCTGCCTGAAGGGGGACTCTTTTTTCCCCCGCGGATGAAGGAATATTGCTCTACGACCATTTGGCAACGCAGCACTCCTTGCGTACAAATTCAAGTTCACACTTGATTGATGGTGGATTCCTGTTAAATCGAGTCAGGTGGGGTATAGGATCAACCTTTATAATAAATTACCAGATACAATAAAGAACATTGCATCAGTACAGAAATTCAAAAATAAATTAAAATGTTTTCTAATTTCAAAAGCCTACTACTCAGTTAGTGAATATCTGGAAGACAACTTTAGGTAACAACTAGTTTTTATATGATATAATCTTATTTTGTCTTACGAATTATTTTTTATATTCCTGTATTAGTAATATACTTTATATGTATACAGTTGTGTATGGTATGTATATATGTGTATATGGGTGTGTGTGGATGTGCGTGTGTATATAGTACACATTGTGACGATCTAATTTACATTTATATATTGTAATTTAAACTGATTGATGTCTATATGTATTTTGTTTGTTTATTTTCTCTGACTTACCAAATGTACATGTCAATGTATCCATAATTGGTTAATAAATTGATTTATTTGATCTATTATTTAAATTGATATTCAATCAATATGTGACTTACTTAAAAAACACTATGGTGAATACTGCACAGTCTCACCACCATCACCACCGCATCAGTCGACATTGATTTCACCGAAGATATGGTAGCGACGACTCTTTAGGTAATGAAAAAAATAAGGACAGATTCATCAGTATGCTGTCTCGGAAAATGATTGCAGAGGGTTTAGAAGTTAGACAGGCTGATGCTGATGCGGATACAACTATTGTACCGTGCGCTTTGGAGAAAACAGAATGTGATTGTTCACCGCTTGCCATTGGCGAGGATGTGGATCTGCTGGTCCTGCTGATCGCTTTAGCTCCAACGGAACGAGAGATAAAGTTTTTCAAACCTGGGAAGGGGAATGAGGGAAGCAAAAGTTATTACCCTCCAAGGAATTGCATGAACTTGACTTTGTCAAGAGCATTTTGTTCATTCACGGTTTTAGCGGCTGCTATACAATTTTCCGAAAAGGTAAGTCAATAATTGCTTAATTACTCATGAGGGACAGCATCCTACATTTGATCTCCAACGTATTTTACACAAAAACTTCAACCACTGAGGAAGTGGCAAACGCCGGGGAACAGATGTTCCTAGCAATGTACAACGCCAGAGTAACAGACCTGGACAAACAGCGTTACGCAGCATTTCTAAAATCCAGCACAAGGGTGAAGTCAGACTTCCCCTCTCTACCACCAACTGAAGGCTCTGCACTGCAACCCTTATACAGAGTCTATTTGCAAGTTCAAGATTGGCTGGGCAACAAACTGGAACCTACTGATTGGGTTTGGATGAAAGGAGCAGATGGAGATCTTCAATCCTTGACAACTTTAGATCAACCTGCCCCAGCTGCCATCCTTTCAACAATATTCTGCAGCTGCAACAAAGGTTGTGGGGCATGTTGTGGATGCCGCAAAGCAGGTATCCATTGCTCTTCAATATTCGGTAACTGTGAGGGTGCGTGCACTAACGGCCCTCCAGTTGAATATGACAATTCAGCATATGAGGATGACCCGGAAGACTTGACACCCTTGAATGAACTGTTGGACTCAATACATTCCCTCCCGCACAAGACTTTCAGAGTCTTAAGGGATAAAGGAGGTCGTGTTATTTATTCAATTTACTAAGTTTTATTCAAATCATCTCTATTAAATCATCTACCTATTAATATTGTACTGAACAAGACTGTAATTCGGTTTTCAATGTTTAGGTTGAAGAGAAAATGCAGCATATGAGGACGACTCTGAAGACTTCATGGACCCCCCGTGATCCAACACCCTGCTCTAATGAAGTGTTGGACCCAATAAATTCAATTTACTGTCAGTTTTTTTTAAATCACAATACTAATTCTGTTTTAAATGCGGATAAAGCACATTTTTTTAAATGATGTTTCTTTTGTCGCCCTATAACTCACTTACGGTTAGTCCTACGGAAAATGCATAGGACCATTTCAGTAGGAAATTTTGTCAGCTTTAATTGTGGTAAGGGGGCAAAAACCGAGAGGAGCGATCGTTTCCAAGATATAAGCGAAAAACTTAAAAATGGTACCTCTAACCCCCCTCCCCTCCTCGAGCTCACCCCCCACCCTCGGGGACTTTTGATATATGTCTACCCAAGTGTAAAGAAAGCGTTTAAAAAAATTTCCAACTCTCTGGGAATTTTTTCCACCGATTTGTCTAATTTGACTGGGTTACTAAACAAGAAACGTTATTGTTAATTATTTGTTATTTGTTCACAAAAAATTTTATGCTAAGGAAGTATAACTACATCTTGATTAATAAATACTGAATATATTAATTAAATGTATAATATAATAGTCATATCCGCCATAACCAATGTATTATCTGCCTACGACGAAACATATGTTCCTTGAAGAACAATCTATTTAAACACGTTTTTTTGCATAAATCTGTATCGCAATATTTAATTTTGCAATAAAATTTAGCATGCAACAAAATAGAAAAACTTTACAAAAATTGATTGATATTAGGTTAGGTATTATTGATTTAAGACAATAATAAATTATTTTTAAAAATACTATAAAATGCAATTTATTTATACACTTTTTATTTTCACAGAAACAATACATACTTTTTACCTTGGTTTCATTTTGTATTAAAACATGATATCTTTTTTTGGGAAGTTACTAAGTTGTACAATGCTTTTACATTATGGTAATTTTGTTTTGTGGCACCTTCTCTAAATACCTACCTCATTTTACTTGCAATCTTATAACACAAAAAATATAAAAAATGAAGATTTAAAAACTAAAAAAAATTTAAATAGATTAATCTTCAGTGAACCTAAATTATTATTAATGAGAAATAGAAATTTTGCACGAATGAATTTACAATTGGAATCAGGCATAGCGAAACATAAAAATATATGTAACTGACGTATTTTTTAGAACTCTATGAAAACTTGTAAGATAAAAAACCCTATTATCATAGGAGAAACGTGTTTAGACTTGGCTGTGATTGGTTTTGGGCATGGTGTAAGATAATTAGGTGAAGAAACGCCTCAATTAGAATGTCTCCAAACTGTTAACGCTGGTGACGCGAAATCGTAAGACAAAGAGAGAGAGTGTCTCCTATCGTCCCTAGTTAATTTCCACTTCATTTTACCAGGTCGAAAAATATACCATTCGATGCAGAAAAATATGTAGAACACGATTGTTGAAAAATTATGTGTTTAAATTGACGGCTACTATGCAAAAAAAAATTAAAACCATAAATGAAATTGGACGCCGGCACGTTTAACTCGAAACGCTGCTAAAACCGTTCGAGTTATGAAAAAAATTAACATAAACAATTTTATAGAGAACTAAATTTCCTATAAAAAAGTCAGTGACGGCATATGTCTATCTTAAATATTTTAGGCGTGAGCACGGTGTAAGACAATTCTTACACCGTGGGCCTGAAAGTAGTGCGCTGGAAAACGATAAGTTTAATTTAACAAAACATCAGCGCGCGAATTTGAGGCGCCCTCACACCAAAACTATTAAAGATAGACTAATGCCACCACTGACTTTTTTATAGGAAATTTAGTTCTCTATAAAATTGTTTATGTTAATTTTTTTCATAACTCGAACGGTTTTAGCAGCGTTTCGAGTTAAACGTGCCGGCGTCCAATTTCATTTATGGTTTTTATTTTTTTTTGCATAGTAGCCGACAATTTAAACACATAATTTTTCAACAATCGTGTTCTACATATTTTTCTGCATCGAATGGTATATTTTTCGACCTGGTAAAATGAAGTGGAAATTAACTAGGGACGATACGAGCCGCAGTCCGCGCGGCCCTGGTGGCCCGACACTCTCTCTCTTTGTCTTACGATGCGTTAACAGTTTGGAGACATTCTAACCATACGATACATTGAGGCGTTTCACCACCTAATTATCTTACACCGTGGTTTTGGGTAAAAAATTAACTTCAATCTTAAGCACCTTTTCTAATTTAAAAAATGCCTAGTAATATTGTGGCTAGTTTAATTCAGTAAACAATAGAAATAATTGTTTTTTCAATTTAAACTGACTTTAAAATAAAATGCATGAAATAAAATCTCATTTAGATTAAAAAAAATATGGATCAATTTCTGATCCAGTGGAGGAAAATAATATCAAAAAATGTGTACGCTTGTTTTTGTATGAATGTTGTCTGCCCTGAGAATTATGTCAAAAATGTACAAAACCTTAACTATGTAAATCTATTTGTAGGAAGTACCTACTTGGTTTCAACCCATCATAGGACTCATATAAAAAAATTGTAGAGTTCTGAATGTTCTGTCTATATATCTTTTGTTAAAGTAAAGCTTGTAGGTCGATATCAAAATATGAGAAAAGACCCTGCATGTTATAGAAACATTTTCACAATGTCTTATGTGATAGTACACTTTCAAAAATCCTCCATCAATATCAAGCAAATAAAAAACAAACTTTCAAAAAATACATATATTTGTCACCGTATGTGCTAAAACCTAGTAATACTTACAAAAAAGACATAGAATGTAATGAGTTATGTACAAATAGTGGTGCCAATTACCACCTCAGACATTCCAGATGGCAGAACATGGAAAACAGTTTTAAAATAAAATTCAAGTCAAGTTTCAGTGCATATGACTGACTGATTTAAGACATTTTTTACGAAGAAAAATATTTTGGGCGAGTGTACGAATTGCTAATATTACTTGACTTGGAAGCCTGTTCTGGAACACCTAATAATCACGTTTTAATCTACTAATTTATGGAATTTAATAAGGTCCACTTTGTCCTGGGGGTCCGTATTGAGTTGAAGGGCCTCCTCCTCCGCCACCAATTGATGTTGAGCTTGATCCAGTCGAGATACCAATGCTTCCACCGCCAATGCTTCCACCTCCAATGCTTCCACCGCCAATGCTTCCACCTCCAATGCTTCCACCTCCAATGCTTCCACCTCCAATGCTTCCACCGCCAATGCTTCCACCACCAATGCTTCCTCCGCCAATTGCACCACCTCCGGTAGATTCAGATTTGGTCTTATAACGGATGAAATAAACTTCTGGTTTGGACGGTTGCGTTGGCGCTGCAGTAGGTATGGTAATGTCTCCAGCCTCATCAGGTTTCTTCACCAAAACATATACTAATGTCTTTTCTTCATTTTGAGCTTGTAGCGGAATAGTAGGAACAGTTGGATTAGGAGCAGATGGAGCTTTGATGAAGATGATTTTGTAATGTTTTGTAGCTTGACCAGCGGAAAGCGGCCTTTGCTGTCTAACCTCTTCAGGTTCTGGAGGTGCAACGTGAACATAGATATGTTTTTGGACTAGAATACCTCCACCGCCTCCTCCGCCGCCACCGCCACCTCCTCCGCCGCTAATTCCACCATCGAAGCCACCGCCTCCTCCTCCTCCAATGCTTCCACCAGAGAAACCTCCTCCTCCTCCGCCTCCAATGCTTCCACCAGAAAAGCCTCCTCCTCCCAAGCTTCCACTTCCTGAGATACCGCCCCCACTGAATCCGCCGCCTCCGAAACTGCCGCCACCTCCGAAACCGCCGCCACCTCCTCCTCCTCCACCTCCACCTAGTCCTCCTCCTCCAGGCGCACCATAACTTCCACTAGGTTGGGAAACGGACGGTGCAGGGTAGTTGTATTGGGGACGGCCCTGAGCTAGGGTGGCCAGGGTAGTGGCGACCTATTAAGTCAAATTTAAAGGTATAGAATATTCCACATAATCATTTTTGGTGTTAATGTCCAACGGTATGCAGAAAATGATACTAATGGCGTCATGAATTAGCTTAAGTTCATATCAGCTGAAAATTACAATTAGGTACTCCTAATAGTTTAAATACTTACATATGGTATATGGTAGAAATTACGTCAGAATATCTCGATTAAAATAAATTATACTTAGGTAAAATACATAAATTTTATTTGTAATTTTGTTTTTTCTAACTAAATAGTTTTATTTAGCTTGGGAAAATATGTCCAATTAAAAAAAATCTGCTACAAACTAGCAATAAATTTCAATAAACTACGTTTGGTTTTTTATAGTAATTGAACGAGCAGAAAATCAAGATTTTCAATTGAGAAAGTCAAGACTGATGAAAAATTGTAGCAACTGCATAATTATATTTCGAAATGTTAAATAAACCTTGCGACCTCAAAATTCTTCTACAAAAAAAATATATACAGGGTGTCCCGATTTTAAACCGACAAACTTCGGGTACAGAGAGTTCACATGAAATTATGACATACCCCTTCTAACATTTCTTCTCTATCGAGCCTCCTAACGGAGATACAGGGTGTTGAAAATTCAATTTATTTTTTGTTTTTCTTTAATAACTTCCACAATATTAAAGATAGGGAAACCAAACTTGGTACACATAGTTAGGTTGTGAGGGTCCATCTTTGCTATGGTTCAGAGTTGAACTGAGGCGTGCCAGTGGCGTGCGGTGTGGTCACGTCGACATAATTTTAAGGAAAAAAGTATGTGCACTAATTTTTTTCGCAATTCTGATCAGATTTTCATAATTTACGGTTAATTTTCTAAAAAAACTTGCTCATGTAAAATTTTGACTGAGGCATTAGTTTTCGAGATATTTGCGTCTGAACAAAACGATGCACCAAAAACACAATTATCATGTCGGGAATAGTTCTGATGAAATCACGACATATCCCTTCTAAAATTTCTCTATGGCCATTCCTAACGGAAATACGGGGTGTTGATTTTTTTTATATTTGGATGTTGATAATTTGTTTATGTAATTTCGTAACAAACAAATTTTTCTTTTGACAGAAATAATATTGACTTGCAATAGGCCTTAAAAACGCCTCATTGCAAAAGAAGAAAAACATTAAAAACATTAAATTGACAGTTCAGTTCAGTATATCCCTTCGAAAATCAGATTGAAAATAATGTTGAAAGGGCTTAATTAATTAATTGTGTTTTTGGTGCATCGTTTTGTTCAGACGCAAATATCTCGAAAACTAATGCCTCAGTCAAAATTCTACATGAGCAAGTTTTTTTAGAAAATTAACCGTAAATTATGAAAATCTGATCAGAATTGCGAAAAAAATTAGTGCACATACTTTTTTCCTTAAAATTATGTCGACATGACCACACCGCACGCCACTGGCGCACCTCAGTTCAACTCTGAACCATAGCAAAGATGGACCCTCATAACCCAACTGTGTGTACCAAGTTTGGTTTCCCTATCTTTAATATTGTGGAAGTTATTAAAGAAAAACAAAAAATAAATTGAATTTTCAACACCCTGTATCTCCGTTAGGAGGCTCGATAGAGAAGAAATGTTAGAAGGGGTATGTCATAATTTCATGTGAACTCTCTGTACCCGAAGTTTGTCGGTTTAAAATCGGGACACCCTGTACTATAACAAAATAAATATGAATGGTCAATAGTTAACTGGGAAAATATGGAATGGAGTGAATTTTTATTTTTTGTAAACTCAATAAATTTTAAATTCACTAACTGAAAGTATTGCAGTAGGTCTGGTAAAACGTTTTTTGAATCTCTGCTAATAACAAAGAAAAATTCTCATATTGTGGTCATATTATCGGACAGGTAAATATGCTTGGCTGCAAGGCTAAATGGTTCGAATTCATCTTGAGGCAAATTAAAAATGTATTTGTGATTGGTATCGGACTTCCCTAACACAAAATCTTAGAATTTGCCGAGGGCTACTTCAGCGACTTGAGAGGCGATTAAGAAAGCATTATAAGAAAACAAAACAAAATATTCGCATTAAAATTTCTCCAGTGAACGTATACTTGTGCATTTCATAATACGTTTCTTAGGACATTTAAATGTCAATATGACGAAAGATTATTTAAATTTCACACATCTATCTATTCTCTGTAATTCGAGAAAATCATGATGTGGATTCGTATAATCCTCTTAGATTAATTAAACTATAAAAAAATTGGCATATCGATTGGATTAAATTTAACAGAAAGTATGTATCAGTTTTATTTTAGAAATGTGAAAAAAGTCGACCTATCAATTCATTATATTATATGTATATTTCCACAATTTAATTTTTTTTACCTCAATATAACAAAAAAAAATGGTAGATTCGACGCAAAAAAATTAATTTTTTGCGAGTTTTTAAAATCTACTTGAACCCAATTGGTTTTTCTAAAAAATAACAACCTTAATACTATAATAACACATAAGAAACGTGGTCGGTGGAAATTCTGATGAGAGTATTTGTTAATAGGTAGCCCAGGAAGAGCTCTACCTGAAAAAGCGAACAAATTATCTCAAAACTTGGGTACAAAAAACAGAAAACAAATTGCAAGTATCAAATGATAGCTTGGTATAGAAAACTGCAACTTAACCCGAAAAAAAAAATGTTAATGATTTTAGAAATCCGCTGGCAAATGCAATCGTACTAATACGCAAAGAGTAAGTATAGTAATAATAATTATGGACTTAATATAGGTTTGTAAAAATAATAACCAACCAACAGCTATTAAATTTATTGCTAGCAATCAATAAAATATAAAATTGAAAAACACATAATTAATCTTAATGTGTTAAAAACAAACAGTAGATTTCCCCCAAAAAATAATATACATTTAATACCGAAATAATCAATAGTAATAAACACGAATTTACTTTCGTAAGCAAATTACATGAATTTGCTAGCTGTAAGAGTTAGTAGTTACATTGCTTATATAATCGCTTAAGAACATAATTAAAGCTGTTTTAATTGCCTAGAAGCTAGAAGCATGCGAAAAAAATTATTGTCTTTTTTATGGGTCTGTAATTTATAATTCTATATAATTATTTTATTTACATAGTGTAATTTTCTCACCCAATAAATAGAATAATATGAATCTGCTCTGTTAAAAAGAAATAATTCAACTAAAATCAGAATTTCACTTAATTGTGTTTAATTGTTTGCTAAAAATGTCATTTAAGTAGGTTTGTAGGTATATATGGTAAATACAGGAATTTACAAAATCATTACTGGATCTGTTTTTTACAGAAAATCCTCCTGTTGAGAGGAAAAATTTTTATTTAATAGGCTCTTACGTTTGCTATCGATAGACAGTGGATTTATTAAATCAATTAAACGAATTTAATTTTAATCTAGTCCACTATTGTACATAAAATCGCGTATTAATCGTAGACCGACCAGCGGCATGGCATTACCATCGACTGCTCATCAAGGAGTTAGTTCCACGGCAAATTCTGCATTTTCCAAAATGTGAGATTTTTTGCCAAAATCAAAATTTTGTTAGACATCGACATTTTGAACGACTCATTGATTTGTATTGGAATGTGAAAATTGAATCATTGAACATATTAAGTATAATTTTACAAGACCAATAATTGCACTAATCGAAATATCCAAAACATAAGGATCTTGAATACGATAAATTGAGAAATATCTCGGGTTCAGTGTATACAAACTGTCTCAGCTATATTTTTATCGTTAACTAATTTTTTTATTTTAAACAACGTTGGACCAGTTCTCAGACCAGAAAATTCTTCCTTAACCTTTTGCAATAAAATAAGTCGTCTATTTTTATGCTACAACCTATATGAATCAGGATTTTTATATAATCAAGCTGATATTTTACTCCCACTACATACTATTACAATAAAACTGAAAGTAAAATATTTTTATGATTTTTGTGTGGGACATACCCTTGAACAGCATACGTTTAAAGTAGAACTGATGTATTTTCATAATATTTTAACTGTTGACGAATAAAGGAGTAACATTTATTTAAAATTTCATATTTTTGAATACAATGGCTCCTTTAAGGGTGCTATCTCCAAAACATATGACCTTATTCTAAATAATGGCGGACAATGTAATTATGGCAGAAACCAAATAATTTTTATTTCATCAATACTGAATCGATGGCCTACCTAAGTCAAAGTATAAAGTATAGTAAGATTTTTTAAATTATTTAAAAATGTCCATTAAGTTATTTAAATTCGAAACTTGAAAATTAGTACAATTGGTATAATTTATTACAGTAACACTTATAAAAGATAAAAATAATAAAATTAAGAATTTTTTTTGCATAGCGACAGTTACCACTTTTATCTAGCATTATACCTAAGCTTTATAAATTGCTTGCTAATTTGAATACAATTTTTTTGGAAACCGAGGCAAAGGCAGTTAATTTATCACTTTAAGTCGGATTCACCTCGATATCTTGACATTTGATTCATGGAAACCAGTTTGTTCATGTTAACGTATATTTGATTACAAAATCCTCATCAAATATTATTTAGTTTGTTGCAGAAGAGATTTACGGTTCACAATTTATTCTGAGGAGTTTGAGTTCTATAGAAAAGGAGGTTAAAATTGTCGTGTTTTATTATTTGCTATCAATTATAATGACAGTTTTATTAGGTTTTAAGCAAATTTCTATCAAACACCTATCGCTTAATGTAAAATCAAAAATCACCTTGTTACATCCTGTTGTCCGATATGATGACGGCATGCAAATAAACAAAAATCGCCGACAAACGGAAACTAGAGATTTTATTAGGACAAGAATTGCCTTTTTGAAAATGCTTCCTGCCGGAAATACGATGTTTAAAATAGTTTTGAAGTTTTTTTCACTAAATTTTTTAATATCGATTTATTATGTAATAGTTAACTACAACATTTTTCTCCAATAAAATATTGTTTTGCTATTTATTAAATTTCGTTCGGTCGTTCGTTTAAGGTAACGAATTATCTCAAAAATGGAGTGCAATACATTTAGTTAAAAAAATGCAATTTTTTAAATAATTAACTTATAGAATACTTCATGTCACCGTATTGAGCAAGTTTTCCCAATCTCGTCTGATTGTATTTTGTAGGACACTACATCGTATATTATATAATATATATTTTGTTATTATATTTTCTAGTGTAAAATACTAGAAAACCACTGATACGAATTTTAGATAACAATATTGTATTTATATTCATTTGGAACTATATACAGTGGTTTTCTGGGGCAAACTGTTGAGGTTTACCTTTGATACTACACTTTTATCTTGACATATTTTGGCCATTTTTTTATTTCTATTTATTTTTTAGAATTTGGCGTGATTCCCCGAAATAAGTTTGATGAATATTAACTATCCGCCACAAATAAACTACAAACAATACTACATCGTACCAAATCTCAATTTAATATCCTTTGTAATTTCTGAAAAATATTGGATTGCTAGGGTCATTGCTAATTGACAACAGTATATAACGAGGTGATGATTAATTTAATATTAAATGGTATAAATATGAAAAGAATTTGCTTAAAATCTAATAATGTCACAATCGCCCAAAATTTATTCATGACAATATGGACGTTTTCGTGTAGTTTTGGTAACTGTATCGACAGTTGTTAAAATACCTAATACTCTAACAACGAAAATAATGAATATTTCCATTATAACGAAATCATAGGTAACTACTGGACAAAAAACCTGGAATAGTTTGTAAAGTCATAGTATTTTTTACCTAAATTCCAATCACCTATGAACTATTACTTCCAGTTAGGAAGGTAGTAAAATTCAGTGATGTCATAATATACGCTAGGATATTAAATTTAGCAAGAATTTCTACAGTATAAGACCGGGGTCTGGTCAAAAGCCATGAAACAGAAAGGGAAGATTGTTTTAAGAGCGTTAGTACATATACTAGTAAACGTTTGTGCTGCCGCTTCCTCAGGAACAGTTCCCAAAAGCTGCAAGTACATGATCTATCATTTCGAAGGCCAACTACAAGTGCCAGGCTGTCAGCATGTCGCTGACAGCGAAGACTAGGATTTGTTAGACACCTTCATTGAACTATAACAGTAGAAAAAGATTCTGTTCTCTGAAGAGCTAGAATGCAACCTAAGTTCACTAGATGGGTGTGAAAGTGTCTGGAGTTCCGAAGCGCTTATTATACATGGTGCTTATAAATGACTTTATTTAGGCTTTATTCAAGCATAATAACAAAAACCTATCCAATTTGATATACTCACATTGATGTTTCATCTCTAAACATACAATTATTAAGTTTATTGAATCTTCTCTAATGCATGATAAAAATTGAATTAAAAATTACAAATTTCAAAACGTCTAAAAATTAAATTATGGCAAAAATTATTTTTAACTTACAAATTCATTCATTATGGCCACCAATCAAAAAACGATGTCCCTAAGAAGATGTACATGTTCTTTCGCCTATATGGCTCTTCAGAGGGACCCCAAAATCACGTTCAATTCAAATTCTACCTTTATCTTGAAAACCTATACTCAAAATTGTATTTATTGACATTAATAAAACATTTTGTAACCATAACAAACAAATTTTTTCATTCCTTTAACTGATATGTCTTCTACTATATTTTCATATCCTTTTGTAATCTACTCTACTTTCTCTTTTGAGACGCATTGCTAATAAACAAACTTATTTAAGTTTTTTTATACTGGCCCTATTATAACAAAATTATCTAATATATTTATTGATGTTCCACTTCTGAACATACAAATATAAATTATGTTGAATTCAAAGAAAATCATTGAAAACATTTTAGAACGTTATTATCGTCGAATAATGTGAAAACAAAATACTCTGCAAGACTATATGTCCATACAGCATTGAATTAGGTTATATCGATTTTTTCATTAATGTCAATTTGACATTAAGAGGTTATGTTATTTTTGAACGTCAATGTCAGAATGAAATTAAAACTAGGGAATTTTTAACGGCATAATGTCACAATCGAACTAAAACTAGATTGTATTAATTTTTTATGGAGATTAATAATTTTTATTTAAATGTTTTATTTTTTATTTGAATGTTATGGATTTTGTGATTTAATTCAATGCTGTATGGACATATAGTCTTGCAGAGTATTTTGTTTTCACATTATTCGACGATAATAACGTTCTAAAATGTTTTCAATGATTTTCTTTGAATTCAACATAATTTATATTTGTATGTTCAGAAGTGGAACATCAATAAATATATTAGATAATTTTGTTATAATAGGGCCAGTATAAAAAAACTTAAATAAGTTTGTTTATTAGCAATGCGTCTCAAAAGAGAAAGTAGAGTAGATTACAAAAGGATATGAAAATATAGTAGAAGACATATCAGTTAAAGGAATGAAAAAATTTGTTTGTTATGGTTACAAAATGTTTTATTAATGTCAATAAATACAATTTTGAGTATAGGTTTTCAAGATAAAGGTAGAATTTGAATTGAACGTGATTTTGGGGTCCCTCTGAAGAGCCATATAGGCGAAAGAACATGTACATCTTCTTAGGGACATCGTTTTTTGATTGGTGGCCATAATGAATGAATTTGTAAGTTAAAAATAATTTTTGCCATAATTTAATTTTTAGACGTTTTGAAATTTGTAATTTTTAATTCAATTTTTATCATGCATTAGAGAAGATTCAATAAACTTAATAATTGTATGTTTAGAGATGAAACATCAATGTGAGTATATCAAATTGGATAGGTTTTTGTTATTATGCTTGAATAAAGCCTAAATAAAGTCATTTATAAACAATGCATATCAAGCAAAGAAAGAGAATTGTAAAAAAGATACATGGTGCTGTTTCGATGAAAGAACAGGTTTGGAGGTGATGATGCTTTGGTCTGGGGAGGTATATCTTTACAGATCGTACAGATTTAGTTCTTATAGGAAGAGTGGTAATAAGTGCTGAAAGCATGTTGTTAACCGTTTATCAGATCATGTTGTACCATACGCACTATTCGTAGGTCCAAACTTTCTTTTTATACGACAATGGTTGTCACATTGCAAATACCTGGAGGAAGTTGAACCATTCGCCATCAAAAAGGTTGAACCTAAATTCGATAGAATATATTTCGGATTAATTGAGGAAGCATCACAAACATGCTCCAGAAACAATTAAACAACGACGTGCTATTTGGAAAGAACTATCTGGATCAAGGGTTGCCAACCTCATCTGGAGTATGTCTCGACTATTAGAAGATGTGATTGAGACACGGAGAGGTAACACTCATATTGGGTAGGTTATATTGCCAGTAGGTACCAGTATATGATGCAAAAAAATTCTTACCTAGCAAGAATTTTAGTCAGAGGCGACCGATTCTAGGATGGAAAAAAAATCGAACTTTCTAAAAAAAACTTGAAACTTTTTTGTGGGACAAAAAACACAAAACCGCTAAATACGTCCCGAGATATCGCCCGAAGTCACTAAATGTCATGACGATGACAGTTCTGAAATTACTATAGCAACAGGTGCCAAGAGTTAAAATTTTACAATATTGCATTGCATTCTTCTACATCCTGTGTAACATTAAAAAAAAACTGTGGAAGATCACTCACCGCTGCTGATTCTACAAGAAATGAACTTTCAGAATTTGTTTTATTTATTAAAATCGGCTAAGACATTCCCGAGATGCAGTACGAAAAAATTAGCTATGCTGACTAATTCCGTAACCCGTTTAGTTTGGATTGATTTTACAATAAAATAAGTCTTTCTTTAATAAGGCAAAAATTCTAATTCGTACATATCTACCATTTTTCTAACAAATAACCTTCAATAAAGACCTACGTAAGCCATGAGAACAGAAGTTACTCTTTTATTTTCTTATAGGTGTTTATTGAAGATATCTCTTAGAAAAATGGTAGGTGTAGGAATTAAATTTTTTGCGTTATTAAATAAATAACTATTTTGTTGAAAAATCAATACAAACTAGTACAATACATTATGCTGAACAAAAAATGAAGAAACAATACATTTTTCCCTTTGAGAATCTGTTTTACAGATAAAAAATATTTTTAGTTACAAAATTTGTTTTTTTGACGCCCCCCTCAAACACCTTTGAACCCACTACGATGTAATCTTGTACAAAGGGGTTTCTAAAAGTGCTGATTAAGAATATCCTACTACTTAGTATTTTTCTAAAAAATACTTTTTTCTTGAAAATCGACCCACTTTTTCAAATCTAAAATTGGTCGCTCCTGACTAAAATCAAATGTGGTTACGTCTAAAGAATTACTTTATAGGTATATATTCACCACCAAAATTTAAAAATATTAGGATATCAGATGAGCGAGATATGAGGGTGGCTCCATGAAAAGTGGGACACACTGTATATGTTTCAAGCCAGTATGTAGTTCTTCGACTGATAACTTGATTAATCTTAAATGTAAAATATTTAACAAGTTTATTTAATGCGTTATATGGTGAAGAAAAGCCAGGCTTGACTCGAAATATGTCCCTATGATTCTAATAATTTGAATAAATTTTCTACAAGTTTCTCCATTAATACTTATACTGCAATATAGTAAACTATATAATATCCTCGATAATATCATCATAGTACTTCATTGGATCAAACTACCTGGTTTACCAGCATACATAATTTCAGTTATTTATTATTTAATAGTTCCTCTTTTCAGTTGTCAACTTAATTCAAATTTATTTCGATGAAGTGAAAAGTTGCAAAAAAAATGGTAATAACTTAAACGCATGACAGGCTACAGACCTCTGTACTGAGTTTATTCAGAAAAAGTTAATGTCAACTGATAATAAAAAACTTTTTTATTGATTATTTGTAACTTTAAGATTGATTGTAATACTTTATGTAAATTGATTAAGAAATAAAGAAGAAACGACGATCAAATTTGAATGTATAAATAAATATACATGAAGTGTCGAATGCGTGAAATATTAGATTTTTTAAGCAGTGGTCTTTCATAGAATTATTAGCAAAAGTTATTCGAAGCAAAATTTTTCTAAATGACAGTCCTACTTTTTGAGCCACATATATTTGAGAAAATGTATTTTGATAGGGATATGTTTAAAAAAAATGGAATAAATGCAAACATTACAATTTTTACGTTACGTTACATCTTTTATTTTTTTTGTGATATTAGATTATTATTACCGATTAAGTTTTTATTACTTTCTCTAAGTATCTTAGTATTTCATTTTATCATTATTTTTTAAATCTTTATGTAAAACTGTTAAAAACACATTGTTTCATTCAAAGAAAAAATACGTTTATAAAAATTAGGGTGCCTTAAAAAAAATAAAGTTTTCATAGCAACATAACAATTATTTAACGAAAACATTTTCTGCGAGCGCATTCAAATGTATATTGAATCACTTCAAATAACTCTTGTTAATTAAATTTTTTGAAAAAACCGTTCAGCAGAAAGTCGTATGTAATATTTCACATTTTTTTTCATCTTTGATATATTTTGAAAATTTGTAATTAAGATTAATATTACTTGTTAAGGGTGTACTCAAGTTATTCCTCCTGACTGCTAATTTTTCCAGATTCCTATTTTGTTTAGAAAAAATAATTATTTACGTTTTTCGGTTTTATCATTTTTCAAAAAAAATAATTCTTATGTAACTAAAACTTATTATCACGAGGAGAAAAATGGACCTTTTCCGATTTGCCGCAAAGCAACGTAAATAGTATAAAACTAGTGCACTCAAATGTAAGCGGAATTGCTTCAATTACGTCAAACAGCTTATGTTTTTTTTCTTAAGAGCTGTAATATTTCTCACTTTTTACACATGTAGATCTGACCAAATCTTGATTGATTGTTCTAAACTTTTGAATTTATCTTTAATTTTCGTTTGTCAAAAATTTTTTTAGATCCAACCTAAAGTAGTTTGCAATGCACGTTTCGTCAACCGCAACTAAATAAATATATTTTTTTGCATATAATTTTAACCGAACATTCAACGAAATTACAAATTTTTTTCCGAAAAATATGTTTTTAAAAAATATCTCCACCGTTTTATGCGATTCAAAATTAATCGTTATAGGAACTGCAACATTGTTCCACATTAAATTTTTTACGTTACGGATTAAATAATTTATATTAAAACTAAAAAGTGGGAGTCTTAAGGACACTTTTATTCTTCTAAACATTGACGACACATCCCATAGACTTCTGCTACTACATTACAAGATAATAAACAAATCAAGATCTCATCAGATTTCCATATTTTATGCAAATAGCTTACTCAGGTTAATATTTTGCATCTATTAATCCAAGGTGATATCAGTTGACCAACATCAACGGTCGGTCCGATTTACTCTGAATTATAATAAGATTGAAATTTATTCAAATCTCATTTCATAAACGTATGCGAATCAACTTTCACTCGAGATATTCTGAACTCCGCCAATTTATCCATTTTCTTACTGACGCGGACACTAACACCCTTATTTTAAAAATTAACTTAGAACTTTTTATGTAGTAAGTACTCACCACTACAAATAACTTCATATTAAACACAACAATTGGAAAGCGTATGGTGCATGAAGAAGCTGCGGTACATCTTTTATAGCAATATCTTGTATAAGGCTATGTAACGACCCCTCCAAAGAAAATAATTCATCTTCCTATGTATTACTTTAACATTTAGATAAGTGAAATTAGGGTCATAACCTCTCCGAGGTATTGTTAGTGGGCCTAAGTGAGACACGTAAATACGCCCCAGGCTCGATAAGTATCTATTTTTTTCCACGCAACATGACAATGTGGTATTGACACTGGGTAAACAGCTGATTGCTGCAAACGATGATCTTGTTCGTACCGCATAGTTAATAAATGTCAGAAAAATTGGACACCCGCAAATTGTCCTAAACCGCTCAGATTAGAGTAATGCTTATCACTGCTGTTATTTTTCTAAAATTTGGTGTTAAGCACAGTTTTGCAAACAACCACGTATTATCAAAATGTTGATAATAATTTAATAGATCTTACGTGTATCAGCAAACGAATGCTTCAAGGTGGAAAACTATATAAGATTTGTTTTAAGTTTTTTTTAATTTTGATCCTGGGATGCTTATTTGGGGTCTGAGTTTGTAGGACACAGACACAGCTCTCAGCGCCCTTTTACCCCCCTCCCCCCAAATGGTTTTCTATGGTTTTGGCTTATTTTGCGCTTCCGGTTCATTCTATCGCAAAAATATCTATATTGGAAATTAAACAGGAATAAACAATCTAGAATGTGAGCCCTGTTTAGTTGTCCTGCCGTTTCTTTGAACGGGCACCCCAAAGTTGACCCTTTTAGAAGTACACACTTCGCAATTGTTTTATTTTCACAGAAAGTACTAATGAAAAATAAAACGTATGGCAGGTTGTCACCGATAAATACCTGATATTTTGATATTGTAGGTATATGTATTATTCTATTCACAAAAAATTAGAGAAATAAACATAAAAAGTTTGGAAACAATTTAAAATACACAGAAATTGCAACAATGACAGAAACAATAAAAACAATTGCCACGATCGCCAAAGAATAATATGCAAAAATAAAAGTAGGAAGTAGGAAGAAAACACACAATTTCAGTGAACTTCTAATAATAATGATTTATAAATAATCTAGATTGGTGAAATTACGATTTTTTTATGAAAAAATAAATGTAAAAAACCAACTGTCCTGTTTATATGTCCAGGAGTGTACAGGGGGTTTTCCTTATAATTAGCTACCCCTCCCCCCTACAAAGTTTATTTGAAGAAATACATAAAAATTTTATTTACAAAAGTTGCAGTATTTTTCCTCAGTTTTAACAATCTGCCAATAAAACAAACAAATGCCAATCGAAAAATTGTGAAATTCTATAAGTTTAGGGTTTTTTTTTATGGAACACCCGATATATTACTATATTTTCGAAAACCTTATAATTGGCTGATTTCAAAAATATATAGGTAATAAGTCTATATTTGGACTATCCGTTCTTCAGATATTCAAAATAAAAAAGGTGTAAAACATGATATTGTGACTTTAATCCATGTTACTAAGACAAATATCATGTTTTCACATACATTTTTATTTTGAATAATTGGAGAACTAATAGTCTAAATATAACATTATTATATGTTTTTGAAATCAGGAAATTATAAGGAGTTCGCCATTCCCTCAGTCCCAAAATATAAAAAAAATAAAAATCAAACCCTATACAGTTTTCCACCTTGATTCTTCGTTTCCTGGCATAGTGTCATTATATAATTTGCTAATTCAACGAGTTTTGACAATCAAAACAATGGTATGTTTATGAATAGCTATAATATAATTTTATGAAATAATAAATCAATTACAGGAACTATTCAGTCATTAATATCATCATCATAATAATCACAATGACCATAAAGGAGATCTATAAATTCGTCGGTGTAATTGTCAAATCTCCTAAATTTTTTCCCCCCAAACTAACTTCGGCAATGTGCAATTATATTGAATTTAGTATTTGATAATCATGTTCAGGAAACCACCAGTGAGTAATTCTTTTGATTTTTATATTTTGGCATTTTTAGTATCGCAAATATGTTTTTAAAAATTTGATGCCTCAGCGGTTTAGATCAAATGAGTTTTAGAATACTGTCATGCCGATAATACAACAGCACATTTTAAAAATAAAGTATTCTAGTATTTCTGAAAAATATATTTTGATCTCACTGAATCCAAAAAAGTGAACGTGTTAATTTTTTAGAAAATTTAATTTACATAATGCTGCTTTCTTCCAGATCTTTCACCAAAATAACAAAAAACCACAAAACAAAAAGAAAGTAGAAATATATCTTAAAAATCTGCTAATATTTATAATACGAATTCTTATTTGACTAACATTCATTTTAAGTACATTAATATTTTAAAATTTGTTTGACAATGAAAAACTTCCTGTAGGTATATACCTATATTTTATTGTATTTACATTTTTTATATCGTACATAAAATGATGGGTTACCTCAAGGGGTATCATATGCTCACATGATATACATACATGACCTAGCTTCAACAGTAGATAATAATTTACGATCAAATTGCAGCTACCACAATTTTTGTACGAAACTCAAGAGCCATCGTATTTTAAGTGTTTATAAAAAATTATCGACACAAGGATATTTGAATAAGTTGCGGAAGGAATTCGAAACATATCCTTATTGCATATAATATAAATTTTCGTCCGGAAATAATTACTATACTTCAGTTACGAATCAACGGAGCTTATGTACATTTGAATTGAATTATGAGAAATCATAAATATTGCATAATTTTTACGAGATATGTTGAATGTTGCTCTGATTAATATGTGGCGTAAAAGTCAAGACAAAATGTCCACAATTCTACTTATTTAATTTATTTTAATTAAATATACACACACGAATTCACTTTATTAATAGTTCTAGTTCTAGTATAGTTTTAAACCTTTCGTTATACATTTTAGTTGTAGTACAGTTACTTGGTGATCTCACTTCGAACTAATTCTATAGCTGATTTAAATTCAAATATTTTTGGAATAAGGGTACTTTTTCGTTGAGGGTGAGTTTCACCTCAACTCAGTGGTTTCTAAAAAAAAAAGAGTGACTATTGGAACGTGTAGACCGTCGAATTCTACCCAAAAAAACCTATAACGTTATTTTTGGTTTAATACCCGAGTTACAGGGGTTGAAAACGTTAATTATTAAGTAAAAAATACTGATTTTTTAAAGGTTTAAAGCAAATTACTCAAAGAGGAATGTTAAGCTTGATTTTCTTAATTTGTGAGTAGCAATTAAAGTACAGGGCGTCCTCAATTATCTGCCAAGACACTTGGATCTTTCCTGAAGATCGAATGAATCCGAGTATACTCGGATATTCGGTGTGTCCGTTGTCTGTGTAGTTCCTTCATACACAAGGTCTCTTCAGGAATAAAAGGAGTATTATTAGTTGTGAAAATTTCTAAGAGACATTACGTGAGTAACAGCTATTATTAACGCCCGAAACCACATTATAGAGAACATTAACCAATTGTTTAATTAAAAATAACTTTATTCTATCTGTTATTGATTTGGTAATAAAGTAATTCTTTCATTGCTTAACATTTATACATATTAGGCTTTAGTGTTAAAATATAGAAAAAGTGATTAATGGATTTCTTCACGGCTTTGGTAATTGATAATGTTTTTAGCAAATGCTCTTTGCGACACGTTTGCTAATGCCATCAGCATTTTACTAAAGATACTAAAATTATGTTTTTAAAAAAGTATAGGTCACCTAGGTATTAATCCGCTGATTAATAACCAAACAGCATTTATGATCTATTGATATTAAATCAGTACGATTAGTAATAAAAGAACTATTATCCAGTTAATCCAGTCAATTCATTTAGGTTTCTCTTTCTGCTTTTAATTATCAATGAGGTGGCTAACGGGCTACGTACCCAAAGCCAATAATTAAAAAAAAAAAAAAAATTATCAATGATAAAAGCACATTGTCTTATGATATATATGAGTTTGTAATAAATGACAATTATTTTGCTACGATGTAGCAGGATGAAAGCATGGAAATCTTGATTAATAAAATTTGCGTCATACATGTAATAAGCCATTAATTTTTACACGCCACATGACAGACTGAATATAAGTCCATGATATCCGTAGAATAACGATAAATACGATAAATGTATGATTTATTTCAATCTTAAGGGTCCTGTTATTTTAGTTACCTACGTTAATAATCATATCAAACTTATCTTAGTGAATATTGCACTTTGTCAGTGGATTGTAATAGCCATGGTGCAATTTGATGAGTTATGGTACACCATCGAGCCGGATGAAGTTCCAGGAATTCACGATGCTTCATCAATAAAAAATCGCTTGACTGTCCTCGGTAGAAAAATTTTTATTGACGCAAATACCAAGATTAGATTTATTAGTTCAATTTTTTAATGAAAATATTAGAATTAAAATGTCCAATATATGCCCCAAGGTACTGCGACCTAAAACCACTGGATTTTTTGTTTGTTTTGCCAATCTGAAAGATAGTGGAGGGAAAAATTATGTAATCGGGAAGTTGAATTTTTTTTTTGCTTTTTGTTTTATACATGCGAAAACCGAAAAAAACATCAAAATCGGGGTGCGGCTTCGCGAGAAAAGCGCATGAAAGTGCATTTTGATACATTTCGAGTGCATTGATACACTATTTTATAAATATCTCCGGTTTATCAAGTTAAAATGTCGTTTTCTTAAATTAAATTTTACTTTTTTTACATTTTTTCATATATATCTACCGTATCTTGTATGCCAGATTTTCATATAAGTTTTGTATAAAACGAAATTAAATTATAAAGATTAAAAATTAAATTAATTATATGAAAAGGATAATCGTTTAAGAGCAATTTTGTTTGACGCAATCGAATGGACATTAAAAGAGCTTTCGTAAGATGTAAGTATTATTATATTTACTTTTTTTTACTATACATATAAAATACAATATACCTAGCTATACAGTGTGCGCCACCCGACTAGGAACACGGGACGGGAAATGAACGGGGAGCCGCACTCGATCAAGTGTTCTCGTTACGGGTGAGAATGGGATTGAACGCACAACGGTACAAGGACGTGGCTCGATCGAGGTGCGTTTGCCCATTCATTTCGAGGTCCCATGTTCCTAGTCGGCTGGCGCGCACTGTATACTATAGTATACTTATTTTGAAATATTTGAAAACATAAGTGAAAAACCAAAATAATAAATAAAAAAAAATCATCTTAAAAACAAAAAATTTTATACAATAGTCTTTCTTTTTTCCTACAATTTGAGTCATTTAAATCACTATTTTCACTTGCATCATCAGAATCATAACCATCTTCTATTTCACAAACTGGTTCGTACATGCTAGAATCAAAAATTTGTGTATCCGAGTTACTTGCATAATCTGTACTTGTCTCATTATCAAAATAGTCAGTACTACTATAAGCAGAATCTTCGTTAGCATCACTGATCATTTCAATAGTTTCGGATTCATCATCTGCAAAGACAGCATTGTCTTCTCTGTATCATCATCTATTAATTCAGTAGGCACATTTGCACAATTTGTGCCTTTGCAAAAACGGCATAGAGTACTACAATCTCTATCTTTAGATTTGCATGAGCATGTATTTGTCTTGCAAACTTTTCTGCAAGAATATTTAATTTTTTCTATCAAACTTTCCGGTATGGCTGACTGCAAAAGTCAGCGGATCTAGACAACGACGTCGCCTACTTAAAACATTTAGACATAAGTATAAATAATACTCTTTTACGAGAATTTTTTCATTTGCTCAAGAATTACATTGAAATAAAATTTTTTTGAAAATCTGGCATACGATACCCAGCAAACGCAGAGTGTGACTGTTTCGTAACGTTAAGTCACAAATAAGTAACTCTAGAAGCATATTTCAAAGTGTGAAACAGATTCGTAATTATGGCAATATATCTGTACCTGAAAGATTTGTTTTGAAATTGTTTAATATAATACAAAACATCTTTGGTGGGTTTGGAAAAATTCGAAACTGTTACCTAACAAATGTTATTCTTAATTCCACAAACGTAAATATTTCGTAACTTACAAAACGCCATACTTTCAATTGTTAAAATTTGAGAATATTACGCAATTGTTGACGCGGTATTCCTTCAGTAGCTATAAACAGAAACAATTACGGAATTATTGAAACAATTCATTTTCAGTTGTGAAGCGTTGAAAAATTTACATAATTAGTAATACGTTACATTTTCGCTATACATGTTCAAACAAATGCGTCGTTTCTATAGGCTAGAATTATTTCTGAGAGAGAGATAAAATTCAAACGACCAATAGAATCTTGGGAAGCTGCGCCGCGCCAGCGCGAAGAACTGTTTCCGGCTTCAACACAAGTTAGTCTGAATGTGTAGTAATGTGTACTTACACGTGTGGTGTAAACAAGTGTCTGGTATTTGTGCAAAAAATACTATTGTGAAAAACAATTGCACAATATATACACGTTTAGAGTATTAGGTAAGTAATAAGTACTAATAGATTTAAAATTAGATAAGTTTTAATTGTATGTATTGTAAAAAGCGTTAATACCTAACATGGCCACATTAACAGCGTGGGTAGCGGATCTTTTTACTATTACCTATAAATCGAATAAAACAAACGCTTTTCTTAAAATTTCGTGCTTATTTAAATGGATAACTATAAATAATAATAAAGAATATGTACAAAACTTTGCTACTAACTATAATAATCTACACTTAGATTATTATATCTACTTTACTTGCACAGTACGTATTTATTTGCAAAATTGAATCGTTGGGTGTTCTTTTTTTTTGCTTAGGAATATATTATTTTGTATTTCTTTTTGAAGTGATTCTCCGATGAGCAAGAAACGCATGTTTTTCTTTTAAATTGTTTCAATCAAAAGGGAATGAAGTTCAGGGATTAACATAGCAATTTTAACGTTAAAGTGACTAAAAACATGATTCTTAATTTCTTTATAAACTACTGGTTTGCCGTAATGAATAAAATAGTTTTGATATACAGGATGCTTTCTAAATAACAAAATATTTAAAGAAGTAATTCTTCAGGTGATTTGAAGTGAAGAAAAGTTTATATGAACATATTATGTTCTAAAGATTTTTGTTTCTGAGATAGCGGGCGTTGAATATTTTATTTCACTTCTGATTTTATCTGATTTTCCGCAATTTGTAACATATGAAACTGAATTTTATGGATCGTCTTGCTCTTCAAGTAGCCATTTATCTTACCGATTGTCTTTTTCAATATTTCACTTCGGTTTGTAATTGGACAAAATGTTTTCGTTTTTTATTAAATAATACCTATCTTTAAAAATTTAAATATTTTAACAAAATTTGGTGATTCAAATCGAGGGATTCAAATCTCAGTAATTATAGTTTTGCTGTTATTTGTAGGGGGCACCTCTGCGTATCGTTCATACGTTATGTTTTTGGGGGATTTTTTATTATTTTTTTTTAATAAAAATTCCTGCTTTCCCGTTATTTTTATGTCAAAAAGATATACCTTCTAAATGTCGCTACGAGTAACCGTTTTCAGGGTAATTGATTTTAAAGTAAGCAATTTAACCACTTTTAAAGTATAATTAAATTTTAGGTTTATTTATTTAAAAGTCATTGTTATTCGTACTTTATTTGCTAGTGTTGCTATGTAATAAATTTTAAAAATCTGAAAAAGAGAATTTAAAGAAATTATTAAAATTAAATCGAAACAAAAATTTTACTTTGACACCCTATATCTCTGCTAATATCAACTTTTGGACTCACTAAGGTAAGTTTGTTTAAATCGTAATATTTTTACATAAGGAATCTGCCATTGCTCTGTGTACCATTACCTATGAGACACCATGTATTTATAGATTTTAAAACGTCCAATATTTTCATTTTATAAAAATATCTAAAAGGAGGTAAAAGGCAACATTGCTCCTGGGGAACTTTTTTAAGTTTCGCAACATTCAACACTTCCGATATAAACGTATAGGTCACAGCTGTGAGCGCTAATAGATCAAAGACATTCCGTCGGCCGTCCACTATATTCTTCCTCTGTGCCAAAGATATAAAAAAACACCAGATAGTTAAATTATATATTGTCTGTCTGTTTCTTATGTACTTCGAAGGATAAATTATCCAAAAAAACTTCACAAAAAGGCCGCTAATAAAGTTGACGCGTTTAAAATGTGTAAACACTGGTATAAAAAATATGACTTCACAGCATTTATAGTGGTCCGGTAAAAGCTAATGAACGAATGTAAAAAACAAAATCAACCTGACCTATCCTATTTTCCCTTGAAATGAGATAGGTCAGTTAAATTCAAAATGTTGACGTATTTTATTTCTTTTTCTCAAAAACTACCGCGTGTATTTCTTTCATTTTTTTTATATGGATTTACCATCCCTTTGCAACAAGCTTCTTTCTCTCAGGAATAATAATATATGTAATTGTTTAATTTCATTTATTTTATTGAGTGGCCTAGAGTTACATATACACAGGTTTCATAATTGAAATGTTTTTCTCATTTCATGACAAAAATAAACCCGTGTCAAATTCTTGACAATCCCCCGCCTCCTCTTCTTATTTTTATTTTAAACTAGATATAGGGTGGGGTTAGCGTACTCACCTTAAGGAAATAAATAAATTGGGGTTCACTCTGTACATTGCTAGTTTGATTAAGAACTGATTTTTATTTGTAGATTCATGCAGGAAATGCTTTCCATTTATGACAGTTGATGCCAATTTTGAAGGTGCCTGTAAGGACTGGTTTAGAGCGGCTAGCCAGAGATTGAAGAAAACAGAGAAAATGAATTAATTATTTTATTGTACAATGGACAATAAATTGTTTTGAACATCTATTTGTCAATATTTTATCTTTTTACTATATTTTAAAGGATTCCTCCAAATACACTAACAGTGAATATTAATGATCAAGGATTAATTTCACCTAGATATAGAAAAGAGTTTGTCTTAAATGGATTTATGGTCTGTAAAGATGAGAGATTGAGAAAGTGAATTTTGTTAAATATTGCAAAAAGTGATTTTAAAGATGGGTCCTGAAAAAGTAACGAGCCCCACTACTGGCAAAATCTGACTGCTGTCTTCGGAAAAGAAAATTACTCGTCCAATAACAAACGAAGCCAGGTTTGCTATACGTGCATATATCCACCCCCAGCCCCCGATCGCTCACCTGCGCACTCGATCATTGAGTCTTTTTTGTTTTTAAATGTATTTAGTATAGCATTTTACAGTCGCTTCAAAAATATAACTGGCTCTATACTATCAGTACATGTCCATCTTTGCCGAACAAATTATTTATTCACTGTTAATCAACTCGCGAGAACCAAAAAAACACTTTTTGGTTTTCGAGTTATTCAACAGTGAATAGGTAATAAGTGGTTCGGCAAAGATGGACAGCATGTATTGATAGGGTCTGTCATATTTTTTAGCGTCTGTATAATGCTGCTAAATGCATTTAAAAAACAAAAAGACTCCAATGATCGGGAATGGGTAGGTGAGGGATCAGGGTGGGAGGTGGATTTGTGCACATATATCAAACCTGACTTTATTTGGACTATTTGCATAATAAGTATAAAACAAAAAAGAAACTGATTTGAAAGTAAATCGTAATATTTATATTGCTTATGATAAGCAACTTTTCTGAAATTAATGAGCAACCTTAAGGTTTCTAATAACGTGCAACTGTTGTGTATCTGTACTTAAACTAAATTTGTATAACGGTTGCGAAGTATTTATATAAGTTTTGTATTTACAAATAACTTGGTGAATGAAACTGTAAAATCCTAAATGTTTCAAGATATTTTCGGAGTTAGATTTTGGTAAAAACGAATTTATTACAAATGTAAATTGGCATTTGTTACGAATATTTTGTTTCGCAATTGTGTAAAGTAATAGTTGCAGTTTATTAACGATGCAATGTTGCGGACAAATAAGCAATTTGTCACCAAAAACACGCATTTTTGTGACTGAAACAAAAGTGTAACACGAAATATAAGTAGCGTTAATGTTCCTTAATAGTTTCGAAGCGGTGTTTGCTGGGTATGTTATGTCAATGTCAAAAAAACGAAATTAATTTTTTTTTAGTTAAAAAACGACATTTTAACTTGTTAAACAGATTCTGGCGTATGTTCACAAAAAAAGTATATAAAAATTTTTTTTTAAAAGTTTACCCTACGACCATTTCTCATTAAATGGCAAATGTTTAATTTTTTTTGAAAATGCTCAATTCCGGTCGTAAAAGAAAAGAAATATTTTTTATTTAATCACGTATTAAATAGCA
This sequence comes from Rhagium mordax, assembly GCA_963680705.1. Lineage (NCBI taxonomy): Eukaryota > Metazoa > Arthropoda > Insecta > Coleoptera > Cerambycidae > Rhagium > Rhagium mordax. The sequence goes on from OY796656.1 coordinate 17,478,003, forward strand.
TGAAAATATGTAGATATACCGGGTGGCCACGAGACTAGGGTCATGCTTATATCTCTTTCAATTTTATTATGAACCGATTTAGACGAAATTTGGTACAAGGATATTAGACCTAATTTCGGATGGACATGCAGATATAGTCAAAATGGCCGACTTCGGTTTCACCGGAAGCGCGTGTACCCTTGATTTTTTAAATGCTTCACCCAGTATATTTTATGTTTTTCGTAATCTACAACTCAAATTACATAGAATAACGTTGCCAAATTTACATTTTTCTCAAGGAATTTTTCTTTTTTTCAAATTTATTTTTTTCCGTAGAAGGCCGTGATTGGGAAAAAATCTGTTCCAGTTGATTCTAGTAACTCATATTAATAGTGATTACATCAATTAAATCAATAACAAATGCCTCATGAAAGAATAAAATTCACCAAACGTGTTCTTTTAAGAAAAAATCATTTTTTTAAATGTCGTCAGTTTTAGACAAAGATGAAGTGGTGCAGTTAGATTGGTAATTAAATTTGCTATTTAGGGCATTATGGCCCTTAGTAAGTGCCATTTAAAAAAATGATTTTTTCTTAAAAAAACACGTTTGGCAAATTTTATTCTTTCATGAGGCATTTGTTAATGATTTAATTGATGAAATCACTATTAACATTAGTTACTAGAATCAACTGGAACAGATTTTTTCCCAATCACGGCCTTCTACGGTAAAAAATAAATTTGAAAAAAAGAAAAATTCCTTGAGAAAAATGTAAATTTGGCAACGCTATTCTATGTAATTTGAGTTGTAGATTCCGAAAAACATAAAATATACTGGGTGATGCATTTAAAAAATCGAAGGTACACGCGCCTCCGATGAAACCGGAAATCGGCCATTTTGACTATATCTGCATGTTCATCCGAAATTAGGTCTAATATCCTTGTACCAAATTTCGTGTAAATCGGTTCATAATTGAAAGAGATATAAGCATGACCCTAGTCTCGTGGCCACCCGGTATATTTTCTCCAATGTTCGTAAAGATCTGAAGATTTTTATCCCACTTTCTGTATTATTATAAAAAAAAATAAATTGGGAAATTTGCATTTTTTTGAGGTTAGGATGTACAGGGTCATCACGCGAAAATGTCCTTTTTTTAAATAACTCAGCCAATTTTCATGTTATGACATAGATGTAAAGACATTCTGAACTAGTTTTTTCCACAGAATCTAAATTTTCAGTCAAAAAAACAATAACGAATCGCATTTCAGAAATACGACATAATAATTTCTCTTTTAAATAGAACACTCTGTATATTTTGAAACATTTCGATTCTGCTTCTCTTTCTGTATTAAAAAATGTCAACATATCTTATGTTATCTCAAATGTTTTTTTAGATATTTAGATTTGATGATATTCAAATTTTATTTATAAACCTGACGATATTAAAATAACGTGACCGATTTTGTTAAATAAATTTTGAAAACAAAGGAAACATTAACCATAATGAGAAAATGATTTCTGAGAAACATAGAATGTTGATTTCGTACATTTAATTAACAAAGAATATATTAATAAACATTAAAAAAATAAAAAAATATTAACCAAGAATTAACAATGTTAAATATTACAAGGTTAAATACACACCCCACAAAAATTATCGCATCACTAGAAATTGACCATAAGTTTGATGTTAATTTTCTTCTGAGTCGTTTGTCCGATTTGTATGATCATTTTTTTGCATTGTAGGTTGACTCTTCAGGAATGTTACTGTGCTACTGAATTTTTTGTAAAAATTCACATTTGCTTGAATACCGGGTGTAACTATGATGTTGTACTTGACCTGAAAATTCGTAACACCCTGTGGAGTGTACGGCAGCAACAGCACGTTACAATTCAGTGCTAACTCTAGCCTCATCTTTTGTTACCATTCTCTTTTTTGGTTTACTTCATTATCTGTATTAACAGATGAAATATACAGTTTTATAGTACAACATGTTTTTATTGACTTATATTGATAGTTTTTACTCTGATATTCGTAAAGCTGTGGCAGGCAATAAAAAACAAAAAAGTAAGTACTCTAGCCTGATCTTTTCTTAACATTCTCTTCTTTAGTTTACTTTATTATCTCTGTTAACAGATGAGATATACAGGATGAAAAAAAAGTATCAATATAGGCAATTTTTATTAAATGTCTAGAAAAATAAAATTTAGGATACAATAATTTTCAATACCGTGTATTTTCCCCTCCCGCCCTAATTACAGCTTGTATACGCCTTGGTAGACCTTCATAGAGGTTGTGTATATAATTCTCATCAATATGGTTCCAAATGACATTCAATGTATTCAGGTAGGGTTCTACATGGAACTTGGTCTTGCTGAATCGTCCATCCTAAATGATCCCATACCTGCTCTATTGGTTAACTATCTGGACTGCAAGATCGCCAATTAACCTCTTCAAAATATTCTGTTATACTATCCTCGCAGCGTGTGTATGCGTAAAAACTAGCAATATAAGTCAATAAAAACATGTTGTGCTATAAAAATGTATATCTCATCTGTTAATACAGATAATGAAGTAAACCAAAAAAGAGAATGTTAAGAAAAGATAAGGCTAAAGTTAGGATTGAATTATAACGTGCTGTTGCTGCTGATACACTCTACAGGGTGTCACGAATTTTTGGAACAAATACAACATCATAGTTACACCCGGTATTCAAGCAAAAGTGAATTTTTACTAAACATTCAGTAACACAGTAACATTCCTGAAGACTCAACCTACAACGCAAAAAAAGATCACCCAAATCGGACAAACGGTTCAGAAGAAAATTAACATCAAACTTATGGTCAATTTCTAGTGATGCGATAATTCTTGTGGGGTGTGTATAATAAATAATTTTAAATACATTAATGCATATATTCAATTTAGTAATTGCTCAATATGTCTACCTCTATTTTCATGACAAAGTCTAAACCCCCGTCGATAAATCACCTAAACAATCACAATTATATGAATTTTCTAAACAATTTAAAACGGCGGTATAGATTTTGGTACAAAATCATTGTCTCATTGTTTGATAATAAAAAATGAAACTTAAGTATTTAATAATTTAAGGCGAAAAAGGAGTGCGTAGATGAAGTCATCATATTCTTGTTCAGAAATGCGGTATAAATTTTGTGTCAGAGGGGCTTTATTTCGGAGTTATTAGATCACAAAGTAACCACATGTGAATTAAGGAGCGTATAATATATAATAAAAATAAAATATAATAATAATCATATAATTTGTCAACAAACAACACGTAAAGGTTCGATTAACAACAGGAACAACGAAGAGAAAATCCATAACAATAAATGCTTAAAAATGCCACTTTTATCGCTGATGCTATCAGCAGTGCAAAATGACCAACTTTAAATGAAAGTGTTGTCTATTTTTAATACATTTGACTGCATTCATTATTCTTCATTTCAATTTATCATCATTTTCAATGTCCACCGCATAAATCAGTTGTTTAAATGCCCCTATAGATAAGGACAGGTGATCTCGCAAGTCATACCGCTATCCAATCCGATATCTATTAGAATTTTCATTCCATTATACTGGTACCACATGCGCTTCAGTAGACCAATAGGAAAACTTTTCAGCAGCTCGGTGAGATCAGTTTCTAAAAGAAATTAATTACGCCTCAGTACCTAAAGAATTAAGAATGTTTTGAAACGAAAATAGAAAGTAACTACATCTGACTAAGGTATCTCCAATGAATGTTTTTATTTTGCTTAAGCTTAGGAGAAGCCCTTTACAAAAGTCGTTGCACGGGATCGCCTTCCTACAAATTATGCGATTATGACCAACAACAATAGTACAATAATTGCCAACTCCAAAGTCTTGCAAACTAACAGCGCCAGAAAACTGTCAGTGAGATCATTATTATCTGTTCGGGAATCTATAATATCTGCGAATTACTCTTTAAGTTATTACATTTTTAATAAACCGATTTATTTTAAATACATTAATGCGAACATGTCACTAATTGTTACCGAATTTAAAATAAATTTAAAAATCACTTATGGAAGATTTAATAACTAGGAAAAAATATTCTTCATTTTATATGCTACTTACTTAATTTCTCACCTCGAGTTATTAAACACTCTAGCAATTTTAAAAATAAATATAAATAATAATTAATTTTGTCTAGATTAGGCTATTTTAAAATATAACCAGTTTATCTCACATGAATAAATTGTATGCATAAGTCGAACAAAAAAAATGTGGAGGAAATAACAATATCCCAACAATCATAAATCATCAATTAAGCGTATTCAAGTAGGTGTTAGGTAACCAAATCTTTATTTAATAATCGGATAAGGACAAGTTCTTTATTTACCTTATTCAAGATGGTCAAACGTATTGTCTTTGAGAACAGTCAGCGATGAATAGATAACATGAAAGTTATCTACTTCATTTCCGAAGGATAGGACAGAAACTTGTATTTAATTTTATGGTGTAATATACCTACAATTAAAATTTAATATCTTAATTTCGGGTTGCTCAATCAGATGTACATTTTCATATAAGGAGAACTTTCAAATTTTTGTTTTCAATACGCAGGAAGCTGGATGGTATTGCTTAGTATGACTTGCAATTCAATCTCTCTGCAATAATAAACTATACAAACATGTGGACATTAAAAATAAGAGTACACTAAGAACTTACCGCTGTATACGAGAAGCCGAGAAACCGTGTCTATTTCAGTTTTAAAATTTTTAACAATGTCTCCTTCAAAATTTTTCATTAACATGGTCATTCAGTGTAACTGTCATGAACTATATTGCGCCACCGTATCATTCGTAGATTTCATAATACTTGGTCGGTCTAGTCAACTCTTTCTAACTATAATTCTCTAATTCTCTCCATTATCTGTGTTACTTCTTTACACGTCATAGCATAATATATATATTTTGAAAAACGTATTGTCATAATCTTCTAGGATCATTTTGAATCAATTTTACTTGATTTTCAAACAAGACGAGTTTCAGAGAGAACCGAGCTTTCGCAAATTTTCATGCGAATAATTATAATTATTCACGTGAAATTTTTCGAAAAATTATTATTGATCAATTAAAACATTTAATCCCAAGTTCGAAAAGTTTTATGAAGTAAATAATATTAACATTGAACCTCCATTTCTAAAAGATTCGCAAGCCATTGCCACCATAATAGGTCAAGTTCAGTTAATCATTTTGCTTCAGTCTCGAAACATCCAAAAACGGCTAACCAGTATGTGCATCAGGGTGTGGTAATGACGACATCAGATGTTCATTTCACAACGGTTTTAGAATATTGCATTATTTTTGGCATTCATCAAAACTCGCTTTGTTAATTTAGACAAAATGCAGCAACATATAATTATTTCAAATGAGTAACTCAAAAATTATTATCCTAAATTACATTCAGCCATAAAAATAATTATTAGAAATCCGTTGTTGTTCATGATGAGATTGTTTAATTATTTATGACATTTACAGTTTAACTAGGTACCTACTGAAATAAATATAGGCGGTTTATTTGTCGTTGGATGTGATATACAAAGTGTCCATAAAGTGTGGAATAAACTCATTATTTCAGTATAGGTATAAAAATATGGGAAAAACATTCTTGGACAGGTCGACTTATATTTTTAAATTAAATAATAATAATCAATAAATCTATTCAAGTCTCTGTTTTGGGACATATTACAATCACAATTTTGCATAATATTTTTGAATAAAGTAAGCAGCTAACAAACGTTCATTATTTCCTTGCGTTAAGCCTATTTTCAAATCAATTATTATAGGGGAATCAAAGTGTTGGTCTTGATTTTATTATATTCACGATACTAAATAATAATTAATTGTGAAGTTTTCAAAATAGGACACGATGTTATTTTCTGATTTTTGAGAATTTAGCAGGAAAATTGCAAGAATTGTGCGAACTACACGAAAATAAGTGTCACAAGGAATACATACTGTTCTTTATCAGTCTTAGGTCATTCATTTTTTGCATTTATCTTATTTAGTTGCCATTTTTGTTATATTACAGATATGAAATATGTCTATGGATGTTTATGGTGTGAGATCAGAGTCGTCTTTAGATGTAGGGTTAATCTGTACAAATAACTGTATATTATATTAGGTCACATTTTACAAAACCGTGTGTTAATTGTACACATGATGATAGATGAAAAAGATGATTTTCGTAAACATATCGCCTCAATTCTATTATCTTTTCGAATTTCTATGATCTCTTGATATCTTCGTTTATACAATGCAGTGGCACCAAAGTGCCTTTTATTTTCAACTCAGTCTGCAGCAATTGGAAAGGTTTTTTTTTGAAACTTTCGGTTTTTAATTGTCTATCGATCTAATTTTATAAAGAAGTTTGAAAATTTTTGAAAAGTTAGTGGCAAAACTCGAAAATCTAGCTCGACAGATAGATAGGTAATCAAAAAACAAAGATTTCAAAAAGAAATTTGCCGTGATTACTTAAAAAATAATAATATAAAGTGATATTTACACAGCGAAGAGACGTTTTTTGATGAAAATATAACTATTTGTTTCAAATCAGTCTGCGAGTCTTAATACTTAAGCAATCGAAAAGTATTTTTTTTTTTAAATCTTCGCTGTTTAATTGCCTATCGATCGAGGTAGACATTTGATTTTTGCCCCTAATTTTTCAAAAATTTCCAAAGAAGTTTGAAAAATTTTGAAAATATTCAATATTACAAAATATGGCAAATCGGTGGATAGATAATATTGAAAAAAATTTGACTCACCAAATAGTCTCATATTTCACGTCATCTAACTTACCTAAAAAAGAAAACAATAATTAATTTATGTTTATTCCTTTTAAGTTTTTTCAATAAAAACAAACAGTAATTTCCAATGTTTCTTTTACTATCTATTGTAATTCTTCATCTTTCATGCAATTTTAATAAAATATCTGGTATAATAAGGAAATTCCGTAAAACTTTCAATTACTCTTGCACGGATTATCCGTATACAAGAAAGCGCATACTGTTTTCATCCAACAACCATGCCAACGGTCCAATCGTACAGTAAATAAATCAGAATACAGTTTGAAAGAAAGAGGGCATTCACGAGTTTGGTACTCCTTAAAATAAACTAAATAATTCATATAAATATAAATCCAAAATGGGTTTCCTGAGGCGGCTATAATCCACAAAACTACTAAAAACTACAGTGATGACAATGACATGCCTGATATTTCTTAATTAGTCTGGAAAATCATGTGATAGCGATGGCTTTGTTATTTAAGTGAAATTTGTTAGTTCATAATTATTTCCATAAATTGAAAAGTCGTGAATATTAAAATCATTATTTATAACATTACTACATGCAAAACCTAAACCAAGTAAGTTCTAATAAAAATAATACACAATAATAAAAATGCATAGAATTTAAGGAAGCAAACAACTCAATAATAATATAGATAAATACATATTTATATTGTCGCGAATCTTAAGAGCCGCGAATCCAACGGTAACATTTCAGTTGGTACTTTATGCGCTCAAGTTACGGAAGATACAGGATTTAAATATATATTCTGGTGTATTCTGCCTATAAAAGAGCAGTAAGCAGTCTACAAATGTCATGAAAATAACTACAACAAACATCAGCAACAAATTCAAGTCCTACCAACCAATAAACCAAAGCGAATTTAGAAAAGGCCATCGTGCTGGTATTCTGGGCTATATGGACATTGCGAGAAAGATTCAAGATGCTAAAATTTCATTAAATACATATATAAACAATAAGAAGGCTTCCATTATAAATAAATAAATAAATAAATAAATAACACCACAGATAATACGACCCCCTTTATTCCTGAAGACTCTGAAAGTGTTGTGCGGGAGGGGGCTACACATTTAGAGACAGGGGACACACACCCAATATCCGAGTATGCTAGGATTAATTTCTTTGTCCGAAAAAATCCCAGTGCCACGGCCGGGAATCGAACCCGGGACTCCTGGCTGAGAGTTTAGTATCCTAGCCTCTCAACCAACCAGCCATTCAGGGCATATCGATGAAGCTGTTTAATCTGGAACTCGATCTGGAATTAGAAGGTGTCTCCAAAAACATGATTTAGAAACAGAGTTGTGTTACCATCAGCAGGCAGTACTCGAGCGGTTTTACAAACGACATTGTGTTGATGAGTTTGAGAACATATTCGGAGAAGCTTCAAAAACAAAGATATTATTAAATGATTCCTCATAAGATTAAAATCACAGGCCAGAGCACTATTTTCCAAGTGGTCAAGAAATATCTGTATCTAGAAATATATAAAGGTGGTGTAAGGGAACGACTGAATAAACTAGGAGAATTAATCTAATGCGGGACAATCTTCGGCAATCACGCACAAATCTTAAAGGAACCCGCAGTTCCTATTGAACCTGATCCAGTTTAAGGAATAGTGTGCAAAACGAAGCTATTAGATGGGACAAAGGCGACCACATTGTGGATACCACAGAAGACAAAGTGTACCATTGGTTGATCTCAAGGTAGATGGCTGGCCATATTGAACAAAGAGAAAAGAAGAACTGTATTCTAGCTGCATGGAACAGACATGCATATGTCTAGTAGTGAACGTTTATAAGATGAAAATGAAAAAGATTCTCGCTAAAATAATTCAGAATGGTCAATCTACTACACCTAACAATGTGAATTATATATCTCTTTACGCTAAAAAATGTAGGCACAAACCATTCGACTGCATCTTTGTATTGTTCTAAATAGAGTCACTGTATAGGTTTTTCTTCAACTAAATTGCAAAACTCTTCAAGATGGTGTTCTCGCATCAACGAATTTGGAAGAAGCTAGTAAGACAGATGATGGTAGAAGGAAATTCAGCGAAGAGAAATCTAGAAACCGGTTTAGATAAAGAACACATCTCATTCAATTATGGGCGAGTTGCTTTATTTACCGGTTGATCCATCAGATGTGTTTTATCTCATCCTAATCTCGGCGATAGAATGTGATAATACACATCTGATGGATCAACCTGTGAATAAAGCAACTCACCCTATTTGGGATATCTTGCATAAAAAATATACTCTTGTCACAGAAAACATATTTAACTGCCATAATGAGCCCGAATAATCAAAGCAAAATTTTCACATCATATTTAAAACTACACCATTTTTTGTTGAATGATTTATCGGAGATGTTTCTCCAATTAGACGGCAAAGAGAAGTGGTTTATTATGCAAATCATTAATTTCGAATTATGAGGGACCATTTGATCCAAACATACGGTGCTTGATAATTGCATCGAACGTCAAAGGCATTCCTGCCCGCTCTTTCACTTGTCAAAATTAAATCTCATGGCTAGGATGAGACATGCATTGCCTTCCTCTCCACTACCCTCTAAATTTAAATTCCCTGGATCGTATTTTGTGGAAATTTTTCAAATCGACCACTTCATTGCATATTGAGCAAAACAATAGCAGCTATTACAGAATAATTGTAAAGAAATTTGGTAAGATGTTAGAATTTTAATATAAATAGAAATATGTCAAGTAGAGGGGACCTTCCTCCAGCAGGAACATCCCGAAAGGACTTTGAAATGAAGTGCAAAAAGTACTCCCGAATATAAAATTTATTGGTTTAACTTTAATGTTTTTGAAATATTAAAGAACATCCGTCAGGAAACGATTTTGAGCGTCTAATGATACGGATAGCTGGATATAAAATACAGAATTCCTTTAATAAGTATATTAAGATATTAAAACATATTTCACTGTTCATCTAATAAAAAAACTAACTAACTCTAGGTAGTTTCCAATTTGTAGGTTTCTATATTATGTACGATCTTCTCCAAAGACATGATATTCTTATATTAGGCATGTTTATTATTTCTTGCAATTTTAGTACCTATACTAGCAACTAAAAGAAGTATAGTGACATCGGACTAAAAAAATATAAATACTTTAGATAAATCGTTTTTAGTAAAAGATTAAAAATTTTCCACAAACAGATGGAAGACTTATTTAATAAAAATTATTTTGTGCTTTTGTGAATGGCAGAGACCGACGAATGTGGTAATGTGTGTAGCTATGAAATATTCCGCCCAAATTAATTTTACATCCTTTCCTCCAATACTTATATTTGAATGAGATGAAACACAATACCCACTTTAAATGTACACAAATAAGAGTCTAAAGGAAAGTGAATTTTTCGAGAATTATATTTTATCTTTGACGTCTGGGTCAACGGCCAGTATTGCCGATTCGTACTTACCTCATTTAATAAATTAACTTTAAGAAATCGTACTTGGCTCTTGTTGAAGTTTATCAATATTTATGCGTAAAACGTTCAGCTTGTTCTTTTGTTAAAAATAATTAAGAAATCTGTCCGGAGGCAGATTTTGATTTGCTTAGGAATGATTTTAAGAGTTACCTTTCTTATTTACTTTTAATTATTGTTTATCTCTCAATTTTTATATTTCATGCGACGTCTAAAACAATAGCATTTATTGCAACCCTTAGCTTTTAACCAAAAATTTTAAGGAAAATTTTAACAAATTTATTTTTTATTTATAATAGAACAATTGAGGTAGCATTGGAGTTTCATCAACATCGTGGGAGTCGTTGGAGCCATGACCTTTGCTAAATCAGGGATAGTCTGGTGTGTTGTATATTAAGTTGTTGGTTTAGAGAATTTTTGAAGTTTTGTCTTTGATGCAGGAAGAAACAGTGTGTGTTGGGGGATAGGGAACATTCTTTATGGTGATGAGAATGGCTGTAAGGGAGGGAGAAATTGTTTTCAGTATCAATCGTGAACTGAATACTGGGGTGATTCCATTTAAGTGGAACATGACGGTATTTAAGAAATTTCTCTATCATATGACCAAATGACGACGATATCATCAAGTTATCGTAACTAGCAGGTTAGAGGAACTGAGGTCGAGGTTGTCCATAAAGATGCTGACTATGACAAAGGATGTGAGTATTCCTATAGAAGCTCTTCTACCACGATATTAGTAACTGTCTTGAAAGAGGAAATCGGTATTAGATATGCAATTTTCCAAAAGTATTAGGGTGCTGAGAAAGATATCGTGTATAGTTTTAAGGGTTTCAGGACGGTTCTCAATCGGGATGTTGGCGAACAAGCTAATTAGTAGGTATTTCTTGTAAATGGTTAAAAGCTAAATGAAGACTGAGTTCAGAGCAACTGTTTATAAATCTTCTTTATAACTATAATGTGAGGGTATATACGCTTTACAATTACGGAATTTTAAAACACTTAAATTAGGTAATGCACCATAATTTATTTGCACATGACATGAGAGCGCTTCTTGTGATTTGAAGGTCACAGCTGTAGTCACGAAAATGCGCTCATTACGTCTTCCAGTGTAATAAAAAATACCATAGATACGAGTACATCATAATTAAGATAAAATTAAAACAAAACATTGCATGTTGCGTTATATCACAGTTGATCTCATTTTTTTAGAATCATGTAACAATTCTAATTTAAGACAATTATAATAAGCACAATAATACAATTTGCATTAATTTATTATAACTATAGAAAAGTATTAATTATATTATAATTTTTAGGTTTGCGTAATACTTTGTAATCTTGATGGTTTCATAAATCATTAACTTTCATTTATTGGGCTACTTCAGTAGCAGTTACTTACTAGTTTTTTCCCTTCAGAAATGAGTATGCATATGTGTGTATTTACCTTTCTATTGATTGATTGTTTTTCGATAGGTATTAAATCTTTAAATTTTAATGCTACAGAATAAAGAGAAATAAAAAAAGTCCTATCGAAGTTGATATATTATTTCCAGCCACATTCTTCGTCGCATTTGATCACCGATTACGTTTATCTAAATAATAAAGTATATACTATAATTCGCATATCTTGGTGAAGATTTCGTCAATTTTGATTTCCTAATATTCTTACCAAATAAACAAAATTCAAGAAGGTCAACAATTCTAAAATGATTGAGATTTTTTGTTTTTGTGTCAAATTATTTGACTTTTCAAGATTTTGATCGTGCAAAAAAAGGAGTCATTTTATTAACTAAATCTTCTGAGGATTATTTCTAATTTCTGTGGTATGTTTGTTGTTTATAATATACCCGTGATTATTACCATTTACCCAATAAAAGAAAGTAAAAACGATTCCTATCTAATTGTATGAAACCACATAGGATAGCCTCCTTTCCAACAAATTATGCATATTACATATTTGGCATTATGACTTTGTGATAGAAATTAAATATTTGCTTGTAAAATGAATACATAATTTGTATACAATAGTTACTGAAATCGGTACTTATAATCTTCTTGAAAATTTAAAAATAAATATTAGTCAACAACTGAGGCTAGGTGACAATGTTTGTTTAACATTGTAACTCATTCTAAACAGCAATTAAATAATATTTTCCAAGGATAAAGAGTGGAAATTTACGTTGTGAAATGATTTTGTAGCCAAATAAATGTAAAATAAGAAACTGTCAACTTCAACCAATATTTATTTTTAATTTTTAAAAAGAAGTAGTAGTAGTAAATACAAGGCATTATCCTTTAGCCAAAGAGAAACAACTTTCCTACTTTCAAGAGTAGTCACGTGTATACCAGATAATTTTAAATAGTCATAAAGCTAGCAATTAATTTAAACCGTTGATAGCCGTAAATCGGCAGCAAATTAAAGAAACCTCCATATCGAAAGAGTACAAACATCATCCAAAGATGGGTTATTAGTTATTAGCTTTCATTAGCACGGAATGCGCAGATGTACCTTTCGCAACACTTTGAGTTACTTAAAACATTGCTTATTGCAATCAAAGTTGACATAAAGATTTAACAACACAGAAGGAAATATTTATTATTTAATAGGAATATCTTTTATTTAAACGGCATAACAATCCTACTTTCAGTAGTAATCTTATACGTATCCGATAATTTTAAATAATTGTCAACGGTACGCAAAGAATCCCCACCAAAGTAGGTTCAATTCGGAGCTCAGAGGTGTAATATAGACGCATAGTTGAAAATTTATTTACAATAAGTAAGTTCAAAAGAGATTTAGTAGGTAGGTGAGGAGAGTACAAAATGATTTAAATATTTTCTTTAAAGGCGCGATGGAGGACATCAAGCAACATAGGACGCTATTGCAAGTAACCCGTAAAGTTAATTTTCCTGGACCGAAATGGAAGGTAAAAACAGGCAACATAATATTGATGACAGATCGCGAAAAGAGGTTATGAAGGTTTGAGTATAAGTGCAGGGAAATTTGTGACAAATTTGCAAAAAACTTTTGTTTTAAGGTATGTTTCATCATGACCAGCGATTATTTTGACTGAAAACCGTCCACTATCGGTTAACATGCTAAAAAATCAATTTCAACTGTGTCAAGCAATATAGCCAGTCAAAACCACCAATTATGCAACATGCAAAAAAACGTAGATTTCTCCAATAGAATCAACAGCAGAATACTTCATAAAATGATTCATCACCCATATAAAACTGCATTAGTGCATAAACTAAGTGATCGCAATATACTAGGTAGAGTTTTGCATAAGATATCAATAATTACGAGAATATCATAAAGGCAGTCAGATGAAGCTCGCATTTATTTGGGCGGATTTGTCCATAATTAAAACTGGTCGCACTGGATCACAGAAAATCTACTGTCGTTGATTTCCATCAACAACGGCCTCTGCATTTGCAAAAGGTTACAGTTTGGTGTACTTTATCTTCAACAAGAATAATTGGATGATATTTTTTTGGAAAAAACAAACGTGCAGTGACTGTTACATCCATGATGAGACTATTTTTTGAATCTTAACTTCATGATGATGACGCCACTACTGACTTCAACGAGACGATGTCACCAGTCATGCAGCAGATGTAAGCTTAAATGTGTGTACAGAACTTTTACCTTTTCGTCTAATCTCACGCTGTAATGACTGGTCCACCGGTTCACTCGATTTGACTGCATCGGATGTATTGCCTGTGGGGTTTTCTGAAAAGACGCGTATATCGACGAAATCTTCTTCTTCTGTCTTCCTGTTTCTTACAAAATATGCTCAACTGTATCCAATCAAAGTTAGTGAGGATCCAAAGATAACAATCATTCGAAAAATATTTCGAGAATTGTGAAAGTCCAGAGCAAAATGTCGGATAACCTTTTGACTTTAAAATTATTCAGACTATTACCTATTTTCCTTCCTCAGGGCTCGTCTGTCTAAACACCGAGGGTACTGCAGCCTCCTGGACTTATTGTGCTCTCCCTTAGCCAACTTACTCCACCCATTTCAGTACCTCTGAACCACTGATCAAGTGATACAAATCCGTTACTGAACGGGTTTGGATGATTTCCGGTTTTCAGTACCTCTGAACCACTGATCAAGTGATACAAATCCATAACTGAACGGGTTTGGATGATTTCCGGTTATGTTATGGTCTGCCCGTAAATATTGTATCTTCTGCGAGCTAATGCTTCGCACTTGAAAATAATATGGTCTACTGTTTCAGGTTCCTTACTGCATAATCTGTTGTTTAAGTCGCCATCATATTTCCCCATTGTGTGCAAGTGCTTCTTAACAGAGAAGTGCCCTGTTAGAAGCCATACGATTGTTCTCAACTGAAACCTGTTCTTTGTGAGCAGTTCTTCGGTTTGTCTAGGACATGGACCTTTAATTAATGTTTGCCCATGTCTGTTTCCTGGGATATTCCTCCAGTGCTTAACGTGTTTGTCTTTGACCCAGTCGCTGATAGCTCCTATAGCTGTGCTTTTGGAGATTCTCAGCACAGGTTCTGTGCCAAAAAACATGTTATTTAATCCTTGTCTAGCAAGTTCGTCAGCTTTTTCATTGCCTGAAATCTCAGAATGTCCTGGCACTCAGAGTAATTTTACTCTGTTCCGCTCTCTCAGGATTCTGAGTTCCTCATGGCATTCCCATACTAGCTTGGACGACACCTTATTAGAGGCTATTGCCTTTAATGCCGCCTGGCTGTCCGACACGATGGTGATCTGTAATCCAGCATACCCTCTTTTTATATTTTCGCGTATACATTCGAGTAGCAAAAATTTCTGTTTGGAATACAGTAGAGTAGCATCCCAGAGAGTGACCCTCTCTTGGTCTTTCTCCATGTATCCCTGCTCCAGCTCCTGTTTCCGTCCTAGAACCGTCTGTATACCAGCAGAGTCCTTTCCGCAATATGTCACGTTTTAGCCATTCCTTTCTTTGTCCAATAATGATGTCGAAAGGCTTGTGGAATGTAATTGCTGGTGTCATGTAGTCTGACCTCATGTCAAGTACAGGATCTTCTACAATATTTACTTACTTTTACTTTTATATTTTTAACAAATTATTTTCTAATTTCCTACATAAAATCCGTAGAAAATTTGCACGTAATGTAACTAGTGCCACAGATTCCGAAAAATAAACATGATTTTTAACCCCACTAAACACAATTTCTTTATTTTATTTGGTAGGTATTCAATTGAGTTTCGTTATTAGTAATCTTCACCATTAAGTGCTCCCTTCTGAACATTTTCATGACCTCGATGTGACAAATACACCTCTTAATATATATCTTGTTAAGAAATTTTATTTTAAAAATAAGGGGGCGATTTTTGTAATAATATTTTATGCAGCAGGTGTACAAGTTTATTATTTGTTAAATATTTAGACATTTTCAGACTAAATCTAGAAAATAGCTGTACTGTAAAATCTTGATTTCAAGTGAAAAATAGTTTCTATTAATCTCATAAATGACAACCGAAAACTAGATTTGGAAGAAGATACAACCCTTCTCACTCCCAATTATTTGTAATGGAAACTTCTAATCTAATTCTGATTACGCCGCGTAATAAACTGTAAAATATAAAAAGTACCCCTGTAATGTAATACAGTAAGTCAGTGATTGAAGCGCCATAACATTTTGCAAAAAATAGAATAGAATTTTAAAATCGTTGCCGACTTGCTTAGCCATTTAGTTTTTATCCTTAAGTTAATATCAAAGACAGTTTCTCTATTTTTGTCCTAATGTCGTTTCTTGTAGTTATATTTTTTTACACTCGAGTGACCACCTACATCAATGATTTTTAGCATTTATCACGTTCAATGTTTGTAAGGATTCCTACTGAATCTTATCTCATTAATTTTCCGTCAAAATGTTTCAAACCACATCTCAGTTAATTCTAGCTGAAGATATACAGTGAAAATATTGACAAAACATAGTATTCCTTGAATTTTACTCAGGTTTTGGTTTAGAGACAAATACGCTTTGTTACACGTACAACAGTATTAAGTTTCTATTTTTAGATTTTCTTTTAAATTTACGTATACAAAAAAACTTAAATAAATAGGCAAACTATTCATAAAAAATACTGATTTCAAATAAATATTGCCTCGTCAATCAAGTTTTAAATATTAAAGAGCACCTACGTAATTTTAACTCTTAATACAACTTACTTGGTGCCAAAAAGAACCCAAACTTCGAACCAAATCTATAGCTGCTTGTAGTTTTTTTTTTGCGGATTCTTAAACCTAGGGTATCAACTTCAAATATTAAAAAGGAGCAGATGTGCTTTTACCCCTAAGAGGGTGAAAATTCAATATTTAATACCGACTCAAATATTAAGAGTTAGTTATTAAAAAAATTCATGTAAGTATTTGTGTTTAAGGTCGCTGATTACGAATCTGAGGTTTGAAGATTTTTAGAATTCGCGATTTCATTCCTAATATGGCCAATATAATAGTGGTATTATAATGGAAAAATATAATTTGTTTGTTTTGAGCAAGTAGAACTTTTTCTTTGCAAATTCTTAAATTTTAGGACATTAGACTTATATCTTAATAAGAAAAATTATTGCTCTTACCCCTAAGAGGGTAAAAACCACCCCTAAAATAAAAAAATCAATAATTAACGAAGGACTGAGAATAAATTATTGAAACTTATATTATTTATGTTTTTGGAGTCGCTGATCACGAATGTTAAGTCAGAAAATTGTATGTTGCACCTTCAATATGGCCGATATAAAAGGGGTAAAATAGATAAATTTTGATTTTTTTTTAATTTTGAGAAATTAGGACTTTCTTAGTAGATTGTTACATTTTGAGACATAAAGCTCATCTACTAATAAGAAGAATAATTGCTCTTACCCCTAAGAGGATAAAAACCACTCCTAAAGTTAAAAAATCAATAATTATCTGAAGTAGTCTACCCTTTATTTTTGTTTGGACAAAATGCCCTGAATGACTCCTGGGCGAGAAGCGTGTACATCTTGGTTTTCTTTCCCCCCTCCACTTTGCTGCAGGCATGCTCGCGAAATTTATATCTTCACAAATACATGGCAGATAAATCAATGTTTTTCCTACTGAGAAATTCGTGGCCAAAGCACATCGTCTGCAAGGCCAAAAAACGGTAATATAAAAAAATAATTAACGAAGTTATGAGACTAAATTACCGCCAAACGAGCAATATCGTAATTTGCTAAAACGAGAAGCTCTTCTTATTTCGGTCACATCTCCTTTGCAATTAACGCTATATATCATCCAAAAAAAAAAACATTTTGAAGGTTTTTTAATTCTCTTTAAGGTCAGATAGGTCAAAACAGTACAAAGCATTGATTACGGAAGGAATAAGATACGCGACTCCAATGGTAATTATACTATTGGAGGCGCGTATCTTATTCATTCCTTAATCAATGCTCAGAGCCAAAAAAATTCATTTCTTCAAAAATTTTCAAAATACATTAAGTGTAAAATCTTTTAGATAATGAATTAATCACGGTTAAAAAAATTAATATTAATGACCAATAAAAAACACAATTTGGATTTTTTTCAATTTAATTCAATGTATATGTCAAAAGGTTTTTTATACCAGAGTTATGACTGTTTGAAGCACGTCATCTTTTTAGGGCTACATTCAAATGTACCTAACATGAGCTGATCTCCGCAATGATGAGCCTAAACAAATTTTTTTTCATGTATTATTTTTGGTATTTCATTGCTTAGCTAACTTTTTTGTTATGACAAATTTTTTCAAAAATGTGATCCCGAGCGTGATCCTCTATGAAAAATGTGTTTAAAAACAGTGTTTTTTTTTATTAAAAACGAGCTTAAAAATCAATGGTTTCAACCTCTGTAACTCGGCGGGTATTTAAAGCAAAAATAACGTTATAGAGGGTTCTTTGGGGTAGAATTCGACGATCTACACTTTTTTTTTCGAAACTCCTGAGTAGGAGTGAAACTCACCCCCAACGAAAATCACCCTTATTCCTTTTTAATATTTGACCCATTTTAAAATAAACTATTTAAAAATATTTGAATTTAGAACAGCTATAGAATTAGTTCGAAGTGAGAACACCAAGTAACTGTACTTTCTTTGTACACTACGAAAACTAATTGTTATTTGTTCCTTATTACATGTTTCTTTAAAATATTTATAAACTATAATGCGAATAAAATTTAAATAATTCTCATAAATATAAAAATAGACGTTACTGAAATATATAATTATAGTATAAATGATACATTATATAAAACGCTAATTTAATAATTAAACGCAACAATTATTAATTACCTGAACCAGTAGTGGAATAATTAAATAAGCGATAGTTAATTAATATATTGATTTACGGGTTTGTGGCCTAAAATTATTAGAAACACTTCAGAGTGATTTGGTAAAATTGTATAGCCTATAATTATTGTAAAATAACACCTAATTTGTTTAAAAATGTTTCACGATGAGGTAATTTGAATCTATAGTTCGGTTACCCAACAGACCAAATTTATTTATTGGCACCAGGTTCATATATACTTAATAAATGCTAGAGATAAACATATTTATATTTTCTGCTAGAATATACCGATTTGTTATTCTTTGCGAAATGCCTTTGGTACCTCTTAATTAAACCAATTGCTAACTTTCAAGCATTTCCAGTGAAATTTTAATTAATAAAATCTTGTTACTCCTTTATCACATCCTTATTTTTGTGATGAAATATTTGTTTATGTTTTTTATGATGTCGACAATGTTTTTTCGATGACATTTTCATTTAAAGAAAAAATCAAAGAATTATCAAGTGGAGTAAATTTCATCGATTAAATATGTAGATGTGCCAGGTAAAAAAATCAAAATTTTTTTTTCGTAAAATATGCACATAAAATGTTTTACATAAAATATAAAATTCTCAAAGAATCATCTTGAAATTTAAATGCCACTTGAACTGAGCTAATTATTATTAAAATTCATTAAAAATATAATTTAAACGAAGACGGCCAAGGATTGATTTTGGGGTATATTTTCGATTAATTGAGCCTATATTTCTAAAGAATCATCTGACGAGGTGGATAGGATTACGGTCGGAGCTTGGACGATTTATTCAACCCGTTGACGTGGTCTAAAATTTAATGATATCAACAAAGTTGACAGTTAGTCAATGAGAGTGTTCATTGTTTCTATGTGCTGCAGATCAGTACTTACCACATAAAAAAATTTTGAAAATAATCAAATCACCAAGGATATTCAAACTGTTCCCGTTCCTCCTGCAATGTGGAAAATTACAATAGCATACGTTGCTCCACGAACTTTTCACTAGACATGATAAAAGTTGGCGATTTATTGCAGTTTCTTTTAATGATCATAGAAAGACAAGGTCTCATCATATTAGTGTATACATTCAGTTGAGAAACATACTATGTAGCAACTAAAGATATCCATTTATTACTTTTTAAAGTTTTCCTAAAATTGTTGCCAGTGAACTGAATGGGTTGACATTTAGTTTTGATCATTATTACGTAAAGAAGATTCCGCCTGCTTACTACTAATGGATTTCTCCGCAACCTGCAATTTATCAAAAATAATTATTTCTAAATTTGAATTAATACTCATTATAAACAAGTTTATTATTATTCCTTCTGATTGCATTTGTCGATTTTTAATAATTGTTATTCTCTATCTTCAAGTTTAGGATATGTAATTATTTTTTGATTTTTTTAATTTTCCGCAATTCAAAATTGCCAAAAAAATTCTATCGCTATCGCAACACTTAGTAAGCAAAAAACTGAAATGTAATACCTATACAAACTTTTCTGTCAACAAATGAGGATTCTCAACAAAATTACAGTCATAATCTATTTATTAACTTAGTTAACTCTACCCTGTTTCTTTTAATTACTCTACATCAATTTAAGAGAAGTGCAATGGATTGATTTTAACAAACGAAAGAAGGCCCTTGCATGTTCATTCCATTTTGGCCTTAATGTTACTTATTTACAAGTTTAAAACAGCGGATTTAGCCATCATCTTGGTCTTCAAAATGGTTACGGTTAGCTATATAATTAGCAATACAATCAATTCAAAATCTGTTTCTATTTATGCAGTGACTAAAAAACATATTTTTATTTATATGAAACTTTTGATTCAAATATTTTATCGAATCCAAGATCCATAAATGCTTTGGAACAAAATTTTGAATGGCCTGATTATCCTGAAAATCAGGGAAATTTTGAGGGGATTCTCAGCAATAAAACGAATTTATTCCACGAAAATGAAATATTAACTTTAAATACCTACACTCCTTTCTGGTCCGTCTTAATCAAAGGAAGCTCTACTACTAGATACTGGGTACACCCTTATACTAATTAAGCCACATTTTATATGACCATTGACCAATAATAATCATTGAATCTAGAGATTTTAAAGAGCAGATTTTCTACGTTCCCTACTAAAATTAATGTCCAACTTGAACCAGAAATTTTTAAAAAATATGATATCTAAATCATTTAAATTAATATTGAGAAAGGGTTTTATAATTTTATTCGCAATTCAAACACTATATCCTGTTGGCGTAGATGTTTTTTTGTAATTCTATCATACAATATAATTTTCGTCTTAACTGGCTCGCGTTGTGTAAAACACACTGGGATATCTTTCTTACATTTGATAAAACATAAAATATTGAAATTTTCCCGATGATCGATGTCTGATCAATCGTATAGTGTCGCATTCGGCGCAAAATTATTGTTCTTTAAAATACGTAGTGCATCAGCTGAACTCTTGAGGCACACCTTAATAGGGTCTACTTCTACCAGTAGTACGATTACCAAGACGAAATATTTTGATATCTGACAAATCTAATTCATCTTCTTCAAATACTGTTAAAATATCCTTCATTTTCAACTCATAGGTGTAGCTCGTCAGCGAAAGATTATTTTTATTTTAGTTCGGATGGATATGCAACCATAAATTCTTCAGTGACTAGCACAGTTGCAGATATTTAACTCGGAAGTTCAAATTGTATGCGAGAAATTTAATGATCTTAATTATTACCTATCAAAATAAAACCCTAGATCTGCGGTCTCGGACTTTTAATGTAGATTATTAAGTCTCTAACATTTTCTAAGCAAAATTTTGCAAAATTAAGCTACCTGCAGTTTATCCGATAAAATTCAGAGGTCTCCAACCCCTGAACGAAATATGTGAGAAAGAATATGACTGGTTATTTTAGTGAATATTGATTTTAGACTTTTGTTACATGAAATACATTTTTGATTAATTTCTTCTACAGTCTTTTCTAATTTTAAAATTGTCAACTCCCGCAAAATGATTCTTTGTTTACTTCTTTACGTCTTGAAAAATTCAGTTTCATATTTATCTGAAATATGCTCGCAGAATGTGAAAACGGACATCGAATAAATTGGGATAGGTATATGGCAAAAATTTTAACAAAAGAAGTGAAAGGAGAAAAATTAAAGAATCAATAGTTTTGCTAAATGAAGACAAATGCGTATGAAATTTTTCTGTAGATTGTTGTATGTGGTTACCGATGCTAAAAGAAGAACTAGCAACGGTTATTCCTCGATAACTCTTTACTAATGCGTTCTACAAAAAAACTGTTTTTAAACCTCCTAGTTACCGAAATACAGAACCTCAAAGGTACAAAAGTTTTTCAAAAGTAACATTATAGGAGGTGATAGTAGGCCGGATAATGTTTTTTTCTAAAATATTTCCAAAAAAGGGATTAATAGACTTTGAGATTTCATTGTTAAATGGAGAAATCGGGAAAATGAGATCTTAAAATTCACCTGACACCCCCAATCTTACCCACCCCTGAAACTTTTTGGTGAATAATTTTCAGCCTATCGAAAAAGGCGTTAAAAGATTAATATTCGCACAATATTTCATTAACCTATATTTTCCCGTTTCGGAAATATTTTAGAAGAAGCCATCTTCAGACGGTCATCTTTAACAGTGTATCTGGAAAATGAAGCATTTGCCGTTATAAGTTTATATGAACTTTTCAACTTATTATTCAATCTACTATCACCTAAAGTTTAAATCCTAAACTTTGGACTACCCTGCATATACAGTGTGTCACACTATTCACCACTACACCCCAATATCTCGGCCATTTGTTGATCGATTTTGATCAAATTTGCTATACTTCTTTTCTTTCAGATTGTGTTATTAATAAAAAAAAATTACAAACTTATTAAATACGCCTACTATGATCAAAAGAAATTGGCAAAAATTAGGAATTTATATTAGCGATTGAGATAGGGTTTTTATTTTTACAGATTCTTGTTCCGCATGACCTAAAACGCCTGTATACCAAATTTCGTTAAAAAATTTAAAAAAAAAAGTAATGAAAATCTAAGATTTCAATAATAAAAGTTGAGTTATTTGATATTTTCTAAAAAGTGTCCTAATGCTTAATTAGCGTCATTATATCACCCGACTACAAGTTATCTAAATATCCGACAATAAATAACTGGAGTAGAAGGGTGATTATTATTGAAATCTTAGATTTTTATTAATTTTTTTTTTTTGTGAAGGAATGAATATTTTTTAACGAAATTTGGTATACAGGCGTTTTAGGTCATGCTGGACAAGAATCTGTAAAAACAAATTTTTTTTATTAATAACTTTTTAAACACAATCTGAAAGAAAAGAAGTATACCAAATTTGATCAAAATCGATCAACAAATGGCCGAGATATTGGGGTGTAGTGGTGAAAAGTGGGACACACTGTATAATAATATACTATTCCATTTATCTTATTTGTAATTTTTTACTTTTGATGTGTACTAGGAGGTGTAGAAAAAAATGATATTAAAGTAAATTATAACAAATTTTGTGCTCTACAAAAAATGATAGAATATCTTTTCATAAGTAAACAGTTATCGAGAAAAAAACGAAAAGTGATACAAAAGTAGTCTCGAAGTAGACGCGAGCACAGGTGCGCCAAATTAGAAACCATGGATTTTTAATAAGGGCATATAGTAGGGCCAAAAAGAAGTAGTCAGTAGATCAAAAAATTCACCGGCAATTCTTCAAAGTATTTAGCTGTTATGGAATACAGAAACGGCAGCTCTTTTTACCATATAATCACATATAATTGAGAGAAATATATCAAGTTTTATCCGCCTACCAGAGATGAAAACCACAACTAGTTCCCTCTGGCTTTACTGACTACTCTTTTTGGCCCTATTATAGGTACAGTACATTTTAAGTGTGAACGGTTTTAAATGGTTTATTACGTGGTTATTATTAAAGATAGAATGATTGGACATTGGACAAACGTCGTGTGAGAGGATTAGAAAGAAAGTTTCTTATGCATTAAAGAGAGAAAAACAAATGAAGCCCGTTTTGGAAAATATATTATTTTGAAGTCATCTTTCAGTAATATCACTGTTGTAAGTAATTTCTACAATTTCAATAGTTTTTTAGTTTTATTAAGGAAACTATTCATTCAAACTACCATATTATGCACATCACTGTATTCAGAAAAAAATAGTCTATTAAATGGTGCAAAATATATAGGGCGTTTCATTAAAAAAAAACACGCGTAACATTAATTTTCCAAAACGGGCATCATTTGTTTTTTTTCTCTTTAATGCATAAAAAATTTTTTTTCTAATTCTCTCACGACGTTTGTCCCATCATTCCAACCATTTAAAACCATTCACACTTAAAATGAACGCACTGAACATACAAAATATCCAAAATCCAAATCTACATGACCTTTTCCAAGGTAAAATATACTTGGCCACTGGCTAGTTTCTATTTTAATTCATTTATATTTTATGTCAAAAAAAAAAACAACCTATAACTGTTCCTTTGACGTAAAGTCACAAGCGTAGGCTAGTTTTAAAAAAAATCCAGATATTTTTTAGATTATCTGAGACATGTTCAAGAGTGTGGTAGTAAATCCTAAATGAGAAAAGAAAGAAAAATATAATAAACGCACGTCAAAGCACGTCAAAGTAATAAATTCTGTGGTTCAACATCCAGTCTCGTGTATCTTATAGGAGCTACATCAGCAGCAGGTGTAGCATCTATTAGTGTCAAAAATGCTCATTATTACAGTTTTTAACAATGCTTGGGAGTGAAATGCTCCTACGCTAAGGGATGACCCGAAGAGTTATTTAGTCTATTTGGTCACAAAGTAAATTTGGTATACTTGGTCAAAAGTTCTAATGTAGAAGGTCCTCATGTTATTAAATTGAGACAAAAAATAATAATAACGAATAATTATCGAAGGTGATTTTGCACGTCCAGCTCAACATACTCGACTATACACCATGCAACATTTTTAGCCGAGAATGACATTCCAATAGGACGTTAAATATTTTAAGACATGTTTTGATAATAACTGAATAATTTACATGTAAGTAATCGTCTAATAATACACATTATGAATTACAAATGAAGCTTTCTAAAACATAATTTACTATTCTGAAACACAATCAGTACTTTCTGAATTATGGATGTTAAAAGTGTATTAATGAACACTATAATTCTCGCAGGCAGTCTGTATTATCTCCAAATACTCCCAAAAGATTATTCAAAAATAATCTCAACTTTTCAGAAGAAATTATGGTGTTGTTTCACATAATTTTTTTTAAGTAAAAAAAGGGCATCTTGTAGTGATGTCGACTTGGTTCCAGGGACGCGTTTTAGTTTGTACTATTTCCATTTGGAGGACTTGCTTAAAAATGCCACTCCCTGCAGGACCATTTTCTTGGTTGAAATACCCGTTTTTTATCAAAACACTAAGGACTTTCCTTAACCTGCGTTGTCGAAACAAGTGCCAAATTTACTAAAACTACCCATTTTGATCCGTCAAACTGATTCGAGCAAATAAACCTGACATAGATCTCTTTAACTACCAGATGTCATCCACTTCTTAGTTCCTGTTGACACACGTCACTTTGAAAAAGGAGAAAAAACTGACCCAGTAGAGAGATCTCTTCCATGAGTTTCACGTGCTCTACCTTGGTTACTTAATAAAGATGGTCGTCATATAATCGGCGTACTCCACGCTACTTTCGAAATTGAAGGCCTGTCAAAGTTCAGCCGATTGGTTGGGAGCCTAGCCAATATCTGTTTTTCGAAAAAGAGAGAATATATATGGCGTCGAAATATTTGCTCTACAGCCTATATTTATGCTTTTAGAAATCTGCAGGTAAATGCAATATCTTCGCCGAACAGTATAACAAATTGTTCGTGTAAAAATGTTTAGTTTTTACAAAAATAAGAACTACTTTTGAGCAATTATATATGAAGAAGTTTGCTTTCTTTTTATAGGTATTTTTTATTTATATATGGCTACTAAATGAGTAATAATGAACAGAAATATAAGTACTATAAAGTATGCGATTTAAAAAAATGTTATTCATAAGTTCTGCATTGTATTATCTAGATACTATCTTATTGATCAATCAGCAATTATTTTTAATTTTACAATTTTACTTTTGATAAATATGTAAAGGTGTTCCATTTAAAGAACCAGATGCGCTTGAAGCTGTCCTTAATGATCTATCAAATATTTGAGACTTGAAGAAAAGCATGTAAAAAATTCTAAATTTTATAAAAATAATAACTTTAGGTAATGTACACCGTGAAACAGAACAGAACTTTCTGAATTGGATTGTCTAAAGTAATATTTGTGGAACAAGAAGAATGATACCGTCACTTTGTGAATGTTTTCAGTTATGGAATAGTATTAGGAATTATTACTGTGTTTATAGCCGAAACATAAGTTTTAGGAACTAATTTTTATAATTAATTGTATGGTACCTATGTTGAGAAATTGATATCTACATTGTTAAAATGAAAAAGCTAATTACTTACTCATTTATATTTTAAACCGAACCGTATATTCCAAAGTGTGAGCCAAAAATGACGTTAGGACACAAAAACTGATATATTTATATGCCCTCAGAAATGCTCTTAAAAAATAAAAAAATTGCACATGTAATGTTTTAAATGGCGAAACAGAAAAAGCTGAGACAAATACACAGTATTACTTTTAACACTAGATAGTGCTTACCATATTATTCTGTTTGCTCAAAAATCTAGACATTCAGATTTGAAATGTACAGAGTTGAGCAAAACTAGAGAATATTTTAAATATAAGGAGTATCAATCAATACCTATCATTTATACTGGGAGGTGGAGGGGTTGATTGAAAATATCTACGGATATATCATTTAAAATTCTCAATAAATTTTATTTGCTATTTATATCTAGTACCTATGAAAACAATGAAAATAAAAAATGGTGGTAATTTTCAGCAACACGTAAAATAATTTTGTGTTTCTTCTTTTCAAGTATTCATTCAACTTGTTGTATTTTGCATTGAATTTATTACTAGGTGAAAGTTGTAAATAGGTCAACGTTAAGCATTAATCCTGATATCATTGAATTACTAAAACAAGCTTTATCTAAATCTAAGAAAATGTATATGCTGTTTCATTTGAAATAAAAAAAAAACCTATCATTTCCAGTTAAGCTAGTGCAAATTTTTATTTAAATGATAATTTTGTGAAGCAATATAAAACGAAATTTTACAACAAACTTAAGATTTTTGCAGTAAGCTGTTTTTAAAATATCAAAAAAAATCAATCAAGACTTTTTATTCAAAATAGCAAAGGAATCATCTTGTGGACTTTTGGCATGTCCTTACAAATTATCCTGTATAAAATATACAGTTCTGGACAATTGAACTGCATATTTGGATTTTTTCTTCAAATTTTGGAATAAGATATCTCTACAGGGAGGAATATTATGGAGTTGCGGTTTTCGGCATTTTATTGCAAACTTTATTGACAATAAGCGGTTTTGTCTGTTGGAATGAGCATTTGCAATAAATATTGTATCTATACAGCGCCTAATGCAAGACCCGTCCAAAAACGGAAAATTTCATTGACACCGAGAATTCACAATAGCGGTTTTAAATTTGATTTTGTTATATAGTGGTAATCTACTGACTATTTGCAAAAACAACAAAATCTGCAATATTTGCAAAATCACATTTGTTTCATTACTGACCTGTAACTTTCCACTCAGGTGTTTAATGGGATATTTTTTTTCGTCACTTTCTTACGCATAGGTATTGTTAACTATATCCATATGTCAATATTCATTTAGTCTTACAAGGCGTTTAAAATATATTAAGATTTTGGAATAATCAGATTTTTGCGATCGCAAAAAATTCGTAAATCTGAATATTCCGTAATTTTAATATTTTTTAAACGCCCTGTAAGAGTAAATGAATATTGACATATGGCTATAGTTAACAATACCTATGCGTAAGAAAGTGACGAATAAAAATATCCCATTAAACACCTGAGTGGAAAGTTAGTAATGAAAAAATTGTGATTTTTACAAAAAAAATGGCTGTATTTTTAAAAATATTGCAGATTTTGAATGACCAAACTGGTTTTTGCAAATAGTCATTAGATTACCCCTGTATAACAAAATCAAATTTAAAACCGCTATTGTGAATTCTCGGTGTCAATGAAATTTTCCATTTTTGGACGGGTCTTGCATTAGGCGCTGTATACAATATTTATTGCAAATGGTCATTCCAACAGACAAAACCGCTTATTGTCAATAAAATTTGCAACAAAATGCCGAAAACCGCAACTCCATAATATTCCTCCCTGTAGAGATATCTTATTCCAAAATTTGAAGAAAAAATCCAAATATGCAGTTCAATTGTAGTTTATTATACAATGTGTCGTATTCAAAACATTGTATTTTTGCAACTTGTAGGAACAGTGATTTTAATTTTCGTACACTTGTAGAACTTCATGATGAACTCAACTTAAATGTAAATTATAAACCTGGCTTACTGCAACCTCGTAACTAGAGCCAATTTTCGATGTTTTGCTTTATACTGGAGATATCGAAAGAAAATAATTCAGAAATAAATTTTTAATTACATGTACCCATGCAGTTACAACGCAAAATTGGCATTTTTATTTATTATTATTATTTTTTAATGTTGCGCAGTTCTAATGTTGATTTTAAGGTTGACCTACGAACCTGGGCTGATATGCTACCTTGAGAACCATAACTACATTTTCCAAATTTTAAATCGAGCATATAGACAAAACGTTTTAATATCGGTAAAGATCAAAATACTTTCTTTTCATAATTTTATAAAAAAACGAAAATTTTGTGACCTTAATATTAAATTAATTTTAATTCTAAATATAGCTACTACTACAACGTGAAAGCTGATAAAATATATTTATTCTTTTGTATATATATTTCGGTCATTGGATTAATGCTGCATATATATCTCTAATTTATAGTTTATTGACTGAGTAACACCAAGAGAATAAATAATTTCTCTATTTTAATAAAATTTTTCCAACATTCCGTTTCTATTAACGTCATGGTAATATTTTTAATTACCTAGTTATATATGTATACGAACACGGAATAAAGCACATGGTTTAAAAAAATACATTTATTTATTTGTCACCGTACTTGCTAAGAAATAATAATAAACAACTTAAAGCTAAAATGGACTATGTACAATGAAATGGAGCGTCGGGACTATCACATCCCACAAGTCTATTATGTAACAACGCAGCTCCAAAAAACAAGCCACCAGTCATACCCGTATCATCTCTTCGTATCGATATTTTAGTATGGGCCACCGCTGACATGTCCGGGTGGGCCGTAGCTGGTTGATAGACCAGCACTGGAAGAGCTAACTGAACTCGAGATAGCGCTGCTATGACTTGATCCGCCGGAAATGGCCAAACCAGCATCCAAAGAACCACCACTGCTAAATGAAGCGCCAGAAATTGAGCCGCCGGAAATATGGGCACCAGAGAGACCGGCTCCTCCATCAAGAGAGGCGCCAGATAGAGATATCCCACCGTGACCACCTCCGAGTGAAGCACCTCCAAGAGATGCACCAGTAATACTTCCGCCTCCAAGAGAACCTCCAGATGAGAACCCACCAGAGGAAGCTTCCTTCTGTGTCTTGTAACGAATGAAGTAAACTTCTGGTTTGGAGGGCTGGGTTGGGGCGGCGATTGGGATTTGAATTTCGGGTTGCTCATCTGGCTTTTTAACCAAAACATATACAAGGGTTTTTTCTTCATTTTGAGCTTGGAGAGGAATAGTAGGGACAGTTGGGGTAGGTGGAGTTGGTGCTTTAATAAAGATAATTTTGTAGTGTTTCTGTGGGGGAGCTACATGAATAGGTCTGTGATGATGAATTTCTTCTGGCTCTGGTGGTGGTACATGAACGTAAATGTGTTTCTGAATGACCGATCCTCCTCCGCCAAATCCTCCTGCGCTAAATCCACTAGAGAAGGAACTGGATGATCCTGAAGAAAATCCACCTCCAATACCACCGCCTCCGAAGGACAATCCATGACCGCCACCTAAGCCAGCACCCCCGAGTGACAGGCCTCCGCCTCCAAGGGATAAGCCTCCACCTCCAAGTGACAGACCGCCTCCATGACCACCTCCTAGTGACAGACCGCCTCCATGACCACCTCCTAGTGACAGACCGCCTCCATGACCACCTCCTAGTGACAGACCGCCTCCGTGACCACCTCCTAAACTTATGGCACCTTCCAGACCTGAGCCATGTCCTCCAAGACTAACTCCTCCAAAACTGCCACCTAAAGATCCTCCAGAAGGAACTCCATAACTACCAGAAGGAACTGGGTAACTGTAACCGGATGATACGGGTGGTTCAGGGCGTGCCTGAGCGAAAGCCACTGCAGTGGCAATTAACTGCAAAAAAAAATTGTGTTAATATTTAATTTTTTTAATAGTAAATATTTTGTTGAAGTGTCTAAAAAAGTGTTAAGGTTCTTATTGATATAAGAGGTTGTGATCTACTGCATTATTGGCAGATGGCCTTTTACCAGAATAAATACAAATTCACTTTTTTTTCTATTAGGGCACAATGTAAACTAATTTTTTCATTTCTCCAAAAAGGTTACTTTGAGAGTCCTTTGTTTGCAAAAACCCCTTTCCTGGTTTTGTCACATTTTTGTATTTTTTTCTCTGACACTTTTCAAACACTTTTTAACACTTTAGCACATTTCACTGCCGAATACTTACCACGAACAGTTTCATCTTACTTCTCGAGTAACTCGCTGTTACCCAAGGGAGGCGAACAATTATTTGATATACTTCCGAAATCCACCTATGGTTTTATAGCACATCTTCTTCCCCACTTGCATATGATATCCAAGTTAACAGCCATCATATTCTTGTAAATTTGGTGGTGAAAAATCGGGTCACATCCTCTCACTGGGGCCGGCGGCGCTGACCGCGGTCGCATATCTGTATCATTCAAGAGGATGGTCTAAAGAAAGCGACTCGCACGACGACAATGGCCGTTGCTCGGTGTATAGCCCGGTTCATTTTTCTAAATAATTTGGCGTACAACAAATAATATAAAATTGACTAAGTTGATTTTTCTGTTAAAGAAGATAGCGTGTGAGTTTCTTTTATTTTCAGCAAATTCCGCCCCTATTTTCTATAATTTTATGTGACATCAAACGGTGCCTTTTTATATGTACGGGTGATTCCTATAATGTTCTCACCCCAATTTTTCGTTTGTCATTGGAAATAAAATAAAAATATTTAAAGTTAGTGTTTTTTCCAAGGATTTCGAAAATTTTAACAAAAAAACAATTGAAAGTCAAATAAAATTGAGAAAGAACAGCCATGTTTTTTTAATGGAATTCCCTGTATATTTTTACAATTTTAAAAAAAGGTATAAGTTCTCTTTCCAAAAATATAACATAACGCATATTTACTATTTATTTACCTTCATATTTAGTAATATGCTGATAATAATTATTAATATTATTTTAATTATTAGGTATCAGTATTTTACTAAATATGAAGGTAAAATATGTTATGTTATATTTTTGGAAAGAGAATTTAAACCTTTTTTCAAAATTGTAAAAATATACAGGGCTTTCAATTAAAAAAAAAAATTGCTTTGTTTTTTTTTTCACTTTTATTTGACTTTCAATTGTTTTATTGGTGATATTTTCGAAATCCTTGGAAGAAATACGTTACGTTAAATATTTTTATTTTATTTCCAAAGACAAACCAAAAACATTAAGGATAATCCAATATATAATTTAAAGCAAAATAATTAAATATCCGTTGTTTTGAAGAAATTCGGTTTTTGTAAATATACACCTGACATGGTCAAGGATCTGCAAAAATAAGCATTAAAAAAATTGTAAAAAAATTTATAGTACAAAAAACTTTTCAAATAAACTAAATAATTTGTCTAGCTAATTAAGTATTAAAATTAGAGAACTTATCTCGTTTCTACCACAACTGACCTAGGCTTAGTAGTATAAATTATACTACAACTGACCTAGGTTTAATAGTTTTGCTTTTATTACTTTCTTACATAATAAAATTATGTAACTTTATTTAAACGAGGTGATCCTGAAGAAAATTTACATGTTTCTCAGTTTACTGAATTCGAAAAATGATTGATTTACGTATTCGATAAATTATAAGATATTCCGATAAAATATGGTTGATATATAGTCCATTAGCTACTTCAGGACAACTTCATAATTGGTTAACATTAATTTATGAACAAAGAGACATCGTAGGGGTGAGAAAGTGAGACAAATCAAAGTTCAACGAGCTATCATCAAAGGGTGGAAAAAGAGGGGTTGTATTGTAAAGACACCTATATAGACATAATTTATTATAGATGCATACAATCCATAGCAAATAGAAACAACTGTACAGCTTACATTAGAAGAAAGTAGAACCATTAATTTTTGATAGTTCAGGGAATTCTTATTGTCACGCGCGGTGGGGCAGAAGTATAAGCAGTATGGTACATAAAAGCTGCTGCCATTCTTCTCCTTTTAATACCGTATTAGACACTGGATGGTATACTAATATTTTAACTGAAAATCAGTATGTTTTATATATTTCGCTACTTTCAATTGCATTATTTTATCAAAACAAAAGTAATTTTACAAACATTAAAGTTCATCCTCGAAGAAACTGTAGAAGATAACGATTGATTTTCGAACGTTCAAAACTTCCAATATTTGTCTTACCGTATTATTCTGGTGATACCATTTAATTTTTTTTTCTTGCCATCACAAACTTTCGTTACGTTTGTAAAACTTTTATAGCCAACAAAAAAAAAATTATTGAGTTTGTTATCAGTCATCCATTTGGTTCGATTTTGAACTAATTCAAATTGTACAGTGGTTTATTTTAAATTCAGAATACCAGTACCTATATGTATTACGCAAAGAGGAATTTGCATAGGTAATTGCAATTGCTGTGAAATGGAGAAGCAAAGTGACACGATATGGGAAGCCCAGTAATTGGCAGATGTCTTGGTTTTACTTGCATCCTATGTCTGCAGTATCTTTGCTGTCTCTACACAATCAGATATGATGCATGCAGTCACTAATATCCAAAAACTGGATCAACTATCAACTCTTAAATTTGTGTCCTTGAAAAAATTGTTTCTGTCTAAGTAACCACACTAAACTATAGGACCTCTTAGAAATCTGAGATTTTTAGGTAGTTACTTAAATTACTTCCAAGGCGCTTATAAGAGAAGATTTTTTCTAAAACAAACAATTGTTGGAGCAGGACCAAGGAAAGAAAACGCTATCGTATCTACGATAGGTTTATTTAATATAACCTTTTCCAAACACTTGCATCAAAATAATTTCTGCAAATTTCACCAAAGTACGGAAGTAAGTCGGTGATTACTCCTACACAACAAAATCCAATTTTATATCGACCACCTTAATTTGCGTAGTTGCTACTGGACTACAAAACGACGAAAGTGATGGTCAATATATTCAACAAGTTTATGCGGAATGAATTAATGCATTTTGCATATAAAAGATGCGTTTAAAAGAAAAAGCGAAATTCCATGTAGTCTGTACGACGCATGAATGAGCTTATTTGTTACGAATTGTTATGAAATTGTAAAAGTGTTAAATTCAGCTAATTACTTTTATTTGTCGTAGTAATAAGCGAGAAGCACTTTCTTTCAAGGTCAAGACTTTGTGTGTCAGTCTACGGAATATTCAGCAAGCAGATTATATATAAGAATGACGTCAAGTGGAAGGTTTATCCGAAATGAAAAAACCGGAGAGAATATCTGCACCAGCCAGTAAGAAATAGGCCAACATCTTTTTACTGTCAACGTAGACCATTAGACTACTACTGAGACAACAATAATATTGTTAACATAATTTCATCATTACGGGGAAAGTGTTTTGTACGCGATTTCAAAAAAAGTTATGTGATATGTTTGTCTGAATATATTATGTACTGATTATTCGTTTACCCGGAACCGATTCTTTATTTCTTTTGTTAAAGTGAAAATTCTAATTCTAGAAAAAACCACTTTAGTGGTGACTTCATGTTATATAAACTCTATATCCTTTCCCACAACTGATTTGTCATTAAAAATAGGAAAAGGAAAACGAAAGGGATTGTCTTCGACGATTTTGTTAAAAAAATTGACGACTGAAACAATATCAAAAGTTATTTATATATTCTTCGCAATTTGCCAGCACATTTTAAAATCGTAAATATTGGTTGTTGCAAAAATCTTCACACCATTAAACATGGATGAAACAACCTTCAAATTGTTTATTTATCTGCCTGTTCGTCCGTGCTGTTTTTTGAACACAATAACTCAAGAACGAAAAGTTCAATAGAATCAAAATGTGGGTCATATGAAATACACGACCTATACCAATGACTATCCGTTTTTGACGTCACAAAAATTTAATAGATTACGTACTTCGGTTTGAAAATTTTGTTTGGCCTTAAATGAAAAATACTAGCAAAAAGAAAAAATACGTCAGAGCTATTTTAAAAAACACTATGGTCTGGTATCATTTGCAAAATTTCGAGGAAGAGCCCATTAAAAACGATGTCCCCAATAGTACTTGTACATGCTCTTTCGCCTTTATTAAGCTCATCAGGGAGACGAGATAGGCTGCGCGCGTCGTGTGTGGTGTCTAGTTGCATCTAAAGGATGGTATCTGGCGTTCCTAACTGTGAAATATTAATGTTGGTTGCTTGCTTTTATGGCGGTATGTTCAAATTTTTGTTTCTTTTAAAGGCGTCAGTAATGTTGATGGCTGAAGCCATTTATAATTTATCTAATAGACCTTTTTGTTCACTGGAAATCGATAAAAAGATATGCCACCACTTTTGGTCGCTTGGTCTTTTACATACCATTCTTGCACCATTATCGAAAAAGAAAACAATGTCAAGCATGAACACAAAATCAGAACATAACCTCAAGATAGTGTCAAGACTACAATGACAGTTCTGCTTGATATCCACTGTCAAATTCTCAAATGGAAGTCTCGGAAGACAGCTAGATGCATAGCTAGAACCTCCCACTTTCCACAAGCGACGCACGCATCATGGTAAAAAAGACTTGTCTATTGCAAAACATTTTTTTGTTCAAGCTATGAAAGCACTGGCTAGTTTTCCTTGAATTCGCTATATCGTCACAACCGATGAACCGATTTAACTCGTCGCGGCATTAAAATGCAGAGGGAAGTTCATTATTTCGGAATCTGCTAATTGTTCTGTAGTTTTAACAACTTTTAATTAAAAAGAACGAGCGCAAAAGAATATCTACTTTCAACAGTGTCCCGTCTTGAATTTTGGTATTTCGGTAATTTATTCCCAATTTCTAGGAAAATATTTTATAGTCGAGTATACTCTAAGTTGGCCGGTCCAAATGTCGCTACGTCGTCTGAAGTAAGATTAGATTCGATGTGTTAGAAATGCCAGTGGTTCTCAAACAGTTTGACACTTGAAACTGTGATGTGATCTCTAAATAATAATTGTATAAAAGTATTAAAGGGTTTCATAAAAAAATGTTAAGAAGTATTAATTTACTAAATTTGTAGTTTTAGTGGAATTCTACATTTATATATAGGCTCGGACACAAATGAAACTAATAATAAAAAATGAATTGCCCAATATTCGGTCAATAACAATATTAATAATTTTGAAAAAAAAGTAATCGAAAACTAATATTAGTTAGAATAGTTTTTTTAAATAGAATTATCGTCGCTAGGCTACACTTTGAATTCGCAAACTGTTGGTGGTGAAAACGTGTGTTATTTGTTAAATCACGCACATATCATCAGCTTATAGAAATGGAGCGTTCCTTAAAAAATACTCCATAAGTCCGGCTTTGTTTAACACAGCACAGCGCCAACATAAAATTTTGGGGCCTAACGACTCTTTATTTAGAAAGAAATAAAATACGAAAAATTGAAGTCATTATGTAATGTATTATAATAAATAAAAAATAAAGGCCCTGGATATTCGTAAATAAATAAAATAAGCACGGGCGGAATAATAAAATAAAATTGTTTAGTGAAAAGACAGTTTTAACAAAACTCGCTGCGCGGATTAATAAAATAAATAAAATGAAATTTTTATAGGGAAAATTTGAACCTTTAATATTTACTAAAAAAATAAAAACGATATCGCCGTGAACAGGATTTGAACTCGGAAGTACCTATTTCACTATTTTGACAGTCGAGTATCTTTACACACTGAGCCACGCAACTACATTACTTACGCTGTAAAACGTGCAATATGTAGGTAACATAAAATTGTAAGACTTATAGTGGTTTGACAATGTCCGTTTGTTGGACAAATACCCACTATTTACCACTAAAAATAACCAATAATTCTTATAAAGACGAATTTAATTTTAATTTGAGACGACTCAACCCCAAATAAATAATATTTCATTGTAACGATTGGCAAATCTTGACAGTTTCACAGCCGCTGAACTTATTAACAACTTAGATTATGTTATCTCTCTCTTCAGTGTATATTTTATATTTCCGTGTCAAACGGAGGGACAAAGAAGCTTGGTCGACATATGGGAACAATGAGTGTTATGCTCTTGCTTTAACTTTGAGTGCGAGAGAAAATTAAATCGTACGCGCAATATCAACTCATACAGATGCCAAGTTAAAATATACTCGACTTTATTACCTACATAACAAAAAAGTTCAAAATAGAATGAAAGATGAAGAACTAGGAGGCAAAATATGAAAATATGCTCTTTTGTTCCAGATTTAAAAACGGCAAGTAGACATTTTTTGAATTCGTTATATAGTCACAACCGGTGAACCGATTTAACTCGTCTTGGTCTCAAAATGGAGGGAACTTCATTATTTTGGAATCTGTTAATAGTTCCGCAATTTTGAAAACTTTTAATTAGAAAGAACGAGCGCAAATTAAAAGAAGGCCTATTTTCCATCGTGTCCGCCATCTTGACTTTAGACATTTCGGCCTATTCGACTTAGGGTCTTTATAGCCTCTTTAATCAGCTAACTATAGACGTCAAGTTTGTTAAAATCGGATGAATATTAAAAATTTGGCAAAGAAAATTAGAAAGTACGTTTTTTCTGGCCCACACAGTATATATTTTTATAATTAAAATTAGTTGAGAGAGATATTTTTGGATCATAGTAATCTTTTTTTTAATTGAGAAATCGATATGGCTGATTGAGTATAAACCATACATTCCAAATTTTGCTTTATTACACCTAGTGGTTCTAAAGTTATGGTCCAAGACACAAATAGGTAAAATCAATAAAACACACCCTGTATCTTGGTAATTAAGGATTATTGACCCACAAAGTATAGATGGCCAAGATGAAACACCCTGTACGATTCGATATATGTTCAGATTATGCAAAATGAAAAACCAAACAAATAGCGTATACAAAATTTTTGTACCTGTTGAATTGAACAAAAATGAGCTTTGACGTCCTTGCATAAAATTGTTTTTATACTATCGAATTTTAGTTATTTCGGTTGGTTCGGTAATAAACACGTTTATCGTTTTAATTATTATACGGATTCAGTTGTATAGTTGTGCTTGATGCATGTTATTATTACTAATAAAATAAATTAGTAGAAAGTTATAAGTTGGGATTTTACCAAAGAACCGTATAGGACGACATTAGGAAAGAAAGATATAGAGGTGCGTCACAAAATGTATACATTAAATGTTTTTATACATAAAATGTTTACTCGACTGTATAAAATGGTTCGGAATAACAGAGAGAAAAATTGATCTCTCAAAATCGGCAATAACACATTAATTGCAGGTTTCATTTTCCAGACAATTGCGGAGAATTTCGAAGAATAACAGCAAATAGAAAAGAAAATTAACAAATAAATCGCAGCTTTTATAATCAATAATAAATTTGAAATAAGAAAGAAATGAAGGGTAGAAAGACTACGAACAAAATACAATTTGTATTTAATAATAATGAGGACCGGACTGCAGGGGTGAGATATGATTATTGTTAATGTCTAAATTAAAGTTATTTTAACGATGTTGCTTGGTATTAAATTCGAGCTCATGACCATGTTAAGAATTGCCTACTTAGACCCAGTCCAGTGAACATTTAATATTTTTTTAACTATTTCTATTATGGCTACGCTAAATACAAAATTTTTCGTACTTATTTTCAAATAATTCATATTACATTCCTACATATATTTTATTGGTGTGAAGAATGGAACGCTTTCTGCATTTGTTTCAATGCGCACTGCTAGATGTAAAGTTTATGACGATCGTGTAATCTCTAAATTAAATAAATGTCAGACTTTATTATACAGATTATCACAAATTAGTCTCTTAATAGGTAGGTACTTTAAAAGAGAAAACTAAAAGAGAAATGGGAAGCAGGAAAAAGTCGCAACATATTATATTTATAATATAAAGGTTGTCTGGTGTGCCGACGACTTTATGAGGGTCGCCCTAGATATTTCTCGTTAACGTCACGAAAAATAATGTTTTATTAACATTTATTCATTAATCATTATAGTGTGGGTTTCATGCACTCGATGTAAAGTGTAGGTAACACATACTTTTAGTCAGAAAGCGGTATAAAATTATAATAAATACAAATTTCAACTATTGTCACAGACTCGGAAAAAGAATAAATCGCATACAATTATGTATTATTTTTTAATAATTATCAATTTAAATTTCTTAATATTAGAGGTTTAAAGGTTTCCTCACTTGGGTAAAAATTTAGAATAATACGTGAATAATTACTTGTGATAGTTATGCTACCATTCACTTAATTACCATAATGCGCAATAATTCCTCTGCACATTATTTTATAAGTTGAATTGTATAATGATTAAGTTGATAAAGACTGAGCAGGTTTTATTTCTTCATTAATTGCAAAAAATATTAATAAATTTTAAATAAATTGCGGTACGACACACTACTCCAAATTGGTATTATTCATATAAATACAATAATATTTGTTTATTATTCACCAACTTGAGGTCCTGTCAACATCGCTATTAAGACGAAATTTTTGCTCAGAGCGATCTGTGACATCAAAGCGAAGAGTAAAAACTGATCATGAACATTTCAGAAATCGAGAGTTTTTAAAAAAATGTATGCGTAAAATATTTTTGATTTTGTAATTCAATTTTCTTTCTAACATTTTTTTCTGTTTCTTTAATTATTTAATGTTGGTTTATTTTCGCGACTAGAAGACCAATCATCTACACCAGGAAACAATTAAGCTACTCCCAGCATACGCAATCCTCGCCGAAATTGCATAGTTTCTACGGTAATATAAATATACAAGATATTAGAGATTGTTGTGTTCCTTCTCAACGGCAACAGGGACATCTTTGCTTCATAAATGCAGACACTGCAAACCCATGTAGATGGCGGCCAGCATTACTTTGTAAGTGAACATTGAACATCTAGTCGAATCTCAGGGTGGTACTCCATTTA
This sequence comes from Rhagium mordax, assembly GCA_963680705.1. Classification (NCBI taxonomy): domain Eukaryota; kingdom Metazoa; phylum Arthropoda; class Insecta; order Coleoptera; family Cerambycidae; genus Rhagium; species Rhagium mordax. The sequence continues at coordinate 17,517,127 of OY796656.1, forward strand.
GAGAATAAACACAATTAAGGAGTGTGCTAAAATTAATTGGTTGTTGACACCCCCTGGAAATTATTGCAAATGTTCTGGAATGAACTTGATCCACATTTTAGACTTAAGTGACCAATAATGCACTTTATGTCTTCTGGCGGACTTATTCAGTTTTTTCCAAAATAATTAACGGGAGACTACATTTGGTTTAAAAGATTAGTAGCTTTTACACACTGAATTCTTTTTAAAGTTCTTGGTGAAAGCAGCACTGCAATGTCTTTATTACCTTGTAAAAATTCAATATTATGATAAGGTGCACTAAGCGCATCTTTCTGACATTAATTAATAAATGTTTATATGGTCTCAGAATCTTTTATCACTAGAATTTTACATATGGGTATTTTCCTGTTATTTTTAACTTTTATGTCCCCAGCATATATTTCCCATATTCGTTATGTTTTCCACAAAATCAATATATTTTACCAAATCTACACTTGATGATGATGATCCTTTTATGAGCTAATTATTATGTTGTTATATTATCTCACAGCGGCAAAAACCTTATAGAGAGATTCTGCCAATATCAGAGATAAATAAAAAGCCAACCGATCCAGAAATTATATTTCTAAATATATATTTCTCATAATGTAATAAGGGATTTGAATGAAAAAGTTAATATTAAAATATTACAGTTCGTGAAAGTTTGTACCCCGGTATTTGAGTCATTACAGTCCCTCTCTGCTTTATTTGTTTGTTTAACTAACCTTCATTTCAGTTATATGATGGTCTTTAAAGATGACGCGTACTTTTATCTATTTTTCCAAAAACTGCTTAGATATTGCCTGGCAAAAGCGAAAAAAGGTAAGTGATTTTTTATTACTCATAATTACTGTCCCTTTGGTAAAACATCTATAAAACAATTTCTCTTTATCGGCTATATTATGAGGCGATTAGTTTTAAAACATTATTGATACTGATGTGAACTAGTTAGAGAAATCTAACCTCACCTATGCCATGTATACGTAAAATGTCCGAAACGTCATTACAGTAGATACCCTGTCACTACGGTCCCTTTTCAGGAAAAAGAACTGTAGTGACAAAGTGGACAGTAGTGATTTATATTAAAAGTTAAATGACTGAGTTACACTTTTGATTCAGGATAAAAATGGAGGGTTCTAGTCAACCTAAAGAAATTATAAATATTGACAGCTTAGTGGACAAACCTAAAGCAAAATATGAAGAAAAGAAACAAAGGGAACGAGAGCAATATCATGAAAAGAAAAAACAAAAATTACTACAATCAAAGCTTGAGAATGATGAAAATCTCGTCGGCAATACTGCTGGGAATAATGGAATTTTTAATAAAGGTGAACTCAGTTCGCAAACGGAAAAAAAAGCTAGAAGTTCAAAAAATACAATAAAAAAAAGTGTCAGTTAAAGAGAGGAGAAGAGAGGAGAAGTGAGAAGAAAAAACAGCAGCGTCAAACAAAAGATGGTACGGAAAGGCATGCTGAATATTGCCGGAAGGAAAGTACAATAAATGAAAAAAATATAAAAGTTTTTCTTTATGAGATAACTATGGATGATATCAATCGACTTATCGCCATTTCTGAGAAAATCATAGTTTTAGTACTGTTCCAAATACAATAAAGCAGCTAATTTGGAATAAAAATCAAAATATTGTTTAAATGTTAATTGTGGCATTTCATAAATTATTTCTCTTCCTTTTCTTCTATTTTATTTATTACCACATTCCTTGAGATTCCTATACAAAAAAATTCGATTTATCTAAAACATATTCAAATTAATCAGTTTATAACTGGGAAATAACCTCTACGCCTTTGACGTAATGTCAGAGGATCAGTTAGAAGGTGTTTTTTTGACAACTAATAGGAATTAAATTAATACAAAAATACTGCGCTGACGTTTCGGAAACTATATCCGTTTCCTTTTTCAAAGTTGAGGCTTTAGATTTTTATGTAACGTGTAGAATAACACGGCATAAAATAAAAATTGTTTATATCATTTCCATAGATACTTACCATAGAAATGTTGAAAAATATACTAAATAATGTTAATTTTATTGAGTTCTTCTCTCAACATTGGTAACCAAGTTGAACAAAATTCTACCGAACAATTTGATACGCATTAAGTAAAATTATTGCAGATTCTTTGATTTTTATTTTTTTGTTGTCTGCTTCTTTGGTCAAAATTTTTGCTGATTCCCATTTTATCCTGTGATCGTTTTCCCAAGCATGTTCACAAATTTTAGATTTTTTAATATCGCCTTTTCTAATACAACTTTTGTGCTCGCCCAATCGTACTTACATTAAGTGGTCTAGATGATTCACCCACATAATGTTTATTACACTCGCACGGGATACTGTATATACAATTTTTTGAATTTTGTTCAGGATTTAATGGTTTCGTTTTTGTTAATATGGATCTTAAAGTATTATTTGTTTGAAAAATTGTCCTAACGCCAAATTTTTTACCGACACGACGTAATTTCTCAGATAAACCTTTTATATATGGAATTAATGTCGAATAATGATATTCTCGCTTTGGTTGCACCGGATTGTTAACTCTATTTTTAATGTTCATGAAAGTCTTATCAACAAATTCTTTCGGGTATTCATTATTATTTAGTATATTTTTCAACATTTCTATGGTAAGTATCTATGGAAATGATATAAACAATTTTTATTTTATGCCGTGTTATTCTACACGTTACATAAAAATCTAAAGCCTAAACTTTGAAAAAGTTGTATTAATTTAATTCCTATTAGTTGTCAAAAAAACACCTTCTAACTGATCCTCTGACATTACGTCAAAGGCGTAGAGGTTATTTCCCAGTTATAAACTGGTTAATTTGACTATGTTTTAGATAAATCGAATTTTTTTGGATAGGAATCTCGAGTAATGTGGTAATAAATCCCAAAAAAGAAAAGGAAGAGAAAAAAAATTAAAATTTTACTCTAAAATTAAAGTACTTAAGTTGTTTTCAGTGTACCACTTCAGGCACTTGCAACCACCATAATCTAACATCTTTTCAACATGCATTTCCCAATTTATCAGTTTATTTGTTACAATCTGTGCCTTCAACCAGTAACTCAGAAATAGAGAATGAACATCAAAATATTTCATTGTCTAACATAAATAACGAGGTTTCATTGTCTAACATAAATAACGAGGTAAGGTTTGAGGTTGAACCTTACCATATCGATGAATTTATTCTCATCAAATTATTAGGTAAGAAAATAGAAAATATACTTATAAATATTTTCAAATTTTGAAGTTAGATTACAACGAGAATAATGTAAATCTGTTGAAGGTGAAATTTTTTAACCATAACTCAAATACATTTTTTTCACCTGAATGTGAAGAAACCAATTTTATTACAAGCAATGATATTGAAAAAAAAACTTAAAAGTCCTCTAATAGACAGAAGATTAAATATAATATTTGATTTTGATTTTAAACCATACCTACATAATGGGTTAATAATAATATAAATCAAATATTTATGATTATTATACTTTTCATGTTTCCATGTGTTTTTATTTCTATTACTTTTTCTTATATTCATTAATAAATTCTTTATAAAATAGAAATGTTGTCATTAAAGGTAGTAGAATATTACAGTATTTATGTCAAACAACGTAACTTACAAACTAACAAATATTTTTTGACTTAAATTATAAATTTCTGTAGATAAATACAAAACATAATTCTTGGACGGACGAATCTGTGTCAACTTATTTACAAATATGGCGAAGGTTCCGGTGTCAAGTGATAATAGGTATATTTTTTTATATTGCGGTGATATTTATATTGTTCACTTAAAACTAAAGTTACATTATGTATGGTTTCTAGATATAGACAAAGTAAAATATAAGAATACTTTCGCATAAAATTACTACAACAATACTAAGTACCTATTTCTTTTAATTTTCAGAAATAATAATAATAATAATAATAATAATAATTTCTTAATAAAGTTACAGGCAACTACGTTCATTTATGATTATTTTTAATGATTTTATAATAATTAACGTATAAATACATATAGGTATTTTCTTACGACTTTAACAAATAACAAGAAAGTGCAGTACATTTGTTGATGTATTAAATATCTATTTTGGAGATAAAAGGGTGAGGCTAGACCATATTTTCTAATTAGGTTTTTAGTATACAATAAGTAGGAATTTTCAGGTTCATATAATCAAGATTATTGTATGCACTAAATGGTCAAAGATATTATTTAATTTCTTCACCCATAAATTGAGCTCAACTCAAGCTTCATCTCGTTTCATCTGAGCGCAGCATAGGTACTGCAATGCCTCGCTGTTTTTTTTCGAATTCAACTTAGCACATATTAGAGGGAGACTGGGGCGATGAAATTAACAAAACCTACCGCTGCCTTACCCAGAAATATGTTGTACAACTTATTATATAGTGGCATCATACAGGACATTGTATAACTGAGAAGAAAAAAATTAGGTCATTACCAGTGATTTAAATAACTATCTCCCTCGTCACCAAACTACTTTCTAAGAAACAAAAACTGTACAGGCGGCAATGTAACAATTAATATTATTGTATAGTTTCTGCATGACATTTATTTTTTAACATACATTAATTTCTTCAATAATGCATAAATTACAATTAATTAGCTGTCGTTCGCACAATGATAAAATTAATGTTAAACGTGGAACAATGAATCAGGGGGCAATAATGCAGTCGGAAACAATTGTTTACTTTCATATATATCTTTCAATAAACCACACGTATTTATGCACCAAGTACGTGATATATTTCAGTTCACAATGAAATTAGTTCACGTTGTCCGGATATTATAATATAAAAAAAAAAGATTGATTAATATCTTAACTCGTAAAATACAGAATGGAACGTAATTTGCCTTTGGTTTAACATATTTATTTATTTATTTAATACGTATTGTTATAAATAACTTTATTTATGTTTCTAATCCAAAGTATACATCCAAGTTGTTACAGTGAAAAGTTTTATTCGAAGTCATGTCATCTGGCACATAGGAAAAAATTATTAGTAGTAAAATTTTATGGAAAAAAATTGCCATTTTTTAGTAAACTAAAAGTAGGTAATATGCTATTATATTTTCAAAGTACATCTTCATGTCATGATGAATTTCCATTAAATATTTACTTTTGTCATAGTGATCTAGAAATAAAGAATAAAACCTCTCACTTGGGTATGAATACGCCTATAATGACAAGAAAGTGTTACTCCTAATTTTTTATAAGACTCATTGTATAACTTTTCAACATTCACAATTCGTTACTATTTGTTATGTACAATTCCATAATTTTCAATATATCATTAATTTGTAACGATATTAATCTTCTTTTAAAATAGGGGCAATTGGCGCAGTTCAAGTAACAATTTTTTATTGCATGAAAACTTAAATTTATAAAGAAAAAGAAAATTAAAAAAATATTTTTTAATAGCAAATATACTGCTCCCAATTTGAAGTGGGACACTCGAAAAATGGTCACAATTCAAAATGCCGTAAAATCCTTAAAACTTTACAGATTTCGACGGAACAGGCGCTATTTTAAAAAACAATTCTTTGGCTTTCATTATAAGCAAACCAACGGGCCAAAACATTCAATGCAAATACTCTACAGAGTGTTCAATGCATCCATGTCATTTTGTAAAAGTTTGACAATGTGTACGGACTTAATGGGACATACTGTATATTTTGTTTTAATGATATCTTGTAGCCTGGAGTGTCGTGATAAAATCGTTTTTTGGTTTTTGTTTTTATCTTCACTAGTTAACTAGATATTAAATAAAAAGAAGATATATTTTTATATGATTTTTTCTTTTTTAATCTCGCACTAATAAACTGAACTAAAATAAGTAAACAAAAATAAAATATAACATCAGTAAAAGACCATTACAGAAGTCAGCTAAACCTAATAATGTGTAGGGCCTCCTCTTGACCTCACAACCTCTTCACGTCGTTGATGCATACTTCGTATTTTACTGTTTACAATTTCAACAGGTATTCGTGTCCATTCTTCAACAAAAGCATTTTAGATTTAGATTTTGTGGACGATTACGACGACTTGAAATTCGTATCTGTAGCGCGTCCCAAATATGTTCAATGGGATTCAGATCTAGAGATAGAGCAGTACATTCGATTAATGTGTTCTCTGTGAATAAAATCATTAATTATTCGAGCTCTGTGAGGCCTTTAAATTTAAATAAGCTTCATTTAAACGAACCATTTTTACCTGGGGGTTTGTTTTACTTGTGCATTTATTTGAAATGTCAAACCGACGCACATTTTATTTTTAATTTCAAAGCCAACTACTGAAAACAAGAAGCTAATCCAATTTTTATGGAAAATATGACTTAATTGAGAAAAAATTAATATCTTCAAAACTAGTAGTGATAAAAACAAAAACCAAAAAACGATTTTGTCATGACATTCTAGACTACAAGATATCATTAAAGCAAAATATACAGTATGTCCTATTAAGTCCGTACACAATGTCAAACTTTTACAAAATGACATGGATGCATTGAACACTCTGTAGAGTATTTGCATTGAATATTTTGGCCTGTTGGTTTGCTTATAGTGGATGTCAAAGAATTGTTTTTTAAAATAGTGCCTGTTTCGTCGAAATCTGTAAAGTTTTAAGGATTTTACGGCATTTTGAATTGTGATCATTTATCGAGTGTCCCACTTCAAATTGGGAGCAGTATATTAGCAATGAAACAAAAATATTTTTTCACAAAAATTTCATTTTATTGGCTGCAGGGGTCACGAAGAAAAAAACAAGGTGTTGTCGAAAGTGGAATTGCATCTTACTCAAGACTATTGTTTATACTTTTTACCACCTTCAGACAATTTTTAAAAACTGAATGCAAGCAAAGTTTCAGATTGCCAAAATTGCCATTTTCAGATATTTTATATCCTACTTATACGAGAAATCGAGTGACCGATTTTTGATAATAGTCTGAATAAAATCCATATTTGAAATAAGCACATATTTGATTTTTTTTTTTCAATGGTTTTGGTAAACAGATAGAATTAGCACATTTAATTATAAATATAACGTTTTTAAATTACTATATATAACTATAAGAAACTACATTAATAACCTAGCCTAAAGAGTATAAAAATTTGTGGCATCGTTAAAAATTTAACTTTAACTAACTTTACGGTAATGACTCCTATCTCCCCTATTCTTGAAAGGTGAGACATTATCCAATTAGACCAATAACTATCGCTGTCAGAATTGAAGGAAAGCTGGACGTGAGGAAATGGAGAGGTATTATATCTTTAGAATGTAGCGTTATAATCTTCATGACAACATGACTAACAGTTTGAAGAAGAATTACAACAATTTATTATTATCGCCATTGTCTTACACAACGCAAAATAATAGATACAACCACTACACTGACAATTAAGCACAAAACAACTGGATACGAGACTGGATACTATTAAATTTCAAATAGTCCTTAATCCGAGACTTAAATATTAATTATTTTTACGTAGCGGGTTAATCCCATTGCCTAATTGTTCAATGTTCATATTGACAAGGCAAAAGAATAATTTTCATAAAACTCCTTTATTAATGTGACCGGTTTCGTGAACTATAAAAATATGCTTCACATCCTCAGACACAAGCATTTTTATAAATAAAAAACAAAATTTTTTTTTTTTATTTTGATTATTTCGTAATTAGAATTTATATTTCGTATCTAGTTCATTATATCAGTTTAATAATTTCGACCGTTTATTTTTGCTTTGTCGACGTCATTAAAGATGGTAACAAGAAATTCATATTTATAATATCATGCATAAGGACATTTTGTAGAGAATTATATTTAAGAGCAACTAAATATTGGGGTTATAGAGGGTGATATATTATCTACTAGTATTATCAACACTCTTACTAATTTAGTGTATTAGAATATCGAAGGGACACTTATGGTAGGCGTCAGAGGGAGGTTTTTGGTGAGCCACGAGGCCAACGGAGAGAAGGTTTTGCAACACCTTATAGTGGTCATAAAAGAGATACTCTGATGAACGACACGGAAGAATGAAGCTCTCTGAAAGTTGCCCCAAAAGTGAGGTCACTATAATTAAAGGTATTGGCAGAATAAGGTAGTGGCGGTAGATATGGCCCGATGCCCTTAAATTTTAAACTAACCGCCTCAAACCCAACTTCTTGACGTTCACAGTATCTTTCAATACGTTTAAGCGCCCTCTGTAAATAACAAGCCGAACTTCGGGCGATATCGGCAATACCGGCTAGTTTACATTATGGCGTCACAACAGGTGTTCGAATAATAAAGTTTAATGAAAGCGTTTTGGTGAAATCATCGGGAAACATTGAAAAACAAACCTAAATTTTGGAGGATCGACACTCTAAGTTACGTGTTACATAGTGACATATTTATTTTACTTAAAAATTTTGTGGAAGAGTTTTTTCTTGTTGCTCATAATGTGCACTACTCAACTGGTCATATGGCCCATGTATTTATTTCGTAACATTGTTTAAGTATTTTATCTTGATAGAAAATCTACTTACTTTACATTAGTGGAAAAAATTATTTTGCATTTTTTTAAAGAGCTCAGATTTATGTTAATTCTGTAAGTGCCATATTTTCAGATGGGTTTGATGATATGGCCCATTGACTTTTTCTACAATTTTATTTTTTATTTATATTTTATTTATATGATGGTCGAGATGGTAGAGTACCTGCCTCTCACCCAAAAGTCCCGGGTTCGAATCCCGGTCGTGGCAATGGAAAATACTGTGAGAGGGATTTTTCCATTACACGGATATTGGATGTGTGTCCCTTGTCTTTAAATGTATAGCCCCCTCCCGCACAAGGCTCAGCCTTCTGGGATAAAGGGGGTCGTAATTACATGTGGTGTATTTATTTTAAATTTGCAATCTTTTTTTTTTGTTGTTGTCAGTCTATTTGTCTATTATGTCTAAGCTCAATTTTCTTAATGAACTGTTCAATTAAAATTAATTTTTCTAGGGCCATAACTCCAACCCTGGTTGGGAATATGGCCCATTGACTGCATTTAAAAAATTTTTTTTTTGTTTGTTTTACGTTTGATTTTTACAAAGTTTATTTTTTTTCCTGAAAGCGAAGATGTTTACGCTTAAGTTCCTGTAAGCATTGTTATTTTTTTAAATAAAGTTTTCGAGAAAAATAATATTTTTTTTAAGTGGGCCATATATGCCGCCACTACCTTAGTCCAGGATTCAGAGGCGGGGAATAATAACCAGCTGGTAAGTGCGACCACTATTATAAGTACTATTATTCCAGAATTCAATCTGCTTCACCGAAGAGGATTGGCTAGAAATGATGGATGAATGGATGAATTTATATATTTGTATAAATGGGATGATAAAACGGTGTGCCATTTAGCTTTGAATAAATTGCGTGGTTCTGCCGAGGTATGGTACCGAAGGTTAGCCACACATATTTTTGGTTAACCTGAACTGGATTTTACATCCAAGGGATTATAGGAACGAAGACGAGGATAAGGAACATTTAATAATGGAAACCATTTCGGGCGAACAAATTAAATTTCCGGTTTCGCCGTGGAAACAACAAATCCTACGATTTTTGCCAGTCATTTCAAAACGCTAGATGATCCAGATAATACATTTAAAAACAAATTCAATAATCTAGCTCCCGAAGTATTGTTAGACCACCCAGTAATAAAGTAAACCATACGTATTTTAACTATAACCAAGTCAGTCATTCAAACGTCTCTGGCTTTCCCAGACGTATTTTTGACAAGATACCCTTAACAATTTTACGTAAACTATCTGAGTTCTAATACTAATGATACATTCTTTAAAACTGCACTTAAACAACCTATCAAGCGCCTAATTGATTTCAACAGTGAGTGTTCACTTATCATTTATAAAGGGGCTGTTGGAAGATTACAATTAACAATAGTACCCACTAAGCTCTAACAACTCTTTCAGGTCGAAAAATAAATCAAAGCATTGCTGTACAGCTGAGACGGTGATCGGTATTGTTTTTAAGGAAGCAAAATGGTACTATAGGCTTGTTCATACCATTTTGCTTAGAAAGGTAGTGTTAACAATTCAGGCGATTAACGTAGAGGGCGCTGTGAACGCCTATTTTTTTGTTTTGTTTTGGTCATAATTTTTTTTAGCGTCAACTTTTTTAAAATTTGTTTCTAATACAACATTAAATTGTAGATAAAAATGAAACTTACTTTATGTCGGTAAAATGAACCGTTTCGAAAAGAATGCTTGCTGTAGCACTAGAGAATTATATAAAATTTAATTTATTTTATTCTACTAGGTACAGGGTGATTCCTATAACGTTCTCACCCCAATTTCTTTTTTCAGCCTACTACAATAATTATTTGAGTGATTTGGTTACTAACAGCTAAATATGTTAAATTCTTGAAGCTAAATAACGTTAGAAAGGCGCATTTTATCATAAATGTACGTGATAGCTTTTTCTGTTATTTAAGAAGATATTTTCAAAAAAGTATCAGTGATGTACTTTTTTACAAAAGGAGGCTGAAAAACCACCGTTGTAAGCCACTGACTTAAGGGATTGAACTGAAATTTTAGCAGTTAAATAGATCTTAAAAGTAGCACCTATCATATAAAATTTAAAAAATTATTTTGAGAGACATGGCCAATCATATATATTTTTTTTCATGAAAGTTAAATGCCCTGTAACTCCAAAAAGAACCATTTTAGAACACATATTTATTAAACAAAATAACCTTGTTTATTTATGTAGAATTTCCCTGCAAATTATGACCTAGGCTTTCTGAGACACCCTGTATATTTCTTCATATTTAGTAAAATACTGATAATAATTGAAATAATAATAATAATAATAATAATAATTATCAGTATTTTACTAAATATGAAGGTAAATATTGTAAAAATATACAGGGAATTCCACTAAAAAAAAACATTAATGTTTTTTCTCACTTTTATTTGACTTTCAATTGTTTTTTTGTTGAAATTTTAGAAGCCCTTGGAAAAAATACTATAAGGTTACATTTTTTTTTCCTGTGACAGGAAAAAAGTTTGACATTTTATCTCTCTTGACAGGTAACAAAATGTCACTTTTTATGAAATTATTTTTTCCCCGGGAAAAAATTAATACTTTTTTTCCCAGATATGTAGGTACACATAAGAACACGGAGATATTTAATTTTAGAATAATTTATTGTACAAAACTTTCGCTGCTTCTACTAATTCCGGTGGTGTAAGAGAAAACTCTGAATCAGAAATGTCCATTTTTGAACTTTGAATATTCAAAATATCTAATAAATAACTTCGCTAACTTCGCAAATTTTTAAATCCAATCACAGAATTAAATTGACAGATATTTGATTACTTTAAAGGTTTCCTTAGCAACGCAGGTCCAATGTCGTTATAAATAAAACAGCCTACCAGTTTAAAACTTCAAAGTATTTCTGACTTTAATATATTGTAATAATATGTTTTTTCAATATTAAATAGTCGTTTTTCCCGTCACAGAAAAAAATAATGTATTATACACGGGGATAAATATTAGATTTTAACTCTCGGTGTTTTGTCTCCCTCCGCTTCGCATCGGGAGACAAACCCGACCTCGAGCTAAAATCTAATATTTTTTCCCTAGTATAATAAATAACTATTATTTTATTTCCAAAGACAAACAAAAATATTGGGGTGAGCACGTTACAGGAATCACCCTATACATGACTAAAACTGACAGTAAGATAAATCAGAATGATAGTTAAAACGCAGTTTTTAAAATTCTTTAATCGACACTCTGTATACCTATATATAAACCATATCTAAACCTGAAGCATTAAAAATGTAATTCAGGCAACACATTAAACATTATTAAATTGTTAATAACAATAATGACTAACACTAAATTTATTATAAAATAATAAAGTGTATTTTCTTCAATAGCAATATTTTTCTTTATTTTCCTCAAATCATCAAACGATTTAATTAATATTTAGATAGATACGAACGGCAGTCACACTGAAAAATATATATAGGCTAAGTAGCTTATAAAAACAATTGATTTATTCAGATTTACTTGATGAAATTTCATATTAACATTGAGCAAAACAAATTAATCTATTTACATATGTTTTACATATATTTGATATAAATTATGCAAATATGTGAAAAAATATAATAGATGTGAATGAAGACAAAGCCTACAAACTGTAGACAAATATGGAACAGGTTCTTTTTAAAACAATTTTAGATAATCTTCACATGTAGAGTGTACTTTTTGAAATTCCAATGTTCAGTTAGCAATTCTTCTATTATATCTTTTCCCCGTTTGTCCCCTATAATATACAGGGTGTTCATTAAGTATGTACAATAAATTTAACAGAAGATTATTTGAGTGATTTTAAGACAGAAAGTTCATATAAACATGGGTCCGAAAATGCTTCGTTTTCAAGATACAGGGTGTTAAACTTTTTTAAAAAATTTGGTTTTTCGTAAATATCTTAAGTATCCGTTACACAAATTTGTTGTAATTTGGCAATGTTATTTGTAGTGTTAACGGGCTTATTACGCACTAACTTGATAAAATTTATTAAGTCCAGTGGTGTCCCGAGCGGCACCTTAACGAATATTTTTGACAAAAAAATGAACGCCACTGATTATTTTGTGATTTTTATATTTTTTTTGGGTTAAGCAACTGAAAATACAACGTTTATGTCTCTTACATTTTTTTCGGATCTTGCTTAGTTTTCGAGACAGAAAATTAAATTCAATTAATTGCATATCCCTGGACCACACAAGAAACATGGGGAAACGTAGGAAATAATCAAGGGTTGCATTGGAAAACGATTGCAGCATTTGGCAAACAATAAGACAGCTGCTGTCAATTTATTAAGCTATTGTAATTTGCAAATTGTAATTTTTGTAAAAAGTATTTTTGGTGAAATTTTTTGAAAAAGTTTAACACCCTGTATCTTGAAAACGAAGCATTATTGGACCCATGTTTATATGAACTTTCTGTCTTAAAATCACTCAAATAATCGTCTGTTAAATTTATTGTACATACTTAATGAACATCCAGTATAAGTAGTAGATTTAGTTTTCCTTTTAAAAATGGGTTTTACGTTAACATAAATACCAAAATTGGTACTATATTGCAACGGTTTTTAATTTTGCGAATATTTTAGAAGATCGTGAAATGTGTACAAATTATTAAAAGGGAAAAATCGATGTCATAAATTTTAGCTCTACTGATTAGAATATTGCTTAAGTATTGATTAAAATTACATTAAATGCACTTTTCGGAAAAGTTACGTGCCTGTCACTTCACGGTTTTCATGAAATTGAGACATTTAAATTAGATTTACATAAAACTGTTATGTTGGTAATTCAGAGTAAAGCAAAATGAGTCAATACTAATTAAGAACTATTTAAATAATTTATAATTTCTAAAATCAAATATATTTTGGCAACGGGAATCCGTTCAGAAAATAGAAATTAATGGACAATTTTGGACTTTATTATGTTAAACAATTTTTACACATGCACACATTTAAGACACTTTTTGCACAGTTATACACAGATGATAAGATTATAATTGTTTCACTTTCGTTGTTATCAAATAAAGTTCGATGTGGCGACGACATGAAAAATGTCTCCTTAAATTTGGGTTTACGAGCGGAAAAACCCGTAAGAATTTACACCAAGATCTTGACAGGTTATCGTCATTTCGCGTGTGTACCACGATTTTTAATAACTTTACGACAGCCGGGTATGTACGATTAAGTAATGATCATTTCATATCCACAATCCGATTCCTTTTAACTTAACTGTTGGCAAGTGAACGTATATTTATAGCCATAATCTCCAAATTAACAGTAATATGGGAATTATTTTTAAAAGCATTTTAATAAAATTAATTTCACTTTCTTCCACTTTAACAATTTATTTACACACTTTGCAATAAACCGTTATTACAACACTTAACACTCATAGCATCCAAGGAACCAAACCAGTGCAAAAAATAACACAGTGGAGGTTCGTCGTACATAGAGTAAATAAAAGATAAAAATAAAAAAGATAACAGGAGACAACGTGGTCAAAAAACAGGAATTTAAAAAAAAATGATTCACATAAAGTTTTCAAATCGTTTTCTATTTTTTTTAAATATGAGAATAAATTAAGTTAATTAAGTTTCTGCTCTATTTACTCCGTGAACCAAATAATTGCAATAATCAAATTTACGATGTACAAAATAACTTGGACATAACACATTGAAGGGTACTGTAATATTTTTGGAAATATCTGAAGAAATTAAATAATTAAGTATATAAATAATCTATAGTTTATATAGGAAGGAAAAAGTTTATTAACCTTTCTTTACAGTCTTTACACAAATGTATTTCCCGTTTCCATTATGTTAATAATTTTTAAGCAATCTATGCAATTAGTTTTTAAAAACGATCGACAGCAAATTTTTACAAAAGATGATACAGTTTGTACATTTATATTTATAATCATTTACATTTTTTACCCCAGAAATTAATGCGAAATTTTAATGAAAAAATCAAGGTATCAGCAAATTAAGTGTCAATTATAATGACACATTTTGCTTTAAAACAACTATTTCTAATAACTAAATTAAGTTTACACAAAGAGTTAAACAAATTACCAACATAATATTTAAAAGACAAACATAAAAATTACTATTGTCAATAGAAATAAGACACAATACAGCCATTGTAAAAGGAACGAAAATAATAGTTATTCAACCTGCACTTTCGATTTTGTATTGTTTTATATAATTTACATTGCAAGTAAAGTAAGTATGATTTAACTTGACGGGCACCCCATAGTTAACGTGAACCTCCTATTTAGGTTTTAGGTACGGTACAACTAATACAAACAAACGTTAATATTTTATCATTGATGCACATCTAACAACATTTATAATAGGTTACTGGACACGATTTTTACGTCATTTTAAGCAGTTAAAACAGTTAAAATAATAATAAAAAAAATTAAGTAACGTTATTGTTTACTAGTGCCCATACATAAATAATTACGAATCGTATTTTCTGAAGTTGTGAAACTGAGGTTAAATTAAATATATACAACAGACAGATAAATATCTTGTAGATTTCATTTAATCATTTAATTAGGTAGGAAAAATTTATACCATAAAATAAATAAAACATATTTATTGAAAATATGCATATATTTTATTTATATACATTTAATTTTGCTTAAGATATTAAAGCACTATCTGTTACATGTCCATATTTCTAGATTTTTGAATTTACAAACACCCATGTTACTACCTCGACGCCGCTACTGAGAATTAGGAATTAGGGTATATTTCCAAATATCTCGCACATTAATAAAGTAATTTTAAACAAGTGAGCCAGACTTTAAAACGTTTTATCGAATGAAATAGCGATTGCAAATATTTGGTGTTATTGTGTATGAATTGGTTTTAAGTAACCGTGACATTTATTGCACTTTACTATTACTAAATTATGTTAGACATTACTAATATTTAATTTTTTTTGCCTTTTAAACGGATTATTTAAAATTTGCTAATTTAATTAACAATATTTATTTACCATTCCCAGCAGGGAAAATTTTTTTGCTATAAAACCTTCCCGCATCTAGTAAATATTCATTATCATTTTACATTATACACAATACATAGGATACTATGAAACTGATTTTGGTACGTATCAATAACACGCTTCATTTACTGAAATAATTAAATATTTTCAATGTTTCAGGTCACCTGCGCCTTCGTGGCACTCGTCCATGGTAGACCCGAACCACCATCAGGGTATAAATACCAATCTCCACCTTCCACCAGGTACGGTGCTCCTTCTGGAGCGGGCGGATTATCTCAGGGAGGATTAGACTCCTTTGGAGGAGGGCGCGGATCAGGCGGTGGATCTGCGTCTGTGTCGAGAGCATTTGGACAATCTTCCGCAGGTTCAAGCTCAGCATCCGGCACTATAATTGTAAACAAACATATATACGTCCACTTGGCACCTCCAGAGCTGGAAGAAAAACCAGCAGAGAGGAAACAAGTCCATGTGCCTCCCCCACAAAAGAACTATAAAATAATTTTCATTAAAGCACCAGCCCCTCCGGCACCAGCTGCTCCAATAGTTCCACCCATTTCGCAAAATGAAGAGAAAACTCTTGTGTACGTTTTGGTTAAGAAGCCTGAGGAACAAGCCGAAATCGTGATTCCTACTGCTGCACCAACCGAGCCGTCCAAACCAGAAGTATACTTCATCAAGTATAAGGCAGAGAAAGAGGAATCCGGTCATGGTGACGTTGGAAGTAATGAAATTTCCCATGACGACACCGTGGAAGTCGGAGCTCGTCAAGATGCTCAACAAGGAGGTGCCCACCAAAAAAGTTATCATGAATCTGTCTCGTCTTCCAGCTTTAGCGGTGGCTCTTCTTCGGTTGCAGTAGCCGGGCAATATGGCCCTCCTGAAGCAAGGGGCCCCTACTAAAAAACTGCAATTGCTTTGTCGAATGCATCAGTGACTTATAAGAGATGATGAAGTACATTTTAAATCATTGTAAATATCCTTTTTTATACCCACATTTTGTATCATTTGTACATACATACATATTATTTCATGATATATTGTAATACTATAGATTAATGATTATGGTGATAAATATAACGTATTTTTTATAAATTGTTCTTTAATACGCCCAGCCTGGTTTCTATGCTGTCAAGAATTCTCTGCGAATGGGACCTACATTAAAATTAAAGAGCTTACGACCAGATACATCTATTTTCTTTTTCTCATAGTAATCTTATTAGTGTCAGTGGAATTAATGGAATAATAAGTCTTTGCTGATCATAATGGACGATCAACAAGTTTCAAAAATACTATCAGCAAGAAAAAATGCGTAGAAGACTATCTCTTACATTTGACAAAACGCAGGCACGACACTGCTAATGTCAGGGCTGGAGATCGAATCCGTTCCAAGATAGACTGTGACCAAGCTTATCCAGAGTTGAAAAAAAACGTGTTTTATATATTATACTTATAAAAAAAAAACAGCCCACTGGGTTTTTTAGGCTTTATAAGTGGGGTTTTTGTTTTTTTTTTTTTGGGTTTTTCGTATTAATCGGCTAGCCACTTAAAATTGAGATAAAATAAAAATACAGTTGTCATCAGTCTTTTATGTCTATAAGAATGTTTAATGAATGTCATTTGTTTAATTTTATGAAGGACTATCCTACCTACATACAAAGTTTAATTTTATTCTTACTTTAAAATGTTCTTTTCTATTTTATAAAATATTGTTTACTTATATTATATGTACTTACTATAACTTATTACTTAAAGACAAAAAAAAAAAAGAAATACTCATGTTTTTTCTTCTAGGCAAAACATGATGTTCGATTTTCAGTTTATTCAGTAATATTACAAATAAATATGTTAATTTGACTGCCAGTAAATCCTCAGTAATAATTATTAAAAGTTTCATAATTGATAAACACTTAACTTAAAAAACCCCAGTTGGGTTTTTTTCAAGTGTTTTATCCAAAAAACCCACTGGGTATTTTTGGGTTATCCACTGGACAGCCAACCCTGAATTCATCAGCTATAAACATTGAATCGTGTGATGATAGTTTGTGAAAAAAATTTAGGAATATTCTGCATTAATTTGACCCACTTTTACTCTATTCTCTTTTGCATCATTTCAGTTTTGTAGTTTAGATTAACTTAAGGCTAGGGTTTTAGTAGTGGGAAATAGCTCACGCAAATATCTTCCAGGACGTACCGGTACCTCGTGGTTGATAGCCAAATTGAGTTTGATGTCACGTGCTAGTTTGCTAGGCAACTGCTTAGAGGACCTGACTTAGTTGTTCGCGAATTGTTCGAACAGCGGCGCTTTCAAGAGACCGTGATAACCGCTAGCTTTGTCGTAAACAGATACGGCCTCGGATCTAGTAGAGTTTGCCAGCCCGCAAAAGCCTTCTAGAAAAGATTTTCGTTTGCACTTTGTTGCTAAAATGTGAGACCCACTTTTTATCATTTCCCACCCGTTAACAGTGCAAAATCGAGAGGTCGTCAAAAAATCGTACTGTACAGGGGATTGGTAGGGGTGGTTTTTCAAAAATTATGAAAATTTTTTTTTTGCGTTTTCTACATCCATGCCACCTGGTCCATCATCTACTGAAGTTTTATGCCAATATTTTAATCAGAAATATATATTTTTTAATTTTAAAATCGTCATGTACAATGCTTTCATATGGAGCGCCTTATTATATAAAGTCTCGCCCTGAAATACCACAATTGTAATATCCTTTCTAACGTCCTAACTCGAAAACCTTTTGATTAATCAAAAAAATCATTTCTATGAACGTTGTAGACCAAAGATCGAGGATTTCAATACTTTTTTCAGATTCTAAATCCGGTGGATAGTTTCGTTAAAAACTTGCAAATTGTAAAGCCATGTCGTGTCGGTAGCGGCCGACATTGGAGATGCTACGACGGTTCACGTTACCGTCGCTGGACAGTCAAAAACCGACTCTAAGCTTCAGCGCGTTTATAAAGTCGATATTCGCCTATTATCGTGCAATTCATGTGTTTTAGCAGCATTTTAGGCCTGCAGAAATAGAAAAAACGGTGTAACTAATTCGTTTCAGATAGCCGTAGGTAAAAACAGGTGTATTTAGTTATAAGGAATATACCTCTGCGATTCCTCCCAAATCAAATATACAGAACATTGTTTATAAGTCACTTGTATGTGAAAAAATCATGAAATTTGGAGTTTTTTAAAAATTGCAGTAAGACTGCAGTAGATTAATTTTTTTGAATGTTTCTGTTTACTAGGTAATTCCAAACCGGTTAATTTAAGCCCCGGTTGATTTCATTTCATTGATTATTTATTTAAATAATTGCCGAAAACCATCGAAATTTTCGAAAATTTCAAGTATTTTATATTCTGAAAGGAAAAATGCTAGACTCTTGAAACTTTGGTGGAATATGTGTCTCATTACCCTCAACTTACAAAAAAAATTTCGTTTCAAAATGTTTATTAGTTTTCGAGAAATTCTATTTGTTTATTAAAAACGTCCCAAATGTTTAATGAAAAATTGACCCATTACCGTTATCAAAAATAATTCAACCACAGCTCATTTTTTTCGTCAAGACGTCAGTTTTACGAATCTGTTATGGGCGTATCGATTTTCAATAATTTTGACCGTCAAAATGGCGTTAACAACATTGCTACTTTTCGGAGCAGCGTTTTTTACAAATAACTTTACAACAAATGAACGTATCTGCACAAATCTTTCATATTTGAGTTGCTGGTATTTTTCTACAAATTTATAAAAAAAAATTGTTGCTCTGGGACATATAGGAGCCGAGATAATTTTTTAAATTGTTTAATGCGCCAAACGTTTATTTATTAATATTTATGGCCAAAATTGAAACTTTTTATAATTAGTGATGCGTCTTCAATTTGTTTGGCTCAAAGGACAGGTGAATTTTTTATCAAACGATTTTCAAATTGGGGTAGCGAGAAAAATTCGTCATATCTCCGTTATTTTCCGGCAAATTTCGACGTTTTTTTTTTTTTAATTTGGGGTAGCTCACGAAAATAATAACAATGGACACATTTGCAATATCCAAATAATAAACAAATAATTGTTATAAACAATTTATTTATTTTTTTTATTTTTTTTTTTTTTGGCTTATTTAACTTATAATGTGCTAATGTATTAAATATAAATTTATAAAGATTATATAATGGTAACAATGTATGCACAAACTATTTCTCCATCAAACAATATACGATGTTACAGCATTGTTACCACTATATAATCTTTATAAATTTTTATTTAATACATTAGCACATTATAAGTTGCATAAGCCCAAAAAAGAAAAAATTAAAAAAAAAAAAATAAATTGTTTATAACAATTATTTGTTTATTATTTGGATATTGCAAATGTGCCCATTGTTATTATTTTCGTGAGCTACCCCAAATTAAAAAAAAAAACGTCGAAATTGGCCGGAAAATAACGGAGATATGAAGAATTTTTCTCGCTACCCCAATTTGAAAATCGTTTGATAAAAAATTCACCTGTCCTTTGAGCCAAACAAATTGAAGACGCTCTAAAATCACTAATTATTAAAAATTATATTTTGACCTCAAAAAGGGCCCGTTTTCAATAGGACTTGATGAATTCACAAAATTCAAGATCTTATTAACAACCAGTTTCAATTTTGGCCAGAAATATTAATAAATAAACGTTTGGCGCATTAAACAATTTAAAAAATTATCTCGGCTTCTACATGTCCCAGAGCAACAATTTTTTTTTATAAATTTGTAGAAAAATACCAGCAACTCAAATATGAAAGATTTGTGCAGATACGTTCATTTGTTGTAAAGTTATTTGCAAAAAACGCTGCTCCGAAAAGTAGCAATGTTGTTAACGCCATTTTGACGGTCAAAATTATTGAAAATCGATACGCCCATAACAGATTCGTAAAATTGACGTCTTGACGAAAAAAATGAGCTGTGGTTGAATTATTTTTGATAACGTTAATAGGTCAATTTTTCATTAAACATTTGGGACGTTTTTAATAAACAAATAGAATTTCTCGAAAACTAATAAACATTTTGAAATGAGACACATATTCCACCAAAGTTTCAAGAGTCTAGCATTTTTCCTTTCAGAGTAAAAAATGCTTGAAATTTTCGAAAATTTCGATGGTTTTCGGAAATTATTTAAATAAATAATCAATGAAATGAAATCAACCGGGGCTTAAATTAACCGGTTTGGAATTACCTAGTAAACAGAAACATTCAAAAAAATTAATCTACTGCAGTCTTACTGCAATTTTTAAAAAACTCCAAATTTCATGATTTTTTCACATACAAGTGACTTATATAAACAATGTTCTGTATATTTGATTTGGGAGGAATCGCAGAGGTATATTCCTTATAACTAAATACACCTGTTTTTACCTACGGCTATCTGAAACGAATTAGTTACACCTTTTTTTCTATTTCTGCAGGCCTAAAATGCTTCTAAGACACAGGAATTGCACGATAATAGGCGAATATCGACTTTATAAACGCGCTGAAGCTTAGAGTCGGATTTTGACTGCCCAGCGACGGTAACACGTGAACCTTCGTAGCATCTCCAATGTCGGCCGCTACCGACACGATATGGTTTTACAATTTGCAAGTTTTTAACGAAACTATCCACCGGATTTAGAATCTGAAAAAAGTATTGAAATCCTCGATCTTTGGTCTACAACGTTCATAGAAATGATTTTTTTGATTAATCAAAAGGTTTTCGAGTTAGGACGTTAGAAAGGATATTACAATTGTGGTATTTCAGGGCGAGACTTTATATAATAAGGCGCTCCATATGAAAGCATTGTACATGACGATTTTAAAATTAAAAAATATATATTTCTGATTAAAATATTGGCATAAAACTTCAGTAGGTGATGGACCAGGTGGCATGGATGTAGAAAACGCAAAAAAAATTTTTTCATAATTTTTGAAAAACCACCCCTAGCAATCCCTTGTACAGTACGATTTTTTGACGACCTCTCGATTTTGCATTGTTAACGGATGGGGAATGATAAAAAGTGGGTCTCACATTTTAGCAACAAAGTGCAAACGGGATGACACGATAGAAGCAGCTATTTACTCTACTGTTCGTGGCCAAACGTCCGACAACAGCGTTGTCACAGCCGTCACAGGTCACAGGTTTATTCACCCTCTGTAAAAAAATGACGGATACTATAGTGGAATTAGTACCAATCGTCGATCATTAAAAAAAAAAGCATATCCAATGCAAAATACCATATTTCACACCATACCCTTAAAAATGGCCCCTATAAGCTCAAATTGCGGACCCAACTAAAATTTCCAAGGGCACTGCCTTTAATAGTTTCATTTTTTAATTCAATTACTTTAAAAATTGTAAATAATTTTTTTACATATCAAATTGGGTATCACACCCTACCCTACCTAATTGGTAATTGGTAAATTGTGAGTGGGCTGTTGATCAGACCCTCCACTGCGACCGCTCGGTCTATTGTGGCTCACTCAAAATAATATTTCACCCAACAGGTTCAGTCTTTTAATAAAGCTGATAACCTTGTTGAGTGATATTTTGTCCAGGTCCTCCGGCAGAAGTTCCCCTTTGCCGAACATTAAGAACCGAATTCTAGCTGCAGCGGGGCATGCACATAAAATGTGCTCTGCCTTTTCACTTTCACTTTTACCCTACGTATACATAAAATTTCTTCTATTACGTGCCTGTACACTGAGTGTACAGTAATCCAGTATTTTATGGTGTCGCCATCTTATAGAGAGTGGCCAAACTATTATGAATATGGTTGGTACAAAACTAAACTGGAATGACGTCTACTATGCCAATTGCAAATGTCGGAAATGGAGCATTCATATATTTGCAGGATAAACGCTCGGGACCATACCTAGTAAATATCTTAGTATATATTGATGTCTAACTAAAATAAAAGTGAACCTAAATGTTGCCGCTAGTCAATGAAGAAGTTTTATACCTGAATGTATTGAGGTTTGTTAAATATTATTAGTTATTAGGGAGAGGACCAAACCGCAAAGTTGAGATACTTTGGTAATTAATTAAATTATTACTATGTGCTCCAAACAATTGAAATTACTTCATGGCCTAGCTGAAACCTTTGTGAATCCGTAGGTATCAAAAATTATTCATAAAAGTTATTTTTCCCAGAGTTCTGTGTTCTATAATCGAGCTCTGTTTCCCGTATAATTCATATCTTAAAATGCTAACCTTAAGTACTTAGTCTTTGTCATTATTATTCTGTTCACAATACCTTTATCCTTCCAATATTGAGACCAGTTAATGAGAAATGAACCCAGCAATTTGATTTAAGTTTATTTGGTTGCATCCCGTCTGTAGATCGTGGTGAATAAATGGAAACTAGTTATATAGGAATAAGTAAAAAAGATGCACTGAAATTTAGTATCACACATAGACAAGAGAAATTTAGCCTAGAATTACAAATAATCCAGATACCTTGGCTACGGTGAAAGGGAAATGTAAAGACCTTAAGAAATCCAGAGAAAAAGTCAGAAACAAATCAGTCAAACGTGTAGGATGTAAATATGGAGTTAATGTAATTTTTTTAAAATGACCATGGGGCATTTTTTAGAAGAGTATTTCCTTGACCATTATATCTGATTGCGATACGCCACTGCTAGATTTTATATCCAAATGAATGAAATTGCTCAGTTAAGTAGATTATAGCAAATTGAGCTGATCTTAAAAAATATGCATACTCTAATATTGACACAAAATAAATACATTTTTACGCATGTTTTGATACTTGGTTAACACACACATTTTCGCATATTGGCATTACGCAATAATAATTTATTTTTCATTACGGACCTTCTAAACTGTATTCACTTAAGATGCAAGTAATTTAATTAACGTTGTTAGTATTTTTTATTAACATTTGTTGAAAATCATTAGAAGCACTTTCTAGTGGGGCTAATTTTTGCTATATAATCCTAGACATGCCCAGCAATTATCATTGTCAACTGACCATCAGACAATATACACGACATGATGAGACCAGTACTGGTAAGAATAATTAGCATATCTTATCTAAGTGATATCTAAATAAACCTTTCATTTCCTTATATTACAGATAATCGCCGCCTTTGTGGTGCTTGTTCACGGCCGTCCGCAATCAGGCTACAATTACCCTTCTCCATCTTCTGGTAATTCTGGCCCTAGTGGACCTTCTGGATTTGGAGGTGGATCAGGAAGTGGTTTTGGGCAAGGAGGCGGTGGTGGTGGTGGATTTGGAGGTTCAGGTTCAGGTGGTGATTCAGGATTCGGAGGTGGATCAGGATTTGGAGGTGGATCAGGATCCGGAGGAGGTTCAGGATTTGGAGGAAATAGTGCATCTTCAAACAATGGAGGAAGTTCTGGACAAGGCAGTCAAATTACGGTACATAAACATGTATACGTTCACGTAGCGCCCCCAGAGCAAGAGGAACACAAGCAACCAAAAACAGTTCAAGCACCTGCCCCAGAAAAACACTACAAAATTATCTTCATTAAGGCTCCATCCGCCCCTGCTCCAACCGCTCCAATAATCCCACCATTGCCACAAAATGAGGAAAAAACTCTAGTATACGTTTTGGTTAAGAAACCCGAGGAGCAAGCCCCAATCGAAATTCCTACCGCAGCACCATCCGAACCATCTAAACCAGAAGTATACTTCATCAAATATGATACTAAGAAAGATGAATCTGGTGGAAGTGGTGATTCTGGAAGTGGGGCTGCTGCTCAAAGTGGCTATTCATCAGGAGGTAACTCCCAAGGAGGTTCTTCAGCAGGAGCCTACGCACAAGCAGGAGCTTCATCAGGAAGTTCATCCCAAGGTGGCTCCTCATCAGGTGGTTATTCTCAAGGACCTGCTTCATCAGGAGGTTCAGGCGGTTATTCTCAAGGACCTGCTTCATCAGGAGGTTCAGGCGGTTATTCTCAAGGACCTGCTGCATCAGGAGGTAGTTCTTCGCAAGGAGGTGCTTCTTCTTATAGTGCCAGCAGCAGCGCTAGTAGTGCTAGTTCTTTTAGTTCGTCAGCTGGTGTATCTAGTCAATATGGTGCTCCTGGAGCGTATTAAATTCCCCGCTAATTAAATAAATCATTAATGACCTGTGAGAGATGTGATATACACTTAGAATCATTACAACATGTTCGATTTGTACATAGCCATGTTAAGATTTTTGTATTACTTAAGTTAAATGTATAAAAATGTAGCATATTTACGGTGACAATTAAATGCTATTTTTCGTAAAATGCAATTTTTTATTTTATTAAATCCAAAATTACGTTGGGATACTGATAATGAAGGAAATAATCATGTGAAACACTGTTTAAAAACTTGGCATAAAGTAAACTCAAAGACAGTCTGCTAAATAAAATATAGATGTCTGATAAAAAGGAAACATCGCATTCATCGTTATTTTAATAACAATTGTTATTACTTTAACAAAGGTCTTCCTAAGTAATATACATATCTCTAAAGGACCAAAAAGTTGTATTTAGCAAATTCCATCAAACGTTTTACCAAAATTTGATTGCCTCTTTAAGCAACATTCTTCATATAGTCACATACGAAGTCTAGTGGCGATACATGTGACCATGATTCAACCTATGTGCCAGGATACCGCTGGTTCTGATATTGCCTCAGTTTTCTGAATAAAAGTTGCATTTGTGGTTTCTTGTGTAGAACATGAGCCTTCAAACTGTTTAAAATCTTGATGGTCTTTGCCAAAGGGCGACACTAAATTTTCCTTCTTGCCTCGTTAATATTAGATCACTTCTTCTCACTCTTTGAGTTGAGAAAATAATGATATAAAATCAGGAAAACGAAAGCCCCTGTCTTACTATATCCTCAACTTGCACCTACAGGCGAGATCATACTACTGTCTGGTAAATATCTTTAGCTCCTTTTTCTATCTACTCCTACTTCCCTTCCCCTTAGAAAATCGCCAAGACAATTCTAATCGAAAAATTGAATAAGCCTAGCAACTCCACCAACTACCATCCTTTAGCAAATGTCCTCGAATCCCTCATCTTCAACACGCTGCTGGAGCGCCCATAGAGAAACACATTACCTGTGAGTTCCAGCACCGGTTCCATCAATTCCACTCCACCTCGCACCAACTTCTCCATGTCGGCGAAGCCATAGCTTCAAACCCAAACCGAGTCTATACGCAGGGTTTGTCGCCTTAGACTTCAAGAAAGCTTTTGATAAAGTCTGGCATCCTGAACTGTTATACTTACAAACTTTTTATTACGGGCACTCGGACTCGCATCATTAAATTGATACAGTCCTACTACTTTCAAGTAGCAGTCAACCGAGGGAGCTCCCCTCTTTGCATCCCCAGAGATCCTCTGAGATCAGCCCTATTTAACCTTTATATTAATGGTATCTCCCCACCTACAGATCACTTCTTCCTATATGCAAACGACACAATTATCTTCGCCACGTCACGAAACCCAGACCTACTGACAACACTCCTACAATACGGACCATACCACTAACTACTATCAGAGATGGGGTCTGACAATCAATGCCGCCAAAATACAATTAACCCTATTTACCAGAAGACATGGCACATCTAAAATCACCTAAAATGTGAAAAACTAAGAAATAATCTGGTCAAACAGTTGTGACCACCCAGACATAAGCCTAGATAGAAAATGCCACTGTATAAAATGCACTGACAACATTATCGCTTAAAGTCATGGTCGCCAGTCACAACTTATCATATCTTACGCGTTTTACGCGGATTCTCCCCTTCACATGTTATCTTCCCATATTAAATCCTACACACATCCCCCATCTGGTATTCTTTAATCCTCTCCTCATTACAAACCAAACTCCATGGTCAATCACCATAACACGTGTACTAGTATACAAAAATTTCGGTGAGCTTCGTTATTACTATCTTTTAACAATTACATTAAAGTTATTTCAAAAAATGTAGCAGTGGGGGAAAAAGCAAAAGAAGAATATCGCCCTCTAGTAATGACTATATGACATTTCAGTTCAAATATCAACTCCTGTTCTTATGTAATCAAAAGTATGCTTAAGCGATTGGGTCATTAATACAAAATTAGAAAACTAACGAGGTATCATTTCAAAACAGAAAAAAACGATCACCTAAATTGGAGCCGTTC
Organism: Rhagium mordax; assembly: GCA_963680705.1. Taxonomy (NCBI): domain Eukaryota; kingdom Metazoa; phylum Arthropoda; class Insecta; order Coleoptera; family Cerambycidae; genus Rhagium; species Rhagium mordax. The sequence continues at coordinate 17,543,921 of OY796656.1, forward strand.
CATGCGTAAATACAAAAAGAAAGTTTAAAAAAATACATATATTTGTCACCGTATATGCACATATAAAAGCGTTTAACTTAAAATGATATTTACAAAGAACCTATTTACAATGATAATGATTTAAGTAGTATCACATCTCTCACAGGTACATCAATATTAATTTACTTAATAGGGCCCACTGGATCTGGGAGGTCCATACTGGCTTGAAACGCCCGCGCCATTGCCATTACCACCGAACCTGGCTGAGCCACTGGAAGACGAGCTAGAGGAGCTACTACTGAAGCTGGTAGAAATGGCACCACTTTGGGAAGAACCACCTTGTGATGAACCGTTCTGGAGGCCACCTCCTTGGCGAGCACCCACTTCTACGGTGTCATCTTGAGCAAACTCGTCGTGTCCAGCAGCACCCTGGTCATGAGATTCCTCTTTCTGGGCCTTATATTTGATGAAGTATACTTCCGGTCTGGATGGCTCAGTTGGAGCAGCAGTTGGAATAACGATTTCGCTTTGTTCCTCGGGTTTCCTAACCAAAACGTAAACAAGGGTCTTCTCTTCATTTTGTGGTAGTGGAGGAATTATTGGAGGAGCAGCAGATGCTGGAGCGGGAGCTTTGATGAAGATGATTTTATAATGCTTTTGTGGTGGGGGTACATGTACTTGCTGTCTTTGTTGGTGTTCCTCTTCGTGATCTGGTGGTGGCACATGTACGTAAATGTCCTTGTGTACAATAATATTGTTTGATTCTGAGCGAGCGTGGCCGGAAGATTGCGCCCCTGAAAATGAAGCACGTTGGGCACTTGATGAGAATCCGTTATGTCCACCAGAGTGTCCGCCAACACCAGAGAAACCTCCAACGGATGCCGCACCAGACGCAAAACTTCCTTGTGATGAAAAACTTGATGCCGAATTTCCAGATGTGGTCCTAGAGAAGGCTTCCACAGATGCCAAAGGAGCCGAATAACTATTGGACTGAGAACGTTGTGCGGAACGGCCGGGAGAGTTATATTGATATCCTGATGGTGGTTCAGGTCGACCGCGAACCAAGACGACTAGAGCACTGATTATCTGCAATGATACATTGGATTAACAATGGGAGACCATATTTGTATTATAAAAGAAAAGTTTTTGTATGTGCGTCTTCAATTCATATCACATTATAAGATTTACAATATGATTATGGATATGATGTAAATAACTGACAAAAAATAATCCAAAAAATTATTACTTACCATAAAAACCCTCATTGCTGTATTTGATGGTATGATCTTCAGGATGATTGAATGATAATGATCGCTGAATGTTTTGTTTGTGGTTTTTATAGTATGTGCAGACTCCCACTAGACATTAAGTTCAAATTTTCAAACAATGCAATAAAAAAATAAACACTGTTAATTGGTTACAAAATTCTTAAAGGTATTAATTGCTCACTAAAACGTTGTTTGGAAACTTAATATAAGACTATTTCATGTTTTTAAATCGATAGTAAAAAAAATTGTCGACCATATACAGATTGCAAAATAATAAAATATAATTTGGAAATTGAATGAATGGGCCATAAACAGTTTTAACTTTTAATTCAAAGAAGAATAGAGTAAAATTGCTATGTACGGAGGTGTTAATTGATTGACACTATGACGATAAAAAAACACTTATATAATAGGGCATTATACTGAATTGCGTCCAAATATTTTGGTCGCTTTCTTAACAAAAGTTTTGAGATTTCATATCTGCCAAAATACGAATGTACTACTTCCCCAAATCATAATTAATGGTGAGACTCTAGAGGAGGAAAAGGACCACGTATCGATTTTAGGAGTACTTTTTGGTAACACACTTAACGTCAATCAACATTGTGATAAAACCATAAAAATCTTAAACTGTTGTTATCAAAATAGAACCTTAAAAACCGTTTTTGATACATCAGAATTAATTGTATTTTATTATGGCCAAGTTTTAAGCTACGGCATTCTTCTATCTTTCTCTTCTTCTTCTTCTTCTTTTAATGTGTTTGTGGCTCAGAAAAGAATCGTATGATGTGTATGTATAGAAAAAGAAGTTGTTTAGTAGCAGAAATTTTACTTATTTCAATGCTCATTGCTAGTGAAGCAATAAAGACAAGCCATATAAAATAATAACTATGTATAACTGACTGTTGTGATTGAAATTGATCATTTTGACACAGAATATAAAGGAAGTAATGATTTGTTTGCAATGGTTGTTGCTTTGTGTGCTATGGGGATAGGTTTTTTGTTAGTTGTTAAAGATTGACCTCGGTTTGACGTCAAGGGAATTTGATGTTTCAATTTTGATATTCATGATAGAATAGTATATATTTTTTACTCTTTATTACTTGTAATTGATTCATGCGAATATTTGGTTAAAACTTAAATATGAACCATCTTTAGTTGTGATGTTTTACAGCTACTTTGATGTCACCTTACCATACAAACTCGTGGCCTGTTATGTTTTCCTAATTCAAACTCTCTATAGGTTTAGAAGGTCTTCAATAGGATTGTCGATCAATTTGTTTTGCCTGGCATAACGACTAAATTAAATTCATCAAAATTTGTTTAAATAAATATCGCTGTACGATTTTTACTTACTTTTATTTCTTTATAGAATTTATCAAATTTTTTGGAGAAATTCTTCTTTAAGTTTTCTCATATCATGAATTTTTGACAATTTGTCCTAGTCAGAGTGACTCAAAAAATTTGCAATTAGAACACCGTTGGTTATGCCAGAAAAAGGAATAACTTTTCTTTAAAATTAATCCTATTAGGTATCAAAAATGACTATAAAAATTAAGCCGACTTTCTTTAACGCCACTAATAAATGCTAAATTGATTAACTGATTACTTAATTTGTCAGTTGCATCGAGATACGAAAGACAGAAGAAACTGAAGGATTTAAAAAAATTTAGAGTCTGAGATTAAAAGATATTGCAAATTCGACCTCAGCAATACCAAAATTAGTAACCAAAGTGGTGAGGGTTATAGGAAACATACTGTGCACCACAAGGATAACTTTTCAATACACATATTGAAATGTAAACAAACCTTTACCTAGATAATAAACTTGCACATTTAATATGAAACATTTGTAGGTACTAGAGACTCCCCATCACCTTCTGCACTTACACACTTCATATAAAATGAATAGATAAATTATTTACGATTCAGTTAGCACTTATTTACTACAACTTATTTATTTACATATCCATGTTCGTCACATGTTTACAAACTCTTAACATTTGTCATATACCTACAAAATTGTTAAATGCTACTTGTTCTAAATATTTCGTTTAAAGTTAAGTAATGTTAAACAGACTGATTTAAAAATCAAACAATTAGAATCTACATGCATTATTGCTTAATTTATTGCTCAATATTTCGAGTGCCTATTGAGTAAATATATCATTGAAAAGCGTGAATTTGAATACAAACAATTAATTTTTCTGTAATGAATCTGGGGTGGGAATTCCAGTTTTTTTCAGCAGTAAAAGGTTATTTGGAGTATCATCCGTTATGTACCATATATAATGCAATCTCTTAATTAAAATGTTGTAATGTAAATTCCATATTTCATCGGTTATTCAAACAGTATTACTATTCTAAGATAGTTAATCAAATAGTTTAAGGTACAAGTTACCCTATAAATGATAATTCTTACTTAATTGTGCTGATCGTCACAATGTTTTGAATTTATTCGTTATTAGAATGACATTAAAATTATAATAATTATCATTTATTTTTCTGTTTTCATAGGGGACTGTAATTTAATTAATTAAAGTCGTCAACATATTTTAATTGTTCTTATAACAAGTGGTTTTATGACAGAGTAAACTAAAATCATGTGTTTTTTTCAGTTAGTTGTTGCATACTAATTAATTTGGAAGATAATTTTGCAAAAAATCCAAATAGTGTAACATCGACTTAAAAATTATCTCGATTAGATGGCATTGGGATCCACACCTTATCATTTTTTATTTCAATTACACCATTCAACAGTATTTAAATACCATACCAATTAAAGAATGGGAATACAAACATACAAAATAAAAATATACGTAGGATAAATTAACACAAATAATTACAGAAAGTATACAATACTACTACAAAAAATGAAACCAGAAATAACAAAAAAATTACAATCGATAAGTGACACTATTGAAAATTCGTAAACATTTTTTTGATTTCCATTAATACTACAATAAGAAATATCTAAACGATAATTCAGAGATGAACATTTTAACTATTTAATACCTCATTACTGTCCAATAAAGGCTTAAAATAACATTTCAGAAAAAGCAAAACTTGTTATGAAGAAAAACACTTCGTGGAAAAATCAATAATAAAGAAGTTTAAGTACACTTATATCAGAGGACCCGGTATGTGAAGATTTATCATACCCCATCTCTGCGATATTTTTTATTTTCTCATATGTAACGCCAACTTAAATATCCAATTTGGTTCTTATTTCAAGTTTTTCCATCAGCTTTGTATATTATGTACTCGATGGTTTCTTTAGGATCCATTTTCAAGTTGTGATATTTAAATAAAACGCGGTTCATTTTAGGTACACCAGATATTGGAGGTCAGAAAAACTTAAAATTAATACTCAAACTGCAGAGTGGCGCCAGGTTGTCTAAAAACTATGATAGCAAAAGCTTTAGGCACTTTCTGAGGCTAAAATTTTTTATTGATTAAGGATAAGCCTAGGGATAAGTAGTATTTTTTATGATTATAAATTTAGTTACACATAGTTTATACTATTTTTTTAATAATATAATTAATATTATAATAAATTAGTTTTGAACAAATGTGACTGACAAAATTAATAAAAATGGAATAAATTTATAAGAGAAATATTTAAGTCCAAAGTTTTCCAGTTTAAATACAAAATACCGTAGTTCAACCTCAAATACTTTCCTGTTCCTCAAACTAAAAATAAATACTATATTGTGGGTTTATTGCTATCTTTGCCATTTGGTGTAATCCATAAAATTACCAGTTATGGCAATTGACCAAAAGTTTGGAGATAATTTTGAAATTTGATAAAATAATTGTAATAATTACATATTAATTTATCATCTATTTGCACATTCATTCTGTTCGTACTTTATTCGTAATATACAACTCATGTTTTATTCACACCACACAATCGACTTACCAAATAGTCTACGATGTTCTGGAAAATGACTTACCTAGAAAAAAAAATAACTAGTTTAATAGACATTACTCAAATAATTAATTTTAATAAAATAATAACTATAATAATAATATAATCATTACAATACGATTAAACACTTTTATATAATGGCTAACAAATAGAAACTAATAGAAGATAAATATTGTAGACGTGTATTATCATTACTTAACTATAAAATATGGAAAATGATATTCTTTGTTTTCGTCACCATTGATGTCAATTAACTTAATGTGTATTTTTTGAGATTTTCGGTTATACAGTGTGGAAATTAAGTAACGCATAAATTCAGTAATTCCGTTGATATTAATTTTTTGGGAAAAATCTCGAAGGGGTATAACGATTTTAATTTCAACAAATATTTTCGGCCTATTTTCAGTTTCTTATGTCATTTGTTTTTTAAATTATGACGTTATTGACTATTTTTTTTAAAAGACAACCTATATTTTTTATTGTCGAGTTTGGTGGCAGCTTTTTTTCCGGTTCCAACCATATAAAATTTTCAATATGTTATATTTGAAATCGAGAAAAACGGTCTTAAAGTTCAAATAATAAAAATTCATTAAATTGGGAAAATTTATCTAGTTGCCGGTGTAGAAACAAAACACATTAGTTACGGTTGTCAAAATTACACAATTTGTAAATGTCACAATAAAATATGCCATCGATAACTTTCCACCAAACTTAGGCAACTAGATAAATTTTCCCAATTTAATAAATTTTTATTATTTGAACTTTAAGACCGTTTCTCTCGATTTTTTCAAATGTAACATATTGTAAATTTTATATGGTTGGAACCGGAATAAAAACTACTACCAAAATTAATAATAAAAAATATAAGTTGTCATTTAAAAAAAAGTCGATGACGTCATAATTTAAGGAACAAATGACAGAAGAAACTGAAAATAGACTGAAAATATTTGCTGAAGTTAAAATCGTTACACCCCTTCAAGATTTTTCCCAAAAAATTAATATCAACGGAATTACTGAATTTATGCGTTACTTAATTTCCACACTGAATAAATTAAAATTATTTTACCTTTTGACTTTCAAAGATACGTACGATTTGCAATTATATCAATTTATTCAGGTTACTTTATGCAATAATATGTAATTATTAATTAATACATTTTTAAAGTGGAAGCGCTTAAATAAACCAGAGTATCGATTCTGCTAATTGCAATATGAAATACTACTCACATCTCCATTGAAACTTTCGACATATTTTACGTTGATATTCTTAAAGACCCATTTTTTAATCGCTAGTCAGCTTCTTCTATATTTGAGATGAGCCATATGCTCTTTACATCTAGTTTGAATTGGTCGTCTCGTTTGCCCAATATACTTTTGATCACAATCTTTGCAACTAATTTCGTCATTCATTTACATCAATTTTATCTTTTGGAGTGTTTGTGCAGCTGGATGATGGTATTGGCTATGGTCAAGACAGAATTTAAAACAAAATCTTTTGGAGTGCCTAAAAGTTATTAATTCTAAAGATTTCCTTGATAAAGTTAAAAATATCCAACTGCAAGAGGGTGAAATTTTCATTTCCTTTGACGTTAGTTCATTATTTCCAAGTGTTCCTATCCCACAGACCTTGGACTGTCTCAGGGGTTTCTCAAAATAAATAACCTAAGTGAGAATGTAGTTAAAGAATATAATCCTCACGAAACATTGCATGAAACAAAATTGCTTCCGCTTCAATAATTTCTTCGAGCAACATGAAGCGGCAGCAATGCGTAATTCTTTATCGCCTTTCATTGCTATGGTCTCTTCATGAGTCGCTTTGAAACAAAAGAGTATTTTCCGAAAATTTGGCTGAGATATGTGGATAACAGTTTTGCCGTGTTTGACACAAGAATTGGTGATGTTGAAAACTTTGTTAAATAGTCGTTTCACCTCGATGAAATTTACGCATGAAACTGAAAATAATGAACAGCTCCATTTCTAAATGTAGGTACTTAAAAATAGTGAATATAGGTTAGAATTTGATGTTTATATAGAAAGGATACCAGTGCTCCCAGACTCAATGACTCCCACCATTGTGCTCAACACAAAATGGCGAGTATTAATTTCCTTGTTCATCGCTTATGAAACTTCCCTCTCAATAAATCGAGGTTTGAAAAAGAAATGCATTAAGGATATAGCTGCAAGTAATGACTACTCCACAAATTTAGTGAGAAAATTAATTACGAAAGGTAACTTTAAAGCAACACTTCGAAACTCTACGACCTTTCAGATTGACCCGGAAAATTCAAAGTTTTTATCGATTCCCTATGAACCACAATTTACTCATGGACTTACTGCGTTTTTCAAAGACCTAGGGATGTACGTCGTTCATTCACCAGGAAATACATTATAATAACTATTAGGCAATTCAAAGGATGAAACTGATGTAAATGAATGATTGGGGATTTACGAAATTAGTTGCAAAGATTGAGATCAAAAGTATATTGGGCGAACTACAAAAACTCGAGATAACTCCATTAATGCATCGTGTTTGTTTTTAGGTTATATGCCAGCAATTTCTGTTTTTGTTCTTATTTAAACCCGCTAACTGTTTCACTATTAAACGCTACGCAGCCTATACTTAAGAAAAGTTTTCTTAATTGCATTTCATGTCATTAAAGTAACATTAGGAAGATCTTAGAATTTTGTATGAGACCAGGCACTACATCTTGGGCATCGACAATTATCTTAAAATAAATCAGTTTGTTCATCAGTTGGTGATTCAACAAAATGTTTGTTTATAATTCATGGTCATGTTTCAGAGAATGGATGAAGAGAGCGATAGATAATATATAAAACTTGACACTTTGACTGTTAGTATTGTATCTTTACAAGTAACTAATTTTTTTTGTACAATTTATTGTGCCCCCATAACATTACGTCAAACAACGTTGTAATGTTAACATTTCATTTCCATTATAACATTCATTCATAATTATTATTGGATTATGCTATATACATACATATTAAACAATAATTAGCAAATTATCAATGTCATGCCAACATGTTTATTTAAATTACTACTGACTATAAATCAGACATATTAGCATTCCAATAAAGTATACCTAAATAGGTGATTTTGTAGCAATCCTCTAAGTTACCGAATCAACTCCTCGAAAATCTAACGCCCTACAGTTTATTGTGGCAAAGCATATCTAGGAAACAGACAATAATTCCCTCTCACACCTACGCCCAAAGTCAATCACAAATAAATTATGAATTAGTGTCAGGATGGAACTGAACCATCGATCTTCGCAACCTACTAGAATTTGGCTTAAATATTTTGTAAACCGCTGACAACAACAACTCAAAACGTTAATTTTAAGAAATTTTTTAATACGGCTTATTACAATTATTTAAATAATCATACAGAAATACATTTATTTCGAGATTTATTCACTTAATATAAATCAGCTCGTAACTTGAACGAGAAAATTTCAAATCAAAATAAAATTTACTTTTTAATTAACCAATAACAAATGTGGGTCAATTTTGTGCATAAGAAACTAATCAAGTCATTAAGATAATTGCCGACATCTAAAAAAAGTGAACTTAATTTGGAATTAATATACTTTCCGTACTTTCACTTTCACCATAAGCATATTATTAGCAAAATACCACATGGTTGCTTTTAGCTGATTGTTACGAATAAAAGAAATAAAAAATGACATGTTCAACGTTCCTCTTAATACATTTCAAATTGTTGAGTAACACCCAACTAATTAGGTTTCATATATGTATTACATAACTTTCTAAAAATATAATAAAACAATATAAAAAAAATACATTTATTTGTCACCGTATTTTTTAAGATAATATAAAAAAATATATAAAAAAACTTAAAACATATAAATATAATAATAACTAGTGAAAATATTTACAAGTGTAAATGATATGAATTAAGTGCAAATATCACATCTCTCACTGATCAGTAATGCATTTCAACAACAAACCGAAGCAGATATTCATCGGTTATACCCGTAAATTTGTATTTTGTCTAAGTTAATTACTGACTTAGTGTTGGTATCCAGGTGGACCATATTTGCTTGAAACTCCAGCAGAAGATCCACTAATGCCACCTGAAATCGCTAGAGAGCCTGAGTGACCTTCACTAATACCACCACCGATGGAACCATCGCCAATGCTAGCACCTCCATCTATTCCATGCCCTCCGAGAGAACCGCCGCCAAGAGATAATCCACCAAGGGAGGCACCACCAAGAGAACCATCACCTATTGAACCACCGCCCAAAGAACCACCTCCAATACCGGCACCAATACCGGCACCAGCACCAGCACCACCAGATACAGTTTCTTGTTGGGTCCTGTACCTGATGAAGTATACTTCTGGTTTGGACGGCTGAGTTGGTGCGGGAGTTGGGATTTCGATTTCGGGTTGTTCCTCTGGTTTCTTGACCAAAACGTATACGAGAGTTTTCTCTTCGTTTTGAGGTTGAACTGGAATTATTGGGGCGGTTGGTGCTGGTGCACTTGGGGCCTTAATGAAGATGATTTTGTAGTGTTTTTGTGGAGCAGCTACGTGGATTGGTCTGTGTATGCGGGGTTCTTCGGGTTCTTCAGGGGCTACGTGAACGTACACATGCTTGTGGACAAGGGCAGGTCCAGCAGAAACTACCCCACCACCAAATCCACCAGCGCCTCCAGATGAGAATCCGGCAGAGCCGCCAGAAAATCCTGCTGATCCCGAGGAGAATCCACCGTGTCCCAAATCAGCTCCGACTGACGAAAATCCACCTTGAGCTAAACCTATTCCACCAGAGGAGAATCCTCCGTGTCCTATACCGATTCCACCTGCTGATCCACCAAATCCAAGACCGGCTCCTCCTAATCCACCATGATCTCCTCCTATGAGTCCGCCCAAGGAGCCTCCAGAAGGGACTCCGTATTGACCAGATGGGATTGCAGTAGGGGTAGCGTAGCTATATCCTACTGGAGGTTCGGGGCGAGCACATACCACGGCCACAAGGGCGGAGATGAACTGTAAGAAGGAGGAATCAGTTTATGTAAATTTATATAACAAAAACATTTAATTTAAAGTCTAATGTTAAATAGACTAATGGAATCTTAATTAGAGACGGTATGGCAGTTGGCTAAATCACAGTTGTGAGAGAACTGAGACCGACCACTGGTTTCTCTACTGAGTGGTGGAATGATAAACTCTGCCAGAATGTTAGTGCAAATGAAGCGTTAAAAAATATTTTTATTTATAAAAGTATATATACTTAAAATTGGTACAATATTGTACCGAATTCTTTTAGTAATTAAACAAAATTCATTGTTTAAATTTCTGCAAAATTAATTAATCTCACTTTTAACACAGTTCTCAAGAAAATTATATTAAGCGACCATATTCACAAGATTCACATTAGTTACACAATTATTCCAGTCCAGTAACTCCACTGATAGAATCCAGATTGCGCACTTCACTGTGTTCACTTAAAATAATAATCTGAATATTACTTACCAAAAACGGCCTCATCTTTTAGCGTAATTGAGTAAGTTGTTACTCAATGAGGTCTGAAAGTAATTGACGCTGTTCCAAAATCTGACCGAACTTTTTATAGTAATCTCTTTAACCCCCCACTAGAAAGTAAATTTATGTACTATCGCTCTATTGAAGATTTAATTAATTTAATGATGTAAACATAAATAGTAAATCGAGCAGTATAACGTATAATCTAAGAAACGGTTTGTCTTCGTTATGTCTACGATTACTCAAGGTTGCATGTAATAGTCTGCATTTGCGAGGTGAAAGAAATACCCGCATTAGTCCTTACAAGTGATGAGACGATTACGACTTCTTAAAAAAATTTACAAGTATGACCTAATTATTTATCATTGAATTTAGTTATTAATTATTATGGAAAATATTAATACCGAAAATAATACAGTAAAAATGCTGTATGTAAAATAATTTATATAATTATTTTGTTATCTATATATTTTTGTGATTTTTGACAATATCGTAGAAAAACTCCCCACAGAATATGATTTCGTTTTGCCAAATTTATAAAATTTATGAAACGATTTTGTAAAATTTGTTTTTTTTTTAAATCTTGGTTAACTTTAGAAGCCAAGATATTTAATATAGGTATATTAGAAAGAAGTAAATTATTCTGTACTTCATCATTAAGAAATTAATAAATAATTAACTTTTTTTTACTCATTAATAATATCGTAAAAGACTTATATGGATTGGTTAAAATGATCAGCGCGTAAGTCCAAAGATGAGCGAAAAAATAGACACATATTATTATTATTATTATTATTATACATGGAGTCACTTATTTTTTTGAAAACCATTGAACGAATTTTGAAGAAATTTGCACATTTTTTTTTTTGGCTTTGGGTTTTCCATTCAGCCACGAACACTATGCACTAAATTAGATTTATATTTTCTTAAATACGATTATATTATAAATAATCTTTTCACTTCCAGTATTTTCATTTAATTTCTAATTATAATTTTTTAATTTTTAATGTTCACATTTCTTATTATATATGTTCCAAAACATACTTTCTTTGATTAACTCCTTTCTGTTACTAAAATTAAATTCTCCTGGTTTTTATCATCGAAAAAACATTGATGGAAAATTATGAAATTCATTTATTTTTTTAACTTTAATTTTTGGCAAAACTTAATAAAAAATAATTTCAGCTGAAATTTATTAAATTTTATAACTGATAATAATTACTACCACGCCTCCTTTTTTACATCACATACTGGCAATATTCAAAACCCAATTATTATTTAAAAATTAAAATAATGGTTTATTGTATTTTAAATAACTTTAATTACAAATATGATAAACGTTTACTTTTATTTCATAATCCATCAAGGCTGGCTACGTGATCAGTAATTAATACTTTTGTGTAACTTCGACGGTTAATTGAGCCTTCTATACTCGTCTCGAGAAGATTCGGTTGTGTCACAAATTTTAAATTATGCTTTGTGGCTACAACAACGAATAGATTGAGAAAAATTTGACTATATTTCGAAATAATTTTAAACGAAATTTCTTCAATAGTACCTAATTCACAAAATTCCAATCCTTTCTCAAAAGCAGTGTCGTGCAAACCGGTTGACTGCAATAAAATTTTCAAAAATGTCTTTACTATTTTTAGTTGATACGAGTAAACTAAAAACACAATTCCTGTAATAAATAATATTCTCTTTAAATTTCTTGAACAAAGTTATGAAATTCAGTACCTACGCTTGTCTTCGTTAAGTCTTCGCCCCCAGGGGAAATAGATTTTATATCTGTGTGTAATTTAATAGGTTCTTCATGTGCCTTTCATTAAAAACGCAAAAGAGCATTAAATTAAACTTGTGCCTAATTTGATGATTTTATCAGGATGCACTTGAATGGATGAATGGAAATCTAATTTGAAATCACTGATATCTATCTATTCCGGTTGATCTTCTTAAGATAGTCGAATAACGAATTAAAACAATCTAGATTAAATTACGTATTGGACACTATAATATCAGAGAGAGTAAGCTCATCACCAAGAACAAATAAAGCTTTATTCTCTTTGTACAGATATCGGGAAAATTTTAGTTTTACAATTTTATTTTTGTTAATATATAATTCTCTAGTTAATTAAATTTCTCATCTATTTCATCAGATTTTGTTTTATGTACTAAATAATTTACAAAATGAACTTTACAACATTTAAGGGGTTACAGTTTGTCAAGTATAATAATTATCTCGATAATTATACTATATTACTAGAAAATAATTTGAAGCGATCAACAAAAAAAATATATTTACACTATAAAAATACAAAACTTTTGTGATACCAAATGATGGGTTTAGGCTTATAATAAATAACACTACTTTTTCAAATAGTCGATATTTTGCTACAATTTTAACATCCTCAGGACTGTTTGGGAGAGTATACTATACACAAATAATTAAGATAGTAAGCAAATATAACAAACACATTTGTTTACCTATTTTAAAATGCAGAGTCTATAATGTGTCCAGTATACATACCTAAATATTTTTCTGCAAATTTCATTTCATTATTTCATAAATTTTAAATTTGTGTAAACGAGAATATTTATTTTTTTTTAAATAAGTATTTTTATTTTCATATTTAAAAAATGCTTCTTCTTATGTTTTTTAGAAAATAATGGAATTCTCTTAAATTTTAAATGGCATGATAGGCAAGTAATATTAAAAGGGCCCCTTAATATCAAATGAAAGATTTCCAAATTTTATCGATTTTTTTTTAAGATATTCGAAATTGATGTTTGCAAAAGCGTTCTTTATAGTCAATTTACTAAAGAAAAGAAGTTCTAACTTCGTTGACTCAAAACCGATTTTGATAATTTTTTTTTTTAATTTCGAAAAAAGTTTATAGAAAAGTTCCCTATAGATGAGAAGGTGTGTTATTTTTTCAATTGTTATTAACAAACAAGTGTTTTTTTAATACACTCGTAATTAAAAAATGTATAAGTATTTATTTATATAAACAATTATTGCCTGAAATTTTATTGCATAATGTTTTTGGGGCCACAGATTACGAATCTGGCCTCAAAATCAGTCTAAAAACAAAATGGCACTGAATATCTAATTTCTTATTTTCTCTTTTTCATTATATTTATTAGAGATATGGGGGTTTTTGGGGTCGCCTATTACGAATTTGGCATTAAAACTAAAATAAAATAAAAAATGGTGAATCCAAAATGGCCAAAAAGGGTCAATTTTTTTTATTGGTATTTTATTTCTTATACCGGGTGACAGCCACAATTACAAACCAATACAAATGCCATTTATGTGAATCACATCAGCCACCTAATTGTTTTAAATAATTTAATAAAAAATAGATAGTTCCAAAAAAATTCAAAAAAGGCACTATTATACGGTAAATGATCCGCTGGTCTCAAAAATGTCAAAAAAAACAGGATGTTCCACTTGAAAATCAATAGTTTTGGTGAATTACGGTCAATCCGAAAGTACTTTGAAATTCTAAATTATCCTAAAAAATGTGTAATACTATTTAATTCACGTCCTCCAAATTTAAAAAAATGTAGAAAAGAAATTTTAGGTTTCACCCGGTATAGGAGTTTCTTGAGTCGCTGATGTCAAATTTTATTTTACGATTTATCAAAAATGGAAAACAGTGTCTGAAATGGTCGAAACAAATGATAAAACCGAGATAAAACCCAAAAAACTCGATACCGGGTCACAAAGTGGAAACACCTGTAATTTCTTTTCTACTTCAGATAAAAATTTTAAATATGAGGGACGTGAATATTGTCTAATTATACACTTTAGGATAATTTTGATTTTCACGGTAGAAACTTCCTATTTGACCGGAATTGACCAGAACTTATGAATTTCAAATGGAACATCCTGTTTTCTTGACATTTTTTAAACCCAGCCGATCATTTTATGTATAATAATACTGCTTCTTTTGGATTTTTTTTTTGATACTACTTTTTATTTAATTTTAAAAAATGAAATTAGGTGGCTGTGTTCCACACAAATGGGTTTCGTTTTGGTTTGTAGTTTTAGTAGCTGTCACCCGGTATAAAAAATAAAATCGTAATAAAATAAATTGACCCTTTTCCGCCATTATGGATGCGCCATTTTTTTAATTTTAGTTTTAATAAAAATTCGTAATCAGCGACCACAAAAACCTTCAGATATTTGATAAATATAATAAGAAAAAAAATTTAAAAATTAGATATTCGACGCCATTTTGCTTTTAGACCGATTTTGAGGCCAGATTCGTAATCTAAGATCCCAAAACCATTATGCAATCAAATTTCAGGTAATTGTTTAAATAAATAAAAGAATTATACATTTTTTAAGAGTGTATTTAAAAACACTTATTTGTTAATAACAATTGAAAAAATAAAAAGCACACCTCACCTGCCAAATCCATATCGTGGAGAAAAATGATAAATGGTAACGTTTTTTCTATACAATTTTTCAGAAATTTCAAAAAAAAATCATCAAAACCGGTTTTGAGTCAACGAGGTTAGAACTTTGGCGAATTTTTAATTGTTTCACTTGGGAAAGAGTTCAGATAGTTCAACTGACAAACGTTAGAAGTTAGAAGTAACTTTAATAGTCAATAAAATGTTCAAGCATATGTATTATTTGATGGCATTCCTCAACAATACGACGTGACGTCACAACTCTCGCAGATAATCCGATGCCGTTGAATAGTGTTTTTATTCTTCAAATAGTCTTACAGAAAAAAGCCGAGCAGAGCTCAATTTGGAGATCTGTTCCGGCATTCCATAGCACCTGTTCGTCCAAATTCCATAGCACCTGTTCGTCCAAAAGGTCACTAACAGTCTGTGTTTAATATGGAGGGCTCCGTCTGGTCATCGAGGTTTCACGATTATCATTTTCAATAATATCAACAAGTAATGGATGGACAATATTTTCAAGTAATTCTAAATACGCTTCAGCTTTCAGATTACCATCAAGATAAATTAATCCAAAGGTTTCCAAAAATACCGACCAAGGCAATCAATTTTTTAAATAGTTTAAGTGTAGAATTCGTAGTAGATTCTTGGATTAACATCCAACTAATAGCAACAGTTACGACGATTTACAGTTGGGTTTAAGAAAAACGTGCTCTCATCAGAAAAAAAGATGTTAAAAAATATTATATTCGGCAACTATTCGTGCAGTAATATCTTCATAAAACTCCTGACGCTGATTAAAATCATCCTCATTTAATTTGTGTACCAAATAAATTTTTAAGGATGGAATGTTTAGGATTTGGCGAATAGTTGTTCTACCGCTGTTAGTGGCAGTAGCCAATATCCTAGTCTCAAATTTGGGTCTACAGCAACTTGCTCTGCGTGGTATTCAAGAGAGAAATACCTTTCAAATGAAGTGAAACAATGTAGGACATAATTCAGTAAATTATATAATTACTGGAAAAACACATTCCAAATTGTTAAAATAAAAACCCGTTCTATTATTTGATACGTTCACTCATTACCATATTATAATAATTTTTATTTGAGAACAATTGGCCAGTGTTTTCTAATTCTGCTAAAATCAGATTGTGTTATAATGCGTCCGACGAAAAATTGCAAATGTTATGTCTCGTATTCGACTGCACCTTCTACTCATTTGTTATAGTATAATGAACGTTGCCTACGGCTTTGTAACATTTCACACTAGTTAAGATCAGTGATTATCTGTGCCGAAATAAAATTAAACTTCTCCATTTAAAAATTACCAGGTCTTTTTTACTGCACTAACAGATTTTCGACATGAAAATATAAATTTTCACACTTATACTGTAAGGCTCCATGTCGTTAAAATATCCGATATAGTCATCTTTATGACTTATTGTTTGAGAACAATCTCAAAGACAAACAAAATTCTTTCACTAAATATTATGACTAAAATAGGTTATCATAAGAAAGCTTCC
This sequence comes from Rhagium mordax, assembly GCA_963680705.1. NCBI lineage: Eukaryota > Metazoa > Arthropoda > Insecta > Coleoptera > Cerambycidae > Rhagium > Rhagium mordax. Next base: position 17,560,573 of record OY796656.1, read on the forward strand.
GTTAAATATTTATTTTAAAACGTGAATACACCTACTTATTATTTTGATAAGTTTATATTCCGCTTTAATCAGATGAAAGTTTAAACCGACCAGACCATATCATTACCCATTTAATACTTTTCCATAAAGAGTTTTAAAAATTATAACAAGTTACATAGAAGCCAAGTCTACTTTTACAGAGGAAAAGGAAGTTATTGTGTTGCGATTTTATTATAATAATTAGAAGTATCCTAAATATACAGCGTGTCCTGAAACTAATGTCAACACAATTCAATGTCGTAGAACAAATGAAAATGATTTAACTCGTTTTGCTCAAATAAAAAATATTTCAAAATATTGCAAAAAAATATGTCATGATCAAATCTGATTAAATTAATTGTGGAATTAGTATAATGAGAAAATAACTTAACACAACTAAAAAAAGTTCTTCTTAGTTTATTTCAACTTCCTTAAACACTCAATATTTTCATAATGTGGTGTAGATTTATTATATAATGGGTATAACCGAGGGTATAACTTTTTTGCGTAGAATGAAACTCCTTATTTGTTTTCCTTGCCACACTTCGAAAAAGTTCAAAAAAAAAATATGAGAAACTTTCAATTTAGAAATGCAAGCAAACATTGAAGATAAACAACTGACGTAAGTTCATGATAGTAAGACCGTTATTCCTATTTTACTCAACTATTATTATTTTATTTATTATACAACTTGACTTTGATACAAATTTAACTAGCTAAATCATATCCATTTGGGTTAGGTTTAATTATGTATGTCCGTTCATTCAGGAATTAAAAACCTATGCATGTGTAAAATATGCTGATTTAAAATTAAATTGTTACGAATAATCTAGTCAGCAGTTTACTGCTTTCAAATTTCAGTTATGCACAATTGAAATCAATAATATATTGTTCTTTTTAATGCCTTACTCAATTCGAAACCATTAATTACAATTCCTTATAAGCTGCAACCATAATTGAGGTCAAAGTTGTATCTTGATCATAAACCAATTTGTCAATTCAAGTTCGAACATGGGTAGATATAATGTTAGATTGTATATTCTTCAAGATTACACATATTGTTGTTAACGCTGTTACAATCATAACCGAGGATTTACAAACAAGGTCCCATTGCTTTACAGGCCATCTTGACAGTTTTTACCATGACCGTTTAAAATCCTCGGTTAGGACCAATAATTTAACAATGTCTTTAAAGATTTATTTCATTCTCTAAACTAACATAAATAAACTTAGATTAAATGACATACACACAAAATAGAAACAAAAGTAACGAGCACATCGCACTGGTAACATCAAACATTAAACAACTAAAGTAAACGAAACTAAACAAGAATATCTCTTAATTGTATTCAAACGATGAACCATAACTAGTTGCTTGTGTACTGGAAATCACGGGAGCGTCCTCATTGGTAGCGCTCGTAACAGCCAAACTAAGAGCTGATCCACCTGTGAGAGAAGCTACATTTAGGTCTTGTGCGACATCTTTAAGACTGTTCTTATTATTATCGTCAGCAGCTTCTGAATTAAAGCGTGTATCAATGTTATAAACGAGACCTTCGGTAACAGCAGGGCGATCTTCAGATGCATCATCAGTAGATACTTTACCAGTTGGAGCATCAGTAACATTCTGTTTTGGTGCATCATAACGAATGAAATGTACTTCAGGTTTGGAAGGTAAAGTTGTAGCAGGCGCTTGAATGTTTATTTCTGGTTGTGCTTCTTGTTTCTTGGTTAAAACGTATATAATGGTCTTCTCTTCGTGTTGTGGTGGTACTATAAAGACTGGCTTAGGTGTAGTGGGAGCCTTTATGAAAATAATTCTTAAATGTTTCTGAGGTGGTGGCGTTATAACTCTCAGGGGTTGTTCTTCATTATCTATGGGAGGTGTATGGACGTAAAAATGTTTATGGACAACAGTACCCCCTGGTAATTTATCTACATTATTTTTTTCAGGTAAACTAATACTGGGACGAGGAGTCGTTGTTGTGACGGTAGATAAAGTCCCTTGAGCAGAGCCAAAGCCCACGTCTGGTGTTGGTCGAGTGGGAGTTATATGTATGGGTCCTAAATTGGACGTGGTTGGTCTAAATGGTGGCAAATTTAATGGAGCAGTATTAATTCCCACGCCTGGTCTAGCACCAAAAGCACCCTGAGGGCTACCAATATTGAAAAATTGTCCTCCGAAGCTCAATTGAGGCTGAACAAAGTTGTATCCAGGCTGAACAAAATTAAACCCTGGTTGAGCAAAACCAAATCCTGGTTGGGCATAACTAAATCCTGACTGTCCAAAGTTCCATCCTAGGTTGCCAAAAGGTGAACTGAACTGCCTGTGGTATAAAATTTGCGGTTTGCCATCGATGCGGCCCACTGCCGGTATACCAAATTGTCCACTGTACGGGACATTTTCAATGAGCAAAGACGGAGCGATTGCGGATATGGGAGCCGGAAAGTTGTTTACAGTTGCTGGTGGAGCCGAGGCCGTGGGTGTTGGATAGTAGAATGATCCCGGACTTCCGTAAACCACAACGATAGAAAGGTATATTAACTGAAAAATAAAATAAAAATATTGCATCTGGACCGTTTTATTGGAATTTTAAAAATTATTTTAACAATTTTGGGAATCACAATAGAAGCAAAAACCTTAAAAGTAGATATTATGAAAGAAATGAAATCCAAAGAAGTCAGAAATCCATAGAGGTAAACTTTAATAGAATAAAATAGCAAAATAAATTTTACTATTCAGCCTAAATCCTCTAATGTCTTAAAAAGACATAAATACTCTTTTCAGAGCTTATTTGCAAACTATCTACATTTAACTGATAAAAATTTGGTCAGTACTACGAATGTAGAAAGCAAATAATTTAATAATTGCAATAAGCCCCACCAGACGGATTAATCCAAATAAGGACTCCCTCTGTTACCAGGCAGTGCCTGGTAACAGAGGGAGTCCTTATTTGGATTAATCCGTCTGGTGGGGCTTATTGCAATTATTAAATTATTTGCTTTCTACATTCGTAGTACTGACCAAATTTTTATCAGTTAAATGTAGATAGTTTGCAAATAAGCTCTGAAAAGAGTATTTATGTCTTTTTAAGACATTAGAGGATTTAGGCTGAATAGTAAAATTTATTTTGCTATTTTATTCTATTAAAGTTTACCTCTATGGATTTCTGACTTCTTTGGATTTCATTTCTTTCATACGAGCCTAGTCTGGGCAAAATCCACATTGCAATAAGTTTCACCAGAGGGCCCCACGGTCCACATTCGCATCTTACCGACTTCATGTCGATCGATGTTGACAAGATCTGGAGTCCCTTTGTTATCGTGCAGTGTGAGTTGCCTATACCATGCTGATGAAGGCTAATAAGCCAGAAACCGGTCCATGGGTTGGTGACTTGCACTGCCTGGTAACAGAGGGAGTCCTTATTTGGATTAATCCGTCTGGTGGGGCTTATTGCAATTATTAAATTATTTGCTTTCTACATTCGTAGTACTGACCAAATTTTTATCAGTTAAATGTAGATAGTTTGCAAATAAGCTCTGAAAAGAGTATTTATGTCTTTTTAAGACATTAGAGGATTTAGGCTGAATAGTAAAATTTATTTTGCTATTTTATTCTATTCTAGTAGATATTATATTGAATTATTACTCATCTAAGCAAATTAATTTATTAAGGCGAGTCTAAAAAGAATTTAGAACATCACCTATTTTTATGAAAATTTGCCTTTTATGTGTGTACCCTAGTGGGTTTTATGCTTGTCATTAACAGAAAAATGTCACGTATTGAAACCAATTGTATTCGAAGGCCAAATTTTAAACACTTACTAGCAAAATGGAGTAAAATCTTACTATACACTAAGAAATACAAGTAGCTTTATTGAAATCTATCATAGAAAACAGTTATGTTACCCTCCTCCCAACATTTATGAATTGGAATGAAATAATCGCATGCCATAAAAAATTTATCAACTACAAGTAGATTAATTGAAAGTCAATGTCCAAACTGGATACCCTTTATTTTCTTGCATTTTTTAGGTGATTACGTAATTGGTCCCGATAAGAAATGTTTCAGGAAGGATATTTCAACAGGTCTCCATGGTTCTCCGTTATAAGGCCTGTGTCCTCTACACGACACTCTTCAAACAATCCCATAAGAATTAAGAATCTGCTCCAATTTCCAATTCTTCGTCCAATCCATCTACCATAGTATCGGTTCAAATATTGGCTCACTTCTCCAACTAAAAAATTGCAAGAAAATAACAAATTTGTACATCCAGTGGAGTGGTCAGAGGCATTTGTGGTTCCTTGTGTCGAAAAAAAGAAATTAACTACACAGGGAACCCTGTAGTATTCTCATTAACTTGTAGCTGTTAAATTTTCAAGAAATCACCACTGAGGTGAGATCGACGCGCCTTTCACAATATTTTCAATGCGATTTATCCTACTTTTATTATATGCAGATATCTCATTCCTCTTCGAATATAATAAGGGAGGGGGGTGCCTCTTTTCACTAAGTGCTTCAATAAGATTGTAAGACGAAAATAAGAATTCAAAAGAAATCACGATGTGCACTTGGATTACACTGGAGGAAACAAGATTGACTGCTTAAAATTCACACCCCCCGCCCCAGTAGCTCAATTTAAAGAAATAGGCATATACAGGGGTGTCTTCTAAAAAACGGCCAAAGCCATAACTCAGTGAAAATTTAATTATTTTATTTTTTAATTGGGGAATATATATTGGCCCACGAAACGCTCTTTTCAGCATATAAAATATGGAGGTACTACTTCCGGTTTTACCGGAAGTGACTTCATTGTCATTTTTTTAAATAGCATCCTATACATTTTTTTCGAAATCTCTATTAAGCGTAAAATTTCCTTTCCGATGATGTGTCACAAGTCAATATTTTCCCACCAATAACCTCCTAACAACTTAATTTTTCCCGAGGTAAGGCAAGTTGCTATTAAATTATCAGTTGTGCCATGGAAAGAGATTTTATTGTTATAACATCATAAAACAAAACAAAGTGCAAAAAAACTGTGAAACTAATGTTAAATGTCGATTTGTTGACATTTGTGTTTGTTTTTGTTCTTCACGGCACAATTTATAATTTAATAGCAATTTGTCTTACCTCGAGAAGAATTAAGTTGTTAGGGGATTATTGGTGGGAAAATATTGACTTGTGACACATCATCGGAAAGGAAATTTTACGCTTAGTAGAGATTTCGAAAAAAATGTATAGGGTGCTATTTAAAAAAATGACAATGAAGTCACTTCCGGTAAAACCGGAAGTAGTACCACCATATTTTATATGCTGAAAAGAGCGTCTCGTGGGCCAATATATAATCCCCAATTTAAAAAAATAATAATGAAATTTTCACTGAGTTCTTTGGCCGTTTTTTAGAAGACAGCCTGTACATAAAAAAAAGGGTTTGCTTGAATTAAAAAAATAATAATTGGCACATTTATCTCACCTCAAATGACATTATGAGATAATACTTTCATTGAACTCATTGATTCAATACAGGAACCTTATTATGAAGGATAGTAATGTTTTGCTGTTAACTAAACAATTGCTATTTTATTTATTCATTATTCACAACTTAAACAAGGTTAGGAAGACTATTATTATGTTAATGGAATCAATATTATAAACTTTGGGGACAAAGTTGAAGTATTCAAAATGAAATCCGAAGCGTATTTATTTAATTATGAACTTCTATTTATAAACGTAAAATGCGGAGGAGCTAAACAAATAGAACAACATTTCTAGTAGATGTATCCTAAAATAAAATTAATGAATAAATTCATACTTTTCAGTAGCTGTCGATTTGTTGCATTTTTTGTGTTTCTAATATAATTATTACACATTTGACAGGATACCTTTAGCTGTTTTAACAAATCTCTTTAATTTCTTTAGTAGCTCTTGTAGAGCTGCTTGATACCAAATTTAATTTAAGTTTAAGTCAAAATATCACGATGATCAACTTGGTTAATAGAATGTACTATTTTTATATTTGTACTTCAGTGTTACTATGACATCCTTCCTCTAACAAACGGCTACTTACAGTCCAAATTTCAACCTAATCAGACTTTCTGTTCTGTAGTTATCATACTTACAAGACATAGGTTAATTGGTTATAAAGATGGACATTTCAAGAGTGCAATAGCCTATATTTATGAATTTTGAAATCACCTGGCAAATGAAATAATATCGATATCAATATAACATAATCAGGCAACACAAATTTTAAGAAATTCTTCAAAATTTCTCAATTATTTAAATTCGAAGAGAAACTCGTAAATTTATATTAATTCTATGTCCTATTTAGCAGATTGATATGACAATATATCCATTTATTGAGAAATAAATTTCAACTTTCGATCGATGATAACCTTGAAATTACAAGAAAATATGTTGATTGTTGCAGGGATTATTAGAAAATCATCCAATTGGAATCCAAATACCTTTTCAATTGCATTAAAATTTTCTACGATTGTATGCCAAATTTTATCAAAATAGGTTCAGCTTAATAATTAGCTTCTTTGTACCTTAAAATTGAAAATTTAGTTACAGAATCAAAAGAGTAACCAAAACATCTCGATGGACTTAAAATTTTATTGATTTACAAAGTTTATTTACCATATGTGTAATATATATCCATACAATTTTTAGAAATAATTCCTATGCTTCACACAATTTTGTTAGGGACGACTATAATATCATCATAGAACACTTAATAGAAATGTTTTATATTAGTTATGCTACTTTGAATATGTTATATGGACGTACACGCTATTCTTGAATAATTTTAGTTTACGATAGCAACATTACACCTACATAATATTGTACACGAATGGGTTAATCCTGCTCATAATATTCCATAAGGTGTTTATACGACTATATACATCTTTGCCAACATTATCTAGACTATTTGGTGTAGTTCTTGAAAATAGGCCCATACGTTATTGACCCCTCAACTAGAACGGTTTATGTCGAAATTAGGCTGAGCATGTAACTGTTAAAAACAGGTGTATTGTTACCTCATTCTCACCCGAGGTATAGGTTGTCACAACTTGAACATGACAAATCTGTTACTAAATTTAACATCGTCAAAAAAATGTCCCAACAAATTTAAACAAAATATTTTTTGTCTAGATTTTCACGACTGTTATTTAATAATGGTCTACGTGGCTTTTGCTATAACGTATATTATGCATCATTGGTATTTGCCATGGTGTCGCCAATTACTTCAACAACTACCAAATTATTGAGTTCCAGTTTCATTATTTTGTTTACATATATTTAGAACAAAATACGAATTGAGTTTTGTGTACTGTAGTTTCTAGCCTTCGACAGATTTGTTCCTATTTTATCTCATACTGATTACTTAAGTTGATGAGGAAATCCGGAACACATGGATGTATAATTTTTCCTTTTTGTGGTATATGGCACCAATTCTTGTCATGTCCTATTATTATAAATATTGTCTAAAAGAGATTTATTACCACATGCTTCAATAGTCCCAGATAATCTAAAAAATATCTGGATTTAAAAAAAAATAACCTTTACGCCTGCGACTTTAACGTCTAAGAAGAGTTAAAGGTTAAAGGTTAAAGGTTTAATATTTTTTAGATTATCTGGGACTGTTCAAGAATGTAGTAATAAATCCCTAAGAAAATTGTCCTGTTATTGTTTGGTGCCATTACCTCTTTGTATTTCTTAGGAAATATCATTTGATCCTCAGGAACACTATTCTACACACGATGCACATATAAGATGTTTCTATGATATATTTTTAAGTATATTCCAGATCTTCGTTTCTATTTCTTTGCAGCATTTTTTTCATTGCCACTTCGCACTTAAAATATTTTCTTAATCGTCTCGTAAGTCACCCCTGGAAAAGCCTGAGATTTTTTTTGTGTTAAGAAAGAGAGACGAAGCCTCGGACGAAGCCCTACAGTTTACAGTGGAATTCGAACCACATCTAGGGCATCGAAAGTTTCTCTTCGCTTAAGTCCGAAGAAATCAGAAATAAATTTTATTTGCAACAGGATGGACTGAAACCATCGATCTTCGCAAGTAAGTACGTATCAACGCATGTCGGCTACCGCACCCCCTACAACTACACTGTTACTGTTAACTAACATTCGTTAATTAACTTAAAAGAAATTTCTGTACGACGTTTCGTCATAAATTGAAAAAAGATTTTCACTTCTTAATTAAGACAATATCTCAGCAATGGAGCATCATAAGTGAAAGTTTAAATAAACGAATAGCCTAGTCAACTAAGGTTTTTTCCTCCAAACGCTCAAGAACAGAACCGATATTGCTAATTTTTTTTTTAATGTTTATATAATTATTTATTTAATATCAGAAAAATAACTTATGGGGCAGATCATTTTATAAACCTCAAATTTATAATTTTCAGAAAAATTTAAGTTTTTATATTACATTAAGTCAGATTTTCGAAGACTGGGAGGCTTTCGGAATAACTCACTATGAATACATTGTCAAAAAAAAAAGGATTTTCTTTGTTGGATTGCATGGGACTGTAGAAAAAGTGGTTTTTATTGTATGGTGTTTGCAGTGGAAACGAGACTGCAACAACCATTCACTGATAGACGACAATAAAAACTCTCAAGTCATAAATCTGAATGAAAATTAAAATCAATTTATTTTCTGTTCTGAATCATTTTTAAAGTATATTTTTGTATGTAAAAAAATGTCTATGACTAATAGAGAAATTATTTTTTTGTATAATTATGATCAAATTCAGCAAAAATGTATTTATTCCATACACATTTATTTCAAATGTGTAATCTCTGACCCAAAAATCCACTAGATTTGGTTTTCTTGACTTGTCGTCTTCATCAATAAGGACTTCCACATTTTTCCAAATATTTCTGGGGAATTATCAGCTATAATATCCCTTAGACATTGATAATGTACCAGACTATTTCACTCACCTTAAAATTATCACATAATCTGACCAATCACAAACTAAAGACAGCTGTATTACAGCGAAAACACCGACTGTCTTTCAAATCTAATTGGTCTATCAGCGTGGTGTTTTCAACGACGTAACCATGGATACGGATGGCCGTAGCCATGGATACGGATGGCAAAGCAAAGTTTGACAGTTTAATACAAAATAATTATAGAGACAGACGTCAAAATGATTAGCTTCGGTGCTACTTCAAGTGAAGTTATCAACCAAAATATTTGCTCGTGAAATAGTCTAATAAAATACCACTCGTGACTGAATTTATCTTTTATAAGTCTGTCTTTTATTTCTAAACTCAACTGAGTTGCTTGAAAACACCACTCGTCCTACGGACTCGTGGTGTTTCCAAGCAACTCAGTTTTGTTAGAAATAAATCGACAGACTTATCGCGAAAATTCAATCTCTTGTGGTATTACTACTGATAATTTTATGACACTCTAAAGCACTTTGCTTGAGGTTGTCATATAATTATGAGGCATTTGTCAATGTCAGAGGGATATTCGGTCAGAAAATTTTTTGCAAAAAATAAAATCAAAATGTCGCAACACAACAAAACACTTATTTATTAATTAAAAGTTTATATACTGAGAATTGGCATTGCCAAAACGTGACATTTTGAAATTTATTTGGCAGTTATTACGAAGTTGTCAAAGTTAAACAATTTTGTTGTCATAGCAGTGATTGAAAATTTCCCTGGATGGTGTTATCAGTGTAGTGATTGGGTGATTTGTGTCACATGACAAGAAATAACGAAATTTAATTAGTTGTTAGAACTGTCAAAAAATTTTCAATAAAATCTCAATTCTGATATGAAATCCGAAATCAGCGACCACAAAAAATCACTATACCTAATTCTTTCGATAAAAATTTAATTACTCACAATTTTCAAATTTTAATAAACATTTTGAAAATTTTTTGGAAAATTATTCAAATTCTCTCTATAATTTAACTCTATTTACGATGATGCATTCCAAGGAACACCTCTGATGACCATTTATATAAAAATTTTCAAGAATATCCTTTTTTTTTGACAATGCATTCATAATCAGTGACCCTGAAGCCTGCAGCCATATTCGTTCTTCGAAAATCGGACTTAGTATATACCGGGTGTAAACGAATAGTGGGCCACCCCTGTAACTGCCTCGATTTCAAAGATATCGGGATAAAATTTTGTACAGTGAAATTGGGTAAGATTTCCAACTTTTTGAGGCCCGTCCGCCATATTTACCACTTCCGGTTTCACCGGAAATGGCCCCAATAGTCTCTTCTAAATGAACCACCCTATATGTTTTTACATTTTTGAAATAAAGATCACATTTTGGATACATTTATACTATTTTAAACAATTTATACAGGGTTGCACGAAAAATAATTCGAATTTTAGTTGTCAATCTAGATGGCTGCTAATATGTTAAAATTATTTTTGTTCCAATGTAATTCATATAAAAAATACGAAAACGTCAATTATGTCCAATAATACATTATACAGGGTGCTCTAAACTCATTAATATCACATTTTTCAACTAACTCTTTTTTTTAATATTATGATATGGGCCACTCGGATATTCAGAAAGCTCTATTTAGTAGGGGTTAAACGGTACCAAAAGTTCCGTAATGTGTAATCGTTACCGGCAGGAATGACAATTTTTCTTAAGAAATTTATGATTTATATCTAACTTCAATTAAATTTTGGTCAACCCTGTATATTTGTGTTAATATTTTATGATATGCAACAAGAATGAGCCAGAGGTCTATTCTGATTAACACAAATGGTGGGGTGGCCCACTATTCGTTTACACCCGGTATATAAACCTTATATTTCAAAAAATAAATAAATTTGGGGAAAACGATCATGTTTCCAATTTTAAATAATAATAATAATAAATAACACCACATGTAATTACGACCCCCTTTATTGAATATATGTAATAAATATTTAAAAAAAAACTCATCAAAATCGAATTTGTTTTTGAGAGTATAGAAGATTTAATGATTTTTCCGCTTCATTTACTTGGCTATAATTGGGTCTCTCGAGTACCTCATTCGTCCCCTGAGGAGGAGTCCTCCTCTTCCTCCAGAATTATTTAATTTCCCTACATTTATCCATAACTCTATGTCTATTCTTTCTCTACGCCAAAATGTAATATTATGTCTTTTTAACATACCTAGAAGTTTACAACTATTTAAATCAATCTAATTATGGTTTGGTCATATGATAATAATATGAAAATAACCCCAAACGTTCATATAAAATTTTCTCGCTCGATACACTCCCATTCAGATATTGATAATAATAATAATAAACGACTTTATTATAAAAGTATACAGAAAAGTAATACTAATACAATGGGCGAAGTTTAGCCAGTTTTACCCAGCTACTCTTACACTTAACCCGCTATTAAAGTTAAGGAAGGAAAATATTTTTTTAGTAATACCTATAATATTTGTTTCTTATTGAAATTTCTGAACTACATTAATAGCGAGTGGGGTTCATTGAGACAAAATTTTGATGAGGGTTCTTAAAGCCTTCAAGCATATTTAGAAAATAAAAGTACTCCAGCTTAATTTCTTTAAACGCTTTTGAGAAATTGTCTCGGTCCCAATATTTTCGTTTATATTTCTTCACTTTTTAATTTATTTTTTTTTTTTGAGGTTAGAAATTCCATCCATATATTAATTAATAATTTAATAATTCGTAGCGTCTAAAACTGGTTATTGCTAATGGGGAGGTGCTAACCAATTTGAGTTCAGTAAATAGAGAGATTAGTAGCGAAATATGCGAAGTTTAAATTATAATGGGGTTATTCTCAAGAGCTTTACACATGCCCCCGAGATTTCTCACCCTATATCCTCCAGGATCTTTTAATTTCACTACATGTATCCGTAACTCTCTCAATTCTTTTAATTTAAGGCAAAATATGAAAATACGTCTCGTTGACAAGGAAACTTAAAATTTAAATCAATAGAAACTAATGTGGGTTACGATTTTTTTGTCTCGTGATTAATATGACATTTTTGGCACTAGGTCGTTTAGATATCATTATGCACTGTTGATTTATTACAGTTTTCTTTCGCACACTCACATTGAAACGTTTAACCGACTGGTAAATAAAACGTTTTCTTTCACTCCATCGGCTTTTTAAAAAGTATTTTTTGAGACAATTTATCAAAATGAAGGCAAGGGTGATGAGTGATGATTCACTGTTTTTATATACATGATTACATAATTACGAAAGACAAAAAAATGTGTTGTTAAATAACCAGAATCTTCAATGAAAATGTGGCTCAGTCAATCCACTAATTACTACCAAGGTTGGAACACGTCATTGAAAAAACTGTAACCTCGGAATATTTATTTAACATCTTCACAAGTCGAAAACAGTGTCCTTTTGATAAATTAAACACGTGTCACATATTCGAAAAAAAAAACACTTTTATGGGTACACTTTGCTACGAACACTTAATCCACATCTAGGGCACTATGATTTGTTATCACTTAACTCGCGTAATACTTACAATTAAAGGTCTCATCTTGAAGTTTCAGTATGGTGCAAAATGATTTGACGACTTATCAATTCGTAGTAGGTATTTTATACCGTATCTTTCCCCACTAGAAAGTATTTGAATTTTTTATAATCTAAACTGATTTAAGTTAAAATTTATGTTAATAACTCGCATACTATTAAGGTGTCGCTATTTTGGAACTTCGAGATCACCGATGATAAATATTAAAACCTCTTGGAATGATGTAAAGTCACCATTTACGCAATGATGACATTAAAAAACCAGAACACCGATAAATTTCAGGTGTGCGTTTAATTGATGCATGTATCAAAGAACATCAAGAAGCTTTGAAATACTATATGATTTGCCATTTGAACATACAAAAAAACCCATTCAATATTCGACATTTTTGTGCAACAGAGAATCACTAGCTTTATAGTACGGTTATTTTGTAATTTATGCACAAATGTGCATAAATAACTTATATGAATACCATCTTCAGCATCTTACGTTGCCTGTATTGACTGGCATTTGCAAAAATATTTAAAACATGAGGTTAATAGACTAAACGACAGTTTTTAATGAAATCAGAGAAGTTTCACTTCAGAATAAAAACGTGCATTTTTTTTATTTAAAATTGATGGTAAATTAATTAAGTAATTATTATTATTCTAATCTGGAAATATTTAAAACAAAATAATTACTTATTTGTTTTAATAGGCTATCGACTTTGGAAAACATATTGTTTTAAATATAGTCACACCGAAATATACTTGAAGTAATTTGAGGAGATCGGATCAAAATGGAGTATAACGTTTAAACCAGAGGCAACTTATGCCTCGGCTTATGCATACAATAGAGCAACGGCAGGTTTGGATTTTCGTAAGAAAAAATACTTCTTTCTTCAACTATTTTGAAAATGAGCGTAATAGGGCAATGAACGGTGAAATAACACGTGTCAATGCAACAGCGTCGGTACATTTCATTATCAGGTAAAAAATTTCGACCTTTCTTAAAGCGCTTTAATGTTACATCAGATGTTTACGATATACCACAAATGCCTTGAAAATGGCAGTGATGACAAATTCCCGTCTCTAGTTATGAGATATGCTCACGCAATAACCTCGAATACTTGTACAATTTGGAACTGAGAGTCTATTTCCTCGACATTTGATACCTACCCATTCACTGAGGAAGAAAGGATAAGTTTACCAGTAGGTAAGAAATTTAAGAACATAATTGAAATTTCCGGCAACGAATATAGAAAGTTTACTGGAAATGTCAACCTTATTATTAAACTAATATATTTTACTTAATAAATCCATGTCACGGATCTAGGGTGGCTATTATCTATCTCATTTTTATTTTCAGAGTCAGAGTTTGTTAAATCGGTAAAATTGGGCGTTTTGTGAGAGTAATTCATTTTATTTAAATCATATTTTTTTATTCAATAATTAAAACAAGTTTAAAGCAAGATGAGCAGTTTTAAATAAAAAAAGTATTTGTTTATTCAAAATAAGAAAAACGTTATTTTTACCAACCCTGCCAAGGACGAAACATCCACTACTAAGCACGTTATATTCTCAATATTAAACAAATTATTACAAAAAATAAGAAAACAAATTCAAAGTTTAGTATTTATTACATTTTTGCTGTTTTGTTTTCTAAAAATAATAATAATTAATTTTCTCCTGTTAAATACAAAAAAAATTCTGTTCGGATTTTTTTGTCCAGTATTGTATTTATTTGACCTCTCCATTTTATAAATATATCGTTTGACGATCCTGATTATAAGAATTAAAATAAGAATTCGCACGCAGATTCCTCATACAAACATAATTTATATCAATTAAGGTTTTAGTATTCTGATATTCACTCGACATATAATTTAATATGCGATCATCAGAAAGTAAAAAGTGAATAGTAAATGTACGCCATAAAAACAGATTTCGCAAGATTACAAACCAATTACTTGTAGGTATTAAGTATATTAACTTCTTCGCTACCTACAATTCGAAGCTAAGGTGAAAAGTTGTAGAGCAAGATTTAAAGTTGTAAATTATTATTATAGTTAAATTAGTCAGGTCCATAAGGTTTTACACGTGATGGTTACAGTCATACTATCGACTTTAAAAGTATAAAATACTGCATAAATTAAGTGTTTTTTTTTTCAAAAAACGACACTAATAAAAGTTGTGCCGCATACTCGTGGGCTGTTTTGTTAAGCAGTTGATTGCCATATCTGGTTCAAGGTAACCCTACCTTTTTTGTGGTAAATCTGGAAGGATCACATTTTTCTTCGTATATACTAAGTATAATATATTTTTGATATACTATTATAATACAAAAATGTCTTTGAAAAAAAAAATAAAAACGTTTTTATGGAAATAAAAATACAAAGATTTCTATGCCATACCGCAGGGGTCTGTTCTAGGTCCTGTGCTTTTTATAATTTATATTAATGACATGTCTTTTAATATACCTTCAGAAGTGCGTAAACATATCTCTTGTATAGCATGAATAAACTTCTATTCTATTCTATTCTACATTGTCTTGAATGAAAATATCCAAATGCAAATTTGTTGTGCAATACGAATCATCCAGATTGACAGTGGTTATTTGAGGTATCAGCAGTCTTGAAAAAGAAACAGATGCGTTAGCAATATCTAATGGATTAGTATATTCAATTATGTTGTTTAGTTTCAGAAAATTATTTGTAACGAAATTTTTTAAAGCGCGAGTTATGGACAACATTCCACACTTTTTATACACCTCGTATAAAAACAATCAACATCGTCGCAAAATAAAAATAAATAGAAAATATACTATGCCGATATATCACATTAGTCGGCTCGTAAAAAAACGAGATTAACCTAGTTTTAAATTTAAATCAGTTATAAATTCAAAAAACATAAATAAAGAATATATTAGTCATGTCAAACTTTATATAATATATTGCTATGTATACTCCATCCTGTTTCTAATGGTGAAAAACAGAATAATTTTATATGGAGTCAAATAGCACTAATAAATATTTAATCCATTTAAAAGAGTGGCTGGGCTAATATATTTGACAAGTTATAGAAAAATTTAAATTAATACTCTCTCCAGTGTGCGTGTTTGGTTTCTCCAAATTCTTTCGTTACATATTACATATTATTATTATATCCATACCGTTGATGAAGAAATTATAAATAGGCGCAACGCCGTAATAATGGTGGTTTCGAGATATAGATGGCACCTCCTCAGAATTGTTTCAGAGATTATCCGTGTGGTTAGGATGTTGCACTCGTACGAACAACAACGATGTTAAAAGGAGATTTTAGTATGTACCTAACCTAAATATGTATAACCACAAACTTTTAATTTGCTCGCAATAAATAAAAAAATGGGGGCATCAGATTTCCAGCGGGTTCCTCAAAACAAAATAATTTTTGTTATTTGAAGTTGTCTCAATAATCTTATATCATGATTAGTTATAAGTGTCGAGATTTTCTCTGTTCTCGCTATCGTTTGTATGGCTGTTGCCAATATAACTGTCAAATTAATAAAATTTTCATTATATTTCACAAATTGGTTACTCAATTATTCCAGTGCAATAATTTTACGGTTTATAACAACTAGGCACAAGGAATTCTGTTTTAAATTCCACATATACTTCGAGTTTGTTTTGCATTTGTCTGAAATATAAATGAACGTCTCGGCAATGAAAATAAAAGTTTTAACGTCCAATAATATACGTGCGTAGCGTATTTATTTAAATGTTTTTAGCAAAAAAACCCAATGGACGTGAATTATGGCATGTTGCTTTGTACGTACATTAACTTGGCATTTTAAGCACGAGAAAGACATAGGTACATGAGTCATTAATGAAAGTCAGTTGAAATGTGGTTACCTGGTTTTTAATCTCTTACCTAATTTAATTAAGAACAATATGAGTCAATGTATTTTAAATACGTTTTTAGGAATTTATTTGAGAATTAGGATGAAATATTCTCATCTTCTTAATTAATCAAAAAAAATATTCTGTGAAAATAAAACAAGGTCTATCATCAGAAGTTTACCATAAGCTTAAAGTTAATTATTTTCTTAACAGTTTTTCCGATTTTTATGCTTCTTATTTGAGAATTTTACATGCTACTGATTTTCAGTCTAAATTTGATTTTGCTTGAATATACATTAGCACTAATATTGGGTTTTGGGAAAATTCATAATACCTTGTGAAGAGCGCTGATATATCAGGGTTATTTGGGTTATTTCATTTCAAATCACCCAAGGCATTCGGTGAAAAATTTTTAATTCGTATGAAATCTTGTAGGGTATTTTTAATTTGCAATTTGACTGCTTATACTTGGGAATCATTGAAAAAAAAAGAAAATACCACGAAAATTCCATTTTTGCTAAAAAAAATTGTAACAAGCCACTTTTGCATATTGGAATCATTACAGACTGTTGTTCAGATCTTCTTTTATTAATGTAAGAATTGGCAAGAAAACAATGTGGCAACCTGGTAGATTTGAGTTAAAAAAATAATTTATTTTTTTCACAAAAATTAATAATTATAGTTTAAAAACTATGATTGTACCGACCATAAGTATTATATGCATAAAGGTTGTTCATTTATAAACAAATTAGAAAAAATATTTTACACAAATTCATCTATTTCTGTGGATTTTATCGCGTTTTGAAAACATTTTCACGACAAAATTTTTCAAAAAAATTTATTTATCTTTTTTTGAAAATCAATAGATGTGACTTTTGAGCCAAAAGGAAAAATATGTATCTTCTTAAATTATATGGAACAGACCTTAAAAAAGTTTCGTTTCTTAAATATGTAATTTTTGTATTCACTTTATTATATCTATTATTATAGGACATAGAGTTCAGCACAAGAAGTTTTTGAGAATTTCATTCCATAATTTCACCAGTTCGTTCAAAGTTATGGAAAACAAATGGGGGTTGATGGTCAGATTGATTGAATTTAACGAATTGAATATCTAAAAATATTCAGTTTCATTAAAATACAGTCTACGCGATGGCGAAACCAAAATAGCAATATACACTATGTAAGTATTTATACTCGAATTTATATAAGTGCACAACACGGAAATTAAATTCTAAATATTCAATACAGAATCTCCGGAAATTCAGTTGTCATCATTTCAATTGTACATAAGAAAATATGAACAGAACTTCCTGTAAAAATGTGTCTGGGACGTTTTTCTACAGCAGCTAGAGCCCTCCGAGGAAGATATCCAAAACCTATTCTTCTCGCTGTTTTTTTTTTTATTTAATATATCCATTCAACCATCCAAGCTGCAGAGGTGCACTTTGGCACACAATATTATCAACCAGGGTCACCATTCCACATTGAATATAACGTTCTCTTATAACATACATATGACACTTACACGCCGATCGGAGTTATATAACAATACCTAAACTTGTCCATGAATAAAGCACAATCACAGTCGACAAGATTCCAGTCCAGATTGTCGTCTTGATCATCAATGCTCAACGTTAGTAAATCCTCACGCTAGTACTCTTGTATACAAATTCTCTTGTGTAAAACGTATCTTTACAATAGTTTGATCGCTTTTTAAGAACTACTCTAAATTGCATCTAGATTTTTTCTTGTCGTTGACAACCGATGAGATCATTTGTATCTCTTAACAAAGCGTTCCGGAACAAAAATACAAGACGGTCGAAACGTCAAGAATTCAAAATGATCAATATGAAAGAGAAAACGGAACCTCTTCTACAAATAATTAGTAATTTTTGTCAATTATAGTTAATATTGAATGGCCACTTCCGTAGTTACCTAAAATAAGCTTTAGAAATAAAAAATATATATAGCAGGAAATTTATTAAGAGGCAATTTATAAACTTTTAACAGGAAATGTTTACATACTTCCCGAATTGAGCTCCGCAATTACATAACATGGTCTAGACTAAAAAATAGTGGTAAATTCTGTCAAGAAACGTTGCGGCAAGTTTTTTTAAATTTATTATTCACCTAATGATCTTTACTCATACACTATGTAGTTATTTAACATAAGAATTTGTTAATTATGAAGATCCAACTTAATTTGCGGAAATTTTGTGACAATTTATTACGAGATTTATTATGACAACAATGGACCATTAATCAAGTGTGTACATACGAAAACGTTAATGGAAGGATT
This sequence comes from Rhagium mordax, assembly GCA_963680705.1. Lineage (NCBI taxonomy): Eukaryota > Metazoa > Arthropoda > Insecta > Coleoptera > Cerambycidae > Rhagium > Rhagium mordax. The sequence continues at coordinate 17,579,288 of OY796656.1, forward strand.
CACACCGTAAATCAAAATTCTGCAGGATTAACTCAGTGTTGAAACACTGCATAAAAAAACACTTAATTATGATTGTATAATGCGCAATAGCTTTAGAATTGCAAATATGACTGGAATTTAAATATAACTTATCATAAAATTATGTTAAATATAGGAAGCGTTTTCAAATATTATATTTTCCTAATTTACTTAATTATTGTTTTTGACTGAAAGCCTCGAAGGAAATAAATTATTAATTATGAATGGGTCAATATACCGGGTGACCACGGATCATGGGTAAACCCCCGCCATTTCCACAATTTTTGAGCTATCCAAATGAAATTTTGCAGCAGGTTATTTTAACTCGAAACATTGTTTTCAAAAAGGAAATTACGTCACAGACTATCTATCAGGAGTTATCCTGCAGCAGTAATTGATACTGAATTGATAAATAGTAAAGCTGGAGAAACTGAAGAAATTCAAAATCATTACATCAGAAGCGTAGAGATGTTCAATTATGAAACCAGAAAAACCTCATAACTGTGCTGTTAATTTAATGCCTACATTCAGTATGAAGAACCAATAACCTATAGTCGATTCTCATTAGATCAGTGGAGTTTTGCGAGGGAGAAAGAATAACACTCAATGGCAGGAAGCATGACCTAGAATCGTACTTTCTAAGAGTGGAAAATCAATAAAAAACCTCTAGATATTATTAATATACAGAAAAATATTGATAATAGTGCTTTTAGTAATGATAAGCTTTCATGGTTTAAAACGGGTACCACGTTGTTTAAGCTTCAAAGTTGTGCCTTAAAAGAAAGTAAAGCAGATTCATGTTTGTTTGTCAGTAAAGACAAGAAGTTCCTGATACTATTGATGGAATGATTGTTGAAAGAGGTGCCACTGATCTGGTAAATTTTTTGAAATAATAAAAAAAGAGTTCAGTATCAAGTATGAATCAAGTGACCGTTAGGATGATTCAATATTTATTAGTTAAGGGATTCATGCAAAAAGAATACTAGAACGGTTCAAATTATTATAATGCTGTATCTATTCCACTGGGTAAAGGTCAAGTAAAAGAAGAATTCAACAAGGAGTTGGATCAAAAAGTTCTGTATCGTAAGAGAATGGAAAACTATGTACCTAATTATGGTTACAAGACCAAATATTTATTTTCATATCGTCACAATTTCACCGACCACAAGCGAAACATTAGAAACTGGCCAAAAGTGTCTTTAAGTGTTCAATAGGAACTTTAATCTTGGCGCTCCTAAATTAATCATTCCTTAATTAATGGCCAAACATATCAGAATCATAATGGTACAGTGATGAAAGTTTTGTTGGTGTTTTTGTTGCACGAAGGGGGATACACCAGGGATGGTTTTTAATACAGTGGAAGAGCTATCACGTAGGTGACCTAGAGGCAAAAAAGTGTCGCACTTTCAGTACCAGAATTTGAGTTTATTGTTGCAAGTTAAGTGGCAAAAAAGTACAACTTAAAGTAATACTGAAGTACATCAGCTGTTTAAACTCATTACCGATTCTACGGGTACAGTGAACAAACGTGGACAAAACCAATTTCAAAAAGGAGATTTGCTTATCTAAGCATGTAAGTATGCTGGGAATGTGTAAAATCGAAAATGAAAATTATTTACAACTTGGATTTAGAGGAAGTGTTGAAATTAAATTTACTGTTAAATGATGTTATATGTACAGGTCAAGTAACATAACATAAAGAAATTTCATGTTCTACTATATCCATATTATATGGATAGTCATAGACATTACAAATTAGTTTTATTGTACTTGGAACAATAATTTAGGAGGTATTAAAAAAAAAATCTTGTAAGTAAAATTATTTGTTTGTTTGTTTGTTTATTTGTTTTAAATACATACCCAACAGGCAAAAGCCCAATTATAGGATACGAAGGTACATTGAAATAAAATTACATAAAAACCAAATAAGTGGTAACAATAACAGTGGTGAGAATTAAAATGGTAATAATAAAAAATAGTAAAAATAACAATAGTAACAGTAACAAACGTATTAAAAATCATTATACATTTATACTCAGACAACATATATGTAAATATTTAAATATAATACCCCTACTTAGTTGTAAATACTTTTCAATTGCTTAATTGTACAAAAAAATATATCAACCCTTCCCTCAATGTTGCAATAATTAGAGATCATCTGATATAAGGGAGATGCTTTAAGAATATCGGTATTAGCTGTAGGGAGATTAAAAATGTTGTTGTGTCGCGCCGAGATCCTGGGCACTCTAATATGAATCTGATTTAAAATACCCGGACAGTCCAAAATATGATTTAAAATTTTATATAAAAATATAATTAGGTGTGTTGATCTCCGTTTGGACAATTCTGTAAGATTAAACCTAGTCAATAATTCATTATGAGGAAAACCTCTTTGTGGATATACGCCATCTAACACATACACTGCAGATTTTAAAAATCGCCTCTGAATTCTTTCAAACGTTGCAATATGAGTGACATAGATTGGGTTCCAGACTATTGACGCATATTCCAATTTCGATCTTACAAAGGATATATATAATAATCGAAGGGTAAACATGTTAGAAAACCCTTTTGAGTTCCTAATTACAAATCCTAAACATTTAAATGCAGATGAGATAGTAACTTCAATATGTTTCAAAAAAGTAAGTTTAGGATCAAAAGTTACTCCAAGATCTTTTATATAATCAGGTCTGTTCAATAGTACACCTCCCAGTTTATAATTGAATTCAATAGGATTTTTCTTCCTTGTGAATGACATAACGTTACATTTGGAAGCATTTAATGGTAAGTTGTTTTGTGTACACCAGGAATTTATTTCATTAAGTGCATCTTGTAATAGTTCACATTCATCGGATGATTTTATTTCACACATTAATTTAAGATCATCTGCATAAATGAGATAGTGTACATGTAAGCCTGACACAATATCGTTAATGAACATGATAAAAAGGAGAGGTCCAAGTGTCGAACCCTGTGGTACCCCAGATAATTGCAGATAGTTCTCCGATCTAAAGCCACGGTACTGAACGAACTGATACCTGTTTTTCAAGTAAGAGGAAAAAAGCTGTACGAGAGAATTAGATAGTCCGAAAGTACTCAATTTGTTCAGTAGCATTTCATGATCGAGTCTATCGAAAGCCTTAGCAAAATCAGTGTATATAACATCTACTTGACTCTGTCGGTCTAATTTATTGCTAATGAACTGGGATTTACACACAAGATTCGTCACTGTGGACCTACCCTTCATAAAACCATGCTGCTCCCACGATATCAAGCCAGACACATGGTTGTAAATCCTAGAATGAAGAACGATTTCTAATAGCTTTGCGAAATTACAAATTATAGTAATGGCTCTGTAATTTGTTATTTCATTCCTGTTGCCTTTTTTGTAGACAGGGCACACTCTAGACAGCTTCCACAATTCAGGAAAACACGAAGTTCTTATAATTAGATTAAAGATTACTGTTAGAGGAGTAATAAAAACAGATGCACAATCCTTAATTAAAAAAGCAGGTATTAGGTCAGGTCCCATAGTAAAGGTTGCTTTGATTTGTTTAATAGCTTTACCAACTTCATCCTGAGTAATGGAAGGAATATCTATTGTGTTGACATTTTGGTTCAAAGGTACCTGGACATTAGCTCCCGCGCGTGTAAAAGATTCAGAAAAATAGTCGGCAAAGCTATTAACCACTATTAGTGGATCTTCTATTTCTTCACCATTATATGTTAATATTGATGGGATAGAGGAAACACTCTTTTTAGAATTTATGTAGGACCAAAATGTATTAGGGTTATTTTTTATGTCGTTTTCTATGCCTTCCAAGTACATTTTATGTAATACGTCAACCTCATTCTTTATTTGCGATCTTAGTGTTTTGAAAATATTTAAAGAGTTCACATCACCATTTTCCTTATATTTTTTAAAGGCTTTGTCTTTTTTCTTTATTTTATATATGATTTGGCCGTTGAACCAAGGCGGGTAAGATTTACCAGTAGGTTTCTTTTTTGGTATATTATTTTTGAAAATATTATTTAGTTTATTGTTCAAAGCAACAATAGCCAAATTTGGGTTTTCATATACATTAAGAAAATTCCAATCTATATCATTGATTTCTTCATATAGTGTTATGAAATTTGCTTTTTTAAAATTAAATTCATCATATGATTTAGTAGGAAGATTATTTTTATTTATTTTATTGGACTTTGTTCCTACAATTTCGACACTCAAAGCAGGGTGATAGGGATCTTCTAGTAAAATAACCTCAGGTGCTTTATTTACTACACAATTTGTATTACATAACACTAGATCCAATAAGCGACCTTGAAAATTTTGTACATCATTATATTGGTTAAAATTGAAGAAATTTATAAAATTTTGTATCTGCAAAAAATTAGGGGTCGATGCATTTCCAATACTACAATTTAAATATTCAGGTATATTAAAATCTCCAACTATCAATAAATTGGAATTATAAAGAAGGTGCATAGATATTAAAGAATCATATAATATTTGATATTCTTCATTTTTACGTGATGGGGGTATATAAATAACTAAAATATAAATCCAGCGAAAAGTTATTCTCACTTTTACGAGTAGAATATCAATGAATTTTACATCCAACAACGTTCTACAGATAAATTTAATGTCAATTTGAATGGCTTTAAATTTTTTGTCTAGGGCTAAGAGAACACCACCACCTCTGTCAGTAGTAGTTGCAACGAAATCTCGGTCAGTTCTAAAGACATTAAAGTTATTAGGGTTAAATAACTCCGAATTTCGAATACTTTCGTTACATGAGGTTTCAGTGAATGCGTATGCCTGGAACTCATGAGTTGTAGATGTACTATTAAACAACTCGGAGGTTTTTGTACGCAACCCTCGTACATTTTGGTAGTACAAAGATAATGTATAACATTCCCTTATGGATTGACTAGTATTATTTAGAGAGTTATTATAAATAGCTGCCGTCGTTAATAACTCTGATTGCTATTGTGCATCAAGAATATTAGCTTTAAATTTACTAAGTGTTTTTTTGTATACATAACAGTCTCGATCCCAAGCTGCGTGGTCAGTTGCATTGTCGATATTCAGAGTGGCCTTTATATTTGTGCAATGTACACACTTTAATACTAGACTTTTACATTTATCTACAGTATGCGGTTCTGAGCATTTTGGACAGATAGGAGTTTGTCTAGAACATTGACTAGCTAAATGATGGTAACCACAGCACTTAAAACAACGCCTGAGTTCAATTGCACAATAAACTGGGCAGTCGAAGTCTAACCCTACAGCTAATTTACCTGATTTTAAAATTCTGTGATATGTATTAATATCAACTTGAAGGATGGCCTGATATAAATGTTTGTTATTACGATGAGGCTTATTAGAGATCATTTGACAAGTACTTCCTTCAGGAAAACATATTTTGTTTTGCGCCCTCAAGTACTTAATTAAAATACTATCTTCAAACTTCTCAGAGATGTTGACTACTCTGACTCTTGGATTAAGAGATGATAGCTGTTTGACATCATACTTTTCACTCAATTGATTCGCCGCTAATTCTTCAAACTTTGCAGATTCCACAACATTGTCGCAGCTTATTACTAGGGCACCATTACGAGCTTTCTTGACATTCGATATGCTAATATTGGAATTAATAGGGTCAATGGCACGTAGTACTTCAGATTTGGTAGTAGTTGTAGACTGACTCACATTCTTAGGTTGAAGTATAAGAGAAGGTTTGGGCTTTACTACGCCCGCATAAGTGACTGGAGACTCTTTGCCAACTGATATGTTTTTCTTGATATCATCCAGTTTGGAAATAAGTAGATCATTGAAATTGTCTTTAAGGGAATTAAATGTGGATTCCATTTTATGAATTAATTCTTCACGAACATCTTCAAACAATTTCTTTAGAACGTCGTCGGACAGAAATTTATTTATATTACAATCAATATTATCAATATTAGTTATTAGTTTTGCAGTTACAGCTTTATCAGTGACCTCGCAATTTATTTTGCAGACATCACACCAGAAGAATAAATTATGGCATTTGTCTAACAGTTTAAAGTCAGATTCACTTAGATTGACACAAGAAATATGGAACCATTTACGACAGGAACCTTCACAACCTACAAGGTTATCACGCTTCTTTATCTTGCACTTAGCACAATCCGTCGACATAGTGGATAACAATTGCAGCAGTAACTCAGAAATGATAGATCACTTAATGCGAAACCTTTAGGTCACACCCAATGGAGAATACAGTCAGCCGATTAGAACTTAACAGATGTTTCTAATTTGATTAAAAAATTATAAGTATAAGGCCTGAAATACATATTTACTGAATAAGGTTCTCTTATATACCTGATAATTTGTACTTTTATCTCTAGTAAGTTCTTTCAAACAGTAGAGAGATAAAAGTATTTTCTGACTTAAAATGTTCAAGCTAATACAACTGTTAGGTAAATTGTATCAGCATAATTTATGCAATAATTAGTGATAATTAACTACTTTTGGTATTACTGAACCATAAAAACTAATTTTTATGTTCTTACGCATTATTTACTTTCTGGAATTATTTATACAATATGAATACGTTAATATATTTACCATGAATTAATGAATTAAATGTTTGAACAGAAGTGTAGACGGGATGAATAATAATAATAACAATTAAATTGTGTGCGTGCGTGCCTGTTTAACTTCTAATAGAACTGGTTTAACAACATCATCATTTTCAGTTGAATATATGGGTGAAAACGTTAAATACCAATCTGAAATGTCAAGTGCTACTTATTTAAATTTTAGCAATAAAATTATTGAAAACTTTCGTCAAAAAAATTTTGGCCATAAAAAAATCTAAGGGAATAAGGGAATACGACCCTAATCCAAACAATTTAACATCTGGAATTTCCAGTTATAGTTACGGCTTCGTTTTCTGAAAAACCCAAAATAAGTTTATCCTGCATAAGGCTTGAGCATGTTTTGATAAAATTCGATAACTTACTCGTATGCCAAGTTATGCAAAAATATTCCCTAGATATGGAGGACCGAGGAAGTGATTATTAAATAAGTATTAAAATTAGTTAAAAGCTCAAAATAATTTCTTTCAATTTAGAAAATAAGTAATTCATTAATACCTTTTTTTATAAAAATAACGTTTGTGGTGCGCCAGTTTTAAAGTACTCTTATATCTAATAAAGTGTTGTTTTATATCAGATGTTTACTAATTTTACTGAATAATTAAATACAACCAAACAACCTCTAAGGTCTCTATATTGAAAACGAAAGCGATATTTAAATTAGTGGATTCTGAAAACTTCAACCTCTCAATGAGAGTAAGAGTAATTTTATGACTCGATTACAAAGTGAAGGGATCCATAACTATAGGTGAGGCTATAAGTTCTCTCAAAGATTTATAAGACACATCTCCAAATTTATCTGACAGGGATATGCCCATTGACTGCAATTAACTGAAAATGTGTATTCAGTTGGTAATAAATATTATAAATATAATGCAATAACTAATTACAATCATGACAGCACTGTGGGTTTTATTAAAATCGCAACAGTCTTGGTTAAGTAGCAGATTTATTTTTAATCTAAAATGTCAAACCACAAAAACAATAAATTTACAGTTAAGCCAATATCTTGGAATTTAATTATTGTATTGGATGTCAGCAGCTCACTCAAAACGATTTCTACAAAATATATATAAAAGCTAGTCTAATGGTGTTTTTCCAATGAACTGAATCATTGTTTGTAGTAACTATGTAATAATCAATAAACATGGTGGGGCAATAGTGCGTCGGACTTCGATAGCTCGGGTTCTATGATAGTCTGTAATCGGAAATTATTTTCGAATACACAGGGCGAGCCAAGACATATTACAGGATCAAGTGCAAGTGCTTTTTTTTAATGAAATGCTATGTATATAAATATATTCCTATATGACTATCTTCCAACCATTTGGATGTAATGAATTTTTGTGTTGAAATAATGCCATCTGCAGATGCATATTGAAAAACTTACTATAGTCACAATAATGAGATTATATGAAAAAAATATATGAATACTATTTACGAGAAATCTCATTAATATTTTTAAATCATTTTCACTCCTCAAAAATATTCAGGGTGGCCAAAATGATTTTTGAATTTAGAACTTTTTGAGTTCAAATTTCTCAATTTTTTCAAATGGAACACCCTGTTTATTTTTCAAATAATTCAACAGAAAACATTATAGCAATACTTATTGTATTGCACATTTTGCGTTTTTGAAATGTGGTTTCTATACTGTTGCTAAAATTATCGGTGTGATAGATCTAAAAGCAGTTATTATCCTTTCTTTCATATTTTCGACTGTTGTTGGTGAGTCCTTATATACAACTTCCTACACGTATTCCCATAAAAAAAATTCATTTTTGTAACATCTGGAGATTTAGCAGGCCATTTAGTAGGACCATTTCTTTCGTAATTCATTCATGTGGGTAGATATTATTTAAATGGTCCCTCACTCCATTTAAAAATGTGGTGGAGCACCATCTTGCTGAAACCACATCCTATTTCGAATCCTTTCAGGAAGATTCGCCAATAAGTTTATTATTGAAATTTGTACTTATTGCTTAATAAATCGAAAATGGTTACAAATAGCCATAGGGGATGTATACCAAAAATTTTTTATTTCTACATCACATCGTCGAAAAGTATACAGGGCGTTCCATTTGTTGAAAAAATAGTGAAAATCAATTAAAACATTGTAAATTGAAAAAAATCATATTTGGTCACACTATATTTTTAAGAAGTGAAAATTCATTACAACCAAGTGGTTGGGTGATAGTCAATAATAATATAGGAGTGAAAGGAGTCTAGAAAGAGACTTTAAAAAATTTACTGATATACATAGCATCCCATTAAAAAAAAGGCACTTGACTCTGTAATATCGTCCTGGCTCGTCCTGTATAATCGAAAATAATTTTCGGTTATGTACTTTTTTATTTAGTTAACTTGCATTTTTTTTTTATCATCCCAGCAAACATTTTCTATAAAATTAGCTATAACTCGACTTGGTAAAAGTCGAATTTACTTATTAAGGTAATACGTAAATTGACTACAAAAATATACCTCCGATTTAAATTTACCAAATGGTTCCAATTTATATTTACGTAAATTGTACCATAAATATACCTCGTACACAAATCTGCTTAAAAGTAACTTTAACCAAATCAGAAAGGGAAAAACGCGGGGAAAAACTACTAAAAAAATTACCTAAAATTTCGTCAAGGGTAAATTTCCTTTGAAGTAAGATTAGGTACCATAATTAGGTAACATATACCTTTTTGACAACTAACATTCATTTTTATAGTAGAATATTCTACTAGGTGGATTTGGTTGGAATCCTATTTAATTTTATACCTCAATAGTAACCTATTTGGCAGCTTTATTTACTCTCCTTTATTTTTTTATTAGGTCGAAATCGTAGAAAAATTCTACCTTGTTTATCTACTTAATTTCAACCAAACAGTCGATTATCCATTTAGTTGACCAAAAAGCCATTCTGAAGAATAATTATTTACTTTTTTGTAGCAATTACCTGAAAAATCTACCACAAAGTAAATTTGACCTCCCTGTAAAATACCTAGAATTCCATAGTCATATTAACTTTTAAATTAGGTAGGTTATAGTTGTGTTGGTGACTTTCAACAATATTTCTACTGGTTATAGATAAAAAGACCAAATAAGTATAAAATTCTTTATTTTGTGCACTTGGAATCACACGTCATCTGTAAATATGTTCGTAGTTTCTACCTAAAGCCACTTAAATCAACGTCAAACGTCGTCAAATTTCCCTAGACAGGTAAAACATACTGGACTACTACAATATGGATTTAGATGTAATTCTACTTATTTTGGTCAATATAACCAAATTTCGAAGTCGTCTTATTCTCCACTTATGTCGAATCCGTCATGTCAAAGTATATTTCACCTAAATATGGTTAAATCTAATTTTGCGACTAAATTTATTACACGTAATTTAGGTAGGCTCGACGCCAAATTAAACCAGAATGTTTGCTGGGATGGAATTCAAGAAAACTTTTTCCTTGGAAGAAACCCCAAAATGAGTTTGTAAGTGGACGCGGACTCATATCAAGTGTACTTAGGTGGAAATCTAGCATTTTTAGGGCTCGCAGAATTAATAAAGTGAAAACTTATCGATTTCATATGTAGGAGCACATACAATGCAACATGTTCAATGAAATCAGAAAATTAAAATTTTTCACTATCAAATCCCACACATTATCTTTTTCCTGATTCATTAATTTGAAAGAAAGTGTATATAAACTTCTCTCACAATAATAATAAAGGAGAAAAAAACGTATATTGCTTTTCTGAGTAAAAAATTAGGATTCCTAACATTGTCAGCATATATGCTGAAACCATAACATTACCATACGATCTAGTCGATATAAATCAAATTTCTGGATACACGTGTATATGTAGGTATATCTCAAAAAATATTAATAAACATATAATTATATTAATTATGCAAGTTATCAGTTTTTAGAAGGTTAAAAATTACCTAATTCATATCATAGCATCACTAATGTAATATTATAATGAAGACACGCTAGTTTGTGATTGAGCATATGTTACAGGACAGTTTTCTATATTTCATATCTGGTCTATGAATCGATGTGGAGTTTGCCTTGCAGACAATTTAAAAAGCAATATGAACAACTAGTTACCATGACGAGTTGTACCGTAAATTAGTTGTTTTAGAGTTATAAATTCCTCTTCAATATGTTAAATATTAAATGTTTCTAGACAAATGAACTTAATTCAAACTGTATTAGTACTAATTGCGTTTTTAAAATAAAATCTCTAAGTAACCGTGAATCCAACCCCTATGTTGGATTCATTTTGCTTCAATTTAAGTGATTCAAAAATTGGTCTTAAGTCATGTCATGTATTATGGAATTCTTAATTCTAGATCTGTCATTAGTTTTTTAATGAAACAGAAAGCGTAGGAAGCATATCAAAAATATATGCTTTATTTTAAATGAATTAATCGACTGTAAGTCTTTAATAAAATTGAAAATAGGGGAGATGCACCTAATTACTGAGCACCATGGGATTAGGTAATAACTTTTTTTAAATAAGATCGCTGGGCCGCGGTTGGCTATTGACACGGGATCCTAAAGTGACCATCAAATGTGCCTAACTTTTAACCAAGTACTTAACCAAATTTGAATAAATGATCAAAATAATTTTTCTACTGATTTGTAATTGGTGAATATATAAGCGGGCACATGGATAACTTGAATTAGTGTGAAAGTATTCGAAAAAGAAAAAAATCACAGGAAAAAAGTGCAACAACCAATATGCTACTATTCTATCGGTTTCTCTTAATTATTTTGTTTATAATTCTAAGTAATTATCTATAATAAATCTGCAGCTCAGAAATTTGTACATTAATGGCGAAGACAATGACCCATCAATTGACTATAAACAGAATATAAATAAAATTATATACAATTTTACATAAGTAAAGAAGACAGTAGGGAAGGCCGAAAGTTAACAACTATGTATAAATTTTATTACAGTTTCTCTTTGCTGGAATATTTTTTAAAACCATGGTTCGTTATGTTGACTGTACCAAAAATTATGAGGATTAAAGCTGTTTTTAGTTAGTTTCAAAAAAATATTACAACTATTAGGAAAACCTACACGATTGTGTAGATTGATATTTCTTTCAATAAGTGCTTTTATGTAAAAAATTAAAATGGAATTCGAAGTCTTTGGAATTTACATTTTTGTTTTTCATTTAAAATCATTTTTGCTATCTTTCTATCATAATGAGAAACAAATAATAAGTCTCACTTGAGTTTAATCCACAACGGATTTTGGGGTTGACGGTACCGTTGGATTGAACTTGAAAAATTGTATTTAATTGAAGGGGATGCTGCAAAAAAATATTTTTGCAAGAAACAAATTTCGAAAGATTAGCACCTAGTTATTAAATTTGTTGGATAAAAGTTAAATTTATATTTATCCATTATTCTTTGTGTTATTTGTGATTTAAAATTAATCGTAACACTCTAGATTCAAAACAAAACTTGACTTTGAAAAAATTAAGTTGGCATAAAATCTTACCAAAATAGTTCAAACCTATTCAGAATTTTCTCAGCATTCTGAAAATTTAGTATCTGATATACTTAGTGTTTCATTTAAAAATGAATTGATGTCACTTCCAGCTAAACTGGAAGTACGAAAAAATCTTCAAATAGGTCAAAATTTTTTAAAGCTTCCTTTTCGAGATTAGAGTGAATTAAAAAAAGCTTATTTCTTTAAATATCTCAAAAACTACTTGACCGATTTTGATAAAACTTGGCAAGTTTACAGCAATAAATAAGGAGCTTCATTTGATGTAAACAGATTTAATTTAATTATTCCAGGAGCGGCGTTGGGACATTCTAACTAGATATTTTAAAGTAAAATTTGAGCACGTCACTGCTTTTTTATAAATTTGATATTATATTTAGATTGCGTAATTAAAAATACAATTTTTTTGTCTCTTGAATTTTTTGTCTATCTTGCTTTTCGAGAAAAAAAATAGAATTTGTATATCTGCCCGCGCCTGGAAAAATAAATAAAAAATTCTGAGACAAATAAATTGTATTTTGACTTACTCAATTTATACATCAAATTAAGCTCCTTATTTATTAGTGAAAACGCGCAAAGTTTTATCAAAAACGGCCAAAACTGTAACACCCTGTATCTCGAAAGCGAAGTTTCAAAACATACGAGTTCATATGAACTTTTATTTTTATTTTTTATCTATCGCCTATTAAATTTTCCCGAGTAAAACCTGAGACACCATGTATAGTAAAAAAAAGCTACAGATGCTAATACATTATGAGAAACTTCTCTTGATAGGACTAACAAGATTAAATTATAAGCTTATATAAAAATCGTTATTTAAAGCATGTCGATATAAATAATATTGAAAAATTTTTAATTAAATATTAATGTTAAAGTTTAGAAAAAAATTTTTATAGGCGGCTATTCATAAGAATCAACATAAATGGAAATACCTTAACTATTATACAAGGAATGAATAAAAAATTAGAGAAATTAATATACGAGAAATTTAAATAACATATTTTAATTTGAGTTATGGCAGTCTAGATCTAGATAATGATGAATATAAGTAGCAAATTTATAACTAACAAAAAGCATAAATTTTTAATAAATTTCATTAGGATGTTAAAATTCCTATGAAATAAATATAGTTATAGACACTGTGTCCAAAAAAAAACGCATAAAATCCGTAATTATCCTTCTGTTTTGCGTTCACGAAAATACAAAAATACGTCAATTAGTAATATCAGATTTCTCTATTTGTACATAAGTAAAAATTTTTTTTTTACATTTCACATATGTAACGTCATCGACAATTTTATTAAATGGGACACCCTATATTTTATTCTAAAAATGTATATTCTAAAAAAAAAATCATTTTCTATTACAATAATTATTACAATTCAAAACATCACTTTTATTACAATAAATTAGTCATTATCAAATTGTTAATAATGGCTGTTCTAATGCTCGAATTCATTTGCCGCTTCAAGCGTTTGGTAGAGCTATAACTGTGCATTTGCTATGGTATATTTCCCAATTTTTCTTTTTTTAATATAAGTACTTAAAAAACAATAAAGGATGATTCTATAGCAGTAAATTTTGGATAAAAATCTTAAATTTTAAGTTGGATCACTAGTATAAAATGGCCACTTTTTTGGCGTTTTTGTCAATTAAATTGTGATTTTGTAAGGCAAACTTTCAAATATGTAAAACTATAGAATCATCTTTTATTATTTTCTGTATCCATTAAAAAAAGAAAAAATCAAAAATGTTCCAAAACAAATGAACAGTTATTGCCCTACCAAACGCTTACAACGCAATATTTAAGTCGATACTCGAGTCTATACTACGGTTTTTTTGTTTACAGGGGATTAATAAGAATAAGAAATTTAAAACACGTTTTACTAAATATATGTAAAAATAATTGTAAAGTCCTTATAAATAAAATAACATGCATATTTCGGCGTTGAACAGCCTTAACGGGTAAGGATCTTTTATACTTTTTCCAACTTTTCAAATCATTACCCCCCCTCTCCTACGGTGGGCCGGTCAGTTATATTGGAAAAAGCTACCATTTAAATGTTACTTAATTGAGTGTAGATATGTTTACTGTTTCATTCTAGTAAATTAATCCACAACACTGGTCTTCCGCGGTACAAATTACTATAATAAATAGTAAAAAATCCTCATTAACGAAAACGAACTGATTAATGCATTACAAAGTCATTGATGAAACAGAATTAAATAATAACCACGCTTCAGAGTCAAGAAAGCATGACGTATCACACTATTATTACGACAGCATTGCCCGTGGATAAAACAAACAACCAAAATATTTGAAGCATCTATTTCAATGTTAATGATTTCAGTCGTAAAACTTTGATGTAATTAAATAAATATGAATTAAACATTCTTATTCAAAATGCTATTGTCCATGCACTTAGTGCCTACTTAATTAAATAATAATACCAATTATATACGTGGTTTCTTCAATCGACCAAATTAATAAATAGTTTGAAGGCTCTGCAAACATTAGACTGTCGAAATCTTGTGTTGCGACAACAAACAGATGACAGTTATATTAATGGTTAATAGTATTATTTAATATCGTACTCAAATGCAAATGAAACATAATACGAAGCTCGAAATAATATTTAGATAAAATTAAATTTATCTTTAATTGATGGCATATTTAATTTAGATGGAATTTGCGGAAGAACTGTAGAGAATTTATTGGCAGCAGCTCGATGTGTTATGTTTTTGAATTTCTTCGATTGATGATCCCTCCTCAGGTAGTTACTGTTAGTGCAAATTATTTTCCTATGGACGACAACGTATGTGTTATTCATCAGTTAGATCAGAATAAAAGAAACCAAACAAATATTCTTCTTACTCAGTCAATTGATATAGCAAGCATGGTCCAAGGACAAGTTCTTATGTGACAATTGCTATTTTGAAGTCAATAATTTTTCAGATCCTTTAAATGTTACAGAACAGCAAGTTTTGTGTTATAAGTTTACAGTTATAAATTCATTATGCATTTTTGAGGCAAGAAATATTTACGTAAGATTAAACAATTTCTAATATTCTGAAACATCTCCTAGGCGTAGTCTAATATACGTATTAATGAAACTAAATGAGCCCATAATTGTCTAACTTTACACATCACGTAGTTTCTATATCATAAATGAAATATTTTTGTACTTGTAAAGTTCAAGATCGTTAATTAAGAGTGTACTAATAATACAAAAACTTTCACAATATGTCATTATTATAAATGTTAATAATAATGGTCCTATAAAACACTGGGTAATTTTCGTCTTAAAATGGCTTAAACTAACATAAATCATAATGATCCAATTTTATAATTTCACCACATTACAACTAGTGGAAATATCCAGTAGAATACATGGCTGAATAATGGGTCAGTTTAATTAAATTAATTTTGAAATATGAACAACAATTATTGTCATGGTAAAAAGATTAAGGTCAAGTTACAAGTTTGAGGCGACACTCAACACTTATTTTTTACTTCTTTATGTAGTGAAATTACATAAGTATTTTGTGATCGTGGAAAAACCAAACCATGGGATATTAACGGAATTATTTTTTTCAACCTTACTGAACATAAAGGAATATTTTTCTTAAATGTCTATCAGTCTGTCTTTAAGAAGCTTGTGAAATATTGCACTTTTATACAAAATTATTTAAACAAAAGAACGATATAATGTGGAAAATTTCCCACACCAAACGCCAATGAATGTCTATGGGAAATATCTACTATGGATCTGTTTCGTCCTCGTTGTAATAATATCTATTTATTGTATTATAGTTACTCTTAAAAATATACTGCGTTTCCTTATTTTTTCATTTATAGTCGCGGATCAATTAATCCATACACAGTGGTTTTTTGCGACTCCTACCCTTATTTAGATGGTTTTTTAACACTCAAGAAGAATTTCATACCAAAATAATACATTATATTCGCAGACATATGCTGCATCACTTCGCTTTAATATATAATTTATACGTAAGGACATTTATTTTTATTTTGACAACAGCAGCAACCAAAAGAATATCAGGAGAAAAAGTCAAGATCTATAATAGGATACCAGGACGGAACGAAACAAACCAGATTGATCATGTGCTAATTCAGGGAGGCCGATAACTAATGTTAGAACTTTTCCCTAAAGAAGCTGATTCTGACCACTTTTTAGTTAAGGCTAATAAAAATAAAATATGGGGAGAAAAGAAGCGAAAAAAGAGAAATACAACTGATAACGAATATAATATGGAAGACTGGCAGAAGAAAGTAGTGGTAGTGGTATCGAACTACAGAGAAAATATTAAATTAAATATAATAATAATGGCACTCAAACTGGAGAGGGAATAGAAGAAAGATGGTACAAAAAGTAGCGACCAGGAGGAATGTAAAAATCAACTGAAAATAAAAACACTACTAAGACAACGTATGCTGCAGACACAAACAGAAAAGGATAAATGCAAATATCTCGAACAGAAGAAGAAAGTAAAATCCATGGAAGAAGAATTGAAAAGTATGGAAGAAAAATATCAGAAAAGGGAAATAAAAAATGTCTACATAATAATATAAGGACGTAAAGGATCTCAAGAGGGGATACCAAAATCGAGCAATCTTCTACAAAGAGGAGTATGAGAACTTACTGGGAGATGAAGAGCAAATTTGTAGAAGATGGAAACAATATTTTGAGAAATTATTAAATACAGGAACAGAGAAGAGCTGGAATACTACGAGGAAGAATGGAAAACGAGGAGGATACGCCAGATCCGTTGAAATAAGAAGTAGAAGAAATCACACTAGCATTGAAAAACAATAAAAGCCCAGGAGGGAAAGGCAAAACGAAGGTTAGAACTGTATACGGATGCCGTGTTGGGCGAGTACCAAGCGGGATTTAAGGACAGATCTACGACAGACCAAATATTTATGCTGAAGCAACTCCTTACTGGATGTTACAAGTATGAGATCCCGGTACATATGCTATTTATAGACTTTAATGACACTCTAAATGAAAATAAACTGGTTGACGCAATGAAGTAACTAAATATTTCAAGAAAGCTAATAAGACTAGTAATGACCACAATATGTGCGGTAAGGTTAACGGAAAAGTATTAAACGAGTTCGAGATGAAATCAAGAGTGAGACAAGGCGACCCACTATCGAATACACTATTAATATAGTCCTGAAAAAAGCAATAAGAGATAGCAGTGTAAACAGAAAAGGTACCCTCCTTAATAAGAGTCATCAACGCCTTGCATATGCAGATGATATACTGCTAATAGCGCGGACCATAAAGGAGTTAGAAGAAGTAGCAAGCAAGTTGGTAGTAGCAGCATAGCAGCAAGCTCCAAGTTAATATGAACAAAAGCAAAAACATGGAACTTCAAAACAAACTAGAAGCGGTCAATAGGAAAACACTTAGGGGACAAACAGGGAACGGCGATATGCTAGTAATTGAAAAAATAGAAGATTACGTCTATCTAGGAACCCTAATAGATAACAAGTGCGGAGCGAAAATGGAAATAAACTTGAGAATAGCAAAAAGTAACAAATGCGCAGGAGGAATCAACAGAATCTTAATGTCGAAGGAACTATCGCGGAACGCGAAGATAAGGATATACAAGACCATCTTAAGAAGACCAACGCTGACATACGGCAGTAAGACATGGACTGGACAATGAATAAAATAGTGCAGTTAAAGTTGGAAGCGTGGGAACGGAAGATTCTACGAGGAATATTTGGTGGCAAGAAGGTTGAAGACATTTGGGAACGAAGAACCAACGCAGAAGTTTATGATTTATATCAAGAACCAAATATAACAAAATTCATCAAAGCTCGTCGGCTACAGTGGCTAGGTCATCTCGAAAGAATGGAAGACGACAGAAGTGTAAAATATGTAAGCTAGAAAATACCAGAAGGAAAAAGAAAGACAGGCAGACAGAGATGGAAATGGAGCGAGGCTGTTTTGGAAAAACAATGCATGAACAGGAGGACGTTAGCAAAGGACAGGAAGGAATGGAAAGATTTTACAAAGCAATGAGCCTAAAATCTAAAAGGCATGTGAACGCTTTATATATATATAGTATGTAGGTATATGTCACAGCAAAAGTATTTATTAAAAATTCTTAAGTATTGAAGAGGCAGAAGATCGATCTGCAAATCTCTATTAGTATAAGGACCTTATATCCCTTTTGTATCCTCTCTTTTATAAGTTGTTTTTCATTCTTATCGTTTATAAGTACCTATTCCTAAGTAAGTGAACATTTCTCCTTCTTTGAACGTAAAGTTTCCACATGTAATGTTTGGCACGTCTTATCATTTCTATTGCAATTCATATACTTAGTTTTTCCTCGTTAATTGCCAATCCTATCTTACTACTTGCAATAATTGCTACATCGTCAGCATAAGTAATGAGTTGTACTTCATTTTTTGTATGGTTACATCCAAAGACAAAGTGAAAAGTAGCGCTGATAGTAAATCTGCCTACCTTATCTGATATTCCTTCCCCTGCTCTTATCATTGCATTAGAATCATTAACTGTAATCATGACCATATCATATCTCTTAATCTTTTTTGGTATTTTAAAGATGGCACTATTGTAAAGTTTCGAAATCGGTTGCAATAAAAAGAGGAGTTGTGAGATATAAAGCTTTCAATTTCAACTTTCCTTCATCCACACATTTACTCGCATGTGGCTACCCTTCAGAATATATTTTAAAGTATTTCAAATCTTTCATCAATTGTTCTCTCTAATCCCTCTTCAATTGGTCGAATAAAAACGATGTGCGTGTCAATATTGTATTCTTTGCTTGTCTCTAAAATTTGCTTCAATGTGTGGATTGCGTCTGCCTTTCCGAAAGCGATTCTGATAATCTATAGTCTCTTCTGTGTATTTCTGTACTCTTTCGTTTATTATGTTCGTTAATACTTTGTATTGTATTAAGTAAAGAAATTCCCCTATAATTTATAAGAAAAAAAAAACAAAAATAATAATAAAGTAAAAGAAATAACTCCAAAAATATAGCAGTTAATTAGCAGCAATTAAGTCCACTACTCTTACGTAGCGGACACACTAAACGCACATGAACATCTATTAAGAAAAGAGTTGAGAAACCTGCATACTCCATAGCAGTTAAGCATATTCTCGTTGGATGTCCTGTTCTAAGAGAAAAGAGTCGTTATTATGTGTAAATCTACATCTACAATCAAACTTGTATAGACTTCGTTAATAGCCTTCGTGGATGATGCGGTTTTGGTTACTAATATTTAAAATGTTTTCTTAAGCGCCTCTCAATTCATTGAAATAACCCACGAAAAACCCCATAATTTTGTGTTAGCAATGAAAGACAAAGCCCTATAGTTCTAGAGTCCATACCACATCTACAAAATCATCAAACTCATCAAATCAGATCTAAATTTTTAATTTATTTCAGAACTGATTCGAATCACTAATCTTCGCAACCAAGTAACTCATTTACCCACTAGGCTACCGTTTCTACCAAATAAATAAATACAAACTAAAATAATAATTAATTTATTCAATGGGTCCTTGAACTACTTTAACGTCCATATAATTTTACTTAAAATATTTTTGCCATCCGACAATTGAAAAAATTGTAATAACGATGCTACTGAAACGAGTGTCGCCATGGTAAAGTTTATTGAACATTTGGACTTTGGTTAAGAAAAAATATATCTTAATCCCCAAAACAAGCATAAGTTTGCATAAGTCTATAATTTTTTTTTAATATCATCCTACATAATTATTTCCACAATACTGAAGTGTGTGCAGTAGGTATTTCAATAATAATCCTGTACATGGACCACAATGACAAAAGCGGTGATGTAAGCGTTGGCCGCATACCAAATCCTTTCTAATAATTATCTGATATTCCTTTCGGCAAATTTACGACGACGCCCCTTAGTCTAATTCTCTTAAATTGAAATTATTGTCCATTAGTTTTTAATATAGAGGATGTTTTGAAATATGATCGCTTATATAATTTTGCAATATTCTGTGTCAGTATTGAGTTCAATAGCAATGATTAATAACATTTTATATTGCCTTATAATATATTAAATTCTATTAGATGGAACAGAATATTCTAATTTAGATGCTGGTGTCCGCTTGCATTTGAAGAAATTTATTCCCAATCGTATGTATTTTGTTAATTGATTAGATGAATTTCAATCATACCAAACACCGAAGTGAAATCTCGGGCAATACCTTTATCTAGCTAATTTTTACCACTGTCCAGGTAAGGACGGTACTCGTATTTTCTAAAAAATTAAGGCTCCTATTTGAGTAAATGGGAAAATAATTTATTACACATTAATGTGGTAAAAAAGACATTTTGATTTCAATTGCGAAGATAAAAACATCTTTTCGTTTTCGAAAATATTTAATTTTACTTTCGTAAGAAGAATAGCATTTTACTGAATTTTAAAATAATTCACACGTACTGTTTTAAATTGCGATATTTCAATTTTTGTGTTAAAATATGGGGTCAATACAGTTACCACATATATAACAGACTTGAAACTTTGGAATTACCCAGTGAATGTTTGCTGAATTATCACTTCTTTTTTTAACAACAATGGTTAAGATTGTTAAATAATTTGCATTTATGTAAGATATATCAAACTTTAAATCTCAAGATACTTATATAAGCTGCCCTGGGTATCTCAATAAGGAAGTAATTTGGAGAATAAGAGTTATTTTTATTTACGAATAAAAAAAATGTTCTCGATATTAATATTGATTTTTTTTAAATTCCATATCCTGTGTTCGACGTTGGATAAATAAAAAAAATCTAGTACAATTAATTTTAAGTTATTTACGTAACTAGGCAGATTCCTGGACGGGTATCCTGTTGGAAGTCTATAACTCTAATAACAGCCCTACGTAGAAGCATTGCGCACAATATTTTTCCCCAGTAAGTAAGGTGCATATTTTTACCTAAAAATTGTCTAGATACCTAACCTATCTTATTCAACAAACGAGTGAACACAAACCAGAGTAAAAACCTGACCCAGGGCCGTATTCCACATTAGCTGATTATCTTAGTTCGTGGATATTTATAACTATTTCGTCTTAACATTTTTCTAGTTTTATTGCATCTAATTGTCTAATTGTCACACTGTTTATTAAACTTTCGACAATAAATATCTGACATGTTTCGTGCCTATCATATAAATATAAGTTACATTTTTTTTAGAAGTGGGAATACAAAAACATAATGGCTAAATCGTTTAGGTTTAGGTTAAAAGTTTATAGGCAATAATCGTTAGATATCTTAGAGTTAGTAATAAATATACCTTTCTTGTTTACCGGTAATAAACTTGACAAATCCGAATGGTGTCTTAGCCCATTCTTATTTATGCGTGGGTCATTAACTTAACCAATAAACACAATCTCTTCATAACGATCGTGTTACTTGAGGTTATATAACGACGACAACGACATTATTTAGTTGCACACCATCTTAAGATGAAAAGAAAATGGAAATTTCAAAATGCGTTTTAGATTTGCGTCATTATCAGGATTATGCAAACGTTTACCATAAAATTAGAATAACATATTTAATAACTGATATACGGTCATCACAGGGCATCCAATAATAAATTCGTATCACTGTTATAGTTCTGAAACCAAGGTGAAAGAATCATTGGTAGTTACAAAAATTGAAAGAGCATTTTTGTTGAAATTGATGCAGTAACTCTGGGGATACAATTTTTAGTTCCGAATCGGTTGTTCAAAAATATACAGGGTCATCAACAACATTTTCAATGTTGTTCATTTCAGCCTTATATAAAAAAATATTTCAATAATTATTTAATCATTTCGAAATGATTTTTCCCAGGAATCCAAAAATTTGGTAGAAAGAAAAAAGTAGGTACTGTCAAATTAGAAAGTTTGTTTAGAGTCATGACCTACCCACAAAAATTAATGAATTATTTCACAATGTGATTTTTAAATATTAATAACTTAAAAATGGTTAAAAACAACATAGATAAATGATATATTTTTGAAATCAGAAAAAATAATCCATCAGAATATTTAAAAATATAAAGGTGTCCCATTTCAAAAATTTTCTGCCAATTTTTGAATTCCTGGGAAAAAATCTTTTCGAAATCATTAAACAATTACTGAAATATTTTTTCATATAAGGCCGAAATTAACCCCCAAAGAGTGGACATCTTACAAGAATCACATGGCAGGAGTTACTTCTAGGATATATAAAATTAAATTTGGATTCTTATGTAAAATTGCATGCTCGATATCAAATTTGTGTCTACCACTTCATTGAGAATTGCGACATAGGAAAAAGATGTTTTTCAAAAAATTGTAAAAATCCCATAATTATTAGATATAATTTCCTTTTTTCACTTCTCTCATCTCATGTATTAATCAATCTTAAATGTGAAATATATCTATTATGTGCATATTGGGCACGGTATGTTCATGATGTTCAATTTTTCAATTATACCCCGCCTACTATCACAAAATTCTTTGATGCTTAAATTTTACTTTATGCCACACCCTGTATATTTTCGAATACTTTAAAAGATCTTTTCATTCTGATTCCATATACACATATAGGTTTTTGAATTACTTAGAAATTAAAATTTAAGTTTATTAAAAAAATAAATTGACAAATTAAGAATACTTTTTATTTGTATTAAACAATTTAATATATCTTAATCACACCTACTAATACACATAGATGGTATCTTTTTTTTATATTATTCAACGTGTTTGTTATTATACAATTATTATTAAATTATTTATATGTTCCATAATTTTTCTTCGATGTCACGATTATTTTCGTTTTTATTCTCGTATCGTATGCAACATTTTTTTAATGTCCCCACAAAAACGTATCTAATAGGAGAATATTTGCCATTTCTACTCAATATTCATTCATACCTTCCCTTGATTTATATTTCAATTATTTGTTGAACACATTATTTTGTAGGGTTTTAAATTATTCCTCTTCAACACTTTTTGCAAAACACCGTAGAAATATCCTAAATCACGAACGGTGATTTTCTTGAAAATTTCACACGTCGCATTTTTAGCCAATCAGAAGTTTGCTTTTGGTTTCGTTACCATGGCAACCCAAAAATTTCCGGAAATACCTTGAACGAAATTAATAAGTGGAAATTTGTCTGTCAAATTACTGAAATATGGTCATATTTGACACATGCTTTTCAAGCACTATTTCCGAGACTATTTCCGAACAAAAAACCGCCGCCGGATCACCGTTCTGGTAAGAAATCCAAGGTGGAGGGTCCAACTTGGACCTACATCGCGAATCGCATGGTCTCGCTGCGATTTTCGGAGCAGGAGGAACGAACGAAAATCGATTTTGACGTCTACTATAAAATTGGCCGTTTCGAAGTTTCTAACCTCGTTTATTTTTTCATTTAATTTAGGTGTGAAATTTCCTTACCGAATAACCCAAAAATATTTCACGCACACAATTATCCCTCGTCTTCGACGCGGGATAATTTTCAAAAAATTTGTGCACACGAAAAATTTCCTGTAATAATTTAAGCACTAGGGAGATGGGAGATTACAAATTTTTAGCGAATCAGATGTTCAGAAGTATGTATTTGGTTTCGTTACCATGGCAACCCAAGAAGTTCCGGAAATTTTTTGGGTTGAAATTTTTCTGTTAAATTATTGGCATATTTTTAGTAGTTTTTTGCAACTAAAATGGGTGGAAAGATTTTCTTTAAAATTGCATATATATACTTATTATGCCTTATAGATGTGAAATTTTCTTACAGAATTTCCCGCGTGTTTGAATTAATAACCGGTAATAATTCATGCCCTAGAGAGATTACCACTGAAAATACAGTAAAATTTCCAAGTCTCTATCATCATTACCTTGTTAGATTGTCTTTTTGTTTTTTTAGTGATCCCGTATTTTACAATTTTTCACTAATATTTGAAAATGTTTTTCTTTATGAAAGGTTTCTTTCTGGATACATTTGCCTGTATTCTCTTTTTGCTAAAGATGCATTTCTATTGTTCATTAAATAAACACTCAAAATATCAAATAATCTCTCTGCCTCATATATTGCACTTTCTTCTAAAACTAGGACAAAATCACACACAAACAATTCACTTTAATGACGGGTGCAATAATAAATGCCTAAATAAATGGTTACTTGTTCTTTTGTTTTTTGGCACAGCCATCTCATAGATCTATGAGTCCAAGTTATATTGATAGAGAGAGAATCCATTTATTTTTTCAAATAAAAACTCCGTATTTAATTTTTTTTAAACTCAAAATCTGTCAAAGATAAATTTAATCAAACTATATATTTTTGGAATAAAAAAAAAGAAATGTTAGAAAATGTAAAAATATGTAGGGTGCACCAAATGCAAGTTTGGTTCATAACTTTTTAAACTGTCATTCGAATGTTTTAATTTTTTCATAATTAGAATCGCCATAAAAAATCATACCAATTATGTACAAAAAATGTTTTTGTAACTTTTGTAACAACCCATAAAATTGGGGTGGGAACTTTCGGGTGATAACCCTGTACAGGGTGGTGCACATAAAAGTCCATCCCATTTATTTTGGTTATTTTTAACGTTTTGAAAAATTTTCCTACGTATTTTTTCCCGAAATTTTTTATTTTTCTACGAGGAGTGTATTTTGACCTATGTATACAGGGCAGGTCAACAACAAGTGTATAATCTCTTATAGAACACTGTATATTTTTACACGTTTAAAAAGAGGGCATCAATGTATATATACCTCCTGAAAATTTGAAAATTTTGGGGTTCAAAAGTTAAAAATGTCAAAGCTATTGGCAGTCAAAGTTCAAAAAGTAAAAATCTTTAAAATTGAAAAATGTATTATTATTTGGTAAGTATGGTAAGTATAAAAAATTTAATAACCCTAAACAACATTTTCAACGTATTTTCCATTATTTTGCATATACTATTCACGCCATTTTATGAAATTAAGTCGGACGTTTTTAAGCAGTAATTCATTGTTATCGCGTGGAAGAGCAACATGGTTGAACGTCGCCTCCTACATATGATATTTTGTTAAGTAATTTAATTTAAATATGAAAAAATAAAGACATATATTATTATTATTATTATTTTTTTTTTTTTTTTTTTTTTTTTCGGTTTCCCGAACCTAATGCTGGACAATCTCCCTGTGGCCTCCGACACCACACAGAGAGAGCGCCAGCGAATAATCTACAGCAACTCCCCACATCCCGCAGGGTTAGTCACTGTAGATTCCAGACTCGTGTGCCCTAAGTAGACGGAGGGATCCCAGGATGACCGCTTTCTGCATTTGACCAGCCAACCATTCTGCCGATGTTTGGCAGGCAGGCATGGTCTTTAATGCGGAGAGCAGCGTGGGCTTCATACCTCCGAGTACACCGATTATCAGGACGACCATCTTGACAGAGTAGCCTGGGTATAGCACTTGGAGCTCGTACCGGAGATCTCTGTATTTAGTCCGTTTCTCCTCCTCCTTCAAGGCGATGTTTGTCTCAGCAGGTGCTGAGAACTCGATGACATACATCACCTTGGTCTGATGGTCGAGGAGGACTATGTCAGGCTTATTGGCTTGAATTCGCCTGACGGTCGGGAACGAGTAGTTCCAGTAAATCCGGCATTTCTCGTTCTCGACAACGGACTCGATATTTCCGGGGATATAAGGCAGCACTGGTGTTTGGTCTATCTTGTACGAGTGCCGAAGATGGTAGTATAGCACTCGTAAAGCCGCGTTATGTCGTTGGATGTAGGCCGAAGTCGCATAAATCGGACATGCAGATAATAGATGCATGAGCGACTCCGGCGCCTGACGGCAGGTCCTGCAGTTGATATCAGGAACCTCTACACCCATCACGCGACTCCGATAGACCAATGTATTAATAACACCATCTTGGCAGGCCACAATGAATCCCTCGGTCTCCGACTTCAACCCCGCTGACCTTAAGAATGCGAAGGTCAGCTCTGTCGATAAACCCAGTGCTTCTATGTTGTTAAAGAAAACACCGTGCAGGGGCTTATCGACGTGCTGCCTGAACAGATTCCTCTGTTCGGCAGCCTTAATTTGGGCTGTCAGACGATTCGGCGGAAGCTCAGTAACTGATTCTGCATCAGCACCTCGCCTGCCTCCTCGCCTGTAGTCGAACACGAGACCGAGTTCATCTGCGGCCCTCTGTGCTGCCTTAAACAATAAAGCGCCAACTCCCACGGTTTCATGATCTCTCACTAACCGTAGGAGCGGATCCGAGCTCCTTAGGATATTACATGCCATACTTAGTGCTACTCTGCCATGCATACACTCCAGACTCAAGAGTCCTCGCCCCCCCCGTTGACGTGGGAGGTACACACGAGGAACGGACGATCTAGGATGAATACTCCTATGGATATTCATCATTTTGCGGGTATCCCTGTCCAATTGGCGCAGCTCATCTACTCGCCATTTAACTACTCCAAAGGAGTAGAGCAGAATCGGAACGGCAAGCATATTAGTGGCAGACACCTTGTTCTTCCCCGAAAGTTCAGAAGACCAAATCTTTCGGAGTCGGTGTCTGTACTTGCCACGGAGAGAATCCTTTATTTGGTTCACATCCTGGATGTGACGTTGTTCCACACCCAGGTATGTGTAGGTCTCTCCGGCATCCAAATGTCGTAGGATGCTTCCGTCTGCGAGCTGCGCATCTTCGTGGAAATCCCCGCATCGTCCTCTCTTGAGGTGGACGACTGCGCATTTGTCCAACCCAAACTCCATTCCAATTGCCCGCGTGTATTCCTCGACCACCCTGAGAGCATTTTGAAGTTCTCGCTCTCCGGAGGTATAGAGTTTAAGGTCATCCATATAAAATAGATGGGTGACCTTATGCCTCCGGTTGCTGGGTGGCCCACACTGATACCCGCGGGTTTGGCGGAGTCCAACAGATAGCGGCAGCAGTGAGATGCAGAAGAGGAGCGGACTCAAAGAGTCACCCTGAAACACTCCTCTCTTAAATGTCACCAACTCTGTCGAAACTCGCTCGGCACCGGATGTTATGGTGAAGCGAGTTCTCCAAAGCGGCAACAGTTGTTCAATGCATCTCACTAGTGGTGCTGGTACCGCAAGACATCCGAGCAAGTGTAACAAAAGCTCGTGGGATGTTGTATCAAATGCCTTGCGATAATCAATCCAGGCCATTGACAGATTCCGCTTGTACTGCACAGAATCCTGTGTAATACAGCGGTCTATCAGCAGGTTTTCCTTGCAACCTGCCAGGCCCTTCTTGGCACCACGCTGTTCGTTTATCTGTTGGTAGACCGGATCAACAGACCTCAACATCCTGGTATACAAGATACGAGTAAATAACTTGTGGCAGGAGTTGAGGCAGGTAATCGGCCTATAATTTTTTGGGTCAGACAGATCCCCCTTTTTGGGGATTAGCACAGTTCGCCCCTCGACAAACCAGTCCGGAATTTGCTGCCCCTCGTTCAACCATGAGTTGAAAACTCGGGCCAGATGGCGGTGGGTGGAAGGAAACTTCTTCCACCACCAGTTGTTTATACCATCTGGACCCGGGGCAGCGAAGTTCTTGGTTCCAACAAGTGCTTGTTGAACCTCTTCCGTACTGATTGCCGGGCACACTTCGTCTGGCTCTTCTAAGACTCTACGACAGAGAGCCTCGAAGTGTGCTATAGCTGGAGTGTCATTATCGAATGGACTCGCGACTTCGTAGATTCCTTTCCAGAAGGCTTCGACATTATCCACAGTTGGCGGATTTTCGACAACACGCTGTGGCTCTTGGAACAGGCGAGACGGGTTTGTTTGAAACAATTTGTTTTGTTCCAAACTCCGCATTCGCCTGACCAAAGTTTTCTTAATAGCCATAAGCGCTCGAATCCTATCTAGACAGTGCTGCTTGATGGTCTGCAGCACTGTGCGATTTAGAGTGTGGTGTTGGCGTCTCAGTCCGGCTGCCACTCGCCGGACCTTCGGTGTAAATGGTCTACCTGCGACTATATAATCCACCACACTCTGGATTCGAGAAGCGTGTTGCCTTGCTGATCGAATTTTAGCTTCGATCTTCTGTACGCGCCGCTTAGCTTTCCCGACCCTATCAACTGCGCTTGCCAGGCGCTGTTGTGGAACGAGTTGCTTGGCGGCATCGTACACCGCGCTGTTGATCTGCCAGATGTTGGCATCTTCTGGAAGCTCCTCACTAATCAACGAATCCATTCGTGCCAGGTCTTGTGGCTTTGGGTTAACCCTGGTGTTAAGGTTAACCCTCGTCCTTAAAGCGATATCGGTGTACTCAGGAGGATGTTCCTCGTCAGCTGGTATTTGCCGCGGTGGAAGTGCGGCAGGCACTTCCTCACGCTGACGAGGTGCCCTTACGTAACCTGTTCTGCGCAGGAAGGATACTTGATCTCTCAGATGTTGTTGAGAGAAGGCGCGATACTCCGGGTGCATATCGCACCACAACCGGTGTAATCGCGCCATGTATCCCCTGCGCCCAGGTTCGCTGCTCTCGTAGCAGGTCAGCAGGTCATCCCTTAATCCCTCCGTCCACCTAAAGCGTCCATGTACGTTTGCAAAGTCGTCATCGTTAAGACCGTCCGGTATGGCCCCTCCCATCTGTCTTTGACCCCCATTCGAATGGGGTCGATTGTGAGGGGCCTGTCCTCCGTTTTGGTCGAGAACCAGAGGAGATGAGTCCCCAGGATGGTTAGCCCTGAGGACCCACGGCCGACATTTGTCAGAGAGGGTTACCCCTCCCTGTCCGGGGTGCACCGCGAGGAGGTTGCCGGTCCGAATTTTGCACCCCTGGTGCGATTATTATTATTATTATTATTATTATTATTATTATATTATTATTATTATTATTATCATTGTTATTGATGATAATTTCTTCCAGAAGATCTGAATTTCTTATTTATTAATGCACCTATTATTTTAAATATATTTATTTCCTTTAAATTGCTGCTTTCATATTATATATTTTAGACTATTTATTATAAGTAAGATGTGCAACATTAGAAATGCATAAAAAACTACTTAATAGAAACAAAAAAAAATTTTCAGTTGTAAGATTTTACTTTTTTGAAATTTGACTGCTAATAATATTGACACTTTTAACCTCGCTTTTAACTTTTGAAACCTAAAATTTTCAGGAGATATATAAATCGATGATAACACACTTGTTGTTAACCTACCCTGTATACATAGGTCAAAATACACTTCTCATAGAAAAATTGAAAATTTCCGGAACACATACGTAGGAAAATGTATTGAAATTTTTGAAAATGTTAAAAATAGCAAATTAAAGGGGGTGGGCTTTTATGTGCCCCACCCTGTACATAGTGTGAGATTAACGGAGTGCCTGAATTGCTATATAAATTGATAATGGGAATGGATTTATGTAAGATGTTGCAGGTGCAAAGAATATTGAAAGAATTGGATTTTGGAGAGGACTGAAGTAGGAGTTAGGGGTACTAAATTGGAGAAGCATATGTTAGGATAGAGCGGATGTAGAGTTTGTAAAGGAAGAGGGCTTGTGAATAAGGGGATATACGAAGGATGTGATATAATTGTGAGGCAGCAATATTATTGGCATACCTTACAGTGACATTTGTGGACCAGCTGATATGGTTATTTATTTTTAGGATTGCTTTGGGAGTGTGGTACCCTATGGTAAGTATCGTTAGTTGAATCCTGGTGGCGTTGGTGGTCAGGTGTGTCGATTTAGCATATATTTCACTTAAATTCCAGTAATATAACGTTTATCACTCTTAAATTATCAAGTATAAGTATAATTACCAAAATTATGTTTACCTAAAAATAACAAGCTGTATATTTTTGTATATTCTTTTGCCACTTTTTATCGCTTTTCTACATTCGTAAAATGTTTATATTCTCTTTCTATTAATTATTTATAATAATAAAGACCAGATCTGCGAGAGTCATCACTTTAAAATCAGCATCGGTTCTGATTACTCTTGTCATTATGTTTAGTGAATTTCATGATGTTGAGCACTAAAGCGGTTTAAGCAACATGAGATGTGGATGTATTTATTACTAGGTGTAATATTCACGTTAATGTGACAACTATGAACAGTTTTCATTCATTAGGCAGAAGAAATAATTCATACGCGTCCAAAAAGTGTTTTTTTCGAATTCGTATTATTGGTAGCATCGCCTTAAAGTCGTCAATAATCATGCTCGTCCGCAAAAATATCTTTTAAAATACTTTTAAACAATAAAGAAAATAAGTATAAAAATATATTAAAAGGTATGTGATTTTCAAAGAAAAGTTCATTCAACAGTCAATTGATGTCAAATGTAAAAGTTCTTTGATTCTACCCAGAGAATATTTTAAATGCAAGTGATGAGAAGAGTTACTGGCATGAATTGGCCACTTGTGTTTTCTTTTAATAATCGCACTTATCACTGCTGGTATATCCTCAGGATTTGTGTAGGTTCACACACAATGTGTTAAATAAACTCATGAGCCTTCTATTTATATAAGCGATAATGTTTGATATTAAAAAGTGGGAGACAATCGAAAGTCTGCTAATGCGTAACCTCCACCTACAATTTACGCTAAATACAGACAATTAACCAATTTCGTGTAGACAAATGTAGAAGTCAGCACAGCAGTTTATCTCATATAAAAAAACAAGCCTAATCGAGAGGCAAGCATTCTTGATTCTCACCCTGGAGGCTTGGGATCGATCCCTTGCAAAATTTTACATATAATTAAACCACGCTTTCACAAGACATATTTTGCAATCCTTTTTGTTTTTAAATTCAGAAAAGTTTTCAGTGGTACTTCTGAATGAATTCATTCGTGTTATCTTTGTGTGTCAGACAATAGCAAGTTTCATTAATTGTCAAAAATTAAAAATATTTTTCTTGAAAACCTAACCCATCAAAGCTGTCAAAACTTATGCGAAAACTGTTCATAAGGGGCTTTTTACATTCCAAAAAGATATTTAAACTATCTCTAATGCAAATCTATTTCCATTTGCTTTACATTTTAATATAAACAGCAAACAGACATGTGAGTGGGAGGAGGTAAGTCACGTTTATGGTAATTTTTTGAGGCAAATGAATGCGGAGGAAAGTGCTAATTGGGTATTTGGAAAAACATGTCAAAACCTACGTTACATTTCTAAAAGATATTAGACTATTTCTAATGCAAATTTTATCACTACATCCATTACTGTTGTCAATACAAAGGGATCAATAATTAATTTACAAAAATTGTCAAGTTCTATTGGTAAATAAATCATAACATTATTGTTACTTGGTTAGGAGATAATAATAATTTAAAATAATTACTTGACTTGTCAAAAGTATCGAAGTAGGTGCTAATATTTTACTGGTATTTACAAAATACGCTATTTTATAAATATGTTAGTAGTAACAGCATCATCGTTAGAAACGAGTTCAAGGTTCATAAATAACCTGAAATGTTCAATTTATAACCATAAACTGATGAATCTAGTTTTATTATTTATATAAATAAAACCAATGTGTCTAGTTACACAGATTATTGCAAGAGAGCCAGAAGAGGAATTGCCCAAGTGCAAATGAATTACAAAATGAGAAAACGACAGTACACTATTTTAAATCAAATTCTGGGTAATATGATTATCACTTCAGTTAGCAAAACGTAATGCTAAAACTTTCTAATAGAATCCAAGGAGTATTTAACAGGTGTGCGGTGTGCGGTATATGTTTTTTTTTACTTATTTGCTTCGTTTATAAAATATTAACCTTTTAACTACTAGGTCAGTTTTTATTCATGGCTATTTTATAGCAGCTATAATCAGGAACGTTATTAATGTTCACAAAAAGTTTGATGCGATTAATCCAATGCACCTGCTAGCTTAACATTTACCGAGCAATTAGTCAAGAAACTTAAAATTGTGTAAGTATAGAAGATATTAATTTTAAGTATTAAGAGCCTTCCATACCATGACAAAAAAAACCTTTCTTTATTATAAGGGTGAATAACGCGGCAAGTATGGGAATGGGCGTAACTAGCGAAGTGTGTTCGTGCTCCACTTAGCAGCGAAATAATTTTTCATTAGAAATCATCCTTAAGAAGGGGTCGGCCCAGTGGTGCCATATCTCTTCATTCATACAAAAGACTTGATATTCCTGAAGCAAACTTGAGAGGTTAGCAAAAAATGAGACTTATACAGTATGGTCCATGAAAATGCGAACAAGCGAGGTAATCGACCAACGAGTATTGACAAATCTTAGGTAAGTGTCTAGTAAACTTTATGAATATTAAAGATGATTGTAGCGAGTAAACATTTTGCAGGTTGTAGATGAATCAACTATAATAACAAATCCATTTTGCATAATTTGATTTATATCAATGCAGAATTCCAAATACTTGGATACACCGAGTTCTTAATTGAATGTAGAGAATTGCGTCTGTCTGTCAGCTGCTAAAAGGTATCTAAATTATTTGTGAAATATTTATCAAATTCAAAGCAATGAAGGATACTCATGAAAAACTTTGGAGAAGGGAAGCGTGGAGATACAATCGAATATTGTCATAAACTGTTAGTAATGGAGTCCTTTCTCGATAAGTCAAAGAAAATTATGAGCTGACAAAAACTGATTTTTAAAACTCGCACATGTAACACGATAATTTTCGAAAGAAGTTTTCGATTTGCATGAAATTAGGTAAACAGGAAAGTCTTGGGCCACAGATGGAATATATTATTGGACGTTGGATTTGATTGATCAGAAGTGAGTCCTTGTTTAATTTTCGAAAAAATGTATTTAAATTGAATTTAAATAATGTGTCTGACAGCCAACATAGTATCATGACTGGTCGAGAGCTTAATTTGTTCTAAATGAAAATGTTTATAACCATTATGATAGCAAAATCAAAATCTCACAATTCGCCGCAATTATTCTTCGTTAACGAAAAAATTCTGATCAAGTAAAGTGGTAATAACACCTAATAAAATCCTTTTTTGAGTAATTTATACGTATGTGATTATGATTACCACATAAATTCCTAAAATGGCTAATCAAAGAGTTCTCTTTAAGTTTACGTCTTTTTTTTTCTTCTTTAAAATCGCTAATAAAATTTCTAGAAGAACTTATTACCTAAAAAATTACTTCTACTACTATTTCTTTACCAGAATACATTTTCATGATCGACTAGTTGTTTAACATTGACAGTTATGTTTTGTTTTCAATAAATGTAAAGCGGTCATCGTCAAGTGTGACCTCCAATATTTTTTTAGTCAATGATTTGTTGTCTCATGTCAAGTATGAAACGTATGGCTATAATAATAATTATTTATAACCTGTGAATAATTAAACATCTTAAAATTTAAATTGAAGACATTTATTTATCTTTTATAAATCATACCATATTTACTACCACATTATGCTTAATAAAACCAGCGCTAATGCAGTATTGATTGAATTCGAAAAATATCTTGGTCAAGGCAATATAGTAGTATTTAATAATACTAGAATTTGTTTTGGTATATGGACCTTTTACTAATAATTAATTTTACTAAAATCCATAACCAATTAAAGCAATAAATACATTGAAACGATAGCGTCGTGGACGATCACGGTTCTGAGCAAACGAGCCAGAAATTGTACCCTCAGTTTGAAGGAGTGACAGTGTCCAGAAAATGGTTATGTAGTATGCATATGTTAATCCAATGCAATTAGGTGCAATTACCTCTGCACAGTTAGAACATTTTACGTCATCTTTTACGCAATTTTCGCTTTTGTGGTCACTGTCCAAACATTTCGTACATTTCTCCTCATTTTCGCACTTTTCACTTTTCAGCGTGATGATTGAAGCCTCCACATTTAAAACACCTAAAAACGCTAATATATTCAAAGACTCTACATCTTGACCAATTTATGTATACGAATTTTTCATCTAACATCTTTTTCTGTGTTCGGGTCACATTCAACAACGGCCATATAATTTTCCTTCATTTTTTTAACACTTTTACCTCCATATGCAATGAATCAGGCTGTAAGTTTATATTTTGCCTTTTAATAAAATTTAATAGATCTTCATTTTCATGCCTTCCTCTATGCCTACGATTTTAATACGGGAATTTTTCAATTCCGGCGCTGATATCTGATAGTTTTTCATTAATTTCTTTCCAGCTGCTTTTTTCAGTTTTTCTTGTTCTTCCTTATTTTTACATTTTATTACTACCCCATCTTCCTTTATATCTTTAATCTCCGTTATACCCACACCCACTTCAAGAGCTGCTGGTTTGAGATTTTTTAGAATTAACTCCTTAATTTTTTTTTATTCTTGTTTATTTTTAGGTTTTACAATGACAACTTCACCAGCTGCAACATTAGCATAACTTTCTTTATTTAATACAACATTTTCAGTTGTTTTCATAGAGTTATTATTAATAATTCTCGTTTTTAATTGTTAAAATTGAACATTAAGAAAAATACGTACATATTTAAACAAATACATTCTTAAGGCACTTTTTTTGAGGGATCCGAATATGCCATTGCATTTGCCATGACGTCTATAGCAGAGAAACAACAGTCAACTTAATTTTTTCTTATGGGCACCATATTGGATTTTCACATTTTTGAATAGGTATCTGATTACGGTGATGTAGAAACATGACAAAGTTTAGTTTCATATTTCGACCAAAATTGAAAATTATTAATTTTTCCAAAGGGTGCTTTGGAAGCAAAGTATTACTTCTGTTTTGAACAAACTTTTGACAGTTTAGCTCCACTTTGAGACTCGGTATTTACAATTTTGCGAATTTCACCAAGAAAATTATATATTCCAGTGAAGAACAACGTGATAAGGTGGGTCATTTGAGCATTTGTTGTTTTCGATTTGCTTTAATGTAAAGAGTAAATTCTTAGTATACCCAACCCTTTGGTTTTTTTTACTTGTAAATCGTATAAAATTTAGCCTAAGTGTAAACGCTGAGACTAAAAATTAAGCTGAACTGTCAATATTTTGTCAAACAAAAATGATGCTATTATTTCCAAAGCACCCTTTGCAAAACTGAATTGTGTTCAATTTCGGTCAAAATATAAAACTCATCATGTGTCGTACATCGCCGTAATCAGAAGAAAAAAATATAATTAAAAATGTGAAAAGTTGACTGTTGTTTCTTTGCCATCTTAGACGTCATGACAAATGCAATGGCATATTCGGATTCCTCGGAAAAATGTTTCTTAAGAATGTCTTTGTTTAAAATACGTAGTTTTTATTAGTTTTCAATTTAAAAATTAAACACGAGAATAACGATTTTTAGTTTTTTTCTAATATCTTCAAAACTAAAAACGATCCCCTTGCTGCCGGTCGAAAAACGGGCACCCTGAGTGATATATAATATTTACCACTTAAAAGGAAGTAGATACCTATCATAATACATCATGGCCTACTCAATACAAGTATAAATATAATATATTCGTCTATATTCACTTCAAAGTTTTCAACTAATCGATCCAACATTAGTTTAAGGTTATATTACAAAGGTGATACCTACCATTACATTTTATTGAGAAGTTGATAGATCGACACGTTGAAATTGAAAGTGCTTGTCCATCATGTTGTAACACTCCTGCGGACTTGTCAAACATATCGTAAAAATGATAATTTAACGTATGTAACATTTAGAAAATTCGATAGGGAAGTTATAAAGAAGCGTTAAATTACAAGTAAATTTCGCCATCGTCAAATTACTATGATCACAACATGTAATTGTTTATCCACGTATAAATATTTAATATTTCGTCGTATGTTGAAGAAGTAACGAAAGTTATACTATATTTGTAAAAGAAAATCCACAAATTTAGTAAGAATAAACCTAGTAAGAATACCGAAATGTGTAATACAGAAGGACATTCAGTTAAATTGAAAAAAAACGACTCTTTCTACAAATTAATTCACCCCTATCACCAAATCATTTATTTAAGAAATTTCCTACCCTACCCTACCTAGGTACGAACATTTGTAAGCAACCAACTAGGAAATGGATTAAGATATATGTAGTTGTTTTTAAAAATTATTAATTATTATAATGAGTTAGATGGCCCAGTTCCAAAGAAGGTGATAAAAAATGAAAGTAAAGAGTTAAATATTCCACAGAGCTTTGTCCAATAAAAAAAAAACTTTTACTATATTTCCTACATGTGTCTTTATCTATTCTGAATAGCACCACTCGTTTTAATGCGCTGTTATACGTCATACAAATTAATTAAGATCGCATATAATTAATGACACCAATGAATCTATTGTAACATCAATCATTTATGTATCGACTATTATATTAAATGAATAGAAACTTAATTACCAAATACTAAAATTTATAAAAAATTAACTACAATTTGCATAAATAACTGCATGAATTATTAATTTGGGGAGCATAGGTGTCGGCGTTTGAGAACACATACACAGTTTACTTATATTATATAACACTCTTAAAACTTAAAACTTCGTTTAGATTTTATTGAATTTAAATGTGTGTCTTGGCAGGTACTGAACGACTCCGCTACTCTTGGGGCTGTTCAAATTCTTGGTCTACTGCTATGAACTACACTTTTTAGATAACCACATATGAAGAAATAGATAGGTGTCAAATCAGGTGACCTAGCTAACCACCTGACTGACTTACCCCGGAAATAATTTATCTACCTATGCGTACTTCACTCCTTTACTTTAACAACATAATTTGGTAAATTAAGTTTAAGTAAACTGATACATATTTCAATGAGGTTTTTCAAAGAATCTGTTTGTGAAATGTATGCTTACCTTTTGATGTACTTAATAAACACATTGATTTGCATCTTTTGCAGACTTACCTGAAAAAAAAAGAATATTTGAAAAATTATTATTAAAACATTTAAATATACTGTATTTTAATAAGTATAATATCATGCACCTCAGCAGTAAACAAATACATAAATATTCTACCATATTCAACATAAAAATATCATTAGAAAGTAGAAATTCTATAATATATTGACGTTATATGCAAATATGTAAGTACCTATTTTATATATTTTTAATTAATACTTATACCTAAAGGGAAAATAAGTTCTCGCGAGTATGCGAATTATCCAAGAAGTAACACCTCAACACTGAGTAATGTAAAATTTGAACAAGATGCAGGGTATGATAAAAGATAAATATGGTAAACGATCTTGCACTTATTAAAATCGCTAAAAATAATATCTATTGTGCGCTTATAACTTGGAGACCTTTGATTCACTCTTAATAAAACGTAGAAAATAAATACGTAGTGTACTTTCTACAAATATTTAATTAATTTCGACTTAAAACTGTCAAAATTTATCTTTTAATATGTTTTTAGGTTTGATACTATTAATAATCTGTTATTAGCAGAAAAAAGGGATAGTCAACTGACTGCCTCTTCTTTCACTAAACTTTCCAACCTACGGCGGTTCTTTACAAGTTTTGCGGCAAAAATACGGAAAAGGCGTGAAGGTATTAAAAAAAGTTGCAAGTAATGAAATTAGAAAAGGTTATGCCTTAAGACTTTAAACAAACAGTAGTATTTACATAGAAATCATGTAATGCTCATAAACTGAGCTTGCCTATACAATTTAATAGACAGATACTACTTAATCCAATTACATTCAACGCTATTATACAATAATCACTTAATTGACATGAAAGGAACTACTCCAGTAACATTTGAAACGAGTACCATATTTAAAAATCTGTTGGATGTCTTCCTTGTTTCAAACTGGCTTGTCTAGGTCAAATATTTTTCCACACGGCTACACCCTCAAACGCAACTTTCTACCTATTACATTAACTCTATAATGGGTATTATTAATAAGAATACATTACATAATTCCGGTTTTGAACTATGAACTATTTTTTATGAGAATGATAGGTGCAAATGATCAAAAATGTATGAGTTAAAATCTCGTATTTGGTGGTTTGGTTTACATTGAAACTAATCACGGCTTGGCTGACGTCTTGAAGCATCAAGTAGCTGTTGGAAAATTTGTCACAATTTTCCGTAGGTATTGTAATAGGGGCAGATTGATATTTATCTTGACTTTTGTATACAGGGTGACCCATTAAGAATGGAAACACTCGCGTACCAAACTTGTTTGTGGACCGAATTGAACGGGATTTTTTTTAAAAGATAGATCTTGTAAAGCTCTATCTTGGTGCAAAATTTGAAGACGAAATGTTTATGTTCAAGGCCTAAGTACTATGAATTTTTTTTTAAGTGAAAAATAGCAAAATTTTGTTAGCGATTTTTTTTATAAAAAATCTGACTACACCACTGGATTTAGGAGCCCCTCAAATGCATCTGTCCCAATTTTTGCAAAAAAATTGTCATCCCTAAAAAAGTTATAACAATATCAGCATTATCAGCGTTTGCCGTTGTCGGTAAACTTATTCCTTCATAAAAACCGGATAGAACCCAAACAGAAACAAAAAAAAAAATGTAAAAAAACGTTATGAAAAATGTATAGCATTAAACGGAGGATTAGTGGAAGCTACAAAAATTTAAATTTAATGGTTAATATGAATTAATTTGACTCCTTTTTCTTTTTTTAAATTGTAATGTTTTAATCGTTATTTTTTATCAGTTGTTGTGTACATTAGAGTAATTATTGTTGGTTGTTTTGTGTATACTGGTTTACACAATGGTTCTTGTTAATAATTACACCAGTGTTTAAGTTAATTAATTTTGTTTCTGTTTGGGTTCTATCCGGTTTTTATGAAGGAATAAGTTTACCGACAACGGCAAACGCTGATAATGCTGATATTGTTATAACTTTTTTAGGGATGACAATTTTTTTGCAAAAATTGGGACAGATGCATTTGAGGGGCTCCTAAATCCAGTGGTGTGGTCAGATTTTTTATAAAAAAATCGCTAACAAAATTTTGCTATTTTTCACTTAAAAAAAATTCATAGTAGGCCTTGAACATCAAAATTTCGTCTTCAAATTTTGCACCAAGATAGAGCTTTACAAGATCTATCTTTTAAAAAAAATCCCGTTCAATTCGGTCCACAAACAAGTTTGGTATGCGAGTGTTTCCATTCTTAATGAGTCACCCCTGTATATTTATTATTGGAATTTTAATTTAATTTTGTATATATTTATTATTATTATTTAATTTAGGAAATAGTGTAATTTGAGTTTATTTTAGAATCAAATTTCTTTTATTTGTTTTACTTATTGCCTTTAATTATCCATCCACATTACATTTACAGTATAGGAATTTGTTCGCCCCTGGTGTAACCACCAACCGCTATTTCTATAAACGACCGTGTGCACTTAGAGGTGAACGACTTACTGATGGGTTTGCTGTAAACCCCTCCTTTTCCTTTTTAGGGCATTCCAGGGATCTTCTAGTAGAGGAAAGTTACCTTACTCAATATTCTGTTAATTTTGATTCAATAAAGATTTATTTAATTCAAATTGAGTTCATTGACTTTACTGTTGTTTGTTTTCAAATATAGGTCCTGTCAAATGTGCAGCGACCGGTAATTATAACTGCCTGAACGGTTAAAACAGCGATCATGTACACCTGTGGTATTTGGAACACAGATGTCACCTTTGTCAGTAAGATAATGCATTAGATAAGGTAGTGATGCATAAAACTTGAATTTCAACTGATCGGTAGAGGTCCCTCAACTTAACAGCATTTATTCAATGAATTATCGACAAAGACAAATTAAATCGATTAATAAATAAACTAAGAACCTGCGATAACTTAAGACTACATTTAATCTATTTCACAAATGGTGTTATCCTTTTAATTAAACATAAAAGTCCAATATTTTTAATTATTTTTATAAACATGAATTTCTATCTTTAGTATACCTATTCCGTGCTTTGTAACGGTATTCGCACAGGTTTGAATTTATCAGTTCAGTGACATTGAAACTAAAATGGCTGCTGGAAGTGGATTGTTCTAGAGTGTCAAATTATACTACATGGAAACAAGCCAGCTGGGGATATTCATTCGAAATTACGAACTAGGTGGGAAATTTTCATCGTCTTTCATTTTTAGTAAGTCCTGGGAATATCGGCACATTATCTCGTTCATTATAAATGGTATGAACATACCTCGGCTTTTGAATTGTTGTTTTACATATTCTGCACGATTTTCTTTAAATTTTTATTCCTTTTTTTAGGAGCAACGTGGACATGGGTACGCTTATTCTCCTTGCCCAATAACAACTCTCTTTACAGGACTACTTTTATTATCAAATTTATGATACAGTGATACCAATAAAATTGCCCCAATTTATTTGCTCTAGCATTTACTATCATCGCATATTAAGGCATATATCTAAGTGTATTGCATGCCAAAATTTGGTTTATATAGCTGGACTAATAAAGAAAATATAAGAAAAAATCGATAAATATGTGGAAGCTTTAACACCTCATATCTTCTTATAATGAAGAAAATTAGCTAAGGAATATATCATCCTCAAATATGTTAACGACATCCTGTATACAGTAAATTCACTTTTCAACCAAAGCACTTTGTGAGTGAATAGGAGAGAATAAAGCGAGAGCGCTAACATTCTGAGATCGACATGCAGTCACGCATGTGTAGTGCTCTCGCTTTACTGCTATCTCCTATTCACTCACAAACTGCTTTGGTTCAAAAGTGAATTTACTGTATATGCACGTGACAATATCGGCGTGTACATAGTTATTCGGTTGAACTAATGATTTATTTCATATTATATTATAGAGGTGCAAAGGAAATTTACTTAAAAAAGAAAGCGTCAACACAATTGATAGCAAACAATGAAGAATGAAATTTAAAAAATATAGAAAGTTTTGCTAATACTTAACTATTATTTTGGCTTGATAAATACATGTCATGAACGAAGATAAGATTAATGTTAGATCTTAGCCAATTTTTTTTTTTCATACAGTAACAGAAAGTAAAAACGTGCCGTTCATAAATCTTCCTGGAATTTAACGTATGAAGTGCGGCGTGTTTATATAAGGTGTCAGTAGCAATAGAACTTTTTTTCCATATTGACATGAACTGTTGAAAAAAAATAGAACCCTCGTGTCGCGATGACGTCGAAAATCCTGGTCAAGGGCTCTCCTACTATATTAACTGCTAAATTATTCAGATTAAAAATGGGATACCCTGTATAATGTAGATTTACTCAATTTCACAATTGCCTTTACTAAGAACTAAGGAGTTTTCGAACAGTCTCCGGATAGGCCATCAGCTAGCTATTCAGTGCTATCTGAGAAATCTTGGATCTGCCTATAACTGTAAATGAAGTCAAGTTTGCAACGCAGGCAGTTTGCAATTATCATGGGAGCAAGAATAAATCACAGCAATAAATCA
Organism: Rhagium mordax; assembly: GCA_963680705.1. Taxonomy (NCBI): domain Eukaryota; kingdom Metazoa; phylum Arthropoda; class Insecta; order Coleoptera; family Cerambycidae; genus Rhagium; species Rhagium mordax. Next base: position 17,620,863 of record OY796656.1, read on the forward strand.
ATGGCAAGTATCTTAACCATGTATTTGTGTATTAATGATTGTTCCTTGCAGAAGAACTTACGACGGACTTACGTTGTATTGGCATGCGTTTGCAAATTCAACCATGAATAATTCAGACATAATAAAAAATAATATGTCACGTCAAATTATCTTCACAAGTGGGATGCTTAAAAGACGCAACATATTCGACAATGAATTTAATCCGAAAAATATAGGATTATAACTGGATATACATAATACTGTACATCATAATAATAGGTCTAATAAATCATTTAAAAGCCATGGTCACCTAATGTCAATTTCGGTTCATAACTATTTTTAAATATGCTGAAATATTAAATTTAATCGTTATATAAAATAAAATATATGTATTTTATCAATTTATCAATACTACAAGCATTAATTGAAGATTTTAACATTGTACATATCTTAGGCGTTAGATCGATTAAAACTAATAAATTGCATGTTTTAAGGTCACATATTATTAATAATATTCACTTTACTTTCACTATTAAAGACAAAAACTAATAAATACCAGCACATTGCGTAATTATATTTGTACTACACGTAAAATGAATTGTTCAAAGATCCTGTGATTTCTAAAATCTCCTTTTCAACACCTATACAGCACGGCTGAATCACTTTCTTGTTACAATGAAATTTGACAAGTTGAACATTAATTACATATTTGAAGTAATTACTCTTGGAAATGGTACAATTTACGAATCAATTAACATCCACAAAATTTTGAATTGGTTTACTATTAAATCTATACTATAATCAATTCAGATTATAGTAATTTGATAGCGACAATTTGGGTTTTATAGATATTAAATTAATATTATACAGTCGAGTAGTGGCGAAAAAAAGGTTTTTAACCTGCAGAGCGAGAATAATTTATTTAAAGAAGTGTGTACGAAAGTAAAAAAAATGTTTGATGAATTAAATTTTTGGTTGAAATACTTTTTTGGCCACGACCCTATTACAGAATCAGTATACATGGTGTTTCAGTTAATAGATTATCGAGAATTTGCTAATGTTCGTAAACAAGCAAAGATATCTATTAAGAGTGATTATGCAAATTATATTAATAAAATCGAACGCGGTATGGGAGACAACATAAAAATGTTTTGGTCTTTCGTCTCTAATAAAAGTCGATCTAAATCTATTCCCAAGTATGTTCAATTCAATGATGAAATAGCTGCTACCGACGTTGAGATCTGTGAATTTTTTTCTAAGTATTTTGCATCTGTCTTTGAACCTTCTGATACTCCCTCGACAATTCTACTCAGCGAGCCACTTACCTATATCACATTAAGTCTTATAACTTTAGAACAAGTAAAAGATCAGATAGATAAATTGGACATTAATAAGGGAGCAGGACCAGATGGGTTACCACCTGCATTTATCAAGTCATGTAAAGAGTCTATTGCACATCCTTTATTCATTATATATAATAAGTCAATGTCTGAGGGGGTTTTCCCTTCCATTTGGAAAAAGGCACAAATTGTTCCTATTTTTAAGGGTGGCAATAGAAACATGGTGTGTAATTACCGTCCTATATCTATACTTTCCGTTCCTGGTAAGATGCTCGAAGCTATAGTATCATATGAATTATTCTTTAATACAAAAATTTTTATTAGTGAACATCAACATGGCTTTTTCCGAGGCCGCTCTGTAGTGACTAATCTAGTTCCTTATGTTCAATCAATATTTGAGAATATGTCAAATAAAGATCAAGTAGATGCTGTGTATACCGATTTTTCCAAAGCTTTTGACAAAGTTCATCATAATACACTTTTAGTTAAATTGGAAAATATCGGTATTCACGGCAATCTATTAAGATGGATTACATCATATATCAGCAATAGATCACAATGTGTCAAAATTAATGCTTGTTCATCTTCTTCTGTTGATATTTCATCTGGGGTTCCTCAGGGATCACACCTGGGCCCACTTTTGTTCTCATTGTTTTTATATGATATTAGTAGCTGTTTTCTCTATTCTGATTATTGTCTGTATGCCGACGATTTGAAAATGTATAAAGCGGTAAACAATTTAGTTGATTGTTTAAATTTTCAAGAGGATTTAACACGTTTAAATCAATATTGTATAGTGAATAAACTGTCTCTAAACATAGAAAAGTGTCACTGCATTACATTTTCAAGATTGCCTAGTAATATTGTGTTCTCATATTCTATTAATAGTTCAATACTTAATAGAGTTGACTCAATTAAAGATTTAGGTGTAATATTAGATTCTAAGCTAAGTTTTGAATTACATGTTGAAATGGTTACTAGGAAAGCTTATAGAAATCTCGGTTTTATAATTAGAGTCACCAAGAGCTTTACTAATCCAAACTGTCTCATCTTGTTATATAATTCTCTAGTTCGTAGTCATCTTGAATTTGCATCTGTGGTTTGGAACCCATTTTATGTTAAATATATTGAGCGAATTGAAAAAATTCAAATTAAATTTGTTAATTTGTTAAACTACAAGTTCAATAGAAATCTCCACTATGCGTCTTATGAAGAGAGCATTAGACATTATAGATTATTAAAGCTATCTTCCCGTAGAACCATAGCATATGTATTGTTTCTTTTTAAGGTTTTTAATAACATGATCAACTGCAATTTTATCACAAATAGTCTTGCCTTTAATGTTAAGTATCATATCACTCGTACCAGTAATTTGTTTTATTTAATGATGTACTCTACTAATTATGCCAATAACTCTCCTATTTGTCAACTTCAAAAGCATTACAATGAATATTTCAATCATATTGATTTATTTTGTAATTCATTTTACCAAGTTAGGCGTCAGGCCATTTCAGTTTTTAGTTAACTCTTTTTATTATTATTAGTAGTTAACTATTTTCATTATTACTAGAATTTTTTATTTTTATTTTTTTTTTGTATTCTGTATTCTTAGAGTTTGTGTTGTTAATTCACTAGTGAGTAGTGTGTGCTCACAAAATTAGTATGTGTAACCCTGTAATTGGGATTTCTGTAATTCTGTTGGGCTACCTTTGTTGAAAATAAATAAATAAATAAATAAATAAATAAATATTTCCACATCCAATAATTCGGAAACTAAAAAATATATTTTTATTCTATTTTGAATGCTTTCTTCAGGAAGTACAATTTACTATTATAACTTTATCACCAGAGATGGCGCTGGAGTTTAAAAATATCTTTGGATCAAAGAAGTTTCTAATTTTAAGCAAAATTTTTCTTATTCTATTACGGTTTACAAAATAAAAATAATTTTTTAGTTTTATCGGCTGTGGGAATTTTAATTGAGACGCCTAAATTTATAATTTATTTATTTATGTTAAAAAATAATCTTTTATATCGTCTATGATAAATTGCAACAATTGTACATTTATAATTCATGCACTATAACGGTTCTTTTAATAATTAGGACAAATTGAAAGCAATAACATGTACTCCGAATACATATGCATAGTCAATAATTAGCACTCTTCTAGTAACTGAAAATCAAATGTTGACTGATTAATTATGTACTACGAGTATGTAATAAAATTATCAAGTGGTCCCTAACGAACATAGATCACCCACTGGACACGATTTGATCAGCACGTGTCACTAGCTAGCCTATAACTGTTTTGTAAAAAAATATATCGATTTCAAATTTGGGGAAGTTCTTCGGTTCCGGTTTAACCAGAAAGAGTATAAACTTTGTTATTCTTAATGGAACACCCTATATGTTATTCGAAATTTAGATTGCTCAAGAAATTCTAAGCACAAAACATATAGCTCACCCCTTATTTAATTTGACAATTTAATTAAAAACATAATTTATATCGACAGATTTGCTGAATAAACGAGAAAGTGTTTGTTTAAAAGTTTGGATGAAACAAGATGAGGCATTATGACGAACTATTCTGAATCAATGACACATTTTCACTTACATACAAACAACTTTGTTTGCGGAAGCTTCGGTATTAATACTAATATGCCAATCAAGTATGAGTAATGGTAATACACGGACACATTTATGCTTTCATGTAATTACGAACTAACGGCAAGTTATTAACATTGAACCAAACACTGCCCATCCTATTTTCTGTTTACTAATTACTGTAATAAAAATGTTATTTTAAGTATGAATCAAAAAACTTTCCAAAGTATCCAATACGAAAACAAAAAAGTACCTAATAATATAAATTCAATACTTCCCTCGAAATTAAAAATTTCATTGTTTTGACGGATTTTTCCAATATGTCACAAAATATTTTCACTTCTAAGATAATTTCGGGATGAATTTGAACAAACATATGTAAACTATTAAAACTTACTTATCGTAACGTTGCTTAAAATTAATAGTCCAGAAAACCGAAAATACATTTTTAGCAAAATGCAAAATATTAAATCGAATATAATTTCCTTTATTTGATAAATACGAGAAATTGTTATTGAAAAATGAGAAAGTAAACGTTTCAAGAGTGTCCGTCATTAAATAAAATTAATTTAATATTTCAGATAAGTAGACAATCAACCGCGATTTTTAGTTCAGAAAGTATAATTTAAATATTACATTTTGGTAGTACAATACCTTTACATTTATTTTAGGTAGGTATATATGACTGCAGATGCTCAAACACTAAGACATAAAACTAAATCGTTTGATAATTTAATAATGTATAACAACCACTATTATTAAAGGTCTCCCATGTATGCGAAGTTTGAAATAATTATATTTCGCATATATGGAGATACCGATTATTAACAGAATTATTGGGCAACCTGCAATAATTACAGAGGTGTAAATTTAATCATCGTGAATAACATATGGAAAGAACCTACACAGGTGTCCTACTTTGGTAGTAACTTTTTTATCTTTCCCATTTAATTTCGCAAAAGCAATTTACTATCGTGTAATAGAGTGGGTTATTTATAATTTTGAAGTGAATATCGTTTCATTAAAATATACAATACGTTCTCATCTTCGGCTTGGAAGTGATGCTGCATTTTATAGAAAGTAAATATTGTAGACTTTTAACTAAAGAAAATATCTGTACCAAATGGGACTGTTTTCCGTCCGACACGACGAGTTCGTGTTGAGACGATGGGAAAGGAGGGGAACGAAATCCTGATGCCACTGGAAAATCCTTGGTCAATAGAAAAATGTCTTAATTTTTAGGAATGTATAAAATATATCACTAATTTGTAAAAATTGAATTTTTAAATTTAAGGTCAAATAACTGATTACTACCAATACAAATTTTCTTTATTAAAGTAACCAAAAAATATATTTTTTTTAAATCGGCATTAAAGTACCTCGAAATCGTCATTAAATTTTATTATTTATTAACACGCTTTTTTTATTTTTCTTATTAACACGCTTTAATTTTTTTTAATTTATTTATTTTTTTCTTTTTTTTATTAGCTCACCTGTATGTTTGTTTTTATGTAAAGGAATCTTTCAACGAGATTTTCACCCACTTCAAAACGTCAGATTAAACTGAAACTTTGCACACTCATCGAGGATCGATGACAATACAATAATTGAAAACAATTTGATTTCAAAAACATTTAGAAAAAAATTTGATTTTAAAAATTACAAAAAAAATTTGAATTGAAAAATTTCTAAAAAAAAATTGAATTGAAAAATGTAAAAAAAAAATTGAATTGAAAAATGTCAAAAAAATTTCATTTAAAAAATTTTGAAAAAAATTCGATATCAAAAATTTTGAAAAAAATTGAATTAAAAAATGTCAAGAAAAATTTCATTTCAAGAATTTTGAAAAAAATTCGATTTAAAAAGTTTTGAAATGAAAAATTAAATTAAAAAAAAAATTTAAAAATTAAAAAAAAAATTAATTGAATTTATGAAATATCTATAACAATTGATATCATGCACCCCACGCTTTTTTACAATAAAACTATTTTTTGTCAATCACTTTATTCTTATTTTAAACTTAGTAAAAAGTATTTAATTATATTCAGTTAGTGGAATATTTATCACTGTTGAACAAAATCTTAATAGATAAACATTATTTTTTACTTTTTAGTTCGGTTTCCCTAAGCGTGTTTTTTAGTTTTTTAAACTATAATTTTCATAGTTGACTAGAAATCGCCTGGCTACATAAGTATTGCCTTTCTAAGAATTATGATGGAAGCAAAAACCATAAATATGAATGCAAGTACAAATTGAAACATTTAAAATAGCAATTGTTATTAATTTTAATACCAGAAAACCAAAAATCCACGGCTGACCTAAAATCTAACATAATTGACGTTATTGTTTATTACCCGTTAACGTTAATTGCGTTTTACTATCGCTATAGCTCATTCAATACATACATAATGATGATGGAAAACATCAACAGTTTCTTGAAATAAGTATAATATAAATTCAAAGCAGTTAAAATTCTTTGAATATATCTATTTAAATGACAAAACTGATGTTAAAATATTAGTATTTTATATTTTCGTAATAAATAGGTTTTTTTTTTAATACACCCATGGACAAAATTGTCGAATATTTTAAATTTTCCCAATTCTTTTGTATTTATAAATTTTAATGAAAGAAACGCATTACACAAGAAAGAAATAGTTTATTTCACACATTTTAAGTAAAGAATATTGTTTTCATTAGCAGAAAATGTTAATGCAAAATGTTATAAAAATTAAGAATAATAATTAGTTTCAACATAAATTATTCGACAATTTTGTCCATGAGTGTAGTTAACAGTGGGGTTCATGTTGAAATAATCAAAATTGATGCTACACCACAAAATTGTTCTTAAGCTATTTTTATATAGTCCATTTACTAAAGAAAAAAAGTTCTAACTTCGTTGACTCAAAACCGATTTTGATCATTTTTTTCTTTAATTTCGGAAAAAGTTTATTGAAAAGTTCCCCATCTCGTTCCCCATATATAGAGAAGGTGTACTTTTTATATTTTTAAAGGTTATTAATAAGTAAGTGTTTTTTTAATACATTCTTAATAATTACAACATGTATAACTTTTATTTATTTAAGCAATTGCCTGAAATTTGATTACATAATGTCATAGATTACGAATCTGGTCTAAAAGCAAAATGGAGTCCATAAAATAACGTCGAATTTCTAACTTTTTATTTTCTTTTTTTTATTATATGTATTTATTAGGGGGGTCGCTGATTACGAATTGGGCATTATATCTAAAGCGAAATAAAAAATGGCGGATACAAAATGGCGGAAAATGGTAATTTTTTTTTATTGGTATTTTATTTCTTTACCGGGTTACAACTACAATTACAAACCAAAACAAAAGCTATTTCTGTTTTTAAAAATTAAATAAAAAACACTTTAAATAAATAAAAGAGTTATACATTTTTTAATTAAGAGTGTAGGTATTAATAAAACACTTATTTGTTAATAACAATTGAAAAAATAAAAAGCACACCTTCTCACCTACGGGGAAAATTTTCTATAAATTTTCTCCGAAATTAAAAAAAAAAATCATCAATTTCGGTTTTGAGTCAACGAAGTTAGAACTTTGGCGAATTTTTAGCGTTTAGAAATTGGACTACTATAATAAATAGTAGAAGAGGTATTAAGCTTGATACAACGCGGCGGTTTCAAACAATCCGTTATACTGAACTCATTTTTGGCTATATTCAGTCCAGAAAACGCGTAAATGACTCACTATCTTCATATACCTACGTAATAGATGTTAAGAGATTGATGAAAATTGAATGAAAAAAATATCCAGTATACATATAGAAACATCTCTATTTTATCTAATGCAAACACCAAAAGTACTTTCTAATGGATAAATTGAACTGGTAGGCCTATCGCTACTTGGTAATAAGAAAAACAAAATTTAGATAAATTATATTGATACGTGCTCTAAATCCAAATTGTTAAGACGTGTTCATTCGTTGCCCTAAAACGTTATGTTATTACAGAGTTCATTATGGATAAAATCTAATAAAATATAACGTTAACAAAACAAACACAACATTTACCAACAATATAGTAAAGAAATCGTTGCTACACATGTTTGCATTGTATAAATCTTCCTGTGTATGTTGCAAATACATTCACCTGGTAATGGTATATGACTAACAGTTGGCGATTACTTGCACAACTAATTTTTTTAAGAAACGGGGGCAGATGCTTATCTATCAACTATGAGTTTTAAAGGAAACTAGACTAAGTATTATTTTGGGATGCATAAAGCAACTGAAATAAACAAGATAATGCAAAATGTGACTCGGCAATAATCGCACAAATATTACTTTCTATATCTTGCGTTTGTCTCGGCTAAGAATAACATTTGCCGCGATCATCTCTGTGTAATTGTCATTACACAGCAAATTTAGCCACAGCGTGTAACGTCACGGTCTAAAATTCTCCTATAGTCTTTTAGCACCACTTAAAATTTAATAATTATTTAAATGCTGAAGACGAGTTATCTCGTTTTCTCTTCAAGTTGTTTGTTTGCGAATTTTTTCCACCCACTCCTATTTTAAGTTCGTTAACCTTCTGTCACAATTTGTCTCCATAAACAAGAAGAGTTTGGGATAGGTAGGGTAGCTCCATATATTTTAGCACCCACCTATAGTTTTTATGGTATGAAATATAAAAAAAATATAGACACAAAAGTTGTAGATTTTGGTGTCAAATTAATATCTTTTGCCGATAAAACATAAAACAAAATAGCATCGGACACCCATGGTATATTTTTGAATATTTTAAAAGATCATTTTTAGTTGATTTCAAAAATATATAATATTTGCTCAGGTTCTTTTTAAAACAGGTTGCATCTTTGTGTAAAACAGTTCGCGTAGAAGATAGAGAAGTTGCCTTGAAAAAAAAAAATGCCAAAATATTTCTTGATAATTTCTGACCGTCTACCACCAGATTTTTATGCAATATCCCCAATACTTTAAAATGGGTTATTCAGATGTGGAAAAACATAATCATCAATTTTGACACCTACCTATTGAATTTACTTATAGAAATATGAAAAAAGTGTAAAAGCAAAAGTTGTAGATTTTGATATGAAATGTGAAATATATTTTGCTGACTATTTCACTCACCTTAAAATTATCACATAATCTGACCAATCACAAACCAAAAACAGCTTGTATTACAGCGAAAACACCAGCTGTCTTTCAATTCTAATTGGTCTGTGAGCGTGGTGTTTTCAACGACGTAACCATGGATACGGATGGCCGTAACCATGGATACGGATGGCAAAGTAAAGTTTGACAGTTTAATAAAAATTAATTATAGAGACAGACGTCAAAATGAGTCGCTTCGGTGCTACTTCAAGTGAAGTTATCAACCAAAATATTTGCTCGTGAAATAGTCTAATAAAATACCACTCGTGATTTGAATTTATCTTATAAGTCTGTCTTTTATTTCTAAACTCAACTGAGTTGATTGAAAACACCACTCGTCCTGCGGACTCGTGGTGTTTCCAAGCAACTTAGTTTCGTTAGAAATAAATCGACAGACTTATCGCGACTATTTCACTCACCTTAAAATTATCACATAATCTGACCAATCACAAACCAAAGACAGCTTGTATGATCGCGATAACACCAGCTGTCTTTCAATTCTAATTGGTCTATCAGCGTGGTGTTTTCAACGACGTAACCATGGATACGGATGGCTGTAACCATGTATACGGATGGCAAAGCAAAGTTTGACAGTTTAATAAAAATTAATTATAGAGACAGACGTCAAAATGAGTCGCTTCGGTGCTACTTCAAGTGAAGTTATCAACCAAAATATTTGCTCGTGAAATAGTCTAATAAAATACCACTCGTGATTTGAATTTATCTTATAAGTCTGTCTTTTATTTCTAAACTCAACTGAGTTGATTGAAGACACCACTCGTCCTGCGGACTCGTGGTGTTTCCAAGCAACTCAGTTTCGTTAGAAATAAATCGACAGACTTATCGTATATAATATCATAAGTGCTTAAAATTTTATCGATAAATTTTTTTCGAGAGCGATATTGCCTAGTAATATTAAGAGTGTAAATTGGCCACTTTATTATCTAATTAAATCACGAGCGCTTTAGCGCGAGGGATTTAATTTTTGATAATAAAGTGACCAATTTACACGAGTAATATTACTGTTGGCAATATCGCTCGAGAAAAAATTTATAGGTAAAATTTTCAAGCACGAATGGTATTTGCGGAGAATATTTCACGAATAAATTATTTAAATACAAAAACATATCTTTAACGACGAAATGTCAAAGTAACGTATTAAGTGACAGTTGACATAAAGAATGATTTTATCGCGATAAAACTGTTTCAGGGATTTTATCGATATAATACTGCTGTCATTGGTCCAAATTTAAAAATTCTAGTAGTTTCATTGGTTAATAATTTCTGAGTGAAATAATCGCGAAAATTCAATCTCTTGTGGTATTACTACTGATAATTTTTTACCTAATATATTAACCAATGAAAATTTTGCATTTTAATTCATGTGTCAAAATGCATCCAATCATAAAGTATTACAGCGATAACACCTATACATGTGGTGTTATCAGCCAAATTTAACAATCCGGATTCGACTATATATGCAAATTTACTGGATATCTCAAATAATGGCTGGATTAAATTCCAAATCTTTTTGACTGCTACGAACGACACAAATTTCGCAATGCTTATTGCAAGCAATGATTTTATTTCACGTAGGTATTGCATTTGTGATACTAATTGGTAAAAATCGGTATTCTGGTAACTGCTTTTGAAAGCAGAAATGTCATATATTAGAGAAGAACAAAAGAAAAGAACCCAATTTTTTCTTCTTGTATTTATTACTAAATATTTCAAATATTTACTTCTACGTTGATCTCTATATTTAGAATCATTTATTATACTTTAACATTCCTGTAAAAATATACCGCATTATATGTGGTTAGAGCCTGAACCTTGGGTTGATATTTACAATTTTTTAGGTGCATCCATATAATGAAGACTTCACTTTATTATATTTTTATCGCTTTTGGGGACATATCCTTCATTGCGAATTAAAAAGGTAACAGACTGTTAAAATATTAACAACTTGTTAAATTTATGTAGATAAATTCATCAATCACCGTTAAGAGAAAACAACCTGACAAGGTAGTAGGTGATTTAACAAGATAAATTTGGGCAGCAACTAAGTGTGAAATATTGTCTATGCTAATTAACTGCCTCGTAGAAGAGTATATTAAATTTGCCAGTATTACAAAAAAAACCGTGATTGCAAAAATGCTGCAGCGTATCCTATAAAAAGTGTAATAATAATATAAAAAAATACAAACCCCTGCCTTGCATAAAGTAAAACATGCATCATTAGTTTATTTGTGCCTCGATGGTATTTTATAGCTATTCTGGGTAATAAGTCATTGTTTTGCAAATCACTGAAACTGTTCTGAAGAAGGTTGGAACCTATGGAAGTGATAATGACAAAAATACCACTTGACACAAACTTTCTCATTTTAAACGGAACACCCTGTATATTTTGCATTTTATGGTTCGTCATGAAATTCTGATTTTAGCGATATATCACAAGTTGGCATTTATTTAAAAAATGGCGTCGAAAATGTGAACAAATTGAAAAACACGTATCCTGGTGGAATTTTATTTTTGACTATCATAGAAAGTAGGCGTTGATTTGACTCATGGGCGTGTTTCTTGATACTCCATGTGCGTAAAGTGTTTCTTAATTAAAGATGAGTGTTTTTCCCGCAGATTTTGCATTTTTAAAAATTCAAGGAAAACAATTGAATTTTAAATGGGAACATATTTTTTGCGCCATAAAAAAGGAAATCTACTTTCAGCTTTCATTTGAGCCTAATGCTACTAATAGTTAAAGATCGATCCCAGGTGCTCCAGAATAAGAGTTAAAAGTAACTGCCTCTCGACCAAGTTGTAATAGAATGTTTTTTTTTCGAAAACATCAATTTTTTGCCATGCATTCACTCATTTGTAGCCCAATAAGGAGGTTACTTTGGCGCCGAATTCCAATTTGAACGCTGTGTCAAACTACGTTTTTACTTTCTTCTCAACACCCATAATCCCAAAAGAATAAATTACACCACGCCTCTGACTTGTTCGAAATATCTTACACTTTACGTAATTACTTTTACTGAATCACGATTTATTTTAAAACGACCTAGTACCGCCGTTATCGATTTTATCGCCATCCGGAAGAGGTACTCAAACCATACCAGCCAGTCCATCCTCTTGAGGTCATGATTAAACGTGCGCCGGAGAAAGTGATTCTTATGCTGTACGTGTTAGGCGGGTCTGGCAGCGTAGGTAAACTAAATGATAAATTACCGATTTATTAGTGGGTTTCTCTTTGTCACATCGATTAGTACGCAGCACCAGCACCCGAATTATCTGATGGCGGAGCAAATAAATGATGGTTTTATATGGCGCGAATGGTTTGTTTCACAAGGTTGAGTACTATGTGAATTTTTTAAGCTGCTTTTGCTAAATTCATACATGTATTAGGGTCAAAATGATTCAATTAGATCTTGAAAATGTTGAAGTATCCAAAATACATTTCATAAATTTATTGAAGTTATCATAATCATACAGACAGATAAGATTTAAGTGGCATCAAAACTATATAGATAAAGAATAAAATAAATAGTACTTATAATGGCAAAATTTGCTTCTATTTGTGGATTTGTTGGGGTAACTCAAAGTAATAGGTTTTTTAGGTTATAATCTTCACTAAATTACCAGCGGGCTTAAAAAAACTCAAGCATCTATTTTTACCAGAAAAATGGTCCAGAGGAAGTGGAAATTTTTAAAGTGAAACTAAAAGTAAAGTAAGTTTCTATATTCAAACAAATAATAATAATAATAATAATAATATCTTTATTTACCGTATAATACAGAGGTATACAGATAAATAGGTACCATTTCACCTAAATGGTGTTCTTCCAATGGCCCAAAGCAAATAAATAAAAGAAAGAGAAGTTACAAGGAGAGAAAAAAAAATAAAAAATAACTTAAATTTAATTAAATTAAACAAAATCTAAATAAATATTTGCTACAATGCTACGCCAATAGTGTGGGGGTGAGGGATCAATCAGAACAAATTAGAAAACCATACACAATACAGTAATGTTTCAGATGCAGACAGGTGAGTTAACTGACTGTTTTATTTTAACTAGCATCATTTTGTTTCACAAGTAGCATGCTATTTATTTTATTGTTAAATATTTTTGCAGATCAATTTTTAATACTAGGATCTGGATACTAAAGCGTAAAGTTGACATAACCAGGATATAATATCTCCATTCTTACTTGAAAAATCTCATCATCAAAATCTCTTAAACTACGATAATTTTGTTGACATCTTAAAAGAAGACGCCAATGAATTATTTAGATAGCTACTCACAAGATATTCTAGTATCAAGAAAATGTTTTAAACAAACCACCTTTTCAGTTTAACATTCAATCCTGTTGTAAATATTGATTTAGTAGATATGGTTTATAATTCGAATGGAAAGGAACACCTTATATGGGCACTAAATTAATGGTTGTACTTAAATAAATTGTGCTTTTCGATTATTGATATAGTTAACATGTATAATAGCATTAAGAGTTACATTTTTCTCGTACAATATCATTAATCAAAATTATGTATGTCATAAACATATATCTTGAAAGTCAATATTTGATTTCTAGCTGTAGAAGTCGGTCATGTTTTTGTAATGACTTCATATTAGATGTGCAATGTGCATTCATCTTATAAACAGTAATGTACGTATAACTAAGTACTAATTCTACATAACAAAATGGTCATGGTTAACTTGAAATTTAAATTAGCGAAGGGTTTACAACTTAGAACAATAATCAACCCTCTGAAGTAGTAGGTATATTTTATACAGGGTGATTCACGAGGAGAGGGGCAAAATGTTATGGTAGATAGAGTTGACTTATGTGAATTAGAAATGACTATTGAAAAAAGCCTGAGCCTTTTTTTATAGATCTACAGGGTGATTTATGAGTTTTGCCCAATACTTCTTAAGGTAATATCTTTTAAACTAATTACTGCACAGCTCGTATTGTGGGTATATAGTATACTATTAATTGTCAATTTACATGCATAATCAAAGACAGAAAATTCCAGGGCCGGCTCAACTAATTTTTATTTTTAGGGCTCCTATGAAAAAATTCACCATGTGTACGTGATTTTTAAATTCTAATACTGAATTATGGAACTACATACAAAAGTGATCGAAAACATGTACTTTGTTGTTTTGCCACACTTTGGGCGAATTTTAAATAAACGATTAATTTTTGAAAAAATCGAAGGTCTGCACAAAATAAATTTATAAAATTACATTTTCCTCTCTTATTTAAACTAAAATATTTGTTATACAAAATTTTGCGATTTCATGTATGATTAATATGAAATAAATAATCAAAAATAAATAATTTCAACATCAGATTAAGTAATTTTTATTTCTGAGGTTTCTGTGAAAAATCAGTCTGTATAGGTACATTTTTCTCAAATTCTGATAATAAATTGTGGAACTACATTTAAAAATTTACGAAATTATTTATTTTTTATCACAATACATCAATAGACAGAACATTATAAACAACAAATTCACAGAACATAAAACCTTATAACTTATTTTCAAAATGAAAGCCTTCTGCCTCCCTACATTTTCTTTGTCGTAAAATTAAATTTCCTACGGCTTTCCTAATAACGACAGGATTATTATCTAATGTTCTGTTTATTGATGTACTGTGATAAAAAAAATAAACAATTTCGTTAATTACTTCCTCACCAAAAGTGAGGAAGATATGTATTCGGGAAAAAAATTTTGAAAATTTTTATTGCATTTCTGGACGATTCTCGACGAATTATGACGATACACAAAAATTTTCTTTTTTGAAATAAAGCTTTCAAATTTGGTACACAACACACCTTCTAGAGGTCAAGGAAAAGATTGAGTTCGTTGATGAACAAAATCGGTCCACTGGAATGGGGTCTACCTTTACAAAAAAATTTATTCGTGATGAAAGATTATAAATAGGATCTGATATACAACTCATTATAATATTGTGTCCAAATGTTGAAATACACAAAAAACGCCAAAAAAAAAAATACGTACAAAAAAACAAAATGCGTCAAAAAACAAAATACGTCAAAAATTACTTTTGTTATAAACTCCACCACACGGTGAGGAAGTTTTGATCCCATAATTGGCAGCGGTTTTTTTTAATGTAGTTCCATAATTGATTATCAGAATTTGAGAAAAATGTATACCGACTGATTTTTTTCACAGAAACCTCAGAAATAAAAATTACTTAATCTGATGTTGAAATTATTTATTTTTGATTATTTATTTCATATTAATCATGAATGAAATCACAAAATTTTGTATAACAAATATTTTAGTTTGAATAAGAGAGGAAAGTGTAATTTTATAAATTTATTTTGTGCAGACCTTCGATTTTGGCGAAAATTGATCGTTTATTTAAAATTCGCCCAAAATGTCGCAAAATAACAAAATACATGTTTTCGATCATTTTTGTATGTAGTTTCATAATTCAGTATTAGAATTTAAAAATCACGTACACAGGGTGCATTTTTTCATAGGAGCCCTAAAAATAAAAATTAGTTGAGCCGGCCCTAGAATTTTCTGTCTTTGATTATGCATGTAAATTGACAATTAATAGTAGGTATACTATATACCCACAATACGAGCTGATTCTAGTAATTAGTTTAAAAGATATTACCTTAAGAAGTATTGGGCAAAACTCATAAATCAGTGTAGATCAATAAAAAAACGGTTCAGGCTTTTTTCAATAGTCAAAACAAGTGTTAAGTCACTTATTGGTAAATCATATTTATTTGCTTATAACTTGTTCTTTATATTGTTTATTGGTTGTACATATATGTTTTGAGTAAATAAATATTATTATTATTATTATTTCTAATTCACTTAAATGAACTCTATCTACCATAACATTTTGTCCCTTTCCTCGTGAATCACCCTTTATATTAATAAATAAATAAATAAATAAATACACCACATGTAATTACGACCCCCTTTATCCCAGAAGGCTGAGCCTTGTGCGGGAGGGGGCTACACATTTAAAGACAAGGGACACACATCCAATATCCGTGTATAATGGAAAAATCCCTCTCACAGTATTTTCCATTGCCACGACCGGGATTCGAACCCGGGACTTTTGGGTGAGAGGCAGGTACTCTACCATCTCGACCATCAGTCATACTAGTTCACTTCTTAAAATCAAATTACCTACATGCAGGAGTTGAAAATATAGATTTTTAGATTTCAGAAACATTTTTCCAGTGCCTTAGAAGTGGACCATTAAATATTTTAATATTTATAATTAGATAGCAATAGCAAATGGTCGATTCTACCAACTATCAAATTCTTTAAAAAATAATCTGTTGTTTCCATATATCAAACCTCATTGGCCATTTTATATTTTACATTTTACTTAAAAATAAGGTAATCTTATCATAACCATAAATCGAGTCCCAATTTTGGTATATTCATGCAATATCCATGCAAGGATCTGTAACATAATCAACTTCTATCCTTTATATCCTATGATAGCGTTCCTAATTAATCTTGGGTGTACACGTTTTTTTTCCATGATACTTTAATATTTGAGATATATAAATATAATAAAAATATCATCAATAAATTATCTACGCGTAAATTACTGAACAAAGTAATGATAATCGCTATTAGGAGCGCCGGTTTTGGCGAAGGCGCTGGTGTTATTCGGAAATTATATGCATTGGCAGGTAATTTTAGTTAGGTAATCCATAGATATTTTACGGTGTAAACAGATGTTGAGTTTCTCTTCCTAAATATGTAAATTAGCAAAAAAGGTTGACAACTAAATTTATACGCCTCATTAAATAATAAAATGTAAATAATTGTTGAATTTTGCGCCAGACGTCATTGAAATTAATAGTTTTTTATTTGATAGTTCCACATCTCGAACATTGTGGAAATAAATGGGTCATATATGTATAAAATATTATTTGATTGTTGCAAAATGTAATTAATCTCATATTAGAGACAATTTGAATATTCTAAATACTTACTATCGAAGAACTGTAAACGATAGAACAATACACATATAAGAGCAATTCAATTCTGTTTTTAAACAGCATTAAAATTTTTGACAACCACTTTGGAGTCCACAAAACCAACTTCTTTCTTCATAACGTACGTCACTTGTTTTTAGAATTTAACTGTGGCGATTGGACTGCTAGGACCTATAAAAAATATGCTACTTTGCAAAATTAACGCACCATCAGAAATAAGTTCAATGTAATTTTTCTCTGAACTGTTTGTCTGATTTGGATATGACCTACTGTTCTTTTTGTTTTAACTCCAGTTATATTTTATAAATTTTAGTGATAACTATACCTATTGTAACATTTAAAAAGGGAAAAATTCTTTTGGCTGAAACGATCAATTTAAATATCGTTTAAAATCAACTGATTCGTATAAATCCCCCCTTCTCATTTATCCAATTGGTACCTATTTGTTTTTTATGCACTAGTATAAACAAATGCGCATCGATAAAATATTAATATTAATGTTAATGTTAATCTTCATCAGTAGATTTATTGCTCGATTTATTGGGTGAAAGTTTTCTTAAATAAATAAGTCAATCAAGTCGTGTCTGCTATATAGGTACAACATGTGCTGACTGATATACTTATCTAATTAATAATCTAAATAAGTACATTCAACTAATTATCGTAGACATGCTTATTAATTATTCACTAATCCGAAATGAAAAATGCCTACTCACAGCTTGGTTAAATGTTTCCTAGTAAAATTTTCCAAAGCAATATATTTAAACATACATAAATTCTTCTACATGAACTGAAACTTACGCAAGATACGATCTATAATCGGCGAGTTATTTGATAACCAAAGACCAGGAGGTCTAAAAAGATAGTACGTATATGATTTAATGACTCAATTGTTCGTATGATAATTTATTCAGTGAACAGTGGGTGGATCATTAAAAAGAAAGTTCTCGACAAACTTATACAGATAGTAAAAAATATCGTTGTGTGTCCGACTATAGACAGCGAATATGGGGTTACTGATTCAGTTTCGCATTAAGGAATTGACCTCCATTTTAGGCAAGCATTTTCTGGATTAATACAAAGCTAAATTAATGTCAAACGCAAAGAAAGTGCGTAGATGTTTCACCTCAGTTTATTTCGGTAAACATCATCTCCCGATGATGACAACTTAGTTGCAGAGACAAGCTTTACTATATTTCTGTTTGTAGAAACATACTTTAATGTTAGACTAGCTGCAAATATTAATTGCAACACTCAATCTACAAGTATATTCTGTACAAGAAATTATTAACCAAAAACGGTATTTCACGAACTAAATCACAGTGGTAGACGTGCACAAAATTGGAAAGTTTAATAATTTGGAAATCCCATCAACCACGAATTTGCATCGCATCTTCATTAACATTGTAGTAACAAATATAAAAAATATATGCACTACTGAATTTGAATAGAAAATAAAACCTGAAGCTAAAAATAAACTTTTATACCACTTGTATCCACTTATAGGCTAGATCTGTTAATTAACTTTGGAAAAAAGACGAACTATTATGTATTATAACTGTTCCATAAACTAATAAATAAACAGTGAATTGATCATTATAATAATTATAATATCATTTTGTTAACTAAAAACATGGGATTTACCATAATAATGACGACACAAATGTGATATAGAATTCATGAACTAAAAAAATCAATAATGCATCTACTTTTTCCGATATTAATGTAACCTGTTCCGTCACCTGGAGAGGCTGATCTTTCAACAAATCATATTAATTTTCTTGTTGACCTTTGTTAATCTAGATGTTTACATAATTAATTCAAAAACACTTAAATGGCAGGTAAATAAATTCCTTGTTTATCATATATGATGGTGAATTAGTTTCATAGAAGCTCCATAGTCTAGATACGTTATAATACACTGAGGACCAAAATTAACGCACCACCCAAAATTTTCCATGATTTTGAATTTGATTATTTTCTAAACCGTTTGCCTGATTTTATTGTTTTTCTTTGTTTTGTAAGTTAACTATTTGTATGTAAATTCAAGGTAGTCGACATCTGGTTAAAAATGTTCAATCGTTTGGTTGCAACTGCATATATACAAACCGAAAATGACCGCTAAGAGATTGTAATTAAAATTCTTTATGAAGGTTTTTAATCCCATCACGAATTATGTCCGAAATTCCAACCCAAAGTAAGTAAATAAAGATATCCAACTTCCTGCTTAAAATTTCTCTTTTACTCTTTTATTTGATGTTTTAGTGAAAATATGCACACCGATGAAAATTGCAGGGACAGGTGTGTTAAAAACGGAGAAAGTAGTTTCGTGTTTGATGGCACAGGTAAGGACCTACAAGATTCCATGGGCAGTGGCGTTAAAGGAGAACTTACAGACCCGAAAACACGCTGGGTTTTACACAATTTGACGGAAACCTATATTGTGCGACTTGTTAGGTGTCTTTAAATATTGTATTTGATGATCAACTTTGAAAACAAATTACAAGAAAAGTTTTACAGATATGTACCGTGAATTACCGACTAAAATTCAGTAAATAATAGTTAAAACAACGAACAGAAAATTAAAAAAATTGGTACTTTGATACGTGAGCTAATTATAATTGGGGTATGGTGCACAATACAAATATTGTAAATGTCTTTTTGATCGATGAATTGCATAATACAAAATTATTCCTGGGCGAAGAACTATTTAGTAAGAGAAATAAACGAGAATATTATTTACACTGAAGTAAATATTTGCTCCAATACCTACATATTTTTTGATGATGGGGTAGTAGAATTCATCAATAATATCTATAAATTCAAGATAATCTCCTGGCCATGATGAGGTACCTATAAGAGTTGATTAAACATGTTTGTGTAGAATTATTAACAATCATGGCTTTTTAATAGATAATTTAAGAATTATTAGCGCCTTTTCAAAAATATTAAAACTGACTATATTATATTAGTTAGTTTAATTTAGTGTCATTTTGATATGGGTTAATTAGCCTACGTGTGCTTCATTCTGTATAATAAACAGATAAAGTAAATAAATGATGGTTACAGAAATATGTGAAAGTGCACAAGGAGGGAATCCCACATGACGGCATTTGCGGTTCAGTACGACTACTAAAGTTGAATTTGTTTCAAGTGATATGTGCAGTCAATTTTATGTTATGGATAATAAAACTGGTTATATAATAAGTTGGTTAGTTATAAAACAACTGTCAGAATTATTAGGAACACAAATAAAGTAATTACGTATATACATTGGCATTGGTGTTGGATTTAACTTCCAAACCGATTGATGAATACAGAAAAATATACTAATTATTTTTATTTATTGGTTGTGCGTACGTGGCTTTTCGAATAACGTCAATCTTTAAAATCAATCAAAACATAATTATTTGGGTAGTTTTTTCGCGATTTCTTAAACGTAATTTAGGTCAATGCTTTTATTTGGCGTTCTCAGAAACCTCTCTGTAGAATTTAAAAAATATGCCTTGAAAGATGATAAGACATATCTAGGCACTAAGCACATAAAATCGTATACTTTGTACTTTATTGCTAATCACTCGAAATTAAAAATATAAATCTGCACCAGGTGAAAAAAATAATAAAAGAAGAAAATTAGAAGCAAGCAACATACAAGCAAAAATTCCTATACTTACTTTTTTTTTTACTAAAATCGATTTTGATTGCATTAGAATATTCAATTTGTACTTATACTTACGAGTATAGTTTATCCAAAGTCAATTGAAACACTTTAGTTTGAAGCGTTTTTATACTTTAAAAGAGCCGACAGTTAAAAAGTCAAGTTAAAAAATAGATATAAAGACGATGTCTTTTTCTAATCATCATCCCGTATTTATGAGCGTTTATTGCACAACAAAAATTTTAAAGGATTTTCAAATTATTTAGGTAGACAGCCAGATCAACAGGCAGGATATTTTTTAATTATTGTTATTTCTTATTTGTTTTCGAACACTATGATGATTTCAATAAAAATAATACGGCTAAATAATCAAAGTATTATACACCTGTGTCCAAGATGAGTTACCATATTTTTTTCCGATGTTTCGTCTTCGAACAACCATCATCAACTTTCATATTAAAAATTTCTTGATGAAACTCAAAGAAGGCTCAAAACGTAATTAAACCATAACGTGAGGTATTGTTGAAGTCAGAATAAAAAGGCCTTTTAAAATTTAATGTCAGAATATGTATACTCGTCAAAATTTGCTTCGGGACACCTTAAAATTGACCAAGATTTATAACGCTGTAAAATTGCCAAAAATGTATGGATTTGTGCCGGGTTTTTAGCGTTTCAATGGAAATTTAATTGGCTTTCATGTTACATATTTAACTTTAAGATAAAGTTACAAAAACATATTTATACAGGGTGTCAAACAAATGCCTGTTTTTTCAGTCAACTTTTATCTTGAGCACAGCGTTAACCAAACACCCTGTATATTAGAATTTAGGTATATAAAATTTCTTTCACTTATGTGTCTGCTTTAAAACATTTTTTGAATTTTGCTCCTATCTTTTTTGTAGAAAAAGATACAGAGGTTTTAGTAAAACGTTACATTTTCACAATAAAATAACGGATGGATTACTAAAATTTGGGTATATCGTGATTGACCACAAAGAGCACGTATTGTAAACGAGTTTTCTTACCAAGAGGGTATAAACCGCATGTGGTAGTCTGCATTACCATCAGATTTAAACCCTACAGAGCAAATTTGGGATGTTATACAGAGACGAATGTCTAGTCGAAACCATCAACCTGATACATTGCGAGAACTTGGAGAAGCCCTTGTAGAAGAGTGGAACCAAATTCCAAACGAGATAATAAATAATTTGGTTCAGAACATGCCACAACACAACGTTGCAGAGAATTATAACATCCAGAGGTGGCCCAACTCACTGCTATAATTACATTACGGTTAAGTTTTAATGTTTAATATTGTCAAATAAAAGATGTTAATGTTAATGTGAGTCCTTATGATTATAAAAGTATAAAAGATTGAGATTTTTTATTTTATTGTGAAAATGTAACATTTTATTAAAACCTCTGTATCTTCTTCTACAAAAAAGATAGGAGCAAAATTCAAAAAATGTTTTAAAGCAGACACATAAGACAAACAAATTTTATAAAATTCTAATCTACAGGGTGTTTGGTTAACGCTGTGCTCAAGATAAAAGTTGACTGAAAAAACAGGCATTCGTTTGACACCCTGTATAAACATGTTTTTGTAACTTTATCTTAGAGTTAAATAGGTAAGATGAAAGCCAATTAAATTTCGCTTGAAACGCTAAAAACCCGGCACAAATCCATGCATTTTTGACAGTTTTACAGCGTTATAAATGGCGTCGGTGATTGGCCTCCGTAGCGGAAATAGGCCGACGTAAAATAAATGATTAAAAAAAAAAAAAAAAAAGCGTTATAAATCTTGGTCAATTTTAAGGTGTCCCGAAGCAAATTTTGACGAGTAGGTATATTTAAAAAAAAAATTAAGTTAATGATGGCTGCTGGAAAGCGAAACGTCGAATAGAAATATGCTAATGTAATCTTTAACTTCATTCAAAGTTGCCATAAAGAAGTTTTTTACCATTAAAGCCAGAAAAAATGGAATTAAAAATAGGAAAATTCAGTTTTTTCAAAATCACTCAAAAACGTAAAATCCTTGGAAAAATCATATCAATGATTTCTAGACGTGCGTCATCTTGTTAGTCTTTTAGTCCTTTATTAAGACAACTTTTTTCCACTTAATCAATAAAATTCCTTCTTCTTATTGATTTATTTGCAATAATAAAATGTAAATTTTGTCATTGATTAAATCAATGATTTTGTTAACAAATTTAGTCGTAAAAAATTAATTTTGGCCAATATTTTGTTCAAAAATCTTAAAATCTGGGATTATTTTTAATTTGTCTAATTACGTTTTATTTAAAATTAGAATTGAAGAAAATTCAGCTAATTTTGCATTTTTCCAGAAAGCACAAATAATTTAGATAACTATAATCGAAACAAATTTTTTTTCCTGTTATTGCGTCCAATGAATATGCTGTAAATTGTGATGAGTTACCGATATCCTTTTGTATACATTTATTTTCCAGCGGCAAGTTTTCCAACATCAATCTAGTGATTTAATAAAATATTTTAAATCATGAATTCCTTGCTGCCTATATAGGTGTCATTAGACTAGATAATTATTGTTAGTGTTAAATAAGCAACAATCACTTTGCCAAAAATCGTATAGTATCTAAATTAGCATTCCTTTATTTTAATTGACCTACTTTCTATCAAAACTTGATTATGGCTTTGTTTTACCATTACCCGCCCACGCCAATAAATAAAAACAATTTCAACCTTTTAAAAAACACTTAGACATCGAAATCAACTTTCATCCCGCAGACATAAAATTTTATAGTTCTATTACCGCTGAAAATGTCAGTACACTGATAGTAAGTAATAAAATGGTAAAAGAGTGCTTAATTTAAAAAAATAAAATATGAAATATTTTTATTTCAGCACTGAGCAAAAAATTTAAAATTCGTAAAAAAAATCAGTGGCGTTTTCCGTTTTCTACAATAATTTTGATTATGAATCCCAGATAGAGGAGTAACATAAATTAAAACTTTACATCTTTAAGATTCTTGCAGTAAAACGTTTTTGAAATAAAAAAATCAGAACATTTTATATAGGATACATATCTCGAAGCTGAGCAATGTTATACCTATTGGAATTTTTTCTTATACTAAGTTAAGGAATCGCTTCGATATGTACTTGTATTCGATATAATGTGCTGTATATAGGATGTAATCATTCTGATTTTATTACAGTTATTATATTACGCGGCAATGATCAACGGTCCAATAAAATTGGATGTCAGTAGATAAAAAGTTCTATTTACATGCGATGCGATGCAGCACTATACATATAGTCAATTTATGTCTAAAATTAATACTTATTAAAGTTCACGTTCAAGTAGTGCCTTTATAGAACTAAAATAAGTTGACAGGGCACTAAAGAAGCAATATCTTATTGCTTTTAAATCGCTGTTATAATTTTACTCCCAATTAACGAAGCACTCGCAGTGCTCGGCCAATATTAACCAGATGTTGGTTGTACTTAATTATAAAAATAGGCAAAAAAGCTAATGTTCTAATATTACAAATTTTTTTGAAAAAAATAGTAACTTAGTCATTTTTTTACGTAGTAACGGAGATAAAATCGGGTAATTGTTTTGGAAAATAACTGTATGCAGAATTTGAATGAAAAAATAAAATGGTGGAGGGGTCAGAAACAAATAAAACATTTGTAACTTCAACTAACTTCCAATCCCGCACTTGTATCAAACTAATAAACTATATTTGATATGGAATCTAAGTTTATCGTTAAAATAATTCTTTAAAATGGTTTTTAGATAGGCCGAACAAATTTAGATTATAAGTGGTACTATCAAGGGTAGTCGAGGCGAAATAACAAAATATTTATATACTTATCACGCAAACAATTTAAATTTTTTAAAACCCAACTCTTATTCGCGTCTTAGAGAGCTAAAAAAGCAAATTTGATTTTATTTAATTCAATTAAAAATTAGATTCTTCAAAATGTTAGGTCATTACGTGAACAAAGTACTATCAGCACTGCATATTTATGACATTGGAACTTGGTAAATGCAAATTGTGTTCGATATTCTTATGATCAAAGAAGTTCTGCATTATCTGCATATAAAATGTTTTAAAACCGATTTTAGCACATACCTATCTGTCTGCATGTGTATGCATTGTTTGGATTTACACAAACGTTATGGCTTATATCAAACAACAGAACCAACCTGAAAAATATTTAAACATTTTCATGATATTGAAAATTGTTAAATTTTCAGTAAATTATTGTGGCCCCTAATTACTAGTTTTCGTTACACCACTGTACTTGGCAGCGATAGAAGTGCAATTTGGCAGTGCATGGCACCACATGGCATATTTTTAAATCCGGTCTCCTCCGCCTTTCTCATTAAAGCAGATATTGATACCTGGACGCAATACTAATAAATAACATTGCAAATTACCATGAGTTACCATATTTGTATAACAGAAAATCAAGAGTATTCATCTTGTGGTTCAGAGAATGGAATTCGAGTAGTGTCGAGTACAATATTATGCAAAATTTAACGTGCAAATTGGCAAGCTAACCATCAATGGACATCAAAGTGCCGCCTCACTTAAAATAAGGAAACATCGATGCGTATATTTGGCATTTTATTTTTTTTTTATCATCTGGCGAAATTTATACAATTTTCTGAAGACAGCGTAGATAACTGTTGTCGGTACTTTTCGAATTATAATAAACGGCCAAAAGATTTCTGAGTTATAAAATAAACGTTGCTAAATTAGATTCCGCATAAAATAAATAGGAGTCAACATATGAAGGCACACATTATATGACAAGAAACAATTATTATTGCTTAAAAGATTTAAGGCCATGCACGAATTATGGAGGCCATCCTCATGTTTCGTAGTCCTCGTCCTATTCATCTATTTATTAATACTATATTAGACACGAAAAAATAAGAAAATACGAAAATCAACTTATATACATTTCTGTTCTTATTAAGATCTGATCATGATCTATATTAATTATAGTCTTTATAGAATAACAATCGGATAATTTTATAACGATAATGAATGCTATAGCACTTATATCTTCTTACTAATTATTGCTATTATTGCTATCAAACGCAAAGACACTTGTATCACATTCGCACTTTATACAGGGTGTCTCAGTTTTAAGATAATGTAAATTTAAAGAAAAATAATTTTAGCAGAATAATTTCTATAAATACCATATCGTCCATATCTTAATCTTTATCAAATGTGCCCTTACCTTAAAGTTCTGTTTTGTTTTAAAAAAATAGTATTTCCCTCGTTAGCTTGTCATATATTTTGGAATTTAACCTTTTACAACTAAAATATTTTGCTGTTAAATCTCAAATGCAAATAACACCAAGGACATCGACTGAGAAATTTTCTACAAACAAAAATTAATAAATACTAATACACCTGTTACTATGACATTACAAATAAAGAAGCGATGAAATATTATTCCAAACTTTGAATATTTGATCGGCATAAAAACGATAACAATTCCGTAAAATAAGATAAGTGGGTTATATATTAAAACTAATCAATAGCTAACCTTGAAAACTTCTCAAAATATACTATTTTCAGGTTTTACTAATGCATATAGACAGCATTTATATTACTATTTTGCATAATTTGCAAAAGTTATGGCCAGAATATGCTGGTTGTTCAGGTGGAGGATGACCTCAAATAATTATAAACGATATTATATAACGAAATAGTTAGATTCGCGCGTTGTAGCTATTAATTTAGATATAAAAAACATTTTCGAAAACATTCCCCTCTGTATTAAATTAATAAAAACTTTTCGTTTGAAGATATAACCGTAAAAGTATCCTTGGTGTTGAAGCTTGCAAAAAAGAGTAATTTCAGAATTTGTTTCAATTGTATATAAATTATCAAAAAAAAAAGACAGACTAGTTTTTTTAAAATATATTTTTTTTAACGTAGTATTAATCCCATGTGGGTTGTTCATATTGAAGAAGACCTTTGTGTTTTTCTTCTTCAATATTTTTTTTAATTTATGGATGGCAGACATATTTTTTTTCGGTTTTAAGCAAATTCCATCCATATCATTTAACATAAAACGAAACATTACCTCTTTATAGATATTATATTCATCAAGAGGTTCAAATAAATTATCAAAATTTAAAACAAAATATACACACAATCCCTTGAAATGCATATTTTTGATAAAGTCAGCAAAAGAATTAGAGTAGATATTGAAAAATATTTAACTAAACTGCTGGAACTTTGAAACGCATAGAGTAATTGTTTAGTATATAGGTATTTGAAGTTAAATATTAATAATAATATAATAAAATATTGAATGCGTTTTGAAGTATATTAGGGCCTATTGTTCGGTTATAGGGTAGACCGGTGTGTTTTGGTTTGGAGGAACTTCATTTCTAAAATACAAAGTTGTAAATAAAACAATGCAAAATTTTAACAAATTTCACTGCACCATCATTTCTTTCCAAACAAATTTTTTGTTTCTTTTTCTGTGTTTTAGAAGAAGCAGTGGCCCAATTGTAAAAACAACTTTAGAGGTTTTTGAATAAAAGTCATGGTTTTAAAGAAATTTGAGTTTAATCAAAAACTTCACATTCGGATTTCGTCAACGTGTATTGTAAGTTTTTTCAATTTATTGTTAGTACAAAATTACGTATTACTTCTGCGTACCGGTAGGGCATTCTAAACAAAAAGTTTGTACTAACAATAAATTGAAAAAACATGTTTCGATTAATCGCTATGATGAAATTCGAATGTGAAGTTTTTTTATTAGACTCAAATTTCTTTAAAACCACTTCTTTTATTGAAAAACCCCTGAAGTTGTTTGTTACAATTGAGCCACTGCTTCTTCTAATACCAAGAAAAAACAAAAATTTCGTTTGGAAAAAATGGTGTCGCAGTGAAATTTGCATTCAAATTCTTTCATATTTTCTAAGATATTTAACTTCAAATATAGGTATACTTACTAAAAACTTACTTTATGCGTTTCAAAGTCCCAGCAGTGTATAATAAAAAATTTCAGAATTTCAGAAATTTATTGGCCAATAACTCAATTGTGCCCAATATTTGGTATTAAAAAAAATATATGAGAAAACCGTAAAAAATTGTGAGAAATTTTGTTTCCGTTATGAATTAATCTAAAGAAAGTATCTTAATTTTCGATATTTTGAAAAATTCCTATGAATTGCCAATATAACAATTATTTTGAATAGGCAATATGAGCAGAGCAACCTATGGCGGCGGGTTTTTAAAAAACTATTTTCTTCGAGAATTTACGACTCAATCAGTAGTGAAAAACCTTTTCATAATACTGAGCGATGAATAAGTCATGTCATATTGAGTAGTTCCTTTGCACACCTATTTGATCATTTATTTTTTTATTTTAAGTAATTTTAAACGTTGATTATTTTTTACTCGTGTTTCGTTTTTTTTTCTGTTTTCCATCTACCTCGTCTTATAGCTTATAGCCCTCATACTAGTCATACTGTATGGTAATATATATGGTGCCTAATACTGCCTAATCAATGATATTGCGTTTATCTTTGATGAAAATATTGTGCACACTTTCTATAAAAGGTTAAAAATGAATAAAAAGCTCAAAATGCTAATTGTAACAAATGAACGGAATGAGTGTGTGATCATTACCTAACGGAAATTAGATACAATATATTTAATATGAAATAAGATGCAATATATTTAATATTCACATCGTAAAAGTTATAATTATAACTATAATTTGTTACATGCTGCATTCATTGCTCCTAATCCACCTGAGACAATTACTTAAACAATGAATAACAATAAAAATTATTGTTAAATTGAGATTTTGAATGTAATGATGCATTTCACATGAACGATAGTAACTTAATGACGGCGCGGCGGCGAGATAATTATATATACCTATAATATCCCACAGTCACACAAAAAGAATAGCCTTATTAAGACACTTTGAGCATCTATAAAATGTACAACCAAGGAATCTGATAAATACAACCAAATAATGTTGTATAGTATAATTAACCCAGCAATAAGATTGTTTTGTATCTTACTTTATTATTTATCAACATCATATTTTAAAATGTCAAAGAGGGAAGAGTGAAGAGTAATATGTTATATTTA
The DNA here is from genome assembly GCA_963680705.1 of Rhagium mordax. Lineage (NCBI taxonomy): Eukaryota > Metazoa > Arthropoda > Insecta > Coleoptera > Cerambycidae > Rhagium > Rhagium mordax. The sequence goes on from OY796656.1 coordinate 17,649,746, forward strand.
ATTGAAAAATTAAAAAAAATCAAAAATATCTTGTAAATTTTACAAAGGTCATTATTTGTTTTAAGTTAATTTTTAAACGAGAGTTGAAAAATTTTTAAATGGACCACACTATATTTTAACGTATTATGAAAGTACTTTCGCTTTCTAACTCAAAAATGTATAATAAGAAAATAACACAATTATAATTACCTGTTTGATTTTTTTAATATAACACACTGTATGTTTTATCATATTTTGAAAGAGCCTTATTTCTAAATACAAAAATATAACACATATGTTTAATCCGAAAATTAAAGACCTATTCAATAAAATATCTAATATTCTGAATATTTAGAAAATATTGGTAATCAGAACGATTACATTATTATTCATTTTTTAATTAAATATATTTAAGTATTATATGTATATTTTTGTGTTAAGAAGAGAAAGCACTTCCAGAATATACAGTGTTTCTCACTTTTCACCACTACACCCCAATATCTAGGCCATTTGTTGATCGATTTAGATTAAATTTGGTATACTTCTTTCCTCTCAGTTATTAATAAATAATTTTTTCAAACTTAAATACGCCTACTATGATCAAAAGAAATTGGCAAAAATTAGGAATTTATATTAGCGATTGAGATAGGATTTTCGTTTTTACAGATTCTTGTTCAGCATAACCTAAAACGCCTGTATACCGAATTTCGTTAAAAAATATTCATTCCTTCAAAAAAAAAAAAAAAGTAATAAAAATCTAAGATTTCTATAATAATCACCCTACTATTCCAGTTATTTATTGTCGAATATTTACATAACTTGGTAGTCGGATGATATAATGACGTTAAATAAGCATTAGGACACTTTTTTTTTAGAAAATATCAAATAACTCAACTTTTATTATTTTTTATTATTGAAATCTTAGATTTTTATTACTTTTTTTTTTGAAGGAACGAAATTTGGTATACAAGAGTTTTAGGTCATGCTGAACAAGAATCTGTAAAAACAAAAACCCTATCTCAATCGCTAATATAAATTCCTAATTTTTGCCGCCAATTTCTTTTGATCATAGTAGGCGTATTTAAGTTTGAAAACATTTTTTATTAATCACTTTTTAAACACAATCTGAAAGAAAAGAAGTAAGTATACCAAATTTGATCTAAATCGATCAACAAATGGCTTAAATATTGGGGTGTAGTGGTGAAAAGTGAGACACACTGTATAAACATAAATAAGTAGAGATCAGGAAAAAATCAACTGGACAATGAATTTCATAACTGTGTTGTTCGTTGTAGAAACGATGTTTGACGTATGGCATCTATAAAGCCTTAAAGCAATGAGACTGTCATAGAAATTTATGTTTTATATTTTTTGTGTAAAAAAATAAACACTAAAACACTTACCTACCTACTTATATTCGTAAAACAATATAGATTTTTAGTTTTTTAATCGGGTAAAATTTAGTATAATTTATACAATTTTGAGATAGTTAATAGTTTTATGTAGGTACAGGGTACGTTAAACTATTTAACCTGCATGCACTCATATTTATTTTAGGGTGTTTCCAAGAGGCTTAATAAATTCAAAAGATAATAACTAACTGGTTTTCTATTTATAAATGTATTAATAGCCGTGCACTGATGCGTTACAAGTGCTTTATATTTTTAGATTATGGTAATATCTAATTGATTTATTACAAGTAAATCCATTAACTAGTGTATTTTTATTTATTGCCTCGCGTGCCTCGTGTTTGTTGTGGTTTACGCTCAATTAGGTTCACATAAAAAAGCTATTTTATAATGTATCTATTATCGATATAAGTGATCAGTGTTCACTCGCTTGCGCTATTGCCTTATATTTTTTAACAAATGTACGTTTTTGTAAGGTTACCAAGTAGTCATATTTAGGCAGGGCAGGTTCGTTAAGGAAATATTTGCCTTTTTTTAATATCTTTTTCCTAATGGAATTAAAAGAATTTTTGACCACGGCCCTGTTATTATTTTCTTTTGTTTACATAATGATGTAGACATCCATTAGTGAATACATTAAAAAAATATGGCCGCTTGATATTTTGGCAAAAAATATAAAACATGCTGTATATCAGCAACGAAGGGCGTTAGGGGTTAAAATAAGGGTCGTTCTGAAACTGCCTCGGGGTGTCTACTTCCCACTAGCGCATGGCCAGTCACTAAGGAAACACCCTGTATACTACCCACCTACAGTTATTTCCTCGGTTATTTGTTAGAGAAATATGAAGCCATTTTCGCGTAATATCAGATAACATTTTTTTTTCTTTTTCTTAAGTGATAAAGTTGAATTAATTTGCATTAAAGGCACTTAATATACAGGGTGATTCACGTTGACCGCCTATTAGAAGTATCTCGAGAAAGAAAAAAGATCGATTTGAAATTTTGGTTATGGTCCTAAGTGGGTAGGATCTATTTAATGAAAATTTTCAATTTTCATCGATCAAATAGAAAATCGCAAATATCTAAACTCGTATCTAAAGAATCATACATTTTGGGTATAGGAACATGATACATGTTTAGATGCGCATTTTTTCTCGCTATCGATTGGTGTATTTAATTAGATATGATTCCATTTAAAAAAAAATTACTTATTGCTGTTTCTATGAGGTCGATAGATATCGTTTATTTTAGAAACTTTGCAGTTGAGATTTTGACAATTTTATTACATAATGGATAGCTCCAATTCCTTGTCTTATTCTGAAAATGGGGGCATCTCATTTAAAATAACAAAGTTAGGGTCAACTTCCGGTATAACCGAAAATGCCACCATTTTGAAAATATTTTCATTAAATAGATCCTACCCACTTAGGACCATAACCAAAATTTCAAATCAATATCTTTTTTCTTTCTCGAGATACTTCTAATAGGCAGTTAACGTGAATCACCCTGTATATGTCCATGTCATAAGAAAAAATATACGTTAGGTATAATAATTACTTTGTATAATTCTCTTCCTGTTTTAAGGACATTAAAGAAAAATATTTAAAATCATCTAGGTAAGTAATAATAAGAATACATATACAAGGGTAATAACAAATAAAATATTCAAAAGAATTACTTATACCATTCTTATAGTTAGGATTGTAATGTAGTTTCGACATTTAAATTTTAAATACAAGTGTTTAAGTTAGGCTTCAGTGGTTGCTGCACGTATATTGTGTTGCCTATACTTGTCACCAGAAGATTAAACAATTCCATTTCAATTCACTTTACGTATACATATTAAATTCTTTCACCTATATTACAAACGAAACGAATTATTCATAATGTGTGCGTAACACACATATGATATATATTCAATTTATTTTCCTATTTTTCTGGCTAAACATATTTAGAACTGCGAATAATTTTCCGCTGTTTCCATTTAAATATATTTTTACAGTGTCGTTGATTATATTTTAGCCACCCATCTAGGGATTTTCCTTTTAATCTGAGAAAAAAAAGTTGAATACAAAAGTTATAGATAATCAAATGTAGTTTATTTCAAAATTTAAAATTTTTATACAGGGCGTTCCAAAAACGAGTGACATACCTACCAAACTTACATTTTCTTAAATGGAACACCCTATGAATTATTCCTGTTTTGGATTCTACGTCAAATTCTACGATTTTTTCATAGGTCTAAAGTTAACCGTTTTTTAATAAAATGATAGTAGTTAAGGCTGTTCTAACGCTCAAATTTATTTGCCATTTCAAGCGTTTGGTAGGGCAATAACTGCGCATTTGCTATGGTATATTTCCCCATTTTTCTTTTTTTTAATATACATAGAAACCAATAAAGGATGATTCTAAAACATTAAATTTTGGATAAAAGTCTTAAATTTTAAGTTATATCACTAATAAAATGATCGATTTTTGGCGTTTTTGACGATTAAATTGTGATATTATAAAGCAGACTATCAAAAATCTAAAACTATAGAATCATCCTTTATTACTTTCTGCATGCACTTAAAAAGAAAAAATTAAAATTGTTTCAAAACAAATGAACAGTTATTTCCCTACCAAACGCTTGCAAAGCGATATTTAAGTCGATGGCGAGCTAGTACGCTTTTATGTTTTAATATTTACAGGGTAGTAATAAGGATTAGAAACTTAAAAAACGTTTTACTAAATAAATGCAAAAATAATTGTAAAAACCTTATAAATAAAATAACATATATATACGTTAAATGTTGGCGTTACAACAGCCTTATAGGTAAACCATAATTTTGTGATGCAATTGCTTTGAGGGGCATGTGCTTAATTTTCCTAGTTAGGCATGGAAACAAAAGAATGCGGCATGCATTGCACGTCATCCATTTTGGTTTTCCGATTTAATTTTTTATTTCATTGCAAAATGAATATGCCCTCCTTAGCTATCTCATAAACGATCAAGTAGATTTAGAATTGGACGTAGAATCCAAAAATGCAATAATTTACAGGAAGAAAATGTAAGTTTGATATGCCACGCTTTTTTGGAACACCCTGAATAAAAATTTTAAATTTTGAAATAAACTACACTTGATTATCTACAACTTTTGTATATAATTTCAGATTAAAAGGACATCTAGGTGGGTGGCAAAAATATAACCCAATGCAAAGAAATAGTGTATTAACATTATCGAGACTTGTAAAAGATGTAATGTCGCTCTCTTTTGATATAAACGTAACCTTTTTAGACGGAAAACTCGGGCGCCAGTTCCTTAATTTTTAAGTGCCAGGAACAGCACTTGTTTGGTTCTCCAATGGGGAGAACGATCCGGTGTAGCTAAACTGATGGAGATACGGTAATGTCCGGGGTCGTAAGCTGAATGTCTGTCAAATGGACTTCGACAATTATTGCTCAAACGGGTTAATTAGAAATAAATGACTGAAATAATAACTCGTGAATTTTACCTCTATATATCAACGTGTATATTTATTAAAACATTAATGAACAAATTAATTAAATCTGGTATTTCAGCGACTTGGTAATCGAGTAGGTACAAATTTGAAAATGATAAAAACATGCGAGCTGGCAATCAAGAGTTTTTACACGTGAATAGGATTTTATTTTCGGAAGACGGTGAGCTTGGCTTTTCGCGGCTTGAAACGATTTCTGACGGCAAGCAAACGGAATTTCCAACTGGATATAATATGAACGGCGGGCAATCGGTTAGCTATAGATATTCTAGTCTGTACAGAATGTTTTATAATACGGCGAACTACTGCCACAAACGTAGAGCTATTTATCAATGACTATTTTTATTAAATTAGGTTTTCCGGTAACCTTTATGCATTGAGACTTTGTAGATCGCTCGAGCGAACAGATCTAGCCAGCCGATGCACAATGAAACAAAAGACCAACGGAGGTATCTATTACTAATTAGCCCTAGTTTGATTTAGTAGTATAATACAGCGATACTCACGAACAATAAGATCTCTGAATATCTATACTTAACTGAAGGCGGTACGTGCGGATAGTAGCGGACCACGGTGTATTCTTTATTATATTCAAGAAAGTTTGTAATTTAACTATGAGCGGTGGTTACGGACGGAAACGGTGACGGTTTCGGATTGATCTGGAACTGATGACAGTAGATCGGATCTGATGCGGTGAACTGTCTCGGACTGAACCTGGACTGCTGCGGACTTTGTCGGACTGAACGCGGACTGGACTGGTCTCCGGCGTTTTATTACTTTTATGACGTATCTAGATGTCGTGTTAAAGTGGCGTACTGACTTGAAACGACGGATTCGTACTTACATCACGACGTTACTTGCGGAGGTCGGGCGTATTATGTAATTAGTAACATTGATTCGGAGCATCCATAACCGGAAATGAGTTACTTGCAATTTCTAGATTAAGTTGCAAAAAGAAACGGATTAAAACGGACAAGGATTAATATTTTAATCGGTTTTAGTAACTAATGATTTTTATTTCCGACTAGGTCATTATTTATAATAATTCTCGGATTTTAATTATACGGGGGATTATCGAAAATTAATCAATTAATTACATGACTGCTTGTTTACCAGCGGGTTTTTTCACAACCACAACTCATTACTAACTTAACTAAAACAGGATTTACTTACTAAAAAGCGGCGGCAGGGTGTACCCAAGTGACGATAATATTTAAAGCAAAAACGGACATTCATTGATTGAAAAAAATCACTTCGTTACAAAGATATAATTAACTGTGTTTTCCAAAGGAATAATACAAAGCTTTACTGACGTATTAAAAACAATAAATCAATATAAAACTAAAAAAAAATAAAACTAAAACTAAAACTTTCATTATTTTAGAAAGTCCTTTTACCTGAAAACTTTTTTACAAATTTCTCTACTTTCTTTGCTTGATTCGTACCGATTGTTTATAACTTAAGCATAATAATAGCAAAAAAATATACAAACTAATATATTTATATTGATGCTCGGCTTCTGAACATATAAAATATAAACAAACATATTTATTTAACTTACCACAAAATTCATTCATTACGGCCGCAATGAATTAATTTTGTTATTTTTTTTAAACGATTCTTAAAGGGATGAACAAGTTATCCTGATTATTAACTTAATAGGTGGAACTCATGTCCAAACTACATAAAAGTTATTATGATATTAAAAGTTGCAACTTTCCACGGGGCCGTTTTTTTATTAACATGTTTCTTAACTTTGTTACACGTTTATGAACTTTTCGAAACACAATACTGTCAACTTCTAGCTAACACTAACTTTCTGCCTTAACATCCAATATGATTAGGCTTCCCCTTGTGAAGTTATCGCATTTAGACAAAACTTGTTTACAATTTCAGAATTTTGCCGGCAAATGCAATACACTTTGTTTTGACAAAAGCATGATAATAGAATGTGAAAAATAAACAAACCGTTATTAAAATGAGATAAGTACGCAAACAGAATTATATTTGAATGCTGAGAAACATATTTTCTATTTCAAGATCAAATTTACATTAAAATGAGTCAAAAGACTAAAGAAAAGATCCTGTCGATGCGCCTTTAGGTTTGTTTATTTGAATTTGCTTACACAAATATTCAACAAACGTATAACATATCTAGAATAATATGATGCGTGAACAATAAGCGGCTTCCAGTTTCTGGGAAGTTTGTTTGCTTTTCAAATATCGCTTAACGTTTGACATGACTCTTATGAGTTCTATTTTTGTAAGACTTGTATAGAGGAACCCCATGTGATAAATCTGATATAACGCGATACCTACTGTAAAACATTACACCGCATAGTGCATATATTGCAAAAACAACTCTAAACGCTCATATAACTAAGAAAATTTTTGCACAACGACAATATTAGCAAATCTATTAATCTACTAAATTTTTGCGATCTCCGAAGATGTTTGTTGTCATCTAGTTTTTTACCGTCACTCTTAATAGAATAGAATTGAAGGAGTTGAAAGTCTTTATTTAAAACTATTTTATATTCATTATTATTACTTTTCTGAGAGTTAGTTTTCTCTTTTACACTTTTTATGATGTTACTAATTAATTTTTATTAAACTAGTCATCTTTTTCGGTATAATACTATCTAATAATTATCTTCACCATTAAATTCGTTTTGGCTTTGCAATTTACTTTTCCTTAATTTTTCATTTTATCAAGTTTTCGTAATTCACAAACCAAGTAAAACATTTCTTCTGGTGCGGTGGTTACGTTTATTTTATATTTGAGTGTATTGTTATTTAAGTCCTCGTTCTTTAGTAATCATCTCTGAAATTAAAAACGTCTTTTTCTGTTAAATTTAAGGAGATTAAACTCTTTTCAATTTATCTTTTTAGTTCTTTAAATGTATTGAAGTTGTATCGAATTTTTGAGTATTTCCATATAAATATTAATATTACAATGATTCTACTTTACACTTTTCTCAATATTTTTGCGACTCTATATGCTGCTCTTATTGCATCAAGGCTACAGCTCTGATTCATCTTTATATTTATCATGTTTATTATGCGGAATAATTTTTACAATTTTTAAATAAATATTATTTTAAAATATTTTATACTTCTCTTAAAATGCATAGTCACTTAAGAACTATGCTATGCCTAAAGTTTTAAAGAATACAATGCTGTCTTAAAATTATAAAATATATAAGTAATTATCCCTTAAAAGAATCGTCAAGAACGAGCTTTTTATCCAACACCTGGTACCAACTGATATTGTATTTAAATTTGGTTATACGAGAAGGATGTTTGATACAGAAATATAAATTGCCAGTTTAATTTACCTTGAAAATGGTCAATATATTTTGAAAAAGTTGTTAATATTAGTACAGTTTCGGCAGCATTATTATACCTAACAATGTTGCAGTGATTCTAATTTTTCCCTCTTTTTTTAAGCGATTTATGGATGACCCATGATTGGAAATTGTCACTTTTATTCTAAATTCGTAAATGGTTTTTTACCAAAAGTTACGTAGAAATCAATGGCACTATAAAAAAATTACTCAATCAATTCACAAACTACCACCTAAGATGAATGTTTGGGACCTCCATGCCATTTATAGGGTTAAGCTATGGAGACGAAACCCAACCCATTGAGTTGGTCTCTTTTCCATATTACCAAAGAGTAGAATAGACAATGTAAATTCTTTAACATCGTGTATCGGGGATCGGGGATCAGGAGCTCCCAAGTGAGTGACAGGTAAATGGAACTTTAAGTGATGAGAGTTGTCATATACCAATCAAATTTTTTGTTGACGTGATGGCTGAAAATAGGCGATTATTCTACATTTCTTGGTTAATTAATTAGAGAGGAATAGCGTGCAATATTTTCTATACATTAATCCATTGATATAAATCTAATATTTAACCAATCTGTGCGTAAAAAAGTAACACCCCGAAAATCATCAGGGGCTATATTCATGTCGATGTCTACAAACGCGCAAATTTAAATGAAGAATTTACAAACGTGTTATTCTGAGAAATTGATATTAATCACAAACCTGGAGGCACAAATCCCATGCAACGAGTCTATAATAAATTGGACAAAATTGATCCTTCCTTCGAAATAGTATACAGAATGATAGGTCAATGCACCTAGGAATTTTGAGAAGAACAAGATGATGAATCAGTAGTTGGCATTGAAACCGATATGACCGTCTGTTAATTGGATTTGAATGAATGGACGTAGGTATCTGAATTGCGCAACTTTCATAAAAATGTCTTTAAAGACTTGTAAACCTGATAAAGATCCGGAGGTGCCGAGGTAGAAAACTTATGGATTTATCATTAAGCCTTAATTATATTCAACAGCAACAAATCATTACTACCCCATTTGATGCAAGGTAACCCCAATTTTAGTTTATAAAATTACTGGATTAATTTTTGTATTTCAAAGGTATTCATTTCTTTCAATATTTGGGATTTACCACCACGTATTCTTAAATATTTTGAGAAATCATGTAATCTAAACAATATACGTAAAGACAGTTAGTTAAAGATTGGATTGTTGACCTAAATTATTAATAAAAATAATATTATTTTGCAGACGTTTTGGAAACTCAATCTGTTTTTTTTTTCTCAATACCTATATTCTTGTATATAATGTGTATCTGTTCATTTCGTAAGATAACATAATTAATTATATTTTATATAAAAAAAAAGAAAATTTAACTGTTCCATTGTCGCAAAGTGACAATAGATTAGATATATTGTTTGTAGTTTATTTGTGGCGAATAGTTAATATTAATTAAACTTATTTCTGGGAATCAAGCCAAATTCTAAAAAATAAATAGAAATAAGAAAATGGTCAAAATATGTCAAGATGAAAGTGTAGTATCAAAGGCAAACCTCAACAGTTTGCCCCAGAAAACCACTGTATATAGTTCCAAATGAATATAAATACAATATTGTTATCTAAAATTCGTATCAGTGGTTTTCTAGTATTTTACACTAGAAAATATAATAACAAAATTTAATATACATTTTGTTATTATATTTTCTAGTGTAAAATACTAGAAAACCACTGATACGAATTTTAGATAACAATATTGTACTTATATATATTCATTTGGAACTATATACAGTGGTTTTCTGGGGCAAACTGTTGAGGTTTGCCTTTGATACTACACTTTTATTTTGACATATTTTGGCCATTTTCTTATTTCTATTTATTTTTTAGAATTTGGCGTGATTCCCAGAAATAAGTTTATTGAATAGATTATATATGTTTTAAAATACATACATTTTCAAAATATTCAAGAATATGTGGTAATCAATCCCAAACAAGAAAACAAAAAGAAAATAAAGGATCCCACAAATAACTTTTAGACCATATTACCATTATCATTAAAATGTTCTACCTTTTTTTATTGTATTTTGAATAGTGATAATATTTATTTGACTGGTGTTTTTGTTTAAGCAATACCGTAATTAGTGACAATAGATTAGATATATTGTTTGTAGTTTATTTGTGGCGAATAGTTAATATTCATTAAACTTATTTCTGGGAATCACGCCAAATTCTAAAAAATAAATAGAAATAAGAAAATGGTCAAAATATGTCAAGATAAAAGTGTAGTATCAAAGGCAAACCTCAACAGTTTGCCCCAGAAAACCACTGTATATAGTTCCAAATGAATATAAATACAATATTGTTATCTAAAATTCGTATCAGTGGTTTTCTAGTATTTTACACTAGTAATTAGGTATGTTTATATGTTGACCGCTAACCGCTATCTACAGGGATTAATTATAAAAGATACGATAAAAGTTTGAATACAAAAGTTTTAGAGTTCATTATGTGCTATTTTTTGGTTATATCAACATAAACAAAGGAGCATCGGAAAGTTAAGAAAAAATTATAACATATTTTCTTTTATGTATATTTATATACCTATTATTGATATTTGGTTCAGCAGTTTTGGAAATATTTACGTTTAAAAACTGGAAAATCAAAATTAATAATGAAACTAGTATGCTGGGAAAACAAAAACAGTTTTTATTAGTTTTAATCTTAAACTTTTTAAGTTAAACTATAATATATATCTTATTAATAATTTTATAAATTTTCGACGTATCCACCACGGTTAATTACGCAGTTTACAATATTCCTCTTTAATTTTCTAGTAATGGCATTAAGAATAAAATTTGGATGGTAGCAATTTAATAGAAATATCTCTACTAGAATTTTTTGTCGTAATATATCAATATTTTCCTGGTGCTTGTAATACTTTTTATTTTTAAGATAACCCCATGAAAATATGTCCAATGGGTTAAAATGGGGACTATTGGCTAGCCATGTAAGTGTTCCATTGTACCCGATCCAAAACTCATAATTATTATGTTATTTAAATAACTCCGAGAATTACTCCAACCACATTGTGCGATGGCACACCGTCCTGCTGCCAAATAAGATTGTTATATTGTTGCATAGGAAGATCTTCAAGACAGTTTTCTATTTCATTAAGCAATCAATTTATATCGCTCTGCATTGAAGTTTCCTTAAAAAAAATAGGCCCGATTACATTATTTCGGATTAGACTGCACCAAACACGATTTACGGCCTTGTGTTTTAACAACCTGTATGGGGATTGACGGAGTCACAGTAATGTTTATTTTTTCGATTAAACATTTCGGTCGTAGTGAACGTAGCTTCATCAGTAAATATTATTTTTTTCAAAAAGTCTGGGTCTTCCTCAATATGTCCAGCCATCTTTTGACGAAAACGCAGCCTCTGCATTTTATGCTCTTCTGTTAATTTTTGCACAGGTATAAATGTGTAAGGGTAATAATTATTATACTTTTTTAAAATGGTTCAAATTTTGGTTAAAGTTAAATAATCGTGTGGAATCATGCGATTATCCCTCTCGGTTTTCTAAAATATCGAAATAAATACCACTGAAATCTAACCATTTTACGGACTTCCAAAAAAAATAATTAAATAATTAACTCTTCTTCTTCAATCCTTCTAACAGTTCTCTTTTCCTTTTTATACATTTGCTGATCCTAAATTTTCGAATAATATTTTTGATGGTACTCGTCTCCCAGAAAAATGTGACGAAGTTCTTGTTGAACTATGGATATTTTGTTATTATTGAGTAAAATATTCAAACTAGGTACTTTATGTTTTTCTTCATCTAAATACCCCATTTTATTAAATATGACAACGAAAAATTAATATTAACAGTGCAGACATAAACAAATTTAATGTCAATACAAACCAATCTATTGTTTTCCCAGCATACTAGTTTTATTATTAATTTTGATTTATCACTTTTTAAACAAGTAAGTATTTCCAAAACAGCTGAACCAAATTTGAATGATGTTTAGATATATTTTTGAAATCAGAAGAAAAAGATTTTCCATTCTAGGCTATAATATACAGGGTGTTTCATTTAAAAAAGCATAAGTTATAGTATTTTCTTAACTTTCCGATGCTAATTTGTTTATTTTTCCAAAGAATAAAATTGTCTTAAAAACAAATTATTTTTGTTTAATCAACTAGCGTCTTGCTTATGTATCGGTTTCTGCCTAAAAATCGTCATAATAATTAGATAGTATGGACATAAGAGCATTCTTATAAATATAACTTTGGAAAAGATTTTGCCAAAATTTTTGAACGAATCATTCATACTAATTATTATTATTTCAATGTATTTTCTGATAAAATGTAGATTTTTAAATAATATAAAAAAGATGTCATCGAAAAGTACGTCCTTCACTTTCCATTTTTTTTTTTTTTTTGGATAACTTCTGATTGTTCTTTAGTGTCTTATAGCATTGATTGAGTAAATCAATAATATAAAGAGGCGCAACCGTCAAGGGGCCGAGATTTTAGTATTGTGTTTTTTTGCCAATAGCTTCAGGATGGTTATCAATTTTTAGTGCTATGGGAAGGTATTTGTAATTCGGTTGCATAGCCCTAAATATTGTAGATAATTCTGTAGTTATTGGCAAAAAAATATAACACTAAAATCTCGACCCCCTTGACAGTTGCGCCTGTCTACAAATCCAAACTAAGTTCTTCACATCATATCAATTGTTCAATAATAATCGAACTAAGTAGGTAATAAATAAATTAAAAAGCAGAGGTATATTTATCTTTAAAATGATCTATTTTTATTTTTATTAGATCTAATAAATATTTTTTTTAGTTGTATAATCGAAAAACGTTGCGGCTACAATTTTTCATAAAATTTCCTTATTTTTCATTTGGTTTCCTACATATATCCGATATTTTTTATTTATTGAGACATTAACTAAAAGCGTTATCCCATTATTTATCGACTTCCCAAACAAGGCTCGACCTTACTGCAACAATGATTATCCTTTATTATGTAGAAATACAACATCTATAAAAAAAAGTTGTCTTAACGACTTATTTCTGGCTGATACGCATGGGAAATGAACTATGTTAGACGTCTCTCATTTCTCCGTTAATTATGAAATATCCACATTGATCCCCCAATCCCTCATTTAAAAGGTACCTATGTAAAACGATGACATTAAAAAGTTGCCCTGTCCCAAAAGTTAAATATTTGTTTGCAAAGAGAAATTTATTTTGCTTCGCAAGTTTTATCCTAAAATACAAACTGACTATTTATTTTAACGCATACATGGTTACCTATGTTAACAAGCGTATTTTATTTCGAAATATTTTTTAAAACACTTGTGGTACTGTGCTTTTTGTAAAGGTGTGGTGCAACTAGCCCACAGCAAGAGTTTCTAAAAGAAAGTTTTTGTCATGAAACGTATTTATCGAAAGGAAAAGAAATTGTTCTTGGGAAATGTTTCTTATTTACATCTGACTAGTTAAAGTGCTTCATCTGGGTATAGGCTATAACAGTCCATATACTCCTCTCATCCAAAAAGTTATCCTGGTAAGCAAAAGTGTATTGACAAGTAAGGTATAATGTGGATGTAGAAATAATAACTGTTTGATTAGGTACGATTAAACAACAAAGAACAAAATTAATAATATACATATTTCGACCTATGCACCATTCGGTTCTCACGATTAGAAAAGATAATGGTTTTTAGACATACAGTTGTTATTATAGCTCACTGTAACTGATGGTAGAAAAACTTGTAGGTCAGCAACCAACAATCAGGAGATAAAAACTTTGCTCGACAAGGATTTAGCCTTAACATATTTCCGTTTAGATAATAATATAGGATAGATAAAAAATGAATCATGTGAGAATATTGTGTAACGCAATTAGATGGTTCTATTCATCTCTACGTTATCTGTTTAATAATTTGGATTTGGAAGGGATCATCAAGACTGGTAACGCTACTACATGATACAAGTAGGCGTAAAACAGGCACAGCATTATAATTCATTCCAATCGTAAGGTCGAGAATAACTTACTTAGCGATACGTTCAAAGTGGTATAAATAAAAGCCCTTTTGTGCCATGTCTGGTTTATAATTATAAGTTGGCGCTGGTGTACATCATAAGTTTGTATATGAGGGAAATGTACGTAAAATACAGAGTTTATTATAAAATTGTCAAGGAACAAAATACATAGGATAGGCTTAGAGTTTTTGATTGAAATGTATTGGATTAAAAATTAAAGATAATAATGTTACATACGATTATCTAGAGCTTCCGCTAAATAGTAGGTACTGATTTTGGCCTAATGAATTATCACTATTTAAGTACATAATTGAAATTCAGTTACCGAGGTACTAATAGAAACCGAGTACAAGCTTGAATTAAAATCTTTTGGGCTCATTAGGAGGTACAAGTAGAACAGCAGACGTGGTACTTTAATTTAAACATACATACAATATAAGGCTAAATGGGAAATGTATACCTAACACAACCGTTCATATAATCACATGCATTGGAAAATAACAGAATGACAATGCTGTAAGTGAGACGTAGGCAACCCTACCGGCTCTTTCGCGTTCAGTATCACCACTATTTCTTGTGATTTTTTTTTTAGTTATTACTCCTCATCAGCTTAGCTTGGAGCTGTAATAATACCTCATATTTTCGTGTAATCATAATAATATGACAAAATGTAAGCTACGCTACGCTGATGAGGAGCAATAACTCCGAAACATTTGTCCGTAGCTGCTTTATGTTCAAAATCTATGATACTAGTTTAACATTTTTATTAAAAATAATGATTTTGCACAACAGTCAACGAGAGCTTAAGCTTTCATCTTCTTTATTTAATAGTGAATTATTATTTTATCATTTTATAGCTGAATATTATACAACGACAATGGCAAGGTTAAGGCCACCTTCAACATCGACGCTGCGGTTGGTCTGTTACATAATAATGAATATATTTACTCTTGACTGGTACCTATAATGTTATCCAGACTATATTATATAAAACGTTGATATTATTTACAATTTAGTTTAAATAAGATAAGTTAAGCTCAAGTATTTACCACGCATTTACAGTGTTTCCGCTACTTGCATACCTTATAGTAAAATTTTGTCTTGGGAAAACTTGAAAATAACCCAGCTCACTATGGTCTTTATTAAAAATCAATAGAATCCTTTGGAATTAATGTCGAAAAAATTACATTAGTTTAATAATTTGAGCAAAATTGTTTTAGAGAGGGTGCTTACAACTAAAAACGGGTGAAATTGTAGACAAAAATTGGTCATGAGACACGTCTTCGACACTAGCAAGGAGTAGATAAGAAAAGAGACGACACTTCCTTCCCAGCAAACAATTTCCATAAAATTAGCTACAACTCGACTTGGTAAAAGTCGAATTTACTTATTAAGGTAATTATTACGTAATATTGACTAGAAAAATACACCTCCGATTTAAATTTACCAAATGGTTCTAATTTATATTTAAATTTACGTAAATTATACCAAGAAATCTACCTCGTACACAAATCTGCTTAGAAGTGACTTTAACCAAATCAGAAAGGGAAAAACTACTAAAGAAAATTACCAAAAATTACATCAAGGGTAAATTTCCTTTGAAGTAAAATTAGGTACCATAATTAGGTAATATATGCCTTTCTGGCAACTGAAAATCGTCTATATAGTAGAATATTCTACTAGGTAGATTTGGTTGGAAATCCTAGGTAATTTTACATCTCCATAGTAACCATTTGGTGGCTTTATTTACTCTCCTTTAAAAGTAATATTAGGTCGAAATCGTAGAAAAATTCTACCTTGTTTATCTACCTATTTTCAACCAAATAGTCGTTTACCCATTTAGTTGACCTAAAAGTCATTCTGAAGAAATAATTATTAACTTTTTTGTAGCAATTACATGAAAAATCTACCACAAAGTAAATTTGACTATAAACCACTAATTTAAAAACTAGCCATGCATAACCTATTTGTAAAATTTATATTATTCAGGTTAGGATTAACAATTATGGTGGGTTTATGCTTACGACCTAAGCACCTAAAACCTAAGACCTAAGACCTAAGAACCTAAAAGAAGTTAAAAGTATATATTTACTGTAATTGTTTATGCAACACCTAACAACCCTTCAACCCAAAGCCCTAAACATAAAAGTTAACCAACGTTTAACTTCTTAGGTGGAGGTTCTTAGGTCGTTAAGCCAAAACGAATATGGGTAAGCGTAATTGTCTGACATGTGACAATAATTGACAGTACGTCACTATCCGAATCAGAATTCATTTTTTGAACTGTGAATTACAGATTTAAGTTATGTTACGTTATGTAGCGCGTATTTTTTATTGGTTAAGAATATTACCGCACATGCGCAAAATATAGTGATTCTTAGGTCCTTCGGTTGAGCATAATTATATTCTCCAATTTCTTGGGTGGTAAGTCGTTAAGTGTTGGGTGTTTAGGCTCTTAGGTCATTTGCATAAACCCACCATTAGGTTCTTACAAAGAGCTCCTATACATACCACTTTCGACTCACTATTCACTATATAATTTACTTGTCAACACACGTCAAATAAAACTTTACACTTAATAGGTGATATTTACCAATAGGTAGTATTTTCAAAAATAGGGTGACCTAAATATGTTATATTTACCTATAGGTAAATTTTTGATGAAACTTACAAGTTAATAATTCTTTAAATAAGTAAAGTTAACTAACATGTCGTAAACTTTAAGGTATTTCAACTTAATCAAAAGCTACCTGTAAAATATCTAGAATTCCATAGTCATATTAACTTTTAGGTCGAATTAGCACAACACGCCATATTTTTTAGCATGATTGGAGTGCGATTCCAAAATTAAAATTTTCAAAATGAATTTGTCTAGAACAAACGGATGGAAATGCAAAAAAAAACATAAATATTTTTCTAAAGTCATACACAGCAAATGTAACATAGTTTTAGCTCAGAATATTATTATAATTTTTTTACTGGATAACGGGAATTTTCTTATTAAAGGGTATTTTGAAGGGGCATTGGTATTTTTCAAAGTAGAAGTGTTAACATGCACGACAAAATTTCCTTCGCATTAATTTCAACAAGCCGTGAACTGTAGATCCGTCGCAATTACATCACATATATTTTTATCGCCGACATTTATTTATTTTGAATCTTTGCTGTAAATTAGGTATATGTTTAAGTTGTGTTGGTGACTTCCAACAATATTTCTACTGGTTATAGATAAAAATACCAAATAAGTAAAAAATTCTTCTTTTTGTGCACTTGGAGTCATACGTCATCTGCAAATATGTTCGTAGTTTCTACCTAAAGCCAGTTAAATCAACGTCGAATTGACGTCCAACAGACGTCAAATTTCCCTAGACAGGTATTAATTAACCAAACGTACTGGGCTACTACAATATGGATTTAGATATAATTCTACTTATTTTGGTCAATATAACTAAATTTCGACGTCGTCTTATTCTCCACTTATGTCGAATCCACGTCGCGTCAACGTATATTTTACTTAAATATGGTTGAATTTAATTTTGCGACTAAATTTATTATACGTAATTTAGGTAGTCTCGACGTCAAATTAAACCAAAATGATTGCTGGGTTAAATACCATTCATAAATGACAAACCAACAATTTGACCTACATTCCAACGAATTCTAGGTAAACACGTATATTTAATAGGCTTTTATTAAGAGACATGGAAAATGAGTTAATTACAAATTATATCTCCAATTTATTAAATCCTGAAAACTCCATTTGGAAACCCATAAAAAAACAAAAAGAAACCTACAACAACATCACCCCCATACGTAAATGTCCAACCCCTTCAGAACCATGAGCAAAAAGTGACCAGGAAAAAACTAACCTCTTCGCAGAGCTCCTAGCAACAATGTTCTCACCACAAAACAACGATCCGGTACAAGATCTTGAATACGCTATTACAAGTAGGTATAACGATTAACGCCGTTCACAATGAAAGAAGTTAAAGATGTAAACAACACTCTAAATGTACACTTGGAGTAGTTTTCCACACACACCAAAACACTTTTGCACACACTCGACGCGCGTTTCGCCAACCAAGTTGGCATCATCGGGAGATGATTAAAACTCAGTTTTAATCATCTCCCGATGATGCCAACTTGGTTGACGAAACGCGCGTCGAGTGTGTGCAAAAATGTTTTGGTGTGTGTGGAAAACTACTCCAAGTGTAAGTTCTACACCAAAGGTTCCAACCCCTCTTCAGGAACTCTAAATGTAAAAAAATGGGAAAAAACCAGAAGATGTCACATCGTTCAGTCCTTTTACCAACTACCTCAAAGATACTTGAAAGGCTTATGTTCAACAAATTAAATAGAGAGAACCACAAAACTGGACTCCCAATCACCAGTTTGGGTTTAGAAAGTCACATTCAACAACACAACAAAGCCATCGTATTGTAAATATATACGCGAACTACTAGAAAATCAACAATACTATCTATACATCTCCATTTCTGGAATACAAGCCAAGCCTTCGATAAGGTGGTATCCAGGTCTCTTCTGCAAAATTAAAACAATTCTTGCAAATAGCTACTTTAAACTGCTAAAGTCATACCTACAGGAACGTCAATTTGAAGTGAAAGTTAACGAAGAAACCTCCAACCGCCTACCAATACTATCAGGTGTACCGCATACTAGGGCTACTTTTATACCTACTATACACATTTGCTAACTGACGCCACTGTCATCTTCGCGGCTCATGAAAATCCTGTAACAGCTTCCTCCAACTTACAACATCATCTAAACCTACTAAGAGACTTGGTTAAGCAAGTCGAAGATCAAAGTGAATTAATCCAAATCATCAAGCATAACCTTCACTCTATGAAAAGGAACATGTCCACCAGATACATTAATCAAAACAATATTCCTCAATAACGTTAAATATTTAGAATTAACATTGGACAGGAAACTAAATTGGATGAAGCATATAAAAATTAAGAGAACTCAATTAGATATGAATACCAAAGACTTATTGAAAGGGAGTCCCCTTTATCTCTGGAAAACAAATTATTAATATGCAAGGCAGTCTATATATTAGATTTGGACCTACGGAATTGAATAATTTGGATGTGCTAGTAAGTCCAATACAGCTATACAAAGTGTATAATCCAAGATTTTCAGAGCTATTACGGACGCACGACGCACCTTGGACTATATCAAACCATACCTTACATACTGACCTCAAAAGAAAATGCTAGTAGACACTATAACAAACTAGAGGATCATACCAATCCACTTAACCAACCAGCCGATAACAGAAGACTAATAAGAAGTTCGACAATAGAGCTAAAAGAAAACTGAGGTAACATCATTGATCATTGATGTTAACCTCTCCATGACAATAAATGTACGTTATTATTATTGTTATGTACAGGGTGTTTCAAATTGGTGGGGATTGAAGTGTTAGTACATCCATTTCCAGAGTAGCTGGAAAGAAACTGACAGCACATTCCCGGGCAATTTTCGAGATAAATCGAGCTGTCAAAGGCCCATTTCGAACCAAAATTTGTATTCTTGTCATTTTGAAGGAGTGCCGTAACTTCCTTATTTATGAATATTTTTCCTGACTTTAAAAACTTTCTTGGAGCACTTTTTTACGTAGATCGAGAATCTGAAAATTTTCTTACTCTTATAGATTCTCCGCTAAGAGCTACACTTCATTTTTTTTTTTTTTTTTAATGAAAACCATAGTTGGCTGTGACACAAAAAAATACATATCGGAGAATCTGTAAGAGTCAGAAAATTTTTGTTTTCAGATTCTCGATCTACGTAAAAAGTGCTCCAAGAAAGTTAGGAAAAATATTCATAAATAGGGAACCTACGGTACCCTCTCAAAATAACAAAAATACAAATTTTGACTTATATCTCGAAAACAGTAAGAGATATCGAAATGAGCCTTTAACCGTTCGATTTATCTCGAAAATTGACCTGGGGAATGTCAGTTTTTTTTTCAGCTACTATGGAAATGGGTGTAACCCCTCAATCCCCACCAATTTGAGACAACATGTACAAGCCATCATATTGGCACAAAGGAAAAAAAATAAAGTTTTCTATCGTCAATAAATTCTTCACGAATCAGATACTTCTACACTGGCCGGGCGGCCGACCCTAAATACATCATTTTAACTCAGCGTGATACTCCAATCGCTGTTTCTGAAATATATCTCTCTCTAGTTCAAGTTCTAGTATCGCATCTTCACTTTAATATTTGGTATTAATTATAAGTTGCACTTAACTTATGATCGTTTTATATTGATTCTTCATAGTATTTATTTTTTCTTTGTCACAAGGTCACGATTTGATCACCTCCTCATGATTTGCATAACAAAAACAAGCGAGATAATAATATGGTCTGTATCAATATCCGCTTATGTCGACGTCTTAGTAAGGTATCCACGTACTGGATTGACATTGAAAGTCAATCATCTCGAATACAAAACCTTATATAAAAACAAGTATTAGACGAGCACAAGGCGTAATAAATTATGTTATGTAGATTTTTTATAAGAGTTTGTCAAGTTAGATTAGATATTTTTGAAAAAAAAATTAGGCCGCCTTCGGCTTAAGCTTACTGGTGATACAATCAATCTTTTTGAAAATTATTTAAAAGATACACACCAGAAAGTGGTACTTAATAGCAACGTTTTAGACAATATGATTTTAATATCTGAATTACCACAAGGTTCTATTCTGGGGCCACCACTCTTCTTTATATATACGAGTTAATTTGTTAAATGTTTTACTTCTTGTCAAACTCGCTTATATGCTGACTACCCAATTTAATCCTTCAAGCATAGACAACGCTTGCTACTGTATAAATGAAGACCCCAAATTTTTAGTAAATTTTAAATATCACTGATTTAATAATTATTAACGCTAGAAAATCAAATGTTATAATTTTTGGACCTAAAGAATTCGTGGTAATATTAAAAGTATTGCAAAAATTAATATTGACAACAATGAGCTAGAAATAGAAATTGACACAAGAAAATGTTAATATTTTCGAAATGGATTTTTTTTATTATAACATAACTCTTGTTATCATTACGAATTTAAAAAAATTTTTGAATTTAAAAAAAAATTAACTCCAACTCAGGCAACCAAACGACCACACCCAAGATCTTTCCTTAAAGTTGTTGAAACTTTTGGAAAAAGATATTCTGTCTGCTGTGTCTACCTCTGCTGACTGTTATTCTGTCACGTGAGCGTGTATGTTTAAAATGCCTTTGAGCGTTCTAAAGTTATGACAGAAACAGACCGTCGGAGGGAAATTTTTCAAAACAATGTTTTTTTTTCACAAAATTACATAATTCCATTAAAATATCGTGTCGATTATTCTCCACTCCGCTACCCTATTAACTGATATCAACTGCGTCAGACTGACAAAGCAACGGATATTTTTAAGCAATACTTTTTTGGGTGCAGTAAAGTCGAAAGTTATAATTCATAATAATTATGTAATTATATTATGTAAAAAACAAAGATGAGATGAATAAAAACCGCACTTTCATATGCTTCACTGATTAATTATCTAAACGCATTATCATCTGTACAGAAATAGTTTCCACTATGCCGGAAGCCTGAAATTATCTTGTCTTCAGTGGCATTATTTCGCAGTTGATAATAGTCTTGACATACAGTGCATCAATTCGCAATTACTAAATTGCTGCATACATGTGACACGTATTTTTCTTCACAAAATCAACATTCCATAATAAATAGATACTTATTTATTATATTTATCAAACTCAATTTTAGTCTGTTGCAAAGTTTGAATAAAATTTTGAATATGCCATTCGTCTTTTACTATTTATACTACTTTGACATTTTTTAATCCTTCACTTCTAGTTAAATTTAACTTATTCACATTTACTCAATCTTTAAACTTATTATTTCTCACTTCTTCTATAGAAAATATAGGGTTGACTATGTCGAAAAAAAAACAGGGTTAAAAGAAACTGATTCGTTTAAAAAGTCAAAAAGCTTTTTTTTAACAAAATAAGTCAAAAAACTATTTAAAATAAAACCGAAAAATTTTTTTTTTTTTATTATTATGTATGACTTTTTCTGAGTGGATTTAGGTATAGGTGTTGGTTGACAAAAAATGAAGCTGGCGTAATTCCCGCCAAAATGGTGCCCGATAAACGTATTTTTGATAAAAATTAGCTGAGATACAGTCGTTCAAAGTTACCTACTTTTTTACAATTTTACCAGTTTTTACCTTTATACCATGTTGCTTTTAATTTTTACGCGCAAAAATTGTTTTTATTTAACACAAAAATTATTTTCGGATTATCAATGATAGTGATAAAGGTGTTTGTTCAAAATTTTATTATTCATATGATCTTGGATATAAAAAGACTTTAATGTACTTATTATTACTAATTTATAGCTGTTTTAAAGATTCTTCTTTAGAAAATTACATATCTATTATATTTCTTCCATAATGTTTTTGAATTGAATATCAATATCTTCATCAACATCGTTTTGGACATCTTCTTCCGTTGGAACATCAACGTTTTGACAATTTAAGCCCATACATTCATTGCAGGACATGGAGTAACTATAGTTCCCAATTTTCTGCAGCCGCAATTTCCGTGACAACCTTTTATGCACCCGCAAGCTGTTAACTCAAATTTTTATCAAAAATACTTTTATCGGGCGCCATTTTGACGGGAATTACGACAGCTTCCCATTTTGTGAACCAGTACCTATACCTAAATCAACTCAAAGTTATACACAAAAATTAAAAGAAAAAAAAATTATTTTCGGTTTTATTTAAATACTTTTTTGGCTTAGTTTGTTGAAAAAAAAGTTTTTTGACTTTAAAGTGTCACATCTATAGGAAATTTGATTCTCTACAAAATATTGTGGTGAATATTCAAGCAGCTTTCATATTGATCCTCAAGACCGAGGTCTTTAATACAGAAGGAAACGTCTCTTCTACAAAATTCAAATTAATAATAATAGATCATAGTGGTTTTGCTATTTCCGACTTTATTGATTTGAGTATTTCACTAGAAAAATCGTCATCATATTCCACTATTTGTCGGTATTTTAGCTGTTCATTAATTTTCTCTACCATAGATTTTCCGACGACTGCGAAATAATTATTAAAAGTTTCATTTACTTCATTGGTATCTATTATGTTTTCTCCATCATATTTAATTACCACTTTATAGTTATATTTATATTCATTCGAACATTATTTTTTGCATGCCAAATTTTTTTTGTATCATTTGGTTTTCCATAATTTTGTCACTAATATTTTCTATATTTCTCTCCATATTTTGTTAAGCTCTTGTTTCATATATTTCTTTATATCGACATACATTTTCAAATGTGAGTATAAATGAATATTTTGAATTATTTTTTATATTTTACAGTAAGTATATACAGCTCGATATACAGTCAAATCGAGAGTTAAACCCACAAAGTATAACGTAATCATTAAGGCACTGTCGTCAGTTGGTACGCCATAAAAGTATTCACATCATAAGCCAATACGTTTCAAGCTCAAATAAGGAGCTTTAGATAAGCCGATACTTAAGTCCCTTGTTCGTCTAGACCGCACGTACATAACTGAACAAATTATTCATGATGGATGATTTATTATAATATTTCGTTTATTCACCCCGCATTTATTCATAAACAACTTACCCAGTTCTGTTATGATATCCATTAGGGGCCTGGCCTTGTCGAGGTTCACATTATCTACATCCAGACAGGCTTCATACAGATGCTTCAGCTTCCACTCCACGGTGCCCGTGTGCAGAGGTAATTTCAGAGTAGCTATAAGGTCGCGCACACGCTCCGACTCTGAAAATGAAAAAATAACGATGCCTTAAGATGTTTACAGAAACTTCCATCAATTACCGCATTACGCTTATTTATTCATGGGACGTGAACATTTCCAAAGAGAATATGGTGACTATTAAAAGTCATACCTACATGACAAATTGTTAAGCTAAAAGAAGTAAAAAAGAAACTACTTTCAGGCTACGAAACCTTCCATTTTAAAACTCGCCTTCGGCTCCTCCTTAAAGTTTTCTACTTGTTCAATAATGTAGGTATCACTTTTCATAGTTGCTACGTAAATATCTAATTCTCCTGATTAAGTACTCATAATACTATTCGCATAACCGCTGAAATGAAAACAGTGACTGATTGATGTAAAGGGTTGATGTAATAGTATGCAGACTATGACCAGTTTCAATTGTTTAGAAATTTTCGCAACCAATTGTTTGCGTTTAAATGAATTTCCTAGAAAAATAATCCATGCCTTTATATACAATTATTGTTTGGCAGGTGCCATGAGGCAAGAGGCAAATTTGTCTGTTATATCATTTTCGACAGGTTCCTCTATTGTTCATGAACAAAAAAGAGCGTGACGAATCAATGGCGCAAATCTCAGCAGGAAATCGGAAATGGATCATGCGACTTTTTGCTTCGTTTTTATCCAAATTAGTTGAATAGCATAACAGGTAAAGAAGATAAAGTGTAGTATTTTTTCAATTTGTCAAATGTCAACATATTCCATTTTTCTCCTGAAATTTGAATTCATGATTATACACCCATGGACAAAATTATCGAATATTTTAAATTTTCCCAATTCTTTTGTATTTATAAATTTTAATGAAAGAACGCATTACACAAGAAAGAAATAGTTTATTTCACACATTTTAAGTAAAGAATATTAAGTTTTCATTAGCAGAAAATTTACACGACGATTTGAAACCATATTCAAGTAATAGTGATAACAAAAAATATTCGATAATTTTGTCCACGAGTGTAGGTATATTTTTTAATAATTTCCACACCACCAGGTAGAGTAAAATGTGCATTTTTTTCATGTAGTTTCCCCAAAAAAGCCAATCCACAGTGCACTGTCACAAAGAAGGTCATAGTCACAGTCTTTTGGGTCTCTTAGATGGACCAGGTTGTTCGGGATCGATATATATCCGAGAATTTTTCTCTTCCTCCACGATCTATTTTCCTGTGGCAATATCTTTTATTTCAATAGTGAGAAATTTATTGATATCAATAGTTTCCCCACTTTCGTTAACAGAGTTTGATTACTTCAGCGTTTCAGAAAAGATATCTTTCACTGTTGTTATTGAAGTAGCCAATTTTACTCTTTTTCGATCCCCAGTCTTGTGTAACTTTCGTACCATGATTTAACATGGTGGTTGGTCTAGAATCTAGAGTGAATGGTGTTCTGCAGCATCGCTTATAGGTGATAAGACCGGTAAATTAAATTTACTTTCTCAAAGATCTCTCAAAATGTTGATGACGGAGAGTCCAAAGAGAAATAATTACTGAAATCAAGTATTGTACCGTGCGGTCAAGAATGTTTCGCCAGCGGAGATGAAGTCTACTCGATCTGTATTTTCGTCTTTGGTCTATCCAAGAGATCAAGAAAACTGAGGTACTGAATATCCTTGAGGCAGTGCATTGGAGAAGCCACGAAAAACACGCTCTTCCTCCATGGTGACGTGGAAATTAGTAAAAAACAAAACTTTATGCTCTACAATTTTAATAATAATAATTTCTCACGTACTTCGCGAAAAAGTTAGTTTTTGCTCCAGTTTTTCAATATGGCGGCGCGAGAGGAAATGCCTCAACGTCGATTATTAACTGTCACACTTAAGTACTATACCAAGTATAAACTTTACTTGACCTATTGTAAGGTAAAACCTGCCGACTACTAATTTTACAATCAATATTATTTTATGCACTTCCAGGAGTCTTAAAGAACATCCTAGGTCGCATGTATTTTTTGAGAGATTAATTAAGAAAAAATGATAAACAGGTATCTTCCTAATTTACTAAATTTGTGACGTTTGCAAAGTATACTGAGAAACGTACGAGAAGTAGCCCAAATGCCAAATATGCTTTCCATGTAATAAATGAATCTTTTGTAAATTCGTGTATTCAACGCTATGGCTGAATGTGCAATAGCAGAGCTGATGATAAAGCTTGATCATCATCAAAATATTTTTGAGGACAAAGATATAAAAGGAACTCAGGTCTCGATTTTTTGTTTAAATATTTGACTATGAAATTAAAGGAAAACCTCTAATTTTTCAACTTCCACCGAACTCTGAACACCGTTAGATTTTAGGGAAAAAATGCAAAAACACAATTTTGTTCCAAAAAAATGTGTTTACTTGATCACAATGCACCCACAACAAAATGAAATTTTTTCTAATTTTTTATTGGACAGTTAAGTGTATAGAAATTGTCAAAATGCAGTCTTTTTATATTTTTGCTAGTATCTGATCTACAATAATTCGATTCTGCTATCTTTGCAAATATACTTCTCAAATATCATAATGAAGAACAAGATTTAAAAAATGTAATGAAATATTTAATTCTAATTTTAGTCAATATGTGTATACAACTGTATCAATTATCAATTTCAATTTTTTTTTTTTTGAATTTGAATAAACGCACTTATTTATCGATACTACTACATTATATACTAATTTTTTTAATTATTTATCGGTGTATTACTACATTAGATACTAATTTTTTTTATAAAAATCATATTTGGAAATAAATGAGGAAACCTGTTTTCATTTATTACCTCGCCTCACTAGCTGCTGCTTCTGATTCCATATACTCCGGTCTTGTGGAAGCGGATACTTTTTTAACCATCCCCCGCACGCTGAACTCCATACATCTTCACAAAACGAAGTCGTGGTATTTAAGCCTTCACGAATCTGTAACAAAATAGAGAAATCACTTACAAATGCCCAGAAGTAATAGTTTGCTTGAAGACATAATTTAGTTTATAAGCAAATTTCAAAAAAG
The DNA here is from genome assembly GCA_963680705.1 of Rhagium mordax. Lineage (NCBI taxonomy): Eukaryota > Metazoa > Arthropoda > Insecta > Coleoptera > Cerambycidae > Rhagium > Rhagium mordax. The sequence goes on from OY796656.1 coordinate 17,676,905, forward strand.
TATTATTATTATTAATTCTCTGGTTAATTTGGAAGAACAGTATTCTAAATCGTCGTATCCATAAATGAAGAGAAATATTTAATTTTTTTTACACAGTGATACACAACACTACCGTTAGTTTTATTTATTTTTAGTTAACTATGTACTGAGTCATCAATTAAAAAATATGAAGAAGAGTACCTACTTATAAACTTTTGAACGCTTACGTTTTATAAGTGTGACTTTCTTGTTGTGTCAAAATAAAATATAAGCTATTGACAAAATTATAGTTGAATTAGTTACTGATTTTTTTTTAAATTTGTAAAGTTCTAAATGTCTTTCTTTGAACCAAACATATTTTGCTGGTATTTTATTTTAAGAATGGTAATTGAACATATTCGCATCATGATTGTTATAATACGTTCTCCATTTTTTCGTGAATACATTATAAAAATATTGAGACAGTAGTCGACGAAGTTAGTGGAATAATGATAAGCGAACTTTCCAAATCTTTGAAATTAATTTGTTATATGGCACCTGCCAAACTGCAACAAAGCTGTCAATGTGTCAGTTAAAAATTTGTTCGAGATATTTCTAATGTTCTTAATTTCATAAATTAGCCACATTTTGGCCACATAGTTTATAAATAAAATCATGGAACTCTGTCGATGTGAGGAGTTTGAACAAGATATAGAAAAGGCAGTACTTTGGACCCTTGGAACTTACCACCATTTAAGACCGAGATTAGAAAGCAAGTATATTTATTTTCATTTACAATTTTATAGCCGCATATCTTGTACCCAAAATATTTCGCTGGACATAACAGAATATAATATATTTATCTCTCTAATGAAATTTGCACGATTACGTAAAACGTTCGTTTATTCTGTTAATAAAGTGAAGGTAAATATGCATATGCGACCAGCCGGTTTCTCCAATTTTTTTCTTTGGTACATAATTTTCAAAACAAAAATCTTTACTCGACACTATTTACAGAGAATGAGGGGTACCAAATACCACAAAATAACATTTTCTACTGTCGCAATAAGTATTTTTATACCGACTTAAGTTAATTCCTACCAATACACGAATATTTCAATATTTAAAATACGGACCAACACTCTCTGGTAATTTAGGTAAAAAAAGTGATGGTTCTATTTCTCTCTATTATACCGGCTGACGCAACCATTACAAAACTTGGCAGAATACTTATAACAAACATAAATGCAAATTATAACATATGGGTAAAAAAGACGAATCACTTTGATCGTATATAAGCCAGCCTAAACCGAGGTCTAAACCCACTGGGATACGTGCAGTAAAAACGATATAATATCTAATAATAAATATAATGCTTAGATTGGTACCAGTACAGCTAAAACTGACTATAACTGTAACCATAAAAAACAAATACCATTTTTTGAACCTTTTTGAACGTCCAACTATTTTCTATCTTCGCCATATTCCCATCATACCAAAATATTTCGGAGGTAACATGATAAACCACAAACTTACCAGTTAATTAACACCATCTAATAACTGGAGAAGGAATAGAAAAAAGGTGGAACAAAGTGGAAGGGGCCTAAAGGTAGCGACCAAAAACAATTTAACGACAAGTAACAGGCATAAGAAAAGGGATGGTTGAATGAGGAATGTAAAATGAACTGAAAATTAAAACACGACTAAGACAACGTATGCTGCAGACACAAACAGAAACGGATAAGAGCAAATATCTCGAACAGAGGAAGATAATAAGTATGTGTAGGACACTGAAAAAAAATCCATGGAAGAAGAATTGAAAAGTATAGAAGAAAAATATCAAAAAAGGAAATACAAAATTTCTATAAGGACGTAAAGGATCTAAGGAAGGGATACCAAAGTCGAGCAGTCTTCTACAAAGATGAGGATGGTAACTTACTGGGAGATGAAGAGCAAATTTGTAGGAGATGGAAACAATATTTTGAGGAATTATTAAACACCGGAACAGAAGAGCTGGAATACTACAAGGAAAGAAGGGAAAATGAGGATACGCCAGACTCGTTGAAAGATGATGCAGAAGAAATCATACTAGATACTAGCATTGAAAAAGAATAAAAGCCCAGGAGAGAATGGCATTTTCGCGGAAAATCTAAAATACGGAGGAGAAATACTGCATGATAAACTCTATAAATTGGTTAAGGAAATCTGGGATACCAAATATATGCCGCACCAATGGAGAAAAGGAATAATGGGACCGATTTTTAAAAAAGGAGATATACCGTAATGCAGTAACTACAGAGTAATAGCTCTGTTAGATGTGGTTTACAAGGTTCTGGCGGCGCTAGTAAAACGAAGGTTAGGTTAGAACCGTATACGGATGCTGTGTTAGGCGAGTACCAAGCGGGATTTAGAAAAAACATACATTACGACAGACCAAAATGACATTACGCCAAACAACATGTGCGGTAAAGTTTCGAGGTGAAATCAGGAGTGAGACAAGGCGACCCACTATCAACTACACTATTTAATAAGGTCCTGCAAAAGCACTAAGAGATAGCGGTCTAAACAGAAAGGTACCCTCTTTGACAAGAGCAATCAATGCCTTGCATATAATAATAATAATAATAATAATAATAATAATCTTTATTCACCATTTACGATACATTAGAGTATATATGGCAGGTCATTTACATAAATAGTATAAAAATAAAAGACAAAGCAATAAATAAATAAGTAAATAAATAGTACATAATAATTAGGTATATGTTACGAACACTAAATAACAAATTGACAAACAAACAGATAGATATATTGCATACATGTCAAAACGTTAGATGGTCTTAAGGTGACACAAAATATGGCCTTAACTTAAAATATTCCGGATACAAACTCGTCAACGCTGTAGAATGCGTTTTCCAATAAGAAATTTTTAATTTTACTTTTAAACAGTCTACAGCAATTTATCTCACGGATGTGTTTGGGCAATGAATTAAACATGCGGACACAGTTATATTTGGGAGAGTGTTTGAAAGCAGAAGTTTTGTGTGGAGGGATACTCAAAAGTACGCCATGCCTTGTATTATAGGCATGAGAATCGGCTACTCTGCTAAAATTATGAATATTGTATTTCGTATACAGTAAGCATTTAAGTATATATATGGTACAGTTAGAACTCCCTTTTCTTTGTAAATTACTCTGCAAGTTTCATTATATTTTAAATTGAAAATTAGGCGTACTATTCTTTTTTGAAGAATAAACACTCTATTTTTGTCTCTTCCGCACCCCCAACTAAAAATATTTAATGCAATGTGAGAGTAAGCCAGAGCATAATATATGTATGCAGATGACATACTGCTAATAGCGTGGACCATAAAGGAGTTAGAAGTAGCAAGTTAATATGAACAAAAGCAAATACATGGAACTTAAAAACAAGCTAAGAGCGATTAAAAGGAAAACCTAATAGATAACAAGTGCAGAGAGGAAATAGAAGTAAAATTGAGAATAGCAAAAAGTAACAGATGCGCAGGAGGAATCAACAGAATCTTAATGTCGAAGGAACTATCGCGGAAAGCAAACATAAGGATATACAAGACCATCTTAAGACCAACGCTGATATACGGCAGTGAGACATGGACAATAAAACAGGGCAGTTAAAGTTAGAAGCAAGGGAACAGAAGATTTTACGAAGATTATTCGGTGGAAAGAAGACTGAAGATATTTGAGGACGAGGAACCAATGCAGAAGTTTATGATTTATATCAAGAACCAAATACAAAAAAAATCATCAAAGCTCGTTGACTACAGTCATCTCGAAAGAATGGAAGACGACAGAAGTTTAAAATATGTGGGCTGGAAAATACCAGAAGGAAAAAGAAAGAGAGGCAGACGGAGGAGGAAATGGAGCGAGGCTGTTTTGGAGGATATGAAGGAAAAATAATATAAGAATTGGAGGACGTTAGCAAAGGACAGGAAGAAATGGAAAGATTTTACCAAGCAATGGGCCCAAAAGGCCTGTGAACGCTTTATCCTATGTTTTTTTTTAATCTTCATTTCCCGCGCTGGGATGGGCAGTATAACTTCATTAAACTCATAATTTGCGGCTACTGCAACAGAACGTCAATTTGTTTTTGTCTAAACCCATCTATGGCAATGACCTTCTGCTACTTGCTGCTAGCAAAAGATCCACCAGGCGGAGATACGAAAAGCTCCCTTGCTTGCGTTTCACTCATCATGCGTAAATGTCTTAGGTTGCAATAGTTATATTACCTTAAATAATAATCATCAACATAATATTTTTGAGCACATGAGTAAACTAATAAGATCATTCATAAAAATTAATTAATTATTAAGAATTGTTCCGGATAAATATGGCATACCTCGGTTACGTCACATTTCCCAAACTGATTAATGAATATACCTAATAAAAATTTATAATATCGTTACTTACAAAGCCGTAAGGTAATTTAATATAGGTTTCTCTTTTCATATAAAAATCTCCATGTGTTACATCTACGTCACGACATACATAAATGGGAAGCATAACTTCATTAAACTCATCATAAATAGATCATTAGCGTTTTTTTTGTTAATTATTTACAATAAACAGATGTTTGCAAAAACTGCGTTTAGTTTTATATTACTGTTCAAGTGAGTGAGAACAATAGATATGCCATAAGCTGTCTCTGTTTTTGAGTCGACGAAATGTTTTATGTAGTCGTATTTTCTGTTGGCCATTTATCGTATTTTCTTCACATTGAAGGGACTCAATCTTTGTAAAACCAATAGACCAAACTTTAAAACCATTTCGGGAATGAGGAGAAAAAACGTTGGTCCTTTTTATTTTTGTTTTATTTTCTGAAGTTTAATTTGCTATTCTTACATAACTTCATTTAACTTTAAAAAAATCAATAAAAATGTCTTAAATCGTCGCAATACTGGTTTGCCACCGGATTTGTATTTCAATTGTTTTTTAATCAATTGAAACATAAATAACTCTTGATCGCCGAAATAATTTAAAAAAGTACATACTATCTAGATGAAACGAAACTATGATAGTTGTGGTATTATAGTTCCAGAAAACACATGTCTTACCTGGACCTGCAACAAGGCAAGTCACACCGACAAAAGATTTTCGAAGCCTGTTATATTAGATGATACCAGAATAAAACCCAAGGATGGAGGCGAAACACCAGAACTAATCATAGAATCAAAATGGATACCGGTTTTACCAGGACTAATATCACAAAGGTATTGCGTTCTGATCTATTTGTTTACTTAGTAACTCGGTTATAAATAATTTCATAAATAAAGCTTAAAGGTCCCTCACTACAGCTACTACAACTATTATTTGTGGCAGAAAGAATGTTTAGTAAAGTGCCATAGGATAGCAATGGAGCAATGGAGCTAAAGCAAATGGATTGAGGAGCAAACTTTAAAAGAAGGGTTTTTGGCTCCTAGTAGGCAACAAATGGAGAAAAACGATTAATAGATTTTCTGTTATAAATCAAATTATTAACACGTATTAACTCAATATCTGTTTCAGGTTGGTTAATGAAAGTAAGAACCCCAAGCTCAAATGTCCATTCTGAAGAAATAAAATATTAAAGGCCAAAATTATCCCACAAAATTAATTAGGTGGAAGAATGTTAACCACGCGGATGTTTTAAATAAATGTAAACGTAAATTATGTATTTCCTAAATGATTAGAGCATTAACATATTGTGGTCTAGATAAGTAATTTGACACACACATCTCGTGTCATTTATTCCACGTTTTATATTGTATTTGATATTTAAATAAAACATTGACATTAATTTTGTGCATTAGAAACATTTAGTAATATTTATTATATCTTAATTTTATATAACAATTATTGCTCTTTTTGGATTTTGAAATTCATATGATTAGTTTACTAAAAACAAAAAAAATTAGTGATGAGTTGGTTACATAGAAATTTGATAAAATAAATTTTTTTTAAAAATCCAACATTTAGTGGATGATGTCGCCAGTTAGAAGCATACTGACATTTTAGTGAAAACAAACGTGGCTATTGTCGTGATTATATTTTGCAAGTTAATTTGGAAATTAATGGAAATTTAATGTAAGTATTAACAGCAGAAGAAGAAAATAGTTACGTGGCAGTCACAAAAATAATTTTACTATTTCGGAACATTATGTGTTAAGTATAACAAATAATTATTATTCAATGATTTTATAAGATTTATTTTTGATATTACATGTATACAGGGTGGTGCGAAATTAGTGGTCATCATTTTATCCGCGTATTCCTCGATCAAAAATAAGACAAAAAGTTCCTATAAACATGGCCCCGAAAATGCTTCCTAAGGGAGCTACAACCCCTTAAAGGTGCATCCTTGACGATGGTTTTTATTTAATATTTTCGAAACTAATAATAATAATAATAAAAATAATAATAGCATAATTTTATTATTAATTACTAAGAACCTACCTAGAGAACTGTGCAACTGTGCATCTTACTAGTTCCATTTTGATTTTTTTGTGATTAATGTTTTCCAGAAACTCAAATAACTCGGAAACGGTGCGTCCTATCAAAGTTCAACTAGAATACCTTTATTGCATAAAAAACTCTGGCATTCCATAATTTGCTATCAAAATCTGGAAAGACGTACATGCGAAAAAGTTGTGGGGCATTTTACTCCACCCCCTCCCTGTTTGACCCACCCCTGAGTGAAATTTTTGGATCATTATCACATCACCTCATTGGCCATAAAACGATTAGTAATTGACCAAAATTTCATGTTTTTATTTTCACCAGTTTCGGAAATATTAAATAAAAACCATCATCAAGGATGCACCTTTAAAGGGCTGTAGCTCCCTTAGGAAGCATTTTCGATGCCATGTTTATAGGAACTTTTTGTCTTATTTTTGATCGAGGAATACGCGGGTAAAATGATGACCACTAATTTCGGACCACCTTGTATATTATACGAGTACACCTACTGTTCTTTAAATTATACATAAAGCCCTCTTTAAATCCATCACGATTAGTTATTGTACTCTATATTTTATTGCAGGTTTATGAAAAACATTTTTTTATGTCAGACATATTTATAATCAGCTCTGCGGTGGATTGGCAGACGGGGCAAACATTGACCATTTCCCTAAATAAACAACTGTCACTAAAAAACCGGTAGTTTCAAATAACACAACATTTTTAAACACAAAATCCAAAAGTTCGACTAAATGAAAAAAGAGAAAAACCCTCGGAAAAACCCCTGCCGCCCAAGATGTAGCTCTCGCATTACCTTTTAAGAAAAGTACAAAAATAATTTTTCTCGGTGTTTTAGGCATATTGTTAAGATAGATGCGACACATTTTTCTCTTAGTTCTCTGCAGTATTTTCTTATATGTTTTTGACAAGTGACTTAACAGGGAGATTGATCAATAATTTGAGACGCTCGATCTATTTCTGGATTTGAATAAAGGTTTTATTGCGTCCTTAAATGGTTGCGGAAAACACCAGTTTCCAAGGTATGCGCATGATTTTTGAATTAAATGTAATTTTGTAAATTAACTTACTAAATGGCTATCGCAATAATAAAAAATGGTTAAAATGTAACCCATTATCCAAAAAAAATTAACAAAAATTGGTTATTCCAAAAATGACTGTGACGTCATGCAAATGGCTGCTGTGGTGTTGTGACGTCAGAGACCTGCATTTCCATTTAATGTTTATTAAAATAGCGTTTAATGCAGCATTTTACAATGGAAAACAAGGATATTATTGATATTAAGCATCCAAGGTACTGTTAAATACCGCAGTGCCAGTCGTCCATAAAAAAAAAACACCAGAAAAAAGATTTGTCTCATTACCAATATACGATCAAGCTCTAAATTAAAGAAAAAACGAAAATTATGGATACGTACCATGAGAAGGAGTGAAACTGATATATCAGAAAACACTAAAGGGGTTGTATGTGAGGATCATTTCAACGTAAGTGCGATTTTGTACCTTTTTAAAATCATACAATTTTAGGTTATGTATTTTACTTTTTTTTTCAATTAGAGGAAGATTTAGAAAACTATATGATGTTTAAATTAATGGGTAGTTACATACGTTTAAAAGATCATGTATTTTGATTGTCAAACTGATAGAAAAAGGCGCCTTCCACTTAAAAGTAGTACAGCAACAAAGAGAGCAACATTGGCCAAATTATCTCTCTGGGCTTTTACAAAATCTGTTCCACTCACTTTTCCGTGAAAAATGTTAATATTTAACACCGAAATCGCACATTGAATCTACACGTAAACAGTATGACATATTCTACAACGGCAAATATAAAAGATTCTCTAAAGTACTGTCAAAAAACCCGGTGATTGACGTCACGGTGAGATTCGAATTCCATCGTTTGTTCTCGGCCAGTGGTCGTAAACTTAAAAATTATATGAATTTTAATTAACAAATACATAAATATAGGGTACATTGTTGATAAAATTTTAATGTTATTAATTTTTTTATAGCATTAACTATCTTTTATAATCAATTTTGCTTAAAAATCTCGCATATGCGCATACCCTATAACACGGGGTAATAATAAATTCTGACATTTCTTGGAGGGTTTCAGATTTTATTCCGAAGATTTTTCGTGTTTTAATTGTTTGATAAGCTGCTTGACTTTCGCCTTGGTAGTGCGCTCATGGATTATCCTAGATTATCCTTTACAAAACCTGGGCGTTTGAAAATTTATGATTTTTATAAATACCTGAAAATATTATAGAAAAAAAAATACTCGGAAAAATATAGGTAGGTAACTGCAGAAAAATCCTATTTCATGCTGACGAAACTGATTTTTGTTCTGATCCAAGAAGACTAAAAGTTATTGTGGAAGAGAACGTTTCGTTATCAATAGAATTTGGATGATCTGGGCGAGAGCCTACCTTAGTAAAAAAATATGTTCGATTAATCTGCTCTTTTGACAATTGATGGATATAAGACCCATATCATCTACAGAATCATAAAGGTTGATTTGGACAATAACATCCAACTTATACAGCTTCCCGCGTACCTACCAGATAAGCCATTTGGTAAGAATGTTTTTAAACTAGTTAAAGATGAATTGGGGAAAATAGTTGGTCGCCTTTGCTAAAAAACAATTGAAGAAAAAAGAAAGTCGATTTTCACAATACCAGTTTGTGGCGAATTATCGGGAGAAATCTATGAAGTCTTCCAATATAATCAAGAATGTTTCCCATTAATTCAACCAAATTTCCTTGTTCGATCCCGTGGAGCTGAGCAGAAGCATAAAAATAAAAAGCTAAAAGTAGTTTCAATTGAAGGCGAATAAAACTTAATCGCTGAGAATGATCCCTCAAATTATAGGACAGCATACGTCGAACACTGCGAACATTTTCTCTACCTCAAGTTTATATCAATTCAGCAATAATGTTTTCACTAAGTTTTCCAAAATTCTAAACGATATCTCAAGGATCACATTAAATATGATTCATGCCATTCTTCTAGATCCAAAACTTATGGAGAAAAATCACAACATAGTTTTCGTATTTTCTGGCCAAGTCGACATTGAAATAAATTCATTTATCAGTATGTTTTATTAATTCCTTTTTGATAATAAAAATTGTTAATGCCCATATTTTACTCCTAGGATTTACAGCTTCCACCCAATATTGAAATTTATTTTGTAATAAAGAAAATTAATTAGGACTCAAAACAAAAAATTCCAAAAATAAGAGAAACCACGTATTGGTTATATTTTGACCCCCTTTATCTCGTATATTTTTGATAATTCGAAAATTTTCGTAAGTACAAACGTTATGGAATCTTGGTAGTTCTGTCAGAATTCGGATTCAAAAAAACAATTGAATGCCGTTTAAACAAGCTACACGGTAAACATTTTATTTTTTAAATGTATAATATTATGTAATAATATACAGGGTGTTTCATTTCATTATCTGGATAGTGATTTTTCTTCTGATTTCAGCTATATATAGTTTGGCTATTTTATTTTCAAAACTTTGCGAGATATGTAAGTTTAATACGAAAATTAGTATGAGTCGACCAAAATTTTTGCAAAGTTAGAAAGTTAGCCATCATGACGATAAAACGAAATGCTAATTTGTTTGACAGATAGTCCCTAAAGTAATATTGTTTTGATCTTAAATATTTTGTATCGCTAGCCATTTTCCTTTCGAGTAGTTCGTAATAAAATGAGTTATACAGGACAAGAAAAATATGACATATTTTCAATATATGTGATGGTTTGCAATTATCTGAGTATTAATTTTATTATCCTGTATGGATAAGAAAAAACGGAATAATTAGTTGTTCTCCTGCTAATAGCCCTGACTATGGCTCGGCCTATGGATACATTTCTTTGGGGTTATCTAAAAAAAAAGTTTATTCCACAAGATCCAATAATATGCATCAAAAAAAGAAATTAATACCCTTAATAAAGAAAAAAAGAGTTAATTCTAAGTGCCATTGAAAATTACAAAAAAGATACAGATTATGCATTGAGCATAACGGCGGCCATGGCGAACAATTTTTGCAATAGATGTATTTTTTATTTTTATTGACTGTTGATGAATTTTTAATAAAAAAAAAATTGTTATTAATAACCTCATTTTTATTTTAAACTTTAAACCTCATTTTAAACTTAAATATCTCGGAAAATATTGAAAATATAATAGCCAAACTATATACCGGGTGTAAACGAATAGTGGGCCACCCCTGTAACTTCCTCATTTTTAAAGATATCGGGATAAAATTTTGTATGGTGAAATTAGGTAAGATTTCCAACTTTTTGAGACCTTTTTTTTTTCCAGGAGGAGGGGAAATCCTCATGGACACCCAGCGCACACCGTGTCGTACCTGCGCTGGGTAGTGCCGGACTCTTACCGGCTAAAACCCCTCCTCTGTACACCGACAGCCACTCCGGAACCGCGTGAGCATTACTTCTGAGAACTTTTTGAGACCTATCCGCCATATTTGTAACTTCCGGTTTCACGGGAAATGGCCCCAATAGTCTTTTCTAAATGGACCACCCCGTATGTTTTTACATTTTTTAAGTAAAGATCACATTTTGGATACATTTATACTATTTTGAACAATTTATACAGGGTTGCACGAAAAATAATTCGAATTTTAGTTGTCAATCTAGATGGCTGCGAATATGTTAAAATTATTTTTGTTCCAATGTAATTCATATAAAAAATACTAAAACGTCAATATGTCCAATAATACATTATACAGGGTGCTCTAAACTCATTAATATCACATTTTTCAAAATAACTCTTCTTTTTTAAAGATTATGATATGGGCCACCCGGATATTCAGAAAGCTCTATTTAGTAGGGGTTAAACGGTACCAAAAGTTCCGTAATGTGTAATCGTTACCGGCAGGAATGACAATTTTTCTTAAGTTTATGATTTATATCGAAGTTCAATTAAATTCTGATCAACCCTGTATATTTGTGTTAAATCAGAATAAGCCTCTGGCTCATTCTTGTTGCATATCATAAAATATTAACACAAATATACAGGGTTGATCAAAATTTAAATGATATTAGATATAAATCATAAATTTCTTATTTCTTAAGAAAAATTGTCATTTCTGCCGGTAACGATTACCTACATATTACGGAACTTTTGGTACCGTTTAACCCTCGGTTTAACCCCTACTAAATAGAGCTTTCTGAATATCCGGGTGGCCCATATCATAATATTAAAAAAAAAGAGTTATTTTGAAAAATGTAATTTTAATGAGTTTAGAGCACCCTGTTGTATGATGTATTTTTGGACATATTGACGTTTTCGTATTTTTTATATGAATTACATTGGAACACAAATAATTTTAACATAATCGCAGCCCTCTAGATTGACAGCTAAAATTCGAATTATTTTTCGTGCAACCCTGTATAAATTATTCAAAATAGCATAAATGTATCCAAAATGTGATCTTTATTTCAAAAATGTAAAAATATACAGGGTGGTCCATTTAAAAAAGACTTATTGGTGATATTTCCGGTGAAACCGGAAGTGAGAAATATGTCGGATAGGTCTCAAAAAGTTGGAAATCTTACCTGATTTCACTATATAAAATTTTATCCCGATATCTTTAAAAACGAGGAAGTTACAGGGGTGGCCCACTATTCGTTTACACCCGGTATAGCTGAAATCAGAAGAAAAGTCCGAGGAAAAGTCAGTTCAGGAAATTATGTATATCATACTTCAACAGCATACTGTTGTCGCTAACCACGGACGGTAATAAGAATTTAATCTTTGAAAAGATTTATCACTTGTGCATTTCGTTCTCACAATCCTACCTAACTAGCAAATTATTGTGATTGATTATGTTTTTACAATTCTTTGTCTGAAAAACTCTTCTATCTCACATTGGCGCTTTCTTAATGTAAAGATAAGTTAGGTACCTATACCTATCGATGGCACTGTGTTTGCACTCTGAAATTATCGACAATTATCGAAAATAAATATTGGCTTACTAATGCATTTTGCAGTCTTCTGTGCCTGGGAACATGTACAATGTCAATAAACTCAATGGTAAACTTGTTTAAAAATATCCCGAACATTTTGTTTGAAAACTTGCATCCTGATATTGAATGCCTTTTGTGATAAATATTTAAGCATTGTATAAGTAAACAATGGAATTAAGAGAGAAACATTGAGTAGGTGTTTTTAGAGGGTTCAATGTTTAGTTAAAGATGCCTCGCAACCTTGGACAACATACTAGAAAGAACAAAGGAAAATTTTACTATAGTTATAGTTATTTTTAGTTTTTTATTTGTCCTACGCTAACGCCAGTACAGGTATAGGAAAAATTGCAAATAAATTGCCATCCAATATGATTTGGATTGATGTTTAAATATTTTCCATGAACCGAAAAACAGCCGTCTGAAAAAATGAAAAATGCCAGACTCAAGAATAGAATAGTAATTTCTATCAATTTGGTTAAACATGATGTTAACAATCCACCTCGCGAGCCACGTGTGTATTTGTAATTCACCATGTGTTTATATGAAGTAAGTAATGTGGTTCACAACAGAAGAGCTTATTATATTTAAAATTATAAAATATGTTACTCCTCGAACTCATAAAGTATCCCGAGTTGAATTTATATCTCCAATACATTTATGCTATTTATAATTAATTTTAATAACACTGCTCTCAACGTAAATTAAAACCGAAGATTACTTTTAATAACGCAGTAGAACTGCAAAATTGATATTTTATTATTCTAAAAATATTGCGCACGCTGCGTCACAAATGAGCCGTCATAAAGAGTCAAATCATTTAGCAAATATTTAGCCCAATCATTGAATGTGGAAAATTTAAGCGGATTTGTTTTTGTTTCAGGGATTCGTAATGGGTACATCGCGAGTGTAAATTTAAATTGGCGTATGCGCAGAGTTATTGGAAATGCCATTTTGAGAAAAAGATTGAGTTTCGTTTTCTTGAATAATCTCGCTTCCCGTCAATCTTACATGAAAAATAGTCAATATCAACTTTGTAGAGCTTGAAATTCTCTAGAATTTTAGTCGCTTTTCTTTTTTAGGTGGGTGTAATTGTGTACATGAAACCTCCCCATTGCGCCTTAATAAACTTTTGGTTTTAATTTTGCTGTTTTTTTATGGTCTCGGTTAATTCTAGTCCATTTATCTTTGACATTCACTTGTAAAGCAACTTCCAACGTATCATGAGAAGGGTTACGTGAACAATGGATGTTGTCTTCGCCTCCACTCACCACTGCTGGATATTCTAACCAATCCCTTATCCACCTGGAATGCTCCTGATCGTAATATTCAGCTAATCTCTTTGTTTCTTCTTCTCCAAAGAACCTTCAAACCCCTCATCCCAAAACTGACAATCCCCTTTCTGCCATAAACGTATTTACATATTTCATAAATACAAATTGTAACAATTCAATAAAATGTTCAAGCCGACTGCCACAATTTAAGTGTCTTCTGTATCTGAGTATTTTTGTTCTTCCTTCATATTCATCTATATTACGTCTGAAACGTTTGATAAATCCTCGTTACTTGTCTGCAATATTTACAAGCAATGCCAGCTTTGGAACAACCACAAGTTTTTCACCAGTTTATTGTACATTTTGTAATATATTAACTCGTATATTAATTTTAGATGACCTCGTTGGAAATCTACATCAAAATTACATAATAACAGAAACAACTGGGAAGAATATCGTAGCAAAGTGAACCAGCAGATAAACCTAACCATACTTAAGTCTCAAAAATCCTGATGAGGTCAATGAAGCACTAATGGTCCTGACAAATATCCTGAAACAGTCAGCTGTAGAAAGTAATCCACAAATGAAAAGAGCTGAAAACATAAAATCAATACCAGTAGAAAAATAAACAATTAATCGCCAAAAAAAGAAAAGCAGATCAAAATGGCAACGTGCACATGCACCAGATGACAAATTACAACTCAGAGGGTTACCATTCAATGATTATGTTGTCAGTTTAAACAGATTTGACAATTCAATATGAAGGCTAATCAAATCCAAGAAGAAACCGAAAGAAATTGCTCTAATAAAAAACTTAATGCCCAATTCGGAATGAATGGAATGGTGCTAATTACTTAGGTATATCTTTAATGTCATCATTGCCATCATAAGATTAAAACATTGGCCCAAAATGCTAAAAGCGGCAGAAATTATATTGATACCAAAACCAGGAAAGAACCCAAATGAAGCGTCATCATACCGTCCAATAAGTTTACTACCTACAATCTACAATTTCAACTTCTCCTGCAAAGAATAAATACTGATATCCCCATTGATGACTGGATCTCTTCTCATCAGTTTGGGTTCAGACTCGGGTTCAGACAAGGGCACTCAACCGTTCAGCAAACATATCGAATAACCCAAGTAATCAATCAAGCGTTTGATCATAAACTATATTGTACTTCAGTATTTTTAGATATAAGCCAGGCCTTAGGTAAGGTCTAGCATAACGGTTTATTACACATGCAAAAAGATCTTTCTGTTGAAGTACTACAGCATCTTGAAAGCCTATCTATCAGACAGTGAGTTCAGAACCAAAAGCAGAAGAAGTTTCTGAAAAATATCCCATTAAAACAGGCGTTCCTCAGGGAAGTGACTTTTTTTCTATGTACTGTACACTTCTGATCTACCAACAACTGCGGAAACAACAACTGGAACTTTTGTCGATGATATAGCCATTTTAGCTGCCCACGAAAATCCAGCTATCTAATCTTGTCCAAAATCATTTAAATGAACTACAGACCTGGTTAAATAAAGGGAAAATTAGGATAAATGAAAATAAATCAACAAGTAGGCTTCACTCGATGTCGATGTCGATGTAGTAATATTTCCATCGGAGATTGTGAAATATCTAAGATTCCATATGGACACCAGATTAACATGGAGGGACCACATCGTCAAAAAAAGAAAACTGATTAACCTCAAGATTAAAGAAATTAATTGGCTCATAGGAAGAAAGTCGAAACCTCTAGAAAGTATAATACAGGGTGATTCGTGAGGAGAGGGTCGTACTTTACCAACAGATAGGGAACATTGAGGTGATCTTAAATCCCCATATAGTAATGGCTATAGCGGCTTCGTTTCCGAAATACAGGGTGTTTTATATTTTTTGGAAGAATTTTCTTTTCGCCATATATCTGTAATGCGTAAACGGAATTCAATGAAATTTTGTATTTTTGTTACAGTAGTCATTCACCATCAGCGTGGGATATTAATAAAATATCAGGGCCGGACCCAGAATAAAATTATTTTTAAATTATTGCTAGAAAATAACACTCTGTATACTGTTTATGAAATTATTGATATTGAAATATTAATTTACATCTAGAAAGATACAAGATCCCATAAAAAAATATTTTGGCACCACTTCATTGTTTAAGTAAAAAAATTAAATTGTTGAGGAATCAAGTTTTTTTTGAAAAATTGAGAGAAAATAGTCACTTCAGTCCTGTTGCATGGCCCCCGAGATCACCAGATCTCACACCCCTTGACTACTTTTTGTGGGGTTATTTAAAACTGAGGTATACAAAGAAGAAATAAACACCAGAGAACAGCTGATTGCAAGAATTGAAGCACTTTTGCAATGAAATTAATAACAATTTAGAAATTGTTAGAAAAAGTATAAATCAAATGACAAATCGATCAAGAAAATGTATCGAATTTGGCGGTGGTCACTTTGAAAACAGACTGTGATTCAAAAAATTTAATTGTATTTAGTAAATTTGACTGTTAAATTGTTAATTTTTATTATGTGTTATTTTTTTAAGATTATTAATTACACAATCATTACAAAATATTTTTATTATTTTACTAGGTACCATCATGTGATACGAATAAAAGATAGTGCAAACAGAAAAAAAAAAATATATGTTACTGATATCTGAAGTGACTATTTTCTCTCAATTTTTCAAAAAAAAATTGATTCCTCAACAATTTAATTTTTTTACTTAAACAATGAAATGGTGCCAAACTATTTTTTTATGGGATCTTGTATCTTTCTAGATGTAAATTAATATTTCAATATTAAGAATTTCATAAACAGTATACAGAGTGTTATTTTATAGGAATAATTTAGAAATAATTTTATTCTGGGTCCGGCCCTGATATTTTATTAATATCCCACGCATTTGATGGTGAATGACTACTGTAACAAAAATACAAAATTTCATTGAATTCCGTTTACGCATTACAGATATATGGCTAAAAGAAAATTCTTCCAAAAAATATAAAACACCCTGTATTTCGGAAACGAATCCGCTATAGCCATTACTATATGGGGATTTAAGATCACCTCAATGTTCCCTATCTGTTAGTAAAGTACGACCCTCTCCTCACGAATCACCCTGTATTATACTATAAAATAATTATAACGCCAATTTGAACATACGGAGTTGAAATATGGAGTTGTGTAGGCAAATTCAATACAGCTCTGATACAAAGATGCCAGACTAAAATTCTGCGCATGCTAGCCAATGCTGCATGAAGACCAAATACCGTCATTAAAGATGTCATCAAATCTAGACGTAGAAAACACCATGATCGATTGGAAATCACAAAAATATTCTACTACAACCATTACTAGAAAGACACCATCCAAAACGTTTGCAAAAACACTAGCCAACTGACCTGTTGGAAGAATAGAAGATCCTATCAGTGTTGGGGCTCTTGTTGCATCATTTTGGAGCCTGAAGCTCATTAGATAGCAAATTAGATCATAGAATGTACCTAATGTAAATTATTCTGATTGCTAATAAAGTAAAAAGATGGCCTTGTTTCTGTGTGTTCTCGTGTTGCGGTTTTTGCAAGTGGGAGTGTCGAAAGACTAAATTTCATTGTAGTTCTGGAGAAGCATAAAGAGCTAGAAGAAACGCTGGAATTGTTAAAACTTAAAATGTAGGACCTAACTTATTTACTAAGGCAGGAGATCTCTTTGAAAATCAGTATCATTGCTTAATCAAAAACTTGCAGTCAGCTTCTGATAATAACAATTTGTTGGAGAAATGTTTAGCGTATGGTGCATAAATATAAATTTTTGGTCGAGCCAAATTCTTTTTAGAAAATTTACACGATGAAAGAACGAAAGTACTCAAAAAAATATTCTTACTGTATCTGATGACTAATTATTGCTTTAGCAAAGCTGGTTCAACAAAAATCTTCAAGAATTCTTTGAGAGAAATATATTAGTTTGAATAAAAAAATGTCTCGGTCAAATTCTATCTAATATATCGAAAAATTTCAATCTGATGGGCATTTATTTAATGAGTCACTTTACAAAACCTTTGACAAAATAGTGACGTATCTTCCAACGACATCACTCCAAACCGGGTTCCAAACTGAAAAGATACACGTCGGTCGCAAATACTCCACTTCCCTATTACCAACAAGCTACAAGTATTATAACGTCATGCAATATTCCACAGTCTATAAAACGTAACGCAGAACAAGAGAAATATATTGGAATGCTTCTTTTAACTAATATAAAAAAAGATACTAAGTTTTCATTTTAACCATATCCGAGGTCAAGTCCGCGGTTATACTCGTATATCATGAACGCTTTGTAATTCGAAATGCAATACCAGTATAATGTTTACATCGTAAACCAGTAAACGGCTACTAAAAATTCTAATAAAAAATATCGGATTACTCCTCATATGGTTGTACCATCATCAGTTGCCTCATATGTTGACATACTTATGTGTATAATGTAACATCTGCACTGTTTTTAAGACGTGATTATTGCTTCGAAAATAAATATAGGTAATGTAATAAGCTTGTTTGTTTTCAACATATTAGGCATGCTTTTGTGTAAGGTATTATCAATAACATTTTTATGCGATAAATTAACTCCTATATGAAAAAGTCTATTTGACAGTCACGTTTTGTCACTTTGACAGCGATAAAAAAGGTGCATCGTTTTTTATCAACAGTAAAAACACAAGAGCTTTTTTTTTATCGGATAAATTTCTCTTCGTAACGAAACAATTTTGCCAAATAGTAATTTTAAGAGAAAAACTGACATGAGGAGCAGGCATTTTTATCGGTGATAAATTAACTCCTATATGAAAAAGTCTATTTGACAGTCACGTTTTGTCACTTTGACAGCGATAAAAAAGGTGCATCGTTTTTTATCACCGATAAAAATGCCTGCTCCTCAAAATCAGTGTACATCTAGTAGTCGCACGTCACTTTAAAATCAGTACACCAAACCAAACCATTTATAACAACTGTATTTTTAATAACTGTTCCTTTAAATAATTGTATAAATAAAAATAATTATTGTTGCTGTTCGTTCACATATTCTGTCGTTAATTTATCTTGCCAAAAAACACTCGAGCTTTTCCTTTATAGATAAATTTCTTTGTAACTCAACATTTTGCCAATCAAATTTTGCTCGAAAAACTGACATTTGACAAAATCGCTCGACCTACGGTCTCGCGATTTTTTCATGTCAGTTTTTCTCTTAAAATTACTATTTGGCAAAATTGTTTCGTTACGAAGAGAAATTTATCCGATAAAAAAAAAGCTCTTGTGTTTTTACTGTTGATAAAAAAAATCTGGAAAATTATAACCATAAAAGATACAGAATTATTATTTCTATTCGGAACATAAAGATAAGTTAAAAGTTAGAATCGAGGTTAAAATAAAAATATGCGCCCTAAAAGTTACTACTCAGTAAAGTTTTAGCATTACTTCTTAGGTGCTTTGTTTATGCAAAGAAAAATGTCATATCTAAGGGAGTTTCAAAGAAATAGTCTCGGAAATAGTTAAAAGTTAATGTTATTACATCCTAACCTGTTTCATACTCCTCTGAAACTCTCTTAAATTTGATGGAATTTTCTTTAAAATTCCCATAATCAGCGCCGTTAAGAAAGTACTTAAAGCTTCTGTGTTCCGAAAATATTTATATTTTTTTATTATTTTTCGTCAATTTGGATATGAAGCTTATTGAAACCTATGTTTATGTTATTTTTTTTGTCAATATTTATGCCCTGAACACGCTTCTGAAAGGATACCCCTCCTCTGATACTCCTTAATTTCAAGACACCTTGTTATAGGTATTGTGGTAGGTACACAAATAAAACATTTCTTTTGTTCGCGAAAATATGTATAAAAGTATATATATTTTCAATACCTAGTATAAATATCGACGATTACTAAGTTGTACAACCTATTTTCCGACGACTTTTTTATTTATATTGTATACCTATAAGATTTTTATTATCCTAATCAAGTTCCTCGAAAAAATATTATATGGCCTGTCGGATTTTATAAATGATTGGAGAAGCAACTATTTTCGATACATCAATTCGACTATATAGAAAAATTCTAACTTGAATTGAAACGTCATGGTCCCTAACTTTTTCACGCTTTATAGTTCTGATGACCCTCGCTGTCTCGATAATCTATGTTTGTATACTTTTTAATCGCAGTAGTAATTGTTGAAATGGTAATGTTTTTGATTACTGAGCTGTCGAAAATTAAGCGAGGTGTTCCTCGATTCAGTCGTTATGGATTTAGATCAAAATACCGATTACCAGAGGCCTAGAACGCACTTTTGTTGATCTAGTAAAATTGATAAGCACTACAATATTTATGTAAAAGCAGACAAAAATTATACACTCCTGTACGAAAATTAATATTTGATAATCTAAATTCCGAGTTAAATTCCAATCACATAATATGAATTACACTTTCAGATAAATGTCGAACAACTGATTGAACATTCATTATTGAATATTTCCTCACATTTTAACATCTAATTGCTCCAATGTGGCGGTTAAAAATTGATTTTATGCAATCACATTCTTGATTTTATGTCAACTGACATGATAAATTTGTCGCAAAATATGAAAATATCTAAAACACTGCATTATTTTTGTATTTTTAGGAAAAGCGAGTAATCTTTGGGAAAGCACGAGGTTATAGGCGCAACCAAGGGGGTGGCACTGGGGCACGTGCCCCCCTCCAAGGTCCCAGCCCTGTCACTGATAATTTGCGCAAGACAAGACTTCGTGTTATAAATTGTGACTGGTGACACAATATTCCATATTATTTTTTGATTTGTGCAATAAAAAAATAAAAATAATTTTTCAATTTTCCGGGACCTTGGTTATTTATTTCTATTTGTAACTTTACATTTTAGAACGTTACAAATTTTCGCTTGCGTAGTATTTTTCAGGATTGACCCCCACCCAATGTGTTTAGTTTTCAAAAATTATGGCAAGCTACTTGTGCGCCTCCCAGGAACAAATCCTGGTTGCGCTAATGCACAAGGCAAGGAGTTATTAGGAGGCAGAGAATCCTAAATAATAGGATCTGGCAGTAAGTCAGATGGAATGTGAGTTCCGACAGTGAAAAAGATGAAATCAATATATTTCAAAGTAATCAAGAAGCCTTGACAACTGCCGATATAGAAAATGAAATTGTTAGTCAAGAAACTGAAGACTCAAATAGAAGGTCCAATGAGTCTTTATTCGATTCTGATGAAGAGAAAAATATTGCGTCAAAATGAAGCAACTGAAATCGTACTCGATGAAATTTTTAAACAAAAATGAAAGCAAAAGCCCCTGACGACAAATTTAATAAAAATCCATTTATACTATAAACGATAATTTTTTCACAGAAAATTTACGAATTGATTGCAAACAAATATATATTCTGTAAGACAAACTGGCAAAAAAGTATCAGTACTAAACAAATGAATTGGGGAAACCGAGGGGGAAACCTTTTGCCATGCACGTTGCATATAGTAAGTAATCGGTATCTTAAAGTTCCCACGACTAAAACATTAATAGAGTTCCATTATTACTGCAATCCCTTTAGCTACCAATGGGTCACAATGTCTCTTTAAATCGATTTCATTCATTTCGTTTCCTTCACATAGTTACTGAGAAGCCTGATAACGAGGATAGATTATGGAAAGTGTAACCTCTCATCGTTTCCTTTCTAGATAGATGTACGGCATTGACATTCGAAGAAAATCCTTGCGTTGACGAACAAATCAACATTCAAATGCTCACAGTGAACATCAAGCAATATAACAAAAATAAACCCACTCCATGAGGCAACAAATTCTACTTATTATGCAGAGTGAATCTAAAAGAAACCTCAACTTATTTTGGCATAACAGGTGTTGTAGTTCTAAAATTATGCAACCGTATTGCGACCAATCAGAATTTCAAATTATTTGTAGATAATTTTCTTAGCTCGATGCCACTCTTAAAAAAAGAAGAGAAAAAAAGTTTCGTATGCTGGAACTATTCGCAAAACCAAAAGCTGAAATGCCCATCAACCGTAACAACAAAGGATACACATGGAATTTGTTGAAATAAGCATATTGTCATTAAGGTATATTAATTTTTGTTTTAAAAATAAATTTAATAAATATATATAATATTTGAAAGTAAAACCAGAGGTGCTAAAATTTACTATTTTTTAATAAGAATTTGATGTTCTAAGTACAATTATTAAGAAAATACATACTTTAACATGGTAGGAGCGCATGGTTCCTAGAGTTTTTTTTGCAAAAGATATTTGGTGTTAAATATGGAAGCGAGCAGAATTCAAAAGATGTGCATATTAGTTAGAAGTATAGCAGGAGCAATTGAGGAAGTTGAAGAAAAACTATGACACCGTCACCTTTATTGACAGATGCATCAAAGGAAGAAAAATTAAGTTTTGAAAATAATTTAGCACCTTTTTCTAAAGCAGATAGTAATGCACTTCTTGCTTCATAGGTCATGTTGGCATAATTGAGGACAAAATCCATGATTTATGTATGCAATTCCTCAGTTACAAGAGACAAAGTGAAGACGATATTGCAACTCACACTTCAAAAATAAAGAATTGTTTTAACCTTTGGAAAGCAAAATTCTTTTGCTATTACTGTAAAGAACATGGACATATAATCAAAAACTGTACTAACTGGAAATCAGACGGTAGACCTTCTAAGTCATACTAAGAAAAAAATAGGAAGGCAGATAAAGAAAAGGTGTTAATAGGTATGATTTCAGTGGCAGAAACAAAGAGCCTCGCAAAGAGCACTTGTTGCTGAGTGTAATCAGGATAGTTGGTTTGTAGATAAAGTAGCTACAAATCGTATCACAAATCGAAATGATCAATTTGAAATATACGAACCATTTGAAGAATTTTATACAGTGACTACAGCAAATGGAAATAAAATAGCTTTTTTGGGAAAAGGTGTTATCATTTTGGAAGCAATTGTAAGTGCACACCAAGAAAAACTAACGCTATTAGAAGTTTGGTATGTAAGTACCTGGAATAAAGAAAAATGTATTTTCTGTTCTGGCTGCTCAAGATAAAAACCCAAATAGCAAGTAATAGTATTTCAAGAGCTGAAGTATGTAGTCTTATAGTTGATGGAGAAACCAAACTTATAGGTGCAAGATACAGATTCTTAGAAATATCAAACCAAAAATTTACTGCAATTATATCATAAACGTTTTGGACATCAAAATAAAACACATGTCAAGATAGTTTTAGCTCGTGAACTTGGGGTAAATGTTAATTTAGACAGCGAATTATGTGAGGGCTGTATTTATGGTAAAACTCATAGTCTAAAATTTGGGACAAGTGAGAGAGAGCTAAAGTGCAAGGCGAACTAATGCATACAGATGTAAGTGGACCTTTCTTGAACTCTGTATCGGGTTATCAATGCTTTGTTTTGATCAAAGACAATTACAGCCGATTTCGATATATCTATATTCTTCATGAAAGAATAGTCACAGGTTCCTGAAAAGCTCAAAATAATGTTAGCTCAGGTTAAAACTTTAGGGCAATGTAGTTAGAGAACTCCTTTTGTATAATGGTGTGGTGATGAGTTTGACAGTAATGAAGTCAGATGCATTCTTCCTGTATGGAGTCAAACAGTTATTAACAATGCTATATCCTCAACAATGGTAGTTCAGAACCGAGTTCAGAACGAGACAATCGGATAATCGTTGAATGCTAGAACGTTAAGGCATGCAAGAACAAATCTGTCAGAATTTATGGGCTGAAATGATAAACACAGCAATATATATATTGAACAGATCAGGTATTTCAGGAATTAAAAATAAATCACCATATGAGGATAATGGGAAATACTTTCTCTGCTCATGTTCAAAACTACAGAGAAAGAAAATGGACAGGAAAGCTATAAAAGGAATATTAATTGGATATAATAATGATTATGGTTACCGCATCTGGTACAAATAGTCTAAAAAGTTACTAAGATCTCGAGATGTAATTTTTAATGAAAAACCTTTGATTACTCCTGAATGTCATAATAAATTGGCTACAATTATAGGTCAATATAAGAAAAAATTACATGTAGATGAAAATTTAAGAGAAAATGAGGAAATAAGAGAAAATGTAGAACATTTTGGGTCAGAAATAGAAGAGGAGTTCGAAGAGACAGAGAATGAACCGTCTAAGGATGTACCTATGTAATTGGATCAGATAAAAATCTAAAAAATAGAGCAGAACTAAGGAAGTCTGCTAGATTTGAAGACTATAGTATTTACATACTAGAAAGTAACCAGTTATCAAGAAGCCATATATAAGAACTAGTAATCGAGAACGGTGGTTATTAACAATGGAGACTGAAATGCAGTCTCTCAAGGCAAATGAAACTTAGGTTCTAGAAAAATTGCCATATGGTAAGAAGGTTTGTAAATGGGTGTACAAGATAAAAACCAATCCTGATGGCTCTGTAGAAAAATGTAAAGCTAGATTAGTAGATCGGTAGATTATAATCATACAGTTGTACTGGCTCAATGGAATGATAACAGTTTGGTCACTATGGCTTGCTTTTTGGGCAAACGCCCAATTGATAAAGTTGAACGCTGGAGCAAAATTCAGAAAAAGATATATCCACTGAACTAGGTACCTCAAGTAATTAAATTAATTAGTGCATGAGGGGGCGTTGAGCCAGGTTTTCTTATTCAGATGTACCAAATATTTATCAACTCGAGGAAATTTTTAATTTTGTGTCCATGGCGATTACAAATAGCAGGCTTAAATACAAATAAGATGCAAAAGTTAAAAACACGCCCAAAAAGGAGATTTACATTTCAAGTGGCAGAATCATTAGCATAATTTGGCCACAGCCACTACAAAAAAAAGGGGGCAGACTTTCCAATGAAAATACACCACCTTTGCATAGGAAGAGTTTGAATTCTGATATTTGTCCTCAAAATAACATCCGCTATGATGGAGTTGGATATTGGCCTATTATGGACCAAAAACCCCCATGTAAAAATGAAAAAAATGTGTCAGTCCATGAGAAACTCGATGAGAAATGTAAAGTGAATTTGTGCGTGTCATCAGCCAATAATTGTTTTAAACTTTTAAACTGGAATCAATTGAAGTGGTGTATTAGGCACCGCAATAATGCTTCCGCGACGTGCTATTCAAAAAGAATGGGGACGATTGGACCAAGTCGTGATTTCCAACCTCTAATGGAGTATACCTCGGCGGTAAGAAGACATTGGTAATACTGTTATTACCATGCGCTAAATCACAGCAATCAGTAGTCAATAGCATAATAATTGTGCAAAAATTGTCAATTTCTAGTAAATGTCATCTAAATTTTTGATCTAATCTAATATCACATCCCCAGACTATAGACAACTTCATGTTTTAGAAAGAATGAGATATAATTTAAACTTTGTCAATATTTTCCTTTCATAAACAAAATGGATTGAAGAAAAGAAAACAATACATTTCTCTTTTCTTTCATCCAAGGTGGTAATTTTTGCATTAAGGAACATTCTCGGCATTCCCCACTGCCTTATTATCACACAAAACAATATATATGAACACATAATTTATGCCTTGTTTATAACTTAAAGTAAAAGCTGGTTGCCTAAAATCCAGGTCACCATCGACGTACCTGTGCTGCAGCTCTCAAACATTCTGCGTCCTGGCAAACAGGGAACTGAAACCGATGAGGTATTGTTGGCCATGCAGCAGACAGGGCGATTACCACGATAAGCAATAAGCAAAGAGCGATCACAATTCCACCCACGATATACAACCCCTTGTGCGACAAACCGGATTTCGCACACGCTTCGTCCCTGTACCGATGGAAACAGTTAGATTTCCGATTTGTCTTCGTCTCTTCCATGCACGGGTCAAGCTCAGATGGTTCCGAATTGTTTTTCACTTCCGCTCCGTTGGATTTGACTTGATTTTTATCGTCTTCGGACATTGTTCGATTTCATAAACCGTACATCCTACACACAGGAATTGAATTGCACTAATTCGTTTATAACGCACTACACTAGCCCGTATAACTGAAGACTTGAGAGCAGGTGGTAATGCAGTATGCACTAATGGCAGTTCCTTGTGATGTCAACGTTGAATGAGTCCCTTTGAAGCCACGTTCGGTGTACCTGAAAAATAATTAATAGATGTTATTAACCTTGTCATATTTCAATTTTAAAGTGTTTACTATACAACGACGTCTAGTAACGAACAAGTAAATAGTCTTCGAAATGTATAAACAAATTTAAATGTTTGAGAAAACCTTTCTGTTAGAAATAGATCATTTTTAACTTTTGAAAATAGTTTGATTTATTAGAGTTTCCAACAAAAACACTATGATGTATATACAGCTGTTTTAGTACCTAATACCTAATCTTGTTAAAATCTACTAAATGTAGAACGGCAGTAAAACGAATTTGTTGTTTGTATTTTTGTTGTATCACGTTTCATAAATCTTTTATTACCAAGTACTTTTAACTTATTCAAACACAACGTCATGCACGTTATGGTAGAAATAAGGCATGTATATATTTATCGCGTTAACATTAGAATAGTTTGCCGTGATGATAAACCATTCTCGTGATTAAAACGTATATGTAATTAATAATATTAATAAGCGATATGACCATCAGCAACAACGCAAAAATTATTTAAGCGCATAAATTAAATTTATCGGTTTCAGGATATTAATCCTTTGTTTACATACTTATACAAAGTAGGCTGGTAAGTAAGTCATAACTAAAATTGTACAGTAATATTTATTGCCATGCCAACAGCGTGTACGGTAATATTACAATACAGATCTGTCAACAACTGTCAACAGACGAAATAATAAATAATGAAACTATAGGGCTATTTATTAATACAAACAGACAGAAAACTCCAAACAATAATAATTAAATACTGAAATGTATCACTACTGCTCCTGCTTCTTATAATATCTATTAGGTAATAATGTCTTTATTTTCTAAAACCGATAAACTATTGAACAAATCACGGTTGTTATGAATCACAACAGCCTTTGATGTCTTAAAATCCTCGCTCTACGAGCTCGGATTTCAAATCGATAAAATTAAATTAAACCCAATTTTAAATCCAAAATCAAACTTTTTAATAGATAAATCAACAATAAACATACTTCTCTTTCCTGCCTAAGAAATATTCTCTGCCAAAAATCATATAATCATATCATAACTGCCGACATCTACGGCAGTTATGATACTCATAACATTCCCAGATATGTTAATAGCTAATAATTTTGTAGCTGAAAAATTTTAAGAACATAATAAGTTAATGTAAAAAACTAAATGCAGTGCCCTATAATATCTTGCCGGTGGCAACTAGTGATTAATTTTGTAGGGGGAGAGAGGCACTAATCAACCTTTTAAGAGGTTTGGAACTTTTGTCAATCGTTAGTGTAACTAGGATAAATTATAATAATATAAATAAAATTGATAGAACACGAACAACATTTATTCAGGATAATATTGAGGAAGGTTGTGAAAGTTAGAAGTTTGGCGAAGTCTCTGGATGTTTGGAGAAGCCCTAGGAAGTTGGCGGAACCGTGAAGATGTTATGGGAAGTAAGAGGAAGTCTTTCTACGATAATCTCTGAAGTACTTAAAGAATGCTATCTTCTACAAATTGGTTATGTGTGAATAATCGTTTCAATACTTACAAACAATTGCTGTTTTGTTCACGAATGAACGTATGGTCTGTCATTTTTACCAAATACTTCTACTAAGATCTCACTATAATAATAGCTGTCAGCTGTCAGTCACTCACATATGATATAAATGATTAGAAACGTCAACACGAATAAATAAAGTAGGGAACTGTTATGATCTATCAACTTTGTGTCAAGGACCAGGCACAGACGTAAATTTGTATTCTACATTATTCATTATTATTATGATGTTACCTGTGGCAACAAAGGAACTCATTTTGCATATTTTTGCACACCGATACCGTATTTCTATTCAAAAGTTATAGTAGAAATTATAAATATACCATATAGTCCATTTTCTAAACGCCAAAAATTCGCCAATGTTCTAACTTAGTTGACTCAAAACCGATATTGATGATTTTTTTTTTTTGAAATTTCGGCAAAAGTGCAATAGGTGTACTTTTGTACTTTTATGTACTTTTTATTTTTTCAGTTGTTATTAACGAATAGGTGAGTTTTTTTTAATACACCCTTAATTAAAAAATTATTTATTTAAACAATTGTTTGAAATTTGATTACATATTGCTTTTGGGGTCACAGATTACGAATCTGGCCTCAAATTCGGTCTAAAAACAAAATGACATCTACAGAATTGCCTCGAATGTATAATTTTATATTTTCCTATTCTAATTATATTTATCATATAAACTTTCTATAAACTTTTTCACAATTTTCAAAAAAAAAAAATCAAAATCGGTTTTCAGTCACCGAAGTTAGAACTTTTTCTTTAGTAAATTAGACATATTTGTACGCAGAAATAGTGCCAATGTCCTTTCGAAGTATCTCACATACTGTAACTATACTGACTACTAAGGCATTTTTGTAATTGAAGTAGAAAACTGACCAAAATGTGGATGATCACTAATAAACGGCGATACGGTTTTCTTGCTCTTGTCCCTATTGAATAATATCAAAAATTATCTTGGTCAAAGATGGTAAAACTGCTGTCTTATTATTTCGTCTTTTTAATACGATTATGCCAAAGTTCCTGAATTGTCGAAATATGATAAGCAGTTATGTTGACTTTTTATTTCTTCTTTAATCATAAAATCAGTTTCATCATTTTAATTATGGTATTCACCACAGAGCACAAAACATAATTGAAGCCTATTTTCGAACTGATATGCATGGTGTGCTAGTTAAAGGAATTTGGGAATACAGTAAGCGTTTATGATTGGACGATTTTCTTCCCAGACCTAGCAGTTATACCAAAGGATTTTTATACACGTGTTACTAATAATAAAATTGTGTTGGTGTGTTTCGTCAAACTGACTCTGTCACTCATGAAAAAGGTGCTAGTAGGACATACCATTCGTACAGAAGAAGTTGTTAATGACTTTCATCAACTTATGGAACAAGAGTATGTAAAAGTTGAACTGTTTTTCTCAGGAAATTGGACTTTATTATAGAACATGCCGAATCATTGCAAAAGAAGGACTTGGGCATGCAACCTTATAAGATGCAATCATAGCAATCTATTTTGAAGACAGACCACC
The DNA here is from genome assembly GCA_963680705.1 of Rhagium mordax. NCBI lineage: Eukaryota > Metazoa > Arthropoda > Insecta > Coleoptera > Cerambycidae > Rhagium > Rhagium mordax. The sequence continues at coordinate 17,705,893 of OY796656.1, forward strand.
CGACGTGGTTTCATCTTTCGAGGTACGTCAATTCTACTTGTAGCACAGATAATACGCATATTTCTTGAATCTTCACTACATCCTCAAAAAGTTGGTGTTTGGATGGCAATATCTCGCAGGAGAATAATTGGGCCCATTTCTTTAAGTTGAGTTTCCTTCGAGGTCACCTTGTTTGACCATTATGGACTAATTTGTTATTCCTTACTTAAAATGTAGAACTTTTAAAACTCCTGTACCTGGAACTGGAACAAAATTGTTGAAGAATGTGCAACTATAACGTCATTAAAGGGGGTGTAAACCAAAAATCAAAATTGTAGTATAACACATTCTAAGATCAATAGTTCAAACCGCACAATTTTGCGTTCGACAGTTTTCGAGATATACGCAATACAAACGTTCGCGTTTAATATCGTGACGTCACGACCGCTTGGCTAGCGTGTAGGGGTCTATACTGTACATGTAAAGAAACGCAACTCGGGGCATTACCTGACGGTATTTTCTGTGTTTTTATTCAAATACGTAGTGATAGTTAGGAGAAACATGGCATTTGGTTTTGAACCAAAGTACACAAAAGCAGAATTAGATAATATTGTAAAACAAAGGCAAAATAAATTAAAGAACGATGTGGAAAATATTAATCGCCTACACGAACTAATGTGGTGTAAATGTGAAAATTGCATGTTAATGCCTAGTGTTAAAGAAAGTGTGTGTTGCAAAGAAAATGCTCTTATTGATACTTTAAGGGGTGAAAATAATTGCATAACATTTCACGAATCTCTCGAAAATGTAATTTTAAACATAGACAGTTTAAACATAAGGAGACATGAGATCATTGCACGGTCTAAAACAAGAGAAGAAAAAAATAAATACCTGGAGACTTCCAATAGTTTGTGGCGTCATTTGTCATATGGAATGTTCGTATCTTGGATTAATTCTTGGAATTCAATTGGAAGACACAACAGAATAGTGATCCCAGCCTGCGTAGTGAGGGAGGTTCGAGAAAAATTCCCAGAAGCAAGCGGTATATACACAGGATTTAAACAATTTTCTGAAGATGGTTAAACTCTGTTTTTATGCACTTTATGTTTTTATGCACATTATATGTAATCTTATTGGAAACCTAAAATGCACTAGTTTGTAAATATGTTAGGTGGTATTTGAGCACTGTATACATTAATAATAAAAATTGTTTGTTATTTCCTATTTAGCATTTAGCGTTTTTATTGAATCTAGACAAATGTTTTTCTTTGACTTCATGCAATGTTGGTTTTTTCGTACTATACATATTTTGTGGTAAATTAATGTTATATTCTGCTTCAGCTATTGACAAATTATTGTAGTTTTCATACAGTAAAATCTTATCCATTATTTCTATTCTCCATTCATAAGATTTATTACCGTACTTATTCTTGTAATGCCACTGTTTACTAGATTTTGAATACTGCACATCACCTCCAATTACAGGCCTAGCAACATTATAATTGTTGTCAATGATAGCTAAAATTGATCTGAGGAACATTCCTCTGTAGGAAAAATGAATTCTTTTAGGCACATACTTCAGTCTTACGTTGTGATAACTTTCCAAACTGCTGGTATGGCAGTAGTGATTAGTATGTTTAATATCATTTAAAAAAGTCTTATTCATAATTGTGCTGTGCAAGGTAAGATAATCTTGATTACCCATTTTAATCCATTTTATAGATGCGGTTTCATCTTCAGTTAAAGATCTATGTTCACATCGCTCTTTTTGTCCTGCTTCGTTGGTCCACTCGTGAATATTCGCCACATGTTTCAGAAGACTTGAAAATTTTTTTACCGCCAACTCTCCGTCCCCTTGGCACGTTTCAGATGACCACCACAAATGGTTCGTTATGGCACGCTTCCATTCAGAAAGTATTTTCGATTTTTTTTCTGCAGCACTTAGTTTCTTCATGAGGCTTTTAGCAAGATGCCATACATCAAATTCATGGTGAATTTCGGAAAACTTTGTTCGAAGAAGTAGCCCCACTCCACGATGTCGATCAGAAAGGAAAAGTTTTACAGGCAGATCTTTGGTGATTTTTACCAACGCCATTTCACATGCAGCCTTTTCTAGGTCCCCGTCAACCAACCCTCTTTGGAGTAATACAAAATCAAGCACTTTATTACTTTTCAAATCCATAATAGAATAAGTAACGTATTTTGCCGAAAAACCGGGGGAATCATATTGTCCGTCTCCTGATATCCATACTTTGTCCTCAAGTTTAGCTTCTTCAAAGTTTTCCTTTTTATGCTTTTCCCAAAAATCTATAATTATGGGCGCTACACACTCTCTTATGCATTTGTAATATGTTGTGCCAGAAATAAATACTAACTTGAGTGTTTTTGCGAAATTCTTGATAGGCACAAAATTAATGCCATTTAAAAGTAAAGCGGATGATAAGTGAACAGACATTTTGGATGTATTTTCGTACGAAGACCAATGATAGCTGTGCCCTGTTGAACATGTATACTTCACATTCACAATCGCTCCTTTTATATAATCGTTCAGGTTGGTTATAGGTGATCCACAAATATGACAATGTTTAAATAAAGCTAATAAGGAGCTCAATTGGACAAAAGCAAAATTATAAGAAATTGTAGTTTTACATTTTATTGATGAACCTGCAACAGCATCCTCATCTACATCTTCATCCCAATCCTCATCGTTAGTGGAATGATCTTCAGATGAATTTCGTTCACACTCTTGTGCAAAAACCTTACCTGTATCTTCTTCCGTTACTTCACAGCCCATTTCATGTTCTTCTGGGACATACGACGAAGATTCACTTCCATCAGGATCGTACAGGCTAGAATAATTGAAATAAACTTCAGTACCTAGTTCACACCGAATCCCTATGTTGTACGACCCTTTTTCTTCTGTATTTATATCAGACAAATATTCAGAACATTGCATATCTTCGGTAGATTCATGATGAGCAGAAGTTGTGGCAAGTTCCAGAATTTTATTAATCTCTTTTTTTTGTACGTGCTTTGAAGTTCTGCCTTTTTTAATATCTACATTCGATCCAGTTAAAAGTAGTGTTGGAACAGCTGATTTCTTTAGTCGCTTAAGAATTTTCTCATTCGGCATCAGTCGCCGTTTCAATAACGTTTCGAAATCGTCATCTTTAAAATGCGCACTACACACTACATGTTTATGGTTAGGAGTAAAGTTTTTACGATTAACCTTATTTTTCCAGATTTTATAACGTCCTGGTTCTTTGTCTTTTCGAGGAAAAGCATGCAAAGTTTCATTAGAATTTTTTGTGCTGTTATTACAGCCTACTACACAACAATTCACCATTTTACTAGCTTATACCCAAATAACACAGTAAATTATGCACTTAATATTTCAGTACGTATAATGTTAAATACACAAAATTATTCCACAAAGTAACTCTAAATAAAATAATATTCAAATACATTATTAACTGCATTCAATCACCGAAAAAACAACTGATTGCACATCGGATATGCGCAACTCTCGGGCGAATGTCTGGGCGCTAGGCGGTCGTGACGTCACGTCTACGCTCTTGCGAAATTTACAGCAAGATATATTTTGACAGAAATCTGATAGAGAGGCGCGGTTTTCGATGTTGTTCTTAGATATTTTTTCTACATAATTTAATGCAAAAAAGTAATTTTTGATTTACACCCCCTTTAATGCTACAAAATGCCTTCCGTAACATGGTGCGCGTAAATTTGCATTGCAATGTATGATAATAATAATAATAATAATAATAATAATAAAATAAAAAAGGTCCTGTTGCACTGCATTATGACAAGACGACTTGCATTTATACTTTTTTGACGTAAAGGTGGCCGAAAATCGCTTAGAGGCTATATTTCGTTACCAATATTTTCAGTGTTAATAAAGGTATTGGTAGATACAGCACCTCACATTGGGTTTAAATTCTTTTAAAAATAAGATAAAATAAAATGGTCGCATTTTTCTGACAAAAATCGTTCTTCTTCGTCCACCAAACCTCTTTGAGGACTTAATTCATATACGGACCGTAATTTAACCCTTGACTTTTCGTCAGCGGTTTCATCTACAAGCCGTTTTTATTTCTTACCGAGTCATTTAAAATTGCGTGTTTTCAAGTCACACTCCAAAGTTTTTTCCATAATATTTGATAGAATTGAAAGTTCTATGAATATTCTAGCCCTAAGGACAGTTTGAATAATTAATATTGAGACGCAAAATACCAGGTACGTATTATTTAAATTTGTTGCTTAAATCAAGTCAAGTTCACTATGTGAAGTTTTCTGAGGCGTAAAGTTATTCAAATTGTTATTACTGTGTTTAACTATTATTAACGATTTGCAACGACCTTGACCGTATATGTATTATTTTACGTCTACACATGAATCGTACATTCAGTGCATTCATCCGTACATATAAATTATTCAATTAAACATTTCTTGCGCTTTAACATTTTTTCAATTTACCACGAATGAGACGACAGAATGTAAAACTGGTATTGGATGGTATATCACAACTTGGAAAAAATATTATATTTTACGACTAGGGGCTTAGTTGTCCAGAGCTACAAATTATTATTCATTATCGATTATGTGGGTATTACGTCAGCATCGTCATCGTCAACTAAAACTTCAGTGAGAACATCTCTAAATTATTACTGTTGTATCCCAGTTGAAGTGATTAACGTTCCGTTCCGTTAGTTTAACTCAAAGTGAATTATTGAGATTTATGGTGTTTAACTACGGCGGTAGCAGAGATTGTCGTACAATTAATATTACTACATATTAGATTTCGTTGAAATATCTCAATTAAGAATGAAACAAATTTGGTCAGCTCAAATCTGTTTTGGTCAATTTACATCTCAAGCACTCGTTCTAAAACAACTCCCTGGTCAACCAATTAAAGAATTGCAACCAAAAATTGTATACGTTCGACGTATCTGCATTTCCATACTTTAAGAGGTGAATCTCTAAGAAATAATCAGTTTAACACAAGAGACTGTTTAAAAATGATGGCCTAACAACAGGAACTCTGGTAGCATAGCTCTTTTTACGAAACTTTAAACTGTTAAATGGATGGAACGTCACCCCAATTGTAAAGTTGCCAAAGGGATCCACGCTAGGGCCGCTATTGTTTCTGGTACATATTAACGATTTTCTTATAACCAGAGCAAAGTATATTCCAACTATTGATAACATATCTGCTCTAATTTGCTCCAATCAAGACTTTTTACAAATGAAGAAAATAAAAAACAGTTGATTATGTTGCTAAAGAATAAATTTGTGGGCAGTAACATTGAAGTTAGACAGTCCTCTAGAGATGATGACCTACTTATTGTACAGACAGTCATTGAGAAACACTGCTGTGTCATTGTGAGTCAAGATACAGACTTCTACAGTTTTATTGATTGCTTTGGCTCCCTTAGATCAGGAAATATTCTTGCTTAATTGGTCGCACGAAGAAGAAAGTTTTTCCAGAAACAACATGTGAATATTATCACGTACATTCTCCGGGCGCACTCTTTTAGTGGTTGCGACACAACGAGTGACATTCATGGCAAAGGGAAGAAAAATATGAAGTTGCTTGAAACTGAACCTGGTTTAGGTCACAGCATTGGTGTTTTTCAGACAAGAACAGCACCCACAGTGAAGTTAAAAACGCAAGAGAAACTTTTCCTCTACCTCTATGGTTTCAGAGATGAAAAACAAAGTGCTTGATGAACTGCGTTACTTCATGTTCCAGAGATCAGTCACAAAAAATGTTGCCAAATTGGAATCACTTCCTCCGCCATCACCCACTGGATCCACAACAGTGGGGTTGGGTTCGTCAAAACAATAATTTGCAACAGATCCAGACCCTGTCTTTGAGACCATCCTGAAGTTGCATCATCATCATCAAAGGAAACTGCTCTAGTTGTCAATGCTCCTGTGTAAAAACTGGTGTGAAGTGTTCTGCTTTGTGTAGAATTTGGGGGCCTACTCAAACAGCTGTATGGAAATCCGTGATCCATTAGAATTTGAAGACGGAACTACTATGCTACTGAAGACATTGATGAAGACTTAAATGATGGAAATTCACCCTTTGATGACATTACTTGATTATTGAAGTACATTTGTGTTTTGTTCTCTGGTTATTCTTCTTTCTGCATATTTTTTTTGTATTTTGAAGATAAAACAAATATTATTTCTACGCAGTGGTTAGTCGTATCGTCTTGATTTTGGTTTTATTAGGTTTTACATGCTGTTCAGACACATTTTTCCCTGTACTATTTAATCGCTATTTAAACTAGAGCTAAATAAAATTAGAAACAATTATATTATTATGCATGACTTTTAGATTCGGTTTCTACCTATTATTGGGGAGAAATAACAGAATTAATAAATTACGTACAGAATTAATAAATTGCGTGTCCTAAGAGAGTCCTATTTACTTCTCGTGCATAAAGCAAAACATCACAAACCAACAAATGAAGCAATCCAAGTCGACATAAATTAAAGCGTTTCATCATTTTTTTATTTTAAATTATAAATTTCAAGACCAATTTGTATACAGACTTTTACCTTTTACGTGATAATTATTCCGCCTCAGCATTTAATCGTGATATGTTCATACAGTATAAATGAAACAACACACCTAACAATATTTATTGTAAAGGACTACTGTGTGTATTACTATCACTCCGGTATTCCATTCGATTATCAGACATCCATATGCAAGCGCAATATTATTCATTCTAGGTATCATTTATATACTGTTTTGTAATAATTCACGCAGATATTGCAAATTATAAAATAGATATAAAATGAAACCAATTGACACCGATACGCTGTACAAAATAGTCCTTTAAGAACCTGCCATAATCTTTTACTACCATTATTGCATAAATTTGAACTACAACTGTAAGAAAATGACGATTACAACACCGATGGCTTTTGTTTTTGTCACATAAAAGAAGCTCTGTGGGATAATTTTCATATCGGGCATTATTGGGAAAAGCCGTACAGATCAGTTAGTGGTGAATTATCTGTAGAAGTGAATGGAATAGAATACTATTCTTATATGGATGGTAGTCAACAAACCAATCCAGTAATCTTTGAGCGTTATCAGTGCGGCACAGGCAAAACTGTTTGATATTTCAGGACAACCGATTTTGTAGAAATTAAACTGAAAATAGTCTACCTAAAAGGAGTTAGTTAAACTTTCAAACAAAAAAATGTGCATGTCATTACGAACATTTATTATCTACTTACAATGTATATGAACGTTTTTTTTTCTTTTTGAGAAACATCAATACAATATAAGGTGTGAAATGAATTATAAACACTATTAGAATGAAGTTCAACAAATCCACTTGTTATAATAAGCGTAAAAGTATTTAATAAGCCAATAAATCTACATAAATGTTTCTAAACGTACATAGTCTATGTTATTTATTATTAAATAACCCTGAATTTTTTTTATTCGAATATGAATCTATATTTAACTGATGTATCTAAATATACTGCTGGATATAAATCTCAGCGCTATTCTGGATAACCATAAATATTACTAATTTTAAACCAAGTTTTGATTTTGAATTACAGGTATAGGTAATATATAGGTATGTATACTTAAGTAGTATTTAAAACTTATAATGCCAAAACATTAAAAGTAAATTGTAAAATGACATTTTACGCCAGGAAACGAAGTCTCAAGGCGGAAAACTATATAGGATTGGAATTTAAAACTTCTCGCCTGTGGTGGCTAAACTTTAGTAGCATCTCTTCTCTTAAGGAAAGAATCAACTTAAAGGCGACAATGTCAATCTGTTTCCTGATGTTCCCTTATAACACGAATTCAGACTATTTAGAAAAGATTACTATACTATATAACACAGCACTAAATCGCGAACCTAAATGTCGTCCAACTCATAGGTTTCCCATGTGGTTTTCATTTTTAGAAAAGAAGAAAATTAAACCTTCTTCATTGCTTGTATTACTTTTGATCATTTGGGGAAATAAGTAATGAAGACTTAATCTTAATTCCCTTGCAAGTGAGCAATATATTGCCACACAAGCCAACATTTGTCCTGGACCTTATCAACTTTTGATTCTTCTGCAATATTCAAATGGTTAAAATTATCTCAGACAATTGTATTTGAAGATGTCATGTATCTGAAAAATACCTTTCATTTCCAGATTTAAATATCTTCTTTATTTTTTTGGTATTTATATTTAAAATTGGAAGAACTTTGAAGGAACCATTTGAATATTGCAAAAGAATCAAAGGTTGATAAGGTCCAGAACAAATGTTTGCATGAGTGGCAATATGTTGCTCACTTTCAAGGGAATTAAGATAAGTTTTCATTATTTATTAGAACATAGAACATAGAACATCTTTATTTGACCACTTTACATAAATAATTACATTTGTGGCAAGTCATAGATTACAACAAAAAAAAACAGTAAGTATAAATTTAGATTAAAAACAAACAATAAGTAAAGCCAATAATAGTTCAGGTACATTATGGAAAGAAATAAAAAAAAAATGTATATAAATACATTAAACAAATAAAAACAGATTAGTCATATACAAAAATTAAGTATCATTTAAAAATCAAACAATAATGTTCGAATTAAAATATTCCTCTACAGTATAAAAACAGTTGCTCAGTAAATACGATTTAATTTTGGCTTTAAACTTTGAAATACTTAAAATTTTCCAATTTACAGGTAGTTTATTATATAAATTGTAGTCTAATGAATTATTTTTAGATTTAGACAACCTGTACTTAGGAATATAAAGATTATTTTTATACCTAGTATTATGAGTATGAACATCTGAGTGTGTCTGCAGTTGACTCTTTTTACTATGTATTTCCAATAAGCTATTGAAGATATACAGGTTGGGCAGTGACATAATTTTTAGTTTAATGAACAAAGGCTTACAGTGTTCAAGATAAGGTACACCTGCAAGAATTCTTATGATTATTTTTTGCAAAATGAGGACTCTATGCGAAGAACTAGAGTCACCCCAAAAAATTACTCCATAACTTATGTGAGAATGAAATAGGCCATAGTAAACTGATAGCAGAGTATCTTGATTCATCAATTTACTTAACCTTCTGACGACAAAAATTGCGTTAGACAATTTTTTACACAGTTGCTCAATGTGCACATTCCATTTTAAGCTGTCGTCGATAGTAATGCCTAATAACTTAACACTATTTCCCTTTGTAATGTTTGAGTCTGAACTGATCTGTAAACTTTGGGTGTTATTATTATTTAGTTTTAATTTATTTGTCGAGAACCATAGTTCGGATTTTTTTAAAGCTACTTCAGTTAGATCCTTGAGTTCATGTATATCATTTGAGGAGGTCTTTAGGGTTAAGTCGTCAGCAAACAGTGTGCTTCTAATGGTGTTTAGAAATACAGGCAAGTCATTGATGTTAATGAATAAAATTGGGCCTAATACAGAGCCTTGCGGAACTCCATGTTTGTTCACTTTTAAATCTGAGTTTACATTATTTACAGAAACACACTGTCTTCTATTCATCAAATAAGATCTAAAAAGAGATAAAGGCAATCCTCGGACACCATAATATTCAAGCTTTTGAATCAATATCTCATGAGAAACGCAGTCAAACGCCTTACTTAAATCACATAAGGCTATAGAGGAATAAACACTGTGCTCGAGTGCATCAACTACATCTTCAATCACAGATGAAACAGCTTTTATTGTGGAGCAGTTTTTCCTAAAGCCGAATTGGCAAGAATTCAATATATTGTTCGATTCCAAATAATTAACAAGTCTTATTTTTAATAAGATTTCCATGATTTTTCCAAAAATGGGAATAATGGATATTGGTCGATGGTTATCTAGAAGATGTATGTCACCTTTTTTAAAAATTGGTGTTACTCTAGTTATTTTGAAAGCATCAGGAAAAATACCAACATCAAAACAAGCATTAAAAATATTACTCAAAGGTACAGCAATGATGTTGATTGTTTCCTTCAACATGGCAGAATTGATACCAAAAAAGTCAAGTGAGCTAGTATTTTTTAAGGAGAAAACAACATTAACAACTTCTTGTGGCGTAGTGGGATATAAAAAAAGTGAAGAGGTTGACTTTTGAGTATCGCTTTACCCAAATCTTTTCTAAAAATGAAAACCACATGAGAAACCTATGGGTTGGATGAGCCGAAGTTAATTCTATTTAGCTTCACGATTTAGTGCTGTGTTTCTTTGAGAATATGGTGTCAGGGTACTAACTATTTCTGGTATCGGGTGTCTACAGGTGTTATTCTGAACGAGATTTTGAAGTAATCTTTTCTAAATAGTCTGAATTCGTGTTACAAGGGAACATCAGTAAACAGATTGATATTGTCGTCATTAAGTTGTTTCTTTTCTTAGGAGAAGAGATGCTACTAAAGTTTAGCCACCACAGGCAAGAAGTTTTAGATTCCAATTAGTCATGAGATTAGTTTGTTTTTTGTAAGTGATTTTTTTACATTATTTACAACCATTATTTTATAAACCAATTATACTACACCTATTCCAGTTGTAATTGAGAAACGGTTAGATGTATTTCAGAAACCGTCAAATGTAATTGCGAATAGTCAAATGTAATTCAGAATGCGTTAATTGTAATTGAGAATAGTTAAATGTAATTCAGAAAGCGTCAAAAGAAATTGATAATAGTCAAATGTAATTGAGAAAGCGCCAAATGTATTTGAGAAAGCGTTAAATGTAATTCAGAAAGCGTCAAATGGAATTCAGAATGGGTCAATTGAAATTGAGATCATCAAAATTGGAAACTTTTACATCAATACATAGTTTATACTTGAAATCGATTATTCTGTGAAAAGAAAATACCGGCCATTCAACTGTCATAATTGTTTATGATGACAGTCACAAGTGACTTTTATGTGTTAAATTTAATTTGAATTTCGTAAAAAGCAAGTTGGTGTCCTTAATTTTATAAACAGTTTAAAACATGGAACTAAAAGACAATTGTGCAATTTGTCGAGTAAAGATGACGAGAAGTACCGTTGTCAAACTCCAACCATGTCGTCATTTATTACATGAAAAATGTGCTGCACCGATGCTAAACATCCCAGACTGGCGTTGTCCTATTTGTAGGGCTGCTATAACCGAATCAACTGCTGTTGTGCGAAAGAAATATCAAAGAAACACAAACAGTGACCCAGAGAGGATTGTTACCTGCGCTAGCCATGGAGATGATTGGGTAAATTTAGCTAGAACATTAGGTATAACCTATAAAACTGCTTTCCGTTGGGTGTGTTCTGGAAGACCTTATTTGTCAAGAAAAGGTAGCAATAAACCAAAAAGTTTATTAGAAGAGGAAATTGATATTATAATTTCATGGGTAGAAAATTCAGTGGACCTGACGTTGATGCAGATTAAGAACTGAGTATGAAATGAAATCAATAAAGAAGTATGTGTTACAACGATAGGAAACTACTTAGAAGGTAGAGTATTTACCCTAAAACAAGTTCATACTGAACCTATCAATACGAATAATGTAGAAAATCGAAGAAGAAGGGCTGAGTATGTTCACAATTTGAACAATTATATAAGGGATGGAAAACAAGTAATTTGGATGGACGAAACCAATTTTAATTTGTTTTGTCGTAGAACAAGGGGTCGTTCTGTTAAAGGCAGTCGGGCAGTTCAAATACTACCTGCTGCACGAGGACCAAATGTGCACCTAATCGGAGCAATATCGGCAGCGGGCGTAGTTTTCATGGAACGTCGAAGAGGTTCATTTACTGCAAATCTAGCTAATGACTGGGTTGAAAGGTTGTTGATTCAGTGGCAGGATGCAGGAAATGAAGTAGCCGATCTGGTAATCGTTTGCGACAATGCTCCATGTCATTCTCGAGTGGAGGACGCTGTAGCTGGATCAGGCGCAACAATTTTAAGGCTATCTCCTTATTCGCCAATGCTCAATCCCATCGAAATTATTTGGTCCAAAATAAAAAGTGTAGTTAAATGTAATTTACGAGTACCAGAAGTGAATGGGCCTGGAGTAGCTGAGCAGCGATTAGTTTATTTAGAAGAGATAGTAGACCATGCTAAAACCACTATTGTTAATGGTGACTGTGTCCGCGCTGTGCAACACTCGACGATGCCTGTTGGACGATAGTTTTGAGAACTGTTTGTTTTTTAATTAGGATTTTTATGTATGTACTTAGGATTTATATCTGAATAGTATATAAATAAACGTATAAAAATCGTAGATTGTTCTTCTGTTTTTTTTCTTAAAAAAGAAATATCATATCCTTTCTTGTTTACAATTTTCTTAAGCATAAAATTGAGCAACTTTATCATTATTGAACCAACATCTCTTACGGTTTCCGATATCCCCATATTTTTTCACTATGTACTTTGTAGCTCCCTGTATATGACATCTTCAAATTTTCATAATCTCAATTTCGCATTTGACCTATTCTCAATTTCATTTGACGCTTTCTGAATTACATTTAACGCTTTCTCAATTACAATTAACGCATTCTCAATTACATTTGACTATTCTCAATTACTGACCTATTCTCAATTTCATTTGACGCTTTCTGAATTACATTTAACGCTTTCTCAATTACAATTAACGCATTCTCAATTACATTTGACTATTCTCAATTACATTTGACGTTTTCTCAATTACATTTGACTATTCTCAATTACATTTGACGGTTTCTCAATTACATTTGACTATTCTCAATTACAATTAACGCATTCTGAATTACATTTGACTATTCTCAATTACATTTGACGCTTTCTCAATTACAGTTGGAAAAGGTGTAGTATAGCGAATTATCTCGCAGACACCTCGATTAATCTGAATAGAAACAAAGACGGTGAAAAGGTGCTTAATTTTTTAAAAAATTTAAAAATATGGAGCGTTTACGAGAATAATAAGATAATACCTCAGACTTACGACTACGAAAACTATGACATATACCTATATTTTTTTTAATTTGATGACCAAAATTCTTATTTTAATCAGAACTCTAAAGTTAACATCTGAATCGGGTCTAGAAGGCCAGAAATATGGAAAAAACGGCCCTCAAACGTAAAAAGCTAATTTTCTAATTGAAGTGTTGCAGGCTTATTCGCTTAGAATTGTCTCAAGGACAAAGTAATGTCAAGTGACGTTTCGTTAACATCAAAAATGCGATTTTTTTGGTAAGATGAAAATGCATAATTCAAAATGAAAATTTATATCTCTGCTATTAGAAAATTAAAATTAAGAATTTCGACTTAAATAATATCGTAATAATCATCATAATATTTAGAGCTTTATTGAAATTACATTAAAAGAATTATTTTGACTACGCAAAAATCAATGTAGGTTATTTTCAATTACACTGAACCAAAAAAGGTTTTTAGCATGTTTGTCTTTATACCAAATTATCTGAGAGTTTTTTAAATTTCATAAGTACCTACGTAATGTTTTGACCCTGAGGCTGTTCTTAATTGAGCAAAATTGATTTAAAAAATAGGTAGTGGATATACTCGCAAAAAAAATTGGAAAACTAGTTACAACGATTTTTATCTTAAAGTACTGAATTCATAAAATGTTCAGAGAACAAGGTATCTTAAGGATTAAGATTAAAGGGGGTCGTGTGACCTGAGTTTTTTATTTCAAATATTGTTTTAATATTTAACGGAGAAAATTAATAACAAAAAACTATAATAGGTCTGATGAATAAGGATAAGTATATTGTTATAATAGAGCTGGTTTAAAACTCACCAATCAGCACAATAAATTACGCCAGATAAATCTTGCAACAAACTGTATAGTAGCCATTAAAATATACTTCTAAACGATAAACAAAAGGTGAGTGAATATCATAATATAATAGCAAAATCAACAGAAAAACTGCCTGTTTTATGGGTCCCCTAAATGGCCCCTGCATTTCCAGTTATTCGCCTATTTAAAAACGGATTATTTATTATACCAATAATAGTTGCAACACAAATTAATTTATCCACACAACCTAATCAAAATTTGAGATTATTGAGGAAGTAAATTTTCCATCGCGCGAACAATTAATATGTAAAATAATTTTTTGTATATTTCGTCATTTTTAATATGATGATGATATGCACAAAATCATTCCCAGTCGTTTTTTCTTAAAGAAAATATACATAAACAAATTAAAAAGATATTAATATCAGCAGGATTAATAAAATCTGTGTTTAATTATATGTCTTGTATTTGTTTGGAAGCGAATGGTGCCTTTTGCTTAAATATAAATTCGATGATGCCTTTCCTGGCCCATTCTACCTACTAATTTTTTATTACCCTCCACTTATCTGAATATTTGCTCTAAATAATCCGGCGCCATCAATGATTGTTGTCCACTGTTTTTGGCTTATGTTCAAGGTCACATATGACTAAAGAGGTGAATGAGAAATATTAATGTTATGTACAATGCGATTCAGTTTGTTTATTGGCAACTAGTGGTATTGATAGAACTCGTCAAAATAATGGAGATTGGCTTAAGAACCTAGTCGAGACAAGCATACAGTTCCTCCAAAGAAAGGGCGCTGGCAGCGATCTATCTCGACATTAAGGATGTTTTTATTAATGTAGTGCACGACAATAAGGGGAATTTAACCAAATATAACATTTTGTTTCACACTAGAACACAAAATTACAACATCTCTACGGGAGGAAAGGAACGGGTAAGAAACGCAGGAGGATACCCACAAAGCGGTATTCTTTATCTCCTACTGTGGTCGCTACCTACAAATCATCTGCTGATCACTTAATATGTGATATGTTCAACCATACGTAAACGGTTTAGAGATTTTGGTTAAAGGAAACCTTGAAGAAATCATTTTCAAAACTCTTCCAAGATGTATTAGATGGTACAAAGTTGGTGTATAAGTGAGCAGATGTCTGTGAATCTCCCCCAATAATTTTATTTGCCAGAAAATTGAAATTAGATAACTTAAAACCGTCTTTACCATTACGTGAAACTCACCAGGTGAGTATTCCAGTTCAGTAAGCAAGGCGCCCTTTTAGATATGTTCAAAAACTTTTTCTCCCTCCCCTTGGGAATTGGTCCCCAGCAAATATACGACCGTGGCAGTATACCGATATAGCATGTGGATCCATGATTTGGTGGTCGAAGGGGCCACAATGGATGACCAAAGCCAAAATCTGGTTTACAGAGAAAAGCATGTCTGGCATAAACAGATGCAAAAGGCACCGATGCTATGGAAATCCTCCTGGATCTCTTCACATATACCTGAAGAGAGAAACCTGATGGGCAGCATGTACTTACACTTCAACAAAGCGGTCATTAAAAAGCCGTAGGGCAGTATTATGGAATGCTACTGAATGACACAGAAACCCATCACAGCATCCTAGTAAATAGTCCCAGATATTAAACGTGGCATCCTATTCCTGGAAAATATAAATGTGGTCAAAATAAGGCCGACCTAGTGACTGAACTGGGACCGATGTACATAATTGCAACCAAAAGATGAGAATATCAAGTCTAGGGACCAATGCAATTTTCTTCCCGGTTGAAGTCCGGGCCATTGAGCTGTGTATGTAGAAGCTGAAATAAACGAAGATGAATATTTTAACACAGTCAAGCAGCTGTCAAAGCATGGCTCCCATCGCTTCATTTCCAAAACGGACTGGCAGTTCTCACTCAACTGGGCAGAAACAACAAAATGATACCGAGCCACTAAAACTAATGAAGACAACATAATATCCACTTTATTGGACCAAAACCTGCAGACATATCGTCAAGTACTAGTACTGCCAACATTGGTAAGATCCACCAGGATTTAAATCAAGAAGCAAGATCTGTTACCGGATAAGTAAGTTATAATTTGGTGTGAGCCAATGGTAGTAGCAGGTGGTCTAACATTAAACGACTAATATAATATAATATCTTACCATACCATACCATACTAGTACAACAAATTATCGTACCATTCTATTTGGCATGATTAAGGGATATCAACGTGCAATGCAATTCCATTCTATTTCATTAAAAAATGTCACCAGCTATTTCCGTTCACAAATAGAAATAATATAAACCGTTCTATCATATTATTTTATGAACTAAATAAACCTCATATTATCATTTTTTTAAGTTTATTTGCGGTTCCCGGTAATTGGTGCAATCATAAATAATTAGCAAGCAGAAAAAAATGATGTGTAGACTTTACATACATATACAAAGGAAATTATATTAATTAGGTGTATAAAACATTACCTCATAGTTTTTATAATGATTAGTTTATAGCTGGTTTATGGCACAACGTAATTTAAATTTATAACAGTTTTTAATATTAACGTTACGAAATAAATGAAACTAGACTCGTTTTTTAGAAAGGTTGAATGCTTTAATAATCTGAAAATCAAACTTTTAACTGCTATACAGACAACACAAATATCTGTTGATTCGATTGTTTGATTACATATGTAAGGAGTGCCGAAAATGTCGCGCTTGAAACAAAAAATTTAAATCAGAACTGCAATACACCCAAATATATATATTTTTTTGAGCATTAGCTTTGGATTTGGAAGATTTGGATTGTTTCATTGATCAACACTGCAGGTATATATTTTTGCTTCATAAGAAATTGTGTTCGTCTTGTACACATAAATTTTATATTTAAATTGTCCAAAACTAATATTGAATTTTCCACGCTGGGAAATTAGAAAAAAAAACACTACCTACATTCTCGTGTATTTGCGACAACTATTACATATTTTAAATTTTACATTTTAACTCGAATTTGCGGCATGACTAGATAAGATGGACTTAATATTTGTTCGTGGGTTGACAATCACATTTCAATAGTGGTGAGGAAATTTACTAGTGGATACTTATGGTAATTAAATATCACTAACAAGCAACAATTATATTTAATAATACCACATACTATTTCCTGTGTTCGTCCGGTCTAATCTGAAACCGAGTTGTAGATTCAATCAATAATAAATATCCTTGGTCAAAAGTATTGTAGAACTGGCCGATTGGAATGATGTACAAGGCTGCTGTACGAGTTTTTCATTCGATTGTCTAATAGAGTTCCTCTATATTATTATTATTATTGTATATAATTAAGCTTGATAATTACTGACTTATATTGTTTTTACTATAATTATTGGTAAATAACTTTTTTGCAACTACTGTTGGAAGTGTTGGTAAAACATAAGGAAAACATAAGGTTCATACACACAATTCTGCCATTATTGCATTATTTTCTATGGGCGTAACTTAAATCCAAATTTTATTTTAATAGAAATAAAACATAGAATTAGTTACGAAATTGGAAGAATTGGTCCAGAAACAATTACTACAGTTTTGCGAGAATTGCAGTTTCGGCTTGGGACATTCTCAAGAGGCAAATTTCAACATTTAGTTATGTGTAAATTTTTACACTTCACATTTTTGATAAAAAAACTCCAAAACTTTATACACCTGCTTCTGGCTCTTAAAGTAGGACCATAACATGCCATTTTATTTTAATTTGTCGACAACAATGATTGAACAATTGCTACAAACGCCAAAACATTTAATTACCTACATGAAGCAAAAACGCATTTTCACACAACCATGTGAAGATTCACAAGATTGTACAACCAACAAAAATGTTAACCTTATTGTTGAACAGTCTTCAGAGTGAATTATAAAGGACCCTTTCTTGTATTTTAATGCTACTATGAGCAAATTTGCTTATTGATACAAATTACAGTTAGATATTTATTTGCCAATGGTACTCAGCCAAGTATTTTATGAGTTACATTTTGAAATGCGTATAGGTATCGAAAAGTTTGTAGTTATTGTGTTTTTTGAGAATCCGAAAGAAAACTTTTCAATCAATTATTATCACCAATAAAGAACGCGCGCAAAATATACGTTCAATTCATCACAATACGCTAAGTTTACGTAACTGAATGAATAACTATATTTCACGCCTACCCAATAACGGTGTTCTGCCTACGTTAAATTAATTTTAAATAGTCGATTTATGTCTAGATGTCTATTATATTTGAATGTTGTGAATACATTAATATATGGATAGACCAGAGGCTATATGCAGACCGTTGAGACTTGGGTGAAAAAGTTATATTCCACTCGCAACGGTGCAAGCACAATAAGATATTTGTACACTTCTTATAATAATTGCGAAACATAACCATTTCATAATTTTTTTTCTAAACGTTTTTAGAATCAAAAATCATCGACACGTTACCATCATCAATACCTGTTTACCTGTCGTGATGACATTTTGAGTTTATTAGGAACACTCCCAACACGTTACTAATAATTTTATCTTGAATAACTCACTTTCCAAACCAACTGCATAAGTTTGTAAACAAAGAGATCGACAATATCTTTCACAATCAACGAAGGTACCTTTGGCATGCCACTATTAGTAGCCCACATAAATGCAGATAACAAGTTGACATATCATAAGAGAAGAAGAGATCTAAGTATTATGGATGATGCCGACG
This sequence comes from Rhagium mordax, assembly GCA_963680705.1. Classification (NCBI taxonomy): domain Eukaryota; kingdom Metazoa; phylum Arthropoda; class Insecta; order Coleoptera; family Cerambycidae; genus Rhagium; species Rhagium mordax. The sequence goes on from OY796656.1 coordinate 17,724,399, forward strand.
GCATAGTCAATAGGCGATTCGATATATGATATGATAAGCTTATCCTAATATAGACCATACTGCAGCTGTGGTTGATGTACAATTTTGTAACCCGGGGCTATCCCATGATGTGAAGATTCAAACCTCGAAAAACGTGTTGCTCCGAAACTGCCGTGGTCTGTGAGAAATGCCTTCTTCTAACTGGAATACAAGCCCGTTACGAATATGATCAGGATCAAGTGAATACGTTCTTTGCACGTTTTGAGGACCATGGGAATTATCATAGAAAAAATCAATATCCTGCTAAGGAGAAACTCGACCTTTGGTCGCGTACACTAGCTTTGGAAGCACAAGGATTTAAAAACAAACGATTCTGAAGGCGCAGCCCTGCGGGAAATCAATCTATTGGAATCATAGGAAGAATCAAGATCTCGCTAAGGAGTTACTCTAAATAATATTCGACTTTGGTCGCGCACACTTCCAGCTTTGGAATCTCAAAAATTTTGGAAAACGAATCTGCGAGAAATCAACCTCGAAATCAACGCTATCGGTGCACAGATAGCGTTGATTTCTCGCAGCTAAAACAATAAGCTTCTACCATCCAAGACGATTATTCCGTCATTGTCAAGGATGTGAAACGCTCAAAGAACACCGTCTTCGAAATCATCTTTATGCCCCATTTGTAAGAACGGCGACTAAAAAATGTAAGCTTTCTTCTTTTTGAAGGGTTAATAAAATGGAATTTACTGACTTTAACGATAAAAATAGTTCAAAATGAGATGACTTAAAATTCAAATTCAATTCATTCCAATATTGACCCATTAGGCAAACATTAACTTTTGAAAATATCTTAAAATTGAAAGAAGATGTTGGTTTCCCAGAATTGACTCATAGATAAGTCGAGTTGGTATGACGTAAATTTGTAACTCTCCGAATTCTCTTTTGCACTGAGAATTTTAAATTCCTAGCGTTTCAACCATCCTATGATGATCTTCTTCTGAAACCAGACGGAACGTGATCTTCGCTTCAAAGGAAAACCACGACATGATAGAAGAAACGGCAAGAAATCAAATTATCAACACAGAGAGGAGTCCGAAAACTCTTCTATAAATCTTTAGCTCCGCGCCTTATTTGGGGTAAATTTTTTTCCACAGCTCATCTTAAATTTCTCTGTCGGTCGAGCTTTGGATATGTCTGACATGAAGTCGTAAAATGCCAACTTCAGATAATGCACACCAAATCAATATTTAATTAGCAAACTTCTTTTCTTTAAATCTCGCATTATTTGGAAACTCTTAATACATTGGTAGAAAATTCGTTTCCTGCAAATTCGGAATTAGATAGATTAAAATTTTATCATCGATAACAACGACTGAATGTGTTGACGTTTAAGAGCTTTACATATACCGAATTGATGTGATGTGTGCAAAAAGAAGGTAGTAACTTGAAACTCTTGGCATATGCCACTTTCTGGCATCACATCGCCCTAATTTCTTTATCACTGACGTAAGATAAATGAAGATAAGTGCAGGCAGAATATATTTCAGTACTTCAAACACTTTTAATTTCCTTTATCATTCCACTACATTATTAATTATTAGGTAATTTACCATAACTTATCATTAATTACATAACTGTTGATAGTAATTGTGCAAACCCTTACCATAAATTTTGATTAAACACTGCCATAATAACTGTTTTGGGAACGGCAGTTTTGCAATAAGCTTTATTCACTATTGCTAACTACGCTTATTGTTTCGTGAACAATAAAATACTGTAGAGTTAACGATTATAAATACTGCAATGACTTCGCAGCTAAAAAAAGCTGAACCGTTAAATAACAAGTTGGCAATTTATGACAATCTGCTTTTGGTATACGACCTGTTTCGACCTAGAGTATCTAGTTAAAGACGACAATCACTTTTCTGAAACTACACTAACAAGAATATTAAATTCCAACTACTTCTTAAAAATGCATTAGCAATTATATTATACACTCCAAAGATTCAGTAGCGGAACAAACAATTACACGAAGAATGTTTAACATGGGAATATCAACTAATATATCTCCTATGTAATTTTAGATACTATGCTTTTCCTGAATAAAATGCTCCATCTTAGTCTGGGATAACAACCGAGATCTAACAAAATCTAACTTAGGCCTTATGCCTTATAGTATACAAGAAAAACAAAAACATACAAATAAACTCAGGGGAGGCGTAAACCTCGAAATAAATAATCCCAAATTTTAGACATGAAGCAAAAAATTGTTGAAAATAGCAAAGATAATGTTTCTTCAACCAAACAAAAATTTTTTTTTTCTTCGCTAATTTTGATCTCTTTCTTCTTCTCTTTCTTTAAAACCTGCGTATTTGTTACGATTACGTTGAGGATGCTACAAAGTGATTATCGATTCGCCAGTCGGCTCAGTCCGACACTGAAATAATTCGAGAAATAAAAAACAGATATAAAAAACCAGCTATATTGATGAATTTATTACCACGTTAGACCGTGTAATTACACATCATTTTTATATGAATTACGTTACGCGATATATCTAATATTATATCTAAAGACAGTTTTTCTGATTAATTTTGTTTAGTCACAGCTCTCAGCAAAACATTTTGTTTTAAGAACTACCTAGGTTGACAACATCGGTATGGTTTAGTGCTGACTAATTGGCAAGTAAGTATTGCTTTACTGGAATACATATTATTGTAATCGGGTTTTATCTCACCACAACATACTCGTTTACTGATTTTAATTTTATTGAAGAATGTTTAACGCTTTTCATAGATAATGGTTCTTCTATAATAATCAGTGTCAAAATTTAGTTCGAAATTAGCTAGTAACTTTAAAATTATTCAAAATATATGCCCAACATACACATTAAATATTTTGAAAATATCTCCAAATTGAAAGAAAATATCGAAGAATGTTGATTTCCAAGTCGAGTTGGAATGACGTATATTTGTAACTCCTTGGGTTCTCTTTTGCACTGGGTATTGGTTCTCTTTTGCACTGGGTATTTTAAATTCCTAACGTTTCAACTATCTTGTCATGATCTTATTCTGAAGCCAGACGAAACGTAATCTTCGCTTCAAAGGAAAACCACGACATAAGAGAAGAAACGGCAAGAATTCAAATTAACAATACAGAGGAATCTAAAAACTCTTCTACTTATAAATCATTATTTCCGCGCATTATGTGCCCGTTTTTAAACAGCAAGTAATTTGGTCCGAGTTTGCAATTACCGTAAAAGGCCTGGGCAGTTACGATATCAATTTATCAAATTTTGGGGTACATCTTTCTCCACAGTTGATCTTCAATTTCTTTGCCGGTCAAGATTTGGAAATGCCTGACGTGAAGTCGTAAAATGACAGCTTCAGATAAAGCACACCAAATCAATATTTAATATAAACCGAGATATAAACTCTTATACATTGGTGGAAAACTCGTTTCCTTCCAATTCGGAATTAGAAAGATTAAGAATTTGTTTTCTATCATCGATTACGGTGATTGTTGGTTTGAAATTTGTTACCGTTTAAGAGCTTTACATTTATTCTTTGTAACTGTGGGGCGGTATATTTTGAAAATTTTAAATTTTTTTCCGAAATTTATCATTTTTGCTCAATCACGATACCCATAAGAAATGTACCGGGTTTTCAAATTAAATTGTGCACGATTATTTTAGCTCATTTTTGAGTATACAAAAAAACAATTGACATACAAACAAAAATTTAATTGAACAAACCACATTTTTGTTCTATTAAATAAAACACCCTCTTTATTTTTATAATTTAAAATTTCTTCTGATTTCGAAAATATATACTTCCGATATTGATCTCATGTAGTTTTGAAAACGTCTTCGGTCCATATCAATTTAGAATTGAAGTTACTTTACCTTGTTCATCAAAAACTCTTTCAATTGTTTCAAATGACACAACAATTGCAACAAAATAATTACAAACGCTGTCACTTATTGGAATGTCATTTGAAACAATTGGTAAACGCTTTTGATATGATGATGCGTTGAGGGAAAGATTATGGATCTTTTATTTAACGGATGAGAACAAAGATGAGAAGCATAGTTAACTTATTTAACTTTAAGTTGACATGGACTAAAGAAACTCTCTCATGTACTACCAAAACTCGAGCCAAAACTAGACGAAATGATACCTATATCATAAGTGTATATGTTCAGAAATCATAATCAGAAAAGAATGGAGATCTTGAAAATAGAAAAAATGTATTAAAAAAAAAATGTGATTAATTAACTATTTAACGCAAATTGTTTCAACTGTTTTTTCATTTGCATATTCTATATCTACAGGAAAACTTCCTCGAAAACTTCTAAAACTTTTCTCGAGACTTTTCTATTCATATTATTTTTTGTACATCTAAGCATAAAGACAAAAATACGAGGACGAATCCTTTTAAGTAAATTTTAACAAGGAATTGATACCTTGATAGTAAACTCTTATAATACTGGCTGAATGGCCTCTGTTCTTAATGCCAAAAAAAAATCTCTTATAGCACAGCAATTGACCTAATAAAAAAAATATGTAGTACAGTGCTGTAAATGTTTACAAAAAGCATAAATATGATCACTTTTATCCAACCAAATTCTCTCGTAGTTCTTGTTCTTTAAACTCACTGACATAAGTGGGAAAGTCCGGCAACTATGTAACGAAAACTTGTTTTGATTCCAATCCTGACTTAATTAAGAGTAAAACTAAGTGGTAAATTTTTTGCTAGGACACGTTTAAGGGGTCATCGAGGGTGTTTTACAGGGTGACTTTGAAACTAATCTTAGATCCATAATTTCAAAGGTATGCTCTGCAGAGCTGTGATAAGACTTGAAATTAATAAATCTAATGGCGCCAACAAATACACAAATTTGCTATTCGTGTTCGAAGTAAAAGTATACTAAAAAAATAAACTGTAGTGAACAGTAATTATTACTTATTACTGTTCTTTAAGAGTCATAAAGTGATTAACGACACAGGCACACAAAAGAAATAAGTGCCATGTCCGGTAGAGTGTGTATACCCCTATGTACTTTGATGCAACGAATTCGAATCTAATGGCATCGGGTCACAAATTTTTTTAACCTCAAAACATTGCTAAAAATTCACCCAAGTTCCTTTTTTTAAGGAATTATTGTCCTGCTTACTAAAAGGAAGAGTGCATGTAATTCTTATGTATTTCAAGTCGATGAAATCTAAGCTGATGTTGAAATCGCTACAATTTTTTTTAATGACGCAAGTTCTACAAAATTCTGCAAAATCTCATCATACAGTGATGTCAGTGGCTGGTTAAGTGAAAACGAATAAAACCATTATACTCTTATGTATTTTGAGCCACTGAATCCGAATCTGATGTCCTAATCATTCTACTCGTAGATAGCACAGATTTTGAAATTCCGCAATATTCCTCTGTTTATGGAGATATAATTTTCCTACGTACATAAATCAAACAAAAGTATAATATTTTTATGAATTTTGAGCCGCTGGAGTTTTTTTCTGACTTTAAAGAAATTTTCTCGGAAATTTTAAACAACCGATTGTAAACAGTGAATGCAAAAATTGTCTGATTTTCTCTTCGATAACGCATTCTTTTACTTTCGAAATATATATGCAATGGCTTTTCCTTTTATTCTTTTTTCGGCATCCAACAAAAGTAAAACTCACATTTTGATCTCTGAGATCTCACTTGATATTGGCTCTCCATTTTTCTGGTACTTTGGTGGAATTATTTTCCTTACTCCTCGCTATAATTCCTAAGATATTCTGGGAAGTAGCCTGGCTAAACTTCGCCTTATTAATAAAGACGTTTTTATTTATTTATTTATTTATTTATTTAAGTAATCAAGACGATAATGCCTAATGGCGATAATGTACTATCAAATCCATCAAATATCGCAAAATTCCAGTTTCCAGTGTAATTTTGATATTTATAACTCCCCCAGAAATTATCTCCGACATTTTGAAAACTGAACAATGCCGTTTTTTCCATATCATCCATTTTGGTAATGAAAATTTCATCCCTCAACATGGTACGATTTGAGGTCGGTCGAATATCCCTCTATTCAATCTTGGCTGACTTTTGCTTCATGGTGAAAAGAAAAAAACGAAATGAAAAATCAGGGCATAGGATCGAAAGTTAGAGTGCGTTAGCGTAGGCAAAAATGAGTTAATATTTGCATTCACATAAATTATAAAATTATATAGGTACAAATATCACTATCATCAGTCATGATTTGTAATAACTTGTTTTGAGGTTAGGAAAAAGTATGAAATGAGAGTAATCAGCCATCGGTTTCAGTGGTTTAAAATATATACGAATATCATGGTCTCGGTTGCTTTAAAGTTTAAATCGGTAAATGCTATGTTTTGCAGTTAGAAAAAACTGCTGCGTATAATGGAATTTTGTAGAATTCGAGCCACTTCTTGAGGTTAAAGAAAAGCTATGGAGTGATAAGAGTGATTTCAATGTCAGATTAGGTTTCAGCGAGGGTTTCAGCTTCTTGAAATACATACGAATAAATTGCTTTTATTCCATTTTAATCAAGACAATAAAACCTAAAAAAAAGTGAATTTACTCGTGAATTTATGAGGTATTTTTAGCTACTTTTTGAAGTTAAAAAAAATTGTGACCCGATGGACAAAATCCGTGAATTCAGTGCAACAAAATACATAAGTAAGGATTTAGTGGTCTAGTCTAAAACCCTCGCTAAAACCGTAATAGAACAATTTTGATTTGCCACTCTTGGGCAGTTGCCTATTGGGAAATTCGATCCTGGCAAGCGTATGTCTAAATTGTGCTCGGAATTTTCAAGTTTACAATTCATGGGAATTTCCTTGACGGAGAGTTATTATGTTAAATATCGATTATCTCGTCGATTATGGTAGTTATTTACAAAGCTACAAAAAATTCGCTGCAATTTTGGCCACCCCCATGAATCGGGTCTGAACACGAATATGCAGTTTTTTCTTCGGCGACGAATGGTTTTTACCTCGGTTTTTACACAAACTATGTTCTCAAAATTATCGTTAAATATTATGTTTTGAAAACCACGTCACGAGCCACGTCACACATATTTTATGCAAAAAAGCATATAATAACTAAGTAACAATTAATTTAGAAATTTCCTCGGAAATTTCTATATGGTAATTCTAAAAAATAAAAATTTGCAATAAAAGTTTTTTTGCGAAACTGTTTATTTATTACTTGTCAATTTCCACTTTATTTCATTATTCTCCGACTAGTTTCATGCTATTCTGATATTTCCAAGTAGGTAAAATAAAGTGGAAATTGACAAGTAAGTAAATAAGAAAACAGTTTTTATTGCAACAATTTTTTAATAGTAATGGATTTTCACAAAAGTAACCTCATCATCAATCAACTAACCGAATTCTAAAAAAGTTTGATATTAAGTACACAATCATTACAAAATATTTTTATTATTAAATTTGTCCTATGTGATATGAATAAAAGTCGTGCAAACAGAGAATAAAAAAATAAGATATGTTGCTAATATATAAAGTGAATTTTTTCATTCTTTTCTCCGAGCTTTTCTCTCAATTTCTCAAAAAAATTGATATTTCAACAATTTAATTTTTTTATTTAAACAATGAAATGACGCCAAAATATTTTTATGGGATTTTGTACCATTCTAGGTGTAAATTAATTGTATTTCAATATCAAGAATTTTATAAACAGTATAAACCGGTATAAACAGTGTTATTTTTTAGGAATAATGAAAAATTATTTTGATTGTGGGTTCAGCCTTGATATTTTATTCTCGATTTTATTAGTATCCGAGGGATTTGATGGTGAATGACTATACCAAATTTCATTGAATTCCATTTATAAGTACATTAATAGGTATGGCGAAAAGAAAACTCGGAAAATTCTTCCAAAAAATATAAAAATAAACGAAGCCGCTTTAGCCATTACTGTATGGGGATTTAAGATCACCTCAATAATGTTCTCTATCTTTGGGTAAAGTACGACCTCGAGTACGACCTCGAGTACGACCCTCTCCTCACGAATCACCCTGTACAACCAAATGAGGATAACCAGTTGAATTTCCTATATATAATATCCCGAGTAATATCCTCGATAATATCTATATAAGAAGCTGTTGGTTTATTCCGACGAAAAAGCAGCACCAGCAGAAGAAAAGCATTTTAAGTACTTTCAATCCCCATATATGGTATATTATGATTGAATGGAAATATTTATAGGTACTTGGTTATATAAGTTTTAAGTGACAGAAAAAAAACAACAAAAAAAGTGGTTTGCCTCTGTATTTTTCCAACAGTGCATACTTCTTAGTAATCAAGAGTGTAATCAAGATGCAAATATTTTTTTGTGAAATTTTTTGACAAAGGCTAAATCTCGGGCTAAATACTTGGTCACATTAAATATAAACTTGGATATAAATGAGTTATAGTATTACATACAATAAATAATCTCTTATAAATGCTGCATAACGCATAATTTTCATAATAACCCAAATACAAATATCTTGTAACTGTTACCATTTATTGCTTTTTTTAGTCTACTATATTCGAGGGGTAAACCACCTACCCAATTTTGTACACCAAAAATTCTAAATTTCTAAAAAATGCTAATTTTCATATAATTGTTTCAAAAAATTCTAATAATTCTAAAAAATTCTAAAAATTCTAAAAAATTCCAAAAAATTTTAAATAATTCTAAGTAATTCTAAAACTTTATAAGAATTCTGATTATTTTTCGGTCATTCTAAAACACACTATTTATTATCTGCATTTTTATTTTCTTTATCATTTTTACGTTCATAATTTTCAAAAATATATTTATCTGATCTGTGTTTAACCTTACTAAGATGGAGTAATCAAATATTAAAGAGTCGTACTTCATTTAAGCTTACACCGATGCTTACACATAGACAAGATTGAGTAGATAAAGGATGTGATCCTCGATGTGATCACTGTGATCAGTTATCCACTTTTTGACCTGAATACCTAATATTTAAGCCTATATTGCTATCTATAAAAGGTTTTCTTCTTGAACAAGTAGTAAATCGTTGGCACGTATATTTTTTCTGATGTCTGTAGTGTTTTCCTTGTTGTGATAAATATTTTAATATTTTTCTGAAAAAAAAAATTTTTTTTTTTAAATATTTTATTTCATACACATTTTCATATAACTAAGTGGAAATGGGATTAAATATACTTAGTTATATTGTTAAGCCGGCTGACATGAGAAACAACTAGGTACATTTCTGACACTTCTCCTATGCTGCTTCTAAACACATATCTAACTCTCTCCAGTAGAAACAATATCAGGTGTATTTAGTGCCTAATCCAATTATCTGACTAAATTTTACAATGAAACATCTTTTTCATTGGCTGTATATGCTTTTTTTGTAGAGTCTGCACTGTTAAGTGCCATAACTTTGACATCGTCTTCAATAATATCTTGCACAATACATACAGGGTGTGCGGGATTAAGACCGGAACACTCCATTATTTCGGACGCGTTGACCGATTTTAATATTTCTTTTTTGACGAGTTTTTTGAGCTCCGTTTAACCATGTGGAAAAATTTTAAATTTTAATTTTTTCAAGGCCTGCTAAGACCCGCTAAATGGGTCGAAATTTAGAGATCGATCATTTTTTTCCAAAAACTGGATAGTGCATTCGATTCAGACGTGCCTCAAATACCTTTATACAAAGTTTGAGCTCAATACCTTATAGGTATAGGGTATTTGTCACAGCGTAGCGAATTTTAAAATTTTTCACTTTTCGACTGACCCTGTATAAAAGTCTATTATGCTTACAAAAAAGATAAAGTATTCATTCGACTTAGAGCCATGTCAGATATCTAGGAACGAAGTTTTATCGCTCTAACTTCTACAGGTAGATGCGAGGGTAGATGTCTGGATTTCACCAATAAAGTATCTACTATAAAAAAAAATTGTTGCTATCCAGACATCTACCTGTTGAAGTTACAGCGATAAAACTTCGTTCCTAGATATCTGACATGGCTGTAAATCGAATGAATACTTTACCTTTTTTGTACGCATAATAGACTTTTATACAGGGTTAGTCGAAAAGTAAAAAATTTGAAAATTCGCTACGCTGTGACAAACACCCTATATAAGATATTGAGCTCAAATTTTGTATAAAGGATTTTTTATTGAGGCACGTCTGAATCGAATGCGCTATCCCGAGCGCTATCCATTTTTTCGAAAGAAAATTGCCTAATAATCTCTAAATTTCGACCCATTTAGCGGGTCGTAGCAGGCCTTGAAAAAATGAAAATACAAATTTTTTTCACATGGTCAAATAGAGCTCATCAGTCATCGAGCACTACTGTCCCAAAAATAATATATTAAAATCGGTCGACGCGTTCCGAAATAATGGGGTGTTCCCGAGGGTGTTCCGGTCTTAAATCGCACACCCTGTATATAATTAAACTTTTGTGTGTTTTTTTTCCCTCCTACAAATGATACTAATACAAAGTCTCCCTGTTTAATCTACCCAATACTCTTTATTTCTTTGATATATTCCGAGATATTATCTTCAGAGGGATTTTTTCCTTCGTCAAAATAGGGAGAATCATAAGATTCCATAAAAACATCTTCATCGGAAGAAAGATCGGTGTCAGAATCATTATTTTTTCTCTTTTTGTTCTGATTCTCCATTCACAATTCATCAACTTCCATAAATCCGAAATCGTAAATCACAAGGTGCGTTTCGCTAGCTACTGCTCAAAAACAAATGGTTGTTCACGCTATTGCGCAAGTTCGCCGCCCGGCGCGGTGTGGCAGGCAAATTCTTATAGATTGCACATGCTGTTGAGCATGCGCAATAGGTAAAAATTCTAAATAAATTCTAAAAAATTCTATTTAAATTCTAAGAAATTCTAAAAAAATACTAAAAATGCTAAAAAATTCTAAAAAATACTGATAATTCTAAGAAATGCTAATGAATTCTAAAAAAATGCTAAAAAATTCTAAAATTCTAACAGCTTGTACACCAAAATTCTAAGGTGGTTCCCCCATCGACTATATTTGAACTCAAAGCTGGTGTGGAATAGATAAAGTATCTAAATGTGATACGATTACCTAAGAAAAATTGATACCTATGACCTATGACATGTTTTATCGAGTGTTTTATATAGGGTGTTATTGAACTTTAAGAAAAAAATTTAACTGCATGTTATTTTTGATGTTTTAAAACAAGTACAGCATAAATGAATTGAATATCTGATAAAAAAAAACCTAGTCAAAAATCCGAATAACTATTGTATTTATTTGAGAACCACTTATAAAAGATCGCGAGCTGCCAACAAATTTTGTTTAGCTTCACCATGAATTAGTATCATGTCGACAATTTTAGAATTCGAATAAACATGACGACGGCCATAATCTTCTTCATTGTCATCCATAACACACACCTCAACGTATACACTTAAAATGGGGTACAACTGTTTCCAGTGGCTATATCAAACATTTTATTGTGATTTTATTTAAAGAAATGAAAATAATGGATATCTCCGTAAATAATCACTTAATTAGAAGAAATTAGTGATTAGATGGAAGTATGTGAGACTATGAGTTTTTATCTGTTAATTTTTTTTCCTAAAGTTCAATAACACCCTGTAGGTATATACCTACCCAGGATAACAATATTTTTATATACTTACTTAGATATTTTCTTAAATAATCAAGCAGTAATTTCCAAGAAATATCCATCGATCTTCGCAATCAATTATTATATCAATACATTTTTTTCTCTTATTATATTGGACCTCTAACTAAATTTATTCTTGGAGATTAGTCAAAAAATAAACTTTCAAAAAAATTAAAGTGACTGCGCAGCATCCTAGTATAAATTAAATTGAAATACAAAAGGTAATAAAAAATGTGTTTAAACCTTCAATCGCTTATACCCAACATCGAGCCCAACATTTTCCTACACCTAATTGCAAACTGATTTGCATATAGGTATTAGTTTAAAATTTCAAATTAATTAACGTGGCAAAAGACTATATATAGGTGTACGGTGTACTTAAGTGAAACCATTAAATTTAACAACCCCAAACAAACATATCACCCCCTACCGGCTTCAAACAGACGTGTTGCACACTTCAAAAGCAAGTGCTATATTTTAATGGAAAACACCTGTTGAATCTGACGGAATGTAAACAATCGGAGCGATCTTCGGAGAGGGGGCTCCTTCAATTAAATAGCAAACCTACCTGTATGCTGCTGAATCTGCCAAAGCTTTCCAATTTGCAGCTAGTGTCTTCCAAAAAACAGTCGGCGTTCAACTTTGCGACACAATACACTATTTTAGTTTTAAATTATCCACGCGAACAAATTTTTTAACACGATAAATTGAATTGACAACGTAAACAACAGAACAGAAAGCGCGTAAAGTCAGTCTTAACTACACGGTTTAACAGCGCATTGTCGGCGTACACGTTAGCTACTGGATAGGCCGTTAGGAACGAGTTCTTTAAAGTACTGTTCACACAGCACAAACGCTGATTTGCATGCGGTGAAGAATGCAGTGCATCATGAATTTTATTATTCTTATCACGGTATTTATTTTTCATGTGCCAATAATACTTACATCGTATTTTTTTTAAATAATGCTACCAGTGTTCTTGAAAGATTACAACTAACTGATATCCCCGAGGAATATTTAAAAGAAACATGGGCGTGCGTAGGTCTTTTATTCAGGGTCAGGGAGTCGTCAAAAATATATGTTACATTATGACGTAATTGAAGATTTTCAGACTTTCAATTTAGCCGGAAGTGACACCAATTCTTGATTTTCTAATGGAACACCCTGTATATTTTTCTACAATTTTCTTTCTTTCCTTGATACATATTGTTTATAAATAACTTTATTTATGTTCTATACAAGTATAATAATAACAAAAAAAAATTTCAATTTGATATACATTCATTTATATTAATTCATTTCTAAACGTATGAATATAAAATCTATTGGACTTTTTTTAACTATGTGGTAAATATTGGATTACAATAATTACAAAATTCAAAACGTCTAAAAACTAATTATTGAAATTAAATGTACACTGACGACCAAAATTAACGTAGCACCAAAAATTTACCATGATTTTGAATTTGATTTTTTTTAAACTACCTACTTGTTTGATTTTAATATGTTTTTTTTGTTTTCTAGTTTAACCCTTCTTTAATAAAGAACGAGGATAGAAAATCATGAATTTTGAAAGGTGTCTGCCATTTTAATTTTTTCGTTTTTTTTTTAACTATAGGTTCTACTAAATTGCCTATCCAATGACGTCAAGTTTATTCGAATCGGTTAAGTAAAAAAAATGGCATCCAAGGAACAAAAATTTTTTATTTTTTCCCCCACTCGGTATATCTCCTTTAATAGTAAAGATAAAAAAGTGTACCAAAAACGTAATTATTATGAGAAGATGAAGCTTGGGTCTGAACTGGGGTTTAATTTTGCAGCTGGTGATTCCCACAGGGTGTTTTGAATTTTTGAAAAAACATAGCTCTATTGTTGCGCCCTATATTTAAAGAAAAAATTATTTTTAATTAAAATCGTCACAGTTATACAGGGTGTCTATAAACTACGTTCGGAAAATTCGGGAGGTGATTGTATGTGCGAAAAAATGAAGAAAAGTTCCTAAGAGCATGGGTCCAGAAGTTGGCGCGCCAAATGTGTTTTCTTTTAAATATCTCACGAACTCTTTGAACTACTAACATCAAATTTGGCATGCTATCTAACGTTAGGGTTATGAATCTGCATTATCAACAATGGAAAATATTAACCAGGGACGTACTGAACGGAGGGGCTCCTATATTTTCCCACCAATTTTTATGTAATTTTCTTGCATTTTTGATATCGGAAATGATTTTCCTGAACAATTTTACGTAAGAAAGATGTTGAGAAGCTTAGCTAAAAATGTACCTTCACGTAATTAAACACCTTTTTACATAATCCCATTTTTCTCGAAAACAGGTCTTACGGCTCCCCAACAATGGAATCTTTCTTATGTAAAATTGTTCAGAAAATTCATTCCGATTTTCGTTAGAAATGCAAGAAAATGGCAAACAAAAAAATTGGTGGGAAATATACCTATAGGGGCCCCCTCCAGTTTAGTACGCCTCTGGGCCCTCTGGTTAATATTTTCTATTGTTGATAATGCAGATTCATAACCCTTATGCCAAATTTGATACAGTAGCTCAAAGAGTTCCTGCGATATTTAATCGTAAACCCATTTGGGGCGCCAACTTCAGGGGGGGGGGGGGGGGGGGGGCGTAGCTTCTTTAGGAGCCATTTCGTCCATAGGAACTTTTCTTCATATTTTCGCAATCGCCTCCCGAATTTTCCGAACGTAGTTTAAGGACACCCTCTATATTCCAGAAGAGTTAACCTAAAAACCAAAAAAAATATACAAGGTGTTTCCAAATTGACTACCATAAATTTAAGAGCTTGTAGAGAACGTTAAAATAAAACTAAAACCTCTATACAGTTTCGTCGAAAAACGCTTTGTTTTCAAAATACAGGGTGTTATAGTGTCGACTGGCAGAAAAAAAATTTGCTGTCAGATGTTTTGAAAATATCGTCTCATTTTCAGATTCCCCTATCAAAATGCTATAATAAAGATGCTCTTATTAAATATCTCCAGAGGCGTTCGTTTTCGAGATATTCTCAGTTTTATGTGGCAATATTCATGTGTTTAATAAACATTTTTTAATGTACTTAGTCAATAAAATAGCAAAGCAATGGTAGAATATTTTAATAATGTACAAGATAAATAAAAACTTCCGCACATGTGTAATTTACCATTTTAGTACTTTTTATAAAATATTGTCACTGAACAATTAACCAAAAAAAGGAAATTTTCAATATGAATTTGTTAAGAAGTGCACCTTTGAGATTAAAATGTAATTTCTTGACAGTTAAGCAGGTTTGGGTTGCATTTGTTTTTGTTTTTATCTACCTTGCGATGATTGCCCCTTTTCAATGTTTTTCGCAAATTAAGTAGGTACCACATAAAACCGAGAATATCTCGAAAACGAACGCATCTGGAGATATTTAATAAGAGTATCTTTTTTATAGCATTTTGATTGGGGAATTTAAAAATGAGACGATATTTTCAAAACATCTGACAGCAAATTTTTTATTAACAAAAAAGTGTTAGGCTACCCCTTTTTCTACGCCACTGAATGGTGGTATCAGATTTAAAATATTATACAGTCATCGGTAGTCTTAAGTATTTACATTCCTCTGCCTACTCTGTTTAGAGATATAGCTAAATAACAGATCTGCCAGTCGACACTATAACACCCTGTATTTTGAAAACGAAACGAAACTGTATAGAGGTTTTAGTTTTATTTTAACGTTCTCTACAAGCTCTTAAATTTATGGTAGTCAATTTAGAAACACCTTGTATATTAAAGTGAGACAAACGGTCTAGAAAAAATCAAATTCAAAATCATGGTAAATTTTGGGCGATGCGTTCATTTTGGTCGTCAGTGCATTTAACTCCCACCACAAATTCATTCATTTCAGTTACCAATGAAAAGACGATATCCCCAAGATGTACATGCTCTTTCGTTCTTATTAGAACTTGTCAGGAGGGCATATTTAAAAATCTGGGACTGTCCCAGGATTTTGGTTTCGACGGTACCATTGGATTGATCTGGAAAAGTTGCATTTAACAGAGGAGGTGCTTAGGGTGATGTCGTTTGAAAAATAAACTTTTTTGCAAGAAACTAATTTCAAAAGTAGAATGCAACTAGTTATTAAATTTGTTGGTTAAAAATCAAATTTGTATTTTTCAAATATTTTTTATATCATTTATGATTTAAAGTTAATCGGCCGGAGTACTCTAGATTCAAACCAAAACTTGGCTCAAATCGGAGTAAAAAACTCGCCAAATTAGTTCAAACATATTCTGAATTTTTCCAGAATTCTGAAAGTGCAATAATATACAGGGTGTTCCATTTAAAAATCAAGAATGGTGTCACTTCCGGCTAAACCGGGAATTCGAAAAAATCTTCAAATGCGTAAAATTCTACGCATATATTAACTATTCCGAGTTTCATTTTGATAACTTGAAAAAGAAGGGGCAAAGCAGGGGTGCTAGTGATATCGTTGTCACTCGGTATACCCTACATTAGCGTCACGAGAATCTTTTTTCTTTATTTCATTGCTGACAGACTTTATCCTATTGGGGCCCATCAACAGGGGGGCCTAAAGTTCCTAAGTCAATATTCTATAAACTCATTTTTAGGCTAAGATGAATTATTTGTCATAATTATGCATTGAAAATGACATTATACAGGGTATCCCAAATTTAAACGGACATAGTGAAATGGGAGATAGAACAGACTTTGCTGAGTTCAAAACACCCTCACACTTACCCTTGAAAGTGATGGTTTTCGAGATTCGTGTTTTATGGTTCTTGACCAATTATTCATACCGCCATATTTTTGGAACGACCGCATACATTGGGATAAAATTTAGTATAAATATTACACTCCTTTAATCCAATCACAGGCATAATTTATTTGGGAAAAATTCCAGGACCGGCCTTATTTTTTTTGATGTTGCTTTCAGTGCCCCGAACAACACCCTGTATATCATTTATTGGAAAATGTTAGTACACACTTAAAAAGACAATGGATCAGTGTGTAAAATAATGTCATAATATTTGATGGCACATTTACCGTTATTTTTTAATAAATTTTCGAAATTATTGTCGATTGACCAAATTTTAAACTCTACAAATAAAGTAGTCAGCTATCTAACGTCATTATATTAATAGTTCCACCTAAATAATTTACAACAGAACTTATTATTTATTTTTTTGTAAAAGGACCGTATTTAATCTTTTTTTGAGTTTAAATTTCCATTTAAAATAACACATCCCTTTCAATCACAGAAAAAAATTATGTTAATTTCAGGACTTTCTGAAGTCCTATTAATAATAATTAAAATATAATAATTTTATTGCCCAAGTTGCAAATACATCTTTAATAAAAATGCAATAATCATGGCATAAAATAAAAATTTAAAAATCACGGTTAAAAAATTAAGCAGTATTATAGGGGTTCAATTAAAAACTTAAAATTTTGATTGGCAATTTCTTGACGCAAATAATAAACATCGATTTATAAAAATGCCATACAGTCATTATTCCCAGATTTTTAAATATTGGTGTACAGTACAATGTTCCTTGTCATACTGATTCTGTACTGCTCTTTTTTGGATATTAGAATTTCACAGATAATCAGACTATAAAAGTTACTATAATAGAATTATTTTATTAAATATTTAGCTGATTATTCAATATGGCTTTGTCAGTTTATTTTAAAATCTTCATATACAGGGTGATATTCCACAAGTGTGTCAAACTTTAAAGATCGCTAATTTATCAAAAAATAAATGGACTTTCATTAATAAACATATATCCTAAAACACATAATAAGGGAGCTTCAACCCCTTTGAAGGGTGATATGATGATATCAATTTTTGATTATAAATCCAATGACTAAAAAAGTGAAATTTTCATGCATTACGACTTCGATGTAGGCGCATAAAATTACAAATTTCATATTTAACAGCTTGCTTTATTGGGGTAGTTTTGAGGGGTGAGGCGTAGTTTTTTACCTCAGACGTTTTTTGACGTCACTTTCGAAGCAAAAATTTCAAATAAAATTATTTCCAATGCAATTGGCTGACTGTTGTCACGCTATATTTCAATAATTTAAAAAATTCAACAACCTGTGTATACCGGGTGGCCAAATGTACGCCCCCAATTTTTTGGTTGTTTTTTAATTTAAAAATTTCATTTTTGGTATACGTGAGTAAGACAAAAGTGGACTATTTTTAGACTAACAGGAACGAAAATATCACTTCCGGTTAAACCGGAAGTGACATCAACTTTTTTCTCTTAAATAGATAGACCGTGTTTTTTTGGGGTGTATTATAAAGCATGAAATTCCAATTGCAACAGTTTTTTCCAATTTCAAAAATTTCAAAAAATAAGTGAGTTTTTATTTTTTTAAATTCAAAAACAACCAAGAATTGACTCATGGCCACCCGGTATAATTAAATAATTGAAAACAAGCCAAGCTCCAGATTTTAAAAATATATAACACACGTCCATTATCTTTAGTAGTTTTATTTTTCTTTAATTTCAAGCCTTTTGCGTGAATTTTTGGAAGTGTTGGAATTAGCTTATTTTATTACTTTACCGCATTTTGTTGCCTTAACGTGAGGAATATTATCACGCTCCTGAATTTGTGCCATATAATTTTGCACTCTATGTAAAAGCAATTTTAATTTTGGAAACATATTGCAATTGTAATAAAACATATCAGAAGTCAGAACTTACCGTTATGTAGGTACCAAATTCTTACTGAAGTGGATTTGAATGCATGTTACTAGTTTCAACACTAATATAAATTGACACTGATTGCCACGAACATGTAACTTCAATTTGTACTAAAACTTGTAATTCACTTTTGCATACACCTACACAAATCGTGTTCACAGGAAATTATTTCCCTATCTCTAGTATTTCCTTAACAAAATAACCTTAATTTGTGAACAATGCAATTTGTATATAAGTTTAACAATCCGGAATAACTTTAATGCACTAACAATAATTATTTGTCGATATTAACTAATTTTGGTCACATATAAAGCATATTTACACAATTAACGCATATAAACCAAGACTGGAAATTTTCCTGTATTACCATTTATTTGTCAAGTACCTATCAATTTAATTTGTCTTATGACTCTTAAATGATCTAGTAACAATTACCGATTATTTTTTACGTCTACAACTTTCCAATTTATCATTAAAATGTCGTGGAAAAGATTTATCGAAGTGGATTAAATTATCATAGATTTGTAAACTGGTGCGAGCATTTTTATTAGGAGCAAATCAGAAAAATCAAAATGTGCTTATTGTATATAAGTAAAGGGTGGTCCAATTAGTGCTTTAGGATTTTAAAATGAAATAAAACACAAAAATTGCTCCGCTACGCAGAATGTCTTTCTTTTATTCGAAAGAGCATCTTATTGCAATTACATATGTTAGACTGTGCACCACGACTTTGTTGACCATTAGGCCAAAGCAATTAGTGATCTGCGATCGTAATTATTATAGTAGTATATAGTTTCAATTTTTTAATATGTAATGAAAAATCCAAGACACGCGCGCACCGCCATCTTGAAAAAACCTGCCGAAATCACGGCAAAATCTAGTTTTCCCATATATTATGTCCTTTCAAATTCAAAATTCGGTTAAAGTAGCAAACAAATTTTGTGGATCATAAAATTTCCTACAACTTCTGTATATACAGTATTCTTCTCCAATAGGTATCAAGGTTCTAATCCACCAAAATCATATCAAAAATTGAAACAGCGGTATAGCGTTTTGAATTTGCCTAGATTTTCTTTTTTTAGTTAATTTTATATGTAATAATTCTTAGTGGTATTAAAATATACCTCAACAACATCAATCATTAACACGTAATTGCAACAGAATTAAGAATAGTAACTAAGACACATAGATATAATAAAAAATTTAAAATTTGGTATTTTCGTAAAATTAACATTTATTGACAATCTTTTAGTTAGTGAATTCATGAGTATAAAAACAAAAATTAAATTTAATAATTCTTGGGGCTTTTCAAATTTATATTTGAATCACGCTTTTGAAAACAATCATCAATTTAGATAGGTAATTTCGTCATTCCCTGACTTAAGTTTCCGCCTTGAACAGCTTCAATATAATCTTCCCCCGTCTTATCAGCTGAATCTGTGGCGACTGGGTCACCAAATTCCTCGTCATCATCAACGGCTTCTACAACATTCTCGCACGAGTTGCCGTTGCAGTGAATGCAGAGTAGGGATAATTTCAAACTCAACTTTCCGCAGGTGCACTTTCCAGTGCAACCTTTTCTGCATTGGCAGGATATAAAGTTAAGCAAGGCCTGAGGTGCAGTTTCCTTCAACATTGATTGTCATTGATACTGGAGTTAGTAACCCGGCAGCAGCATCCTTCTTCCACCCCCATTCAGTTGGATTTTATCGTGCCGAACCCAAGTCTGCACTTGCAAGTATGTTCTTGCAGCGTGATGCTGGACTGCTTTTTTAGCCTGGATAAACTGAATTCTTTCTTTTTCACTTTCTTTGACAAAAAGAGTGTAAGTACCTTAGATTTTTCAAATTGGATTTCTCATTGCCGCCATACAAAAGTGCAATATTTTGCACTACATTACGACCTTATATCTCGGTACCTATGAGAGATAGAAGAAAACTGAAATTGTAGAAACTTTTATGATCTACAAAATTTATTAAGGTTACTGTTCAATCCTATTGTTAAAAGTTTAATTTTATTTTATAGATTTATTTCTGGCGATATATAATACGCACAATTTTTCGTTTTCCAAGTAAAGAACTTTTATTTTTACAAGTTTCTTATACGCATTTCTTGTGCTCTATTGTCTACCACGAGGGGAAGAGCGCGAAGAAGTGAGTCCGCAAGCAACTATACAAGTGAACAGACGTATTCACGTACCATATTGAAAACCTCCTTAATTTAATTCACCGCAAATTTTACATTTAACTTTATTTCTGTGTATGTGCAAAGTGCATCATCAAACATCAGAAGAACTGACCGGTCAGAAGAAGATCAGGAAGATAAAGCAGCAGGTAAGACATAAGAGCACAAGTTTAATTTTTATGACGAAATTCTTTCGAACAGTCTTATGGTTGCACCATAGAGTTTCATAAATTTACAGTCCATTTAATCGCAAACGCACCAGTTACTTTAATCGAAATTTGCATCGGAAAGGATATATGTATATGGGAAGAACTAGATATTGCAGTGATTTCGGCTGGTTTTTCAAGATGGCGGCGCGCGCTAAGGTCGAAAATGTGGATTTGCCGTCGTGCGACTTCTTCCTTTTCTTCAAAACGAATTAAAGGTTTGTAAATAGCACCCATATCGTTTTTCAGAGCAAAACGAGTAATAGTCGTATTTCAACTAGATTCCTACCAAAACAGAAGTCAACTGGACTTGCAACATTTCTGTTGTTATTTAGACGAACCGATCTGCATAATTTTTTGTTTTCTGCATATTTAAATAGTTTTGAGTGATCTAATTTAAGACAGAAAATTTTATGACGAAAACCTATTTTTCCAGGCAAACGTTTTTGCAGCACGAATTTTAACTATCTTTGACCTTGAAAAAGAAAATTTTTTGTGCTCCCTATAAGCAAATTTCACGAGCCACTACTGCCGATGACGGATTGATAAAACCTAAGATGTTAATAAATAGGTATAAAATTTTTAGAAGCATTTTTTAATGTTAAAATTTTATTACACTTAAATCCCAAGTGATTGTTTCTAATTTCGTTTCCAAGAAAACGATATAAGTAATCATATATATATATATAGGTACACAATAAAACTAGGAACTGGGATATATCCGACAATTTAACATGCTATCATATAAGGGTTTGTGGCGCTTGGTTCCATCAACAAAAATTGTGTGCATAATTAGTAAATTCCTATTTATGCTCATACAACTCATCTGCCTCCTTCAATACCCATTGGTTGTCTAACTTGTTAAATTATAACATTACAATTATTCTATTTTCGTTTTATTTTATTTTCAAGTTTATTTTTATTCAATCTCTGTTGTAAGCCTCTTACTGTAAAATATTAGTGGTATTGACTATCACGAAAAATGGCCATTGACGATTGATTTTGCGTTATATTTATGTAAAATTAAAGAGTAAACACAGATAATACAGTAATGTTTTACCCCTAAAAAGACCTCGTCCAAGAGGAATCTACACATCTGGAATTTATTCTTCATAAAAAAACCAAGCGGTTCGGAACCGAAGAACCTGGAACCCCAGCGTAAAAGTCTGGTGCGTTCATGTTCAATTTAAACGTTTAAATGATCCGACAAGCTGAATACGAGGTACAATACTTAGTTGAATAGGTACCTATTTAGATAAGATATTATATACCTGTTGGCATATTCTCTTCCTCACCCCACCGAAGCCGAGCCGAGTCCCTAGTCGACAGGACGGCCGAACGCGAACGACATAATGATGAGGAAGGGGAAACATGCGCGGACAGTAGAGTATTAGCTGAGACACATCATACATAGATCCATAGCTCTGTTAAAGTGAAATAAAATAATTTGAAGGGAGTTTTTGTGTCTTTTTAACAATAATTAGTTCAAAAAGTTAACATCAGAAGTGGGATGATTCCTGTGCATTATTTGAGTGATTTGGAGTGATTTTTCGTTAAACTTCACAGCCATGGAGAACAAAGAGAACAATGGAAGCGGTGATACCCGCCATGACAGTTTGGATTCCGACGAGGACGTACTACCAACAAACGTCGAAGAAGATCTAGTGGAGGCACCGTCGGAGCCAAAGCGGGCAAAGGTATCATGGCAAGAGACCTTAGTAACATTAATCGCAACGCAGCAGCAACAATTAGCTGAATTGACTCGTCAATCCAAGATGGCGACGTCCCAATCATCAGCTTCAACGCCGATACCCAACACGGGCGAAGGAAGCAAAGACGCGCTTGCGCCGGTGCACGCGCAAACGTCTTTTAAAGTGACTACGTATGAACCGATCAAGAGCGCATACTCCATCGACGAATGGCTAGAAGATGTCACAAGGCTCAAGAATGAGCTCAACGTGCGTGACCTCGTAATGATTACAAAAGCTGGCGAAGCATTACGAGGCAGTGCTTATCGCTTTTATTGTAACTGGAGACCACTTAACCGGACTTGGGAGAACTTCCGTAATGATTTAAGCATCGCCTTTCCTGATAAAGAAACCCCGGGTACGCGTGCTTATACTGCTGCTACTCTCAAAAGTCAAGACTGTGAATCATTGTGCGATTACGGTCTACAAAAACTACGATCCATCAAACGGTTTCACGATAAACTGCCGTGGATCACAATTTTAAGCATGGTTGAGTTTGGTCTGAATCATTCTGAAGCACGATCAGCAATACAACTGCAAAAACCAGTTTCTGAACGTGAGTTATTAAAATTGCTGAGCGAGTACGACGCACGCCGCACCAGGAGCATTCCTTCTGTTGGGCATAGTCGAACGGACTCCCGGAAAAATTCGACGGGAAGAGGTGATCGTGATCGTCGGATGCGCGAATATGGGCAGAAGGAAAACGAAAGGTCCAACAAAGGATTTAAGGGAACATGTTTTAACTGTGACCGTCAAGGTCATAGAAAAATTGCCTGTCCAGATCTCCGGAAGGAACAATTACCTAAGGATTCACAAAATAAACCAGGACCTTCAGGTATCCCTACCTGCACACACTGTAAAAAACTGGGCCATACAGAAGCTACCTGTTACTATAAACACGGGAGCCCCAAGAAAGCCTTTGTCTTAAAAAAATGACGCCATTTGACGACCACGCCAATAGCAACCTCTTTATGTAACAATACTGCTCCTTCGGCAACATATTTAGTTGACAGCGGATCAGAAATTTCTCTCGTTAAAGGTTCTATTGTTAAATTGCTAGACGGCGTAATTA
Source organism: Rhagium mordax (assembly GCA_963680705.1). Classification (NCBI taxonomy): domain Eukaryota; kingdom Metazoa; phylum Arthropoda; class Insecta; order Coleoptera; family Cerambycidae; genus Rhagium; species Rhagium mordax. Next base: position 17,748,001 of record OY796656.1, read on the forward strand.
AGCCAGAGTGCAGCGTACGTGCTTTTGCTGGACTTGGGAACAGCCAAATTGTTTATCCCATCGGTGAGTGTGACCTCATTGTTGTTTTACGAGCAGTGACATTGGAAATAACTTTTACTGTCGTTCCCGATAGTGTTATTCCATGTGAAATTGATATGATCATCGGCTGGGACGTTATTAGGCGCCCATGTTTACGCATTGAGAAAAGTGCTGACGGGATCGAACTATACCATGACCAAGACAATCTTCCAAAAGTGATGACTGTACGAAGTGTCGGTGATATAAAAATAAACCAGACTGAACTAGATGGTGAATTAAAGGCACGAATAGAATTGTTATTGACGACCTATAGGAATAAGACACCAGATCACATCACTACCGGGATTAAATTAAAAAATGACGCTCCTATCGCATATCGTCCTCGAAGATTAGCTTATGAGGAAAGGGTACAAGTAAAGCAAATAATAAGTGATCTGTTAGATGAAGGAATTATACGTGAAAGTCAGTCGGAATACGCTAGCCCAATTGTGTTAGTGAAAAAGAAAAATGGCCAATTAAGAATGTGCGTAGACTATCGTGAGGTTAATAAAAATGTAGTGAAGGAAAGGTACCCTCTACCCCTTATTCAAGACCAGATAAATGCTTTGTGTAAAGCAAAATATTTTACAGCTTTAGATATGAAATCTGGTTTTTACCAAATGAAAATTGACAAAAAGTCTAAACATATCACAGCGTTTATCACTCCAGATGGACACTATGAGTTTAATCGAATGCCGTTTGGGTTCGTCAATTCGCCCTCAATTTATCAGCGGGCTATTGATAAAGCATTGGGCAATCTGAAAGGTGGAAAAGCATTTGTTTACATTGACGATGTACTCGTACCATCAGAAACTATTGAAGAAGGACTGACAAATTTAGAAGAGGTGCTGAATGCACTATCCACTGCAGGATTCTCGTTGAATTATGAAAAATGTACATTCTTTTCTTTGGAAACTGACTATTTAGGTGTAGTGTTATCAAACGGAACGATACGCCCTAGTCCGCGAAAGGTTAGTGCTTTAGTACAAACACCAGTTCCTTTGGACGTTAAAAGTGTCAGACAATTTATGGGCCTGGCCGGATATTTCCGAAAGTTTATAAAGAGCTTTTCTCAAATAACGGCGCCGATAACTGCCTTATTGCGGAAAAATCATAAGTTCGAGTGGACATCAGAGTGCGAGAAGGCACGACAAGTAATACTAAATAACTTAACAGAAGTGCCTATTTTACGTATTTACAACCCGGATTTGCCTTGTGAATTGCATACGGACGCAAGTTCAGTGGGAATAGGCGCTGTGCTTCTCCAAATAGAAGATGGTGTTTCTCGACCTGTTGCTTACTATAGCCGTCGGACTACGGACTATGAATCTAGGTACCATTCCTATGATTTGGAGACTTTGGCTATAGTTGATGCAGTAGAACATTTTCGTGTGTTCTTGTACGGAGTGCATTTTACAGTGTATACTGACTGCAACTCAGTGCGAGCTACCGCTCTCAAGAAACACTTACATCCTCGTGTAGCGCGTTGGTGGGTCAAGTTGCAAGACTACGACTTTACCATCGAGTACCGACCGGGAACAAAAATGGCCCATGTGGATTATCTTAGTAGGAATCCATCGGACAATGAAATCGTATTAAAAGTATGTGCATTAAGAACTTTGAGCCCCGGTAAAGTAGTGCAAACACAGACATTACGGGAGTTCCAAAACAATGACGCATTTTGTCGTGATGTGTTGGGTAATCCACACAGTTACTCAGATTACACTGTGATAAATAACGTTGTGGTAACCAAAACAAAACCTCCAAAATGTTTTGTACCAACTGCCGCTCGTTTACTGGTAATGAGATTATACCATGATGAATCATCGCACATCGGATGGGACAAATGCATCCAGAAATTACGAGAAGACTTGTTTTGGCCGAAAGTAGGACGATGTTTAAAAAAATATATAAAAAATTGTAGAGCATGCATTCTAGGCAAATCTCATACTGGCCCCCGAGCAGGATTATGGCAGCACGGTGAGAAACCAAAAGACATTTTAGAAACATGGCATATTGATCACGCTGGACCTTTGGTCAGATCCAACGGCTGTGCACAAATTCTGGTAATAGTCGATGCGTTTTCCAAATTTTGTCGACTTCAACCTATACCGAAGAAAACCTCCGAGGATACCATTCGTGCTTTGTTGCCAGTATTTGAGGAACTAGGAAGACCACAACGCATAATAGCAGACAGAGGAGCTGCTTTTACCTCCATAGTGTTTCGCAATTTCCTCGGCGAGCAGAACGTGCAACTTCATCACATTGCGACGGGTGTACCGAGAGGCAATGGGCAAGTTGAACGAATAATGCGAACGATGTTCAACTTGTTGAGAGCCACCCTTACAGCAGAAAAAGAAAACACTTGGACTACTGCATTAGTGGCAATTGAAGACAATTTGAATGTTACAATTCATTCAGTAACTGGATTCGCACCGGCCGTATTGCATCTGGGTGAGAATCCCCGACTCGCTGCTACCCGCGATTTTTTAGGCGATGCACCACCGACTGATAACTTCATCGAACCAGATAAAGCTATTCCCGAGGCTCAAAGACGGATGAGAAACCGTGGATATCAGTGTGCACAGAAATTCGATACTACCCGATATCGAACTAATTCATTCGCGCCTGGCGATGTGGTAGCCGTCGAAGATTCCCAATTAGCTGGCGGCGGGAAACTCAAGGCTAAATTTAAAGGGCCCTACACCATCCAGAAAGTACTGCAAAACGAAAGGTATGTGTTGCAGAAAAAGGGACAACGACTGACAGTGGCTGCACATGAACAACTGCGTCCTTGGCCAGTCAGCAAATAACTTACACGTAAGTTTGAACGTAATATAATATGTTTGGATGTTTATAAACTTTGTTCCAAAACGTGCTCAATACCAAGCTTTGCCCAGAACCTAACCCAACCGTCTTTGGGTTATCATGAGCTTATTTATTTATTAGTTCACAGCCGTGATGGAGACCGTCTAAACTCTAAATGTTTTGAAACAAATGTTGCTTTGATTAGTCACTGTACGAATTATCCACTTGCTATAAGTTACAAATTTGTTCTAACATGAATTGGTCGGCAATGAGAGGATAGTGGCAGCCCCACTATACCTGAAAAGGTGGCAGCCCCACCTGATGTACCTACTTAGAGCGTCGAGGATAGTGGCAGCCCCACTATACCTGAAAAGGTGGCAGCCCCACCTAATGTACTTAGAGTGTTGAGGATAGTGGCAGCCCCACTATACCTGAAAAGGTGGCAACCCCACCTGATGTACTTAGAATGGTGAGGATAGTGGCAGACCCACTATGCCTGAAAAGGTGGCAGCCCCACCTATAGTATTGACAGTGTCAAGTATAACTTCTTTTATATTGGTTTTGTGTAATGCTTGCTAAAGTGCTTGTATCAACGACAGTAGTCTGTGTAAATATTTTGAATTTCAGATGATACGAAGCGAGGACGCTCCGATTTCAGGATGGCCGTGTTGGCATATTCTCTTCCTCACCCCACCGAAGCCGAGCCGAGTCCCTAGTCGACAGGACGGCCGAACGCGAACGACATAATGATGAGGAAGGGGAAACATGCGCGGACAGTAGAGTATTAGCTGAGACACATCATACATAGATCCATAGCTCTGTTAAAGTGAAATAAAATAATTTGAAGGGAGTTTTTGTGTCTTTTTAACAATAATTAGTTCAAAAAGTTAACATACCTATTAAAAATTTGCTTAAAAGAGCTGCAACCCATTTTTTTGAATAATAATAATTATGGAGAGTATCGGATTGGTCCACGTGGTTTTCCTCTCTGGCTTCCACAGTCTCCCGAAGTCACTATAGATTTTTAAAGTAAATTGAAATTATACTTACCATTACAATTAACCGTCTTCAACTCATGAGATTTTACTGGATCGAAATAGTATATCGCGTATATCGGTGGTAATAAAATAATGACTTGAAATTTTACATGCATATGAATTAGGTACCCTTTCAGGAAATCTTCGTCTGCCTGAAGTTTTCCGACCGCAAGGCACTTATGCCGGCCCCCCTATTTTAACGCAGCGCGCGGTCAATTTTTAAAAAAATCGTACCTTGGGTAATATCCGAGATGGCCCAAAAAGAAAAAAAAGAGTTCTTCATTTATCCGTCATCTTGGCCTCCGTCAAGGTGTGGATCCTCCAGGTCAAAATAGAAAGGCTCCGGAACTTTTCTGAAGGGTGCGTAGTGTCGAGAGGATCGCCGAAATCCGACAAAATAGCCACTTTTAAAAAAATCTCGAGGAAAACGGTTTCGCCGAGCATTTTCTAAATTTCACCTAATCTCTATATAAAAAAAAAATGATTCGTCGGTCCATGTCGAAGGACGTTATTAAATTATTTAAGTTATTAAGTTATTAAGCTCTGACCGGACGCGAGTTTGGAGAAATTTGAAGAAAAATCGAAAAAATTGCGAAAATACGAAAACTTCAAACGCTATTTCCAAACGAAAAATTGCCGCCGGACCGCCGTTCCGAGGTAGAGGATTCAACTTGGAACTACATCGGATAGATAGCGTGGCCCCGCTCTGGTTCCCGGCTCAGGAGGTGTGAACGAAAAGTTTCGATTTTGAAGTCCGTCGTTAAATTGGCATTTTGTGATTTTCTCCATCCCGTTATCCGATTGACTTTCCGAGTACGCCGTTTGAGCAAGATAGCCGTCAATATTGCACTTTTTCGTCCACTCCTCCTGAGCCGAAAACCAGAGCGGGACCGTGCAATTAACCTTAAATTTCTTACCAGAACGGCGGTCCGGCGGCGATTTTTCGTTTGGAAATAGCGTTTGAAGTTTCCGTGTTTTCGCTTGCCAGTTTTTCGTCAATTCTGCGCGCCTCCTTCGAGATGAACCGTCGAAACATATTTTTTTGAATACTAGATGGAATTTAGAAAATACTGGGCGAAATCGTTTCCTAGATTTTGCCTCCTAAGAGTTTTTGAAAAGTGGATATTTTGTCGGATTTCGACGATCCTCCCGACACGTACCCTTTAGAAATGTTCCGGAGCTCTTCTACTTTGACCTGGAGGAACCAGACTTTGACAGAGGCCAAGAAGAAGGCTAAATGAAGAATTATTTTATCTATTTGGCCCATCTCGGCTATTACCACCCGGGATACGATTTTTTTTTTTTAATTGGCCACGCGCTGCGATAAAAGGGGGCCGGCAGAAGTGCCTTGCGTCCGGAATATTTCAGGCAGACAAGGATTTCCTGAAACGGAAAGGCTCAATTTATATGCATGTGAAATTTCAAGTCATTACCACACTACCGATTTTACGCGTCCGGTTCTTAGACTATACACCTGCACTTGCACCATTTATCATATTTATTGCTATGTCACTTAAAGCGGATACTGAAAATAAGGGGTGATTTTTTTAGTGTGTTCGAACTTTAAATTCAAATTAAACAACCAAATTAAATATCTTGAAACTATTTATTTTAAGTGCAACAACATTCAAGGGCATTAACGTTTGAAAACAATTTCGGACAAATATATCCGCCGTGGTTTCAAAGCGCATTCTGTCAATCCAATTTCCGATCACTTTTTCGAGCAGTTGGGGTCGTATATAATTGTTCGAGTTATGCTGGCTTCCAAGGCGCCAATAGTTGCTGGTTTATTGGTATAGACCAAAGATATAACATACCTAACCCTAAAGAAAATAATCTAAAAGGCGTTAACTCACCCAACGTTGGGCGCCAGTTAACGAAATAATTTTCTCACCGAATTATTCCCTCAATAAATAGATTGTTACGTTGGCTGTATGACGTGTGGAGCCTCTGTAGGCACCACATCTCCTCCAGATGAGTACTATTCAAATTCGGAATTAAAATAATTACTGATCATCGCTCAGTGAAGATCCTTATTAACGGTAACGCGCTCTCTTCGACAATTTGCAAGCGTTGCTCTGACATTTCAGGATGATTTGCCGGACTATAATGAATAATTTTGACACTAGAAATTCGCAAACTCACAGTTCGTTTGACAGCGACTCCTCTTGGAAGTTCGGACACACTAAAAAAAATCACCCTTTATATAGACCATATTTAGACTTTTTTGGAAGAAAATGGTTGATATTTCATCATTTCCCCGAATTCTCAAAAAAGCGTTTGAATTTTTTGAATTATGGTTTATAAAAAATTTTGAAAAACTGACTTGGGAGATTTTTTCGATATCGCTATTTCTTGCAGGAACTTATCGAGCTGCTAATTATCTTTTCTTTAAAATTCAATTCTCTCAGAATACCTTTTCGAAAGCAAAGGGAGTAAATTATAAAGAACGATAAGGAACTCAACCAACAAATAGTCCAAGGTGATACATCAGTGAATGAAATGTATGGATTTTTGGCGTTCGACGCGAAAAATTTAACTGGGGTAAATTTTTTATTCTTCTGGTACGCTTTGAAGTAGAAAGCTTCATGGAAAAAGAAAACTAAAATATATTAATTACTGCAAAAATTTCATTTTTTGACACTTTTAAACTCGAGCAGTAAAAAAAAGACAAAACCAAATCCTTAAGTTTAATCACAAGCATCACTTCCTAACTACTACTACTACTACTATGACCATTATGAATGTAGTTAGTATACTTACTCGATAATTTCTTTGCGACTTTTCATTTTTTATCACAGGTTAGGGTAGGAAACACCTAATACTCACTACACATTTTCGAAGTAGTAACACAAAACCAAAGTAAAAAGGGTTACAAGTTACTCAATAATTTTGAGGAAATAAACATCCATTAGTTTATTTTAACTTATCGAAATATAATATTATAAATAAGAGTATGGCGACTGCGAACCGCAGTCACATATCATAACTTTGCACATTTACATACCTTAAGCTAAAAAAATATACACAAGTCATATATCGCGTAACTAACAGAGCTCAATTTGAACTCAGTCCAATGTTCACTAGTAAAAAATCATCACTACACCCTAAGAAACTTAAATAAATGTAATAAAAATATTTTGTATAAATATTAAATACTTGTCAATCATACAAAATAATTTCATATTGGGTAAAAGATTGACGGATTACTTCTTAGCAGTCGTATCTGTGATGTGGTCTGGTTTGAGACCCGCAGAGAATCGTTCCCACATTTTGAAATAGAGCAACTCCAACCCTTGTGCATATATCTTGCAATCAAATAATGGCGATGTCGAACGTGCTGTCCACACCTTATGTCTCATAGCCTTCAAACTGAAACAAAATAAATAATTTGTATTTGAAACTGACATTAACTGAATAATAATTTTTTGTATACATTTTTTTTATTTAAAGTTAGTTTTGAATGAGATATAATATCTTTAAAAGTGTCTTTTTTCTAATTCTAATCTTCGTAACAGATGGAGAAAATAAATTGGTACATTCGACAAAAATTTAGTGTAAAAAATGTAAGTATAAGTATTTTCGAATTTGTACTCAACTACAACAAACTGGACTAATAATATTGATGATACTTACTATTCTTTGTCTGTTCCCAACTTAATGGCTATGTCCTGGTACTCCTGCCTTGATCTGGCAATCAGTTCTGGGCATCCTAATGTATTCAACTGACTTGCAGCTACCCTGGACGCCAAAGTTTCTCCTGGCAATGTCACAACTGGCGTACCAGTCCATAAAACATCCATGCTTGTTGTGTGTCCATTACACAAAGGAGTGTCCAAACAGACATCAGCCAATTGTCCCCTCCTAACGTGTTCTTCTTTTGCGGCAACATTACTGAAGATGATCTTGCCTGGCGGAAGGCCAAGCTGTTGAGCGGTGTTCATTAAATTAGGTTCGCCGACCGCTGGGAATCTCAAAAGCCACAATACAGCATTGGGCACAGCCTTTAAAATGTTCACCCACATGTGTAGGGTGACCGGATCAATTTTGTACAGTTGATTAAAGTTGCAGTAGACAACTGCATCGTCAGGTAAACCATACTGCTGTCTGGTCGTTATTACAATATTCTGAGGTACTTCCTCCCCTGTAGCTGCTTTGTTATTTGTCTGCGTAGTCGCCAAGCCATTTTGCACTAAAACTCCATTCAACGATGTCTGAACCTGTCCAGAGGCAATCATGTTTTCAATTGGAGTAGTTGTTGGCAATTCAGCTACCTTAAGACTAATTTCTACTGGTTTAGCGGCTTTGATTATTTCTTTTATTTCCTTCACGTCTGTATTTTCGACTAGTGGTGACAGATCTGTCGCATTTATAATCGCTACGTTATCAGCTAAGTTTTGTCCATTCTTATCGCTAACAATCAACCTTTCCTTTAAATGTGGAAACATCTGTTTGTGATCTCCTACAAAATATGTGAAGGGCATATATGCCAATTTCTCACTGTACTGACTAGCAACCTCAATAGGAGAGGTAACTGCATCTGTTATTAGATAGTCCATGAAGCTGGCACCGCTTGTGCCTGGATATCCCAGCCACATAACCTGAACTGGGGCAGGTCTTAAAGCAAATATTTCATTCCTTGCTCCCTTAGTGTAGCCATTCATGTTCACCAAAATGTGAATATTATCGGAATATATCCTGTCGGCTGCTTTGCCATTGCATGACACACTTGATAGATCAATGAAGTGTTCGGCTTCCCTAGAAATTTTACTGCGGAAAGTTGTCCCGTCATCCTGACTTAAAGCGTAACAAAACACCTCCACCTTGGTCTTATCATGAAGTCCTGGAACCGACTGCATCAAGTGGGAAGTGGGGTGGTTACCAAAGTCACTGCTAACATAACCAATTCTGAGTCTTCCCCTCAATTCTGTGGAAAATTTGTAAGGGAATTGATGCAAAACATTTATTTTCTCCAAGCACAAGTTGGCGTGACGCGCAGCAATAGCTTTACGGAATTCATGCGATAGGGGATACAACATGGAATGATGAGGATGCACGGAGGGCAAACGATTCTTTTCTAACTGATCAGCTACAATGTTAACTAATTTCTTCATCCTGGGTTCATAATCAGTCCAGTCGCAAACTATTTGTAAACAATGGGCCAAGTTACAATACGCATCTGGGAAATCTGGCTTTAATTTCAGAGCTGTTCTGTATGATTGAATGGCTTCTGGAATGTTACCGGAATCTTTGTGGATGCTCGCCAAGTTGCTGTGGGCATCGGCAAATGCTGGATTGATTTGTATGGCACGCGTGTAACACTGTAGTGCTCCAGACACATCCTGCATTTCTTTTAGTGTGTTACCTGAAAAGAAGAATTTAAGAAATTTATGAACAGGAAAAAAATCTAAATAATTGGTATGTTCAGGACCAGATAATCTCACTTTCATAGTATTTCCTTTTTACCGAAAAACACCATTTCCCTGCGAAATCTATGCTAGTGGTCAAAAATAATGACTTAACAATTTTAAAATTATGTGACGCTCTCCTATTTATTCAAATTTTTGCTGTAAATCTAACCCAGGACGCATATTTAAAAGTAAAAAATTCTGGCTTAACGGGAAATGCTATACTTAATATTGTTTGATAGGTACCCAAAAAATAACTTATTAGAGTAGTTTATTCCCCCTATATGTTAAATTACGATAAATAAAGGAAATATAAGAACAATATACAGGGTGTTTCACATCTCAGGAACTAAAAAAAACTGATCAATTTAAAATTTAGGTAGGTACTCAAAACGTGATTATTTTAACGCCATCAACTTTGATATTGCTCATTGGCGTGCGACCGTGTATTAAAAAAAAAACTATTAGCAATTTTTTTATAGAAATTTTGATTTTAGATTCGTATTCAGCATCATTAAAAACCCCCTTATGCCAAATTTGAACAAAATATTTCACGACTTTCCGAGATACCAGCTCGCATTTTTTTTTAAATAAAATATTTTAAAAACCCAAAAACTGTTGTCTCGTTCCTTTATTTCTTTCAGCCCGTTGAAATGAGTCATATTAATAAATTAATGAGAAATTTGTAACAAATAAAACAGCAAAACATGAAAAATTATTACTCTAAGCCAATGAAATATTTTGTTCAAACTTGGTATAAGGGGGTTCTTGATGGTTCTGAATACGAATCTAAAATCAAAATTTCTATAAAACAATCGGTAAGTAATGTTTTTTTTTTAAATCGACCCCCAATTTCCCCCACAGGGTTGCACGTCAATAAGCAATATCAAAGTTTATTGCGTCAAAATAATCACATTTTGAGTATATATTTCCCACCTAAATTTGAAATGAATCAGTTTCTTAATTCTCGAGATATGAGGGTGTACTCATGGAAAATGAAAAACCCTGTATATGCCTGTCTTATAACCCTTTGTAGCAGAGACTGTTTTTGTCTTAAACTACATCGACTATTTTTTTATACAGTTTAGTTTTATGTGTAACAATAAAAGTTTAAAAAATGTGCGAGACCAGTATTCATAAGATTTCCTAATGAAATGTGACATAAACCAGGTACACTTTTTTTATTTGAAAACATCAAAACATATTTTTCTTTAATAATATTTATTTTATTGGTTGAAATCACATAAGCAATAAACTGTAAAAGAATATTATTTTAAATTAAAAATTCAAAACGGTGATATTATGTAAAAAGTTGTTGGAATTCGAATATGATGTAGAAGACTTTCCCTCTTCATTTCATTATCTTTATAAATGTGAAATTTGGGAAATTTGCTAAAAATCTACAAAATATATAAACGAATAATTCTACTTGGATTTATTTTCAACATGATCGTACAAATATTGCCATAAATATAATCTTTTTTTGGTATTAAGAGATTATAAAATTCCATCGATTTCTTGGAGAAAATGAAAATATCTGACTAATAGATAGATACACCTTATGCCATAAAAAGAACAAAGTACATGAACATTTTCCAAATATAAATTTATTAAAAAGTAGATAATTATTAAAGTATAATCAGAAAAATAAGTGTAGAGTAAATATATCATAATTAATATTAAGTGTACAGCTGCTTGTAAATTAATTACCTAAATTTAATTCTCTATTTAATTTCACCAAATCCAAATATATCTGCCTCAAAAATCTGCATTAAAATTAAATTTCTGATATTGCCATTTACAAACCATCTAAAAGAAAATATGGTAAAAAAGATCAAGTTGATTGTTTAAAAAATTTATTTTTTAAAATTTTTTTTTTTTTTTTCAAAGAAAATTGTAATAAATGTCAATTTATTAACAAACTATATAGGAAAGAATAATTTCTGCTATGATCATTATTTGGAAGTGCTCTTAATGCAAATCAGGTAACCACTTATAATTTGATATAAAGAACAGTGTAGTACCTGTAGATACATTCATCAAAGATCTGATGTCATTTATAGCTTCTATCTAATCTAATAAAAAAATATATATTCAACCGAGTCAATGTGTCTATCTGCAGTAATTTTAACTCAACCCAAATTTTAAGTAAATCAATTCAAATTTCAAACTAATGCTCAAACTAAAAAACCCCCGAGAGATACATCTAGTAAGCAATTTAACAATCAATTACTTAACTTACCCATATTTGAATAAGCATCTGCAAATGTAGGTTGGATCCTGATAGCCTCCTTGTAATGCATAAGGGCTTCATTGAGCTTGCCCTGTTGTTGTAACACGGAGGCGAGATTGCTGTGAGCTGCTGCAAATTCAGGAAATACCTCCAAAGCTTTAAGATATAACCTGGTGGCCTCTTCGATATATCCTTGCTCTCGCTTGATGTTAGCCAAATTGTTAAGAGAGTCAGCATGCGATGGGCACAGACGTAGGGCTGTGTTATAGCACTCCTCAGCCTCGGAAACTTGTCCCTTCTCCTTGAGGGCATTGGCCAAGTTGCAGTAGGCATCTGGGAAATTGGGTTGCAACTCGATTGCTCTCCTGTAGGTGTCGATGGCCAGGTCGATGAGTCCCTGTTCGTAGTACACACAGGCCAGGTTTCCGTGCACAACAGCATTGTTTGGGGAGAGGTTTAAGGCCCGTAAATATGCCGCTACCGCTCTGGAAAAGACAATGTTAAGCGTTATTAAAAGAGTTAACAAGATAATATGCAATTTAACCAATTTTAACTTTAGAGTAATGATTTTTGAAAATCGTAATTCTTAAGTGCGCCATCGTAGCTAATGATGGGCCGTCAGTAATAAAATACCAATAGGTACTTTGATACTGCTCCCCAACAATAGAAAGTCAATTTTGTAGGTTTTATTCAACTTTATAGAATTTTTAACAAAAATGAAAATTATGAATATAAATAATACTAGTCTGTACAATATGTCCGAAATCGATAGATAAACTTCATGTTTAATTAACGTAAAATTTTTAATGGGTTAACATAATTAACTTTTGTCCAAAAGTCCTAGGGGGAATATCAACAGAAGTGTAAATAGATTTTATAGGTATGACGACTTATTTACTATTAGAGCAATTCTTGGTACTTTTTAACTTTATTTAATACTTAATTACCGAATTTCCAAGAAATCGACGAATTATTGGTGTGATTAATAAAATGTTTATTTCATTAAAAGTCGCCATTAAAACGCTCCAAATACTACTAAAACTTAAACTCAGTAATAAAACGCTCAAGTGCCACTTAAAATAATATGTTGATATAAAACAGTAGAGCAAATCAAACATCAATAAAGGATAAAATAATAATAAATTAAAGATTTTTATAGACTGATACCTAAGAAAAAACTTACTCAGTTTATGTGCACATAAATAACTTTAAACATTGTCATTAGAAACAAATTTTACTAATAATGACTTATGTTTCATGTTCATAGATTAAGTTTACGCGAAACGGGGGGCAAAAATATTTAAGATAATGAAATCATGAATTACTACATCATTTTTGAAAACTTTGCGGGAATAAGTAGCTTGAGTTTTACATGTGCACATGTAACCGCTAAAATATATTTAAAACTTTAGTGTAATTTACTTCTTTTTTTTAAATTATCGTTATTGGCACGCAAAACCGCAATTATCAATTTGGATAGAAACCAAAAAATATTTAAAATTATATGATCTGTTAGTTCTGGCTTTATTACAAAAGCCATTAAAACTTTTATTTATTTTTGTAACCTATAAAATGAATCTTAAATTATATTTGATTATCTCGATAAAATCTATTTGATGTGCACACTCACGTTAAATCTATTAATTACCAAAACTCCTCAATTGGTGATACATTTTGAGGAAGTATGTTCAAAACGAACGTGAAAAAATTCCAATAAAAATAAACTGAATTTCCTGAAAATAGAAAAAAACGTTTACATAAGGCGTGGGACATGGTCGTGTGCTACACTTCTGTGACTCACTGAGTATCTATGCTAGTAGTTCGTGGGATGTGAGTGACGGGAACAGAACGTGAGATCAACCATGTTTCACACATCAAAGAAAAAATGCATCTCCAATTGTTTTTCAGTATGCCTAATCAATTGTTATCAAACCAGTATCCATTTTCCTAATTTTATGTTATATTTGATTATAACAGATTTTCCTTTTTCAGGTGTCAAAATTTTCTATCGCAAAAAGAGTTATCTTACGACCATCACAATGACGCAAAGAATCGATGTATAAAAGAATAATCTACCCTCATTCAGACAAAAATAAATCCCAAGTATAAAGTGACTGCGTCATCGAAATCATAAATTAACAAAAATGAAAAAGGAACGCGACAGTGATGCCAAGCAGCAACAGGTTTACAATAATCGTCACAACAAAATCTCCACTCAGCACTCAGAAATTGAACAACTGCCAGAACAATATCCTTTAGCATTGAAGGAAAACTTTCCCAGTGTCTAAGTCACAACAAAGCGTAAAGTACAAAGCACAATACAAAAAAAAACGTCCATTCATGTAGCTTGTCGATTACAAACAGTCAATGGGAAAATGTGATGCTATGCCTACTGAATCCAACTAGCATTTCGCACAATATAATGGGTGTAGGTTGACGTGCGTGGAAAGCAATGGTTGTTTTTTATTATCTTTGTTAAAAATGTTAAACGCTTTCCAAATCGCACAATCTTTTGAAAGACCTATATTTGTATATGTGAAAGAGACATATAATTTTCATAACTCTACACTTTTGTATAAAGCAAGAGCGTGTAAGGCATGCACTTGAATTAGGTCTCTTGTTTAATGACGAATTTACCCCTGATTTAATTATGATTGAATGCGATAACAAAACAAGAACACAAAAGGAGGTTTGTGAAATGTTTAATAATAAATACCCTGGTCACCACGTATCACAGTCTAGTCAGTAACACAGAAAACAAATTTCGTGGACATGTAAAAAATAATCAGCAATCAGGTAGAACTCCTCGATCTGATGAGGAAAAACAATTCGATGACCTTGTAGAGACTGAGGAAAATCCGCATAAACCAGCTAGACAACTTAACTTGCTGCCGACAATGATGTAAGTAAATCATCGATTCTGCGAGTTTTAGAGAAAGAAAAATACCATCCTTTAAAAAAGTTAAGTTGGTGCAGAAGTTATATGAGAATGATCCTGATCGAAGGCAAAAATGAGGTGAATTAATGATGAACAGAATGCTAGCATATTTGCAGTTTAAACCAAAATTGTTTTTTCTGATGAAACCACATTTCAATTAAACGGAACGGCAAATCGCCAGAACTGTCGATATTGGAGCAGAGATAATTCTCATTGGATGATGGAGGCTCTCACACAATTTCCTGAAAAGTGAACGTTTGAGCTGGTATCAACATCAAATTCTTGGCCCTTTTTGGAGGCACACTTGACGGTGATGTTTATTTAGATTTTTTGAAGGACTTCTTAGTGCCTATATTAAAACTACTTTTTCCTTATGTTAATTATCCAAATACATGAAATAAGTCAGTTGTACTTGGTACCAACAAGATGGAATTCTTGTACAGGGGTATTCACGAGAGATTTTACCCCCCATAACTTTCTTATTTTTATCCTAGTAAAAAATGATTAAGACAAAAGTTTCAGGAAATTTTCAATCTCAATCTCAATGCACCTATCGCAGAAACAAATGAAAATCGTATTTCGGAGATACTGACCAAACTTACGATTTTTTTATGGAAATTGGAAAACCTTGTATATTTTTAGATTTTTGAAATCGACGTTTCGTCCTGATTACAAAAATATGTATATGTTATATATTTGCTCCGGCCATTTGCGCAATATGTCTAATTCAATTAAATGTTTCGAATTTTACACAAAATCAGTATTGCCATGGAAAATGTTTTGTTATTCTGACCAAAAATTGATGACAAACATGAAGGCACATAATTGGCTAAAATCTCGAAACCTTGACAGTTGCGCCTCTTTATTATTTTTTACATTATATTCAACAGATAAGCATACAAAATATTTTGGTAATAGATGACTGTGAAAATAAATAACAGAAGAAAAAGCAGTAATAACAGAAGCGACTGCAACCATTCATATATCTTGTTTGTAAAATCGTCAGTTTCCATGTCCACGTTAAAATTGCTATTTAATTTATGTGGCAACAAGATGATTTTATTTCACTTCATTTATTAAATTGGCCGCCTCGTAGTTCCGACGTAAACCTCCAATGATACTTTTGTAAGTGTAAGAATTTTAGTGTTTCAACTAATACAAAAATCACAAAATAAATGATTCATTTTGTATGAGGTATACAAGGGAATAAGTAATAACTCAACTTAAAGAATAATGAAGGAAATTTTGAACAGTTTTTATTTTGTTTGTTGTGTTCTTTTTGTTAAACTATTATTGTATGAATGCTGTCTATAAATATATGTAATATTATTATATTCTAGTGATTATTGCAATGTTTTGTAAATTTTGAAAATATGGAAACTGAATGGTTTTCCTTTGAACATGAAAATGAAAATAAAATGTTACATTTGTCGATGGCTCATTTAGATCTGAGCTGTGAGGTGTCTAAGAAATGATGCTGCACTTATCTATTTTAAGGATCTTCTATTTAGCAAATTAAGTATAATGAGGTGAAAGCAAAATAATAGATACTATTTTTCAAGAGGAGGTTACATGAATGATTGAATTATTTAAATCCGTCGCTTCAGTTTTCAGTTATTAGTGTCTTTACTTTTGTTATTTAATTTTCACAGCCAGTTATATCCGAAATATGCTTTATACCTACTTACCTACTGAAAATAATCTAATTCTCAAATTATCTAATATTACATAAAAACTACATATTTCGACTAATAAGCAGTTAGATAAAAAATAGGGGTTTCGGTTAAAAAATACATAATATAATTTGGTCGTCTTTTTGTTCGTATTTCAAATGTTTCTGTTGAAATAATTTAATTTCTCTTAAAAAATAGTCAATTGACGTATTTTTAATTTTTTTCATATTTTTTCTAATAAGCAAGATAATATTGATGGGAGAGTTATATGGACCACCCTGTACGTAACTAATCAAAGACAGTTTTTAATTCATGGACAACTGTGATTAAGTATTTCTCTGACCTCTCTGTATATTAAATAAATAAATAAATAAATACACCACATGTAATTACGACCCCCTTTATCCCAGAAGGCTCTAGGAGCCTTGTGCGGGAGGGGGCTACACATTTAAAGACAAGGGACACACATCCAATATCCGTGTATAATGGAAAAATCCCTCTCACAGTATTTTCCATTGCCACGACCGGGATTCGAACCCGGGACTTTTGGGTGAGAGGCAGGTACTCTACCATCTCGACCATCAGTCATATATTGTTCTTATAAAAATGCTATGCCTCTTCCAAACCAAACAATTTACTAGAGAAAGCGCAAACTTGAAACACTGGAGTTGTTAGTGAACCAAAAATTCTCTTCATGCTAATTAATTTTAAAGGTTAAAATATTTTTTGCTATAAACTCGACAAATAAAAATTAAGTACCCCAATAAAAGAAGTCAAGCAGAAACGTTATGCAGTACTTCTAACACTGCAAGTGCACAAAGTACATTACATAAATTTTATACCTCATTTGATGGTTTCAATTTTCTGCATACATCAAATGCAAATAATTAGATTTTCAAAATAAAGTGCTGAAGCTACTATCTACGTTTTAACCTGCGACTCCATTTATAAAGTCGCTTTGTACGTATGATGCATAAGTACAAATTTTAATAGAACTAATTATGTAGAACTACAAAAATTATACAATTTGATAGAAACCAATGAACAAAAATTGCGACGCAGTGGATGACGAACAAGTTGTTTATTAATTTTTAATTCCAATTAAAACCTTACTGCGTTACTTAACAATTTCAATTGAACACCTACATGGTAAACCTATGCACGAAAATAGTAACCTCCAGTTCCATCACTTTTATCGTCAAATTTTTCTGCTAAAATATTTTATAAAATTCATTGAGGTAGCCCGGAATGAAAGCCCACTCACTACATTCAAGATATCCTGCAGCCTCACTTAGAGAGGAATATCATTTTAGCGATGTGGAAGACATTGCACCTCCACATCGTACTGCATAAAAGCAGGAAGCAGGGAGCCATAAACGCAAATTACTGATCAAGACAATACTTTAAAACTTTTTATAGGCCTGCAGAAATAGAAAAAACGGTGTAACTAATTCGTTTCAGATAGCCGTAGGTAAAAACAGGTGTATTTAGTTATAAGGAATATACCTCTGCGATTCCTCCCAAATCAAATAAACAGAACATTGTTTAAAAGTCACTTTTATGTGAAAAAATCATGAAATTTGGATTTTTTTTAAAATTACAGTAAGACTGCAGTAGATAAATTTTTTTGAATGTTTCTGTTTACTAGGTAATTCCAAACCGGTTAATTTGAGCCCCGGTTGATTTCATTTCATTGATTATTTATTTAAATAATTGCCGAAAACCATCGAAATTTTCGAAAATTTCAAGCATTTTTTACTCTGAAAGGAAAAATGCTAGACTCTTGAAACTTTGGTGGAATATGTGTCTCATTACCCTCAAAAATATCAAAAATAATTCAACCACAGCTCATTTTTTTCGTCAAGACGTCAATTTTACGAATCCGTTATGGGCGTATCGATTTTCAATAATTTTGACCGTCAAAATGGCGTTAACAACATTGCTACTTTTCGGAGCAGCGTTTTTTGCAAATAACTTTACAACAAATGAACGTATCTGCACAAATCTTTCATATTTGAGTTGCTGGTATTTTTCTACAAATTTATAAAAAAAAATTGTTGCTCTGGGACATGTAGGAGCCGAGATAATTTTTTAAATTGTTTAATGCGCCAAACGTTTATTTATTAATATTTATGGCCAAAATTGAAACTGGTTGTTAATAAGATCTTGAATTTTGTGAATTCATCAAGTCCTATTGAAAACGGGCCCTTTTTGAGGTCAAAATATAATTTTTAATAATTAGTGATTTTAGAGCGTCTTCAATTTGTTTGGCTCAAGGGACAGGTGAATTTTTTATCAAACGAGTTTCAAATTGGGGTAGCGAGAAAAATTCGTCATATCTCCATTATTTTCCGGCCAATTTCGACGTTTTTTTTTTAAATTTGGGGTAGCTCACGAAAATAATAACAATGGCCACATTTGCAATATCCAAATAATAAACAAATAATTGTTATAAACAATTTTTTTTTTTTATTTTTTTTTTTGGGCTTATGCAACTTATAATGTGCTAATGTATTAAATATAAATTTATAAAGATTATATAATGGTAACAATGTATGCACAAACTATTTCTCCATCAAACAATATACGATGTTACAGCATTGTTACCATTATATAATCTTTATAAATTTATATTTAATACATTAGCACATTATAAGTTGCATAAGCCCAAAAAAAAAAAATTAAAAAAAAAAAAATTGTTTATAACAATTACATATATGTTTATTATTTGGATATTGCAAATGTGTCCATTGTTATTATTTTCGTGAGCTACCCCAAATTAAAAAAAAAAAACGTCGAAATTGGCCGGAAAATAACGGAGATATGACGAATTTTTCTCGCTACCCCAATTTGAAACTCGTTTGATCAAAAATTCACCTGTCCCTTGAGCCAAACAAATTGAAGACGCTCTAACATCACTAATTATTAAAAATTATATTTTGACCTCAAAAAGGGCCCGTTTTCAATAGGACTTGATGAATTCACAAAATTCAAGATCTTATCTTAACCAGTTTCAATTTTGGCCATAAATATTAATAAATAAACGTTTGGCGCATTAAACAATTTAAAAAATTATCTCGGCTCCTACATGTCCCAGAGCAACAATTTTTTTTTATAAATTTGTAGAAAAATAGCAACTCAAATATGAAAGATTTGTGCAGATACGTTCATTTGTTGTAAAGTTATTTGCAAAAAACGCTGCTCCGAAAAGTAGCAATGTTGTTAACGCCATTTTGACGATCAAAATTATTGAAAATCGATACGCCCATAACAGATTCGTAAAATTGACGTCTTGACGAAAAAAATGAGCTGTGGTTGAATTATTTTTGATAACGTTAATAGGTCAATTTTTCATTAAACATTTGGGACCTTTTTAATAAACAAATAGAATTTCTCGAAAACTAATAAACATTTTGAAACGAAATTTTTTTTGTAATTTGAGGGTAATGAGACACATATTCTACCAAAGTTTCAAGAGTCTAGCATTTTTCCTTTCAGAGTAAAAAATGCTTGAAATTTTCGAAAATTTCGATGGTTTTCGGCAATTATTTAAATAAATAATCAATGAAATGAAATCAACCGGGGCTTAAATTAACCGGTTTGGAATTACCTAGTAAACAGAAACATTTAAAAAAATTAATCTACTGCAGTCTTACTGTAATTTTTAAAAAAATCCAAATTTCATGATTTTTTCACATAAAAGTGACTTTTAAAGAATGTTCTGTTTATTTGATTTGGGAGGAATCGCAGAGGTATATTCCTTATAACTAAATACACCTGTTTTTACCTACGGCTATCTGAAACGAATTAGTTACAGATTCCCGTTCACATCGTCTAATTCTAAAGGCCTATTAGTAATAGTGGCGCTAGAGATGAAGATACAAATTATCAGATTTATTCTCAACCACTTTTTTTAATTATTAAATTTTAATCTATACGTATACGAGTATTATCTTCCATGCAACTTTTATATTCATGTTTTATTAAAGTTTTTCTTTATTTTATTGTTATTTTAACACTTATCTCATATAACAAAAATATTTATCCAACCGTGTCGTAACTAATTTGCACCTATACAAAAATTTATTATATAAGCAAACAAAATAAAAAATAAATAACGAATAGCAGCAAAACAAAGTCACGCTTCATAGCACAATCGGTATTTTAAGGAAATGCAAAAAAATATATAATACAAGTTTACACCAGTATTCACAGCGCGTTAAAATTAGTCATTTGTACAAATGTTTTGTTCTGCCAAAAAAACAAAATAACGTCAAATTTTTACGTAATAGTGAAACTAATTCATGTGGTACTTATGCTAAAAATCATTTTAAAAAATTATATTTCTGCATTTTCGACAATGTATAGGGAGAAAAATTCCGTCATATAAATATCGTCTAAAAGTTTTTTGTGGCATCGTTTAATTTTATATCTTTGATTATTTGGGATTTACTACAACATTCTCAATATTTTGAAGCCCCAGATAATTTAAAATATATCTGATTTTTTTTAAATAACCTTTACGCGTGAGACTTTACGTCAAAGGAACATTTAATGGTTGTTTTTTTGACATAAAATAAAATAAAATAAAAATAACTATATTTCGCAGACGTTTCCAAAAATCGATTTTCCTTTTTCAATGCTAACTCTTTGTATAATTCGTGAAAATACTTAATTTGAATCTTTATTTCATAACCATAAATGCTTATTACGTTCACAG
The DNA here is from genome assembly GCA_963680705.1 of Rhagium mordax. NCBI lineage: Eukaryota > Metazoa > Arthropoda > Insecta > Coleoptera > Cerambycidae > Rhagium > Rhagium mordax. Next base: position 17,768,896 of record OY796656.1, read on the forward strand.
AAACGTTGATTAGATTACAGTAAAAAGAGAAAAATTAAAGAATCGGCAATATTTTTTACTAAATATTGGTTACCGATGCTAAAAGAAGATTTTAGCAACAAGAAGTAAGTGTTATTTTCAAAAAATCCAGATATTTTTGGATTATTTTGGACTTCAAAATATTCAAGAATGTAGTAGAATAAAAGTTTTTTATGGTCGAATTGATATAGTTATTCAATTTAGTAATAATTAGCCACCATTTGGGACGATCGAAGATCACACCCTCTTTATAAGTCCTTATTACACTCAAATTGAATCAATTTATGCCAGAAAAGAGACGTTAACTTCTTAATAAAAAAACTATGAAAATTTGGTTTGGTCATTATTAATGGTTTGTAGATCCTTAAGATTCTAAAATATATCACTTATTCGAATAAAAATAAGGAGCAATCCGTTGTTTCTAAAGTTAGGCTTACCAAGTTTTTCATGCATTCATTCATTCATTCTAATACTACAAAATATCAGCATCTGTAAACAACTAAAATAAAATCGACTAGAATATTTTGATAAAAATGCAAAAATTGCACATAAAACCCTAAATATAATTTAGTTTGTTGCACCTTTTGATTTGTCCTTTGATCCAGCCAAGACAGCCGTCCTCCTGGTCGCCACAGTCATCCGGCGGCGGCTTCGGATGCGGTATATCGATGACTGTATACACGACCACGCACTGAAGCTCCATGGGGATGGCAGGACGTCGGCGGGCATCCACATCGCGGCAAAAACACAAGAACTACACTAGTCCCATGCGCTTCCCCAGGACCCAGACGACAACGTCGCCGACGGCGTTACACAAAATACTGTGCGAGTCCGGCACACGCACAAGTTCGTTCGTAATGGAATTTCTGAATATTTCAATGGCCTGTGAATTTATTGGCAAACTACGGACTCGCGGACGGCAAGTGACATGCTAAATATTCACACGGATGCTGACATACATCCTACGGATTCACGTGTTGCATGTATAGCAAACTCACTAATTTATCAAGTCCGAGTGTTTTACAACTTACTACTTGAATATTTATTAAACAATGCAGTCTTGAAAACACTATTACATTAATTTTTTTTTAAACTAAATAAGTGTACAATTTTATACTTGAGCACTAAAGGAAACGATCATTATTAATTTCCAATACATCATTATCTCAATTGTACTTAATCCAGGACTTTTGATCTAGAATGAGCATAGGGTTAAATTTGGAGTTACATTGAAGGGATCAAACCATGGGGGCGGAACGTGAGCAGCAGAAAGGGTTAAGTGTAAGAATAGTATTTTGTACTAAACTTCGCCCATCAATAAAGACGTTTATTATTATTATTATTATTATTATAATACATAATTAATTTAAATGGCGGGATACAGAAGCAAATTCGCATGAATGTGAACGCTTCCACGTCTCACAATATTCATATTAATCTCGCTGGAGCTTTGGTATCCGCTGCCACGCGTTGGTTTCATATCCACTTGACGGTTGTGCGATTCATGACTTTACTTTTGACAATACCACCACCATATCTTTGTTTGATTAATTAAGCGATTAAACATGAATAATACGATTATTTGTACACTTGGATATTGGGAATAAAAAATGATTCCAAGAAAAAAATAAATTCAAACAATTTATCATCCTATTTTGATAGAAATCAAGAAGGAGTTGGGAATTCATTTCTACATACCGTAATCAAACTCTTCTTCCACAGTATACAAATAGGGAGAAGAAATAATACACCGAAAGGGTCCCGCGTGGGTGTGAAAGGATTGGAGGAGATTCTATTTACTCTGGCCACAAATGCGTGAGAAGAGCACTCAGGGAAGCCCTGTTTGAATAAAGAATTCCAATACTTTGATTGTTAAATAATCCAGAATAAGTGAACTTGTTCCTAATTGAAATGGTTCATACAAAAAAAAAATATGTTCATCTCAAGTACTGTTTCAAATATTAAAACATTTTGCGACAACCTTAACAGGCAATACTAAAACTGAGGGAAAATGCCAGTTCAAATCAAACTTAGCAAATCTGGTAAAAACTTATTCAATTAAATTTTAATCATGATAAATAAATTCTCAAATAGGGCTCTAAAATAAAAATAAGAGAATCCAGACATCCATCTGTTATCGATTTGAAGTAGACTACTTTTATTTTAGATCTGAAATCTCTTGAATACGTGACTTCACGTTGGCTTTGAATCATACGATTACAAAATCATGAAAAGGAATTTATTAATCACAGTTCTGCAATTTTACTGATTCCACCACTTTAGTTGAAATTGATTTCGCCTAGAAAAACGTTATCTAGAGATATCTAATTTGTATTTATCCTACGGTATTTTCAACACTTGCACTTTGATAAATCTTGGGCTTGCAAAGATACCAAATGGATAACAATTTCCTATCTTAACGTTGATATGGTTTAATTTTTTATGAGGAGAAAAATTAAGAATCGGGAGTCTATTTTAGATAAATAATTTTTAATTTTATATTTTTATTTATATTATACTAAACGTATTCTATCTTAATTAAGTCTACCTGAAGGGTGGGAGGGGGGAGACGTGCTGCTATCGCAGTGTTTTTGTTTCTTATGGAAGAGGAAGAAGTTTGATAATGGTAAGAAAAGTTAATTTCTGGTTCCAGAGTAAGTTTTTTTTTAATGTAGGTACTTGAAAAAGGGCCAGTATCTGGTTTCTTCGCAGACATTATATTATTTACTCACGGTTTTATTCTGAATAGAGCCAGTATTTAATTTATGTTTTTACAGAATCAAATTGCAAATAATAGAACGCAGACATACAGGCTTATTCGAATCGAAGAGAAAAAAGGAAAATGAAGCTATTTAATTATAATCCTTTTTATTTTTGTTGTTTTGAATAAATAAATAAAAGTTTATTAAAAAAAAATTGTGCAGAAATAAAAAGGATTATAATTAAAAAGCTTCGTTTCCCTTTGTTTTCTTCAATTAAATTCTCTGTACTCTAATGGATTTTCGTCAAGAAAGGATTCGAATCGACTGAAACGACGTTTAACTGTAGATTTTTTACTTCAAAACAAGTCGATTGTCATTTATAGTTTCATTACTACTGAAAATAAAAGGCTTCGATTTTTTCATTAGTTCCATGGAAGGTTTATCGATATAATTGTATCCAGGGAATTACCCACTGAATAAATTTAATCGGAGATGGAAAGATCAGCCCTTAGTTATTAATTAGAACCCAACGTAAGCCCTTTTATGCACCCCTAGAAATTGGTGATATACAGACATTAACTATACGTGATCTAGCTTCAGTTTATATAGATTTTAATTATATGTAGGTAATCTAGCTTCAGTTTTTGTATTCTATCAATTATAACCATATTAGTAAATATTTTTGTAAACTTAACAACTGCAACATGATAATATTTTGAACCAGTCCACGCCTCAGTTATTCAAGCAACAAGGTTATCGTGCGAAAGTTCCCAACCCAGTTAGGGCTTATCCGTCTATGGACGTTCCTCCTAAAATAAATCTAGTTAGGACTCAATTTGCCTGCAAAACAAACTATTTTGAAAACCTTGAATTTTTTTTTCTTATCAATTCAAAATCACTCACAGTTACTTGTCACTGTAATAAATTGTAAATTACAGAGCAGTTTACCACCAGTATATGGTCAAGCCCACGTATGCTAATGGTTTCTTTATCGATCAGGAAGAAATACACTAAATATAAAAAACTAAAGTCAAGCTAGTCATAACGTAGTTATAAAACTAGCGACTATTACGTTGAAAAAAAAATTAATATCAGTTTCGTGCCAGTAGACTTTGATAATTAATTAAAAATACATAATTTGTATTTAAACTGATTCCCGATGGAGAATTTATAACAGGATCTTTAATGGACTATTAAATTCTATTGTTTTAACAGCTACACGAAAGCCCTTGATTTTCATTACCAAAGCGTGGAACTCATTAGTCACAATAATAATAGATACACGAGTCTGGCAGAAATACTGCAATTATTATTACTTAGCCAAGATGTCCTTTCGCCGTTATTATTGTTTATGAAATTTCGCCACGTGTGCACATAATCGTAAGTTATACTCTTTAATTATTAGTCGTTGAGGGTATGTAATAATTTTCTACACGAACATTTTGTTACAAAATTAAATGCAATCTTCCTCAGGAGAGGTGCAAAATATCGCCTGTAGAAATCCAGATCATTTTCTCTCGTTACCATTATCGATTTTTGTGTTAATTTACAGTGGAAATAACGATATATTTTAATAATACCAACAAAACTTTATGGTTAACTTAAAATAAAAGAACGATTACGCGTTGCAGCTATTCTGATCATTTTCTGTAGGCACTTTTTGTTTCAAACTCAGCTGAATTTCATAGACTCACCCTCAGTCCATTATACTACCAAATGAACACAGTACAATGTGCGATATATATGTGCATGATTAATTGGTTTCAGGATTGGATCTCTGCTACATTACCATTTTACGACAAAGAAATTTAAAAATGTAAAAATATTTCAGATTGGGTAGATTTGAAGAGCCGAGTGAATACATAACGCAGATGAATATGGACGTGCCGAATAAAGAAAAAATAATCGTGGTTCTGTTATTTAAAAATAATATATTAATCATTGTAGAATCAATTTATTATGATTAAATTATTAACCGTTACTTTGACCTGAATTGGAAAACATATCACTGTTTTTTGGGAAGTCAGTCAAATAGAAAAGCAAATAATTGGCCTCGTCATATTCTTCCATTTAAAAAAAAAACAAGTTTATGTAATACCGTTACCTAAATTCCTCGGTTTTACTGAATTAAATCATTTAAGATCCAAAAGTGTGTAACTAATGTCACCCACTGATTTTCAAAGATATTGTAAAAAATGACGAGGTGTTAAATTTCAATAAATAAAAATATCTTACAGAACCGATATTCATAATATTAATTAATATACGATGTAAGAATTTGCTACTTGAGATGGTAATACTAAAAAGCCCTACAACTCTTACTTGCAGCAGAAATTCTTATTGGAAAATCAGTGAAATATATATTCTACTTTTGATATTACTTTTCCTCTGTTCTTTTATACATCATTATTTTTTTCTTTCACTGTTTTTCTCCGCTCTCTCTTTTTTGTAGGTTTCCTTTTCTTTATAACTCTGCTTCGCCTTATCACTAATGATTTAGTAAAATATAAACTGTAAAATATTTAAATTGTATCGTTTCCTGCAACGGAAAATAAAAACATATATGCAGCCATATATTTTCGTTATCTCATACCTGACGTTTTTCTTCCACCCAAGTAACACCAGATTTCCTAAAACTGATACAGTTAAATGAGTAATTTAGGAATTCCGAGTTTTAATTTAGTTTCTGTTCTAATCTAATTTCAACGCCAAAATATTCCATTGTGAGGCAATAAAACAGATGAAAAGATAAAAGAAAAATACATACGGTCACTCCGAGGTTTTTATTTCTCCAGGCGATAATTTGTAAATAGAACACTCCACTTTTATTGGAAAATTATAATCCACTTAAGTGTTTATTACATTCAAACTCAGTTTTACAGCAAAATTAAAATATTTTTTATATAACTAAATATAAGTAGTATACAGAATGTTGCCATAGTTTTGAATAGAAATTGATGTAGGTAATGAACGACAAGGGCGAGAAGGCAGTTACAAAAAAAATTATTTGTGCATTCATATCAGGTTTTTTTAAAGAAAGAGTTAGTAATATTACTTGACTATTTTAATAAACGTTTTTAAAGGATCAAAAATATTCTAAAATAAAATGATAAAATTCATCAAGATATAGAAAAAAATTTAGAGAAACTACATATTTTAAAATTTATTGAATAAAAATGTGTCCTTAAATTAAAAAAATTTCTTTGTGTCCTTCAATTAAAAAAATTGTAAAGACCGATACATAAAAACATATTTTGCAGTTTCGAAAAAATTCATTTTCGCGTGTCGTGTGCCAATTTTTTAAGTGAGTTTTATAAGATACACAAGATTTTGAAATTATTTTTACGAAGCATTTTAGGACACATATTTATTAAACAAAATAACCTTATTTTTTTATGTATAATACACCTGCAAATTATGACTTAGGCTTTCTGTATATAGACATCCTGTATATTTCACATTATACTTAACTATATTTTTTTGATGAATTTGATGCACTAGCCACTACTAAAACCGATAATAAACACAATCCCCGCCCCCCGTAAGTCTTCACTAAATAAACTTAATCCCCTCCAGAATTTCCTATGATTTCTGAAAATTTCTACTGAGTATTTCCTAAAATTTCCGATAATTTCCTAACATTTCCGGAAATTATTGGACAATTTGTACACTTATTTCCGAGCGTTAGACACCCCTCCAACGAGACTAACTTACTACTACCTAACACATCTAGAAACATTTAAGGATTTCTACAGGATAAAATGTATCCATTTTATAACTGTATAATCACTATAATAACCCCTCGTAACGAGTCGCTAATGCCCTTTTGAATGGCATTCTATTTTTCCAATGGTATTTGGTACTTTAACTATTTAAAAAAATTCGTTACAATAATTTATTTACGTTTTTTTTTAATTCTATGCGATATAACCCTTCTTAACGAGTCGCCACTGCTGTTTTCAGACAAAAATATGCCAGCAAGATTTGTACTAAAATATTATCACATCCAGATTAATGGATCAGACGTAATTACCGAGAAACAGCTAGAAAATGCAAGTTCCAAATCCTGGCCCATATTTTCATTGAGGTTAAAATACTATTACAACTTACTATAATAGTACGTTACACCCGCACTTTAAAGGAATTTCGTTCAAAATTGTGATTTACCATTAAACTTTGTATGATCGCTCCAGCGCCCGTCGATGACAAAAGCCAGTGTAGGCACCAGGCACAAGCAAAGACATAACCTCAATATAATCCAAACATTTTCAGGTTTACCTGGATACTTACGTTAGGCGGTTGGTTGACGGGTTTAAGTTTTGCCTCGCATGCACTTGGTCCCGGGTTCAAATCCGCCTTTCATGTAACTTTTTTTTAATGAAATATTTGATTTTGATTTAACTAATGCGTTCAGTGCATCTAATGTGCCAAAATAAATGATTTAATATAAAAAATAACTGCAAAAATATTTTGAAATACATTTATTAGATACTTATTTTCTTGTGTTCCCATTTTAAAAAATGTATACTATAAGAACTAGTTAGAAAATTGTCATAATAACTTGACTATTTCGCGAATAAACTAATAAACACTTGCAGCATAAACACGTATATTGCCAGAGATAAACACCAAGGAAAAGCGTGTTTTGTTTAATTTTATTATCAAATTATTTTCATTGTATTCGAATATAGGGCGGGGAAAAATAAAAACTCCACGAGTAATAAGGTTGACTTTTTTTTTAATTTAAAATTAAATATATAGTTTTATTTAAAAAATATATTAGCAATATTGTAAACCTCGGTATTATTTAAAAGCTGGTTAATGACACAAAAACCATTCGAAAATGCAACCTTGGTTAATAGTTTCTCCATTGCAGATTGAGAGATAAATGCATAATATTGCAGAATACAATACAACTATTGTTTATATTAATAAAATAATTAAACAACAGGATTATTACATTAAGTTAATTACAAGTGTGCCTCCCCCATTATTATAGTTGCAAAACATACCATGAAAAATTCGTTAGAAAATAAGGGTGGTATTGCAATGCTAAGTTTTGTTTGCTTTTTCTAAGTACATTTGTACAAAAATATATTTCTAAAAATATGACTATACGACAAAAATTTAGTTTCTTTCTTAATTAAACCTTTCAGAAATACATTGTACCATCAAAAAAAAAATCCAGAAACAATGCAATGGTTTAACGAAAAATATTTTTTAGAACTCCCAAGTCCCGACCCATGTGTGTTAAACAATTTTTATGTCATATTTTGAAAGAAAAAAAAAACGCTAATTAAAAAGTTTCACCATTTTTGCATCCCCTGTATAACGTAATATATGAATCACATTTATAAACAATAACAATGATTTACTTCTAGTTAATCAATAAAATACAAACTTTTGATAATGTATCGGTTTCTTTTTATTCTATGAAAATTTTTTAATACGCTCACATCTGGCAGACACATTTTTATTTATGTTCAACTCAACTTGGCAACAATATTAAAATAGATACATATATCAAACACTGTTTTTAATTAAATCCTCAAAAAATCTAGCCAATCTTATCTGGAGTGCGATTAATATAAAATTCATTGTCTTGTGTATTTTTGGTGGAAACAAATTATTGCCGATAGAACTGTTTTTGTAGTTCATCCAAGTAGTAGATAAAGCTAAAGATTATCCCTAAATTAAAATCAAGCTAAAACGTATTAAAAGCGTAATATTAATGGTAAAATTAAGCTACTTACATCTTTAATACGACCAAATAAAATTAGATTAAATTTCTTAGGTTCATTTTCTAGCTGCTGTGCTTTGGACTTAATCAATACAAATGTTTCGAAATTATCTTATATAACGATAAAGGCGAAGCTACAAAGATCATAATCAAAATGAAAAATTTTAAACGCAATTATGGGGGAACTTTAATAGTGTAAGTCTAGTAATTTGGCATTATTTATACTATAACAAAGGTGTGGACTGGTGCAATAAGCATTATTATAAATGTCTCGTTACTTCTGCAAATTGCCGAGAATAAATAGTAATTTTTAGCTCATAGGACACCAACCAGTTTTTGTTTTATTCAGAAATGAATTTAACTCACTTGGGTGAACACCAACGATTCGTAATCAGCATTACGGAGAGGCATGATCCCAACCCTCCGCACAATCCTACTACAAACGGATTAATAATCAGCTACATTGAAGTGTATGTATTTCTACTTAACCAATTCTGAATGAATAGGTATTTCATTATTCAATTTTATAAGCAGCGCCCTTATACTAAACTAACGATATCCCAAATTGCTGCAAACTTTGCTCAATGCAAAATGCACCTGCGACGAGAGGTAAGTATTTCAGATTTATGCAATACCATCATAATATAAACTGAAGCAGTTCCTTCAAATATAAAACTTTTGCCTACCAGCTGCAATAATAGAGAACATTAATATGTCCGCAATCCTATGAAATTGAAAATAATTTTATCCTTGACAGATTGCAATTTACAAGCATCAAGTGGATCTGATTAGATGATATCTTTAAAGCCAACAAAATGCAGCAAGTACGTATACTGGATTTAATTGTATAACTAGAAACCGTTGTTGCATGAAATTGTACATCTGTAATGAAATTAAATCTAACCATAACATAAATCAAGGGCTGTTTTTACTAGATATCTAATAATTGTCCGATTTTGTTTAGGTTTATTTTGAAATTAATCTTTTTTGTTAACTTGTGGAGATATAAAAACCACGTTGATAATTTGTCGTTGGTTTATAAAACGAGAAAAACAAGATTCTAATCAAAATTCTCGTCAACTTCTTCGCCCGTGAAGTTATACCGGATAATCCTGTCCTTAAGGCAGATATTAAAAACGAACCATTAAATAACTGAGAATATTTACAGAAACATCTCCACCTCAATTTTTACTGAAAATTAAATGTTTGGGAATCACTGCAATGCCTAAATAAAACTACAGAGTTCGACGTGCTCCTGTCTGATGCCACGTTTACAGCCGATGCCTAATTTCACTTTTAATGCATCCGTTACATTTATGGAAAGTTGCAATTATTAATGTTTGTTATTTCCCACATAAATTCAGTAATGTTTTTCACTAACTTGTGGTGCTTAGGAAGTTAATTCGACTTTGTGAAAGTCATTAAAAGCGTGATTTTTATTTATCTACAGTTAAATTGTTTTCATTCGTTCATAAACACTCTGTATAATTACCTGCGATCGATCTTTTCTGGGGAAATATATTACAACGTTCAAGAATGTTAAACAATTTTATTCTTAAACAATTAAGAATGAAAGGAAATTAAAGTGGTAAAGATTATTCGCCAACACACCGGAGCTAAATTTAAAACAATGTTTTTTTTTGGACGGAAAGATATAGGATATTTTTATACAACCAGCGCATCTAAATCTAATTGAAAAAGAACACATTTCGCGGCACTGCAGATGGATTTTAAACAAAATTTTTCATTTGAAACCGCATTGTTATGACATGGTATTTATGTGATAGGCTTTGATTTTCATCGCAGTTTCAGTAACAGGCTGGAAAAACACTGGCTTTCACGACTCCAGTTATATGTTTCGTCGAATAAATCATAAATTAATATTTACAATAATAATTAATCCAAGCTATTTAAAACTTCTTGAGTAATTTCGTGCTGGTCTACTAACAATACTTAAAGTCTGTGAAGTTATAATAATTATATTACACGAAAATAAAACTTAATATAAAACCGTTTATTTTTGCCACGCAAAATTATTTAAAAAATTTCTTTGGGTGGTATTATTTGCAAGTCACCCATTTTTAGTTCATATGAAACTTTGTCAGGGTCTATATTATAATCAAATATAATTTAAGAACACACGTATTTTTTCTCTTGGTTGAAGAGTTCGATTTATTAGATTTTTGGGGGGGAAACATTTTTTTACGTAAAAATGTGTTTTTTTAGTCGTGAAAATTTCACACCTCATTTTTTTAGCGAATCAGAAGTTTGTCTTTGGTTTCGTTACCATGGCAACCCAAAAAATTTCCAGAAATTTTTCATCTACCACCTACCTATGTACCTTGAGCGAAATTAATAAGTGGAAATTTTTTTGTCAAATATTGAAATATGATCGTATTTGACGTTTGTTGTCATAAATAGAATAACTGTTTTAAAGTTTAAAAATATAAAAAACAGGATTCCACCCATTCGGGATTCGGCAAGAAAATTTCACACCTATCCTATATATAGTTGCAGGATATCTACATACAGGGTAAGTCACGTAAAAGGTCCACCCCATTTATTTGGGTAATTTTGAATATATTTTTGGTTTTCGGGAATCTATCCTATATGAATTTTAACGTAGATTACGATTCTGATAAAAGATTTTTAATTCAACCAAACATATAGGTACAGGGATTTTAAAAATACGTGTTTTTTTTAAATGACACACCCTATATATTTCTATACATTTCTATGCAGCTATTCGAGGGGATTTATAAAAAAAAAAAAAAATAGCCGCATCGAAATGTGTAGAAATATATAGGGCGTGCCATTTATGATAAACACGTATTTTTAAACACCTTGTATATGTTTGGTTGAATAAAAAATGTTTGATCAGAATCGTAATCTACGTTAAAAATCATGTAGAATAGAGTCCCGAAAACCAAAAATATATTCAAAATTACCCAAATAAATGGGGTGGACCTTTTACGTGACTTACCCTGTACATGCAATGTTAAGGAAAAAATGTCCACCCATTTTAGTTGCAGAAAACTACTCATAAGGGGTTAGTATATAGGATGTCTCAGGTTTTACTCGGAAAAATTTAATAGACGATAGATCTTGCAAAAACAAAAAGAAAAGTTCATATGAACTTGTACGTTTTAAAGCTTCGTTTTTCGAGATACAGGGTGGTAAAGTCAATTAAAAAAAGCTTATTTCTTCAAATTACTTGTCCGATTTTAATAAAACTTGGCATGTTTATAATAGCAATAAATAAGGAGCTTAATTTGACTAGATTTAATTTAACTATTCCAGGAGAGGTGCTGGGGCATCCTAACTAGGTGTTTTAAAGCAAAAAATTTGAAAACGTCACTGCATTTTTATAAATTTAATATTATATTTAGCTTGAGTAATTAAAAATACAATTTTTTTGTCTCTTAAATTTTTTGTCTATCTTGTTTAATTTTCGAGAAAAAAAATTAATTTGTTTATCCGCCCGCGCCTGGAAAAAAAAATTCAAGCCACAACTAAATCGTAAGTATTTTGAATTACGTACAATCTATACATCAAACTAAGCTCCTAATTTATTACTAAAAGCGCAAAAAGTTTTACCAAAATCGGCCAAATTTTTTAAAAAATAAGGTTTTTCTACTACCGATCTTAAAGTACTAACTTTCCGCACGCTGTAGAGTGCGTAAAGTTAAACTTTACGCACTAGTGCGTAAAGAGTTTTTACCTTACGCACTAGTGCGTGAAAAAGTAACATACTAAACAGTTGCATACCTATAATAATCATATCTTATTTTAAAAACGTTAAATGTGGTTATTTAATTTTATGTAGTCCTTTTATTTAATATCACGGTACTATTATAAAACATACCACCTAATTTTCAGTATTCTTTAACAATAATGATTGAATTTTGAAGTTTCATTTATATTCTTGACATTGACATTAGACAAAGAAATAATAGACATTGATTAATTTCACTTAAAATTAAGTGGGCTATAAGTATTGTGATTTTTAAATGACATATTATGAAGTTTTGACGTAATAGGTATGTTTTGACGTTTCACATTATTATTAGAGAATTTAGATGCATTTCGGTAGTAGAAAAAATATTGTATGCAATTCGTACGAAAAGTGAGCTTTTTCCACTCATGGGATTGTCGCATTCGCCTACGGCTCATGCGACAAAATTCCCATTCGTGAAAAAATCTCACCTTACGCACTTGTTGCATAAATAACTATTTTATATATTAACTTTAACACCCTGTATCTCGAAAACGAAGCTTTAAAACATACAAGTTCGTATGAACTTTTCTTTTTATTTTTTCGAAATATATCGCCTATTAAATTTTCCCGAGTGAAACCTGAGACATCCTGTATATCTACTGTAATGTTTTATATTGTTTCCTTCACTAAAATAGTTATTTTCCTAACAAGTGCGGAAAGTCGTACTTTTTCGCACGAGACTGCCGTTGTCGGAACGACGCGAAGCGGAGTTCGGTCAAGCAGTCGAGTGCGTAAAAGACAGTTTCCGCACTAGTGCGGAAAAGTACAACTTCCGAAACTAAAATTCGTGCGGAAAAGTGACATTTTCCGCACGCTGGCTCGTAGGAAAAAATATTTCGAACCTTTACAACGGTTTATTTATTTATCATTCAGTCATATGTCAATAATTTGACAGAAAATTTTCCACTTATTAATTTCGCTCAGGGTACCGGAGGACGAAAAATTTTTTAGGTTACCATGGTAACGAAACCTACAAACGTCTGATTTGCGAAAAAAGTGAGGTGTGAAATTTTCGCGTTTTTCAATAATTCGCATGTAAGTTATTCATTTTTAAACAAACTTTAAAAAAGTTGGTCCAAATCCATCCATTTTTGTGGAATGACACTAAAACACGTAAAAATTTTTAGAAGCCTACTGCGGTTTTGTAATTTAATATGGTGGCATGAAACACACGAAAAAAAAAACAAACACTCAGTTTGTTGCAGCACCGTTGTATTGTAAAAATATATAACTTATTTTTATCTTTATGGATAAAGAGCAATTTTTCTAAATTAAGACGTGAAAAAGAGTTTCCTGAAAATTTTGGGCAACCACAATCTGATATTTTAACATTAAATTTGAGGTGGACGTTTTTGCTTTAAGACTGATTTTGAATTATTGATCAGCGTCAGTAAGAAGCTATGTAAAAAAATACGTACACTTTAAAGGGATCCGCAATCTTGTATGTCTGGAACTAAGACTGATATTTATCACGAAATGAAATTTAAATTTACGAAATAAATATGTTAGATAAATCAACAGCTAACAAGTCACGAAGGTCCTCAGTAAAATGCTACAATAACTTCAAAAGCTTTGAGATTTTCTTAAGCATTTTTATATTTATTTTACGATTGCCTAAAATGTATCAATTTTTTAATACGAAACAAATGACTCTTGCTTCTACAAATTGGTCATCGAATTTTTCAACTGGTCATGAAACAATATGTGATGCTTTTAAATCCGATCATCCATATAATCAATTGTTAACGATACACTGGAGGCATTAATTAATGGGATTTAGAAGGATTTAACTAAATGGTGTAGTCGATTAGGGTAAACTCATTTTTGTTATTAATCGAATAAAATACAAAAGTACGTACTACTTCAATTTTCAATTATTAATAAATCGTCAATTCGTATCTACTTATTGGAGTTCATCGCTCGTAAGTCAAGATTATATAATATTTTCTTTATATTGAGTCTAGAGGGATAAACGACCATATTCAATTACGTCTCTAAAATTTTCCCACCTCGATACACTTTCAACACAAGTATAATTTATAACATGCTATTTATTATTCTCTTTAAATCAAATGCGCCGTTATCCACGCACATGAGGATTTACTTTTCATCACGTTTCAAAAAGACTTCTTGTTTACTTTAAAATGATTCATGAGTTATTTTGTTTCAGGAGTTTCCAGAAAATATGAATTATTTAATCATAGCACTATAACATTAGACATAATGTGACAAATATTTGACATATAGCATTAAAATTACAAAAAATGCAATGCATTTTGTATTTTTAATTATTTGATTTATAAAAATATCGCAATACAGCAACCCAGAAAATCGTTTTAAAACAATTAATAAATACATAAGTTACCTACATACTGAAGATAGATTACCACAATCTGAAGAATATGAAATAAAAACAAATCTACTTTCTACCTATGAAAAAAACTTAACCGAATTGATCCAAAATAGGATCTGATAAAAAATTCGGTCACGATCCCTGTTTATTGTTTATTGTCGAAATTTACTCTTCAAATCAGTCGTTGCACTATGAAAAAGTCGCGGAGGAACCCTGTGTAATATCAACAATATTTCTGAGGTAACACCAGTCTAAAAATTTCTAAACAAAGTCAATTTCAGAAAAACGGAAACGATACGTTATTCCCGTTTGTAATCGCAAGTCGCATGTTGCGATGCATTTTTTAGAAGAGAAGGTAAGGAAGAATACGAGAGATTAGACTGAAGAGGCACTAAACTAATCTAGGCACTAAAGCAGTGAACGGTGCACAGCGTGCGACTACTCTTTGACGCGCCGCGACGCCCAGGACAGCCAGAGTGTCGCATTCGTTTCTCCGGGCAACCGGAGGCTGCGCCTTAGCCAGAACCAACCCGCCTCCACGGCCAAAGGATGTTTATCCTGAACTGTCACCTGAACTGAAACCCGAATTGCCGAAAGGAAATTCGAAAATGGAGGTGAGCTTTGTTTCTGTTACATAACCACTTTCACTGGATACTTTCTTAGCTATTGGTTTCTATAATTTAAGTGAGTGTAGGTGTAAAATTAATGAATGTATTTACAGAATGCGGTAGGGATCCAATGCAGAGGTGCAGATTTAGTTTTAAATTTATGGTGCAGGTAAATTTAACACAATTAATTTCCTTTGGCTTAGCGATAGTGTATCCATCTTCTGTTAAAGTAATTGTCAGTAGCAAGACTGAAAAATATTACAAAAATCACTATTTATTACACTATAAATAGCCGCTACTTATACTTGCTGCAGTCCAACAAATAATTCCGTATTTTTTAACATTCTTAGTGTAAAATTTGGAATGATAAAACATTTAAAATTATTAAATCAACATAATATTCAATGTGCCTCTACAGTTGCTATTTCAGATATCAAAATGTTTTTGTACCAGGTCTGCAGCTCTTTATGGTAAAAACAAATTGTTCATCAAAAGCCTATTATATAATGCAAATTCCTATTAAAGAATCCATTCTTTGAACATTTTCGACCACAAAATTTTATGTGCTATTAAATTGTCAGTTCTTTTTTTTTAACACGCTTTTATTAGCTTCACCTGTATGTTTGTATGTGTAACGGAATCTTTCAACGAGATTTTCACCCACTTCAGAACGTCAGATTAAACTAAAACTTTGCACACTTCAAGAATCAATACAATAATAAAATTTGTCCTAATGTCCTTACCAGGACCATCAGGATAAAATAAAAATAATTTTACAGAACGACGGTAAATGTTATCCTTCTTAGATTAAAAAATTTTGAAAAAAATTTGAATTCAAAAATTTTGAAAAAATTTGATTTCAAAAATTTTGGAAAAAATTTGATTTTAAAAATTACAAAATAAATTTGAATTGAAAAATTTCGAAAAAAAATTGAATTGAAAAATGTCAAAAAAATTTCAATTCAAAATTTTTGAAATCGAATTTTTTTCAAAAAAAAGTTCAATTGAAAATGCCATAAAAAAAATTTAATTGAAAAATGTCAATTAAAAATTTCATTTCAAGAATTTTGAATAAAATAAGAAAAAAGTGGTTGACAAAAAATAATTTTATTGTAAAAAAGCGTGGGGTGCTAACTCTACTTTAATCAATAGCTACCAATGAAATATCTATAACAATTGATATCATGCACCCCACGCTTTTTTACAATAAAATTATGTTTTCTACTACCGATCTTAAAGTACTAACTTTCCGCACGCTGTAGAGTGCGTAAAGTTAAACTTAAACTTTACGCACTAGTGCGTAAAGAGTTTTTACCTTACGCACTTGTGCGTGAAAAAGTAACATACTAAACAGTTGCATACCTGTAATAATCATATCCTATTTTAAAAACGTTAAATGTGGTTATTTAATTTTATGTAGTCCATTTATTTAATATCACGGTATTATTATAAAACATACCACCTAATTTTCAGTATTCTTTAACAATAATGATTGAATTTTGAAGTTTCATTTATATTCTTGACATTGACATTAGACAAAGAAATAATAGACATTGATTAATTTCACTCATTTAAAATTAAGTTGGCTATAAATATTGTGATTTTTAAATGACATATGAAGTTTTGACGTAATAGGTATGTTTTGACGTTTCACATTATTATTAGAGAATTTAGATGCATTTCGGTAGTAGAAAAAATATTGTATGCAATTCGTGCGAAAAGTGAGCTTTTTTCACTCATGGGGTTAAAATTCCCATTCGTGAAAAAATCTCACCTTACGCACTTGTTGCATAATAAATAACTATTTTCTACTACCGATCGTAAAGTACTAACTTCCACACGCTGTAGAGTGCGTAAAGTTAAACTTTTCGCACTAGTGCGTAAAGCGTTTTTACATTACGCACTAGTGCGTAAAGTAACATATTCAAAATATGTGTTTTTTGTTTTATTTCATAAAAATTATGGCGGAAAATTAAAAATCAAATAATGGTGAACTCCATTATTTCTAAAAACAAGAGAATAGAAATCGGATTTCAACTAAGCCATGCAGCTAAGGTTTGTATTTGAATAACGGAAGTGATGTTAATATCTCAAATCTAAAAGAGTTGGGAAAATTATTATAATTTTTTTAAAATCTGCATCAAAAACTGCTCCAAGAATGAAAAAACCACATGAAAATATTTTGATAAATAAAGAAGTTATAATTGCAAAATGAAAATGACAAAAATGTTTTTTGCCTACGAAACAAAAACGAGTTGATTTTACTAAAATATTTTTGCGCATAGTAATAAATCTTGATATACTCTACTCTACCTTGTATTTCTTACCGTTTCCAAGATAACCATGGTAAGCACGATAAGTGCGACATACAGGGTGTCGCACTTATCGTGCTGATTTAGTACCTAATCATTTTGTATGTTCTTGGTTTAGTCTATTGATTTTCAGATTTTCATTCAACTTAGTAATAACCTCGTTTATTTTTGGCACTAATAGTGGAATATAATACTGGTAATATCTGCAGATAATATACTACAGCAAAAGATTTAGAAAATATCTGTCTGTAGATATAATAATATAAATAATAAAGGAGACGCCCTAATTCACGTCTCTGAGGAACTCCACGAAACTACTTAATTTGACAATCCAGTATTCTACAAGTAGTTTCCCGCCATTTCTGTAAGTTGCAAGAATGCTGAAACTTTGGTCACGGAGGCCATAGTACGTTAGAAAATACATTGTGCGGATTTTGGGTCTACGTAGTTAAAGGCTTTTGATGGATACAATAAACTGGCGATCACTTTATTTCCCTGACCCAGGTTTTTATAAATATCATTTAAGAGATAGATAAACGACTTAGGGCAGGATTAAGAAGCGAACATCAGATCTTCGCTGTTCGAGGTAAAAAAAATGTGATGTCGACAATCGTCAATAATGATTTTTCCGGGTAAAAAGATTATTGGCTACGTTTATACAGATCTGTGGAGCGTGGTAGTAAAAAGTAGCGATAAAAAAGTCGTGTTACAAATCATGACACGAACACCAATTTCGTTTTTACACTCGATATAATAAAGTCCTGTAAGTAGTTAACGAAACTTCTAAGGACAAAACCAAAAAGTAGGCGTCATGACAAGCGTGCATAGAACTCGAGATCATACTGAAGTATTTTCCACAATTGACAGACATTGACAAAATATAAAGTTTGATTTCAAGAGTGGAATTATCTACAAAAAAAATTCCAAAAACGTTTTAACAACCACGCCTGATATGTCCTTGTTCGAAATTAAACTATATCTATAAATACATCCGTGTATCAATTTACACACCACTAAATTAAAAACATGTTATTCTCGTAATCCATAAACAGATATGATCAACACTTTGACAGTGGTTTATTTATCGATTACCTTTTATTTTGTAACTATTGACTCTTTTGTTTATTTAACTACCGTTTGGGAAAAAAACAAACGAACGAACTCCTTGACATTTTACAAGGTGCCAATTGTGAAAATTTCCATTCAATTTATACATAATACATAACATACTTAACCGTTTAGAAAAAAATACTTGAAAGTCACGTAAAATTACTCTCCAACCTGTAGCGTATTCCTTATTAGTGTTCTAAAACCTAGATGAGCAAAAAATTAAAAAAAAAAAACAATTTACTAAATAGCCAAAAAGTATTAGCAGTGTTAACTACTTTAGCCACATTTTACCAAAAAAAATAACAGCTGTACCAAGAAATTACATTGAAATTAATTTTGATCCAACATTTTTTATTCCATTGATAGCATAAAATAAAAGATTGGCAACATTTTGAACCCAGGTTTGGCTAAACGAAATTGAGGAAGGTTAGGTATGGACGTTAAAACTATTATGACTTTGGCATTGGACCGCCCACTTAGAAAATAGGTCCGAGAATAATATGAGTTTGTAAACATGTTACAACACACACTATTTTCAAATATTGCTGCAAAATTTAAAAAATGTTACTTATGCGTAGGTAAGTTGAAGTTTTGTGTAATAACTTTACAAATAAGATTATTAAAATGCTCCAGCTGGAAATTTCAAAATTAAACTTATATTACATAGAATTTATCACAGAATTGATATCAGAATGGAAAAAAATATATTTTTCCCAAAAAATTTCAGAGGTCAAGTTGGTATTAAAATAAACTGTTGCCAATAACAGAATACTAGTTATCAATCCACTTCAAGAGTCAAGACACTTTTTTATACATTTTTCGATATCTTAAATAATAGGAGTAATTAACAAAATTTGAGAATAATGAAAATTCTCTGTTAGTTTTGAGCCACATTATAAAAAATATTTAACCTTTGAATAAACTGAAATAAAAATCATATTACAATTTAAAAATGATAACTTAAACCTTTATTTGCAAGGACCATTCCCGATAGCCTCCAGTTTTTATCCATCGTTATCGTTTATCGATTCGTCTATGAAGTTATACAACTCCAACTGGTGAACTTTTTTATAACTTGAAAGTCCGCAAGTCCAGTAACTACAACTCATAAATTATATTCAATTTAAAGAGGTGACAGAAAATCTATATCGTCATAATTAGCAGCGTTGTCGCCCACATCACTATTTCTCAGTCCGAAGATCTTAAGTTAATCCTTATTCCATTGACCTGGTTGATGGTTTCCTTTTGTTTCATTTCATTTCGCATCTAACATAAATGAATCTTCGTCAGCTCCACCAAACTGTATTGTGCTGAAACTAATATTACTCGTATGACGTTAGAGAATCGAACTACAATGACGAAGGTTACTTCCCACTGTACCATTAGCGTCAAATTGTATTGTTCCAAAGGCTCATGCGAATCATGCGATTGGCGATTGTTACTGAAATTATACCTTGAACAATTACATTATCCCGGAGAGTAGAACGCTTAAGATCAAATAGTCTACCAGCAACATAAAAATTGTATAAACATTTATAAACTGCTCCAATAATTGAGACAGTCTTTCGTTCTCCATCGAATCAAGAGACATCAAATGAAATATTACAGTTATTGCTTACAAAATAGAATTAATACGTATAATACAACTGTTAATTATTTCTTACACCAGCAAGAACAAGCAAATAAAATTTAAGCCGGATAATCAAATAATTGGATGGCAGTTTATTTTCACCCAGTACTTTTGCAAAACTTGCCAGACTGTCGTGGGCGAGGGACATCCCAACCAGTGACACACTTTTCGGCTTTATACATTGATCGCCAAAATTAACCGAATAAACTTTCTGTCGCAAAGGCCCTCGGAGACCACGAAAACAGAACTATATCAAAGAAAGATAACTACATGGTTTACGTATTATTAGGCACTCGGATTAGGGGTTGTTAATGTAACGAAGAGTACATGCTTTCATGCTACCGGATAATTGCTAAATCTAATCGAAATGTGAACAATAATAATTTATGATTGGCAATCAAGTTGAAATACGTATAAATGCGAGAATAGTCTAATTGTCCTAGTAGATTTAACGAGAATATGGTTAAGCATTAGCTGGAATTAATACAATAGTAGGAAGTAATTGTACTTACATATTAACAGCGCTAGAAAACTTTTAGATATCAGTGATTATTTATTTTGTTGCAATTGCACTCTGGTAACTTTGACAGCTCCAAAAATTTGCACAATATATAAACTTAATTGTACCAACTTATTAAAACACCATTTTAAATTTTTGCCAGCCCTGGTGGATATTTATTTTACTAATTTTTCAAACGAAATTATTTAGCTGCCTACAAAACTTGCGGTCTTAAATAATGTTATTTTGGAAACGGTCCTACTACATATTGATTTTAGTGGAGGTTGTTATGTCGACGGGCGATTTATCAAACTGGTCCAAATTAAATTCGAAAAGTATCCATAATTTAAAACGATTTATTTATCAGCGCAGGTACTTTAAGTCAGATTGGTATAAATGAGGTCAATAATTTTTAGCGTTTATTTCACTTTTTAGTACGACGTGATATAAAAACATACCAAATGGCGCAACATAAATTTAACACAAACAACGTAAATAAGGAATTTATATGATTTTATTTTCAACGCCGCGCTAACTTCTGCATCATTGAAAGATATATTGCAGCTTAAAGATAAGAAGCTATTGCATGTAATATTAATAAATGACGTCAAAAAATAATTATGTAAGTAGATAATATTTTTTAGCTTTTACAAGTTTAATGTTTTATTATCACTGATGGTGTCATACATATCAGTTATAAAATTCATTCAAGCAAATCAAGCTAAGTATTAATTCGAGAAAATGCAAATTTACAATATAACGAAAGATTAAGCTTTTGAATCGCAAAACTAATCGTATGATTATTGGACGTACCAACAAATTAGTTTCCCAGCATGACATGGTTTTGTTTGTAAACAAAATTACCATTTATCATTAACTCCGGAATCAAGGAATAGAAAACCATCTCCAAGCTATTGATTCAGACTATGGGTGAGTTGCTTATTTCACCGGTTGATCCACCAGATGTGTTTTATCTCGTTCTAACCTCGGAGATAGAACGAGATAAAACACATCTGATGGATCAACCGGTGAATAAAGCAACTCGTCCTATTTCTATACATACTTTCGATCTAGCTAGCTACGATTTCCTTTAAATTGTCGATAAAGATCTATAAGTAACACCTCACTATATCATACAGAAGAGCAACAAAATCAATCATCAAATAAATA
Organism: Rhagium mordax; assembly: GCA_963680705.1. Taxonomy (NCBI): domain Eukaryota; kingdom Metazoa; phylum Arthropoda; class Insecta; order Coleoptera; family Cerambycidae; genus Rhagium; species Rhagium mordax. Next base: position 17,790,816 of record OY796656.1, read on the forward strand.
TACAACACAACCTATATGGTGCAAATATCTTTTTACGGCGTACTTCTGATCCAATTATTGACATATTATTACATGATCACTTTTTTTGTGTAATTTAACGTCTTTCACGAATGTTACATGCGACAACGATAAATGGGAGCACATTTGAACAAAACGTCTACGACAAAATGTCTCTGAACTTCTCTTTGTGTACCAATACAATGGAAAGTTTTATCCATTTCACAGCGTCTTATATAACAAAGGATGTTTTTCCCAGGCAACTTACAGAATTTTTTTCTTTGCCTAACCACCGTACTAATGGGATTAGTAGATCCCCGCGAAATATGTACACGGTGGTGAATTTTTCGATGCCCACCATTGGTATCTCGGAAACTATAAGATATAGAGGATCGGTTAAATTAGACAAAAGTTGCGCTATATTATTCTCTACAATTTCCTGCAAGAAATTCTGGATATCCTGATTCGTTCGCGGTTTATCTTGAAAAAATAGAAAATCGTGATTTCAAAACAAAATTAATATCTTCTATACCATTCATGCGAATTTAATGAAATTTGGCAAGGTCATATTTTTTACCACTACCAATTGAATGGCGTTAATATAAATTTTCTAAGCCTTCTAGATTTTGAGCAACGTTATTCAACTTTTTTTTTCTTATAGCCGCCATATTGGATTTCTACACCATTAGTTAGAGAAAATAATTCTCTTTTCACCTATGTCACCAAAATAGAGTGATTTTTTTAAAAACATGTTGATATTCGAATTAATGTAAAAATAATTTATAAAATCCAGTATGCTTTGGAAAAATAATTGCAAACAGCATTGTAATCCAGGCGCTATTATTAAATTGTACAGGGTGTCACAAATTGATTGATTTTGGCTGGTTTTCCTATTTCCAGACCAGATAGAGAAAAACTGACATATGAGTCTAGAGCTCGATTTTTGTAAAACGCCGATTGGTGAAACCACATTTCGATATCTCTAACCGTTTCCGAGATATCGGCAAAAATTGACATTTTACAGATTCCGAAAAACTTTTTTTAATGTTAAAAAATGTCATTTTTAAAGAGAAATGTGTTATATTGGCAGCAAGGATGACTAGACATATCTTATTTTTGGAAAGCTTATTTTTTTTTCCTATTTTCCAAAGTCGAAGCCAACTATGGTTTCCATTTGAAATAACAAAGTTTGCTTTGATATCAAACAATCGAAAAGAGATATATTTTTTTTTTACAAATGCATCTTATTCTACGTCAAAAAGTGCCTATAGAAAGTTTTTACCGTTTGAAAAAATATCCACAAATAAAAAAGTTGAGTTTTTCGGAATCTGTAAAATGTCAATTTTTGCCGATATCTTGGAAACGGTTAGAGATATCGAAATGTGGTTTTCATCAATCGGCGTTTCACAAAAATTGAGCTCTAGACTCATATGTCAGTTTTTCTCTACCTGGTCTGGAAATAGGAAAACCAGCCAAAATCAAGCAATTTGGGACACCCTGTACACTCGTAAAAAAATTACAGAAAAATGCCAGGTTATTTAAACTCCTATTAAATATTACAAACAATTTATAAAATAAAAATAGTATTATTTGTTTTCTTGACTCTTTAATAAATTAATTGTTTGTAATATTTAATGGAAGTTTAAATAACCTGGCATTTTTCTGTATTTTTTTACGAGTGCACAATTTAATAATAGCGTTTGGATTACAATGTTGCTTGCAATTATTTTTCCAAAGCATACTGGATTTTACAAATTATTTTTACATTAATTCGAATATCAACATGTTTTTAAAAAATCAGTCTATTTTGGTGATATAAGTGAAAAGAGAATTATTTTCTCTAACTAATGGTGTAAAAATCCAATATGGCGGCCATAAGAAAAAAAAGTTGACTATCGTTGCTCAAAATCTAGAAGGCTTAGAAAATTTCTATCAACGCCATTCAATTGGTGGTGGTCAAAAATATAACCTTGCCAAATTTCATTAAAATCGCATGAATGGTATAGAAGTTATTAATTTTGATTTGAAATCACGATTTTCAATTTTTTCAGGATAAACCGCGAACGAATCAAGATATCCTGCATTTCTTGGCGATTGTAGAGCATAAAATAGCGCAACTTTTGTCTAATTTAACCGATCCTCTATATCTTATAGTTTCCGAGATACCAATGGTGGGCATCGAAAAAAATTCACCGTGTATACCTAGTGCAGGGATAAGAATAATCTACGAATAAATCTGAATAGCCGTTATTTTTCGTCGCGAATAAACTAGAAAGTCTAGGAACAATAATGATGAATCTAAATGCTCTAGGAAGTTTATTTTAATAAAATTAGGGGCTGTCTTATCAAACTCAATATAAGTCTACAAAGTAACAGTTTCCTGGCACCTTAAAGCGAATTTTTAAGTAAAGGTTAATTTGCATGGAAAACTTCACAAAAAATTTTTTTTCTCTTATTTGAATGAAAACTTTTCCTGTGGTTACATACATGTGGTTGAAATTTGTTTTCAATTTTACCGCTCCCACCACTCCTTTATTTGTTCAACAAAATTATCAAATTATAATATACATACTAACGGAATAACCGTTCGATATTTTTTTGTGTTTGATCCGTTGATCGGTGAAGTAATATGTGTTTTCCATTGAAACGCAATTTTCGATTTATTTTCAACTTGTCACCCAAATTGACCGATATTCTTCAACTTTGAACTTCCACAGTCGTGAACCTTGCGTCTACCGTAATATATTATATAAAGTGTGAAATTGGGGATGCGTGTCTTGACTCCAATCTATTTCTGAACGTTTGGTATTATTACCTTATTATTAGTAGATCAAAATCTCAATTCAATTAAATTAATTAGATACCTTTTAAAAATACCATATAATATATACATAATATATAAATCTGAAATGGGTGCACCTAAAAAGCATCAAAATAAAAATAGCAATATATTTTAATTCCATTATTTTATTACTAGTAATAGTAAACAACGTGTCATCAATCGGTGCGAGTCAATACTTATAATTCATTATAACTGTCAATAAAATTCAAAGAAATAGATACTGATATCATTAATTATTATTACGTACACACTTCATGACGCATATTTATAAATGTTATGGATGTCCATAAAACTCGATTGCAAAAACACGGCAATAATAAGCATAATTTCTATTTACAAACACACTATTACACGTTCTTTGTATTTTTTTTCCACGGAACTAAAGAACATACTACATCAAACCTAACACAATCGGGGACAAAATTAAAGAGTACCATATTTCTAACCTTCTTCCATTTAAAAAGAAACTTTTAAACGCCACACATCTCAGTGTCACCATTACGTCGTCACTAGCAATTATAATGCTACAATGATACCTTGACGTCACTTTTGTTTACGATTTCGAAATTTTACACGTTATTTTCTCCTCTATATAAAACGTTGACTAACCGGCAGATTTTAATACTCAATAAAAATTGTGTTGATGCATTTTCCAAGGAAAACACAAACAGTTGTTAGAATTCCAGTATCATTTTTATTACTTGCTGTTTATATTATAAAAATATATTGGTAATAACTTATTTAATAGGTAGGTACACTACAGTTATTAGTGGCAGAGATTGTAAATTAATAAAAACGAAAACAGAAAATAAAATGAGAAAAATTAATTAAAGTTCACGTCCAATTACAGATGCCTACTAACAAACAATTATATGATAAATTAAAGAAACTAATGTGATGGCGCAGTTTTAATATGCTAGTAGGTAGGTGATTCATAACAATTCCATTTTTCTTATCTATCGTTGCTTCCCGTTGACAGGCTCCTTTCGTCATTTCTTTCCATCAGAAATATCAAGGAACAGAAATAACTATAAGTCATATCTGCCCGCGCCCGTTATGGTAGTAATAGTAATGCTTCCACCACATCTGCGTCAAATTCCGAGTGGCATTATTACAACTTAAATTCATGTTCGTACCTTCATGATTTTCACTGCACGTATTATAGAATTTACATTTGAGTGTTGCTTATTATGTAAATTTTTCGCAAAATACAACTTTCCTCTTTTTTCCTTTGACCAGAAATTTCTGAATTTTGCTTACGTTCTATTTATTTTTCAGCAGGTTAAATATCCCAATGTTAAAAACAATCGGACTTATTTGTATCCCATTCCGCGACCGAGGGCAAATGACCCGATTCACATTTATTCCTGCCCATTAAGCAACCCTCCTTCGACAGTGTGTCCTCATTACGTAATGATCCCGCAAACAGAAACGTGTCTGCAAAACATACTGCTTCTCTAGATTGTTCAGCATCAGAAATTATAGACAAACACACAATAAGAAGAGTAAACATATTACATATCCAATAACAGTTTTTCCCAACAGGCTAGGCAGCAAAGCCAATAAATACAACAAGACAAAAAACATGGATAAATATTGGAAGTTCTTTTTCATTTTTCAGGCTATATTCTCCATACGACAAAAAGAGATATACACAAACTTAAAGCTTGTAAAACTCCACAAAAAGGGCTGAATAATTTTGTTTCTTAGGATTGCAGCCGTTCAAAGTTGATAGCATAGAAAAGTTATCGTCGAGAAACCGTTTGTTTTGTATTTTTGTCGTAACTTGCTTAACAGGAGCAGGGAAACTTAAAATCCACTTGATAATACCTATACGACGACGTGAAACAAGTTCCAAAGTTACAACATATTTTTTAACGATCCGAGTTACTTGCCTCCTGGGCCTATAATTAATTGTATGTATAAACTTTATTTTGAAACGAAACGTATAATTATCATCTCCTCCCTTAATGGACAATTTTTATAATGAAAGTATAATATACAAGTGCGTGTTTGCATGCTTAACCTCTAACGTCACGTTCAATATTTCATGTGGGTATCGATTTACTGAACTAACCTAGGAGAATTACTGTAAGCATCCAAAATATTTGCTAGATTCTCAAAGTTTGATTCTTCTATTTTTTTTAATGAAAATATTTTCATCAATAGTTGCGTTACATCCAAGTCCAATAAATGACCACCCCGAGAAGTTCTTTGATGATCCACTGCCTTTTGTTATTGTTTGACTTTGCTCTCTTTCATTAATCATTAATAATACATATTTTCGAGAGATTCTTGAAAAGCAGCTTAACCATTATAATGCGAACCAAAGATACTGAAGCTCTAAGATCACATGAAGAGTTTAGTTATTACCTATAATATGAAAGATAAGTCCTGGCAATAAAAATAGAGATGAAACATTATTTGCAGACGATTATCAAACAAAAGAATTAAACACAGTGTTTTCTATTCAATTCAATATAATTTTTCCGCGGCTGATGTAACAATAGTTAAGTTTCAGTAGGTACTAATAATTCGCCGAGAAAAAATATATAAAAGTGGAAAACCGAAAATATTCGGAAACGCTATTAAAGAAGGCAAATAAGAATATTTGACACATGAATAATTCATGTTATAGGATGATGATCTCTCGCTGCATTCGATTATTGAAAATTCAGGGAATTTAGTAAATTTACAACCTGAATAAATTTCATAAACTAGAATTGGCACAATTTTTACACAGCCATAACAAATTCCCATTTCTGTTATATCACGTCTTTGCGTTGAGTAGTTTGGGATCAAGTTAAGCATGTACTAAAATAAAAAAACGTGGCAATGATAAATGACGATTTTAGTAAAAAATAGCAAACGATGGTACACATGGTATTTTAAATATATTTGCTACGAATGTGGTAAATACGTTATATTCAGTATTCAACGTGTTTCAGTCAGTATTATCCATAAATATATTACATGCACATTGTCGCACATATCGATATACATTTTTTGGCTATCCAGTTTTTTTTATTTTATATTTAAAATATACAAACTTTCAACTAAAAATATAGAATTGGCCGCTAGGCTCTGTAAATAAACATAATTAGTGGAGCGAAATTAGCTCGGAAATTAGTCAAAATAATTGATGAATTTTTGTGCATGCAAATGAGTCGAGAGGGCATTTTTGATGCATTTCGAGTGCATCACTACACTATTTTTTAAAGTATATCCTAACCTTAAAAAAATCCAAATTTCTCAACATATTTTCTTTTTTCTACTAATATGCAATAAGTGGGGTACAAATCTTCAGATCATTACGAAAATTGGAGAAAATATGTATTTTCATGCTATAAATACGTGATTAAATTTTAAAAAAATATCATTTTTACGGCCACAATTAAAAAAAATGGAAATGCTTGCCATTTAATGACAAATGGTAAACTTTTTTAAAGTGTTAGTTTTTTATGTACTTTTTATAAACATATTCCAGAATCTGTTTATCAAGTTAAAATGTCTTTTATAGCATGAAAATACATATTTTCTCGAATTTTCGTAAATATCTGAAGATTTTTATCCCACTTATTGCATTATTAGTAAAAAAACAAATTGAAAAATTTGGATTTTTTGAGGTTAGGATGTCTAAATTTTGAATTTTAAATTTATCTCAACTTACCTTTTTTTTTTTTTTTTTTATTTATTTTAATATCGATGTAAAATATTCTATACAATGACAATGAAACAATGACGTTTGTCAGTTCAATATTGTCGACAGCAAACTCTGTTTTTTAATTTGAATTTTCACAAATTCTACTTAAAAAGATAAACACAATAAGAACATACAATTCAAAATTTAGACTTCAAAATTTGTATTTAGGCTTTATTTTGGATTATAAACAACTTTGTTTTATACACATTTTGTCTAAAATAATAAATAATGGTACTTCTCTCTTGAGGCATTTTCATGTTTTCTTAATTTATTAACACTCGGTACATCTTATCTAAGATTTTTATATGGTAAACTCATTTTTTCGACAAGCAGAATTTTTTATAAAGAGTGACTTTTCGTCGTACAATCAATAATAAAGATTTTTTTCCTCTTGTCAACTCCATCCGGGGACACACTGTATAATGCAAAAAACAAAAAAAAAGAATTCAACTTCCCGATTACATCACTTTTAAATTCTAATTTCTCTCCACTAAATACCTATGATATTGTTAAAAAAGTTGCAAGTGTAACATATGTTTTAATAAGTGGGATTTATCCAGTGAATTTATAAAGTGAGCCCCTTGAAAGGCAGAAACAATACAAAATGACTTTTTCTGCGATAGAAACAAATTATTAATTAACAGATAAATTAATTGCTGTTGTGGTGTTGTGTTACTTTATTTTCAAATCCCAATTCTCCTTGCCGAACCTCGCCACAGGGTTGTTATTTACTTGTCAGACTTTGATCTGAGCGATGATTTCTATGCTGATGAGATGAGACCGCAAACCAAAGGAGTTTCGGCCTGAATTGTGAATTGAATATATAACGTAATATTTTATTTTTAGATACTTGTTTTTCACTTTCTGTCACTCCAGCAGGAACGTAGGTAGATTCCTCGTATCCAATTTATTGAGATATAAAAGGAATTTATAATTGACTCCAGATTAGCTCAAATGTATATTATTACTTTAAATAGATAACTATTTAACAAGTAACTGTTGGTGGAGAAATTTTGTTTTGATGGTAAAATTTGTAAACAAAATTCCGACGGATTACAATTTATTTTAACTAACTAAGTTCAAAAATCTGCCTGTTAGTAACTTAAAAACACATCTGACATATCTTCATATTTTGGTATATGTGTTGATCTGCCAAGTTCATTATTTTGCAAAAACTGTCAATAACTACTAGAACGATGAATATTTTGTTGTAAAATAAATTTCCGAACTTTTTTTACTTGATACACCAAATTTTTATATTAATGATCAGTATTATTAAAAAAAATAACTGCGCATTAGTTTTCTATAATTTATACATTTTCTTTACGTTATCACTTCAATTTAAAATATTGACTATTAATTTCCTGAGGGAAATGCAGCCAAAACTATATAGCACATAACTTAAATATGGCACAAAAATTCACTGAGTTATTATTAACTATTACCCCGACGATGCGCAGTGGGCCAAAACATGGTTGTGAGAGAACCATGGCTCATTCCATATCCCCTTCCAGTTCCCTTCAAATTTAATAGTTTCCACAGGAGCAATTTCCACGAAAATATAGGCCACCGGGGTGCAGTTACCCAACTAGATAAATAGCCACCCTTTATTGTGCTTAAATAAAAATGACGTTCTATGCAGTTAGAGTGTAATACAGTTTAATAAAATACTTACACAATAGCAATAGCTTTTTATTTTCATTACTCTTTATTATTTTAACAGAGATATTTTTGTTCACGAGGCAACTTAACAATCATTTAATCCTCCTAATTTCCCAGCAATTCGTTAAAAGTACTAAAAAATTGCGTTGAAAGAAATCTCATCGTTAAGCAAAGTTATTTATAAAACGAACGGGATTACCCATTATCCATAAGATTAAAAAAATAAGCCATGTATGATTATTATGGCGCTATACTACGTACATATTTATAATGACGTATTTTCTGATTATTCGAATTGTTGCAAAAAATTGTTCATCTTAACACATTTATACGATCGCTTAAAAATATTTTATAATTATAAAAAAATAATTATTTTTGGAGCTCAAAATCAACATTTTTATATTTCTTTAATATTCTTGGTCTCCTAAAATATTTTTTAAAATACTCGTAAATGTTATTAACGTCCATATACATTTTTCATTTGCTTCAAATAATTTTTTCCGCATTGATCAGTATATAATTAGGGTAGATCAAAGTCGTTTGTATAGCAAATATTGTAGCAATAGATAGTGAAATTAATTTAAAATACCACCAAGAAAAACACATTCGAATTATTCAATAACAACTTTATACCAACCACAGCAATGGAGAATAAAAGCTGCATGAGGTTTCTGACTCCGCTCACTCTTCCATTATAGCGAATGAAGTTTTAAGTAGAACCTAACTGACTTACACAATGTTTGAGAAGGCTATTAAAACGCCAATCAACTGCTAACTTTAGGAAATTATTAAATTAGTAGACGTAAAACAGCCACCATTCAATCTTAGTTGGGGTTGAGCGACAGATCTCACCCTTCTCTTGTTTTTATTTAATTAATTGCGAAATCCCTGGTGGGCAGCTTCAACAGCTTCTTCCTTTTGTTTGTGATTAAATTAGTAAATTTAGCGGGACTAAGGAAAAATTAAAATTACATTTCTTGGGGATATACATTTTATCTGGTTATTCCGTAATATTCGATTCAGGACTTGAAAATCCCAAAGACATTCTTCGTGATTTCAAGTGATATTTCAATTTGAAATTGAACTATTGACGACCAAAGCAATGTCATGAAAGTCAAAAATATTTGCTTCTATTGAAATATTCAACTGGAAAATTGTTGCGATTCTCAAAGGCAGTTTACATAATGAGATCTACAACTGTGCTGATCTTCTTGACTACTTTATTTCAGTCGTATACTGGCTTCGGAAATATGTCTTCGAAAAGACAGAGTACATTTTATTGACGACTGCTACATATAAGTTTCGAGTCATTTACAAGCTCATCTTTAAGTAAAAAATACCACGATGTTAAAATATACAAGAGGTTGTTGAGGAACAATTTCAGTTTACAATAAATCTGGACGTCAAAAATGTAAATAAATAAAGGGTACAAAAGCAATTCGGTATTTATTCCCTTAAAATTATCCCAATAAAGGCATCATATACTTGTGTAATACCGGTGAAGTTAGAGCAAAATAACAGTATCCCTGCTGTATACAGGGTGATTCACGAGGAAAGGGACAAAATGTTAGTAGATAGAGTTCACTTAGGTGAATTAGAAATGACCATTAAAAAAAGCCTGAGCCTTTTTTTATCGATCTACAGGGTGATTTATGAGCTTTGCCCAATAAATCTTAAGGTAATATCTTTTAAACTAATCGCTAGAATCAGCTCGTATTGTGGGTATATAGTATATTATTAATTGTCAATTTACATGCATAATCAAAGACAGAAAATTCCAGGGCCGGCTCAACTAATTTTTATTTTTAGGGCTCCTATGAAAACATTCACCCTGTGTAAGTGATTTTTAAATTCTAATACTGAATTATGAAACTACATACAAAAGTGATCGAAAACATGTACTTTGTTGTTTTGCCACACTTTGGGCGAATTTTAAATAAACGATCAATTTTCGTCAAAATCGAAGGTCTGCACAAAATAAATTTATAAAATTACATTTTCCTCTCTTATTCAAACTAAAACATTTGTTATACAAAATTTTGTGATTTCATGCATGATTAATATGAAATAAATAATCAAAAATAAATAATTTCAACATCAGATTAAGTAATTTTTATTTCTGAGGTTTCTGTGAAAAAAATCAGTCTGTATACATTTTTCTCAAATTCTGATAATAAATTATAGAACTACATTAAAAAAAACCGCTGCCAATCATGGGATCAAAACTTCCTCACCGTGTGGTGGAGTTTATGACAAAAGTAATTTTTGACGTATTTTGTTTTTTGACGCATTTTGTTTTTTTTTGTACGTATTTTGTTTTTTTTTGCGTATTTTGTGTATTTCAACATTTGGACACAATATTATAATGAGTTGTATATCAGATCCTATTTATAATCTTTCATCATGAATAAATTTTTTTGTAAAGTTAGAAATAGAAATGTTGGGGTCCGGTAGACCCCATCCAGTGGACCGATTTTGCTCATCAACGAACTCAATCTTTTCCTTGACCTCTAGAACGTGTGTACCAAATTTGAAAGCTTTTATTTCAAAAAAAGAACATTTTTGTGTATCGTCATAATTCGTCGAGAATCGTCCAGAAATGCAATAAAAATTTTCAAAATTTTTTTCACGAATACATATCTTCCTCACTTAAAAGTGAGGAAGTAATTAACGAAATTGTTTATTTTTTTTATCACAGTACATCAATAAACAGAACATTAATAATCCTGTCGTTATTAAAAAAACCGTAGGAAATTTAATTTTACGACAAAGAAAATGTAGGGAGGCAGAAGGCTTTCATTTTGAAAATAAGTTATAAGGTTTTATGTTCTGTGAATTTGTTGTTTATAATGTTCTATTTATTGATGTATTGTGATAAAAAATAAATAATTTCGTTAATTTTTTAATGTAGTTCCACAATTTATTATCAGAATTTGAGAAAAATCATTGAGTAAAAAATAATAAAGAACTGTCAAGGTTTCGAGATTTTAGTGTTATATTTTTTTACCAATAGCTTCATGATTGCCTTCAAATTTAAAGCCGGACTCAGACGACTGGTGTACTTGACAAATACACCAATATTGGTATACTTGACAAGTGTACCAGCTCATTTAGGCCATTAACAAGCAACGACGCTCACACGACGTGTACATTTTTTTTTAAATACACCAGCAAATTGGTACAATGTTGGTGGAATGAAAGAAGATTGTTGATCATCAGAGGACGAAATGTTGATATCAAAGATTCCTTTTTCTTTTTAAGTTCTTTTATGGAACACAGAATACTAATTTTTCCTTCGATTCTCTTCCAAGCCATAGTTAATTGCATTAATTACGGTTTTTATGTGTCAAATGTTTTGCACACCATATGACTGGTTCGTTTTGATTTTTGATTTTGGTATTTAAATAATAATCAAAAAAGCATTTTTAAAACAAGGAACCTCTTCCATCCGCTTATACAAAATGAATAGTAGCGAAGCAAGGTACAATTATATGTACAACTCGTGTGAGCGCAACCACAAGTATAGACAAGTATGCACTTGTCAAGTGTACCAATAATTGTGATCCCTTTGACTTGTGCCATTTTTACCGACAGACGATGGGAAACTGACCAATACTCACCAATGACAAATAATTGTACAAGTAAACCACTCAGACGACATGGCAAGTATACGCCATTAACAAATATTGGCCAAGTACACCAGTCGTCTGAGCCCGGCTTAAGGTCTATTCAGCCACATTACAAATACCTTCCAGTAGCACTAAAAATTGATGAAAATCATAAAGTTATTGGCAAAGAATACAATACTAAAATCTCAAAACCTTGACAGTCGCACCGCACCTCTTTATTATTTTTTACTCAATGGAAAAATGTATACAGACTGATTTTTCACAGAAACCTCAGAAATAAAAATTACTTAATCTGATGTTGAAATTATTTATTTTTGATTATTCATTTCATATTAATCATGCATGAAAATCACAAAATTTTGTATAACAAATATTTTAGTTTGAATAAGAGAGGAAAATGTAATTTTACAAATTTATTTTGTGCAGACCTTCGATTTTGGCGAAAATTGATCGTTTATTTAAAATTCGCCCAAAATGTGACAAAACAACAAAGTACATGTTTTCGATCACTTTTGTATGTAGTTTCATAATTCAGTATTAGAATTTAAAAATCACGTACACAGGGTGAATTTTTTCATAGAAGCCCTAAAAATAAAAATTAGTTGAGCCGGCCCTGGAATTTTCTGTCTTTGATTATGCATGTAATTTGACAATCAATAGTATACTATATACCCGCAATACGAGCTGATTCTAGTATATAGTTTAAAAGGTTATTACCTTAAGAAGTATTGGGCAAAACTCATAAATCACCCTGTAGATCAATAAAAAAAAGGCTCAGGCTTTTTTCAATAGTCATTTCTAATTCACCTAAGTGAACTCTATCTACCATAACATTTTGTCCCTTTCCTCGTGAATCACCCTGTATAGTCAGTTTCTTGATCCAATTAGAAGATCCTTCCACGTTCTTGCGGTTTAAATTTTTCATTGGTTATACCACGCTTGCAATTGACCATTTATCAACACTGCAGTGTCACGAAAAAAATTTATTATACATCATAAATCTGGCCTTCACAAATCTACGGAAAGGGAGGTTACAAGGGCAAGACGAAATAAACTTAACCTTGACTTCTTGTTATTGTTGGTCACTGACTGGCACTTTCTAGCACTCATATTATTTAATACATTCCACGCTCATATACAGGGTGTTTGTTATTTGACAAATTTTGGCAAATATTAGAAAACATGCTGTATGTTATACAGGGTGAATTTGAAATACACTGGATAATTTTAATCCGTTAAGCTCTATGGTCCGTAAAAATTGTTAAAAATAGTCATTTGTAAAATAAATGAAATACAATCAAGAAAACAATTTTTGAATATTTATTATATATTCACGACGCTCCTGAGCAGAACAGCTGATGTGTGTAGCGACATAAATGCCTGTACCCCCACTCTTCTTAGCTATTGTGTTGTTGTGTTGGCGTAGTTCAGCCTGTGCATCCATGATGTCGAGTGTGAATTTTTCCTAGTGTTTTAGATTTCAGTTTTGTGTTCGTAGCTACCACGTTGCCCGCGTAGTTCAGCCTGTGCATCCATGATTTCAAGTGTGAACTTTTCCTAGTGTCTTAGATTTCAATTTTGGTTTAACTTGGTAAACACTGCGTAGAGGTATTTGTCGTAACCAAGTCAATGTCAAGTTCACCGGTCAGTGTATCTCCAGTGGGACGAGTTTAGGGTTTTTTTGTTGAAACATTAACTATGGAATTTTGAAATTAAAACACTGCGAATTCATTAATTATACTGTAAGAAATTACAGATTAAAAATATTCAGTGTATTTTAAATTCACCCTGTATATAAAAAACGAAGGGCGTTGAGGGATAAACCGCCTCGAGGTTCTCTACTTCCCACTAGGGTATGCTCAGTCACTCAGGAAACACCCTGTCCAGGGTGTTTTTGATAATGGAACTTGGAAGTACTATTTTGATAAAAGTAAATATTTTTATACGTTTTTTGTTTAGGGGCTATCCTCTAACATGAAAAATGTGAAAATACGTGTCCGTTTTCCATTTACTTACACGACACGACAGCCATAGTTAACCTAGTTTTTACACGGGTTACGTTCTCAATTTATCAATTTAACGAGAAAGGGCCAGGACAGATGCCAACTTACATGCTTTAACAGTAATTATTCTCAAATAATGAGAATTTGTACCAGAGCCAACGTATAAATTTCATGAAAGGAAACGAATCGATCACCCGCCAACGCTGAAAACAGATATTTTACATTCGCTATAGGCATCATTAAGTAAAACTAACATTGACGTACGAGGTGGTACGAGATGAGAACACATTTGACGATAAAAACGAGGAAAAAAAAACTAAATAATAATAAATAATAATAATAAATAATACAAATGTGAATTAGTGTAAATACTGGATAATAATGTTTTAAATTACGATTTTCTTTCCCTTTAAAATAAAAACGCGTTTCGTTCCACTCTTAGATATATCTAGAGAAAAAAATTCAATTTGGAATATCTATCTATAAAATACTGCCAAATACGAACGTGAAAAAAATTAAAACAAATGGAATATTTCCCACATTTTACTTAAAAAAAACTGCTCTTTAAATCCGTCCTTATCCCATCTCTGTAAAATGTAGTCTAATATATACATCTGTCAGATAAAGTAGGCATACATTTATCACTAGAGTAAAAATATATAGAACATTGCCGGAGGAGCTTCCACAAATTCTTGTTTTTATTCTAACACTGCCTGATTTAGACCCGAGCGAGGATTTAAAAGTAATAAAAATCAGATTGTATCCCCTTTGAGCTATTTGGATTCCTAGCACTCGCAGAAAAGAAAGAACTCGACAATCTTAATGAAAATCTTAAATCTTACGGCTGCAAGACTGTTTCGGTGCTAAAATTAACAACAAAAAATAATATTGTTTAAACGTCAGCGCAGTATTTTTGTATTAATTTAATTCCTATTAGTTGTCAAAAAACACCCTCTAACTGATCCTCTGACATTACGTCAAAGGCGTAGAGGTTATTGCCCAGTTAATTTGAATATTTTTTAGATAAATCGAATTCTTTGGATAGGAATGTCAAGGAATGTGGTAATAAATCCCAAACAAAGAAAAGGAAAGAAATAAAAAATAATGTTGCAATGTAAATGACGCAATTTTCCTATCCGCTTGAAAGGGTTAAATTCGTGTTAAAAGTCAAGAATGACGCAATATTCTTAAAATAACAAGCACGAATCTAATTTTAAAATTGTACGGCTAATGATATTTCGTCATCATAAGCTAATTTACCGCCATCCAACTATTTTTGAAATATTAAATTTAGTTAGAAAACCAATGGGACTTTTTTGTAGAATAGTTTCCGGATTCCTTTTCGCGTTGAATATTTTGAATGCCTGACGTTTCGATCATCTTGTAGTTTTTTTCTGAAACGCATGAACGCAACGAAATATTAAAAATACTGCTTCTTTATAGATCTGCATGTTGCAGAACGGTCAAGCATTTGATACAAATCAGCTTACTCTATAGATTTCTGAAAACCGCTTCTGGTTTTCTATAAGCTTTAACTGATGAATTTGGGAAATCAATAAGAAATGTATATATTTTTCATGCAAGCAAAAATTTACACCATGGAAGAACAAAATGCATTTTCCACAAAAATTTATTTTTATTCATATATCAGTTTATCTTATTTACACAAAAAAGTTATACTTTACTGTATTGGATCTACAAGTTATGTACATATCTGAGGATGAAAACTATAAAAATAAAAGATGAACTAGATATTACATTTTCTAACAGCAAGTTGTTCATAAACCAATAAAAAGTAAGTAGGTATAGGTATATTACTTTATTAGCTATTTGCTTCTAGCTTATTAGAATGGGCGGCATGTTTTTCCGTTATAAACAAGTATTGAAACGTGGGCGGTTTGCCGCCTACGTCAATTGCTTTTAAGGGTCGAAGTTATTATTATACTCCGGAGAAAATAAGCTACTCCATCAGCGTTAAAGGAAATAATCTAATGAACGTAAACGTCGATTCATTTAATCCAACGGCGATGTTTGTCTGCTTATAGCGAAGCCAATAAAATCAAATCAAATTGGTTGTAACTTCTGGTATTACGGAGATATTTATCGGAATTTTCCCAAATTTGATTATTAGACAATTTATGAAATAATAAGGATATTTTGCTTATAAAGTGTGGCTGTCGCTGTTCAACAGCTATTTTCGCATGGTTATGTCAAGGATTTTTCTGTAACATGATACACCAGAACTAATTAATAATAATAATTAGTAATTTCAATATTTTTTTAATTAAATTTTGATTTATTATGTAAAATATTTCTTGGAAGACTACAAAGTTATATGTCAATTAAATTAGTCAAATGTAAAAAAAAATTAATTCACAAAAAAAACATGTTTTTATAAAAATTAATAGTTAGATCTATAATTCATTTGAGTCGAGGCATTACTTTGTTCAAAACACGTCGAGATTGACATTTTGGAACAATTTTTTTCTGTATTTCTATTAGGCGATTTACGGAATAAAAATACGATATCCCTATCGATTTTATCAGAGGTTAAGTAAAAATGTTTGCTTCCTTTATAGGTTCCGGTAGTAAATCATGTAACGAAGTGATTTTTCCGATCAAGTTATGTTCATTTTTTGCTTTAAATATTACCGTCACTTGGGTACACCCTGCCGCTGGTTTTAGTAAGTAAGTTCTGTGCTAGTTAAGTTATTAATGAGTTGTTAAAAAGTCCGCTGGTAAACAAGCAGTCAAGTAATTAATTGGTTAATTTTCGACAATCCCTCGTATAAGTAAAATCCGAGAATTATTATAAATAATGGCCGAGTCGGGAATAAAAATCATTCGTTACTAAAATTGTTAACCCTTGTCCGTTTTAATCCGTTTCTTTTTGCAACATGGTATAGAAATTACAAGTAACTCAGTTCCGTTTAAATGTGTTTGGAGTTGATGCGCCTAGTTGCATAAACCGCTGCACCTCTGCAAGGTACGCTGGGTGATGCATCCGAGTCCGTCGTTTAAAGTCGGTGACCACCTCTCTTTTAACACGACAGATACGTCATAAAGTTTACAAAAAGGGGGAAGAACAGTCACTTCACGGTCATTCCGTCCTCATTCTCATTCCGAGAAAACCGACAGCAGTTCAGGTTCATTCCGAAATAGTCAAGACCAGATCCAAGCTACCGCCAGCAGGAAAAGATCCAGCCGCAGCCGTTAATATTCCCGTACCGCAGCTCCGAGTTTCATAGTAAATTTCTTCGAGTATAATCTGGGTAAGAATTCAACGCAACCTGCTACCTTCTGCAGGTACTGCCTTCAGTTAAGTATAGATATTTAGAGTTCTGATTGTCCGTGAGTATCGCCGTATTTTGCTACCAAAGTAAACTAGAGCTAATTCATAATACCTCCGGTGGTTTATTCTTTTTATTATTGCATAAATTGTACACCAACTGGTCAGATTTTCTCGTTCGGGTGATCTGGTAGGTTGTCATGTACAAGGGTTTCCGGAAAACCCACTGTAATTAGAAAAGTCATTCCTAAATGTGCATCCACTGATTAGATTTGCTCGTCGGGTGATCTGTGATGTGTCAATGTACCAGGGTGACCAGAAAATTAGTTGTAAATAAAATAGTCAGTCCAAAGATAGCTCTATGTTTGTGGCAGTAGTTCGCCGTATTTTTTAAATATTAGTAAACGACGTAAATATCTATAAACGGATTTCCCGCCGTTTATAAGCCATCTTAGTGGAAAGGTCCGTTTGCTTGTCGTACACAGTAATTTATTAATCTCACGTATTCGCAAATTCCGCCGTAAAATCGCGTAAAAACTTGACTGCCAGATTACTTGATTTATAATCATTTTAAAAATAGTTTTATACATACTCGACTGTATAGTCGTGGAGGTTTTAGAGTAAACTAATTTGTTCATCATTATTACTGAATAAACACGTTATTTTAAAGAGGTAAAATTCACGAGTTATTATTTCTGTCATTTATTTCTGATTAACCCGTTTGAGCAGTATGATCGAAGTCCATTAGATAGATCTCCAGCTCCGCCCCCTAGCAATTCCGTATCACCAGCTGTTTCGCTACTCAGGGTTGTTCTCCCAATTAGGAGAGCCAAAAAGACAGTGTAGTTCTTCGCACTTAAAAATTGAAGGACTGGCGCCCGAGATTTCCGTAGAAATAAAAAAGATTACGTAAGTATCTGACCGAAAGCACCGCAATAAAAAAAAGACCATTACAATCATATAGCCCCTTCCCCAAGTATCCGAAAATACAAAAATATATAAGTAAATATAAAAACATATATTTTATCATGGCCGCAAAATAAAATACTGTTTATTAGGCGACTTTTAAATATTAAATATTCACCAAGATACTAAAAAAATGGATTAATTATTTTTTATATTTTAATATTTTACTGTACCTATTTTCTTATATCAAAAGATTTTTTTAAATTGGGAAAATTGTTTTGTTACAATACATAAAATTTTTAAGTGTTTTCAAACCAAATATGTTTAGTTCCTTGGAGCTAAAGTTCTGGTTACGCCACTGATTAGTTCCTATGTTCGGCTTGCCAAGTCGGTCGAGCTTATTTAGTTATTTCAGATAATTTACCGTACGAATTGGTTATTAGTTCCACCGATTATTACGAGAGAAAAATTATAGACTCCTTATTTTAACATATTCAATTATTCACTAGAGATGATTATAATAAAAACCTGTATTATCATTCAAATGTCAGGGAAAAGCTTTATCATTGTGAAATCAGTCATTTTTGTTGAATAGCCACTGATTCATCAATTTAATATCAACTATTGTTATTTTCTTTTCAGTCCCCAAAAAGTGGTTGGATAATTATACATACATACAGGGTGTATTTTAAAATCACCAACAAACGGAAACTAGAGATTCTCTAATCCAAAATAAGGCGAAAATTGATATAAATGTTTTTTCCGAAATTGCTTCCTAACCGAGCTACAAGGTTTTGGGAAATATTTTTTTTAGTTTTTTTTAAGTTTTTTCAAAAACTAGATAAGATATGTAGAGATTTGGTACACTTGAATGTATTTCTGAATGCAATTAAATAGATGCGTTTAAGTCGATTAGCTCATTCCAGTGGCGTAAAATCGTTTAAATTACTGACTTAAAATAAAAACATACGAACAGTAGGTAGGTATCTATAAAATTAATAATTTTTTTTTCAATTTATTAAAAATGTTTTTATTATGTACCTAATAGTTAGCTGCGTTATTTTGACAAATTTTATTTTTAAGAAAACAAATTTTATTGTGGTCTTACTTTAATAGAAATTATCTCAAAAACGGAGTGCCTAATCGGAAAAACACAAGGTATGATTTCATTTACAAAATAGAAAACTTAATCCAAAAAAAATACATTTCCAAAAAAATGCAGTGGCGTACGTTTTTTCGTGATTTAAGGGAGTAACTTAACGAGTTTACGCCACACCGAATTGAGCCAGACGACTTAAACTTACCTGATTAATTCTGTTTAGTAAGACATTCGAGTGTACCAAATCTCAACATATCGTATCTAGTTTTTGAAAAACTTTAAAAAACTACAAAAACTACAAACCTTGTAGCTCGGTCAGGAAGCATTTTCGGAAATAAATTCATATCAGTTTTCGTCTTATTTTGGATCAAAGAATCTCCAGTTTCCGTTTGTCGGTGATTTTAAATATACATGGTGTATATCGAAATCATATTACATAAATATTCCTCGCGAATTTCGATTTTCAGGAACCATTACACAAACAGATGAACATAAAAAATCGCTCACCTATCGAAGATCCTCGCTTCCTTCAGCACGTTTCCCAAGTTGATGTATGCGTCCAAGAAGTTGGGATCCAACCCAACGGCCTTCTCGAAATGATGTATCGCCAACCATATTTCGCCTTGTGCGTTGAAAACGCATCCTAGATTGCTCCAAGCGACTGCAAAATCGGGTCTAGTTTCTATGGCCTTTAGGTAGCAAGCCTATAGAAACAGTCATAATTAGGCAATGTATTTGGACTCTAGCCACGTCGCTCGCGCTTCCACTTCCGCGGGACCCCTCAGATATTCGCAAAAGAGCTCGCACACGAATCGCAAAGCGCTTACGCACATAACTGTACTAGACTGGAAAAATGAGACAACCCAGAAACATATCACCTTAGATTGAATATAATGGATCATAATTTTCGTTTGCTACAATGCTCAAAGTATAATATGTGTGTGGTGAATATCTATTTTCACCAGCTAAAACCAGGTTTAGAAAAAGTACAGTACACCATCTGAGTGTTGCTGTGTTTCTGCTAAACCAAGTCGAACGAGCGCATTAACCAATTACGCCCAAATATGATGCCACTACGCATTGCCAAATAAAACGTTGATTTTACGCTACGCGCTCTCTGGAATGTTTCACCTATAAAAGAATGTTCAAATTACGCCTATGCGCCGTTGACGCTTAGAGAGGCCCCAAAATCTCCGATACCTAAAAACAAAGACCACCATAATCCGTCGCTTGCGTACTTTACCTGACTCTAAGCCATTGGTTTATGCTTTTACCAGTCTGTCTGCGATGGGTTGACAAAATCGACCAAATCTGCCACATACCTGTATTATTGTACAGCAACATAGTAATACCATTAGTCAGTATTCTTACTTCTTAACAATACATATGATTTTTGGCGGCCACAAAATGAGATGTCACCAACGTTTGGAAATTTAGGGGAAATTTTTTAATCATTAACAATCCTATACGGTACATGTAAATGATGAGCTGATTACTTTTTCGTTTTATACACAACCAGGAAGTAAGAACCTACAATACTTGATATTTTAATGAGTTGTTAACTTTAGAGAGGCCTAAATTGTGTGAAAGATTTCACGATTTAAGATGTGCAATGTTTTTTTTTGATATCTTGATAACGGGGGTCGAGAACGTTCAATAGATGTATATCGTCATATACTTAAACATAATAATATAGATCAATGTCAAAATATCAAATTTCAATTTTTTTTTTAATTCAACTATCCATCGTTTCTAAATGACACGGAACTTGTCTTATTGGAAAAAAATACGCTTTTTTTGTAAATATGTTCATTGGAAATGTAAAAGTATGTAATTGCATAAGATATAAATTGAAAAGGAAAGTACAATTTTTGATACCAAATAAAACGTAGAAATATAGAAAACAAATAATTGAAAAAATAAGTTTTACAGAAAATATTAGGTAAGCTTTCATGGGATCAAATTACATAATTTAGAAAAATATGCAGAAGTGCCACTGCATCCTTTATTGTTACTAGAATTAACACTAGTGTGAATTTTTCAGAATATTTTATTTTTTTAATTTTTCTCAATATTTTTCTAGCAATCTAAATTTTCGGAAAATTTGAAACTTAAAGTTAAGGGGTCTTTTTATCTTTAACTTGTGCGCCAATGGCTTCTCTGGAGAAATGGAAAATATAACAATATTTTCATGTTTTCAAGAAAATAATTTCCTGTCGTTTATACAAAATATTCGTATCACTTCTCCAGAAAAGTCTTTTGCATACAAGTCTGAGATGAAAAAAAAAAAAGTTTAGCTACCGCAAATGACAACATTGATGGTCTGTATGGAAACACTTCAATACCTAAGTTTACATGATAAATTACGCAAATTTTTCGTCATTCTGTTCAACCCCGAAACGATATATGCAAAATTTGTGACTCCATGTTTATATTGTTATTCCAATACTGTAACACTACCATATCAGTGAGCATTGCATTCCCTAAAGAGAGTTTCTTAAAAGTCAAATTAAGTCAGTCTTGTAATTTTTTTACGCCACACCCACCAAGAGTCAGCACCAACTAGCCCCAATGTATGGTTTTCAACAAACATAAACAAAATATAAAAAAAAACATGTGAAGCAAACTGTAGAAACATTTAACACAAAAAAAAAAACGTAAAGGTAACAACAAGAAATTAAAAATTAGAAAACTACAATTAAAGGATTTGGTTTATTTTTTTATTTTACTATTAGAAACGTTTGTTATTTATACTGTTAGTGAAAGGTGTCAAAAAAATATTAAATTAGTACCTACTTGTATTATAAAAAGTTGAGTTCTATTCTAGTGTATTGATTTATAATTAATTTAAAAATTAATCAAACGTTTTCCTCTATTTAATTATTTATTTTCAGATTTGTAAAGAAAATAAAAATTATCAGGTGAAACGCAATAAAATGTCAACAGATCGAATTTATGTGTAGAGTCTTTTCTTTTGATTTATCATATTTTGGATTAAAAAAAAACTTTGATTTTCAGAGGAATTGTAGAATTTAAAATAGATTCAAAAACTTCATCAGAATCAAAAAATAAAAGTTGAATACTTATATCAAATATTTTTAAAATACATATTTCGCCATTTTATATTAAAAAATTGAAAAATATCAAATTTTTGACAGATCAACAATTGTTATTTTAAACCATTATTGTTTTATGCATAGCCATCTATGTAAAAAATAATTTAGTTGCGTCCCAAACTTTTAAGAATATTATTTATTTGAATAACTCAGTTATTTGAGGATGAAATATATAACAATTATATATATGTAGGTACATATTTATAAAGGGGATGAAAAGGGCTATCCAAATATCGAAAATATACAGGGTGTTCCATTTAAAAAAATGTGACTATGTGACGTTCCCTGTATATTCATTAAGATAGATGCAGACTCATAACATATACAAAAACTTGATAAAATTTGCTACAGATCTATTTTTTACTTTTTTTTTCTAGCTATATTTTTAAGCAAAATAAAAGGGTTTAAAAAGTAGAATTTTCAAATGATCACCCTGTACATTGCTGCAAATCCATACATCAATCCCTATCCTATTACCACACTCTTATCATAAATAAACTCACAAGTACTCCTTACAAGAGTATTCCACATTTCTTGGTCATAAATAACAATAATTCTCTAATAGATTTAAAAAGGTGCCCCACATAGCGCTCCTGTTAGCAAAGTACACGATTCATTTTTTAAAATATCAAAACAAACATTACACATCTCTTAAAAATCCAATTGACATTAAGCTATAATTACGTTTCAAATAAAAAGTTCCAAATTTCATAAATCTGGTGCACCATACCATAGATACACCTTCTTTCCAATCGCCACTTGGTGAAATCCTATTTGGGTTATTATATAAAAATATGAGAAATTGGTACAGGCAAGGAAGGATAGCATGAACGATAAAATGATATATTTTCTGCAAAATTGCAAGTTACGCAAATATGCAACGTTACCTGCAATTTCTACGTTTGTAAAAAATAAATCTCAGGGAGATGACGCTTAGTACTGTCAGAACGTAACTGCCAGAGTATGACTAGAATGAATACCCTCTTTTATCATATCTTAAGATTTTA
Organism: Rhagium mordax; assembly: GCA_963680705.1. Taxonomy (NCBI): domain Eukaryota; kingdom Metazoa; phylum Arthropoda; class Insecta; order Coleoptera; family Cerambycidae; genus Rhagium; species Rhagium mordax. The sequence continues at coordinate 17,814,069 of OY796656.1, forward strand.
TAATGCATGTTTGCTGGCAAATTAAGAAAATTTATAACAAGTAGTAATTTTAATGTATACTTCAAAATGTTTAAAATATTATATGATGATGCACATTTGTGATACTTGAGTCGAATACATGAAAAATTACACACATATGTCAAAATGAAACATATCATGTTCGGTAACTGAAGAATAGATATGTCTATTTTAGTTTAGACAAATAAAAAAGAAACAGTATTGCTAATGGCGCGGCTTTATACAATCTTAGGACCTGGTGTTTTCCAACTTTGACAATTACGTTGCAATGCAAGAGTAAATTTGATGTTTGGCTGACATTTTCGACTTATAAATAACAAAAATAACTACATTAACAAATCTACGCAAGCTGCACCTGCAGTGTCAAAATGTAGCTAACAATTATATCAACGACAATCAGGTTAATAATTTTTCCTATTATGTTTTCTTAGTTACCACAGTACTTGACTGATAAATTGTTAGCTACCACCATCCTGAAAAATAAAAAATAGATCAAGAAAAGAAAGATGAAACGCCAATGCTTCTGAAATAGAAAAAAAACCTACCAATCTACCAAAACTACGCAATAATATAGCAACACGTTCAATAAGTTCCATATCTGCACAACATCTTTACGCAATACGAGTTTTTACGCAAAGCGCTTCAGAAAATAGCCAGCCAAACCACTGTATACAAACATTCTTTGACTTGGCAATCCAATTTTTAAAGTGAACATCGCAGCCTCTTGCATTCAAATGATATAAGTTGCCTTTGAAACTGATCACAAAATGCATCTCGTTCGAAAAACAACTTCGCATTGATGTCGGGATAGGTCCATGGGGTCAACGACATTCTTATCATTTGACTTACCTTGGCTTCATCTAATCGACCTAACGCTTTTAGAAGATTACCCAAATCGCTACGAACACAATAGAGATCCTGAAAATGAAAGAAATAGGTAAATATTATGAGTGAGCAAGTATAATATATTTTTAAAGGATGTGAATTTACATGTATTTTTATTCTTTGAAATTTTTATATTAGTGACCTAAAATGATGACAAATGACGTAAATGTAGTAATAGTAGTAGTAGTAATAGTGAAGGTTTTATGTTTAACTTTGGAAAATTTTAAGATTATAAAATTCTAGCGAATAAAAAGCATATTATAAACTTTCAACATAAATTATGATGTTTATTTTGTTTCTTCATCTTTTCCATTGGGGAAAGTATGCTTATTGTTTGCATCATTTACGTTATCAGTACAGAATAAATACATAATTTATTTTTGTTTATTAGTGTTGATTTATTATATTGTTTCAATAATTTATAAATAAAATTTTATAACAAAAACAAAAAATAAATAAAAAATTATAATACACTTCGCACATAAATTATGGAATAGGTAAAAAAATGAGTCAAGTTTATACATTCATATTTTTGTTAATATTGAAGCAATTTCAATAATTTTTTTATTGCGGATAGGTCATTTCTTCTGCAGTTTAATACCGTATGTTCGATTTAACTACGAGTTTTGTTATACAGGGAAACGCGAAAAGTATGAGGGCATGTAAATTCCATAAAATTTCAATTTGATCTGTGGCAATTAGGAGCCTATGAAAATTTATTTTTATAAGTGTTTCGGTTACGGCCTCTCCTATTGTACTCACTGCACCAAGCAATTTGCCCTACGGTTCTTGGTAAATAAAAAATTGGCAATTCTTTGAAAATTTTTCTGTTGCCTGTTAAGACTATTTTGTTGGAAGCCTGACAAAATGTGGATCAAATGTTCATTCGAGATTTAATTTTAAGTATGTTCAATCGATGCCAAACTGTAGTAAATGCCAGGGAAGGTAATACCCGTTATTAGTTTGCATTATTGCTTAGTTTTTTGTTATTGTTATCGTTCGTTTTCCTGTTAAACAAATTTATTAAGTTATTTTTATTCCAACTTGTATTATTAACCTCGATATTGGTTTCATAACTCTTTAGTGAGAGGAAAATGGAAGAAAATCCATTAAAATTATTGTTTTTTAACAGTTATTGGCAACAGAACAATTTTCAAAGAATTGCCAATTTTTTATTTACCAAGAACCGTATGGCAAATTGCTTGGCGTAGTGAGTACAATAGGATAGGCCGTAACTGAAACACTTATAAAAATAAATTTTCATAGGCTCCTAATTGCCACAGATCAAATTGAAATTTTAGGGAATTTACATGCCCTCATACTTTTCGCGTTTCCCTGTATAACAAAACTCGGAGTTAAATCGAACATACGGTATTAAACTGCAGAAGAAATGACCTATCCGCAATAAAAAAATTATTAAGATTGCTTCAACATTAACAAAAATATGAATGTATAAACTTGACTCATTTTTTTACCTATTCCATAATTTATGTGCGAAGTGTACATATTGGTGTAATTATTCGCAAAACGATTCGTAACAAGGACAACATTTTTTAGGAAAATTCTGTGGTTCTAATATTATGAAGAATGAGGTTACATTTCAAGGAAGTTTCCTTGTTTTAAAATTGTTTACATATATTATTAGCATTATCTCGTTACATATTTTATGTTTGTTTAACACAATAATTTTTCATGTACTAAATGCAAAATTCAATATATCATACACATAGTGTAAACTAAGTTTGCAGACATTGACTTTTAAGGTTTTTTGAATATTCAAAAACCATTTTGAAAATGAATTCAATACCTAAAACTGATTATTTTAAGAACTGTTTAATATACATAATTTATGAGTGAAAGGAAAATGTATGTATACTTAACTTAATTTTATAATGAATTGCTCATATGTATTTATATTTTTTGCCTTGAATAATAAAAAACAAATCAAGTTGGGGAGCTAAGACACAAAATATACTTAACTGGAAATTTTTCTCTAATGAGATTGATTGTATTTTTTTCGCTTTTGCTTAAAAGTTATATAAATCACTCTAATTAATTCAACAAACAAGGCTAAGAAATGAAAGAATACATTTTTATGTTACTAAGTAATTTTACATTTTACTGTAACCAAAATACCAGAAACTGTCTATCTATATCAATAGTGGATTATGTATTTCCAAGGGTTTTAGAGTCTGTTTAAACCATAGTTAAAATTTTATATAGGTTAAATAAAATCTATCAATTCAATAAAATTGAATAGAAAAAAAAAATAGGTACCTATTGCCTATTTGCACCCCTACCACTTAAAATCGATAGCTTAGTCTTTTTCAATGTGTAGTAATAGAAACATAACTTGAAATTTTGGAGTCGTCAATTTTTTTTAACATTTCAGTAGTTAAATATCAAATGACAATCAGAAAAAATATTTTAACCCACTTGATAATTTGTGTTTGAAGTTAATGCCTAACACCTTCAGGTATATAAATTTTCCTATAGAATTGAAAACATTTACTACGTAGTGAAATTACAGTGATATACTTAGCATATTATGGCAATTTTTTTCTGTACCAATTTTTCAGGAAATATTATTCGTGATAAAAGTTGGCGTTTCCTTCTTCATATTTCGAAAAACCACCTTTTGAATAAGAGTGCAAAAATAGAGAGCCGCTTATTAGGAATTTTATTTATTCCATTTTTTAAATAAATTTCAAAAATGAGATCAACTCGTAATAGAGCAACAGTCATGTTCTTGTAACTTTAGTTCATTAAATAATGTAAAAATATGTAAATAAATCGAATTTATAAACAATTTATTCCCAATTTTTTAGAACTGGCTAGAAAATCGCTTATTATTTAATTTTTTTTTATCTCAACTCATTGGAAAAATTTGAAATTTCTGGAAATATCAGATAGAAAATATCCAATTCTGGATGTTCGGAAACAGACCACACTCCATAAAATAAGGGAAGGCATCATACAGATTTTATCTACAATACAAATTATTTTACTTTCTTTCCGACTATATTCAACAACTAAGCCGGGTACGAAACTTATAACTACTACCTCCCATCTTATATCAAAAACACCCACGGCACTTCAGGAAAATATTCTCATTGTTCTGCTGTCTAAGGAATTCTAATCCATTACAAGATGGCCTGCGTGCTTTGATATCATGCCTTGATTCACTTATCTATTGTCGCTCCATTAAAGTTTGTATAAATTTCTTAATTTTAGATTAAATAAATATTTTTTTGCATAAGACGGCCACCATTTTGAAGTCAGTTTGAGAATTTTGTACTGGTTCCATGGTAAGGTTCAATTCTACAAGTCTACTTATTCACTACACGTTAAAATTAAAGTTAACGTTTATTAGAGAAAGGTTTTAGCTTAGAACCAAATGTTTGTTAGTAATTATTACACCTTAATGCTATTTACATTCAACATTCAACGAAAGAAGAACTAGGTATTTTGAAAACCTCTTAATTGTCTGCGATAATTTATTGTTTGCTGCATGCAAGCGAGTATATATAAAAAAATACCTCAAATTATTTTGTCAATTATAGCAAGATATAATAACGATGAGTTCTTGCATGGTCACTTGTACACAAATTATCCATTGTTAAATAAATAAATGAACCCCTTGTTACTATTTGATTACAAATGTTTTAATGAACACTAATATAAACCTGTTTTAAAGATGCTTTATAATTTATTCGATCGTTTGTTGATTTTGTTAATTGATCGATTGGATTTTATTAATTGATCGCATCACATTAATAAAAACACATATATATTTAAAAAATTGGATAGCATATTATATAAAATATAAATATCAATAAAAGACCATTACATATCTTATCTTATTTATGATTATTGTATTGATATCATTTCACGTTTTAGGTACACCCCAAAAGCTTTTTCAATCGATATGTCTTTATAGGTGTTTTATTAAAAATTATATAGTATCGCATAACTCAATAGATCTACCAAGACATCCTCGAATTTACTTACTGGGTTATACTGCAAAGCAGTGATATAAGCCTGAACTGCCTGTTCCATATCCCCAGCAGCTACTAAGGCAGCTGCCAAATTAATGTATCCATCGATGAAGTCCGGCTTGAGACGCACAGCATGCCTATAATTTTCCAGCGCTTCTTGAAGCTGACCTCTTTCTTTGTATACATTTCCAAGATTACTAAAATAAATGCACTGTTCAAAATCATATCCCTCTAATAAACTATAAACTGGGTAATCACTAAATTCAACATCCATTGTCAAAAAAATTACTAAAAACAATGACCAAGTGACTTACTGATGTTTTAATACTAATTTTAGTACAAAAATACCTGTATGCTTCTGCCAGTAGTGGATTTTGCTTTATTGCCAAAGTGCTAAATTGTGCCGACTTATCCAACCGGCGACATTGAAAATGTATGCTAGACAAAAGTAGTAATACTCCAGTATTTGTTTGATCTTGTCTCCAAAGTTGCATGCAATGCCTTTCCGCATTGTCATAATCTCCTGCTTGATATTCGCGATGGGCAAGTTCCAGAAGCCCTAAATTAAAAAGCAATGAAATAACTTAAAAAATTAAATTGTAATGGATACTCACCGACGGAAGACATTGGAATTGTATCATTCATTTTTAGAATAACCTGGCCTAGTGGTAACCCAGCGTTCGTAGCTGTATTAACTTGATTTTGAGCATTAACAGTGACCTGTTGGTCCTGCATTTCATGAAAAAACACAATTAATTAGATAAGTACACAATATGCAACTATTGATATATCAAAACACAAGACGTGCATTCACGTTAGTTTCTATTCTGCAGCGTCTTTTAGTTAAACATCACGGCGAATACGGCGATCGATTACAGTGCAACAAAAAGGCAGAAAAGTTAGAATGAGATACCTGCACACGGAAACAGCATCATATGTTTCTTACTGTAATGTGATTGGCCAATAGCCAACAGACGTGGAAATTTCCAGAAGATATTTTAGCAAATTCCAGATTATTCTTTCTTCAAATCGTCATAAAACTAAATACATCAACAAAGTCCTTGGTGGAAAATCACTTTTAATTAAAACATGCTAATATAACAGCCAAGAAAAATAAAATTGATTATAAAATATAATGGCTTACCGTGCTCTGAGCCAGTTATCCCCACCCCTCGAGAGACGTCATGAAATCGTTTGTTGGATTCTACTTCCAGTTAACAAATTGGAAAAGCGCAAACTGATATTCATATACCGAGGGAATCAATTAAATTTCAGAAATTTATGAATTCCAGTTTGTAGAAATATATACTTAAATAAAATTTTATTTTTAACGATAAATCACTTTTCATTGTCGATAAATTTTCTTATTATCGTTAGATATAAAAGAATTGCTCTCTACTAAAAACTTTTCAGCGGAATCACCCAAATGAGCAAATGACTGTCACAAAACATTGCTATGTGACAATAATAATACTCTGTTGAAGTAAGTATTATTGCTGACAGAGGCGACTTGTTACAGTCGAGTAGATATTATCATTGTTTATAAAGTACCTATTAATAAACAATGATATTATATATATGGACGAAGCGACGAAGTAGTCGAGTCCAGAATATCTAAACGAGACTGAAACAACATCTAACGAGCGTGTATCGAATAATATTTTATTTCATCCCGTCATTTATTTTCTATTTGTATAATTTGAAACTTGTTTATTTCTTAGATCATTTGACATTTGACAGTTTTGACACTAATTTTTAATTTAATTTAAGGTTAATTTTTATATGTCAAATTACTGTCAAAAGGTATAACAGTTTAATCCAAGGCTGGTAAACTCTACAAGCCTTGAGTTTAATCATACAATTAACTCCTGTTTTACTATAACAATTTCTTTATCAACAGTCAGTATCGAGGTCAGTATTAAAATTATTCCCAACTTTTTTATCTGTCTGTTTAACGGGCCAATTAAATTGTGGTTTGTCACTTGTTCTACATTCATTTTTGTTAAGTTTTAAGATATCTGCCTAAACACTAAACTCATATATTCGGCAAAATTAATACTCACTTTAACCCATGGTACTGCAATACTTCTCTGTTATTTGGCATCCAATTTTGCATGTATTAGAGAGAGAGAAGAAACGAACAATGGCTTTGACTATCTAGGGTATGAAGAAATAATCTTTGCTAATTATAATGCATGAAATTCAAAACCAAATCATGCCTCGACGCCTCGTTGAACTCGACAGTCATGTGACCATAATCTGCATCTGCTCGCTCACTACTCACTAGCCTCGAATCTGATCTGACGAAAACGAACTTTAGGGTATGGTCCGATATTCACCACAAATTTGGTTTCGCGTTCCGAAATTAGCGGTTACTGTCTGATATCTGAAAAACCGGTTACTTTAGGAACGCGATTCCTGAAAAAACGGGGACTTATCTGTCAACCAATCTACCGATCTATTTTTACCGGTAACTAGTGGTTTGTATATGTCAAACGCATGCAAACGTCAAACATTCGTTGTTGTTTGTCGTGAACGGACTCGGAGTGTATTATTATCCAAAGATAAAATATTTTATAATATAGTAATTATCTGTAAACGCATGAAAATGGTAAATAAAACTGTTAAATTAATAATTTGTTGAAGGTATCTATCTGGCTGGTCCGAATTGAACCAAGATTTCAGGTTACCAACACTAACCGCTGTCCACTTTGGTGATTATCGGACCATACCCTTATTATATGAGGAATATTTTTCATTTGGCTTCCCGGTATGTAACAATGAGTGAGTGAGATAGAAAAAGTCTGATTAAAACCTTTCTTGTTTGATAAAAATGTTGTCCCTTGTGTAAAATACGAAAGAACGGTTGTTTTCACGGTGCCTGCGAGTTTCGATAAAGTAAACTCTTCCATTTCGTTTGCGACTAGTTGGAGGTTGCATGATCTGTACGCTTTTAGCTATATATTCTTTATTTTCAAGAGCAATGGCTGAAGCACGTGAAAGATCCTTTATTATGATTAAGCCTGATGGCGTACAGAGAGGTCTCGTAGGAAAAATCATTAAAAAATTCGAACAAAAAGGATTCAAATTAGTTGCTCTTAAATTTGTGTGGGTTAGTATTATTAATCTAATAATTTGTATTGTATGAGGACAGGTGGAAAATGGTCGATGAAATAGCCGGCGTGGCAGTGTTGCATGTTTCTAACCTCAAAAACAAGTTTATTTTACAACTTTTTTTTGAATTTTAATGTACTTTTTAGCCACTATTCGTAAATTAACTTGTATTGATTTTTTACAGCCAACTGAAGAACTACTCAAGAAACACTACGCTGATCTATCTGGAAATTCATTCTTCCCAACCCTAGTAAAGTATATGAGCTCTGGACCTGTCGTACCCATGGTATGGGAAGGTTTAGGTGTCGTGAAAACTGGTCGTGTTCTTCTTGGAGCAACAAATCCAGCTGACAGTGCCCCTGGAACCATCAGAGGGGACCTCTGTATTCAAATTGGACGTAACATCTGCCACGGATCCGATGCTGTAGAGTCTGCCAAGAAGGAAATCGCTCTGTGGTTCACTGAAAAGGAACTCGTTAGCTGGAAACCAGCGACTGATGAGTGGGTATATGAAGATTAAATTTGTAATTGGTATTATTGTAACGTAATTATAACTATTCAATTGTTTTGTATACCTAAGCTGAAAACTATTTATAAGAAATAAACGAAATTATATACATTTTAGAGCTATCATTATTTATTGCAAAATATTTTATATACCTAGAATAAAAGAAACGTATTGATTAGTGACTGAAGGACATGTATAAAAGGATAGTTCAAGGTTATGTGACTGATTTGCTATTTATGGAAAGCAATTTTTAAAAATCGATAGATAATATGCTGCCGCAACTAAACTAGATAAACACGTGTAATTCAAATGAGTTTGCAACCAGTTAACCAAGTTAGAATTATATTAATGATACATTTGGACCTAGATAATTTTATTTCGCAGAGTGTCATTACAAGGGTAATTATAAAAGGCAAAATGGCGATGTTGAGAATTGTTAATAAAGCGATTTATGAGTGAGTGTCACTCACTCATAAATCGCTTTAACTGAGTGTACAGTCTACAACTATTTTTGTTTACATTACAAGGGTAATTATAAAAGGCAAAATGGCGATGTTGAGAATTGTTAATAAAGCGATTTATGAGTGAGTGTCACTCACTCATAAATCGCTTTAACTGAGTGTACAGTCTACAACTATTTTTGTCAAAATATCTTAGAGTTCTCAAGTTACTACTATATTGTCACAGGCTAACGAGATATTTTTAAAAATAAGTTCTTCAATAATGTAGAAAATATATTTTCATGACTGTTGATTTATTACCGCCACCGTCCTTATATTTATTAGTGAATATTCCTCGAGGAAGGAAGCAATCATATGCATCTGTTTACCTATCATAAATCATAATTCCTTTTCTACATAGATATAAGTGACTATCTTGTTCCTGTGAAACAATAATGTTTTGTTTTTATTCATAATTAATATTTATTAACATAAAATACTATACATAAAATTATGTATTTTATACAAAATACTTATAGTTTTCCATTTTTATTTTATTAGCTAATAGTGAAGATATTTAGTACAGTTTCCCAGTAAACACATGATGTGTGGCATTCTGTTGGCCCAGTAGAGTTATTGATGGTTTTGTGATGTTGCTGGTTAAGCATTAATGGTCCATTACAAGTTGTGTACAGTCCTACCAGTAGTTTATGAATGACGTTTTGCCATTTTAGCACCAATAATGGTTTACTGAGTTTCTGCCAGTATTTTATATATTGCATTATTGCCATTTCAGTACCAATAATGGTTCATTGCCGGCGCAATCTACTTGAGTCTGCGCTTGCGCGTCACATTATGTACCACCACTATCATTCGCCATTTTAACCTGTGGTGGCGTCAGTCGTCAATGTCGTTAGTAAAGAAAAGTGTTTAAGCAGTTGTTAGTGTAAAGTGTTTGAAATATGGATAATAGGTACTGACAAACGTGTAATTTAGAAGTAAAAATTAAAACCGTCATATCTTTTCCTGCCGCCTCCTTCATTACAAATATCTCTCAAAAAAGTTACGAAACATCAAGAAAACAGGGTTATTAACCGACAAACCCGAACAATTAGTTTCTCTAGTAAGTGAAGTGAAACAACGAAAAAAAAAAAAATTATTGTGATAATCCTTTGTTACAGGTAACGTACGTCAGCTGAACTTTTTGAGTGGATATCGATTTGTGTCTTTTGGTATAGATAAACCCTATAACTGTGATAGGCCGCTCCTAATCTACCCAAACACCGGTCACCTGCACTTTTTGGCAAAAACTAGTTCTTATCTTAGCTTAGGTAGATTTAGGTAAGCAATAAACTAAAAATCATATGTATATGTAATTATATGTTCTACCTATATTGATGTTCACCTTGGAAAAACGTTTTTTGTTATAGTTTTAATGATACAAATTGTTTTTATTTGTTTTACAATAAATATGTTAATATATAAATATACTGCCTTTCATTGAAAAAGTAACATTTGTATTTAAATGCTATATATTTTTATTTAATATGTTCATATACTAAAATGTGAATAGCATGTCAGTGGCGGCTTTGAAAAATGGGATCTATTTAATTTGTAAATGGTTTGTAAAATATGTGCTGTTGGCTATTTAGTGTGCTAATATAGAGGTACAGTGTGCTCAGTGGCGACTGATGAAATTTAGTTTGTAATTTCTACTTATTGTAGCGTGGGTCAAGCGATATTTTAAATAACTACCAAGACTAAATAAAGAAGTTTTGCAGAACAAAATTGAGCTTAAAATTTGCGAAAACAGTTGCCCAAAAATGGGATTGCCTTCCCTGATAATAAATGTTGTGGATAATTTGAAAAATGTTTGCAAAACATTTTTTTCAGATATCAGATTGTAAATTTTGTTTTTGATTAAATTTTTATACTTATCGTATTTTTAAATGTCAACTTAATAAAATATTAATACAAATTGAAATCCGTAGATAAATTTGACATCTGAATCTGAACGAAAGCTTGGCAAACATTTTTCAAATTATATCTACAAAATTATCAGGGGCAGCAAACCCATTTTTGGCAACTGCTTTCGCATATTTCAAGTTCAATTCTGTTGTGCAGAACTTCTTCATTCAGTCTTAGTAGGTAGTTAATTTAAAGTGTCGCTTGACCCTCGCTCCAATACGAAGAAATGACAAATTAAATTTCACCAGTCGCCACTGATAGCACTGTACCTATATTGGCACACGAAATGGCCAATAGCACAGACAGTACTGGTTAGACACTGGTAACAGATTATTGGTCTTGGAGTGGCTGAATAATGGCTGAATTGTGGTCTAATAATGGCCCAATATTAATGAAATGAAGTACCACTGGAGGCTAAGCAGTGGCGACACATTACTGGTTAAATGATGGCAAAATCTCTGGTGGCCGGTGGGACATATTTTTTCCGGTCCAGCACAGTCCAGTACTAAGCAGCCATCGAAGTACCATTGATGAGTTAGATGGCAGTTTGTGATTTACCATTATTGGGCCACGTATGTTGTGTTTATTGGGTTATTACTGCAAAATTACTTTTAATATAAATACTAGGTATATAAACATGTAGATACATAAAAACATTCATATAGGTATTACATTTTCTACCTGTCCCAAAATTCTTCTGCATGCAACAAAATATTTTTTCCTTCATCATACTTTTCACCATGTTCTAGATATGGAGGAGTAAATTCCCTATAAGCAAGACACACTCTACGACTTAAAATATCATCTCTCAGCACCTGATGTTCCCAATCATACCTAGCCGAACCGTACATAACCAATAGTGATCTCCTAGGCATTGGTATCCTCACTATAGGATATTTATCTCCATTTTTCGGTGCCACTATAGAATAACGTCTATTTGTCGTATTTATTCTTCCATTATCATCTAACACAGAAGGATAAGTCTTGACACAGTCTAAATTGTATCGTTTAGATTTGGAATTATAAGTCATTGTTAACACAGAATCTGAGAGTAAATTAACTGTAACTATTCTCTCGCCCCACACCCAACAGTCATCTATATGTGGATCAATAGATGCACCTCGGTCAGGATCGTACTCAAGCGAACATTGCTCAATGGTTTGAAATCCTTGTAGAATGGGTACAGCATTAAATTTATCTTGTACAAATTTTGTAGATGCTGGAAAACCATTAAATGTTCCTAATCTCAGTTTCTTCTTTTTAAAATTACATTTAGGTCCAAAATTTTGTTTTCGTCTTCCACTTTGAGACAAGTCCCATGGCATTTTATCAAGTTCTTGTATTAAATATGATTCCTCGTACTCGGATAAAAAAAGTAAATCGATATATATACCGGGATATTCTATAGCTATTCCCTTATGATTTGGATGCGTTTTGTAATCATCTATGTCCCATCCTGGCCAAGCTTTGTTACACATAGGGCAATAAACGTATGTACCATGTTCCTTGTTTAAAGGGGCTGTCCTTATTTCAATTTTATACTCTTTTTCGCAAATTAAACAAGTTCTGCAACCTTTACAGCCACATGGACGTGGTTTGTCCATTTTAAATAGTGTAATTTTAATATATTAATTTCAGCAGTAATTTGAATAATTTCAGACAATTTCAGTACGTAAAAGTTAGGTTAGAAAACCTTTTCTTCTCACAGCACAGAATAGAAATAATAAATAATAGAATGAGAATGAATAGATCCTTCACAGTGCGTGTTCGGTAATGACATAAATATCCTCAAAGTTGTCCCGATGCGTTCGGTTATTGGAGATTTAGACGAAAAAAATAAATCTGCCCCGTTCGAATATTCTAGAGGAGACCTGATAGATGTCCTCGATTTGCTCGGATATTTTAGACCGGGGAAACTGACAAATATTTCAAAATGCGTGAATTCTTGTTTTGACAGATAAATATAACCACAAAAGCTAACCGTGTGATAAAAACTTCATCTTTCAAAGGAAATTTGTTAAAAATGAAAAAACGAAATTACTTATATTTGCGAGGTGTCTAAATATTCAAATAGAAACGAGGATGTAATGAAAGCACTTATAATTGCATGAGTTTCCTCGTAAGTGTGTAGAATAACAATTTCTTACAAAATATCATTTTCGAACGATATTATCGGTAATAATAAATTCTCATTCATAGTTGAATTATTTAGGGTTAAGTTAAGTAAGCAGAGCGTAGCATACCGGTGTGTAAGTGTGGTTAGGTTAATTATGACATAGGTTTGACACCAAATACTAATTCCGTTCGTTTATTTTCCAAGCATCGGAGCAATTTTCCATCACGTGACTAAAAATCTATTGCATTTTACTCGGATCTGCGATGTAATTACCGAACACGCACACAGAATATTTCTCCGCACAGAAAAGAAACTTTTCTTTTTCTTCACCACAGACACATACTGCGTTCGGTTTTTACATATCTGAAAGCTCGCTTTGCTCGTTTACCTCATTTGCCGTTCGGTAATAGACAATGCATGCTCTTTTAGATCTGCTCTGCGTTCGGTAAGCATAAATACGAGCGGTCAGCGCTACCTCGTTTAGCTCGGCTTCAAGACGTCGAGCAAACAGATTTTTTAGGGTTTTTCTGTGATCTGTGTATCAGACACTATCTAAGTACAACCAAGAACTCCAAGAAGACTGTTCTCTAGGTTTCTTGAGTACAACATAACAGAACACATAGATTAAATAAACTGCATTGTTTTTTCTGAGTGATACACCAAAATAAAAAAATAATAATAATTTATGGGGTTATGTTTTATGTTCCTCCTTGGTATCCGTTCGGTAATTAAATTAGGCTCATTTGCCTCGGTGATCACGTGTGATAAATCTGTATCTGCTCGCTCGCCTCTGGATTTTTAAAACCGAACGCAGTATATGAACTTAAAATTCTGTGACCACAGAACATCTAATGTGTGTGAAGTTAGCAAAGCGTTGATGACCAACGACTATTCGCGAAAATCACATATCACGAGATGGCGCTGAGAATTTAGTGTATGTATATAAACTAGTAGTGATTAGTGAATAGTGAACAACAGACCTTTGACGGGTCTGTCAGTATTTTGACATTTGCGATAAATTTAGAGGTTAATTTTTGTCGATCGGTCACTCGCCTTTAACACTCGAAGCAGCGCACCAACAAAAAAAAAATGTAATAGTGTTTGTTAAATATTTCTAACAAACAAATGAAAAATAAATTTTCTCTGTTGATGGTTAATAAAAACCGAAACGTTAGAAAATAAAATTGTTTATAATTATTGTGACCGATATTCCCAAGAAAATCTATAATAACTAGTATTTAAGATGTTCTTAAAAATATCTAAGTGAAGATGAGCGAAATCAAGACAATAATTAATATATATTATTAATTACATTAAAATATTTTGGCATACTATTTCAATCTCAAAGCACAGATTATATAGCTAATCTGTGCTCAAAAATTAATAAAATCAATTTATCTATATTCTTTCACATGAAAAATAAATAAAAAAATTATTTTCTCGAAAATTTCTGTTTGTCAGTTAAAATTTTATGGATTCGTATGGTCGTTTATGCATCATCCTACAACCCCATAAGACGAATATTCTCGACAGGCCGTAGTAGGGCGCCACAGAGGAGAAACCGAAAGCAAAATAAAATTTTTGAAAAATCGTTAATTCAAAAAATCTCGTTTGTGGGTAAAAAATCGCACCGGCACATTGTCCCCATATAAAACTCTCCATCAATCCCTGTAGAAAATCTTCGATCAGACGTCATAAGGTCGCTACAGCCTAAAATTTAAAAAAAAAACAAAAACGCAATATTCTCAAAAAATTGCATTTCTCGGTTAAAAATTTAATGGATTCGTGATCATCTCTACATCGTCTTACAAGTCCTCTAAGGCGAGAATCCTCGATCAGCCGTAATAAGGGCACCAGAAGGGAAAAACCAAAATAACGTTTTTGAAAAATCTTATTTGTCGGTAAAATATTGCACCATCCGAAATACCAACCTTATAGGCGTTGTTGTAAGGTGATGTATGAACGATCACGAATTTAATGGATTCGTGATCGTTTTTTTATCGAGAAACGCAAATTTTTGAGAAAATTGATCGAGGATTCTCATCTTATAGTCACGAATCTGCAAAACGTTTGACCAGGAAACGCAAAATTTTGAAAAAATTGCATTTTTGTTTTATTTTATTTTAAACTGTAGTGACATTATAAGTATAATATAACGGCTGATTGACGGTTTTAGCCCTAGGGGTTGGAAAGTCATAGGTATATGTTGGAAATACGCCGGTACAATTTTTCACCGGATTAACGATTTTTCAAACATTTTATTTTGTTTTCCGTTTTTCGAAGTGGCGTCCTTATTATTACGGCTGATCGAGAATTTCCATTTTATAGAGGTTGTAAGACACGGATCCATAAAATTTTAACTGGAGAACGGGAAAATAATTATTTTGTCTCATTTTTAGTCAAGGAAATTATTAAGGAAATATGAATAAAACCTTACAGTAGTAACGTATATTTATGGAATTATGGATGATAATAATAAGTGTAATTTACAGAGTACTAAATTATTACAAATAAAAGAGTAGGTACGAAAATTAAACAAAATATGTCGGACAAATATACTCACACACTCCTGTTACTTCAACGTTGCTTTACATTTATAAAAAAATAATTTTGGAAATCTACAGAGAAAAATGGAATATGCTACAAAGATTTCTTTAGAAAAATATATCTCTTAAAATAATAAGACGCTTCAGAAACGAAAAAAAAAATTAAATCAAATTATAATTCATTTTTTCTGCAGAGAATAATACTTTTACGTTAACTGGATTGAGTGTATTATTTGATGTGCTTCCCAAAAATTTTATTAATTTATATTGAAAACACATACTTATGTGTTTATAGTTAGGTACCTATACCTTTTATTAAATTCACAGCATTATTATTTATTATAACGTCTGTGATTATAACTAACTGATCGATTGGTTCAAAAAGTGAATTTTCAGGTAGGTATATTTCATAATACTGTAAACCTAAACATATGTGATGACACATTTTTCAATTGCATAAAATTGAACATGCATGTAAACAAGATGGAAAGATTTTTCTTGAGAAACAAAAAAATGAGGTGAGCTGAAACAGTGTATCGATCGTTGTTGTAGGGCATCTTTTGAGATTATATATTTACTGTTGTACTTTCAATTTTAACATTTAATTATTACAGTCAAAACTGGAAATATAATTTCCATAAACGCAAGCCATAGACTGTTAAATTCAAAAGGTAACGCGTTCGACCCTTTGCTCCATAGTTTCACGACTCATGAATATAATTAAGAGTTTTAATCAACTTAGAAGATATTTAAAAATTCGGGAGTTTTTATTAAACTGTGTGAAACGAGATTATTCTACGCATAAAAAATGAGGTATAGCGACAAATTTGTCTATGAAACTTTAAAAATTATTCGCTCTTGTATACTTACCTAGCATGCACGATTGGATGCACGATACACTTACAACGGTAGATATGCCCGTGGCACGTACGCATGTTAAAGTGACGTCATATGCGAGCAAAATCGTCGGCAGTAATAATTGTGGTAAGTGCTTAATTTTTCAAAGAATACTTATCACATGCGTACTCTTAAGCCTCGTCTCTCGACTCTCAGTCCTGTGGTTTCTCATGTTTTCGTTTCTCGTAATGCTATTAAGTATTTATACAATGAATACAACATTTTCAAACGTTTACTCTCGAACGTGACGTCATGAGCGGCATAACCGTATCAATGTTAATAATTGCCTTGCCAGCATACCGTTGTAAGTGTATTGTACAATGATTTTATACCTACTAATGATATGACTGGATGTAAGAAAAATTGTTTTGTAAATTTATCGTATTTAAATGACCGAATTCATAAAATATTCAATATAAACTATTAGCATTGATTAAGGAATGAACAAGATACGCGACTTCAATGGTAAAGTGCGAGGCCTTTTTTGGCAGCGAGATCTCGGCAAGTTGCGGGCATTCCTTGATTTACGTAGTATGCTTTTGACAAACCTGTGTCGTGTTTTATATCATTAATAATCTAGTGGTAATAAAAATTTAATGTCCAGATTAATTTTAGTTTAAAATTATTAACGTAGTATGTTCTCTCTGCCTGCTATTTCTCAACGTTTGTTTGACTTTTAACCGTCACATAATATTAAACTAAAATCAATCTGAACATTCAATTTTTGTTTCCACTAGATTATAAATTATATAAAACCAGACACGACACAGGTTTATCAAAAGCATACTACGTAAATCCAGGAATGCCCGCAACTTGCCGAGATCTCGCTGCCAAAAAAGTCCTCGCACTTTACCATTGAAGTCGCGTATCTTATTCATTCCTTAATCAATGCTATTAGAACAATTTTAACATAAAATTTGACAAATTACGTCGGCCATAAAAACACAAATAACAGTTTAAAGAAGGCATAAATGTTACAAATAAAAGTATTTCTGTTTATTGATGACACAGCATTATAATGTATTTACATTATTGTTATTATAATTAGTATTATTGCACTAAACATTTATTCAATGTATATATCTTCAACAGGGTAAGCAGTCTCAATAAACTTCTGGTAGAACCTTTGGAAGGCACGACTGAAAAATAGGAAATATTTTAAAGATCATATTAGTGGCGGCGCTAGGGTGGAAGCCATGATCCACGTAAAACTGGTTTGCCACCCTGTCTACTTTGGGTAAAATTAATTTGAAATTTCCACTGACCTAAACGTATCAACAATTACGAATTATACTGAAACGTGAGACATAACGAAATTGTCCCTATTGAAATAAAATTTACTTCATATTCGTGTTTTTTGTATTATTTTGCACTGTTATTATAGTTTCAGTTAGTCTTAATCTAATGAAATTAAAACTGAACTTATGTAGAGTTTATGTGGTTTTTTATTTTTTTACTTACCACCCTAAGGCATTTAGTCCCATCAAATTAGGAAAAATCGAGGGAAAAATTAAAGAAAATGTTTCCACAGTTATGAGACCTGAAAAATGTGAAGTATTTAGGTTGTCTAAACATAAACTTCACCCCCCACAGTTCTAGAAAGGGTGGTTTTTGAGAAATATACCGGGTGGCCACGAGTCAATGTACGCCCCCAATTTTGCGGTTGTTTTTAAATTTAAAAATTTCGTTCTTGGTATACGTGAATAAGACAAAAGTGGGCTATTTTTAGACTAACAGGAATGAAAATATCACTTTCAGTTGAACCGGAAGTGACATCAACTTCTTTTTGTTAAATAAATGACCATGTTTTCTTTGTGGTTCCATACGGAAATGAAAATGAAAATTAAATTCCGTTTTTTAAGAACCCTAAAAATAGTCGTGTCTATCAGTAATTTAAATAACTATTTTATTCTTTACAGCAAGCTTACTACCTTGCTAATAATTTTCATACGCGGCCATTTTGTAAAAAATAAAAATCGTTCTTATTTCACTTATTTTTTGGAATTTTTGAAATTGGAAAAAACTGTTGCAGTTAGAATTTCATGCTTTATAAAACACCCCACTAGAGAACGAGTAACTATCTACGTGTATATACAGGGTGATTTCTCTAAATACAGAAACTGCATGAATAGAATCATTGCCAAAAAATAAGTAGAGTTTACTCTATAAACTTTCTTTCTGGGGGATGCGCTATTTGAGATACAAGGTGTTAAAATTTACAAAAAAAAAAAATATTTTTTGTCATATCTTTATAATGCGCTGACGGAATTGAATAAAATTTACTACACTTAATTAGACCTTTTATTAAATGTAATATTAACCTCGTGGCTGCTACTGAAGGTGCTGCCTCATTTTCCCAAGAGAAAATACTCCACTTGCGTTTTTTTGTAGAAATAATATTAAATTCAGGTGTTACGTTAAATGAATAAAAAATGTTCCTCGGTGTTTTTTTATAGTAGCAGCCGTTTATGAGATATTTGGGCTTGTTTTTAAATTTTATTGAATTTTTCTAATAAATTAGGCCTTTTATTTGATGAAATATTAAGCTCGTGGTCTAATTAAGTGAATACTCTATAGTAAATTTCATTCAATTCCGTCAGCGCGTTATGAAAATATGACAGAAAATATAATTGTTTTTGTAAACTTTAACACCCTGTATCTCAAACTTTAACACACTATCTCAAATAGCGCGTCCCTCTGGAAAAAAGTTTATAGAGCAAACTTTATTTATTTTCTGGTAATGAATCTTTCCCTGCAGTTTCTGTATTTAAAGTGAAATCACCCTGTATACATATACACGTCTGGCCACTCAGTTGTTTCGCATACAGTTCAGTAAGTTGCACACATCTCCCCTGAATCAAACCGGTAGACGGTCGACGCTCCGTCTCGGACTAACGTGATTATGGGGCGGAGTCGAAATTGTTAGGGGAGTTGGTGCAACTTATTGAACTGTATCCGAAACAACTGAGTGGCCAGACGTGTATGTATATACATATATCATTTTGAATTGTGGACTCCGGCCGCTATAAGAACAAGCCACGAGCGTCATCAAAGAATATCTGCGCGGTCGTCCGTCGAAGCCCCGCCCCCCTAGCAACCACGATATTTCCATGACACCGACACGTACCATAAGCATATCATCATAATATTTTTAAAATCTGTTATTAGCAGCGTTGAGTTTGATAAAAGCACGCCACTGCTTACTTTGTAGAAGCATGGTGTCGCCAAAGCTGGCGCAGCCGTTAGCCGGACTCTAATATAAACAATACATAATCAAAGCGTCCAAAGAAAGGCCGTTGAAAAAAGAGATGATCTGCAGAGTCCCTCTTTATAGTAAGTGTTGTGACACCGTTCTGACGTGCGCGCATTCAAATAAGAAACGGCTACAAATATTTCTTTCGCGTCCTCCAGCGGCGAAACTATGCGGAATTAAAAAAAAATAGTAGAGACAAAATTAGGAAATTGTATGCTCTACAACTTTGCTCTCTTGATATTTTTCACCAAAATGCATAGTTTTTCCCAAAAGAAAGAAAAAGGCGAAAAAAAGCACCCTTTTTAGAACTGCAGGGGGTGAAAATCATGTTTAGACAAACCAAATACTTTACTTTTTACAGGTCTCATAGCTGTGGGAAGAGTTTCCATAAAACAGCGATTTTTGACTAATTTGAAGGGACTAATTGGTGTACAGGGTCATCACGTGAAATTGTTAGATTCTACTGTAACTTTGTTGTTTTTGAATTTATCGTAAAAGTAAAAACTGCTTTAGTGATTAATTTTTTACCAGGAATTCAAATTTTTATAGAAAAAAACAATCGAGCATCGCATTACAGAGATATAGCTTCAACTTTGTTTTTTCTTATGTAACACCCTATATTATTATATCTTTTGATTCTTCATTTTTTCTTGATTTCATCAATATAAACATGTAAACTGTTATCTTTTATTTTAGATAATTTGGAAAAAAGATATAGGTTAGGTGTAGAAAATCAAGGAAGGCAGTTTGAACAGTATCTATAAAAAATAATTATATATTAATTGTTGTAATTTAAATTATGTAATTATCTATATCTCGCAAAAAATAAAAGATAATAGCTTACATGTTTATATCGATGAAATTAGGAAAAAAACGAAGAATCAAAAGTTGTAATCATATACAGGGTGATACATAAGAAAAAACAATGTCGATAGCTATATCTCTGTAATGCGGTACTCAATTGTTTTTTTTCTATAAAAATTTGTATTCCTCGTAAAAACTTAGTCAGTAAAGCAATTTTTACTTTTCCGATAAATTCAAAAGCAACAAAGTTACAGCAGAATCTAACATTTTCACGTGATGACCCTGTACATACTAGATACTCGACATCAATTTCTTTTGGTATTTGTTTGTCGCACATCATGTCATGGTTTCTACAATTTTGTTACAATGAAACTCAATCAAGTAGCTAATTAAAAAAAAAATTATTTAAATCAGTGTATATTTTATAAAACTATTGCGTAGAAAGTAAAAAACAAAAAAAATCGTTTATTTTTTTTAATATAAGTCATTTTTCAGCCTGAAATTTTGAGCGTTTAGTGTTCAAATTTGAATGTGAAGTGTTGAATTATTAAGCTCTCTTTTCTAAGATGTAGCCCCTGAATGTTAGGGTGACAAAATATATTTTTACAAATAATTCGTATATTAACTTTAGAAACTAAATCAAATAATATCAAGAACAGTTCCCCTTGTTTAGAGCAAAAACATCAAAAGCTATTTTTGTAGTATTTATAATTCTAATGATAATCTGTAAAAAAATATTTCAATCACAAGAGTTTCTGAGATCTGTGGATCAAATTAAAAAATATTTACATATAACATCTTCCCCTCATTATTGATGTCCCACCCTTCATATATGCTTTCAAAAACCTTAACTGAAAACTGTAATAGGTTTTCATCAGGATAGAAAAAAAATTGCTCATATTCTTTATTTTACTATTCTTCACTCGCTATGTACAGGGTGTTTCCTATAAAATTATACCCCCCTTATTTCGGTCAATTACCACCGATTTTAATTTTTCAAAAACCGATCTAACACAGAACTTTCCGTAGATTTTGAATATGCTATTACTTTTTTTCCTACTTCAACCGTATACGAGGGGCAGAAAGAAGTATGGTTTTTTTAAATAGAACACCCTATATATTTTTACATATTTGGATTCGTCTCGTCTTCCTGATTACAAATATATATGACAAATATATTTGCTATAAAAATGGCGTAAATAATTGAATTTAAACTTTTGGCGTTTCCTTCAAAACTATTATACCCCCCTTATTTCGGTCAATTATTAACGGTTCAAAATTTTCAAAACCTATACATAGAATTTTTCGTAGATTTCATATATGCTATTACTTTTTTTCTCCCTTCAACGGTATACGAAGGGTGGAAAAAAGTATGTTTTTTTTTATGGAATGCCCTGTATATTTTTACATATTTAGATCCGCCCTACCTTTCTGATTATAAATATATATAATACTTATATATGTAAAAAAATACAGGGCATTCCTTAAAAAAAAACATACTTTTTTCCACCCTTCGTATACCGTTGAAGGGAGAAAAAAAGTAATAGACTTTTCATACCATCAAATTTGGTGAAATTCTGAGCGACTTCAAGTTTGTCTAAAATTCGTCCAGATGCATGCATCAAAAGATTAAACGTAAATTTTCTGAACAACTACTTGTCATATCAAAAAGTGCCAGTAGACATTAAATTTTTGTTTTTTCTTGCTTTATTGAATTAAACTGGAAACATGGGAAAATATCAGTGGCGTACTACTTTCTTGTAAAAAAGAACCTTAGTAAATCCATATATCTACGCCCATGGTTAAGTAAAGTAGTAGTTTGTTATTGTAAAATAGGCCTCTAAATTGTATGTAAAGAATTCGTAAGTTTGGATTCGATACTTCTTAGCATTCTGGAAATATAAATATAAATCCATATTCATTTTCAAACTTTAACACCCTGTATCTCGAAAACTAAGCATTTCTCAACCTATGTTTATATGAACTATTTTTAATATTTTTCAAATGTATATCGACTGTTAAAGTCCTGCTACAAAAAACTGGAACACCCTGTATATAGGGTGTTCCATTTAAAAAAAACATACTTTTTTCTGCCTCTCGTATACGGTTGAAGTAGGAAAAAAAGTAATAGCATATTCAAAATCTACGGAAAATTCTGTGTTAGACCGATTTTTGAAAAATTAAAATCGGTGGTAATTGACCGAAATAAGGGGGGGTATAGTTTTATAGGAAACACCCTGTACATTTAGTTCCTGTGTAGAGGTTTGAATTATAATAATTATGTTAAATGCATTCAAAAATATATTTTTATTTATTTTTATATTAAGTACATTCTAATCACTGATAGTTCAGTACCTACCCCAGATTTCTTGCAAATAATAAATATCAAATATAGAAATAATTACTTACCCTACTGCTTCGGCGACAGGCCTCGTAGAGTCCTGTCCTCGAAAAACATGACAAGCAAACCTCTGCAGTGTGGGGTGTTTTGTGATGAATCCTAAATAGCGATGATCTCGGGGGTGAAAAGCACAAAATGATACATTTTTCAGCGAGTAAAAATAGTCTATGCAGGGCTCGTTTTGCTGTAACAATATTCACATTGGCATTATTGGCAAGTTGATGTTTATTATGAGGTTAATTCTAAGACGTTGCAAAACAAAATTAATTGAACGCTCTAGTTTATGTATACAATATATTATGTATTTTTTTAAAAGACTTACATTTCGTTTTCGCCTATCTACCATCCGCAGGCCCTGATCGGAAACTTCCAACGTACATGGCTGAAGGTCCGGATCAGTTCCTGAATTTCCAATAACTCTTCTAACGGCTTGGCATACCACAGATGTGCCCTTATGTGCTAGCGTCTCTACGGAACCTATATAACCTAAACCGAAAATGACCATTTATGTGGTTTTAAAAAATACGCTTCATAAATTAGACAGCCTCAAAGCCAACGCTATGTCACATATTTGAAAGAACTTATAAAAAAATCCATTATCCACTGACATTAAAAATATTACTTTCATTATTTTTCTCCTACCTAATAGATATCGTTCCCTACGTCCATGTTCACAAGATGAGTCCCAGTCACTGTAATCACAATCAACTGCATATGCAGAAGGAAATATTCCCATTCGTCCGGTCCTTAAGTTTACTCCTAAAAAATATATGATATTGTGCACAAATCTTTAAGCAACCGATTAATTTAGAAATATTAGAGAATTTGGACAAATAAAGTTGCATCACGTCAATAATTACACTATTTCTAGTTACCTTCACACCATAGGTCGTCTGCCTCTTTTTGTACATAAATTGGGTCACCAATTTCCAACTCAATCTCGTCCTCGTGCCTAGGTACGAATTTATGCAGCCCTCGGTGTGTCGCTTCCAGCATATCTACATCATTATAAACCATCCCTCCAACAATGGAAGGCGACATCCCCATAACTGGGGACATAGACTTAGGCCCATCCGTCCCGGTGGGCGAATGGGCCGTACTGTGACCGCTGTCAGCATCGGTTAAAAGTCTGAGAATAAACAGATATAGTTGACCATCAGAAAAATGTAGTAAAACTGTAGGCAAGTAGTTGTTTTCCATTAAAATGTTTTTGGCTTTTTGCTAATCAAGTAAAATGCGGTTATATTTCAGTAGTGACTGACATAGTTAAATAGCATTAGTGTAAACAGTGAATCTAGCAAGGGTTGGAATTTTTGATGAGGCACTGACTCTGACATAATTTCCACTAATTCCAAAATAACGAAAAGTCTGAAGACACAACTGGATTCGCTATTGGTTTATTCATCTCTAGGTGGTTGACAAAAGCGTGTTCAGTTTCTTAGTGTATCAACCACCAAGAATACGATGGATTTTAAATTAATTTGAAATTTATTACCTGTCAGATTCTGGGGAATCGTCCCAGAGGTATCCACATTTTAATACTAAAATTGAGCTTGGTCCACTGCTGGTACTTCCCAGTTCATCAGCCAGTGATATTTCTCGTGAAAATTGATGTTGCGCATTATACATTGTTACTACAGCAGCTGAAACAGATCGAGGACAATATTGGATGTTGATTTTTTGTGAAATACGTTTAAAAAATGAAAAATAGTTGACATAAAAATTCACAAAAAAGTAACTTATATTAAAATAGGTTAATGGTACGTCAAATTTCTACACTACTTGACAATAAAATTGTTTGATAATACTAGAGTTTAGCCATCTAGATGCCCATTAGTTACTATTTTGAATACATTTTTACATAAATAGAAAAAGACAAGTTATACAAACGATTGATAATTATTGTTCCCACTGTCCTGTTTAGAGCTAAATTAATTTTATAAATTAGATTAACCTCCGAATTAATTAAATACAAGCAGCCAGCAACTACTATCGGATCTGGCATACTTATGTACTGTAACTGGACTTGCTTTTGAACTGAAAAATTATTCGTCATAGAAAGTTATCGAAAATATTGAAGGATATTTTTAAATATGTATCTCGAAAACAAAACAAGATATAGACAACATATTTTTTTTGAAGGGCGTAAAATTATCTACAAAAATAGTCTCAAAACTCGACATTATTATAAAACATGGTAAAAAATTGTAAAGGACTGAATTTTTGCATGCACCTTAATATTCGAGTTCTTAATAATGTGTGAGAGTTCCTTATCGATTTGACCGCCGCAGGATCAATTACGCGGGGCTATAAGTCCGAAAGTCGCGAAAACAGTATTTTGCAAATATTTTGAAAACGGTGAATTTTTTGAAAAAAAAACATAATTTACTAATTTGTAGCTGAGATAATTTACTACAAAAAGAAGATACCGTTTATTGACCATGACAATGACTACAAATTATAGAACAATTTAATCCTGTTTTTCACATCCAGAATTAGAACGACAGCGTTTCTTGCAGTTACAAAAAATTGTATTCAGAAATACATCAGGAGCAGGTTGGAGAAGAGTTGCAATTGGCTCCAAGACCAAGATATTACTCTTTAATGTCCATTTCCAATTTTCAGGAACAATTTCCTTATTTCCAAGCCATGTTTGAATTTGATAATATGCCCGATAAAAGTGCTGTTGAGCAGCAGCAGGAAATTTTGAAATAACATTCATAAATAATTTGGTTAACTAATTATAGGAGGTTTTAATTAGTTTTAATCTTTGAGAAATATATTACCAATGACGACCATAAAATTCCCAATTCATTAATAGAATTTTTTCTTAATATGTTTTATTATAATCGTATTGTATTGAGACTTTTAAGTCTCATTCCGAAATCCTCTAGTTTCAATGACTAAATTGTTTATGCCAAAACTATTTTACCTAAAAACAACTTTAGATTAATAGATCTGTGTTAATTGTTACTCAAGTTGCGTCTACTCTACTAGTAAGTTTATGATCCAATCGCTAATAAAAATGCACAAATATCTCGAGTCGCAATATATCCGAGCAAAGAAGTATATATAAAATTTTCATGGAAGATGTATGAAAGGTAAAGGAAAGCGTAATGTAAACGCTTCTATTTTATTTGGAGATAAATTCTGAACAAAATTTCCCTTGGAGGACTATTTATAGAAGATACGTATGGAATTTTCTATTCAAAATTATTAAAGCCATTTCGAAATATGGAATTATATTCTGGAAGCACCAGAAATTGAACTGTTTTTTTTTGTATATAAAAGTAAATAACATACATTTGTTTAATACATTTCCAATTTTTTATATTAGGTAGGTTGGTCTTAAGAATTAGATTAGGCCTGCAGAAATAAAAAAAACGGTGTAACCAATTCGTTTCAGATAGCCGTAGGTAAAAACAGGTGTATTTAGTTATAACTTATAAGGAATATACCTCTGCGATTCCTCCCAAATCAAATATACAGAACATTGTTTATAAGTCACTTGTATGTGAAAAAATCATGAAATTTGGAGTTTTTTAAAAATTGCAGTAAGACTGCAGTTGATTAATTTTTTTGAATGTTTCTGTTTACTACGTAATTCCAAACCGGTTAATTTGAGCCCCGGTTGATTTCATTTCATTGATTATTTATTTAAATAATTGCCGAAAACCATCGAAATTTTCGAAAATTTCAAGCATTTTTTACTCTGAAAGGAAAAACGCTAGACTCTTGAAACTTTGGTGGAATATGTGTTTCATTACTCTCAACTTACAAAAAAAATTTCGTTTCAAAATGTTTATTAGTTTTCGAGAAATTCTATTTGTTTATTAAAAACGTCCCAAATGTTTAATGAAAAATTGACCTATTAACGTTATCAAAAATAATTCAACCACAGCTCATTTTTTTTGTCAAGACGTCAATTTTACGAATCTGTTATGGGCGTATCGATTTTCAATAATTTTGACCGTCAAAATGACGTTAACAACATTGCTACTTTTCGGAGCAGCGTTTTTTGCAAATAACTTTACAACAAATGAGCGTATCTGCACAAATCTTTCATATTTGAGTTGCTGGTATTTTTCTACAAATTTATAAAAAAAAATTGTTGCTCTGGGACATGTAGGAGCCGAGATAATTTTTTAAATTGTTTAATGCGCCAAACGTTTATTTATTAATATTTATGGCCAAAATTGAAACTGGTTGTTAATAAGATCTTGAATTTTGTGAATTCATCAAGTCCTATTGAAAACGGGCCCTTTTTGAGGTCAAAATATAATTTTTAATAATTAGTGATTTTAGAGCGTCTTCAATTTGTTTGGCTCAAGGGACAGGGGAATTTTTTATCAAACGATTTTCAAATTGGGGTAGCGAGAAAAATTCGTCATATCTCCGTTATTTTCCGGCCAATTTCGACGTTTTTTTTTTTTAATTTGGGGTAGCTCACGAAAATAATAACAATGGGCATTTGCAATATCCAAATAATAAACAAATAATTGTTATAAACAATTTTTTTTTTCTAATTTTATCTTTTTTGGGCTTATGCAACTTATAATGTGCTAATGTATTAAATATAAATTTATAAAGATTATATAATGGTAACAATGCTGTAACATCGTATATTGTTTGATGGAGAAATAGTTTGTGCATACATTGTTACCATTATATAATCTTTATAAATTTATACTTAATACATTAGCACATTATAAGTTGCATAAGCCCAAAAAAGAAAAAATTAAAAAAATAAATAAATAAATTGTTTATAACAATTATTGGTTTATTATTTGGATATTGCAAATGTGCCCATTGTTATTATTTTCGTGAGCTACCCCAAATTAAAAAACGTCGAAATTGGCCGGAAAATAACGGAGATATGACGAATTTTTCTCGCTACCCCAATTTGAAAATCGTTTGATAAAAAATTCACCTGTCCTTTGAGCCAAACAAATTGAAGACGCTCTAAAATCACTAATTATTAAAAATTATATTTTGACCTCAAAAAGGGCCCGTTTTCAATAGGACTTGATGAATTCACAAAATTCAAGATCTTATTAACAACCAGTTTCAATTTTGGCCATAAATATTAATAAATAAACGTTTGGCGCATTAAACAATTTAAAAAATTATCTCGGCTCCTACATGTCCCAGAGCAACAATTTTTTTTTATAAATTTGTAGAAAAATACCAGCAACTCAAATATGAAAGATTTGTGCAGATACGTTCATTTGTTGTAAAGTTATTTGCAAAATCCGCTGATCCGAAAAGTAGCAATGTTGTTAACGCCATTTTGACGGTCAAAATTATTGAAAATCGATACGCCCATAACAGATTCGTAAAATTGACGTCTTGGCGAAAAAAATGAGCTGTGGTTGAATTATTTTTGATAACGTTAATAGGTCAATTTTTCATTAAACATTTGGGACGTTTTTAATAAACAAATAGAATTTCTCGAAAACTAATAAACATTTTGAAACGAAATTTTTTTTGTAAGTTGAGGGTAATGAGACACATATTCCACCAAAGTTTCCAGAGTCTAGCGTTTTTCCTTTCAGAGTAAAAAATGCTTGAAATTTTCGAAAATTTCGATGATTTTCGGCAATTATTTAAATAAATAATCAATGAAATGAAATCAACCGGGGCTTAAATTAACTGGTTTGGAATTACCTAGTAAACAGAAACATTCAAAAAAATTAATCTACTGCAGTGTTACTGCAATTTTTAAAAAAACTCCAAATTTCATGATTTTTTCACATACAAGTGACTTATAAACAATGTTCTGTATATTTGATTTGGGAGGAATCGCAGAGGTATATTCCTTATAACTAAATACACCTGTTTTTACCTACGGCTATCTGAAACGAATTAGTTACAGATTCCCGTTCACATCGTCTAATTCTACAGGCCTAGATGTGCTTCCTGCCAATATACCTACTCACGAACGCATCTACCATATACCGAAATAACATAAACACTTATCAAGCTGTATATAGAAACCAGTAGATATTTTCCCAAATATACACTTGATTGGATTCACAATTCTTCTGTATATAATTTTGTTAGATGAGAAAGTACGTTCTTAATTGAATTTACTATAGAATCCTTTGAAATGTCTAAATCTAACGAACGAATATCCAATAATTACCTGTTTACCGACCAAGAGATCTTTCTTTACATTATTTTTTTAATTTAAGATACAATACTCAAATAATTTATAAAGTGGATTACTTTTTTCTACAACTTAATGAAATTTTATACATATGAGAATTTAGTCATATGTAAATTGAGATATGAAATTATATATTCTCGTCCACATACTGGATAGATGGAGCACCTAGCTTTTGAAATATTTCGCTAAAGCCTTTATTATTATTATATAACAACCGATAACGATCACAAGTTGGATATTATAAAACGAAAATATTTTCCTCGCATATTTTATTATAAAATGAGGAATTTCGAAAATATTCGTTATTTACGCAATTTTCTCAATAATTTTTATATGGTGTTGCTTTACTCCAGATTCTTTACCGTATGTAAATAATTTTGAATATAAATATTGAATTCCCTGATATACGGTCACTTTGTGGTTTGTTAAATTACACGAATGTTTAATAATTGAGATATATTTGCTTATTCAAAATTTTCCACAGTAGATATAAATATAACGTACATTTTTTAAATCCACAAATGACTTGTGCAATATATTGAATTTTTCTATAAATACAGGCTACAGTAATATACAGGTTTTCCCTGTGACTCCCTCAACCAACAATTTTTACCATGTTGTCATATCTATAATTTGATATATCTAACAAATTTTCTGATAGAATGTAACTTTTTTAAACAATTAGTTAATAAACTATGTATTTTACAAAATATATACTATTTTTTTCTTTAGGTCCCTTACGTTTTCTCGTTACTCAATCCCTGTTCCACATTCCACTCATCTATATTCCACTACACGTATTTGCAAAATTTTTTACTATTTACCATCTGACTTCTTGACACAGAGTAGTAACCAACCCAGAAATTCTCCAACAAAGATCCGTTTCGCTTGTTACACGCAATTATAATTGCCAGTAAAGACGTCATTGATTATTAATGACAATATTAGAAAACGGCAAACCCTTATTTATGTAGTGTCTAGATTTGATTGATTCTCGCTCCTTTTGGCTTTTAATCGTATCTAAAGCAGTCTTCGTTTATAAACTACTGGTAATCACTCTTACTGCTGTACTAATCACTGACAAACACTTATATCTACATTCCAATAATTTCTTACCATAAACAAGCACACTAATTGTTAGTCCAGAAACACTTATATCCCGCCCTCAATACAAACGAACTACCAGAGTTTACAGGTCGAAGGAATGTCAGGTGACACTATATTTACACCATGAGGGGGATAATGACATTAAACTTCAATTAAGAAACTAATTACGGATGTGCCGAACCGGCGATTGCAATAGGCTCGCTAATAAAAAATCAATCGACCCCTTACAAGACCTGCAGACCATACAGTCACTGCACACCTCTAGGTACATAAATATTCAAGGAAAAGTACATACATTTTTTATTCTTGGGTATTTCAGGGAGTTTCCGTCTCCTTCTTTCTCCTGTCCAAGGAGGTGTCGGGGCACCTAGGGATGAGGGTTCCGATTTCTTGCCGCCCATCGACAAAGGGGCACCTTGTTCCGCTGCATCTCCAATAATATCACAGTCAGTTTCTAGGTCACTCTTGGAAGACGTTGGCGAATCTTCGTCAACGAGGACATCATGAACTAAACTGAAATAAAGAGAGCCTTTATTAACAATCACCTCTGCAAAATATTTTTGAAATTTTTATATTTTAACGTAAAATCGAGTCAAGAAGTTTTAGAAACATAACGAGTACTTACGAATAAAAAGGCGTAGAAGTTTTTGTGTTTGAAGGTAGTTTTTCAAAGCTGTGTCTAAATTCCTCAAACTCCGTGTCAGCCATGTTTGTTTTCACCCCCGGACTATTGATTCGTGACTGAGGCGTCGAGTCGGCGCTTCGCGCCGTAAGTTCCTGCTCTTCTGCAGGAATGTAAGATACCCTACATTAGAAGGTGGGTAATGGTCAGAAATTGATATGTAGTACGACTTGCAATTGGATCTAAAGTACTTATGTTGTAGTATATACCATACCGATAATATTGATTGATGCTAAAGGCATTCACCTATTTATCGAGAGCTGGCTTCAATGAGTTGGATCTAATTTACCGTATCTCGATATTTTAAATAGATATCTTCATTATCTTTTTAATTAAGGTAACTTGGTTTTACGAAATATCTACTGTTTCTAAATTCTCACTCAATTTCGGAAATTCAAAGTCATAACTGTTAACAATTTTTATCTTTTCTGGATATTATAAAGTGTAAGAAAGAAAGGAAGAAATAGCAAATTTTGAGTTTGATATGTTCTCTTTTGTCATCAATATCATTTTTTATGACTTTCTCTATATTTCTTTTAATTGCTTGTGACGTGTTTTTCTTCCTCCTATAAGCAATAACCCTAGTTTTAGTGTTAAATAATGAGGAAAGGGAACAAAGGAGAATTAATTGCGAAGATAATATTTTCCAAAGGATGAAAATCTTTAAATTCTCGATAAATAAAAATATAGTACAATGATTAAAATGTTCGAGCTAGGACAAACGTCCTCTTACTCGAGTTTCAATTTGCGAACTAAATAAAACTTTTATAATTTCTCTGCATTTAGTAGAAAGTTAAGTCATGATTCGTTACAGCAGGGAGAGAAGAACTCAAGAAAGGGTATTTTTTTAATTAAAAGTATTCAGATTCCAGAACAGCACAAATGAAGAACCTTTACGACTACAAAATTAGATTAAACGTATATACCAAGTTTTTTAGGCTTTGGATTTAGAGGTAGTTGTATGTATAGGGTGGATCTTTATATTCCGTTCAATTTCGACAAATTGATCATCGAATAGAATTTTGAAAAATTAAAATAGTTTTACTGAACAATAATCCAAAATTACATTTTTTGACAAAACCACTCTTTGTCTCAACCATACAGTAAACCGACAAAATTACTCTTATTAGAGAGCAGAAAGTTAACCTTCACCAACACCAGCTAAAACTAACCTATTCAGAAATAACTGGTATTCTACAGTCTCTTCAAAATTCCTACATATATAATGTAGGTCCTCACCAGTTAGGAAAAGTTCAGCTTTGCCTAACTGGTGATGAAAAGTTTAACGTTTTGACACTTACGTCAGTTTTGAAAAGTGTAATTTCATATGTCAAAATTCGAAAATAGTTATTTATGCAACAAGTGCGTAAGGTGAGATTTTTTCACGAATGGGAATTTTGTCGACAATCCCATGAGTGAAAAAAGCTCACCTTACGCACGAATTGCATACAATAATTTTTCTACTGGTTACTAAGAAATATATTATGTATAAAGTACAATTTACTTTACGCACTAGTGCGTAAAGTGTTTAATTTTTTGCACTAGTGCGTAAAGGTGGTTGTTGATTAATGATGCATTCTGCTTAAATATACCTGTTATATGAGAAAAAATTAACACTTCTGTACTTAACAAAATTTATTGTAGTAACGAAAATTACGTGATTAATTGTATTTATGAGATATATGTTTCTAACAATAGTAATTTAAGCAAAACTTAACCCGTAGAGGTACTTAGTCATTAATATGGCTATTTGTGCCGAATTGGCAATATTCGACGGAGTGCATTCAAAATCTGAAAATCTGATAAATCAACATCCATATTATTATCTCATCGAGAACTAAGAAATTTAAAATAAAATAAAATTTAAAGGTGAAAGTTTCATAAAAATCATATTAATAACAAATTTAAAGGCTTCCTTACTTAAATTTTCTAATAATAATATGAGACGAACTTCAAAATGTCAAACTTACCTATACGCCAAAATTTAACAATGACAATATTGCTATGGCCTACTTAATTTTAAATGAGTGACACTAATCAGTTTTGAAAATATAAATGAAACCTCAAACTTATAAAAAATTAGAAGATTATTGTTAAAGAATACTGAGAATTAGGTATGTTTTATAATAATATACCGTGATAAATGGACTACATAAAATTAAATAACCACATTTAACGTTTTAAAACAAGATATGATTATAATAGGTGCCTACAGGTGCTCCATATCCATATGCAATTTATTACTATTTTACTTCACGCACTAGTGCGTAACGAAAAAACACTTTACGCACTATAAAGCGTGCGGAAAGTTATTACTTTAAGATCGGTAGTAGAAAAAATACATTTTCATCACTACCTGAATTATTGCAGTTTCTCTGCATGATGTATTAAACACTAATACGTCCTATACTAAACACTTCAATTTTCTACTGATATCACAACACGATAATAGTTTTAAAAAACTACTGATGTTTAACATTTATGAATTACGTAGTCAGATCATTAAAGAGACATCAGATTATCTTGCGTACCATTTATTTTAATAAACGAATGTTTTGGTCATGGTGTATTCCCTGGTGCTTTTTTATTGCCAAAAGTATGCAAAATGTTTGTGAATGATAGGATTTTAATATGTTCAGACAACAGTTTAATTAAAGAATCTTTTGCACTGTCCAAATCAAACAGTTAAAAGAGCTGAATATTGGTTTGTCATTAAGAGACTCAAATTAAACAGTAAAAAATCATGACTTTTTTTCTTTGTATTCCGATGATACTTAAGGTAATGGTACTAAATTACGGGGTATTGTCCTAGATGACAAACTAAACTGGTCGACTCATGTAGAATAATTAGGTCGTAAGCTCTCCAGTGTGGTCTTTATGCTATGCCCAAAATATTCATCCCCCTCCTCCTCAA
Source organism: Rhagium mordax (assembly GCA_963680705.1). NCBI lineage: Eukaryota > Metazoa > Arthropoda > Insecta > Coleoptera > Cerambycidae > Rhagium > Rhagium mordax. The sequence goes on from OY796656.1 coordinate 17,847,889, forward strand.
AATTTAGGAATAAAGGAATTGGCATAAAATCGCTTTTCCAGTTTTTATCTACCATGCTTTAATTTATGTTCACAAAGATACTAATGATTATAGGGTTATACAACTTAGACTACCTACTTCTCATAATTAACCAATAAGATTTATTAAAAAACCTCGATTTAGATTTTCAAAGTCAAAGAATAAAAAATAAGATCTTAACTACTATTGTTCTAATCGAGTAGTGAATCATTTAGCTTGAGAAATTGCTTTTGTTCTGTTACAGAGTATTTAAATTGAATCCACCATTTCATGGATTTAATGGATTTTATCTGTTGTGTTACATACAATTTGTTTCTTTGATCCGCTGCAAATGTACTTCATAATGTGGTAAAGGAATGTTATAAAAATGAAATTCTGGTGTAACCTCACAAGATGAAATACTATCTCATAATATACGTGCATTACTTCAATAAATGGATGGACGTTCATTGTAATGGATTTGAGGCCAATAGAGCTACTAGAGAAGTTTCAAAACTTGTCTATTGACTTTTTTATGTATGGTTATTTAAAAGCAAGTTGTATCTAAAAAGACCAAATAAATTAAAAAAGTTGTAAAATTTGCAGAAGAGTTTTAAGTTCTCTTCCGGGTTGAATATTTTGAATTCTTGATGTTTCGACCATCTTGTCGCAACAAGGTAGTCGAAAGAATTCAAAATATCCAACGTAGAAGCAAAGGAGCAGTAAACTTTTCTACCAATCAGCTCCGCTATTAGGATAAATAGTACATTACATACCGAGCTGGGAGGTACTTGATTACAGCCGAGGGTTGATATCTGAGAGAGGCGCGTAGCGCCGAGGTCAGATATAAACGCGAGGCTGTAATGAAGACAACTGGCGAGGTATGTATACTATTTTATTCACAATCATTGTATAATAACATAATCTCAGCATACAATTTTTTTATTTAATTGAATAGATAGTGAATGAGAATTAGGAAATTATGCAAAATAAGTAGAGGCTGCGGTGATAAAAATTGAGCGTTGGCGGGCATTAAGGTTCTTCTGTCAAATAAATTAGGTTATTTCCACAAGTATTTATTATCAATATTTTCTGTTAAATTCGCTCAAAATTCTACAACAAAATGTTTGATTCTGATCATTTTTGACTTAGAGAGCGTACTCCACCAAATTTGAAAGCTGCTGCACAAAAGACAACCAGAAGATTTGCTGCCGCAAAGTGACGTTTAACTTGCCGGGAAAGTGACGTTTAACTAGCTGGTAAAGCTTCTTTATTTCATCCCGTCCGGAAAGTACAACATTACAGTATTCATATGCGGCCGGAAAATGAGACATTACGGTATCAGAGCCGGTAAAGTACCGGAAACCATCGGAAACTTATTACGAACCAATCACAAACTAGGTGTGTTTGGTGACCCAGTCCAGAACGTCCCGAACTAAAAGTTACAACTTCCCACTGTAGTTTTAAAATAAATATCACTTTGACAACAACTATCAAACGTAAAAATCCCGAGTGTACATGTTTGTACACCGAACAAAATAGTTTTTAAAGTTCTAGCAATTCGAGTTCAGTTTATATAATTCGCTGACTTTAGTCCAGGACGTTCTGAACTGGGTCACCAAACACAGCTACTATTATTATACCTTTTGACAGTTGTTTGACATATAAAAATCAACCGTAAATTAAAAAATAGTGTCAAATGTCAAATGACAAGAAAATAATGAAGTGTCAAATTATACAAATATACTAATAAACAAGAAATGACGGGATGAAATAAAATATCATTAGACACATGTCCATAAGGTGTTGTTCCAGCCTCGTTTAGATATTCTGGACTCGGCTCCTGACGTCGCCTCGTCCATAATATCTACTCGACTGTAACAAGTCACCTTCCGGACTTGTGACGAAAATTACTATTACGGGCTAGCTGGCTAGCTGGAAAAGAAGAGTTAACAAATGCCTGCCTCCCAACTTTTTATAAGCTAGCAATTGAACATATACTTCAAATCACGAGAGATGACCGTTACGTCACAAATTAATTTCTAATCTTCAACGTACGCTTCAAGCGTTCTTTGTTTACAAAATAGTAAAACGAGAGAGACAGGGAAAGGGAGTCCATTATATGTGACTGTTAATATCTCCGTACTGATTTGATTCTTACGAATTATAATGATGACGTAACGGTCTTCTTTCGTGATTTGAACTATATATGATTGTGAATAAAAGGTATTTATTTTATATTCTTCATATTTTTCAGCTACTTTCTGCTTAAAATTTTTTATTACTTAAATGATACGTTTTCATTGTTAGTTTCTCTTCTCAAAAACTTTCATTTCGCAACTGCCTTAGAGTCCGAAGAAATGCTGGTCTGCCAACATTTTCTTTGTGTGCCTAACTTCAGAGGTGCTATTTTATAAAAAAAAATAAAGGTATTTTCATTAATAAACATACGTTCCAAAAAGCATATTAAGGAAGCTAGAACCCCTTGAAGGGAATGATGAATATCAATTTTTCGATTATAGGTCTAATTTGGTGGTGACTAAAAAAATTAAATTTTCATGCATTACAACTAGCGTATATAGTCACTTGGTGATCTCACTTCGAACTAATTATATAGCTGTATTACTTCAAATATTTTTGCATGAATAGTTTGATTCAAAATGGGTCAAATAATAAATATTAAAAAGGAATACGGGTATTTTTTCGTTGGGGGTGAGTTGCACCCCAACTATGGGGTTTCAAAAAAAAAAGTGACTATTGGAACGTGTAGATCGTCGAATTCTACCCCCCAAAAAAACCTATAACGTTCTCTTTTCTTTAATACCCGCTGAATTACAAGGGTTGAAAACGTTGATATTTAAGCAAAAAACACTTTTTCAGAGATTTTAATGAAATTACTCGAAGAGGATCACAATTTCGAAAGAGTTTGTCATAACAAAAAAGTTAGCTAATGAAATAACAAACATGCAGTTGATATTAGGTGGATTTGAACGTAGCCCTGAAAAGGTCACGCGCTTCAAACAGTCATAAGTTTGGTTTAAAAAAACCTTTTGACATGTACCTTGAATCAAATTGAAGCTTATTACAATAGCTTAGAATTGCCTTTGGGCAAATTTTGATATCTGCTAAATCAGTAATGATACAAGAAAAATAAAGGCAAAATTTTTTTTTACAAAGAAAGTGCTCGTTCTTTTGTTTCAATAACTTCCAAATTGGAAAAAAAATTACAAATTGTGTTTTTTATTACTCATTAATTTTATGTATACCTACGCTCAAATTTTTTTGACCGTGATGGATGCATTCTCTAAAAGATTTTACACTCAATGTATTTTGAAAATTTTTGAAGTAATGAATTTTTTTGGCTTTGCGGTTAAATAACTTAGCAGGGAAGAATCTTAGCTGAAAGTTACCAGAGACAAAAAATGATGGCAATAATAAGGAAATGCTACTATTTTTATTTTTTTGATAAAGATAATAGCTTACAGATAGAAGTATGTATTTGAGTTTAACTTTTAACATTTTTTTTTAAATTGACGCATTTAAGAATATAGAAAACCTGACAACCTTTGTACTGTTTTGACCTACCTGACTTTAAAGAGGTTTCAAAGAGTTAATTGCAAAGGAGATATGACCGAAATAAAAAGCGCGCGGCTCGTTATAGCAAATTGCTCGTTTGGCCGTAACTTAGTCTTAGAACTTCGTTAATTATTGAAAAATATAATGCAACAAAATAAATACAAAAAAGGTAAATTTGCTCAAATTTATCAGATTTATAAACGTTACATTTCATTTCATCGTAGTTCATGTGCATAATTTCTTGTTCCGCTTCTATGCCAGATCGTGTGTATCTCTTTAACGTTAAAGGAAGACCCTGATCTTGTCGTTCTGCTCTCATAACTCACTTAGGCAGACAAATCTGTTCAGATTTCATATTCATTGAACGATATGATATACAAGACGTTATATTAGATTAGGCAGCTTTTCAGCTGTATTATAATTAAGTCTATTGTTTAGAAACTGCGAGATTTTCATCTAATCTGGAGTTTAACATTTGACCCAATTTAATTATAATGTTTCTCTGAGTTCTCATATAACCTTTATAATTTATTAATTTTGTTATATTGTAATAATAACTGTTGTCAAAACACAATTTTTGTCCATGTTAAAATTCTCTCAATTTAAACTTAAATATTGACATTATTATTCCCAAACCGAAACCAATTATTTCTAAAGAAATCTTACTTAGGCTTACACTGAACTTGAAAACATGTAATTTATTCATAATTCGTTTTCTTAGTCCTTTATAATCTTATATCTCGGAATATGAGGTTGTTTGAAATTATTTGTCCAAATGAAGACGCGTTTGTACAAATTGAGGAGCTGTTACTAAAATTAGTCCTATATGAAGTTAATTCTTAGATAAGTTCAAATGGGAAGAAGAACCAAAGTTTCTTCTAAGTTTGAAAATAAATGAAAATGTATCCGATTTAACATTTAAACATAAATTTTTCTACCATCGATGTTCGCTACCAAGTTGTTAAAATAACAAGAACGTTCATTATTTTCAGTTTAACAGAGCTGACGTAGCTAAAACACAAACATTTAAATCATAGCTTAAATAATGCCTTGAGGAATATTATTATTCGGATTAGTTTTATTTTTACTCCTCTCTTGGAGCATAAAATAGATTTAAAGAGGTAAATTATTCGTCCGAAACCCTGATAAGAAAGATAGATTGTGTTTGCAAAAGAACAAAAGGTTCTCTAGTGGGCAGGCATAATGTTGAAAATGAAACGTGCATTGATAGAAAGGCCACGGATAGCGGAACAAGTCGATGGTTTATTCAACGGGAATTAATATAGGTTTCAATTACTTTACTTCAGATTGCGCTGGCTCTGAAATTGAGAAACAGAGAAAACACCTTCTTTCATGACACAGAGGCGTTCGTGTTTTTTTTTCATATCACTGACTGATGTATTTTTAATCTATTAAAGTAATGTTTATTACATGGCTTACAAAACTTTTATCTTTCTGAAGAAGTGGATATTTCTTGTCAAATAAGATTAGTGGGAATTTAATAGTCTAATCCAAGAAAGCTTCATGTATCACTTCGTAAATAACTGTAAATTGTATTATTTTTAACTACATTTTTTTTTACTGTCCTAAGTTTCAACGCTGTATCTGAATTTAAGTTCACTTCCATCCGCTAAATCCATCCCTGACACTGTTATTTTTTTAAATATTTTTCCGGCATTACTACCACAAATAAAGATATAAGTACTCAAATTTTTCAGAATTTTGATCTAAATCTTCGTTGCAAAGCACTCTGAACAGGTTGGTATTAAAACTTTCATACATCAAAACTTAAGAAACTTCCCAAAATAAAATTGGGCCAAATCAACTCACATATTTAAGGTGAGTCTGTTGTTTGTAAATATCACCATTTAAGTGGACTCACCGAGGATACAAGAAAAGACAAGAAATGGATTTGGCGATTGGCTAAATTTGGAACCTAGGAATCCGGTTACAAGAACAACGTACACACCAATGATTATAAACAACTAGTATCACAAACCAACGCAAGATGAAATCATTGGTTGTAGTTAGCTCTTAATGAAGGATTACTTTTTCATGATACGTGCTGATAAAGTTCAATAGTCAAAAACTGATCCCCTAATGGCATTTGTCCGACATGTATTCATTAAGGTGATAAAAATTAGGTGATTATTGCAAATCTATAATTTAAGTAATCTGGATTAAAGAAGAAATTGTAACCAAGTTATTACAGTTCGAAATGTTGTTGCAGCTTTTACTTAGTTTATATCACAATTGAAATATTAAATAACCGATTTAATATAAGTATCTGAAAGATTCAGTTTTTATTCACTACCTAAGAAAAAGTTACCAGCTACGTTGCTGACTTTGATACTACTGCCCCAGCTTTCAACCAACGCAACGTGATGATTAACTACGTCTCAGTCGTCCCTAATGAGGAAGATCGTACCGAGACATTCAACAGGTTCTATAGTCGATAAAGCTGTGTTAAATATATATCTTCAAGGATTTACCCAGAATCTATATCATGTCGATTTTATTATTAAATATTATTATATTCAGAATTGAGGTCCGCTTTTATCAATCTTACCCTTGAAAATAACATATAAAAAAAGCATAGCTTTGTTGTGTCGACATATTGTATACTGTTCCCCACAATTAAAGTAGGTATTAATCGAGTATTTAACAAAAATTTGTGTTAATTTGCTTATGTTAAAATAAGGTAAGATATCAAATAGGCCCGCTTGATATTCTATACAGTTATAAAATTGAGTTTGAACTGTTATTGTTTGGGTTTGGTTAAATTGTCTATTCTAGTAAATAAACGATTATGTGTCAATATATTTCAAGGGGAGTTAGCGCGTCTAACTTGCAACTGAACATACATAATGCGGTGGGATGAGCTCCACTTATTACCCAATCATTTTAGCTTATTTGGGAATTAACCACTGAATTAATCAGTACAAGCTGCAATCACCAAATCTGAATCGAGGCCGGATTGCTGCAACTGGGATTGATTTGGTTTAAGACGAGATTAAATTTAAATCAAAGATTAATTGTATACATATTATGTATGTTTGCGCTGCAAAGTTACTCATCCTAAAGTCAGGATGTAAAAAAAATTGGCGGCTTTAGATGAACTTTAACTATACTTAACTTAAAATTGACGTATTAATATCGCAGAAGGTAAATTAAATTTCGTAATGGATGTTTTGAATTATAGATGATATTTTTGATGAAGATTTTGATTTGATGGAAATAACTTTGAATTTCCACGTCGAACTGATATTATACTAGAACTGATGCCTTTCATGATTTGGATGAATCAAGCTTTTTTTGCAGATACAGATTGATGAAAGAAACAGTGATTAATTTAATTACATTAATAGAAAATCTAAAATATCCAAGTAATTCTAGAAACTATGTCTTGAAATTAAGTGAAACCTCTTATTTTCAGAAATCAAAGTGTGAATCAATTATTAACATGTTTACATTTTTATGCATCAGCTTTCTTATGTAAGTGATATTGCAAAGATGCACACATCAACAGTGTGTCGCATTATTGTAAAAGTTTCTGAAGCGATCGCCATTATTATAATGGTCGTGGAAATAACATTATACAAACACAAAGATATTTTTATCACATAGCAGCTTCCCCTACAGCCATTGGAGCTATTGATGGTACATAAAAAGTAAATATTTAGATACTTTAGTTTAATTGAACTGAACATACTTATTATCTTTTTTCAGAAGGCAATGATGGAGAGATTTTTAGAAATAGGAACCATACATTTTCAATAAATATACAAGCAAATAGACGTTAAAAATCTATCACCAATTTTTGATAAAAATTAACAAAATTTGGTACACTAAAGGATTTGGGTACGCTGACTTCAGTTTTGCTGCCTAAATTTTGTTTTTCAAAATGACAGCTTTAAAATTTCGGTAAGAATAAGGAAAGTAGGTGAATCATTGCCAAAGGTAGGAATTCAGTAAAAATGATATCCAATTTGTAATAAAATGTTATGTATGGATTGCATACGTTAATATATAAGTAATTTTAGTAACAGGTATTTTCTAAATTTAAAATAGCAAATCCAATATGGTGCCCAATGTTGCCAAAGGATCTAGAAGCTCTCTGAAAACTAAGTATTTTTTGAGATATTGTCTTAATTTCTTTTTTTTAAATATTTGGAAAAAAGTCCGTATATGTTTTTGAAATCTCTAAATTCTAATCTAATTGTAAATTGACGATTTTGACCAGTTGTCAATAACCATAACAATTCAAAAACAAATAATCTATAAATATAGTATTGGAATGTGGTAATAAATCCCAAAAAAGAAAAGGAAAGAAATAATTTATGAAATGCCACAAATAACATTTAAACAATATAGTATTGGATTTTATATTTTAAATTTGGAAAATATATGTATCTACTAAAATCACTTATATTGTATATGAATGAATACATCCAAACACAACATTTAATGCAAATTGGACATTATTTTTACTGAATTCCTAACTTAGAGAATGATTTTATTGAATTATTCACCTCTTTTCCTTATTCTGACCGAAATTCTGCCTTTTGAAAAACAAAATTTAGGCAGAAAAACTTAATTCAAAATCTTTTGGTATACCAAATTTTGTTAATTTTCATCAAAAATTGGCGTGGTAATTTTTGACGCCTATTTTTTACAGAAGGCACCACACCACTGTGTAACGGCCTGATTCTGCTCATAGCTCCACCATTTTTAAATAATAGCAATATTTCGAAGAAGACGTATTTCTAATTGCTTACTTTTGGGTAAAACCATTGAGTAAAAAATAATAAAGAGGCGCAACTGTCAAGGTTTCGAGATTTTAGTGTTGTATTTTCTTGCCAATACCTTCATGATTATCATCAATTTTTAGTGCTACGGGAAGGTATTTGTAATGTAGCTATATAGTCCTTAAAATTGAATGTAATCATGAAGCTATTGGTAAAAAAATACAATACTAAAATCTCGAAACCTTGACAGTTGCGCCTCTTTATTATTTTTTACTCAATGGTAAAACTGAATGATATTTATAAATAAATTATTTAAAAATGAAGTTTTAGGTGATAGTGGATGATTTTGTGTATATTTCACGAAATCCTTAGACTCCAGCTAGTCCAGCCCCAGCTGAAATACATCATAAAGAGGATCATATAAGATTATGTAACTGTATTGAAGGTTTCTCATTTCATCAGCTGTATTACACAACATTGAATTAGAAATGCATGAAAACAACCACCTTTTCCTGAAAACATAAGTTTGGTTTCAGTAGAGCATCTAATCGAAGATGGTCAAATACCTCTTCCCGTTGATATTGACTTATAAATGTTAGGGGAGATTTAATAATATTTTGCACATTTACTATAATTACTGCTTATTATAATAATTATTATGGTAATAAAACAATGCTCACATTTGACCTTTCTTTAATTTTCTTTCTAATTTAAGCAGCTTCAATTTTAAAGATTTTTAATAACTGTTCTTGACGATTGGCTATGCTAATTATCTTCTCGCCGTCTCATATTTCTGAACAACAAGAGAAGAGGTGAGCGCCTTCACTTGAGTTGGCAATACAGTATCACATTTTGACAGTTTATAACTCGAGAACGAAAAGAGCTATCGAGGTGCGGTCTTCACTAAACTTCTTAGATTTTCTTCAAGTTTCTCTTGCCATTGTTGGCAATTCTTAAATGTTGTCAAAAATTATCGGAAAAAAATGGCCTACTTCAATCCAAAATTATGGGCTCACTTTAAATGGAACACCACCTATCTGTTACGTCTATCTTAAAGCCCGATTTTTTTTTCCTTTAAGAAAATGTATACATTGTTACCATTCAGACAAGGATTTAAGGAGATATTAACTTTTTTACGAAACCATGCCAAAACATCTTTCTAAAAAAATTACACATTTTAATGGATTATATAACTAGTGAACTAAAAGACTAATGAGTATCATGCCTTCACTAAATTTCTCAGACGATCTTCCATTCTTAAATCGCCTAAGAATAAAGTACCTAGGCAGTGGCTGCCGGTGTGGGAGGGCTCTGTGGCGCCGCGCTCCCTACCAAATTTTAAATGTGTAATTTTTTTAGAAAGTTGTTTTGAAATTTGAAGTTATAGCATTAAAAAATGTGTTTCTCCTTATATTGTAACTCCTTTAATATGTAGTATTGACCAAATGTTTGTACATAATTTTCGTTTTATTTTAAGCCCCTCTACACACTCTAAGAGTTTGACCGCATAATTTTGGAACAACTTGTATAATACATGCCAGGACAAATTACATTAAATTCAGCAGCGATTTGGATTCACATTTTATTTTTTTTCTCATTAGTTAATGTACTATAATATAAGTTTTTCTATTCTCGATGACATTTGATTATTAACTCGACCACAATTTTTTTTGTGATTTTAACGCAGCTTAATAAAGTTTGATTTCTCTGAATGAGGTGTAAACCAATTTTCTTTAAGTCTTTAAGTTTATTAAATATTTTTTAAACTATTTTTTTATAGAGCATATAATTATCTACAAAAATAATAAAAAAATGTATTGTCTAGCCAATCGATTAACGTTCGACGTCTGGGCATCGAAAATGCTCGACTTTGAGACATTTTCTCGATTTCTCTTTCACAATTTTGGTTGGTCATTTATAATGGAATTAATAGAAATCACAAAAAATAACACCATCCATTGAGAACGAATACTTTCTATCGCGAAATTGATTTTTATTTTTACGGAAAAAATATTTGAGAGTATATGGAACTTCAACTGATTTCATACCAAAATTATTCATTTTGTCATAATAGGTAATTTGAGAAAATTCACACTTGCATAATAGTAGTCAATAAAAATGGAGGCACTAGCGTTGAAGCTTGTTTAATTTTAAAAATATATTCAAACATAATATAAATAACAGAAAACAAATTGCTAGATCAAAAATATGTTACTAACTGCTGCCCTCTTTCTGAAATATGTATACCTATATTAATTTTTTAACCAATTCCCTTAAGAAAATAAAATACGAAGGTACAGTAGACTATTTACTGTTATATTGCTTCTTATAACTAACTCTTCTACAGACTACTTAGTAAAACTATTAAACTATTTTGAGATTAAGAGCATAAACATCCATGGCACCAACATATCAGTATTTTTATTGATTGTAACCATTATAAATATGGGATATAAAACGTAAGACTGATTATTTATTAACTATTATAAAAAGTATTTATGGCGATAATCAAATAAATCGTATCAGACGAAATGCTTTATCCTTTAAATCCTCATATCAAATAATACGATACCTTTAAACATATACAGGGTGTTTGATTTATCGTTCTACAGCCTAGTAACTTTTAAGCGAATAGTTTAGCCGAAAAGTGTAAGACGAAAAAAATTTATATCGTGTGAGCTACATTTAAGGTATTTTCGTAAATACAAATGAACGTCTAATAATTCTAGAAAAATAAAAAAAACCGAGTTAAAGAAAATAATTTGAGAAAAAAATTAATTTTGAAATTATATTATTTGCAACCAGCGTCCAATTTGAATCAAAATTTGTTAATAAAATTTTTTTGTCAAATCACAGCTTGCTTCAATATTGGCAATTATTTGATTTCCTATATGATTTCCCTGTTTGGTTTATCGTTCTACAGCCTGTAACGTGTAATAATTCTAGAAAAATAAAAATCCAAGATAAAAAAATTATTTGAGGAAAAAGTTAATTTTGAAATTATATTTGATATCAGTGAACAAACTTAATCTAAATTTGTCAAATCACAGCTTTAATTTTGGCAATTATTTGATATCCTATATGATTTCCCTGTTTGATTTATCGTTCTACAGCCTGCAACTTTTAAACGAATAGATTTAGCGTAAAAGTGTAAAGGGGAAAACATTTTTATTTTATGTTAGTTACATTTTCATGTTTAATAAAAAAATTTTTTGATATATTTTAAAAAAATAACTTTTTTGAAAGGAGTCAAATTTTGGTATATTTTTAAATAATTCATTTAAATTTCTCCCCGTCTTTACATAAAATTTGGCAAAAAATTTTAGTAACAAATTGAAATTAAATTAGGGCGCTGATTTCAAATATAATTTAACAATAAATTTTTTCCAAAAATTATTTTAATTAATCCATTTTTTTAATTTTTCTAGACGTTCATTTGTTTTTTCGAAAATACGAAAATGTAGCTCACACGATATAGGTTTTTTCCCCCTTACGCTTTTCCGCTAAAACAATTCGTTTGAAAGTTACAGGCTGTAAAGCGATAAATCTAACACCCTGTATATAGGCGATAAAAATATGTGTAGGACTAGAATGTGAGAAAGGGCAGAGTTAATTAAAAAGTAAATAAGTAAATACTTAATAAGCAAATAAATATATACGTGTCTTAAAAGTAGTATATCCTTTTAAACAACAGAACTTCCGAATTATCATTGTTTACCGCTATCCCTTGTTTATAGAATTTCTGTCCAATAAATTAAACGTGAATTCATAAATCCAAAATATATTATTAGATATACATGATTTTAAAAAATTTTTATTTATTCTTCCACAGGTGTCGAAGTTAAAGTCAAGTTTTATAAATTTACCAAACTTTCCAGAGATTCTTCCAAGTTAATAAAAACGCCACGATTTTGAAACTACTTTGAGGTTTCTCTGCATATTTCAGATTTGAAAGTCGATTCATTGGCATTCGATATATGGAAGCAAGCTTTACCTAATAATTATTTATTAGAAAAAAAAATGCAGTGTGATGTATGAAACGGTGTAAATTAGAATATAAATCATTGGACATCTATTTATGGAAATGTAGGTATTAGAACGCCGAAAATCGAAATTTTGTAATTTTATTTCCAGAAACAAGGCATTTTTAACATTTGTACACCTAGGTATTGGATTTCTTAGACAATTCTAAAATCTTATTATTTTATTGATCCTCCACGAACCCTTATAGCTCCTTAAATTCTTCAGAGGACGTCAGTTGTTAAATCATTAATAAATTTTCGAGAATGGCTTCCTATTCATTCATATTCATTGATTCACATCGGTAGACAAAGCTAATCAATTATTTCTATACAGTCACACTTTCAACCACAAATACCACCCTGGCTTTTATATATTCCATTTTTATCTCCTCACAAATTCTTCCATCTAAGTTGTAAAAGTTGAACTGCATTCATCCGTAAACAAACATTTATTCGAATTATATTCTGCCTATTCTGCTTGCTTTGCTTCTACAACAAGCAACAGGCTGCTCATCTTCTGGTATGTAATTATTCTTATGTAGCGTGTTCTGTACAGTTTCTTCAAGAACATGTAGCGGCTATCAAAGAATTAATCGAAAACGGCTCTTTCTTGTTATCATTGAATGAAAGTATCAGAAAGTATTTCTCCACGCTCCTCTACCATGTTGGAAATTCATATATCCAATATATTTAAGTACATTCTCTACATAGAGTTTTTAAATTATTTATTTTTAAAGAATTTATCTAACAGAGAAATCTCTCTCTTAGTTTATCATTATAAATAGCAGTTCGTTATTTATTCTTGTCTATTCGCTTTCCACTTGTGTCAGGAACTTTGAAATTCAAAGCAATCCGATAAAGATGAGATGACACAAATAATTAGGAGTAGGAATGTTTTGCTACAACGATTTCCAGCTATCGTCCGACCTAATCTGACCTACCAAACTCTAATTTGGAAAATTCCAATATACAACCATGTCAAAATAAAATTTTCTACCGGAACGGCGCGGCGCTAGCGGAAACAAATTGTTACTTAGAAACATTAGAAACAACTAAATTGCACTCAGAGGATATAAACTCATTTTGGAAATGAGAGAAATAGTAATTTTATCATCATGGTGGATGAATGAGGAGAACCACTGTAAAACAATATAATTTTGTGTCGATCACAAGAACTTACTGCATGCCAATTGGCCAATTATTTGAAGATTGCCACTGGTCTGAAATTAAACTGCTCAATATGCAACAAAATTTGAACATATCTCGTTTCTATTTTTTGCCACCGATAAAAAATAATATGCACAAATTATTACATATTATCTTGAGCAAAAATCTAAAACAGCATACATCGATTTGCAGATTATGGCCCATCTTATTTGTGTTCGACGAAACGTCACCGTGAAAGGCCCTTCGTTATTATAAAACAAAAGTGGTTGTGCTTATCAAAAATTAAACTTCGGAGTTTAATTGAACGAATTTCTATTAAAAATCCTTTGATGATTGTTGGAAACTGAAAACTCACAGAATTAGATTAAGTCATGTATTGCTAGGATACGTAAGAAAATTATTATAACATATTAATTATTAATAATAGTGAAAATATATTTTTCTAAGATATGGCGGAGGAGCCGGTAATAATTATGTAATATTTAATTTAGTGCATATGACAACAGGAAAGTAACCAAAAAACTATCAGGTGATGCTTGAATTTCCATTGCATATTGACAAAGAGACAAATGTGGGATTAAACGAAAATGAAATACTTACAGATATCATTGCAAGCACTAAACATGATAAATTCTGTTTAATTTATAGGTTTCTCTAAGAAAATTTGTGTTTTTCTAATAAGTGGCATTTGGCCGAAAGTATCATAACTTTTTGAGGTATTAATCTAAGGATAATTACTAAGTGGTTAAGCAAAATAGCCAATTATTTCTAAACAATAGGAAAATTTTAAGATTTTTCGAAAAAAGGAAAAAATAGTAAATCTTGCATATCAGGATTTGGAAATGGCTAAACTTCTGATGGCCTTTGAATTTTGTTTGTATTAAAAATAATTATATTTACCAGAATCACGTGTCATATCTTTTTAACTAATTTGTTTTTCGAGACAATTAAGTAAATTTTTGATATTGGCTAGTATTTGTTTTTAAATAGTAACTATTATAGGTATATTTTTTTTCTTTAAAATAATTTTTGTCTCATAATAAAGAATCTCGGAATTATATGTTGACATTATCATTTTTACCGAACGGGAACGTGTAAAATTCTAAATTTCAGCAGAATTCCTTGCAGTTTTGAGGACCCATTAGACATGAGATGACTCGGTAACGAATCAAAGAATCGCTACAAACGTTGATTCTGCCAATCAAAGGGGGATGCGCACTACGTGCCACCCTTTCGAAGTCTATAAATCCAAGTCCCCAAGAAATTCTTCCTCGTTGGTGGCTATAACAATCCTAAGACATGAGTGGCTCCGGAAAACCGCTACTGGGTCTGTGGCTTTATCGCAGTGGTGAAGAGTGGAATTACAAGGAGGAGAGTCCCATACCGCTTAAAACACAGGTAGATTTTTTTGTAGATATATATTTTTTTTGGTACCGACAATTTTTGAGAAATTTCAAGGCAAGTTATGACGTTTCATTACTAAAGTTAATCAAAATATAATATTGCTCTCAATTCAAGACTGAATTAAACATTGTAAAATTTGAGTCAGATCTCAGGAAAGTTCTGAAGCCGATAAATAGCTTTAAAATAATTGGAGTTTGCTTACATAATATTTGAGAATAGAAAAGAGCTGAGGATATACCAATTTTTGAGATTTTATTTAAAAAATTGTTAATTATAATAAATTCTATTTATTTTGAATTAATATACAGTCGAAGTTAACATTCAAATTTAATTTCGCGATTTGTTATCATTTTTGCTATTAATTACGTTTTTTAACAAAATATACCAGGATGAAAAAAATAGAATGAATATTAGATTTTATGGTGTCCAAAATGTATATTTTTTTAAATACCTATCGGTTCATCTGGGACAACAACAAAGGTCTGAGATAACTAAAATTATACATAATACACTCAATTTGATAACAATATCGTTAAGACAGAATAACAATTTATTTCCTTCTAGTGTCAATTTAAAAAAATTATTGAGCAGATAGAGGGGTATTTTAAAAGATTCTTCTTTTTGATCTTTTATTATACTAATTTTCTTACAATCTGCCAATTTTTACTTCCATTTTTTAATAAAAATGAAAAAGGTAAATCTGCGATACGACGTCCTTTATGAAGAGGACGAAAATTTATAATTTTGGGAATTAACATGAATGGTATGAAACTATTTAAATAATAGTTATTTATGTATCAAGGCATTAAAGTTAATCTTTTTATCATGAATGTGGAGTTTAGTTGACGAGACCCTTAGGGCCGAGGCAAATAAACCACATGAGTGATAAAAAGGAACTTTAATGCCGAGGTGCATATTACATTTTTTTTTTAAATCCAAAAACTATGAAATTAAGATTAATTAACTCTATTTTTCAAATAATTTTCAGTGACATTAAGAAATGTAATAATTATTTAAAATTTCAAGTGACATTAGGAAATGTCATAATTATTTTTAAATGTCAAGTCGGAATAATTTTTTATAAGAAAACCATTATTTTTAGCAATTATAATAGTGATAATACAATTCTGATGTAAAAAACTGTATTTATTTACCTTTTGTTATAACACAATAATTATTATTACAAGCAATAAAAAATTAATGTTTACGTTTATCTGTCACCTCGGCCAGCCTCGGCCAACTACAAAAATCGCACAATAATGGATTACTTTAATGACTATTTCTATCACTTTAATGACTATTTTGAGGTACTTTAATGCCGATTTAAAAAAAAAAAATTTTTTTCTGTTCATATTATATTTTTTAAATAGTGAATAATTAAAAAAATATCAAGAGATCCTACGTTACATCCTTAATACAGTGAAATACTCCTTTTATACGAATATCACATTTTACCAGAATTTTAAGCAATTTATTTCTTTTATTGTTCATTATTTCTAACCTTAAATAATCAGCAACTTTTCTACCCTTATAACAGTTTGTTATTGTTTGTTAATTGATTCAATGAATCACTATAGCCATCTCGACAATTTTATAACTGTCTATTACATGTATGGCTATATGGGTAGGTATTTGCAGAAAATTTTGTATTTTTTTAAATAGTAAGGTAAGAAATACAAAATTGTACAAAACAAAATGTCACTGTATAAGACATAACTATCTTTTTTAAACTTAAAAATGTATCGAACATCATTTTAAAAAACTAACTTTGGTATTCATGGTACCACACTTTAAAAGGAAATAATATGCGAAATGGGGCAATAGTGCGCTCGACTTCGATGTTTCAAGTTCTATAATAGCTATAAATTTGATTTATTAAAAATATAAGTATACTGTTTAGATAAACGAGTCCCTAACCGAAAACTATTTTCAAATCTACCGGGTGAGTCAATGGTGTGATAAAAGTCCAACACTTCCTTTATTATCGATAATACAAACAAACATTTTATATAGAAGTTGTAGGAGACCAAAATGGTTACATTTTAAAATTATTTTGAAACATATATGAATGCGAAATGTGTCATTTTTTTAAAATGGAGTAACACCCTATATATTTTTGAAAATTTGGATTCTCCATAAAATTCTCTTTATTACTATGCCTATAAGGACATCATAATCTAAAACTTACATACAGTCTCGAGATATTTAAGAAAATTAAGAGAAAAATAAAATTGTCAGCATTTTTTTAATTACTGTCATTTCGTCACTGTGTTAAATTAAATAAGAACCTTTTCATTTCGGGTTAAAAGAAGGTTTATTTTAACTACCGGTTTAGACAAGGATTGATTTATTTGTCACAGGGTGTTCAGAAAATTTTGACACTCAGAAAATTTCGAAGCTCATTATCTCGCTTATTTCAAATAGAACACTCCATATCTTTTTGCATAATATTATAGGCCTATTTATTTCCTACAACTTTTGTTAAATATGTCCAATACCTATTCTAAATGGTTTAAGAGATATTCGCAGACATTTAGATTTTTTTGAAACAGCTTTATGCCTTCTAATCACGTTAGCCTCAAGAAAAACAAAGAGAAGATGTTAAATGAAAAATAAAAATAAAAATTCAAAACGTTTTCATCATATTAGCCATTTTCAATTATTTTATATTTTAATTATTTCTTCTTGATTAAATTCCGTTTCATGTTCATATATGAGTAGATAGGCTATGCCGATACGGGGCCAAAACCCCATGTTATTTCTTATGGAGGTTCATCCTGGTCATTTTTGTTCCCTTTTACCCCCTCCACTCCCACCTGCAGAAGACCTGGAGGATGTCTTCGTGGAGGTAGAGGTCAAGGCTACGCATGCGCCAGGTGATTAATGATAGGTGTGACACGGTTAGGATAATATGATAGGTGCGACGGCTAGGTAAACAATGTAGTAATAGGTATGCGTAGATTACAGAATTTTAAGCCAGACATTCGATGGCTAAATAATAATATAGCCAGTGCAGATGAGAAATCAGGCGCGCATCTCGAGACGATCGTTCCAGCATGAGTCTCGCAGCAAATGAGCGCAGCGCTAACAACGTCCGTTTAACAAACTAATGTAGAGGTGGCTCAAGGAAAAAATCTACACAACATATAATGCATTGAACATGGGTGCGTGAATGACATAGGGGTATACGCGTGGAAAATCGACATGATAAAATACAGAGATCGTATATAGGATTAAAATATTGAGCATAATAAAGGAGATAAAGCAATTAAGCTGTCAAGCGTCAAAAAAGCCTATGATAATATTATACCTACCTGATGAATAGATTTAAAATAGGTTAGCTAACATGCGTCTTAAGTACGTTAGTATATATTTTCGTTTAATGTATGTAAATAATAATAATTTCAAAGCAGCAGCAAAAATACTGCGGCGACATGTGGTCAGTCTAAACTGCTTATTGTGACAGGGTAGCTGGAAACGTAAAAACAAAAGATGACGGCGTTAGGACGGCGGGCCTGCTTCAGGCCGGCGGCATGCATGCATAAAGTTCTATGATGTAGGTAAATGAGATTTAAGTGTGAATAACGTTAAGTAGAAAAACATAGCTTCTTTTTAAAAAAAATTCTGGTGATGTATGACTCAATTAAAAATTAAATAGGAATACTAGCAGTCTAGAATGTGGTAATTACAAAAGATCGTACTTGTAACCTAATATCCTAGTAACGTAGGTCAGCATCAATAACAAACGTAAGCAATCTCTGAATTTATTTCATATCATCGAAAACGCTGATGTAGAATAAAACCTATTTTTAAGTTCTGAATATACAGAGTGGACATTCTTTTCATGTTTCGCGTGTATGTGTATTTACAGGAGATATTTAAAGCTATATTTTAATAGAGTAATTAGAACAGAAATACCTATCGGCTATCTATAATGCTATATAAACTTATATTTAAAAACAAATTGTGATATAGGCGCTGGACATAACCAATATATATTTAGTAGTTCCTTGCGTATGAAGCTAATATTCTTGTACTAACTTTATAGATAAAAAATATCCCGCGCAATTAAATTAACAAATAAGCAATAATTTTATATGAATCGCCTATGATTTATGAAGAATTTTAAACATGAATAATATTAGGTACTAAACCTTACGTACTTATTATTGTTAGAACGACGTATTTATTTCGCAAGTAGTTAGCCTTTCAAATACTCTCAAACAAATCAATAGATTTATTAGACAAATAAGCAAGACAAGCATTTTTCAATTCTTTATTCATATGTACATATTTAGCTATCCTGAAGATGAAGGTTGCAGAGAGAGCCCCAAAGCAAATCTGTAAATAACCAAAGAGCATTAGGTAGTAAAAGTTTTAAAATGTATCCAGAAAATATTTTTAAATAAGGAATTAGTCAAAACATGTACACTTTGCACATTTAGCAAAAACGATATTCCGGGAATTTAGTTCGAGTGTAATTAAATTTTGTGTTAATATAAACAATTTAAGTCATTTATCTTAATGCATGTCAATATTAAACAAATCAGCGCCTGTATACTTAAATGCCGACCTATGGGAAATAAGTAATTAGCACGTATTTTTCTTAGAAAAAAAGCGTGACGTATCAAGCAGCTGCAATTGTAGAACAAAGCCCCTCATATGATGGGTATACGTAAGGGCTGCCATCTGTGAAATCAAGAAACCAGGGCAAGATGCTCGAAAACCCCGGATTTTTGAGCTTAAAACCCGGACATTTCTGCCGAAAATTTTTTACTTTACCAATAAAATAAAATAAGTTTAAATTGTTATAATTATATAATTCTCTTTGATAACAAAATTAAATCTTCTAAAAATTAACGAAACTAAAAATCAAGTCTACTTTCCCTCTTCTATTAAGGAACAAAATGAAATCTATAATTAAAGAAACTAAACTTTCTTCTCTAAACAAAAAATAAATCGACGACGGCGCCGGAGACTTTAAAACCCGGACTGCATACAAAACCCCGCCCGGACGCTTCCCGGACGCCCCCCAAACTAGGACAAATCCGGGGAAACCCGGACGGATGGCAGCCCTAGGTATACGTAATCAAGATGACGTCATAGATAATATAAATAAGCCGTACACGTCTCCGCAGGCGTGATTCTCCTCATAAGTACGTACCAGTTATCTCATCGTGTGCTTTTGTGTGTTCATTAATATTAACTGATAAATTAATTTTACAGACATTTTAAAAAAATACTTTTTATAAATCTACATTGGTGTATGCATTGACAATATTTTAAATAATTCAAACGTGCTGTGTTACAGCAAATATAACACGTAAGTAAACATATTATTTTGCATGTTTAGATTTATTCTAATAGTTCAATATTTCATGAAGTCGAGCGAATTTAATTACAATTACCAAATACAGCATGAAACTTATTTTAAAATAATTTGAGGGACTATTAAAGAGTTTTTCTTTAAAGACAGTATCAAAGTAAGTCAGGCACTTAAAGACTGCTATATATTGAAGTAAACCATACACATAAACTTAATTACGTCTAGCAATTATTTAATCATTTCAAAATTATTCGAGATACTATTATTATTATTATTATTATTATTTATTTTTCATTTAAGACTTTAATATATTTTAGCAATTCATATTTATTTTTAATATTAGCCTTAGAAGGCCGGAACTTAAAGTTAATCAATCTATTATTTATTGTACATTTAGGGATATCATAACTTATCAAACAGCCAATATTGGAGAGTTAATAATTTATTAGAATATTTTATAAAGTAAACCATATTAATATTTCTTTATCATTTAAGATTTTAGCATTCTCAACGTTTTCATCTAGACATAGAGGCTATTATTTAATCATTTTTATATTTTGATTATTAAGGTAAATCATTTATTAACACAAAAATGGCTTGACAGTTTATTAAAGTAATTTAAAACATACACGCATTTATTATTGGTATTTCAAGCAAAAAAGCACCCAAAGCAGTTTAATATTAATTGTAACTCGAAAAAATTTTTATCTGGTAGCTCATTCACAGCAGAATGCAATTTCATACAAATAACATTGATTATAAGTAAATATATTTAAAATAGGTATTTATACTCTTATATAGTTTGAATTTCGCGACAAATCCTATTGATTAGCTCTATTTAAAATTAATTTCACATCCTAAATTCCAAAAAAAATGTCTAAATTTCGCATCTAAACCAATCATATTTCATAAAGAATCTCTTTTAATTTTCAAATTTCCTGCCAAAAACCAATCACATTATATTTAATAAAAATCGTTCTAGAATATTCCAATTTCGCTATAAAAATTTCTGAACGTACTAGAATTTCTGAACACGCTCTGATCACGTGATCTATTTTCAGGTTATATCTCACCGCTACTCATCGGCTCAACTTTAATAAAACCGGGGGAAAGGAAGACTTTTCCTCATTCAACAGTTAGTCTTTGAAGAAGCAACATGTCTGCTAAAGATATTCTAAAATATTTGTGCGTAACCATTGCCGCGCTACTTGGTGTTCTGTCCACTACATATAGTGAAGATACGGCCAAGGACGGTCTTAGGCAATGTACTAAGGCCATCCGAAACATTAAAAAGCAGCTAAAAACTGCTAAGACCGTGGGAGAAAAACAGAACTTGATGTCTTCCATGGCCCAAATTAAAAGTTTTAGAGCTCAAATCAAATTTGAGCAGAAACGTGGAGCAGGGATGGTGCCAAGGAAGGAAACTGCAAAACATAGGGTTCATTGGGATGATACAGATGCGGCGTTCACTAGTCGCATCCGTACTGGAGTCATCACCAATTTAAAACATACCGATTCCAAGCTGTTTCTCAAAGACTGTTTTGATTTGTTTAAACGTCGCATTGCCAATGCTCTGAAAAAGGACGAGACCATTAAGGTTAATGCTGTGTTTGGGGGACAGTTTATCCTCCAGAAAGCAGATAGGGTCATAGAGGAATTTAAGTATTTCAACACCAAAAATGCGCCCATCTACAGAGACACCGATCTGTCAGCATGGTTCCAAGAGCATGTTATTAACCCAATTTTAACACAGCTGGAAGAGTTCCAGGAAAGAGACTCTGGATTTTCGTTGAAGGCCATCATCAATTTAGGCATTAACATAAACAAATTTACACCCCAGCTTGGATCATCGTACATTGATTTACCGGAAAAAATTGCTAAAAAGCAGGCGTGTATCAACATCAAAAATGATGACAACGCATGCTTTGCATGGGCTGTCACTTCTGCTCTTTATCCAGTTGATTGGGGATGCCACCCAGACCGTACTGCCTCCTACCCCCAGTACTCTGAAGTTTTAAACCTAACCGGTATCCAGTTCCCTATGACCTTGAAGCAGATACCACGCTTTGAAAAGCAGAACCAGATATCGATTAATGTTTATCAGCTGCAGAAGAAGAAGAAATCATTTGATGTGCGCCCAGTTTATCTAACTAAAAATAAGCTGGCTAGACATGTTAATCTTCTATTGGTCCAAGATCACTATGATGAGGAAGAAGAAGAAGAACATGACATACCCAGCAACCCCCTCCAGTACCACTATGTATGGATTAAGGATCTATCACGTCTTCTTTCACAACAACTATCCAAACATGGACACAAAAAATACTTTTGTGACCGCTGCTTGCACTATTTTACCACCAATGAAAAGTTATTGAAACATACAGAGGACTGCATAAAAATGAACGAGTGCAAAATCCGGCTGCCCACCGAGGACCAGAAAATGGTAGAATTTAAAAATTATAAAAACAAGGAGAAGGCGCCATTCATTATTTATGCGGACCTTGAGTGCGTACTGAAGCCAACAGAGGGAGGGGGCAAATATCAAGAGCATGTGCCATGTAGTGTGGGCTACTATGTCAAGTGTTCATTTGATGACTCATTGTCCTTTTATCGATCGTACCGAGGCGAGGACAGCATGTCTTGGTTCGCGCGTGAAATGAAGGAATTTGCTGAGGATGTGGAAACCGTTTTCTTATGTCCCTTTGATATGACATTGACAGCTGAACAACAAGCTGAATTTGATAAAGCCACGCATTGCCACATCTGTGAACGGGCCTTCAGTCCGGAGGATGTTAAAGTACGGGATCATAATCATTTAATACCCGAAAATAATTATAGGGGTGCAGCCCACAATTCTTGTAACATTAATTACAAGGATAAGGTGAATATTCCCATCGTTTATCATAATTTATCTGGATATGACGTACATTTCGTATTGGAAAATATAGCGAATGACATGCCGGGTCGCGTCGATTTATTACCCATAACCAAAGAAAAATATATTTCATTCACAAAAAATTTAGAACAAAATTTAATTAAATTCAGGTTTATAGATTCATATAGATTTTTAGCTTGTGGGTTAGAAACATTAGCCTCATATCTGACAGACTTTCCAATCTTAAAAACAGAATTTTCGACATTGACAGACGGACAATTTGAGTTATTGAAAAAGAAGGGTGTATTCCCATACGATTTCATGGACAGCTTTGAAAAATTCAATTTTGACGCTTTACCGGAACAAAGTCAATTTTATAACCGTTTAGAAGATAAAGATATAACAGACACACAATATGAGCATGCGCAACGGGTTTGGAACGCTTTTAATATCGAAAATTTGGGCGAATATTCAGATCTGTACATGAAAACGGACATCATTCTTTTAGCTGAAATTTTCGAGCAATTTAGGGAAACCAGCCTAAAAAATTATGGGTTAGATCCGGCACATTATTATACCTTGCCGGGGTACACTTGGGACTGCATGCTCAAGTATACCCAGGTAAATCTTGAGCTCATAACCGATATCGATGAGGTCATGTTTATCGAAAGGGGTATTCGTGGCGGACTAAGTCAATGCTCTAAACGCAAAAGCATTGGCAACAACAAATATCTAAAAAATTTTGATCCCAGTAAACCGACTAAATATATATCTTATTTCGACATTAACAATCAATATGGCTGGGCGATGAGTCAGTATTTACCATACGGAGGGTTTAAGTGGGTAGATCCAAACATCGACGTTACAACTGTGTCGGACACTTCGAGTGTGGGCTATGTATTGGAGGTAGATCTCGAGTATCCCGAAAATCTCCATGACCTTCATAAAGATCTGCCGTTTTGTCCTGAACATAGAGCTCCTCCCGGCTGTAACAACAATAAACTTTTAGCTACTTTACACAACAAAACGCGGTATGTTATTCATTACATGGCTTTAAAACAAGCATTACAACACGGTCTAAAATTAACAAAAATTCATAGAGTCTTGGCCTTTAAACAAAGTGCCTGGTTGAAGGATTACATCGATTTGAATACTTCGCTACGTCAGGCAGCAAAAAATTAATTTGAGAAAAATTTGTTTAAGCTCATGAATAACGCAGCATTCGGAAAAACGATGGAAAACATCCGCAAGCACTCTAATGTAAAGCTTGTAAACAAATGGGAGGGGCGCTATGGAGCAGAGGCTTTAATTGCTAAGCCCGAGTTCAAGGCGGCAACCATTTTTAATGAGAACTTGGTGGCTGTTGAATTAAACAAGACGGAAATTTACTTTAATAAGCCAATATACGTTGGAATGGCGATTTTGGATCTCGCAAAAACCACCATATATGACTTTCATTATGATTACATGAAACCCGAGTTTGGTGACGACTGCACCGTCCTCTATACTGATACTGACAGCCTTATATATGAAATAGCCGATAAAGATATATATGAAGTCATTCATCGCGATTGTCATTCACGATTCGACACTAGCGATTACCCCAAAGACAATAGGTATAACATCCCACAGGTTAATAAAAAGGTTTTGGGTATGATGAAGGATGAATTTAATGGTGTACCAATCCAAATTTTCGTGGGGCTCAGGGCGAAAATGTATACCGTTAAAAGAGCAGCGAATGATGGCGAGGCTTTACCAAATAATGTCGGGTTAACTAAAAAGATAAATTGTATTAAGAAATCGGTGATCAAAAATGTCATCACACTCGAAGATTTCATAGAGTGCGTAGATAATTTTAAAAATAAATTTATCACACAAAATCTAATTAAATCAGAAAAACATCAGGTTTATTCCATCACCAAAGACAAAATAGCTCTCAGCCCTCACGACGATAAGAGGCACTTGATCGAGGGGTCATATGACACTTTGCCTTGGGGACATTATTCCATCATGGCTACATGTAATGATCTTTCTTAAACCTCCGAAGAAGAATAAATAACATACATACAACCATTCATCACCATTTTCAGTCTGACCGCCAAACAGTCAACATGCCTAGGGAGTGCGATTGGGGAAGAGCCTGCAACTGTTCAGAGTGCACTCCTAACCTCAAAGATGCCTGCGAAAAATGCGGCGAAAAAGCTTACGGCGTTACCTCCATATACAGACGCGATAAACGAAACATTGGCTATTACGATTTCACAACATGCTGTTATAATTGCTATCAATTAAATGGGGGAATAAAAGAAGCTTCCAGATTTCGGGATATGTGTAACCAGGTGCAAGGATTACCCCTAATTGAGGGAACGGACTCTTTACCTGAAATACTTAAAAAGCATTTTGCTTTACAAATACCATTGATCGAAGATTTTCGTAAGATTGCCAAGGAGATGCTGCGTATAGAGATACGTATGATGCTCTATAGTAATAAGATCAAGTACAGCACTGCATTAGCACCGATGATATTATGTAGTGACACGGATCCAACGCAATGGTTTGAGAGTATTGTATTGAATATGGCCGTTCAAGAGCTGTAGCAATATAGAAGCCCTATCACATTATTATCAATGACTGTGAATGTTTTATAATTTATATACTACTTTTTACATATAATTTATATGTATTTTGTATATTCTCTAATCATATTTTTCAATATTTAATTACTTTGTATTATACAACTTTAATAAATTTAGAGGACTCAACCTTTATTAAAAGGATAATAACCTATATATTTTATATTGTAACCTCTGCATATTTATAGCTTAATATTTATTTTTCTTTATTAAAACCAATATTTTATATTGTATTGTGTAACCTCTATAAATTGAGGAACCCTGTATATTTTATTAGCCTAAAGTAAAAATTGAATTATGTATATACTTTATATTTATTTATGTTTTATATTACATAAAATTGATATTTTGCAACCTCGCCAAAAAATTTTTAATAAAAAAATAATTTATTTACATGTGTGTTTCATTTTGAAAACATTATTACCCCATATCATTATAAAATTGTATGTGTGCCTTCTGCTCTTATGATCCGAAACAGAGAGATAGAAAAGGGGAGTCAGATTAATTATAAATCTTAAGTCATTAAATTATAATGGGAAATCTATACAAAATATTTTCATTTTAAAAAACATGCGAAAGAGGAAGATATTTCAAAGAGTTTATTGAAGGCCATAAAAGTTTACAATCTTACAAAACATAACCTCAATATCAAACATAAAAAGTTTTTAGAGGATAACGCTAAAAGCGTTCCCCCGTAAACAGTTAGGGATAATAATAATAAACAGAGTCTATAAACCATTCAGGATAATGTTGAACTGATGAAGATCAATGAAATGAAACAGCATAGATGATGACCCTAGGTGCTTTATATGCTGCGAGAGCAAATTTTTTAATAACAGCTATTTTAAACAGCTGTTTACCTGTAAACAGGTAAACACCTATTTTAAACAGGGTAACAACTATTTTAAACAGGTATCCGTTTACCTGTAAACAGGTTATAAACAGATACAGGGTTTTTCACAACAGATAACCTGTTTTTCAAAACAGGTCTGTACAGTCTGAACGTAAATTACGTAAATTACCCAAAACCTTTTTATTAACCTGTGGGATGTTATACCTATTGTCTTTGGGGTAATCGCTAGTGTCGAATCGTGAATGACAATCGCGATGAATGACTTCATATATATCTTTATCGGCTATTTCATATATAAGGCTGTCAGTATCAGTATAGAGGACGGTGCAGTCGTCACCAAACTCGGGTTTCATGTAATCATAATGAAAGTCATATATGGTGGTTTTTGCGAGATCCAAAATCGCCATTCCAACGTATATTGGCTTATTAAAGTAAATTTCCGTCTTGTTTAATTCAACAGCCACCAAGTTCTCATTAAAAATGGTTGCCGCCTTGAACTCGGGCTTAGCAATTAAAGCCTCTGCTCCATAGCGCCCCTCCCATTTGTTTACAAGCTTTACATTAGAGTGCTTGCGGATGTTTTCCATCGTTTTTCCGAATGCTGCGTTATTCATGAGCTTAAACAAATTTTTCTCAAATTAATTTTTTGCTGCCTGACGTAGCGAAGTATTCAAATCGATGTAATCCTTCAACCAGGCACTTTGTTTAAAGGCCAAGACTCTATGAATTTTTGTTAATTTTAGACCGTGTTGTAATGCTTGTTTTAAAGCCATGTAATGAATAACATACCGCGTTTTGTTGTGTAAAGTAGCTAAAAGTTTATTGTTGTTACAGCCGGGAGGAGCTCTATGTTCAGGACAAAACGGCAGATCTTTATGAAGGTCATGGAGATTTTCGGGATACTCGAGATCTACCTCCAATACATAGCCCACACTCGAAGTGTCCGACACAGTTGTAACGTCGATGTTTGGATCTACCCACTTAAACCCTCCGTATGGTAAATACTGACTCATCGCCCAGCCATATTGATTGTTAATGTCGAAATAAGATATATATTTAGTCGGTTTACTGGGATCAAAATTTTTTAGATATTTGTTGTTGCCAATGCTTTTGCGTTTAGAGCATTGACTTAGTCCGCCACGAATACCCCTTTCGATAAACATGACCTCATCGATATCGGTTATGAGCTCAAGATTTACCTGGGTATACTTGAGCATGCAGTCCCAAGTGTACCCCGGCAAGGTATAATAATGTGCCGGATCTAACCCATAATTTTTTAGGCTGGTTTCCCTAAATTGCTCGAAAATTTCAGCTAAAAGAATGATGTCCGTTTTCATGTACAGATCTGAATATTCGCCCAAATTTTCGATATTAAAAGCGTTCCAAACCCGTTGCGCATGCTCATATTGTGTGTCTGTTATATCTTTATCTTCTAAACGGTTATAAAATTGACTTTGTTCCGGTAAAGCGTCAAAATTGAATTTTTCAAAGCTGTCCATGAAATCGTATGGGAATACACCCTTCTTTTTCAATAACTCAAATTGTCCGTCTGTCAATGTCGAAAATTCTGTTTTTAAGATTGGAAAGTCTGTCAGATATGAGGCTAATGTTTCTAACCCACAAGCTAAAAATCTATATGAATCTATAAACCTGAATTTAATTAAATTTTGTTCTAAATTTTTTGTGAATGAAATATATTTTTCTTTGGTTATGGGTAATAAATCGACGCGACCCGGCATGTCATTCGCTATATTTTCCAATACGAAATGTACGTCATATCCAGATAAATTATGATAAACGATGGGAATATTCACCTTATCCTTGTAATTAATGTTACAAGAATTGTGGGCTGCACCCCTATAATTATTTTCGGGTATTAAATGATTATGATCCCGTACTTTAACATCCTCCGGACTGAAGGCCCGTTCACAGATGTGGCAATGCGTGGCTTTATCAAATTCAGCTTGTTGTTCAGCTGTCAATGTCATATCAAAGGGACATAAGAAAACGGTTTCCACATCCTCAGCAAATTCCTTCATTTCACGCGCGAACCAAGACATGCTGTCCTCGCCTCGGTACGATCGATAAAAGGACAATGAGTCATCAAATGAACACTTGACATAGTAGCCCACACTACATGGCACATGCTCTTGATATTTGCCCCCTCCCTCTGTTGGCTTCAGTACGCACTCAAGGTCCGCATAAATAATGAATGGCGCCTTCTCCTTGTTTTTATAATTTTTAAATTCTACCATTTTCTGGTCCTCGGTGGGCAGCCGGATTTTGCACTCGTTCATTTTTATGCAGTCCTCTGTATGTTTCAATAACTTTTCATTGGTGGTAAAATAGTGCAAGCAGCGGTCACAAAAGTATTTTTTGTGTCCATGTTTGGATAGTTGTTGTGAAAGAAGACGTGATAGATCCTTAATCCATACATAGTGGTACTGGAGGGGGTTGCTGGGTATGTCATGTTCTTCTTCTTCTTCCTCATCATAGTGATCTTGGACCAATAGAAGATTAACATGTCTAGCCAGCTTATTTTTAGTTAGATAAACTGGGCGCACATCAAATGATTTCTTCTTCTTCTGCAGCTGATAAACATTAATCGATATCTGGTTCTGCTTTTCAAAGCGTGGTATCTGCTTCAAGGTCATAGGGAACTGGATACCGGTTAGGTTTAAAACTTCAGAGTACTGGGGGTAGGAGGCAGTACGGTCTGGGTGGCATCCCCAATCAACTGGATAAAGAGCAGAAGTGACAGCCCATGCAAAGCATGCGTTGTCATCATTTTTGATGTTGATACACGCCTGCTTTTTAGCAATTTTTTCCGGTAAATCAATGTACGATGATCCAAGCTGGGGTGTAAATTTGTTTATGTTAATGCCTAAATTGATGATGGCCTTCAACGAAAATCCAGAGTCTCTTTCCTGGAACTCTTCCAGCTGTGTTAAAATTGGGTTAATAACATGCTCTTGGAACCATGCTGACAGATCGGTGTCTCTGTAGATGGGCGCATTTTTGGTGTTGAAATACTTAAATTCCTCTATGACCCTATCTGCTTTCTGGAGGATAAACTGTCCCCCAAACACAGCATTAACCTTAATGGTCTCGTCCTTTTTCAGAGCATTGGCAATGCGACGTTTAAACAAATCAAAACAGTCTTTGAGAAACAGCTTGGAATCGGTATGTTTTAAATTGGTGATGACTCCAGTACGGATGCGACTAGTGAACGCCGCATCTGTATCATCCCAATGAACCCTATGTTTTGCAGTTTCCTTCCTTGGCACCATCCCTGCTCCACGTTTCTGCTCAAATTTGATTTGAGCTCTAAAACTTTTAATTTGGGCCATGGAAGACATCAAGTTCTGTTTTTCTCCCACGGTCTTAGCAGTTTTTAGCTGCTTTTTAATGTTTCGGATGGCCTTAGTACATTGCCTAAGACCGTCCTTGGCCGTATCTTCACTATATGTAGTGGACAGAACACCAAGTAGCGCGGCAATGGTTACGCACAAATATTTTAGAATATCTTTAGCAGACATGTTGCTTCTTCAAAGACTAACTGTTGAATGAGGAAAAGTCTTCCTTTCCCCCGGTTTTATTAAAGTTGAGCCGATGAGTAGCGGTGAGATATAACCTGAAAATAGATCACGTGATCAGAGCGTGTTCAGAAATTCTAGTACGTTCAGAAATTTTTATAGCGAAATTGGAATATTCTAGAACGATTTTTATTAAATATAATGTGATTGGTTTTTGGCAGGAAATTTGAAAATTAAAAGAGATTCTTTATGAAATATGATTGGTTTAGATGCGAAATTTAGACATTTTTTTTGGAATTTAGGATGTGAAATTAATTTTAAATAGAGCTAATCAATAGGATTTGTCGCGAAATTCAAACTATATAAGAGTATAAATACCTATTTTAAATATATTTACTTATAATCAATGTTATTTGTATGAAATTGCATTCTGCTGTGAATGAGCTACCAGATAAAAATTTTTTCGAGTTACAATTAATATTAAACTGCTTTGGGTGCTTTTTTGCTTGAAATACCAATAATAAATGCGTGTATGTTTTAAATTACTTTAATAAACTGTCAAGCCATTTTTGTGTTAATAAATGATTTACCTTAATAATCAAAATATAAAAATGATTAAATAATAGCCTCTATGTCTAGATGAAAACGTTGAGAATGCTAAAATCTTAAATGATAAAGAAATATTAATATGGTTTACTTTATAAAATATTCTAATAAATTATTAACTCTCCAATATTGGCTGTTTGATAAGTTATGATATCCCTAAATGTACAATAAATAATAGATTGATTAACTTTAAGTTCCGGCCTTCTAAGGCTAATATTAAAAATAAATATGAATTGCTAAAATATATTAAAGTCTTAAATGAAAAATAAATAATAATAATAATAATAATAATAGTATCTCGAATAATTTTGAAATGATTAAATAATTGCTAGACGTAATTAAGTTTATGTGTATGGTTTACTTCAATATATAGCAGTCTTTAAGTGCCTGACTTACTTTGATACTGTCTTTAAAGAAAAACTCTTTAATAGTCCCTCAAATTATTTTAAAATAAGTTTCATGCTGTATTTGGTAATTGTAATTAAATTCGCTCGACTTCATGAAATATTGAACTATTAGAATAAATCTAAACATGCAAAATAATATGTTTACTTACGTGTTATATTTGCTGTAACACAGCACGTTTGAATTATTTAAAATATTGTCAATGCATACACCAATGTAGATTTATAAAAAGTATTTTTTTAAAATGTCTGTAAAATTAATTTATCAGTTAATATTAATGAACACACAAAAGCACACGATGAGATAACTGGTACGTACTTATGAGGAGAATCACGCCTGCGGAGACGTGTACGGCTTATTTATATTATCTATGACGTCATCTTGATTACGTATACCTAGGGCTGCCATCCGTCCGGGTTTCCCCGGATTTGTCCTAGTTTGGGGGGCGTCCGGGAAGCGTCCGGGCGGGGTTTTGTATGCAGTCCGGGTTTTAAAGTCTCCGGCGCCGTCGTCGATTTATTTTTTGTTTAGAGAAGAAAGTTTAGTTTCTTTAATTATAGATTTCATTTTGTTCCTTAATAGAAGAGGGAAAGTAGACTTGATTTTTAGTTTCGTTAATTTTTAGAAGATTTAATTTTGTTATCAAAGAGAATTATATAATTATAACAATTTAAACTTATTTTATTTTATTGGTAAAGTAAAAAATTTTCGGCAGAAATGTCCGGGTTTTAAGCTCAAAAATCCGGGGTTTTCGAGCATCTTGCCCTGGTTTCTTGATTTCACAGATGGCAGCCCTTACGTATACCCATCATATGAGGGGCTTTGTTCTACAATTGCAGCTGCTTGATACGTCACGCTTTTTTTCTAAGAAAAATACGTGCTAATTACTTATTTCCCATAGGTCGGCATTTAAGTATACAGGCGCTGATTTGTTTAATATTGACATGCATTAAGATAAATGACTTAAATTGTTTATATTA
This sequence comes from Rhagium mordax, assembly GCA_963680705.1. NCBI lineage: Eukaryota > Metazoa > Arthropoda > Insecta > Coleoptera > Cerambycidae > Rhagium > Rhagium mordax. The sequence goes on from OY796656.1 coordinate 17,880,017, forward strand.
ACACAAAATTTAATTACACTCGAACTAAATTCCCGGAATATCGTTTTTGCTAAATGTGCAAAGTGTACATGTTTTGACTAATTCCTTATTTAAAAATATTTTCTGGATACATTTTAAAACTTTTACTACCTAATGCTCTTTGGTTATTTACAGATTTGCTTTGGGGCTCTCTCTGCAACCTTCATCTTCAGGATAGCTAAATATGTACATATGAATAAAGAATTGAAAAATGCTTGTCTTGCTTATTTGTCTAATAAATCTATTGATTTGTTTGAGAGTATTTGAAAGGCTAACTACTTGCGAAATAAATACGTCGTTCTAACAATAATAAGTACGTAAGGTTTAGTACCTAATATTATTCATGTTTAAAATTCTTCATAAATCATAGGCGATTCATATAAAATTATTGCTTATTTGTTAATTTAATTGCGCGGGATATTTTTTATCTATAAAGTTAGTACAAGAATATTAGCTTCATACGCAAGGAACTACTAAATATATATTGGTTATGTCCAGCGCCTATATCACAATTTGTTTTTAAATATAAGTTTATATAGCATTATAGATAGCCGATAGGTATTTCTGTTCTAATTACTCTATTAAAATATAGCTTTAAATATCTCCTGTAAATACACATACACGCGAAACATGAAAAGAATGTCCACTCTGTATATTCAGAACTTAAAAATAGGTTTTATTCTACATCAGCGTTTTCGATGATATGAAATAAATTCAGAGATTGCTTACGTTTGTTATTGATGCTGACCTACGTTACTAGGATATTAGGTTACAAGTACGATCTTTTGTAATTACCACATTCTAGACTGCTAGTATTCCTATTTAATTTTTAATTGAGTCATACATCACCAGAATTTTTTTTAAAAAGAAGCTATGTTTTTCTACTTAACGTTATTCACACTTAAATCTCATTTACCTACATCATAGAACTTTATGCATGCATGCCGCCGGCCTGAAGCAGGCCCGCCGTCCTAACGCCGTCATCTTTTGTTTTTACGTTTCCAGCTACCCTGTCACAATAAGCAGTTTAGACTGACCACATGTCGCCGCAGTATTTTTGCTGCTGCTTTGAAATTATTATTATTTACATACATTAAACGAAAATATATACTAACGTACTTAAGACGCATGTTAGCTAACCTATTTTAAATCTATTCATCAGGTAGGTATAATATTATCATAGGCTTTTTTGACGCTTGACAGCTTAATTGCTTTATCTCCTTTATTATGCTCAATATTTTAATCCTATATACGATCTCTGTATTTTATCATGTCGATTTTCCACGCGTATACCCCTATGTCATTCACGCACCCATGTTCAATGCATTATATGTTGTGTAGATTTTTTCCTTGAGCCACCTTTACATTAGTTTGTTAAACGGACGTTGTTAGCGCTGCGCTCATTTGCTGCGAGACTCATGCTGGAACGATCGTCTCGAGATGCGCGCCTGATTTCTCATCTGCACTGGCTATATTATTATTTAGCCATCGAATGTCTGGCTTAAAATTCTGTAATCTACGCATACCTATTACTACATTGTTTACCTAGCCGTCGCACCTATCATATTATCCTAACCGTGTCACACCTATCATTAATCACCTGGCGCATGCGTAGCCTTGACCTCTACCTCCACGAAGACATCCTCCAGGTCTTCTGCAGGTGGGAGTGGAGGGGGTAAAAGGGAACAAAAATGACCAGGATGAACCTCCATAAGAAATAACATGGGGTTTTGGCCCCGTATCGGCATAGCCTATCTACTTATATGTATCTGATATATAATCCAATAAAGTTGAACTCGGCTTATAGGGGCCGCTAAAAAGAAATTCCAAACAGGACGATTTTTCAGGATTGCTTAAAAGGACTGCCTTCTGAGTATTCAACCAAAAGACTCGAACTCCTGGTACGATTTACGCTATAGGGGTGGTTTCCTAAACATTTTTTTAGAGCAAAATGACCTTAAGGGGATTATAGTACCCAACATATTTTTGAAAATTTATATTTTCGTTACTATTCATCGGAATCGTTTCAAATTTTTATGAATGATATAGAATTATATAATCTAGGGCTGTGTGCATGCATATTTGAATAGGCCGGAAAAATTAAAAAAGAAAATCGAAAAAATGTGAAATTTTCCAAACCCATGCACATGCATCTAGACAATGTTATTCTAAATACGGTGCTAAAATTCAAATCATTTACCTGCTGTCGTTTGCGTGTAATAAATTTTCAAAACTCATGGCATTTTGTACCTGAAAATTTTTGTTTGTATTATCGATAATAAAGATAATGTTGAACTTTATCGCACAGTTGACTCACCAGTTACAGGGCGAGTCAAAACAATTCTACAGAAAGTTTTTTAAAATTAATTGCCATGTATCGGTACAGTTTTCTTTAAAGATTCTATCTAGCCTTCTTCCATTTGTGTATTATTATTGACTCTCCCAACCACTTGGATTTAATTAATTTTTTTGTTGAAATAATACCATCTACACGGGCATATTGAAAAAATCGCTACAGCTACAGTTATGGATTTTTAGAAAAAATATGTTAACACCAGTTATTAAGAGGGCGCCGTCTTCAAAAATGCCGCTAGATGGAGGTTATGTAGTTAAAGTTTCTGGTAGCTTTTATGAAAAATACAATTTTTTTTTTTATTTACTTGCAATCGATGAATAGACAACCGTTCTGAGATGATCGTAATATGAAAAGAATTTTTTTAACATTTAAGATTAGCTTGTAATTTAATAATTTGTTAAAAACATAAAAACCCATTTAATTCTTTTCTAGCAATTTTAGGTCATTATGCGCCACATCACGATCTTCTTTAAAGTATTTTACACACATTAATATTGTTTTGACAGCAATTTTTTTCATATTTTGGGAAATTCCTGGCAAGAAAGTATGCGGTGACCGAAATGTTGATGACAATACTATACATTTAATGTTTTACAGGAAACACACACTCCACTCCGTTAGACTCCGTACTGACGGGTTTAGCCACTCTCTAAGAGAGGGCTACGCGTTAGCGATCGAATTAATTGAATTATTGCCACTCGGAGGTTTAGGTTGTTATTGTGTTATTAATATTTATAAATTATCATTAACTTTGGAAGTTAAAAAAATAATTTCAAGTTTTTAACCACAATTACTAACATTCACTAGGTAAAAGCCGGGTAGTAATATCCTTGAGACAAAGAATGTGATGGTGCAATGGATAAGACGTCTGCTTCACAGCGCAGGGGTCGGAAGTTCGAATCACGTGGTAATTTCTTTTTTTTTTTTGCGGTGGTCACGGGAAAAAATATCGAAAATTGATATTTTCCGTTTAATAGAACAAATTTTATATCTGGAAATTTTCAGGTCATTGGTATTTTCAATTTCGAATATAATACCAAAAATCTCGAATTATTGTATCTAATAAAGACCTTTATTATTATTATTATTCTTATTATTATTATTATAAACTATACATACAGTATTTAAATAATAATAATTGCTAAATAAACTGTTGACCAATTGAATCCAAGTGAACTTTTAGGATGTATCTGTAGTGATAGTGAAATAATTTGAGAAGGATAATAGATATGAATGTATGCGATTTTATAATTTATTCGTGAAAACGCGGGTTTGGTCCGATTTTTTTAATTTGAATCATGTCAACAGTGTGAAAGAAAAGTATGTTTTTTAATAAAATATAGTCATAAACTAAGTACAGAGAATATATATTTTTTGATGCGTATTTTCAGTCACTGATTTATGGGGAAAAATCAATTTCAGAAATTTTTAATTTCTCTCTTATGTTATTATGTTTTTTATCTAAAAACCTCCGTCATTGTTCTCTTTTTTTTGCCGTTAAGCCTAATTATGTTGTTCGTTGTATGTGATTATATACCTATGAAGGGCGCTCTTATAAGTACATTGTTTGTACTTTAATTTCATGGTGACCACTGGCGTACCCAAAATCGGTATACGTTTGAAAATATACAATGTGTTCCATTTATAATGAGCAAGTTGGTATCGACTTCCGGTATAGCCGATAATACCAAATGATTGTAATTATTTTTGCTGGATTGGCCACACTGACTAGTAATTCCTAAAATTTTCAAAATTTTTTGTTACATACTTTTTCATATTATTGTTTCAGTCCCCGGTGAGACACCGTGTATAAGGAAGGAGGATGGAATATATATATAATATATATTTATAATTTTGAGGTTTTCAAAAGATTAACGGCCTTTATCTCATAAAACTTTATTTAAGTTACACTAGCTATATACGCTTCTGGTCTTACTTTTTTTTATATACGCTTTTATAGCATCCAAAATAAATGGTGGGTCATTTACAAAAAGTAGTAAAGGGGTCCCACAAAAAATACTAGAAAATTCAAACCTATCTGTCAAAATCTCGACACTTAGGCAGTCTTCTGATATCCATCCTGCTTCATTGTCACTTGTACAATGAGTAAAAGCTAGCTCACTAAAAATAAAAAAGTTTAAGGATGGTGCTGCGTAGTGTGGCACCCTATTTAATTTACGAAAAAAGTAATAAATACACACCTGTCTTTTACTGTCTCATCAGTACCAGGAATTTCTAAATTATGGATATCAATATCTACTGCCCTAAAAAAAAAAAAAATTATAAAGAACACACGAGAATAAATAGGATATTCGTAATCAAGGCGTACTATTAGAAAATCGACCAAATAGTTGGCAGATTTTAACTTATATATGTCGATAATTTTTTTCACCCCTTTAGCAACGAGATAGACGTCAGTCGCAATAGAATTTTTTTTTATATTGACGGAACTATTAAAAAAAAATAATAATTCTCGTGTCGCGATGAGGTCGAAAATCCTGGTCGAGGGCTCTCCTACTATAAAATTAGTCGCAAATTTTTTTCCCTTTTTTCACGATTTTCTCAAAAATGATTTCAAATTTTCTTTGCAGATAAATATTTTCACCTAGCCTTTAATTCTAATAAAGCTTAATGCTACTAATAGTAAGCTTCAAATTTAAAACACCCTGTACCTACATAATAAACATTTTAGACTATTTTAGAGTATACCATTCAGGTAATTCAGAAAAATAATACACATAAACATGAAAGCAATTATGTAATACTTACCGCCGTTTCAGCCACAATTTTTTAGTGCAATTTGATATTTTATTGCGTTTGCGAGATCTAGAGTAAGTTCGCGCCATAATTTATAAAATAAAAAATGTATCTAGGTATCTCTAAAATAAATTTCAACTAAAATCTTTCACTTGTTTAAAAACCTATTAAATAAACAAGTACCTAACTCAAAAATAAAATAAAATATTTTCCTCAAAACAGCTTTCAAAATATCGGAATTAGGTACAGTCTAGTAAGGAATCTAGCATCCAAAAAGACGCTTCTAAAATGCCGAACCCTGCACTCGCGAGGTATATGATTTTAAAAATATGGATATTATCCAGAATTTTATGCCGAGTCCGATTCCAGAGGGCGCGATGTCGGCCAAGATTGCGAAATTGCAAAAAAAGTAATATTTCCAAAAAAAAATTGGAACTTAAATATTGCATTATCTGTCGTTTACATTGCATTTACGAGCTTATTTATAAAGATTTTTTAATAATTTTTATATCAATCGAAAGCCTAATGTTTGTAGTTTCATACAAGTTGAATAGAGATACATTATTTTCATTATAAACAGCACTATAAATTGTTTAAACAATATGTGCTCGGAAAGTGTAGTGTAATTTTCGGCATTGAGGTACTTTTGTTATTATTGCAGATAGATATGTAGTTATGTGAGACGAAATACGTAGAATAGACCAACGAACATTTTTTATTAAAATAATTTTTTAATTCGCTGGATAATTTAGGAGATATGATTTTTTTTAAATGAAGCGCATTGTCTGGTCTACCGCGCGCGCGGTCTTGTTTCTGTAGGCAGGCCATTTACACATGATTTCGATTTTCGAGGCACTCGAGATGATCAAAGAATTTCGCACACGAGTTGCAAACAATATTTTTTCTACAACGACTTTAATTTGATTAAACTAAAACCGTAAAACGATATCTTCTATTATAATATTTAATGCAAATTAATTTAAAAAAAATATAATAGCAGATATGTCTCCGAACTATGGAAACTAATATGTTTGACAACAAACATTTTTCACTGACGTTTTCGATATTGTGAGTGTTGAATATTGTGGGTTTTTTAAAGTAAAATAATACCTAAGATAATAATGGAAAGTCTCGAAAGTCATTCTTAGACTGTTTTTAAAATAATTGCAATGTGCAAGTAATAAAAAAGGGAAAAAATCACCACAACACGTCATTTTACACTATTTATCAGACTAGCCATGAAAGAAACAATTAAAAGACGTAACTTTGACAGGGGAATGAGTTTTTTTGGACGTACATTTAATTACTGCTGCAAAATTTCATTTGGATAGCTCAAGAATTGTGGAAATGGCGGGGGTTTACCATGATCCGTGGTCACCCGGTATAGTTCCAAATACAGTGGTTTTCTGGGGCAAACTGTTGAGGTTTGCCTTTGATACTACACTTTTATCTTGACATATTTTGACCATTTTCTTATTTCTATTTATTTTTTTAATGACTATTAATTATCATTATTATCATATCTATAGCTACTTACCTATAATACTCCAATTTTAGTTATATCATAATATGTACAAAGAATTTACAATACAACCATCATTTTATCAAGACGAAAATTATTTTAATATCATTGTAGTTTTTTTAAATTAAATACCGATAGGATAGAGCACTAATTTGTTCTGTTTGTGAGCATTATTTATGATCTGTACGAACTTTCATACAAGATGTTACAAAAATGTTGCTTACCTTACAAAAAAAAAAATTGTAAAATAATGCACGTAATAATACGAGTAAATACTTTTTTCTACAACTGTCAAAAAAAGGTTGTTTGCGCATTAACGTCAGTGTCTAAAATGAGACATTTTTTCATTGACATTATTTTTTTTGCGTTACCATGACCCCGTGCGCAAAATATTTTGCACATCACATGCCGATTATAAATTTAATTATTGCCTGTTTTTTATAATTTTTAATGTATACACAAGAATTAAGCAAACATCTAGTTCAAAAAGATTTATTGTTTTATGAAATAAATTAACTGAAAGTAGAAATTTTTAAATTATTTTAAAAACAGTCCATGACTTTCGAGACTTTCCATTATTATCTTATGTATTATTTTACTTTAAAAAACCCACAATATTCAACACTCACAATATCGAAAACGTCAGTGAAAAATGTTTGTTGTCAAACATATTAGTTTCCATAGTTCTGAGACATATTGCTATTATATTTTTTTTAAATTAATTTGCATTAAATATTATAATACAAAATATCGTTTTACGGTTTTAGTTGAAATCATGTGTAAATGGCCTGCCTACAGAAACAAAACCGCGCGCGCGTTAGACCAGACAATGCGCTTCATTTAAAAAAAATCATATCTCCTAAATTATTCAGCGAATTAAAAAATTATTTTAATAAAAAACGTTCGTTGGTCTTTTCTACGTATTTCGTCTCACATAACTACATATCTATCAGCAATAATAACAAAAGTACCTCAATGCCGAAAATTACACTACACTTTCCGAGCACATATTGTTTAAACAATTTATAGTGTTGTTTATAATAAAAATAATGTCTCTCTATTCAACTTATATGAAACTACAAACATTAGGCTTTCGATTGATATAAAAATTATTAAATAATCTTTATAAATAAACTCGTAAATGCAATGTAAACGACAGATAATGCAATATTTAAGTTCCAATTTTTTTTTGGAAATATTACTTTTTTTGCAATTTCGCAATCTTGGCCGACATCGCGCCCTCTGGAATCGGATTCGGCATAAAATTCTGGATAATATCCATATTTTTAAAATCATATACCTCGCGAGTGCATACCCCATGATCGAATTCGGAGCTTTAGATTCTTGACTAGTTGCAATAATAAAAGACACCTGCTGCGTGCTCGATGGACGATGACCTTCAACTATTTGCTGCTGACTCGTGCTGAGAAGTTTATTCGAGTCTGAAGTTTTCACCAAATATACTCATATGTATGACCCTCTAGTGTGCAGTAGGGATACTAACGTTTTATACCACAACCCAAATTCATTCTCTATTCTACGGCGGCGCGCTCTTAATCTGCTGTGTGGTGTTTTAAATCATTTTTTCGCATTTTGACTAATAAATAATATGCTATTTTACTAAATTCAAAATCGTTTAATAAAGTGGCACTTTGCCATATAGAAATGTCACTTTACTATGTGGAAATGTCACTGTTAATAAAAAACAGTTTGACAGAATATTCCCAATGAACACAGAACTGTATAGGAGGTTTTGCAATGTTCAAATTATATCTAAAATGTTACATTAGATTTGTTACATCGTATGGAGGCTGCATATACTTAAAAAAGCGGATGTTCATTTAATATTACCAGTGTAATGAAAAAGAGTGGTTACATTGGGTGCAATAACAAAATGTATAGAAGGATATATATTTTTATTACAATGCGCCGATCTTTGATTGCAATTTGTGTAATTTTGCCAGTTGTTGATCTTATGGAACTCACAGCGTTACGTACATTTTGGTTTAACTGTAATGTATTTTTAAAGCCAACGGTTGGCGGTAGTGTTGAATAGATTTGTGTAGATCTATATAATTTACACATTTTGTCGTCATATGGGTAATTACATAAATCCTTATATAAGACATAACATAAGGCTTTATTTTAGATGAGAAAATTCAACCTCGCCCTTTTTAGTTTCTATTCAGCCGTCACGCGTTACTGTTGTGTTATATTTATATCCCAGAAAAGGGGTTATACCGGTAATATCGTGTTTTAATCACTATTATCTTCATGTTATATATAGGTAAGTAAGTTTTTATTTATTTATTATACCTAAGATAAGTTATAAATCTCGATATGTATTTATTTGCACCTCGGAAAAGAAAGGTTTCTAGAGAAAATGGCGTCTACAACTTCCATGTCTATATTTTCGCTCTAAAATACTAAAATAAGTATAAAATACCTACTCATTAGGTTATCAAAATATTCTCACTCTTTTTTATTCATTATTTTCATCCTTGTGTAAGAATTTTAATGTAATAAAGATTTGCGAATCAAGTAAAACAAAAGTTTTTTAATGAAAACAGATAATCACTACTTTTAAAGCAGATGCTTTTCTTGACCGATCGTCTGATTTTCATGTGATAATAATTTACTTGTTTATTAAGCCACTGACTTCTGTGTAAGGAGCATAGAAATCAGACTTGAATTTTCAATAATAATATTGTCCTATCAAGATACTATTGCTACAAAAATATAGGTACCTAATTATTATATATGTAGTTACACATTATTTATTATAATTATATACCATAATGTAGTTAATTTCAGCTGCTGTTCAAGACTCCACTGGCGTTACTCAATATGTGATTTTGAAATTTTTGTTAAAGAGTGGCTAAGGCATTCCAAACAAAGGAGAGAGCGGGAGGAAATTAGGAATAATAATTAGATAGGTATTAGGTATACATATGTTCACATAGGTAGTCATAGCCTTAAATGTATAATAGGGCAAATCAAAGTAAGTATATTGTGCATATTATGCAAATTTGGAAAGTTGAAATCTGTGCATGTTTTTAATATTCATCTAATTATTTGTAATGAACTGTAATGCACATACGACATTTTGCTTTCGAGGTCACAGATGTACTGTATTTAACATCTAAAAGTGCATTTTATATTTTGAGCCTTGGTTATTTGAAGTCTGCCTATTATAAGTATGTCACTTTCGTTAAAATAATTTTTTTTTCATCGTTTTACGTAATATTCAATGTTATAAAATACATTCATTAATAATGTTTTTTTTTCCTGTAGGAAACGATGTATGTGGATGAATCGAAAATAAATCTTGTTTTTGAATTACGCCAGTTTCAATTTTGCCCTTATTCTCCTGAATATTTTCCCTAACTTTAATAACAATAATGTTTCAAAAAACCTCAAGCCACAACAATACAATTAAAATTAGATCCAGTTATAATTTCTGCAATGCAGGAAACATTTGCCACAGATGATCAAAAGACGTAGTAGTGTGCAAACGCACAAGAGTAATTTTATTGCCAGCAATAAAAAGTGTAAAGCGGCTATAAAATGGCAACAGGTAGAAAAATTGCAGATACCAAAAACTTTATTTTATTTTTAGCAAATTAAAATAAGTGAAAATAAGTTTTAATTTAGTTATGTATACCACCTATTTATATTTAGTTAGTCCTTTGAATTAACTAATATCCAGAGAAATATTTACATTTTACAAAAATTCTCTCGAGGAATTGTGGTTTCCACAAAAATAGAATTAACAATAGAAAATACAATTAAACAGGGTATCCAAATGCTAAGAAAAAACTTTGGAAGAAACTATTTTTATATTTTACAGCGATAAATGCCAAATAGAAAAGTTTCTAGAAAGTTAATTTGGTAGTATTTTCTAAATTTTCTAATTACCAACTATTGAAACAATTTGTTTCTTTTTAAAATCTATTTTATAGCATATTTTATCCTTTTTTGTTGTTTTTTTTTTAATACCTTGTACATCTCATTGTACTTTTGATGCTGAGATCCTGTTTTTGTGGAAAGCAAAACTTTTCTAACATGTAAGACGATATAAAATCCCTCATATGACATACAGGTGTGTCCCCGGATGGAGTTGACAAGAGAATAAAAATCTTTATTATTAGTTTCACGATGAATAGTGATTATTTATAAAAAATGTTTTGTCTGAAAGAATGTGTTTACCATTTAAAAATTAGTAGTACTAGTACCTAGTAATAAATTAAGAAAACATGAAAATGCCTCGAGGAAGTGGTACCATTATTTATTTTTTTAATTAAACAAAATGTTTATTGAACAAAGTTGTTTATAATTCAAAATAAAGCCTAAATACAAATTTTGAAGCCTAAATTTGGATTTTATGTTTTTATCGTTTTTATATCTTTTAAGTAGAATTTATGAAAATTCAAATTAAAAAAGAGAATTTGTCGATAATATTGAATTGACAAATCTCATTGTTTCAGTCTCATTGTGTAGAATTTTTTATTTGAATTTTCATAAAGATAAATACAATGAAAACAAAATTCTAAATTTAGGCTTAAAAAATTTATTTTTAGACTCTATTTTGAATTATAAACAACTTTGTTTGATAAACATTTTGCCTAAAGAAGTAAATAATGGTAGACTTATCGCTTGATAAATTTTCATGTTTTCTTAATTTAATAACATGAAATTAAGATTTTTATGAAGAATGAAAAATCAATAATAAAGGTTGGTTTCCTCTTGTCAACTCCATCCGGGGACACACTGTATAGGTATTATGCCGTGCCATCACTTAGCAGCTGTTCCATCCTATATAAGGGCCTAAAAAGGTCCTCAATGTATATTTGTTAGAGACTACGGTAAGTAATTTAAAGTAAACATCTTTTTTATGTCATTCAAAAAGTGCTATAGATTTTCACAAACAATGGCCTATTAACATCCAATAGCGATGTTTAAAAACTGCAAAGATGCAATGTATTATCAGCAATCATTAAAAGGCTTAAAGCACAATCACATTGCAAGGCCTATTAACATTACAATCAGAGATACTCTTAAAGTTACACAGTGGTGTTTTATATAGATGTAATTGCGATTTAAATAAGAATTCTGTCATTTAACTCTTACAAAAGTTTTGTAAGAGGTTGACCAATGTTCACAAAACGATTCCTTTAAGCTTTGTCTGTAATGTTCAACGGGGCGGACATTTCGCTGATTATGAAGCATCTTATGCAAGTTGTGCAAGACATCACAAGGGACATTGATTTCCACAAAGTTACCTCTTAAGTACTTCACGGTGATTTTCTTGTGTTCATTGGGTTGTTTATTTAAATATTATCGAGCGGCATTTAAAATATCTTCAGAACAATTTTCTAAATTGTTTTCAGTAGCAAGACTCATTTTTATAATTAATATATAAGTTCAAATCAATTCGACTCACAAAAATGAAACTTCATAGTTGTTACGTAAATAAACAAAGCCTGTCAGGTTACTACACAAGTACCTACTATGATATTTTTTAAATTTCAAACTTTGTAATGTTTTTATGTCTATCACTATTTGCTTATAATTACCTACTAACACAAAATGCGAAAAAATAGTATAAACAAATCTCGCAAGAAAAACAGTTTTACTAAACTCATATAGTTTGCAGTTACTCGCTCGCTGCGCTCGCTCGTACTTAAACACTATAAGTATTCGTTTAGTAAAACTTTGCTTTTCTAAACTTGTTGTTTAATGTACTATTGACTTCCTAAAAGTATGCAAGGTGGCCAGAAATGATTTTAAAACTATAACTCTTTTAAATGAATTTTCTAAATCCCTGAATCTATTAATATTTGTAGGCAGTCTCAATTTCTTTAGCAAGGAGTATAAAATTCAACAATAAACATAAAAAATGTGAAGTAGTTCAAGAGGAAAAATTATAATTTTTTCCAATTTGACATGTTTTAATAATTGCAAGTGGCGGCCGGTGAATTTTCAATGTACGATATATCAATTTAGAGGCATGCGACCCATACCAAATTATAAGAGGTTTCATTTGGGATCAAAATGAAAATGTTGGCGAAAAAAAATTTGAAAAACAATTTGCGAAAAAAACTTCCGAAAGTCCCATCGCCCCCCTGGAAATTTTTTGAAATTAGGAATCGATCCAATAAATTAATAATTCTAATGCTGGTAACTTTTCCAAAAATTCATATTTTTTCAAAAGCAAAAAAACTTTGTCTTAGATTGTATCGAAGGTTAATCTGATTTTTTACAAAAAATCAAATATATTTAATATTATGACTTTCCAGAAGGCAAGATGGGATTTTCGGAAATTTTTTTCACAAACTGTTTTCAATTTTTTTTTTCGCCAACATTCTCATTTTGATCCGCCACTTTTAACTACTTCTGAATATACAAATATAAAATATGTTGGACGTAAGAATCGCTGAAACAACTTTAAAACGCAATTACGTTCAACATATTTTATATTAATTTGTATGTTTAGAAGTAAAATATATCAAATTGAATATTTTCGTTATTATTATGGTCGTAAAGAACCTAAATAAAGTTGTTAAGAGTAGGTTTAAACAAAAGAAAAAGAATAATTTACGCCTTTATTATTTTCAATTATTTGAAAAATCCTCTTATTTTTTAATAATGTTTGTTGTTCAATTATACTTATTGCTGAATATATAAAAAATTTTCGTTTTATATTCTACATCCCATCGTCGAAAAATATACAGATTCAAAATGGAATTCAGACTTAAAAATTTAAAAATTATTTTTGGTCTCCCTGTATATACTTTTTGGAATTCAAAATGATTCAGAAACACCACACAGCTGTTTCGTAGCTGAATAATAATGTTTTTCTTAAAAATAACATAGGAGTGGAAACTGACTAGAAAGAAGCTAAAAAAATATATTGATATACAAAGCATTCCAGTTGACAAAAACATTTGACCTTGTAGAATTCCTGTATATTCGAAAATAATTTTCAATTATAGACTCATTTATCTAGTTTACTTATTATTCGAATCCACCCTGTATACTCTATAATTTGAGTAAATTTTTAGACATTTCCATCAAATTTGGTAGATATTTACTTCTTGCTGAGTTCGTAGTTGTGCAACACCGGTCAGTAAATGAGAAAACATTGAGTTGAAAAGAACACAAAATCAAAATGTCATCCGAATTACACATTTTAAATACCTAAAAATTATACCTATTGGGATCTATCTGTTTTTTCCGAATCACGCACATTGTATATTGAACAACTGCTTATTTTTTTGGAGAGATATTGTATTTATGTGTGTAGACTTAAAAATATCCCAAACAAATTCTTGGAAGATTTATACTTAGTACTCAATTTAGTCTAGTTTGACTTGTTCCTTACTTATTTATGTCTGTAATGTTTGTCTAAAATGAATTTTTGCTTGACTATAAGTTTTTTTAACTAAAGTTTTAGCAAATTACTCCTCTATTTGTCATTTTGAGTGGTAAGTAGAAACTAACTCAATTATTTTCATCCACTCACATAAAAGATCTGTAACGAAACAGTAGAATCAATAATTCACTATGCTCTCCTAACCAGGAACAATAATTGCAAAACACGTGCCCGTACCTGTCAGTTTTTTTTTTGGTATTTGGCAAGATTTCCATTTTATTGTATTTTGTATTGGCCCTCTGATTCCTCATTCGAATTTGGTTATCGCCAAGGTTGGAAACATTTTTTGGAATAACTCCGCAGTCTCTCATTCCAATTTCTAATATATACATTCTCCGACTTAATTCCTTCAAAATATAAACTCTATTAAATAGTAGTATTACAATAATGTTTTTGTTACACAGCCATCACAAAACGGAGAAGAAAATAAACAAACAATAGAAACAGAAAAAGAAAGACTTTCCATAATATTTACGTTAAAGAATCAAGTGGGAGGGTTAGTCAGAGCCCTCCAAGCATTCCAAGACTTGGGAATCAACGTGCGCCATATCGAATCGAGGCCTTCTCAGACTAGCGACAATCAGGTCGACTTCTTGGTTGACATCGAATGCGATCCTCGCAAGTTAGAGCAAATGGGGAGGTTATTGAAGCGAGAAGTGTTGACGATGGTTATAGGAAGCTATGCTAGTGAAGACAATGAATTTCCACCGCCGACGCCTCTCTCTGCTACAGCTAGCTTCGGTAAGTCAAGTGGGTGTGAAAAGTGGCTTATTTTATATTCATTAATTCCAGCTCTAAAAGCATTTGGTCAAATGAAAATGGTTGAAGTGGAGGATAAATAGAGAATCCTGAACTATAAATTCGTAGTTTGTAAACTACACGATTCTGTATTTAACAAATTCCAATAGATTCAGAGTCACATCAATTGTAATAGTGGCGTAACATTGTATAAGTTTGTATATATAATTTGGCATAAATTTCGTCGTTACTCATCAGTATTTATAAAGCTCTTAGATTTTTGAATTCATAAATAACGATAAAATATAGATTTGAACAAATGATTCAAAGTGTAATTGAAATATAATGACGAAAAATATTCACTTGATATTAAAATTACTTTTTTATAATTCTCTTTCTTTGCTTGATATGCTTTGTTTATGAATGACTTTATTTAGGCTTTATACAGTGAGTTAAAAAAAATGTTTTTCAATAATTTATTTTTAGATGTTATGAATTTTGTAATTTTTAATCCAATTTTTATCATGCATTAAAGAAGATCCAATAAACTTAATAATTGTATGTTTAGAGATGAAACATCAATGTGAGTGTATCAAATTGGATATGTTTTTTGTTATTATGCTTGTATAAAGCCTAAATAAAGTCATTTATTAAAATGACTATTGAAATCCAAAGATCGTCATCGTTACCATATTTGCTTTCCATACAAAATTCTCATTTTAAAATTGCAAATAGGCCTTAATCGAATTGATGTCTTGCTCGTAAGTAGCAATATTTGTTGTAGTTTTAGTACTACCATTAGCAGTTAACTGGTGACTGAATTTTAAATGAACTTGGTATTTTACCCATTATAACAAAAATCAATAGCGACATTCTATTTTGTCTCTAATAAATGTTATATATAGACATTTACGATGAAATTAAATTATCCTCTTGCCTCTACTTTCAAAGTTACATTATTGAATGAAGTCCGTTTTAGGTTCAAATTTGATACTATTAAAGCGAAAGGTGTTTACAGTTTATAAAATATTTTATCGCCTGTAAACGATTGTAATAAAGTATCTTTTTAGATTTGAATTTGTACATTAAATAATTTCCTTTCAATAAAACTCCATTAGCAATTAATTTTTTATTGTTGACCGAGATTAAGTTTGTAGTAGAATACAGTGTTTATCCATTATTCTTTTATATGCTTTGGATTACTTAAAGGAATGATGGTTCGATATCCAATAAGATACATTATTCTCTTCAAACTTTGAAGGACTGTAACAGCATGGCTGATTCAATTTCAATTCAATTTTTTCTTTCTGGAGTTTATGCATTTTTATTTTAGTTTCGCCACAAAATATTGCAATATAAACCCTTCCTCATATTTACCCGGCTACTTAAGAGTCACATTAATAACATAGCAATACTATTTTCTTTGTTAATATACAGTGTCCGCCGAAAAGACTGCACCATATGGGAAATTATTTTGTTATTGACTTTCACAAATATTTATGTGAAGAAGTTTTGTATGTATTCTGTAATAAAAAATCTGATAAAAAATGTCTATAGACAATCTAAGGCCCACAACAAAATATCATCCTAAGATATATTTCGTGTTTCAGATTTTGATGATATGCCTTGGTTCCCCAAAAAGATTTCAGAAATTGACAATGCACAAAATGTTCTTATGTATGGAAGTGAACTAGACGCTGATCATCCAGGTTTCAAAGATCCTATATACCGTAAACGAAGGGAGCAGTTCTTCCGGATAGCTATGAATTATAAACAGTAAAAAAAATTTTTTGAAAATATGTTACCTACCTTAACAATTACAATAGCATTTATAGTCTTAGACTATTTGATAATATTGAATAATTTTTTTTCCGAAGCAAACGTATATAAATAATTTATTTTCAGTGGTCAACCGATACCAAAGGTTAAATATACACCGGAAGAAATTAAGACATGGTAAGTACAAATGTGCAGGTAAATATGATCAGCCAATTAGAGTATTAGTAGAAACCACCTTGTTATTAAAACAAAATTGTACCTGTTAACTAGAAGGATTAATCCTATTTTAAAAACTATGTTGCTTAAAAGTCTGTGTATTTCTGTTTCATAGTACCTAAATATTATATTTTCCCTTTGGCTTTTCGAAAATTCTGTCTAAATAACAAAATTGACGACATTTTTCTAATTACAGAAAGGTCACAGCTCCCATCGCTTCTGTATTTATTGGTATTTAACCCATAACCATATTTCTTAGCAAATCAGCAAATTTCAACAAAACATCCAAAATTCCCAAATTATCACGACGGACAAACCAACGGACAAATAATTTTTTTTGAAAATACTACGTTTAAAATAAAGAACTACAATTTTATTGTTATTAAATCACAACTTTTTAGTGCCAAAACTATTTATAAAACTGTTGTTAAAATGGTCCTTTTCAATGACCCCCATAAACTAACTACATTTTAACCTCAAAATCACTTCATTGATAGCTTTAATTTAATTAATTATCGAAAGTTTATCAACGACTTCGAACTCAATTAACTCAATAATTGATTGAAGGGGCACCGTTTTCCGTGAACTCCAGAAGCTCTATCAGAAGTACGCTTGTAAAGAGTATCTCGAGAACTGGCCTCAACTTGTGAAGTATTGTGGCTACAGAGAGGACAACATCCCGCAACTTCAGGACGTTAGTGTGTTTCTTAAACGGAAGACGGGATTTCAGCTCCGGCCTGTGGCTGGATACCTTAGTCCGAGAGATTTTCTCTCTGGTCTGGCATTTAGGGTGTTTCATTGCACTCAGTATATTAGGCACTCATCAGACCCTTTCTACACGCCAGAGCCGTGAGTATATATTTAAAAATTAATTTTTGTATATTTTTAAGTACTATATTTACTACTTTAATTAGCAAACTACAATTAATAGGTTAGTCATGCTATACTGACTTAGGAGGTAAACCTCCGAATTAGTTCCAATCAAAATACATAATCAAGGGCGGGTCTCGGCCTTGAGCTTGGGGGAGGTAACATGACAATCATGATAAAAAAATAGACCATGGAAAGGCTACTGGTCGATATTTTTACTTCGTAATTTCTTTCCCAAATGTTTAAAATTTGAAGGCTAACAGAACTTTGGAGGGGATAATTACCCCATAAATCTGCGCCTGTAAATAAATCGGGTTTGTGGTATGTTTTTTCCTTAAATCTAAAACACGTGGTCTTCGATTTTTTTAAAATGGTCGATATCAGGTATTTCCTGAAAACCCGCTCTCTTTAGGAGGTTGTAACCTTTTTTTATAAATGACTTTATTTAGGCTTTACACATGCAAGCATAATAATAAAAACCTATCCAATTTTGATATACTCACATTGATGTTTCATCTCTAAACATACAATTATTAAGTTTATTGAATCTTCTTTAATGCATGATAAAAATTGGATTAAAAATTACAAAATTCAAAACGTCTAAAAATAAATTATTGCAAAAAAATATTTTAACTCACCACAAAATTCATTCATTATGGTCACCAACAAAAACGATGTCCCCAAGAAGATGTACATGTTCTTTCGCCATTATCTGGCTCTTCAGGGAGACCCAAATCGCGTCAAATTCAAATTCTACCTCTATCTTGAAAACTTATACTTAAAATTGTATTAATTGACATTAATAAAACATTTTGTAACCATAACAAACAAATTTTTCATTTCTATAACTGATATGTCTTCTATATTTTTTTTTTCACATCCCTTTGCAATCTACTCTACTTTCTCTTTTGAGACTCATTGCTTATAAACAAACTTATTTAAGTTTTATACTGGCCCTATGATAACAAAATTATCTAATATATTTATTGATGTTCCACTTCTGAACATGCAAATATAAATTCTGTTGAATTCAAAGAAAATCATTGAAAGCATTTAAGAACGTTATTATTGTCGAATAATGTGAAAACAAAATACTCTGCAGGACTATATGTCATACAGCATGGAATTAAATCACAAAATCCATAACATTCAAATCAAAAAATAAAACATTTAAAGAAAAATTATTAATCTCTATAAAAATTAATACAATCTAGTTTTAGTTCGATTGTGACGCTGAAAATTCCCTAGTTTTTATTTTTATTCTGACATTGACGTTCAAAAATAACATAACCTCTTAATGTCAAATTGACATTAATGAAAAAATCGATATAACCTAAATCCATAAATTAAGAGGTTATGTTATTTTTGAACGTCAATGTCAGAATAAAAATAAAAACTAGGGAATTTTTAGCGTCACAATCGAACTAAAACTAGATTGTATTAATTTTTATAGAGATTAATAATTTTTATTTAAATGTTTTATTTTTTTATTTGAATGTTATGGATTTTGTGATTTAATTCAATGCTGTATGACATATAGTCCTGCAGAGTATTTTGTTTTCACATTATTCGACAATAATAACGTTCTAAAATGCTTTCAATGATTTTCTTTGAATCCAACAGAATTTATATTTGCATGTTCAGAAGTGGAACATCAATAAATATATTAGATAATTTTGTTATAATAGGGCCAGTATAAAACTTAAATAAGTTTGTTTATAAGCAATGAGTCTCAAAAGAGAAAGTAGATTAGATTGCAAAGGGATGTGAAAAAAAATATATAGAAGATATATAGAAATGAAAAATTTGTTTGTTATGGTTACAAAATGTTTTATTAATGTCAATGATTACAATTTTAAGTATAAGTTTTCAAGATAGAGGTAGAATTTGAATTTGACGCGATTTGGGTCTCCCTGAAGAGCCAGATAATGGCGAAAGAACATGTACATCTTCTTGGGGACATCGTTTTTGGTTGGTGACCATAATGAATGAATTTTGTGGTGAGTTAAAAAAATTTTTTTCAATAATTTATTTTTAGACGTTTTGAATTTTGTAATTTTTAATCCAATTTTTATCATGCATTAAAGAAGATTCAATAAACTTAATAATTGTATGTTTAGAGATACAACATCAATGTGAGTATATCAAATTGGATAGGTTTTTATTATCATGCTTGTGTAAAGCCTAAATAAAGTCATTTATAAACAATGCATATCAAGCAAAGAAAGATAATTGTAAAAAAGGTTGTAACCTTTTTTCTTTTGTGGCTATAGAAACCGGACTCAGACGGAAGCACAGGGGAAAGCTGCCACTAGGTGACCTATGTTTTTAATAGGTATCCACAAAAAAATGGAGCTGCAATTTATTTTTTAAATTATAAAATCTGCAAAACTGTTTTGGCTAACGCATACAGGGTGATCTACCACGAGTGTGCCAAACTTCAGAGGCTGGTAATTTATCAAAAATAAATGGACTTTCATTAATAAACATATGTCCTAAAACGCATAATAAGGGAGCTACAACCCCTTGAAGGGGGTTGATGAATATCAATTTTTCGATTATAAGTCCAATATGGTGGTGATTAAAATAATGAAATTTACTTTTTTTGACGTCACTTCCGAAGCAAAACTTTTACATAACATTATTTCCCATGCAATGACTCAGAAAAAAGTATTTTTCAAAATTTCTGTCACACCAGCCGTTTTTGAATAATTTGCGTTTTCATGTGAAATATGCAAAACTTAATTCGATCATCTTCAAATCAAGTGGCTTGAAGTCACCTATGTTTAAAAACAATTGATATTTCTGATTTGTAGTATTATGTCATTTACATTGCTTAAGCGAAAAATTGATATTCATTAACCCCCTTCAAGGGGTTGTAGCTCCCTTATTATGCGTTTTAGGACATATGTTTATTAATGAAAGTCTATTTATTTTTGATAAATTACCAGCCTCTGAAGTTTGGCACACTCGTGGTAGATCACCCTGTACATATACACTGACCATCCATATTCTACACTATAGTCGATTGCGCGATGATTTGAAAAATTAATCTTTAGTCGCAGATCAATGCGGCATGAAGACTTCAGTTTAGATCACCCTTGAGACCCCCAAAGTGTTTTCAGAATATAAGTTGGACGGACCCTATCTTTTTATCACCTCGATGACGTTTGAACAAAAAAATGGTAAATTCGCACAGTCCCCTACAAATCGATTAATAATGCCTTTTCCGTCCGATTTTCTTAATTTCCGATAGGGGACGTGTAGAAGCTCTTCCAGTCCACCTTCTTGACTGCTCATATAGATCGATGCGCCTCCCGGGTCCTAGAACGAATTCCTAAACCTTAGAAAAGTGAACTTTTTGACATTCCGAAAATTTTTTTTTACTTTTTGCTTCCCACTAATAACAAATTTAGTTAAAACCATTTTTTCCCGTTTTTCTCGCCTCTTTCCAAAAATTTTTCTACCCAAATCTTCCCTTCTTATCGTGTTTTCGACATTAAATCCTATTTTCTTTTTCTCTCTCTCTACCACCAAACCCTTGTCGGATTCTAAGACGTTCCAGAAAGTACAAACTTAGTCAACTAAATTATCCGAAAAATATATAAACTCACCGACGAAGCCTCAGGCAGAGATATGTAAGAAAAGCCAGATTGATTAAAATTCAACAAATAGTCGCACATTTGCCACATTCGCAATTCTAAAAAATTAGTTACCAAAACTGAGTTGTTTAAAAATTTATAAAAAATATACCTATAAAACGTTTTTTTTTTTGTAGAATTGCGCAACGAAGAGTTTTCACCTTACAATATATTTTAGTTCTTATTTTATGTACTTATAATAATTCTTCAGCTTAGCATTATTGCCATTCCCTGTATTTTGGGAAAAATTATTTGTCAAAAATTGGAATTTATTTATATTCCATTTTTGTAGAATTTTAAATGCTTAGGAAATGTGTGTCCTCTGAGTTAGTGTGAATTACATTTTAGTCATTTGGTGCACTTCGATAATTATTATTGGATCATACAAATGTTTGGAGAAAACTTTTCACGTCGAAAATTTAGAATTTTTGATGTTGCAACTATTTCGTGGTAGAGTCTTCTTTTGAAGCGACCACGACTTAGCGTAAACTTCGATTCAAAAATAGACCAGGACGAATTGTTCGAAACGGCAAAAACTCAAAATATTCAACTCAGATGAGAATCTAAATACTTTTCTACAAATCATCAGCTCTGCGAAAGCATTAGAATAAAAATTTTAAAACTTCACAAAATCAGACGGTTGATTTCAAAACTTAAAATATTTTTCAGCGATTGCTGTCACGAACTCCTTGGTCACATGCCACTTCTAGCAAATCCAAGTTTTGCACAATTTTCTCAAGAACTGGGACTGGCTTCCTTGGGTGCTTGCGAGGAGGACGTGAATAACCTAGCAACGGTAATGAAAATTAGTAGTATTATTTTACAATTTGAGAAAATATCAAAGAAATATGAGATATTTAATACAAGGTAGATAAAAGATTAATAATCCGATTTTATTGTTATAGCTGTATTTCTTTACTGTTGAATTCGGAATGGCGAAGCAGGATGGGGAACTAAAAATTTATGGAGCAGGACTACTTAGCTCTGTAGCTGAATTAAACCATGCCATTGGTTCACCTGAAAAAGTTAAACGATTCGACCCTGATATTACTTGCAAACAAGAATGTATTATTACCGATTATCAGCTTGGATATTGGTATACCGATTCTTTCGAAGAAGCTAAAGAAAAGATGAGGTAATATTTTCTATCAAAGTATCACAACCGTTGATTATGTTATTTCAATTAATCTAAAAACTATGGAAATAATAAGCCTTTTGCTCTGGTACGATTCATTTTTAGCAAAATTATCCAGAGTTGTTGTTTTATTACATCATAAAGGATCAATAACTATAGTCCTCGCCAAATATGAATTCCCGTAAACTGATCTCTGTGTCTATTTTATTTTAGAACATTTGCTGAGCAAATCCAACGGCCCTTTGGCCTACGTTATAACCCATATACTCAAAGTGTGGAGGTTCTGAGCAATGCACAAAAGATTACAGCTGTCGTGTCTGAACTTCGAGGGGATCTTTGCATAGTAAATAGCGCTCTTAAAAAAATTAGTGCAAGAGATTCTACATTGGACGTCAACCGTATTGCAAATTTATTACAAACAGGACTGATGCTGGAAAATGACGAACACTTGGATGAAAAATGTGACATTAACATTAAAAATGGAAAATAAAATATGTTGTGCTGAATATTATAAATTATGTATATATCAAATAAATAAAATATGTGTATTGAAGATTTACTCTGTTTTATTTCTTGCAGTACTTTTAAAAGCATTCATAATGTAAAAATAAATAAATCCAGAGAGGGTGTGTTATTTTTAATTTTTTAATTATTTTGAAATTACGGAAAATATAAGATCGGTGAAATAAAATTTGACATAAAACCCATGCATGCAACAAATTGATTGGTTACAATGGCGTAGCCGCAGGGGGCCCAAGCCCCTCCCCCGAAATTATAGGTATTAGTACTATAAGATAAGTCAGAATTTGGATTATTTAAAAATGTTAAATAAAATTCTACGCCAGTAATTGGTTAGACCTATAATGCGGCGACAATAACATATCTATAATGGAGGGGCCACTTTTTTTGTTGATCTATAGTATTCAGTAAATAGATCCAGGATTTAGCATTTTAAATTATAGTTTTCTTATTAATTTAAGTTTAGCAATAAAAAAAAATTTACCCCTAACATAATTTTCACTTTCCCACCAATAATGATTTTTGAATCCGCACCCAGTATGTGGTGACAGTATAATTTACTATTATCCATGGCTCAAACTACCGAGTAAATAATTTTATATGATATTACCTAATTAAGTATTACAAATTTGTTTAACTACAATTAAAATCCGGCTTCTCTAAAATATTATTATTATAACTGTTGTTGAAAATCAGTCGGTACAAGTATGTAGATTAAAATACCCTAATATTGTTCATGTTCAACTATCTACATTCTACAACCTACAACCTACAAATCTGTACAGAGTAACTTACGCTTACTTTATTTAGTACTCTGTGGTTACGTGTTGATCATCATTCTATATTCTATTAGCTGATCTGTGATCATCAATCATATTTTTAGGTTAAGTTCATATAACCTAAGAAAGTGCATGTTTTATTGTTTTGTGTTTTGTGGTACTAATAAAGATAATATTTAATTACCGATTCATTTAAAATCTTGTGAAAATGGGAAAATTTAAAATAGGAATAAAATTTGACATAAACCTTTTGAATACTTTAAAAGATAACAATAATTCAGGCGTGGAAATGCATAACACTAAACATCATTTAGCGTTACATCCAATTCATCTAAATAAGTTTAATAAATCTATCAAGGATGTTTTAAATGCGGGTATCGCAAAATATAATAAAACGTAAGTGCAGAATGCTATTTATATCGACAAAAAAATATATTAGTATTTGTTTTAGTTTAGGAGGGATACTTCTTGGTTATCAAAATATAAAACTACCAGCAGATATTGGCCTTATTAATTACGACTCCTGTTATATTCATATGAATATAGAAGCTGACTTTTTTATTTTCAAACCCGAAATAGGCAAAGAAATGCAAGGTGTCGTCAATAGGAAAAGTAAAGACCATGTAGGCTTATTAGTTTACAATGTATTCAATGTGTCAATACCGAAACCTCAGACTGATGATGAATGGTTGGGTAATTCTGTTAATATTGGAGATGAAATTCTATTTAGGATAACGTATATTAATTTATCATCATATTTGCCATACATTAGAGGAAAATTAATGTAAGTAATTTAGTTAAAGTATGAGTCTAATTTGTAAAAACCGAATCAGATTGCGGAATCTTCTATTTCCTCTAGTGAATAAGACCCGAGTCATATTGATGTCCCTAACTTACTTGGACACCAAGTGGTCCTTTAGAATTATTATTTTCTTATCGCATATGTTTTACATAGATCGTAAAAATCAATTTCAATTTACATCATAGATAAATCAAGGCAATAGATAAAATTGCAGTCATTTGTAAGCAGGCCGACGGAGTGTGACATTATTTGACGCCAAGTGAGGTATAGGAAAGAAAATTACTTATATTTATGTTTAAATACCATGCTTACATTTTGTCTTAAATCAATTTATAGAGTCCATGGGATTTATTTAAAATATACCAACAAATTTTACACTGTCCACTAAGTCGTGTATACTACTGGGTCTTTATTATTTATTTATATTTATTTTGTATTCATATTTTTATATATATTATATTATTTGCTGTCTGATTGTATGTATTTTAGCCATGCTAAATAAAGATTATTATTATATTATAAGTAAATATAACGGTAAAATTACCTTTTATACAGGGTGAATACCAACTACTCATTTTAATTTTAAGAGGGGGTTACTGTTGATATTTATAACACAAATTACCAATAAAAAAATATAAAAAAGAAAGTTGAAAAACTGACCTACCCTACGTAAAATTCTGGTAAACTTTTGAGTACCGCTTCGTCGCTTTACTGACCCACTTTTATGGGGTGAACAACATGTCTTGTATCAAGGCACAGACTCCAAGGTCTAATGTAAAAAACGTGCAAATTACACAGGGAAAAAAATCATAAATGCAACACAGGCCGACACTGTTCTAATGTTATAAATTTGCGGTCGGAGACAATTAAGTTAATTGACAGTGACAGCAAAAACTAGTGAATTTATGATTGCAAAAAACAAGGTGAATGCCTGAGGCAAAGACCTATCCTGATTTATTTTCTGTTGAGATAGGTCAGTTACGAAGTTCTGAAAATGTTGACGTATTTTAATTTATTTTCTTTCTCGAGAACTACAGGGTATATATTTTTTATTTTTGGTATATGGCTTTACCATTAAGGGACCTACCATCCCTTAAAATCAAAATGAGTAGTTGGTATTCACCCTGTATATTTATTATATGTACCAGAAATTTATCCTGCCTATTTATTTTTTGTTTTACACACTTTTTGTCCCAATAATTCTGACACATCCTGTAAGTACCTTTAATTACAGTTTTTTATTATATTAGTATTTTGTGACGTTTTTGTATTTTAGATCAATTATATCCAAGATTGAAGCGAAAGAATTAAATTTAAACTATAGCACAAAGAAACTTAATAAAAAAATAATTTTTGAAGATGAACCAGGTTCAGATGAGACACCAGTGTTAAAGAAACCGAAAAAAGAAAAGAAACGTGAGTCTGAGTCACCCGAAAGTAAAAAATATAAGAAAAGAAAACGTAATAATACAAGTGATGAGGAACCAAGCGCTGATGAGATAGCAGTCTTAAAGAAACTGAAAAGAAAAGAAAGATATGGACTTGAAGCAACTGAACATAACCATAATAATAAGAAAAGAAAGTTTGATGAAAGTAAAAGTGAAGATGAGCCAGGGTTTGAAGAAATAGCAGTACTAAAACAATCTAAAAAAGAAAAAGTACATATTATAAGAGAGTCATCTGACGGAGAGCATAACACTAGCGAAGAAAATCATACAAAAAGCAATAAAAAGAAGCATAAAGGGAAAAATATATTTGAAGAAGGATCAAGCCTCAATGGAATAACAATCTTAAAAAAAATTAAAAAAGAAAAAAGTCACTTAGCTGAGCTAACTGAAGAGGCACACAATTTTAGTCAAGAAAATCATTTAAATAATAATAAAAAGAAACGTAAAGACAAAATTATTTTTGAAGAAGAACCTAGTCCAGAAGGGACAATATTCTTAAAAAAACTAAAAAAAGAAAAAATATGCATTGAACCATCTGAAGATAAACCTAATATTAGTGGAGAAAAACATTTAAAAAGTAATAAAAAGAAACGTAATGAGACAATTACTTTTGAAAATGAACCAAGTCTGGATGAGACACCGGTTTTGAAAAAAGTTAAGAAAGAAAAAAACCGAGGTTGAGCTAATACATAAAATAAAAAAATTATAATGAAACAAGTGAAAAAAGTGTGAGCTAAAAATTCAGATTTTGGGAATATTTAATATTAATCATTGGCGGCTCATAGAATTTACATTGTGGAGGGTTCACTTGCACCGAAAGAAACACCGCAGACAAAGATTTTGTATACAGTAAAGCTTCGTTAATCCGGACTCCAATAATCCGGATTTCCCAGTAATCCGGACTAAATTGAAATATCACTTAATACAATATGTATCCCATAGACTGGATAAAATCCGGATCGTAACGCATTTACTCAGTTTGTCGCGCAATTCGTGCTATAACCTTGTCTAAATATGTACATAGAATGGGCTCATTTCGTGATATTTGCTTTTTAATTTATTTTAGCATTTTCCGTAAGTATTTCATCCTCTAAGTATATAGTGAAAAAATTAGATCGCCAGCGTTAATATTAACCCTAATATTTGATTTCAAATTCGTAACATATTTGAAACGGCTATGACGTCACACCACCCGACTCCACTGGTTCTATGAGTTATGCGGATATATGGTATTTAGATTTCGCTGTACCAAGGACGAAGCACTTAAAAGATGAACGAAATTACCACTTCCGCCGTGTGTGTAGTAACTGCCGCCGGTATGAAACTATAGGAAACAAGCTAGCGGCCGACCGCTGCGAGTGGTGTGACGTCACAGCGCTCTATATTCATTATTTATTTTGAGGGAGAAGCAGTTGAAAAAAAATTTAATATTTTGCACATTTACTAATTACGAGGTGTACTTTCGGAATATGAATTAAAAAAATTTTCTGAAATGAGCCCATTTTTGTTTCTTACAGTTTTATATAGGTTTGTTTGTGTTTTGTTTTTGAATAATAAAACTTTATTCTGCCTATAATTTTTGAATTTTAAATTGGTTCTAAACTTCTAATAATCCGGATTTTTCTCTAATTCGGATCGTCCTGGTTTTAATTGATCCGGATTAGCGGAGCTTTACTGTATTTCAATGTCAAATAGTCGTTGAGTGAACACTTATAAAGAAATGCAACCGCCTAATATTGCTGGCAGCAATAGATGGCGCTTCTACAATATTGGTTAAAATTATCACGCACGTGTACGTACAACAATATTACTTTCACAATGTTTCAAACCATACTGTTGTCTTTATGATTGTGACAATTTTAATCATGCTAACAGTTTATAAGCGTATGCCGTGGAAACACCATCTATTGCTCCCTGTAGGGTTTCCAATCCCGGGATCCCCAATCCCGGGCAGGTTTTCACTCCCGGAAATCCTGGGATTTCAAAAATCAATCCCGAGTATTAATAATATGAGCAAATTACATAAAATATATATTACTTTTTATCTCACATGTATTCTGTGTACAAAGATCCGGTCCAGATTAGGGAACGACACCCTAGACACACTGGCCATTCTCAGGTAATTTTTTCAAAGTAAATTTTAGGCATTCATTTTTATAGAATAGATAATGAATAGATTAAAGTAGCAATAGATTGGTAATTTTTAAATTTTTTTAGAGTTTTATTATATATTTTTTTGTGTATTATTATTATTCTTGCTCAATAAATCGTTTCTTCTTTAATTTTATGTTGATATTCGACAAATGTATTTATATCCCGGGATCCCGGAAAATCCCAGGATTTGACTTTCTAATCCCGAAAAATACCGAAAGCCTAATCCCGTCCCGGGATTGGAAACCCTAGCTCCCTGCCAACTATGTTTAGGTGGTTGCGTCTCTTTATAGTGTTCACGCAATGAAACAGTCGAAAATAATCTATTAGAAATTTTTAGTAAAAATAATTCCATGTTGTACAGTTGCCTTGCCCAACTAATTTTTATAAAGATTATTCTAGGGATCGACCGATACCAATATTGGTATCGGGTTATCGGTCATATTGGCCTTCTCGGCCGATATCGGTATCGGCCAATATGTAAGAGCGATATCGGCCTATATCGGTATCGGCCTAATTCAAATATCAATTATTAAGTACATATTTCAATTGCTAAGGATTTTTTAAAGAAGTTAAAACAAATACTAAATAAAAAACAAATAAAGATATATTTTTATTATTTTATTTAAAATTTTCTCGAGAAAACTTAAAACACATTTAAAATCTTAAAGAAAAAGATTAAGTTAAAAAAAATGTTTAATAGTTAGAGTTAAGTTTTGGCAAGTTATAATGTAACACAATTAAACCAAATTGCCAAATTCGGGGATTCACCGCATGGAATTGTATTCGATTAAGGCGGTTTATAGGACATGGGAGTTTGTTCTGTGTTCTTTTTACTTTTTAGCAGTGTTTTTATGGTTAAACCGTGTTAAATGGTAACGGTATATCTTTATTTATTTTTTATTTTTTTAATCAGTCAATTTTACCTAATTTTTTTAGTAAAATTAAAAATAATAATAAAAATTTATGGCCGATATATCGGTATCGGCCGATGTCGGTACATTTAATTATTATTATTCATATTGATATTTTTATAAATGTGTACTGTTGAAATTAGATGGTAGTTATCAATATATTTATTGATATATGTACTTATGCTACCTCTCGATTGCATTGTTAATAATTAATAATTTTTTTTATATTAAATTAATATCAGCCATTTATATTCCTTATTCTTTGTAATTGAAGTATGTTAGTAATAAGTTTAGATTTATTGAACATTTACAGTTTGTCAATTTATTGCTTTAATTATATTCAAAATCGGCATAAAATTATTATATTAAATTATTCAACTGTGATTTATGTATTGTGTAGAGAATAATTATTATATGTATAACGTTACAACATAGCTTTGACTGCCAACATGTTAAGTTAGAAATTAATTTATAGTGTGTATAATTTTTCTGTTTTACAAATATTTATAAATGATTTTTTTTTGAGGATTTTAATTTAAATGTTCTTGAGTTGTGATATCTATAAGGCTAATGCATTACATATGGAAGTTTATTCAAAGTTCTGTTTGTCAACACATTTTAGCTTAAATCTTGTAACACTATAGCACTAAATGCAAAGAAATTTAAAACCAAGAAGTAAGCTACTAGAATAAAATTTTCTAGAGTACTTAAATTGCCAGACATCTTTTGTTATCTAATACAGTCTTAATGGAAATACAATAATTTACTGATTATTTAATGTATTAAACTCATACGATTGAAGGTTGCGACATGCAGGTTGTTAGGAAATGTATAATAATTATTTAGATGGATTTCAGTTAATGTAATAAGAAACATAGGATATTACTGCTATTATCGAAAGTATTGGCGAGGTAGGTGATCATTTTTAATCTATAAAAACCGTGCCTAAGTTTGTGGAGTAAAACAATTGCTTCCATCTTTGCCTTTTGTCAATTATTCTAAAAATTTGTTTACAATTCTTAAGATTGTTTTACTTTTCTCTGTATATCAAATAATAAAATCGAAACAAACTAAACATGTATATCTTTATAGAACAAATAAAAATCTCCATACAAAATAAATGGATATAATTTGAAATAAATCTGTATACTTCTCCTAAACAGTATTTTGACTTAAATATACCTATGTCTAGCTAATAATGTATAGTAACTAAAAAGACGTGGGAAGACTTTGTAATTGAAGCGTTATCTGATACAACTGAATAGCTTTAAGGAACTATATCATATTTTTGAAGGATAATATAAATACAATAAATAGAGCCATTAAATACTCCTAATTTAGTGTCGTGCCCCAGGTAATGACCACCTATATTTTAGACAGTTTATGGCTTGTTACATCAATATTTTTATTATAGGGTTTCTATATGTCATTGGTCAGTATAAGAATTTGAAGAATATTCTAAAATCTAGGCTAACATTGATTCTCTGTTATATTAATGAGATTGAAATTAATAATCTGTAGTTACGAATATTAGTGGGGTAAGTTTTGAAAAGAAGCACATAACAGAATGTAATACTTTAAATATTTATTTACTTAAAAATATCTATTTGTTGAATCACAGCACCATTTAGTATATAGATAATTTTTTATATAATAGAGGTATATAAATTAAAAAAATACAATTACATATATATTATTTTGAGGATATAAAATAAAATTTTACAGAATGCTAACTTATCTAATATTAAATAACGAGCTTTAAAAAACCACATGAAGCTGCATCCAAATCAAAATGTAGGGCTGAGACTCTTAATGTCCTATTAATAGAAACTAATTTAAACCCTTTCATTTGCACGGGCAAATTGATGTGATTTTCAGGCTCGCTACATTATATACATTACGATAACAATAGTGCATCATATGGTAAATTTGTATTGTGTTCTTTTTCTTCTGCAGAAAATGATTATAAAATTTATATTTATGTATTTGAATTCAGAAGGACTGTAGAACTTGAATATATAACTATGTATAAGATGTTTTTCTGCCTAATACAAAATTTGACATCTAGTAAAAAAGTAAATTAGAATAAAATTTTAATCATTTAAAAATTGATAAAATGATAGATAATAGAGGGGGCTTACAATAATAAAACCATTCCTGTACTGTTTGTAATCACACTGCACATGGTTGTTGGTTTAATTTGGCTCCCCTTATCTTATACATTTTAAGAAATATGAAATTTCCAAAAATACGTAGGTACAAGTCATAGTATCTTGAATTCACCATCAGATTTGATAAAACAATTGAATATATTATACCAAAATGATGGTGTAAACTGTAAACATATTATATTTTTTAAATGGAGCATTTCAACAAAAATTTAAAAACACTTAGAGAAATTGTTTGTAAGGGTCGCCGATATTTTTACAGGTATACTGATAAAAATTGTTCCTGTATAGATAATTTAAATAACAAAAAAAATGAAAAATAACTCGATAGTTAATTAATTTACGTTTTCTGAAATATCCAAAAAAGAAAACTGCGTCACTCATTTATTTTCCTGCCTGATCAATATGTGTTTATATAATGTTCCGTTAAATTATTTACAAGTCGCACTTTAGGTTAATGTATATTTGACTAGTAGGTATATTTCTTTCTTTATTCTGGTCAAGGTAATGGCCAGGGCAATCCAGAAAAATCCACGGGCCCTCCTAATCCGGCATCAGCTTCCAACAAACTCATAATAACTGCCATAGCAGCTTCATCATTTCCATCCATGGATGGACCAGTGTTGGGAGATTCTCTTACTGCACCCTCCATCATTTCGATTATTCCTTCGTCTGAGTTTCCTCCTAAAACTTTGATTTTTGAAACGATTTCACATTATTCTTACAAAGGGAGATTGAAAATATGAATTTAAAATACAGGAGAGACAAAAACAACAGAAAAGATTTGTTAGATGTATAAATATATAATGTATAATATTTATTTCATAGACTTAATATACTGGTTTCCGTGAAAAATTCAACACCCAGATAGAATGTTTAACTAAAAAACTGACATTAAAAATATTTATACGGGTTATCTAAGGTGGGCAGTAAAATTCTTGACCTCTATAATTGAAGTAATGAAAAATTTTAAAATTTGTTTTTATGCAATTTTTCTGTACCTACTTCAGAATTCGTTGAAATAATGGGAATTTATTTATATATCACCGTCTAGATTGGATTAGCGATAATCACTGATCCACACAAGTGAGTATGACAGTGTGATATAATT
Organism: Rhagium mordax; assembly: GCA_963680705.1. Classification (NCBI taxonomy): domain Eukaryota; kingdom Metazoa; phylum Arthropoda; class Insecta; order Coleoptera; family Cerambycidae; genus Rhagium; species Rhagium mordax. The sequence continues at coordinate 17,912,376 of OY796656.1, forward strand.
CAAATTAACGAGACTACTGTACTGACACAGCTAAATTTCATATTTTTGGTATTGTGATTATTCCATTAATTTTCTAATGAAAATATTATCTTGAATTATTTTGAATTTTGTTACCCACCTGGATCTGTAGTTACACTAGAAAGAGAAACGTTGCTTCTAATTTGGCTAAAATTTGTTGGTTGAGTTGAAAAGTCTGGTATCCCATTTTGTTTCTGGTTGTCGGGTTGAACACTTGTGGAAATATGAGACTAAAAAAAAATACAGATCACATAAAATATTGGGTGGTTAATTCTTCTTAAAAATGACATAAAAATTTTGGTTTTTCAATAATTGCTTAGTTTTTATTATATAGGCGATGTTATTATTTATTTTATTATATCATAATGGTTTAATTTTTGCGCCTCTTGCATTTATAATAAAAAATTAGGAATTAAATGAGAGGATCTTGACATTTCATTTCTGCAAATATCATGGGGTATGTTAACTGCTGCATCGGTAAATAACAGGTTATAACTATAATTATGGGTTAAATGCGAAGGGTACCACGATGGGCACAATTGACCAAAGATGCAAATTTTAAGAATGGGAATAAAGGAAAAATTTACCAATTTTTGATTATTTAGAAATAATGTAAATATTAATGTGTCTATCCAAATTACATTCTTATAAAATCAACTTACTTCTCCACTAGGCATAGATAAAGATAATGATGATTCGGGGTCTGGATCGGGACTGCTGTCACATGGAGACTCTCCACCCCGTCTTTGAGAATCCATTACTTGTTTAACTATTTGTCTTCCAATTTTGCTAGCCTCAACGTGAGTGTTGATCATACGTTGTATATCTTTACCATTGGCTATAGGTAATTATTAATTTAAAATTATTTGAAATAACCGAATATTCTTAACTTACTTTGTGTAAAAAAGTCAAAATTTTCTCTGATACCTTCTTGCCGACTGGCACTGCTTTCTACTGTTCGAAAATCTGTTCTGTAAAGAAATACATATACTGGTAACTAATATTAACTATTTTGAAACAATTGCTGAAAATAAGTCATAGCTAATAAGTGACAAAATATGATGCATATACTCACAAAATTAAATTATTTTTTGCTATGAGGTACTCGATTTCTTTGGTCCACGGATTTTTAAATGATCTCCATTCACTTTGTAACCTAATAAATCCACCGTCTTTTGTCCTAAATCTATAAACGGTAGTGTTAACTCGATCGGTACTTTGCAGAGCTAATTTATGGCATTCCGCTAAAGAATCAATATCATCGTGGTGATAGTATTCGTACATACTGGTACCAAGGAGCTCTTGAGGAAGGAAGCCTAATACTAAAGTAGATCTAAAAGAAGTATTTACAGTGAAAATTATTAATACTTTTTGTCTTTAATATTAGTATATTTTATAAGAAGATGATGTAAATGATGAAAAATAACATACATTTAAATTGTTTTTCTACAATATGCTTGTACACATGCATTAGGATTGGTATGAAGCCAGTAGTAACGCAGGTCATGTGCAATTTAAAAAATGAACAGTTTTTACGTGTATATGGGAATATTTTAATTATATCAATGGATACTCAATTGTCCCTGAACTTGATATAGAGTTACATGATTTTGAACTTTGCATAAAATATTACTAACTAATGAACATTATTTATCGTTTATTTTTAAAAAAATACCATAGTGCACAAAGCACATCATGGTGACGGAAAATTTGTCACATATTCTTTGCATTTCAACTAAACATTCTTTTATACAATTAGGCAGGATTTTGATGAGACCAACAAATTAGTGTCGGCTATCCATTAAATTTGCATTTGCTTTATTATACTATAGCTTTTATAGTGCATCTATATTTTTGTAATTCTTTACCTTTGGTCAACGAATAAAAATTTTCCATCCAAGGCATGCCTTGAAATAAATTGTATTTGCCTAATATTGGGCCTGCCTTGAGAATTTGCTGCAACCGTTGATATATGAGGTAGAATCCTTCCGATAGCCACTAGGCAGGATAAATTACAGGACTCGCCATCACTTTCTTCGTGCTCTTCCAAGCCTATTTTGGCAGGTGCCCAAGATTTCAAATAACCAGTACATTGAATCACGTTGTACTTTTTATCTGAAAAATCATTTAAAAAAATATATATATTAATAAACTATAGAAAAATGGATTAATTTTATAAGAATTTAAATTTTATGTAGGTAATATAATGCTTTAGACAGAGCTGGCAAATTTGTAAATTTTTTACTTTGATAAAATTTTTGTAAAATATACAGGGTGAATTTAAAATACACTGAATATTTTTAATCTGTAATTTCTTATAGCATAATTAATGAATTCGCAGTGTTTTAATTTCAAAATTTCATAGTTAATGTTTCAACACAAAAACCCTAAACTCGTCCCACTGCGGGGATACACTGACCGGTGAACTTGACATTGACTTGGTTACGAACAAATACCTCTACGCAGTATTCGCAGTGTTTACCAAGTAAAACCAAAACTGAAATATAAAACACTAGGAAAAACTCACACTTGACATCATGGATGCGTAGGCTGAACTACGCGGGCAACGTGGTAGCTACGAACACAAAACTGAAATCTAAAACACTAGGAAAAATTCACACTCGACATCATGGATGCACAGGCTGAACTACGCCAACACAACAAACAACACGATAGCTAAGGAGAATGGGGGTACAGGCATTTATGTCGCTACACACGTACATCAGCTGTTCTGCTCAGGCAGGAGCGTCGTGAATATTTAATAAATATTCAAAAATTGTTTTCTTGGCTGCATTTCATTTATTTTGCAAATGACTATTTTTAACAATTTTTACGGACCATAGAGCTTAACGGATTAAAATTATCCAGTCTATTTCAAATTCACCCTGTATAAGTACCTACACGTACATTGTCGAAAGTCGACGATGCCTGCATTCTGACAAAAAAGTACTTGATGGCATCTTGAACCACAGATTCTTTGGACAAAAATAATGCGACTTTTATGGTGTGGTTTTTTATTTTGGCACGTAGTTTTCTTTATACAGGGTGTTAAAGTTTAAGTTTTGCAAATTATTTTTATTAATAATTCTGTTATCTTCTAAGATTTTTACCTTAAATTTTGCACCGACTTTTATTTTATGTAGATACACTTTTTGTGTAATTTTGCTAAAAAAAGTCCAAGCCCATACGGGGAAAAGAGGGGTTGTGGTACCCATTAACCCCCCCCCCCCCCAACTTTTTCGTGCGTACGTCTATGGTCTCAAGATATTTATTTTTAGATTAATACTTATTTCTCTAACTTTTCTTATACTTAACTTAATTAACGAGATATTTCAATAAATTCAGATTCATTTACAATCTTATTTAGGAATTTATTGTTTTGTTATTGTTGTTTGTAGTAATCATTGATTTTATTTAATTGATTACTTTCATGCAAGACCCTTTTTGTTGTGCATAGTTAGAAAAGTTCGATAAAATAAAAATTATAAAAAAACCAGTAGTGTACCTACACATTTTTGCTTAGAAATTATTAAATTTCTTATTATTTCTTATTCCTCATTTAACTATGCCACTGGCGAGGTAAAAGAAGCAATTAAAAATACTAATTTATTGAAAATATATTTGCTTAAATTGCCTTGCACCTTCCACAATTCATTCTCGTAATTTAAAATTGGTACCTACCGAATAAACAAAATCGTTCACTCCCCAAAAACTAAAAATAGAAAATATTTTTTTAACCTGAAAAGTAATTTAGAGATGTGATGTTATGCAGAAACATAATCACTTCAACTAAAATCATTCCAAAGACGTTTTTGTGAAATTCGTATCACTAGCAAAAATTTTTAACCGACTGTCGGTTCGGTAGTGAAACCCTTCGAGTTAATATCATACATCTGAATTTATTGTAATATATCGTTAACCAAGTCCTAAATCAAAATTTTATAGCAGTAAGAAAAGTTAGGGAAATAAGTATTTAATCTAAAAATAATTATTTAGATACCATAGTCGTACGCATGAAGAAGATGAGGGGTTAATGGGTATCACAATCCCCCCCCCTTGTCCCCGTTTGCGCTTTGACTTTTTTACCAAAATTACACAAAAAGTGTTTCTGCATAAGATAAAAGTCTGTGACAAATTTCAGGTAAAAATCTTACAAAATAACAGAATTATTAATAAAAATAATTAGGAAAACTACGTGCCAAAATAAAAAAAATCACATTAAGAAAGTCGTATTATTTTCGCCCAAAGAATTGTGGTTAACGCCTTTGACCTACTTTTCCTTTACTTAATAAAATACTGATAATAATTGAAATAATAATAATAATAATTATCAGTATTTTACTAAATATGAAGGTAAATATATACGATGTACCTATTTATGGAAAGAGAATTTAAATATTTTTTCAAAATTGTAAAAATATACAGGGAATTGCATTAAAAAAAATATTGCCGTGTTTTTTCTTACTTTTATTTGACTTTCAATTGTTTTTTTGTTGAAATTTTCGAAATCCTTAAAAAAATACTAGTTACGTTAAATATTTTTATTTTATTTCCGAAGACAAACCAAACAATTGGGACGAGAATGTTATAGGAATCACCCTACTGCACCTACGTATTTAAAGCATAATTTACCTGAATTGTGTTTTTTTCTCCTATGACATCCTGTAGTGGTATCAGCTTCTTCTTTAATTTGCGACGACATTTTACATTTCATTCTACAAAAAAATGACCGTCTTGCACCCGGACATAATCTGGAGGCACCCTGAGGAACATCTGTTTTTACTGGTAACATAGCTGCAATAACAAAATGTTAGTCAATAATTAAAATAGCAGTGGCGGCTCGTTACTTTTCTTAGGGGAGGCAGACAAATTTGTTGGATTAATTTTTGTAATAACACGTCTATTTATAACCTTTTTTTTATTTTCAGGGGAGGCACTGCCTCCCTTGAAAAAAGGTAAAACTTGTTGCAAAAATGTATGCGGCAAAAATCAACTTAAGCGAATGAAGTTTTTAAAGTTGTCTATATCTGAAAATGGTTTCATTTTGGAGTTACTGGAGGTTGGAAAAATAACGCAGTAAAGACTCTACAGAAGAGCGGCACATACATAGTGGATGTGATTATTATATACAATACGGACACAGATTTGATTCAATTCTGCAAAACAAATGAAATAATACATAAGCCGGTAAGTTACAAGCGATATCTCTCTCTCTCTCTCTCTCTGTTAGAAAACATCGAAAAATATAAATAGTGATGGAGTAATTTAATTCTATGTTCGTACCTTCGTGTCTATTTCCGGTAAAAATTGATTTCTCATTTTTTGTAATATACCTAGGTATATATATAGGAATATAAAAAATGAATAATCTTTAAATACGCCCTAATTAAAAATTTGTTATATATTTATAACTTTTTGTTTATATCATCAATATATATTTTCCCGGATTATTCAATTATTTTAATAGCTATAGTTGTTTATATGAATATTAAACAGAATGATAGATTAAAAGAAAAAATATATGATGCATATTTGCGTATTATGTATAATTTTCATTTGTAATCTGCAGACAGAATTAAAAGTGAACCGTATTCTTTCAATGGTGTGATTTAAATTGTATTACCATATGAAATTTATTGCATTATTTAAACGTTGTAAACAATACCTAATTATTCTCTGAGAGGTAGGTAGCCGTTGATTTTAAAAATTATTAATTATATCCTGTCCGAATTTGCGTATTGGTTTACTGTTATGCTTTTCATAAAAGTTTATATTGCATTCATCAATACATTTTTAAAATCGTAAGTATCAACTTTCAAAATGTCCGCCCGCTTGTCCGTATATTACGCTCCTTGTAAGCACAATAACTCAAGAATATAGAGTTCTATCGATTTGAAATTTGAACTGAGTAAATGGAACAGAGTATGATTATTTTAAAAAATCCATAATTAAAACATGTAAGGAACATTTTATATTGACGTGTGTGTCTCTTCAACCAAGTTACAATCCTTACGAAAACCACTTGGAACATTAACAATATTCACGAAAATCACCGAGTATTCTATAGAATTTACACACAAAAAATGCTATAAATCGACGGTCTCTAAATAAAATTATAACTTTCATTACTAATTTTGTTAGTAACTTTTGATCTCTTGAATTCTTCGTTTGTTTAAAATCACTTATTTTAATATATGTTGCTTTTTTGAACAACTGTTTACGAAATCACTGGATACTGGATGTTTTATTTGTCCGTCCTAGCTATAGAAAAATTATTCTTTTGACCGATTTTTTTTTCCGGTTAGGCCATGCACCTACGGCAAGAACGATATTTGAATCCGCTTTTACTTTTATTTCACTGATGGATTCAACCGAGAAAGAATGTGGTTTTTATTAAACCACTCAGTATATGCCATGGGCGACGAAGAGATTTTTGCTCGGATTTTTGCACCATTATGCCCATAATTCTACACTGAAAAATTCTGAAAATATCTGTTCGTGGATCTGTTACATTTCATGATAATTCAAGAAGGGAAAATCTAATTGCATTGAAATTTTGATTTTGACAGTATTTACGTATTAGTCAGAGAACGAACTCTGTTGTTTGAAAAGAATTAAACAGGAAATAAAAAATTTAGTACACATAGGAAATTTGAGAAACTTCTTTACAAGAGTTATTTAAAAAGTTTAAATTATTTGAAAAAACTAGCAAAAGTAACAGTTAAATAAAAAATGCAACAAATCAACTGCGACGAGCATATTTATAGAATATTTTTCAGGTACTCTTCCGCGTTAATTATTTTGAATGTTGTCGAGGTCTTCTTCTGAAGCGAAGTTGACAAAATGATTGAAACGTCAAGAATTCAAAATAATCAATATAAGATAGAACCTGGAAAGTACACTACAGATCGTCAGCATTGCAAAAGCCTTATATAGAATCAACCCTACTTAGTTCTATCTAAATAAATAATAGGTAATTCTAAATTTCTTACTTTTGGCATCAATCAGTCTTTCTCGTGGATTGAGATCGGAGGAGGAAAGCTGTTCTTTAACTTTTGCTACATCTTTGGGATGCAAAATGTCAAATAAACTTTGACCTAGTAAGTCGCCCTAAAAATGAAACATAATAATGAAGTAGGTGGTATTTCATGCTAGATAAGCTGTTAACAAACCTGGGAGATGTTGAGGACCTTTGATACAGATTCGGAAACGTATAAAATTCTGGCACGATCACATCCAACAACAAATAGGAATCCATCTGCGGCCTAAAAAAAAAATTATTCCAATACTGTATGTAGAGCAACATTTTAAGGATATAAATAGACGAGTTTTATAGCTCTTTTGTTTATGAACCAACTGTTTTGAAATTTGAAATATGTATACCTAAGACTTATTTTTCATCTTAAAGAAAACACAAAAAAGGTCTAATTCCCACAAAATTCTTTTATTGTGCAATAAAAGAATTTTGTGGGAATTAGACTTTTTTGTGTTTTCTTTAAGATGAATAACAACCCACATGGAATTAGTTCTACGTTACTTATTTTTCAATTTACTGACGTGTATAATCAAAATGGCCGACGGAAAATAACATCAAATTCTATTTCTTAAATAAAACACCCTGTATATTTTATTATTTTTGGAATTTACGGACCAAATTCATATCTGATCACGTTGCAAAATTTGCATTTTTTCTCGAAAATAATTTTAAAATTTTTAATATAATTTTCAATTCAGAAGACCGTGACTTGGGAAAAATTTATCTATCTCCATTCTGTCATTCACACAAAAAATAATTCTTACTTAGTAAGTTAATATTAAGTGTATTGTGGGCCCCTAACTTTTAAAGTGTTGGTTTTTGATAAAAAAATCAAATTTGAGACAAGAAATTGGATTTTTCACTTTTTTAGTTTTTTTCGAATAACTCAACAAAGAAAGAGAATCGAAAAATTTTCCACTCTTGATTTTCGATTTGTTTTTCTCCCCTTAATCAAATCCCAGAAGAGCGTGCGTCACTTTTGGAACATCCTGTATAATTAGTGATTGACTACTTTATTCTAGAGAAAAATACAAATTCTTATCAATGTATCGGATTAACATTGGAAATAAATACGTAGGTACCTACTTCCTTGACTGTAGCGCTTACCTCCTGAAGTGTTTATTAAGACAAGGCGTGACAAATTCTAACCGTTCCAGTTGTTAAATATGTTAAACATGTTTTAAATTTACCTCATCAATAAATACAGAAGTAAAAGCAATTAACACACCTCATATCCCACACCCGCCACATGAATCAGTTATTTAATTATAAATAAATAAGAGGTTAAATTTGGCTACAAGTAACAAGACAATTATTTCATATATTACTTTAATTGATGATTATTTGCTAAATCTCGTAATTTAATGATAAGAATTTATTACATGTTTAGGATTTTTAAGTATATTTTGACCTCCCCTCGTTAATTTGTTTAACATTTTTATATAGTCTAAGTCCCAGAATTTATTATAGAAATTTATGGAGCTTTTAAGTATTTAAATGGAAAAACAATTGAAGTTCCTACTACACAGATATTGGATAAATTTATATTTTTTAAATTTTTGTAATTTCAAAAAAAAATAGCATCAGCCAGCGACAGTTTTCAAAACATTTATTTTATTGTCCATAACACAATCAATCACCGGGAGACCTCCTCTTTCCCAAAATTACAGAAAAATTTATTCCTCTCCATCCTTGAAGAAGCTGAAGGAAACTATTAGCTAAGATGAATTTCCCCTTCAGAAAAAATTCAAATACGCTACCGGGAGTTGAACTCGTGGACTTCATGATGAGAAAGACATATTCGAACGAAGTAGTCATGAAACGATTTCTATTTCAGATAAAAAATCCGTTATTAGACATAGTGAAATGATCACATACCTGTAATATAAGATGTTTCAATTCTTGATCAGATAAGAAAGAGGGTTTATAATGTCCTTCAGTGTAAGAATTCACTGCGCCCCTAATTGTTTTCAAGTGTTGTACTGCCATACGTAAGACAGTCAATTTGTCCAATTTCCTGGACATAGCATGGCACATGGGAACCATAGCAGAGAGTTCGGTTATGTAGGTGTTCATTTTATCCCTTCGTCGTTTCTCTATTTCACTGTGGTTTTGTCTGAAACAAAGTTTAATTTCATTAGGTGAGATATTTTTTCGCACTGCTTTTGTAACATCGTTACTTCTCCAATTGGTATAAAAATACAGGGCATTCCATAAAAAAAACCATACTTTTTTCCACCCTTCGTATACTGTTGAAGGGAGAAAAAAAGTAATAGCATAGGTATATGAAATCTACGAAAAATTCTAAGTGTAGGTTTTGGAAATTTTGAATGGTTAATAATTGACCGAAATAAGGGGGGTATAGTTTTGAAGAAAACGCCCTATAAATTCAATTATTTACGCCATTTTTATAGCAAATATATGTGTCATATATATTTGTAATCAGAAGGACGAGGCGAATCCAAATATGTAAAAATATATAGGGTGTTCCATTTTAAGAAACCATAAACCATACTTTTTTCTGCCCCTCGTATACGGTTGAAGTAGGAAAAAAAGTAATAGCATATTCTACGGAAAATTCTGTGTTAGACCGGTTTTTGAAAAATTAAAATCGGCGGTAATTGACCGAAATAAGGGGGTATAGTTTTATAGGAAACACCCTGTACAGTACCTACAGAAGTGGTTAAGAATGATCCAATATATTATATATTTAGATTTTTCAAGAATTTTAACTTGGATAATTTCCTTCCATCTCTTTAACATAAATGGTTGCTGATTAAAAATCTTCAACATTTTTCAGATCAGCTACCCTCGTGCTGAAGAAAACAAATTATATTTTCAACAGGACATGGAGCTATGTCATATATCGTTCATATAAATGTGGAACATTTCAACATAGTAGTTTGACAAAAAGTGAATTGAAATTGATTCATATCAATTTAGCAGATTCAGGTCTATTTCCAATTTTTATTGCGACGGAATGGTATTTGCTATTTGCAATTGGACTGCGTAACCATAAATATTGAAGACAATTTATGTGGTGTTTTTTTGAGTTGTACATAAATATAATATAGCTGGTCCAGAACCTTTGTTAAAGACATTGAAGACAATCCTCAATCATATTGTTAAAAAATGCAATTTTAGAGTAATATCAATATTGCATTAAATAATATTAACAAAATTGCAAGCCTGTAAAAGAATAACTACATTACATTGTCGCAACACTTTTGATTTCATAATTATTATTGAATCATAACGGTAACACATTCTCATTACATGGCAAGACTTTAACCTTCCTAGCATAATTCCGGATTTTTATTAAAATAAACAACTTAGCTACATTAATTTGCAATTTCAATGTTAGTAGCAAGTCGATTTGTAGGCGTGATAGTAAAAATGCATTCATGACATTTCATAACGGCCTAGAAAATGAAACTTTTACAGCCAATATAAATGCTGGCCACCTTGAACTCGCGTAGGGCTTCTTTTATTACGTCAGCCCCAATAAATGCCATAATCCTCACTTGGTTGTATTATGCGTAATTATATTTGCATCCAGAGCAATAGTACAAAAATATTATTGATAACAAAATTGAAAAGCCCTCAAAACACATTCGTAATATATACCAATAAATGTGTGTATCGTGAATAACTACTTACTTTTTATTTTCATCGTTGGTTTTTACCGACTTTGAATCATCACCATTGTCTTCCTCCACGTCACTGGCATCTCTGAAAATAAATACTATATATTCATATGTGTTTAAAAAATGTATCAAATTTAACAAAAATAAATTTTCAAATTGCCTGCCGTAAAGGACAAAGTCATTGTGGATTTTGCCAAGATTACCAATAATCTATACACAGGCATAAAGAGAAGTAGATCATAATTAACCATATGCGCGATTTGGTACTCGAGTTGGTATTACGCGCTGGATTAAATGCGTCGAAAAATAGTGTTGCAACGAATGGAGAGAAGTGACGAATTTAGATTATTTTCTGACTTTGACTGAAATCGAGTGCAGGACCGAAAAGAGAGGATAACTGCTGGGTTCCAGAGACTTAGGGAGCTTGATGATTTACCTACAATTTTATATTGATTTTCATCAGTTATTTGTAATACTTACTCTATAATTAATATTTGACAGCGAGACAAATTTGCAATTTTAATAATTTAATAACTTCCCTGGAGTCTAGTCAACCTCTTGGCGGTCCTGATCGAATGCGTGGGATATGTGAAACATCTTCGTTCTTTAATAATGACAATTGAACAGTTCAGCCATAAATACATGACAATAATATCACCAACATTACCAAAATATTGATAATCATAAGAGGATGATATATTATTAAATAACCCTACAGTTTGTTATGTTTCTACCATATTGGTAAACATCAAATGTCTCATAAATGTTAATAAGTGGATCGGACGTTGATATTTCGAAAAACATAAGTAAACTAGATAAACTAGTTGGTAACTGGAAACAGTTTATTGTGGAGTCCGAACTCATTAAATCATTTCATGTAAAGAGAAGCCAATTTCTTGATTTTTTTATATATTTGAATCAATAGTTAATTGAACAGTAAGTAAATAGTGATAAAACTATACTTACCTATACGTAGTATAAAATGTAGGTATTCATTGTATTCATCGATATATTAAATTAGTTATCTGTCTGCTATTAGTATTGGCTGTAAATCTAGCAGGTGGGTAGTTCAAATAGTTGCAAAGTAATTTTAATATTAGGGTGATTATTGATCGCGTAGGTTTAGGTACGGCGGCATTTACAATTTTGTAAAAATTTTAAGGCGGTTATTTGGGTAAGTGGAAAAATAATTTGGAATAAATAGCCGCGGTAAGAAAACCACGGCTGTTTCTAATAATAAATCCAAGCTTTGTAGACTCTGTTTTCTTTCTATAAAGCAAGTAGGAATGTTTCTCCTGCTTTCGCGGGAGATTCGTGATAATTTTTTCTTCCTTGAACAATTTGACTGAAATTTGTAATTCCTCATGTCTCTCAAGAGCCTCGATGAATTTCGATTTCCCGAATCCGAAAAGAGAGGAAGTTGTGTCGCATCCCCTGAAGGCATGCAGAAAAAGAATATTCTCGTGTTGCAAACTCTTGGTTGAGTATAACTTCTCAAATATTTTTCCTTTTGCTGGTTTCTTAAAGAATACGTAGCATTTGTCATGATCTAATGCTATGAGTAAAACGATCAATATTTTCGCCGACAATGATGACAGAATCGTATTCGGGCGAAAGATTAACCGCAGTTCTGGCTGTTCGATTCATCCAAATACCCAAATATCATTGGCATATAAAAGGCACCATTAAATTAACAACAATGTCATGTATAAACAGAATAAAAAAAGATGTCCCAAAACGGATCCTTGAGAAACACCTGACGTGGCAGGCACTTCCATGGAAGTAAGATTAAAAAAATGTTAAGAAATTTTGAGAAAAACTATAGGAAATCAATTTATTTAATAGTATACAAAAGTCAATTCTGTAGAGGGCCTTCGAAAAATCAGTTACATCTGTTTGAAAACCATCAACAATAGCATCAGTTAAAAATTCCGTTACACAAAATAAGTTTTATAGTCACAGTCGATCTGCCATGTTGACATTCAGTAAGTTATCTTGCGAAGGAAAGGTGTTTGTTTTTAAAGTTGAACAGCTTATAGAGACGCCCTACAAATATTACAGCATAGTCACACAATAAGAAAGCTGGAATACCATCTACTAGCCCGCTCGTAAATTTTGGCTAAATTGGCTTTAGACAATTTGAAAAATTTTTTGGTATTTAAGGTATATATTTCGTTTATCATAATTACTGAGATTGTTAAGAAAATTCCCAATATTAGTAGGCTTAGTCCAGGATTATTGAAAAACGTTTGCAAATGCATTATATATTTCAGCTGAATCCGAAAGATTATTATTATTAAAAGACAAATTATTTAAATAGGTACACTGGCGCTTTCTTTTATTAATAAATTTCCATAAATTAGAGTGGTCCTGTACTATATTATTTTTTAAATTTATGTCACTGTAAAGCCAAAAACTAGGATAATATTTCAATATAAATAAAACTCGAAATGACGGAGATATTAAGATGTTTTTTAAATACACAGTTTTTGTTCTCGAAATATTCTTTGCTCAGAATAATTATTGTTATATTCATTGTGAATTAAATAAGCTCATATTTGCTACGTTCCGATAACTTAATTTAGAAGATACGACCGCCTAAGTTTAAGAAAGTTTGTTGGTAAAGATAAATCGAGAGTATTCATTTTGCCTGTAACTTTTTTACTAATTATCCAATTTTTATGCAGGAGATGTTAATGGATAGCTAAGACAATAATGTGTTGTTATTATAATTTTTTTTTAAATTGAAATATAGCAAAAATCAAAATGGTAAACATGAAAAATAACGCCGTGTTTGTAGTGTTCTTATATTTTTTTGATTTCGAAATATTTTGTATTGGGAAGAACTGCAGCAATATGGATAGAATTTCGCGTATAGCCCTAATTTCTTGTTAAACTCTCTCTCTTTTAGATATTCAAGATTATTGAGTTCAGTTTTGTAAATTGTACTTTTCAAATAACTCAATAAAAAATCAACTGGCGATAAATCTGGTAACTTAGACTAACATTCCATGACCATTCAGCAAAAAAGTAAAATTTCAAACATAATTTATTCCATTTGTTTATAGCCAAGCATCAGATATTAATAATTATCGTATATAATTTGCTAAATCACTTTATTCATTTCTAATCATCTGATATACCATGTACTGTTCTATTTTCTTTAGTCAATAAATCTATCTCCTAGTTTGATCTACCTATCTCTCTATTATTTTAAGTTTTTAAAATCGGAACCTTTTGAGACCAACTTATTTAAAATCTTTTTGCAGCTATCAGTAAGCTTAATATAACGTACACTAGAGGGCCGTTAACGTTAATAAATGTAATAATATTTTCTTAAAACAGATAATCTAAAAAATGCTGATTAGAAACTGTAAACTTGTAATTTGTATCAGATTATTCTAATAATTCAAATATTTATGTTCCATTCTCTGGAAATAATTTTAGTAAATGAACTAAATTATTTTGAATGTCTAGAGCTAACCTTTACAATAATATATTACTAAATTATTAATTTAATGTACTACATCAGATAAACAGTCAGAATAAACCAACGTTACGAAACTGAGCATATGTATAGCAGTAAATAGAACAGCCCCAATTATGGGAGAATCCCCACTAGTGCTTTTGGAGTTCCCAACGCAGTAACCAATCAAATTCTTATAATCATCTAAGAATTTCTCCTTTAATGACTTAATAACGTTTGTTGTGCATACTCATATTCGATTAACGGCGTAATTAATGTTGAAACTTAAAGGTCACTTATAAGAATTCAAACACTGATATTTTATAAACAACTAAGTTTCAACGTTTTGACCGGTTTCCTTAGTTTTCCTGCTGTTCGTATTTACTAATGGTTTGTGACTGTGGTATTGTTCCACATCGAGCGTTAAAGTTACTTTTTTTCAGTCTTCATAATAATAAATCGTTATTCTGTTTGACATAATGAAGTTAGAACAAGAATTTAATTTCTATTAAACTTCTGCTTTGACCGTTTGCATGAGTTGGAGAATATAATTTAACGTTCAAAGATTTTAATATGCATGTATCGTATCGAAAAAATATTATGAATTTTACAAACCTGTACGTTTATAAAATCTAACTCTGTTCTGCTGCTGGATAAGTGTTATTTCTTGATTTTTATTTATATCGACTTTTAATTGATAGAGTAGATAATTCGTAATGTTTCTTTTTTTGGAAAATTGAGGATATAAAAGGCTATGAATAAGTATGTGCTAAATATATCTGTATGGTCGTCCCAAAACCTACACATATATTTTTTGATATGCGGAATGTGTATCTGGAATATTTACTAATATAATAATAATTATTTAAATAGAATGTAAATCAGATGTTATTGCCTAAAAATGCATCGTTATTGTCAACAATTTCTTCACGAAACTGAAGACGTCTATTAGAATCACTTTCCAAAAACTTTTGTAGCAGATGAACTTTATAGGGACAGTATATGTCGTTTTTTTAGAAATCTTTGCGTGGAGGTGCAGGAAGCAAGCTATCTCGGACTACGAAAACAGTTGGGATATAAGGATGTTTAGTAAAGGCCAACCAGTCCTAGTAGCCTACTTATACAGTTGACTCGTAAATTTGATTCTAGGCAAAATTTTTCATTAACTAATGCACAGACTTCGACTTCTTATTTCATCTAACACCAAAATTTCAATACGATATGTCTTGGTCTTCGTAATAATGGTATTGTTCAACAAACACGCCTATTTAGAATATAAATAAATAAAGAGTCGTTCGAAATTAAGTTGACAGTCGCGTATCACGTAAACAATTTATAATACAATAACAATAGACATTGGATTGGAAATTTTTAAGCGCCCATAATATTCCGGGTGAAACTATTTAGATTCACGTATTAAGATTCCGGAGGATTCCGGCGGGTAGGATGGTTTGTAGAGCAAGGGATGCTAGGGGATGAACTATATGGCAAAACTAATATTTTGAAAATTATTTATGTGAAAAAAAATAATTCATGCCCACAATCTTTATGAAGGCTTGTCAAATTTCCTTTTCTTTGTTCTATGATGAGTTGTCAGGTTTTGAGCTTTTGCGCTTTGCGTTTTCTAGTGTTTTTATGTTCATCTTTCGCGATTAACTTAGTAAGGGTCTGATAAAAAAAACACTTCAATTTCCAATAATTTTATGGTTTCTTTTTTACTGCATCATCAGAATTGACCGAGTTATGGAAAGAATAAGCAAAGAAATATCAATTACCTAAGGTATTTCTGGGACTGTATTGGTTAAGGTAAGTCCTATTTAGACAAAAAAAAATAGTAAAATTCCCTTTAATTTCCTTCACTTTCTCCCTGAGGTGAATGTTTATAAAGTGACAGGGTTTCAAAAATTCTATAAATTAATTACTTTTGCACAATTAATGGGGCGATTTTAAATGGTTATTAAAGTACCTATTTTCATAAAACACAGACCATTGGAAATAATTCAGAAATCGTATTTAGCTTATTATTTCAGCAATAATTAACCTCCGTAAATATTCTCTTAAAAATCAACATATTATGTACTTATACCTGTTCGATAGAAAATGATTTATACCTAAGTAAAAAGTATGAAAATAATATTTTTATTGAGTTTTTTCCTCGGTTTTTTCTGATAATTTGAAAAATAATTAGTCCTTATTCACTTTCAATAAATTCATATAACAAACTTTGAATTCTATGTACAGGGTGGGTGTCTCAGAAATAAGTGCACAAAAAACCACATATTCCCGACGTCAAAATAAATCGATTGGACCAAACTTACCTGTGTTCCAAAATACTTCCTAAGAGAGCTGCAGGCCTCTAAAAGTGGCACCCCAAAAGAGTTCAAGTTAAAGTGTTAAAATTTAGCACAATCACTAAACATTTTAATCCTAACGAAATGAGGTGAACATCATCTCAAATTTTTTTCCAAGCTTAGATCAAGCAATAACTAGGGGTGGGGGTAAAAATGATCACAACTTTTTATTTTAAATTTTTTTTTGAGTTTTGACATCAAATTATGATTTGTCAGAGTTCTTCACAAATGAAATATCCTCCTGTGTAACTTCGATCGGAGGCACCGTTTTCAAGTAAAATTGATTTCAACATGCCTAAAGTCCGTTTTTTTCTATAATTCTCTTCAAGGTCAAATATTTAGGGGAAAAGTTGCATTCCTGGTCCCCAACTCCAATTATTTCGACACAGTACTTTTTTCGTTACTTTTTTCACAGCAGAAAAATTTATGCCAAAATAATAACCCAATGTCAATATTGTATATTTTTAAAACATCACATTTCTAAATTAAAGACAATAGTCCAGATGGTTAAATGCTCTTGAATAATAATTTTTATTGAATTTAGAGAAGTCAATGGAAATAAAATTTAAAATGAAATTCCAACCTATAATATTTATAGGTCTTCCAACAGTAAATACCGAAATTTCCTACGGTTTAAGCCGCATTTCTACCAACTTTGTAACACTTTTGAGAGGTATTATAGAAAAAAAACGAACTCTAGTACCTAATTTTCTCATTAAAGACGACCAAGCAATGCAATGAGCATAATTTTGTAGGAAAATCTGCCTTGACATTTAATAATCTGACATTTAGTAATCTGCCTTTGCGTAAATAAATAATAATAATAATAATAATAAATAGGAGGCCACTTTTAGCTCTTAGGAAGCATTTTGGTGCAGGTATGTTTGGTCCATTCGATTTATTTTTAGGTTACGAATATGTGGTATCTTTTTGTTCAGTTATTTCCATTTTATATTAAAGAAATGTAACACTTCTTATACTTGTGATCAAGATGGATTAAAGTGCTCAATACTTTGTAAAAATTGTGAAGAGGCGCAAGTGCAAGTTGTGTTAATGCAGAATGTACAAATAATATCGTAGTAGAAGACATTAAAGATGTAGTAGACTAACCGACCAGCGATTGGAAGTTAGTAATTTTTATGTATTTTTTTTTAAGTTTTTTGGAAAATCACTTTTGAAGGCATTCGTTGTTGAGTGGAAGAGATTTTTGCCTTTAAGTAAGTTTCTATCACAATTTACTTCCATCAATAAAAGCAATAATTATTATTAATATTATTATTATTATAACTTCATCATTTAATTATTTCTTACGTTTCTTTAGTTTATTAAGTTTTTTTTTTGTTATTCGCCATATATTTTCATTAGATATATACCTTCTCTATGGCTAGAGATTAGTTTAATAATTGTAAAGAAATTTGACATCATAATTGCAGTAAATGACCCAAAAATCTAAATATTATGTTAATTATTACAGAAAAATCTTGTACTTTTAAACACCTGTATACGCATCATGTATTTAATTTATATATCTCAGCTAATTTTTATCAGAGAGATTTGAAAAAAAAATCAAGTTACAGAGAATTTTACAGGTTTTAATAAAGTTGAAACGGATTTTTTGCGAAAATTAATATTTTTTTAAATAACTGGAAAGACTTGTTTTACCCCCTTTCACCCCCACCCAACTTTTAGCATTTCAGAACCAGGATGCGTACTCGGCAGTGGGCAGTAAGACTCAAGTATAAATTAAAATAATTAAAGTTAGTATGCTAATTATAATAAAAAAATATTGTTTTCTAGTGTTAAAGTTTAAATTATCTAATTTAATGCATAGTTCCCAAACTTTAGTCGCCATTATCTCAGTTATTTATTAACCGATTTAAAACTTTATACTGTTTTGTAGCTCGTTTAATGTTCTAAAATTTTTGTACGATTCATTTTTTTGATAAAATCAATGTGAAATTAATTATTCAAGTTAAAAGCTAAAAAGTGCCTAATTTCAAGATGGCGTTCTAATTTTTGAGGAGTTCCGCCACCTGGATTTTTTGCGATTTTTTTCCAGTCATCTTCCCCTACATATTCCCCCTAAAATTAGCTTGTTACAAATTTGTCCCGAATTGAATGCTAATTTTACTGAAGTAATAAGTGACACATCAAACGTCAATATTTGTTTTAAATTAATTTTTAGTTCTCCATTTAAGTGTGCCATGACTGTTCCGATTTATTCTGATTGACCCGTTTAATGCTAGAAAAAATGGAAATCTCGTCGAAAATACTGAATTATGTGATTTATGAGCAAATAAAGATCATCAAAATGGTTTTTGGGACAAAACACAATTTCTTCAAATAAAACCATATTGGTACTATGGTACTATATTTACTTTAATAAATATTGACATTTGAAATGTGACTTATGTAGTATCATTGGATTATGCAGAAATCAAAATTGTAATTATATATCAGGTGTCATCCAGATTAGTCCCATTTCAATTTCTCGATTGATTTTGGAAATAAATTTTGAAATATTGGCATACCATTTTTTATGCAAAAAATAAATCACAAGCACATTAAAAGAGCACTACAAAAACTTTATCAAATAATAACTTAGGCTGAAAAGAAATGTCATTTTGTTATGGCTCGTTTGTAAAATTTAATACATAGGTACCTACATCAGTTTCATTAAATAACTGAAGAATACTTAGCATCTACAGAAATTCAATAATTTCAATTAGTACCGAAACTAGAAATATAAGTACACCAAATGAAAGGTTAATGTTTTGGGCTTTGCTGGTGTAAATAAAAAAAATATGGTTATCGCCTATAAAAATTGAATAAAAATTTGCTAAATGAACTATTAGTGAACTTGGCTTTCTCACTTTTCAATTTTATGTTGCCATTTTGAAAACAGATACCTACCTGTGATACGTTGTTGTAACGAGAGTTTCATGTGGAATCTAAATATGTACATATACAGAGCGCTATTTAAAAATCAAAAGTTGTTACCACTTTTTCATTCAATAAGTTCAAAATAGAGCTTCTTATGTCACAAAATCAACCGAGAAATTGGAACGAGACTATCTTCAAAACTGAAAAATGGGGATGTACCATGATCCTGTCACACTCGGTATAGATAATTATCATAAGCATTGAAAGTTCTTTTTTTCGTGGTGAGTGGTGAGTAATTTGAGATGTAAAATCTATGCTCTTCCAAATGCCACTATTAATATTAGGTACTCTTTAAAAAATATCTAAGACGTCATAACTGGTACAAACATTTTTCAAAAATATTTTTTTATGAATCAGATTACGTATAAAGAAATGCAATCTAAAATAAACCTAAAACAACGTTTGTCACTCGCGTTCTAATAATTGTATCAAATGATCAAATGCATTACTTTACGAGCGTATCGTATATTGTTTATAAATAGACGAAAGTATTACAATTTATAAAAACAAATGTTACATAAATAGGTTAAAGGATATTTTACTCACTGAAAAGAAGCCTTTCGTTTTCTGCTTGAATTACTTAACGAACTGTCAACATGTTGCATATCCATCATTGCTGATCCTGAGTTTGTATTAGTTTGGAAGGAGAGATTAGAGGAGCAAGGGTCTCTGAAATAAAAGTTTTCCTTAATTTGTATGCGAAAACTCTGCTGAACCTACACTTACACAAAACAGTACAATTGTTTTAATAAATAATCATGAATATTAAAACACGCGTTATAAAAAATTTGCGCCTGAAACATTAATTTTTTTAAAGAAAGTTTCACTTACTCGACCATACTGGACAATTCATAATAAGTGGGCTGATAGTGTTGATCTTGTATATTTTGTTGTACAATGGCTGGTTTAAGCTCTTCCAGGGTGATAAAACCCCTCTCATCATCAGGGACGTGAAGAAGGCGCGAATAGGAAATGTCCTGTATTGAAAAATTCCTAGCGACCATTTTCACAGTTACTTTTTGTATATAGCGCGCTCGGAACACATAGATTTAATCAAGCAGCTAACAGGAATAGAAAGGTGTATTAGTGCGTTTATTATAAATTTCTGCAAATGAAGTAAACAATTAAACTTGCGCTTGTCCGCAGGTGACAATCAAATGTGCCGAGTTCTTTCTATCCGGTTTATATTAACTCGTTTAAGCGGGAGCAATTATTTCAAATTTAAATACGCATGCTCTTACTTCAAATGTTACGGTTACCTGTTTGTTTCACCCTCGCGCCCTCAAAGAGGGCATGTACGTTGTATTTAGCCTACAAGTTCTACAAATTTTTGATGTATTGTCAAATTATCTTAGTTCCCTATTTAAATATATGCAAAAAATATATGTTTGCGTCATTTGCGTATTAAAAAGTCGATAAAGAAAATACCAACGTAAGCTGAAATGATTTCTTTCAAACTTGTTTTTTCTTGGATAAACAAAATCCTTTTTTGTTTTTTAAAATGATGTTTTATTTAATTTTACATTTAATTCAATAAAAATTCTATATTTTCTGTCAGGCATTGCATTTTCCACCTATCAATAAAATTCGTTTTCAAGGACTAGGACTGATTATGTCAATGTTATTTGTTTAAAACTATACAAATACAGATATTTAAATATACAGTAGTCGTTGAGTGAAAGATTTAACAGCTAAGGTATTCAGTATTGCATTTCTTTACCAATACCTTAAGATTGGTGCGTCAGCAACCTTTTTGAAGAAATTAGCTGTAGAGGACGTTACATCATAGAAAAATCATCTGAGATGAGAGGTGAAAATTTTGAAAAGCTGCTAAAATTGATGGGACCTATAAAATTAACTGGAGGGAAAAAGAACAGCCCATAATGTAATTAATGCTTTTATAAATCAGAGCAGGTACAGGGTGTATAAAATTATACCCCCGTTTAGTTGATTTCATTAATTTTTAACATATTCTAGAGATTTAAAAACGCATTTTGTATAATTTTTAGCGTAGATTAAGAATCTGCTGTCAAATTTTTAAATACTCTTCAAACGTATATACAGGGGGTAACAAAAAGTATTTTTTTAAATAGAACGCTCTGTATGTTATTGAATACATATTTAGATTCAATTATTATAGTCCATACTTATAGCTTTGATTTTAAAATAAAAGAGGTATTCAAAAAATATAGAAGTAGAAGAAAGAAGAAATTTATTAACGCGTGTTGAAATATTCTGTCAACTAATTCAACAACTAAGACTTTCAACATTACTGGTCTTAGACATTTGAAAAAATATATTTAATTCAGTATCTTCCGTCAACACCCGTATTGGCTTCTATTTATGCATTGAAAATTTTTCTGCAATATTCTTAAAAGTAATTTTACTGGGAACTTGCCTCATAGGATATTTATGTTGATACTTTCGTCGGGCTGCGCTCTTACGACATTCTATAAAAACAGAAAGTCATATTTAGGTGGTTACTAATTACAATAATGGTATAACAGAATTAATGGAAACAATTAAGAATTCATTTGGGACTTTGCGCAAAATATCGTACATCGGAGGTCTATCGTAGATGGGATATGAGACTTCTGAAAAAGTAGTGCTCGTCTTGATGAGCAAAGAGGAGAAAAATTTTCTTTAGTCAGTGTCTTCTTGTGTAACGATTGTTTGTAACAGCTAAGTAAGAGACCCTGGTGTGATTAGTGCATAAATAATGGGAAGTCCTCGAAATTGAGCTGCTAACATGTTTAGCATAGGAAGAAAATTCGTCTTCAACCAACGGTGCATTATTTGTGGTTGCTAATTGTCCTGAAGAGCTCACAGCTTCTTTAACAGCATCAATATGAGAGCCGTCGTCTCTTCAAAGCACCGGCTTTTACTTTTTGAATTACAGGGTATCTATTAGTAAAGTATTTGGTGGTTTTTCCTGTGCGTCTGTATTGGTCAGGTCCATATCGATTTCATCTACATAACTACCTTCTGTGCGTTAAACATTTTCATCATCAGGTAACTGGCTGTTTGTACTAGGCTGAGTACCTAAAAAAATAATTAGGATTTTAAATTGGTCTACAAACCTAGTAAATAATACCCATCAACATTAATGAATGGGAACAAATAGCAAATGTGTTTAGGGAAAGGTGGAATTTTCCAAACTGCTGTGGTGCCATCGATGGAAAACTTATAAGAATCAGGAGACCACTTGGCACTGTGTTAGAATTTTATTCTTATCATTGAATAAAGGAATGTTCAATGTTCTTATATACATATACAGCAGTTGTAGATGAAAATAATTGTTTTTTGTAACAGTCGAACGACGCGACGGCTCTATTTTCAAAAACTCAGATTTTAATATTGCGTTGCAAAACTGAATATCTCTAAAGACGCTGTCTTTCTCAGAGATGATGTTTTCCCTCTAAGGACGAATTTATTAAAACCATACAGCCACAAATAATTAGGTATTAAAGAAAGAAGGTTTAACAACCATTTATCCAGGGCCAGGAGAATTGCTGAAAACGATTTTGGAATTTTTGTTTCAAGATTTAGAGTAGAGACAGTAGATTTAATGGTTGCAGTTTATATAACTGGTTCTATATATTTGCCACCAGGCAGTGATGACGTTGAAGATAATTTAACTGGTAACTTATTAGTAAGGCATTGGCGGAACGACACAAGAGGCTTAACATCTGTAACTTCTCTAGGACAGAATAACCATTCCAGTGCAGCTGGAGAGCTTTCCCGTAGCTCTCCAGCTGCTAATTATTTTGTTAAAACAGATCCTTTGCCATGGGAAAACAAGAGTATTGGTTCATAAAAATTAACGTAGATGAAATACCCAACAGAGGAAAAGAGCAGCTACTTAATCCAGTAAACAACTACATGTGATATATTCACTATAAATAATTCATTACTTTACTCAGGACCTATGTAACTAATTTCGGTAATTGTCGTCTTTTAGGCCCATTGCTTAGTAAACTTTTTTCATTTCTTCCTATTCTTTGCTATCTTCCCCCAGTTAGTGCATCATTTTTATTTTATATTCTCCAACCCTCCAACACAGCTTCTCTCCATTTCCTCCTAGCCTCGGCATGTCCCTCTTTCTTTATCCCTCTAGTACATACCATCCCACATATTTTACACATATATACACTCCATTCGTTCAAGATGGCCCAACTACTGTAGTTGTCGAACTTTGATGAATTCTGTTACGTTTGGTTCGTGAATTAAGTCACAAACTTCTACGATTATTCTTCGTTCTCAACTTTCTCCAACCTCCTTTCCACCAAATATTTTTCGGAGCATCTAAAGTTACACTATTTACTTATGCAACAAAACCTTATGGTAGGGTGGCAGAGAATTTTTTTAAGTTTTCCTCATTCCTGCACTAAATAGTATCTAGGGTTTACCAATATAAGTCGATCCTAATGGGCGCTAGTAATAATAATAATTTTCATAATTAAAAATAGGGATATGGATATTATTATTGCAGGGTGTTCAAGTTGAAAGTGGGCACCATTGTTAACTTTTTTGTTATTGATTTTTCAGAAAATTTTATTTATAAAAGGTAGTGCGTGACGAAAACTACTTTTGGCGATGCTATAAGTTTTATACGTATTATACAGAATTACCATAAAATAGAAAATGTTGTTTCATGGAGTAAAAGAAGATTACAGATTAGAATTTATGAGATAGCAGAATTAAAGTGTAAAAAATGCAAGCCAGAAACCTGTCATAAATATTCAAATTTTCCTTTTTTATCATCAATTTCCTCAGTACACTATGTATGAAAAAACTGTAAGATTTCTGGCTTATATTATATGTATATATTTTTACTACCTATTTCCTATTTCTAGTTCTGAACTCAAAAATTATAATTTGTAATCTTTTTCCCAAGAAAATATACATATTTTATGCTCACTCTATATAATACACAAAATTTAGCATTGACAAAGGTAGTTTCTCATCAAGCGTTATACCTTTTATTAAAAATAAAAATTTTTGAAAAATCAATAATAAAAAAGTTATAGCAATGATGTCCAATTAAGTTTGAGCACCCTGTATATATAAATTACCAAAAAAGAATGCAGTAACAAGAAAGTATAACTTCCACCTGCTAAAAAAACTATTGCTGTAGTAGTTAAAATATATCAATTTCTACTGGCAAGGACTTTTTTAGCATAAAAATAGTATTTTCCTGCAATAGTAGAATACATTCTAGAAGTGAAATACTTACATTTTACAATAAAGTAGGTACTCTCCTAATGTAGCTATCAGGTCTTTGCAGCCACTAGAAAGTACAATTTTCGAGCTATAAATATATTTATCTACTACCGATCTTAAAGTACTAACTTTCCGCACGCTTTATAGTGCGTAAAGTTAAACTTTACGAACTAGTGCGTAAACTGTTTTTTCCTCGGTTTTTTCGTTATGCACTAGTGCGTGAAGTAAAATAGTAAAAAATTGCATATTAGAGCACATAAAGCACCTGTTATAATCATATCTTATTTTAAAAACGTTAAATGTGGTTATTTAATTTTATGTAGTCCATTTATTTAAAATCACGGTATATTATTATAAAACATACCTAATTCTCAGTATTCTTTAACAATAATCTTTGAATTTTTTATAAGTTAGAAGTTTCATTTATACTTTCAAAACTGATTAGTGTCACTCATTTAAAATTAAGTAGGCCATAGCAATATTGTCATTGTTAAATTATGACGTATAAGTAAGTTTGACATTTTGAAGTTCGTTTTATATTATTATTAGAAAATTTAAGTAAGGAAGCCTTTAAATTTGTTATTAAATATGATTTTTATGTAACTTTCACCTTTAAATTTTATTTTATTTTAAATTTCTTAGTTCTCGGAGAGATAAGTACAATATGGATGTTGATTTATCAGATTTATCAGATTTTGCATTCACTCCGTCGAATATAGCCAATTCGGCACAAAAAGCCATATTAATAACTACTATTGTTAGAAACAATATATCTCATATATTATATAAAATTCATCACGTAATTTTCGTTACTACAATAAATTTTGTTAAGTACAGAAGTCTTAATTTTTTCTTATATAACAAGTATGCTTAAGCAGATTGCAGCATTAAACAACAACTGCCTTTATGCACTAGTGCACTAGTGCAGAAAATGGAATACTTTACGCACTAGTACGTAAATTGTACTTTATACATATATTTCTTAGTAAACATTTTGGTAGTGGAAAAAATATTGTATGCAATTCGTGCGTAAAGTGAGCTTTTTTCACTCATGATTCCCATTCGTGAAAAAATCTCACCTTACGCAGTTGTTGCATAAATAACTATTTCTGTAGAGAAAAATATATCTTTCCTGTGTTAAGGAAAGTTAAGGACGTATATCACGTATAATAAGTAATGAGGTTTTTTATAAAGTAGTTCTGCTATGACAAATAAGCCAGAGTAGTAAAGTGAGCTCTTCTATCATAGTAACGGAATTTAGTTAATATTCAAGATATGCAATTGGAAGATTTGTCTCTTCACAATAACATTTTAGTTTTTAAAGCTTTATGTATTATATTCTTCTTTAACATAGTATTAACACTATTAACTGTCAATAATTAAGTTTGTTTGAACGAAGACAATTATTGACAGATGGAGATAAATTTTTTAATCAGAAATTGTCCTTATAGAAATACTAAGGTATAAGATGCCATTTCAGTTCAGTTAGTTTTGTCTCTCAGTTTTCTCAATAGCATATCTGGAATGTATAGTTGCAATAACAATTCAACGTTAATCAAGGTATTTGCGCTTCATAAAAAGGTCCTTTTGTGCCGTCGATTTCGCAACAGCAACAAGACCGAAATGAAAAATATAGGGCATATTTATGGGAAGAAACGAAGAAACCACCATTCCCTTGGTATTTGCGTCATCCATTCTGTTAACTTGTAGTGCCTCCATCATATACTAATGTTGCCAAGGCGATAACGTCAGTCGAAGCGACGTCATTTATTATATAACGGCCATAACGCTCGTGTGATCCCAGCCTAAAGGTTACACTATACGTAACGTACAGACATTGATTTAAATATTTAAGAAATAATAATCTCTCTATGATTTTTCTTCTTTATGAACGTAACGGTATACTACGCCGCGCCGGCTTGTTATTGTTGAAGTGGAGATATTTGTTTTAAATGTTTAATATTACAAATACGTGTATAAATAAACTGTTATTTAACTTAATGATATGCAGCTCGAACACATTCGTTTAATTCAGCACGATGAAACATAGATATTATTATGTAACCAACTGATTGATTAAATTACTTATTGCAAATTGGACATAAATCTGCTATATGTGGAATTAATAGTCTAAACCAAAAATACTGTAGAATTTCACTTAATTTCTTTCGGTATCACACAGAATAAATCAAATATTGATCGACTCGAATTAGATTTAAGAATATTTGGAAATGGTGAATGAGCTGGGGATGATAATTCGGTCTGCAACCGTTTTAACTGTGCTTCAAGAAGTAGCTTATATATTTTTTTATAGAAATACACTAGCACGAAATTTAAAAAATCTGCTTTTTTCAAAGCGTTATATGGATGGTTCCATCCCCCTCCCCCTCTCGCCAGTTATTATTATTATTAATATTACTAAAAGAACTTCCAATATGAACTCAAAATGTAATTTATAAGAAATTATTATTACTGATTTTAAAAAAGTCTTCTTTGATTGCCAGTCTGTCGATCTGTGTGCTATCTATATGTACTTAGCTGCTTTTGAAATATTTTGGTGTTTGATAGGTTTATAACGCATCTCAGGCTAAGTTTATAGTAGAGTAATATAAATCATTGACTAAGGGTGTGGGAATAGATTGGAAAACAAACTTTAACTAAAACACGAATCTTACAACTTAGCGAATCCTCTACACTTTTCACGAATAAGGAGGTGGCGTGGTGTTGCTAAATCCCAAAATTTAATGAAACCTTCAATGACATAAATTTAACGTTACAAAAGCAAAAATATTTTGCCAATAATTAAATATAATTTATTAACCTACGTGTCATACGTGTGACATGACCTACATATGATCGTGATATAAATTTATGAAAAACAACTATTTTTACATGTCTATACATATTAATAAGGTCCCAAATCTGTATACGAATCATCCGCACATCAACAGTTGGGATAATTTTGTCAAAGCTATACATAACTCTTTCACGTGATTTTGTTTGTCATTCGTTTGTTTTGTATATTTATACTAAATCCTCTAATGAAAATGCCCGCTTCTACTACCCGATCATTTGTGCATGTAATTAACGGGGATTACAGGCTGTACGTTTGCGTGGTCGGTCGGTCTATTCGATTGTGGCTTTGTTTATGTAAGAAGAACCGTAGCTTATTATTTTTAATTCTCCCCACTACATATGCCTATGAAGTTGACAACATAATTAGTAATTAGTAAAATCCAGGAGGAGAAAATGAAATTTTCCAGTGAATTTAAAAAAATAATATTCTTAGTTGACTATTCTTACTCCAAATGTACCAAATTGTATTTAGATGTTACACGATTAAGAAGCTTTATGAAGTTATCAATAACCATCGCACAAAGATCCTCAAAAATATAATACAGACAATTAAGTATCTTTAATAAGAGATCTGAAAAAAATCTAATTTTACTTTGGTGAGTCAATAGTTGTCCAAATAGTTGACAAACTTCAGCACAGCAACATATGATTAGGGATCAAATTTAATGGAAATCTGGGAATATTAAATAGAGTTACATACTGGAATAATAGTGATTTCGATGTGTGGTATGGACAACTTAAATCGTAAAAGAGCTGTAATATAAGAGGATTTGTGTAATGACCTAGAATTGAGGTGTAGCTCTGGAACACTTGGGCATAAAAGACATTAAAGAAGATGGTAAGGTAGTTAATATATTATGGATTTGAACCAAGGAGAAAAATTTGGAAGTAAATGAAAGACCAATAAAAGCACTACTAGTGCGGTGCGAATTGAAGGATGATCCTACATGTAGAAAATGTAAGGAGAAAGATGTAACTCTAACTGTAACTAATTTTGCTCAGCTACAAACTAACACCTAGCTGATGAAGGCGTAAAATTAGCATTGAACTATGTTAAAAGGTTCTCAAGTTATCTAGCATACAAACCAGTCGACAAACCAAAACATTTTGGTCGAAATCATACAGTTCCAATAACATCTTTATATTGCTACTTTTCAGGATCACAATACTTTACATAATTTCATTATGTAAGAAAGTAAAAATGAAGTCTAGTTTCAAGTGTGACGTTTCTCTAAAAATACGTCTTATATAATGTACAAATATAAAAGTAAATAAGGCATATTAAATTTCATCGAACTGATATACGACCGTTTTAATCGAATATGTCCAGGACAGATGATTAAAGAAATCTGAGATTCACACCTGAGGTCTGTCTGCTTAGGGCGTCTTGACGTTCGCGACGATACTTCTTTCTTGTAAGGTGCATCAGATGTCCGAGGAACTCGTTAAGATAACGAACAGTTGCCGTTGGCGACAACACATATAATTATTTTGTAATTTTACTGAATTCTTCTATAGTTTTTTACGAGTTCATTATCACGTTATTGGTTATGCAGTTCCTTTTATGTAACTTTTGAAATTAATTGTTTACAGGTCGTGGACTTTAAAGGAGACAGGTTTATATACTTTTACAAAATTAGGTATAATAATTTTTTTTAAAACTCCATTGTTGTACATATTATTATAAAAATTAGAAACAGGTGGACTCAGGTGGAGTGCTTACACACTGAACTACTATATCCATTTGGGACTTGGCAGGGAGTTTCTTAAAGTTGGAAATGAAAATTAAGAATAAGTAAAAGTCGTACACATATTATTAAATTTCGAGAAATAAGGAAACTTTCTATGTAATAATATAGAAATATACTTACTCTATTCACATTATATATATAATAGGTATATAATATTAAAAATAGAGTAAGTATATAAAAAGTTGCTGAAATTATATTTTTTGAAATATCTTAGATACCTAATTAGGATGATCTATGTAATGATTGTCTCAACACAAGTATCTACAAAAACTTCACAGTTCTTCGCAAAGATGCAACCGGAGGAGACATTGAAAATGACGCAGTAGAACACAAATCTTGTGAAATTTCGGATGTGATAAAAATGAAAATTGTGAGCGTTTTAAACCTGCTTTTCTGTTGCGGTTGCAGGAGATAAGTTGCAATATTGATTTTGGTGTTGGCAAAAAAGTGTTCTCACGGGTTGTAAGGATCCGTTAATTATCTTCTATCCCCACTGTTGTGGAATTTTTCATTGTCAAGCCATTTCTGAATTTTGTAGAATACTCGTAATGAATGTTGAGCGACTGCCTCTGAAGTGGGTGATAATAATTCCAACTTAGAATTTTGTTTTTGCAGAAATTTTCTAAATTGATTGAATCTGTAGGAGTTGAGTGAAAGATTTTTTATTTTCCTTGCACAGTATACAAGTAGGAAAAAAAGTTTCACCAGCCTGTTTTACTTTTGCATGAGGGTGTTGAATTCTTGTTATTGAAAGTTGCAAGACATTGATAAAATTGAAAAATTACAAAAACACGGAAACTGCAAAGACATATAGTCTTTGCAAACGAAAAAACGCCGTCGAGAAGCTGTTCTGGTCAGAAATCCAAGGTAAAACCAAGGTCGAACTCAGAACTGCATCGTAAATTGCACAGTCCCGCTCTGATTTTAGGTTCAGGAGGAGTGAACGAAAAAATGTAATTTTGACGCCTATCGTTCTGAAACCGCTAAAATCTCACGCGTTACGTCATACTGCCTACGTCATGCTTCATAATATGCAACATGAGACTGATTTTCGACCCCCTACTAGGAAACTAAAAACATTTCCAATGTTAAAAAAATGTGTCCACCATACCAAAAATTTCCAGAGAGAAAAACTTTTGTATTTATATGGCCTCTTCGATTTACCGGCCGTCAGACGGGAACCTTTCATCGTCGAATTTGCACGCCATTTCTCTTACTCATCAGAGCAAAGTTTAAATATTCATTTAATTATAAAAATAAACTGTAGGTACATAAAATATATCTACCTCACATAAACAAGAATAATCTGTTGGTTTCCAATTATCTCTTCCCATTTTGATAACCCATTCTTTTCTCCTTGCTAGGTATCTGGGGAAGCGTTTCATTAAAAAGCCCTTTATTGTAGAGTTACTGCAATTTACTGCTGCACAACCAGGCATTTCGTCCCTAACTCTAAAAAGCAATAAAATTCGTTTGCATGGTATTTCTCACAAATGCATTAGATACGATAAGCAACAAAAATGACTAGTTTTCAAATAGATTTAAATTGAATATAATTAAATTATTGTTGCTTTTCAAACATTGTTTGCATCCAATTACCTGTCAAAAGTGCAGGAAGGGCGCTAACGATAAACCGAAACTTGTTTCTGGGTCCTGAAGTCGTCCCCAGTCCGAAACTGTAATCGGTTCAGTCCTAGACCGATATTAAGAAATCATTAAATTTCGCTGGATCGACTATAAGGTGTAATCTATCTGACGCACTATGGATTTTTTGGCGAATTTTGCGAAAACACGAACATTTTAAACCTTATTTCCAAACGAAAACAAGCCGTCGGGACGCCGCGCTGTTCGAAAGTCCAACTTGAAAGTACAGGGTTATTGCAAAATGGAACCCCCTCTTAACTTCGTTATCTCTTGAGATAAAAAAAATTTTTGAGACAAAAGTTTTAGGGCATTCTATGAATTTTTTTTCAACCATATATAATAGTATACAGGGTGCCTCATAAAATCGGCACAAAGCAATCTTATGTTTTTTTAATGGAACACCCTGTGTATTTTTGCATAGTATGAAAGTCCTCGTTTCTCGCTGCTATATAACCTTAAACGTTACAGAATTCACAAAATACATATGTTGCTCTATGGACCATTACTTACGGACCACCCTGTATACAAACTAAGAAAATATAGTCACATATTGCACCTAAAGTCGATCTTGGTTTTCACGTCCTGATCCTCTCACATGCAGCCTTTAATTATTTTAATGTATTTTTCTTCTAAATAAATTCTGCAGTATGATATTAACTTATTCCCTGAAGTAACTACCCAATACCACAATATTCATTTAACCCATTGTGGAAAAAAGATTTATTTGCTCCTTCACAATCGAGCGCTTCTTGTTTTAATTTCAACCATGTTTATCGTTATTTTATCGTATCGTAATTGTGGCATTTTAGCCCAGGGTCGATCCAGTCAAACCATGAACAAATTAGAGACAAGCTGAAATTTGGTATATAAGTTTGTATTGGGGTCCTTAAAATACCACCAAACCCCACCGGTAATCCGCCGTGCCTGTCACCCCTAAACAACCCCCGAAAGGGGTAAAAATCGGACTTTTTCTAGTTATTTGGCAATATCTTAAAAACAAAGCTATATACGAAAAAATATGAAGATAGAAAAATTAAAGGGCATAAAATTTCCTATAAAACTGCGTTTAGCAGATATATTTTGCTTTATCAGTGGCGGAGTTATGATATTTTTAATAATTGGGTATTTTGTTAAAATATTCTCTAGCCTTTACTTATTGGATTTTGACATTAAATATACAACAATGTATATGGATATTTTGGTAAATACATTTAATACATTCTTACATCAATAAATTAGAAATAAAAAACATACCAGTGGAGTACTATATTCTAATTTCATACATTATTTTGTATTAGCTAATAGAACTTTAACATTTTACGTGCCTATTAAATGTAACAAAATAATTATTTTAAATATCCGTGAATTTCTGTTACGAATTGAGGGGAATTATTTTTATATTAATAATATTAAGGACATATACCGCATGTCAAGGCAACTGAGTAGTTTTCCGCGTATCCATTCGCCCCTGTATGTATGCTCTCTTCGTATATTCTCGATACGACTCCATTACGCTAAACAAAATTTGTATATGCTACGCCCAGGAGGAAGTTCGAAACCAAATAAAATTACTAATACTTCAAAGTTGCAGCATAAGTTGGGACCTTTAATAAATGTTAAATAAATAAATAAATAAAGTGTAAGAATAGTATTTTGTACTAAACTTCGCCCATCAATAAAGATGTTTATTAATATTATTATTATTGCCATGCACGCCATTTCCGAATGTGATACTACATCTGGCCTGTTTACCAGGGGAAAAATTAATTTGGTCAATACTGTGAAAAAGAAGAAGTTGGTTGACCTTCTTGAAGAATTTTACAATCCAAATATATCCAAAGACAGATTGAGAAACTTTATTTCGACATTTTTTATTTCCGTATACGTCAAAAATAGAACAAGTACCGATTTGAATAACGTCAGATACATACTCTACCAGCAGTATGTAGCAAAGCAAAGTTTAAATAAAGATTTTAATCTGGCTTCACTTCCACCGATCATAAATGCAGCTCAGTACCATACATATAGGACATTTCATCCAGCAACTCTACATACATATTTTATTTACATGTATGATTAACTTTTAGGTTCAAGCATGGTTGAATAATAGCTTACCACTCCAGGACTGGGGATGGATTTCTAGTGATTTCGGAATCTCTCCAGTCCAGATGGATCAAGATATAGACCCCAAAGGGTTCCTTAAACAAATTTTTTGCAACTGTTCATCAGGGTTCCTATTCTCGAAACAAGGGAATTTATTCTCATGAGAAAATGACGTCAATATGACGTAAGTTAACATTTACTATTGGTTGAGTTACTATTAAAGAGAGGAAATGACGTCATTTTCTCATGAGAATAAATTCCCTTGTTTCGAGAATAGGAACCCAGGTGGTTGCAAAAGTGCATGCTCATGTCGTAACCTGTTTTAATAGGGCAGTTGAGGATTTACAGGTGGAAGTCGACATCTCAACATGCAGATAAAATATATTGGATAAGTAATTAATAGTATATTATATTACTAGGAGTAGAATGCACTCTTTTTTTGTGTTGAGCCCAGGATTTGCAGCTGAGGCGAAGCCGAAGCTGCAAACTGGGCGAAATACAAAACAAGGCGTTCTACTCCGTGTAATATATACTATTTTTTCTTCAAGCGTATTAAAATGCAAACATTTTTTTATTTATTTATTATAAATGTACAATTATTCAAATTAGCTCATCACAGCGACAGGCGCCTGTGACTCCGAATATCAACATAACCACTAATGAGTAATGACATAATATATGACAGATGGTTAGTAGATAGCGCGTCACCGGCCGCTCTGGTGGCTTTCCGTACTAACATTATGTTACTAGTAAAAAAATTTCCACTACGGTGGCGTTCTGTATTAACATTTTGTTATTAGTAAAACAATGTCCTATTTCTAATTCTGTTTTTGGTAGCACAATTTAGACATTTTAATACGCTTGAAGAAAAAAACATTCATTTACTTAAACATAACCTGTAAGTATTTTAGTTTATTTAAGAAAAAGCAACTGTGCTACTTACTACATAAAAAACTCATATTTTATGTATTATTATAGTTTTAATCTGTTTTGGTGTAAAAGACGTAAAATATATTAATGTAACGTAATTATTTTGTGGGAAATGTGTATTTTGTTAAAATATACTGGAATTTACAACACGATAACTCCACCACTGGTAAAGCAAAATATATTTGCTAAACGTAACTTTATAGGAAATTGTATGCTCTTTAATTTTTCTGTCTTCATATTTTTCCGTATATAGCTTTGTTTTTAAGATATTGCCAAAAAACTAAAAAAAGTCCGATTTTCACCCCTTTCGGGGGTTGTTTAGGGGTGACAGGCACGGCAGATTACCGGTGGGGTTTGGTGGTATTTTAAGGACCCCAATACAAACTTATATAACCAAATTTCAGCTTGTCTCTAATTTGTTCATGGTTTCCTATATAAAGCTTCAGATCGACCCTGGGCTATGCGGTATTATGTCCTAAATATTATTAATATAAAAATAATTCCTCTCAATTTCTAACAGAAATTCCACGGATATTTAAAATAATTATTTTGTTACATTTAATAGGAACATAAAATGTTAAAGTTCTATTAGCTAATACAAAATAATGTATGAAATTAGAAATATAGTACCTACTCCACTGGTATGCTTTTTATTTCTAATTTATTGACGTAAGGATGTATTAAATGTATTTACCAAAATACTCATATACATATATTGTTATGTATATTTAATGTCAAAATCCAATAAGTAATGGCTAGGGAGTATTTTTACAAAATACCCAGTTATTAAAAATATCATAACTCCGCCACTGGTAAAGCAAAATATATCTGCTAAACGTAATTTTATAGGAAATTTTATACTCTTTAATTTTTCTGTCGTCATATTTTTTCGTATATAGCTTTGTTTTTAAGATATTGCCAAAAAACTAAAAAAAGTCCGATTTTCACCCCTTTCGGGGGTTGTTTAGGGGTGACAGGCACGGCGGATTACCGGTGGGGTTTGGTGGTATTTTAAGGACCCCAATACAAACTTATATACCAAATTTCAGCTTTTCTCTAATTTGTTCAAGGTTGCCTATATAAATCTTCAGATCGACCCTGGGCTATTTATTATCTGTCTATAATAATTATTAAGTATACATCCCCGTGAATGAATATGTATAAATGTCACATAAATGGGGGATTGAATCGGACAGGCCATCAAATTGAATAATTACGTTGTTCACCTATCATTTGCATTTCTTCTTGGTAAATAAGGGCTGTAGGGCGGGGTGCTTGTCAAAAACATGCGAAATATAAATATATTGTTCATTTACGTATAATCGTTTAGTTTAAAAGCAAATGATACATCATTTTGCGATTTAGTAATAAAATTTTTTATTATAATTACTAATCTGTTGCTTGAAGAAAATAATGTATTTCATGCCACCTTGAAATCGGAAAGTTAGAAATGTTTCTCTGTATGCTTCATGCGAATAATTGTATACCTACTTTCAACATATTCCTAAAATTTATACTATTCGCCATAGAAAATAATTAACAATAATTATTCGGTTTCAATTAAGGGCTTTTCCAATGCGGTGTGCCTGGGACAGTCAAATCAGGAGGGTAGTCGTAAGATTGTAAATCAGAGGGCCGTCAATAATCGATTTGATTCTAGTGTCGGTAAAATAATGTTATGGTGTAAAATTAAATTTTTCAGTTTCTTTATTTCATTTTTAATAATGCTAGTAAGTAATTTATTTATATGCTGCAATAATTTTTAAATAACCCTTCTGATATTGAACTCAATGAGAAAGAAGTTGAAGCTATTGATCTAGTTGCTCGAAAGTTTGAAATGTTAAAAAGGAAGAGATGTGCTTTTACCTTTTACCCCTAAGAGGATGAAATCCACCTCTGAAATTCAAAATTGAATACTTACTCAAGTATCAAGAATTATTTATTAAAAAAATTCATGTATATGTGTTTGAGATCGATGATTACGAATCTCAAGTCAGAATTTTAGAATTCGCGATTGCACCTCATCTATATGGCCGATATAATAGGGGTACAATGAAAAAACATATTTTGTTTGTTTTGAGCAAGTAGAACTTTTTCTTTGCAAATTTCTTATATTTTAGGACATAAAGCTTATACCTTAATAAGAAAAATGATTGATCTTACCACTAAGAGGGTGAAAACCACCCCTAAAATAAAAAAATCAATAATTAACCGAGTAATTAACGATATCCTGAGACTAAATTACCGCCAAACGAGCAATATCGTAATTTGCTAAAATGAGGCGCGCTTCTTATTTCGGCAATTTCCTTTGGAATTAACGCTAAATGTCACTCAAAAAATGCATTTTGAAAGTCTTTTAATCTTTTTTTAAAGTCAGGTAGGTCAAAACAGTACAAAGGTTGTCGGTTTTTCTGTAATCATCTTAAATGCGTCAATTTAAAAAAAAAACGTTGAGAGTTACCTTCAAACACTTCTATCTCCTAACCTCCTTCACAAATTATCAAAATACAAATCTTTTAGATAATGCATCCATCACCGGTCAAAAAAATTTGAGCGTATACCTGCATAATGGCAATGAGTAACAAAAAACACAATTTGAAATTATTTTTCAATTTGGAATTTACTGAAACAAAAAAAACGGGCATTTTTTTGTAAAAAAATAAAAATTTTGCCTTTATTTACAGCACGTGATCTTTTTAGGGGTACGTTTAAATGCACCTAATATAAACTTCAGCTCGGCAACGATGAGCCTAAACAAATTTTTATTTCATGGATTATTTTTGTAATTTCATTAGCTAACTTTTTTGTTATGACAAACTTTTTCGAAAATATAATCCTCTTTGAGTAATTTGCTTAAAACCAAAGAGTTTTTTGCTTAAAATCAACGATTTACAACCCTTGTAACTATAGCTGAAAAAACTTCAATAATAATATGTATTGCAAAAATAATATATTTCCCAAATTCAATATTTTTATAATACTTTTTGGCTGCGTCATTTTTATTTTATATATTTTCTTTAAAATCCCCTGATGACTACTCTCTATTTTCTCATTTTTCTCTAATATTTTCAAAGGTTTTATATTTTTGGAAACTAAAGCTAAAGCTTCACTATTCTAATTCTAGTTCAATAAGTTAACAATATAGGGAATTACCTTGTACTTATAATGTTATCATTTTGTTTAGTAGGTACACATTTTGATATGAGTTTGTGGGTTTATTGCAGGATTTAAGAAAATATTTATATAAAAGCTAAAGGGTATTACCAATTGTATATATGCCACTAATAAAAAATTGAGGATTTTTTTCGATTGTTAGTCAAAAATAAAAATATCGCATGTATTTAACATTTTGCATTAACCGGAATACTTATCTACATATCTACATTTTCATTTAATAAAAAACATAGGTTTTTACCGATATCAGGGATAATCGCCAGTCAATTACATTTCATTAATCCAAAATTAAATTTTTATATAAAACAGTTATTCCTAATTTCTACAACAAACTCAGATACTCAGATTAAAATATGCACCAAATAAAATGATAATACTTCGGATAATACTGTATAAAAAATGTTTGCTAAATATTTTTCGAATAAATAGACAGCTCATAGGTACCTAACAAAAAATTAAAGAAACACCTACCCTTCACTACTGCTGCTGGACACCATCATTTTAATATAACAGATATAATCACTTATTTGCACAAAAACACGCTCTGAATTAATTATTCTAAATATATAATGATACGATAATAGCTAATTAAAATGAACATGTCCATATTCAATGCGATTAAAGTTCATTATTCGTATTTATGTATATAAATAAATAATATCAGTGTTTTAATAATGTAAATATGCTAAATAAACTCGATTAAACATATTATACGAACATTTTCGACCAAGATGACTATCATGGCCATATTAAAATTAAATTCGATATCTATATACAGGGTGCATCTTGTAGACTGTACGTAGTACATACATACATACCTGTCCTACATATTATTTATTTGTTAATGATATGATATTAAAAAACGTTGGAACAAGCAGGGTTCAGGGTTGCTACTATGAGATTTTATCATTATTAAAAGAAATATTTTGTTTTCTTAAAAACATTTATATGTACCTATATGTTCTTTATGATTTATGTTTCTTATTTCGCGGGACTTGTGGCTAGTATCTGGATCGGTAACCGCCAGAAAAATATATAGCGACCTCGTCTTACCTTCTGACGACTATTGTATTAGTGTAATTACACAGAAGATAGGCAATGTTAGGAGATAGTTATGTAATTGATATACCATCTTTTGGTGGGGACGTCAAGCGGTCGATCTTTGCTTATTAGATGTTAGACTAGTTAAAAATTTCAACTCTTCGACGAAGAAGATAGTTGGCAAAATTTTCGTTGAGTGCTCTATTTCAAGCATCAATTGACCTCAGCAGCAGAAATAGGCCGATATTAAAATAAATGACTTAAAAAACTAGAGTAACTTTTAGCTTAAAGATTTAAAAGACAGTGGAAAAAAATAGTAGCAGTTTTGCTAGTTGAACTTTGATAGGACGCACCGTTTTCGAGTTATTTGAGTTTCTGGAAAACATTAATAAAAAAAAATCACAACGCAACGAGTAAGATGCACAGTTCTCTAGGTAGGTACTTAGTAATTAATAATTTTTTTTTCCGGTTTACCGATGCTGGACAGTCTCTTCGTGGCCTCCGACTTCACACGGAGAGAGCGCCAGCGAATAATCCACAGCCACTCCCCACATCCCGCAGAGTTAGTGACTGTAGATTCCAGACTCGTGTGCCCTAAGTAGACGGAGGGAACCCAGGATGACCGCTTTCTGCATTTGACCAGCCAACCACTCTGCCGATATTTGGCATGCAGGCGCGGTCTTCAATGCGGAGAGCAGCGCGTGGGTTTCATATCTCTGAGTACACCGATTATCAGAACGACCATCTTGACAGAGTAGCCTGGGTATAGCACTTTGGAGCTCGTACCGGAGATCTCTGTATTTGGTTCGTTTTTCCTCCTTCTTCAAAGCGATGTTTGTCTCAGCAGGTGCTGGAGAACTCGATGACATACATCACCTTGGTCTGATGGTCGAGGAGGACTATATTATGCTATTTTTATTTTTATTATTATTATTATTAGTTTCGGAAATATTAAATAAAAACCATGCCAAGGATGTACCTTTAAAGGGTTGTAGCTCCCTTAGGAAGCATTTCCGGGGCCATGTTTATAGGAACTTTTTGTCTTATTTTTGATGAGGTATACGCGGGTAAAATGGTGACCACTAATTTCGGGATACCCTGTATACAGGGTGTATTAAGTATGAGTACCGTTATTTTAAGGGGTGAAACATTGGCCTAAAAGAAACAAAAAAACCTTATACAACATGTGTCGAAAATTGAATGGTTTTCCCAAAAAAAATAATTTAACTTTGCTTTTTGAAGGTAAATTTACATGGAAAATAATAGAAAATAAGTTCTAAAAGTTTATGAGAAGGTGCCGGTCGAATATACAAATAGAAAATTGTAATGCGAATTTTTTGTCCGGTGGAGGGTTTTGGTGAAATAATTTATTGTATTTTAATACATTTTTAAAAAGAGGCATATGACAACGTCGCATCATATGACTGGCAGTGGGCTACTGTTACAAATCACAAAGGAGTCAAAGGACTCAGTTGCCTTTGTTATCGCCGTCCGAGTGTTTTAAGTCGGTAATTAATGTTTAGTGCGTTTTACTATTTTGTTTTCGTCAGTTCATATAAGTTTTGTTCGCAAATCTCAACGTTTGTTAGATACGGGAAGTGTATAGTTTCGCGTGTACAAAACCGGGGACCACAACGACCGACATGCGGATAATTTGGTTATTGAGGAAGAAATTCTGGACATAGTTCATCGAGACCCAATTATTACTATTATTTCAGAGATTATTTCTCAATAACATAATGTAATATTTCGCCAAGAACACCTTTTTTGGCACATTACAGTCGCCTGAGTAGAGGATATTGAGGTAGGTTAGCACAAGTTACAGCTGCTCGTTGCGCTATGTTGCCAGATGCGCTATTTAATTAAATAGGGCATAACTGGGCAACAGTTCGGGAGAGAAAAAAAATTATTAAGAATTTTTTGTTCCTTCTACATCAATGTATCACCTGTTAAAAGAACGGTACTCATACTTAATACACCCTGTATAGTCGTAGATAAAATAATCTTAATGAATAAAAAAAATAGTACGCCACTGCCTTTTTTCAAAATAAGTATTTGTTTCTTAATTTTATCAGCCAATTCTAAGAATAAAAAGTCTCCTGAGTTTTCCGGTAGGGCATACCGTTTTCGAGTAATAATTGAAAATTATTTTTCTGTCATTGCGATGTTTGTTTCCGATTTCAAACCGTTGTGTAAAAAAATTGGTTATACTTATATTAAATGTTTATGGTATATTTCTTGGGCATATCGGTCATATATATTAAAACAAATTTATTTTTTTCCAACGTTTCGGTTTATTAAAACCATCATCAGGGACTACAAGGTGAAATGTTTAGTAAACAAGGTATATATAAATTTTACACATAACTTATGGTGAACCAACTTACAATTTTTTTTTTTGTTTGTTTGAAAATTAAAATGTATTACACATATTGTATAAAGTAGATGTTATTCTTTGAGAGTCTTAAAAGCAACTGAAAATATTTTTGTCAGTTTCACATTTAAAATAATGCGTAAGTGAGGGTTTATTTATGTTATGGACAAGATAAGGGCTAGCAGGTATACATTATAAGTGGATGTTTTTTGTGACAAGAGTAATAAATATTAGAATTAAGTATTTGGTGTTAACAATTTTTGTAAAGTAAATTGGGAAGATGTATAAACTTACTAATTATATTATACCCCATTTGTTTTATTTTAGTAAATTAAAATAGGTATTGCTTAAGTTCTCTATATCAGTTCGGCTATTTATTGAATTAGAATGTCTTTTTATTTGCAACATTTCATGTACGATTCTTCGGTGATAATTGGGCTCTTTTTCCAAGATATGAATGTTGTTAAAGTTAAAGTTATGGTTATTTTCTAAGGCATGTTGTGCTAGCGCTGTTGAGGTATTTCGATTTTTAATGCTGTATTTATGTGAGTACATTCTTTTATGCAAATATTGTTTTGACTGACCTATATATGTACTATTGCAATTGTTACAGTCAATTTTATATACAGTATTAGTTTCGTCTTCTATGGGTAGTTTAGGTTTAAGATTTGTGAAAAATGATTTTGTGGTATTATAAGGTTTATGTGCTATTATTACGTTGTGGTTTTTAAATATTTTTGCAATGTTTTCAGAAACATTTGGTATATATGGCATGGAAACAAATTTATTTTGGTGATTATTCGGATTAACAGTAGTTTTATTGTAAATTTTATGTATTCTTTTTTTGATAATTGGCTCATAAAAGTTTTTAGGGTACGCGTTTTTATCTAAGGCATTTTTAATTTTTTTCAAATTTTGAGGTCTATGTTTGGGATGAGAAAGTTTAATTGCTCGGTCTGTCAGACTGTTGACGACACTTTTTTTGTAACAGTTAGGGGTGTGTGAGTTAAAGTTTAAGTATCTTTGGGACCATATTTCTTTTGTAAACCAATTTGTTTCAATGACGCCATTTTTATCATAATTTATTGAAACATCTAAGAAATTTATACTATTATTTTCTTCTATTTCATTAGTAAATTGAAGTCTTGGATGATATTTATTAAAGCTATTGACCGTATATTCTATTTTATTTTTTGGCAGGCAAATGATACAGTCATCTACATATCTTTTGTAGAAGGTTGGTACATAGTTTAATGATTTTAGGACGCTATTTTCTAATTCTTCCATTACTAGGTTAGCGATTGTTGCAGAAATGGGAGACCCCATGGCCGTTCCGAAAATCTGGGAGAAAATTTGATTATTATAGGTAAAATATGTGGAGTTCAAACATAATGTTATGGCTTTAATAAATTCATCTTGGTTAATATCAGAATGTTTACTAATTTCGGGCCATTTGTTTTTTATACAAACAATTGCTAAGTCTATAGGGATATTAGTATATAATGATGTAACATCAAGTGACATAATGATGTGATTTTTGGGTATTGTTTGGGTTTTTATGAAATCGCAGAATTCCCATGAGTCCTTGACATATGCTTCTGTTTTTCCTAAAATATTGCTCAGAATGTTAGATAAAAATTGTGATAAATTATATGTGGGGCTGTTTATGTTGCTTACTATTGGCCTTAATGGATTATTTTCTTTATGTAGTTTTGGTAGGCCATATATATAGGGGGCGTGGCCATTATGACAAATTAGTTTATTTTTTTGTTGTTCATTAATAAGTCCTTTTTTAAGCCATGAGTTAATAAGATTATTGAGGTTGGTTTGAATTTTTTTTGTTGGATCTTGTGATTCTTTTTTATATGTAGTGTCATCATTAAGCATACAATTCATTTTTCTCTCATAATCTGCTTTGTACATAATGACAGTTTTATTACATTTGTCGGCTGTTAAAATGAGTATATTTGAGTTTAATGTTAAAAAGTTTTTCGTTTCTTTAATGTTAATCCGAATAATCACCAAAATAAATTTGTTTCCATGCCATATATACCAAATGTTTCTGAAAACA
The DNA here is from genome assembly GCA_963680705.1 of Rhagium mordax. Taxonomy (NCBI): domain Eukaryota; kingdom Metazoa; phylum Arthropoda; class Insecta; order Coleoptera; family Cerambycidae; genus Rhagium; species Rhagium mordax. The sequence goes on from OY796656.1 coordinate 17,955,004, forward strand.
TTGCAAAAATATTTAAAAACCACAACGTAATAATAGCACATAAACCTTATAATACCACAAAATCATTTTTCACAAATCTTAAACCTAAACTACCCATAGAAGACGAAACTAATACTGTATATAAAATTGACTGTAACAATTGCAATAGTACATATATAGGTCAGTCAAAACAATATTTGCATAAAAGAATGTACTCACATAAATACAGCATTAAAAATCGAAATACCTCAACAGCGCTAGCACAACATGCCTTAGAAAATAACCATAACTTTAACTTTAACAACATTCATATCTTGGAAAAAGAGCCCAATTATCACCGAAGAATCGTACATGAAATGTTGCAAATAAAAAGACATTCTAATTCAATAAATAGCCGAACTGATATAGAGAACTTAAGCAATACCTATTTTAATTTACTAAAATAAAACAAATGGGGTATAATATAATTAGTAAGTTTATACATCTTCCCAATTTACTTTACAAAAATTGTTAACACCAAATACTTAATTCTAATATTTATTACTCTTGTCACAAAAAACATCCACTTATAATGTATACCTGCTAGCCCTTATCTTGTCCATAACATAAATAAACCCTCACTTACGCATTATTTTAAATGTGAAACTGACAAAAATATTTTCAGTTGCTTTTAAGACTCTCAAAGAATAACATCTACTTTATACAATATGTGTAATACATTTTAATTTTCAAACAAACAAAAAAAAAAATTGTAAGTTGGTTCACCATAAGTTATGTGTAAAATTTATATATACCTTGTTTACTAAACATTTCACCTTGTAGTCCCTGATGATGGTTTTAATAAACCGAAACGTTGGAAAAAAATAAATTTGTTTTAATATATATGACCGATATGCCCAAGAAATATACCATAAACATTTGAATTTCAACGGTCAAGAAATAAAAAACTAAAACTTATATTAAATTTCATCGTTCTCCAACATCCACTTCAATTGTGCACCAGTTTAGTTATTTCAGAAACCCTTGCAGAAAAGCGTATTTTTAATTATTTTTTTTTGACACCCTGTATCTCAAAAGGGAAGCATTTTCGGACTCATCACTGTATGTGATAGTAGGTTATTTACAGTGTGACAGGACTCCGTATCAAGTTCAGCTATTGAACAATAGATGTCGTATTTGACCTACTTTAAGTAAATATACGAACCTATCTCACAGATGTTAAATTTTTATAGTTTTGTTGACGTTTCACTGCTTGTCATGTTTCAAAATACGAGAGTTAAAAATGTGATATAAAATTATATTTTAGGTACGAAATGAGATACAGTTAGTCGCAGAAATGTCCCAAATTATCAGTGTAATAAAACTCTTTTGACATACACTTAATTAAGGTACGTTTAAATAATTTTATATTTTTGCTAAAAAAATGAGTATAAAAATAAGTATTTGTTTATAAAACCTAGTTCCTACTCATCGGCCCACAAAGTGATACTTTGTATCCTTCGTATACTATTACTTGTGTTATTAACAGCCTGGTGTTGAATATTTTAGTCACTGACTTAAGTATGCCTATACGATGAATTCTTAATTGCTTAACATTTTTCCTTGCAATCAATACTTATTTTGAGTTTTCTATTTTGTAGTTAAGAGGCTTCAACTAACACTAATAATGCGTTTTAATAAACAAGAGTTGGTTACGTTGGCTACGCAGCCCTCCACGAAATTTGAAAAAGAAGGCATTTTGTATATTCGGGAACGACAGGAAGGTTTTTTTAGGAAATCTGAAAGTAAGTATTTTACATAATCGCAGACATCCCTGGAGGTAAGTGGTTTAGTTTAAACTGTTGTTCAGACAAAATTTAAATATCTACTAAAGAAAAAAAGAATATAGGGATGTATAGGTACCTACTTATAATTTATCTCTATAAAAGCTATTCTATACATGTATAGCTCAATATTTACCTTATTTTATTTCCTCAGTTGTAGCCCAGAAGTAATAAATTTCTATTATCTTACTGATTAAAAGATTACATATATTTCTCAATTACTACTAGTCTTTAACTTTAACTATCTTTATTCTTTGTTGTGAATAAATTTGAGGAAACCCTGTTATTTTTCTTTCATACCTATAATATTATTTGATAGTTATGTGAAGCAGTATAAAAATTGTAATCATATATTTATATTTACCTTTATAACACTATTTATGATTGTGTAATCTTTACTTTAAGATTAATTTATATTGACTTAAATATGTTTACATATTAAAAAATATTTCCATGATTTATTCGTTACGTTTCTTGTTATTCATATATATTTTTGTTGACCCTATATTTTAGTAAATCCAGTGTGCCTAAGACTCATACGTTTTATGAAAAATAATATTTAACGTTCTTTTGTACTAACCTGCAAGTATAAAGTAATTACGCAAAGTAATTTTTGTTTAAACATGAAAAGCACCAATAGTACTTTTCGTGTTGGTTAGTGGTCAAGCAGACAAAGAGTAGATAGAACTGGCTAATAGGGGTCCTGTAAAGCATAAAACTACGAAGGAAATTTTGATATTCATGAATATAATAAAACATTTATCTACACATGCATTTGCAATTCTGCCTCCTGTAAGTCCTTTATAAACTAAGCAATTTTAAGATCCTTAATTTTAAAGTTTGATTTTGAACCTGTTTTATTAAGCTGCTAATTTTATAGACGAAATAAATTTTATAATTTATATTTATTTTTATTTATAATTTCTGAGAGGTTTGAAATCACCTATCGTTAATTTCAACAGGTTCTACGTAACACTGTTGACAATTGATTTGCACTTCAGTACTTCCTACACATAAAATCAATATAACTATTGATTTAATTAATTTTGTGTAATGAATTTTTATCACTTTTTTTATTTACCTTCCATTAATAAGATTGTCACTTTGTATATATTAGAATATAATTACAATAATTTCTTGTTGACATCTAACAAAACATCGATGTGTAAATATGTTCTAACTACATCAATTTCTAAATTAGAATTAGAATTTATTGATACTAAATACTCTTGCCAATTGCCATATGTATGTATATGTTATTTGTTAGTCTAATGTGCTAATTTGATGTTATTAATTAAGAACATTTGTAAATGTAAAATAATAAACTGTCTGAACAACAAAATGAATTTGGCATGAAACTTTATACTAAACGTGCGAAGAAGATGCAGCATGTGACAAATAAGTGTATCTAATACTAGCATGCTGAGTTTTGTAGATGTTACGATCATCATAATATCATCATATAAAAATTATTAATATCAAAAATAGTTTTATTTTGCAGTGATATTGTACATTATGTTAATATTCTCTTTAAAACATAACGAATAACCTGGCTGAAAATAAATGTCTTTATTGAGAACATTCAAGTTTATCATCATTGCTTCAAAAGCTATATTAGTAATAGTTTACGTGAAATAAGTTTTCCAGCAAAAACATGTGATACAAATGTGTGTGAAAGTAGACACATTGATACCACATGTAGCATTTTTTTTAAACTGACTTAATTATAAGAAGCATTATTCTCAAAACTCATAAATTATAAATCCAGAACAGGACTTTAAATATATAATTTTTTTTTTAAATGGTAAAACCCCATAATTGGTATGCAGGTCAACAATTAATGTTATTTTTTTCTTAAGTGCCAAGTCACCATAGAAACAGTCACTTTTAATATTCAGAAACACCAAGATGTGGAATTTTAAAGGAGCTGTAGGTATTTTGTCATAAAAAAATATATTGAAAATACAAAAGCTATAAGCAACAGTCGTCAATGTCGTCATAGTTTTACTAATATTTTACATTTGCATATTATGCATTTATTTTACTGTTCATCATCTGGGACATATTGTGGGCCACAGATTTGTTATTTTTCAATATCAAAGTAATGAAAAATATACCTCCGGTAAAATCTTGCAACACAAATAAACCTAACAGAAAACAAAACAAAAAATAATGAATACAACAAAATATTCTTTTATCGTGATAAACTTTACCTCTCATAAGGAAATTTATTAGGAGCCAGGTGATAATTTTATTTCTTTGGGTACACTGTTGTATAAATTTTTTTTAGGCAGGTCTTAATCTTAGTATATCTGTTAATAATCATACATTACAGGGAAGGATAACAAATGTCAAAAACGTGAAAAACGACTTCGCAATCTCAGCTGTGTAGGGGTCGTAAGCAAAGGTACTACACCACAACGCACCACCATGAAACTGTCGGTTTATCCTGATCACTAATACTTATACTATTAATACTGATTATAAGTTTATAATCAAGACCAAAAATATGTGTATTTTTTTTTTACAGGATAAACCGACACAATAACACCCCGCTAACACATATACACAAGCTAATCTGCTAACAATCTGCTTTGGTTTACTAAATTTTCAGGTTTCCCAGAGATGCGGTGGTGGTTTTATAACTTTTTGTTTGGTAGAAGTTATTAACAATTAAACTTTACAACCACATTTGAAAAAATATGCTCATATTTTTAAAGTGTACACATTTTTCTATTTACTAACTACATATGATATATTAATGATTAAAAGAATAATTGACGTAATACCCATATAATGTTTATATTGAATTATCATTATATGTATATAACAGTATATAGATAGAATATAATCAATATCTCAAATTACTAAATTATTTTTTATCAAATAATATAATTTATTAAATAATTATGAACTTAATAACAACGCCAACAAATCAAATTGGGTGTTATAAATATTGCAAACATTGATGATGTCTAAATTTTCTTACATTGATAGAACCTCTGCAATGATCATCTTTAATTTTAGTTATTTTTAGCAACTTGATGGCGTCAAATCATAAATATTGTTCACCTTGATATATTTTTTCAAATGATATTAATTTAGTTTGAGATGAAAGCTCAATCATAATTTTACAATCATTTCATCGCATGCTGTCTGTAATGTAAAGTTTTAACTGCTTAATAATCAATTAACAATTTCTGTTTATTCTTAGAACTCATTTTTATTCATGTTATGTTTTTGTCTAAGGTACCTTGTGGGAGCAATACAGAATATTTAGTAGGTTTATTACTAATATAATTTCCTATATTATTGACAGAAGTTTTATTAAAATAATAAAAAGGATAACGGCTTTTATACCATTATATTTTTACCCTATATGCTTGTAATTATACAAAATTGCTTATTAAATTTTTCTGGTGTTAAATTTTATTGGTTTCATTTAAGAGAAAGGAAAACAGTACTTCTTCTGAGAATCTAAGTAATACAAATTCATTTAATAGAATTTACTTATTTATATATTCTCAGGCAAACAGTTTAATATGATAAGTATTACAAAATCCCACTATTGAGAACATCTTGTTTTATCCGATAATGGTATGCTATGTACCCCCAGATACTCCATAAATAGAGTTCATGTAAATATATGTTTGATATGCGCGTACATAAATTCTATTTCTTCGATAATAATTGATGTCATCCAATTATGTCGTTAATATGAAAAGTCAGTTGTCCTTGAAACTATAGCAGCATCCAGCCTTATGGTTTAATGTAAACATAGATTATTATTTTATTTTATTAAAAACTAAACACTCGACTTGCTTTGCTATTAGTTTTTTAAATAATGGTACTGTGTCTCGACATTTTTGTCTTTAATTCTCGACTAAACTTTATCAAACGTGATTCGGACATTTACCCAATACTTTTCTTAAGTGTACAGCAAATAAGGGTAAATTGTAAATTGTAATTTTATTGTGAATTTAGTACTAAAGTATTAGATAAATATCGCAATTTATATTCAATGGGCTATTACTTTAGAGAATTAAAATAGTTAACTTTTGTATTAATAAACATTTTTTTAAAACCATCTCTAAAATCTAGTCTGTAAAATTACTAGAAGTGCCGGTCATTCAGGGTGTTGAGAAGTAGACTTATATAGTTTGGAAGGTGATACTACACGAAAAAATGTGAGGAATGGGTTTCATAACATTTACTGACCTCGCCAGAGCTCTTCGAAAATGTTGTCCAGAATGTGGTTATTAATCATTTAGCGTACATTTCTTGCAGGAAATTGGTTGATGGTGATTTAATAAAGAAGTGGTAACCAGGGGTGCGTGTTATTTCAGAATAAGACTTTTTCGACGGCATTTATGAAAGTGTGGGTATTCTAAATTCCAAGATATATAAATTTCTAGTAGAAGTTTCTTTGAAAATATTAAACTAAAATTAAAAACAGTATTTTTAATATCATCCGAGTTGTCATTATCCAAATTCTGAATTTTCAGATCCATAAAAATGTTTTCGTATTGAGGTTGTTATAAAAGTTATCCGAAATTGCTTTGAACGCTGTTCATGTTATCTGTGTTAGCAATCATATTGAAACATATTTAAACTTTTAAACAGATGTTTTTACGTTTTTACAGTCTTGATCTGTTTTATGTTTGAGTACGTACCTCCTGAATCATAGTCTATTGAATAATGGCACAAAACAAATGAAAAATAGTTGTTATATCTCATGATTTATCTAAAAAAATTCGTTTTAGGTGAATTCGGGTTATTCTAGGTTTCATTTATCCAAAATAGGTGCCCTCTACCTTGCTTCGATTAACTGGCTCTACTGTACGAAAATTTTTATTTTACACTTCTGGTCATGATTTTTGTTTTCATTATCACCAGTTGGTTTCTTGCGTCAAATTTTCACTATACAGGGTGGTCCAAAGTTTAGGGTCAAACTTTAGGAGATGATAGTGGGTTGGAAAATAAGTTGAAAAGTTCATATAAATTTATAACGGAAAATGCTTCATTCTCCAGATGTGTTAAAGATGACCTTCTGAAGATGGTTTTTTCTAAATATTTCCGAAACGGGAAAGATAGGTTAATGAAATTTTGTGCAAATTTTTTTAACGCCCTTTCAGATTGGCTAAACATTATTCACCAAAAGGTTTCAGGGGTGAGTAAGGTTGGGGTGCTATGTAAATCTCATTTCTTTGGTACACAAATTTTTTGCCAATCTGCATATTTTTAATAAAAAAAACTGCTTCTTGGTATTTTTTGATAGGATGCATCGTTTTCAAGTAAAATAAGTTTTACTTCGTATCCAAAGTCGCTAAATAAAATAATTATTCGTAGTTGCCCGATTAATTTTCAGCCAGCCTGAAAGGGAGTTAAAAGATTAATGTCCATACAAAATTTTCTTAACCTATCTTTTCCCGTTTCGAAAATATTTAGAAAAAACCATCTTCAGAGGATCATCTTTTTCGTTATATGAACCTTTCAAGTTATTTTCCAGCCTACTATTGTACCTCCTAAAGTTAGAACTCTAAACTTTGGACCACCGTGTATGGGTAATATACATATATAATCAACGATTTTTAAAATGCCATAGGTATTTCTTCAAAGGCTCTAACGTTCTAGTAAGCATATCTGGACTCATGTTCTTATAGTAGAGATAAGAGCTGGTGACATTTTTCAGTGATTATTTAGTTAAGGCCTATTTTTTGAGAGAATATTGAAGGAGACATGTATAACAAGCTATAACATTGGCAGATCGATTGGTTGGTATTAAAAGGGGTGCAGATTCCCTCAAAACTGAAAAAATTGCAAAAACACGAAAACTTCAAACACTATTTCCACGAAACGAAAAAACACCGCCGGGGGCCGTTCTGATAAGAAATCCAAGGTAGAGGGTCCAACTTGGAACTACATCGTGAATTGCACGGTCCCACTCCGGTTTTCGGCTCAGGAGGAGTGAACGAAAAGTGCAATTTTGATGTCTATCTGAAAACGGCAGGCATTTTTTGGTTTGGAAATAGTGTTTGAAGTTTGCGTGTTTTTGCAATTTTTTCAGTTTTGAGGAGATCAATAGACAACCGGTTTTATTTAAAGTAATTTAGAGAACACTGTTTTTGTCTGAAATGTCAATGATTAAACGATTTTTGAATAATACTCATCAAGCTAAACCAAAAAGACTTTTGTAACTTGGGTAATAATAATAAATTCAACCTTTTTTAAAAAGCACTGAAATACAATATGTTAATAAAATTATAATAAATGGTTAAATGTCATTATTGTATTTGGAAATAACGTATCTGATCTCATATCGATCATTACATTGATTTTGTCTTTTATATGCATTGCATCGATGCAACGATGCATCATTTGAAATAGGTTGTAGTAATGTAGTGTAGCGGGTTATATTGGTTTTAAATATTTCTTATTTGCAACGGTGTCAGCTTAAAAATATTTTCCTAATTTACGAAAAAACCCTTTGGAATTTAAAATGTTGCACATATTTAATCAGATAATTTTCCTAATGAAATTGCCAATCAATTAAGATGCAGACTTGTTTAGAAAATATTGGTACGTCATGGACGCTTTTATCTAAAACCATTGTGTTATTTAAGATTTTTCACATAGTTTGTTGAGTACTATTCTCTGTTCAAGTTACGTCATCACATCCTGTATATATTATATAAAAAAAATATGTATTATATGGTACACCTAGCACTTAAGCATGCTTTTATTTTTGTGGTAGAAAATAGCTATGGACAAATAATTGTTGCATTTTTTTTTTCTATATAAATGTTTTGTGTTTCAGTCAGTTTAGAAAGATGGTGTCGATTAAGAGGAAACCTATTATTTTACTTCAAAAACAAAGATCCATGGTCCGAACCTTTGGGCGTGGTTGTCTTGGAACAGTGTCAGGTCAGAATAGACCCTCCAATGGCTTCTCCGCCTCTTACTGCTGAGGGACATTATCCGTTTTATTTAGGTAAAAATATTAGCTTAACAGTAGGTTCCTCAAAGACCACGGTGTAAGACAATTAGGTGGTGAAACGCCTCAATGTATCGTATGGTTAGAATGTCTCCAAACTGTTAACGCAAGAGACGCGAAATCGTAAGACAAAGAGAGAAAGTGGGTGGCCGCGAGGGCCGCGCGGGTAAGCCCGCATCGTCCCTAGTTAATTTCCACTTCATTTTACCAGGTCGAAAAATATACCATTCGATGCAGAAAAATATGTAGAACACGATTGTTGAAAAATTATGTGCCTAAATTGTCGGCTACTGTGCAAAAAAAAAATAAAAACCATAAATGAAATTGGACGCCGGCACGTTTAACTCGAAACGCTGCTAAAACCGTTCGAGTTATGAAAAAAATTAACATAAACAATTTTATAGAGAACTAAATTTCCTATAAAAAAGTCAGTGGTGGCATTAGTCTATCTTTAATAGTTTTGGTGTGAGGGCGCCTCAAATTCACGCGCTGATCTTTTGTTAAATTAAACTTATCGTTTTCCAGCGCACAACTTTCAGCCACACCGTCGTGAGCTACCCTCACGCCTAAAATATTCAAGATAGACATATGCCGTCACTGACTTTTTTATAGGAAATTTAGTTCTCTATAAAATTGTTTATGTTAATTTTTTTCATAACTCGAACGGTTTTAGCAGCGTTTCGAGTTAAACGTGCCGGCGTCCAATTTCATTTATGGTTTTTATTTTTTTTTTGCACAGTAGCCGACAATTTAGACAATTTAGACACATAATTTTTCAACAATCGTGTTCTACATATTTTTCTGCATCGAATGGTATATTTTTCGACCTGGTAAAATGAAGTGGAAATTAACTAGGGACGATGCGGGGCTTAGCCCGCGCGGCTCTCGCGGCCACAAACTCTCTCTCTTTGTCTTACGATTTCGCGTCTCGCGTTAACAGTTTGGAGACATTCTAATTGAGGCGTTTCTTCACCTAATTGTCTTACACCATGTCAAAGACTAAACTACTGCGCTTCACAACACCTCATGATTATAACGACTATGGTAGCGAAAGGCATGGTATTACCATGTAGTGGTTTAATATGTTTGCAAATTACCTCAGAAGAAAGAAAGAAAGTATATTTTGTTATACCGTGACATGAGTAAAATAATTGTTTTTGTTTATTTGAAGACATTTTCAGTTTAATAATATCCAGAACCAGTACGAATTAAATTTCTCAGCAGTATTAATCAATTTGTGACTAACAATAATTAAACAGAGCACACATGGTAAAGTTTTTGCATATTCTATCAAAAATAAATAACTAAACTATAAACAGTTTTTGTTAAAACTTTTAGCAAAATATACAAACAGTACATGTGAAAAATTACTTATTAGTTCTTTTACCATCTCAGTGGTCTGATGTTCTTTTAAATTAGAGAAACTGTATGACAACTTCTCCGTTTGAGGTGATAACTTGGGAGTTTATTTTCAAAATGAGTTACATTAATGATAATCTAGAAAAATTCAGATTGTAGTTATATTTGTTTTAGTGTTTGATGGTGGTCTGTGTCAAGCTTTGGCTTCAACATCAGATATAGAACGTTCTAGCTGGATGGATTCAATAAGGCAAGCTAGTTATGAAGGAATAAGAGCAGAGTTGAATGCTCTTAGACAATGTATCGAAAGAAGAAGAAATCACAAACCAAATATAGATCTTCACACTTGGAGGCTACAACAGACACATGTTTTTGGTAATATATATATTTAAATAGTTCTAGATAATAATTCAAACAGTTGTCTTAAAATTGATAAAAACTCATACAAGTACTTCATCAGACTGGATTTTAGTAAATTTAATATAATTTTTTTATAAGAGATAAGATTAATGCCATATACCCCAAAAAAGAAACATGATGCAGCTACGGACACGTGTTTCGGAGTTATTGCTCCTCGTCAGCGTAGCGTAGCTAAATAAAGAATATAAGATCTAAAGCAATAACTAATAAAGGTTAGAAAGCACAGTACACAGTACTAATTTTTTTATATTATGTTTTAATATGTATTTTTTTAAATTAATTTCATCGTATGAAATAAGAATTTTACTTGATATTTATAACAGAAAAATCAATTCCTTATCGGTCTGGTATGTGGATCATATTTTACTCACTCACTATTGTACATTTTGCAAGTAAACGTTTCCTTTTCTTTTTCTGTAGATATTACTGAAGTTCCACTTTGCGAAATATCTCTAGCATGTGATAATTTACTGTGTGATGGGCATGGGAGGCCACCTAATCCTACTTTAGTAGTGGATGTTTATATGCCCTCGTTTAAGTTTTGGGTTCAGTATGGAAGAACTGAAATAATTGAGGTGAGCATTTTCCGAATTATGTGCGTCCAGTAAAGTGATGTGTTTTAAAACGTCCCCATTTATTATTTATATTTTTTTGTATTAATGTATTCTTTGACTCCCGTAGAGGTGCAGTAATCCAGGATTTCTGAGCACTATCAGTTTTCGTGCTTCTGATGGTCTTTCTGGTGATACCAGAGTAAGATTCACCGTGTACGACGTTCGGGAGAGGGTTTCTCACACTGCCATACCACTTGGATCAGCTTGTGTTCTTCTAAGTGCCATACAAGATTCTACCCGTCTCAGAATACCGCTTCTTTCGAGAACGCAAAATACTGCTGGATTTCTGACCATTAGTGCATGGTCATTGGAAGCGGAAGATAGAGGCAGCAGTACAGAACACACACCATGCAGAGTTCCTTCTCATACTACCGCACAGGTAACTACAAATTCAATTTTACAGTGTATAACTTTAATAATCGATAATGAAAACAACAAATGATGTCTATAATAATGGTATTGTTACATAAAGAATGATCGCATGCAAATTATGTGCACTGGAAATTAGAGAATGATGTACAATCAAAGTCAAAAGTAGTGGTATTTTTTTTTGTTTAATAAAATGATAAATTCATAAATTATGAGATAAATTCTGTAACAAAATTGGCCTGACATATTTAAGAAGTCAATTTTTAAATCACTAAATATAGCATAAATAGTTTTTTTAAATGCATTCGCTATAATAATAATTATAATAATAATCTTTATTTCCGTAAGACTTACAAGTATAAGTATAGGAATTGTCAGCAACGTTGGTAACACTTTTGCATATTAATATGTTTTTTTAATTTCTGCTGATTTAAAAGTTCATGCTTAAATCTAAATAGTTTTTAAAAAGCTTTATGAGTGTTTTTCTTAAAAAATAACCAAAAAATTGCTTTATTTGTATAATACTCGGTATAATACTACAATAACAAACTAGTTACAAGTAACTTATTTTCTTCTGAAACCGTTTTGGTCCTAATAGTGTCAACGTCTGATTTAGAATTCTCACTTTGATTTTCAGTTATATCAGGAATGAGATGTTGTAATAGGCGTGATATGAAATCAAATATCGATACGTTTGGTGAAATAGAGGATACCTCATCCATAAGTGATCTGGCCATATTAAGATAATGAAATGAACCTTTAATTGCTGTAATGCCAGATTTTACTTTTTTTGTTGTATACTGCATAATACTACCAATTCCCCATTTATTGTTTTTTTTATTAAAATTTGATGAAAATAAATTAGAAAACATGTCTAGTACTTCCATTAAATAATTTTCAATATCTCCTAAAAAAGTTGAAATATTTTTCAAAACTGAAGTCTTTTGCTTCTTGGCATCAGCTATCTGAAAAGAGAGAATGAGACGATTAACTAGAGTTCTATGTAAATAGCAATGTGTAATAGGGAATATTCCCAGAAGATTCCCGAGGTATTCATAAATTTCCCAAAACAAACATTATTTTTATACTTGTATGTTACCTACTACAGTTGTAGTTGTATTATAATTGTGTTTCATCTTTGTACCTGTATATGTACATGAAACCAGAATTTATGTAAATGTTAAATGTATCATTCTATCAAATCCAATATTATTAATTTTTCAAATTTAACAAATATTTTTTATAAATCATTTAGTGATATATATTGCTACGTTTATCAATATATAGAAAAGTAAAGTATAATGTTGTATTAAATGATGAAATATGAATGAAATTGCATAATATTTAAAAAAAAAATTCGAGACGGACAACATGAAATAAAAAATTGAAAAATAATTATGATGCAAAAAGTTGTTGCAAAATTAAAGCGCCAAACCTGAGTTATATATAATAAGTGTAAAATTTTTATATCTGTGATCTTTTATTTATGCATTTATTGTACGTTCCAAAAATATGTTTGTGAATAGAAAAATTAATTTATTAATCCGTAAAATATCCATAAAAAGATAAGATTTATTTTATATAAATGTTCGAGATAAAGGAAACCTACCAAAGACATTTCCATCTATTGTTTTTCTCCAGTGGACGTTTAAAATAAAATAAAGTATAAACTGTTATTATTCTTTAAAATATCACTACGTTTTTAAATAATCATAAATCACAAGATAAATGACATTGCATTTACTGACAACTTTTTTTCAAGGGTTTATGTATACAGGGTGAATCAGAAATAAGTACCATAAATTGGTAGCTTTGCGAAATATTAAGAAAAGTTAAATACCATTTTTCTCTCAGCCCCCGCCTCGCTGATATACAGGGTGGCAAAGATTGTTTATGTAGAATACCAAGAAAAAAACAGGGAAATCTTTCAAGAGTCCACTAAAACTCGCACATGATACTAATCAAAAAATAAAAAACAAGACAAATCAAATTTAAGGCCTATTTTATTGGCTGCTCAAAGTGACGTCCTTGAGCTTAAATACATTTTTAAGCATGTTTTCTTATTTGTATCGTTTTCCGTAAAACGCATCTGGCATTAGCCAATTCTTCAAGCCATTTCAATCCTTCTAAGCTCCTCTATGGTATTAACCGGTTCTGTATATACTTTTTGTTTTAAAATAACCCAGATGCCATAATCCATAGGATTCAGGTCAGGCGACCGTGGTGGCCAGTGCGCAGGAGCATCTCCTCCTCGTCCTATCCATTTGCCAGTAAAATTTTCATTTAGCCAATCCGTAGCTTGTCTTGGAAAATGAGGTGGCGCTCCATCATGCATGAACCACATAGAAAATCTCTGTTGGACGGGAATGTCATATAGCAGACCCTCCAAATGTTCTCTAAGGAAATATACATAGCGATTTCCGTTAAAATTTTTATGCAAAGCAAAAGGTGCTATAAATTTAACACAAATTACTCCAGCCCAAGCATTAATGTTAAACCTGTGCTGAAAATGTGGGTACTTATTTATCTGACTTACCCGGTATAAAAATAATAAATAATAAAAAACTTATAATTTTGAAAGCGTCCAACAGATACTAAGTAAAAAACATTGCAATTACCTGTACATAAATCACTATTAGTACTAGTAATAATTTTAAAATCATCGTGAGTTCTTAACTCTGCCACAAACATACACATACTGTTTAGTGTTTATTGCACCTGTTGGATACTATTTTATTAGTATGTCATGGATTGATTATCATTAACCCATTACCTCTGTTGAACTGTTCATAAAAATCACAGTTGTTATAAATCAAGAAAGTTGTATAAATATGGGCAGTTATATGTAGACATCAAACAGATGTGCCTAACACTGTCTATGGCACATCAACTGAATGATTCTTGCTTACATTAAAAAATACAAGTATATCAATTAATTTACTCTCTACAAAGTAATTACAATAAAAGGTCATACTTAGGATTTTAGTACAAGCAATTGTTCGTAAGTTTCTCCCCCTTTTCCTTTATGCTATCAACCAACTAGACCCAAGAATGCATATTTTGATAATTTAAAATTCCACCGTTTATGAAACAGCTCAGGCAGTAATTCTGAATAAATAGTCATGGAAATTTTTTGGAAATTCAACTGTTTAATAAATAGTTCACAGTTCACTCTTGCTGTCTACCAAGAGGTTTATTTTATTTAAAATTATTCCTAGAATAAAAAATTACCACTGCTATTCCTAAAATCCAGTGGTGACCCATTTTTTTTAAAGAAATTGTCCCAAAACCCCTACAGCTATTTTAAATGGAACAAAAAATTTTCAAATTTGAATTATATTATGGAGTTAAGAGGATAAGTCAGACTAAAGCATGTTTTAATTTTTCATGGTTAAATAAACGTATAAAAAAATTTAAATAACTACATAGGTACGTATTATATTCTATGAATTTTCATTATTGTAATATAGAAATAGCCGTGCATGTATTGATGTTGAATTAACACTATAATTTAATGCTTTTATGGCACATCAAATATTGTTCTTCGGAATGAACTAGGAATAAAAAACTTAAAAAAATGTGAAGAAGTCTGTTGCGGTAATTTTCATAATTTGTTTGAAATTTTTTGATGAATTGATCAAAGTGAAATAAATCATTTCAGAATTAATATGTTGAAATGAATTTTTCAAAGGAGAATTAAAGATGTTTAAGTGACAAGGTTTTATATCAAAATAATGCAAAGGTAAATGCAAATATTCTTTTAAAATATACTTTTAAGGCTAGGATTTAATAGTCTAATATGCTTTGTATGGTTGCCTAACGCGGGGAGACAATCACTGGCTGGTCCGGCCTGGAAGACAATGCAGATAACAAATTTTTGTTTTGTTTTGAGGGTTCACGCTACTCGCCGTCAGATGCCGGCACGTAACGTATTTATAATATTGTGTATTATACCATACCACTGTTTGTTGTATGACTTGTCTTATAGCATTGAATAAAGGAATATATTCCTTTATTCAATGCTTATAGCCTGTATTTGTGATATTTTGGACTAATAAAGTACTACTAGTACATGCTGACATCTCCAGAGTGATAGACCAAGTTGTAATGCAATAATATTGTTCTGTAATTTGCCTAGTTTCGGGCGCTATTTCAGCAATGCAAATGACTACTTGACCTAAAAATGTGAAAATTCTCCTTTGAGGGTCAATTTCACGAAAGATACGTTAATTTGAGCGACAATATTTGGTGAGCTTTTAAGTAACACTTTGTACTCGGCCGTAAGCTAATTTCTTTTTACAAAAAAAATACAAAATTGTAAATACAAGCGATTGAATGAGTTGCCTACGTATTGCCAATATGTACAGTCTTATCTTTTCCTTCTCAATTATAGATAAGAATGGTAATTTCAATACCTCATGGCCATTTAGACTTTTTTCTGCAAAATTAGATACATTAATTTTCAAAATCCGTGTATTAGTTTCTGCAAAATTTACTCCTAAAGAAATAGCGGGGAGTAAATCGCAACCTTAACAGCATTTATTGTGTAATAAACTACAAAATCAGCATATCTAAATATTTTTAAAATCACAGTTGATTTAAAAGTTTGATAATTTTATAAACATAATAAATTTTATTTATATACATATAATGGTATAGATGAACAGGAAGGGAAGATAAAATTGAAACCGACATGGTTAATGAATAAGGAAATAAGTTAGTCATAAATTTATTTATATCCTCACCTGATTGTGGTGTTAATTATTAATTTAATGTGAAATACAATTCTGTTTTAAAGCAACTAAAGTAATACTTGTTAAAACTAAGGAAAGAAAATGAGAACAGCAAGCACAGAAATTATAAAAGATCAGGTTTATTTTTTTGTATTTTTTATAGAATTATTTACAATACTTAATTTTAACAAATTTGTAAATTTGGTATAAATAAATACCCATGTTTATTTATATAATATTGTTTAATATAAACTGTTTCTTCTTATTATTATTATATATCTTGAAAAATAGTTTATCCAAAATGAAAAAACTTTTTCGTTTGTTTTAGGTGTGGTCTCATAGACGGTCTCAGTCACTTCCACCTAGATTAGGAGTCAAAATGAGGCTTCCAAGTCAATCAGAATTAAAATTATTATTCTCTTCACCTCACTTACAGACCTATCGGTTTCATTCTGGACTTGGCGGAGATATTTGTGTTCATGAATATATGGCTGAAAGTCGTTTGTGCTTTTCATTTCCACGACAGATTTTGTAAGTAACTTTGGATGTCATATTTAATGTGTGAATATCGCAGTACAAGTGATTTCCTCTGTTAATTTTGCCATTCTGTATTTGATCATACGCCAGATTTCCTTCAAATTTAAAAATTTTATTGTCGAAACTGCATAGAAAACAGAATAGGTATTTCCTGTGACTCCCGGTATATAATTCTCATAAATTTTTTGCACATTAAATACATTATTTTCAAATATTCTATAAATATACGGCCGGAAATTCGAAAAAATAGATTAAACTAAAAAAATATATGTGCGGATATTTTTTTACTAACATTTTACTTTAATAGGGATGTTTGGATTCAGCAAGAAAAAGAACTGCTTCAAGAAGTAGCTGGCATGGGCGAACTGCGCGAACCTTGGCATTCTAGGCAAGTAGAACTTCTAGATAGGCATTTGCATCTCCTTCGTCTTTATTCCCAAGCAAGAGAAAATTTACAAGCCCACAAAGGTAGTTTATTTAAAGCAAGCTCCCGTAAAGGAGATCGCAGTTTAGAATTTGCCCCAATAAATTTACATTTACAACGAATGTGGGTACACAACGACACATTGAACAAAACTGGGTTTTATGATTGGATCACTGTTGGGGCCTTTACAGCACATTCGCACAAGTCTAAGAATGGAGGATTAATAAAGTAAGATTTTAGACAGCATTTTGTAATTCGATTAACATATTTGCTTTTAGATTAGTTCAACAGTTAAAGGAGTCTCCTACTAAGTCCAGTACTAATTATCAAATAACTACAAAGATTTCGATGGCAAACGATGCGATACAGGTAATGAGTTCTAGATTGTTACATAAAATTCTTAATAATCTAACCATGCTTTAAATCTAACGAACTTCCAGTAAAATTTTTAGGCACTGTTTCTGCCAAGTGCTTTATTGTAATTTTACTAATTTTTATTAAATTTTTAAATTTCTTAACAGGAAAATAATGGTATGCATTTCTTCTGTTGGTCATGTTTCAATTTTTTCAACTTTCACGTGTCTTACTTATAGAAACGGATCATAGAAATATTGTATTGTCTTTTTATTTATTTTAAGTATTTTAATTAATAACTAAACTTCACTAATCAATTAAAACTGTGTTACAAAGTGTACTATTATCCACAGGCAATAAAACAACTGAGAAAAGAAGTAGTAGAAGCAATGAGAACTCTTATGCGGTTGGCCAAGGAAAAACAAACTAACGGCATGTTACCAATTTGCGAGGACATGATAAGCAAAACTAGAATTCTCCTAAGCCTTTGGGACCCCGGCTTAGTTGAGGAGGCCTTAAATTTTATCGAAGAGTATAAACTAGCCACTAATGATGATTCGGGAGTTAGTGAGGA
Organism: Rhagium mordax; assembly: GCA_963680705.1. NCBI lineage: Eukaryota > Metazoa > Arthropoda > Insecta > Coleoptera > Cerambycidae > Rhagium > Rhagium mordax. The sequence continues at coordinate 17,973,184 of OY796656.1, forward strand.
TTTAAGTTTAGAAAGTGGAGGACGACCCAGCCTGGTATTGTCTCCGTTTAAACGCATCACACAACAACTTACATCACTTGATCTCAAGAGTCCAGATCTAGATGATTTTGCCACGCCATGCACTCCGATGAATGTGGAAGATATCTGGAAGTTACCGGACCACGGTGGCGACAGAAATATTTTATATGATAGAAATAACAGTCTCTTAAATACTAGTGAAGGGGTTAAGAGTCTTTGCTCGAATATGCAGACACCAGATGAAGCTAACTTTATATTATTTCCCGATTGTGAGGATAGTCAAAATGAGGTAAGGAATGTCGTAAGGCGATTTGTCACTTATTAAATATTTTGAATCGAAATTATTTCAGGATACAATAATTATAAGTGTCTTTTTTAAATAATTCATGGATTCTAAGCTCCAAAAAAAAATAAGCTTCCTATTAGCAGAGTGCGGCAATTATCGGAACATCGACTGCATTGAGACATTTTAATTCCATGAAATAGAGAAATAATCTTTTATGTTTTTCAGCATTCCTCTGAAAATTCAGCCCCCAACAGTCTCACCAATAGCACAAACGGTTCTGAACCCCGTTCTCTAGATCCTGACACTGGACGAATGTTCCTGGACACTAATGTAATGTGTAATTCACCTTCTGCAAACTATTATAAACCCACAGATGAGCCAGAACCGTGGGACATTACCCAGCTTAACATAGAGGCTAGCGTTATGTGTTTGGTTAGCAAGGTAAAATTTCTGTGCGGCCGGTGTGGCAGTCCTGCGGTACGACTTAAGCAAAATACCAGGAATATTAAGAAAACTGTTATAATCGAGCAGCCTGGTAGTGGAAATATCATTAACAAGGAGGCCGAGGCTGTTTCTAAAGCCGTTAGTAAAGTCGTAAGAAATGGTAAGTGAACATTAATATAAACATTACATTCGACTGGAGGATTACGCCTACACCTTAAACATTGTTTCTTATGGAGTCTCAGTACTTTTGAAATGCATATTAGGGAACGTAATTCTTAGAATGAAAATATTAATTTGGGCTCTTAAAAATCCTGGCTTTAGAGTAAAATTGAATAAGGCGTGTACATGAAAATCATAAGTTGAGCATTTTTGATTCCCAGTAACCGATATCCTCGAAACTGAAATCCAATAATTTAACAGTAGATTTAGCTTTCTTTGGTTAAAAATGTGAGACAGACACTTTTTGAATAAAACTTCTAGCTGCCCCGTTGCATCAAATAATTTTATTTGTTTATTTTATATTAACATAAATTTCCAAGATGGAGTAATTCAATAAACCCTCGTATATATGTTTTAGGTAATAAATTTACTGACGGATTGGACTTGAAGAAAATCAGTGATTGGGCAGCAGAACTACGGCCAAGTATGAGGAAACTGAGACAAGCCATGGATGGACTTTTAAAAACAGCTAGGTTGACACATTCTGTATTTAGGGTACAAGAAGACCCAAAAGCAGCACAAAGAGTGTGTAACGTGAGGTATCGAAGGGATGTTTGTTTTTCTCAGGCTGTAAGTATTTAACATTTTATTTATTTATTTATATAAAAACGCAAAAGAATCAGACTTATATTAAATTTTTGAAAGTTATCAAGGATAATGCTATAAGAAATAATAATTTCTTAAGAATTTTATGAGCAAAAAAAATGTTACATCGAAGACGTCAAATATTCTGTATATTCTACCTAACAATTAATATACTAATATATAAAGATAAAGATTTAAATACACATTATTTATTGTAACAATTTTATTTGTAGTTAACTTCGCTCGTAACAGGGCTGATGACCAGACTTTGGTGTCACAAACCTGATCCAGCTTTTGTCACAATATTGAGCACTCTAGGCCCCTTAGCCTGTTTTGAAGGTCTCCTCAGTTATTATGGTAATGAAATAGACATGTGGGGAGACATGTCCGTGGCCATAGAAGACTTAAGAACAGTATTATTTACTCTAGTACGCAGTCCTAGTCCCGCTTCTGAACCCCACCCTAACCCCAAAGTTGGTGGAAGCAGAAACTCTCTTACTGTATCCCTTCCAGTGCCAGATGCTTTATATAGTTTAATACCGACAAGACAGACATTATCATTTCATGTAACGCCAGTATTCTTTAACATAGGAATTAATGAAATGGCAACCATAGCCGAGACCATAGGAGCAACAAGACCTCAAGAGCGGTCGAATGTAGACAATTTTGAAAGATTAAATGAATATTTTCTACGGTATAGGAAATTAAATATTCCTGAGTCTAATATAGGAAATGGCAGAACATCAGCTTGTTCACCTCAGTTGAGGTCACTAAATGAATTAATAGAAGATCTTAGAAATTCTGTGCATAGTACTAGGGCTAAAAATGTGGATATCTTGCATTTATCTGCACAAATTTGTAGGCAGATTAAAGGTATGTATTTGATTTGATATGTAAATTAAAAGTAAAAATTAAAAATTTTAATAATTCTTCCTGTGTCTAGGTATAAGGTTCACAAGTTGTAAAAGTGCGAAAGATAGAACTGGTATGTCAATAACACTTGAACAATGTCAAATATTAGCAGACGAATATCATCTAGCTGAGCACGAGTTCCAACGGGCATTGGACTGCATGAGAAGGTATAAGTTTTTTAATAAATTAAATAATAATAAACTAATTAAAAATATTGAAATTCTAAAAGTTGATAAATATATTTTATATCACGTTAGTTTTCTGAATAACTCTTGTGTAGTTCCAAAACAAAGTAAATATTATGGTAGTGGAAATTGTACGGATTCTTTGATATTCATATATATATTTTTTTTTCAAGCGAGGGATGTAGAAGAGAAAATACCTTTAAAAACATTGGTGTTAGCAAATATGCATTCAACACTATGCAACTATTAGCATTTCCAAGGCTGTACAGACCACCACCAGGAACATACGGTTCTGGACAAACCTAGGGTAAAAAAAATAATTACTTAAGGATCTTCTCAAGGTGCCAATTATGTCATAAATAGTCATGTTTTACTACTTAACTGTTAATAATTATTGTTAAAATATGTTATTTTCTAGTTATATATTTAATATATTTTTATTTATAATAATTATTTATATTTTTATTTTCTGTAATGCAAATTATTATAGAACACCGGGACAATCCCTCTAGAGATATATGAACAAAAATAAAGTTAATTTATTTCAGTTTTAGATTTTTTATTAAGAAATAGTCTATATGAATGAATTAAATGAAATATTTTGGATTGATTTAGATTTGGTATGATTATAGGTACTCTTTTTAGTAGGTTATAAAATAGGGAGACTCCTAATATTATGAAAAGTCCTTAAGAGTGATACGGAGTTTGTGCACATGATAAATAAAAAATAGATAAGTAAGGTCATAATTTGAAGTCAAAACTCAAAAAAATTTACAAATAAAAAAGTTGCGGTAATTATTACCCCCCACCCCTACAGCTTGACCCATCCTTGGTAAAAATTTTGAGATGATATTTACCTCATTTTGTTAGGCTTAGAAAGTTTAGTGGATATGCAAAATTTCATTACTTTAACTTGAACAGTTTCGGAGTTAATAAATAAAAACTGTCTTCAAGGATGCACCTTTAAAGGGCTGTAACTCCCTTAGGAAGCATTTTCGGGGCCATGTTTATAGGAACTTTTTTTACTATTTTTGGACGTAGAAACTGATGGCAAAATCTTTCTAGCTAATTTCGGGACACCCTGTATATTAACGTGAAATTACTATTAAATAAATTATAAAATAAACAGTAGGGATTCATCATCATTCATATAAATTCAAAGGCTCAAGAGAGAATTTCAGTGGTTTGGAATAGTTTATACAGGGTGTATTCTAAAATCACCGACAAACGGAAACTGGAGATTCTGTAATCCAAAATAAGACGAAAGTTGTTATAAATGTATTTCCGAAAATGCTTCCTAATCGAGCTACAGGGTTTTGAAAAAATTTTTTTTTTTTTAATTTTTTGGGGTTTTTTCAAAAACTGCATAAGATATTATATTGAGATTTGGTACACTCGAATGTCTTACTGAATACAATTAATGAGGTGAGTTTGAGTCGATTGGCTCAATCCAGTGGCGTAACATCGTGTAAGTTACTCCCTCAAATCACAAAAAAACGCACGCCACTGCATTTTTTTTTTAAATGTTTATTTTTAGATTCACTGTTCTATTCTGCAAATGAAATCATACTTTGTGTTTTTTCGATTAGGCACTCCGTTTTTGAGATAATTTATATTAAAGTACGACCACACATTTTAATAAAAAATAAAATTTGTTTTTTATTTCAATAAAATTTATCAAAATAACGCAGTTAACTATTACATAATAAGAATATTTTAAATACATTGAAATAGGAATTATTAATTTAGATACTGTTCAAAATGCCCCCCGTCTTGTTGGATGCAAGCAAAACCCTGTAGCTCGGTTAGAAAGCATTTTCGGAAATACATTTATAACAACTTCCGTCTTATTTTGGATCACAGAATCTCCAGTTTCTGTTTGTCGGTGATTTTAGAATACACCCTGTATAAGCTTGGATGGAAATGTTAATTTTAAATTCACCAAGTAAAATCTAAGGTACTCGTACTACCGTTTTTGAGAACTGCCACCAGAGACTGCTACCACTACCGTCTCTATGGAAAGGGCCTATGCCTATGTTAAAATAAATATATCTACTCTGCTTAGATCTGTAACGACTACGAACAGCTACGAACAGTGAACTCTATAGAGTTCATTGGCTACGAAGGACTACGACCGTTGTCATTTTTCTAGGGTTACCAATGGAATAGAAATATCCTTTTTTAGGGAATTTTCATACGACAAATCGACGAAAACATTTGCCAAAAAACGTGAATAACGGGGAACATTTTTTGCTGCAACGTAAATACAGGAAAATTTAGCAAAACGGTTATGGGCCTCAGTTTATTTTGTATATACCTATGACTATTTAATGCCAAAAGAATAGGGCAATGACCAAGGATTGTTAACAATCCTTGGGCATACGTATATCCTAATAATTGTTGGGATTGGGAATAGGGTATTTAAGTTGGCAGTGCCGGCACATTGGAGAATTGGAGATATTAGATATTCTGTATTGGCAACAGTGGTTGTCATTGCTGTCAAAATAACCAAATTAGTATATTTTTATTTATAAAAATAGTGTTTATCAATCAATCAATATTAATTGTAATTTTCAGAATATTACTATTTCTCATAATCGATGACGAGACATGCGAGAAATTGTACAGCTGGGGCAGTTTATACTTACCATGAAAAAAAGAAGGATGCTCAAGCATCGGGTTATGGAACAAACTCACAAAGACTTGGAAAAGATTCTGTAAAGGATTTTGATTGCTGTTCCCTTTCTCTTCAGCCATGCAGAAACCCAGTAATAACGTAAATTAAATAGGTTTAATAATTAATTAGGCAATCGAGGTAGTGACGTTTTTTTTCCAGGAAGGATGGTTACCTTTTTGATAAAGAAGTTATTTTGGAATATATAATCACGAAAAAAAATGAATACAGTCGTAAACTGAAAGAATATGAAAGATTAAAAAAGAAAAAGGAAGAGGAAACTACACTAAAAGTTGCCAGCGAAGTAAACAAGAAAGTGACATCTTTTTTAAAAGAAGAAAATAACATTGTTAGTAAACCTATTGGGGGCTTTAAACCAGGTACGGCTATTTAATTGTAATATCAGATAAGTATATTATCAATGGTCGTGGTCAGTAGTGGTTCCTCAACAAGTACTGGACTTACGGCTCACTGCAGCCTCGTTAAGAAACCACCACTGGTTGTAGTTGTCTTTACTTTTGTTGTTCTGTAAATTTGTGTAAAAAGTCGTAGTTAAAGTGTGTGATAAATTAGTGAAAATTCGCCAATTCCAGTTTAAGTTGTGCTAGTAACACAGAATTTGTAGTACATATTGCAATTAACATTTACTCAGTTGCAATCTTTCATCGTATACAGCAATAAGTATACTGTACTGTATAATATTACTGTAGTCCCATTACACTCCCGTAAATTAATATAAATAAGTTAAATTTTTTAGTAATTCAGAAATTAATTTTTTTTTAGATGAACCAGGAACCTCGTCTATATCAAATATGGCAGCAGGGAAAGATAAAGAACTTCCAAGCTTCTGGATTCCATCAATGACCCCAAGTGCAGAAAAATCTAAATTGGAAAAGCCTGTAAATATTCATGCAGTTACTTATTATGTCATAGATATAAATTCACTTGTTTCTTGCCTAGAAATATAATATAAATTTTTTTATATAGCTATTTTTGAGGCTATTTTAAAGTAACAAAAGTAATTTTGATCAATTTACTTAAATTTGTAATACATACCATACAATTTGAATACATTTTTTATATATAGGTAGAAAACTTTACAAAACATTAAAATCTGAATAAATAAATAGTGATAGATAATTTAAGACAGGGTCAGTCAGTCTGTAATAATGATAATTTGATGAGCCGTTAAGATATTTTGATTATGTTTCTTCTTGTATTTATTGTTTGTTCACGATTTAATTGAGGTAATAGTTGATAAGTATGTGTCATACTAGAGAAGTATAGATATGGATAAGAATCAAAAATATTTTATCGGAAGGCATGTATATAATTTTACTGTTCCTGAAACCAAAAACTAGAGAAAATTAATAATCTGTGATGATAACCTGAAAACTGTTTCAGGTAGTAGAAATCATAATCATTTATTTTTTAGGATTCCACTATATATTGTCCTATCTCACAGAGACCACTCAAAGTGAAGGATCTTATAGATGTTAAATTCTTACTGGTTAAGGATCCAGATGACAAAAAATCAATACATACGAGGGAAAATAGGTATATGTGTGCGGTTACACATGACATTTTGAGTAATTCTGTGCCATGTGCTGTTTTAAGACCAACGTAAGTATTTTGCTAATTAGCAATTGGTTCCTTAAAATTGTCTGTTGCTTATATTGCATTTTGTATAAAGAATCTGTAAAATACGGTTTTTTTTTTTTTCGAGAAACCTTAGAATTCTGTATTAGGTAGAGACGACTACAAAACGTTTCAGAAATAATTAATTTGCTTCAGAATGGATTCAATCCATCGGCCTCCAAAACCTAGGAAACAGGTGGCAATGCATTTAGCGACCATGCCCACAGTGCCGTATATTACATATCGACGCACTTGTTCACATTTGTGGACTGTACTGTATACATATAGATTTTTTTTCCTAATTGATAATGATTCATTATAAACTACAAGTATAAAAAATTAAAGTTTGTTCGTATTTGTATACACGTTTTAATAAACGACGTATTTATACGACACAGAATGAGCGAATAAAAGTCGACACTTTAAATATTCATTTAGTTTGTTGAACTTTTTAAAAGTTTGAAAATGAATGTTTCGATTTTACATTATCATTATTACTAATTATACCTTCGAGTTTGTTTATACTCCTGCTTAATTTTATAGGGGAGACGTTGTAACTTTGGAATGTGTTGAGAAAATTATCAAAAAGGACTGGATTCATCCACTAACAAATAAAAAATTAACTGAGAAGGATATCATTATAATGCAAAGAGTAAGTATTATTTATTCCGTTTTTTTATATGATCCTACATTCTTTAGGATACCCTTTAGAAGCTTTTGTAAATAGAACGTTCCACTTACGACCTTACGTTGTCACGTCTGTTTTCTGGTGGTTTTGGGGCATTTTTACCTCATCTTTGATCGATTATATTTTAATTCCTATTGGTCATAGAGAGGATAGTAAAAATCAATTTTAACTTAGAATTTTGAGTGCTAAAATAAAATAAAACAATTTACCGTTATAACCACTTGGTCATTATTTAAGGAATTTGAGTATAATTGTATCTTTTTGATAATTTCCTCCTCTCTGTTTATCGACGACTCACCTCTACATATCTGTTATGATTTTCTAGGGAGGAACTGGATATGCTCTAACAAACGAAAAGTTGAATGCCAAACAAGACAGGCCGGCACTTCAAGCATAATTTTGTTGTAAAAATTATATCAATAGGTAAAATAAAATTCTATAAAAATGGCTAATTTTTATTTGTAATTAATATATAAATAAAATGGTGGCAAATAAATATTTAATAAACACTGTTCTTTATAAACGATATATATATTTTTTTGTATTATTTTTCTGGTACAATTTTTTTGGTAAAAAATAACTAAATTACAAAATATTGGCATTTTCATCTGATGTATAAAGAACAGTCCTTATTTAACATAGTATGTTTTTATTAGGTACCTATATATTTTCCTTTGTTTGCCTAACAGGTAGATACATGAACATAAATGATTAAACAAACATTCATAATGTACAATGCACAATGATAAAAAAAAATACCAATATTTTCCATACTTTCACATACTTAGAAACTTTTCTAACAAACACCATGTTTAATTTAGTGTAATAACGTAAATTAAATGAACTACTTCGGTTACCAAAGGAAAGAGGTTCGTGCGTGCTTGACTTGAAATCATTAATAAATATTGTTATATCATGATTTCAATGTAAACGTACATGCACTCGTTTCTTCGGTAACTTAAGTATAACATACTTCGCATTTCAACTCTGGATGAAGTTGGAAGTGCACAAAATATAATTTCACCATAACTTCCTATCCCCTATTATACATCGTGACACAATAGTATAAACTTTTAATTCTTTTGCCCTTTTCTCAGAAAAAATAATTTTTTAAAGTTAACGATATAAAACTAATAAAGCATCAAGAAAATTTTAAAAATCCTATCGTACACAGTTGAAATTAATTAATTTACGATAATTACATGTGAATAGAAAACCATTGGTATATTTAGAAATTTAGTATTATTTCAGCCTCCATGACAAAATAATGGGCTTCACCAGGAAAGACTTTAGGACAGGTATTTTTTTCACAAAATAGTAGTTTTAGATTAGGGACGAAAAAGTGTTTGCATGAGATTTTGGAAAGTTTCTATCTTATTCTTGGATCCCCATTGGTCATACATAAAAAGTAAAGAAACGGTTCTCTTCGTGCAGAATTTACTGTCTGAGCGAGAGCACAAGAAAATGTATAGAACTATTTTTAACTTAATTAATATCAATTGTTTTGAAGTTATAAGATAACTGCAAAATTTTCAATTTTGTGACTTTTCCTCCAAAACTATTATTCTCTATGACAAATAAATCCAGTTAAAAGGTTTTTCTACTGATTACTTCCTGGAGATATTATTGGGCTATATTTATTTTCCAATATAAATTCTTTAAACATTTTACGAATATACAAACTATTATCCTAGAGTCTTGCAAATTACTACGTATGTATTTTGTAACCTTCCTTCTAAAAATATATATTTAAGTATATAGTTTAAAAATATTTCTAAAGCCTATTGATTTGTCAGCTGTTAAATAGTTCAGTCTATATATGGAAGGTACACAATACTTCTGGGCTATATTATTTTTTATAGTATTAAAATAAAAAATAAATATTGTTAAAAAAAAATGTTTCTTAAAATGTTTTCCATAACCGCCTCTCAAGTCAGCGAAGTAACACCCGGAAAATCCCGATTTTGTGTTAGGTAAAGAGAGACGAGGCCCTAGGGCTTCGAGATAATTTAAATAGTCGCAGTAGTACACTTAAATTAGGCTTAAATTGTAAGCATGAGATTTGGTTTATGTCTTCCTTATACTATGTTCGTATGTTCTGAATTAGTTTATATTTAGCATTGCAATAGGTGTTACACCTTTATTTTTTAATTTTATTTATTTATAAATATTACTATTATGACATGACTCGCGAAACTACTAAACAGAAAACGAACTGGAGAAGAAAAGAGAAGTTTACCAGTGAAGGCATGTCTAAAATTAAAAATGACATAGGGAAGTTGTCGAGTGTAAGAGTGCAGTCTTCTGGACTGCACTCATTATTATTATTATTATTATGTTTTACTAAAAATCACTTCCACACTGGCAAACAAATGTGATGCTGATTTTATTTACATTACAACTATTTTATTGTCGGTGAAATCGCCGCCGTTTTGTTAATTTTGCATTTCTTTTCACATGTCGAGAGAGATTAAAAATTCTCATTAAAATTGGAAAAATATTTATCGGAATAATTCTAAATAAAAGCATTTTAAAAAGCATTAACATTATTTTTCATCCAAACTTTTAGTTTTCAAGGACAAACTGAGGCGAATCAGGTCTATAGTTCTTTGTAGAAGAAGGGCAACTGGCTGTATACATCAAAATGATGCACCAGAAACACGAGACTGTCATAAATTAATAGAAAAAGGTTACAATATCATTACATAAGAGTACAGAAATATATTTCAATAGTTGTTTTGATAATTGGTCATAAATATTTTTTTATACCTAAAAATTGTCCCAATTAAACAAAGTAGTTCCCAGTGACCACACAATTCAATTGGGACGATTTTAAAATTTTTAAATAATAAAAAGTTTGTAGTAATTAATATAAATACTATTTTAGTGTCATCTTGTACTACTGGTGGCCTTCTCCCTTGAGTCAAAATTTAAAATTGATATATAAAAAAATTAGCAATATTAGCAACTTCAATATATGGATCAAACAAAAAGGCAAATAAGCATGTTTTGTTTAAAAAAACCAAAATCTGTCTGATTTAAAACAAGTTTTTTCCTCTGTATGTGAAAATAAAAATATTGCGAGCATTTTTTCCATGATATTTTCGTATCTTCATACAAAACAGACATTTCTCTTATATATAACATAACTTTCATCACAGAATCACTATAGTTAATTAGTATAATGTATATATTACGAGAATATTAAAAAATCTGTACAAGTTTTAAATCTAATGTAATCATAAAATAAAACAAACTTTGTCTTACATTAATCAGGTTTTTGTTTGTATATATTTTCTTTAAATATAACACTGAATTAACACCGTCCACACATATCGTTTCCTCAAAAAACATTTCAAGTCTTTGTGTGGGAGACGTTACATTCCTTAAGTATGGCCTAAGTCAATCAGTCTCTTTAAATATTACACATTTCATTCAATTTATTATATGTTCTGTCTGAGCAGTTGGTCAGGCGGGTAATATTGACTGTTCGGGCTGTGGCTGCAATCAAATGAAAAAAATCAATCAAATAGAGTAGACAATGAAGATTAAACTATTGTGGAAAAGTCGACAATTTTACTATTAAGCTTTATGCAAGCTTTTTATTATTAACATAACTTTTACAAAGCCAAAGTTTTCTTAACTATCTCAGTTTTTTTTTAAATTTCTGTATTAAAATTGTAATGTTAAGGACAAGATTTGATGTATTTTTGATGTGTATAAAATGCATATGTCGAAGAAAATTTTGAGTATTTCATTTTATTTGAAAAACAATAAGCACCGATATTTAGGCAGTTTAGTCAATGTATAAGTTACGAAATTAATGAGGAGGCTAAAATATGTCTCATGCATGCACATTTTAATAATATAACAACATATGAAAATTAAAAATATTTCAATTCAGTTTCACGCAATTTTTAAGTGTTATAAGAAACATGTAGTTAATTTTTTTTTTCTGAAATTGGTGATTCGCCTTATAGTTATAGACTTTCATGGTTATTTCAAATTTAATTTTTTACCGTAACACAACAGTTACTTAATTCATTTTATTACTAATCTAAAGTTGTGTATATTCTTGTGGATAAATTTTATATGAAAGCGCGAATGTCAAGTTTAACACCTTGATATGGTTTTCAAAGGATGTAATTCAAATGAGAACAGTAGGCGACAAATTCTCTAATACTCACTAGAAAACATAAATCAATATTTTGAGAGTTTGTGATCCCTACCTTGCCTTATCTCTCATTGGTTTTTACTGTTTTTACAAATCACAACATGTCTTAATTAACACAAAAATCCGTCCAACTGTAGAAAACGGAAAACGTTTTTGTATCGTCAGTGTGAATGTTGTCGGCTTTTTAAAGTTTGTTTTAAATAATTTGAAATTAATGACACTGGTAACTGGCAAAACTAAAAATACACTCGAATGCAACTTGGTTTCCGCCCCGTAACACATGATGCAGAAGTTTTATCAATCATAGGTGAAATCCTCATGGAGACTCACTGGTTGGTGGCAGGCTGAGGCTGAACCGGAAACCAAGATGCATTCATCGACTCAGCCCACGGATTCTTCCAATCTACAAAATGACATCATCAAAATCATTTGCACTGTCCTCAAAATATATAAGTAATTAACAAATGACAAAAAATTTATTAACTAAGGGAAAAACCGTCAATATTTGTATCGTGTTATAATGAGTTAACTTCAAATTATAATAAATATAAATAGATCCACGTATCACATTTTGCTGAGTGTTTGTTTAATTTGAATTAAATAGAATTCTGATAGTTTAATCCAGTAGCAGTTTTCACTGGGAAAAACTGAATCTAGGAAAATTGAACGAAAACAGTTTAACGAAGGAAAATTAACCGAATGCTATTCACTGAACTATAATTTAACTATCCAACAATTTACCGAAATATCAATTAACCTAAATGCAGCTCCCCGAACCACAGTTTACCTAACCAATAATTTATCGAAATATCAATTAACCTAAATGCAGCTCACCGAACCACAGTTCACCTAACCAACAATTTACCGAAATGTCAATTAATCGACGAAATGTAATTATTTAAAAAATCATATATTTCGTATAGTTCTTTTAATACTGATGACTTTTGCCAAGGTTGTGGCTGCAGCTGAACTAAGTCCGATAGATGCGTTAGATATAATTAATTGTGGTGCATCTTGGGTACGCTTGGCATTCTCACGTATTTGGCTCATCACTTTTCTTCCTTCAACATTTGCTGCATCAGCAAGATGATTGTGATCTCCTTTTCTCTTCACAATGTTATTACCCTCCGATATTATAAGTGCTACACATTTCAATTTTTTATAATTGTTACATTTCCAGTATATCTTTGTATTGACTTCTTTATCCTTGTAGTATAAATAACCATCTAATAACAGTTTTCGCTTACCCTTTTCACTAATTATAAATTCAAGAGCCATTTTAATGTTACCACTAGAAAAATTACTTTGGATTACGCTTTGGATAAAATTTGATAATTGTTTTTATTTTGACAACTAAATCTGACATTAAATTACAACACTTTCTAATAATAATGTGTATCGATAAATTATTCGTTCGGTGAATAGCGTTTTGATGAATTGAATTTTAGATAAATATCATTTCAATAAATTAGCACTTCTATAAATAGCAGATTCGGTGAATTGAATTTTAGACAAATAGCATTTCAATAAATTAGCACTTCTATAAATAGCAGATTCGGTGAACAGAGTTTCAGTGAATTGCATTAGTTAAATTTCCTTTATATAAAATGTTTTAGGTGAATTTTCCGGACACCGGAAAAACTTTCAGACATTTTTTTTTTGTAGAACGATAATTTAGGGGGTAAGAAACCACAATCTGAATTGTCAGAAAAACAATGGAAAATTCAGAAGTTATTCGCTAAGAAAGGTTTGCAATTGGAATAATGTCCAAAATAGTTATATATATAGTTCAAATCACGAAAGAAGACCGTTACGTCATCATTATAATTCGTAAGAATCAGATCAGTACTGCGTTAGTTATCAACAACGTCAGTCGTAGATATTAACAGTCACATATAATGGACTCCCTTTCCCTGTCTCTCTCGTTTTACTATTTTGTAAACAAAGAACGCTTGAAGCGTACGTTGAAGATTAAAAATTAATTTGTGACGTAACGGTCATCTCTCGTGATTTGAAGTATATTTTTGTATTCTACTAAATTCAGTATAAAACTGATTTTTATTCACCTCTAGAAGTATTTTTTGGGTAACTCAACCCCCCAAAATTATCATGCTATTAATATTAAAATAAATCCTGTTTCAAAGTGCTTTCCAGTGAACCGAACTAACTGAATATTGTTGAAACCATACTTACTTTGACATCTGTTACAATAGGAGGCCTCTTCGGATAAGGCGATATCGTCCTAATAATGGGCGACACTTGGGGTGAAGTTTTCTGCCGCTTGCTTAAATTGGCATCAATTTGAATATCAGTACTGGGCGGTCGTTTTGTTACAGTCTTAAGTCTAACTTGGTATGGTTTGCTTGGGGAGGTTTCAGTCGTGGTGGTTGTTAAAGGGGTACAGTCTTGATTCTCGTTATGGACCAATGGGCTAGGGGTTGAGCGATGATCAGAGCCCGGTGATGGCAGATTATGCATCAAATGTGCTACTGCCTGTTCAACCTGCTGAGGGTCTTCCACCAGGTCGAATGAGTCGTTGCTTGGTGGTGGCGTCAGGTTTAACTGTAGGGGAGAATATATAAATTACCCAATCTTGTAGACTGAATGAGCGATTTAAAACTAATTTGATCAAAATCTCCAAGTGTTTAACAAAAGGCACCAGTGTTAATTGTAGAAAGATATTCATCACCTATTTTATACCCGGTAAAAGTTGGTGCATCCCATGAAACTAAAAACGCATTAAGAAAATTTTAAAAACCTCTTTTATTTCATATACCATACGAAGGAGGCGCATAATTTTCCAATTTCAAGAATTTTCAAGAATTGGGTTAAAATGACCCATTTTTTGATACAGCTTTTCTACTTATAATTAAATAAATTATAAATACAGAAATATTGCAGATTGAGCTATTTGCTTATGTTCTAAAATAAATGCTGTAAAATAAGAAATGGATATCGTGTAAAATTAAAAATGAGGAAAAATTGTTTAGAAACTCGTTTTATTGGCAATTCACAATTTTGAAACCATTTATTTAAAAAAATAAAAATTAAATTTTAGTCATAGGTGGCTGTGATATTTCGTAAAACTACGAATTTTTTACTAAGTATTTTTTTTTTCAAAAAAGCTTTCCAATGGTATAAACAAAAACCAAAGTTTTAATTACCATTTGAGTCTAACTAAAAACTTAACATTTTTTCTAGAATTCCTAAAACTATTAGAAAAAGCTCAAAGGAAGCTATTAACCGGTTAGCTTTGAACAAGAACCAAATACTAAAGTTAATTAACTGTTGTGCAAATGGCTGTTAGTGATTATATTATGATGATTTTATATTTGGAGAATATATTTCCTTAAATTTATAGTGTGTTTTCTTTATGTAATATTAAGAATACTTACCGTCTGAGGTAAAGCACTGATTAATGCTGAGAACCTTTTTTTCATTTCGTTAATTAATTGCAAACCCTCATTTTCCCCTACCAAACTATTAACGCAAACAAAACTTTCAACAATCCCTTGGTCATCTATTTCTAAAAAACCATATGTCCTCAAGTATATAAACTGTCCATTTCGCGACTGCAGTCGATAACATGAAGTACCCCTACTTTCCCCTCTATCATACACTAGAAAAAATTAAATAAGGAAACATTAGTTTGGTTTGCATTTTTGGCAGTAAAAGATTTTGACTTACTTTGTCTTAGTGCTATCATTACCCAACGTACATCGTCTCGATGCATGTATTTAAAGGCTGAATGTCCAGACACTTCTTCTATCATATAACCTGCAATTATTGATATACGTTGATCACAATTTATTATCCGTCCATCAATAAGGTGCCTTGTCACATATTCGTCCTTTGATGCCTCTATTAGTCTGTCTACCAAAGCTTCAGGACGGCATATTTTTACAAAAAACACCAAAACCTGGAAAAACATTTTTACTGAAATATAGCAAATATTAAAAGCAAATTAAATCTGTTTATGTATACATATTTTTCTTATTGGGCGCCAAAACTCGTACTCGCTAGCATTAAGATTTAGCTTTGAGCTGGCCCCATTAAAATGATTATTTAATTGTAATCAAGTAGATATGTTTATTGGAAATGTAAATTAACATCAACTTACACCTAGGCATGAAAAGTACCTACTTGTTGTCAGTGACACATTTTTATTATTTCAGGTAATTTAATATTTACTTAACAAGAAAATTGAGAAACGACACTTTCTGTTTCATTTAATTTTTTGCTGCTATCGACAATACCACAAAATAATAATTATAATACTACTTGAACGCCTCTACGTGCCACAAAATATGTATACTAAGAAATATTTGGGTTTTTAGATTTTAAACTATCAAAATTGTATTAGTTTATGCTTTTTTTTATCTGTGAAACTGTGGCGTCAATATTTTCTTCTAGCTGCAGTTTACAGTAGATATATTAAGTAAACTCGTAAGAATGATGTTACTTACATCATTATTTATTGTACTCGATGTACTAGAAGATGGACTACTATTGGATGATGACAATATATTATGGTTTGTTTCATTATTCATTTGCCTATGCATTCCCATCATTTTTACAGGTTCGTATACAGCTGACTCTGAGCGAGGGCCTGCCCTCTTCAGCCTAATATTAAAGTATTTCCTCCATTCTTGTTCCATAACACCCTCAGATTGTAGATACATCCGCAACCTATCATGGTCTTCAGTTGCCGTTATGTTAAATAGAGATTGACCCATGAGATCAGTCTGGAAAAAATAGTTCAATAAATTTTTACTTAAACCTGTTTCAATGGCGAAAAACTCTGATTTTTATGATTGATATTGTTAGTACTATCTAGTAGTACATATTGTTTGTACACGGTCTTTGGGTGGAATGATATTATGTATGTTCAAATCATCAGTATTTAAAAATTAAAATTTTTACGTTTAGTTTGTGAGCTATTCCTAGTTTTTTAGTGGTTGGGTCAATTTCTTAAAAATATGGTGGGCATGTGCTGAGTGGGAAATACACTAGAGAGCTTAGTGAAGTATCTACCGAGGGGGCATAGTTGTCAGTGGCTATAGGGTTCCCCAATTTGTGTTACGGTTCGACGACTTTTAATAATAATTATATATTTATGTTGTTTTGTTTTGGAGTTTATAATTTTATTTTAGATAATATATTGGAGATATACATATATTTTCCAAAATTTTTTATTGGTGTTTTGTATTAACTTGTTGAAATTTTAAATTTAAATAGGTCTATACTTAACTTTCATTTGGTACTATAATTTTACTAACGTCTGTAGAATTTTGTCCTTTTCTGGATATTTATTAATTTTGTGGCCAACAATTATTTCTAAATCGTGTTTTCGTGATATAATGTTACGTTGCTCTTGGACCCGAAATCTAAAGTTACGTCACTAGGAAAGCTTATGCGACGATTCATATTGATAATGAGTTATTTTAATTAACTTCTATCTGTTCTATTGAATTTCGAAATTTTTAGATTAAATGCAATTATTGTAGGTATTTATGCAAAATATGTTGTAACATTTATATCTACGTGATTCAAGATTGCGTTGCATGTTCAAAATAACCTTTTGCCGTATTTGTAAAAGCATAATTCTTTAAACATTTGAAATAACTAAATTAATATGCAAATAAAGTCTAGATTACTTTTCTAGATAAGATACTGCACATTTCTTTCAACAAATATTTGTGTTGTTAATGCTTCGGAAATCATAACTAAGGAATCATTACCTACAAGTAGAGTAATTTAATGTGGGTAAAGAAGACATCTGGATAATACAGGGTGTCTCAGAAATAAGTGCACAAAAAGATACCACATATTCCTGACGTCAAAATAAATCATTACACCAAACTTACCCCTGTACCAAAATGCTTCCTAAGGGGGTTGTAGGCCCTTACAAGTGGGACCTTGACGCTGGTTTCTATTTATTTTCTCAGAAATTGTTCAAATTAAAGTGTAGAAATTTAGCACCAATCACTATAAACTTTTGTCAAGTCAAGCTTCCGGGGTGGGGGTAAAAATGAGAAAATCACTAGGGAAGGACAGATACAGATTTGTTTGGGGGAGGGAGGGGGCGGAACCGAAATTTTTACTCTTAAGAAATAATATAACTGACATTATAGTACAAGAAAGAGGACATTTTTCTTTATGAAAAACTCTGATAAACCATAATTTGATGTCAAAACTCAAAAAAAAAAACAAAAAAGTTGTGGTCATTTTTGCTTCTCACCCCTACAGCTTGATCTACCCTTGGTAAAAATTTTGAGATGATATTCACCTCATTTTATTAGCCTTGAAAAGATTAGTGGTTGTGCTAAATTTCAACACTTTCAACAGTTTTGGAGATAAATAAAAACCATCTTCAAGGGCCCACTTTTAGGAGCCCGCAGCTCTCTTAGGAAGCACTTTGGTATTAATGTGTCCTTATCAAACACTCCATATAGGTAAAAACATAAGAATAACATTAAAAAAAGGAATTCAATGTTTTAGTTAAAAAAATATAAACAAGTAAATTTCTTACCTGTAAATGTCCTAATAAATTTTCTACGGTATGTGAAATAAAAACTACTTTTCCAGTTGTAGTAAGTATTAGCAAAAAGCCCCCTAATTGTTCACAAACCAATTGCTCCAAAACGTACTGGTCAACATGTTTTGGTAATTGCATATGTGGTTTCTTACCATTAATTAGCGCTGCAACAAATAATCAGTGATTAGTTATTATAGAATAACAAGAGTTGTAAATTATTTTTTATTTAGACGCTTCGACTGCCTTACAGTATAAGAGGCTGTATTACTTAAAAAGGCTTAATTAAAAAATTTTCTCTTAAAATGGTTTGTTGATAAGTCCGAGTAAATGTGTCTTCAATTTGAAATGTTATTGTATAAAATACATTTCGCTCAATGATGCGGTGTAATATGGAGTAGGGCGAGACTGACGAGAGTCAAGTAAAATAACGAGAGTTAATTTTTTTAGAGGGCTCGAACCCCGAAGCATCCGTATTGAGCGCCTATGTCTCCTACCAGTGGCGGCTCGTGAGTCAAAAAATTGCAACGAATAAATTATGTTGGGTGATGCGTTTTTTGCCCTGTAGATGACACGAACATTTTCTATTTAAATCTACAAACATTAATTCAAAGAGCTGATTTAAATGATCCTTTAATAAATATTTAATAAAAAATTAACATCGGACATGCCCTGGACCACATAAGTGAACCACAGGTTTGGAAGCACTGAAATAGAAAAAACAATATGATGTTTAAATGAAATAAATATGAGAAATATGGTAATTAAATCTTAACATTTTATACCTACAATTTCAAAAATACAAAACAAGTTGCAGCCTTCATTGGAAACCTTGAGATTTATTGTTTCTAAATGCAAATAGCAAGGCGTCCATTTATTTAATTTAAGATTATTAAACCAAAATATATATCATAAATCATAACTGGAGTTCAAGAAAGGAATATTAGGTAAGAACTAAGCATGGATAAACTGGTAAAACAAACTTATTTTTACATAAAGGGTGTTTCGGGAGGAAAGGGAACTATTTTAAGGACGTATTCCAGAGGTCAAAATAATAAAAAAAGTTTCTATAAAATACTTCTTTTTCGAGATACGGGGTGCCCAAAAAAAAATAATTCAAAATACGTTTTTCTGCAAGCAAATAACTAAATTGGTGCACAACTGAAGTGGATATTGGCAGGAGAACGATGAAAATTAAATAATTGTAAGGTCCTGGATAATCACCCTGTAGATAAAAGAAACACCGACAATTTAAAAGTCAATTATGTTTGAAATGGGAAACAAATATCATAGTGACGCAAGAAAAACAGTTTTAATTAGTTGAAAACGATTTGCCCTACCAGAACTCAAGAGGCCTTTTCTTTTTAAAATTGGCTGCCGATTAAGAAACCAATACCAGTTTTCAAAGAAAGCAGTGGCGTATTATTTTTTTTTGTCAAAATAATTTAATATTTTGCTGTCACGTACGTCACTGGTGGAATAGTCAAAACTCGTTGAATCGAAAAGAAGAGTTTCCATGCCAGTATAGTGCATACCCAAAGCCCAATTTAATATCTCAATCGTTTTCGAAATATTTAAAAGAAAGCATACTCTTATCTAAGAACTTTCTTCTTATTTTGACCTCTAGAATATATATCCTTAAAATAGTTTCCTTTTGTCCCGAAACACCCTGTATAATATGGAGGAAGAGCATATAGATCGGAGCCATTGGAGAAACAGAATAGAACAAGGTCGTGAGTGGGAATAGTGGGATGCTGCATTTAGTAATGCAGTACACACTATCTGTTTATTTTTTCGTTCATATCTCACTTTTTTTACCATATGTGTCACGATCCTCAACGTCCTTAATTTGTAGGGTGTAGGGTTTAATCTTCGCGAGTGTTACTAGGGAATTTTCTTCCCAATTCTATAAATGTTATTGTTTTGCTATGATCAAATCGTTTCCTGTATTTTAATGACTTTTCCAGCTGCAGCTGCTGTTATGTTCTCAAGAAGAAAATATATTCATGATTTGGGAAAGGGATCTGAATATTCAGGTTTTTCTATTATCATTCTATAATATCTCTAGTACCTATGACAAGTATGATGCATAAAATACTAATTTTATAAAACGTAATATTCAACTTTCATCAAAATAAGTAATTTGCTTGTAAAATCCTATGCGACATTTTCCATATGGTCAGTGGATATTTGTGTCGTTTCTTAAATTATTGTTTTATCCCTAGCACCTGTTAAAAATTCAATATTTACTGTTTGTTAAGGAATAGGAAGAATTTCAATGGATCACCAAATTTTTTAATAAAAATGAGCTAGGCGTTTTAGTCATGGTGCTTGTTGTTTTGTTGTTTATTTTTGTATCAACTGCCAAATCAAGTGACTCACTTTTCCACTACTCCAAAATCAAATTAGACAGAGGCTCACACTTCCTATATTTTTAAAAAATCATTTGCTACTTACAACTTAGGGCCGGTTGTATAAAAGTGGTTGAAAGTTCTGTTGAACTTGGTTCAAAATCCAAGGATACCATTCTTGCAACAATCGGTATCCTTGATTTTGAACCAAGTTCAGCTGAATTTTCGCTGAACCACTTTTATACAACTGACCCTTAGTGCTTTCGTCGTTTTGGAGAAAAAGAAAGTGGATCTTTATTATTTAAATCTTTTCAGAAGAAATGCATTTTAGAATTGATTTATATGATTCAGTATTTCTTTCATAGGTAACACTTGTTTTCGAAATTAAGTTCTTCATTGTTATTTATTACAAGGATTTCTGACGAAGTAGCTAAGTTTGGTGTTTCTTTGCAATGCTTATCCCGAATGGGCCAATTTTACGAACTGCTTTCCTCCACCACTTGCGTCAAGCAGACTTTCCATTAAAACTTTTTATATCTTCAGGTGTTTACCAAATTCTGAAAATTACTGCAATACTGATGTCTTGACTGTAACCTATTTAGAAATTGTTTTTCTAATACTTCCGAAGGAGATTCTTTTCCAAATTGTACCTGGTATTTTTACCGTTTATTAATATTAAGGCAAGTTCACAATAATTATATTCAAGCACCTTTTTGGGTTGAGTTAAAAGGTCATTAAGGAAGCAATTATTGGCGAGGTCTCATCCAAGATGAGTTTCGAGTCCTTCTGACTCCTACCACCCAACATCTGGCAACTCAAATATTTCGCCTGTTTCATCAGCAGGTCTGTCATTACAAATATGTTAGTGAGCTATTACAATTTACAAGAGACTTTATTACGTACTACGTTTATCATCAAATCTACTACAAATTCGATATGTCTGGCCAGCCTATTGTTGGTATACATTAAAGGGATATTTAATTGAAAGAAAAACGATCTTCCGAAATGTACTTATTTAGACTTCCATGTTTCTGATAAAGTAGATCTCGAAAAGTAAATAACAATGAAGCATTAAAAAAAGAAGTTAAAAAAAAGAAGTTAAAAAAAAGAAGTTAAAAAAAGAGTATCTCAAAATCCAGTCCCCGAAAAATTAGGCAACTGTATTTTTCTGTCTGCATGTAATCGAAATGTTACTATTCCCAAGAGATAAGAATAATGCCGCATACCCCAAAAAGAAACATGATTAAGCTACGGACACGTGTTTCGGACTATTCCCTTTAAATAATATAAAATCATGGGAAACAAGTACAAAGAACATAATGCTTACTTTGATATATCCTCAAGTGCGTGGCTGCCAGTCTAAGAATACTAGTCTTATCCATTCTTTTTGCACTTCTGGACACCATCGGCACTAGCGT
Source organism: Rhagium mordax (assembly GCA_963680705.1). Lineage (NCBI taxonomy): Eukaryota > Metazoa > Arthropoda > Insecta > Coleoptera > Cerambycidae > Rhagium > Rhagium mordax. The sequence goes on from OY796656.1 coordinate 17,995,311, forward strand.
TGCCAATTCGCCGATAAATGTGTTCAGTCTGTCCCTCCTTTGTTTCTCAGCTTTATTCCTCATCTCTCGACTGTTACTGAAACAACAATAAACTCATTAATCTACGGTAAAGTATTCCTTTTCATTGTGTCATGTTATTTCGATAACTAATTCAATTACCAAAAATAGCTGTATACTTTAACATACAGTTGTTTTTAGGGTTTCAAAAATCTGATTTTTTAGCTTTTCAAACTAATACGGTTGAATAAATTGCACTTGAAATAATTAATTACTGAAAATAAAGTTAACATAGCCATTATCATCATTAGCATTTAGAATATGCAAGAGTTATTTGATGGATTAAAAATATTTAAATTTGCATTATGTCACAGGAATCACAGGATACATATTGTAATGTTGTGGGAATATTCGTGAAAATGTAATTTTTTTCTATTTTTAATTATTGTTTGTTTCTTGTTTGTTTTGGCCCTACGTTGGGCGCCAAATTATTTGTTATGGTAGGGGAAATTTTTGTATATTACTTTTTATTTATTTTATTTATTGAATTATTATTTGTTTGCTGATTTGATTATTTTACAATATTGAAAAGGTAGGTGGTATTAATTAATTTAATATTTATTGCATGCTAGTTTAAGGAATATTTTTAATAGCATGTCTTTAGTATTTATTCTTTTTATGAAGTATAGTGATTTAATTTAATTTTAGAATTTATTTACTAGTTTATTATAATTGTGACCTTTTTGACTTGGTCCACCCGTACTACGGATGCAAAATATTAATACCTGCGCCTTATATACAGCGACCAGTCTACTGCGTTGATAAACGACCGTGTGTAATGCGCGTAGCGGATAACTTACTTTCAGGTTTCTGTAATTCCTGTTTTCTTTGTCAGGGTCTTCTTGAAATCTTTCTTAGGAAGAAACTTACCTTTCGAATTTTTTAGCTTATGTAAATTTTATCAATAAATGAAAATTAAGTTCTCTATGTGCTTTGTATTATTTTAAAGTGATTCTAATTAAAAGTTGGTATTGCATGAAGTGCAGGGACCTGTAATTACTGGATTTGAATTGGTTATGCCTCAATCGTGCAGTTCTTTAGCAAGACTCGCAGATGCCGCCCTCACTAAAGCACGGATACTGTATATAATGTTAGAATGAGCAGAATCTGTCGTTTTATCAAACTAGACGTATGTAGATTTCAATTTAACAACATTTATGCATTTATATCAACAAATTTGGTGAAAAATACTTAAGCTAGAAGCCTGCGATAACTTATCTCTATATTAAAACTATTAACAAATAAAATTCTTAAATTTTTTGGTTCAAAAGAAAATGTCTCCCTTTACTTGTCTTATCAGGATCAGGGATGAGCAGTCTATTTGATTTTATACTCAATGGATTTTAACGAATTTATGAATCTACGGCCTTCACTAAAGTTCATTGACCGTGGTAAAATGGCTGTCATCAAATATTAACACTATGGTTTTCTACGTTAGTTTTTTCGCTAGATAAAACTACAACCTTGCTCATTCTTTATTAATTATTGCTTATTTGACACTAGAGATTGATTAACTTCTTTAATATTACCTTTCTGATGGTTAAAGTTATTTTATTTATCATTTTTGTGGTTTTGACTTACTGTTTTAGGTGGTACGAGCCACATCTGGTGGACCGTCTCACCACTATCCCGTAACAGGTATTTCTGCAACGAAGATGAGTTTCCTCGGAGTGGTATCCTTTAAAACTATGTGTTTAAACCTTTTCTTATTTATTTAAAGTAAGTTGTTGCTTTTATTCAGGGTGAATTTTGAATTTTTATTTTTCTTTTTAAAAGTATTGAATTTAATTTTCATTTATTAAAATACATGACAATATATATATTTTTTAAACATATTAACTTACATATATTTATTTTTGCAATTTTCTTGCAGATCATTGTTGGTCTTAGCAGAAAGTAAAAATAATCCTCATGATTTTATTAATAAACAGGAAAAGTTGTAAAACAAAATTTGATGATCTAAATGCAATTTTTAAATGTAAAACGTGATTCTGAAGGATGTATTCGTTAATTAATAGTAATAAACATAATAATAAATAAAATCTTAATTATTATCTTGTTTAACATTTGCACAGCAAAATAAGTAACTAGTTTTGGGAGATGACGTTTGAGTTTAAAAAATACTTGCAAAAGTTCAAACAGGACGTGTTGGAATAATCCATTTGATTTATGTTGAAGTTTCTAATGAAAAAAGTAAATTGACCACTTTTTGCATTTTCATTCTTAAACAAAACTACCTGAGTGGATATGTGAATATATAAAGTTCTTCAGAAAAAAATTACGCACAAAAATATCAATATAAACAATAATTTATGCTATTTTTTTAAAATACTACAAGGTGAAATTTATTAGACAAAATTTTGTTTTTCAAAAATTTTTTATTTCTTTTTATTTTTATATAATTCCCCGTTAATAAAAGGATTGTATCATTTGTTATAATTCGGAATTAGCAATAAAATCGTTTAATCAATAGCATACATAATTAGCAAATCAGATCCACCGTTCCCGGATATTAGTTAGTAGTTATGGTTTACAAATATTTAATAGGGATTATTATATTATTATTATAAAACTTATTTGAGCAACATTTCATTGGAAAATATTAATTTTTAATTTATTTATATATTTTTGTAAACAATTTAGTGTTCACATTTTAATACAATGAATATGATATAACAATATGTAGGTATATCTACATTTTCAATGCTTTAAATTATTTTACCATTATAGTCGAATTCATTACAGATACATTTATTCCAAATTTTCCACTTCCGAACTGGAATATCCTCTACATCTAATTTTCTTTGAAAAAAATTTTATGAAACGAATTCTCTCTTCTATCTAATTTTCAAACAAATTTTTGATATTTTTTTTTACCAACGTATTGTAATCAGCTACCCCAAAAATCCTACATCTTTTTTTTTCGTAGATTTCATAAATTTATGAATTATCAAAGCATAAAGAAAAAATTCAAAATTTCCAAAATTTTAATTCAAAAATTATATTCCGCTAGCCAGAGTGTTTCTGGTATAGGAAATATTTTTAAAAAAGTTTCATTATAATTGCTACTTTTCCTGAGAATTCCAAAGTTGCACCGATTTGTAGGCTTCATTGACTCGACTATAAGGAATTACATTTTGGCGGATGGATCGATATTTCTGGTCTGTTTTTTGAATGCATTGAGTCGCCAATAATAATCATTTCGATTCTAGTGTTATTTTTGGGGTGGGCGTAGTTAGTACCTGGATGGGTGACCACCACAGAAATACAGCCACCTCGTAGTTGATCCTTTGGAGGGAAAGTAAAGATGTTAGATTAAAAATCTCTGCTCTATCGACAAAGACAGGTTTGGCAAAATTTACACGAGACGAGCTACCTCCAGCTCGTCTCCTGGCATCTGTAATTGGCTTTTGGCTTCAGTATCGGAAATAGAACATCATTGAAAGGATGTATTGAGTATATTTTGAGCATAATGAAATTTAAGAAATTTCATGCAGATTTTGAGAAAAGTACTTATTTGTTTTTGTTTTAGACCTTTAAATAAATGAACCCTTTGACATTACCAATATATTAGCGATAAAATTGATAACACACCAAATAATTATAGATGCTGTATTATTTACCATTTATTTGCTTTGCACATGTAGTGGTAGTTTTTACGATTTGATTAAGCCAAGAACACCATTTTTTCTCTGTTTTCTGATTAAATTGAGAGTTTATATGTTGATTTTCTGAGATAATGAAGTCTAAAGAATTACTATATTCCAAATTATACAGAGTAAGAAAAATAATCGCAGTTGGCTATGGAATCACAACCATATTGATTAATTACTTTTCTACTCAGTATGACTTACACTAGTTTAATTATTCCGACACTTATCGTCTTAAACCCAAAGGTAAGTGCGTTTAGGTTTTTTCTGATCTCTCTGCATATTAATTTAGACACTGTCACGTCTCATTAATAAAGAAGCTGTTTGCTTATGTGGAGCTAAAATCTACTTTATTTGGTATGCCCATGCCCAAGCTACCTACTACATACGTTCGTTAAACGACTGTATATGTAAGACATTTCTGTCCTTAATTACAAATCGTCAAGATAATGATATAATGTTATTCTATAAATAAATATTGTTAGCATAAACAGTAAACTTCCATAAACATATCTAAAAATAAATTGTAGCAATTAAAGAAAATTGACTTCATAATTAAGTAATTCAATCATATATATTATAATGAAACAATTAGTTTGTAGAACAGAGCAATCATAAATTGGAACTCGTGTACAAATATATACTAGGGACACTTGAATTGTACTAATTCACAAGCTTGAATTGCATTTAATAGACAATTAAGTTTCCTCTGATATTTTCAATACAGTTAATTCTATAGGACTAATTTACGGGTGACATAGTTTCATACAGTTTTCACGTATAACCTTAAATATAATCGTTCTTTTGGAGTAGTCATGAACCAGTCTTGACTCAAGACCGGTTGATTTTGTCACGACTAATAGTAATAAATTAGGTGCAGTCGTTTTATATTTAATAAATTGAGGCATCAAGGCAACAAACAGATAATCTATTAAACTGCAACAAATCATTACAGAAATTATTATATAGAAAAAAAAAATGTTATCTATGCATGAGGGCTATAAGATATGGTAAATACGAAAATTTAAATGTGTACAGGGTAGCATCTTTTATTTTGACACCTACAGCCTTTATGTTTAGTGATATGAAAAACGTGTAGATACAAAAGTTGTAGAATTTGGTGTCAAACATCTTTTACCGAAAAAATATAAAACAAAATGTCATCGGAAAGTAGAGAAATTGCCACAACTTATGCTTTTTAAATAGAGCACCCTGTGTATTGTTGCATATTTTGAAAGATCATTTTTAGCTGATTCCAAAAATATATATGTTGGCATTTGCTTGGGTTGTTTTAAAACAGTATGCCTCTTTGTGTAAAACAGTTCGCGTAGAATATAGGTTGCCATGAAAAAACTGATTTCTGATAATTTCTGACAGTTTACCACCTGATTTTTATGTAAAATCTCAAATACTATAAATGGATGTGGAAAAACAGAATTTTATTTGTCAGTCATCAATTTTGCGATTTGCCTGTAGAATTTATTTATAGAAATATAAAAACAAAAGTTATAGGTTTTGATATGAAATATATTTTGGTGATAAGAAATAAAACAAACGAACATCAGAAACTAAACCCTGTCAGTAATTATCAGAAATATTTTGTTTTTTTTTTTCATGGCAACTATATTCTATGCAGTACTATTTTGCAGAACATTTCTAGAACGGATAGAGCAAATGACAACACATAGCCGCCATAGGTTGGCGCCCTCTAGCGATTAGGTTGAAGACAGGTTCAAAATGTTACAGAGTTGTAGCCCCTTTATGTGGTTTAGGATTTTTGGTTTTTTATGGGAAAACTATGCGCCACAGAAGAAACCAAAGTTGTAGAAATGAATGGCGGGATCAAATTGGCAAAAAAATCACTTATCGAGTCAGAAAAAAGGTAAAAATCAATTAAGGGCGGCGCCTTCACCAAAAGTGATACTTTCGATGCACTACGATGTTTCTCCGTGGGGGTATAGAAATAATGGCTATTGAATCATACAGTTTCTTGCAAAATATGGTATATTTATATGAAGCTCAGCGACAATGAAAGCAAAAAAATGTTAGTCGGGTCTCCACTTGAAGAGCCTACCTTGGTGACGGAACACTCCAGATTCCAGATATATTCTTTGCTTCACTCTTTATCGCTAGTAGGCCCTGTGATAGGACTTATTGAAGTTTCACATGAGACACAATTAAAGTAAATATTTTTTATATAATTTCGTATGTCTTCGTTAATCCGGTTTCAACAAAATCGAGTCGGAAAAAGAGAATATCTAAAGTATTTCCAGGATACGGATAAGCAGAATGGCCAGCAAGATCTTACGATTTGACCTACCGACTTTTTCTTTAGTAACTGTCTAAATTGTTGTTTGTTGAAGTGATGCTTAGACTCTTAACGGTACAGAATTTGCCCAATCAACAATAGATACAATTTCACTTTTAATTAATAACTTACGTAAGTTTTAGGATTTTTTTACTCTTAAGAAAACAACGGCAAATCAAAATGTAGATATGTAAGAAAAGTTAGTTATAAATTTTACAATTCAGTGAGTCATTTCTCAATAAATAATAATTAGCCAACTATACCGGATTCAAATGTTCTGCTGAAAGGAAACGGTATGTGTGCAATAATGCAGAAACTTTTAATTAATGACTTCTATTTTTAGCAGAATTACAACGAACTTGGTTATGTTTATTAATATTTTTCTCAAAAATTACACAAAGGAAGTATATTTATAATGTAAAAAACATAATATTAGTAAAGATATTTTATGGGTAAGAGACCCGCATATTTTTAAGCAATGTTCCAAACATTCAAGGGAACTTAACGTGAGGTCTTTTCTGACAATCATTAATTAAGTCGAATGTCTAATGTCTATAGTTATTATAAATATAATAGGTATCTGTAGCTTATAAATAATTATTAGAAATAGACCCATAGTGTTATTTACAAAAAATATTCAGGATTGATAAGTATTTCAAAAAATATAAAAAAATTGGGTGTTGATGGAAAAAAATTAAAGAGCGTCTAGGCGCCTAGCGTCGATGCGATAAAACTTTTCAGTTGACCTTAGTAGGTATTACAAAAATATACGAGTACTTATAGCAAAGACTATGCTTATAGTCATCTAACAAATACAAGTCGCATGTGATATGTTAAAATAAAGAAGGAAAACAGGTTTTGCAAGAGTAGCATTATTTTGAAATATAAAATATCGAAAAGTAGCTATAATTAACTCTATCTAAAAATAGTCTACCATAAAAATAAATAATTTATTAAAATAAAATTAAGTGTTTTTCCTAAATATTTTACTTCAGAATTTATTATTACGTGCTAAGACTTTTGCTATTCACTACATAAGTTTTAAACATTTGAGGGATTAATTAGTACTTATATGAACTTTTTGAAAATCTGTTTAAGTCTAAACTTTCAAGTTCGAATTATTGTGATCAATACCCGAATGCACGAAATTTACTTTAATAAAAGAATTAATTTTTTTTAGAACTGCCAGGTTGAAGCGGCCAGGCCTTATATGTCGCACATGAGATACGAAGGCTTTTGCTTTTTAAAAACCTTAAACTCCTGCATCTAGAACTACAATCAGAATATTGTACGGATAGGTACATATTTGTGATATTCCATGTCGGCTTAATTTGCAATTCAATTATGTTGGTTTTGCATCGTCATTAAATCAGCAAATACAACACAGACAGTTTTATCATGGCAGCTAAACACATCTTTTGTTAACATAGAAAATTGATAGCGTTATTATTATTAGAGGCATTTTTTAAATTGCAACTTTTATCTAGCAGAAAACAATAAGAAAAAAATAGCCTTTAACCAATACAAAATTGAACATTGCCCCCAAAAGAAAATTCAGAATTAGACTCCACATGGTTAAAACAAAGGATAATTTTAAAAGAGTGTCCCAATAAAGAAACCAGGCCTGGGATCCTAGAATTGGGCTTCCCGTGATTTGATTGAATTTTTCAGGTCCTGCAGGCATCTGCCAAAGTTTTGCGAGTACTTCTAATCAAGTCTTCTCTATCTAATGGGTGAGGGTCAAATCAGAGCAACTGTATAGTTCCTAAAGTTATATAATAATAATAATAATAATAATAAAAGACATCACCTGATAAAATAATTATCAAGTTTTAATGAAAATAAATAAAACCTTTCCACCGATTCCGACCCTGTTCATCCTTTTGCCAACGCATTTGTTCGCATCCGCGCCAGTTAAACAATTGTTATCAGTTATCACATAAAGACATATTATGTCGTTCTCTTACATAAAATATTACTTCCTTGATCACAATGAGAATATCAGTGACTATGCTCTCCCATCTGAGAACCAACTGCAGTGCCTGCAAATGTGGACTTTGTGCTGGAGAGATAAAACAAAATAAAACCTAGATATGGTATAATATAGTATACATAGTGTGTGTTAAGAGTCGGATCGGCGCCCATGAAATACAAAGTAAACGACAAAAAAAAAATATTTGGATGGTATAAATTAAGAGCATTTGGAGTATGACTTTATTTTGAAATTTTTATCATTATTACCTCGAAAGATCACGCTCAATATTTTTTATTTGCAGTATGGGGTTGGTTTCTAGTATTTTTTGAAAGGGAGTATTTTTCTGAAAGTCAGATATATCAACAAACTGTTTTGAAAAGCGCACACTTTTGACACGAAATCAGAAAAATTCTTCCTCCAAAAACTGTCCCATTGCCAATAAAAAATAATGCGATAAAAATGTCAAAATGACAACATAATATATACAGGGTGTTCTGAAAAACACTAGCAAAAATTCAGGGCCTGATAGAATTTCAAAAAATATTACAATTTGTTCCTATGAACCATGTATCTTCCGTTTTCAAGATACAGGGCGTTAAAAATATTTTTTTAAAAATCTAGTTTCGGTCCTATCCTATGTTCCACAAAATTTGACCAAATGACCTGAAATTTTGCTATGTGGGGTTTCTGGGGATGCTAAATGCTCTGGTGTTATTAATTTTTGGCTATATCATACAGTACTCCATGGGAACATCTTAGGTCCTAACTTTTTTGAGATTAATCTTTTTGCCCCTTTTATCACTTGCTGTTATGGCAAATTTTATTCTAAACAAAAAAGGTGCTCTTGTAAAAAGTGCTAAAATTTGCCCGTACTCGAGAAAAACCAGGCATAGTGCACCAAAGTCAAGCAGCTGGTATCCCAAATTGTTGGTTTTTATTTCAAGTAGGCTTTGGCACCTAGTTGTCATTACTATTAGTTTCATTAATAAAACTCAAAACCAAAGTTATTATTTGAATGGTAATAATAAAAAGTAATAGTTAGTTTATTTCTGGAAAAGTTTAACACATATTGAATACAATTGAAAAAAAGAATAACTAATTATTACTAACAGAAAATTAAAATTTAAGGAAAATTATTTTCAACGCCCTGTATCTTGAAAACGGAAAGAGGTACGCCCATGGTTCATAGAAACAAATTGTAATATTTTTTGAAATTCTATCAGCCCCTGAATTTATGCTAGTGTTTTTCAGAACACCCTGTATACGCAAAGTTGCGCTCTTTTCATGGCATTCATGGCACTTTTCTCCACGTTTCGTTAGACCAATGAGTAAATATCTAAGGAGAGAAGGTATTATAAAATCTGCATCGACGGAAGTTGTACTTCGGTTGGTACGAAAGTGGTTTATCTAGGTGGGGGAAATAATCAGTGGCGTTTCCTAGGGATAACACAACATTATCCGTGGGGACACGAGATCGGAAGTGTGACGTTCTCGGAACGAAATTTAAATTTTATGAGATATTCAACAGAAAATTTACCAAATGAGTTAAAATGACTAAAAATACTATGGATATGTAGATATTGCAGTTTTCTAAAATTTTATATAAAAAATGAGAAGATAGTTTGGTTAAATAAATACCGTATTATTTACTGCCACCGGATTCCAGAACAATAAATTGTAAACAATCATGGTGGACGTATAATTGCAAATTAATTATTGTTTAATGTTTTTAAACACTCCAACATAATTAAAATATTACTAACAGTTGGTTTATTTAGTTATAATAATATTTATTTACTTACCGATGAAAATAATGCCGCTTTCCTTTGCAATGTGCGATAAACCACACGATATGCAACTAACCATAATAAAGCTGTTTTATATGTCCAAATTCTCTTAATTCCGCACAATACACGCACACACGAATAAATACGATCCTTGTAAATCGTTTAACACAAAAGGCAAACTCAGCAAAAAGTTTTGCATAAGATGCTGACACCACAGACAGAACAGGTTAGGTTTCTGACACTTCAAAACACAAAACTGACGTGCAAAGAGTGGTTTATCAAATATGGCCGATTAAGAACTTCCGTCGTTCGAATTATTGCCCCCACCACCGATAGTTTACCTGCTTTAGATATTTACTCAAAGCGTTAGACTGAGTTATATTGTCTAACTCTAGTCAAACATTCTCCTTTAGGATTTTTAGAGACTGGCCAATGAGTTCCAATAGAAGGCTGGAACGGTCATATCGGACAATCTTGCCGGCCACAGCACACCACCAAAACGGAATGAGTCATCTCACCAATCTTAAACATCCCATTTGAGGGTTTATACTTTCTCAGAAGCAAATGTTTTGGCTGGCAGCACACATTCAAACGGGTGGAAACATGCCTAGCCCCTCAAGATAATTTTTGTCAAAAAATTATCCATTTGGGCATCTTGCATATAGCAAGAGAGGTTTCTCCTTCGCATTTGGCAAGGTTTTGCTGTTTACATTTCAGTTAGGCTATCATTTTCCATTACAAGAGAGGTTTCTCTTCAGTATATGGCAAGGTTTTTCTATTTGAATTCAGCGAGATAACTTTATATATTACACGGGAGGGTGGATGGCAAGGTTTTGCCATTTGCATGTCAGTCCAGAGTATTTTTATATACATAATTTGTGACAGTTGTCTTTGAGTAAAGATAAATCATTTTAACCATTTCGACAGCATTCATTCTGTTTCACAATTAAATTAAAGGGTTCTTAAATATCAGATTAAAGTGTGCCAAAATTATAGTTATTAATTATATAAGGGGGTTAACAAGCTTTTAATCTACGGGAAAAAATGTATACTCGAGGCGCAGCCGAGAGTCACATCTTTTCGAGTGGATTGAAGGCTGTTAATCCACGAATGTAATTCAACGTTTTATCCACGACCACGGCCAAATTAGAAGCGTGAAAGCTGTATGAGAGCAGGTGAAAAATTCTGATTTTGAAAAAAGTCAGATTTGACAAGTTTATTTTGATTAAGAATCTTTTGAATTTGAGCAAAAAAATAGAGGCGTGGTATTATGAATTCTAATCCACTAGTGTATTATAGGGACTTTAATCCACGGAAAACAGACGTATTAAACCATCTTAATATAGTGGTCGTGGATAAATTAAATTAAAACAGTACACGTAAATTAAATCACATTAAACTTAGATATAATATAATATAGAAATAATCTAATTGAAAGCTACAACTACAACGTATCTTGGGTCCTACGTTTTTTAAAACTAGACGACCACACCAAAACGCTAAACTTGTATGTTTTCTTTCTCCGGAGAGATTAATAATACGAGGGAGTATGGGGTGTCACAGCGTTAACCCTCCATTTTAATTAAATTAAATAATTTATAATAATTTCAGTCAGTTTTGATAATAGTACAAATTTATACCTAGTATAAATATAATAATAATAATTAATGCGAGAATATTTTATATTCAAGGTGAAATAAGATATACATTAAATAAATAAATAAGAGAAATTATTCCAATCAAGTTTTTGTGGTGATAAGAGTAAGGTTCGTTGTTTGTCAGCAACTAGTAGGCCTTCGGACAATTTTATCCATTAAATTTATATTACCCTCTACCAATCACTTACAAACACACCATACAAATATTCTTGATATTTCTGGAGCTAGCAGGATCAACCCTTTTTAATTTAAATAATTGAGTTCCTTAACTCATAAATATTTTTAAGAAAATACTCTGTATAATTTTTAACTTAACGTACTTGGCAAGAAAATTAGCTTTACTCTGTATATCCTTTTTCACCATGTAAATAATGATTTTAATATATGTGACATTATACACTCGGTACAGATTGTGACAAACAATACGTTGGAATGATGCATTAATTATGTTCGAGGTTAAAACAATATATTTTTAACTGTAAAATTAATTTAATAAAACCCATCCATTTAGAAACATTTAAATATTGTTGATGTAGCACTACAAAAAGTTAAACATCGAGTGAATATCCAGGGCATACGAGAATATTAGAAACATAACATATTATCAATTAGTAATCCTTACCACATATAAAAAAAATATAGAATTAATGACACTAAATTTCAGTAAATTTATTATTAAATATAATAATTATATTTCCTTCATCAGCCCCGGCAAAATTTTGGTCGGGGGCTCCCCTATACTAATACCCGCAATACTTTTATATGTAAGTATAAAGACATAATTAATTTTACGAAAAATACAGATACGATTAAATCCACGACCAGTTTTTATTAAAGTATTCTCTAATGTCAACGTTTTGTGTATTAAATATCAATACATTGTTTTCTATTTAAAATGGTTTGCATGTAAATATTACAAATTTTATCCGTTAAACCCTAAACACCACGTGCTCTTAAATATATTATTAACATTACTATTCTTTCTAATAATTACTGTAATCATGTTTTATGACCTGCAATGCCTTTAATCTCAAGGAGTATTTGTGTTTGTTGTAGTGACACACGTATATCGTTAATTCTACCAATTATATTTGGAAAAAATAAGTACCCTAGATTAAATGGGAAAAACAGGAAAAATTAACGAGGTTGGAGGAAGAGGCGAAAAAACTTGACGTTTAATATACTGGCATCTGATATATCAAAACTTGTTGCTATTTTTCAGAACATAAAGGAGTATATGACACCAAAGGTCATACTTGTCATATTATATGAAGTTATTCTCAAAGAAATTCTCCATTAAACTACCAAAACATTCTTAGATGTTAATTTGAATATTTTTTAGAAAAATCGAATTTTTTTGATAGGAATCGCAAGGAATGTGGTAATAAATCTCAAACAAAGAAAAGGAAAGAAATTCTTAGATGTGTTTTAAAAAATAACACGAATGAACAATTTTAATGTCTGCAGCGTGTCGTCTAACGTATTTCGAAGTTTTCGATGACTATGCAGACTGGTGTGATTTAGGAGCTAGCTTGTCGTTGAAATAATTCTTTAAAATGTTTTTTACTCTGCCGAAAATACACAGTTCGTCCCAATAAATTTAAGAGAAAGGTATTAATAGTTTATTTCCCAAATTACCAAATTTCGCCACAAAATATACATTTAACGCTTTTAAAACCAATTGTCTACGCAATTTATTCGATATCGCAGAAAGATCAGTTAAATCCTCAATTAATTTTACTGTAGTATACCTACTAAAACAATTAGATACAAAACAAACCAAATTATTTTATTTATCATGCAAACAATTTTAATCTTTTAAAATCTGAAAATAAAGTTTTCTCTTTCTTTTCGATGCCATTTTGTATTTCTCTTCGCCAAAAGATTGCCAAAAATTTATAACTTTTGTTTTTCACTTTTTTATACCTATCTCTAAAAATAAAGGCTGTAGGTAGGTGTCAAAATGTATGGAATTATCCTGTATATGTGACTTGGAATTTCCAACGGCCACGGCCGATTTCAAATTGATCGAGGGCAATACCATACTAAAATATAATCATTTAAACTAAAAACCCAAATAGAGTGACATTTTCAATTATGTCTTACACTTTATTATATAAACATATAATATAATTTATTAAACATGTTAAATCTGTATTAGCAAAATATGCAAATTAAGAATTCCAAATGAGTAGGTTGATATATTGCAATGCCGTGTAAAACATGTGTTTCGGATGATTTAATCAAAGTAGTACAGCAAACAGGAATACTGCGCTACTTTGATTTTAATTCGATTGTGTGTCATGACCTAAATAGCTATAACAGCCTTTATTAGTCTATTAATTATAATATTATACAATTGATAATGTGTATATCGTTGTTATAATAAATAGTGCGTTCCTCTTTGTGAATATTGAGTAAATCTACCACAACCTTGGCTGCCTCTTAATTTTATTAGCAGTTTAGCAGTTTGCTATTACAATTAATTTTGTCTCCATTCCTTGATAAAAATCTGGTGTAAGACAACATTGTGGTTTCTCATAAAAAATAATTTTGAAAATTTACCAAGATTCCTGAAAGGGCTTTTTGTATAAAAAAATGCATTGCTAGAATGTTTTTTCTTAATATGAAATTTGTTATAGGTTTGAGATAATTTTAAAGTTTAACCGCCATCCAAACAAAATTAGCAATTTTTATTTTTTGGAAAAATTTAACGACCTGTATTCCGAAAACATTTTAAAACACTTTTTATTTGAAATACATTTTTGGTATAGACCTAGGGAACAACTTGTGTGTATCGAAGAAGTTCAAGTTTTTCAAACCCCTTTTAATTCTCTGTCAAGATTAATCAGCCAAAAAAATGAATCGAAACAAAAAAATTTTATTCTGTTAATTATTATTTATTTAAATTTAACTATGTCACTACTTACTGATAAATAGCACCTTGAAATATTAATGATGTTTTAGTATAGTGAAAGCAAACGATCCCAAAATAAAAAAGAAATCCGAACCCTCTTCAACGAACTTTTTACCTTATATTAACAGACCGCGCCGATAACACATTAAGTAACAAAACACTGAAAATTTGGAAACACTGGCAGCGTTAAAAATCAATCGGGTAGACAAAAATCAGCTACGGTATACGACGCTGCGCTGAATATTTTATTACCAGTTGAGAGGAAAATCAAGTGTCGACCAGATAACTTGTCCTAATCCTCTACTAAATAAAAAATTCACCTAGCCCAGGAATAAGAGCAGATGAGTTAAATTTGCGAGTAACAATAGGCACAACTGTCATGGCCAGGGAAGAAATTTATACACAACATTCGTAAACAGTGTTTCTCAGGAGATTATTAGACATTTTAAACAATATCATAGGATCGTTCCTCTTGGAAGGTAGGTCTGCTGCAGATTGATATTTAAATATGTAACAGAATTGTCAATTTTTTTTTTTTAGTGGTGGCAGTTTATGAGTATCACTTAAATAAGAATTGAACGGGTTCCCACATTTAAGGTCGCTGGCTTTTTTCCCGGCGAAACAAGTTCTGAGACCAACACAACGACTAAATAACAAAAATCAAAGGCGCTCAAATACTACACCGAGTCAATTGAGAGAGCTGTTGTAATCCACAAACCGCTATTTAGAGACAGTAATTCTAGACACATACTCCACTTATCTACATCATAAATGATGCATTTGATATTCAAGCAAATCTATCAGATGTCCGAAATTCCCACCACAGCAACAGCCGCAACAGGTACCTAGCAACTAGCATGCAACAAGTCATTAAATTGTTTACGTTGCTCATCTAAACATTCTGGAGAGCGCTGGAACCTTTGATGTGACAGCACTGGCGTAGTTTTCACAAACACCAAATCACTGACGCGCGTTTCACCAACCAAATCGTCTCCGGATGAAACTAAATTGGTTGGCAAAACGCGCGTCGATTGCAGCGTTTTGGTGTTTGTGGAAAATACATCAGAGCCACATCTGAATGGTTTAATTTTGTGTCATGTAATCGGCATATTTTGATTCAATATTCTGTCGTCGAAAAAATGTGCGGCATGTAATTTTTTCTCTGGGAAATACCCTCAAGCGAGTAAGCAAGACAAATGAACGAAACTCATCAATAAAATTGTTTATTATAAGAATGTACTATAAAATTATTTTTTAAACAAGTGATTTTAGTAAGAAGGAAAATTTGGTGTCGGTCTCCATATTTTGGATAATTTTTGGCCTCAATTACAATAATGTCTTTACAGTTTTTATGTGTAGGTATTTTGTCCAGAATAACCGGTCCTCATGAACGAACCTAAAGGTTCAATCTACATTCTCTACGTCATCCGTTTTGGATTGGTCAATATACTGTTGATGATTTGACATAACATTTACATATGTATGTACTCATTAGAAAACCTGTCATAATTCCATATTTGGGCTATAAGACAACCAATGTTGATAGATAGATAATACGTTTGCATATATTATTCACCATAATTAATTTTTTTCGGGGTTATTCACTTTATTTTAAAATTGATATTATCACGTAAACGTACATTTGGGTAATTTTGCTTGAAAACACTAATGTAAAAAATATTCGAGTTAACGCTTCCATTAGCCCTGGAATATTTGCGAGATGAATCTTTGATCATCATCAAAGAAAAAAGTCATCTATTTTTCAATTATCTGTAAAATAGCTCTCTTAATACGATTTTATTTTTTTTTAATTAATAGCCGTTATTTAAAAAATTACGATTTATTGAGACAAATCCTAAGTTTGGCTCTTGTGATTACTAATTTAATTAGTTATTAGGTACTTTTTTACGAATGGGAGTATATATTAATACACTTCAGACTTTCTGTTAGAATACTCAAATTTAATGACTTGACATCGCCGAGATCGATATCTCAACAAGAGCAAGTTTTTTACTAACAAAAATACACTACACGTGTATTATGATAATTTTTTCGTAAACACATTTTCAGCTCTCATTATTATTGTTATATATACTTCATACGCCACTGTAAACGGCTATCTAACTAATGATTAACGATTACTTCATCCGAGTAAATATGTTTTCATAACATATTTTTGTTGTACATTTTGTGTCCTTGATTCAACTTATCAACTGACGCTGTAGCTGCTAACGAATGCTATTTTGAAGGTATTATGTTCGTTTCAATAAATTGAAAATCTAAATTTTCCAAAACACAAATGCTTAAGATGTTGTTTTGTTATTATTTTGCATTATTTGTGACCGTTATTTACTAGCTGATAAAAAATAAGTGTTACAAGTTAAATTACCATTACCATTTTTGCGTCACATCAACCAAATTATATACAAGGAGGGACTGGTTAGCGGTTAATGAGTCCTCAATGATTCTAAAAATTAATACACAATAGCCGAAACTTACAAAGATGATTGTATTGGTTCACCTAGATATATGTCAAATCGTGACTGGAGAAATAACAACTGTCGTATGTGACACAGACTAAATATCCAGCAACTTTTTCGCATGGATGATGAACCAGCTACATTGCCCAGCCCTTATCCTGGCAAAACTGCTGTCAGCGTTTAAATGCGTATATTCCGAGCTAAAAAATAAAATGATGCAACACACGCACATTTAAGATAAGTGTGATGAAAATAGAACGTTTTATTTCCGTGACAAAACTGGCTAGCAAAGCGCATCATGATGATGTAATTTTTGGACTTCCCTCTTTGTTTTTGTATCTTTTAACAGAATATTTGCTATAGCTGGAAAATGATAAATTAATATGAAATTTATGCTAATATTTTTATTTAGTTAGAATTATTTGCAAACGCAAAAACGATCCAACTAGTCAAATTCGAAGGGAGAAGAAGGCCTATGTAAAACAACAATTACAAAAAAAATATAGCGAAACACTTTGGAAGAGCATTAAAAAGTTAAATATATACGTAATATACAAAGGTAACTTATAGGATGTGAAAGCAGTTATACAGTACTTTCTAAATTCCGCACCCCAAACAGCCCATGTTGTTAACAAGGTTGTCAAAAAAATATTAGGCAAACTGTCACCTCGACCTTTACTTTTAAAGCACTCACAAATTTTTAAACATTTATTCTCAACTAAATCTAAAGCAGTAGGCGCAAACGGTATGCATGACAATTATCGTGCTGTGTTGTCCACTTATACTAAAATATATTTGTCATGTTATTAATTTTTGCTTGAACAATTCTGTTTTCTCTGAAGCCTGGAAAGCAGCACATGTAGTTCCTAAAATTGATAACCCGTTGAAATTTAGTGATTTAAACCTGTATGTTTATAAAAAATATTAGAATATGAAGCTAAATGAAATTCATATTGTATACAGGGTGTCCACACTGTCCACGTAGTGAGTATTTCTTTCATAACTCCTGAGCTATTGATAGACAAAAATCTTTAAACAAAAGTTTTCAGCAATTAACACTGCATGTTCCAAAAATATTTCTAGTTGTACAAGGTTTCCATTTAGGCTGAGCAGTAACAATGTTGTTAAGTTCAAATGGAACACCCTATATGTTATTTCAAATTTGATTGGAGAAAGCCAAGAGCTTTCCAACTAACTATCATAACATCTATTTCATTTGAGCGGTTTGAAGTATTCGAAATTTTGACATGTAGAACCCAAAGAGAAATACCTTATTTTTCAAATTAAAATTAATTTTAAACTTTTTATTGCGGCAGCTGATTAAGCTAGATACGAGCTTTCAAATGATGTATTAGAATTTAAATTTTTGTCTACAGGGTGTTCATAATTTACCTAATTTCGAATATGTAAATTTAAAAATATTAAATTAACTTTCTTATTTTAAATGGAACACCCTGTACATTATTTTGTAATCAAATAGAGAAATACAAGTGCCAGAGAAACCAAACTTACTTATGGATAAACACCTCGCAGGGCGCAGACTAGAATTTATCCTGCAGAATCATAGGTATAATATAGCCCAGTCAGTGGCCAGGTCGTGAAAAGGGGGGGGGGGTTACCTTACAAAAGTAAGTAGTTTTGGATATGTTGTATGTACCCAGGCCCTTATTAAAAATCCATGTTTTCTAATTTGGCTCACCTGTGTGCGCGTCAGTGCGACCAGTTTTATGTCACTTTTTTCGGTTTTTGCTCGATATTTCTTTACTACTGCGTTCTACAAAAAAATTGTAGATCACAAAATTTGATACAATTTATTTTTAAAACATTTTTAGAGGTAAAAAAGTTTTCAAAAGGTACTTTAGTAGGTGATAGTAGGTTGGATAATGTTTTTTTCTAAAATATTTCCGAAACGCGAATTAGATTCTAGTGAAAAAATGGGATTAATAGACTCCGAGATTTCAGTGATAAACGGTAAAATCGTAAAAATGAGATTTTAAAATTCACGAGATTTTAAAATTCACTTCAATCTTACTTACCCGTAAGACTTTCTGGTTGATAATTTTCAGTCACTCTAAAAGATTAATATTCGCACAAAATTTCATTAACCTACCTTTTCCCGTTTCGGAAATATTTTAGAAAAAAACATCATCAGGTCATCTTTAAATAGTCTGTATCTGAAAAATGAAGAATTTGCCGTTATAAGTTTACATGAACTTCTCAACTTATTATCCAACCTAGTATCACCTAAAGTTTGAATCCGAAACTTTGGACCACCCTGTATACGGGTGTTCTGAAATACACTAGCATAAATTCAGGGGCTGATCGAATTTAAAAAAATATTACAATTTGTTTCTATGAACCATGGGCGTATCCTTTTCCGTTTTCAAGATACAGGGCGTTGAAAATAATTTTCCTTAAATTTTAATTTTCTGTTAGTAATAATTAGTTATTCTTTTTTTCAATTGTATTCAGTATGTGTTAAACTTTTCCAGAAATAAACTAACTATTACTTTTTATCATTACCATTCAAATAATAACTTTGATTTTGAGTTTTATTAATGAAACTAATAGTAATAACAACTAGGTGCCAAAGCCTACTTGAAATAAAAACCAAGAATTTGGGATACCAGCTGCTTGACTTTGGTGCACTACGCCTGGTTTTTCTCGAAAACGGGCAAATTTTAGCACTTTAGCACTACCTTTTTTGTTTAGAATAAAATTTGCCATAATAGCAAGTGACAAAAGGGGAAAAAAGATTAATCTCAAAAAAGTTAGGTCCCAAAATGTCCCACGGAGTACTGTACTGAACGCCCTTGTATGATATAGCCAAAAATTAATAACACCAGAGCATTTAGCATCCCCAGAAACCCCACATAGCAAAATTTCAGCTCAGTTTCGGTCCTATCTTCGACAAAATTCGACCAATTTTGTCGAAGATAGGACCGAAACTAGATTTAAAAAAATTATTTTTAACGCCCTGTATCTTGAAAACGGAAAAAGATACGCCCATGATTCATAGGAACAAATTGTAACATTTTTTGAAATTCTATCAGGCCCTGAATTTATGCTAGTGTTTTTCAGAACACCCTGTAAACAATAATATATGTATATTCTATTCTCGCATTTATCGTGGTCTTATTTGTAGTTTTTTATCTTTGAGGCTCTGTACTTCAGTAACTTGAAGGTTTAGAAAAAAATGTTATTAAAGTAAATCGTAGCAAATTTTGTGCTCTACAAAAAAATACGCATTAGTAAAGAGGAGCAAAAACTGACAAACGTGACACAAAAGTAGTAGTACTGATGCCAGGGTTGAATGCCCAGTGGGTAACCTAAAAACACCCAGCTAAAAAACACCTTAACTTAAAAAAACCCAGGCTGGGTTTTTTTAAGTTAGATGTCTATTAATTACGAAACTTTTAATAATTATCAGTAAAATTAACAGATTTATTTGTAATATTGAAATGAAAAAACCAGGAGTATTTCTATTTCTAGTGACCTAGTGAGTATCGCATAGTAAAGTTAAAGTTATGGGCATATGCGGGAAATTTAAATTCGATGTCCTGCATCACAGGATTTTGTGGTTGATTTGAATCTATAGCTCCAAACGCCTTCCCAATTGTGAATGGCTAACCGGTTAATACGAAAAACCCAAAAAAAAACAAAAAAACCTACTTATAAAGCCAAAAAAAAAACCCAGTGGGCTGAGTTTTCTTTCATAAACCCCGTTTTTTTCCAACCCTGACTGACGCGCGCACATGTGCTCCAAATTAGAAAACATGGATTTTTAATAAGGGCCTAGGTATGTACAGAGTGATCTTTTATTTTTTATACACCCCTCTTAACTTTGTTATTCTTGGAAAAAGAAAAAAAGTTTTAGTTATTTTTCCGTAGATTTTAAATGCAATTTCAGAAAAACAATTGAGTAACGCTAAAAACACTCATAATACAAACTTGTGTTTTTTTATAGTAGCACGCTGTATGAAAAAGTAAATAGTTCAAAAACCGCAAAAAGTAAATACAGTCTTACATATTTTTGAAAAGCTATTTTCATGCTCTTTCATTATCCGCAATGTTATCAAACAAAAAGCACAATTTTGTATTATAACTTTTTTGGCGTTGCTCAATTGTTTTTCTGATATCGTACCTATTTAAAATTTATGTAAAATAAGTAAAACTTTTGACTTTATATTTTTTTATTTTCCAAAAATAACAAAATTAAGGGGCGTAAAAATTTAAATGATCACCCTGTACATACAACATGTGCAAAATCCAAAACTATATGACCTTTTGGCTTTTGCAAAGTAAAATGTACTTAGTACTGGGCTATTAAAGTAATGTTCTTGTTCGCATTCCCGACTGTACTGTATAGAAATAAATACATTAGTTTTTCAGACTCTGGAATAGATAATTTTTCCCCGACATTAATACTTTAAAATTCTATGGTAATTTTTTGATATTTATAAAGTCATTTTATAATACGACATATTTTTGATCCACTGAAAAAGTAAGACTCAGAAAATGTGTATATTACCCCTTATAATAAATAAGTTATACCATATACATATTCATTAACAGTATTTAGTTACATTGTAAATTATTACCATATAAATTCCATTTCGATATTGCGAACTATTTCTGATTAACTGAAAGCCTTGCGTGGAAATATTTGTAATATAAATAGTGCTACAACGTCACATGCTAAAATTGTGATCCTATATTTTAAATCACTGTTTATATTATTTGCTGTATACTTAAGTGTGGGGTATTTAACTTTCTAAAGTCTCCCGCATTTTACAGATCAATTATAAATTATGATAATCAGGTTATAATGAAGTTGTTGCGATTTTAGCTTATAGAAACATTTGTCCGAACAGATGAGAAATGATTAACTTTTTAAAATAATTTGGCGAAATATTTATTCTGGATTTATTTACCCATTAAAGTAATCAATCATCCTTATAAATTATGGAGGTTTATGTGCTTTGATTCATCATACACATCTATTCTCAATGTGCCCGATTCCAACCCTACTTCCTACTCTCGCTTTGGCTTAAATGAATTTTATTAGTTTCCAAATTAAAACTTTCATGTTAAATAAAACGTGCTAAGGTAATACGCCAATAAATCTGTCAAACTTTGATATTTTTATATCATTTGAATATCTAGAGAAAAAGTTGTTTTAGATACCGTCAAATATATACGTTGACCTACTTATTTCGGCAAGTGGAGAAAAAAATGCAAATAAACTTATAAATAAAAAAGAATAGGTACATTTATTGTTACTCATTATTCATTTTTATAGCTGTAGTTCCTTAAAGCATTGTCCGTGTTTACTTTGCAAAGATAGTAGTTACTAATTTGTTGATGCTGACAGCTCCTTGTCCCAGACTCTCTGGGCTATTTTTAAAATTTCGTCAATTGCCAAATTGCAAGGAACAATGTTTAAATTTCTATTAATACAGCAGGTATTGCATGGTAGTTAGAGGTCAATTTCATGTGAAATTTTAAGTCTAGGGCAACTCTTTTAAGCGTTTAAATGGAAACTATATAAAATAGCTATAAAAATAAACAAAAACGTTTTGGTATATTTGAGTCAAGGGTACATAAACACGTTGGCTGGTCCCAATCTTTGCGACGCGACGCTGAAAATAATACGAAAATCGATCTGAATCGAAGCGCATTTGATTGCGCCCAACAATAACGAAAGTATCTATTTTACAAACTATAGAACGGATCTAACTTTGCACTCGTTTGCTTTTTCCGTCTACCACGCTATTATTTTTAAACGAAATTTTTTCTGTAATTTTTTAACAGTATCCAAGGCGAGGGGTATTCCGCTGAAAAATATTGTGTGCACTAATTCCTAGGATAGTTATTCTCTAATTCTCTTAATCCTTAGAAATTCCCCTAATTCCCCATATCGATTGGTAGGTATCACTAACATTAATGTTATATTATTCAAATCGCCCGCCTGATTGGTCCTACATCCAGCAGTATGAAGATTTTTTATTGATGATTTATTGCCAACAAGTATGACATAAGGTGATTTTTTGGAGAAATCTTTTAAAGTCATTTTCCACAAGAAGTTTCGAATTTACTGCCTTCCTCAAAAATTAATTCCAAAACCATATTGTCCACATTATTCTGAGAATTATTCATATTTGTTTTTGCTAGATCTCCATCAATTTCGTGATTTTCGAGGTTTCATTATATTCGTCCTGAAACTTGTGTCAATTACGTTGCTTTTTAGGTCCTTTTGATCACGTTTCACGAAAGGAGCATACATATTTATATGTTATGATAAGTGACTTTTGGGGAAACAATGATTTTTTATTTAATTTTTTAGTTTAATTTTTGATTTATTATTACAAGGTAAGTTTTTTAAAATTTAAGATTTTCTTTATTATATTTAATAATTTATATTTGCACGTTTAGATATTTAAGTTTTATACTACCATATATTATTATGCATGCTCTAGTAATTAAGTTGTTTAGTTTTGAATTTTAAATTTATTTTTCTAAAGTATTTGTATATAGTTTTCTGAATTATCGACTTTATAACATACGATCAGTCCGCCACTGGGCTGGATTTTCCTACAGTTTAAACAATAAGCGACAGTGCGTATGATTTTAAGATAATTAAACGTGAAACTTACTATAGGTTTGTTATAATTACTCTTTTACCTTTCAGGGCCTAAGGGGGTTCCCCTCTGCTATCGAAGAAATGTTTTACCTGTTAATCAGCTACTGTACACCTTCTGAATAAAGATTATTGGAATTTTTGGGCTGGTTTTATTTTTTATTGTATTGGTAATGATCTTGAAATGCTAGAGATCTTTATCAGAATGAATATAATTTTGTCATTAGACAGCAAGATGTTTATGCTTTTGATGTAGTATAGATATCCAGCTGAGATGGATTTGTATGCTTTAGTTGTATCAATTAAACATAGATGGAACTCACAAATGGGTTTATTATACGTGTGAAACAGTTTAGAGCAAAATGTTTCTTAAACTATGTCCCTGCTCTAACTTAAACTAACTTAATCTACAACAAATATTTGGACAGTGGCCTTATGAATAGTGACAAATTTAATAACGTTAAAGATTCGAATTTTAGTTCAAAGTACTCCCGGCACACTAAAGTTACCGTGTCGCGATATTTACTTTAAATTGGCAGACCTGTTTTTAAGTTTTGACACTTGTGGTTTGTGGTCCAGATATGGTAGCTGGCAGTTTTACACTTTAGTGTTCTATTTACTGGATCTGCATAAACTAAATAGGCCTTGGATGCCCAAACGGATTTCGACCAATCAGGTGGCTGCTTATTATTTAGGATAAATTTTACCTTTATTGCTGGTAAGTTGATGTTGTTTTTCTGGTACCTTATTGTATTTGGCCTTGAACCGTTATTCAAATGTACTGGAAATATAAATCTCCGTTTTTAATTTCGTATTTCTTTATGTATTTCAGGAGCGATCTGGACGTGGGGGGTTGCTTCTTTTACGAGCCAATAACAACTCTCTTTTTTGTTTCGTTTCTAAGGACAAGCAGAAAATTTGCCAAACCATGGATTTCTAGATTTTTAAATGTCATAAAGGTTGGTATTTTCGCCTTTTTCCACTTTATTATGTATTTTTACTATGAAATTATGGTATTTTTAGCTTCCTTATTTGAAGATGAATCCTTGGATACCCAAGTGTCGATATTACGTGTGACAAATTTTAGATCTGCCGTTGGCTCGTACGAGGGATTACATGACCGTATCGAATATCACTTCACTCACTTCTTAGGAACTAATTTACATTGTGTCTGTGGTCATTTTACTAGACCGGAGGTTTTACAGGTTTGTTTTAAATTAACTAATCACAAATTTTAATCTAATTCACATAAATAAAGTCCATCTTTGTTTAACTGCAGTTGACAATCGTTCAACCTCTGTTTAAAACATGCATCTGGCAGCTGTTAAGTCGTTGATTATTTTAAAGAAACATTGCACGATGTATTTACTTCATTTACGCCTTTAATTTGTTTATTTTTGGTTTGTTTTAGCGTAGCTGACCCTTTGTTTACCTAAGGTTCGTTGACCTCGCTTGCCACAACAGCTGATTTAACAAATGGTTTTAAGAAATTATATCCTTTTTTGAACTTGTATTTATTTCATGAGTATACTATACGTAAGTTCTAGTTTTATTAGGAGGAATTTTCATTTTATCCTGGTTTGAATTGAATTTATTTTTTTATTAATTCTATTAATTTATTAGTGGGGTTTTGGTTTAAAATACATGACAATATATTTCCAATCATTGTCCATTATATTGATAGCAAATCAAATATATTTTTTTTGAATCAGGTTCCGTATTGTCATTTGCGAAAAGCAAATTATCCATGATTCATTTTATTTGCTTTTTTCAAATAGAACTTTTTATAGTCAAGATTCTCAGCATGATTTCAATTGATTGATCCAGGAATGCGTTAGAAAATAGCAAATTAAAGGGGGCTAAATATCAACAACACGAACACCTATAAGATAAACAACTATTTGTAGCTGTCAGTGTTTTGTTTTGTATACAGTTTCAGTATAATGTTTATTATTAAAGCGATCTTAAAATACCATAAGCTATCAACTAAAAATATAGGTGTTCCACTTAAAATACTAGTAGATCTGTTTATGGTATACCTAAGCGGAAGAGACATAACTGCCAAAATATTTTAGTTGGAAAGTACAAAGTCACAAATAATAAACGACTAGACAATCACTTTTATTAACGCTAATTTTAATATTTATTAACTTGGCTTTCTAACAAACCAGTTGTACAAGAAATCAAAAACAGCAACAACTATTTTCCTATTTACTCGCAAATCTCTCAATTTTTATTGTTAGTTTTCTAAAAAGATTTATGCATTTAAACATGATCCATTAATGGTTTAAAGTACAATAAATGATTATACATTTCGGATGTTACTTATAAAATACTGCTACTAATATTTTGGCAACATAGCCGTCAATTGTTTTTAGAATGGTTCTGATTCGACTACATTCTACCACCCACAAAATACCACCGCCAGACAATACAAATGAAATGAAAATACATACTTAATCTATTTATATTCAATAAACTAAAATGACACATTTTGAAATGGAAATACCTTTTGTTGTGCAAATCGGATATCTTTTTTATTAATCACACGAAAAATGTATGTTCACGGCTTTCATTATGACTGTCCAATTCACTTTATGCGCCTTTTGACGCAGACAAATTTTAAAAATAGACAGAAAATACGATCGTTTCCAAGAGCTAAGGTAAAACCGAGGGTAAAACTTTTAAGTAAATTGTTGCTGATGTGTATTAAAAAATGTTTTAACAAAATCTAATAACAGACTATTCAGCTTGTGTCACACATAAATGGAACGAGACAGGTGAAAGACATGGATAGTTCCAAGCAAAATTTTAGTAGACACAATGCAATTGATAGGATATGGAACCAGATAGCTCAGTTGTGTTTGGTTTGTGGTATTAAGTTTTTCTTTTAAGCTTTCATTCAAAACGTGATTCATGAAGTCAGATCCTCTCTATATCAAGAAGGATGCTGAATTAATATGCTACACAACCAATATAGGTTTCTAAGCTTCCCTGTGCTAAAAAACCTTTTAACGTCAGTAAAAAAAATACCTTATTGGGCATTAATTAATGAGACTGTATTTTCCTTTGTAAACTAGATATTTCAATCTTTACTCTATCTTCTCTTGGTCTGCCGGAAAATATTCGTAAAATTTCTATGTATATAAAATAATTCTACATTTAAAACGGAGCAGCAGAGGCGATGGTGAAATGGTGAAAACAAATATTATCTTATTTAACTTGAGCTTCGTTTTTCCGTTCAAGTTTTCAAATTGCCAGGCAACCGCGACTCGTGTAAATAAAATATTATCCGTCTAAATCAAACCTCTTGTTGTATTGCTTCTATATTAAATTTACGTTTTATTGAACTTTTGATATTGATATTCGCAACAATGTTTTCACCGATAGAAACCATCTAAATATAACTACAACCTTCTTATTATTGACGCAAAGTATATACAGGGTGATTCTGAAAGGTATCTGTATTGATGTGCTCTTAACTTAATTGTTATGAGACATCGTTAAAAGGCCTTTTCGAATTTGATATGTTTACAAAAAACAGCAATATATTCGGAATCATCACCTAGGAAACCTCTCATTATACATAATGATTTTCAGCTAGTACAATTAAATATATTCAGATTACTAAAGAAGCAGTGGGCTCAGTCAACTTGGCATCCAGTTATTTTTTCCCACTGGCATACAAATTTTACACCTATCACACCTTACTGTAACTAATTTTATGGTTCGCACACCTTTACGTAAGAAATAAAGAGAGGTCGTTTTGTCGCATTTGTATGACAGCTAGGAAAAAGGTTTATTTCGGAGCAGGAACAGGACTTTGGAGGAGGAACCTGGGAGAAATAGGAGGGAGTGTTCTCCAATCCTGAAGCAATAATAGGAACATTTCTCTCGTAAACTTTAATAAAACTTAATTAGTAGTAGTTTATTATTTATTGATCAATAAATATTTTAAGAAAATCTATATAACATACTGTTTTAATTATATTAAAAATATGAAAATTTCGTTGGGAAATTGGACCTGGACTCCCATTCGAAACCCCCACGACTCCCCGTTTGGGAGAAACAAGTCTGTTAAGTTATTCAACTATGCAGTTATCGTGGTTTGATATATCACCAAAACTTCATGGGGAGACGTATGCACGTAGTACGTAAAATATAACCATGAACTTTAATAGTTGGCATTTTTGACATTATAAATGAATGTAAATTAAATGCATCGTGTGGACTACAGAAGGTTAAGGAGAAACAAATGGATTTATGTCGACACCTCTTCATAAAATATGTAAAACATGTTTATTAATATTTAGACCATTCCTAATACTAATGATTTAAACTTATTAAGATTATTTAACACTCCGCTACTATAGCATTTAATGTGGTATATAGTGGCTCAGGAAAGACACATTATGTAAAGTAGATTATATATTTTAATTTAATTCCGTCATTTTAACTTCATTGCTTTCAAATTTAGAATCCATTTTAAACACTTACAAATTACAGCGACACTGTAATTAATTAACGCTTTGAAACAGTAATTGCAATTAATGTGACAAAAAATTAATTACATTCCGCCTTTGTACTTGTCACAGATACAAACTAAAATTAGACATATCAAGGGTCGTTTTTGATAAGGCTCGTATTTGTACACAGCTTATTCATCCAGATGAAGTAAATTTATTATTAAGAATAGTATTAAAGGCGTGTTGCCACGAACGAAAGCTAGAAAAGGTCAGTGATTCCTCATTACACACTCTTTAGAAATATTACTCCAAAAAGTAACTGGCCCTACACCAATATGACACTTTGCAAAAAAATCCGTCAATATCTTGTAGGTAGTTAATTATTTCAAGATCGAAAAAAGTGAAACAGAATTGTTTTTTTAGAATAATTATTTTTTTGGTCACAGAGGGTGAACGATAATCAGAAATACGCAGATTTTTAAAATTAAGTCATATGATTGACACAGCATATCTTTATGTTATCATAATTTTTCCATGTTTGCAAATGAAATCACAATTCGCAAATGTTTGAATAATTTTATAGCAATGGCCATGATACTTGAAGTACTTCAACCATTTGCAACCTACTTCATATATTGACAGGAAATGTGATGCGGTCATATTACCTAATTCAGAATAATTAGTCACTAATTAGAACCACAGAAACAAAAAATATATATAGAAAATAACGAATAAAAAAAGCAGTTGAATTATAGAAAATATTTTGATTAAAAAAATTTTTCAATTTGACTCTCGCATAATTACGTTGTGATCGAACTCGATCATACGGATTAGACCATTACCTTGACGTCAGTGCTCAAGATCATTTGGAGATAAAATTTGAATTTTTAAATGTGAACCCCTATTTTTGACCTCGGATTTGAAAAGAAGGGGAAATTCAGATACGAGGTCATGATGACCTTGATGCTGATTTCGAGGTCAAACTTGAACCAATCAGATAACTTGGAGGGATCGAATTTTCGCGAAAAATGTTCAAACAAAAGTAGAGGTTATTTCCCAGTTTTAAACTGGTTTGAGTATTTTTTATGTAAATATAGAAATGTGGTGATAAATCAAAAAAAAAAAAAAAAAGAAAAGGAAGAGAAAAAAGTTGTCGAAATTTTTCAAGAAAACTCGATTCGATTGGATCAAGTTTTACATCGCGCCAGTGAGAATGATTGTGCTGTGGTTGAAATCTTCACTAAACTTCACTTAAATGAAACGGCATATTTTTGAATCTGTCATTACTCCATCGCCATCCATTCCAAGAGATCATTGAAAGTTATACAATCTCAAAATTGAACCACATCCAAAATTAAACTACATATCTGTTGGGAACAATGATAAATCTATTCTAGCTAGTGTTTAGTTCTTTTTAAGTTAGTAGGTTGGTAATGTGGAAAAGAAGTAGTGTGCGTTGTTAGTAAAAAAGAATGCTGTTGATTCGCAAAAGTTTGAAATAAATCTTCGATATAATAACCTATGAATGATTTGATGTCTTTGTGATTCTTTAGTTGTAGAAAGTTTATGATAGCATTGACTTTAGAGGGTAGGTTTTACATAATTTTCGGTAATAAGATGTCTTAAGTAAGCAACTCCTTTTCTAAGAAATTCGCATATATCAGGTTGTATCTTACGATTTTTGGAGGCGTTTGAAAGTATCAGTTAATCGAGAAATTTTTCATTTTGGATTCCTAACAGATTATTCGACCATCACTCTTTGAAAAGTAGATTTTTCAAACCAAAAGGTATACGTACAAATTCGTAATGACAATCCTCAACTGTGAGAGCAGTCGCTTAGGAGGTATTTCAATTTTGTGGAAACGTGAGGCCAAATTGGTAAGTAGTAAATGGTCAAAAGGTAAAAATAATGATAGTGCTTGAACAGTAAATAAACAAAAATATAAAACTAACGAGTTTTTCTTCCAAACATAGCCCTAATAGGTTATGGGCCTTTAAATCGTTAGTTTTGAAAGTTATGTAAAACAAAGAGATATCTTTGGTTGGTGCCTTTGTCTCAAATGGAAGTTTCGAGTCAGTACAAATGGATCAAGCTCAAGAGTTCCCACTAAAACTAAATGAAGCAAATTGGATTGTATGGAAGTTCCGGATATTGGTGATTTTAGAAGGACGAGGATGACAATTTTAATGAGTTCCAAATTTTTTAAAATCGAGTTCTAGTACATAGACCCAAGGAAACTCGTCTAAAATGGGACCCTAAAAACAGACAGGGAATATTTTTGGGATACAGCGAAAATGTAAAAGGATCAAGAAAAAAAAGTTATTTTTCTACCAATAAAAACAGGGAAATCCGTAAAAGTAAAAAAAATAATCTTGAGAGAATAGCAACGATGGGCATGTGAATCAAAAAATGGAAATGAGAAATGCATTAGAGAATCAAGATGAACATATTGGAAAATTAGATGTTGATTTTGAGGAGCTGAGCATCTACGATGATGCGATATCATGCAACGAGTCTGAGAACTGGAAGAAAGCGATAGTAGCTGAAATAAGAGCTTTAGAAGAAGACCAGACAACATACCAGCCAAATAAAAGACATGCATTGACTAGCTTAATCATATTCATACTATTTCGTCACCTTAATGCTTACTACTTTGAATTGAAAACAATTCAATATCTTTTTAAAATAGGTAGATATTTTAATATTTTTCTCTCTGCATATTTTTGAATTGGAATGACAAACTTTCTGCTGTAACTATTGGTACTAAAATATGTAGAAGAAAAAGGTAAATGTCCAATTCAATATATTGATTATACTACCAAATGAAAGTAATTTGCAACTGATAATACAGAGTTATTTCTGGAGATTATGACATATTCCTTAAAACAGAAATATATTTTTTTTGGTGAGTAATATAAAAAAATAATAGTTGGCAAATTCATGGATTCTCACTGTTTATAATATCGTTCCAAACATATTTATTTACAGATAAAAAAATCGGGCACTAGAAATGTAACAGTAAACAAATTATGATAAGGAAATGTAACAAATGGGAACAATAATAAATAAAATTGGACTATTAGCAAATAGAATCAGTCAAAACAACACATTTTTACATAACAGCACCTAGTTTATTTCTTCTATTTTTAACAGCAAGTAATTCGTTACAGAAAATAATATTGTAGGAATCTATATTTAAATAAATATTTTATCTTATTATTAATTATCATTGTTTATCTGGCAGAAATCTATTTTTGGACGACTTATTATTGTAAACAACTTCCTTGTAAGTACGTACAGTACAGAGCATTAAAACAATCTGAAAGATGTTA
This sequence comes from Rhagium mordax, assembly GCA_963680705.1. Taxonomy (NCBI): domain Eukaryota; kingdom Metazoa; phylum Arthropoda; class Insecta; order Coleoptera; family Cerambycidae; genus Rhagium; species Rhagium mordax. Next base: position 18,026,582 of record OY796656.1, read on the forward strand.
ATAATGCTAAATTTTAAAGGAATGTCTTATAATAAAATGGGGTGTTAGGTATTCACCTACTAACACACTTTTCACGCTGTATTTTGGCATGGTTCCCACGATAATCACACCAGAAGCGTAGGAACATAAAAAATAATTCGGATATTGTCATAAAACGATATTTGGAATGTCTAATGCCTCAGATTATTTACAGAACTATGGCATTCTTGATATTTGTTATTTATATCCAATGCCTAATACTATTGTTCATTTGTAATGTACACACAGTAAATTTATAGCTCGATTTAAAAAAAAGATGTATCGCCGTGTTGTGCAGGAAGAGAAAAAACAAAACCTATGATTCGAAACCAAACAAAGAAAGAACCTAGGGAAAAAACAGTAAAGTTGTCTTATTAAAACTATTGCATGTCAGGATAGGAAGATGTATCTAAGTATGTATTAGTTAAACATACTATGAAATATATTCAGAATTTAAAAAATTAATATTTGTAAAATTCGCGAGCTCGAATTTTAATTAGTGCCAACACCTTCAATTAAAAAATATATGTATATACCTCATCAAAGTACGTACATATTTTATAATACGATAAAAAATTTCGTTAAATTCCTGTCAATGCGTCTAAAATAGAAATGAATAAATCCGCAAAAAATAAATTTAAATATTTATAACTATAAGATTTGGTTGTCATTTATACGCATAGCCCAAGGATATACGTATATCGTCTCGGATCCACGACCCAGTCTATTAACCTTAAATTGTTATAAACGATTGCCCACTTCAAAAGTTCTATTTGTCATTTTAATACAGCGTTAAATATTGCAATCTTTTGGCGATGACAGTGATATATACTTATTACTTACGAAATTATTAAATTGTTTAAAGTACAAATGAAGATTGTGATCGTGAAAAAATCCAAGGAAATTTTAAACAAATTTAAATATATCTTGTCGACCTTATCGAATGCAAAAATCGTATGTTAGCAACTTAAGAATCTCTTGAGATATTTCAATGACATTTTATACTCGCCTTCCCTCTTTCTAACTCTTGAATGAATTAAATTTTGGATATAATTGAGGTTAAACCATATTGAATGAATTATAATAGAATAGTTTTTTGTTTTTGGGCTGCGAATTGGTTTTCGAAAATGATTGTGTCAGAGGCCTAAAAACTTTTAAATTACAAGATGCACTTTATTTGGAAGGTGTTCCAATCGTCTTGATAAACGAAAATTTAATTATCTGTTTCAAAATCAATGCGTCGTTATAGAGACAAAAACAACTAAAACGCAGTCAAGGCGAAACAAAAAAGTTTTTTTTAACGGGAATAAACAAGGATTTTATTGAATACCCTAGCAATATGAGGCAACTCTGTAAAATAATTCAAGGGTTTATTCTAATGAACAAAGTGTAAAGAGAAGCTACTATTCATTCTTGAGGAACTCGCTGGTAATATTAAATGAGGTCTATTGGTTATTATAAAGAACAGCACTCTGTCTTGAACCTGTCAAGAAATATTAATAAAGAAAATCAGCAAAATTATTAAATTTTAATTGTATAAAAAGAAGAAGCTGAAAGCCTCAAATATCTTTGAATAATCAAGTAAAACTAAGGCGTCAAGTTTTTTCTTAATCGCACCCTGAAAAGATATCATCGCATATTTCTAAAAAGCAACCAATAAAAATTCTAAATATAAATTTTCAATATGCCTGATGACAGTAAAAGATGGATTAAAATGGAATATTTCTCAGGAATAACTAAGTGAAAATCATTGTTACAGTTGTTAGAGTCATAATATTCAATCATTTCTGGACAAATCCTTTATTAAATTCTTATAGAAATTATGAAAGACAAGCAACCAAAGAATAGTCATTGAAGCCATCACGTGAAATACAAAAAGTGTCTGAGCGGATTTATTAGGGGTAGCGTGAGAATTGCTAAGTGGTCTACAGATATCCTTAGAATTGAATTTATTGTTTTAAATTAAATTCTTATCATCTCTACGAATAATTCCATAAAGACCAAAATGTATTGTTATTTTCATTTGTATTATTATAAATGTAACTGTAAATTATACTCCTTGTGAAAAATGTAATTGAATTCTTTTAGTGAGTGAGTGTTTATGATTAAAAAAAATCGAACAAATACCAAAGACTGCAGGAGGGAAATTAAAAGAAGAATAATCAGAAGAAGAGGAAGGGGAATAGGGAGAAGAAGAAGAAGAAGAAGAAGAATAAGAAGAGAAATAATATTGAATCGATTTTACATCGCTGATTAATCATAATAAACCTAATTAATACGATGGGTCCTTTTTGTGTCTTTTCCTTCTATGTAATTTTACTTAAACCAACATCGATGGAATCAAATATTAAATTTAACAAAATATAGTTGCAACAATTTATTATATTACCGGACTTAGCAATGTGGGGTAATTATAAGAAGAGAAAAAAGAGTTAATAATATGGTTGATCAGTTTACTCGTTATGTATTTTGGCCAACTCAATTTCTGTCACGCATTTTCCTGAACGCAGAATTTATTCATTTGGTAACCAAATACGCTGTATTTCAAACATTCTATCAAGACGGAGGAGAGCTTATAAGCTATAAATTGGTTTAAATTTTTCGTGATTCAGTCTACTGTTTTAATTATCGACAAAGATAAGAGGCTTCCAAAACAATTTTTATTTTCTCTATAATATTTCATTTCAGACGATTTTATACATTATTAAATTTTATGAAGCGCAACGCTTTATTATATTTTGTTTTGCTCTTCATTCCATTTCCATTCCGCCATGGGCTGAATAAAGGTATTTTCCTTTAAGTTATTCCAGGTTAAAGGTTTCTCATGTTCAAATTATCTTTGATATCATTAACTTGAATCACTTATTTATTTTCAAAAGATGTCAGAATTAGAGATAAATAAAAACAAACCGTTGTCGTATTGCAAATATGTACGTCTCAATGTCTTTCTCAAATTGCGCAGTTCGGTCAAGTGCGGTAGATATGCTCCATAAAATTCAAAATAATTGCTGAAATTGTAGAGAAGCGATCGCTTGATTTAAAAAAAAATTAAATGAACTATTTCTGTAGTGGTTTTATACTATACTAATTACTACTAAATATATAACTCATAGACAGACTCACAAATTTTGGATAAAAGTAGTTAAAAGTTAAAACCCGATGTATTTAGATAATAAGAAAATATAGAGGAATGACCTGTGCTGAGTTTATATTTTTCTGTTTCTAAGCGAGATGATGTACCCAGCGAAAAATTATACACAGGAACAATATAGCTTATTCAATTATTTCACTGTTATTTCTTTAGAAGCATTAGAAATCTTAGAATCAAGAATATCAACTTCTTATAAGCCCTATGTGGTTATACTGTATGTATATGCATTGCAGGCACATACAAAAGTGTTTTGCAGTTTGCACTCGTATGACAAGATAAAATCTTATTTTTATTTTTCAGAAAGCCAATATACACGAGAGTTTTGTCGGTACGTCTTCTGCCTCAATTTCTATGTCAAGCCATACAAAATCTCTGCTACTAATACCAACATCCTCTGTCTGTTAAAAAAAAGGAGAAAAACAATGGACTCTATGAGTGGTTCTTTAGTGCGAATATATGCAACTGAGAAACAGAACATTGGTAAGTAAATAGCAAAGGCAATTTTTGCTACTAATTGTAACTTCACATCCATTGAAAATTTGCAACCCATCCAATTATTATGACCTATAGGTATAACCCCCAACCCGAAAAACTTTACCTATACGGTCTTAACTGAAGAACATTTAAATATTTTAAAACCCATATCGGTAACTACGACAATTTGCAGAAAAAATGCTTCCATTTCAGATGCAGTAGAACAGTGAAAAAAATTACACATATCTTTAGAAATGAATAATGATCTAGAACTACCACTATACAAAAAATTCAAATATTTCAGCGTTGAGATGACCAGGCATTAGCACCATAACATTTTATAGCCTATATACAGGGTGTTTCGAAAAGATTGGGACAACGCTTAACTCCAGATTCTTGACATCAAAACAAGTCGACTTCACCCAAAAAGTAGGGGTCTAACTCTTTTCGTTTTCAAGATACAAGGCGGTTAATTAAGAAAAAAATATTCGTATGTTGTCTCTCTTGGAGATTATTATACGTATCTACTTCAAATTTGGTAACGACATGTTTTTCGGGTCGCTAATTTCAATGGTGATATTGCCGATGTCACATTTTATAGAGGGCGCTAGTTATAGTACTTTTATGTGACACTTTACGTCATAACTTTTTTGAGGTTAGGTTTTGGACATTGTCTTCTATTATAATCGAAATGCAATTTAATTTCTTAAAGAAAAGGTATTCTTGTTGATTTCATCAAAATAAAATAGTTATTAATTATATAAGGGGATTAATAAATCTTTTTAATCTACGAGAAAAAATGCGGACTCGAGGCGCAGCCGAGAGTCACATTTTTTTCGAGTGGATTGGAGGCTGTTAATCCCCGAATATAATTCAACGTTTTATCCACGACCACGGCCAAATTAGGAGCGTGAAAGCTGTATGAGAGCAGGTGAAAAATTCTGATTTTGAAAAACGTCAGATTTGACAAGTTTATTTTGACTAAGAATTTATTGATTTTGAGCAAAAAAAAAGCGTGGTATTATGAATTCTAATCCACTAGTGTATTATAGGGCCTTTAATCCACGCAAAACGGACGTATTAAACCTTCCTAATATAGTGGTCGTGAATAAAAATATTAATATTTTTTTGAAAAACCGTTCAAGTCTGAAAATGTAATTTTAATGGGTTTTTGCGATTCTAGTTTGTAATAATAATGCTTACAATTGCCGAATTATTTCTAATTTTTATGAACAATTTGTTCCTGAAAATAAAACTAAACTCAGAATGGATTGCAATATTTGATTTTTTATGAAAAAAAAACTAAAGAAAAAGAAATACACTGCAACTAAAAACGAATGATAATTGATATTGTAAAATTTTATTTTCGGACTTCAAAATATCAATATTTTTTAATTTTGATGAGATCTTGGACTTAAAGTTTTTAGACAATTAAATAATTCTGAATAACTTTCTTTGATAAAATTTTCCGATAAAAAAATGCCTAATATAGGTACCTATATTTTTTTATTTTCTCCGTTTATTTTGGTATCGCAGATGACTTTGCATTAGTAGAGGACGAAAGGTTTGTCCATGAGTTGATCCTAATGGGATCTATCTTTGAGTGAAATTAAGTTCAAATCGGATAAATATGAAAAAAGTAAGGTAAGGTTGTTCCACTTTTAAGTGCGACACACTGTATGTATTGTTAAGTTTCTGTAAGAATGTTTTTATTGTTTGTTTTTGAAATATTTAATTGTTTTATTTTCATTATATGAAATGTTTTAAAAAATATTCAAGTGTGATTTAAATTGTGATTATAATTTAAAAAATCAGCTGACTTAAATCGTGAATAAGGCATTTGCACGTGACGTCATAACTAACCTCAAAAACATACATTTTCTAAAATTTTCGTATATTACAAAAATTTTTATCAAAATTTCTGTTGAATTCCAACCAACAGAAAGCATCTTATTTTATTAGATGAAAGCAATTAAAACTTTATTAATAATGGCACTCAGCAAGATTTCAGCTGATAGTACAGGAACCAAGCAGAAATTTTGATAAAAATTGTTGTAATATTGGAAAATTTTAAAAAATTTATATTTTTGAGGTTAGTTATGACGTCACGTGCAAATGCCTTATTGAATGAATTGATTTAAATCAGGCCAACCCTGCTCTCTTTATCCCGCATATAGTAAATTTTTGAATTTTAACATAAGATGTTAGTTATCATATTGTCTCAAAATCATTCTAATGAAAGTAAGCTACATTTTATTTCTTAAAAAAAAAACAACAAAGGACGTCATTTTATTTTCTAAGAAACGATTATTTAAATAATACCTCAACTTAGTAAAAGTTCTAATACCAATTCAAGCACAAATTTACAGTTTGTGATGTATCATTTCATACATTGGTCTTCGTGTTGGAGTAGTTAACTCACCATTGGGCAACTGAAGGCACACTCATTATAGGAGATAAAATGACCGGGTTTATCTTGGAATGATAAATTCCTTTGATTTAAAACAAGTCCTATTTTTAGAATCAACAAAAATTATCATATGATAAAAACGGTATTAATGTCAATAACACAGGTTTGTGTTAATACATAAGCAAATAACTTCATCCGATTGATCTGTGATGGCAAAATAACAAAAATTAAATATGATATGTATAAAACATTATTTCAGATGAAAATCTAGGTGCCTGAATCATTGATACACAATGCAACTAAAAACTATAATAAATAATATTTCTGTCTGTCGTAAAGTCTATAGCTGCTATTTCTATGTGCAGTGTCAGGCAAAGTCGAACGTGTTAGAATTCATAATAGGCTGTTTGTCTCGCCAAACTTTATACCACAACAATCAATAATAAAGGATACGCAGTACGCACACTTCTTATATTTGAAAGTAGTAAGAATAATACGAATTTATAAAAATGGCAGTTAAAAACTTTAACCAAGAAGAAGCTGAAGCCTATTAACCGTATTAGACAGTATTTTGACACTTTCACTTTGTTAAATTAAATTTTGCACTGTTTTTCCGAACAAAGCAAGCACACAATATAAACATTTATTCGTACTGTGGAAAATTTTGAATCGGTCTGTGTACTGTAAACAGCTAGGGAAGGTACGGGTCTATTTTTGCACGTCTCACCATTGAATCATTTGTTTCTTCTTGGATATCAACTTCGATTTTTCTTGGAAACGAACTTTAGGCTTATAGAACCACAAAATTAAATACATATGAGGTAGAACCATTTGTATACCTAAATTGTTTCTCAGAGCAAAATAAACAGTAGCGCAGTACCATGCGTAAGTGAGTTAACTGTCGCGCGTCGAAAATCATGACTCTACTGGATGAAAATCAACTGGACATAATGAATCTATGCCCGTATTTACATTAATTAATTTTTACATTCATAAATGACACCAAATCGAATTTAAAAGTATAATTAACTCTGCACTGATGGAATGAAAATCTTTTAAAATGTTGGAATAAGTATTATAAGAGAATTGGCCAAAATTCATAGAATGTGTTTTCTTCGATCATACTTGTCACATTTGTCCCCGACAAAAATTTAATATACAATTTATGTCATGTAATTAAGTAAGTAGTAAACCACCAACCAAGTTTACTCACACCTAATTCGATAGTAAAGTTAACTATAAAATAACCAAGACCTTGAAGTAATTGCAAACCCAATTTATAAGTTAACCTGAAAGTTATCCCTGATTGACAGTTAACTTGCGATTGTAAAACTGAGTAGTGGAAAATTATACGTGTAATAAATAGGTACCTAATAATAATATTGTAAAGATAATAATGCTCCAAATATGACTGGAGGTGAGAAAATGTAGTTGTTTACTATTTTCACTACTCGTGGACACGAAAATAATTATTAATGAACAGAAAAGCAATCAATTCGATAACAGATTGCAATTCTTGGTCCCCATTAATTTCTATTGTTAACGGTTATGAATTACCTTTCTTGTCCCTAAACTAATATCAAAACTATCTCCAACACAATTCTTGAGTTGCTTCTAAGATTGTTAGAGAACCTAATTGTAAGGTTAACTTCGCCCTTAATAAAGACATTTATTATTATTATTATTATTATTTATTGGTCGCACTGTTGAAATCTACAAAAGAAGAAAACAATCATATCGCAAGGTGTATTTCTCGCGCAATTCTGCACCCAAGAAGTTTCGTAATTGTCGATAAGTTTAGCCAGAGATGATAAATAATTTTGGATGTCCCAAAACGGTTCGCAATTATTATCGAACAAAGTGTACGAGATATATGATCGTTCTCGACAAGGTCAAAGACAAGGTAAACACAAAAATGTTAAAATCTTTTTTTTAGTTTTATGAGGAGCGTATTATAAACAGAGGCCATAAATATATCAACGACACGCGTTTATACTGCTCCAAGAAATAAACACATAAATAATTAGTGTTTGTTAATAATAACAACAATTGCATTAGGCATACAGATACAAACACAATAGACCACCTCATACGGGCTTCACATTAATTTGCTGATCTTGTTGAACGAGCATGAGAACATAAACCTGGCAGAACCATACGCCACATTTTTCGTGGGGTTTTCAAATGCGTTTTAAATGACATTTGCACAACGAATGATTATTATGTTAAACATAACCACTCTATGTATTTTAAACGCCAAAATGTATTTAAGATAATTCGGCAAGAACAGAATCGAATAATTGGTACTTTTATAGGAACTGCTTATAACGAAGATATATTTTTGCCCATCAAGTCAATCGTTTAACAAAAAGACTAGTATTTGTCCTTTCTACCTTATATTATGAAGAACTTAAAATTATAATCGGTCTGAACTAGTATTTTCTCGAACATTCTGATAAAAAAGAAAATTAACTTTAGCATCGTTTTTATGTGACACGACTCATCCTTATCAATCTGAATCTCTATTCGAGCCGTTGTTTTGCGAGAAAAAATTTCCTTGATACAGCGATATGGGTTTTACCTCGAAATCTCCACATCCTGTTTATACGTAAAGTTGTATTCGTTAGATTGATGTGCCACTTGGAAAAACAATTTTTTATCCACAAGAGGCATTCTGATTCGAATAAGCTTACTGTTGCTCTATAGTTCAAAAACTACAAAAGAGTTTTATGCAGAAAGTGGTGGCGTGACATGCAGTACGCATTATTATCGTGAGTACTTGCATCTCTGCGTAACACATCAGCCATGACCATTTCATCTACGCGCAAAATGCAACCTTGATTTTAGGTCTCTGCGTCATTGTGTTCTATGAAGTTAGCTATCTATACTGGATATGCGATGAAAATTGTATAATTCGCGTTTATAAATAAACTTTACTAAATTTATATAGGCTACAGCTTTCTATAAATAACAATATGCAACGACCACAAATATCTTTATACATCAAAATACGCTTATTAATGATTTCCATATGGTTCCAGTGCAAGATTAATCTGTTTTAATGTACACTTTTTTAATAACACTTTTGAAAACGAACATTTGCTAAAATCTGGGCGGTATCAACCTTGCTGTTCTATCACATCATGACATTGTAATTGACGAAAAAATTTTGTTCTCCATACTCAGGAATGGCCTTGTATACATATTATGTCTTATAGCTTTTATGCAGGTTTTCTATATCTCTACAGTATGGCTTATTCTAAAGCTCTGACTGAACCAATTGAGACCTTTTAGTATCCCCTATACTACAGTTATAATGTCTTCTTTGAACAGGACGATTAAAATTAGATTAAGGAATCCCCCGTACAAGGAGCAAGGGAGTATTGGCAGAATAATTATTGCACCTTTATATACAATATGGAATCTTTTTTTCAATCGAAAATGCTAAAAGTAATTTTATAACTTTTACGAGAAACTTATTCTTATCACTTCGCGTTAAAAACCTATTATTGAACTGAATATGTAGGCTTATTGTACATAACAATAAATAATACAATTTCAAAGGGAAAGTATGACTTTTAATAAAATTACCAGTATAATTGTTGTTAATTTTATTTTGACAAAACTTTTAACATAAAACTGACTACATATAAAGAATTTTATATTTCAAGAAGATATTTTTATTGTTTAAATGTTAATTGTGGCATTTCATAAATTATTTCTCTTCCTTTTCTTTTTTTTGGGATTTATTACCACATTTCTTGAGATTCGAGTAGATTAAAATTATATATTATATTAAATGAAACATACTTTCTACCTAAAGATGATCGGAATCAATAGCATTCGTCTCCTGCAGTGTTATTACACTAATTTTTAAGACGGTTAGAACTTTAAAGATTGTCATTGCATCCTTGTCTACTACCAGTTATTAGAAAAGGAGGATGCTACAACTTTAAAGTTCTAGCCGTCTTAAAAATTAGTGTAATAACACCACTGCTGGACGATATCTTCCAAGTTAGTTTTCGCATTCTCGTCGATTGCATCTAAATCTGCGTCGATAATTTTATTCATGTATGAATTTAGACATTGTACTCCCCAACAATTTCCGTAAATTTGTGAGCATCTTAAACCTGCTTTTCTGTTGCGGTTGCAGGAGATAAGTTGCAATATTGATTCTGGTGTTGGCACAAAGTGTTGTCACAGGTTGTAAGGAGCCATTAATTTTCTTCTATCCCTACTGTTGTGGATTTTTTTCATTGCCAAGCCATTTCTGAATTTTGTAGAATACTCGTAATGAATGTTGAGCGACTGTCTCTGAAGTTGGTGGTAATAATTCCAACTTAGATTTTTGTTTTTGCAGCTATTTGTTGATTTGATTAAATCTGTATGAGTTGAGTGAGAGATTTGTGATTTTCCTTGCACCATACACAAGTAGGAAAAGAGTTTCACCAGCCTATTTTACTTATGCATGAGGGTGTTGAATTCTTGTCATTGAAAGTTCCCACTGCATTAACCAACTGCATTTCTTTCTGAAGAAGTTTGAAGATGTTTAATTTTCCTACTGAAATATTGTAGAAGGCACACTGAAGGCATGAGCCAGTAAAATTGTTTTTTATACATTCATGTGATTTCTGAATTTCTGCCGAAGAAAGAATTTTCCATTTAATTTTTCTTGTTCCTGGCCTTATGAAAAATATATCTTTTTCTTCTGGAGTCAAAGCGATTAATAGAACAATAGGCCTGCAGAAATAGAAAAAACGGTGTAACTAATTCGTTTCAGATAGCCGTAGGTAAAAACAGGTGTATTTAGTTATAAGGAATATACCTCTGCGATTCCTCCCAAATCAAATAAACAGAACATTGTTTAAAAGTCACTTTTATGTGAAAAAATCATGAAATTTGGATTTTTTTAAAAATTACAGTAAGACTGCAGTAGATTAATTTTTTTGAATGTTTCTGTTTACTAGGTAATTCCAAACCGGTTAATTTAAGTCCCGGTTAATTTCATTTCATTGATTATTTATTTAAATAATTGCCGAAAACCATCGAAATTTTCGAAAATTTCAAGCATTTTTTACTCTGAAAGGAAAAATGATAGACTCTTGAAACTTTGGTGGAATATGTGTCTCATTACCCTCAACTTACAAAAAAAATTTCGTTTCAAAATGTTTATTAGTTTTCGAGGAATTCTATTTGTTTATTAAAAAGGTCCCAAATGTTTAATGAAAAATTGACCTATTAACGTTATCAAAAATAATTCAACCACAGCTCATTTGTTTCGTCAAGACGTCAGTTTTACGAATCTGTTTACGAATCTGTTATGGGCGTATCGATTTTCAATAATTTTGATCGTCAAAATGGCGTTAACAACATTGCTACTTTTCGGAGCAGCGTTTTTTGCAAATAACTTTACAACAAATGAACGTATCTGCACAAATCTTTCATATTTGAGTTGCTGGTATTTTTCTACAAATTCATAAAAAAAAATTGTTGCTCTGGACATGTAGGAGCCGAGATAATTTTTTAAATTGTTTAATGCGCCAAACGTTTATTTATTAATATTTATGGCCAAAATTGAAACTGGTTGTTAATAAGATCTTGAATTTTGTGAATTCATCAAGTCCTATTGAAAACGGGCCCTTTTTGAGGTCAAAATATAATTTTTAATAATTAGTGATTTTAGAGCGTCTTCAATTTGTTTGGCTCAAGGGACAGGTGAATTTTTTATCAAACGAGTTTCAAATTGGGGAAGCGAGAAAAATTCGTCATATCTCCGTTATTTTCCGGCCAATTTCGACGTTTTTTTTTTTTTTTTTAATTTGGGGTAGCTCACGAAAATAATAACAATGGGCACATTTGCAATATCCAAATAATAAACATATAATTGTTATAAACAATTTTTTTTTTAAATTTTTTCTTTTTTAAGCTTATGCAACTTATAATGTGCTAATGTATTAAATATAAATTTATAAAGATTATATAATGGTAACAATGCTGTAACATCGTATATTGTTTGATGGAGAAATAGTTTGTGCATACATTGTTACCATTATATAATCTTTATAAATTTATATTTAATACATTAGCACATTATAAGTTGCATAAGCCCAAAAAAGAAAAAATTAAAAAAAAAAATTGTTTATAACAATTATTATTTGTTTATTATTTAAATATTGCAAATGTGCCCATTGTTATTATTTTCGTGAGCTACACCAAATTAAAAAAAAAACGTCGAAATTGGCCGGAAAATAACGGAGATATGACGAATTTTTCTCGCTTCCCCAATTTGAAACTCGTTTGATAAAAAATTCACCTGTCCCTTGAGCCAAACAAATTGAAGACGCTCTAAAATCACTAATTATTAAAAATTATATTTTGACCTCAAAAAGGGCCCGTTTTCAATAGGACTTGATGAATTCACAAAATTCAAGATCTTATTAACAACCAGTTTCAATTTTGGCCATAAATATTAATAAATAAACGTTTGGCGCATTAAACAATTTAAAAAATTATCTCGGCTCCTACATGTCCCAGAGCAACAATTTTTTTTAATAAATTTGTAGAAAAATACCAGCAACTCAAATATGTTCATTTGTTGTAAAGTTATTTGCAAAAAACGCTGCTCCGAAAAGTAGCAATGTTGTTAACGCCATTTTGACGGTCAAAATTATTGAAAATCGATACGCCCATAACAGATTCGTAAAATTGACGTCTTGACGAAAAAAATGAGCTGTGGTTGAATTATTTTTGATAACGTTAATAGGTCAATTTTTCATTAAACATTTGGGACGTTTTTAATAAACAAATAGAATTTCTCGAAAACTAATAAACATTTTGAGACGAAATTTTTTTTGTAAGTTGAGGGTAATGAGACACATATTCCACCAAAGTTTCAAGAGTCTGGCATTTTTCCTTTCAGAGTAAAAAATGCTTGAAATTTTCGAAAATTTCGATGGTTTTCGGCAATTATTTAAATAAATAATCAATGAAATGAAATCAACCGGGGCTTAAATTAACCGGTTTGGAATTACCTAGTAAACAGAAACATTCAAAAAAATTAATCTACTGCAGTCTTACTGTAATTTTTAAAAAAATTCAAATTTCATTATTTTTTCACATACTTCAAAGTGACTTTTAAACAATGTTCTGTTTATTTGATTTGGGAGGAATCGCAGAGGTATATTCTTTATAACTAAATACACCTGTTTTTACCTACGGCTATCTGAAACGAATTAGTTACAGATTCCCGTTCACATCGTCTAATTCTACAGGCCTACAAGATGATCAACGTTTTTACCGACTAGGTACAGATTTTGCCCATTATTTGATATTTCAATTACTGTTTTAACAATAGGTGAATCCATATCATCTACGGCTTGTTTTACAAAGAATTATTTATTTTAAAGAATATTTGTCAACATTGAAATTAATCGGATTTCGTTTCTATCATTTGACAAAAACTTTTCTTGAGAGAGGGATACGATTACTGAATTTTGCCTAAATTTGTTTTTCACGTAGTTAACATACGTCAAACAAATGTCTGCTTCAGTGACCATTTGTCAAGAATCAGCATTTCATTCAATATGAAAATTAATGACTGATAGTTATTATGATTTTGCTCAAGTTTTTATACAGGGTGGAACAAAGTATCAAATAATGGCTTTAACTTTGTTATTTGCAAAGTTACAAAAAAATGTTCAATATAAAAGTTGTTTGGTTCTCTATCTTGCACGTTTTGAGTTTTTTAGTTTGTTGATATCATCAGCAGAATTTAAATAGCGATTAGGTCATTGCCTGGCAGTCAACGGAGCTCAGTTTGAACATTTAGTATTGCTGTTTTTTTTGTATTAAGTCTACCTTTGTTACTCTTTAAATATTTAATTTTATCTAAATTTAGTGTTGTGAAATTAATTAATTTAGTTGTGGTTGAGTCGTAATAAATATTTTTTTCTAGCTAATTTTTTTTCCAAAAATTGCAAAATTTTATGACTGAATAGAGAAAAATATACTTGACAAAAAATTATGGGTGCCATTTAAAAAGAAAAAGTTGGTTGCCATCGAGGTTGCCATAGGAACAAACCAGAAGAAGATATCAACAAACTAAAAAACTCAAAGCATGCATCGTAAAGAACCAAACAACTTTTATATTGAACATTTTCTTGTAACTTTGCAAATAACAAAGTTAAAGCCATTATTTGATACTTTCGTTCCACCCTGTATACTGTCTCGGTGGCTAAATATACTGTTTCGGTGGCTAAAAAATGAGGAGATTTAAATAATTAAATCAGTACCTAGACATTTGTGTATTTGACGGTAAATTAATTGCTTGGAGATACGTTTAGTGTTAAGATTGTTTATCAATTTTATTTATAATCAAGATTGTTGTAATGCATAGATAAGTACTATTATCTGGGAGAGTGCTTAGTGATAAGTATTATGTATGTATGTGAAAAATATAGGCACACATCTTTTTAAGCAAGGAAAATATATCACCTTGTATATGACTCATAACTAAATCTCTATGAGTGGACTTGATCTGATATCGCACGAGTAAAACTATAATAGGCATATTGTTTATTAAGCAATTTTATATAAATACCAATAAACCGTTGGTGAAATTAAAACATTTTAATTTTACAGCTCTCATTTTTGGAAAAAATCCAGTTCATTCATTTAGTGTCGTATACATAATAAAGAATGTAAAAATACGTTGGCCTTGACCTTGAGACCTTTAGCCTCTGCATTATACGCGACCTTCAGTGTTTTGAACAGTTTGCCATGCGCAGAACCATAACCTTGCCCTTAGAGTTAATGTTTAAGGCATGCGCATGCTCAAGAGTGTGCGCAGTCAGTGTCAAGGTCAAACACAATATTTGGTGCGATTTCAGTGTCTTTTTTCGTTCCTGTTCTAACCTCAGATATACATACATAAACATTTCATTGCAGTTATGAAACTCATTAATTGTGAACATTTGCAAGATTTAATAACTTATGTACAACGTGCGTCTGGATTACTGGTTGAAGAAAGAAATTTTCTTTTTTGATTATTCGAAAAATGGTTACTTTTCATAACAAGTTTTGCTTGGTGATAAAAATAAAATCAGAGCTCTTTAGAAATTGGACTTATGATTTACCGAATGATCAAGAATTAATAAGTCAAGAAAACCTACATTTAATTCAAAGAAAAGTTCTTTGGATAGGGAACTTTTCACTCTTATGATTATAAACTCCCAAGAAAAGTCTTGTTTTACAATACGCTGAGCGTTAAAAATTTTAATCCCAAAAGTATGCTTTTAGCCAACATTTTCAGTTCCAGCTATAAATCAACCAGTAATTTATGATTGTTTAACACAAAAAATGGTGTATTAGAAAAGGTAACTATTGTTTGAATTCTAACATTAAAACTATACGAGATATTAGCCCAGAACAAAGGACTGTACCATAAACATAAAAGTGTCAATGAATGAGTATAAGACTACTTATCCTGAGATTGTAGTTTCATAATTTATAATTAAAAGTACCTAATTTAGCCTATTGGTTATTGTTTTGTTTTTTACAATTTCTGTTGCTTCTAAAAATGTTATTCAATGATTCGAATCATTTGGAAAGGTGATGGAGTTGAACTTGTCAAAAGTGTTTTTTGATGATTTTCAAACTTGGTCTGGAGTGAACCGAAAAGCGCAGAAAGTAATTCTATTATTAATTAAAATTATACACTTGAATGATGGATTTCTCCCTCTTATTTTTGAAGGCACGGTATTTTTTCTTTTGGACAGCACCGCAAAAAATTATATAAAACTATACTTTGTTAAATAGGCGCTTATTTGAATCTTGTCCCTAATTAAACGTTATATGGTTAAAATTATTTTGTTACAACTGCGAAAACAGAATTTTATTTAAAAGAAAAAACACCATCACAAACAAGGGCGATAAATCCAATATGGATCATAACTAATGATAGAGCTACCTAATAGGGTACAATATTACTTTTATTGCGGTTTCTGGTTCACCTCGTAGCAAAATTTCAAAACACTCTTCTAAGTCCCACTTCGTATCACCACCTTGCCACATTATTCCAGTTAATAAATAACATTTTCGAATGTAATGGAAATTGCGAAAAAACAAAATAATAACCAATAAGCTTCACTAAATACTACAAAAGATATCAGGTATTAAACTTCAGCTACATTTTGCGTGATCCACTTGAAGTGAAGAGCAGTTATTATAGATAACAAAAAATTACCAACAAAAATTGTTCACTACCCAATACTGCATATTTACTTATTTTTTAGCCATATATTGTGATCGGTTGGGGCTTTGTAAATATGCACTTTTTTGATAGTGTATTTGAAATTTTGTCGAAATTTGGACAAGAAATATTGCTTCCTTTTAATTAAAATTACCTTGAAAAAAAATTTTTAAGAAAGTCTTTAGTTTCAGAATTTTATCTACAGTACAGGATCCCTACAATTTTATGATTTAAAACATCGAGAACACTGTTATTTCAAATGCAATGTCTGATATATTATTTCATATTGGATTACATAATTTCAAGAACTTTCCGATAACCTGGCCATAAGGGAAAAACAAATGAAAGTTTTTTAAAAAGGACATCAAATCAACCAAATATAGGTACTCTTAAAAATCTAAAATGTTTAGAAAAAGTTTTGTGTTTTGTCTTCTTCAACTGGTCAAATCGAAGACCTGTAAAAACCGATAAAAACATTTGTTCCGTAGTACCCCATATTGCGACTGGCTCCAATTTCTGCAGAATATTATCTATCTATCTACGTTTACACACTGATTCATGAATAATTTTTAATTTATGCTTTACAATAAGACAATAAGACAACTATGAGTTTTATCTTTGACGTGTACCTCTGGCTCGTACGATACGAAATGCAAAATATGCGCGATAAATTTGCCTTGAGCCATACGTGAATTCACATACAAATATTGGTAATTTCTTTAAATAAATGAACTTTGCAAGTCGAAGTGGAATCAAAAGGTTAACAAAGTTAACTTTGTAGATTATACGGACACTGCTCTTAATTTTCTTTAAATAGCCTACCTTTAAATATATCCTTGTAAAAGAGGACTTAAACAGTTGCTTACCTGTAACAAAATTTTATTATTAATATTACGTAAAGTAACAAATAACGTAAGCAAAAACAATCAGCAAATAGTTCGGTTTGTAAAATTGTAAGTATATTCAAAACGCTTTTATCTAAAAAATAAAACTGAATACATTTATTTTTTAGAAAATACTGAAAAGTTTTTGAATCTGACGTTAAAAAGAGACACTTTATGATTACAGAGTAAAAATGTTTGCAAACAACTGGTCACTTTTAGGTTAATGAACGTACAAAAAATTGGTAAATAACCAACTGAAAATGGGAGAAAAGGGAAAGTTACTAATATTTTTTCTTTTTCGTTTTTCGTAGCGATAATATAATCTGTTGGTTTCATGAATGTCTTGTTTTTTCTCCAAAATTCATTGCGCGAAATTCATTGTTAAAGCTGTGACTAAAATATACACCAGATGTACATTTAAAGTGGGAGATTCGAAATGTCACAATTTATTGACTTTAAAAACCTTGAAAGAAAAATTGTTTAATAAACGTTTTCATAATTATTTTAAATATAGTTTTCGAGGTATACTTGCCTACACACGTATATGTCAAAAACTATTTCTTTTATAATAATAATTATGAATGTATTGTTAACCTACTTTTCCTCGACGCCATCTTTTATGAGGAACATTTCTTGCTTTTATAATAGATATTTCAATTGAGAGACATGTGACCTATACTAAATTATAAATGGTTTCATTTGGGATTAAAATTTCCGAAAACTTGGCAAGATCTGAAAATTTATATATTTGATTTTTTTTTATATCAGAATAATCCTCAATACAATCTAAGACAACGGTTTTCTTGTCTTTGAAAAAATATTAATTTTTGAAAAAATTACCAGCATATAAAATTTTTTTAAACTAAGAATCAGGCCATTAAAAATTGGAGTTTTCTCATAAATAGTTTAATTACGTAGATATTGGTATTGTTTTTTGGCAAATAAGAATTGAAATATATAGGGTGTTCCATTAATGAAAAACCAGCTTTGCTTTGTCATGACTTTTTGACTGATCCTGTATACTTATTTTTTCTTTACTGTAGTAGATTTTAAAAAACTCAAACACATTTTTCGCTGGCTATCTTACTTTAGGAAATAATCGACGCTTTAAAACAATAATCAATTGATTACAAATTTTCCAAAATAATTGTCAAATGAACTGCAATTAAATACAAATACAATGCATATAAATTACTAAGTACTTACTTGCATTATCGCAAAGTAAATATGTAACTACAATATTAACGAAAACTTTAATTTTAATTCGTGTGCAACAAATGCATCGCAATGGAATGCTAATGCACAAATTCTATTAATACTTTGTTTACCCGATAACTTTGTCGTAACATTTTTGTCCTTCAAATTATTCAGAAAAGTGACCTCAACACTCATCTATTGTACGAGGATCAGTTAAATAATAACATTACAATTCTGATTTCTTTATAGTAAACATATGTAATTAAATTATACAAAAGGTAATATTTTGATTGGCATTATTATTTCAACATAATGCTGTTCGAGATGCTGTTTGTTTTCACTTGTAATACCACTAGTGCTTAAATTATTTCCGGAAATTTTTTCGAGGTCACGAATATTTTGAAAATATACTCGAGTCGAAGACGACGGATAATTTTCTTAAAATATTCGTGACCATGAAAACATTTCCAGGAACAATTTAAGTACGTGTGGTATTCGGTAAGAAAATTTCACACTTAAATCAAATGAAAAAATAAATGACAGATTAGGTTAAAAAGTTAGAAACTGTCAATTTTACAGTAATGTGAAAATCGCTACTATTCGTTCGCTCCCCCTGCTCTGAAAATCACAGTAGTTCCAAGGATCCTCTACCTAGGATTTCTTCCCAGAACGGCGCTCCAGCGGCGGCGGTTTTTCGTTCGGAGACAGCGTTGAAGTTTTCGTGTTTTTATATGCAACTGTCAAAAAAATTTACACTATAATTCCTCCAGGGCACGTCAGCAGCTGAAACTTTCCGAAGAAATACATAGGTTGTCCTGGCAACGTTAAGAAATGCTCCTACGAGTATTTTATTAGTTAAAATATGTTGGCGTAAAATTTTCGCTGTAATTTTGTTCTTATTGGTCCAAATTTTCAAAATTTTGCTATTTCATTGGTTCTCATAGTCGATTTTACTGAAACCAAAAAAGCTTCCTAAAAAATACCTGTTTGTCTGTACCGTGGATAGCTTTTAAGTAGCTTTTCCAACTTCCTTATTTCAACCACGACTGTTGCTTGTATTTTTAACATATACTCGTCAAAATTTGCTTCGGGACACCTTAAAATTGACCAAGATTTGCAACGCTGTAAAACTGTCAAAAATGTATGGATTTGTGCCGGGTTTCAAGGGAAATTTAATTGGCTTTCATCTTACCTATTTAACTCTAAGATAAAGTTACAAAAACATGTTTATACAGGGTGTCAAACAAATGCCTGTTTTTTCAGTCAATTTTTATCTTGAGCACAGCGTTAACCAAACACCCTGTATATTGGAATTTTATAAAATTTGTTTGTCTTATGTGTCTGCTTTAAAACATTTTTTGAATTTTGCTCCTATCTTTTTTGTAGAAAAAGATAAAGAGGTTTTAATAAAATGTTACATTTTCACAATAAAATAAAAAATGTCAATCTTTTATACTTTTATAATCATAAGGACTCACATTAACATTAATATTTTTTATTTAACAATATTAAACATTAAAACTTAACCGTAATGTAATTAGCAATGAGTTGGGCCTCTGGATGTTATAAATCTCTGCAACGTTGTGGCATGTTCTGAACCAAATTATTTATTATCTCGTTTGGAATTTGGTTCCACTCTTCTACAAGGGCTTCTCTAAGTTCTCGCAATGTATCAGGTTGATGGTTTCGACTAGATATTAGTCTCTGTAGAACATCCCAAATTTGCTCTGTAGGGTTTAAATCTGATGATAATGCAGACTACCACATGCGGTTTATACCCCCTTGGTAAAAAAACTCGTTTACAATACGTGCTCTTTGTGGTCAATCACAATATACCCAAATTTTAGTAATCAAATCCATCCGTTATTTTATTGTGAAAATGTAACGTTTTACTAAAACCTTTTTTTACAAAAAAGAGGAGCAAAATTCAAAAAATGTTTTAAAGCAGACACATAACACAAACAAATTTTATAAAATTCTAATATACAGGGTGTTTGGTTAACGCTGTGCTCAAGATAAAAATTGACTGAAAAAACAGACATTCGTTTGACACCCTGTATAAACATGTTTTTGTAACTTTATCTTAGAGTTAAATAGGTAAGATGAAAGCCAATTAAATTTCCCTTGAAACGCTAAAAACCCGGCACAAATCCATACATTTTTGACAGTTTTACAGCGTTGTAAATCTTGGTCAATTTTAAGGTGTCCCGAAGCAAATTTTGACGAGTATAGTTTGAAATGTCACCTATAGTTTATAATTCTTGTTTATGTGAAGAGTAAATAAGCGTAAAACCATGTATTTTATAGGTAATTACAGCAAAATATCGCAAAAAAACTACTTCTACTTCCATTTACTTTATCATCATATTCCTTGAAACAAATTGCTTATATTTGACGATATAAGTACATTATTATAATAAGGGCAATTAAATCTTAATGCAAATACTAAGGTCAGGTATCAAACTACAATTTATAATGTAAAATAAAACTTGTATCACAATGACTAACCGTCGGTTGATACTCTAACGCAACTTAATTAATTTACCTTTTTTTAATAATTGAAGAGACAACAAATTCTACCAATGACGTAATAAAAGCTAATAAAACCTAAATCATGAAAAAAAATATACGATATTTTATTCGAAGATATATCTCCTAAGGTTACTAGTTTTAAGCTATCTACAGAAATTCAATATAAGTAACATGCAAATGTTTAAATATTTTTAAATTTTTTTAAAGATCAAAAATGATTGACTGATGCTCCAAAACTGTTTAATGAATTTTCACATTCGCAGTGTGTCTTATAAACACAACATTGTCCTGCTGTCTTAATTTGTTTAATTTTAAAATTTAGTCATAGTAAGAAATATATTATGTATCTTTTCTTAGCCTGATGTGAAATATTGACTTGATTTTGAGAATTGTGAATTTTTAAAAAAATAATCTAACAAGTTCTTATATTACTGTAACGAAATAACATACGAGTATATACATTATTAAGTGTTATCAATAATAATATTTTAAGGTATAGACACTACATTTCGCCAACAGTAACAATAGAAAAAATAGTTTTGATTGCCGATTAATTTTATCTGTAATTTTATCCACTTAATTCACATTTTATCTCTTCTATTTTCGCCATTGCGTACAGAAAAGTTTACAGTTTTATGTGGGATACGTGCCTAAATAAAAAACCCACTGTAATAAAATATATATTCAATATTTATTTCAATACTGGCACTTACATTGGCAAATTTATTATTTAAAAAAATCTGTCTGTATTTATTGATGATTTTAGTGTAATGTTGTAGTTAACAGATCTCTGCATCTACTAAATTTCATGAAAGTATCTCGAAGCAGGCAAATAGACAAATATTTTCTGTAAACATGTTATTTATAATTCCAGTAATGTTTCAATTTTTGATGCAATGAGCAATATTTGAAAGGGAACATCAATACTACATGCATATACAGAGTGGTATTTTCTCTCCAACAATGTACATTTTTCTTCACTTAACATGCTATAGTTCTATGCTATAGGAGAATCCTAGAAGAAGTACAGATAACTTTGGTACTTAAAAAAAACGATAATTTGCTTTAAACTTCAGAATCTTGTAAGTCAAACGAAACGATTCAAGATACCTAAATGTTTCAAATTCAAATTATTGTAGCTAGCCCTTAACCTGCAAAGGTTAAAACTGGGACACCCTCGTATAAGAAAATAAGAATGTGAAATTGGATTATGGAGATTTTTGTCTTATAAAAATATAAATTAATTCTCTCGATTATATTTGTAAATTGTAAAATTTGAACATTAAAATACGGTTTAGGCCAATTTACTACGTGTATTAAAAATTTATAAATTTCACACACATTTGTTGAATATCAGCGTAACTTTTACGTGGATAACAAAAACTTAATATCTCATAGTCCAGGTTCACTGAACTTTTCAGACGTGATTTTAAATTTAAAAATATCAGTAGTTTGGCATCTAACAAAAATAAAACATTGTTTTAAACGGGCGGCACCAGTAGTACACCATGAAAAAAAGGACGGCTGCATTTTGAAGATGACGGGTTTGCCGCTTGATATGTACCTATATTTAGATTATATCACGGTTAATGCATATGATAAGGCTAAGATTGAGCCAACATTTTTGGAATTACTCTGGGCGAAATAACGTAAAAAATTTCAGACGCCCATCTGCCAAAAATACGTGAATCATAAGGATTTTCTTAATTATTCTGCCATTTTAAATTATAAACTTAAAGAAGTTTAAATGATTTAGAACAGTATTAAATAATTTTTCACATTGTTATAGATTTCACGAACAGTAGGGCTTAACAAATCTAGACAATTCATATCAAATGAAAGCTGAAAATATACCTTTTCTTATGGCGCAAGAAAATATGTTCCCATTTAAAATTCGACTACAAAACTTTATCATCTATTGTTTTCCATGCATTTTTAAAAATGCAAAATCTGCGGAGAAAACGCGCTTCTTTAATGAAGAAGAAATTTTCGTAACAAAAATCACGTTCGTGTGTCAAATCCAATGCCTACTTTTTTTATAAGATTCAAGCACAAAGCCCAGCAGGGCTTACTTGCGTTTTTGCATTTTTTAAACAAATGCCATCTTGCGATTTAAAATAAGAACGTTATCACTTCCGGTTATATCGAAATTAGAATTTTGATTACAATTGTATCACATTCTGAGTTTAGTGTTTATCTTTCATAATAACGAAGTTATTCCATAGTCAATACTATCGTAGCCACTTGGTAGATTGACTTTAATTGAAAAAAAAAATGAAGTTAACGGAATTACGAATTTTGCAATATGTCCAAAAATTCTGTTTTGAAAGTAACTGTCCATCGGTCTGTCGTGATTTTGATGATATATGGTTTTTGGCTATATCTGCAGTTCAATTTTATAAAAAAAATGGTCAATAAATTTGAGCGGTGGGAGTGGATCAAATTTTTTAACATAATATAAATTGTAAAACAAGCTTCATATAAAAAATTTCGTTAATAAATTATTTTTATAAAATAAGCCGTTTCGAAATTTTTCAATGTGATTATGTCAATTTTTTAAATATTCTCATACGGAAGAGCAGTATCGTTTTACACCAAATTTCTAATCTAATTAAACGATTATCCTCAAAACTTCTAACGAATGTTATACAGATTCAGTTAAACAGAATAATAAATGAGGTGGTTGACTCGCTGGCACGAGATTATTATTTAAGATTAGCTGTTAATTCTCACCATTTTGGGCAAGTATGTAAAGAGCTTGGCGAATCATTAAGAACTATATATATCCACAAATATACGCACTTTTTAAAATTCGGCAAGTGGAATCAATTGTTCCTTAGGAGCACATAAGAATAGAACAAATAAAAAATAAACATAAGGTTGTTACATGTCAATTAATTTATCCGCTGAGTTTTGGACTGGACCTTTCCACTAAGCATTAACGTGTCTAGCTTAGCCTTGAGAGCTAGTCGGGTTGCTTTGTTTTTCTCATATAGTTATGAAAACAATAAAATTAAATTGTTATCAAGAACGACAATTTTAAATTATTAAAATACCGTGATGCAGACAAGTGATGTTATGTTAATTTAATTATTGTTTTTGTCAAAGTTATGCAAGAGGAACTTCCAACTCAGCAGTAATCAAATCATAAGTTAACATATGGTTTGTATACCGGTTTGTATACAGTTAAATTTGCTAAAAATCATAAATTCTTAAAATTTATACTAATGTCTTCCTCTTTGCAAAATAGGACCTATCCTGCATCTTTAACAATTCAATTGTTTTAAAATGCTTCCATTCCTATACATTTTTGTACTGTCAGCTTATGAAGCGACACAATTTTTACAATGGCATTCTTGTTGCAGACCTCCAAGCAATTAATTCCTAGGAATCACTCGCCAACCTTATCCGATTTAACAAGTAAAAATTCAGTTTGTCTAGACGTGAAGATTCATTCAGATATCCTTTGTGCCCACTTCAGTAAATTTCGTTCTTCGAGATTTTTTTGTAAATGAGACCACCCTAATTTCGTTTACGCTAAAATTATTAAAAAATGTGTCCTAGTTAAATTATAATGCAAAAAGATAAAAGAAATAAGATATATTTACTGCTGGCTGTGGGATGTTAGAATTAAACTCTAAGGCGCTGACAGGGCTTGCAGAGGGATAATTAATGGAAGGATCAAATTGGTAATTATTATCAACGTGGTAAGATATTAACGTACATAGTTGCTCATTACCATGTCAATTAAAAATACGAAGATTGCGATATATATTAAAAATAAAAAAAAGTGTAATGCATACAACACAACTAAATAATGTGAGGTTATCTCAAAGGACTCGTGATAAGGTTAGAATGAGTATTTTAGCATTAAGTCGATAAACTGAATTTAATGTTTTTATAATACTGACGAAAGTAATTAAAAAGTTAAAAAACTAAAGTTATTTTCCGCATATGTACTTAAATTGCCAGTGTTCGGATGGTAAGAAATACTAATGTATTTACTTGTCGGTGCGATACTATTACATTTTTACTATTTTTCAGGATTGTAGTGTAATTTTCTTAAAATACGAAGCTTTTCATCGTGTCTGGTGGTAGAATTTATCTTGTCTTATATCTGATTCAGTCCTTGAAATCGCACACTTTGCCTTAGGTAAACACGAAAAAAATCAGGAGGGATAAAATTTAACCCTGGTGTGTCACGTTTAGTGGTAAATTAGACACGTCACTATATTTACTTATTTTTTTCCTACTCATCGGACACGGATAAACATATCATGTTTGTTATACTTTTCGCGAAGAAGTATACTACATTTCTAAAACGGCAAATGTCGGAGGTAGAGCAAAAATCTTAACTATGTCATTTAATTCTGATCAAATTTCAAAACGCCTCCATTATAAGCTTGATTGAAAACAGATGATCCATGTTTCGACAAGATTATTTTAACGCTAATAAATTACCAACTAGAGTTGACTCAATTTGACGAAAAAGGTTATTAATGGCGAATGGTATTCTTTCGTTGGAATCCAGTAACATGAAGGAGCCACATCTAACATTTCCTATGAGTCTTTGGAAAGTTTTTCTCCACCATTACTAATGTCCATAGATAGAACTTCATAGTAAATCGCTGCCAAATACTATTTGATTTGTACGCATGGATGTATTTCGAATTTAATTAAAAACTGCGAAATGTCGAAGACATGAAGTTACCAATCTTAAACCTGATTGTATTGATACAGCCCAGTCAGTAGATTTATTTGGACCTTTGCTCGAAACGCTACAAACCAAGAGGTGAAGACTGATTGTGGATGTTGCTTCCTAGAGGATTGAATCATTTCGTCTACAAATTGGAGCAGATAAAGCCGCTTATTAACCAAAATATTCATAGATTTGGAATACTGATGACGATGATTCCCGATAAAGGGTTCAATTAATTCTTGACATTATGCAAAATTATCTATTGTTTTGGAATTAGCATTCATACCAGTGTACTGCTTGGAAAGTAATTCAACAGTACGCATGTCCGCACTGAGTAGTGAGTAAACATCTGCTTATTTCACGAATCGAAGGGAACTGACAACAAAACACATAGTTTTTAGACAGGTTCTAGATATTGACAGTTTAGTTTTCTGTATCACCCCTTTTCTTTGAGATAGGACAATGTTTTAAAACAATCTATAATTACTTGGCCTAATGGACAAGATAAAAAGGAAGAAGGTAAATATGCAAAGGAAAATTCACCCACACTTTCACTAATACATGTTGTTAACAAATTGGTGACTTCAGAACTTATGAAATAGGGTCCATGGCAAATTCAGTTCATATTTATTTATTTGTTGCTACTACTACCCAGATAGACCAAGGTCCAATTAACGGACAGAAACTTATTAAATAAGTCTATATATTGTTATGTAAAGGGAATTTTTTGTAAAATATTTATTATTTTTTTATTTTGGTGATTTTATTGATTTTACTGTTTCTTTCAGGCCCCACGTTGGGCGCCAGATTATTTGTTATGTAATGAGACTTTAAGGGACTTTTATGGATTTGTTAAATTTAATTTTTTATTTTAAGGTATCTGTCATTTATGGTTTGTGTTTTTGCCTATTTTTACTTTATTCTATATTTCTCCTATGAAATTATGTTATTTTCAGCATCCTTATTTCATGACGAATCTATGGATACCCATTTGTTGATATTGCGTTAGATGAAATATTGACCTGCCGTTGACTTCGACGAAGCATCACTGAACTTTTTAAATTTCACTTCACAATCACTCCTTAAGATCTAATTTACACTGCGTCTCGTCATTAGACTAGACTGGTGGTTTTACAAGTAAGTCTTACACTATATACATTTTTATAGAATTTTACAGAAATAAAGTGCTTCTTAGTTTAACTGTTGTGTTGAAAATCGTTTAAACTTTGTTCAAATCATGTAAATGACAGCTGTTCTGTTATTGATCATTTAAAAGAACTATTCTACAATACATTTACTTTATTTAAGCTTTTAATTTGTTTACGTTTTATTTATTTTAGCGTAGCTGACCCTTTATTTATGTGTGGCCCGTTGACCTCAATTGCAACAATAGGTGTTCTACAGCTGATCTAGTAAGATTATTCTCCAATATGATATCCTTTTTTAACTTGTATTTAACTATTCAGTATACCATACGTAAGTTTCTTGTTATTTGTTTCATTGTGAGGAATATTTTATTCTATCCTTGTTTTACCTGAATTTATTTTTAATTTTATTTATTTATTAATCGGGTTTTAATTTCTTTTAGTAGTTTAAAATACATGACAATATTATATGAGAGATAGGTATATCCTTAAAATGTAACCTAACATTTTATGAGCATTAGAAACAACATGATTAATATCAGGAGTAAAAGTTAATTTTGAATCGAAGATAACTTTAAAATTTTTTAATTCTTCAGACCTACCTACTTGTTTATTGTGCATTATGTATGGGGATCCTATGAAGTTTTTTGTTTGTTTTCATTTGTAAATGTTACGGTATTACATTTTCCTACGTTTATTGATAATCTATTACACTGACGCCATAAACTAATTCTTACAAGGTCTAGTTGCAATATATAACAATCATTTACAGATTTGATAGTGTCAGCATAGAAAGGCGAATTTGTCTTCAGGTTTAACAAAATAAATGTCATTTAGAAACTATATGAAAGTAAGGGGTTTAACTTAACCTGAATCTTGAGGAACCTTTGCTGTTGTATACAGGGTGTTTCGAGAGGAAAGGGAAATATTTTAAGGACGTATTCTAGAGGTCAAAATAAGAAAAAAGTGCCTATAAATAAATGTTCGAAAATGTTACCTTTCGAGATACAGGGTGTCAAAAAAAATAATTAAAAATAACGCTTTCCTGCTAGCAAAAACTAAACTGGAGCACAATTGAAGTGGATATTAAAGAATGATGAAATTTAACATAAATGTAACGGCCTGAAAAATCACACTGGAGACAATTAATTATTTTACAAACGGTTTGAAATCGAAAAAATATCAGTGATATCAAGAGGCATTTTCTTTTTAGAATTGGCTACTGATTAGGAAACCAAGACCTGTTTTGGAAGAAAGCAGTGGCGAAATATTGTTTTCGTCAAAATCATTTAATGTTTTACTGTCACGCACGTCACTGGTGGAATTGTCAAAACTCGTTGAATCGAAAAGAAGTGTTTCCATGCCTGTGTAGTGCATACCAAAGCCCTATTTAATATATTTAATCGTTTCCGAGGTATTTAAAAAAAAAAAAAATTTAATTATTTTTTGACACCCTTTATTTCGAAAAGGCATTTTCGGACTCTTATTTATAAGAGTTCATTTCCTCCCGAAACACCCTGTATATTTTTGGAATCGGAGGAAAAAGATCTTTCATAATATGCAAAAATGTACAGGGTGTTCCATTTTTCTCTATTTTCTGATTCTGATTTTCTGCCATTTTAAATAAATAAATACACCATGTGTAATTACGACCCCCTTCATCCCAGAAGGCTCTAGAAGAGCCTTGTGCGGGAGGGGGCTACACATTTAAAGACAAGGGACACACATCCAATATCCGTGTTTTACTTTTCTTTACCAATAGACAGTTCATACTAAAATCTACAATTTTTATTTTTACACTTTTTTTATATCTCTAAAAATAAAGACTGCAGGTAGGTGTCAAAATATATGGAACTAACCCTGTACATACAGGGTAGTCAACTCTAATTTTGCTCCCCCCCCCCCCTTCCATTTCCTTATTTGTGAAGATACTTTAAAATTTTAAAATGTAGCCTTATCAGACATTTTTATCAGACATTTTTCGAATTTTTCAAATATAATATTCAAAATTACCTAGCGCCAATACATACTGGTGGTAAAAAAAAGTTGTTTTTTTAATGGAATCCCCTGTATACTTCTTGACAGGTTTGTAGTAATCTTTGAGCTGTTTTCAAAAATGTATAACTCCCTTGAGATATTCAAGGACAAACATTAGAAATATTTGTATTCACACTTTCGAGGTGGCTTGGCATTCTGACTTAATTGTCGACTTTTAGCTGTCAAAATAATTGACTATGAATGAATTTAAATATGGCTTAAAAAATTTCAGAAAAGGCCGCTTTTCCAGGTTTTAGAAGTTGTCCATTGTTCCATGTTTAAAATAATATAAAGTGACAACGCAAGAAGAGAAGCGCAGTCTGTCAACAAGAAAGCAGGAATGTCATCGGGACCTTTATTCACTTTATTTTTTTCAATTTATTTAGTACCTACTATTAGGACACATTTTTCAGTAATAAAAGGAGTTTTTTTTATATTTCAAGAGATTGGTTATTGTAGCACATTGAATTAGAAAAACTCGTGTTTTTTATATAATTGAGACATACTTATAAGTTATCGTTATTCAGAATTCATAGAATCTAAAATCGCGGGTTTTTATATAAGCAGCATTGGCCAAGAAAAAATGATGATAACTAATTTGTCCTGTACCTATACTCCACCTGGAGTAGTGCGCAAAGTGAGATTCGCACAATTTTCGTAGATAATATACAGTTGGAGGCTGTCCATGAGAATGTTTTCTTAACCGCCTCGCAAGTTACCGAAATAACTACCGGAAAATTTTACAAATTAAGGATTCTACTATTTCTACTGTCATAATTCTTACATCGCGAAGTCGCCTAAAGTCGTACAACATGAAAATCTCTTGCCGGGAGGATTCTTTATTTCTATTGGTTATAGTAAGTAAAATGTTTTGTTATACATAGATATATACACTAGTGAGTACAAGATCTTTACATATATTTTGAATCCTCCTTTAACTCTCTTATTTTTAATTTTAGATTTTGAATATGCAAACAAAAAACAATTGAACGTTTTACAAAAGAAATATTCACTATACATTCAAATTTTTAAACACCCTTTATATATTTTTATATTTTGCATTAAAAAAAGTAGATGACGTCATAAAGAAGCAGCGATGACGTCATTGCTAAAAAAATTTAAGCAGAAGACGCGTAATTCAAAATAAAAATTGGTCTGTCCGAGGATTTTCAAAAATATTTTCGTATTCAGAAATAGTGAATTTATTCCATGCTTTGTGTACACACTGTACATATTCTGTAGTTCACAGGAAAGATCACGAAGATGCAAGCTTTCACCTGGAAATTGTTCGACTGTGTTTAGTCACCGTAGAAAGTTTGAGGGTAATATTTTGTAATTGCAATAAAATCGATAGCTTCTGATGTGTGTGCAGTGCTTGAAATAAGAAAAATCAGTATTTTTTTTTACCTTCGTTTTTTTTTAAGTTCAGAAAACATGCTTTTTATTGATGTTTTTCTATGTCCGTCCTGTAAATAATACCCAATAGCGATTGGTAACGATGGTGAAACGATAGCACAAATGCGAGTGCGTACTTGGCGGACACAATATCGACTCTGTATCCAAGGTAATGAGCGCACGTAGCGACAAATACATCCAAGATCAAACGGCTGACATCACTTCTTTGACGAAGCTTTCAAGTGTCATTTTCATTTTAAGTAAAATCATTATTCTCTAATTTCTACCTACTAAAAAATAAACAAATTTTTTCACGAACGATATTTTAAGTCCGAAAATACATTTGATAAGCCGACATCAAAATATTGCAAATGCAACTTAAAAATCGTTTTAGGGAAAAATAAAATTATTCCATATAAAAAATTAACATCAGATTGTATACTTTTAAATTACGTTTATTTTTCATTAGTAATCATTATATTCTTGTATTTGACTAATAATGTATCTTGTAGTTACCTTGGTTACTCCCGTCCCTGGACCTATTTCAACCACCACAGGGTTCTTTGCAATTATCACCCAGTGAAGTTTCCTAATTTTACAGGATTTCTCTGACTTTTTAGAGACTACAAAGTTTTGAATTAAACACTATTGATGAAAATTATTGCAGAACTTCTCAAAGTAGAGGCTGTTTAAATAAATACAAAAAATATATGGAGCTAATTTTGCATTTAAAAATTTAATGTCAAACGAAACTGCACTTCCTTACAAGAACTATGTTAAAAAATTGGCACACAAAAAGCAAATAATGGATGTATTGGTAAAATATTTTAGTTTTTGTATCAAACATGGTTTCTAATTTTCTTTTAATTCTAACAGTTCATATTTATTGCACAACTAAGAGCGGATCTAAACATATGTTGTAACGGCGCTTTCTTTCAACGTATACTTATTAAGTAACTTTTTCTTAAACGGAAATCTCGGGCGCCAGTTCTTTAATTTTTAAGTGCAAAGAACAGCACTTTTTGGCTCTCCTATGGGGAGAGCGAGGGAGAGCAATCCGGGGTAGCTAAACAGTTGAAGACACGGAATAATGTCCAGAGGGTCGTAAGCTGGAGGTCTGTCTAATGGACTTCGACCCCTACTCAAACGGGTTAATCAGAAATTAACGGCGGAAGTAATAACTCGTGAATTTTAATTATGTATAACAACGTATTTCGTGTTCTAATGGGAGTATATAAATAAATGAAGAGAATACTTTAGCGACTTTGTAGTCGAATATGTACAAATTTGGTAAATAAAATAAATATGCTGGCTGGTAATCAAGAGTACGTACAGTGTCGTCGCTTTTAAATGATCGCGATATCAACTTAACATGTGGATTTCTAATTCTATCGTAATCGTAATGTTATAATTAAACAGATAATGAGCAAGTCAATTGTCTTTGCTTTGCTCTTACCTGTTAATTTATAATCTTGGACTTACGACGGAATCAGAAATCGATTTGTAAAGTTAATACCGCGATCATTTAATATCGACGATACTGTACACGTGAATATTATTTATTTCGTCGGAGAATTTTTGGGGGTAGCCGGTGTCTATTTTCGCGACTGAAAGATTTCAAACGGCAAGCACGCGGGATCTCCAACAGGATATATTGTATGTACGACGGACAATCGGTTAGCTATAGATATTTTAGTCTATACTGGATGTTTTAAAATACGGCGAACTACTGCCACAAACGTAGAGCTATTTATCAATGACTATTGTTATTAAGATAGGTTTCCCGGTAACCTCTGAGCAGGGAGACCTGTAGATTGCCCGACCGAGCAAATCTAGCCAGCCGATGCACAATTTATGCAACAAAAGAAACCAACGGAGGTATTATAAAGTAGCTCTAGTTTGATTTAGTAGTATAATGCAGCGATACTCCCGGACAAAAGAACTCTGAATATCTATACTTAACTGAAGGCAGCACGGACTGTTAATAGCGGACCACGGTGTATTCTTACCAAAACTAGTTTCACGAAAATTATTACTCTAAGGCGCGGTGAACTCGGTGACGGTTTGAACTGATTGCTGAGGTTGATTCGAAGGATCTGCAAGATCTGATGCGGACTGCGGACTCGACGTTCCGCTGGCTTTTTGTTACTTTAATGACGTATGCAGAATGCGCGTTAAACGGCCAATTGACTTGAAACGCAGGACTCATACGCACAACGTTCTTTACTGAGGTCGGGTGCATTAGGTAACTAATAATATTGCCTCAGAGTATTACTAACCGGAAATGGGTTGCTTGCAATTTCTAGACTATATTGCAAAACGAAACGGATTAAAACGGACATGGATTAATATTTTAACCGGTTTTAGTAACTAATGATTTTTGTTTCCGACTCGTTCATTATTTATACTAATTCACGGATTTTAATTATACGGGGGATTGTCGAAAATTAATCAATTAATTATTTAACTGCTTGTTTACCACCAGCTGCTTTTTTACAACTCAATACTAACTTAACTAGAACAGGACTTACTTACTAAAAAACGGCGGCAGGGTGTACCCAAGTGACGGTAATAGTTAAAGCAAAAACAGATATTCCTTGACTGGAAAAAATTACTTCGTTACAATGTATGCGAACTTTATTAAAATATCTGGATGGGTCCTTAAGTTATCACGACAGAGGCTGATCAATAGACAGACACTTATTAAAACACATTTTTGGACAGTGTAAAATTTGTTTTTCGAACGAATCGAATGTTGCCTCAACCCGTAAATCATTATTAATTTTGGGATCTAAACTTTCAAAATTCCATCGAGAAAACCAATTTGAATATAAGCTTGATTTTTTTAAAATATTTCCGGTAGTTCCCGAGAATCGATTATTGAAATCGAATAATCCAATACGCAATACTCACACAATCTCCACCATGTGTAAATAAAATAAATAAGCAATACAAATTCATTACTTTTATTATAATTAATAAAATCGTAGTAGCGGATTTATCACTAAAGATAATATTCCTATAACCTACCTCAACTGCCAATATATACATATAGGTATACCTACATTATTTGTACAAATACTACAACTTTCTATATAGTAGCTATGGCTAACAATAGAAAATCAATTCTAATTAATTTGACCTCGCACAATGTTCCAATAATGCTGTAAGTTATAGGAAAAATATAGACTTTCTTTCTTTAGTAAAGATAATATTTTACATATTCAATATATTATAATAATATAATACCTTGATAATAATAATAATAATATATTTAATTTCTAATTAGACTCAAATTACACCACTGGATGGCGTTGTCAAAATGTCACGTATAATATAGAGTAACAGAATAGTTAATGGGGTACAACAAAGCACCTAACGAAAATATATTTAAAAAACGGTAAGTAACTACTATATAAGTACACAAATATCTAAATCTACCAAATACAATTATAAAAAACATCAGTATAGACAATAAAATAATTAAACAATCAGTCGCATTAAAATATAGATTAGAACGGTTATCACTATAATTCTTAAGGATACTTAAACAGTAATTTCTTGGAATTTGAACTCATTTCCACATTGTTCAAACCTGCTTATATTCTTCAGACTTTGAAGTAAGTGATGGCAATCTTAATAGTAAGTTCTATATGATTCCCTGCTCATCGCACCAGTCTACTAGGTAGAAGATAATAAATATAAATAAATCATTTGCAGCACGTGTAGTTGATCTGTTTATATTCGCACATATTTTTTCACAGAACACACAGTACACATTGTAAGGATCCGAGGTAGCTAAAAAGAGGATCTAAAAGATCTACTCTGACTTACGAACTATTAAACAAATCTAACTTGATGTTATTTGTTAACAATGAATAATCGTTTTTAAGAGCTAATGTGATTATCAAAATTGCTGGTGTCTGTCATTGATCATGCAAAAAATCTAGGGGTAATTTTGGACATAATTTGTGATTTAAAGAATATGTTAAAAAGTTGCTTCAAAAATCGTTTGCTTCTCTCAAGCATTCTAATCGAGATATTTTTAATTTTAAATTAAAGAAAATGTTAGCGAGTCGCTTGTTCTATTTCACTTCAATTATTGTGACTTTATATATGGTTCATGTCTTGATCAATTTGAAAAAAATTAAATACAAAAAGTTTAAAATCCTTGTTTTGGATTTATTTATGGATTACGAAAATTACATCATATCTCACCCAAAATTAAACAGATCAAATGGCTTAATATGTGGTAACCAATTGAACTTTGAAATGCATTAAAATTTGACATTTGTCGTTTGCTTTGAATTTGGAAAAATATAAAGTTTAGCAAACTCAAACATCAATAAAAATATTTAAAAAAAATTACTTCAGATTTGTAAGTAATAACCATGGTAAAAACCTTTGTATGTCAAATTTTATTCAATTCAGAGCAAGTTGAACATTTTGTTCCATCGATGCATCGCCATCGTCTTGAATTTAAATTTCTTTAAAAGCGACAAATGCCAGAGTAAATCGCATTTACAATATAAACGACTTTTTGCTGGTGAATTTCTAGACGAGTTAAAAAGAACCTTGAGGGTATTGATGTCATCAATAGTAAACGGCTGGATCAATTTGATGCCGAAGAAAAACTATTTAAGAGAGCACTGAGCAGAAGACGGAGACGACTCCGACATTCAACTGAATTAATACATTTCTTGAACTCATAAAGTGCATTTATTACTTGAAGCTCTGTAACAATACTTGTATACAGGTTCAGTATTTGATATACACTTGAGTTGTGCAGAAAACTACGTTTTTCGATGCAATGTACAACTTCTTTAAAGTAAGAGTAATTCAGATTCGAGCGTCTGTGTACTGAGAATAAAATAATAAAATGCAGTTGGTGAAGGCTTTTTAAACCATCTCGACCTTCAAATGTCTTCCTGTTCTGACCCGGTAATCTCTCATTTATTTTAACTCTCTCTCTCCATTTCCCTGAGTCATGCATAGGTACCTGAGTTAGCACTCTTCCATTTGGTGTCCACTGTCTTCCGTTTTCAAGAGATAGAACGTGAGACTTATTGCTCTGAAATATTTTACGACTGCGCAGTCCTTTATTTTATTTGCGAAATGAAAAACTAGCTATTATAATATTAAAATATTGACATCGAAGTTTCCAAATATAAAATATATATGACCAAATTCGATAAATAATAATTTGGATAAAAAGAAAGCTTATGCGACTTGAAATAATATATCACTTAAATGAGTTCGTACAACTAAGGCAATTATTTATATGTCGTTATAAATAAAACTTTTACAAATTGAGTGAAACACCGACGTATAATATAGATAATACATCTGTTGACAGTGTAATACATTTTATTTAAGTTAAAAGCTTCTACTTTCTTTTAACAAACTTTTAATGCGGCATTACAAAGGTCCTTTGAAGTATAACTTATCATCAAACTGATCTTGAAAGGTAATTTGTGCGTGAAAAATTAAGAGAAAGTTTAACTAGATTTTAAAGATGATCCCAATATTCCCAACTTTGACAAAGTCTGGGAAATGTACAGCTAAGTTTATAAACAATTCTGGAATTCTGAAATATCTTCAATTAACTACTAAAGCACAAAACTGGGGTTTGCGAAATTCCACGTGTGATAAATAAGGGAAGAATTTATTTATTTGATTTTCTTTTAGTTAACATGTTTATATTGCTTGCAGTATTTGAGTAAATATCAAATATCTTTCCTCTGAAATTTATTTTAAATGACTGCGTCTCTGATTCCTTTTTGCTTCTGACACTATTTTGTTGGTTGTTTGCTTAGCACATCCTGCCACATAAGGTTTTAAGAGTGCTATTTTCGGCAGCATCACATTAAAGTCTTTTTAGGATAGAAAGAAAAGAAATTCTGCGACAGACGTAAAACTTTGTGGTTGCTTAAGTCAAATTAAGATTTTCTACGACCTTCATACAAATAAATATATATAGGAAAGCATTAAAAATAACCTATTATATTGTTTATCAACTAGTGATGAAAGTTACACTTTTCGCAACGCAAGCATTGGATTTATCGCATATTTTCCTATAATTTTCGTACAGGGTGATTCCTATAACGTTCTCACCCCAATTTTTTGGTTTGTCTTTGGAAACAAAATTAAAATATTTAACGTAACTTATATATTAGTATTTTTTCCAAGGATTTCGAAAATTTCAACAAAAAACAATTGAAAGTCAAATAAAAGTGGGAAAAAACAAAGTGATTTTTTTTTAATGGAACGATCTACACGTACAAGAATAACTTTTTTCTGAAACCTCTGAGTTGGATGAAACTCGCCCCCAACGAAAAAGCACTCTTATTCCTCTTCAATATTTGATAGTTGATCCATTTTGAATCAAACTATCCAAAAATGTTTGAATTTAAATCAGCTATAGAATTAGTTCGAAGTGAGATCACCAAGTAACTGTGCTATAAAGGAACTAATCGAAATAACGATGTTGTTGATCCATTGGACGATCATTTACCCAGGTGTCTACCCTTGTAAATATATAAAATATAACCCAATGAATCGAATAAACTAAAGCCAGCTAACATTGTATGATAGCATATTAAATCTAAAACTGCATCAGATGTAATAAATCGTTTTAGAAGGCCTTAAAAACGACATAAAACCATCGTAATATACTCAGTTCACAACTTAATGTCGTCTGTTCGGATTTACATTGGAATTATTTTATAACCAATGAAAAGCAAAGAAGAGGAAAGAACTTATATCAAGACTAGGTAGGTGTTTTCATTTACCAACGTACGCAGGCATATTTAAATTTAATTTTAATTAAAGTCTGGATTATTGATTACCAAAGAGCAGTGAAGAAGCTGTAAAATTGAAATATTTATAAAGAAAGTCCATATCACATTAAAATGTGAAACACGAGGCTTGCTATAAATGGCACATTGTTTAATGGTACGCCGACGGAAATTATTTTATGATGTGGTCTCGTCGCAAGGATCTTCTGTATTACACAACAATTTTGTGCCTAAACAATTAAACTTCGGATATTTATAAACTCGCTAGTGGAACATCTTGTATGATTCAAAGAAAATTAAAAGACAGATGTATATTAATTCTGTTTTATACCTCATCAATATTTCTTAATTACCTTATTTACAAAAATATCTGCATGCCAATTTTTCTGTCCACAATTGTGCCAAATGTCAATAAAAATTGGAAAGAAGCAAAAAGTATATTAAAATTACGTACCGTATTGCTTGTACTGAGGCAAGTAATACCAAAACTATAATGTTTCAAACATCACCATCTCTTGATCAATACTTCACGGTGATGATTTTAAACCGTTAATGTCTCGGTTTACTATATAAACTATATAAACCGTTTTTTGCAACAAAGCTCAATAAATCAAATTACAATGTTATTATTAATTTGGGAAATACCTTTTGGGAATTCTCAATCGTATTATGGAATATTTTCATATAATCGTAATCGAAATGTTTTGGCAAAAAAGTTTGTTTATTGTGTTATCGATTTGCTCATTCCACACCTTGTTTTTTCATATTGCAAGTACTTTTTATTATATATCAATATTAACACGTCAATTCCAAATATTATTCTAGGATAGCTAAGAATCACAGGAAAAAAATATATGTTTACAATAGAAGCGTTTTAACAAAATGCGAGGAATCTTATATCAATTTTGATTAAATAAGGGGAACAGTCATGTGGTTTGGCTCTAATCTTGTTAGCATGGATGAGTGCAACTTAGAGAATAATTAATTGAGTATATGAGGAATAGTTTTAGGAAGTTAAGGTGAATAAAGGACTAAGATTTCGAGAATTATTTGTGAAATTATGCCAATATGTTTCCCGAAAAATTGAGCTAATATTCTGCAGGGATACAATTTAACCGAAAGTTTATAGTAGCAGGAATAGTTGTTTAGACGTGGATTTATTTTGTAAATTTCAGTTTAGGTTTATAAAAATAATTTGTTATTATATTTAGAATCAAATGTTTACAAATGTAATTGTTAAATGTTAAGCAGCAACTGTGACAACTACAGTATAGTGGAAACCCGGTTTCTACTAGATATTCAATAAAATCTCCAGACGGAGAAGTTCTATTGATTTTTGGCCAATTACCATTTTTCTAACAAAGATTGAAGCTGATATTTCCTTTCTCTTTTTGTTCGTTCAGTGCGTGGCTCTAAGTCTGGTGCTCCAGAAATTTGTGGGTTTGTCTCTAGAATAATTCGGAATTCTTTAAAATCTGGTTTGGCGGTTGCTATGGATACAATATAGCATAGACGTCTACATATAATACGTTTAAGGTGGTTTCTCACTGACATGTATAAAACAAAGTGTTACGTTACACTAATAGATTATGATTTTTTACAACGCATAATTCTAAGCGAGAAAAATGAAGTACCAAATATTATTGATGAGATAAAAAATTGCAAAGTAGTATCTAGGTAGTAGTTAGACCTGAGGTAAAAATACTTTGCCACTGATGCAATACTTCAGAAAAAATTAAGCTACCATTGGAGTTCCACAAGGTAATTTTGTAGGGCCTGTGGCGTTCAATAGTTTTCTTTGATGCGCATTAAAAAATAGTGCGTACTACGCTCGTCAATAAATGTATCGATTTGTGTGTTTATTATTATTACCCTTGTAAAGACTAGATGCAACAATTTTGGTACCAACGTCTTGGCAAAAAACGTCTGTTCTACATCAAGAGTAAAGTAATACGGTATACATTAACATCTCTTGACTTTCTATTTATAAATACAAAAACAATGACAAATATATTTACGTATATTAGACGCATTATGAATTTAGTTCATGCACCATAATAGGTACATTTGTGCGAAATATAAAAGTATAATTTAAATGTTTATCTGTTTCAGGATATTAATCCTTTGTTTACATATACAAAAGTAGGCTGCATGCCTATGAACAAAAATGTGTACGTTACCACTCAGGAGGATTCACTTACTAGGGTTGGTTGTAATCCCCTTTTATTTTATATTTTTAGGGCGTTCCAGGGGTCCTGATTCTCTAGGAGAAACTTACCTTGTTCTAGAGCCTGATCACTTGTATATAACGATATTAAAGTTTGGTTGAAAATTAATTTGTTTTATTTATTATTTATTAGTATGTAAAGGTTTCTATAAATGATAAGATTGCACCCTGTAGATTATACCATACACTAGGAGAATCCAGCGAGGGAGAGTGCAACCCTCGGTACCTAGATGGCACTGGCTGGTTTAATTGATATCTATCGGTTGTATTCCGTGACAATGAAAGACTAGGTGTCACCATAGAATACAATATTACATTTATTTCAAATAAACGACAACGATGCTTGTTGGAAAGATTAAAACTAACCTACGACTCTTTATCTAAGTTATTATTTTAAAAAAATTTGCCTTAATAATTAAAATTACGTTAAATTTATGTAAAGAACTCTCGAAAGAACTTCAATGATCAGTCTGTGACTTGTGGTTAGTTTCTAAATTCACCACGATGTACGATAAAACATGGCTGAATAATGCATAAAGTATAGTTGTACTCAACTTCGTATGTCAAAAATTAGTCTTGATTGGATATTTGCACCTTGATTCCTTAACTAGGTAAGTACCTGATACTTCTATTCCTTTTTCCCCTAATTTTAATTAATTTTCTGCCACAGCATTTACTTACTGGTAAAGAAATAGACTCACATCGACTTTGGTATGGGGTCTCAAATAATGTTTCTTAGAATGTTCTACAATTTTATTTAATTTTTCAGGAGCCACGCCGAAAACTTCCTTCTCCCTGGAACTAAAAATACGCTCTCCCAGATTGTTTGTTTTCTCGTCGTCAAGGAGATCATGTGAAATTTTTCGTCTGTCAAAACAATCTTGATGGAAAATTTTCCCGATTTGTAAGTATTTTCCAGTTTTCTACTTTTATTTGCAATTAGTATCTTGCATGATACTTCTTTTTAGCATCTTGGTTCAAAGACCTTTCTTGTGATGCCTAATTTTCCATATTACGATAAATATGGTTTAGATCCCCCGTTCATCCGAAGGTACACTGCGCGTCATATAAATGTGGTACAACAGTTAACAGTGGTAACCCGAAAATCAGGTTTTTTTAGTTGTGTATGGTGATCTTCCTGAGCTTGACTGATGCAAACTGTCATTTAAGAGCTTTGTAGGTTATGATCAAATCAGAGACGTCAGAATTGCAACGTCTCCAGTTCACGTTATAAGACGTTATAAGTATCTGTGACAGATCGTATAATGTCAAATTTGACAAGTTGAGCCAGATTTACATTGATAAAATCAAAGTGTACCACATTTATATGACGCGCAGTGTACGAACACTGTGTTTTAAATTTCACTATTCGACACGACATTAAACAGTACTGATGATGTGGAGAAATGGTCCAATTCGATCGCTTAGTTTCCTTTTCCTATCCAAAGTGAGGGATCACTACTGTTGAGGTGCATAATAGAGTCAGAGAAAAAAAAAGGATTTCTTAACGTGGTTGTTTTTGAGAACATTTTAAATATAGTGCTTGACTTGTTAAGATAATATTTAAAAATTTAAGTTTTTTTCTTGTATTTATTAACCCCTGTAAAAAATATCAACGTCGCGTCAAAAATGTAATTTGTGCTTATGGTTTGCTGGTGGCAAAGACATTAAAGTTGTTGATGTTGATTTTATCTTGTCACTAATTTTAACTGAATATGTGACGCCTTTCTACAGCAAACAGTTATTTTTAAGACAAGTCCTACCGAAATTAAGTATGAAATACTCGTTATGATTTTTAACAAGCAGTCATCTGTAGTCGACGGAAAAGTACTCCTGAGTAGAATATTTTAGTTTGCAACGGAGTCTAAATTAGAAATTCAAATGAATTTGCCACTGTATTTCAATTAGAAGATAAATCCTTTTAAAATTTCATAGTCCGTTACAAGTAAAAATGAGTACGTCTTGAAAATCAAGTGACAAAATTCAATAAAGCCGAGGAGCTTTTTACCTCTGGGTAAATTCGATGGAGGTTGCGAATCGACGTCCCTGACGACGCCGTCCTAATGTCACCGGCGGGATACAACAATGACCTTGACCGTCTGGGATGCTATAGAAAATAGGCAACCTGTTGAGTGTTCCAGCCTTTGCGTTTTCGGTACACAATGTACGGCTTTTATCGTCTATTGATGATTACTCTCAGATTTTGTTATCTCCACAGAAGATATAAATAGTTTTAAAAATTTCATCGTCGTCTGGAAAACTGTGATATTTTAAAAGTGGGTGTAAGAGGGGGAAAATTTTACATGTCATTTTCAACTGTAGAATTGTCAAAGAAATGCCAATCAAGGCAATATACGACCGACTGACCTATTGATGAGTAAATAGTTCCTCTATGTGTGTTCAGCAGTTCTTGAAAAAGTCTTTATCTAAATATTTTCTGAGGTTCGCTCGGGTATGCTTAATTTTTTGTAGACGAGTTTCTGAGTTTTCTTGCAAGTCGATTACTTTAATTTCTTGACTTTTCCGGAACGAAGTAGGCTGTCAATCAAATTTATTGCTATTACACACTACAATATTTGTTGACTTAGTGACTTTAGGTTTGGAAAAATAAAATATTTTTATCTCTGTTAGATGATTCCATAAAGTTTACAATTTTTTTGAATCTACGATTTGGGGGCAATTCTTGCATGTTCAAAAAATTTATTTTAAGAATTATGAAAGTTGTTCTTTAAGTAATCCCCGAAGTTATCAGATCCATAATCTATTCTAAATAACTGAAAATTTGCCAAAACCAAATGGAATTTTCAAATAATGTTATATGACCTGAAAATAAACAGGTTCGATTCAATTGTAATACAATAAATAGGTACGTTATGATTGTGGTAATTTATAGCAATCATCTCCAAGAAAAACCTCCATATTTATATTTTCTTTGAAACTATTTAGGTTGCAGATAAGACAACTGTTATCGACTTGTGTAGTTCTATTTTTAGTAGTGCGACCAACATTAAAAATGCACATAAAATTTAAAAGTCAAAACGATTATTTTAAAAAACAAATGAGTTAAAAAAGCACAAAAAAACAAGTTGCTAACAACATAATTTTTCCGTTTATATGTATTTTCTGACAACTACACAATATAAAACAGGCAATTAGATAGATGTATAAGATACAAGTTATTTGGATTAGATATTATTTCATTACATTTTATAAATCGATTGTTCCATATAGGAATATTTCCGTTAAACGGAATAAGATCTCATATAGATGACGTAATACTGAAATGAACAATACATATTTTATATATCAAAGGTATTATCCAAATCGAATCACCTTCATGTAGCAGGAATTGATTGTACCGTTTGTGGCGATCTATATTATGTCCGTGCCGATATGCCTTGAAACAAACAATGCTTATCTATGTCATTTCTGTAAAAGCTGCCAAACAATGGAACCACAGGCATATAATTTAAGGTATTAAGCAAACAAAAATCGTCCATATTCTTTCCATTAAAATAAAATGAAAACATTAACTAGTTTTTTGTTTATTGTTTCCCAAATTTGAGTACGTCATTATACTAGTTAGTTAATGAAGGAACTAAAAGAGAAATTTAAAATTGTTATTAGGGAATTTATCAAAATAGTGGACATAAATCAGTTGACATTTAATTAGTAAATTTTAATGACGATACGTGAGAGACCTATACCTGGTGTACCAAATGCAATTATCCAAGAATATCAATTAATTCATTGTTACTTCCACACTAGTTCCTGTATCAAAACTACTCCAACGATTTCATTCAAGATTGCGATTGCGACTATTGTGGAGTCTATAAGTTAAGTTATTTCCATATTTAGGGCATCAACATCAAATCACAGGGGTGGAAACATGAGTCTTCTGGTGACTACAACTTAAAGCAGTAAGGAAATTCATTTGTCTGTAAGGTCTTTGAGAAATACAGGAAACCCAATTTCTTAGGAAAAATGGAGAAAACGATGAAACACCTTAGAAGTCAAAGGCTTACTAGAAAAATAAAAATATTAACAGATTGAACCCTCATTCTTTCAGTGCTGATTTACCGATGTGATAAGTGAAAAATTACAAGAGCAGATGAAAACTACCAAGTTTCGAAAGAAAAATCCTGCGAATAATATTATGTATGTGCAAGTGACATTTGGAGCAGAAGATAGAATTTCGACAACTAACAAACAACAAATACGCAGAACTGGCTCGATACTGTCGCCGGCACAATAAGAATTGAGACAGGCAGGACATATAAGTATTTGTAAGTGTCCGCAAAAAATTACAATTCAAGACGTATTCTGGAGGAAATAGGTGCAGAGGCAGGTCAAATGTGAGATGAAACAAAGACGCAAAAATCTATTTTGATTGCAAAAGACTTGGGCATATGAAAATCTTTAGATGATGATGAATTCATTAAAATCGTATAATAATATTGACAGAAAAGCTACTGCAAAGAAAAAAATGAATGAATATACTGCCATACCAATTCTATCAGATATACATAAAATGCCATATTTCTTTTTCATCACATAAAAATAACCTCTGTTGCATATAAACCACCTTATGGACAAACAATTGCGTCCTGGGT
This sequence comes from Rhagium mordax, assembly GCA_963680705.1. NCBI lineage: Eukaryota > Metazoa > Arthropoda > Insecta > Coleoptera > Cerambycidae > Rhagium > Rhagium mordax. The sequence goes on from OY796656.1 coordinate 18,070,410, forward strand.
CAGAACTTCTGCTTCTGCAACTCTAAGTACTATTTCAGAATAAATACTGTTCCGTTGGTAACCCAACTAGACTCACGAAATGTCTGGATAACAAAATATTGTTATGTATGGAGGACTTTGGGGAACTATTAATTTTTGATTTTTTTTATTTTTTGAATTATATTTTTAGGATGGTTTTTCTTTCTTTTGGAGTCCCGCGTTGGTGGTGCCAATAATTATGTTATGATATAGGGATTTTAGGGATATTGTTTAAATTCTTATTTCTGAATTCTAATTTAGGATGGTTTTTCTTTCCTTTCGAGCCCCAAGTTGTGTGCCAATAATTATGTTATGATATGGGGATTTTAGGGATATTGTTTAAATTTTTATTTTTGAATTCTAATTTAGGATGGTTTTTCTTTCTTTTTGGGCCCCACGTTGGTGGTGCCAATAATTATGTTATGTTAGGGAGACTTTAGGAAATTATTGTTGTTTTCGGTTTTTTAATTTTTTATTAGATTTTTGATTTTCTTTTGGATTCTAATTTAATTTATTGATACAAGGTAAGTTTAAATTTAGATTAATTTATTTTTATTTTCATATTTTAATGCATGCTATAGTAATTAAGTTATTTAGATTTGAAATTTAAATTTATTTTTCTAAATTAGTTGTAAATAGTTTTTTAAAAGAAATATTTTTAGATTTTGTATATAGTTTTTGAATTATCGACTTTATGGCATACGATCAGTCCGCCACCGGGAAGAATTTTTCAATGTTTTATTAATAAGCGACAGTGCGTATGATTTTATGATAATTTAACATGAAACTTACTATAGGTTTGCTATAATTACTCTTTTACCTTTCAAGTCCTTCGTAGGGTTCCCTTCTACCTTCGAAGAAATATCTTACCTATAAATCTGCTGTTGTACAGTTTTGAATAAAGGTTATTTAAATTTCGCGCTGGTTTATTTCTTATTTGACTTGTAAGGATTTAGAAATATTAGAGATCTTTATCAGAAAGAATATTGCTTTGTCATTTGACAGCTAGATGTCTCTGAGTCTGTTGTAATTTAGATATCCAGCTAAGATGAATTTTTATGCTTTAGTTATTTTAATTAAACATAGATGGAACTCAACATATAGGGTTTATTGCACATATGAGACAATCAAAAGCAAAAACGTTTCTTAAACTATGTCCCTGCTCTAACTTAAACTAATTTAATCTACAACAAATACAGAACAGTGTCCTTGTGGATAATAACAAAATTAATAAACTTAAAGGTTTAAATTTCGGTTCAGAGTACGCTCTGCACTCTCGAGTTACCGTATCGTATTATTTACACGTGAATTGGCAGACCTGTTTTAAGTTTTTGACACTTGTGGTTTGTGGTCCAGATATGGTGGCTAACTGTTCTAGAATTTAGTGCACCGTTTACTGGATTTGCATAAACTAAATGGGCCCTGGATGCACTTTTGGTTTTCGGCCAATCAGATGGAAGCTCGTTAATTAGGATAAATTTTACCTTTATTCCTGGTAAGTTGAAGCTGCTCTTCGGTGACTTTTCCGCTTTTGACCTTGACTTATTTATTTGAAAGTCCTGGGAACTTAATTTTCAGGTTTTATAATATTTTTCTTCATTTATTACAGGAACGATCTGGACGTGGGTTTGCTTCTTCCACTACCCAATAACAACTCTCTTTTTGTTTCGTGTGAAAATTTGACAAACCATGGATTTCTAGATTCTCAACTGTCATGATGGTTGGTATTTTTGCCTTTTTTACCTTTATTATATAATTTTGCTATGAAATTATGGTATTTTTAGCATCCTTATTTGAAAACGAATCTGTGGATACCCACTTGTTGATATTACGTGAGATGAATTTTTGATCTGCCGTTGACTATATCGAAGATCACTACACTCACTTCTTAGGATCCAAATTACATTGTGTCTGGTCATTTGACTAGACTGGAGGTTTTACAGGTTAGTCTTATGCTATTTAATTACAAAATTAATAAAAATTTACATAAAAAAAGTCCATCTTTGTTTAACTGTAGTTGACAATCGTTCAACCTTTGTTTAAAGCATGTAACTGCAGCTGTTCTGTTATTGATTATTTTAAAGAAACATAGCACAATGCATTTATTTTATTTACGCCTTTAATTTGTTACTTTCGGTTTGTTTTAGCGTAGCTGACCCTTTGTTTACATGAGGCTCGTTGACCTCTTTCGCCTCAACGGGTGTTCTATAGCTGATTTATCAGATGGCTCTTCGACATTATATCCTTTTTTTGACCTTGTATTTATCTAATGAGTATACCATACGTAAGTTTCTCGTTATTGTTTTATAAGGAGGATTATTTCATTTTACCCTGGTTTGATCTGAATTTGTTTTTTTTTTTATTTATTTACTAATCGGATTTTGGTTTAAAATACATGACAATATATATGTATATATTTATGTTCGTTACACGACAATGTTCTCTGAATTTGCATGTCCACAAGTTTACTCGATGCAATCTTGATATACCTTCGCTGAGGAAAAGCCTTAATAAAATTTCCCAGGAGGCTGGTAGCCTGTCACAGATCGACATGATGGTGGTGAAGTCATATATCTATAATGAAAATAATCTGTCGGTCCTGGGAGCTAGTGTATTACTTGATTTCTTATCAAAGAAGGTTTATTGGTTCTTTTTAATAAGAACGAGATACAGCGAAGAGGGAGCCCTAGGAATTTTTTTTAAAAGGTGGTTAATAATGTCACCCTACAAGCAGGAGAATTGGTGGTTTCGATATTACTTCGGGGACAAATTATGTTGTGAAAACACGGTGCAAAATTTGTATTATCTGGGAAGACTTCCGACGCATAAAAATTATATTATCTAGAAGGGATCAAATTAAAATATTACAATAGTTATTTGTGTAACTAGTGCAAAAAGTGTATATTTGTTGAATGAGGCATGAAGTTTGCAGAACGAGCGATGCGAGAGCTGCAATCATGCCGAGTGCAACAAATACACTTTTTGCAAATGTTACACAAAACATTTTTTCTACGATCGAATTAACTATATTTTTTTTTTATTTATTGAACAGAATATTATTACATAAACACAAAATATTCAAATGTCAAAGTTAAATTGACAACTAGATAAATTGTCACTGTTCAACTCTATCCATAAATAACTATGAATAAACTTTCGTTGCCTAGCAACAAAATAACTTTTTGCACTAGGGCAACAAAGTATTACTTTTTGCACTGTAAATAGTGCAAAAAGTTAATACTTTTTGCACGACCGTAGAAAAACATAATTAATAGTCAAATCAAGGATTTCATCCTGCAGATTTTGGGAGGTAGGTGAAAAACGTAAATTTTTTGCTCAGAACCAAAAAAAATTCTCCTTGAAAAAGCAATAGATCAATACAATTACTCACAATTTGGGACACACTGTAGTGTATTTACTTTTATTTATTGTCTATTAACGGAGAGGGCCTGTGACTGATAATTGCAATTTTTATTATTTTCAAAGAATCAAGCCTGACCAGACCGTGATGGGAGTAATAGCATTGCTCTAACCACACCTGCAATCTACGCTTAGTATGAAGTACACCATGTATCACTTCTTTCTCTTTCATGTTCGTACTCAGTGATTTTTAACGTACACATTTCATATTTTTTGTTTTTACTACTGTAATGACTTTGGATTTATTTAATACAGCTTAAACGATACCTACTACAGAATTTGAACAAATTGATTTTTACTAGACATACTGGAGCGAATTTGAAAGTCAAATCTCTGATAGTCCCATAAAATTTATAAATAATTATATCAAGAATCATGCATAAAATTGTTTACAGCCAGCGTTTCGTTAAAGATTCAGCGCTCGACCGCCTCATTATCATACACATTTGCAACATATTTAGATTTGATGTCAGTCATCAGAATTATAATCCAGTGGTGATAATAAGAATGGTCATGGCGACAATTTCGTTCAATACTTATCATTATTTCATTTTATTTACGTTTAAAATGGCATAAAAATTTAAATTGAAATTAATTTTTTTGCTCTAAATTAACACGTCCAAGTTTGAGATTATTCGTTTACAGTTTATTGCTAGTTCACTACTGACCGTTTTATGTAAAAGCTCTTCGGCAGTTTTATCAATAAAAAAAAATATTGCACTACTTTTCCACATATTAAGAAATGAAAGGCGAGAAGAAATAAGAATTATACAAAAAAGTAATAATTATATTAATCACTTTTTAGGTACGTACCCATTTCTATCTCGCACACAGTACTGTTAATTCTATCCTTTTCTAACTCGTTGAGCTGGATCTTTAACAAGTATTTAATTTTGTCAATACTGTATATGATCTTGAAGTTAATTAAAAATGTAAATGCATTAAGGTTTTGTTGCAAGTGATAACTATGTCAGTGTCATAAGCTAGAGATTTCTATTTAAAACAAACTTGTGTCCTAACAAACCTTAAAAATGATCCTTTACAAGAAAATGTATAATTAATACAAATCTTATTTTAAAAAAAAATCAATATAGGTATCCTCGAAGGTAGACTATTAAAATACTTGACAATCACAATCGGATACGTAGTTTATTTAATTAGATCTCCAAATGACCAGCAATTTTATTAACATCTTTATTAGTAAACACATGACATGATACTTTATAAAATCATCAACCTTGATAAACGTATGTGTATACCTACCTACAGAAATCATCCTAATTCATTAGCATATATTTGTTTACGATGACTTACACATAAAATTAAATAAATGGATGCAAATCCTATAAGTGTTAAACATTATGAATTTGAATATACTAAAATATATTTCTTTAATAAATTCGCGTCGATTTAAATTTTTGTTACACAACATTTTTACTATGTAGGCTTCTTGCGAATAGAATTAGTACCAGATTAGTTACCCTTGTCAAAATTTTGTGTTGGATATAAAATAGTAAATGAATTAGATACGGGATTCATGTGACTGACGGTGATTGATCTATAATATCACCTAAGCTCGTGCTTCTCGTTGATCAAACAAGTAATCGATGACAACTTCCTTCAACACTCGACAATAATTCTCTGGTCGGAGATATACCTCCTATATGAAGATCTGGAACTTGTAGTAAACGCGATAATTCCGAAAACCTATTTGTTAGAAACAAAAAAGTCTTAAGGACCAATACTTTTTGATATTTACAAATATTCGGTTCCAGACTTCCATACTCAATACAATAATTACAGAAATATCCAATTTGATATACATTGATGTTCCAACTCTACATATTATCACAACATTCATGGATTTTTTTTTCGAATAAATAGGAGCATTAGTAAGTTAAATAACGAATACAATTTTATTGTTGGAGAAATTTAAATTTTACATCTAAAAAGGTAAATAACAAATAAGATAAGACTTGTTTTGTGTCAATATTTATTAGTTTCTTGATATTATTTATATTCAGCACTAGAGGCAGCAGCATATATTGATGCAACAGGTAGATAATAAAATATATGAGACAGATGACGCCTGTACTTTTACACACCTGGACAAATTAAGAAAAAAACCGTTATTAAAGTTATAGTAGTCGAATTTTAAAAAAAAACGGCATATTAATAAATATATTTTGTGACGTCGATTTCTATTTCTTAAAAATTTAAGGAAAACATTCATATCAGTTATATTTCTCCTCTACCGAATAAGCAAACATCTGATGTTAATGACGTTATCGTTATATTCATAAAACGGATTTCTTAAGATTAAGTTTTCCGGATTAAGATATAGTTTTCGATTATTGTTATCAATTGTACGTATCTCTGATAAGATACATACAGGGTGTATTCTAAAATCACCGACAAACGGAAACTGGAGATTCTGTGATCCAAAATAAGACGAAAGTTGTTATAAATGTATGTCCGAAAATGCTTCCTAACCGAGCTACAGGGTTTTGAAAATTTTTTTTTTTTTTAGTTTTTTGGAGTTTTTTCAAAAACTCAAAAACTGCATAATATATTATATTGAGATTTGGTACACTCGAATGTCTTACTGAATACAATTAATGAGGTGTGGCTAAAAATAAACATTTCAAAAAAAAAATGCAGTGGCGTACGTTTTTTTGTGATTTGAGGGGGTAACTTAAACGATGTTACGCCACTGGATTGAGCCAATCGACTCAAACTCACCTCATTAATTGTATTCAGTAAGACATTCGAGTGTACCAAATCTCAATATATCTTATGCAGTTTTTGAAAAAACTCCAAAAAACTAAAAAAAAATTTTTTTTTCAAAATCCTGTAGCTCGGTTAGGAAGCATTTTCGGACATACATTTATAACAACTTTCGTCTTATTTTGGATCACAGAATCTCCAGTTTACGTTTGTCGGTGATTTTAGAATACACCCTGTATATACTGGAATCGTTCTCCAGGATAATGATTTATGTTATATTTTGTTGGTTTTGAGTTTTAACCATAAGAAGGGTTTGTATTCAGTAACGCATTTGTAAGTTTACCGAGAACTTGCCTAGAATAAAACTCTATATGTTTCTCATTGATTTTTCTCCCAATATTATTTGTTTAACATACACCTGTAATCGGGGAATGAATATAGTAAGTTATGAATCTACGAGTATAAATATAAGCATAATATTAAGTGCTATTTTTGCTGTCGAGTTCTATAACGATTCTTATTTAGAGTTTGGCTTGCCTAGAACAAGTGTCTATGCTCATTCGTATTTTCCACAATATATTCAATTGGGGGAAGGGATGAAGTTATAAAATTGTAAATTAACTATGAGGTATTTTGACTGCCGATTTCAGGCGCCAAAGTTTAGATCGCGTAGAATAACTAACTGTTTATTTTCTTTCTTCCCGTACATAAGTAGCCTTGTATACTTAGAATACATATACTCCAGTAAAATTAGCATTCAATTCGGAACAAATTTGTAACAAGCTAATTTTAGGGGGAATATGTAGGGGAAGATGTCCTATTTAACAGGAAAAAAGTCCCAAAAAATCCAGGTGGCGGAACCCCTCAAAAATTAGGCCGCCATCTTGAAATTAGGCACTTTTTAGCCTTTAACTTGAATAATTAACCTCACATTGATTTTATCAAAAAAATTAATCATACAAAAATTTTAGAACATTAAACAAGCTACAAAACAGTCTAAAGTTTTTTTAAATCGGTTGATAAATAACTGAGATAATGGCGACTAAAGTGTGGGTACTATATGCATTAAATTAGATATAATCTAGCACTAGAAAACAATGTTTCTTTATTATAATTGGCATACTAATTTTTATTATTTTAATTTATACTTCAGTTCATATTAGGTGAAACAGTGGTCAAAAATATTTTATTTTTACATGAAATTTCAGGCTGCGACACAACGTCAGCGTTCTATAAGAAGAGAAAAAAAACAGCACTAACTAGGTATACAATTTCTTAGTTGAAAACCTAATGTAATAATAATAAAATACTCTTAAGAAAACAAAATCTTTAATAAAAATTTAAAAACAACAGCGACTTAATTACTACTGTTTGCAATACATTTTCAAAATGAAGTACATTAACCTCAATGCACTCTAAAAATTAATCAATTAACAACCAACAAGTACTAGTTGACCGAATAGTACATTTTTCACGTCAACTAAGGTTAAATGTGCATAAACTAATAAGGAATATATAAAATGAAATTTCCTTGCGGGCCCGAAAGTGCATTGGGGTTAATGGTCTTCATTTTGAAAATTTATTTATAAAAATAGTAATTAAGTCACAGTTGTTTTTAAATTTTCGTTAATGAAGATTTTGTTTCCTTAGGGTATTTTATTATTATTGCATTAGGTTTTCAACTAATGAAAAAATCCAGTGGCTCACAGTTATCGGCATTCTTATCAGAAAAAAAAGTGTAATCGCACGCCACTGGATTAGTTTTGAAAAACTAATATCGTTAGTTGATAGCACCCTATGAAAAATATAAACCAACCAAATTTTATTGAAACGACTGTTTTTAATCAAAGGATATTTAAAAAATTCAACAAAATATTTTCAACTTTAACACCCTGTATAAAAAAAATTTAAGGTTATATAGCAAAATCCTGAGACATGTCAATACTATTTTTTCATGCTCTATTCACATATTAATTTTTTACCATACAACCTGACTCACTCGGCACCAGAACAGAATAATCAACTCTTATAGAAAAAAATTACAAAATTTCAACTGATATCTTATAATTTTTAAGCTGTAACTCTTTTAATTTTTAAGCTATCACAAATTTCTAAACGTCATTTTATAGATTTTGAAGTTTTCTCGAATTTTCCTATTTCCATAATTTTTGATAACGGCTAAGATAATAAAGTTATTTGACTTTAAACGAAAAATATCGTAAATTTCAAGATGGCGGACGATTTTTTAGTGTGTTCCGATACTCGGATTTTTTGGGACTTTTGTTGACATATATAATACCCCCTCCCCGACATTTTAACGCAACAAACAGCTTGTTACAAATTTGTTCCGAATTCACGGTGTATTTCACTTAATTTTACTGGCCTAATATATAAATATCTTTTCGCAAATAATTCTCGGTTGATAATTAATTATGCAACGCTATAAAATGATAGGGCAATAAAATTTTTACATTCAATCAAAATAAAGCTATAAAATAAATAGCAAATATTTTATTTTCACATTGGATATTCTTAAATAGCAACATTGCCTTTCACAAGGATACGCAACTCCCATGTTGTTATAAAATGTTAAACTACATTAACATTTGCACAAATTGCCAAATATGTATTGTGAAACTTCCAATACTTTCTAAATGCCCAAGTCTAGCTGAAATGTGTCTAAATAAATAAGACATTTTCGGAATTAATTTGAGGCAAATGCTATCAACTCGTGAGTGTATCACCCACTGGATACAAAATATTTATATAAAGAATTATTACTAAGTATAACATAATTACGCATAATTATTACAGTAAGTACCTTCGGTGAAAAATAATACAAACAATTAATTATTCAGTGTGGATTTGAATCTACGAGATTTTAAAGCTTCGGGTTTGTGGCGTAAGCATACAACAAAACTGAAATCACATGTATGGCATATGTTTTCGAGACAAATTTAATATGACATGGTCGAGTAACATCTCCCCAAATAACATCTTATGCAGGTAAAAAAAATCTTTAGGGCCTGTCATTTACTTTTTTTGTCCCAAAACAGGTTAGATTTTGTCACTAAAAATTTTGGAATGAGTTTCACTTAAATGTAACAAAACCAATAATTTTACCCATTTTTTATTTTTACGTAGCTTTCTGCAAAATTTCATTGTTTCTACAATGGCACGCCATAATTTGAAGTTTGAGATAGCTAGGGCTCTAAAATATGCCTGAAAAGTTTCGAATCTCGATTACTTCCCGTACAACACGATATACCTAACTGATGTATGCATCTGGAATTAAAAAAGCCAAAACTTTTACTGAAGTAAATTGGATCAAATTTTACTTGAGTGTCTTAATAAGCATAAATAGCAACGTTAAAATAAGGTCTTCTCAAAAAAAAAATCATAAAAGGAAGTTAATTTGCCGATATATCTTCTGATTGAAATTTTTAAAAACAAAATTCTGAATAATATTAATAAGCATTATATTTTTAACTTACCACTGCAAACAGTTACCTAATTAATGTGGGAACATACCTGTAACAAAAAAATATATATGAGTTATCATATTAATAATATATTAGAACGTTACTATATATATATTAGAATGTTACTATATAAACTAAAATCCAAATATTACAATTTATTTTTACTTTATGTGAACATAATGGACTTGTTAACTACATTTGTGGTTGAAATTAAAAAGCCAATAATCAATATATTTTTAATCAGAGCAGTTGGATGGAAACGTAAAAAGTCGTGCAAATGAAAAATACCTTGCTGCAGGGTATATGCACCATTCGATAGCGCAGTTTTTTTCTTATTTATTAATTCACGAGTTAATTCAGCAATAAAAATACAGGGTATTCATTCTATAAGCTAATCTGTTAAACTGCAAGTATTATTATTTAATATTGAGTAAAACATGATGAGATCTCCTCCAGCAATGAGATGATTCATAGGCTAGCTGGCCACTGTATTTTTAATCTTCTTATTAGAACTGTAGTAATGAATTTGTATGTGCTTCTAATTTTAGGTGATGGGTGATGACTTCTTGTATAGTTGGTATCTTCAGATCGTTGTGTACCATTCCGTTTGTTAGTTAGCGTTAACTAATGCTCTTAAGATTTTGGACTGACACCTTTGGATTGCAACGTTGAATTTGCTGACACAGCCCCATATTCCATAAGTCCACATGGGTTTGATCATTGATTTGTACAACAGTAGTTTGTTTTCGATGGATATCGGGGACCTTCTTCCAATAAACCAATTTAGTTATCTCCGTTTTATGCCCATTTACTTTCTTTTTTTAATTCAGAATCTAAATGCAGTCCCAGATATTTTGCTGATGCAGTTTGTGGTATTTTTATGTGGTTTAGGTATACCTATAAGGGTCGGCAAGGATCTCTTTTTATGGGACACAACGATAAAATTGTCAACAAAAAACCAATGAAATGATTCGGGAAGTGTAAAGTTTTAAATTTAATTCATGTACAGGGCTTCCAAAAGTATGCAAATACCTAGTCGATATTATTGAAAATTTCACACGTCACTTTTTTTTAGCGAATCAGAAGTTTGTCTTTGGTTTCGTTACCATGGCAACCCAAAAAATTTCCGGAAAATTTTCATCCACCAAGGTCACTTGAAGGCCAATCTGTTCTTTTTCCAAATGGAACTCTGCTTATAAATTCTTTGAACCGAAATACTACCTACTAAAAATGTATATGTTATATATATATGTTATAACTGTTTTTATTTTCATCCGATTTAACCAAAATTGTATTAATGAAAGTTGTTCAGAACTGTTCAAAAACCTTAAGTCCAAAATTTAATTAAAATAAAAAAATATTAATATTTTGTTTGAAAAAGTCTGAAAATATAATTTTAATGGGTTATTGTATTGTAATATTTTATTTTTTATAAAAAAAAAACTAAAGAAATACTCTGCAACTAAATACGAATGATATTGATATAGCCAAATTAGATTTTCGGACTTATGATTTCTTGAGTTTTTGCGTTTATTTTGCTATCGCAAGTGTCTTTGTATTAGTAGGGGGCGAATGGTTCTTTGGCCATGAGTTGATCCCAATGGGATCTATCATTGAGTAATATTTGGTTCATGTCGGATAAAAATAAACAAAGTTATAAGGGTTTCACTCTTAAGTGCAACACACTATATATTTTACTGATAGTTTTTTGTGCAAGCTATGTTATATTTCAATATATATCAAAGGATTTAGCTATTTTTCAAACATGTAAGTAGATTTATTAGTATCACAAGTCCTAATAATTTTATACATGTTCATATTTTTCATAGTCAATATGAATTCCCATATCTACCATAATAATGGAGCAAACCAAATAAAATTAAGTACATCAAAGAGGAGAGAGGTTACTGAAATAGGTGCTAAAATAAAATAATGTAGTCTCATTTTCACTGCTTATGATCGGAATGTACGAACTTCCCAAAAAAAAAAAAATACGATACAAAAATGATTTATTTCTGAATACCTATTCCAAGTTGTACACAATGATTTTTTATTTATCAAAAACATACATATACATAGGTATTATAAAATGAGTAATATCATCAAAATATTTTACATTAGAGCTAGCTATATTTGCTTGCATATTTTTAGCGACTTTAAAGAACCAAAATAGCCCAAACTACTTAAAATAGAAAACTATTGGTACGGTACACCTTTGGGTAGGTCAATGATTGCTTTATTTGTTTCACATGTTTAAATATTTACGTTTTGCGCTCAAAATAATGCGGCATTTCAATATTTCTTACAACTGTGATCCGTAATGGTAAGTTCTTACCACAAACACAGACTTTACTAGTACGTTAAAAAAAATTTAGGTTGAATCAGAACTGGTTTAGATGCAAGGTCAAGAATATTGAGTATAAATAATATAGTTTGAGGGGCATAAGAAATGGTAAATGGGAAAATTTGCACTGGCAAATGTGCAACAGCAACGACATAACTGTTCATGTATTCACAAAGATGTGAAAATAGAACAAGGTGAGTGGGATGTATGGATTTGTCATTCAGCAATGGCAGAGTGTGTAAATATAAATTTATTTCCTCTACCAATTCTCATGTACTGTACGTAATAATTTAAGTTTGAAGGCCTTACAGGATTAGCTTTTAATAGGCATATTTTTAATGTTAATGATTTTCCACGAGTACCCTTCCAAACTTAGACCAAGTTTGGTTACGTATTGGAATGCACTTAAAATCATTGCAATATTGTGACTGTCACTCTATTACATTCACCAGTAAACATAGTGCAACATTTGAGATACCCAAAAATAGAAAGGGTGTGCAAACATGGAAAATGCCGAGTCACTCGGCACCAGAATTTCCAAAATCTCTCATTCTGCGAACATAAATCCTTAGAACTTGTTTGCAGTTACATTTCATGTTTTAAATACATGAGATAACCAATCTTAAAAGTTAGAACAGTGTCACTAATATAAATAATTTAATTGCTTAATCTGGAGTACATACGAACGGAACAAAACATAGTTATTTATACAAGATAACAATGTTGACGCGTAAATGATGTTAAAATTAGTTGAGCGTTATGGATCCTTGAGCAAATTGCATTCGTCGCACTTAAATTACGTATGTTTATTATTCCACAATGATTATCATGAAATGCTATTTAAGGAAATTACTTAAAAAAAAATTAAATACAAATAGTCTGAACCATCTCGATGAAACTGCAGACTTTATGGCAGTCAGAAATGCTTCGCTATCGGGATTTTGGTATTCTTCATTTTTGCCTCATTTTGATGCATATCCGCGCTGGGGAGTGAATTTTGACTCACCCTGTATAAGTGTGAATTCTTAGCTATACACTTATTCAATGATTGTTGTACTTCTTGCAAGACTGAGCGCTTCGCTAATTCGTATGTTTTAAGCGCTTCCTCTTACTTTCAGTACACTGCGAAAGAATGTATGCATCTTGGCTATGAAGCCATGAGTTCCAATAATAACTGCATCATCTTGTATCGTATCGCCGTCTATCGAATTTCGATCAACTGCTAACCACTGTTTATACGTGATTTTTTCAACTAATGATTCAAAATGAGTAACCAAGTAACTAATTTCCTAATTTGCCTCCTCTAGGACGTTCTGAGCAATGATTTGTGTAGCACTCTGTTTGTTTCCTGTCATAAGATTTCTGAATTTGTTTTGGTTTCTGTACATATTAATTGTATCGCATTTTGCTCACTTTCTCTATTTTGATTGTTGCATAAACTCTTGAGTGAGAAATTTTCATCTTGTTAAAAGGCGACTAGTGTAAGTAAAGGGATCTGTTTAACAACTGAAGATAAGGACTGGGTCAATAACTTATAGATCCTCGTTAAGGTCATTTAATATTTTTCAAAAAAAAAAAAAAATTTAGACTACGACATTTTCTTTACATATTTATCACATTTTCGTTCCTGATTTTTTCTCAACAGTTTGTAAACAGCACATCCATGAGGTAATATTTCATAAACGTTTAATATTGGTGATCATATCTTCCTCCTCTTATCACTTCATTGCGATAAAATATATTTAGCACAAATAAATATTTTCAGTGGAGTTCTCAGTTAACCTATAACTTATGCTATTTATAGTTATATCACTATAAAAATGTGGAAAAAATATTTAACTAGCAAATGGCTGCCAGACACTTAATAATGTTTTAATATTTGCTCTTAGATCCCTAGAAAATGCTTCTAACGAGGCTTCTAACTAAACTATATCGACGACAAGCTAATGAGAGTATAAAAGAAGAACGTTGCTTGATCAAAGGATGAAGCGCAGAAGAATGGATATGTCCCCACATGTTCAGACATACATACCGGAATCCTCTTGCTATGCTGTCTTGCATACTAATTTTGATGGCTTCTCAATATAATCATGATGATATTGTAGGAAAGCTCTTAACAATAGCTTTAAAATTAACTCAAGATGAATTTTCTACCTCAAACAAGTATTTGCATTAAAGCGAGTTAAGAAAATAAAAAAATTTAATAGAATTTTACCCAAAATTTTGGTAATCTAAAAGACAAGTTCAAAATTAATTGATCATAGGTTCTTTTCGCATGGAATTTTTTTTTTACTGTACTTACTTTTTTACTTTGTTTTTACTAATTCAGTAGTTGTTTGTGATTAATTACCTATCTTACAAAAAAATATGTGACCGTGACTCAATGACCTACGTGTTATTAATACGCCATCGATCACACAGATAGTACTATTAAATGTACATTTTCTTTTCGAAATACTGTGTTATCCACATTAACCACCAGTTAAAAAAAAACAAGTAATTAATTATCACTATCAATTCTTATGCAATAATTTTCGTTTACAGTAAGTGAACAGAATACACACAATAAAAGTAAAAAACAAAATGTTTTGGTATGTTATATTGAATATTGTACAACATATTATGTGTTATCTACTCTTTAATTGATAATGGGGGGAGTTAGATTAGATTAAGAATTGCCAGCCTTTAAATGTTTTATACTTATTTAATATTTTTAATAAACAAACAATAAACATGGAGCGTCATTTGCAACATTTATCACTTAAAATATCTAGATCCTATTTTTGTTTAGCGGTTATCAGCAGAGAAGTCATTTTGATATAACCGTAAACAGTCTTTAAAATACGACCACGTAATAAATTATAAAGAATAAAGAAAGCAAAATATGTATACGATACGAATGTATAGGTACCTACTGAAGCGTATAGAAAAAGATAGAAGATAGAAATTTTAAAATGTTCAAAAAACATTAAATTAAGGAATAATTAAAGAGTGCGAAAACTTGTGTAGGATTCTCAATCTCATAGGTACAATTTTTTTCTCGTCAAAGCAATACAAGAAAGCGGGTGTCCTCCGAACCTCATCCTCAACCACAATATTTTTTATAACAATTTAATAACCACCTTTATTAGTCTAAATTAATGGAAAAATTATTTTTGCTAACGTTTGATACCAGATACTAATTCTACAATTTTAATTAAATGTAGTAATAACTAGTCATAAAGATAACTGGAACATATCTTATTTATTAGTGCTCTATTTAAAAAGTTTTTAATGAAAGTGTAACCTTAACAATCCGATTGATTATTAACTGCAGTTATTAGCTGGAAGATGATAAGTCAATTGAGGCTGAGTTTATTAGAAGACAAACAAGCTTGTTAGCGAACTGGGATATTTTATCTTTAAATAACATTGCTTGAGTATAACAAGGCGAACTAATCAGCGTATAAGGTGGTCGTAATAACTACGGCTCTGCGAAATTCCTAAGGCCTCGTTGAAAAGGAAAATAAATATAACTGCCTGCTGGTTGCACACGGACTCTTTGTCTTCTGTGTCATTCACGATACATTCAACTATTCGTACATATGGCAATGGAAAATAATAATGCTCAGGCCATGCACGGGACAGTAAACTGAGCAGGGGTGCACGAGGTGGTTTCATTGAGTTATTAGAATCTTTACTGGGACAATAATATGCATTAAGTGTGAAGAAAAACATCCACTTTTTCTAATATTGTAAATTTTAAGAGAAACTTTCAATGCATACTAATTTTGGTTGTAACGATTCTGATGGTAACTTGTGTAGCAATGTATTTTTAATTGTAAATAAATTAATTTGAAAGCCAGTTGTGTGCTTGCTTGTTAGGGAAATAGAAAGTAATTTCCACCCAATTTTTCTTAAGAAAATATTTTTCTAGAAATCTGTAAGGTTTAGAAAAAAGTTACAAATATTTTCTTTTCACCTGTGTTGATACTGTTGATAGTAGCCCTGAGGATATTCAAAGTCTTGAAAAATACTTGTCGGATTCGCCGAAAACTTTCCTACCATAGAATGTCAAAATGTCAAAAAATGTCAAAATAAAAATGCCAAAATGTCAAAAAATGTCAAAATGTCAAAAAATGTCAAAATGTCAAAAAAT
Organism: Rhagium mordax; assembly: GCA_963680705.1. Lineage (NCBI taxonomy): Eukaryota > Metazoa > Arthropoda > Insecta > Coleoptera > Cerambycidae > Rhagium > Rhagium mordax. The sequence goes on from OY796656.1 coordinate 18,086,539, forward strand.
GTGAAGTAAAACATTTTCTGTCAGAAAATAAACCACCTTGAAAAAGAGGGAGCAACAGGCTAAATATCTTTGGTGTGACCTTCGAGTGTACCCAGCATGCTTGGTTAAAAGTATTAAAAGAATTGGAGACTACATCGGCTTGGTAAAAATCAGCTTATTGGCATATTCAAAAGCCAAAGCGTCGTTATACCTGTTCATTGAAAGTAAAAATAAAACAAAAGAAAAATTTTGGATAAGCTTGACCAGTGTGTAGTATAGGTATATCAAGTGGTTTGATCTAACCTTCTTAATCACTTATCTCATAAGTTTATGACCTGGATTATGTCAAAGAGTGTCTAACAATTCATTAAATTTATTAAAAAATTCAAAAAAATTTATGAATTCATGTACGTCTGGCAAAAACTTTATTTTCACTTTTCTTTATGGACTATAGATCATATACTTAGGAAACCCTTTAGACTACTCGTTTATTAAACATTCGACTCAAACTCATGTTTACAATTATAAATTTTTTTGAAAAATATTTAAACAATTTTTGGTTTACTGCGCAACCCAGCTTCATGTAATATTTATTTTATTATCCAAGTCGGCATTGATCATAAAAAATCAATACATTTAATACGAACAGGCTATAAAACTAACTAAGTACTTGCTTACATGTAAAAATATTCTTTAAATTTAATTTAATAATATTCGGGAATTTTCAATAGCCTTTTCGTCCCTTCACAACCAGACCTAATTATTATGTCGAAGAAGGCGGGCATTTGAAAACGTTAATATTCAAGGATTTCATTAAATATCAACCAAGGTTAAAATCCAAAGTAATGAGTGTTTTCATCATCGAAATTTATAATTACGTAATTACAATTTACGGGATTATGTGACAAAGTTCAAAATTTAATAAATGCAATAAAACAAATTTTATATGAATTGTTTTAAAAATGTATGCATACAGTTATTATTTTATTAAAAATAATTTCGGCGTTTAATTTCAATGCCAATCTACAACAGATGTTGAAAATTGATTTACCTACTAACCAATGAGGATATTTTGTGTGAAAATAACAATCATGTGTAGCGATAAAGTTAGGTACCGATGTTATGACATTCATGTAATTACGATATTTACTTTCAAAATAACCCCAGGTATTTCGTCTGGCTGTAGTATTTTGAGATATTTATAAATCGATGTGTTATTTGTTTTGCGATTTGTGAGTCATACTTTAAAATGAAAATGGATTATTTTCTGTTAATAATTAACCAACGTAAGATTATTTTGGCAGTGCATGTCGAAAACTGGTCCTACAAAAAACAAAAATATATAATCCATTTTGACTGGGTAGTTATCAACCTTGGTAAATTAAGCGAAACATCCTATCATCTTTGGGAAATATTTGAAATTTACAAAAAATGTATTTTTACAAGTTTTTATTATAATTCCTTCAGTTTCAGAATTGTGAGAGATAAAAAAAGTCGGATGATCTTAAATTTATATGTGTGGTTTTTTTCATAAAAGGAAAGAAAAGACACCCTTTATTGATTTATTTTTGCAACATCCATATTGACTTGGACATAAAAATTCTACATTGGAATTCTTTGAACCAATATTTTTATGAGATATTAGGAGAGCAATCAAATTAAGCAACATTGGTCTGATTATTTCCTTCTGCAATCAGAATTGATAATATCGAAAAATTCAATTTTTGTAACAGGAATTAACCGTATAAAGTTATTATTACTTTCTTGTATGGTTGCTGTATCGATACACACACACAATAAATTGTTATTATTGTATCTGCTGAACGAAATGTTTTCTTATTTGTCCGGTTGGTAAACAAATGTATTTCCTTCTTTCGTTAAACATTTTCTCCGTCGTTATATTTATCCCACGCAATTTTGCCACTTCATAGTAAACAACCAAGCAACATCTCATATTATTCAATTCAATAGACAATAATTTAAATCATTCCAATTAAAAAACGGCAACTAAATTCAATAGCATTGGCGCATTCGCCATTTTATGACTTACCTATTGCTTGGTACGAACGAGCAACATTAAACGGATTTTTGTAAAAGAAATACAGTGCAATATGTGGCTAACATGTCTAAATTGGATAAGCTCCATCATCATTATTTTAAGTTTTTACAAAATCAAATCTAATTAACTCTCAATAATTATTTTAATGACAAGTTTTAAAACATTAAAGTTTAACGTAACATTAAAACTCTGAAACACTTGACATCTGCCAAATACTCGTGTAATTGCAATATACAACAGACCTCAATTTAAAGTTAATTAACTTTGAAATTTACTTTAGCCATTATAGGTATATCCTTATTTAGTGCTTTTATGTTAAAACAAGTCGCCATAAATACCTCTCTGAAGGGGAAATCTTTGGCGTGGCACTAATAGTAACACATTTCCCACTGGGCATAACAACGAATACACCATATTCGATGCGAGGCTTCATCAAGTAAGTTGGCATTATTGGAATATGAATAAAAATTAACTTAATCCAATAATGCAGTCAATTTACATCTAAGCTATTATCACGGCACATAGTTACTAAAAGGGTTATTTGAGACAGGACCCTTGTCAATATTTTTGCCACGATTATATTTGGCAGATTCTAAGTTTTTAAATTCATCTACGCTATTATTTGTTATATTTTGAATGGACTTACATCATTCATTATTTCGTGATTATTTTCATTGCTGATGGACAACAATAGACTTATTAGTCTAGGTATTAATATCTAAGATGAGCCCGAGGATGAGCCATATATATAATTCATAAATTTAGTTATAATTGACAGTCTCTTTTGTCCAGTAAACTTTGACATGAAGCAAGATAATAAAGAATAACTGTTAAAAATTCTAATGCCAGGCTCATACAGAATTAATACGAATTTACTACTACTTTCTTAATTATTATTTTATTAACAAAAGTTCTAGGGTAACCGTTGCTCCTAGCAGTCCTAGCTATAAGTAGTGTTCTTAATCAAGATCTTCTCTTTTTAACAAAACTCTCCTTATTGAGAAGGAAACTTCGGCGGTGAACTAGAAAAAGCTTGTCATTTCGTGTTGGACACAATGGTAATAATTATTAGGGATATATCCAAATAAGTTGTTATTTAAGGAGGATTTTAGGGATAATATTGTTTATTATTTAATTTATTTTTGTAATTTATTTTAATTTACGGTAAGTTTAAAATTTGATTTGCACGTTTAGATTAATTTAGCTTTTTTATTATATTTTAATGCATGCTATAGTAATTAGTTTTTTAGTTTTGAAATTTTAATTTATTTTTCTAAAGTAGTTGTAAATAGTTTATTCAAATGAAATATTTTTAAGTTCTTGTAGGTATATAGTTTCTGAATTATCGACTTTATGGCATATGGGAATTTTCCAATGTTTTATTAATAAGCGACAGTGCGCATGACTTTATGATAATTTAACGTGAAACTTACTATAGGTTTGCTATAATTACTCTTTTGCCTTTCAGGGCGTTTGAGGGTTCCCTTCTATCATCGAAGAAATAATCTTACCTATAAATCTGCTGTTGAATTACTGTTGAATAAAGGTTATTCAAAATTCCTGCTGGTTTATTTTCATTTGACTTGTAAGGATTTAGAAAAGTTAGAGATCTTTATCAGAATGACTATCACTTTGCTATTTGACAGCTAGATGTCTCTGAGTCTGCTGTATTTTAGATATCCAGCTGAGATGAATTTAAATGCTTTAGTTATTTCAATTAAACATAGATGGCACTCAAAATGTTAGGTTTTATTGCAAATATCAGACAATCAAAAGCAAAAACGTTTCTTAACCTATGTCCCTGCACTAATTAAAACTAATTAAATCTACAACAGATATACGACAGTGTCCTTTTGGATATTAACAAAATTAATAAACTTAAGGTTTAAAATTTCAGTTCAGAGTACGCTCTGCACTTTCGGGTCACCGAGTCGTTTTAATTGCACTTGAATTGGCAGACCTGTTTTAAGTTTTTGACACTTGTGGCCCAGATATGATGGCTGACTGTTCTAGAATTTATTGCACCGTTTACTGGATTTGTGTAAACCAAATAGGCCTTGGATGCAATTTTGGATTTCGACCAATCAGGTGGCAGCTCGTAAATTAGGATAATTTTTACCTTTATTCCTGGTAAGTTGAAGCTGTTTTTCCGTTACTTTTTCGTATTTGGCCTTGACCCATAATTTGAAAGTCCTGGGAATATAAATTTCCAGTTTAAATTATAATTTTCTGAATTTATTTCAGGAGCGATCTGGACGTGGGTTTGCTTCTTTCACTACCCAATAACAACTCCCCTTTTGTTTCGTTTCTAAGGAACATGCAGAAAATGTGCCAAACCATGGATTTCTTGATTCCCAACTGTCATTATGGTTTGTATTTTTGCCTTTTTTAACTTTATTATATAATTTTCCTATGAAATTATATTATTTTTAGCATCCTTATTTGAAGACGAATCTGTGGATACCCATTTGTTGATATTACGTGAGATGAATTTTTGACCTGCCGTTCACTTTGACGAATCATCACTGAATCTTTCGAAGATCACTACACAACACTTCTTAGGATCTAATTTATACTATTTAATTACAATTTTAATAGAGATTTACAGAAATAAAGTCCATCTCTGTTTAACTGTTATGTTGAAAATCATTCAAACTTTGTTTAAAGCATGCTGTTCTGTTATTGATTATTTTAAAGAAACATAGCACAATGCATTTACTTTATTTTCGCCTTTAATTTGTTTACGTTTGGTTTGTTTTAGCGTAACTGACCCTTTGTTTACATGTGGCTCGTTGACCTCTTTCGCATCAACAGGTGTTCTACAGCAGATTTATGCAGATGGTTCTCGGACATGATATCCTTTTTCTTAAACTTGTATTAATCTACTGAGTATACCATGCGTAAGTTTCTCGTTATTTGTTTTATTAAGAGGATCATTTCATTTTACGCTGGTTTATTTTTAATTTTATTTATTTAATAGTCGGGTTTAGATTAAAATACATGACAATGTGTATTATGATTTGTTCGAGCTCAGGACCCCTACATCGGTTTTTTCTATCTCATTTTGTCAGAGAAAACCCCAAATCCAATCGAATTTGGTCCACCCTGTACAATATGCACGAACAAAATGAATGCCTAATCTAACCTGTTGATGTAAATTGTTTCAGTAAATTAATATCAAGTCTCCGTCCGTAGCAAATGTTAAACAAATCTTTATATAAAAGCACAATATTAATCCTACGGAACACTAACGAACAGAATTCTGTATAATTATTCCTACTTCATCTTTCACAGTATGAAATTTATCACAAATAGAGGAAATATAAGAAATTTACATTTGGTGATTGTCGAGGAGTTGGTCTATTATACGGATGCAGATTTAGTAGCAAACATTTATAGATAAATTATTTATAAGTATTGTGATCGTATGCAAAAATATGCCGACTAAGGAAAACATAAGTAGTTGTATACCACACTAAAGGAGCAAAACTAAAATATCAATAACACGATATTTATTATCGAGTTATTGTAGAAACCAATCGGCTACCTTATGTTGGAACACTCTTTACATTTTTAATTATATGGTAATAAACTGGTGCTAATGTTGAACCGTTATATCTGCGACGCGTTAATACAAAAAATTTACAAGAGATAAAAACAGTGGAAAATCCTGTTTAACAAGGATAAACGATAAAACAAAAATAACAGGATAAAATTTTCTAAGCAACTTTGAGCCCCCTCTTGAAGTCGATTTACGTACAATCGAATATCAATAATTTTGTATGGTACATCAACTTTCACTATACTGTGTTATCGGCGTAAAAGAAATCATTCAGTATAGATTTATACTGCGCTTAAAATACAAAAACTATTACCATTTTAATTCTAAAATTATACATATTTTAATTATTTTTGCGTGGCGATGGTTAACGACTGGCAATCTTAATGGATTTGTTAAATTTACTGGCCTTTTCAAAACCAATAAAACAGTTCCAAAATTGTTGTTTTCTGCCTTACATACAAGTTTACCTTGAATGTTTCTGTTATGTTTGTCCAAGTTTTGAAAGTAAGAATGTAAAATTATAACTTATTTGTAAATTAACTGAGAGGTAGGTATATAATAGACATGGTAAATTAAATACCCATTGATATAAAAAATTAATATATTTATAATTTTTTTTTATACATTATTATACGAAGTGGTCCTAAACTAAAATCGTTACCTTTTAGGGGGTTACAATATGCTTTATAAATAACTTTTGTAATAATTGATATATGTACCTAAAAATGAAATATCTGTTTAGTTAGCAGGTTATATTTTGCATAAAATGCTTACTTATTTATTTAAGGAAGGCACCAAATGACTTTCTCATGCAGGTAAAATTTTCTAATACTAATCCACACTCCCCCATATCATAAAAATTATTACAGTTCAGGAAGTAGATAATGATTATTATGTCTCGTTGCTATCAACGACGACGTGTTAATTTTATCTATAGAAATTGGAAAACAACTTGATTTTTGCTAGAAATGCAAACGATCCTGTGAACTCGATGTGCCCTGATTCCGAAACAAAAAATTTAAAAATAATAATTATAAGAACTTTTCAGTTCTGATTAAGTATAATTAATACTGAAATTACCATCTCCTGAAGTTCAATTATGCAGTTTTGGTGAAAAACAAGTTGATTTCAAATAATTCACGAATATCTCCATTATATTGCGAATAAGAAAGTCGCATATTTCAATTTAGTCTTAGTATTGGTTTTTCCAAACCGTTATTGTTATTTCATAAAATTGAATATCAAGTTAAACGTGAAGCTACGTTATTAGATCAAAGTAAATATTTACCGATTTTAAACATCATTAAAAAAACAGAGAGCATAAGAAGGGTGGCAACACACTTATTTTTATTTATGTTGGGTATCACTTTGAAAAATACAATGAATCAAAAACTGGAAACAAATTAACAATTTTATTTTATTATTGTCCATTACGTAAGTATAACAGAAGAATATAATGTTTAAAAAGCTATTTTCTGGGAAATTCGTATCGAAAACGTTCAATAGATATATAACTACCATATAAAGAAAATTGAGTAAATTAAGTAGGTACCTATTCTCGTAATTACTTATTTACTAAGCATCATTTTTCAATGCATATCGAAATTTAAATAAACCCATTAACATGAGATGTACTTGTTATTTTTGCCCCATAAAACTGTGAAAAGAATTTAAATAAACATAGAAGTGACGACATTATGATAAGTAGGTTCCAAACACCACTGGAATGTTCTATTTATATTTCAGAATAAAAAAAAAACATCCTCAAAATTATTGTAACTTTGAAAAAGGGAATGAAAGAAGCGATAGATGCATAAGGATAAATTTTATTATCCATTTTCCATAAACACACGTTTGTAAAACTTAAACTAAAATTTTCACTTAAAACTGACACCTCCCTTATTTCCCTTAGTTATTATCAATTTTTAAGTCGTTCGAAAAATGGAACTATTTAAATAATTTCTTATGAAACTTACGAATCTTGAATTCGAAATTTTCGAAAATATGTTCAAATATACAAAGGGTGAAAAAAACAAATTTTTAAGTAGAACACCCTATAGGTATCCCGGGTGACCACGAAATGACGCTCACCCTTATATCTTCTTTGTTTTACAAGATATAAATTTAAAATTTGGGCACGTCAAATAACGGCTAAATATGCATTATTTCAATCGTTTTATCACTTTCTGTCGTTTCCGGTTTAACCGGAAATTATACTAAATTTCGTTTTTTAAATGGAACACCCTGTATATTTTTACATTTTTGAATTCAGGAAGTCATTTTGGATACAGTTACGGCATATCGAGATAAAAATATTATTGACAGACATTTTTATGAGCAAATTTAATTTTTCATCTAAGTGATCCGTGATCCCAAAAACATGTTTTGTTTTGCTTCAATAATTAATCTGAAAATATAATTATGACATTATGTCGTATGACATTTGTGTTATAAGATCCTAAACATTAACAAACATTGACGTGCTTTCTCAAATTTTGTTTTTCCAGGCTAATATGATGGGTAGCGTAGTTGCAGTTTGTTATATTCAAGATGCCGAAGGGATAGTAAAATATTATTTAAAATAAACTACCGGAGCAAACATATGACATATTTATATGGTTGAAATCAGAAGAACATATAGAATCCAAAAATATAAAAAAATACAGGGTGTTCCATTTAAAAGAACATAACTTGTATCGGTAGATCGTAAATACGATTTTCAATTGTTTTTCTAAAATTGGGATTTTAAGCTCGATTTTAAGCCCTTAACATGTCCTACAACTTTTACTTGAAACTTTTTTTTCTAAAATTACAAATTAAAAAGTTATCGGGGTGATCAAATTCGGTGGAAAACCCTGTACATTATCCGAAACCTTTTGTAGTCTAGGTTCTGTCCATATTCTTACCGTTCTTGAATCATGGTGTAGCCCAAGCCGTGATTCATTGTGCATTAGCTCAATTCTGGTTCACGTTCATTACAGAAAAGTATTTATGTTTACTGCACTTTATGAGTTTTTGTGAAACGGAGATACATATTCCAAGACTACTGTACAGTATGTATGTATTAATAGAACATGTACAAAAATGATGGTGTTTTAAGTTAACGGCAATAATTGAAGTAAAGATCTGTTTTTCATAATCTGGTTGAAACCGGTACAGAAACAGTTGCTTGAAATAATTCTCAAATGTGTCTGTTAATTTTGGCAAATGCGCCAACTTCACTTACCTTGATAGTAAAACTAAATATTACACTTTATACACAATATAGTTTAACGTTATAATTCGCATGCACACAAAGCTAATGAAGATTTTAATATAAACAGTAATGGATTAATGGATTAATCTTCGACATAATACGAATAAAATAATCCAGCGTAAAACAACACTTGTTATTAATGAAATTCTGATATTGCATATTTGATGCTATATTTAAAATTAAAGATATTTCCTCACCTCCGCCTTAAATTTGCCAGATTTAAATACATAGGTACTACATAATATTTTCTCAACATATGAGTTCGGATACATTTGTGGATCTAATACTGCTCATTAGTGCTCATTTTCGTCATAACTGGGATCTGAATTTTTTAACAATATTTTCCTCATCTATAGAAAATAAATGGAAAAATAAGATAATCTAAATTAGATATAAATAACTTCAATTCATCTCGAAGAAATTTATTCTTTAATGAATGACTAGGTACTAAAAGAACCAAAAACTTGAGAGTATTGTTTTCACAGTTACCAATTGTTTTAACATTAATTTATATTTTCTTATTATTTTTTCTGTCGATATTCCTTTTCGACTGGTTTTATTTTGATCATACTTAAAACATGCTCTAGCGAAGTAAATAGTTTTGGAAAAACTTTATGTTGGAAACGGAGGAGGGTCTATTATTACGGTCTACGTAGAAATCAATATGAGTTCCACTCGGTATTCGGAATGAAACAGTTATTAGGTTCGGTCTTTGTAAAGGTGTGGTTTTGCTTTTGATTCGAGTTGAAGTTCCACCACCAGAATTATATTTCTGCGCAGGTTACGTGACTTAAATGTACCTAATTTATTTAAATATCTCACTGATCTCGGTGACCTCTTGGAGCTCATGGATTTTCGCAAGACTTTCGATATTCAAGATGAGATCGGCAAGAAGACTGTTTATCGAGGTTTGTTGCCTCACATAGACCAGAATTTAAAGATTTAGTTACATATTATATTTAGTTACGTGCATTATCATTTAAATAAAGGCAAACAAACTTTAAGTGTAAAATTTTAATATTAAAACGGAAATTTGATAACAAAATCGTATTCTATTGATAGCGCCAGAAGCGTCAGGAGCCATGAAAACTTTCTTTTTAAATAGTCGTGTACAGGCAATTACAGCAAATACCAATCGTCTATCATTCGAGATTTATTTGGTCTCAACGTCAAGAATTCAATGCTTTTCATGGCAGAACATGGCCAACGTTTTTCAGATATTGTTTTGGAAACTGTAAGAAAATTGATTCCCGAAAAGCTGATTTTGAAGGAGGAGATTCGACTTGCCTCCATTTGAATCTGTTCTGAGGGGATACCTCAAGAAAACCGAGGATTTTGCGTCAACTCGGGACCTTTCGCGGAACAGTGGAAGCAATTTCAAAGGAGATGCGTCGCATCGCGATCTAAAACCATCCTTACAAAAATTCTAGATTGAACCACTAGGAATGACATCTAGATGATGGTTACTGTAGAGAATGCATTCCTAACTCTAAGTTTCAAATCTTTGATACGGTTGGTGCTACTTGGCCGGTGATCGAGCAGGCCAAGGAACTGGAAAACAGCCAAAAGCAGCAAAAAAGTATTGAATTTTGGTAAGGTAAAGTAAAGTTGTAGAGTATCTAATGGGGCATAATATGGTTAAATAATATACAGGCTATTTCATTTGAATATACGAAAATATTTCAAATTGTCTTCAATCATGTTGGACATGATTTTATTCGCACCCTGTATATCAAAGATTAATTTCTGATATCCTACTATTTTAAAACTGCGTTCAACAATCAGCAAAATTTATTTTTATTTATGATTGGCATATTCCGAGGCATATTCTAAGAATATCAGATATTATGAGTAACGAAAATTGAGAGAAAAAACATATCGAGCTGAATATTTCGAAAATCGTTAAATAAATATTAATGTCAACTTCAACGTATCAGGAAGTTTCGGAGAACCAGCAGGAGGAATGAGTGGTAGAGGCAAGGTAAAGAGAACCCATCTGTGGCTTACCAAACTCCCTACAACTACTGCATATTGTGGGGTAGGAAAAAAAAAGGATGACTATGAGTCAATTGGTTTTTAAAATATCATTAAATTCTACGGAAAATATCATGTTCTTTCAAAGCTTCTCGTAAAATGAATCAAACCTGAGCAGGAATTTTAAAGTGAGACACTCTGTAAAATGTACATACATATTTTATGTTAACATATTTACTAGTTGAAGTTGAAGGTAACATTGTAACAAATCTCAATATTATTTGTAATTTAAATTGATTTCCGTTCGTGGTCGTCTTAATTTATATTGCAGCAGTTCAATTCGTTCTAAAATAAACCATAAAAACTGACGGAAAATTAAAACAAATGTTTCAGTTGGCGCTTCGAAAATAATAAATTTTTTTAAAATAGTTTATAAGTAATATGGGACAAGGAATTTTATGTCCCCTGACAGCAACATTTATTAAAAAAACAATTTTCTGGATTTAACAAGATCAGGGAGTTCTGAAATTGGGGGATTATAGATACAAAATTGTGGCAATTGAATCAAGATGTACACCGTTTTTAAGAGCGTTGAATATCAATTTTCTGAGCGATAAAAAATGATAAAGTATCTTTCTAATCGTTTCAGATATCGTTCTCAATTTCAATACACAATAATATAGTCCAATTACATCTTCAGTAGAGATATGCTTGGCATTTATACACCAGATCTTTTAATATTCCATGCTAGTTGTCCTTTAATTTCAATATATCAACCAAGTCTTTATTGAAGATACAACTGGACTTTATTAATTCATTATTAATGTTTAAAAATATGCCTCAAATAGTTCCGAAAACACACTTTGGAATATATGGTTCAAGTGTGCCTTAATTTTGTGTCTAAAATATACCATTAAAAGATTGATTTCGTCTTTTGGGACACCCTGTATGCTTTCGTTGAAATTTCACGGTCGTATCTTTTCCACTTAACATTATTAAGGAGGGAAAAAAACATTTATGATCAAAAGCTACTATCAATGCTTCCTGTGATAATATGCGACAGGTATATAATGAATTATTCAATAGGATCTCAATAATTTTTACATAATCGAAATGCAAATAGCGATGAAGTGACCGCGTCATCAGGCAACATCTTTTAATGCAACTAGTAAAAAAAAATTATATATTTGTAAACTATTATTCGTCTACTGCATAAAACAGGTATAAACATAAACCGGTCTGTAAAAACAAACTATTTAGAAGAAGATTGTGGGCAACAACGAATTTGTTGGCATGCAAGGGGACAGGAGAGGCAAGGGGGCTGACTCTCGGATATCAAGTAGTTAGAATCGAGTTTGTGAATGCGTAAATTGGTACCTCTTCAAGTTTTCCTTTAAAGACGTAAAAATAAAAGTTTCTGGTCCGCCATGATTATACTTACTTATGGTGGAGACATACTTTGAAACGGTTACACTGAATCTATATTCTTACTAATGCAATAATTACTGGGTATGTATTTTAGAATTACACGTTGTGCCTTTGACAGAAAATTCGGGTATCCAGCTTGTCGTCTGGATTTAGAACAAACTGAACAAAGGGGTCGCCAAGGCTTTGAATTTCTACAGAAAGTAGCACAAATCCTGACAGACGAAAGTATGAAGCCGTTGCAGATAAAGTTTGAAATTCCATATGGTAAGTCTTGATCAAGACTGCTATTTATGGTATCAAAACTAAGGCGCGTGGAAGTTACGACTTTTATTCTTCTTTCTTCTTATTCGAACACGTTGTATGAGTTAGAGATGGAGAGATAACATTAAAACTCAATTTGTTGCAATAAAAATAATATTCTTGGAACTATTAATTACTTTAGATATTTTTGAAGGTTTCAATCAAATTTTTTCTATACTTTTATAATATGTTCAGGGTGTTTGATTTATCGTTCTACAACATGTAACTTTTAAACGAATTGTTTTAAAGGAATAGTGTAAAGGAAAAAAAATGTTAGCTACATTTTGGTCTTTTCGAAAAAACAAATGAACGTCTAACAATTCTACAAAAAATAATTTGAGGAAATAATTAATTTTGAAATTGTATACCTATTTGAAATCAGCTAGTCACACTTTTGAACGTAATACCCTTGTATGTATTACACGGGTAATACGAATTAACGACTCCGCAGTCTAAAGGTTGCTTCGAAACCATGGGGTCCCCTCGGGGGTCCCGGATTATATTATTTTATAAAGTTTGATATTATTTAATTACTATATAATTCACTTGAGTTAAAACACAGGTAAACTTAAATCTGATATTTAAGTACCCTTTAATTTACCTTCTGAAAGAAAAACGATATGTGAATGAATACTCTCGAAATAGTTAAACCAATTTATTTACATTTAGAGACAACTGTCACAAATGATTTATATCAGATCTGGGCAGATGTGCCAATGACAAAACTTCGCCATACGCGGAGAGGAACCCCTCTCGTATGATTTCATTGGATGACCAGTGACACAATCGACTGATAAGTAAAACAAGCCTCGCTTTTTTAATTACCGAGCCTTTGTCGCTGACAGTCTCACTATAATTCTTTAGGTTACATAACTCGTCGCAAATACGAAACAACTGTTTCTGTATTTATTGTGAAAGACAACTGTCTCTCGTTTATTGACGTTGTGAGTACCCCCCATCAGTAGGAAGCCAAGGTAAACACTTATTGCCAATCGTAGATTTATATAGTGTATGTAGACATGAAGGAACATAGTGAAAGTGTACAGATACTGTGGCGGAGTACCACCGAGATTACCGCTAAGGGACGCTCGTGGTTAACCCCAAAGGGTCGGTGGGCAATAATCCAGATGGCATATTTCAAAAGCGTGTTGGAGGCTTATAAAACTCGACAGATCGACCATCATCACTCGTACATGCAATGAAGGTATAAGGGATAACTGGTGTTAAAACTATTCAACATTTAGCATAACTGCCCAGAGAACAGATGGTTAAGTAGGTAATAAATTCCCTTAAATATGATTGAAATGAACAGACAACTAGTAAAATCGTAAAATAGTACCACAGCGCCGATAAATGGATAGAGTCGTAATTTGTCATTTTTACTTCGTGAAGTTAATATTGAATACGTAAATGGGTATGTCTCACCTAGTCTCGGAACTACGCTGGAACTCATATTTGATAACGGCGTCGTGACGTCTGGTAGCGCCTCGCGGACACCACTTCTCATATGCATACGGATTATACATGTATGAAAACGCCGTCGCGAACGGTGTGGAAAATTCGGTTTTACTTAAATACGATGCGTAGTATCGAGGGGAAGTGTGACCGGTGTCGATTCACGATACCTTGTCACACCGGGGTTTTATGTCCGTCTCCTCGATAGGAAATTTATGAAGAAGCGTGACAGGTGTCGATTCACGACTCAACTAGTCACTATGGAGTCTTGGAAAGTCTCCCCGATTGCGGTTTTGGGTTCAGTATTTATATGATTTTTCCCTGTGACGTATTACCCATTTCGCGTGAAGCCAACAAAGAAGGCATAGGTGTCCCGGCATTAGATTATGACCTGAGTCTCCGGCTGTATAGTGGCTAGTTTCCCGTGGAGATAGGTTTTGCTTACATAATAAAAGATTAGCTTTTACATTCCTACGCCAAGAGCTTAGGACCTCGTTCTACTGGTGCCAGATGTGTAGCCGGGCATTGGATTACTAACCGAGACTAAGGGTTGCATAGTGACTAATTTCCCGTGAAGATAGATAGGTTCTGTTTATTTAGCACTATTAATTTCTGCATTCCTTTGCGTTTGTAAGCTCGATTATCGTCGACTTTTAGACTTTTAAAATTAGGCTGAGCCGAGTTATTTAAAATATAACGTATTGTAATTCACCGAAATCTCATAACATTTACTGAAAATAATATAAATTTAGGAAAAATGTGCGTAATGAGGCAGGCCAGGGCTGGGGTGACTCAATATTATTATCTGTAATCTTCTCGCGATAAATTATTTTAACTAATTCAATAGGGAAGAGATTCCAGGAAATTATAATCCTTACACAAATCGACGAGGTTTTCCACTTTAATTGTGACTTAATTGACATATTTCGAAATGAAAAACACATCACAAATAAAACGTTTTCAAAACCACCTAAAACTAATTATTTTTACAAATTTTATTAAAAACAAAAGTATTAATAGAAAAAGTGGTTTATTTTTTATTGAAACAACTACTTGTGGAAAATACAAATGTGGTCCAAACACGTATTAGGGTTTATCATGGTGTGGTTTGAGTAAAGTAACATAGTTTGGCCCGTAATAAGCCGTCAACTGGTAAATTGAACAGTTTATTGGCAAGCAGCCGCTTACCCTCTTTGGTACAATATTCGGTAAATGTAATGAAATAACAGTTTAGAGACATTTGTTGCCTTCAGGGAAATAACCAGATACAACTATTTGATGTACAATAAAAGCTGGAGAGCCGCCCATTTAAAGGTCGTCTACGTAAAACGATATTTATCCAGACATTAGATGAATGCAACAGGTTGCTTGCAAAGACCTAGCTAGGTATAAGCTGAGGGGTTTAATAGACATTTCATATCCTCTGACTCTCTTTATTATTCATGCTTAGGATAAAGGCTTTGAAGTTCCGAAAAATTCTGTAAGGTAAGGGAATGCCAAATAAACCAACTACTGTGTTCTTACTACTTACTGTGCATACAGATTGAACATTAGAGTAGGATATTGACATTTTTCCTGAAATACAGAAATGAAAGTATTCACGTAGGTACTTCATTTGTTTCTCTTCGAATTTTGAGAATTTAGCAATGTAACGGTTTTGTTATGAATTTATAATAGTTTATTGATTTGGAGAACAAGGGATAAGAAAATGATTGCGGACGTACACCCAAAATCCGAGTAAATTTTTTTATGATTTTTAGAAAATACATAGAACATCATTGTCTATATCTTCTATTTATATATGGATTCTTCTATAAGTTAAATGAGTTTCAAAAATTCGCGTAACCACTCTGTACCTACAATGAATGCTCGCAAGATTGTTGAAAGTAACGATGTGGCTCACCACTTTTAATTTACAAGCACCAGACTCACAACGTTTAGTTTATGTAAACTGCACATATGTATGAAATTAATCAAAACAAGTTTTCTGAGTTGTTTATGTTGCAACTGCATAATAACACGACGCGGCGTAAGATAAATATTTCCTCTATTTCCAACGATAAGACTCATATGTTTACAAAATGCTGCTGTAATCAAACTTGCCACCACTCTTTGCATACTTTAATGTCTGCAACTTACTGCGTATTTAAATATCTAATAAATATGAACTGTGTTCTACATTGAAATCATCAGAAATATGTTCCATAAATAGAAGACAATAATAATACCTTTAACGTCTGAATTTCTCCAAAAATTAGTTAAATCAAGAGTATAATCCATTCCTTTTTTTTGCCGTGATAAAATCGATGCTCAGTTTATGATTATTACAAAAGTCGGCAGTTTTCTAAATTATCACATTATTTTTACTTTTTCTTCATATAAAAAACAAAAAGCGTAGAACTTAGGTATATCTTGCGAAAATTTACGACAAAATTTAAATTGGTTAAATGGGATGGTTTTATTAACGTTTGCATAACTATTTTTAAATTGTTTTGATGTATCATCACTTAAATATTTGATGTTATTTCCAGAGATATCATATGGAGGTAAAACTAACATTTCGATATTTGCAATATACAATACATAATGTTTTATAACTCAATCAGATTGGCACGGTAATAACATTTTCTAAAAATACACGAGGACAACTATATGAAATCACTTAAGTAGGCCTACGTCCAACGTTAATTATAATTTCAAAAATACGTACATAAGTATAGCAGGTTGTTTTAATTGATTTTAAATACTAGAAAAAGTGAATAGAAAAAAAAAAATTGGGGAGTTATTTGGGCTATAAACATTTCAATGACTCGTAACTTCTTTATTATATTAGAGTAACAAATTGTTTTAACTAAAGTTAGTTAATGGTAAAGAAACGTAGTTAACTACTGCGCGTCTATAATTAGACTAGATAGTTCAGAAAGGCAGCTCAGTGGCTAGTGCATCTGGCTTGCCTCGTCAAATAATTATTCAATAGCAATTATTATTAACCAAGGAGTGGTTCGGGCTTCAATACAAATTGTAGGGCACCATCTCTTTTAGAAAATTTAGATCTACTACAATTTCAAAGGGTTCCTTTGGTAGCTTGGAAGACTTTATGTAAACGATATTTTGAATATTAGAAATATTTAGTCATTCAGTCCCTTTCTCTATCCCGCTAGAGAAAAGCAGTAATTTAAGGTGATTATCAATTAGTATCACAAATGTAGGATGCAAAATAATATCACTGAATGCAGTAAGGTAGCAGCGATATTTTGTTTCACTTCTATGAGCTCACTGGATCGACTTTCTATATATATAATGTATTAGTTTGGATCACTGGGTTGGCAGTTTAAAATGTTTGTACTTAGTTTATTACCTTAACTTAAACAGATAAACCATAATTAAATTGAAAGAAATTTAAAAAACACATACAGTTTGTCCACGTTTAGAACTTACCACACCCGTAAAATTTCTATTTATGGACCGATCTGAACCAAATTTTGCCTGAAAGATTGAACCTGTGTGTGTTATGACCAAAAAACCAGTAAGCCGCCATCAAATGCAAAGCCACCTGCGATACCAAAATAAATGGAAAATCAAGAAATCTTATTAGGCATTTTTTGTCGGAAAATTTTACTGACGAAAGTTGTTCAGAATTGCCCAAAAAGCTTAAATCTTAAGTGTGATCTATTTAAAAAAATATTGAAATTTGAAAATATTGAAAATTGTAAATCCAAAAGTATAATTTTATGAAACAGAATTGTCACAGTACTTTTCAAAATGCAAAAACCCACTAAAATTATATATTCAATATTTTCAAATTTCAATATTTTCTAAATTTGATCAAACTTTGGATTTAAGCTTTTTGGGTAATTCTGAATAACTTTCGTTAGTAAAATTTTTCGATAAAAAAACGCCCAATATGATTTCTTGATTTTTTCCATTTATTTTGGTATCCCAGGTGGCTTTGCATTTGAAGGGGGCGGGAATGGTTTTTTGGTCATAAGGCATAAGGCAAAATTTGGTTCAGAGCGGTCCATAAATAAATATATTTTACGAGGGTGGTAAGTCCTTAACGTGGACACACTGTAGATACGCATCTGACCCACAGCTAAATATTTCCGATACTCTTCAAATAATTAAATAATAATACATACTATTTTTATACTGTTTTGACAAATAAATTTTATAAAGAAATGTAAATGTGTTGAAGATCAGAAAGTTCGATACAATCCCTATCTATTTTTTTTTAAATAAATAAAGGCCACATAAAAAGTCAGCAAGTTATCTGCATGACCTAGTTATTAAAATGTAGCTGTTACATCTCGAGATAACGATACATGATTATTTGTTGTGGAAAGAATATAGCGTTAACAGATAAAAAAAATGTAGGGGAAACAATAAGTGATCACTTGATCAAATTTGATAATTTAAAAAAAAACATACGATTTTTAAAGATTAAGAAGTTCTTTAAGTTATTATGACAAGGTCACAAAATAGCTGGTTGAAATTCATAGGAATTAATTAATAGATTTAATAACAGATATAGTTCAACCTCCCGGAAGTGTGGTGAGAGCCAAAAATGTGCTTGCTTTTCTATTTTCTATCTTCTCCTAGCTTAGGCAAATTAGAATTCAGCCTTCCAAAAACTGGTGGAGTTGTGGAAACCGTCGGGCTAACAAAGTTTAATCGCTTCACACGAAAATCACAAGATGGTCAAAACGTCAACAATTCAAAATAGACAATAAGAGAACCAGCAAATTTTTCTACAAAAAAATTATCAATTCCGCGAAAGACTTATAGGATCAAAACATTCAACCATGACGACTGAAGCGAGGACTGGACATTAAATGCTGAACCCAGTTCAAATCGACGTTGATAATTAAACTACGTTCGTACAGGGCATTAGACAAACAGAAGTTGACCACGGTCAACGTTCAAACAAAAGGGTTTACCCTACTTCGAAAATAACGCGCTCTATTCTGATATCATATGAAATGATTTTCACAATTTCAACTAAACTAAATTTTTATTCGGTTACCGTTTACGTCAGACATCATTTACGAATAATAAATACATTATTACCACTAATGTATGGATATGATTTACCACTCGACCAGAATTATAATGAAAAAAGTTTGATGAAACATTAAATATTACACAATGCGCGGTATATTTATGCACAGATTACGCTTAAACGGTTTTTGTTTAATAAAACATTTTTGTGATCGCCGTTCGCTGGGTCATAGAAGGCATGACATAATCTACATCGTCATCGCTGCTGGCTTAAAATTACAAACGTCCCATCAAGGTGTTTACTGCTTGCTGATGTCGGCGGTTGACGTTATTTTGGCTGTCATCAAAAAAATACAATTATAGAAGCAAGCGATGCACAGTGGTCAAGGTGTGGGTTGAGGATTATTATAATAATATTTTTATAATTTCTGAGGCCAGCTGCGTGTTTTGCATATACCTACTAGAAATTCTTATAATTGGAACGGATCGCTGTTATTTTCATTAAAAGTGTAGAGCTTCTTCTGGTAAGCAGGTGTTAGTAACCTAGCAGTTTTAAACGACCAAAATTAATGTCATTAATATGCATCTTTACTTTCTTATATGTATACAATTACACGTGTTGTAACAAACGGTTTTGAATATGGCTCGAAATGCATTTGCTCTCCCCTCGTGTAAATGTGGCTAAGGAGAATTGAGTCGCTGGAATACATGACGAAGTTGGCTGATGCTTTTCTTCAACGCTGTGTAGTTAGTTAGAATGAAGTCTGTGGTGAGGATATCAAAACTGACATGGTGGCTCTGGAACCTCTTACGCCAACGGCCATAATCAAAAGTATTTATTACAAATTATAGGGATTATTGATCGCGAAAGAAATCCAAGAATCGATATAACATTATATATGCAAAGAAGATGTAGAATATTGTTACAAAGGTTGTTTATGTAGACCCCTAGAGTTATTAGTTATGCAAGTTTTGAACGGTCAATTTTGAGCTGCAAACTACAAATAACTTGTTCTATTTCACAAACTGGTTCGTACATGCTAAAATCCAAAATTTGTGTATCGTATTCACTTGCATAATCTGTACTTGTCTCACTATCAAAATAGTTGATACTACTATAAACAGAATCTTCATTAGCATCACTGATCATTTCAATATTTTCAGATTCATCATCTGCAAAAACAGGATTGTCTTCTGTTTCATTATTTATTAATTCAGTAGGCGCATGTGCACAATTTGTGGCTTTGCAAAAACGACATAGAGTACTACAATTTCTATCTTTAGATTTGCATGAGCATGTATTTGTTTTGCAACTTTTCTGCAACATTAAATTTTTTCTATCGAACTTTCCGGTATGGCTGATTGATTACTTGCGATTGGCCTCGAGCTATTTTCAGATTTTTTCAACCAAAATCCAACGGATTTTTATTGTCACGTCCAAGACATCTTTGAATTTGCAAATAAACTCTTAACGAGTGTTGATATAGAGCATCAGATGTTGGTAGAAGTAAAGACAAATTACATGCAACTGTTCTTTTGACCTCATCCGCTTTTTGAAATAACATGAACCTCATAACATTTAAACAATATGTGTTGATGGGTTAAATCCATAAACTTCTCTAACACTTGCTTCCCCTGCATTTCGTAATGCTGCCTTTGTAGTATCTGGTTTATAAAAAGTTAGCAGTTAGCGGATCTAAACCACAACGTCGCGTATTTAAAACATTTAGGTACTTAAACATATAAATAATAACTTTTTACGAGAATTTTTTCATTAAGAATTACATTGAAATCAAATTTTTATGAAAATCTGGCATAAAAGACACGGTATATATGAAAAAAATGTCAAAGAAGCGAAATTAAATTTTTTCTTTAAATTCAAAAAATAATTTCAACTTGATAAAAACTTTAAAAAAACCCTATACGACCATTTCTCATTAAATGGCAAGCGTTTTAATTTTTTTCGAAAATGTTCAATTGTGGCCGTGTTTATAGCGTGAAAATACACGTTTTCTAATTTTCGTAGAGATCTGAAGATTTTTACCCCACTTATTGCATTATTAATAAAAAAAAGTAAATTGGAAAATTTTGATTTTTTGAGGTTAGGATGTACTTTTAATGTAAAATGTAACTATACCCGACAGTCTATTCATTTTCGAATATTCCAGTTTTTTTTTATTTCTCTACGACCGGAGATATTTAAAAAATAGTAAAACAATGCACTCGAAATGCATAAAAAAATGCAGTTTTATGCGCTTTTCTCGCGAAGCCGCAGCCCAATTTTGCCATTTTTTTCGATTTTCGACTCATTTGCAATTTCCCTCCACTAATACAAGAATACGATCACATTTTTTTTGTTAAGCCTTTGCTTCACTATAAAAATCATTTTATTTAATAGCAACCCTAATGTTTTGTGGCAAATCTGGAGAGCACATTTTTCTACGTATGGTACAATGAATTTTGGATTCAATCAGCTCTTGTTAATTACATATTTCTTTTAAATCACTCCTTAAAATGTTACGAAATATATTTCACATCCTTTACAAAAGTATAATTGTGAAATTTTCTCGATTCAAAAACACTTTTCATAAAATGCAGGGTTCATTCAGGTTTATTAATTTTTCATAGTTTTCGCTCCCATTCGATTAGTTAAAAACTTTTAGTTATTCAGAAACGGGTTCGGTAATTGACGTTGATAAAACACGCGAGATATAAGTTTTGTTTATTGCGACGTTATCAATTTGTATCCAGGAGACCTAAAACAAGAACTCTTGATGAACAGAAAATGAGCTGCTAGCACTTAAAACACAAACAAAGACAATGTTGCAGTATCAATAACCGCTCGTATATTTTGCACGTTTATTAAAATGTTGTGTAGTAACATCTTGCCAAACTAAATGTTTAAAATCAAGGCACGAATGAGATTTGGTTAATAATAATCGGTATTTTTAGAAACTTTTAACAGCTGTTAGCCTTAAAATAAACACTACTTTTATCATTTGGTTAAACCATTATCATGGTCACAATTTTAAAATCACATATTAAGTTTATTAAGTACATTTTATTTTCTCTGTGTACTATTTGATAATCAAAGAACTTGAATAAAACAAGCCAGAGTTGAACGACGTTATAGCATGCGAAATTAGATAATTTTGGATTTTCCTTTAAAATCTTCGCACATCTAATCCAGCTTATTTAGTTTAAAAGAATGCGTTATAGATTTTAGTTACTATTTCATTCAAATCTCTTCCTCCTGCTACATTTAACGGTTTTTCTTTAAACACTTCTCTCCAAGTCCTGATTTTTATCTACAACTAGTGCTTGGTCGAAAATCTCCTCATCTCGAGATTTTCAATAATTATGCTGCATCAGTAGTCGTGTTGTAGTGTGTATTTTAAGTTTTTTAAGTTTCTACATCATTCAACTAGATTAAATTAAGTCTTAGTAAATCTATTTTCTAGATTTAAGGGGGGTAAGGGTCATTAATTAAAACAATAAACTGTTTTTAATATAGTCAACATTAGGGAATGTGCTATTTCATCATTAGAACAATTTTAAAAATTTGTTATTATCCATATCAATATAAGAAAAATTGTAGATAAAACCGATAAAGGCATGAGACTAATAATATTTATGTATAAATATCTAAACTATTGAAACAAACTGTATAATTCGGCTATATTAAATACAGTGTAGTTTTATTTACTGTTAGCTAATGAGAAGCGCGGATAAGAATTATTATCTTCCAATATGTCTTCTTTGCGGTTTGGCATTATTACAACTGTTATTTTACACGATAGTTTGTAAACTAATTAAAACTCGAATTTAATTTCTTCTCTATGTTTATATTTCATAGCCGTGTCTGTAAAACTTACATAGATCAAGGGGTCTGGCAGGATTTTGCAGGACCAGGCGGGATTTGAGCAGGAGCCTTGTAAGACTAAGGAATTTATAGAAATTATATAGTTGTTGGCGTTTCTTACTTGGTTTTACAAATACGTGTATTAACTTTGACTTTTGATATATTAATAAATAAATGGCAGGAAGTTCTATCTGGCAGGACTGTGGCATAATGTTTAATGTATAGTACCTACTATTAAAATTGGCAGTAAGTTCACATTCCTAATCAGTGCTAGACTCGTCGGAATTCGAGTCGTAATTACTACAACTAGATTAATTTATGCGTAAAAGTACGTTCTATTTGTAAATGTAAAATTGATAATTTACAAATGAACTTGTAAGTATTAGCAATGACCATTGGGTCTTAACTCAAGTTTTGTCTCGTTTCTTCTCATCGTACTGAGATATTCTTCTGTTATTTGGTAGCCAAATTTGTAAGTGTTAGAGGGAGCCACTAAGCAATGTAACAAACAACATCTGTGTCTATCTAGTTTTAAAATAATCTTAGTTATTAAATAATTATATACTCGATATATACAAGAGATAGTTGTGGTAAACAAGCAAAAAAAAAGTATTTAAAGCTTTCCAAGGAATTTAATCGCCATAATTTTATTGAAATGTCGTAGGTCAAAACCGTAACATATCGAATTTAACAGTTTAACTATCCTTTGTTCTCAATACCTATTAAAAAAAAGTGCACGACTAGGCGAGACTCTTAATATGTAAATAATGTGGTAATATAAGATTAGTGGCTATCGCTATCTCCAACCAAGTTTATGTCTAGAGTCGTCAGGCCCATTTTTATATCATTTAGTCATTGCCAACAGTATAACTTAACTGTTGGTATGGTATAATTCATAGATTAGTTGTAACCAGAATGACTGACAATGGAGCTTGCCAATTTACATTTCGTCGGTTTCTTTACGAAGTATCTAATATCCTTCACAGAAATATCCTATTTCATTTCGAGAACGATTTCACCAAGGAATTTACAGTCCTGTATTAAATGGTAGCAATGCAT
Organism: Rhagium mordax; assembly: GCA_963680705.1. Lineage (NCBI taxonomy): Eukaryota > Metazoa > Arthropoda > Insecta > Coleoptera > Cerambycidae > Rhagium > Rhagium mordax. The sequence goes on from OY796656.1 coordinate 18,110,471, forward strand.
TGGAGCATACCTTTCACTGCACAGCGAAATATTGCTGCGGCTTTCGATTATACTCAATACAACCCAATATTAATAGCTGTTTTCCTTTCACTATATAGGTATATTAACGAAAGTTATTTATCGTGCTGATTTATTAAAGCGATACGTATTTAAATAATGTCTGGGCAGTAACAAATGAGAATGAACTTGGCCAGGTTAGGTTAGTCAGGACAAAAATTAGAAATCAGTTTGCTTTGATCACTAGTTTTGAGTTTTGGTTAGGAGGACGCTGTTCCTATGATAATGCCTCAAATTATATTTTGAAATTAACTTGTTAATAATTTACAAATGTCATAATTTAATGTATATTATTCTAACATTGAAACTTGGATACTTATATATTTTTTTTATTGTTGGTCAATGGCAAAGTGATGTAATGTTTGAGTTCTTTCTTATCAGTTGTAGACAAGTGACAAAATATGCAATTTCCAAATCTGACAATGACATAGAAGATATGATCATGAAAGGTAATAAGGATAACACTTGTAGAGCGTTGAGCGCAGGCGTGGCTAGAGTATTACTACCCTTCGCATTAGGTCCGAAGCAGTTTACAGCATCTGATTTGGGAAAAAAATTATTTACAAATTTTTGGGAAAATTTTTCCAATTTCTAAATTTTGTAGGGGAAGGTTGCCTAAAATGGGATACTTAAGGTATGACGAGCTCTTAAAAAAGTATTGTGCCTAGGACATCACTGCAAATTAAATATGTGGCAACTTTGTTCAAATAATAACACAACTGAAGTAAAACTTCTAAACTTTTAACAAAAAAAAATATTTTCTTAAGCAATTCTATTTCTCATTTTTAGGAATACTCTGTTAAAATGGGACTAGCAGTGTCTCTAAAATAGGCATAAATCACATGTATGAGCATAAATCACACTCGAACTGCTTTACATTACCATTAGCTTTGCAGCATGCCTCGCTTTGACAAAAGGTACACTAAATCCTCCGCAATACAATATCGGATTCTCTTCATTTTCGACAGTTTGTTCTTCCTCTCTCCTTTCTTTTCCACGGTAGTCGTCTCATTGGTCTTTTTTGATTCTATATTTAAGTTTGTTTTCTTTCCATTTCTCCTTTTCTTTCTACTTCGCCTAGGCAATTTTCGCAGTGTACCAATATCCCCCCATCTGATCAACGTAGCGCCACCGTTTCAAAAGCGACTAACACAACATATCCGTTAAACACGAATCAGAAGAAAATCTATTCTATTTAAGCATCGCTGCTATCGTATCCCAGAAAAGCAAGCCAGTATTAATGCAACTCTAAGGTGAGCCTGTGAATTCTTAGCATAATAATAGTGATCACGAAAAATTCACACCAATTACATAATTTCACCGTTTTATACAAATTATTAGAAGAAACAAATGGGCGAGATATAGTAAGAGTCGAGCTAATTCCACCAAAAGTAAAAACCTTTTTTTGAATATTATTGAAGCAACAAAATGAAATGAAGTTATGTGCTAAAAAATGTGTGAGGGAGCTCAATAACGGAGCGATAACAAGTGGTTGATTCAATCAAAGGGCTTCAGATTTATCTCCAAATCTTCCTCTAGCTTACTGAAGGAAATTCTACTCGGACGGAGAGAACATAATATACTATCTTGAATGGGAAAAATCCAAGCACCATGTGGGATATGAAGATTGCCTAAAAAAACAGGAATGAGGGCTGGAGCTGGATTAAAATCTTGATATTCAAACGGAGATCCGATCCAAATATCACGTAAAAACCAGCTGTGTTTCGTATACCATCGAGAATACATGTTTATTGCTATTGTTTTCTGCTTACGAGTGATGTGTCAGGGCCAGATTATTTTATTATATTTATCACAATTTTGTTACATATAGGTTTGACTCTTATCCTGATACCTAACCTTGACATAATTTGGCTACGACAATCACAAACACCGTGGCTTTTTACTATACAACTAAGTATACCAATTTTTACTTCGTTATCCTAACTTGTAGGGAGCCTTCCTTGATGCAGGTGATGGTCTGTCAGATTCACAAGCATGAGTATTATGAATTATCAGGAGGTTTTTACTTCTCAAAGCTGGCATCTAACTGTTATGAATGGTTTCCTCCAATTTGATAACGTGGAACTCAAATGAGTATTTTTTATATTTGCTGATTCTAGTATCAGTTTGATTGTAAAACTTTGAAAACACCTTCTTTCACTGGAACAATAGAAGACAGTATATACTGTGCATCGGTCAGATAAAACGCTTTATGCTGCATTCATTGTTTACGTTGAATTGGTAGACGACGCCATGAAGGAAATGGTTTAAAAATTTGAATATCTCTTATTTTGTATTTGGTATTTATTGGTAATACTCTAATTGTTAAACATTTATGTAGGTATTGATAAAATCATGAAACAAACTGCATTTGAGTCGAGACAAAGTATATTGTAATTTTAGTAGATATTTACAATTGCAGGATAAATATTTATGTAACAAATACTTCGCTGGCAAACGCTGAATAAATGGTTTTAATAATAAGATTTTTTGCATACCCACTGCCAGAGTCGATTTAATATTATAGCAACATAACTTGGCCTTCTAGTTCTCAGATTTGTTGGCCATCAACTTTTGATGTCGGGCATGTAAGAATTGGGGATCATTGACACGTCCGTTCACCATAGGAGGTCACCCAAGGAATATACTAAATTAACTACTAGGTATTTCTTATCGGTTGGATCGATCGTTACCGTTCTATTAATATTTTAGAACTTAGGCTAAGTTCTTCGTTACCATTACGCACACAATATGGTGACGGCTCAAAACGTAAGGGGTAAATTATAGCGATGACTTTCATCGCAATTTTGCAGTAGGATATTACTGGGTCAGTTAGCATATTTTTCTCGAATGCAAATATAATAATTGCCAAATCTGATAAGCAGAGAAAGTAGAACGTTAGATCAATTAACACAACGGTAGCTACGGTAGACCAGTGGATATGGATCCGGGTATGGAAACCTTACTAGCTAGAATATATTTTAATCGGATTATTAAAATATAAGCAGATACACAAAGATTGTTATACATATATGAGAAATTAAGCACCGAAAATTATTAGTACCCAATATTTTGACATGGCAGCGCAATTAGGCATCGGATTATACTAATATACAAAACATGGCAAGTTATTGAATAGAGCTTATATCTTACGTTCAAGACGTAGGCATATTTGCAAAATTTTTCAAAATAAAATTGAGCACAATCCTCGGCACAATCATAAGATATTTAGAAAAAAGGCGGGATTCATGAATATTAGCACATGGGATTTGTATGCTCACAGGTTTACTCGAATATTTATTCGGTATAATAAATTTTAGAAATTAACACTTGGTCAACCCATTAAAGTATTGCCTCTCTTTCTGTCTCGCGCACGCAGTGCTGTAGAGCAACTTGTGGCACTGTAACTTCTAATGCACAATGGCATTATCATTAAGTCCAATTTAGTATGTTCTTGGGAGAAAATATTTGACGTAAGGCAGTGTCAAAACTGGATTATCGAGTTAAAACATCCACGCAGAACCACATTTGTAACCAGCAATATATCTGCATGTATGCGAAAAAATGCAAGAGCCGGTTTATATCTAAAACCTGTTTAGTCTAAACGTGTCCAAACACCCAAAAAAGTCCACGCGTGCATATACGCAGTTATTTAATCACCCTGTATAGAGGTGTCAGTCGTTAGAAAAAGCAATTCTAAACAATCGAAGAATAAAATAAAAACACTTCTTCCTACTTTAAGATCAAAGAGTTTATTGTTATTTACTGTCTCACAAGTACAACAATCACAATAAATTAATATAAAAAAATAAAGAAACAAGTCAAGCAAAACTTATCAGAATTAAAATTGTTTATTTCGCCATATCGAGTAGAACTGTTCGCTGCAACCGAGCGAAGGTCATCGCTATGATAAATAGTTATTTGTACACGTTCAAGCAAACAACAACTGCTTATAACGTCCGGGCCTGGAACGTATCACTTCACGACACCATTTACAAGAAAAATAATCGAAATAATGTTCACTATGCAATCTTAATGGGAATCACGAATTGATGGGACGATGAAATGATGATGATATAATGACAAATTATACATAGTGAACTAACCTAGGCGGTGTATCCATCATGAAATTGTAGGAAGGTTGCGGTGGTGGGTACCACGGGGATGACATCGTGTCCAGAAAACTTTCACTGTACTCAATATGAGATAACATAACTATAACTCACAAACCAAAAGGAAATCCATTTTGAGACAACTGAAGTTTTCAAAAAGACAACTCAAATTACGCGGCGTGCTCGCGAATAAACAACATACGATCGCATTGAAGGTTCAGCTACAACTAGCCAACTGCGCGGTTTCGCATCACATTGGCGTCCGTGCTATTACATGTGCTACGCCAACCGGTAGGCTAGCGGGACCGGCCCTCCCTGTTTACTTCGTAAAATTTATCAAATCATCTTGCACTAATTCGCATCTCCATTATCTACTTGTGGATGATAAAGTATTATAATGAACGGATGGCACTCCATCGAAACCTTGAAGCGGGATTTCACATCAGAAATAATTAAATTCTAGTATAATTGTTACAGGTAGATAAATATCCGCGGCATTTCCTAATATTTTATTTTAGTACGAGGAGATACGAAAGAATGTACCTACTATATTGGAAGAGTGCACTCATTTTAAATATTTTAGAAACAAATTTGGCCATTCTTCAAATTAGTCTCTTAGCGACATACACTCCCCATAATGTCAGGAACACATTATTAAATGCTGTGCAAAAGTTGATAAACACCACTAATTACATACGGACTACCTAGGACTCCATTTTCAAATGTCAACCTACGATATACGTTTCGACAATCGTCCTACCCTCCTCCCTTTCGAAAATTAGTGGTCGCATGTTGCCAAAAGTATGAATCTTTATAAGTAGACATAAATCGCATTATCTTGTATTTCATTGATTTATATCATTTATCTTAATTTCCCTTGCCCAAAAATGACTTATTATTCCGTTCCATTACCCTCGCCCCACATTTAATTTCCGATCACTCACCTTGAAATATGACTTTCACAACATTCAACGTTTTAAAACAATAAAAAAAAAGACGAAAATATCACTCTCCGATAGACACACCTCGATATTGACCGAAAATCGTCGCATTTTCGGTCCCTTTTCGCTCGGTTTTTCCAGTTCCCTTTAGTTTCTTGGATTGTATGTCTCAAAAGTTTTGGTACTTTATTAAATTTTAATATACGAAGATACTTTTACCTACATTTTAATTACATATATGCAAGAATTAACGATATTATAAACAACAAAATTAACAACTCAAATCAAATGAAGGGATCCGTGCTCCTCAACAAGGCGCAACTTTCTGCGGACATCGCATTAGGTTTTGAACAGCTTCCTACCCTCCGTAGTAGACCTTTCTAGATAAAAGTGCCCAAAAATCTTCGATTGGACAATTCTGGGATAAGTTGCGCGTAATCGCAAGAAGCTAAGTCTGGCCAAAACATGATACTGGAGAATAAAGGCAGCCAAATTGATCAGACAGTTTTGATTATAGCGCTGACTATTTAGTGCTTCAACCCTTTACCAGTCCCACATAAGGCCTGAATATTCTTGCAGTGGAAATGGCGCACCAAACTAGAATTTTGTCGGCAAATGGACAGTTTCCAATGTTGTCGGTATAAAACCATCCATCACTGAAAACTTTTGTAGATTTTACATGATAGTCAGTTCTTGACACATGGCCATGCACATCCGTCCGGATTTGGTGAAGCAAGTAGTAATGTTTTAGAGATTGGTTGTGTTTGTGACTTTGCTAAGTGGTACAATAACTACATATACTTTTAAAAAATCCAGGTTTCTTTCTGTCAGATGCTTTGTATTACCCACAGATTAAAAATAAGATCATCCCCTGTTATTTTTAGTGCCTTAGGAAACACGGGAAATTTTGGAAACAATGTTTATTATGATGAGTCCAAATAAAATTCTAAGAAAATATCAATAGTGAAGTAAAATAGGATAACGGTATACTTTGCCTTGTTCTTGGCTGCACAATCGTGCCAAATGCTGCACAATTGATTGTAGGTAATTTTGCACAGTGGCACCTCTTCAACCAGAACGGCACAATTCAATCAGTTAACCTAAAGAAAATCAAAATTTCGAAGCTCCAATTTAACTATGATCGGTAGACTTGGTTTGTCGAGAAGCCTTTGTAAAGAAGAAGAGGACGACCCTCCTAACTTCAATCGAAATTATTTAGAAATTAGAAATGTCAAATGTCTAATGATCAAGATGGTGGATGGTATAACGTATTACGCGTTTTGTGGTTTCACGTTTCTGTGCAATAAGCTGGACATAGGTATTACAAATGTTATAAGTATAACGAATGTTGAATATACGATGAATAGCTATATGAAAAAGTAAGTAACATTTTTTATGTGTTTATTTTATCACTATGGTACATTTTATTTCAGCTGGCTAAAAAACCGGACTAGACTGAACCTGGGAAGCTTGTTTTTCAGAAAATAATGAGGTAGTTATTCCAGGTCAAGATGATATGCAAATAATCTGTGATAAAGATAAGGCACGATCTCAAAAAGAGCTAAATAATAATATTGATATTGATAACTGTGATAGTAATACTTAACAATAATAACAGCGAGATCAATGATGTTCCAACAACTCCAAAAAAAAGAAAAATATCTCAATTAGACCCAACAAAACTTCTATCTCAATTTCGATGGCTTGATGGTACAAAACCTTATTTATTTTGCAAATTATGTAACATACGGCTAAAGGGGCAAAAATTTCATGTCTCTAGACATTCCAACTCTGTGCAACATCAAAAAAATGAAAAGGTTGCCAAAAGTACCCCCAAAATCTCAACTATTGTTAATAATCCAGTAACACAAAAAACTTATTACCTCATAAGAGAAGCAGAATTAAGAATTTGTGTCTATATATGTGAGCACAATTTGGCATTCCTACTATCAGATACACTTCCAACATTTTGCAAAACCATTTTCCCAGATTCTGAAATATCTGTTGGTGTGATTATGAAAAAAAAAGCTTCCCAATTAATAGTTGGCGTTATTGCGCCTCATTTTAAAGAATAAATAGTTTCAGATATAAGACTTTTTTACTGTCTGACAAGGGTATTAGATTCAAGAGCTTTCACCCAACATGTATGTTCAAGGGTGCACCTCACATTCCCTTCATCTGTGAGCCTCGGCAGCAGCCAAAACAGTGTTGAACATTCACACGAGATGTATATGCCTATTTTAGCCACAGTAGTAAAAGGCTGGCAGAATTTGCGGAGTGCGAAATTTTTTCTCATGAAAAACCTACAAAACTTCTATATCCTAGTCAAACAAGATGGCTTTCATTGAAAGTTAGTTACTATTTTTAATTTTTTACCTTTTCTTATTGACGTATGTTTTAGGCAGTTGTAAATCGAATCTTGGAACACTGGAACTCATTGGCTCTATTTTTTTACTAGAGCAGCAATTGAAGAAAACCTTTCCATGGCCAAAACAATACTTGGTGCCCTTCGCAATGATATTTTTATGATATATCTTATTTTTATGTCATATATTCTCGAAATTGTGACAAAGGTTAATCTGGAATTTCAGTCAGAGCAACCAAAATTGCCAGTTTCCTTAGACAGAATTACTTTTATGTATGAATTAATTTTAAAATGTTTTATAAAAAAAATATATTAAAAAAAGTCCCATTGACCAATATAAACGTCCATTATTCCAGAAATTATATTGAATTAGAGAAAACATTTTCTGGGGCCAAAGTAGAAGCATATTTGGCACAAAATAAAGACAAAATTAACAGTCAGGATCTCCACAATTTTCGTTTAAAATGTTTGGAATTTTATATTGAATTATCTAATCAGATTAAAAATAGATTTAACTTTGACGATCCTTATTTGCAATATGCAGCTAAATTTGCTCCCCAAAATGCATTATCTGGAGATATTCTTTCAATTGTGCAATTTATTAATCTTTTTCCGCAGGTTGAAATTGACATAACACTGAGTGGATGATGTTAAGCGAAATTAATAGGAGTAATTTTCATAATTTTGAAACTGTTTTAACCAAATTTTGGAAGCATGTTGAAATAATGAAAAACAGTTTGGATGAAAAAATGTTTCCAAATTTAATGATCATAGTAAAGTTAATACTTTCCATGCTTCGGCAGAAAGGCGTTTTCCAATTTAACTTTAGTTAAAACTAAAATTAGAAATAGATTACTGATATCTACATGTGCTGCGATTTTGATAATAAAGGATAGGCTAAGAAAATGTGGGTCTCTCGAATGGAGGCCGCCAAAAAATTTGTTAAATTACGACCTTCAAAAAACCGGAAAGATTGTTGTTGAAGATTTTTAATAAACAATACTTTTCAGTACACAAGGATTTCTATTTCATTTAAAAATCATTTAAACCGCGATATTTAGTCATATTTTTAATGTGTTCGTTAAACTTAAATTGAGCACAATTGGTGGCAAAATGGCACAAATTCAGTGCAGCCACCGGCACAATAAAAAAAAACCTAGGAACAACACTATTACTTTCATGAAATGATTTTATTTAATAGTTTTGTGTAACGCCATCGATTTTATGAAATAAAAAGTACGTTTTTTGGGAATTAAAAAAAAAAGAAAATGAAAAATCAGGTAGAACTCCTCCCACAATTCAATTTAGAGTAAAAATGTACAATTATTATTTAATTGTTTTGATAAATAGAAAATTGATGCAAAGGTAGTGATTTTTATAAAAATTTTGATGCCTTCTAAAGTTCATAATTCACAATCAGAATATTATTTCTCTTCCATGGGGACAGTAAAAATTATTATTTAAAAAATGTTACCAACAACCTATATTATTATTAACGTCTCTAACAACCCGAATTTCCGCAAAATCTAAAATACGTCAAAGGCAGATGTTTCTAAAGATTCATAATCGCACCTACGCACAGTGGTCCCAAAAAGTGACTTTTTTCAAATAATTCTGCACGTCTTGAAACTTAAGTAATCGGAAATTTTTTTTTGAAATCTACGTGTCTATCGATCTGTTAACCCAGATTTCAATTTTCAAAATTTTCCAAAGAAATTTGAATTTTCATCAAAAAACGTCTTTTTGTGTGAATATCACTTTACTTTAATCACGACAATTTCCTTTGAAATGTTAAAGATTTTTGATTTTTATTAAAAATGTTGATATTCAAAATTCTTTGGAAATTTTTGAAAAATCAATTGCAAAAATCGAAAATCTACCCTGACAGATCGATAGGCGATTAAAAAACAAACATTCCAAATGCCCCTAAATTTCCAAAAATTTTGAAGAAAATTTCACACGTCGCATTTTTAGTCAGTTCGAAGTTTGCTTTTGGTTTCGTTACCTGGCAACTCGAAAAATTCCAGGAAATTTGTATCCTCTAGGGTAAGTGAAAATTTTTCTGTCAAATTATTGAAATATGATCATATTTGATTTGATTTGCTTTTCAAACGCCATTACCGAACAAAAAACCGTCGCCGGATCGCCGTTCTGGCAAGAAATCCAAGGTAGAGGTCCAACTTGGAACTACATCGCGAATCGCACGGTCTCACTACGATTTAATTTAGGTGTGAAATTTTCTTACCGAATCCCCCACTTGCTTGAATTAATAACCGGAAATTTTTCTCGTGCACAAATTTTTTAAGAAAATTATTCCTCGTCTTTGACGGATAATTCTCAAAAAATGTGTGCACTCGAAAAATTTCCGGTGATAATTTAATCATTAGGAAGATTACTAGTGAAAATTCAAACTTCTTTGGACATTTTTAAAGAAACAATTGCATAAATAGAAAATCTACCTCGATCGATAGGCAAATCAATTAAAAAACAAAGTTTTGAAAAAAAAAATTGTCGAGATTATTTAAGGAATATAGTCTCTAAAGTGATATTTACACAAAAAGATGTTTTTTGATGGAAATTCAAAGTTCTTTGGAAAATTTTGAAAAATCAGAGGCCAAAATTTAAAACCTGGCTTGACAGATCAATGCGCAATTAAAAAACTAACACTTAAAAAAAACCGATTACTTAAGTATTAAGACCTGATGCAGACTAATTTGAAAAAAAGTCGGGGCCACTGTGCTACATTAAAATTTTTTTAAATCTAGCAGATAGGTATATTGTATTAAAAATTTCGATATATATTTTTAATTCAAATAAAAATATCTACGTGTTGTTTTCAGATGAAATATGAGACGCTGTTTTCTTCCATTGCATGCCACTACAAACAACAATATCTGTCAAACAGCACTTTATCCTTTCTACCATGAACAGGGCTATTAAATTTATGGTGTGTATATGTATATTTCTAAACATGCATTCTACTGTCATGTGTAAAGTTCTTGCAAGTTTAAAATTCTATATTTTTTGGAAACGAATTTTAGGTTCGCCAAAGTCAGAATAATAGCAATAGCTGTACGCTTCCCAATCAAAGCCCAAACACTGTTTAATGGTCTCATATCGGAAATCGTCGTATTTAGGCTTGGCTCCTACCAACGAACATAACTGTTCTTATTTAATTGAACCGATTAACTATTGATCCATTATTAAACATGTTCAAAAAAATTGTTGACAGCCCTTCATTAGCAAAGAATATGAAGAGATAGATAAATATATATTTTCATAGAAATTATTTTTTTATTTTGTAGTAAGAAATACGCTTCTAGATTTGAAACACAGTGTACTGAAAATTCTGCATTGCCCTGTTCAACTGCATTTGTTTACTCCATTAATGGTCAGTGAATGCGTGGGATTTAATTATTATTATTATTTTGTTTACGAAACTATCTACAAAAAAAAAACAAGAATGTCGGCGTAAACACGTCCTGTAAAGAATAAAATAAAATAAAATTTTAAAATAGTCAAAAGTCACTACCGATTCATTATAGCGTAAAAGTTTCAGATTTACTAATCGTGAGTTTATTTTTAGAATCACTTTTACGACTCTGAGTTGAATAAAATCAATAAAAATGCATAAATGGAAATTACTATCAACAAATTAAAATTATTGTTTTGCAAGAAATATCACAATATTTTATTTATTATTCTCTTGTTTAGAAATGAACATGAATCAGTACCAGATTTAGATCATTTCTTATGCACAAATTATGAGTAATACATTTTCTCTAGTTAAACCACAGATAAAATGAAAATTGTCAAGAGTACAAAGGCAGGGGAGTTTAAAAAGAAAACATTGAGGCAGAATAGCACGTACTGCGTAGTTGAATATATTTATGACGCTGCTTGTTTATGTGTATAACCGAGTATTCCTTGTTTTGTTGTTCACCGATTAATGCTTAATAATACACTATTTTAAAACGAATCAAGTAAATATACGAATGGTTCCGACACGTATATTTTATTCACCAACTGTGTTTTAGAAGCGTGTCACAAATGTATTTTCCTGTTATTTGGCCACATTTGTTAAAATCATCGCTACCATAAAATTTCGTACGATCATTGGCCAAGTTTGCCTAGTGCATATCTGGTGTTTTTGTGTTAGTTTTGTTGTTTTTGGTATTCCCATAGAGTCACGTACTGGCGTATCATTTGTTTACAAATAAACATGATGTAAGTACTTATATTAAAAAATAACAGGAAGAAGTATTATGCAATAGAACATAGAAATAGATGAATACAGGGATTTGCCATCACAAAACTAGAAAAGACGCACACCAATAGGAAAAAATGAAATTTCTTACGGAAAAACATCACTTATTCCGAAGTATCACTTTTTCCGAAGTAGTTGTGGAGGCAACAAAAAGTTCAGCAAAATAGTTATTTATGCAACAAGTGCGTAAGGTGAGATTTTTTACGAATGGGAAATCCTATGAGTGAAAAAAGCTCACCTTACGCACGAACTGCATACAAAATTTTTTCTCTACAAATTACTTTACGCACTAGTGCGTAAAAGTAAAGTATTTAATTTTTTGCACTAGTGCGTAAAGGAATGCTTGTTGATTAATGCTGCATTCTGCTTAAACATACTTATTATATGAGAAAAAATTAACACTTCTGTACTTAACAAAATTTATTGTAGTACCGAAAATTACGTGATTAATTTTATAATATATGAGATATTGTTTCTAACAATAGTAATTTAAGCAAAACTTAACCTGTAGGTAGTCATTAATATGGCTTTTTTGCAGAATTGGCTATATTCGACGGAGTGCATTCAAAATCTGATAAATCTGATAAACCAACATCCATATTCCATATTGTACTTATCTCTTCGAGAACTAAGAAATTTAAACGTGAAAGTTACATAAAAATCATATTTAATAACAAATTTAAAGGCTTCCTTACTTAAATTTTCTAATAATAATATCAAAGATAATTTCATATACTACCCCTTGAAAATTACCGCAATTTCGAAAATTCGTAAGTGGGTATCCAACTCGTGAACTAGAAATTTTCCGCTGTTGCCCGTTTTGTACGAATAAAGTTCCTTGAATTTTGTCTCTTAAAGGGTAGACTCTAAGATGACCATTGCATAAGGACATTTTTCCCAAATTTTTCGAGATACAAATTTTCATTTGCAAATTCCACATTTCTACTTTTGATGTACTCAACCTTGATTCTTTGGTTTGTAGCCCTGTCGAAGAATCCATTTTCTTTTTTTTATCTTTTTTCTTCTGTATACTTTTCTGAAGTTTAATAGGACGTGCCGCTATTTAATGAAATGCATCAACGTTTACATGGATTGATTCTTTTGCCGCACCAGAACCTTCTACTCTGCTGATTTATACCTGTCCTATTATGTTATTTCTATTGAAAGCTAAAAATGATGCTTTTTACGTAAACAATTTTATCGCTTTGCAACTTAGTGCAGAATTTGTTAATTTATTTATTTATAATGCCATGAACCATGAGAAATTTTCAAAAAATAAGAGAAATATTAATTTTTAAATTTTTTATTAAAATTTTTTTCCCAATTTTACGTTTGCTTCCTTCATTTTCTGCTTGTGTATCTGTGAATATATTCTGTAAAATGAAAAAAGTACCTACATAATCATTGTATATAAGTGAAGATTTTCGAGTAGATTGAAATTTTATATTATATTGAATGAAACATACTTTCTATCTAAAGAAGTTCGGAATAGATAGCATCCGTCTCCTGGACGATATCCTCCAAATTAGTTTCATCATTCTCGTCGATTGCATCTAAATCTTCTGCGTCGATAATTTTATCCATGTATGAATTTAGACATTGTACTCCCTGACAATTTCCGTAAATTTGTGAACATCTTAAACCTGCTTTTCTGTTGCGGTTGCAAGAGATAAGTTGCAATATTGATTCTGGTGTTGGTACAAAAAGTGTTGTCACAGGTTGTAAGGAGCCGTTAATTTTCTTCTATCTTCACTGTTGTGGTTATTTTTCATTGCCAAGCCATTTCTGAATTTTGTAGATTACCCGTAATGAATATTGAGCGACTGTCTCTGAAGTTGGTGGTAATAATTCCAAGTTTGATTTTTGTTTTTGCAGCGATTATTTGAATTGATTAAATCTGTATGAGTTGAGTGAGAGACTTGTGATTTTCCTTGCACCGTATACAAGTAGGAAAAGAGTTTCATCAGCCTGTTTTACTTATGAGGGAGTTAAATTTTTTTCATTGAAAGTTCTCACTACATTAACCAACTGCATTTCTTTCTGAAGAAGTTTGAAGATTTTTAATTTTCCTTTCAGAAATATTGTAGACGTAGTATCTTCTGGAGTCAAAGCGATTAATAGAACAAGGAGATCATCCTCACCGACTAGGTACAGATGTTCGTGCATTATCTGATTTTTCAATTGCTGTTTTAATAATAGGTGAATCCACATCATCTACAGCTTATTTTAAAAAGAATCCTTTATTTTAAAGAATTTTTGTCAACATTGAAATTAATCGGATTTCGTTTATGTCGAGGTTTATATCATTTGAGAAAAGATTTTCTTGAGGAATAATATAAAATTAAATTTGTTTGATAAACGAATGAACGCTTACAGTTTATAAGGGAGGTTCCCAAGCTAGTTGGTAAAACAGCGCAGATTTGAGTGTTTTGATGTGAACATTATGTCAGTTTCAGTGCCACACCAAAGGTTACAACTCACTCATAATTTTAACAACTACTACCTACTCATTGCGGTTCTCCAAGCTGAAGCCGCATTCTTAAAGACGAGCACATTTTTATTTAATTCGATAAAATCTGCGTTTTTTAAACCATTTTATACATCTAGATTTTATTTTTCCAAAATTGGTTGCTAATAGTTACTTTATACGACATTAATATATCTTTATGCGATCAGCTTAGGAATGCAAATTAGATGACTAGTTAACTCGAAAATGCCAATTTATAATTCAACAAAAATATTGCAGCTTGGACAAAAATTTTAACGGGCTGAATTTTTGCATACACCTTGGTATTGACTTTTCATTTTATTTATTTATTTATTTAAAGTTTGGTCCCGTGTAATTGACCCTCGCCCCGGTATTCAAATCGATAAGGAACTCGAACACATCATTAAGAACCCTAATACTAGGTGCATACAAAAATTCCGTCCGTTACAATTCTTTCCCACGTTGGATGTCGATTTTTCTTGCACTATTATTGAAACGAGAGAAGCTAATTAAAATGTGAATGAGGAAGATTGACCGTTTTACCTGTAAACTGATTCTAAATATTATATACATTAAATCACACGCTTAAGAGAAATAAATGACAGAGAGCAATATCTGGTGCTCCAGAGATTTTAATTGCAGGTAAAGCAATTAATAATTAAGAATATATTATTATATATTTATTGAAGAAAGAAAAAAGAAAGGATTTTTTAAATTTAAATAAATTTGAAGTAAAAATAAAAACACTTATTTTTACTCGGTCGCTGGCGCTGGTTCAATTAAAATGTCCTTAATTAATTATATCTCATAATAATTGTATCATAACTCTGTATATTTGTTTTTCAAACTACTTTATCTCTTCCACTTCTACGTACAATCCAGATATTTCATTCTAAAAATATCAACAAACAACATATTCAGGAAATGACGTATTTAAAAAACCTGATGCATTTTGATTATTAATTTTTAAGAGATGTGTTTATAGCGCCTGAATGGCGAAAATTGTAACAAAAAGGAAACATATTATGAAGAGGTAAAAATTAATCCATAATTTTAAACACTTCGGCATCAATCAAATTTTGAAAACATTATTTAATTTACCAATATAGTAAAAGTTTCGTCTACAGATAATTGTAAAATATGGACACTTAAATCACATATTGATCACAAATTTCTTCAGTGGTTATAAAATAAATCAAACAGTAATTAAAAGATCAATAAAAATACGATCATACCGAGTGGCCACAAAAGTATTGCATTTACAATTAATTCACAAAATTTAATTATTTTCCACGGATTTTTAAAAATGCAAAATTTACAGGAAAAACACGCTTCCTTAGTTCAGTAGAAATTTTCTATAAGATTAAAAAATAAAATCCCGTAGGTACTTGTGTTTTCAGTTTTTTCACATTTTCGACCCCATTTTTTAAACAAATGTCAATATCATGGGATCACTTCCCGTTGCGTTAGTAGTATTTTGTTCCAAATTTCAAAATGACATCTTTCATAATAACTGAATTTTCCGCAGGTAATACTTTCGTGACCACCCGGCTCCCAGTGTATAAATATGTCACATCGAAATGTCAGTTGCTGTAAAAGTTGAAATGGTTACATTTATTTACTTCAAACCGATTGCCTTGGAACAAAAATATTTTTACTGGAATGAAAATGATGGGTCGAAGTATTTACATAGCGACTGTTATGAGGAATTCAGAAAGCATTTTCCTCAACGTCAAAATATAACGAATAATTTTAAAATAATTTAAATAACTTAAAACAGTGATGAAACTTACCTTCGCAGGTAATCGATTTTTTGAATTTTTCATAAAATTGTTGTACACTCCATAAGATAAATACGATAGATACTGTTATTTTGATTAAATTAACTTTTATTTATTTAGCGATTAAAAAAAAATACAGCTGTTTCTCTAGCTAACGCAACGTGACGTGACATTATCGATTCAATAATTACACGATGATGTTCAGTTGAGAGTTCTTCCAAACTCACGCTTAATTTCGAGCAGTTACTATGACTTTATTTAGTGCTTACTAAGATTATTCGGTAACAAAACGATGCGATGTTCGTTTTATATGTGCTTGGAAATTCCCTGATCGTGTTTTTGTGTACATTATAACTACCTTATTAATTGCAACATACAACCTTCTCTTTAATACATACTTTCCCTCCTGCTTCAATGGTAAACAATTACTTTTATTATTACTAGGTTTTTTACTAGAAACAAGTTTTATACAGGGTGTATCACCATGCACGACCTAAAACTATCTGTATTTCCGAAATTATTTATAGTACAGCTGAAAATTTTTTTATACGTTGGTTTCCCATGGTTCTCTATCTAACTAAAATATTGTCATTTTCCTGCCACTTCCGGTTATACCGGAAGTAGCAACCAACTTCGTTATTTCAAATAGAACATCCTATATGTTTGTGCATTTTTAGATTCTACACCCAATTCTAGTGCCATTATGTATACCAAAAACTTACGGTTTTGGCGACATTCGCTTATTTTAAATTTTTTTGACAGATGCAGACCTTTCAAAAATGAATAATAAATATGAGACAGAATTTAATTATTTAAATTGCAACGAGATTCCTTTTGCTAGAATGTTATAGATTAATCTAAATATAAATATCAACAAACATAATTATAGGGGGCGGTAAAAAATTATCAATAAAATTACGTTACAAAAATGGCAATCCCCAAATTTTATTTGACTGTTGTTTTGAATCCACACTGCTGCATTTTCACGTCTTCCTCTTTTTGCTTCCTCTTCTTTGCCAGGAAATTCATCTAATGACGTCCTTGCTTATAATATACTTTTATGACAAGGGTCAGAAAATGAAATAAATAGTTAATGGACGACCTCTGCATTTCAGGCCGTTTATAAATTTACATAATTATTATTTAACTTCGTGCAGTTGTTGGTCCTGCACTTTGCCACTACGATCAAAGTTGATTTCACTTTGGTTACTACAAGTTGTTTCTATTTATCGTCGCACTGGCGTATCTTTTGTTATTTACTCTCTGGATAAGCAAACAGTAGTACACTAATAGCACCTTATATACCAAATAGAATATGAATTTATAGACATCAACATCTACGTATCAAAACCAGACATCAACTGATTTAATTTTCATTACTTCGCTTGATACAGAGCCAACAGAACATCCGACTCTTCTAAATCCAGATAAATTGGTTTCTTGTGAGTGAGTATAAAACTAATTTGACAATTAACCAGCCATTACCTTTACATTTGGTTCGTTTTATTTTATTTTAACGTGTCTACAGGGAATATAATCTCAATTACAGTCGATGAAAAAAAATTGTAAATGTAGATGGAGATATTTTTATATTTATTAAGGACAATTTAAAACTACAGTAAATTTATGGTTTATAAATTACTTTGTTTAGGCTTTATACAAGCATAATAATAACAAACATATCCAAATTGATATACTTATATTGATGTTTCATCTCTAAACATGCTATTATTAAATTCATTGGACTTTCTTTAATACATGATGAATATTGGATTAAAAATTATAAAATTAAAAACGTCTAAAAACAAATTATTAGAAAAATTTTTTTAACTCACCACAAAATTCATTCATTATGGTCACCAATTAAAAAACGAAGTCCACAAGAAGATGTACATATTCTTTCGCTTTAACTAGCTCATCAGGTGGACGATTAATCTCACTTGAACTTACATTTTACAATTAAACTGTCATGTAACCATAAGAAACAAAATATCAATTTGTTTCGTTAATGTCAATTTGACATTATAGAATGAGGTTATATTATTTTTTGAATGTCAATGTCAGAATCAAATTAAAAATAGAGAATTTTTAACGTCATAATGTCACAATTAAACTAAAACTAGATTACATTATTTTTTTATGACGATTAATAATTTTGATTTAAATGTTTTACGTTTTGCTTTGAATGTTATGGATTCTGCAATTTAATTCAATGCTGTATGACATATAGTCCTGCAGAGTATTTTGTTTTTTGCATTATTCGACAATAATAATGTTCTAAGGTGTTTTCAACGATTATTTTGGATTCAACATAATTTATATTTGCATGTTCAGAAGTGGAACATCAATAAATATATTAGATAATTTTGTTATTATTGGGCCAATATAAGGCTTGAATAAGGTTGTTTATAGACAACAAGTTTCGAATAAAGAGAGGTAGAGTATTTTATAAGAAAGCATGAAAATGTAGGCGGCATTAATTATAGAAATTTGTTTCTTATGGTTACATGACAGTTTATTAATTGTAAAATGTAAGTTCAAGTAAATAAATTTGTTTTGCGAGATTAATCGTCCACCTGAAGAGCTTGTAAGAGCGAAAGAATATGTACATCTTCTTGTGGACTTCGTTTTTTAATTGGTGACCATAATGAATGAATTTTGTGTTGAGTTAAAAAAAAAAATTTTTAATAATTTGTTTTTAGACGTTTTGAATTTTATAATTTTTAATCCAATACTCATCATGTATTAAAGAAAGTCCAAAGAATTTAACAATAGCATGTTTAGAGATGAAACATCAATATAAGTATATCAACTTGGATATGTTTGTTATTATTATGCTTGTATAAAGCCTAAACAAAGTCATTTACAAACAATGCATATCAAGCAAAGAAAGAGAATAGTAAAATAAATTTATGGTTGTTACTGTGCAGCTCCCATAACCAATACCGGTATTCAGCACGAAAATTCGATTGTTTTTTTTTTATTTTATGTGTTCCTTTTCAGTTTATTTTTTTGGTTGAATCGATTGCAAAAAAAAAGGCGTGTATAGGGAATATACTAGAGAAGGGAAAATTCCCATTGAAAATTCCCGGAAAGTTTCCATTCAAAATTTCCGAAACTTTCCTTTCTTATTTTAAGATACGCGATGCAAATGGTACAGTGCGAGGCCAATTCTAGCGGCGAGATTCTCAGTAAGGTTTCGTTTGGAATCAAAATGAAAATACTGGCGTTAAAAGAAATTCAAAAATAATTTGTGAGAAAAAATTCGTATAAACTTCCTGCCGGTCCTGAAATATCCCGAAATAAAATATATTTGAATTGTTTTTAAATTATCAAAATAATCTTTGATGCAATCTAAGACAAAGGTTTTTTGCTTTTGAAAAAATATTAATTTTTGGAAAAGTTACTAACATTTGAAATATTTAATGGCTGGAATCTTAGTTTAAAAAAAAATTACAAATCACTCAAAATTAATCAATGACAAACTAATGGGTAATTTGAGGTTATCGTACGTGACGCGATATGCAAAACTCAAAGGGAATATTTCCGGAAAGTTTCCGGGAAACTTTCCAGGTAACATTTAAAGGAAAGAACCTTTTACTCTATTTATTTCTTCCCGGAAACTTTCCAATTTTCGAAAGTTTCAAAAATTTTCCTTTATCTACCGAACCTCGTACCGAACTATCAGATATTCATGTCAATATTTAAAAAAATTTAAAAATTATAATAAATGTTCCACATTTTGCCCATTTTCATTGACACACATCTCTATACGCTTTTGAAATGAGGTTCCCACTGTTCCTAAAAATGCCGGTGTGATAGATCTTTAGATAATAGGCAGTTATTATTCTTTCCTTCATATTTTGTAATGTTGCTGGTGTGTGTAATTTTTTCTACTGAGTTATTTGAAGAAACCTCTTTTTTTCTTATTTTTGAATTTTGTAATTATTGCTCAATAAAACAAAATTGGTTGCAATTAGCTATACGGAAGTACTTACAAAAAATGTTCGTTTTTCATTTCTACATCACATCGTTGAAAATATACAGGGTGTTCCATTTGAAAAAATTGAGAAAATTCAATTTAAAAAGTTCTTAATTGAAAATAATTTTTGGCCACCCTGTACAGTTTTAAGAAATGAAAATGATTCAAAAACATTAATTATATGTCTCGTAACTGGTATTCACATACGTTTTTCTTAAAACCCATAATTGTGACTGTGGTGATTTTATATCCATCTGCAGATTGCATTATTTCAACAAAAAAATTAATTACATCCAAGTGGTTGGGAGATATTCAATACTAATATAGGAATGAATAGAGCCTTGAAAGAGGCTTCAAAAAATGGACTGATATACATAGCATTCCATTTAAAAAAAAGGCACTTGGTCCTGTAATTTCGTCTTGGCTCGCCCTGTATGTTCGAAAATAATTTCCAGTTATAGATTTTTTTATCTAGATTACTTGCAATTTTTTTTAAAAATTTCTAGCTATCGTAGAACTCGAGATATCGAGGTCCGACGCACTATTGCCCCACCCTGTATAAATCTAGGTTATTATAGTGTAAGAATGGCATGAATTCGCAGAATCTATTATCATGTTATGGATGATTAAAACTAGTTTTTAATAATTCTATAATAATTTACTAGATAAATAAAATGTGCAGTTATTAAATAAATAAAAAAACAAAACATACAATAAACAGGGTGATTCAATTTCGGTTGATAAAATAAATGGTTTGTTTCACAGGGTGTCAAAGTTAAAATAATTTTTTTATTTTTTTTTTAACTTAATTTTTATATTCTTCTTGTGAAAATTTATGAGTGTGGGTTATTTGGGGTGAGAAATCATAATCCACCTTCAATTTTGGTATAACTTCTAGAAGGCGCTAAGTACGCGTCGTGTAAAGAAGGCCGTTACTTTTTACTCGCACCCATACGGCAGATTTCGCTTAAAAATTATATTCTTCGTCATTTCTCAATAAAAAAGGTATACTTGTTTCAAGTCTCTAAACACAAGTTTTTGAGAAAAGTGCAAATCAAAAATTCTAGGAACAGCTTTTTCACTACTCATAACTTTGTCACACCTTACCAGTATTTATATCCGGCAAGCATATTACACTTTTCTCTAGTCCATAATTATATTCTGTAACGACTGTAACTGTGTATTTGAAAGGAATTTTAATTGAGTATCAACGATATCAACCAACCTTGGTAACAATGGTCCGCCCCCTGGCGAAACGCACGCCTCTGGTGCTGAGTCCTCCTCGGTCTCGCAGTCTCCGCTGTCCATACTTCCACCTGCAACACACGAAAACAGCGGTTTAGTTGACGGGGGCTCGTAAGAGACACCTGTTTCTCTCTGGGGGAGTGCCCCAATCCTCCAAATGTTGGAGAGGTCGAGAAACGCTCAACGTACCGTCGGTGAAGCGGAGTGTATAGCCACTTCATGACAATCGCCCTGCCGAACAATGAGTCAATGCTACGATAACTTTTAGCCATGAATCTATGTACATGTTGCTGTACTATTATTACGCAACTATCTAGAATCCAGCAAGTGGAATCGGGCCAAAAACGATAAAAACTAATTATTGGCATATCGGCTTTGTTTATAATAAATATTCTCCTAAATGTATTAGTTATTGTTTTAATACATGTATGTATATTTAGTATAATATATGTTCTATCCGACAAAAAAATCTATTCTAGTCTTTCAAAAAATCCTGTTCAGTTACTCCATAAATCATTATTTGGTCATATTTAATAGTTTCCACCAAAACGCTTTTTAATTTTGTACAAACTGCAAAACGTACCTAATTAAAATTATGTTCCTTTTCTAATTTTTCCCTATTCTAACATATTTGGTTTCAGACTGATTTTTAGATTACTGGATTTAAATAACAGTAGTAAAATTGTATTTAGCAATTTCGATTGAATAAGTGGAAGGAAACTTCTAGAAAATCAGTTGGTTTTCTTGATTTGCTTCTTATCGCTCTCAAAATTTCGTCCCAAACAGTTTGCAACAAAATGAACATCTTTCCCATATAAGAATATATTGGAAATGAGACTATTTCCATAATTTTAATGCGAATATGCATTTTGGAACAAAATTTTGAAACGCTTTCAACAAACTAATATCTATCCAATATTTGGTTATAAAATTTGAATCTTATAAAAAAATTATGGGACGTGTTTAAATGTAGACTAATCTTGATACAATAAGATGCCACTTTAGCGCACCAGAGATAAAAAATATATGTATACTCTTATAGAGCAAATACTTTGAGGTAATCTTTTATTACAGTAATTGAAAAAAGATTCATATTTTATTGATTTGTTGTACGAAGGTCAACAATTGGTGCAGAATCTGCAGTTAAGTGTCTGGAGGTCTCTCATCTCCCCCTCTGCCCCCTCCTTATAAATCATATTCATTTTTAATTATCGATGATAAGTTATCTCTCGTCACAGTACTTGTGAGTATAAAAGCGTTCTACAAAGATCACAGTATTGAAATGAGATACAAATTCGGTGCGAGGTAAATACCAAAAGAATTTTTTTTCGGTCCCTATAATCGTGACAAAAATTTTTCTCGACTTTATAACTCTACGTATAACACGCACTGCACTGCTTATTATAGAAAACTATATGGAAGAGTGAATTCATCAAGATTTGAGAAATTTTGAATAATCATCTTGTGGAAGGCGAAATCGACTATTTTTAATGCGTTCAAATGCACAATTTGTATTGACCTCGACATTTTGATTACCGAGCTGAATTTTTCAGAAAATGTAGTTTTTGTTATGTATAATATTAGTCCCGAAAAATCCGATTTGAGCGATAGTCCCCAATCCCCATGTTAAAAATGGCATGCGCGCGCAGTCGTACAAAATATTTTTTCTTTGCCTTATTTATTAACCGATTTTAATTTTCTAAAAAAGCAACTATAACCAAGGAATGTGGCTATAATATATATTTTATGCATTTTACTAAACTCAGTCTAAGTGTTAAAAAATGTACTTCAAATGAAAAAGTTTGTTTTGAAAATATTTATTTATGCAATTAAAAAGAAAACTGTGGGTTTTATGAAAATATTTGATTTGTTAAATAAAAGTTGGCCTTAAAAATCAAACAGAATGGTTTTTGAATTAAATTGTAGCTCTAAAAATAACGGAGATAGAACAATTTTATTATAATATAATATGTTAGGATAGAATCAGAATTAGAAAGGTACATATTGTTTGTAGCGAGGTTTGTAGTTTATTTGTGGCGGATAGTTAATATTCATTGAACTTAATTCTGGGAATCACGGCAAATTCTAAAAAATAAATAGAAATAAGAAAATTGTCAAAATATGTCAAGATAAAAGTGTAGTATCAAAGGCAAACCTCAACAGTTTGCCCCAGAAAACCACTGTATATAGTTCTAAATGAATATAAATACAATATTGTTATCTAAAATTCGTATCAGTGGTTTTCTAGTATTTTACACTAGAAAATATAACAAAATGTATATTATATAATATATAGATATATATATATTTATATGATATGTAAAAAACAATTATAAAACAATAACTTATCTTAACAGAACGTTTCGAACCAAAGTCTAGGTCCTTTTTCAACTGTGATTACAAAAAATGATTTGTCAAAAAAAAGATCACTTTGACACTTGACACTGATTAGTAATTAATGCATAGATCACTAGATAAAGAATTCTAATTTATTTTGATATTTCCGTCACGTACTTCTTTTTGGAGAATCGGTAGCCAGACTTCGTCTAGTAACACTGAACTAGTAGAGACGCAGTCGGTACTGTTTAGTTGAATACAGGCACTCTCTTTAAGTTTTCGTTTATTACAATGTGTCTCCGTTTGAATTATTTTTGCCTGTGTCCAACCAAATCTGTGGCCATTACTCCAAGCATGTTGTGCCAGTGTAGATTTATCAACTTGGTAATTTTTAACGTTATTTTTGTGTTCAGATATTCTAACTTCTAATGGTCTAGACGTCTCACCTATACAGTAAATTCACTTTTGAACCAAAGCAGTTTGTGAGTGAATAGGAGATAGCAGTAAAGCGAGAGCACTACACATGCGTGACTGCATGTCGATCTCAGAATGTTAGCGGTCTCGCTTTATTCTCTCCTATTCACTCACAAAGTGCTTTGGTTGAAAAGTGAATTTACTGTATATAGCTTTCCACACTCGCATGGAATGCTATATATACAATTTTTAGATTTTTGAACACTGTTAAAAGGTTTGGTTTTTGTTAAGAAATTTAAGACTCATACAAATAGATATTTGAATTTTAACTCCAACCACCACCTAAATGTTAAAAAAGGTGTAATTAAATGTTTGTATGAAAGAGCTAAAATAATCTCTTCAACAAATGAAATTTTTGATAACGAAAAACTTTTTATAAAAACTGTCTTAAAAGAAAATAATTATCCACAGGATTTTGTTGAGAAATCATTTCTTGAAATTGAGAATAGACAAAATCAGCAACAACAGAGAGTTTTGAGAGAACAACCGGTAACCACAATGACCATTCCATATATTTTTGGTTTTTCTGATAGACTTAGACGACTTGGTAATAAGTTCAATATAAGAACCACCTTTAAAACTTGCAATACCATCAGATCATTCTTAACAAAAACCAAACCTTTTAACAGTGTTCAAAAATCTAAAAATTGTATTTATAGCATTCGGAGTTTGGAAAGCTATATATAGGTGAGACGTCTAGACCATTAGAAGTTAGAATATCTGAACACAAAAATAACGTTAAAAATTACCATGTTGATAAATCTACACTGGCACAACATGCTTGGAGTAATGGCCACAGATTTAGTTGGACACAGGCAAAAATAATTCAAACGGAGACACATTGTAATAAACGAAAACTTATGGTATATTTCTTGGGCATATCGGTCATATATATTAAAACAAATTTATTTTTTTTCCAACGTTTCGGTTTATTAAAACCATCATCAGGGACTACAAGGTGAAATGTTTAGTGAACAAGGTATATATAAATTTTACACATAACTTATGGTGAACCAACTTACAATTTTTTTTTTTTTTTTTGTTTGTTTGAAATTAAAATGTATTACACATATTGTATAAAGTAGATGTTATTCTTTGAGAGTCTTAAAAGCAACTGAAAATATTTTTGTCAGTTTCACATTTAAAATAATGCGTAAGTGAGGGTTTATTTATGTTATGGACAAGATAAGGGCTAGCAGGTATACATTATAAGTGGATGTTTTTTGTGACATGAGTAATAAATATTAGAATTAAGTATTTGGTGTTAACAATTTTTGTAAAGTAAATTGGGAAGATGTATAAACTTACTAATTATATTATACCCCATTTGTTTTATTTTAGTAAATTAAAATAGGTATTGCTTAAGTTCTCTATATCAGTTCGGCTATTTATTGAATTAGAATGTCTTTTTATTTGCAACATTTCATGTACGATTCTTCGGTGATAATTGGGCTCTTTTTCCAAGATATGAATGTTGTTAAAGTTAAAGTTATGGTTATTTTCTAAGGCATGTTGCAAGAAATAAAAAACTAAAACTATATAAACGAAAACTTAAAGAGAGTGCCTGTATTCAACTAAATAGTACCGACTGCGTCTCTACTAGTTCAGTGTTGCTAGACGAAGTCTGGCTACCGATTCTCCAAAAAGAAGTACGTGACGGAAATATCAAAATAAATTAGAATTCTTTATCTAGTGATCTATGCATTAATTAATAATCAGTGCCAGGTGTCAAAGTGATCTTTTTTGACAAGTCATTTTTTGTAATCACAGTTGAAAAAGGACCTAGACTTTGGTTCGAAACGTTCTGTTAAGATAAGTTATTGTTTTATAATTGTTTTTTACATATCATATAAATATATATATATCTATATATTATATAATATACATTTTGTTATATTTTCTAGTGTAAAATACTAGAAAACCACTGATACGAATTTTAGATAACAATATTGTATTTATATTCATTTAGAACTATATACAGTGGTTTTCTGGGGCAAACTGTTGAGGTTTGCCTTTGATACTACACTTTTATCTTGACATATTTTGGCAGTTTTCTTATTTCTATTTATTTTTTAGAATTTGGCGTGATTCCCAGAATTAAGTTCAATGAATAGAAAGGTAGGATGTGCATTTCAATCACGACGCAATTAACCACAAACAAATGTTATTTCCCAGATAAGTTTTCAGAGGGTGCTTAAGTTAATCATTATAACAATAAAAAAAAATGATAAAAATTATAAAAATAATAGTCCTGAGCCTACGATCCTCTCAGCATAAAACTAACGCTCAATTCGGATTCTGTGGGACTTTTAGTATGTTATTATAAATATCAAAAACTGCATATTCTTAAAAATTCAGCTCGGTAAAATGTTTTTTTCCAAAAATAAATCAGACTTTTAAGCCAATATATGGAGGCAAACATCCCGAAAAACTGTCGTAAGAATTAAAAATTTTTCACCGCATGCCTTGGGTGATTTGAAATGCCTATAACAAAGGGATCATATTAGAAGCAAATTTATATACATGTGATTTGTTTGCTTTACATTTTGAGTCATAATAAAGTCTTCATGAATATGACATTTTTGCTCCCAATACTAAATAACCCTCAATCCGAAAATAGAACTCGCAAAACAAAGTGTCCTTGTTGGTTGCACATAAAATAAATTATACTAAAACATCGACATCCGTAAATAACATACACAAGGGTTGCTAATTTAATTATCGTCAGCCCACTTTATGTGGTTTCCTTGTTTACTAAAAAATATCTCTGCACGCGTAGTAACTGACCAACTCAACGCTGTTATATACGCAAGCAGGACATTTTATGCCAAGTTGTCCAAACAGCAGTATGGCCAGGAAATGATAGTAGATAAAATAATAGGGTAAGAGGCAAGATAGGGTTATGGAGTAGCAATGTTTGCTGCAGTCATTTAGCATTTTTTTTAAATTTGTTATTTCGAAAGAGAACCCTTGCAATAGTATGTAAAAAATCAGAATTTTATTTCATTAAAATAACCACCGCGTGAATCTAAAGCGGATAGATTCCTTCGTCGTCTAAGTCAAGGATAAGGAAGTTTGTAACAAGTTTTCCAGGCGTTTGATACTATGGTAGGTTGGTTGTTTTTTTTTTCTAAACTTGATATTTCCAACAATGATGCTTGTTATTTATGTTTTAGTGGCATACCTAATATATCTATATTTAGCATTTAGCTTTATAAAAATGTTTAAATACATTTTAAACACATTATTAATTGATTAATGAATTAACCAATCCACTTTACAGTAATTAATTATGGCGGCATTCATATCTACGTAAATTACCATATTTAATTATTATTATTTAATTTAATAATTGCATAGTATACGTTATGTATGGCAAATAAAGGTGTGTCTCGATTACTAATTAAACAATATCAGAGGGCTTGATACTGTTAGAAAATGTGTGGTTGCAGATTTTGATTATTTCTTTACCATCAGGCGTCCAGTATAAAACTTTTAAGTTATACTTGAAATCAAAAACAAATGTCAGTTTTAATAAAATAGTGGTATAATTATAAGCATAAACTATGTTTTTCTTATAATAGACAAAAATAACTAATAAAAGGACCTTAAAAAGAAAAATAAGTAATTTTACTCGATTTATTTATATTTTCACCTGAGGCAAAAAATATTCTGAATAAAAATATCAATCACTTGAATCATTAAATCGCAGCCAACTTGCTAATTCTGGTGATTGAAAACTGTTGACGAAAATCTGCTCATAAATTCTGACCAAATCAACAACAGCATCACAGTGATTTTCCTGTTCGATCGGCAAAGGTCCTTTGAAAATTGCATACATGTACAAATATATACACCACTTCTCAAATTGTTAGTCAAAGAGTCAATTTCTCCTATAGGACTCTGAAGAGCCTTGTGAGGGAGGAGCAACGCATCTAGTGACCAAGACATGCACTAAATATCGAGTAAACTAAGATTAATTTCTTGGTTCATGAGCTTGTTATATTTTTATTAATAAAAGATTAGTGAAGATTGGCTGAAGTTTTATACATAGACCAAATAAAAAAACTGTCGAGACAGAGCTGAAGCGCCACTCGCAAGACTTGTCATTTTAAATTTAGTCAAGCCAACGATTAAATCGTAATTATTATTTGATTTACCGATCTAGCACATTGAATTTATGCCAAGAGGTTTAAATATAAATTAGAAAAATAAATATCATCAAATAGTCATATTTGTGATAACCTCTTAATGAATCAATCCATTTTTGATAAGATACCATATCAATAAAATACATCTCTATCAAGCATCGTTATCTCTTCGAAACGCATTTTTAATTTTCCGGGAATATGCAGTAAATAAGTGATATTCATACGGTAAATAAATGATAAATGTTTGAGTAAACTTATGAGAAATATGAAAACGATTTTAATGATTTATGGTTTTGCAGATATATTTAACTTTGATAAATACATTTAAAAACGTAACAAAAATTAAGGTAATTATTACCAAAATAAAAACACGTTTTCATCTTAATTTTGATAATTTTTTGTGCCTAATTCTTAAGTAATTTCTTACAGCCAGTCACAAGGTGATGATTATTCTATTATTAAAAAATTATATTTTTACAAAAAACAAAAAATAAAACCTAAGTACCTAGCACAAGGGAAAAAGTAGAGAAGAACCAAAATGGGTAATAATAATGTATGGTCTATGACCCAATGCCAAATAAAAAAATAATTTCTTCAAAATCAGCCATTTTGCTTTCGATATACTACTTATACAGTAGCTACAACAAAATTTGCGGTCAATCAAAATTGTCACCAGCCTTATTCAAGATTAAAATGTGTCAAAATATAGACATGAAGAAATAAAGTATACCCAATATAGAAAAAAGGGTACTTGCCATTTTAAAGTTCAATGTTTTTTTATCTGCTTTAAACACTTAAATTATTTTCATGTTTGTTTTAATTTCTAATAAAATATTTTTACGACTTGTAGTTTACGGTCAAAACGTGGCAGTTCAATCATTATCTTCATTAGTTTATACATACTAACAATTTATTTCATACATACAACAACTGTGTTATTTACTAACGATATATCACCACACATACCATAGCGCAGTTGTCAAATGACAATAACTATTTTCCGAGGTGTGTTTTGGAGTAAATATAATGAACTAAAGGGTTTTCCAATAAGAGGATTTTTCTCATGCCAGAGGAGCCTCGGTGTACTTTTGGCAGATATTGTTTTCCATGTATGATTGTAATCTATTGTACTACATATTAAAAAAAAGATTTT
This sequence comes from Rhagium mordax, assembly GCA_963680705.1. Lineage (NCBI taxonomy): Eukaryota > Metazoa > Arthropoda > Insecta > Coleoptera > Cerambycidae > Rhagium > Rhagium mordax. The sequence continues at coordinate 18,139,824 of OY796656.1, forward strand.
GAAATTTTCTCATTTAATATGTGTTTTATTTAATAACAAAAGCCGGTAGTTCTTACTGGAAAACCCTATATAAGAACTTCACATTATTTCTCTGTATGATTTTGATGTGCTGATCTCAAAAAGGACAGGTGACAATTCGAATCCGTTTAGGAATTTGGTATAAATGTGATCGTATTGAAAAGAAAACTTCATATGAAAAAATTAAGTTATACCTTAGCCTAAAGAAAGTATCTTGAAATATACAGGGTGGTCCGAATTGTACCTTCGATAATTTGGGAATCAATAGAAAATGTGAAATTTATGTGAGTTTTCTTATTCTTAATAAACTTCTATCGAAAACTTAACCGTTTCAGAAATACGTTACATTTTTTTTTAATTTTTTTTATATCTCTTGAAGAAAAAGGAATATTTTATTGAAATTTTGTGTGTACGTGTGTGTGAATAAGTACCACGTTTAATTATTATTTTCACTTTCCTACTTCAACCAGAGGCGTAGCCACGGGAGTGTGAATCCCTTTGTTTAAAAAGAAAGCCAATGATTGAAATTGTATTTTTTTCCATTTTTGAAATCTATAGTCAGTTTACGAATAAAAAGTCCTCTTTTAGTTTTTTCGTAAAACGTATAGTTTTACAGTTATATTGTAATTAGAATTAATTGTATATTCATTATCTTTACGTGTGCTCTCTGGTTTTATTTTTAGTTGGCTTTACTAAAGAAAAAAACTTCGTAGGCTCAAAATCGATTTTGATTATTTTTTGAAATTTCGGAAAAAGTTTATAGAAAAGTTCCCCATAGGCGAGAAGATGTACTTTTAATTTTTTCAATTGTTATTTACAAATAGGTACCTAAGTGTTTTTTAATACACTCTTAATTAAAAATTGTATAACTCTTTTATTTATTTAAACAATTGCCTGAAATTTGACTACATAATGTTTTTCGGGTTATATATTACGAATTTGGACTCAAAATCAGTCTAAAAACAAAATGACGTCGAATGTCTAAATTTTCTATTTTTATTTTTTTTATTATATTTATTAGATATCCCCCATATTATATCTTTTTCGGGCCGCTGATTACGAATTTGGCATTCAAAATAAAATTAAATAAAAAATGGCGAAAAAAAAAAACAAAAGCCATTTATGTGCATCACAGACCTAATTCTGTTTTTAAAAATTAAATAAAAGTTATTTCCAAAAAAAAAATCCAAAAAGGCAAAATTACACATAAAATGATCCGCTGGTCTCAAAAATGTCAAAAAACAGGACGTTCCACTTGAAAATCAAAAGTTCTGGTCAATTCCGGTCAAACCGGAAGTACTTTGAAATTCAAGATCATCCTAAAAAATGTGTAATATTATCCCGTCCTCCAAATTTCAAATTTTTATCCGATGTAGAAAATACCTACAGGTGTTTTATTAATGTTTGAACTACTTGTTCTTATGAATATGCAATGAATTTAACTGTAAAACGATAAATTGTGGTACTTAATATTTTACCAACAATTCTAAAACTGAATTAGGAATGATTTAATAACAGGTTTATACCAGTTTTCATGGAGCCACCCTCATATTTCGCTCATCTGATATCCGAATATTTTGAAATTTTGGTGGTGAATATATATGTATACTACCTATAAAGTGAGACTTTAGACGTAACCATATTCGGTTTTAGTCAACGGCGTCCGATTCTAGGATGGAAAAAGAGGATTGATTTTCAAGATTGTTATTAATATTAGCGATTTTTCTTCTTAACCCAAATCATCGAACTAACCACCAAATTGGCACCAAAAACCATAATTTTTGTTACCGTCATTTGGGGTGAAATTGATCAGCGGGGGTGAGATGTAGGATTTTTCCGACCATTTAAGATCGCCTGGAGATCCAAATTAGCTAACTTTAAAAAGGCTCACCCTCAGCAGTCATCACTAGATAAGAAGGATTTTCCTCATCTCTTGGCTTCCACACTAGACGAAATGAATAATAAATCTGACAAAGCATTCCAAAAGGATTTGATTAATTCCTTCCGAGCAACTGGCATTTTTCCTCTTGATGCTGAAAGCGTCTTGCGAAAATTACCCAATCCAGATGAAAACGCTAATGTTGATGGTAGTGTAAACAACATCCTTGTGAATTATCTACAGCAACAACGCTTTACTACTGTGCCTACCCGAAGAAATATTAAACGTCAAAAACTATCTGTAGAACCTGGTAAAAGTGTGGTTGCAAATAACGCGGACTCCAGTAATTCATCGCATGAAGAAGACCCACAATACGATGAAAATTCTGATAATGATACAAATTTGGACGACATACTCGACGAAGTACAACATGAAACCGAATATTTCCAACCCGAGCCCGAGGATATTTTAGTTGGAAAGTTTGTTCTAGTTAAAGTACAAGGTGGTTCCAGAAAGAAATCGATTTACAGATACATCGCAATGGTACAAGGCATTGTAGAAGATGAAGGCGATAAAGAATTCCAGTTAAGAGGTCTCAAATCAATCGACAAAACTAGAAAGGTCTTTAATGTGCAGGCTGATGATGATTTTGTCGTAGATATATCTGACATAATAGCTATTTTGCCGGATCCTGAACTAAAAAACAAAGATGGTTCCGACATTTATTATTTCCAAAATGCTATCGATGTGTTTGAAATATAATATAAATGTTTATTTTTAATTTTTGTAAACATTCTTATGTATTTATTTGAATGTAGGACCATTAAAGGAGCCAATTAAACGTTTTTGCATAAAAGTTCATTTAGTATCAACTTAAAATATAAAAATAATTCGACTGAACAATCTCACCCTTCCTGAACAATTTCACCCCACGACCTTAAAAAAGCCATAATTTGTGAACCGTTTCACATAGAGCAAAATGGGTGAGATTGATCAGTTCCCCATATGTTTTGCCTTGTATACACGCAATAAAGTATGAGTGATCAATCTCGCCCCAATTCATGTATGAGATTGTTCACGTGTTTTTTGCATTCTCAAGCGAAAATTGTCAAAATAAAAAAAAAATTTTTAGTTCTAAAATGTTCATAACGATTAATTAGACCGAATCTTGCCTTGCTCGTTAACATAAAATGTAAGATTTAAGAAATATTTTTGAAAATAGATTTTTTTTGATCAATTTCACCCCAAATGACGGTAGGTAAAAAGGGACGAGCTATACAGCTTACTGTGGGGGTATGAAACACATCTAGTGCATCAACAGCAAATCACAAATATACTGTATTTTTGCATCAGGATGAATACGAATCATCGGTCTTCGTAACCAAGTAGGTAGGTGGCAATGCATATACCCATTACAACTTGCCCTTTCCACAATTTGATATCATCGTTAACATTAAAGCAATTGATGGAATAACTACATATTATATCATATGGATTAACATGAAACGAAACAAAGCTAATCTCATTAAATATGCGAGAAAAATGAACGCCGAAAAATGCGAATAATAATAATAATAATAATAATAATAATAAACGACTTTATTATAAAAGTATACAGAATACTAATACAATGGGCGAAGTTTAGCCAGTTTTACCCGGCTACTCTTACACTTAACCCGGTAAATTAGTAATATATTTAATAACTTAATAAAACAAAATGAGAAACTACATATAATGGAAAACTATAAACTAAGAAAATTACTTATTAAATACCTACTTATTTATATATAATACCTATTTAATGATTAATTAGAACACTGCTAATTCGTTATATAAACCTGAACTAAACAAAATCCTCTCAGGTAGTTAGTTGCATTTAGCTTTGACGTTAACTATTTATATGTTTATGAGAGCCAATTTAATGGGACGGAATTGCATATTTTTAAGGGCATATACTATCTACATATATATTAATTTAATTTTAAACCAAATGGGGAACTGATATTATTTCAACACCTTCACGAACAATTATTTTCCTAACGTTTTAGGGTGTTGCTTATTAGACAAACAAAACTTTTCCAGTCGTCCACATTTGAAACAACAACAACTCTTTAAAATAAGTTGGCCGAACGAAATAAGATGTTTTCTCCGCTGTCACCAAAGTGTATCCAAATTTTGTGTTAGGTAAGAGAGACGAGGTTTACTGTGGAATCCGACCACATCAAGGACAGTTCCCTCCCCATCTAACTTTAAAGCAAATCACAAATACCGAGGCTGAAGGTACGTTAATATTTTTTCTTCAATTTTCAATTCAATTCTCAAATAAATTTTTACGCCTAGCAAAGAAAAATTTCTCTCGGTTGTTTCACAAATATCTGTTCTATGTAGGGCTCCGAAAGTTATTAATCGATTAAATAATACAGTTTCATTTAAAGTTATTTCAGAAAAATATTTATGTATTACAAAATTCATTAAGTACCAAATTGTTAGAAATGGAATTATTAACTGTGTCAATTATTATTAAAACAACCTATTTCCAATTAAAAAATGATTTTTATCAACAAGATTTCGGGATGGCAATGGGGTTCTCCTTTGTCACCACTATTAAGTAATAAATTTATGAAGGATTTTGAAAACAGATATGTTGAAAATAGTAGGTATTTATAAACCGGTAACCTGGTGGAGATATGTTGACAATATTTTTGCAATTTGGCTACGAGGACAATAAGTAGACTAACTTGTGTTCATTTTCAATACTTAAATAATTATAGCATCTGTAGATTTTGAAATCGTTACAATTTAACATTTTTTACATATTCGTATGTATCTGACCTTCACATTTATGACTATAACATAATCCTAAGCCAATACAACAAATTGTAAAATGTGTTAAAAAGTTGTTCACACTTGATATAAATATATACATATGGATGTTTACAAGAAGTTGCATTTAGCTCTCTAAATAACCAAAGCAGAATTGTCCTAACAATTGACTCAGCTGGAGAGAACTATCAATTTTTATGATACCTACTGAGGAAGATACAATCTCCCATTGAGAATGAAACTCGTTTAAGTTCTAAAACTAAACTTTAAATTGCCTTAAAAAAGGTTTAAGTCGGCTATAAATAAATAAATTTAACACGCCAAATGGGTATTATAAAGAAACTTATATAAAATTGAAACATATACAAAATGCTAGCAAGTGTTCATGATCAAGGATAGTCTTGCAATAATCCAATAGTATATCGTTTACTAGTAGGCTACTAGTAATACGAAATCATCTTAGTCGTATACTTCGGTACTCTCAGAAAGCTGTTAAACTGAATCTATTGTTGAAAGCCAGCAGACTATTCTTACAAGATAATACCACTAAGCTGATTCCGGTGAAGCCTCACACGCTATAAATTTTAAAACATAATTCATCTTTTCATTAGATGTTAACAAAGCGTTAAATCAGATTAAACTAAACGCTTTAGCCCTGACAACAGTCCAAGAAAAAACGTATAAATCATATTATTTCCGACTATCGGAACAATTTTGTTTACTTACAATGATCGTTTTGTTCGGCAGTTTTCTTTCTTAATAACATTTATTGATGTTCTAAATTCGGTAAATTAGAAATAATGACTGAATGAAATGGTTAAAATACTAGATATACCTACATTTTTTTACATTGAGAAGCTGAGATAATCCTCGGAACGGTTTTCACTTCTATCTCCAATATATTGATGTTTTCGTAAAGATATTGTATTTTTTATATTTAAAAAGGACAACAAAAACATGATGCAGCTGTGGACACGTGTGTCGAACTTGTTGCTACTTAATTGCGTAGCATAGCTTAGGAAATGAAGCTTTGTGAGACCGATCAGGAAAAAAAATATGAAAACATTTTATTATTATAAAAATCGCAATAAGATGCTTTCAACTGATAGATACTAGTTACATCTGCAAATGAAATTCTAAGAATAAAATGGGGCAAAATATTGGACTTTGTGGCACTCTATATTCCATGTTTGGCAAACTTAACATCAATATAACAGGGATAATAATTAGTGCGAAAATATTGATTTAGGTCGCTGTTAATTAAATTAAATTTTGAAACTTATGTTACATTTTTATCACTTCAAAAGCTTTATTTATTATTAAGTCGTAGACAAATTAGCTATAAAATCAAAATGGTACGTAAATCAAATCAAAATTTGGTTGGTTAGTTGTATTTTTAGAATTTACATCGTAGTTACTCATTTTTTTTACATTGGTAACTTTGATCAACTCAGTATCAACCTAATTTGCACTATCATTTTTATGTGAAATATTTAAATAGACAAGGCATGCAAGTCTGCTGAATTTGAGTTATATTTAAAATAGTTAAAAATATATTAGAACATTTTGTAAAATAAACATCTTTTTATAATCAGATTATTCCTAATCAGATAATTCAGATATTTAAAATCCATTAGATATTTGAAATTTACTGATAATACAATTTTATATCACAAAATGACCGACTTAAAGGGAACAAAACTAATTTATATGGCACAGAAAAAAATTAATCGATAAAATGAACTATGGTATAAACCAGGGGAGTTAATTCCAACATAATCCAAATTTACAGAACAGACGATTAGTAGATATCAATGAACATTCTTTTATCTGAAAGTCTTCCGTTTGGGGAAACGATTTTCATATTTTTGGACTGGAAATGCAAAACCACAAAATATATAATAGAATATTTGATTCAATTGAATTTTTGTAGGAAATGTAGACAGCAACACTGGATTGGCTTCTTCTTATCAACTGATATCTAGGATTTTCCGGGAATTACTTCGGTGACTTGAGAAGCGGTTAAGAAAACATAGTACGAGTATATACCGGGTGGCCACGAGTCAATGTACGCCCCAATTTTTTGGTTGTTTTTGAATTTAAAAATTTCGTTTTTGGTACACGTGAATAAGACAAAAGTGGGCTATTTTTAGACTAATAGGAACAAAATATCACTTCCGGTTGAACCGGAAGTGACCACAACTTTTTTTTCTTAACTGGAATGACCTTGTCTTTTTGTGGTGTTTTATAAAACATGAAATTCTAACTGCAGCAGTTTTTTCCAATTTAAAAAATTCCAAAAAATAAGCGAGATACGAACGATGTTGTACAAAATGGCCGCGTCAGATAAATGCGATGTAAGAAAATTACTAAGTAGGCTATGGAAATTATTAGCAAGGTAGTAAGCTTGTCTGTAAAGAATAAAATAGTTATTTAAATTACTGATGGATACGACTATTTTTAGGTTTTTCCTCGGGTTTTTCTCAAAAAACGGAATTTAATTTTCATTTTCATTTCCGTAGGGGTCCTATGGAAAATTTTTAAATGGGACCGTACTATTTTTTTTTATTATTCGGACATAATGATTCATAAGCTTTAATTTGTTCGCCAATAATCATTTCTTAACGAGATCCTTCCTTTGTAATAATAAAAGTGTATTTAAAAGGTAAGCACAAATTAAACAAGAAATAATTTTAATGAACCTTTTAAAAACACTTTTATTATTACAAAGGATCTCGTTAAGAAATGATTATTGGCGAAAAAATTAAAGCTTATGAATCATTATATCCGAATAACAAAAAAAAATAGTACGGTCCTATTTAAAAATTTTCCATAGGGCGCCTACGGAAATAAAAATGAAAATTAAATTCCATTTTTTGAGAAAAACCTAAAAATAGTCGTATCTATCAGTAATTTAAATAACTATTTTATTCTTTACAGACAAGCTTACTACCTTGCTAATAATTACCATAGCCTACTTAGTAATTTTCTTTCATCGCATTCATCTGACGCGGCCATTTTGTAAAAAATAAGAAATCGTTCGTATCTCACTTATTTTTTGGAATTATTGAAATTGGAAAAAACTGTTGCAGTTGGAATTTCATGTTTTATAAAACACCACAAAAAAAAACATGGTCATTCCATTTAAGAAAAAATAGTTGATGTCACTTCCGGTTCAACCGGAAGTGATATTTTCGTTCCTGTTAGTCTAAAAATAACCCACTTTCGTCTTATTCACGTATACCAAAAACGAAATTTTTAAATTCAAAAACAACCAAAAAATTGGGGGCGTACATTGACTCGTGGCCACCCGGTATATCATCTATATCTAAAAAATATAAAAACACTCCTGAATTGCCATCTGTTAATAATTATAAAAGTAAATTTATGAACAATTGGAGATGTGTGTCAGTTAACATGTTCCCTAACATTTTAATCCCGACAATTATTAATATAGTAATTCTTTATTTTATTTTTCATTTACAGGGAGGGAAAATCTATAATTATTGCAAATAATGATTACAAACTGTTCAAAAAGTTAATCAAGGTCAAGTAACATATTCGGTTTAACGAACACGCAGATTGCATCAAAGTTTGTTTATTTTGCCTTCCTACAGTCTTCTCAATAGATACCGCTCAAACTTATTCCAATTTAATGTTGCATTTTATAATCGACAGCATGAGTGGAACATTTTACTTTTTACGCATTGTATTACTACAGAACAAATTGTACCTCATGAGATCCGAAATAGCCTAGATAACTTGTTTATTTAGCCATTTAATATTAAAATAACACATTTTTAGTGCCAAAAATTATAACAGCCATTGGCCTTAAACTTTACAAGTTTAGTTTCAGTCATTCGGATCTAATTATAAACCGAATACAATGTCAGTGAATGACAGAGAAACAACATGAGGCTCCAATAAAAACACATTTTCTAAATTCAAATTAGACATGTAAAAGAGAGAAATATTCTTATTAAATACGTAAAAATAAAAAAGACACTAAAAGATAACGGAAATTATTCATATTGTGATTGAATCGGTAATCACACACGAACCAGAAGAGTATTTTCACCAAACTGATTCTTCAAATTATAGGTAAGTAGGTACTTCGTCATTAATTTTTCGACTACCATAATTATAGTATTCAGCATGGAGGTAAAAGTGCCAAATGGAACAGCATTCTTCACTATGTATATCGACCAAATTCTCAGGATTTCAGATTAAATCGAACTAGGGTTTATTTTTATTAAAAAATATTCTAAACAGTGCATTATTAACATTATTGAAATTTTCATTTGAATTAGTTACAGGTATACGGAAATATTGAAGAATAAGCAGTACCTTAGAAGTATGGAGTGCCAGATATTTAAACGTTGTTGCATCCTTGGCTATTTTAATTAAACAATGAAATACAATAAAAAATGATAAAACTATACAAAGATAATGCGTTCATATATCTACGTCGCGTCGTAGCAAAAAGCTTAAAAGCTTATCGTCTCGGGCATTTTTCCAACCATTTGAAGAGACGACCGGCAGGACGTAACATCCAAGACATTCCTTGATTCACTGTTTCATTGTCGTTCTTTTGCCATAAACGTAAAATTGATTTATCTATTCTTGCATGAGCTAAAATTTAGGAATTATAGATATCGAAATAAAAATCTAGATTGAAGATATATAAATAAAAACAATTTAATAATTACTAATCTTTTACCAAGGTCTGCTAAAACCTGATATTTTTATAACAAGAGTCTAATATAGAGGTGACGTCACTCAAGAGTTTATGATCTGATAATAATTATTAATTGTTTAATATAAATGGAATATTTTCATTACTTATTTTGCTAAAAAACACTTAAGATAAAAGATATTTGATACCTATACAACAAACAGACCCATGAGAAATTGAACTAAATGTCAAAAAATACTTTATTTTGAACTGACAACACGATGTCTAGAGATTGTTTCAGTTAGAGTTAATTAAAAATTGGTAATCCCTATATAGATTAAAACATCGAAAAGGTAAACGTGTATCAACAGCATTTCTTCTTCAGTATATCGTCACTGACATATTCGTCAAAGAAATTAGAGATCATTTAGCAAAAATTATTTAACTGAAAAATCTTTCGGACAAAAGTGGCATAGTCAGAATTCTTTTATTTGCTTCATTTCATTATTAAAAACATTTTAAGTTTTATTCTGCTTCCCATAAGCCAATTCGGATCATTATTTTTATTGGAAATGTGGCCATATTTGTCAAGAATGGAAATAAGACGACAGCATGGACTTTGCCCTTTTTGGATTCTGTTTTATCAAAACAATCTATGCATGACCCATAAGGCCATAAATGAAGTCACAGTAATTAAATTGCGGTAAAACTAATGATTCGCAAAGCAAAATCGAACCCTAAGGTGATAAATGATAAAACTTCTAATTTCAAAAAAAATTTATTATTCCAACATACCTTTTATATAGCTTCACGGAGTGCTTAGGACAATGCTCCTCTTTTGGATATGGAAAATGTAATGCTCTATCTATTTTGTAACAATAATTTAACGTAGATTAACCATAGTCGGGTTATTAAAAAAAAGTTTTTTACATGTTTTTCCCAAAACCCAAAACGAGATGTTCCAGGTCACGCTTGTTGTTTTTAGGAATGAAATAAATCGGCCACGTCCCACTTTTGCTGAAGTAGCACCAGTAGCATAATTATTTCAATCGTGAGTATCTCCACAATAACGCTAGACATTTCGATGATTATATGGATATAAAATTTAACGATTTAATACACTTAGAGGTAGTCGTAAATTATTTGTTACACATTGTCATTGAAGGATTATTTAAGACAAGATTTCCTTAGCCGTTTTCACCTGTAAAATTTTGAATGAGATTCTTGAATCTCAGTCAATCTCATTCTAATGCCAAACCCTGCGTAAGTAATAAAGCTGTCCCATAAATCTAATTACCGTTCATAGATACAATTAATTATTTATTATTCATTCAAAAATTGCTTAGAGTATTTTACCGACGAAAAAATTTCGAGTAATTCATCCAGTCTAAAGAGCTGCAGCCAGTAATTAAGTACCTAAATGTTTGCAAAAAATATACGTAGAAATTAAATTAATGGTAGATGCATGTAGCTCATATCTGTAATTAATACAGCAGCGCAACAATGTAATCGTGTTAATTTATCTCAATGGAAGTATGCATTAGAATCTATTTAAAGAAAAACTGTAACTACGCAGTAAATTTGTTTGCTTGCATTGCAGTGCATTTACTTTTGTGTATTTGCAAATGACTGATAGTAGCCCAGGGTCGATCTGAAGATTTATATAGGAAACCTTGAACAAATTAGAGACAAGCTGAAATTTGGTATATAAGTTTGTATTGGGGTCCTTAAAATACCACCAAACCCCACCGGTAATCCGCCGTGCCTGTCACCCCTAAACAACCCCCTAAAGGGGTGAAAATCGGACATTTTTTAGTTTTTTGGCAATATCTTAAAAACAAAGCTATATACGAAAAAATATGAAGACAGAAAAATTAAAGAGTATAAAATTTCCTATAAAATTGCGTTTAGCAGATATATTTTGCTTTACCAGTGGTGGAGTTATCGTATTGTAAATTCCAGTATATTTTAACAAAATACACATTTCCCACAAAATATTACGTTACATTAATATATTTTACTTCTTTTACACCAAAACAGATTAAAACTATAATAATACATAAAATATGAGTTTTTTATGTAGTAAGTAGCACAGTTGCTTTTTCTTAAATAAACTAAAATACTTACAGGTTATGTTTAATTAAATGAATATAATGTATGTTTTTAATTACTTATTATCCAATATATGTATTTTATCTGCATGTTGAGATGTCGTCTTCCGCCTGTAAATCCTCAACTGCCCTATTAAAACAGGTTACGACATGAGCATGCACTTTTGCAACCACCTGATGAAGTTGCAAAAAATTTGTTTAAGGAACCCTTTGGGGTCTATGTCTTGATCCATCTGGACTGGAGAGATTCCGGAATCTCTAGAAATCCACCCCCAGTCCTGGAGTGGTAAGCTATTATTCAACCATGCTTGAATCTAAAAGTTAATCATACATGTAAATAAAATATGTATGTAGAGTTGCTGGATGAAATGTCCTATATGCATGGTACTGAGCTGCATTTATGATCGGTGGAAGTAAAGCCAGATTAAAATATTTATTTAAACTTTGCTTTGCTACATACTACTGGTAGAGAATGTATCTGACGTTATTCAAATCGGTACTTGTTCTATTTTTGACGTATACGGAAATAAAAAATGTCGAAATAAAGGTCCTTAATCTGTCTTTGGATATACTTGGATTGTAAAATTCTTCAAGAAGGTCAACCAACTTCTTTTTTACAGTATTGACCAAATTAATTTTTCTCCTGGTAAACAGGCCAGATGTAGTATCACATCCGGAAATGGCGTGCATGGCAATGATAATAATAATAATAAACGTCTTTATTGATGGGCGAAGTTTAGTACAAAATACTATACTTACACTTTATTTATTTATTTATTTAACATTTATTAAAGGTCCCAACTTATGCTGCAACTTTGAAGTATTAGTAATTTTATTTGGTTTCGAACTTCTTCCTGGGCGTAACATATACAAATTTTGTTTAGCGTAATGGAGTCGTATCGAGAATATACGAAGAGAGCATACATACAGGGGCGAATGGCGACGCGGAAAACTACTCAGCTGCCTTGACATGCGGTATATGTCCTTAATATTTATTAATATAAAAATAATTCCTCTCAATTCGTAACAGAAATTTACGGATATTTAAAATAATTATTTTGTTACATTTAATAGGCACGTAAAATGTTAAAATTCTATTAGCTAATACAAAATAATGTATGAAATTAGAAAATAGTACTCCACTGGTATGTTTTTTATTTCCAATTTATTGATGTAAGAATGTATTAAATGTATTTACCAAAATATCCATATACATTGTTATGTATATTTAATGTCAAAATCCAATAAGTAAAGGTTAGAGAATATTTTTACAAAATACCCAATTATTAAAAATATAATAACTCCGCCACTGGTAAAGCAAAATATATCTGCTAAACGCAGTTTTATAGGAAATTGTATGCCCTTTAATTTTTCTATCTTCATATTTTTTCGTATATAGCTTTGTTTTTAAGATATTGCCAAATAACTAGAAAAAGTCCGATTTTCACCCCTTTCGGGGGTTGTTTAGGGGTGACAGGCACGGCGGATTACCGGTGGGGTTTAGTGGTATTTTAAGGACCTCAATACAAACTTATATACCAAATTTCAGCTTGTCTCTAATTTGTTCATGGTTTGACTGGATCGACCCTGGGCTATAAGTTAATTTATACAATTATTGACTAGTGTGGGAATATTAATGAACAATAATTAAGGACAAGATAATAGAAAGGGATTTTTTTTACAGATTGTCAGCACTAAAGAAAAAGATTAATTGTTAATGACTGTAATGACTGTACTGAGTGATACATGAACATTGAGATTATTTGAACTAGTTCTACTTTTTTTGAGACAGAAATTTGGTGAGTGATTAAAGGATAAATAGCAATTTGGAGCTACCCAAGTAATTTTGGATGTAATGAGAAGCAGCTTCAATTAAACAAAAGTAGCAAAAGTGAAAAGATAGACGGCTTCATGGCTTTTTCTTATTTCAATATTTATTTAGCAAATAGCCAAAATATCAGGGTTGACAAAAATTATGATTTAAAACAAAAATCCAAAATCACGATTTATAAAATTTATATTATTTGTTTGCAAAAAGTCGTAATATCTGACGTTTACAGTAGACTTATTTACGTTTTAAATATTTTCTTCTTGTCCAGAATTACAATTGACTGAATTCGCAAAATAAATATTCTGTGAATATTTCTATCACAGCAAGAAAATTCGTCCGTCTTTATAATGTGAGAATGATGCGGATCCTACGTTATTTTAGTCTAATAAGTAGACGCGAGATTGTTCCTAGTGTTTGTAGTGAATTATTTTTTCCATGTCTTCTTATAAAAGTGATAGAAAAAAGATCTCATTTGGCAACATTTTACTGAAAAGTTTAACAAACTTGCCGGAACAACTGAAAGTAAAGTTTCTTGCAAAAAATTTAATATGGAAATACAAGAGCTTGTAAGACGATTGAACACCCACTGGGATAAATGTGCTGAAACTGCTAAAACAAGTGTAGAAACAGAAAGTGCTTCTACCTCAGTTTGAAACTAAGTACATATATTTTTATTTTATTGGCGATTTCCAGTTGAAAATAGTAGTAAATAATAATAATAATAAGTAAAATATCAATTTTCAAGCATAAATATTTCGAGAACAAATGAAATTACAATATGATAAAGAAATATCCTTAGAGGTCGTTGTAGAATTAAAAAAATTAATAATATAGTAATAAAATAAAATAGTAAAAGCACATTTTACTATTTACGTCAAAATGTGAGTCTGTATCCTCCAAATAGCGTCTTAAAAAGACATAAAACTCTTTACGGAGCTTATTTGCAAATTCTACATTTAACTGATGAAAATCAAGTACTACGAATGCAGAAAGAAAATAATTTAATATTGCAATAACACAGGAGTCCTTTTGGATTAATTCGTCTGGTGGGGCTTATTTGAATAAGTATTAAAATATTTGCTTTCTACATTCGTATTACTTGATTTTCATCAGTTAAACGTAGAATTGGCAAATAAGCTCTGTAAAGAGTTTTATGTCTTTTTAAGACGCTATTTAGAGGATACAGACTCATATTTTGACGTAAATAGTAAAATTTACTTTTACTATTTTATTTTATTAAATATTTACCTCTATGGATTTCTGACTTCTTTCGATTTAATTTCTAATATAGTGTATTCTATTAAAAAAATATATACCTAAATCTTTCAAATTTTCACATTTGCAATCATTTGTTTTTTTTATACTTATATAAAATCTCAGGAAAAATCATAAAACGTTTATATTACCTATTTTCATCTATCTTTTTACATAAACTTTTTAAATTTTAACTTTGTTCTTTTATAAATTTCAGATCTTTTTTCATTCTATAGCCAACGGCTATGCATCTTAACAGGGGATTAACTTTTTTACATATACTTACTATTGCTGAAAATCTGAAAAACATCTACAAGTGAATCCCGGGACAGCTAGTAAATTTTCGATGTTCGATATTTAAATTTCAGGACATGGGACCTATACCAAATTATAAGAAGTTTCATTTGGGATCAAAATGAGAATATTGGAGAAAATATTTTTTTAAATAATTTGCGAAAAAAATTCCAGAAAACCCCTGGAAAATCCTGAAATTTATTATATATATTTGAATTTTTTATTAAATATCAGAATGATCCTCGATAAGGATAAGACGACGTTTTTTGCTTTTGAAAAAATATTAATTTTTGAAAACCCCATTTTCACTTTTAATAGCTTGAATCTTAGTTGGCATTTGCTCTTACACTTCTCATAACTTGGTTTGTACTTTTCTAGTTTTTTCAACGTAACACTATTTGCAGTCTCTGGAAAATCTAATGGAATATTAGGAAATCTTAGTATTTATTTTGAAACTGCTATTGTAAACTTCGAAATAGTTTTTTTATTAATAAAAATTAAAAATATAAAACTCCATATGTTACAAATAAATTGGCAATGCGTGATATTCGATCTTACGGCTGCGGAAAATTTAAAATTATTCTGCAATCTAAACCACTACCTAGGTAAATATAAATGATCTTATATCATCACAAATGGTTTCGTCTTGAGTGACTTGACTTGATCAACGGCACATATACTTGTTACCTCAATGTCGAAGCCGCGTTCTGGTACAACTTGTTTCTCACAGCTGGTGGTTAATTAATTCTCATCAAAGTTTCTAGCCTGATTAATCATTCATCGTTAATACGAAGCGCATTTGTACATTACGTAAACGACATTATTATTCGACTACGTTCGCACATTTATTTTAGGAAATGCATCTGTTACGTCCAAATTAAATCGGTATATTTTGAATTCTATCGTATGATGGTTCAATCTGTAACATTAAAGAATGTGTACTGGTTTAAAAATTTATGATATTTGAATTCACAGCAAAAATGATGATTTACGATTGATTTGTATAGTGATTTCTTATTTCTCTTCCTTTTCTTTTTTGGGCTTTATTACCACATTTCTTGAGAATAATTTATGAAATGCCACAATTAACATTTAAACAATGATTTCTTGTTTAGAGAAATTTATATATTTTCACAAAATTTGAAAGATGCATATAGTAGCAATTAAAAATTCGCTAAATATTTAAAAAAATTCTTGATTGGTTGCTAAGTTATCAACCAGTCAAGAATTTTTTAAAATATTTATCGAATTTTTAATTGGTTTGGCTATATATCAGAATTATATTCGACTACAAAACACATACTTCCTCCAAACGTATCCGTCTTAAATATGTTATTCTCGTCGTTTTTAACTGCTACAATTATAGTAACTGCGTTTTACGCTATCATGAACGTGGGCCACAACTTTCTCTGCATGTCTATAAATACTACTTACTTATTATATTCAGGGATTACATTATAAACAAAATTTATTATTTCAGTACCACTAGCCAACTAACTTTAACATTCAAAACGGTGCATTAAAGCAATTTATGTTTCTGCTGCAATTTATCATCTTATCTTAAAATAATGTGATGGAGAATATTCAACGTTTAAATTCATGCAAACATCAATCATCGCAAACTGGTAAGTTACTTTTTCAAGTGCAACTATGCATCTAAGCTTCGCAATTATTTTGCCACAAAGACAAAAATATAACAGTAATAATAAGCGGATTCTTTCGCGTTTTTTGGAATCTACACAACATCCATTCTATGTTTCCAGTTTGTTATATTTTACTCGAAAATGAGTAGCAAGAATTCGCAAAAGAGGTAACACATTTTGCATAAATTTTTGCTGAATGCTGATAAATAAAATAAATTTTGAAGGATATACCAATTTATTCCTAAAGGTTCGAGGATAACACGACTTAGGGAGAACAAGATCCATAATTTTCCATAATTTTGTTGGAGTTAGAGAAATTTTCATGATGGTCCAAAAATTACAATATATTCGGATTATCACCCCATCACATTTCAAGTCACTATATCTCAAAAATTCTGTTACTTGACGTGACGCCAATATTTGCGCACACTTAAATTAGAGAGATTCACATTAAAATAAAGATCAGAAAGGAATGTTCTTTTCTTTGGCAACTAAGATTTCTGTTATTTTGAAACTAAGTACTAACCTGACATTTTTTACACAACAAAATATAAGTCATAGTGTACATTGCAGGTACTCTGATGATGGTATTCATTATGGAATATAAATTTAGATGTACCGATTGACTAATATATTTCACTAAAAAATAAGTACCTACCACAATTTAGATAATTTAATGCATTTACTTTAATAGCCGTTTAGATATAATTTAATGCATTTATTTTAATAGTTCTAATCACATCACACAGTAAATATTTACTGAATATAAATTTAGCTCAGCAAATTTTAAAGTAAACACAACTCTAGGTGTCAATTTAATTTTCACGTATTTATTAAATGATCAGAGAATATGGTAGGCTAACCTATTTTAGATGATAAATAGAGATACACATTCTGGTTGAGCACATTTTCTGAAGGCGGATTTCCATAAATGACAAAACTGCAACAGAGATAGTCTGTCGATGAAACAGCTGCTTGAGTTTCCAAAACCAGAACCACTTCGGAGACTTTGAGTCGCCGGCGACTGTTTTGTCAACAACTAAGTGAAGTCTCGTCGTTTATGGTGGAGGCGAGGGAGGACACTATTGTAGCGAAAATATTTTAAAACAAAAATTAAATTTTCAGTCAGTGTGGTGAAATGGGATTTCGGTTTTTCTTTTTCAAACTGAACCTAGTAGCAAGTTTGGTAAAAAGCGCCTTACAAGAAGTAACAAAAATTGTCTGAGTCAGCAATGAAGAAGTTTGATTTATTGCACAAGTTTGCTATTTTCTTCAATTGCTTCTATAAATTACAAATACGTTCTGGTTTGGAATAAGTACTGCTCCCATATATGGAAAACTTTTTTCAAAACATTGCGGATGCACTACGTATGACAAGTACCTACTTATTCTTAGATAAAGACCAAAGATTCATAACTTTATCAACTTTTTGTTCTAGTTTTAAAATTCATTATTTAATTATGAATGACATGGGACCAATTCTCTTCCTCTAAGATGACAAAAGATACATATAATTTTTGCCGATAAAATTGTTAAATTCGGTACGTCATCACAATCTTTTAAAATTGTATCATTTATTGTCTATAGATTAAATAAAAATCAGTAACAATTCAATGAAGGCTACGTGCTGAAAACGAAATATTTGCAGTGGAATATTATAATAGAAAATAAATATAACGTAAACAGGAATTAATTATCTGGCTTATTCTACCGATAAACTTTGGATTACAGTGATTAAGTTGCATAAATATTGCTTTGAATATATCTAATCACAAATTGCATATAATATGTTTTTTCCGTAGTATTTTATAAACGCTATTACAAAATGAATATTTAATCTGTGTAACTAATCAATGATTGGTGTAAGAAAACAGGCTGCACATCTGTAAATCTTCTAATACTTATTTTTGAAACTCTAAAATGTAACAATACAAGAGAACAAATATGTAACATATTTTATCGGTTTCAGGATATTAATCCTTTGTTTACATATGCAAAAGTAGGCTGGTAAATAAGTCATAACTAAAGTTGTACAGTTATATTTATTGCTTGTACGGTAATATTACAATACAGATCTGTCAATAACTGTCAACAGATGAAATAATAAATAATGAAACTATAGGGCTATTTATTAATACAAACAGACAGAAAACTCCAAACAATAATAATTAAATACTGAAATCCAACTGAAATGTATTTTCAGGCAATCCAAGGTCCATTTTTATGTAGCCGTTGTGACATTAAAAATGTAAACATTTATGTAATATGAAAAAGGTAACAAATAAAAACAAACAAAATATAACTGTAACTATGGCGACAAATCAACCCATACAGACTTGACCAACTAATGAAATGAAAACGTTATTAATAAGAGAATATCAAAAGGTAATATCTATTAATAATGTCTTTATTTTCTGAAACCGATAAACTATTGAACAAATCACGGATGTTATGAATCATAACAGCCTTAGATGTCTTAAAATCCTCGCTCTACGAGCTCGGATTTCAAGCCGACATCTGCGGCAGTTTGATAGTCATAACATTCCTTGATATGTTAATAGCTATAATATGCTTAATGATGAAAAGTAATTAGGAGATTTTGTCGACGCAAAGAGACAAATCGAGGAAATAGATTCTACTTTAATCGTGCAAGTGCCTTATAACGGTATATCAAAAATTATCTTGATCCAAGATGGTCATGGAATGTCTTAACTTATTTCATCCTTTTCGAATGATTATGTTAAAGTTTTTCAAGTACGTTCCACATTGACATTATTTTCAACATGTTTTTAATTCTAGAGATAAAATAATACCTACTAGGTAAACTAAATAAAAGACTATTAACGTTTTTATTAATATAGCAAAATTAAAGAAACTGTTGCAATTGGTCAATGCATAAGTTTACGTGCCTCATCTAATCATGCTACGAAAGGCATTTTGCAGGATTAGTGGTGTCAGGGTTGCATTCATCAACAATTCTAACACTTAGTCAGTCTAGTGCCGAATCGATTTTCAGATAAAAACCGATTGGACCCCAACAAATAACCAGAACTGTAGGGTGGTGGTGTGAAAAGGGGTGTAGGGGTGAAACGTGGTTTTTTACGATTTCCGGCAAAACTTCCTATCGAAAAAGTTAAATGCAACAGTTGTAGATAATTGAAATATCTACAACTTTTATTTGAACCATTTTTCAACATAACCTCAAAACTATTGAGAATAACGCAAAAAACCAATTTATTTATTTTTTATTTTTATCTCCCACAAAAATGATCCGATTTTTAAATTTGGTGAAAATGTACGTTTTTGTGTCTCAAACAAGCTGAAATATTTTTGAAGCGAAATATTAATTTTTTGATTTTATTGCGAATTTAATTTGAAAAAATGACCTAATTTTCAATAAAAAAAGTCGTTTAACAAACTTTTGATTTCTAAAAATTTCAAGACTGAATTTTTTTCGATGAAACTTCTACCTTGAGATGGTATAAAAAAATCATTTTGTTACTACGGAAAGACATTGTCAAAAGTGGGAAAAACCAAAACAAAGATCTTTTCAAGGTCGATTTTTCCATAAATGTCACGAATTCTTCATTGTTCAATGAAGTGTTGAGTGATGCAAAATGGTAATTTTAATATATCAAATAGGGGAACATTGATTAACCGTTTAAGGTTCGGGATGGTGAAAAACAAATTGGTTAAAGTCATTTTTCTAAAAAATATTGCTAAAAATTACCGTTTTTGTGCAAGAAAATTTTTTTTTATGCTTCATGGACAAAAATAAATTGAAAATAAATTTATTAAAACAAAAAAAAATCAAAATTCTATTTTAATCTCATTTCTTTGGAAAGCTGCTTTACATCATCAGATTCAACATAGTTTTCAGTTTCTTCAGGATCTCCAACAAGGTTACTATTGATACTAAATTGAGTAAAACAGAAGAATTAACTTCCAAACAATTGCGTTCTCAGAACAATGTTCTTACAACTGATGTATCTTACTTTAAAAATGATGTACTTAAGTGAAAAATAAATTAAAATATTATTTGAAACCTGCATTGAAAATCGATTGATTTCAAATTGTTTTTGTTTAAACAATTTGTTTTTCACCATCCCGAACCTTAAACGGTTAATCAAAATTCACTTATTTGATATTACATTGAAATTACCATTTTACATCACCCTCAAGACTTCATTTCAATAAACAATGAAGAAATCGTGTCATTTACGGAAAAATCGATCTCGAAAAGATCTTTGTTTTGGTTTTTCCCATTTTTGACAAAGTTTTTTCGTAGTAACAGTATGATTTTTTTACACCATGTTAAAGTAGAGGATTCAACGAAATAAATTCCGTCATGAAATTTTCAAAAATCCAAATTTTGTTAATCAACTTATTTTATTGAAAGTTAGCCTTTTTTCAAAATAAATTCGCAATAAAATCAAGAAATAAATATTTCGATTCAAAAAAATTACAGCTTATTTGAGACACAAAAATGTACATTGTCAGCAAATTTCATTAAAATCGAATTATTTTTGTGGGAATAAAAACAAAAAATAAAAAAATTGGTTTTTAGCGTTTTTCTCAATAGATTTAAGGTTATGTAGGAAAATGGATGATGTAAAAGTTGTAGATCTTTCTATTATCTACAACTTTTGCATTTAACTCTTTCGATAGCAGGTCTAGTTTTGCCGGAAATTGTAAAAAAACACGTTTCACCACTAAAACCACCCATTTTACCACCCCCCACCCTACTTCTGGTTTTTTATATACCATTAATTCTAAATTTTACGACCATCCATATACTGCTAAAAATGTAGTTTCTGTACCTCTCAGCAGTGATGTATTTACCCCGAAAGATGAAGATTCAGTGAAATCGCTTCTGGACCATTTCATTTTAAATCACCCAAGGCATTCGGTGAAAAATTTTTAATTTGTACTAAACTTTGTCAGGGTATTTCAATATAATATTTATTCGATTTTTCGTAAAAAAAATAGTTTTGGCGTAAAAATGTGTTGGTATCTCTTTTCGTCGTGAAAAATTTGTCCAAAGCGCGAAAAAATCCACAAAAATGGATTGATTTGGACAAACTATTTTTAAAATCTGTTTGAAAATGAATAAACTGTACCTCTAAATTTGTAATTTGACTATTTATATTCACTTGTGAATCATTGAAAATAAAAAAAACATCATAAAAATATTATTTCTACTAATAAACTTGAGTATAAACCATGTTCGCATATTGGGATCACATAATCTTTTATTAGTGCAAAAATTGGCAAGGAAAAAAATGTGACATGGTAAATTTAAGTAAAGTTGAATTTTTTTGCATTTTTCACTATTTTCGCAATAACTAATTATGGTTTAAAATTATAATTGTACTATATTTTAAAAAGTTGCTCATTTTTAAACAAATCTAAAAAAAAGTTCATCCAAATTCATCCATTTTTGTGGATTTTATAGCGTTTTTTTAAAAAAAATTCATCCAATAAATTGAATAATAACTGGATAATTTTCCTCGGATTTTTCAATTAAAAGAAAAAAACACGGGTCATTTTTATTAGGTATAAGAGAAATACACTTATAAAGTTTCGGGCAAATTAAAAAAATTTCACCGAATGCCTTGGGTGATTTCAAATGGAATAACCTTTCTTTTCTAGTGATAAATTGTACAATTAGCTGAATTATCAGATTGGTACTTTTACGATAAGCACCTACTTAGTACTTGATTTATTTCGATAAACTGAAAATTGAAAGCAATACAAATGTCTCTACAATTTATCTTTTTCATCATTATTCCGTCTCCACTTCTAAAAAAAGTTGACCTAGTTTCATCCAGAGATAAGTTTAATTTTCATCGATCCCCATATTTTCCTTTATTATAGGCAATTTACTACTAATTTTGCTCTACTAAATTACTTACCCTTACAAAAGCTAGAAACAAAAACCCAGACGACGCGCGACGCTTAATAAATAACCTTTCCAGATGCTTTCCGTTAGTACAGTAGCATACAAGGTGTTCCACTTGCAAAAAAGAAAGAAGTAGATTTGGTGTTTCCTGACTTTCGGCATAAAATGGCTGATAATTTTTGGCATAAACTAGACCCACAAAATGCTGTTTTGTTACATCATAGCGAGTTCACAAAATTCCAGAAATGTTCAGTTGGAATAAAATCTGGACTACGTGATGGATTATTCAAAATTTTAGTACCCACCTAGTGTAAGTGTATTCATACAAAGCGCGTGAGGTCTTGTGTTATGCATTAATAAAATTTCCAATGTGAGAAACGAGCGAGATATGCTGAAAAATCTCCACGTAAGAAAATTATATCTGTTCTGGTCTGGCTATTAGGGAAATTTCTTATTAAACAATCACTAAACTCCAATCTAGCTGTTCTTTGGCAAATTGTAGTCTAGCTCTGCAAAGACCACTGTTTATGGTGAGTAAGTCTTGCCGCTGGTTTCTTATTACGAAACTATGAACTGCTGGAAATTACTTAAATGTTTCTTGTTGTAAACGATTCTGAAATACTGTTATTATTCGAGGTCTTCCCTGTCTATGGCGTCTATTGTGCCATGAGCTAAAGTAATTGCTTGAACACATTCATCACGGTTCAAATTTCTCGTATCTTTCACTTTTCACCCACAAAGTATCTATCGCTAATTAAATTACTTAAAAGTGCTATAAAACTGTATATACTCTCTAATGGACAATATAAACCAAAAAAGAGAATGTTAAGAAAAGATGCGGCTAGAGTTAGTTCTAGATTGTAATTTACTGTTGATGCTGGACAAAATCATTGATACACCCAATACTCAAGCAAAACTGAACACTCAACCTACATCGGAAAAACGATTTGGCAAAAATTTACATTTTTATGGTATCTAAAAGTCCATTAATGCGTTAATTTTTCAAAATAGGGAATTGTGGGAAATCAAAGATATTTCTCGACTGATCCTGGTGAAAAATCATGATTAAAAAAGGAATAAGAAGAAAAAATTCACAGTCCTTCGCAAAGATGCAACCGGAGGAGACCTTGGAAATGACGAAGTAGAACGCAAATCTTGTGATATTTGGGATGTGATAAAAATGAAAATTTGTTGCAAAGTAGTAAATAGTTATTTCATTAACACAAAACATTTTCAAAAAGTAAAATCTTATTATCAGTAGTTTTATTTAGAAATTAAAATAAAAAGTTATTTTATTAACAAAAACATTCTCATAATGAAAACTAAAATGGTATTATACAAATTTTTTTCACTAACAAACATTTTTAATGTTAAAACTGAAATAATTTAATATAATTTCGGGAAGATGAAAAGTGAGTCCTAATAATTACAAATACCGATATCGATTAATCGCAAACTATTAAACGCAGCTAATAGTACAGGAAAAGTGTCCAATTGAACAAGAACATAGTGAATTCGTTGAAACTTGGCATATACGTTTAAAAATATATACCAATGTTTCAAGAAACTGAAGAGTCCCGAACCGTAAGGGGTGTGTCGGAGCTGCCTACTTGAAAAATCGTGGGATGAAACAGGTTTTTCACATACATAATAAAAATTGGCAATTGAACTTTGAGAAATTTTCAAAAAATAAGAATATTTTCATTTATAGAGAAATATCAATTTTTTACTTTTTTATTAAATTTTTTACCAATTTTACGTTTGTTTCCTTCACTTTCTGCTTGTTTATCTGTGAGTATATTCTGCACAATGAAAAAGTACATAATCATTGTACAAGTGAGGATTATCGAGTTGTTTAAAATTTTATATATATTGAATGAACCACACTTTGTATCTAAAGAAGATCGGAATCGATAGCATCTAAATCTTCTACGTCGTTTAGATCGTCGATAATTTTATCCATGTATGAATTTAGACATCACACTCCCTGACAATTATTTCCGTAAATTTGTGAGCATCTTCAACCTGCTTTTCTGTTGCGGTTGCAGGAGATAAGCTGCAATATTGATTCTGCTGTTGGCACAAAAAGTGTTGTCACAGTTTGTAAGGAGCCGTTAATTTTCTTCTATCCCCACTGTTGTGGATTTTTTTCATTGCCAAGCCATTTCTGAATTTTGTAGAATACTCGTAATGAATATTAAGCGACTGCCTCTGAAGTTGGTGGTAATAATTCCATCTTTGATTTTTGTTTGCGCAGCGATTTTTTGAATTGATTAAATCTGTATGAGTTGAGTGAGACATGTGATTTTCCTTGCACCGTATACAAGTAGGAAAAGAGTTTCACCAGCCTATTTTACTTGTGATGGGGTTGAATTCTTGCCATTGAAAGTTCTTACTACATTAACTAACTGCATTTCTTTCTGAAGAAGTTTGATGACTTATATTTCTTTCTGAAATATTCTAGACGTGGTATCATAACCACTGAAGGCATGAGTCAGTAAAATTGTATTTTTCTACTACCGTCTATATAAATGAACTTTGTAACCCTAGCAACACGCGCGATAACGAAAGTAAACATTCGAGTTACCTGGTTGCTTAAGGCGTTGCTATCTACGAAAGTAAAACTTATGCGGCCAGGACAGAAAAGTAGAAAAACAAATTTTAAACGAAATTAATTCGTTCTATTTGAATAAATTAATACAACTAAACAATTTTGTATTAATACAGAAAAGTCTTTCTAGGAAGTACGCCAACATTTTTGTCGGCACGTAGTACCTACCTACTCCATTTTAAAAACGCTTCATAAGTTTGCATTTACCTTGCTTTGGATTTCTTGGGGTAAAACAAGGCACAAGCAATATTCCCATTTAATATCACCACAAAACATATGTATTTGATTATTTTAGTTTGAAACCACCAGAAATTAAAATGTGTAATATTTCGTTGCCATGGAAACAATTTTCACAGGCAGCCTCCTAAACTATAAAATTTATTAAAAACGTCAATTAATTTCATGAAATAATTAGTTTTAAATTAGTATATCTCATAATTTTTTTCGGTATAGTAGAATAGTATATTATTTAACGACCGTATAATGATGGGTATTAATCACGAGGTGAAGTTTACGGCCACGAGCCGCAGGCGAGTGGCCTAAATCACCGAGTGGATAATAGCCATTATACGCGAGTAGAATACTATACTTTATCCACGACTACTAAATATTTTTGTTGTTTGTAGCAGAACAATATAATATTATAGCTAAATCAAGGAAGCATCTGACAGTAGTGATTAATGACTCATTAATCACTGCCGTAATTAATGGGTATTATTAGGGTCGAGCAAACAGACGTATAATGGGTACATTATACAATAGTCGTGGATAAAAAATATAATACATTTCACGATGCGAAAACCCTTTTAAGTATTCGGTGTTTCTTGAAACCATTAAAAAATCACCTCACACCTTAAAGTAACTTTTCGCATCTAGTAATGTAAATAACTATTTTTATACGTTCTTGTCATTTCTGGATTTCTGACGAAGAAAGAATTTTTCATATAATTTTTCCTGTTCCTGGCCTTATGAAAAGTATATCTTTTTCTTCTGGAGTTAAAGCGATTAATAGAACGAGGAGATCAACGTCCTCATCAACTAAGTACAAATTTCAATTGCTATTTTACCAATAGGTGAATCCACATCATCTACAGCTTGTTTTACAAACAATCCTTTGTTTTAAAGAATTTTTGGCAACATTGAAATTAATCGGATTTCGTTTATATCATTTAACAAAAACTTTTCTTGAGGGAGGGCTACGATTACCTACTGAATTTTGCCTAAATTTGGTTTTCACTTAGTTAACATACGTCGTACAAATGTGGATGCAATAAAAATCCACCTTCAAATTACATAAATAATAAATATAAAGTTACAAAGATTTCGCAATTTTCTTGCTTATTTGATTAATTTCGATACATTTTGCCTGTACTGTAACCGTGTGACATATCATTGGATCAGGCATTGAGAGAGGAGTTGAACATATATTTTATTTTCCTTCAAATCACCGCTATCTTTGTAAATTGCGAAAAACGACAAAATTTTAAGTTACATATGGTTTTCGGCTATACATATTTCGACGAGACAAAAGGAAATAAGCTGTTCGACGTGCTTCTCGATGTTAAGTTGTCTTGGAGATTGTTGGGCGTGACTTTTCTAACGCAGCGATAAATTCCCATGTAATAATTTTTTGGTTACTTTTGCTTAATCTACCTCATGTTAAAGTAATGGCACTCAAACCTCTAACACTCCGTAATACGTACAAATCAGGTGTCGCCAACCTGCTAGAGCAACCCCGATCCTAAGCACCCCTATGATTTGTCAAATTGCAAGTCAATGACAAAATTGAAAAAACACGAAAACTTCAAATACTATTTCCAAACGAATTTCCGAGAGACTGTTTTGGTAAGAGATCCAAGGTAGAGGGTCGAACTTTGAACTACATCGTGAATTGCACGGTCACGATCTGATTTTAGGCTCAATAGGAGTGAACGAAAAAGTGTAATTTTGACGTCTATCGTTCTGAAACCACTGAAATCTCACGCGTTACGTCATTCTGCCATGAAACTGATTTTCGACCCCCTACTAGGAAACTAAAAACATTTGTTTAATCCTGCTCTTGAAACATGCAGTTTCTTACTTGGATACAATACTCGATACAATTAAATGTCAAAGTGAAGGAGAGGCACTATCGAGAAACAGAAAATTGTTTTCGGGTCCTGAAGTCGTCCCGAGTCCGAAACTGTACTCGGTTCCGTCCTAGGACCAATATTAAGAAATCATTAAATTTCGTTGGATTGACTATAAGGTGTAATCTATCGGACTCACTATAGATTTTTTGGCGAATTTTGCGAAAACACGAAAATTTTAAACCTTATTTCCAAACGAAAACAGGCCGCCGGGCCGCCGTTCTGGCACTAAATCCAAGCTCGAAAGTCCAACTTGAAAGTACATCGTGAATTGTGCGGTTCAGCTGCGATTTTGAGGTCAGCAGATCCTACTAAAAAGTGACATTTGTGACGTTAACGAAAAATTTTAAAGTTTTGGCAAGACCTGCACGCGCATGAAATTTAGAGGGTTCTGCGCGCGCATTCGGCCTTTTTAATTTCGCAAAATTTACAAAACTCTTCGACATGGGATATTGAAACGCTAATAACTTTTTAAATGTTCAAAGAATCGCAACGAGATATAGCCGTTAGGATTTTCTCGACAAGAAGACGCCTATAAAAAAATAATAACGTAACTGCCGGTACCACGTGATTTAGACAACCAA
This sequence comes from Rhagium mordax, assembly GCA_963680705.1. Lineage (NCBI taxonomy): Eukaryota > Metazoa > Arthropoda > Insecta > Coleoptera > Cerambycidae > Rhagium > Rhagium mordax. The sequence goes on from OY796656.1 coordinate 18,167,578, forward strand.
TCCAAAATTGGTCACTCTGTTGTCGCCACTGTTTCTATAAGTCATGCTTCATAATATGCAACATGAAACTGATTTTCAACCCCCTATACGAAAACAAAATCATTTCCAATGTTAAAATGCCATTAGGAAATATAAAGACTAAGGCGAGTTAAGTTTGTGTTAAATATTTTGCTGCAGCATTAATAAGTTGCAAGCTGATTTGCTTTCAATGTCGAATTAACTTACCCATGACTGTTGATAGCAACAATAGAAACATTATGCATTAAGTAAACAACTGCAACTGTGCAACTCGCAGCGGTACGTATAAAAAAAAAGAAAGAAAATGAACATTCAGCAGACAGCCAGCCACTAAAATGAGGCACGAAAATGAGAATTATAAACGCCAACCTTGAACTTATTGAGCTCCTTCATTGTTTATTTGGTTTGTGGTTACGCGAACTGGTGGTGCAGTGGTGGGCCACACAAACGGTCGATATATTCGTCCTCTACATGACCTACCCTAATCGCATAACATGCATTGCGATTTCGCGAACTACCAGCCCAGCTGCCGCAAAATGACTCACTTCCAAGGCCGATGGCAAATTCACCTGACTTACAGCACGAGATATTTCTGTACCTAGTCGCCAAATTGTAATTGATTTAAAAAAATGTAAAGGGGAGCAAGTTTTGGATGAGTTCTCCAGTTTTCCTACTCAACTTACGCGAAATCAAGCCCCAAATCCAGATGCTTTGTAATTATCCAAGAATAGGTTGAAATGCCATGGTTAATTAAATTTTAATATACAATAAAAACTATAAGCGGTGCAACATGTAGGCGAATGAGGATAATTGACACTTGGAATTTACATAATGAATGTAGAGCGCAGATGCGGTGAGAATATTGTTATTAGTTCTATCACGAGCACAGGCAATTCAGAGTTTTTTCTCTTGCTCGAGACGAAATATCAACATGGCAACTCTCCGTTAGTAGACAGTAGGCGAAAGTAAATACCTCCCAATAATGTCTATGTTTGCACCTTCACAGTTTAAACTATTAAAAGATTGATCAGATATACTATCGCTTTACTAACAAAAGTCTACCGTCTTTTTGAAAAGTTCTAGTTACATTACGAGATCTCTTAGATTATACGTCACTAATGTGTATTTGGAAAGTTGCAATCTTGAATTTGAAAAGTCAGTCATTGTAATATTTATCAAATGAAATGGTAGTCAAAGCTGTTCGTTTCATCCCCATCTTCTCTCTTTAACACATTCAAAATTGAATTCCAAATAAAAGAGAAGTATTGCAGTACGATGAGTTAACGTGAGATGGGGTCAATTTATGAGCGGTGATTTTAAACAATGTTCTTTGGTTCCAATTGGTTCTCGTCCGACCAAAGAAATCTTATAAAAACCTATCGTCACCGTTTAATCTTCACTCCGACCAAGTAGATATTTAAAATAATCTGACATTACCGTTTAGATTTCAGTCCGACCAAATAGATGATACTTAAACAAATCTGACGTCACCGTTTAAATTCTCGTCCGACCAAACAGATCTTACAAAAATCTGTCGCCATCGTTTAGATTTTAGTCCGACCAAGTAAATACGTATTTAAAATAATCTGACTTTACCGTTGAGATATCACTCGGATCAAATAGATATTTAAAAAAATCTGATGTCACCCTTTAGGTTTTCATCCGACCAAAGAAATCGTGTAAAAACCTGTCGTCCCGTTTAAATTTCAGTCCGACCAAATAATGTTTAAAAAATCTGATAAAAATAGATCTTACAAAAATCTGTCGCCACCGTTTACATTTCAGTTCGACCAAGTAAAAAAACTACAACAGGTTGAAATTTTAAATTTGATAACTGGTTCATGAAAATTTATTATGATTGATGGTGACTTGTTGGTAAGTTAACAAGTTTTTCCAAAACCATTTTTTTAAAAGGCGCTAACACTTGCTAAAAGTCCGATTTTCAATTAGATAGGAATTCCGGCTGAGTTATTGTGTTGACAAGAAACCTGACAGACAGACGCTGGACGGACGTAAAGTTTGAAACTTGTTCAGAATTGGATGACTAACAATTGCTGGTCGATATTTGTGACTGAAGAAATTCGCTGGCAGATGCTATACCTATGGATAAATTTTTACGATGACGCCCTAAAAATTAAACACTATTCATCGTCCCTGGTGTATTAAGGTGGCTAAATACACATAGCCAATGATGACATACCGCAGTGTATACATGAAATTTGCATGCGAATAATATTTACCTGAATCTTCAATTAAAGCAAAATAACCAAAGGAAACATGTGTACACGAGATGACTAATTTATTTTAAAATAACTTCATATATCGCAAAACTCATCTGAAGCGTTTAGGACACAACGAAGGATTCTATATGCCAGTCAACAACTTTATTAGGTATTCCGGGCGAGTTGTCAGTATTGTTTGGCTAACAGGTGAAATACGTGTTATATAAATAAATTCAATTCAAATACTTTTTAAAGAGCAGCATCTAAATGTGACATTCGATTGAATCGAACGAAATAAATAACTTTGTATTTTTCGTTTTATTATTATTCTATAAATGGAATCATATCAAAATAAGGTTCGCCAAATTTGCGTTCAAGTTGTCCTCCTAAATATGTAATCAATCAACTTAGTAAGCATCGCTCACAGATGTGATAAAAAGATGATTTAAGAAACAAAATGTTGGCAAAGAACGATACTGAATTGTGATTACTATAGGGTTTCAGCAAAAGCACCACGACCAAAGCGTATTAAATTTCTTGGTAAAATGACATCGTCAATAAATAATCTATAAGTCAACAAAAATACCCCAGAGAGAGGCTGCATGCTAAGATTCTAGAAGAATCAAGCTAAAATTAAAAAAAAAAGATGATTGCAATTAGTTCAGAAAATATTAAAAATTGAACTTAAGGGTCACTTTTAAAATATGCGTTAATTTTAACGAGAAGTGTATTATATTATTATACGAATATTTATTTTACCATTTTCTTGTATAGGCATCAATTCTTTGCACAAAATTAAACGGTAGGTATTTAATAAGACACAAGTCGATAGTTGAAATATTTATTGATTAGAAGCAAATGTTTTGAAAATCCAACTTAATGCTAAATATAATAGGCATAATACTCAGTTACGAAGGTATAACAGTTAATTTATGATTTTTGCCTTTGGGGTTTTAATTTTGTTTTAACATATTTTGGTATAAAAGTGTATAAAAAATCCTCACTCTTGCCAATAAAGATAAAAAAATTCATGTGGAAGATCGGGATATGGACAAATGAATATTCTTTAAAAGTTCCCTTATATTAACTCCAACTTTTTTGTTCGGAGCAACAATTGGAAACAATTCAAACAATCCTGTATTTAATTTCTGTGAATATAAATTACCAAAAATATCTTCGTCCTTGTTTTCATACGCCCTTAAATGCATGATATTTAAATTATTACTCTCAGACAATTATTGTTTGTTTGATTGAACAACCTTTTTATGCAAGTATATAAATGCCTATTTTTTAATAAAAAAAAAGAAAAAAAAATAATTTCACTTTTTTGACATTTTCTCATATCTATTATGCCAGATTTTGATATAATAAAACAAAATTCGACAGTTAAAATAATTATTTTTAAAGGATAAATGTTTAAGGGCAACTTTGTTTGACGCCATCGAATGGACATTAAAATAGCTTTCGTAAGGTGTATTTATTATATTTACTTTTGTTTTACTACACATATCAAATACAAAGTATATATGTATAATCACTATAATCCCACTAAACAACATATATAACCACCATATTATGTAATGTTAGACTGAGGTAACAATTTTAATGTTTTCATGAAATATTATATTTCTGTTATGATAACTAACATTGATATATCTGAGAAATATTAAAATGAAAAATATTTAATAAATGTTTATGCAATATTAAACTCGATGTTACTAGAAAATATTTCTATAATATCATACGATACACCTTGTAAATGTATTGCCGAACTCACTTCGTTCGTCAGGCAAACCTACAGACTCGTCACAAAAGTATCACATTTACTCCTAGTAAGACAATACACAATTTTTTTATTTTATTAAATAATGATTAAATATACTTATACTTGCATATTCCAAAAATTTAAATACATGAAAAAATTTTAATACTGTGCTTCTATATACCTGTTTGCCACAAACTGATTCAAGTGAATCGTATATAGTGCGCATGTGTCATGGCGTGGGAAATAACTGATTAAAGTTAGAAACATAATTTTTCTGTTGAGTTACATTGTTTTATTTAAGATAACTCATGTTTCCACCCGCGGACGAGCGGGCTTTGACCTTCACCCCCCCATAAGGGGTGTTTTCTTCAATCTTTCATATCTCGTGAACGGTATGAGATAGTGACTTGATTTTTTTTTTGAAATGATTGTATTTTTGTATAGAAAGAAAAAGGTCGGATAAACTTTTGTCATATTTCGAATAGTTAGGGAGGTAATTTGGAAAATTATGTTGTTTTGTCGCACTTGAATTGAAACATGCTTCCAAAACATAGGTGATGGTGCAAGCTTCAAAATGGTATGGATACTATTGGATACCTACCTGTCATTAATTTACTTTATTTATGCAATAGAACACTCAACAGGATAAGGAGATGTGAGGTATCTACGTTGCTTTGGTGGAAAGATTTCTCAGTACCTGCCTGACAAATAATTTTTTAAAGTTGCAAATTTTTTTGTAATGTAATAAACAAAACACTGTCAGTTTATTTAAAACATATATTCATTAATTTATAAAATAAACAATAGACGACAAACTTATAATAAACAAAAACAACAAACTCAAAATATTTTCCATTTAACGGTTTTGAACCAGACGGAACCTATTGAGAATATTCCCGAGAACGTTACCGGGAAAGTTACCGAGAACGTTACCACGAAAGTTACGGTAAAGTTCGGATTTTAGGGAACGCTAGGTAATTTTGGGGGCGAACTTTACCGTAACTTACGCAATTTTCGGTAACGTTCGGTCGGTAACATTACGTACCTACAATCCCGATAATGCATGCATTGCTAGCAGGGCCTCCATTTGTACTTTGCTTAGCACAGATTATTGAGTAAAAAATAATAAAGAGGTGCAACTGTCAAGGTTTCGAGATTTTAGTATTGTATTTCTTTGCCTATAACTTCATGATTGTCATCAATGTTTAGTGCTACAGAAAGGTATTTGTAATGTGGCTGTATAGCCCTTAGAATTGAAGACAATCATGAAGCTATTGGTAAAAAAATAAAACAGTAAAATCTCGAAACCTTGACAGTTGCGCCTCTTTATTATTTTTTACGCAATGCACAGATGCTACGGATGAAACTGTTACACCTCTTCTCTTGGATCCACTTCTTGTTTAAAATGTAATATGGCAGGAGAAGTCGTCATAATACTTCAATAAGAGAAAAAATACATCAGAATCTGGAGAGCATACGGTAATAGTAAATAGTAAGCGATTCTCTTGATGTTGAACGTAACTTGGTCGCTGCTAGAGAATGCAATATAAGTTTTGTGTCCACTTCCTCTTGCGTACTTGCTAAATGTTCCAAATGACCTTTTTTATTAGAAAAGCAGATGCCACGATACTATCAGATTTTTAGATTCAAACGTAGCCGATTTCATTAACTTCACTGAAAGGTACTCAGTTAGGTCGTTCTTCGTATTTCGTAGATATATTCTGATATATGAAATTGTTTAGATAACGGTTTGCTCTTGTAGCTTCTTTAAATTAATTATAAATAAATCTTATTATTATTATTATTATTATTATTATTATTTACTATTGGGAGTGTCATTCTGGATGATAGATTCAACTTCCATCAAGAGCAAACAATGACCGAGGAACTGCTGAGAGTTCATAATCTCCTAGTATTTGTTTCAGGTTTAGATCGGGTCTTGAACGGCACAGTATTAAAAGTCTTGAGAATAATAATCGGTCAGCTATTAATTCCGTGATAGCGTTATCTTTTTTGGTAACCATTTTTTTATTGCCTTCACGGCAGAGATGAAGTTTTAATTTCTTGACTGGATTCCATAGATGCATGTCATTACTGTGGATCCGAGTCATCTTAAAACTTTCATAAGCTTCAAGGGCCCAGTTCAGTCTGCGCGCTGATCCACATTTTAACGGTGTTTCTATATTTGCGGCTTTCCGTCGACCACGTTGACATTTAAACGAAATATATTGTTATATACATCGTTTTAAAGCTAAAGAACGAGTGCAACTTTTTTATTTAAGGATATTTTTGAGAAAGTGTTCTGCTTGTTTTACACCGATGAAAGGACAGAGAACTTTTTTTTTAATGTTGTTTTTTCCGAATAAGTTAAAAACGCATAGAGATACGACTAAATCCATAATACCTTTTTTTCTTCGTAATAAAGAGACCTTTAATTTGGCGAAAAAACGAATATTCTACGATGAATAGTTCTTGAGATATCTTAATCAAAATATTTTAACCTTCAGAAGGTGCAGAAGGTGAGGCCCGCGAAGCTGAAGGTGGAAACATGGATTTTCATACATAGAAAGATGCCTTTTAACAAAATAACTATGTCTCCAACTTTAATCATTTATTTCCCACGAACCCCCTAATTTAGCCGTATGCGCTTCCACAATACGCAAATTTTAGATTCTAGAATGTGCGAACCACTTTGTGAAATAGAAGAAGATATTTATGTTTCTAATGTATGATGCAAGTGAAAATAGTGATTTAAATGACTCAAATTATGGTAAAAAGAGAAAGAAATACCAAAGTTTATATACCTATACTTTGTATTTTATATGTATGTATAGTAAAAAAAAGGGGGTAAATATAATAATACACCTTACGAAAGCTCTTTTAATGAATTGAATTTCGTTTTATACAAAACTTATAAGAACATCTGGCATAAAAAATGTCAAAAGTAAAATAAATTTTTTTTTGTTTTATTAAAAAAACGACATTTTAACTCGATGAACAGATTCTGGTATATGTTCACAAAAAAGTACATAAAAAAACCTACTCTTTAAAAAAAAGTTTACCCCCTACGATCATTTTGCATTAAATGGCAAGCGTTTTAATTTTTTTTCGGAAATGTTCAATTATTGTGACCGTAAAAATATATACATATTTTTTTAATTTAAACACGTATTTATAGCATGAAAATACATATTTTCTTCAATTTTCGTAAAGATCAGAAGATTTTTAACCTACTTACTTATTGAATTATTAGTAAAAAAAAAAATAAACTGAGCAACTTGAATTTTTTGAGGTTAGGATATGCTTTTAATGTAACTATACCCCAACAGTTTGATAGGCTATTCATTTATGAGTATTTTGTTTTTTTTTTTTTAATTTTTCTACGACCAATAGAGCCGGAGATATTTAAAAAATAGTGTAGCGATGCACTCGAAAAGCATAAAAAATTTGAAATGCATCAAAAATGCACTTTTATGCGCTTTTCTCGCAAAGCCCCAGCCCGATTTTGCTAATTTTTTCGGTTCTCGACTCACTTGCATGTATAAAAAGAAAACAAAGAAAAAATTTAACTTCCCGATTACATCACTTTTCATCAATTATTTTGACTATAATTTCCTTCCACTATAAAGGTTTTATCGTTTTAACCACAGTTATGTCCCAATATGATTATTCTAGGCTTTCCCCCTCCACCGAGGTGAGCTTAGGCCCCTAGGTTAAGAAATGTGACCTGAAGTGGGGTTTTCTTGTGTGTTCTTGAAGATTTCTAAGAAATAACTGATGGTCGAGATGGTAGAGTACCTGCCTCTTACCCAAAAGTCCCGGGTTCAAATCCCGGTCGTGGCAATGGAAAATACTGTGAGAGGGATTTTTCCATTATACACGGATATTGGACGTGTGTCCCTTGTATTTAAATGTGTAGCCCCCTCCCGCACAAGGCTCTGCCTTCTGGGATAAAGGGGGTCGTAATTACATGTGGTGTATTTATTTATTTATTTATTTATAAATACCCCATCAGATCAGCAAAATAATAGAAACTTGTAGAACGTTAAATTCTGAGCAAAATAAGTAGGTACCAATATGATATATTTCGTTCTAACTATACCCGTATGAGCCCTGGTCAAAGGTGCAAGGAGTTTTCAACTTACTGAAAAAAAAAATTTATTTACAAAGGAGGGTAAAATCGACAAATGAATGTATAACCCATTTCAGCGTTATTTTTCTCTACACAAACGAATTTTTTCAGTAAGTTTGCTTTGACACATTTTGCGCAGAATTTAACGCGAGATTTAACGCTATATAAATTGCTATAATATTACTTTGCTGATTTGATAAGTTATTTCTGGGAAATCCTCAAAAAACAGCAAGACTTCACTTCAGAAAACCTTATGCCATTGGGCTTAAAAAATAGACACCGCTTGTATTAATGGCTATATCTACTTCATTGTAGAACTGGCATTGTGTTCTTCTTAGTTTACCAAAGGATAATGATGAAGTTTTCTTGAACATACCTCAACAATTATTTTTTGCTGACTTTGTATTCTGTAGATTTAATAAACAGTTCATTGAAGGGCTCTAATTTTGGATTTTAAACGTTGTTTTCTAGGAGACCCTGCGGCTAACTTTTTTCTACAATGAAAGAAACTATGGTAATAAACCGTTTCATAAGTTTTATAATGTAAATAATGGTGTAAATAACTGTCACTATAGCTACATTTTTATTTGCCTATGTAAACAACTTACCCTTACTTTACTAGAATCTAGTGCATCTGCACAAGAAACATGTCAATTGGATCTAAATTTTCCTAATCATGCGCTTAACAATAATATTATGCAGTAAATAATGCAAGTTGTAGATTGAACAATTCACACAATTCACACACACAACACAATCAAGAAAAACTTTGTTGCTTTAAAAATGTAAATGAGGGTTTTGGTTGTGAAACAAAATCGACCCTGACCAGCACAATATCTAAGGCCGCGCATGCGCACAAGACCCGAAACTTTCCGTTCCATTAGAGTAGGTGTGCCCTAACGCAATGAGCTAGATCGTGGGTTCCAATTTCTGCTGAAGCACATTGCAATGTCTTAGGGAATGGATTGTGTGTCACCTTAAAGATATTTTAAGAAAATAACAATATACGCGAAAATGGCTCGTATCCGTACTTCTGACTAATTAGTAGCTCAGTACTTTTATTATAAGGTACGGAATATATCACGGATATTGCGAGATTGCTGCTTGGATTTGGCATACGAACGACGCCGACGGTGTGTGCACTGCGTGCATAGTTACAGCCGAGGTTACATCAACATAGGTTCTGCCTACTATACTAACCTACCTATACATAAAAATAGTTATATGTTTTAATTCAGTAAATATTGCCGACGCATGATCTATTTTGTTTTAAAATGTATTCAAGGTAAAACAACAATTTCCGCCCAAGGTCAATAAATAACTAATAATATGACTGAGAAATGATAGATTATCGTGTTTAGATCACTTCCCATATTAAAGTTCAGATATTGTGTGTAATGAATATGGTAATTGAATTCTATGTATTGTTTTTTTGTTTTGTAAATTTATATCTTACAGTCGACTTTAGATATAAAGTATCAAAGTTATAAATAGCGGAAACGTTTTTCGACTAAAAGTTAGCTTACAGTTGTTGAAATAGCTCTGAGTAATAGGATAGGTCCTTATAGTATATTCAGGATGTAACACAACATAAATTCAGGTGGTATACTACATAAAATGAAACCAAAATGCAGATAAATATATTCGCCCAATTATTCACTGTTTTCACATCCCAGTTATGGTTCACTTTGAAATTTTACGAGTAGTCGGTTTAAGTTTACCCCTTCACGCGAAAATGGAGGAGACTAAGAATGTTCAGTTTGCAATTTGTTATTAGGGACTTAATTCGACTGACAAAAAACGTATCAATTCTCTTATCCCTTTGCTACAACAATTCATTTTATATTAAAAGTCTAAGAGATTAGAAACCATTAAAGAATTAAAAAATATGGATTTTCTAGGAATCCACTTTAAATTTAAATATACCTACTGTTTGAAAATCTTGGATATAATTTCCAACTGTGATTAAAATTTATTTATCAATCAATATGATATTCATTGAACTTAATTCTGGGAATCACGCCAAATTCTAAAAAATAAATAGAAATAAGAAAATTGCCAAAATATGTCAAGATAAAAGTGTAGTATCAAAGGCAAACCTCAACAGTTTGCCCCAGAAAACCACTGTATACAGGGTGAGTTCACTTTAAATACAATAAATTTAAGGATCGATAGAACACATGAAAATAATTGGGATCCCGTTAAAAAAAAAATCTCTAAAATGTCCCATTAATAAGATACAGGGTGTTGAAGTTTCAATTTTTTTAAAGTTTTTCTTATTTAACTCCCGAACGAAAAATAATATCAACTTCAAATTTACTATGAAAGTTTAGTATATCAACAGCCATATTTCAAGTATGAAATCATCGGGCTACATATACTGGGTGGTTGAGTTTTCGGTACAATTGAACCTTCTTTCCGCCCCATCTTTTTGTCAGTACGCCACTGATTATTATTGATAGGTGTATTAATACCGCTGCCGTCTTATGAAACTTTTTTTTCTCTTCCAAAATTTCGATATTTTGCTTCGTTTAGAAGTTATGGAACAAAACGTAATTGTTTGCACATAATGTAAAGTATTGTGGCATGACGTTTATAAAATGATACTACTTATTAGAAATTGAATAAGGCCCGATATGCGTGATTTAAATTTACAAGCTTGCACTTGCATCAGTTTGACATAACGGAAAACAAATAGTTAATAATGAAAACTCAGAGCCACCTATTACGTGTAGTTAGTTTAAAGGATATTTTATTACTTGCTGCTTGCTTTCTGTCTAAAACTTCAGCCAAGCTGGATTGATGTGAAAATGGGACAAACTGTATTATCCTCATAATGCTAATTTTAATGAAAATTATATTCTTCTTCTAATATACCAAATTATCTAGAAATTTAATATGTTAGTAACATGTGGCAGTTAAATAAATTTATTTATCTAAAATCGACAAATTATGTGCAAACAATTACGTTTTGTTCCATAACTTCTAAACGAAGCAAAACATCGAAATTTTGCAAGAGAAAAAAAAAGTTTCATAAGACGGCAGCGGTATTAATACACCTATCAATAATAATCAGTGGCGTACTGACAAAAAGATGGGGCGGAAAGAAGGTCCAATGGCACCGAAAATTCAACCACCCAGTATATGTAGCCCGATGATTTCATACTTGAAATATGGCTATTGATATACTAAACTTTCGTAGTAAATTTGAAGTTGATATTATTTTTCGTTCGGGAGTTAAATTAGAAAAACTTTAACAAAATTGAAACTTCAACACCCTGTATCTTATTAATGGGACATTTTAGAGATTTTTTTTTAACGGGATCCCAATTATTTTCATGTGTTCTATCGATCCTTAAATTTATTGTATCTAAAGTGAACTCACCCTGTATAGTTCTAAATGAATATAAATACAATATTGTTATCTAAAATTCGTATCAGTGGTTTTCTAGTATTTTACACTAGAAAATATAATAACAAAATGTATATTATATAATATATAGATATACATATTTATATGATATGTAAAAAACAATTATAAAACAATAACTTATCTTAACAGAACATTTCGAACCAAAGTCTAGGTCCTTTTTCAACTGTGATTATAAAAAAATGATTTGTCAAAAAAGATCACCTTGACACTTGACACTGATTAGTAATTAATGCATAGCTCACTAGATAAAGAATTCTAATTTATTTTGATATTTCCGTCACGTACTTCTTTTTGGAGAATCGGTAGCCAGACTTCGTCTAGTAACATTGAACTAGTAGAGACGCAGTCGGTACTGTTTTGTTGAATACAGGCACTCTCTTTAAGTTTTCGTTTATTACAATGTGTCTCCGTTTAAATTATTTTTGCCTGTGTCCAACTAAATCTGTGGCCATTACTCCAAGCATGTTGTGCCAGTGTAGATTTATCAACTTGGTAATTTTTAACGTTATTTATGTGTTCAGATATTCTAACTTCTAATGGTCTAGACGTTTCACCTATATATAGCTTTCCACACTCGCATGGAATGCTATAAATACAATTTTTTGATTTTTGAACACTGTTAAAAGGTTTGGTTTTTGTTAAGAATGCGAGTGTGGAAAGCTATATATAGGTGAGACGTCTAGACCATTAGAAGTTAGAATATCTGAACACAACACATGGCCACAGATTTAGTTGGACACAGGCAAAAATAATTCAAACGGAGACACATTGTAATAAACGAAAACCTAAAGAGAGTGCCTGTATTCAACTAAACAGTACCGACTGCGTCTCTACTAGTTCAATGTTACTAGACGAAGTCTGGCTACCGATTCTCCAAAAAGAAGTACGTGACGGAAATATCAAAATAAATTAGAATTCTTTATCTAGTGATCTATGCATTAATTACTAATCAGTGTCAAGTGTCAAAGTGATCTTTTTTGACAAATCATTTTTTGTAATCACAATTGAAAAAGGACCTAGACTTTGGTTCGAAACGTTCTGTTAAGACAAGTTATGGTTTTATAATTGTTTTTTACATATCATATAAATATATATATATATATATATATCTATATATTATATAATATACATTTTGTTATTATATTTTCTAGTGTAAAATACTAGAAAACCACTGATACGAATTTTAGATAACAATATTGTATTTATATTGATTTAGAACTATATACAGTGGTTTTCTGGGGCAAACTGTTGAGAGTGTTGAGGTTTGCCTTTGATACTACACTTTTATCTTGACATATTTTGTCAATTTTCTTATTTCTATTTATTTTTTAGAATTTGGCGTGATTCCCATAATTAAGTTCAATGAATATTAACTATCCGCCACAAATACTACAAACAATAATCAATATGAGTGCCACTATATTAGAGCTGGCAACAGTCTAGAGTCGAACAATCCCTAGCTAAATAAAATACGAGATAAAATGTTTTCTTAAATAGAATAACGTCCAAAAAAAGATACTGTCAAGGATGAACTATTATCCATGTCAGAAATATAAATGGCTAATTAACCGACAGCAAAAACAAGTCATGTGTAACTTACCATATGCCTAATCAATTAGAAAATATTCACCTGGAAAAGATAAAAAGAAAAAAGATTAGTGTGAGTAGATATTAATTAGTACTTATAGGATATTAGGTACTATCTTAAATTATAAAATTTTTTTGAAAATGCATATTAAAAACTAATAAAATATTTTTACTTTTACATGCCAAGTACATACTAAAACTGCTTTATTCTAAAGCTTCATAAGTTAATATTTCAAATCACTTTCGAATTACCACTGCTTTAACTTAATAAAAATTATATAGTTAAGAAACAGATCTTTGGTTGATAATAATTTACTAGTCAGAAAACTTAAAAAGAAACATATTATCTTTAATAGTTCATCAAGAACAATTTTATTTTAATTATATTTGAATCTTCATAAGTGCTCTTCCCGGCACATCCACCATTTTATTAATATCTAATTGAGATCTTGACCTTGTTATATGTTATAAGTAGGGTTTCAGGTGGTTTAATTTGCAGTGGATAGCCTTGAATGGCACATACGATATAAACAACATTATTGTTCTTGCCAGAGAATAAAGCTTTGATAATTTAATTGAATATGACGATGTTGCACGTAAAATGACAACAGTACAATGTTGTAATTCCAAGTCACTTTAATTTTTAAATTATATTGCCCTAAATGCCTCTTTAGCAAAGTCTCAATTGATAAATAAGTAATAGAAATTAATTGTATTTTATTATTTCATTATAGGTACCTGATGATTTTACTAAAGAATTAAAAGCATAGTTATACCTATAATAGCTAGTTCACCATTAAATAAAAGAAGAAGATTCATTGGTACGCCAATATCTAGTTGGCATTTCATGTGGAATTCGTTAACCGATCACATAATCGAAAAATATGAAGATGGTAGCAGCCCTATGGGTAGGGTTGGGTCAAGGACGACTAAAGTAGATAGAATACCTGGCAGCCATGAAAGCAATTGAGCGAAGATATTATTTGCCAAAAATCATGAGGCCCTTTAATCAGGAAAAAAATTCTGCTATTGTGAAGTAGCAGGGGGAGAAGACAGGCAAAATATTGACCTACCTGAACAAGGAGAACAAGCGAGTCGGTACATATTTTCTAGCTTTGATCCTAGCCCAAAGAGCTTAGGCAACACATATCGAACTGCTTCCAGACCTATACCAGTCGACATATATTGTATCCACCTCTCACTCAGCAGGAGATATCCTTGACAGATGACACCTCACGACCGGCCGGTAGGACTCATAAGGCAGGACTGGCCTGACAGCTCGATCGCGACGACAGTATCAGTAAAGAAATAAACCTACCTCAATATCGTTGCGAGAGGAAAACGCTAATTATTTTGCTCATTCAGCCAAAGATTGAAGCACCAATCGCGATACTGATAGTATTTTGCCGGGTATAATCAACAAGCGTCTTGCTATTAAAACTGACCACACACAAAAATATTTCAGTTTGGAGGTTCACATGTTGGTACCCTGTAGACGCGAGGTACTTCACCAATCACCATCTGTTTGCTATGTTAATATTGGAGCTGCCTAAGTTTTAGTGACATCATTCACATGATTGTCTACTTATCCTTATTTGCAACAAAACTCAGCGGTCCATTAGCTTCCCGGGTACCGGTATCAATATTAGTAATGATTGCAATGTTTTTCACAATATATCTGCTTCGCCTCCAGATATGTTTTTAAAAAAAGTTAATGACTGTTTTGTTTATTCAGCCGAAACTGTTGATTCATTGGGTTATTTCAACGATTACTTCATCGACATTCTCTATGCTAATTAATAATTTACATAGAAATTATACCAAATTAAAAACAAAATGAGTATAATTGATTCCACAAAACGTATTGTGATAGCTCGTCCGTCCCTGTTACTAATTAAATGTATAAAAGTTACATACAAGCGCAGTTAGCAACAAGCGCAAACCATCAGGCTCACGATAATTTATAAATAACTTTATAATGAATGCAGTACCTACGTAATTATTTTGCACACAGCCAGGAAAACAATGGAGTATACACAACAAAACACAATAATTAATAAGTTAATGTTAAGTATTGCCAGTCAACAGATTTTATTGTCTTAAGTTTTATAAAAAATAGTACCTGCCTTTATATCTTTTTAAAATATATAAGTATGCTGTTAGTACTCAAACAAGTGGCGTGTTTCCAACGTATTGCACAACGAATATAAATAGACAGTAATAATTGCACTTTGTAAATGCAAGTTATATTATGGTAGGACATAGAAAAGTCAAACTAATTTTATGCGAGACTATTATTATAATGAGCGAATCTCATTGGTATTACCACCGATGGGGTTATTAAATAATGACGTAGGTACTCCATTATTCTCAGATGTAGATACGTTTATTCTCTAGAAACAGTTCAAGTAATTTATAAAATAAATAACCGATCATTAATTTGAATAGATATAGGATAAAAAAATTAATAATATACGTAAGTAGTTAAACTATGGGTATTAAATACATTTTTTCTTGCAAATGATGTGAAAAATAAAGCATCCTAAATAAAAGCTTTCGATTGAAACCACTGCTTTAGTTTCTTGAAAATTCGCTGTATCCAAATTTACAAAAGTGGATTATTTGAAGAAAAACAAGTCATTATTATATTGTTTTCTTTGCCTACCTCAATTTTATTGCTCTTGGCCAATCCGTACCAGTCCACGACAAACTGCGTAATCAAACATGCCAATGCACCACCAAATCGTTAAACAAAAATAATTAAGTATTACGAGATATCAGCAACCATAGGAACTGATCAGTAGGATTTCCATTTAGGCCAATCGAAGGGAGCAACTTCTGGACAGAAAATTTTGGTTCAACGAAACCGGTGGTCATTGTTTCAGAGATACGTCGGATCTGCTAATTTTATGAAATTTCAATGGCCTGCACCAAAATTCACAATATTACAGAAAGAAACAGATTACACAAAACTGGTTTAGGATGGTATTACAAACTTTCCAATCAGAGTGAACACTATAATTGGCCTAATGCACATCGCATGGAATCCAGTTTTGCTGACCCATAAATCACGGTTTGTGCCGCACTCCAATTCAAGAAAGGAGAGAGAGTTTGGAGACATGATCTTGTAAAATGTACGCTTTGATGGTGTGAGTTGAAATCGGAATTGGCAAAAAAATAAGGATCTCAATTTAGTGGAAAATTTTTTAACGCAAGCTCGTTGTAAATTGTATTCCTTTGCACCGCAATCCTAAGTGGTTTTTAGGGTAAAAAAGTATATGGAAGCCAATTAAATTTCTTAATCTTAATCTAATAGAGCGTGCACAAAACATACTTCCGAGCATACTTCAAGGAAGAGTTTTATGACCTTCTATTTTGAAAACTGCATTTTGAAAACCGCCAACAATTTTTTGGGGCTTTAAGTAATGTTTGGATAGACATTCCACAAGAAAAGGAGGATAATTTAATTCTAGGTATGAAAAGAGGATTAACACTGTATTAAAAATATATATGAACAGAAAATTTTAATTTTAAAACATTTTCAAGCAGGAGTGACGCAAAAAATCAAGAAGACGTATTTGTGGGCTCTCAAATAAGAAAATAATGAAATATATGAATCTATTAAGATACTAAATAAACATAAACATACAGAGAAATTAGAAATGAAGCTGAAATAGGCTTCTAACAAAGGTTACATTTTTTTTGTAAATGTCAAAGGTGAAAATTGCATTGTGAGTGAACGACTTCATGCCTACAGAGAAATGGAATATCACATGTGTTTAAAAATTCATGTTCTGATCTCGTACCTCCATTTCTTTCCGGAAAACTTGGACTTGATTAAGTGATAAACATGGCGTGTACGATCCCACGAAGATATTTTTGCTACAAAAAATGTATACAAAGCTAAATGGAGCCTTAATTTGTATTCTTATTAATGTTGGACATTAATAGGGGATGCTCTTGAAACGAAATATCGCAGTAAACATCAGCAACATTCTAAGATGAGTAAAGGATGTATAAGAAGTGAACGATGCTCTGGATTAAATATGAGGTCACCAGCCAAAAATCAGCAGCACCAGAGGAAATATTGAGTTATCGATTATACATAATAATGCGTAAATCTGACATTTCTCTCGGAATAATAGTAGTTCAACCTCGAGTTCAACGAGGTGTTTTCGAGATTATGACAAATAAATCTGAAAAAGTCATAAAATGAATCATATAAAAAAATATGGAAGAAACCCCTTGGAAACAGAATAGAAGGCTAAATACTACTAACTTTATGAAAAAGAAAACACTTATACCATAAGAATTATTTCACATGCGGTTAATATACAAATACGTGCAATTAAATGAGCACTTTAAAACAAGTAAACACAATTAGAATAAAGAA
Organism: Rhagium mordax; assembly: GCA_963680705.1. NCBI lineage: Eukaryota > Metazoa > Arthropoda > Insecta > Coleoptera > Cerambycidae > Rhagium > Rhagium mordax. Next base: position 18,185,128 of record OY796656.1, read on the forward strand.
AAAAATGTGTATTTTAGTATGCCAGGGAAGTTCGTGAAAAACAAGCTGTTTAATCGTAATTATTCCACTAACCAATTAAATTAAATTTAAATTTAACACGACAGACCACAGGTACCTAATACAAGCAATCATCGTTACCCTTGAAGACAACTTGAACAACAGAGGGGTACATTCAGTGTAACGAAGTGATTTTTCCAGTCAAGGAATGTCCGTTTTTGCTTTAAATATTACTGTCACTTGGGTACCTACACCCTGCCGCCGCTTTTTAGTAAGTAAATCCTGTTTTAGTTAAGTTAGTATTGAGTTGTAAAAAAGCCCGCTGTAAACAAGCAGTCACGTAATTAATTGATTAATTTTCGATAATCCCCCGTATAAGTAAAATCCGTGAATTATTATAAATAATGACCGAGTCGGAAACAAAAATCATTAGTTACTAAAACCTAAAACCAGTTAAAATATTAATCCGTGTCCGTTTTAATCCGTTTCTTTTTGCAATATAGTCTAGAAATTGCAAGTAACTCATTTCCGGTTACTGATGCTACGAGTCAATGTTGCTAATTACATAATACGCTCGACCTCAGTAGGTAACATTGTGAGTCCTTCGTTTCAAGTCGGTGACCGCCCCTTTAACACGCAGTCTGGATACGTCATAAAAGTAATAAAACGCCGCAGGAACGTCCAGTCCGAGTTCAGTCCGAGACAGTCCGCAGCAGTTCCAGATTAATACGAAGTAGTCCGCATCAATCCGAAACTGTCACCGTTTTCACTATCCGTCCGTAACCGCCGCTCCGACTTATATTAATAAATTTTCTTGAAAGTAATATTGGTAAGAATACACCGTGGTCCGCTACTATCCGTCCGTACCGCCTTCAGTTAAGTATAGATATTCAGAGATCTTATTGTTCGTGAGTACCGCTGTATTATACTACTAAATCATAGTAATTCCTTCGTTGGTCTTTTGTTTCATAAAATATGCATCGGCTGGTTAGATTCGCTCGATCGGGCAATCTTTAAAGCTTCAATGCATAAAGTTTTACCGGAAAACTTAACTTACGAAAAATAGTCATTGGTAAATAGTTCTACGTTTGTGGCAGTAGTTCACCGTTTTGTAAAATCCTCTGTATAAACAAGAATATCCTCGAGAATATCTATAGCTAACCGACTGCCCGCCGTTCATACTATATCCTGTTGGAAATTCCGTTTGCTTGCCGTCCGAAATCGTTTCAAGCCGCGAAAACAGACACCGGTTATCCAAACTCACCGTCTTCCGAAATAAAATCGTATTCACGCGTATATACTTTTGATTTCCAGCCCGCCTATTTATTATCGTTATCAAATTTGTACATACTCGACTGCAAAGTCGCTGAAATATCCGATTTATTGATTTGTTCATTACTGTTCTAATAAATACGTTGGTCTACATGGTAAAATTCACGAGTTATTATTTCAGTTATTTATTTCTAATTAAACCGTTTGAGAAATTGTCCAAGTCCAGTTGACAAGACATCATCTTAAGACCCCTGGAAATAACCGTATCTCCATCTGTTTAGCTACCCCTAAACGTTCTCTCCCTTGGAGAACCAAACAAGTGCTGTTCCTTGCACGTAAAAATTAAGGAACTGGCGCCCGAGTTTCCGTCTAAAAAGTGTTACAAAGCCAGAGAGTTCTGTTTGTAGGAAGCCAGTTACAAACATTACAGGTTACGTAAGTAGATGGCGTCACATCAGATACAATGGACACACGCCCAGTATCTAAGTGGAACAAGATCCATTTCTTCTACAGGAAAAAATTCAGTGATACGACTAGAAGTTACATTCAGGACCCCAGGGATGAGAGTTACGGTTGCTTGCCTCCCGACCAAATCAGCAACAACTTAGTTTCTTTTTACATTCATTTGTTTGTACAGTTCTTGTAAATAATAATTCCAAAGTGTTACTTATTTACACATAAAATAATGTAAAAATAAAAACTTTGTACTTTATGCGTTAAATTAAAATTGTTCGTGGTAAATAAAAACTGTAGTCCACTCTATTTTCACGTCTTCTACATTACTAAAGAAATGGCGAACAATTAATTTTAACACAGTGTTTATTTAATTCATAAGAATATACATAATATATAAGTCAATATGAATAAATATTATAATGTAATGATGGGAATTTTTATTTTTATTTATCCTATTTTCTCGCACAATAAACGTAGTATTGTATTTATCAAGGTTCGTATCTAATTTAATTATTATTGAAAAATGTTTGATTTGAATTTTGTATATATAATTAATAAGTTGTTTTAGGGTTTGCTTTTAAGTTTGATTTATCTTATTGGTTTATATTAATTACCCACATTACATACAAATTTAATCATGCTTGGCATACACTGCAATTTCTACTATTTATAAACGACACCGTGTATTTACCAAGCCGAAGGACTTACTTGGATTAGCTATACACCCATGATTTTCTTATTTCAGGGCGTTCCAGGGATCTCATCAATCGGAGAAACTTACCTGTCACTGAGGTCGCGCGTATTTTACCTAAACAGTTCAGTGATGAGTAATTTTAATGACATTTTGATGCAATATTATAAACTAGGTAGGTACCTGATTTTATTTATCTTCTAACCGAATAATCTTTCTTGACTTCAGCATAATAACTTGGTCTGTATATAATGGATAAACATACCTTTGCAATGTCACCGTTTTTACTTATTTTAAATTTATTCGTAATTTTCATACTTTTTTTAGGAGCAACGTGGATACGTCTTTTCGTATATCTCTCCAAACTCGTTCTTTCCAATTGTTATTGTTAATGTTTCCAAGACATTTCCAAGAAAATTCCACTTGTCATAGCATACTAAGATGGATATATGTCATTTTTGGTAAGTAATTTCCCAATTATCTGCTTTATTTTAAGTTATTTTGCAGAATTAATTTTGATATCAGCATCCTTGTCAGATAACCTCTCTGTGGATGTCAATTATGTTATATTAGGCCTGTAGAATTAGACGATGTGAACGGGAATCTGTAACTAATTCGTTTCAGATAGCCGTAGGTAAGAACAGGTGTATTTAGTTATAAGGAATATACCTCTGCGATACCTCCCAAATCAAATAAACAGAACATTGTTTAAAAGTCACTTTTATGTGAAAAAATCATGAAATTCGGATTTTTTTTAAATTACAGTAAGACTGCAGTAGATCAATTTTTTTGAATGTTTCTGTTTACTAGGTAATTCCAAACCGGTTAATTTAAGCCCCGGTTGATTTCATTTCATTGATTATTTATTTAAATAATTGCCGAAAACCATCGAAATTTTCGGAAATTTCAAGCATTTTTTACTCTGAAAGGAAAAACGCTAAGCTCTTGAAACTTTGGTGGAATATGTGTCTCATTACCCTCAACTTACAAAAAAAAATTCGTTTCAAAATGTTTATTAGTTTTCGAGAAATTCTATTTGTTTATTAAAAAGGTCCCAAATGTTTAATGAAAAATTGACCTATTAACGTTATCAAAAATAATTCAACCACAGCTCATTTTTTTCGTCAAGACGTCAATTTTACGAATCTGTTATGGGCGTATCGATTTTCAATAATTTTGACCGTCAAAATGGCGTTAACAACATTGCTACTTTTCGGAGCAGCGTTTTTTGCAAATAACTTTACAACAAATGAACGTATCTGCACAAATATTTCATATTTGAGTTGCTGGTATTTTTCTACAAATTTATAAAAAAAAATTGTTGCTCTGGGACATGTAGGAGCCGAGATAATTTTTTAAATTGTTTAATGCGCCAAACGTTTATTTATTAATATTTATGGCCAAAATTGAAACTGGTTGTTAATAAGATCTTGAATTTTGTGAATTCATCAAGTCCTATTGAAAACGGGCCCTTTTTGAGGTCAAAATATAATTATTAATAATTAGTGATTTTAGAGCGTCTTCAATTTGTTTGGCTCAAGGGACAGGTGAATTTTTTATCAAATGAGTTTCAAATTGGGGTAGCGAGAAAAATTCGTCATATCTCCGTTATTTTCCGGCCAATTTCGACGTTTTTTTTTTTAATTTGGGGTAGCTCACGAAAATAATAACAATGGGCACATTTGCAATATCCAAATAATAAACAAATAATTGTTATAAACAATTTATTTTATTTTTTTTTTTAATTTTTTCTTTTTTGGGCTTATGCAACTTATAATGTGCTAATGAATTAAATATAAATTTATAAAGATTATATAATGGTAACAATGCTGAAACATCGTATATTGTTTGATGGAGAAATAGTTTGTGCATACATTGTTACCATTATATAATCTTTATAAATTTATATTTAATACATTAGCACATTATAAGTTGCATAAGCCCAAAAAAGAAAAGAAAAAATTAAAAAAAATAAAATAAATTGTTTATAACAATTATTTGTTTATTATTTGGATATTGCAAATGTGCCCATTGTTATTATTTTCGTGAGCTACCCCAAATTAAAAAAAAAAAAAACGTCGAAATTGGCCGGAAAATAACGGAGATATGACGAATTTTTCTCGCTACCCCAATTTGAAACTCGTTTGATCAAAAATTCACCTGTCCCTTGAGCCAAACAAATTGAAGACGCTCTAAAATCACTAATTATTAATAATTATATTTTGACCTCAAAAAGGGCCCGTTTTCAATAGGACTTGATGAATTCACAAAATTCAAGATCTTATTAACAACCAGTTTCAATTTTGGCCATAAATATTAATAAATAAACATTTGGCGTATTAAACAATTTAAAAAATTATCTCGGCTCCTACATGTCCCAGAGCAACAATTTTTTTTTATAAATTTGTAGAAAAATACCAGCAACTCAAATATGAAAGATTTGTGCAGATACGTTCATTTGTTGTAAAGTTATTTGCAAAAAACGCTGCTCCGAAAAGTAGCAATGTTGTTAACGCCATTTTGACTGTCAAAATTATTGAAAATCGATACGCCCATAACAGATTCGTAAAATTGACGTCTTGACGAAAAAAATGAGCTGTGGTTGAATTATTTTTGATAACGTTAATAGGTCAATTTTTCATTAAACATTTGGGACCTTTTTAATAAACAAATAGAATTTCTCGAAAACTAATAAACATTTTGAAACGAAATTTTTTTTGTAAGTTGAGGGTAATGAGACACATATTCCACCAAAGTTTCAAGAGCTTAGCGTTTTTCCTTTCAGAGTAAAAAATGCTTGAAATTTCCGAAAATTTCAATGGTTTTCGGCAATTATTTAAATAAATAATCAATGAAATGAAATCAACCGGGGCTTAAATTAACCGGTTTGGAATTACCTAGTAAACAGAAACATTCAAAAAAATTAATCTACTGCAGTGTTACTGTAATTTTTAAAAAAATCCAAATTTCATGATTTTTTCACATAAAAGTGACCTTTAAACAATGTTCTGTTTATTTGATTTGGGAGGTATCGCAGAGGTATATTCCTTATAACTAAATACACCTGTTTTTACCTACGGCTATCTGAAACGAATTAGTTACACCGTTTTTTCTATTTCTGCAGGCCTATATTACGTTGAAACTGATTTAGGTTTACCCTCGGGTTTACCGTTCTTCGGAAGGTAGATTAGATTTAAATACATGTATATCGTACATAGATTACACTATGTTTTACTTTTTGCTAGATAAACTTAGAATCTTAATCATTACTGTCAAATGACTACTAGTTTAGTTACTGATTAATCTTTAGATTATTAAAAATTACTTTTGCTTATGTTTAAATTCATTTTCTAATTCGTTTTGTAGTCTTTTTAAGTTGGACGAGCCCCATCTACGCGGAATACCTCATTGCTGTTCGATTGCACGTGTTTACCAGAGAAAGATTATTTGTTTCCAAGACTCTTATCCTTTTGAGCCTTTTATGTAAACACATTTGGTTTGCTAAGTACGTCCTTCGTCCGATTTTATTCGGAGAAGAAAGTTTTATATTGATATATTTTTTATTTATTTAATTTTAAAAGAATTTATTTTTATTTTTATCGCCTATATATTGTTACTGTTAAATACGGACCCATATTGCATGTTGCAACCTAGATATTAGAAATATTACTCGTATAAAAAAGTACATTAATTTCCTTTAAAGCTAATCAGCAAGGTAATTTACTCAATTAATGCAGATAACATCATAGTTAATTACAGAAATACAGTTTGTAATTACTGTTCTTTTATATCCTAACAAGTTTTTAAATGTTTGTTTATCATAAAAGTAAGGATAAAAAAGTAACATGTTATATAGAATTATGATGATATCTGTCTGACATAAGTAGTGTTTTCTAAGGAGACATTTAATAATTGCATATAATAATGCACTGACACACAAAACAGTAGAACATTTCTGAGGTTCTCCAAGTTTCGCTTAATTTTTTATAAACAGTATAGTAGGGGAAATGGAAATGCAAATTCGACGATGAAAGATTACCGTCTGACAGCCGGTAAATCGAAGATACCACATAAATATCAAAGTTTTTTCTCTCTGGAAAGTTTTGGTATGATGGGTGGATAGGGGGCAGGCATTTCAACGATATAGATATTATTATCACAAATTGGCACTTGTTTAAAAATTGACATCGAAAATGTGAAAAAACTGAAAAAAATTAGTACGTAGACTCCTAACATATTTTTTTGTACCATAAGAAAACTTTCCGTTTTCATTTACATTAACAATAAAAAGAATTACTTCAGTATCGATCAAATTGGAAAAGATGCCATACTGATCAAGTATGGTTATTTATCATCCAATTCAAATGCATTAATCTAGTTCCTCTGACTTTTGAGAAATCAGTGATGCATAAATGTGATTTAAATTCATCAGGTTTAGTGTCCCCAGCGATCAAACCATATATTTTTCGTAATTTTGTCAAAGCAAATTTTTCTTCAAAATGAACGAGACTGCAATAAATAAAACACTGAGCGAAATCTGTAGACCTCCTCGGGAAGGTTGGGTATTGTTCCGCGTTATTATGTAACCATTTACCATTTAAGACAATTATTCAAATATTACGATCAAGGATTAACTGCTGGAAACACGTAATATAGAAGTTAATGATTATGGCAACCGGTAGCATAACGTTGGAAACTATTCAATAGACAGTTGAATTAAATTATTATTTTGTATTTTGGACGCAACCAAACATCAATTTGTTCCTAATGAAAGCACAGTATATAAGTTATACATGTTCCCATTCTCATTTGTCTTTAAATTCGTATGACTTGCAGGGAAAACTGCTGGACAAATACAACTTGTATTCCCACGCATTTACTCAAATAACTCTATGAATAAAGCAAGTCTGCTAAAATTACAATCGAAAATAATAGTTAAACGCCAAAAAAACTTCCGTCCAGACGCCGAATATACCACGCGCGACCCCCTGTTGATGATTGGCTGCCCTCGGGTGGTTGACGACTTATTCAACATTCGTTAGAAGTTCGTACGCCAACGCTGTCTCATTTATCATAACCGTACACGAGGGTTAAACAGACGATGTAAGGGATATCGGCCATAATTAAACGAATAAATATGTCATATACGTCAAAAGCAGATTATCAAACTAATTGAGAAAGGAAAAACGTACATTTTTATTGCATTGAAATACAGTTTAGGTGGGTTGGTATTTGGTGCTTTTGGTATTAAGCGGTTTTCATGTCAGTATCGTAAGTTACCGAAGAAAGGCAGTTTATGTATGAGGTACTCCATCTTGTTAGATATCTGCATGATCAGAAGTCAGAACATCCACTATTCCATTAGGTCTAATTTATATATTATTGCGAACTACACATAAGCAGTGTGTGTTTTTCTTCTCCCTGTTTACGTAATTTTAGATATTGTCTTAAATGAGATCAATCATCAATCACAGTTGAAAAGGAATTCTGAGACGTGCCAAAACGATGCTCAATTGTAAATTTTCACTTTCTCGACTAGTTATCCACCATTGGTTTAAAACATTTTAGTTTTCATTAGCTTACAACCTAATTGTCATTTCCATTGGATTTATGTGTTCCTCTAGTTTCCTTCTGCTCCTGTAATGCTGCTTGTTCTGTTGCGTCTCTCACTGTGATAGACATTTTTTGAAACTAAATCCTTAAGGCTAGGATTTAATAGTCTAATCTCGAGTCTAATATGCTTTGTATGGTTGCCTAACGCGGGTAGACGATCACTGGCTGGTCCGGCCTGGAAGACAATGCAGATAACAAATTTTTGTTTTGTTTTGAGGGTTCACGCTACTCGCCGTCAGATGCAGGCACGTAACGTGTTTATAATATTGTGTATTATACCACTATGTTTGTTGTATGACTTGTCTTATAGCATTGAATAAAGGAATATATTCCTTTATTCAATGCTTATAGCCTGTATTTGTGCTCTTTTGGACTAATAAAGTACTACTATAATGCTACTACTACTACATGCTGACATCTCCAGAGTGATAGACCAAGTTGTAATGCAATATTGTTCTGTAATTTGCCTAGTTTCGGGCGCTATTTCAGCAATGCAAATGACTACTTGACCTAAAAATGTGAAAATTCTCCTTTGAGGGTCAATTTCACGAAAGATACGCTAATTTGAGCGACAATATTTGGTGAGCTTTTAAGTAACACTTTGTACTCGGCCGTAAGCTAATTTATTTTTACAAAAAAAATACAAAATTGTAAATACAAGCGATTGAATGAGTTGCCTACGTATTGCCAATATGTACAGTCTTATTTTTTTCTTCTCAATTATAGATAAGAATGGTAATTTCAATACCTCACGGCCATTTACACTTTTTTCTGCAAAATTAGATACATTAATTTTCAAAATCCGTGTATTAGTTTCTGCAAAATTTACTCCTAAAGAAATAGCGGTTAATATCAGAGGAGTAAATCGCAACCTTAAGGAGTGCTTACAGATCTTGAATGTTTGATGCTTTTTTAAGGTTAACATTGTCGTTCACCATGTGAATTCTATCACTTTCATATGTACTAATTTTGTTACCGTCTTACAACGGGGGCCGTGAGGTTTTTACATTATATTTGGCAACCTCTTTTTTTAGTATCTAGATTATTGGTGAAGTGGTGTTATTTAAGTACAGGGTTATTCACGGAAAGTGGGTATTAAACGTTTCTCGGGATCTGTCGAGTTTAGAAATTTGAAAATTTGTATACAAAGGTTTTTGGGTATGGCGGATCTAACAAAAACATTTACAACTTTGTGTCACCTCCGCTTATACCGGTAGTGTCACCAAACTTAGATCATTTAAATGGAACACCCCGTATAATATTGCATATTTGGATTCCTCAAACCATTTTAGCTTGGGTTTGTGTTAATTAATATTTTTGGAAAATTTTGACGGTTTCTACCCTTCGGAACAAAATCGATATCTTTCTATCACGTCGCAGATTAAGACATTTTCTTTTGAAACTCATACAAGTACCCTACGGTCTAACTAAAAATGCCCTTATTTTTTCACAATTTTATACAGGGTGTTTTAGTTTCACAGTTAAATTTTATTGCAAACGTCAAAAAGTCAATTTTTTAAACGGAACCCCCCGTATATTTTTACAGGATCTAATAGATTAATCAATTAATTCTCTATCAATTGAAATTAACACTCCCTGTACCTATATCTCACGGTTTTCTCATTTTGGACGAATATTTGTAAATTGTTGATTTTGTATGAACAAATCAGCAGTTTCGTGATGTCATATCTAGTAGGCAGAAAATGTCAAAATGTTCCTGTTTTTACCAATGTCAACATCGTGTTATTGTTCTGTGCGTAGCGTCACTTATGCGAATTATTGATGAAAAATAACATTAATTCAAATGCTGTAATATTAGATTTGTTTTCTATACATATATGGAAATATTAACGAAATAATTAGGTAGAATGTGAAGAGAATTCCGAAGAATCAGGACAAATTTTCTAAAATGTTAATTTTGTCTGTTAAAAATCCCTTCTTTAATTAAGCCTCGTCAGTTCAAATAATCCTTATAAAAATATTAGGATTTACTTGAAGATGTACTTATCACCTGCTCACAGAAACCTGTTATATTTTGAAAATTTTCGGGTTTCAATGATTGGCACTTTTTGGTACAGAAAGTTGCATCGTGTGCTTCTTTATGTAACGAAGTGATTTTTACAGTCAAGGAATGTCCGTTTTTGCTTTAAATATTACCGTCACTTGGGTACACCTTACCGCCGCTTTTTAGTAAGTAAGTCCTGTTTTAGTTTAAGTTAGTATTGAGTTGTAAAAAAGCCCGTTGGTAAACAAGCAGTCAAGTAATTAATTGATTAATTTTCGATAATCCCCCGTATAATTAAAATCCGTGAATTATTATAAATAATGACCGAGTCGGAAACAAAAATCATTAGTTACTAAAACCGGTTAAAATATTAATGCGTGTCCGTTTTAATCCGTTTCTTTTTGCAATATAGTCTAGAAATTGCAAGTAACTCATCTCCAGTTATTGAGGCTACGAGTCAATGTTGCTAATTACATAATACGCCCGACCTCCGTAAGTAACGTTGTGAGTCCTTCGTTTCAAGTCAGTCCGCCTGTTTAACGCGCCATGGCGCGCCATCTGGATACGTCATAAAAGTAATAAAACGCCGGAGGAGCCTCCAGTCCGGAGTCCGGGTTCAGTCCGAGAAAGTCCGCATCAGTTCCAGTTCAGTCCGAGACAGACCGCATCAGTTCCAGATCAATCCGAAACTGTCACCGTTTTCACTTCCGTCCGTAACCGCCGCTCCGAATTATATTAGAAAATGTTCTTGAAAATAATATTGGTAAGAATACACCGTGGTCCGCTACTATCCGTCCGTACCGCCTTCAGTATAGTATAGATATTCAGAGATCTTATTGTTCGTGAGTACCGGTGTATTATACTACTAAATCAAACTAGAGCTAATTAGTTGGTCTTTTGTTTCATAAAATATGCATCGGCTGGTTAGATTTGCTCGATCGGGCCATCTATAAAGCTCCAATGCATAAAGTTTTACCGGAAAACTTAACTAAACTTAACTAAAAATAGTCATTGGTAAATAGCTCTACATTTGTGGCAGTGGTTCGCCGTATTGTAAAACCCTCTGTATAGACAAGAATATCTATAGCTAACCGACTGCCCGCCGTTCATACAATATCCTGTTGGAAATTCCGTTTGCTTGCCGTCCGAAATCGTTTCAAGCCGTGAAAACAGACACCGGTTATCCAAACTCACCGAAATAAAATCGTATTCACGCGTATATACTCTTGATTGCCAGCTCGCCTATTTATTATCGTTATCAAATTTGTACATACTCGACTATTATAATTTATATATTTTTCTTTTTTGAAGGGGACTAAAAATTATTAGTTCAAAAATTTTTACAAAAAATGCGGTTTTGTCCATACTAGCCGTTTATTATGACAATTGGTGGAAGTCGGTACGTTACCCCTGCAATTTTATTTTACTTCATTCGTTACATAAAACACAAGTTGCAAATTTAAAAATAATTCGGTTAAGTAATAATTGTAATAATTGTATAAATAAAAAAATTAACGATTCAACTAATTGAAAGATATAATTTTCCAGCAATTATTCATCCAATACAATTAATTGAAATAATTCATCCAGTATGATGATTCCAATATGATTATTCCAATATGATTACTCCAACATGATTATTCATAATTCATCTATTGAGGAATACGCTATAATTTTACGCATCTAATTTGATTTAAATCTAAAATTCCTCTAATTATAGAAAAAATGCAAGACAAAAATAAACGTATTTTTAAATTATACAGGGTGTCCCATTAGTATGAAATAGTTTGATTACGTCTAAACGGTTAGAGCGACAAAAAACGAAAATAGCATGTTCCCATAATTTTTGAGCTGCATCTCGTATACAGGGTGTCCCATAAAAGGGCTGCCGACATCAACTTTGTTTTTTTAAATAGGACCCCCCCACAAGTTTCTCTTCATCTTCAAATTCTGCAATAAATTTGGAATCATCTGATAGCCCATAGTCGAGCACTAACCGTTGGTCCACTATTTTAACTTTTATGCCAAAAACGTCACTTGTAAGAGGTATTTTAAAAACTAATTAATCAGAAACGGCAAGAGATAGCAAGCTGCGGTTGACTCAGACATTTAGAAGAAGAAATGGGCTTCCTTTTTGTTGATCCAAAATTTCATTATCTGCTCAGGCGTAGTTTCTGCGAATTTTCAAATTTTAAATATATTAAAAAGCCAGAACATTAATTTCATTATCTGTAACTGGCTTCGGTATTATCTTTACGGTTTTAACTGCCAAATTTTACCTGATTCTTTGAAATTTATTGTTTGGCATCGTTGTGTAAATCTCTGCATAACCTAGGTATAATTATTTTGTTATTATCTACATAAATAGAAAACAAATATCATATTAAAGCATTTGAATAAACGCGACTTTTCACTAATAATTCGCGCTACGCACACTACACTACACGGTGTTGATATTGGTAAAAACAAAACATTTTGACATTTTCAGCTTACTAGATGACATTATTTTTGATTTTGTATGCAACTTTTACAAAAAATCAGTCTATTTTGGTGACATAGGTGAAAAGAGAATTATTTTCTCTAACTAATGGTGTAAAAATCCAATATGGCGGCCATAAAAAAAAAGTTGACTATCATTGCTCAAAATCTAGAAGGCTTAGAAAATTTTTATCAACGCCATTCAATTGGTAGTGGTCAAAAATATAACCTTGCCAAATTTCATTAAGTTCGCCTGAATGGTATACCTAAAAGATATTATTATTTTTTTGAAATCACGATTTTCATTTTTTCAGGATAAAACGCGAACGAATCAAGACATCCAGCATTTCTTGGCAGAAAATTGTAAAGTATAAAATAGCGCGACTTTAGTCTAATTTAACCGATCCTCTATATCTTATAGTGAGATACCAATGGTGGGCATCGAAAAATTCACCACCGTGTATACCTTTAAGCTTGTAGTAGTATTTTTATAAAAAAATGCTACTTATGGCTGGCACTATGTAATGTCTACACAAAAAGACCAAAAATTGATTTTTTGTGACACGACATATTTTTATCTGTGTACCTACGCATTTCACACAATCATTCACAATCCATAATGAACTCTTGTATCTTTTTATGTGGGCAAAAATGATTATTAACAAATGATTTTTAGCATGAGCCACCCGCAAACTTTTACATATATCGTACATGATATTTTTAACAATCCCTCCATTTTTTTATAAAGTTAATGTATTTGTTCTTTCAGGCGTAAATGGCCTGTGTTGAATATTTCAAAATTCCAGTTTATATATATTTTATTATGCTGTTTTATTTCTATTCACTCATTAATATGCAAATAAAAACACGTTATTAATTCGGAACATACAAAATAACCACTCACAATATTAATATGTTTAATTAAATTGTTTACAGTATCTCCAAATATCATTTGTTTTTGAAGCGGAACTTCGTTTTTATCTATTTTTATTCTCGTATTCTCTTCAGAACAGGATTAAAAGTTGCCAGATTATATGTATTTTTTAGTGCTTAATTAGCTTATAAAATAAAAAAAAAAAACTATAAATTTTACGATTCTATATTAAAAAAGGAAACCTATTCCTGAACCTACTTTATTTTAAATGCTCCAAAATATTTACACAGGCACATTCAAGTGAGCTCAAGTATCAAAAAATAGGGCTTTCGCTATTTTTCTGCTAAAAAAAATACTATCAGACAGACCACCTTGGAAAAGAAGATTATCAGAACTTATCTTATCAGAACAAAATATCTTATGGTTTTATTAATATTTTATCATTTGGAATCTATTTATATTTTTTTGCTTATATGAGACCTTGCCAATATTTTTCCCAATAACCCCTTGAAGTACTATGTTGTTCTGTTTTTGCAATATTGATGTAGAAAAAATTGTGTATTGGATTTGAGGTTTGTTTTAAAGTAATCAAATATATCTAACTGAGTTATTTTTATTGTTAATTTGTTAACGTCATTTTGTTAGAAAGTTTTTTTCTTTACTGGCCGAGTTTCAACCTTATAAATTATTCTATCATTAGGTTGTTGGTTTGTCTTGCTGATGATTCTTCTATATGATTTTTTTCAACACTTTGAATATTACCTTTTTGTTGACTATCTTCATCTTATGGACATATTTCTTATATTTTGATTCATCATTTTATATTAGATCATTAGTTATAAGTATTTTCATTATTGTGTTTAAGCGCAGCAACGTCATAGTTGCATTTATTTAAAAGTCAAGAAAGGATTATGAAGTCTTTCAGTATACAAATTTGTGTCATAAGCAGTTTCTTAGATGGCATGTAAACTGTTTTGTAATAACACCAGAAATAAATAAACTGCAAACTTTAAAAACTTTATTATACAAAAATAAAATAGTTCTGTGAAATTATCTGCTACGCCAGTGCCTCCCTTTCAATATGAAGCAGAATTCGCTGGGTGAACACAAAGCAACACATGCGTTTCTGAACATTGACATCAGCCACTGAAAATGACTCAGTAAAGTTGATTCAAGCAATTTAGGTATATCCTACGTATCCTGCATGTCTGTAAATAAAGTCATTACGGTTGAGATAATGTTGATATTTTACAATTCTCTTTCTTTGCTTGATATGCATTGTTTATAAATGACTTTGTTTAGGCTTTATACAGGCATAATAATAACAAACATATCCAAATTGATACCTATATTGATGTTTCATCTCTAAACATGCTATTATTAAATTCATTGGACTTTCTTTAATACATGATGAATATTGGATTAAAAATTATAAAATTCAAAACGTCTACATTTTTTTTTTTAATTTTTAAAAAAATTTGTTTTTAGACGTTTTGAATTTTATAATTTTTAATCCAATATTCATCATGTATTAAAGAAAGTCCAATGAATTTAATAATAGCATGTTTAGAGATAAAACATCAATATAAGTATATCAATTTGGATATGTTTGTTATCAATACAAACAAGGAGTTTCCTTCATCTGGCATTCTCATGAAAAAGGCATTGAGAACATCCCATTGAAAACCAATGAATCAATTAAAAGATACCACTTGAAATATTTTGAAAACATTTGGAGAGGTGCTTATGTAGACTATATGAGTCCTAAGCCCACAGTTAATTGTCAATAAAAGTAGGGTGGGGGAGTAATTGGAGATTTGAATTTTTTTTTTATTTTTAAAAATCGTAAAATTGAAAATTGTAAAACTTATACCGGGTGGCCACCAGCTCATAGCTCTTTGTGTATGAATCAACTGGATTGCAATTTGGAACTTCCGTTATCGACGGAGGCGTTATATTTTATTAATTTTGGGTCTACGGACCAAATTCTATTTGATCATGTAGCAAAATTTGCATTTTTTTCAAAAATAATTTTAAATTTTTTAATTTAATTGACTTTGACTTGGTAAAAATGTTTTATTTCGAATACGACAATAATAAATAAAATAAAATAAAGCCCATTTTATTTATTATTTATTTATTATATGATGTGTCCAGTTTTATTTCCATTTAACACTAAAAAATAAACAAATTTTAAAACTATTTTTGAAAAAAAAATTTAAATTTTGCAACGTGACACGTGACAGATATGGTCTGTAGTTTCCCAAAAATAATAAGATATTATACAGAGTGAATTCAATTTTGATGTCACTTCCGTCGTAACTGGAAGTCGGCCATTTTGACTGTACATGTCACTGATGATGTTCCGAATTTCAAAACAGTTGGTTCATAAACAAAGAAGCTATATGGGAAATATTCGTTATTTCCTAGTGGTCTGCTGATTAAAAAAAGTTAAATGAGGCAGTTTAAATAACATATTATATTTATTGTGCTCATCAGCAAATCCTATCAGATTATAGTATTAATTATAAGGAATGTTTTGGGTTGTTCGATTCGTAGTGTAGTTAAAACTCGGAAAGACAAAAACAGATCATATATAAATACAAAAATAATATAGTGTAAACTTATTTTTTGCTTAAATTTTTAAATAGAATCATTCCCATTAAAAGGGCAGATGAGCTCGATTTCCACAGATTAAAGAAACATTTAATTTGCTTCTCGCAAAACTACGAAAACAATGTTAATACTTCCCTCTGGAGTTTTAGCAATTACTGGATATTTTCTGTAAAATTGTTCATTTGAAGATCTACCAATCTAAAAATCTTATTTAAAAGTTTTGCTTCGAAAGCTACGTAAAAAGTTTGGGGTAAAAAACTACCCCTCATCCCTCAAAACGACCCGAATAAACCAAGCTGTTAAATATGAAATTTGTAATTTTATTCGCCAATTCGCCTACATCGAGGTCGTAATGTATGAAAATTTAATTTTTTTAGTCACCACACTATTTGACTTATAATCGAAAAATTGATATTCATCAAGGGGTTATTGATCCCTTATTACGCGTTTTAGGACTATGTTGATTAACGAAAGTCCATTTATTTTTTGTTAAATTAGCGGCCTCTGTAAGTAATAAATGGACACTACATCTATTGTATCAAAATATATTTCGTGTAAAATATCTGTACTTTTCGTTTTTGCATGACTTCTTGCGAAAAGAAAGATAATTCTATATAAGTGGTAGTGTCAATAAAAAACAACATTCTTCTTGTAAATACCGATTGTGTATATTTAATTAAATCTTCTCTAACAAATACATACTAAACTCGAAAAATACCATAAAATTACGAATGGAATCATCATGTACGTATGTGCTTAACGTAATATAGCAAGGGTCACCTTAACGTGAATTGTTTATTTTTTAAAGATACCAATTACGATGTAATTGCGTGATTTTAATGAATTTAATTACTGCAAGTGGTTAGTTAGTAAATAAAAATATATAAATGCAATCAGGTTTAGTGGATAACAAACTAAATAAAATCGTACTAATCATGTGAGTAATTTTTATTTACTATTATTGCTAAAATAATCATTACGCTTCTAGACGTAAAAAAGTGGTATCGCATAAAATTGTAGTCCATAAATTATTTAGTAATATGATATGAAGTGTTGTAAATAACTATTACCAACAATTATTATTAACAATTACAGACACGTTAAGTTTGTAAACATTGTGTATCACTTTGCATTCTTACTTTGAAATTTGAAAGAGTAGGTATATCATGGAAACGGTTACAATCCCATGAACTTAACAACTTCACAATCTATTTTTTCTTGTGGGCAACCTATAGTTTGTACAGAAGTTGCTTTCACATGCAACTTCAATCAAATGAAAAGCTGAGGTGAACCATCCAATAGTAACCTAACATCTTCCACACGGCTGGAGAAAAGTCAGGTCACCTTACCGGTCAAAGAAGAACCGAAGATCAGGTATATGATCGAGCATGATGTGATCCATCAAACAAGAACGACGTGCCGAAGACGTTAAAAAATGATCGATTATAGAAAGTAAGTAAAGTGTTCCTGGATTTCTTCTAAAATGATGTATTATCCGAGACTTTGGATTTATTCTGAACCTCAGTAACTCAGTTACCTTTAGAGATCAATATACCATATTAGTATGGTTAAATTCGCAATGATGTGGTTTATCCGATTATTGAAAGATTACTACATCGGAAGAACTATCGACGAACGCAATTGATTTTTGAAACATATTTTGTGTGATTACAATTTAGAGATTTTGCATTTAATTATGAAGAATTTACGATTAAAACAGACAATGAAACCAAAAGAGAACATTAAAACTAAGCAGCATTCAAAGCACGATCCAGTAGTATGTCTTTGTTTGCAAAGCGTGATCAACCAATTATTACACGTATTAACAAATCAAGAAAGAACACGAAAATCGCGGATTCGGATTTGCATATACATTTAAACAACTGTTTTTTAAATATGCTTTACATTCATAACTTATCAAATTATAAAAACGAAAATTTTTAAATTAGCTACTTATAAATACATTTTGAACCAAATAATTTAATTTTACAATGGACTATCTAACGTATAACTACATTATGGTTTAATTTGAAAAAAATAAATTTCGTCTAAAAATCCGTTAGATTGGATAATAAGTAAAATCTAACAGGAGTGATAAAATTGCAACGTTTCGATTTAACAGTGTAACACTGTCAGAATACAGAAATCATTTTCTTCCTACGAGGTTTACTATTATAATCCTACATATTATTTTTAGTGGGTTCAGAGACCCCTTAAAACCAAACAGGAATCTTTTTTTAGTATTAAATACGAAATTTATTGGCCATAAATTCTAATTAATGCTAATAGCAACAGTATCAAAGTTCTGTTATAAAGTGCATCGATATATAAATCGGAGTGACAATAAATTAGTGGAAGAGATTAATTATTTAAAACTAAAACATTTCAATTTTTTTTATGTAAAAAATAAATGTTTTTCTCAAATGTTTACATATTTTTTAACAACCCCGTTTTTCGATAATGGTATTTGCAATTTTTTACAATATGGCATTATAATTATTATAGTATTACACAACAAAATACATCTATACACATTTTTTATATTTATAGAAATTTATATTAAATTTTTATTCACATAAATTCTGAAAATCTCTCCGTGTTTGCTGTATCATGAGGGTTGTCATTTAAAAAATATCAATATCATCGTTTTAAACAAAAGATTCAAAATACCGCCCAGGAATTTTAACATATTTTCGAGCATATTTCGTTCAAAGCAGGAATCGCCTTCACAATCTGTAAGTCAAAAATATTAATTAGTCGTGGATAAAATAGAGTATTCTACTCGCATATAATAGCTATTATTCGCTCGGGTGATTTACGACACTCGCCTTCGGCTCGTGCTGTAAACTTTCACTCTCGTGAATAAAAAAGGCCATTATATGCTTGTGGAATAAACTACTATTTTAATTGAGCAGTTTAAAAAATTTAAGTTGATATTGGCTCTTACTGATGGTATCTCTATTAAAAAAGAGGGTTGAGCAGACTTTAGAAAGACACTGTCTATTAATTTAGTTTATATTAGTATTTATAGTGTGGTGAAAGATGGGGAAAATTATTTTATTTTACTTTTATTTTTCTCTACTCTATACTTTTTTCCACCTATCACGCACAAAATTTCTTTCCCAGTACACACTACACCTGTTCTTACTCTGTTTACGCTCCGTTAAAGATCTGTGAACGAGAATGCGTATGTCACCAGGAGATTTTACTTGCAAGGGTCTTGTTGATCCCTTTTTTATTTAGATTTTTCAGGCCGTTAAAGAGTTCCTAGTGCTATAGGAGAGACTTACCTTGCTCTTATGGTTTACTCTTGTAAATAATTTTAATAAAGTGATTTGAACATTGATTTAGCTTAATTTTATTTGTTATCTGTTGAATTGAAATGTTCTTTTAGAGCTAGCTGCTCACTTCACATGGTTATATTTGAACTACGATGAGTTTGATGAGGATAATTGTAATTCTCTGTGCCTAGATGGCGCTTACTCTCATTACTGTTCTATAGAACTTTATAGTTCCATTAAAAAAAGAGCAGATTTCACAGAACAAGAAATACAATTTATTGCAAATAAGTGACAATTATTTTTAATATCTACTTACAATTACCCTGCGTTAATTTATTTAACTAATAATATACAAAAAAAATTGGTTCACTGAGTGAACTATTCTTAAATTCTTATAATATTAAAGATTAATTAAAAGTGAATTTGGGATATAAGTTGATTTAGAGTTCTATGCTCGATGGGTATATTCTGAGAGTATTTTATGTTGTCAAAATTGAAAATATGATGTGTTTAAAGCTAGCCCAGCACTTTTGGCCCACCGCAATACCGACCCATGGAGAATTTATTACACATTAATTACAATTTATTACAATCGGAATAACATTTATTACACCTCCCGTGTTCAAAATATGAGGTTGTGGGCCAGGTTCCAGCTCAAGCTAGCCCACATCGTACCAAAACGGATAAGTCAAATCAAAATGCGTAGTGTAATTCATTACAAATTTATTACAGTTGATGTATGCAATATAGCAGGTGATCGATCCAATACTTATCATAATGAGTATCGGAATATCGCACGCAAGACCAATAGCGAAATTTATTACAGTAGCCCACTTACTTTTTTCGGGTGAAATATTAATGCCCCCACCTCCGAGTTGCCGAACCAGGAGATATGTCGACCGTGGGCGGGTGTAATATATTTTGAACGGGGTCTCAGAGGTGCGTCATCAATCGAAATGCATCCACTTATTTATTACAGTAGCCCACTTACTTTTTTCGGGTGAAATATTAATGCCCCCACCTCCGAGTTGCCGAACCAGGAGATATGTCGACCGTGGGCCGGTGTAATATATTTTGAACGGGGTCTCAGAGGTGCGTCATCAATCGAAACGCATCCACTTATTTATTACAGTAGCCCACTTACTTTTTTCGGGTGAAATATTAATGCCCCCACCTCCGAGTTGCCGAACTAGGAGAAATATCGACCGTGGGCGGGTGTAATATATTTTGAACGGGGTCTCAGAGGTGCGTCACCAATCGAAATGCATCCACTTATTTATTACAGTAGCCCACTTACTTTTTTCGGGTGAAATATTAATGCTCCCACCTCCGAGTTGCTAAACCAGGAGATATGTCGACCGTGGGCGGGTGTAATAAATTTTCAACGGGGGCATAATTTTAAACAAGAAGGAGCTGTCACCATAATTATATTATAATTAAAGAAAAAATTATTCACTTTTTTAAATGTTTCAAACAGTATTTATTAATTTCTACACGTGTTTTAGCTTTCTAGGCCTTTCTCAAGAGTACATACAATAGTATTGAGAAGCCGAAAGCCGAAACACGTGTAGAAATTAATAAATACTGTTTGAACATTTAAAAAAGTGAATAATTTTTTCTTTAATTATAATATAATTATGGTGACAGCTCCTTCTTTAAAATTATGCAAGAGAGCCCGTTGAAAATTTATTACACCTGCCCACGATCGACATATCTCCTGGTTCGGGAACTCGGAGGTGGGAGCATTAATATTTCACCCGAAAAAAGTAAGTGGGCTACTGTAATAAATAAGTGGATGCGTTTCGATTGATGACGCACCTCTGAGACCCCGTTTAAAATTTATTACACCCGCCCACGGTCGACATTTCTCCTAGTTCGGCAACTCGGAGGTGGGGGCATTAATATTTCACCCGAAAAAAGTAAGTGGGCTACTGTAATAAATGAGTGGATGCATTTCGATTGATGACGCACCTCTGAGACCCCGTTCAAAATTTATTACACCAGCCCACGGTCGACATATCTCCTGGTTCGGCAACTCGGAGGTGGGGGCATTAATATTTCTCCCGAAAAAAGTATGTGGGCTACTGTAATAAATAAGTGGATGCGTTTCGATTGATGACGCACCTCTGATGCCCCGTTCAAAATTTATTACACCCGCCCACGGTCGACATATCTCCTGGTTCGGCAACTCGGAGGTGGGGGCATTAATATTTCACCCGAAAAAAGTAAGTGGGCTACTGTAATAAATAAGTGGATGCGTTTCGATTGATGACGCACCTCTGAGACCCCGTTTAAAATTTATTACACCCGCCCACGGTCGACATTTCTCCTAGTTCGGCAACTCGGAGGTGGGGGCATTAATATTTCACCCGAAAAAAGTAAGTGGGCTACTGTAATAAATGAGTGGATGCATTTCGATTGATGACGCACCTCTGAGACCCCGTTCAAAATTTATTACACCAGCCCACGGTCGACATATCTCCTGGTTCGGCAACTCGGAGGTGGGGGCATTAATATTTCTCCCGAAAAAAGTATGTGGGCTACTGTAATAAATAAGTGGATGCGTTTCGATTGATGATGCACCTCTGATGCCCCGTTCAAAATTTATTACACCCGCCCACGGTCGACATATCTCCTGGTTCGGCAACTCGGAGGTGGGGGCATTAATATTTCACCCGAAAAAAGTAAGTGGGCTACTGTAATAAATTTCGCTATTGGTCTTGCGTGCGATATTCCGATACTTATCATAATGCTATATTGCATACATCAACTGTAATAAATTTGTAATGAATTACACTACGCATTTTGATTTGACTTATCCGTTTTGGTGCGATGTGGGCTAGCTTGAGCTGGAACCTGGCCCACAACCTCATATTTTGAACACGGGAGGTGTAATAAATGTTATTCCGATTGTAATAAATTGTAATTAATGTGTAATAAATTCTCCAAGGGTCGGTATTGCGGTGGGCCAAAAGTGCTGGGCTAGCTTTAAACACATGAAAATATGGCTGTTCTTTACCTATTTATGTTGTTTTTACACTTTGCACGTGAAAAGCTAGTCCACTTTGGGTATATTTAACGTGATTTCTAAGTTAGGTAAGTACCTTGTACATTTCGTTCCTTATCTGGATATTTTTCTCTGCTTCTCAGCTACAGGTTGTTTATCTTTGCTTTGAAATATCCTTATAACGACTTTTGACAGGTATTGAGGTTGATTTTTCCAATAATTTATTAAATATTTTTCATTTTTCAGGAGCCACGCCGAAAACTTCTTCCTCTTTTGGATTCAAAAGACGCTCTCCCCGACTGTTCGTTATTCGTCGTCAAGGAGTTTTCAAGAAATTTGTGCTTTTTCCACAGCCATCTAGATGGATGACATCTCTGTTTCATAAGTATTTTTTAAGTTTTTACTCTTATTTGGATATAATATCGTGAATTATGCGTCTTTTTAGCTTGTTGGTGCCAGGACCTTTCTTTTGATGCTCCATATGTCACATTAAGTTAGATGAAATTTTGACCCTCCGAACTTAGTACGTTCGCACACTGATTTTTTTTTATTTCACTTTTTAAACACTGTTTGACGTTTAATTTCACTTGATTTGTGTTTGTTGGGTACAGATTTACTTATTCTACTTACATTCTACTATAAGTTAGTCTTAAACTACATATTTGCATCGACTGCTGGTATATGAACTTTTTTATGTCTGTTTAAACTTCTAAATATCCCTTATTTTTATCATAGTACAGTTGTTATTGCTTTGTTATTGACTTTTGTATATTATAAAACTAGATTTGTCTAAGGCTTTTAGTTAATTTCGAGGTTTATTGCAATTTGAATGATTTTTAGGTGTTACGAGCCTTTCTCCGTGGACTATTTTCTACACGATGGCTGCAAGTACCTTTTAGAGCAAAATAAGTTTCCCAAGATTTGTATCCTCTTAAAGTGACACCTTTTAGTTCGCAAGTAAAGTTTCCTGAGTTTTTTTTTTGGAGTAGGAATTTTTAGATTAATTTATTTAAGTTTAAATTTTATTATTTTATTTTTGAACCTGGGTATACATGACAATATTTATAATAATACCTAAGAAATTCATGTAATACGATTATACATGTACACTCGCTGTTGTCTGTACTTCACTTCCTGTCCTGTAAACGAAACGTACATTTTATTGATGAGATTAGTGCGTGTAAATAAATAAAATATTTATAATAATAAAACATATTTAAACTAATATTTACAAGTATCGCACTGACTTTAATCTACATCAGCGGTTCTTAAACCGTGGTTTACGGAAAATGGGGTCCTCCGGAGTTTTATGACTTTTCTCTACTCTAAACTATATGTATAAACAATATGGTAAAATGTTTCCTCCAACTGCTAGTATTACCACCACGATTACCACTATAATATATGATGCACCTTCTTCAACATCAGTTATCCCTGCCACGACAATAAATTAAGAAACAGTTGTTTTTTTAACAAGTAGCGATGTAGCATAAAGATTCACATAAAGATTTCATAGTGAGGCTGTCAGCGACAAAGAAATATGAAAAGAGAGGTTTCACTTTGTGTCTGGCAAAATTTTGCCAGTTGTACATCGGCCCAGAGTATTTTTATCGAAATTTTTATTAATGTGACAGTTGTCTGTGAATGGAAATAAACTCGGATATAAATCAGTTTAACCATTTCAAAAGTATTCATCATTTTGTTTCAGAAATTAAATTTAAGGGTGAATAAATCAATTAAATAAAACAGTTCACAGAAATTAAATAATATTAAACTTTGTAAAAAAATCCAAATTTTCCAAAAGAATATTTTACCAAGGCAGATTAATTGAGTGGACTAACTTTTCGATTTGAATTTGAACCTTCAGAAACGGCTTGGGAGTACGCTACTTGCAAAACATACAGGGATCCGCCTATTATGAAAGGTGAAGAACTGCTGAT
Organism: Rhagium mordax; assembly: GCA_963680705.1. Lineage (NCBI taxonomy): Eukaryota > Metazoa > Arthropoda > Insecta > Coleoptera > Cerambycidae > Rhagium > Rhagium mordax. The sequence goes on from OY796656.1 coordinate 18,209,358, forward strand.
CTACACGATTAGTAGTTGCAACACAGCATAGAAACACATCCGAGGTTTGATTAAATCCAACCTTCATTATGTAACTAAGCAGATGCATGTTAATGTTTTTATTATTGTTGTCATTATGTGCTGGGTTACACCAAGGCCGAATCAATATAAAGATGTTCATCTAATAATAGGATGTCAAGTGTAGTAAATGTAGAACATCACTTTGTAATGCTTTTAAAAACTATTTTAAATATGTAACGAGTTTAACAACGTAAACATAAAGGCAAGTAAGATGCATATGGAAACCTGCGAGGGAGCTTACGTCATATTGTCATATTGCAATCAGCTTGCAGCAGCCTAATTAGGTAACATAAACAGTATGATTTATGTCATTATTATTAATAGAAATAGAAAGAATAATAAAGTCAATAAAAACTGTAAACAATTTTCGATCAATTCATCTCTTCGCATTTCGCAAAATTATATAATTTAATGGCGAGAAGGCGATAAGGATAAGCGAACTGTAAGGAGGGTTTGTCCTCTATTTTCATCAATAATATTGTGGATAAATTAGGAGGTAGATACTCTGATCTTTACTTGTTCAACTCCAAATTAACCTGGCCCCTTTTGTCAGAAAATCACCTTATGACCAGCTCTGTGGTCAGGCCACTAAAAAGGCAATCAGAACTTAATGCCAACACACCACACAATGATTTGAACTTTATTTATTTAATCAGTTTCCCAGACTTAATTGATGAGTAGTAATAAATGACGAAATGAACTGCTTCACTCCACCATAGCTATTCGCTGACACCCTGGAGGGTGTGGAACCAAACGCGCGCAAAAAGTAAACAAAGTCAGTGTGGATGAATGAATGAATTATGAACAACCAGAATACATAGGGAATTCTTCGACGATTTATCTATAAATCATGGAACCGATTAATCTCGAGATTAATCTATTGTGGAACACATGCAGTTTTCTGTAATCCTCGTGCGTACCAATCGGTGTTGAGCTGATTTAAATCTTCGTTTAAATCATTTGATTAAAATCACGTTTGAAATCATAACTTATTTTCCAAATTTAAATGTTATAAAGAAAAAATAAAAACCATAAGTAAAAATTTTTATTCGCAAAAATAAAACTTTAAGAAGCCTTTAATTTAAACACTTAAAACATTAACTTAAACTTAAAATTAAATTAAAAATTAATATTTTTCAAAACTGTGTAACGAAGTGATTTTTTCCAATCAAGGAATGTTCATTTTTGCTTTAAATATTACCGTCACTTGGGTACACCCTGCCGCTGTTTTAGTAAGTAAGTCCTGTTTTAATTAAGATATTAATGAGTTGTGAAAAAGTCCGCTGGTAAACAAGCAGTCAAGTAATTCATTGATTAATTTTCGACAATCCCTCGTATAAGCAAAATCCGAGAATTATTATAAATAATGGCCGAGTCGGAAATAAAAATCATTCGTTACTAAAAATGTTAATCCGTATCCGTTTTAATCCGTTTCTTTTTGCAATATAATGTAGAAATTGCCAGTAACTCATTTCCGGTTATATACGTTCTGAATTGATGCGCCAAATTGCATAATCCGCTGGACCTCTGCAAGTTACGCTGGGTTGTGCATCCGAGTCCGTCGTTTCAAGTCGGTGACCGCCCCTCTATCACGCGACCTAGATACGTCATAAAGGTTACAAAAGGGAGAGGAACCTCACTTCGTCCTCATTCTCATTCCGAGAAAACCGGCAGCAGTTCAGCTCATGCCGTGAGTCGTCCGCAGTCCAGGTGCATTCCGAAATAGTCCGCGAGATCAGATCCGATCCACCTTCAGAAGTGCCAGATCAAACCAAAGCCGTCCACAGTTTCGCGCCGCCGCTCCGAGTTAAATAGTAAAGTCAGTTAGGGAATTATTTGAAAATAATTTTGGTAAGAATACACCATAGTCCACTGCATTTTGCAGGTACTGCTTTCAGTTAAGTATAGATATTCAAAGGTCTTTTTGTTCGTACGTATCGTTGTAGTACACTACCCAATCAAACTAGAGCTAATTAGTAATACCTCCGTTGGTCTTGTGGTTTGCTAATATATGCAGCGGCTGCTGAGGTTTGTTCGCTGGGGCCACCTCAAAAGCCTCCCTGCATAATAGGTTACCGGAAAACCGATAAACGATAAACCAAATAGTCATTATATGCATCAACTGGTTGGATTTGTTCGCTAGGGCCATCCATATAGGAGATCTGCATAGAGTTGACTCGGGAAACTTACGTTCATTAACATAATCATTAACAAATAGCTCTACGTTTGTGGTAGTAGTTTGCCGTGTATTTAAAAATTCCGTATAGCCTACAATATCTATAGCTAATCGATTGCCCGCCGTGCATAATACATCCTAGTGGAAAGGTCCGTTTGCTTGTCGTACATAGAAATCCATTAACCGCACGTATCCGAAAATTCCGACGTAAACTCACGTAAAGAGATTCTTGATTGCCAGCTCGACTTGTTTTTAAGCATTTTGAAATAGTTTTATACACACTCGACTGTACAGTCGTGGAGGTAGTAGAATTAATTATTCTGTTTCTAAATATTTCTGAATAAATACGTTATTTTAAAGAGGTAAAATTCACGAGTTATTCTTTCTGTCATTTCTTTCTGATTAACCCGTTTGAGCAGAATGATCGAATTCCATTAGATAGATCTCCAGCTCAGACCCCTGGCAATTCTGTTTCTCCGCTGTTTCGCTATTCAGGGTTGTTCTCCCAATTAGGAGAGCCAAAAAAAAAGTGTAGTTCTTTGCACTTAAAAATTAAAGGACTGGCGCCCGAGATTTCCGTTTTAAAACATTATTACGTACAAAAACGTCATTATAAGTAAGCGTCGTCACAACTGTATAAAAAACATATTAAGTAAGTATTGTTTTATTTATTTATTTTATTTTAAGGTAAGGTAAGGATTATAACCTTTAAAGAGAAATACTAATTCAGATGCTTTTTCTTGCCCGAGTCATTGCCCAATCTATTCCTATAATATCTGACTGAACAAATCATTATAAAGACACCATTCTTTCCACGTTTGCACAAGAGGCAACGGCACACAGAAAGGGCATTATCAGATGTACAGGGTGATCATTTCTATTTTTACCCACCCCCTGAACTTTGTTATTTTTGGAAAAAGAAAAAAGTGTAAAAACAAATATTTTCGAGGGGTAAACCGCCGGCAAAAATCGTGTACACCTACTTCCACTTTAAAAAAAACTTCCACCTACTTCCACCAAACTTCCACGTACTTCCACCAAACTTCCACGTACTTCCACCAAACTTCCACGTACTTCCACCAAACTTCCACGTACTTCCACCTACTTCCACCAAACTTCCACCTACTTCCACCAAACTTCCACATACTTCCACCAAACTTCCACATACTTCCACCAAATTTCCCTCAACTTTCTTTCGAGCTTTCTTTTGAACTACTCTCGGAACTACCTAATAATAATAATTTTTTAATTATTATTATTAGGTAGTTATTATTATTATTATTAGGACTAAATCAGGCGAGTTTTCGCGCTCGGCTCATAACGTTTATTTCAAAAACAAATAAACTTAGCGACCCAAAAACAAAAAACATTTGAAAACCAGTCTTGTTTCCTAGGGCAGTCGTGTAATAGTTTTCGAACTTAATTTGTAATTATTGGAAATTAATTAGTAAAATATGCAACAAAATCGCATGTTTTCAATTTTTTTCCGATATTTAAAATAGGCTTTATTAAAAAGTCGGTTACACGAGGGAAGTGTGCCACATTACCTTTGCAATGATACCAAAATATTATCGATTTGATAAAAATACTCAAAATTCTATGCTATATCCCGAACGTCGAAAAACCGAAATAATAAAGTACAGCGGTCAATTAATTTCGAAAAACTATTACACGGCCTCGTACACGGCAACCCTAGGAAAAAAGAGCCTTTGATTGTTTTTTGTTTTGAGTCGCTAAGTTTATTCGTTTTTAATATGTGTTACGGCTGCCGATCGTGAAAACGGGGCGAATGAAGGACCCTTTATATCTCGCTTTATATTATCTATTTTGGTGATACGCATAATCTAGGGGATAGGTAATAGACATCAAATTAAATAATAATAATAATAATAAATTATTTATTTCGTCAATTAAAAAGTACACAAACGAATACAATAATTGAGAATAAAATTCTTTATTTACATGCATTAAGCAGTTTTATTATTATAAATGCAAAACAAGTAAAAATAAAAATACCTAGCTCTAATTTAATTTAAAAAAAATAACAAGTCTTCCTTCTCTTTCTTTATAAAATGAAGTGCTAAAGTAAAAGTAAAGAGAATGGCCCAACTCCCTGTAATATTATCGGACCATAATATTATATATACAGTGTGTCCCACTTTTCACCACTACACCCCAATATCTCGGCCATTTGTTGATCGATTTTGATCAAATTTGGTATACTTCTTTTCTTTCAGATTGTGTTTAAAAAGTTATTAATAAAAAAATTTTTCAAACTTAAATACGCCTACTATGATCAAAAGAAATTGGCAAAAATTAGGAATTTATATTAGCGATTGAGATAGGGTTTTTGTTTTTACAGATTCTTGTTCAGCATGACCTAAAACGCCTGTATGTATACCAAATTTCGTTAAAAAATATTTATAAAAAAAGTGATAAAAATCTAAGATTTCAATAATAAAAAATAATAAAAGTTGAGTTATTTGATATTTTCTAAAAAAAGTGCCCTAATGCTTAATTAGCGTCATTGTATCACCCGACTACCAAGTTATGTAAATATCCGACAATAAATAATTTCAATAGTAGGGTAATTATTATTGAAATCTTAGATTTTTATTATTTTTTTTTTTTGAAGGCATGAATATTGGTGACTGGTGCATATTCTACAACATTTCCATTTAAAATCATCCCTTTCTTCTAATTTTACAACGGGATCAACCATACGATTCTTCGACATTTCGATCGCAGACTTACTATCACATATAAATCTTCTTAATAGATCGGAACTTACTCTTTGGTTTTCTGTGCTTAACAACCAACACAATGAACTTTTTTTGACAACAGATATTTTGTCCTTGATAAAAACGCGTACAAATGGCCCCTTAACATAAAAGTTACCTCCTTTGCCTCTGTCTGGATAGTCTTTCAATAACCAACCTTTCAGATACTTCCACCATACTTCTACTTACTTCCACCAAACTTCCACCAAACTTCCACCAAACTTCCACATACTTCCACATACTTCCATATACTTCCACATACTTCCACATATTTCCACATATTTCCACCTACTTCCACGTACTTCCACCAAACTTCCAGTGGGTTGTACACCTACTTCCACTGGCGGTTTACCCCTCGAATATTTTAGTCTCGGTTTTAGTTACTTTTACGCAGATTTTAAATACGATACCAGAAAAACAATTGAGTAACGCCAAAAAAAGTTATAATACAAACTTGTGCTTTTTTTTTGATAATACATATGCTGTATGTTTTTGCGGAATGAGAGCAAGAAAATAGCTTTTCAAAAATATACAACACGTATATATTTATCTTTCGCGGTTTCTTAACTATTTATTTCTTCATGCAGCGTGTTACTATACAAAAAACACAAGTTTGTATTATAAGTATTTTTAGCGTTACTCAATTGTTTTTCCATTATCGTATTTTTTTTATTAACTAAAACCTCTGTCTTTACACTTTTTTTCTTTTTCCAAAAATAACAAAGTTAAGGGGGGTGTAAAAATATAAATGATCACCCAATACAGGATCATCACGTGAAAATGTTAGATTCTACTTAACTTTGTTGCTATTGAATTTATCGGAAAAGTAAACACTGCTACTGACTCATATCGGTAGCTCTTGATAATTTGCGGAGAAAAAAATGCTTCCATTTTAGATAAGGTGGAACAATGAAAAAAATTACAACGTACCTTCGAGGAAGATCTAGCTAGAGCTACCCATAGAAAAAACTTAAATATTTCAACATCGATATGAGCAGGCATTAACGGCTATTTTATTTGACCCATCCAACCAAAAATACAAGTTAACAGATAATGAAAAGAACTTGGATCTACAAACCATTGATTGAGATATGTATGGAAATCGAGATGGAAATGCTGGATTGCTGCCATTAGTAATAAAATTGATTGCCCACGTAAACCCTTGAGAAACATAATTTTATCAAAAGAAATAATAGTAAACGTAAGTGGAATTCAGTGGTGGCTAGCACAGAAAGACAAGTTGGAAATCGGAAAACAACTACCAGTGGAACCATCAGTGGAACGAGTATTTGCATTACCCCCTACAAAGGTGGTAATGGTATTTGGCACTTTTGGACTTGCGAAACACTGAAAATCAAAAAAGTAGGAAAATTAGTGTTTTTATAAAAATGTTATATACTGACCCGAATTTGAACTGGGCCACCCTAAATATAGACCAAATTTACAAAGCTATAACTTTTTTATTTATTTATGGATTACAGATATTTTGCAATTGTTTTAATCCTAAACTCTTTAGCTCTTTAGCTTTGAAAATATTTAAATTTTCTTTATACACACCACATACAGGGTAATATATGTAAGCAGGTTTTCTTTCACTTTTTCACTCTAGTGTCTCGTATTTATCCGAGTATTTATCGAACACCTTGTATAATTACTTTATGGTACAATGAACATCTACAGGTGCTGTCAACATACCCTTTTTTTAATTTTGCTTCTATCTCATGTAGTTCAAAAGTAGCATGAATTTTTATTTACACCTGTTATTTCTGACTTGATCAATCTAAAAATTTATTGAAATTTAATTTGATGCTTTTGATGAAATTATTGCACTTCTGTCACGCTCTCTGCCAATAACGTCAATGAATTAGCCATTGCTCTTCAGGAAGTGTGGGATGCTCTTCCCGGCGACCTAATTAACAGAATTATCGGGAGCATGTCAAGATGATGTGAACAGTAATAAGAGCCTATGGAATAGCGATGCGTTATTAAATTAGAAATCAAATTTTAAGTTAATTTAATTGTTGTATGACTATATTATTTTTTTGCCATTCCAATAGATTTGAACTCGGATTTGAATATTAAAATGTTATTAAAATTGTTTTTCAATTTATTTCTTGAAAGATAGACCCAAAATTAAAAAATGATATATTGGCAACACCTGTAGGTATCCACTGTGTCACAAAGTGAATATACAGGGTGTTCGATAAATACGAGGGACTAGACTGAAAAAGTGAAAAAAAACATGGGAACATATATCACCCTGTATGAGATGCGCATGAAGCAAATTTAAATATTTTCAAATTAATATTTAAAGCTAAGGAGTTTAGGATTAAAACAATTGAAAAATTTCTGCAATCCATAAGCCTAAATAAAAAAGTTACAGATTTGTAAATTTGGTCTATATTTCGCGAGATATTTTGAGTGGCACAGTTCAAATTCGGGTTAGTATACCAAAATGAAACATGAGTAAACTCATGTTATATTTTTGTGTTTTGTGTTTCTGTAAAAATGTTTTAATTGTTTGGTTTTTGGCGAGGTTTTTGGTTTTTGGAATATTCATTTGTTTTATTTTCATTCTATGATATGTTTGAAAAAATATTCGAGTGTGATTTAAATGTGATTTTAATTAGCTCATTTAAATCAATTGATTTATTGAATCAGGCCAACCCCTGATGAAAATGGAAATATGGGAATCAGTGTACATTTGTTTAGGTAGTGGTTGACCCCTCGGGTTTACCTGTTGCCTGTTATGGCTACGACAGGTATGGCCACCTAAATGTGTATTTTTGTTTAATAAAGTCTCTAAACGCTCTACAGCTATGATGTTCTGTGTTCTTTTATAAAGGTGTAAGAAAAAATTTGAGGCTTTTAATGACAGACTTGGAAAATTGGAACATTTTAATCATTAGTTATAGGTACTCTAGCACATTTGGTAAGGAAATTAACATTTTTGACAATCAATATTCGTGGCGTGGATAATAAGTATTAGTAAATATTCGTAAATATTAGTAGTTGCCAAAACAGGAATAAGTATCTAGTTTTGGTCACAGAATAGACTTCAAAAATCATTCGTGTAGTAAGCGTAAACCTTCTGGGAGCGTAATCCTCGGATAAAAATAAGACCTCGAATAAAACAAAAAGTTCCTATCAACATGGGTCCGGAAATGCTTTTTTTTAAGCCCACTTGATTTTTGTAGAACCAATTTCAATTTTGAAACTAGAGTGCCATGATTGGTCTAATTTGTTTCAAATGTACTGGTATAGCTCCCATAAAATTAGATCGACAAAAAAATATAAAAATGACGTCTTGGCGTGCATTCAAATTTGACCAAATCACTTTTTGTCGATTGTGATCATTTTCCCAAAAGATATTATAATGGTAAACCGATACCATAAAATAATACATTTTGTATGGAATCCATTGATATGTTCTTCCTTGATAAATCTGCAATGTGCAAGTAATAAAAAAAGGGAAAAAATTATCGAACACGTCATTTTATATTATTTATCACACTAGCCATGAAAGAAACAATTAAAAGACGTAACTTTGACAGGTGAATGAGTTTTTTTGGGCGTACATTACTGCTGCAAAATTTCATTTGGATACTCGTTTGGATAGCTCAAAAATTGTGGAAATGGTGGGGGTTTACCGAGGGGTTTACCATGATCCGTGGTCACCCGGTATATCATTTACGACTGAAAAAATGTATTTTTACTGGGCCCGTTATTCGAGAACCCTTAATCAAAATGTTGTAAAATTTTGGGCATGGCGGTTCCAAAGCATGCCGACTAATAATATTGTGTTAGTTTTTCTTGAGGTTTTCTCTTACATTTGTGTTAAATTCGAGGTCAAATTACCGAGCAAATTTCATCGTTCTCCAATATCCACTTGAATTGTGCTTCAGTTTAGTTAAGTATTTATTAGCTCCGGTCGGGGTATTTCGAGGGTATTTGCTTGAAGAAATACGTGTTTTTAATTGTTTTTTGACACCCTGTATCTCGAAAGGAAAGCATTTTCGGACTCATATATTTATAGCAACTCTTTTCGTATTTTGACCTCTAATCGCGATTTAAATTACTGATTTAAATCAAGTGACGAGTCAAATAATTTAAATTAGGGAAATACTCGATAGATTAACTGAAAGATTAGGAGAAACAAGACAAAATAATGAAATACTTATCTCGTGAAATACCAAATAAAATGAAAGAAGAAACCATAGAAAAGGAAAAGAGCTAAATTCAAATATATGTTTGATCATACCCACATAGCATGTGATATGAAATGAACATTCAAAACTGGTTGTCTACGTTCAAACGATATTCAGAACTTGTTTTACATATATCTATAATATTCGGCCTACAATATACATATACTAACATACGTAGAATATTGCAAATAGGTTGTACAATATTCTTACATATTCTTGCGATGTATAAAAAGTGATGTTGATTTTGAAATATTCATTGAATATTATACGAATCTTCCCAAAAATTTACTGGTCGTGTCAAATATTATTTGGATATATAATAGACTATATATTTATATCACGTGCTAAAATCAATATTTTTATCATATCTTTTTCAAATATTACATAAATATTGAACTGAGAATATTGTTTCTATGTTTATAGACGTATATCTTTATAACTTACAAATGGAGTGCTTCTTCAGCACAATATTTATGTATATACTTTTGACATACAAAAAACGACAATTATTTTAAAATATGCAGTGAATATTGCAAGAATATTTTTCAATATACAGTGAGGTCGATCTTTAAAACGCCCAAGTTTTGGAAAAATCGCTCGGAGAGGTCGATTTTGATTTTATATTGGGCCTATTTTTAAAATATTGTGTCCCAAAAAAACAGGGCTGTGATCAACTTTGATTTTTTAAATGGCAACCCCCAATTTTTTGACAATTTCGAATTCCTTGTAATACATGGAAAATGTTTATAATTTTACAAGGAATTAGAACTTGCAAAAAAAATTTGGGGTTGCCGTTTGAAAAATCAAAGTTGATCACGGCCCAGCTTTTTTGGGACACCTTGTAGAATAAATAATATTTTTAAAGTAGACCTAATATAAAATCAAAATCGACCTGCCCGAGCGATTTTTCCAAAACTTAGGCGTTTTGAAAATATTGAATTTTTTCCTTACTTTTCGACCTCACTGTATATAGACCTTTCCCTCTAAAAGGATGTCTTAATTAAAAACGTTACCTAAGAACAATACAAGTGGGTTTTGATTTTTTATTATTATTATTATTACAAAAACGCTAGTAAATTTGCCATAGGATTCCGCTAACCCTTGGGGTGGACTTCCACAATCAAAACATAATCCTTAGCTGACATCCTATTGCAAATTTACTAGCAATTTGTAATAATTTTAATTTTGATTTATTCAAAATGCTCTTGTATTGTTCTTAACGTTGTTTAAGACATTCTTTTAGAGGAAAAGGACTAATAGGATTAAATAATAAATTGTAAAATATTTGTCTATTGCACGATTATTCAATTGATTTTTGCAATGTTTATTGACATATTATATTATCCGGGAGGTGGCGCCACTTCTATATCGTCGGCAAAAGTTTGTCCAAAATCTATAACTACCACAACAATTCAATGTATTCTACAATAACTCCGTTGCAATGTAGGAGTTACATGCTAACAGGCAATACAGTCCATTATGTATGTCTTTCTAAATTCAAGAATGACAGTATTAGTAGTGGAGTCTGTGCGACTCCAGGGCTGGAGCTCTCGTGAAAGTGAACGCGTTTACATTCGCAGTCCAAACAAAAATTATATTCTACAAAATTAAATATTATAGAAAATTATAGTAAAATGTAAAATTTCCAAACAAACAATTTTCATAATGTAAAAACGGCAGTAGCTAGAGGCTCACGCTCAATATACATAGTGTATTGTAAGTATATCGAGGTAATGTTGCCTATATATACCAAAAATATTAATGTACATTGTAACTACATTGTAAAATGAATATATATTTCAGAATATTTTTACAATGTGTGTCCAACGTACATGTGAATATTCTAGGAATACGTATACGATGTGAAAACCTGTGACAAAACAACCAGTATACAACTTATTTTGAATCAATTTTAAATATGTATGCGATATACTAATGTTGTTTTGAAATATGTATAGTCGTAGCCTCGGTCGTAGCCTATTACTTCCCGATGGCTACGGTATAGTATATTGTAAGAATATGAAAATGCTAACTGGGTATGATATCAACAGATTTTTGGACCACTTGGGAATTAATTAGGCACCCGGAATTACCTTATTCCGAGCCTTATTCTATTCAATATGGGCTAAATTTCCAGTAAGCATTTCCATGTACTTATTTGAGTTATTAAATTAATACTCATCATAAGTGGTAGGTATTAGTTTTTAAATATTTTTTAAACTCAAAACTAAACCTTAACTAACCGTAAATAACAATTGCTGGTTCAGAGGCTGGTCCAAATAAAACATTTTTTTTCAAATTTATTATTATAAAAAAAATTATCACAATCCTCGCGATAGTATTAGGTTCGAGATTAGGTTGTTTGCCAGGTTGTTTCATTTATTCGAATTTTGTTTTATACGGTTTTATAGCAACCAAAAGTAGCGCAACTAGCTTTTATTTTTAAACAACAATTTATTTACTAACCACTTTTAAAAGCAGAATCTTTCAAACAATCTTTATTTTAATAACCCATTTATTTTCGTTTTACTCGAATATTTTGGTTAATATCACAATCACGAACAAACAAGCACATTATGACTTTTTTGTCTATTTCCGAGTCTATTTCCTTCATTTACTTTTTAATAATTTAATTAAGTAGGTCCTATAACCAAAACTGTTATTTCTATAATTAATAGGTTTGCTGAGCTCTGAGTTATTTATTATAAGTTAAATACTGAGTTAAATTACATGACTTTTCATCCACCACGTATATAGCGATATTCCTGGGGATGTTATGTGCTGCCATCTAACATCCAAATCTAGCATACGTACCTCGTACCTAGTTGCGTTGCATAATGCAGTAGTGCAGTTGCTACTTCATCATTGCGATGTTGCCAGATTTAGTAAACATCATTTCTCCTGGGTATTCGCTTTAAAATGTAAGTTCTAATTTTAATACTAATGAGATACAGTAGTATTAAGCGAAGTCGAAATACGGAAGTGGAATGTTTTTTTAGCTAAAATGTTTTACTTAGTATTGAAATTTAATTAAACTTTACTTTCTGCATTTTCATGCAAGATGTGTCATGTCATGTAGAGTTTTACCGTAATTTACATTAGGTATGTCAAAATACTGACTGTATGACAATTAGAGATTTTTAACATATTCTTGATTTTTAAAATTTTAAATCAATAAAACAGGTTTAAAAGAAGGTTTATGGTCTAAGTACTTGTCTAAGTATTTACTTCAGAAGAACAAGATTATTTTCTCTCTTACTCATCATTCTTTATCCTTGAGTTTTTTCAAAATCCTTACATGACTTTTTGGAAGAAAGCGAGGAAGAAAGCAAAATTTTTGATGTCGCTTGGTACTGGTTAATCTGACAAAAACAATACAACAGATATGATATATTCGACGCAATTTTTTGATTCGACAATATTGTTTTGGTCTTGTGAACCTAATCTGGAGTCTCCGATGAGTCTGATGAACCCTCGGATAAACCAAAATCTTAAAATCCAAAATCTTAAAATCTAATCTTACGAGTAACGACATGCTTACCATTTTGAGTTTTGATTTACAACACGATCTGGAGTGTCAATTTTTGTATGACATCAATCATGAATAATAGGTACCCTCCGAGGTATCCTCGTTGATAACTCTTCTATAAAAGCAAGAATATAAAATTACACAAAATAAGCAGTACAATATCTTCCAGTGTCCTCAAAACTAGGACGCATAGCCCAAATCGAGGCCCAAATGTTACGAACGTACCTCTATTCTCTGTGTCCTTTGCAATATTATTAAAATTTAATTAAAAAATCATCGGTCTGTCTTAAGCCATTACACGATTGTACACAGATATATTCACAGCGAGATACAGACCAATCAACTTTGCAACTTTTTTCCACTGGTGACCCATCAAGAATTTAGAATTGCAATAAATTTGTATTAAGTATAAATATTTCACTATACAACCATTTATAACACGGCAATAACACACTTTTATATCAGTAAGAAAAATTAACAAGAAAAATTCCTATGTTGTGACAATTTGGCAACACCGCAATCATTGCTGCAGTCATTATTTTGGACCCCATTTCCCCGCCCTAACTCAACGTTAAACATTGAGGTCAACGACCTCTTTACACAAATTAATTTTTGACCTATATTTTCATTTCATCAGTATTGAAGTGTTATTATTGTCGTGGATGAAAATAATTGATATAAATGTAGATGTTGAGCAGCATCTATTATTGACATGCATGTTCGTATTTATTATTTCCAAAATTTTTAGCAAAGGCTGATTTGTTTACGTAAATATAGAATTATGTACACTGTTTATTAATAAACACTGACGGAATTATCGGTGTAAGTTAATCCCTTTCCTTTAACCTAACAAAAATTTAACAAAGTAAACAATCAAATGCAGACGTGCCTAAATTAGCAAGCAAAAACTTACCTATAAAAATCGTTTTAGGGAATATCCAGTCTTGAAAATGCAGTCTTATCGTTAAACAACACTTATTACTTTAACGGCACATTAAAATCGTTGTTAAGAAAAAAAATATGTTTATAAACAAATAACTTTGTTCACTCATAGCCCACCATACTTCTTTACCACGGCACATTCCTCGAAAAACACACTGCTGTTGACTAGGAGGGGGTGAAATACTGCATTATACTTTAACAAACACTATAAAGCATCACTCCATTGATCGTACACAATAATTAAAACACTAAACATATTATTTGTTGAAGGTGTGAACATGGTTTTATAAAACATTTGCCATTTAAATGTCGTGCAAAATTCATAACAAAAATCATCTACAAAGGAACGCGTGTCACCTAGCGGCATGTAGTAGAACTGACAACATATGACTGTACTCTATAACTCGATTGGTAATGAAGCGTTTTAAAATTTACTTTGGTGAGTACTGCGTTAATTTAGACATCGGACGGTAGATGGCACGCTTGGGCTGTTTTGAAAAACCGATTCATATTTAGCGAAAATATTTAATAATTAATAAGTCGCAATAAACAGTGCTAATAATTTTATAGTGGGTGGCACCCTAGGAGAAAAAATTGTGTTTTATATTTTATATTGCTACCGAAAACAAAACTTTTCTGAAATGAAAACATCATCGAACTGATTAATATTTCTAATAAGGCCAATTAAAACTCATTAATCTAATCAATCAGTAGCGAATAGTAGTGATGATGAGAAATATAACAAAACTTAACTTAGTACAAAAATATTTTTATTTTAATATTAAATAATAAAATAAAATTGCACCTCTGCTAAGTATACAATATACAATACATATACAGGGTGTCCCAAATCTAAAACGGATATAGTGAAATGGGAGATAGAGCACACTTAGCTAAGTTCTAAACACCCCCACTTACCATTAAAAGTGAATAATTCTCGAGATACAGGATACAGGGTGTTTTATGGTTCTTGATCAATTATATTTATACCGCCATATTTTCAGAACGGCAGCACATATCGGGATAAAATTTGGTACAAATATTACACTTTTTTAGTTCAAACCAAAGCATTATTTATTTGAGAAAAATTCCAGGACCGCACTTATTTTTTTAATGTTGCTTTCAGGGCACCAAACAACATCTTTTTTTTTTTGTTGCCCAGAACAAGTAAGCTTGTTCTTACTGTTGTTAACTTCAATTATTAGTTCTTATATTAATTGCCAAAAACAGTTAACACCAGTTTGTACAAAGGAAAATTTGAGAAACGCCTACTTTGGAATTAATTTTTAATCAGTGCAATATTAATTAATAAAACATCTAATTCAAAACTGTGGATACGAGTAACCAATGTAAATTTTCTTGTTTTTTAATACAAATTGAACGTCAAAAATGTATTAAAGCAAATGATTTTAATCATACAAGCCTGCTTATAGTTGACAAACATTTTTTTCTATGAGTGAATTGAAATGTATTATTTTTAATGAAAATTTAAAGTAAAAAAAGCTTAAATACGGTCCATATTCACAAAAACAAATAATAAGGTCTTTTGTAGGTTAAATTAACAATATAGTGACGGTAGTTAGCTGACTACTTCATTTGCAGAATTTAAAATTTGGTCAATCGACAATTTCGAAAATTTATTAATAAATGTGTGCCATAAAATATTATGGCATTATTTTACACACTGATCCATTGTCTTTTTAAATGGTTACTAACAATAAGTGATATACAGGGTGTTATGCGGGGCCCCGAGAGCAACATTAAAAAAAAACCGAGTCCGGTCCTGGAATTTTTCTCAAATAAATAATACTTTTGATTGAACTAAAAGAGTGTAATATTTGTACCAAATTTTATCAGGATATGTGTGGCCGTTCCGATAATATGGCGGTATAAATAATTGATCAAGAACCCTAAAACACCCTGTATCTCGAAAACCATTCACTTTTAATGGTGTTGAAATCAGCAAAGTGCGCTGTATCTCCCATTTCACTATATCCGTGCATGGTCTGTACGTAAAGTAGATATATGGAATAAATTCATTATTTCTGAATACGAAAATATTTTGGAAAACCCTCGGACAAGTGGATTTTTATTTTGCGTATCTTGTAGGTACTTTGATTTTTTTGGCTATTGCGTCGTCGTTACTTCGGTTATGTCGTTATCTACTATTTTAATAGAACAACTTGTATATTTTTTTCACAGATGTTTTCATTTTATAATCTCCAAGGAAAACTGATTTCCAACCGGACCTAACACTACTTAGGGTCTAGAGATCATAAGTTGAAGCTACAGACATTTGAAAAGAACATTTTCTGAATTTAAATAATTATTGTTTTATTGCGATATTTTACAATAAAATAGCAAATAAATAATAACATAAAGAATTAACTTAGGTCTGGATTATATTTTTATAAAGCACCTAACATGGTAGTGTTGATTGGTTACCAAAGTCACCGGATCTCACTCCGCTAGATTTTTTCCTCTGGGGTCACCTAAAAAACGTAGTGTACAAATGTAAACCCGACAATACTGTAAAATTAAAAAATAAAATTAGATTAGAATGTAACATTTCTCAAGAAACTATAAAATATAGTTCAGCAAGAATTCTTTGATCGTTTGGGATACTGTCAGGCACAAAGAAAGTTTTCAATTTGAACATTTGATTAGTAGGCCTGTAGAATTAGATGATGTGAACGGGAATCTGTAACTAATTCGTTTCAGATAGCCGTAGGTAAAAACAGGTGTATTTAGTTATAAGGAATATACCTCTGCGATACCTCCCAAATCAAATAAACAGAACATTGTTTAAAAGTCACTTTTATGTGAAAAAATCATGAAATTTGGAGTTTTTATAAAAATTGCAGTAAGACTGCAGTAGATTAATTTTTTTGAATATTTCTGTTTACTAGGTAATTCCAAACCGGTTAATTTAAGCCCCGGTTGATTTCATTTCATTGATTATTTATTTAAATAATTGCCGAAAACCATCGAAATTTTCGAAAATTTCAAGCATTTTTTACTCTGAAAGGAAAAATGCTAGACTCTTGAAACTTTGGTGGAATATGTGTCTCATCATCCTCAACTTACGAAAAAAATTTCGTTTCAAAATGTTTATTAGTTTTCGAGAAATTCTATTTGTTTATTAAAAAGGTCCCAAATGTTTAATGAAAAATTGACCTATTAACGTTATCAAAAATAATTCAACGACAGCTCATTTTTTTCGTCAAGACGTCAATTTTACGAATCTGTTATGGGCGTATCGATTTTCAATAATTTTGACCGTCAAAATGGCGTTAACAACATTGCTACTTTTCGGAGCAAAGTTTTTTGCAAATAACTTTACAACAAATGAACATATCTGCACAAATCTTTCATATTTGAGTTGCTGGTATTTTTCTACAAATTTATAAAAAAAAATTGTTGCTCTGGGACATGTAGGAGCCGAGATAATTTTTTAAATTGTTTAATGCGCCAAACGTTTATTTATTAATATTTATGGCCAAAATTGAAACTGGTTGTTAATAAGATCTTGAATTTTGTGAATTTATCAAGTCCTATTGAAAACGGGCCCTTTTTGAGGTCAAAATATAATTTTTAATAATTAGTGATTTTAGAGCGTCTTCAATTTGTTTGGCTCAAGGGACAGGTGAATTTTTGATCAAACGAGTTTCAAATTGGGGTACCGAGAAAAATTCGTCATATCTCCGTTATTTTCCGGCCAATTTCGACGTTTTTTTTTAATTTGGGGTAGCTCACGAAAATAATAACAATGGGCACATTTGCAATATCCAAATAATAAACAAATAATTGTTATAAACAATTTTTTATTTTTTTTTCTTTTTTGGGCTTATGCAACTTATAATGTGCTAATGCATTAAATATAAATTTATAAAGATTATATAATGGTAACAATGCTGTAACATTGTATATTGTTTGATGGAGAAATAGTTTGTGCATACATTGTTACCATTATATAATCTTTATAAATTTATATTTAATACATTAGCACATTATAAGTTGCATAAGCCCAAAAAAGAAAAAATAATAATAAAAAAAAATTGTTTATAACAATTATTTGTTTATTTGGATATTGCAAATGTGCCCATTGTTATTATTTTCGTGAGCTACCCCAAATTAAAAAAAAACGTCGAAATTGGCCGGAAAATAACGGAGATATGACGAATTTTTCTCGCTACCCCAATTTGAAACTCGTTTGATCAAAAATTCACCTGTCCCTTTAGCCAAACAAATTGAAGACGCTCTAATATCACTAATTATTAAAAATTATATTTTGACCTCAAAAAGGGCCCGTTTTCAATAGGACTTGATGAATTCACAAAATTCAAGATCTTATTAACAACCAGTTTCAATTTTGGCCATAAATATTAATAAATAAACGTTTGGCGCATTAAACAATTTAAAAAATTATCTCGGCTCCTACATGTCCCAGAGCAACAATTTTTTTTTTATAAATTTGTAGAAAAATACCAGCAACTCAAATATGAAAGATTTGTGCAGATACGTTCATTTGTTGTAAAGTTATTTGCAAAAAACGCTGCTCCGAAAAGTGGCAATGTTGTTAACGCCATTTTGACGGTCAAAATTATTGAAAATCGATACGCCCATAACAGATTCGTAAAATTGACGTCTTGACGAAAAAAATGAGCTGTCGTTGAATTATTTTTGATAACGTTAATAGGTCAATTTTTCATTAAACATTTGGGACCTTTTTAATAAACAAATAGAATTTCTCGAAAACTAATAAACATTTTGAAACGAAATTTTTTTCGTAAGTTGAGGGTGATGAGACACATATTCCACCAAAGTTTCAAGAGTCTAGCATTTTTCCTTTCAGAGTAAAAAATGCTTGAAATTTTCGAAAATTTCGATGGTTTTCGGCAATTATTTAAATAAATAATCAATGAAATGAAATCAACCGAGGCTTAAATTAACCAGTTTGGAATACCTAGTAAACAGAAACATTCAAAAAAATTAATCTACTGCAGTCTTACTGTAATTTTTAAAAAACTCCAAATTTCATGATTTTTTCACATAAAAGTGACGTTTAAACAATGTTCTGTTTATTTGATTTGGGAGGTATCGCAAAGGTATATTCCTTATAACTAAATACACCTGTTTTTACCTGTGGCTATCTGAAACGAATTAGTTACACCGTTTTTTCTATTTCTGCAGGCCTATAGTTAATTCTTCTAGAAATCTTCTCCGATAAACCGCAAAACGTAGCTGGTAACTTTACTGAACATTTATAACACTGACTATTTCGGCTTTCAGGAAATAATTAACCGGTAAAACGTATACGTTTTAAACTTACAATAATAATTGATTATTAACCAAAGTGGTTAATAACCACAAACATCACTGATCGCAAATAATTTTTTCTACGACTGCCCTCGAAAATTACAAAAAACCCACAGTAACCACGACCCGAAACTATCATTTTTCACATGATGTGTGCAAAAATCCGAAAACACAGTACTGTCATGTTTTTCACACAGTCCAGTCAAAAACAGAACGGACATCTGTTATTTGTATTTTTTTAGGTAGGCTAGGCTTATTCACTTTCATAGTAACCGACTTGTAATTTTAATTTTTAATGTAATTGGTTTTGTTAAATAAAAATATCTATCAGATTGTTTGTTTTTTTTCAATCGTAGAAAAAATATTGTAAACAACACGTTTGAAAACATCTTTTCACACTCATTCGACTTGTGAGCCTCGCCTTCGGCTCGTCTCACCAAACTGTCTCACTCGTGTGAAAAAATTCGTTTTCAAAACTTGTTATTTAAAATACTATATTAAATCCGTATTTTGTGGCTATTAATTTTAGTTAAAATGCTAGTTATATTTATTTAATAATTTAACCTTATAGTTTTAAAAATGTTTATTTCGGAACAAAACTAGTATAATAACAATTAACAATCAGTCTATGAGTCCTAGTGTCTTTAAGAAAGCGAAAACTTGACCACTTTTCATGTCATAAAATTCATACAAGACAAAACTGCAAAACTAGCCTAAGAATACGAAACAAAATTATTTATACCTTATTTTAAACTGCTTGGTACATTTTTATTTGTTATTGAAGTTAAAATAAACTATAGGCTATAGGTACAAATTGTATAAATAGGGAAATAAAGTGCTTTAAACGTAAAACTTTCTGTTTCTTTTATTTAGAACGAGACAAAGTATTTGAGTGTATTCTATCTGATACGATATGCAAAATGTTACAAAATTTGTAGAATATTGCGTAATAAATAAATAAATAATAAATAATAAATACACAACATGTAATTACGACCCCCTTTATCCCAGAAGGCTGAGCTTTGTGCGGGAGGGGGCTACACATTTAAAGACAAGGGACACACATCCAATATCCGTGTATAATGGAAAAATCCCTCTCACAGTATTTTCCATTGCCACGACCGGGATTCGAACCCGGGACTTTTGGGTGAGAGGCAGATACTCTACCATCTCGACCATCAGTCATACTGTAGACCACATCTTTATAGTACACATAAAAAACGTCGGCTGTTTTAAGTTCTTATCGGCACCAAAGACGCAGACGTTTTTATGTGCACTATAAAGATTTGGTCTACCTTATTAAGGTGAATTTACACGCATCAAGCAGCTAAAGCAGATTACTAAATCAAAGTAACTAAAACGGACTAAATTTTACTTGATTTAGTAACCTCCTTTACTTGATGCGTATAAATTCGCCTTAACTCTAGTAGAGATTTAAAAAATAGCACTAACAAAATACTTAATTCAACACACTTCAGTGCTCTCAATTCTCTTTCAGTTTCAGAACTAGAAAAAGTTAATACAGTCTGTCCCAAATTGGGGGTGCGCATTGCTATACCGGTCATTATTATAAATTGAGAAACTTAAATGGGGAAAGTTTTATGACCATTTGATGTTTTTAAATTTGACCTAGCTATATCCGTTTTCGAGATTTTTTAAAAAAACTGAAAAGTTGCACTTTAAGAAACTTCCTAATTTGATAACTGATGATATTATATAAAACTTTTTTTAAGATGCTTTCGTCGACATTACCAGAAGATCTCTATCGTCATTTGTTATTGGGTTATTGCCACTAATTTTGGTTTTTCTTATGGACGCCATATTGGATTTTTTTATGGTTCAATAGAGCTCTTAATTCCTTTTACAGCTACCAAATTGGTTTCAGTGCAAGCAAAGTTGCCACCCCAATAGGCTGGCGCCTCGGGGCTATGGCCCATTTAGCCCCGTGGTTAAATGGGGCTATAATCCATTTAGCCCTGTGGTTAAGGTGGCCTGGAGGATAAGTTATGTCAATGAGAATTCTATAAAAGGTTAATTCGGGATGAACCCCCCTAATATTATACAGAACATTTTTATTCAC
Organism: Rhagium mordax; assembly: GCA_963680705.1. Lineage (NCBI taxonomy): Eukaryota > Metazoa > Arthropoda > Insecta > Coleoptera > Cerambycidae > Rhagium > Rhagium mordax. Next base: position 18,230,452 of record OY796656.1, read on the forward strand.
TGGCTGATCTTAAAAAAACATATTTCATTTTATGAGAAATTGTATTCTATAACTTTTTCTATTCTTATAAACTTACGGTTTTCAAGAAAAACGGAACTAATTAAAGCAAGGTGTGAATACTTTTATATACAAAATAATAATCAAAAACTCGATAATAGACTTATTAATCCATCTTTCAACTGTGGAAGAATTAAAAAGTATCGGATATTTTCCAGTGCAAAAAAGTGAACGAGAATTTGATGTTTAAAAGAAAATAATGAGATTGTTGGAAATATTGATTGGTAGGCGTTTCAATAAAAATTATTTAATGGATAAAATTATATTATAAATTATTAATGATTTAATTATTTAATTAATTGTCAAATTTGAAAGACAGATGACAGATTTATAAGATACTATTGAGTTTTTTAAATTATTTTCCAATTAAAACTTGCTTCAATTAATCCCATGTTTCTTGTAAACCAAAAAAAATTAGCAAGAGTCAGAGAACATGTGAAATGAAATTCCGCATAATATAAATGATTTATTTTAAGAAAAACAGAAGGAATATTCTATATAATTTTAGGGATAAGTCACCTCCAATCCCTTGCAGTGCTCTCATTAACATCAACTAACATTTAAACAATATCAACTTACCATTAATAAAGAGCTAAATTGTATACCAAATTTGATTCTTCCACGTTAAAGTGTTGTAAAAATATAAATTCTTTTTCGGAATTTGAAGCCCCACTTTGAGGGCATATATCTCGTCAAGGGTGAACTTTGTAATAGTAGGTAAGTTACGTTAAACCATTATATTTAGTAGCCTTATGCGCACCTCTACTGTGTCAGGTCATGTACGAATCACCCCGTATATCAAATTAGAAGCTTGTTTTAATTTGCACAATATTGTCATTTTATTTCAAATAAAAACATAATTTTGTGATCGCGAATTATAAATCAAGAAAATGTTATGGTTCATTTTAGTGCTATTGGATTCGTTCAATGAACCTAAATTTTGCAACAATATTCTTCCCCGATGGAATCCATCTCCATCTACTTCTGGATGCGGCGCTTTTTTGTATATTGTTCTATTTTTGATTTAAAATAAAAATACGATCTTATTGAATAGATGCAGTCAGATATTCCAAATCTTAAAAAATTATGAAATCCATTAGTATATGAAATAATAACTTAAAAGTATTACTTAGATCTTACTAGCTAGTGTTGATTCTATTTGACGTTTGTTTTCGCATACAACTTTGATGAACGATGAACAAAATAATCAGAAAAAGAACAATACAATGACCGCTGTTGTTCATTATAATTATACTAGTTTTCTGACCGATTTTACAGACTTGTTTGTCATCTTCTGGACCTGGTAGAATTTGATAAAAATACTTCATAATTCTTTCTATGAGATGGTTTAGTAACATTCTATTCACTCTACTTTCAAGTTCACCTCATACAAAATAATTCAGTCGATTTGGGTCCGGACTGTATGGTGGCCATTCATTAAGTTGGAAATACTAAAAGTCTTCATTAAAAAGTGTTAAGGTTTCTCCTGAACGATGTGCTGATATCGGATCAATTGTCGCATTTTTATCTACCCAATATTACCTAAGATACTATAATTAGTCATAATTTTACATTATCCCTTTTTACCCGAGACAAAGAATTTCAAATCTAACCATTGTCGAATATCTAAAATGTTCCCTTTCTAGTAACGATTTACATTCATACTTTTTTCTGCTCACATTGTTAAAAAAATATATTCCGCGGTTTTAGGAGTGGTCGAATTGTCGAATATGAATTATGTGTGTCCCAGCATCATATAATATAAAACTTAAGTAAGTTTGTTTATAAGCAATGAGTCTCAAAAGAGAAAGTAGAGTAGATTGCAAAGGGATGTGAAAATATAGAACACATATCAGTTACCTATAGAAATGAAAAATTTGTTTGTTATGGTTACAAAATGTTTTATTAATGTCAATGAATACAATTTTAAGTATAAGTTTTCAAGATAAAGGTAGAATTTGAATTTGACGTGATTTTGGTCTCCCTGAAGAGCCAGATAATGGCGAAAGAACATGTACATCTTCTTGGGGACATCGTTTTTGGTTGGTATCCATAATGAATGAATTTTGTGGTAAGAAAAAAAAAATAAAAATTTTTTTTCAATATTTTATTTTTAGAAGTTTTGAATTTTGTAATTTTTAATCCAATTTTTATCATGCATTAAAGAAGACTCAATAAACTTAATAATTGTATGTTTAGAGATGAAACATCAATGTGAGTATATCAAATTGGATAGGTTTTTGTTATTATGCTTGTGTAAAGCCTAAATAAAGTCATTTATAAACAATGCATATCAAGCAAAGAAAGAGAATTGTAAAAAAAAGAAATCATATTCCGTTCAACATTCTGGTTTAATAAAATTTAGTCTCTCAAACATTTTCAAATTGGTCATTTTTGCGACAATAACTTCTACTTCTAAATCAATTTCTGACGCAGGTCAGTAGTGTTTATTACAGCTTTCTGCTCCTTAAACAAATGAACAAACCTAAAATTCAAACAAAGCAACAAAGTCACTAGGATAATTACAAAAAGGACATACTTGAATAATTACTGATAATCAGTTTAATTACGCAGTTACCACTTTTCATACATAATTGGCAGGAACTGCAAACATTAATTTTATTCTTGCCAATCTCATTAGTCTGTAATAATTAATTAAAATTATTATATGTATAAAATATCAATTTTTTAAACAATGTCAGTAATATAATGCAATAATTGAGATTTTTTACTAAATTATAAAGCGATAATTACTATAAACAGTACGAATATACTGCTGTTACAAAAATGGTTTCAAGGCGTAATAAAAAGAGCAAGATTATACATCCAGATAGGAACAATTAATTACAATTAGTAAATAATTTTATAGTTATCTCTAGGAACATATCCTTGTATTAAATTGTTTCAGTGATTTCAGAGCATATTATTGTAACGGTTCCGTTTGGAAATATCTAAAATATCCGGATTGTATACGTGATCGGCTCTTAGAAAATCCTGTCAAGGTTATTCTCACTTCTACATGCACAATTAAAATTAATAAGTATTCTATTTTTATTATCTGTTCTCTATGCTAATTTAAATTTATAAATTATAGCCTAGAGATAAAAAACGCGAAATATGCGTCAAAATACCTAGTACTGCGGCAATCAAAATATTTTCGTTGGAATAGGTGCATTTCAGGAAGTGATGGAGCTTAATTTTTTTTTAATCAAATGTTTTGTGAAAACCAGTTTATTATAACATGTTTTTTAATTTGTTAGAAGACACAGAACGTTTATCAACTCTTAATTGATATCCCAAATTAACCTTATCAGGTTAGAAGTGGGACGCACAGTGGCGGGAATAAATTCGAAGGGGTATAGTAGATTGAGCGCTTCATCTGCGATGTGAGCACGTTAAAGACAAAATTTAGTGATACTGTAATGATTTTTTTCCTGACTTGACGTCAATAATTGGTTTTAATAGCAGAGAAAAAAGTGTGACCTTGTTGTGTAAGAATATTTGTTAAGTATAGACCAATAAACGATAGCCCAGTGTTTAATGCGTGTATAAAATCGATTATAAGAAATAATCGTCGAATTACATAATAATTTATTAAAAATTTGGCTGGAATAAAAATACAACATTTTAAATTTTTTGAAACTAGTTTGTTATGACTTATGTTTCGAAAAAAAATTCAGTTCGATTGATTTTATGATTGAATTAAATATTTTTAAAATTTCAAAAACGACGTGACAAAGAAGTCCCGGATGGAGTCATAAAGATCCCGCTTCTTGTGTACATGTGTTAGTCCCTGTAGAAACAGAAATGCTTTTAGTCCAGGTGACTTTAATTTTTTGGTTGTTCAAAATTGGCTAATGATTGCAAATCTAGGACTGTAAAAAATTATACGTAACATTATTCAAAAGTATCAAGCTAAAATTGGATACAGAAGAATATTTCGTTTTATAATTCAATAAAAAACATGTCTAGAGCTGGAGGTAGCGTAAAACAGAAGATGTGGAAGGATATTGTTGTTGAAGCTGAAAAATATATGGAATATGAGTGGTCATTACCAGATTCTGTTCTTTTACTTGGAATAACCTTGAGGGATTACTAGTAAAGTATAATTTTAACAGATAATATTAGCAAAGCAAGAAGGGAAATTGTGTGTCTCTTTTTGGTAGTCACCATCACCATTCATTTGAGACAGCCTTCAGTTACAACGTTTTTCTATGTCTTTATAATTTTTTTCTGTCATTGATAAAAGATAATTCTGAGAGAGCAACTTATATGAAAATAAAGTGGATAGACATATTCAAATATCAGTAAGAATCAGATTAAAATGTATTGGAAAAAATTTGGCACCATAAAATATATTGCTCGCATAATAATTATGTTCATCCTATTAGTCATAAAAAATAATAAATTTATTACCTGCAGCAGAAAAAGTTATAGAAACTTTAGTAAAAAATCAAATTTTAGAGCATTAGATTACAATAACATTTTAACTAAATTTCAAGCTGGTTTTCGGAAAAATTATTCATTCATCATTATTCAAACATTAATTCATTATTGGAAACAACTTCTTGATGATAATAACATTGGTGGTGTAATCTTTTTTGATTTAAAAAGAGTATTTGAAATTATAAATAGACAAATCTTATTGTTAAAATTAAAGAGGATGCGGATTTTCATGGAATTCTAAAATGGTTAGATAATTAGGTACCTTAATGATAGATTTCAAGTGAATTTAATGGAGAGATTTCTAAGAAAGAAAGACAATTAATGGTGTACCTCAAGGTTCTGTTTTGGGGCCGTTGCTTTTTTTATTATATATTAATAATATTACAAACTGTGTAAAAAAATGTAAAATCAATTATTTGCTGATGATACCATAATTTTTTGCACGGGAAAAACAGAATTGGAGATTATTCAAGCGCTACAATACGATTTAAATAATATGGTAGATTGATTGGGAATTTAAATTAAATAGTAATAAAACAAAATATATGATAATCTCTAATAAATATAATAATGACACTATTATATTTATTAGAAAAAATCCTAACAATTTTCCAAGATTTAAAATTGAAAATGATGAAATAGAACAGGTTAAAAAAATGAAATATTTAGGCATTTTTTGGATTATAATTTAGATTTTAATACACATATTACATATATATCAGGAAAAATTGCGAAGAAAATATGTTTATTGTCAAGAATATCAAAGAATCTTTCAAAAAAATACAAAATTTAAACATTTCCACATCAATTCGCAACAGTCCAGAAACAGTCACACCTAACACCTCGCCACCGTTTTCACTTCCGTCCGTAACCGCCGCTACGAATTATAATAATAATTTTCTTGAAGTAATATTGGTAAGAATACACCGTGGTCCGCTACTAACCGTCCGTACCGCCTTCAGTTAAGTATAGATATTCAGAGATCTTATTGTTCGTGAGTACCGCTGTATTATACTACTAAATCAAACTAGAGCTAATTAGTAATTCCTCCGTTTGTCTTTTGTTTCATAAAATATGCATTGGCTGGTTAGATTTGCTCGTTCGGGCAATCTTTAAGGCCTCAGTGCATAAAGTTCTACCGGAAAACTTAACTTACGTCGGCGGAGAGAGTACTTGGCGTTCGGTTGGCTTTCTTTTGGCTCGTAGGCCCTAAGTTTAAGTACCGTCAATAGTCAAGGAAAAATATTCCTTGTTAAATAGCTCTACGTTTGTGGCAGTAGTTCGCCGTATTGTAAAACCCTCTGCATAGATAAGAATATCTCTAACCGACTGCCCGCCTTTCATATTATATCCTGTTGGAAATTCCGTTTGCTTGCCGTCCGAAATCGTTTCAGCCGCGAAACAGTCCCCGGCTACCAAAACTCACCGCCTTCCGAAATAAAATCATATCCATGTGTACATACTCTTGCTTGCCAGCTCGCATAATATTATCGTTATCAAACTTGTACACACAAGACTGCAAAGTCGCTGAAATATACTGTTTATTGATTTATTCATTACTGTGCTAATAAATAAATACGTTGGTATACATAGGTAAAATCCAGTTATTATTTCAGTTGTTTATTTCTATATAACCCGTTTGAGAAATTGTCCAATCGAGTTGACAAGACAATCATCTTAAGACCCTCTGGACAAATAACCGTATCTCCGTCTGTTAGCTACCCCCAAAACGTTCTCACCCCGGAGAACCAAACAAGTGTTGTTCCTTGCACTTAAAAATAAGGAACTGGCGCCCGAGTTTCCGTCTAAAAAGTGTTACAAATTCAGAGAGTTCTGTTTGTAAGTAGCCAGCTACAGACAGTACAGGTTACGTAAGTAGACGCCATCAAAATTATCAGGTCTGAGAAATGAGTAAACCGACTAATAAAATCGACTTACTTTTTTTTTATAGCGAAAGCCGTATCAATATCGATAGATTATCACATTCTATACTCAAAATGCTTAGACCGCTTGTCTTTCTTGAGACATCGAACTTCTCAAATAGTTTTTTTTTATTAATTTGAGGTTAGAAAATGAGCGTTCTGCTACTGCTACTGTTGCCGGCAATGTAAGGAACAGGAGAAAAGCTGTGCAGATGCTATATTATAATTGTCAATCAGCAACAAATGCGCCAGCTAAAGTATTGATATCTTCGATCTAATATTTTCTTTTAATACAAAACGTGAAAATTCTTCGTAGGAATGAATAAACGTTCATCTTCAGCGAGTTCATTAAAATGAGGCTTCTTCCTAATTCGTCGATTTTCAAATGTAATGTTGATACCCCATTCTTTTGCAAGAGACAGCTGAAGACGCAGCTTCTTCAAAGTTGTTTCTATAATTTGATAATCTATCTGCAGCATTTTGAAGGAGACTCGATGCTTTTGCCAGATCAAAATTTTGTAATTGAAGAAGTTTGGAGACAGTGTTGACTGCTTACAGTATTTTACTTTGGAAAACCATTTGGAAAACGAAATCAAATTATCCCAATTTCTTTCTTAATCCACTAGCATTAGTTCTCTCTTCAGATTTTTTTGAGTTCAAAATGATTGTCGCCTTTAAAACGTTCAAGTATGAGTAGCGATTGAGTCAAATCGCGATGACCATCGCGTGGGACACAGTTTTTTAGGCCTGAATGAACTTGCAGATAAAAGATCCCATTTGTAGAAACGTTTGCTGAAAAATATATAGAATTTTTCAACTATATCGTAAAATGATTTGTTTTCAGGAATAATTGACACAGCATCGTTCACAACTGTATTTAAATTCTTAATAAGTCCAATCAGTATTATGAAGGTGAGCACACTACACATTCTCTGCAGAAGCCACAAACATTGGAGGTAGGCAGTATAGTAGGGGCAGATTTGACCTCCTTCTTCCAATTCTGTTTTCCCACAGCTTCACATGGGCTTTCGTGATCGAATTACACAAAGATTCACCATAGTATTGTCTTGAACGTTCATGCCCACATAGGTTTGTATAACAGCAATCATGGATAGGAGTATCGACCTTTTAATGTTTTGATGATTTTATTCTATTTAACGCCATAATACATTGCAGTTGAATTACACTACCTGGTAGCATGACCTGTTTACAATTCTGAACTAATACGATCAAAGACTAGATTTTACTATTTTTGTTGTAACAACCTTCCACTAAATATTCGCTGATATTACATTAAAAAAAAATAAACTTAAAGCAACTAGGAATCAAAACATCAAGACATCAACCACTTAACTGTACAACGTTTTATTAACCAATTTGGCAGCATCATTCAACCATCTAGTTAACGCGACTCGCATCGAATAAAGTGTTTGTTTTGGTTTTACTGGAATAATGAGCAAAATGAGTAGTTCATATCTCTTACTTGATAAGGTTATTGTGTTTATATATTGAGTACTGAATTACAACTAGGATATATATTTAACTCTGAACAATAAATAATTGTATACGTGTTCCTCATACTGGTCACATGGCACACATATTTCAGTCATATCGTATTTTTGCTATAGTCGGATCGAGTGAGTGCTTTCCTGCCCACACAAACCCATTAGGATAACCATTCATCATAGACTTTGCGCTTGCACTCACTTTTACACTTTTACCGTAAGTACTTTATGAAATATGACATTCCAACTACTGTTATTCCCTTCAAATTTTAATTTCGGCGAAGCCGATTCATTAATTATGTTTTCTTTTTTAAGCGTAGTAATATTTTTTTTTGACAAGATTGTTTAATAGGAGGATGCAAATAACTTCGTAAACATATCGATCAGTAGCTGTCAAAAATATCATGTTCTATTTTGACTTTGCGTAATTTTGTAGCTGCTTTATTGTAATATGTTTACATTTAAACTGGGATATCAAGAGCAATAGCAAAACAAAAAACAAAAAATTTATTTAAAATTTTAATAAGGGGTGCACGGATAGACAGGATTACTCATAGAATCTTTAAAATTATTTTCGAGTCAATGTGGTCATAAAGATAATAAGCTGTACAAAACCTACCTATAAACGTAAGGTTTCTATTTAAAAAGTATGTGGATAACGTAAATCGTTCATACAATTTTACAACCCTGAAAGACAAAGTTTAATATACTCGGTTATCGTTTAGATTACGATAAGATTTAAGAGCGTAATGAAAGTATTAACATAATTTAAAATTGACCCATTACAAGGTGGCGATTGCCGTTTCAGTATTTAGAGGACTAGTTTGACGACGATTCTTTCTTCTTCAGTGGTTGCGTTATACAACTGTAATATTTTTTCATTATAAGTATCATGGCATTACCAAAATTTAAAATTTCAACTCCTATTCATGATCCTTAAAAATATATTTAGTTTTTAATGTTGAAACACGGTTACATATTGCAAAGGATATATTCAACAATTATTAGACCTAAAAAAGTTGTGATATTCTTCGTACAAGGTTGGCGAATTGTTCAATTCATTTAGATTGTTAAAATTTTCGGTATTACACAGACAGGTACTAATTTTGTATGATCATCTGTGTATTAGCATATTCTACATCTAGAATATACATCCAATTATATGTTCCTTGGCTTATAAAATCTTCATTTCCTCAATTAATTAAATATCGCTTATCCTACATTGCAAGCAATAATTCGATAAAATCAAGAAATTTAATACCATAATTGTTATGAAATAATGTAATAATATCCTTGTAATATATTTTATGTCAGAAAAAGAATTAACCAAGTTCATTTGATGTAAAATTGTTTTTGCAAATGTGAATATAATTGAAATGGATTATTTCTTCGAATTCGTAATTAGTATTGATTTTATACTGTGGTTGTTATAAATTGTGCAAAAAATGAAATAGTCATATATCAAACGAGCCATTATAAATGAATAGTGAATAGAACGTGATCTAACGAAGATTCAGCATGCAAAATAAATTGACGAACCAAACCAAAGAATACCTAAAGAGGATTACAAAAAGGACTGCGAAAAATCCATATGATGGATGATGAAAAAAATGTATTTGATCAATTTCCTCGAGCTAGTAAGACGAAAAATTTGACTAGAAAAATCAGAGAAAATAAGTTCACAAACTTTGATTTTGCAATAAATTCATACTAGTGCTTTTCTTCGTAAAAAAAAATCCAGATGGTACAAAAGAACAGTATAATGTCTTTGTAACTATAATTAAATATTTGCTTTATTTCCTTTATTTGCATATTCCATGTGATACATCATAAGGACTGATAAGTTCTCTTTTCTTCAGTTCGACCTTGAAAAATGACTCTCGGTTTAAAAACAGGCTTAAAAGAATAAAGTTCCTTGCAAAGTGGGCAAGAATCTCAACAGAAAAAGTCAAAGAGGGAAAAATTACTCGCTAGATCTTATGCCCTACATAAATTTAAGTGAATCAACAATTAAAATCGCTGGAAATACAAATGTGGAACTTATAAAAATCCGATTAGGTACATCATCCACATTCATTTAACATTATAAAGGTATTAAATCATAATGTAATGCGTCCATGCAAAAAACAGAAATTCAACATCAACTGTTGTTCATAATAATAATTATAAATATTACTTTGAATTTTTAGATTATATGTAGTAACCTAGGCAACCATGTTTACACTGAACAGGAAATCTTTAGCCTTTCAGTGTTATTCTGTAAGCCATTGAAAAGTAATTGGATATTTCCCAATAATTGGGAAGATTCCAATGACCTTTTCATTTTCGTATTCTGTAACCACAATGAATTCAATTTATTGAATCAATATCTTGAAAATCTTAACAACCGATTTTTGCTCTTGTTATTAAGTTTCCAATAGAACATAACCTCAAAGGTTTATTTTGAATAACTGATTTGTGCAACGATAGAAGGCGTTTGTAATTCATAATGAATAGACAATTTATTTTCATTATAAATGCAGTCGAAAATATAAGTGTGAGTATTCAAAACAATGTGATAAATTAAAAATAAAATATTTCTAAATTAATCAAACAATAAATACTTCAAATGCACGATAATTGTAATTGTCGCCCCAAATTATTTTTAATTCATCTGGGCCAACCAAAGACGTGAATTTGCCCGTTCGTAGAAGAGGATACTGTTTTAAAAACGAACGTATTTGGCAAATGGCTGTGGACTTGTACTTTTAGCAGGAGCCACATCACCAAATTTTCGCGACCACAAATCACAATTCAAAATACACCGCAGAATGGCGCAAAAACAACAAAAGTGAGGTTATTCTTCTTCTTCTTTCAAATTTATTACGCACTATTTGTCAATAATTGTACTAACCGTTTTAAATTTAGTGACTAAGATTGAATGTTCCCAATATGGTTTACAGAATTGCAAAATTTCTCAATATTGGAAACACCCTTGGAAATGTGATTGAAACATAAATTGGAATCTATTCAATATTGGGAACTTTTCAATGGCTTACAGAATAACACTGTTTATTAGTCTTTAGTTAAAATTCATATACACCAAAAATGAAATAAACATCAAAATGTAAAATTTTAGTTCGAAGTTCATTTCATGTGACATTTGCACAAAATCTTTATTTTTTTAAATTTTAAATATTTAAAAGAAAAAATAACTGATAGAAGGCGAAGCTCAAAATTAAAAAATTAACCATTTCGTTACTAGATTTTTGGTGCGTTTGTTATAGTGCTTAGATTACTTTGAGAAAACTCGTATCGTTCGTAATAGGCATCCCACTGAGCTTCAAAAAATGCTCGATGTAATCGGTCTTGCGAGACCGAGCCAACAGATTATGCATTACCCCACTCCCCGCGTTCGACAATTTCAGATATCTCCGAGCTCATCACAAAATCTGCTCGGAATTGTAAATCTTTATAACAAACGCACCCTTTATTAGAATCTCCAACTTTGTGTGGAGGGAAAAATGTAAATTTTTTATTTAGATCTAAAAGGCCCCCTTGTTCATGACTGCAAATAAAAATAAAACAAAACATATCTATCTACTAATAATATTCTTTTTGGTTACAGGGTTCCATTACACTCAAGAAGAACCAACTATTTTTGAACAGATCAATATGTGGGTCTTATTTGAGTTTTGAATATTTTTTTAATCAAACGGTTAATCTTATAGGGTTTTCGTAATCAATAGCATTATTCATTGACTATCGTTTATCGTAAATTGATTTATAAATTGTGTTTATTTCTTTTATCTACATAATGTATATTTATAATATCATCGTTCATCTGAATTTCTAATCAAAATTGTTAATTATGATATACAAGCAATTCTGGAAAATTTGTATTGATTGAGGTTTTTGAGAGCTTTCTTATTTTCATAGATACCATTTGTTACAGTAATTTCCTTACATTTCAGGTAGAGCAATTTAGTATGATTGCCAATACAATAATTTATTCTTCAATATTCAACTACTATTGTATTATTTTTGAGGACAAAGCAAGCAAATTATATAGGACAATAAACAAATTAGGAGACAAAAAATAAATGAAAATTATAAATATTTTCACAAATTTGCGATTCTTTTATATTTGGTACTTCACTAAAAATCTAAAAATAATGTTCCAATTTCAACAGAACATATTGAAATCTTAGACAATTCTTTCGGAACGGATTTCCGGATCTTTTTTAGTTATTTTTATTGAGGGAAATGAGAGAACCTTGATTTATAAATTTGGTTGGATCTACCATAGTCTCTGGGGTGATAATATGTATGAATGAGACGAATTAATCTTGTTGCGCTACAGGCATACTGAAAATGTTTTGTAAAGAGAAATGTATCTTTACTATCTTTATAAAATTTTGCGGTGACACTACAGGTTACTCTGGATAATATCCTTAACTCTTGACACATTCCAAAAAATTTCTTTATGAATTTGGGGAACGATGAAATTTAAGAGATATTTAACACATGGTCTGAATATCAACCTATAGATAGCAGAAACAACGACAATTTAAAAATCTCTTTACAATGGACGATGACAATGACAATTTAATTTCGTAATTACTTCCTCACCAAAAGTGAGGAAGGTATGTATTCGTGAAAAAAGTTTTGAAAATTTTTATTGCATTTCTGGACGAATCTCGACGAATTATGACGATACACAAAATTTCAGACAAAAAAAATTTTCTGTCTGTGTGTGTGTGTGTGTGTGTGTCTGTGTGTGCGTATCGCGATAGCAGCTACAGTTTTTGAGATAAAGCTTTCAAATTTGGTACACACGTTCTAGAGGCCAAGGGAAAGATTGAGTTCGTTGATGAGCAAAATCGGTCCACTGGAATAGGGTCTACCCGACCCCAACATCTTTATTTCTAAGTTTACAAAAAAATTTATTTATTTGAAAGATTACAAATAGGTTCTAATATACAAATCCATTATAATATTGTGTCCAAATGTTGAAATAAACGAAATACGCCAAAAAAACAAAATTACGTCAAAAAAATCAAAATACGTCAAAAAACAAAATACGTCAAAAATTACTTTATTATAAACTCCACTACACGGTGAGGAAGTTTTGATCCCATAATTGGCAGCGGTTTTTTTCTTTTACTTTTACTTTGTTTAATATTCATACTCATTTTTGTGCATATTTAAAATTTTGATTATCTATATGTATTTTTTTATTAATTAATTGTAAACTGTGGCAATTTTTTTTGTGAGTTCCTATTCTGTAATTAGGTCCTTCGACCTGTTGAATAGTGTATTTTTAAATAAATAAATAAATAAATGATTTATGAATTTTGTTCATGATTAAGTAAAACCGTATTAAAATTATCATCTGATTCCAAAAATATTCTCAAATGCGTATTTTTCCTATCCACTTCAATTGCCTACCATTTTATATGTAAGAAAATAGATTTGCTAATTATTTAATTTAATTGTAAAATAAAAACGATACATATCATTTGCACCCAACTTAAATAAAATTATAACATCTTTAAAATGATACCATTAGGCATTTAAACGACATTTAAGTACCCTTCGTTTTATTATTTGTAAATTGTTTGAGTAAGCATAAGTTAAATTTTTTTATTGTGTTTCAACTGAGATACATGTAAAATTTTAAATTTTTTATTTTATATATTTTTTTAATCTTATAATAAACTGTAATATTTTACTAAAACAAAACATTAATTCAATTACCTGTAAGCAGAGAACTTTTCATAGGTTTTGTCGGAATTACAGGCTTCAATTAAAAACGTTAACCTACCAATTGATTTTCTTTTGAAAAAGCTGCGATATATTCATAGTTCACCATTTCTTAGCATTCCACTTCGAAAATGAACTATTAAAATAAAAATATTTTGCTCTAGTGTAACGGCCATTGTAAATAACACAAGATTAAATCAAACTCAACAAACGACAACTAATATTTTTGTCATTATTTTCATTATTTACTTAGCTTAGCTTAGGGATACGCTTATATTTAACCCTGTATTAATTTAATCTAATTTGAACCTAACTTAACTGATCACGATGGCGAGTAAGCAATCCAAAATATACAATCTAACTCGTGAAAAGAAGAATCGCAAATCAAGAACAACACTGCACAATCATATGCATACCTATGAAGCAGAAGATTAATAAATTATGTAGTAGTCATGGGTCCTACCGTTGAGTGAGGTCCTTCATTCAACAGTCCTACTGAAACGTACTGTAATAGATGTTAAATGAATTGATGTCGCCCTATATGAAGTAAATTATCACCAATAAATCTGATTCAAACACAAAATATAACAATGAATATCTTGTTGCCTAATTTTCTAAATGCTTATGGTAAATATTATACGTGGTTATGTAAATTCAGATAAAATTCGTCTGTTGTAATAATACTCAACTGATTTAGCTTGTAATTGATTATTACCCTGATGGCTCGTAATTTTGTTGTGAATACTATAAAAATTGTTAAAATTATCTAACATTTCAACTGATAAATTATCCGGGAATATAATCCCATTTGAAGCATTATTTATACATAAAGAAATTGCACCGAAGTATTATGTTCTTTCGTAACAGTTAATAAATAATAATAATAATAATAAGGTTTTTATTAGCAAAAAATTACAGAGAAAACATTTTTTATAAATGAGGTGAGATTCAACTCGACTAACAGAGATGTGATCGTCTTTTCTTTCTGCGTCCTGTCTGTTCCTGGAAGTTTACTCCAAAATAGAATCCGACAGAAAAGTATTAAGAAGTAGAGGAATTATTGTTACTAGGATTTATTTGGACACCTTATGTATGCTAAAAAGTGAAATATTTTCAAATAAGGTAAAAAAATGGGAAATTCGTGGCACACCCTCAAAACACTTTTACATGTTGTGCGGTTGGCATTCAGTAGTTGATGTCACCGGCAGTACAGGTGTACCTATACATAAAGTAAACAAAAACGATTTATTAATCAAGGCCACACCCTTCATTATTAGATTATGGCAATTAAGTTGATCAGCAACAATAAAAATAATTATTCATTCATAGGGAGGTGTGTTGGTTTCACCAAGAGTTATTCAATATCAATAATGTGAATGTCATAAAATGCAATCCATAATTATTGGTAGTGGTTAATCAATTTACACCTGTTCCATTATGGTGTAAAAACTGCGTAATGATGCTTTTGTATCGCTTGAGTGCCTACCTGCATTTGACGTGAAGTACCGCCGAATCCATTTAATCAATTATGAAGTTAATATATTTGTACATAAACACTCTCACGGCACATACAGACGTGACCTCGCACTGAAAGGTTAGAAAATTATTTAATTTTATTAAAAATAGTATAATCTAACGGAAGCTCATGAGGAAAAAAAGAATATTAGTATATTTAGAATCTTGATTTTTAATCGTTAATCATTATTATTAATTTGCGGTTATCGTTTTTGGGTTGTAACGTAACAATTAAACTCTTGCTGATGAATCAACAACACTATTAGCATAAATAAGTGAAATTCTTGGTATTCATTTTTAATTGGATATACTTAGATACTAGTTTTAAGATTAAATTGTCTTTTTTTATTTTAAGGCTTTCGCAAAGTTATTGATTTGTAGAAGAGTTTTCGGTTCTTTTTCGCGTTGAATATATTGAATCCTTAATGGTGTTCTCCACTTGTCTTCAGAAGAGAACTCTTCTGCAAATTAAAATATCGTTTATCTTTACCATAATTTGCAGAGAGTTCATTTTGCTCCTAAATATTTAAAAATCTAAAAATTTTACGAACTAAATAGAGGAAACCATAAGAAAAATATGTAACTACCGCAGTATGTCCCTGTGTGAAACAAAATAAGCAATAATATTAAATATAAAAATTAAATTTTTAAGAAATTATTCTGCACTGTTTTTGATTTTATTGTAAATTAGTTGGGATATAATGATGATGTTGTTAACTAATAGTATTTACACATATATCTGACGTTTTAGTAAACTAGCAATATTATTAACCAATTCAATTACTGAAGATTTGAACCCAAAGTTGCTATTGACCGATAGTGCCATTATTAAGTACAATCTTATTAATAAAATTTGCTTTTTGCCATTCAATTTGGAAATAATTGCTTACGCATTTCATCTAAAGTGATCAGAAATCTCACTAATATTGGAAAAATTCCCACGAAGAAGATGTTTGTGAATATATTTTGGGTGATCACATCATGGAGTAATTTTTCCTGGAGAAAAGTTTGATTGCGCTCATGCCCTAATATATTGGAGAATGTAGCTTACTTTAAAATATCCAAACAATAAAAATTAATCGATTCAACCGAATCGAAATATCTCTGAGAAGGATGATGCCTTTCTACAATATTTTAGGCGAGACAAGTATTTACTTACATCCTGAACTAATTGAATGGCCTACTCATTCAATAAATTTGCCACGTTTTGAGTCCCTTTTGTGAGATTACTTAATATCCAAAGGGTTCATCACTCAACGCACCACGAAACACTCCACATGCCTGGAAATTTTGAACATATTTTTCTACTGGGCAAAGATAGCATGGTTTTTAAGAGATTTTTTATAGTTTCAGTCAAAATAGTTTTCTGGTTTATTGAAATGATTTACATGATTGTATTTTAGTCGTTTTTTAATATGCTTAATGCTCGGAAAATATTACATGGATTTTTATTTATCAAAAACGAGTATGTAGAAAATTAATTTCCAAATTAATTGAACGTAACCATTCTTTCAGTCAGAAAATTTTATAAAAAAATGGTTCATTGAATATGGCTCAGTTTTACCAGGAATTTTTAACTCAATTCGTTCAAATGTCAAGAGCAGGAGATCCAGGGTCTGTAAAAGGAATATCTCATAATCTTTTATGAGTACAATAATATTTACTATCATCCACCACAGGAAATCCATTCCTGCAATTTCCGTCTAATGTAGTTTACTTGCCTTTTTGAAAAAATCTTCGTGTTCAATATATTTTTGAATGTATTCATTTTCAGTGAATCTCTATTTATTTTAACGTCCTGGCGGAGTTTAGCCTATATATTTTACCATTCAATCAGAATACATGAGCAACAAAACCAACTCTTGGGAGATCGTCACTTGGCGCAACGGAGAAATTCAGGCAGTGGTAACCGCGATTCTCTCAAAATCCAGCCCAATTCTCTACTGCCTCGGTCAATAAATTATGCAAAAAGTGTAAAAAAAAACATAATTATGTTTTACAATTCTGATTGTTATTAAAAAATTAATCATTAATTGTCTCTGAAATTGATACTCTCACGTTTATTCTTAGTTATTTAATTAAAAAACACCTATGTTAATTTAAAGTTATATGTAAGTAATTGAACTTATATAATAAAATAGTAGGTATAAAAATAATGTTGTAATTAATGATATTTATATGTCTGTTAGTTAATAATAATTGCACAATGCATTTATCGGCATATAAAGGCGTTATGTGCTAACATTTTCGATGTTAAGAATGGTCAGGTGAAAATTCGTTTTTAACATAAGTTTTTATGCTAATTCCTGCGTCCACAGAAAATCCAAATTTTATTTTCAGTCCCATCATATTCCGACCACAAAAATTTAAGGTACACTGGAACCTGAAACTAAAACTTCACATATTATCAAGTTAGATGGTTATATGAATTTAAGCTTTTTGATTGCACTTATCTAATCTAATCTAAAGTATCCAATTATTTGGCTTGCCATATATAGTGATGAAATCTTTAAATCTGACGGTTAAAACTTTTCATTAAAGAATATCAAGGATTACTTCGGGAGCAGTATTGATTTTTTAAATTATTCAAATAACTTTAAGTTATATTTTAAACTACTATACACTATTGATGTTTCAAAAATATATTTGTAAGACCATTGTTATTTGTATTTACATGAATGACTTTCCTTGCTAAATTAATCCATTCTGATCGCTGGTGTTACTAACTCTTCTCTGTTCAGATCGTAACATTGTCAATCTTCTACAGTTATTCTCCTTCATAGAATTGCAGGCAAAAAATTGGTTTACCTTAAAGAAACTTATACCGAAAAAACTAAGACGTATGTCTTGAAATAAAAAGTATGCAAAAGTGAGGAAGTTAAATCCCTAGGTAGAGGTTTAACGCACTCACTTTTCGAGTATCATCTAGATAGATATCTAGAATCTAGATGATGTCCTTAATTCATTATTAAGTCAGATATCTAATAGTTATTTTTCTACGATCGTGCAAAAAATATTAACTTTGCACTATTTACAGTGCAAAACATTACTTTTTGCAATAGTGCAAAAAGTTTGTTACTAACGAAAGTTTATTCATAGTTATTTATGGATGGCGTTTGACAGTGACAATTTCTCTAGTTGACAGTTTGACATTTGAATATTTTGTGTAATGTTCAATAAAATTAAAAAAAAATCTATTTAATTCGATCGTTAGTTACACAAAAGTTATTGTGTAACTAGTGCAAAAAGTGTATATTTGTTGCATGAGGCATGAAGTTTGCAGCACGAGCGAAGCGAGTTATTCCTTATCTGTTTTAAATTTGTGGTGTAAGAAAGCTTTCTTTTCATCTCAACACAAGCATTAACAAAGTTTCTTAACTCCTTATACTCATTCCAAGCGATATAATTTTTTGCATGTTTGAGCTTTTTTATTTTAATTAAAAATTATATAACCGGATAAAGATGTCACGCTGAGATTTAGAACTTCATTTATTTAATTTTTTCCGTTCGTTTCCCTTATATTCCACATTTCTCGAATTGTGAAATCGTTTCATCAACCTCTTGGATAATTTTTATAGAGCTCTCTTCTTTCTGAATATCGCATCATATAAATTTAAGTTGCTACCAAACAATTTTTATCATTGGCACTCGTAAAATATTTCTTTTTAACTTCGTGAAATAATTTTATATT
This sequence comes from Rhagium mordax, assembly GCA_963680705.1. Classification (NCBI taxonomy): domain Eukaryota; kingdom Metazoa; phylum Arthropoda; class Insecta; order Coleoptera; family Cerambycidae; genus Rhagium; species Rhagium mordax. The sequence goes on from OY796656.1 coordinate 18,249,333, forward strand.
TCAAATAAGTATTAAAAATTAAAATACGTACTTGGAAGTGGTTTTTAGGTTAAACATAAATTAAGTAAATTGTAAAAGTTTTCAGTTTGTATCAAAATCAATGTTATTATATAAGTTAGACTTAAAAAGTAATTTCATTTCAGTACATCACATGGTTACCTTAGTATGATATAATATGTACCTACTTTTTTTAAATTTTGTTTCGCCTTCAAAATTTCTTATTACTACTCTATCCTTATTAAAAAGTCATTTTTCACAGTTATACGTATAAAAAGTTTATTATGCTTCCTACATTATTACTTTTGGAAATAGGTCACAACTTTGGTAAGTATCAACAGAATAATAGATTGGATAAAATTTAAAGTTGTAAAAATATGCCCTAAATTCATCAAGTACCTACCAAAATTGTTGTCGTTGGTCTTGCACTATAAACAAATCAATCGGTTCCACTTCTTGAAAGGATTATTGGCATGGTATTAGTTATTCTTATACGTTACAGTATTCAATTTTGTGTCTTTTATAATTTGTATATCCTTGGACCAGCCTCGCTCATATTCGATAACAGTAGACTTTTAGTTTTGCTGCAAACTGTACTTTTTTAGATAGCATCGAAAGTAATCTATAGGTGATTTGAAAAAATAAACCTTATACAAGCGAACGAGGAGGTCAATTAAATTATGAGTAACTTTTATGTGCATACTGATATTAACTTATTTAATTGTCTTCAATTCTTAGTAATCTTTTCATTTAATGCGAATAATTGAAGGCCATATTAAAAAATCTATAATAAATTTATTTATTAACTATTTAGCATTTCTGTATTAGTCTGAGACATTTATTTAGAACAAGGATAATATTGAAAAAAAATACATAAAAATTTTATGCAGAAGAAATTATAATAATTTCATTTTACATCCATGAAAAATATATTTTTAAGCATAGCAAATTTTTCAAAAAACAGACTAAGTAGGTACTGCTAGTAGAAAATTCTATAAAGTTTAGAAAATGTTGCATTAATTACCCCTTCATTGTTAGTTTTGTTAAACCGAAAGAGCACTATTATTTCTCTGAATTATGCCCTACAATTTTGTATATATCAATTACGAAATTTTTGATAAATAATTTAAAAGGCAACTTTAAGAAAAAATAAACATCGTTCCTCTTCTGGGTTATTAACAAACACTTACGATTCCTTGCTCGATTATTAAACTTTGTCAGATCCAGACAGTGCTGCTAAACTCTGAATTCTGACCGTTAAATATTTATGTTAATTAATTCATGTAAAAACAAGTAAAACTACAAATAAAATATACAGTTATTTATTATCTGTGGGTTATAAATTTTCAACAACTGAGATCTCGAAAACGTGTTTGAACAAAATATTTTGTAAATTCTATTGTAATAATAAAAATAAATGATTTTATTAATAATAATTAAAATATAAATAAGTATATCTTCTGTGACGTATTTATTCCTTAGGTGTGACTTCTTGTCACTAAAAAACGTGTTTAAATTTATAAACATTTCTCATAACTCGATATTAAATTCTACTTAATAGTTGAGAATATTTTCCACATGGGACTTCACGGGTTATAACAAAATTTGTAAATAACAAAAAATAATTAATAAGCAGAAACGAACATTCATATTAAAAAACTACTCGTATTTGACCAAAAATATACTTTTTAAAATGGTCAAAATTTCCTCGAAAATTAATTTTGCCCATTTCCCAGTTTTATGGATATTTGTAAGATTTTAACATTATTAAATGTTATCTGGTCGATTTATCAAATTTTGTTAGACTGGCGTTGCTACTCTTTAAATGGAATTCTACCTTCAAATCGTTTATGAATTAACGGATTTAGAAAAAATAATTAATTATAATTAAAAAAGAATATGTTTTGGAAATGTTGTTGCTTAGACTCACAAAGATAAACTTATGAAAAATGGAATCTACCATAGATTTAGCAGTCAAGAAAATGGCTGGCTCTACCTGGTTTTCCGATTTTATACGTCGGTGTCGTTAATCTCAGCTAGGTATCATTCCGAGCCATAGAAACAAGCTCGGCTGCACGAGCAAGAGGTTACAATAAAGAAGTTATGGCGAAGTTTTTTTTACTTTTAGAACAGGTGATGGAAAGTCATAATATTAATGAGCCCAATAAAATCTATGATATCGATAAGGGGAACACCCAAACGGTTTGCAGTAAACTTCCTAAAATTCTTGCTTACAAAGGACAAAAACAGGTAGAGGCATTAACAAGCTCCGAATGGGGACAAAGTGTGCATTTTGTGTTAATACAGCTGGAAAATTTATTTCACCTGAAATAATTTTCCAAAGGAACAGAAGAAATGACTTTGTCTTCCAAGAAGTTCCTTATAGAACATCGTGTTTGCAAAATGAGTCTGGATATCTAATTCTGAGTAGTTTTCTACAATTTCTGGAACATTTTCAGAGAAACAAGTTCTATTGAAACTAAAGTTCTTCTGCTAGATGACCACAGTAGCAATAAGAATCTTGCTGTTGTTGAATAGTGCAGGGCCAACAGAATCATTCTTTTGTCATTTTCACTTCACTGCACTCATGATCTGCACTTAAGCACATAGGAAAAAGCGTGGATGTTCAATCCAAACATTTTCACTGAATGGAAGATCAAACCATCCCTCACAACTGAACAATCAGAAGTACCCGAGATTACCCAAAATAGTAATTCTGAAACTGCACATTCCAATGCACAACATGATGACTGACCATAATTTCTGGTAAAGGACCAAAAATACCACCAACTTCTATATGAATACAGAAAACAACAAAAATGATGAAAACATAGATCCAGCTCCTCCTGAACAAGAAAAAATAAAAGCGACCATCTACCCGTGGAAAATGAAAACCATGAGGATAATAAGGCTGCCCTAAAAATGAACAATTCTGACAACCAGCTTGTTATTATCGTTCCACTATATGATATTGCTCTCCCACCTGTGGTATCAGCTTCCACTAGGAGTTCACAACCTTCACAAGGAGCGACCAGTCTTACAGAAACTCGAAATTATAAAAATTGACACCAAATCGAAGCCTAAAGCGAAAAAGAAAGCGACCAAAACTCTCTTCTCTTCACAAAAATAAAAAAAAAAAAACAGAGCGGATGATGATGACGATGTGCCATATTTCTTCTGCGGAGGTTTATTCAGTGAATCTATTGCGGGTGGGAACTGGATTTGCTGTATTACCTGTTTAAAATGGTCGCCCATAATATGTACAGATGTTCCGCCTAACACAAAAATATATATTTTTGACATTTGCAAATAAAGGAGCAGGGGCCCAGTACCAACTGCTTTTACTGCAATACAGTTTCGACAGAGAAACCTACACACCCATTAAATCTAGTCAAAAAAGTTTTATATTTACTATCAAATACTAACTCCAATAGGAATAATTAATCAATTGATATTATTAATGCACGAATGCAACTGCATTCGAAATAAATTATTGCGACAATACAACAATATCTGTAATATCTTACCCGAATTATTTGTTCCTTTTACAATTTCCCCTTCACGCGAAGCATTTTGAACAAATGGTGTCTTAAACTTGACAATCCAGCCACATTAATTTTGACCTAGACCTGATGTAAGTAATTTAATTTAACGTACAGTCAGATTATATCAATGTGAAGGTTAATATCCGCAGGGTACCAAATCAGTTACGGTGCTTGAAAGTTATGTATTTTATTGATTAATTGTTTGTAAGCCTGTCCAGTTAATATTACGTGCGTTAATATTACAAATTATGATCTAAATTAAATGTGGATATGTTTAACTGAAACAGATAATTTAGTTGAATTAATACATTATTAGTTTTCGACGTTACAACCGATATAATTCAAAACTATTGTCTTTTCTATACCAGATAGTAAAAAAATAGTAACAAATGTGCACACTCAATTTGGTGTATTTTACATAAAAAAAATTAAGAAAATTCAATTTAAAAAGTTCTAAATTAAAAAATAATTTTTGGCCACCCTGAAATGTTCTCTTTAACTTCCGAAGTTAAGATTGGTATCTTTAACGTAAAAAAATGTGCACGAAGTGCATAAATTTGGAGTCGGGTGATCAAAGTCATATAATTGGTGGAATTTGGTGATTAAAAAATGCTATACTTTCGGAGTCACTTCTCTTGAGCAATTGGAAGCGTCTCTGGAATATAAACAAGAATATAGTTTAGTTAAAATAGGTACATGTCCTATGGTATTTCTCCATTGATACGTATTATGAACCAGTTACAATTGATCAGATATTATGACAATGATGCTGATTATCTAACGCGTGGGAGGAAATAGGAGTAAAAGTATAGCTCCACTAAGATAAACAAAATAACAGTAAAATCAATTCGTTGGAAAATTCATAGGTGACACCGTGTTTTTTTAACTATCGGTATTATTAGGTTTGTGATTAGCACATGAGAATGGCACATTTATTAGCCTTTTAAGAGTCACCTAATTCGTAGTTTTCGAATATCTCGTTTAAAACTTATCCGATTTGAATGCAATTTTTATCAGATTAATCTAAAATATGTATAAAACGTCGGAAAGTTATTTTTTTTATTTTACAATTCTCTTTCTTTGCTTGATATGCATTATTTATAAATGACTTTGTTTAGGATTTATACAAGCATAATAATAACAAACATATCCAAATTGATATACTCATATTTATGTTTCATCTCTAAACATGCTATTATTAAATTCATTGGACTTTCTTTAATACATTAGGAATATTGGATTAAAATTATAAAATTCAAAACGTCTAAAAACAAAAAAAAAACAAAAATTAATAATTTGTTTTTAGACGTTTTGAATTTTATAATTTTAATCCAATATTCCTAATGTATTAAAGAAAGTCCAATGAATTTAATAATAGCATGTTTAGAGATGAAACATAAATATGAGTATATCAATTTGGATATGTTTGTTATTATTATGCTTGTATAAATCCTAAACAAAGTCATTTATAAATAATTTTCTTTAAAAGAAAAAAAATTTTTGCATGCATTTTATATTTTTTCTGACCAAGTTTGTTATATTAGCCAAGTCATACAAATTTCAGTCAAAAAATATACTTTCTTGCCAGGGTAATTTTTCCTCATATTTTTTGAGCACATCACCAAAAATATAATAATCATAATAATATTTAGCATTTAGTGTTTTAAGAAGTTAAATATTTACTAATTATTCAAAATGCGGTATCTTCAAGAAAACTTTAGTTGAAATATGTAAATAAATAATTAGGCAATTGTTTGTTTATTATGGGTATGCAAAATTAATACTTACTATAATTAAGTCTTACAAAGTAGGCCAATACAGGAATCCCCTGTTAAATATTCAGTAACAGTTAAATAAATAGAAAGTTTCACCTCGTAATTAATACATCAGAAGTTTCTGAATCATATGATACCATGCAGAAATAAACAGGAAATATATTTATCTACATGTATTATCTATTGTATTAGTCAATTTTTATTTCTGTATTATTTATACATGAGTATTTATATCAGAATCATTTATTTATAGAATAAACAAAACCCTTCACAGTCGATTTACTGTATATTTATACAGAAGTTTGTTCTCAAGGATACTCTTAGCAGTATAAAAAAAACAAATTTAATTTCTTAAGTAGTAGTAATATGGAGCAAGGCATTGTTTCAAATCAGATAATTTAAATAAAAATAGAATCACATCTCCTGATTACACCAACTTGGTTGTTTGTAGAAGCTTACTTTAGCTTAGTCTCACTTCAAAGATTGCTGATCTCTCCAGTAACATCTCATTTACAACTAAGTACCCAGCTAAATACTTATTGTCCAATTTTCAATCCAATCGATTTTTCCGTTTTTGAGTTATTGTTCCTTCACTAAACATGCTGAACGGACAGACGAACATTTTGAAAGTTCGAATTCCAATGTAAACTTGGAAACCATTAATAGCGATAGCGACTCAAAAAAGGATGAAATCATTGATACGTTGATACGAAAGAAAATGTTGAGGAGTGCAGCTCCAATAAAAGACACGAGGGTATGAACAATTTCTTGACTTATTTTAACCAGTACTTAACGAATATTCTTTAGCATATTTACGTGAACACTGAATGTTACGCAATATTTATTACTACTCAAAGTCAATGATTGATATTGTCGTTTTAATTAGGTAGATTATATGATTGCATTCAATTACATGAACAGGATCGAAAATTTTTATAAAATAGAGGACAAGGCGACAGGAGTTAAAAAATCACACGTGCGATAAAGTTTTATAAATAAACACAGCTCACATTCTTTAACGAACTACATATTATTATCTGTATAAAGGATACATTTGCATTAGGACAAGGGTGTGCACCGGAGATATAAAAGTCTACAATAGTCTTATTGTTTAAACATTGTGGGTTACTTATTTCTGTTTCATATTTGTCCTAATAGCAAAGATTAAATCTGCTTTTTGCTAAAAGGTAATACAATAGAACTATAAACTTGACATTATTTTCTCTCAATGAGTTTCTATATACGTTTGTATATAGGAACACAATTGCATTGGTAGATGAGGGTTATAAAATTGTATACGAAGCAGAACCACTGTTACTAATCTTTTGTATATTACACAATATTTAGCTGATTCATCGGATGCGGGCATACTGATCCTGCAATGTAGACCCACGTGAATTATACATATTTTTCCAAAGCTCTTGAAAATTGAACTATAACATCTTCACTAATAATGAATTTTCTTCTGTAACATCATCAATAGGAAACAGTTTGTACAATATTGTGGTTACCATTCTTTTAAAATAGCCTCAACATCAGAAGTACCACAGGGTTCTAATTTAGGTTCCCTTCCATTTAATATATTTATAAATGATATTGGTTTTGATATAAGTGTTTATTATTTGCTCTATGATTATGATATGAAAATCTATTTATTTAATAATAGTACAACTGATTGTGGCACCTTATAAGTGGGAAAACCAAATAACCTACCAAGAAGAAAAAGAACTATCTGCTTCAAAACGTTTCTATTAATGAATATTAAAGGAATATCAAAAGCGAAGTAGTGCAAGTTAGTATAACCGATGCAGATGAAAAGCATTTTAAGTAGCAATGATTCTGATTTGACGATATTTGATGATCATTGATAATTTTTGCAGCAATTCAATAATTGGGTTGAGACAAATAAAAGTAAGTACAATCAAAATGCGTAGACACAAATAGAATTTCGAGATTGAAGAAAATTATGCATGCAAGTTCAAACTAATAACAATGAAGTCGAAAGACTTACAGAAAATGCACATTTGTCCTTGCAAGATAACAATAAGGATTTTAATTTCACATGCCAAAACGATAAAGATAATCTTGATTATGTGCTATTAAAGGAGCTGCTGAATTCCAATGTAAACGTGGAAATCAGTAATAACGATAACGACAGGATGGAATCATTGATACTGATCCTGCAACGGTAGCGAATAACTCATACTCATATTTTCACGATACAGCAGATACGAAAGAAAATGAAAGATAGAAGAAAGCAGAAAAAACAGAGTGGCCGAGAAACAAAATTAAGAAGAAATATATGTATGGTAAAGTGTATAAAGGATATAAAAGAAGTAAAGATGGAATCATGAATAGCATACCTAGAGTTGAAAGACAGGGTGGGAGAAGTCTGTAATTTTGTTGCTCATAAATAATTTTTAAAACGTTTTTGCTACTGTTTTTCTCAAGAAAAATAAATCAGTCAGTCTACTCAAAGTCAACCCCGCCAAAAGGTGACTTACTAATGAAAGAAAAATGGTGTGAAAAAAGATGTTCCTGTTGACATTTAGACTCAAGAAAGACAAGATACATGGTTGGATAGGCAACAATGAACATGAAATTAATTTGGACCAGCCACAGGAGCTACAATCGAAAACACGCATTGATTCAGCACTAAATGCAGAGAAAACAAATTATTTAAGATAATAGTTAAACAATCTACCAAAACTTGTTTCTCATTATTGCAGAGAAAAATTATATCTTGAACAAATATTTCACTTAAAGGCAAATCTTTATCGTGAAGTTTTTCCAAAAGTAATGATAAAGAAAATTATTATTAAGTAGGCTTTTCTATATTCAATTAAGTTTTTACGGAGATGAATCTCTTATTGAATAATTTATTTAATATCTTGATAACCCAGATAATCCCTTATGGAATAGTAAATATACAGATAAGTCCAGGATGCTTCGAACACGACAGGGATTGGGACGAATATACGAGTGGCCGACAACTCGCCTCAGTTCGAAATTTGTACATTACTACATCAGGAGAAGGGCGCTGTGGCCACTCACTGCTCGCTCAGCAGTCATCACTGTTTAGTATCTCATTAAAGGCTTAAACTGAATGAAAAAAATAAGAGATAAGAAAATGGAATAAGAAATAAGATAAATAATTAGGTACTCCAAGTTTTAAATACACAATACTCTGGGCGATAATATATTAGTTCTTATTCGATTTAAAATTCAACTGATCAAATTGTTCCTTGCTTTTAGGATATCATTATTTGTTAATTCTATTCCATATTTTTTATTTCTTATTTCTTATCTCTTATGTATTGGGATGTAGAACTCATGTCTGAAAGAAATTTGATTTACGTTTCGAAATTTTTCTAACTTCAATAATTCATCCTAGATAGGATTAATTATTGTAATTTAAAAAAAAATCTCAAAACACATTTAAATATTTCCATTATTTGTTTTATCGCAACAAAAATGTGATTCTACAACATAAAATTAAAATTAATTGTCACTGCACCTCGAGTGTTGCAGGTGTAATAAAAGAATCCAAACAAGGAATAGTAGACGCGAGAACCATCGGCAACAGCGCGGAGATCCACGATTCCCACCATTGTGTCCGCTTGCAACGGGCACAAGTAAATCGCGCAAATTGACACCCATGTTCGAACCTCCTCGGTCTTTACTGTATAAATATATCAACAATATGAACATGGATGCAGCAAGTGTTCCATTGATACAGTTATTGAACCCGGATTTATTATGTGAACTACAAATTAAAGCATTTATATTTCGAATTTACCGAGTCTCGCAAGTCTGTGCATAAAAAATATTAGTTAGATATACTATTGAAAATGAGTATGACTAATTGTTCCAGCTACTATAAAAACAGGTTTACAGTTTGTCTAGTTTAAGTTATACCAGTTGTTGGTTAACCATAAAAATGCAAATAAGGTTTATAGGTATTTTATCAAAAAATATATTAAATTTTTTTTCATCAAACTTTATAACTTGGTTGATTAATAAATCGATTATATTATTGGTAAATAGACATCGGCGCCTTTAATTTGAAATCAGAGGAACAACTACGGAGTGTTTCACGTAATAATAAAAATTGACTAAAGATAATGTTGTGTTGAATTAAATTGAATTATTTGTATATGAAGATGAATATTTAAAGTAGTAATTCAGTAACGTTTTGTCAATTATGACGGTTTTATCAATTATAATTTTAGGATTTTCCCAAAATTTGTAAACAGACGAATTCTTAGGAAACTAGACGTTTAAAATAAATGTTTTTTACAGTTTCCTAGTTTTTAAACATCTACAAGATAAACAATAATGAGATTTCGTTGGCTGAAGAGTTACAAGGTCACTTGAAGGCCAAAATTTGTTTATGGAGTAGCGTAAATTATTGGAACATTAAAGCGTTAAAGGAAGTGAACAGTTACGAAGATATTCATGGTTATCAAGATTTGGCAAACTTCAATATCTTGAAAACCCCGCGTCTATCCATTCATCCATATTAACTTTACGAAGATGTTAATAATCTGTTGGAATCCAAAGTAAAAGATACCACTTTTCACTCAATAGGTGACTTTAATTAAACTTCTGAGAAACTTTACTTAACGAAAAATTCGAGTTTTTCATCAATACATAAGTGTTAAGAATTCTTTTATATTTATTATATATTCGTTTTTGTGACTTTATTATCGAAGATGATATTTTTCCAAACATCTGATTTTCGAGAAAATATATCGACTACATTCTTTTGGAAGAGCTCTGTACATATGTGTTCTGTAGGATGTTAAAAACAAATGACAAACAGTTTCTTATCCTAAAGTTTTCTTAACTCGAATCGCTGGGTCAACTGATGGCAAAAATTATACATACGCCTACCTCCATTTTTTGAAAAAACTGCTTCCACTAAATTTCCCACAGACCACATTTTTTACAATTTCAGTAAATGTACAGGGATATCCAACGAAAATGACCACCCCTAATAAGTTCTTTATTTTTGATGCTATAAAAAAATTTTTTCTATAAAAGTTGTAGGGTTTATTGAAAGCATTTAGAATATGTATTCAGAAAAATAAATGAAAGTCGTTTAGAGGAGATATGGTTTTAACTTGCAGGAGTTTTAAATGAGTTCATTTGATTCACTACAACTTTTATTTGAAATATTTTTTCCTAACTCGAAAAATAACGAAAATATAAGGGTGGGCCTTTTCGTTGGATAACCCTGTACATATATTTCTAATTGCAGCAGACCCCTTGATTTAAATATATTTCGTGAATTCAAAAATTTTGCAAATTAATACTATGGTCTAATTGGAATTGATGATTAGTGTTTAGGCTAAAAACTGGAAACTAGTTGTTCTTAAGGAGTAATAAACAAAAGTGGCCTTATCTCGAAAGTAAATTCAAAATTTACGGATCATTGCAAAAGCTAGTGGAAACAAAATCTCGCGGAAAGACTCAATAACATGACACCAGGAAATATATTCGTATTATACAACTAATTTCAATAATTTGTTGACATTGATTTTTCCTACGAAGAAAATATCTTTTAGACCAATTAAAAGATTTTCTATGTGCAACCCATACCAAAGACAGGAATGAAAATGAATCTAACCAATTGTTGTCCGTTTGTCTAGTTCTCTACTGTAATAGAGTTGGCAGATATTGTAGGAAAACCATCAATACGGTTTCCTTTGAAAAAATTATTACTTACGTTATTGTTGACTTATAAATGTAAATTTTTCCTCCGAACCACTACTTAACATTTAAGACTGATGTGCATTTACAGATACTCTTTATACCAATCCTGGATGAACCTAATCGTCAATTTTATACTTTCATATTGATTTTCTCTATAGCATTATATTTTGTACCTCGTACTCCATGTGCGGTCTTTCTGTCGTGTCACACCAAGAAATGCATTTGTATATTTCATCTCAAGACATCATCTGAAGACAGAGCAATTCTGATTCATCTAGATGGAAATGGAATTCAAATGATCTTTTCCAGTATAATGTATTGAAGCATATTTTCCCAAAAAAAACAATATATTACTTATATTAGCAGTACATGGCATAAGATAGACTGACGTCAGATTAGACAAATGAACTAATGAGCAGGTTTTACTTGCCTTCTCCGTGCTGCGACCTCAACCATTCACCCTACCTGCTCCCTCTTCAATCTTTGGTTGAAGGTCAAATTGATGACTTTCCACTCGTACGAGGTCACCATCAGAAAGACATCCTGTCAAGTTCAGGACAACGCAACGTTCTGAGAGCGCTTTAGAAGCTGATAGTTGGAAAACTGATGAAGATTTTATTATTTTATCCTTCAACTAGCCTTGTGAAACTGGAAAACTGTGTGTTTGAACTGAGCAACTTTTATCCATCCTGCAAAAGTTTGTTACGCGGGGACTGATAAATATGATACAATCCATGACCAATTCTTTAATGCAAGGAAACATTTTAACACTCATCAGAAATTATAATACGATTTAAAAAAATATATATTATTATTTATACAAAACAACAATGGTTGTTTTTATAAAATGAAAATAAAGTAGTAAACTATACGATAATAAAAGGACAATGCTTGTGTTTATTTTGCTTTTGTGTGCCAATTTATAAAGCAATAAGGAGTACATTGTTGTTTTTTATGTATGTACCATATTTTTACGAATAAAATTCTTAAATTAAATTACGTGAAACCATGCAAACTTATACAAACTGAGTCTTGCCGCTACAAAAAAGTTACAAACCTGATTCGGAACATGTACTCTTTGTTATAATAATAATTGTATCTAAAACTATAAGTATTTACAAAAAACAATCACATTAACAACAATTTCACTTTTTATTTGCAACCTTGAGGATAAAATACATAAATAAATTAAGTTGATTATAAGACATAATAAATTTATTCTTAAGCGTAAAAGAAAACAAACATTTGATTGATTCAATGTCAATTAAAAAATATATTACATCGTAAAATTGCACAATGCACAAATTATTTAGCAACAATACATCAATTTGATTTATGTTTTGATCTTGTGATTGTGATTAAAATGAGTAATGAGGAATTCCCAAAACAGATTATGAATTTCAGATTCATATTTTTATTTTAAGCAAATACTTATTGGAGCCAAGTTGGGACGGTTCTAAAAATAAATATAAATTGTGAGAACAATATTCAATATGTACCATATTTCGTATTGGGAAAGACCAAAGATACCTAATTTAAGTACCTATACCATTACTGCAACAGAGTAGTAATACGAGTATAGGTAGCAATTTTTATTATAAAACAAACATTTTTCTAACGTTTTGATTTTATTTTATTACCAAAAGAGAATAAATCAACATATATCCATAGTTGTTCTTTAGTTGAAAAAGACATAAAGAATCAAGGATTTATCGTTTTTACTTAATGTAGAAAGAAATAATCAAGTGATGGTTACAAGAGGTCGACACCAAGGAGGGTAGGGAATTTTTTCTAACTTTTAATTACACTTGAATTTATATCTTCCCTAACCATTTTTTCCATAAGCAATACGTAGCCATTTTTTAAATTTGGGCTGAGATGTTTTGATACATTTTTTAAACAAAAACTTCAGCACCACGATGCAAAATAAACGCTAATCACAATACTGTTTTGTTTTCAATGTTTTCTTTGGTTTTAAAAATCGTACTACCATACATTTTGTAAATAAAGTCCTATTTACTGAATGTTAATGATTATTTTGTGACACTCATGCATTTGCAATCTACTTCTATGGATCTTGGTTTAGAATGTTAAATCATGAAAACAAGAAGTGCATTTTAGAAATACTTAAATTCATTCCTTTGGCATCAACATAGACAGAATAACGTATGATTCGGGAAGTTTCTACTACTAGAAACACTAATTGACTAACTAAACAATCATTAACTGTAGGGTTAATTATTGTAGCGTATAGGTAAGGAATTTAAAGTGGTCCTCTTCACTTGACCTCCCAACTACTGGGATCTCGGATGCCAACACTGGTAGAATCATTTTCGGTAAGTCACGATCGGTATAATTTGAGTGAGTAGTCCGGTCGTTCACCAGTACGTGCATAAGGATGTGGTTCCTAGCTACGTCCTTTGCACAAGGTCATTTTGTTTTGATCTAAACTTGCTTTTTTTAAGAAGATAGAAATTTAAATGGAAAATAACTAATAAGTATTTTATTTTCGAATGTTGACAATCTGTAATTTTTATAGGATTCATTGTATTTTTATTTATTTAGAGTATTTTTCTTATTTCTTACATTACAGTAATATTAGTTATAGAAGTATAAGCTATTAACCCATCGAAGACATATTGCATGTCAATTCTATGTATAAAAATTGCCATCCTTGGATAACTTTGAAGATAATAACTTTCTTAAAAATTGGTAAAACTTATTTTCCGTGTTTCCACAGTTTAACGTAAAATGTACACCTATCTTCGTCCTACTACCTTACCCAACCGTCCCGACGGTAATTTTAAATGACAAGGAGAACATATTATTATGACAATCTTCTCCACATAATTATGTGAAAATTAATTTAACATTTGGTTATTTTAATTTCTTATTTTTTCATCTTCATACAGACCAATTGATGAATTTATATTAAACAAAGTGAAAATCTCGGTGTTTAATAAGAAAAAGTTATTGAAAAATTCGAAAATTACGATTAGACAAGACTTAACCAAAATTTTCAGTGGAATCTTTTGGACCGAAAAATGTGTGGACAAAAAATGGGTATATGTATGTTACACAGAGAGCGAATTCAATATATCAAGGACTTGAGCAAACTGAATAGTATAATTGCAGAATGTGAAAATTAGCATTAAATTTCTTTTTGGTTATTTATGCTTGTCCTTTTGCTTAGGTATATTTTCTTTAAATTTTTATATTTAAAAATACATCATTATTATGAAGGTATGGCATACGATTGGAAATAGACATATAATATTATTGTTTTCATTTTTCTAATTTACACTATTGATTTAATTTTTGTTTGTTTACTTAATATTTATAGCTATATATATTTTATAAATATCTTTTAATAATTAGTTATATATCCCGCTAATTCATTTAAATATGTGTAGCAGTGCTTATTGCATGTATATGAAGCAAGACTAAAGCCATGGATTAATGAAGATATTAAAAGTATAATAATTACAAGGAGGGATCATTTAAAAAAGAGGTATTAAAAAATCCTAATAATAATGAGTTTAAAATTATTCATAAAAATTTTAGAAACACAACTACAAAACAAAAGCAGCTTATTACAAACAGAGAAATCGAAGAAAACAAGAATTATATAAAAAATGTGGAAAATAATGGAAAGCACTAATGTAAACCCCTCCAAAAAAAGAAATTAACCAAATTCAAACCGAAAATGGACAAATCATAAACGACAGAAAAGAAATAGTTAAAAAACTTTTAATACACAATTACAAAAAGTAATTGAAAACTATGAGGAAAATAATATATTACCTAGTAAATTCAACGTTTTTATTTCCAATATCGGAAAGTGAAATTGTGAATTTCTAAAACGGGAGATCCTCTAATAGTAACAAATTATAGACCGATCTCACTTATCACTAACGTGGCTAAAGTTATAGAAAAATATATTAAGAGCAGAATTATAGAACATATATAAACAAATTTAAAATCATAGATTCTAACCAATTTGGCTTCAGAGAAGGTATATCGACTGTTGAAGCTATGTATACGATAACAAATAATATACATAATAGTTTAAACAAGGATCAGCAGCGTTTGGCGATCTTTTTAGATCTGGCAAAGGCTTTTGACACTGTGTCACACGGAAAATTAATTCAAAAAATAAAATGTTATGGTTTACGGGGCAATGCGTGGGCAACTTACTAGAGATTATATTTCTGATAGAATTCAAATTGTAATGATAAATTCAGAAAAAAAGTGAGGAGTTGAAAATGGCAATTGGTGTTCAAGGAACAGTTATGGGCCCTATATTATTTCAATTATATAGGAATAGCATTTATACTTCACCGGAGTCAGTTGGCAAGAAACAAAAAAAAAAGCTGAAATGGGTCTACATAAGATAAATAAATGGTTGAATTCAAATTTACTAACGTAAAACAAAGATAAATCTAAATTCATTAAACTAAATTCATTACATTTTCACTTAACATCTTGAATAAATCGAACATAGAACATTTAATTTATCATACATGTCAAAATCCGATAATATGTAATTGTAATCAAAATATAAAATGAGTAATTGAAATAAAATACCTAGGGATTAAAATTGATGCATTTCTAAAATGGAATACTTAGTCATGTAGAAATGGTAAGAAATAAAATACGTAGACTAGTGTATAAATTCTACCAATTGAAATTTGTTTTAAATATTCAGCAATTAAAAATTATATATATATATATATATATATATATATATATATATATATATATATATATATATATATATATACGTGCACGGCTATCTTAATCGCCTCCATACATCACACAGGCACCCAAGCCTCCACGTTAAGGAAGCACGTTTTTTGTGTGTATTTGTGCAAATGGTAAATAATAACACACCTCTACACAAGCACCAAGAGAGGGGTAAGGAATAAGCAGTCTGAATATATACAAATTTTTGCCATATTTGTAAATGTAACACACCTCCAAATACTGAGTAGCGGAAACGCCTCTTTTGTATAAATTTTTGTACACTGGAGTTCGGTTACGCCTCCAGCAGTGTTGCCACATATATTGAGCGGGAGTGGGGGTGAGTTCGTATTAAGATGATGCGCTAGAATATTATTCGTTTGTGTAGCGGACCAGGTGGTATGGGTGCAGGCGTTTCGAAGTAAATTCGGACTTAATTTTTTTGCTGGAATCGGTTTTGAAAGTTACCAAATGGTAACCTGGTCTGATATTGTTTAAAACAATTTTTGTTATAACAAATAGAAAAATTACGATTTTTTACTTAAACTAATTTTTTTTATATATTTTGACCTATTTCCAACAAGAACTGTTCATATTGTTTAAGTGCTAATTGTGGCATTTCATAAATTTTTTCTCTTCCTTTTCTTTTGGGGATTTATTACCATATCTCTTGAAATTCCTATCGAAAAATCTTGATGTATCTAAATAATACTCAAATTAACCAGTTTAAAACTGGGAAGTAACCTCTACTCCTTTGACGTGATGTCAGAGGGACAGTTAGAGCGTGTTTTTTGACAACTAATATGAATTAAAAGAATACAAAAACACTGCGCTGGCGTTTCTTAAACTACATCTGTTTCCTTTTTCAAAGTTTAGGCTTTAGATTTTAATGTAATGTGTAGAATAATAATAATAACAATTTTCTTTTACACCGTGTTATTTGGTAGTGGTGAGAGATATAAACATCCCTCTGGTGGTCAGTTGCTACTACCTGTCAAGACATCGATGATGTCTCTGTGACAGATAGCGATTTGCAAAGCAAATACCAAAAGCAGGCGACCTCTAGCCCTGGTGGACTAAACTACATGCTAAATAATAAGTAGATATCCAAGTAACAACTACTCAACGGGCAAAAGCCCCGATTTGCATTGAATTACACTTGGAAATCCAAAATTGATAGCCAATATTATTCGAATAATATTGGCTATCAATTTTGGATTTCCAAGTGTAATTCAATACAAGTCGGGGTTTTTGCCCGTTGAGTAGTTGTTACTTGGATTTCTACTTATAATTTCTCTGCACTTTTTCTAAACTCTGAATATGGACATTGTAGAAGGGACTCCAAATACTGGAGGCATACTCTAAACGCGATCTTACAAAAGAATAAAAAAGCAATTTTAATATTCTAATACCTTAAAATAAAATATAATAAAATAAATAAAATAAAATATTGTTGAAGTCGTTGGAGTTTCTTATAATGTACCCTAGAGCTCTAAAACAGTCTGAAGTAAGATTACTGATGTGATTAACAAATGAAAGTTTCTGATCAAATGTCACTCCCAAATCTCGGTAGGTAACAGGTCGATTTAAATTTGTGTCGTTTATAGAATAATTAAAGGTAACTAGATTTGCTTTGTTGCTATATGTCATGACATTACACTTTGCTACATTTAAGGGCAACTTATTTGCAAATCACCAATTACTGATGCTTACTAAGTCATTTTGCAGCTCCATACAATCCTCAATGCTTTTGATGTTACAGTACAGTTTCATATCATCGGCATACAGTAAGCAATTTACCTTTAGACTACAAGTGATATCATCAATGAATATGTTAAAGAGGAGTGGCCCTAGGTTGGATCCTTGGGGAACACCAGATGTTACTGAAATCTCGACAGACTGATGACCAGAATATTCAACATATTGCTTACGATTCGTAAAATAGGATTTAAAAAATTCTTGGAGACTCGAAGAGAAACCATGAGCTTTAAGTTTAGTAATAAGTATGTTATGATCAAGTCTGTCGAATGCCTTAGAAAAGTTAGTATAAACAACATCAGTTTGTAGTCCTGGATCAATAGATTCTGCTATGAATTGAGTCACACAAAAAAGATTTGTAATAGTGGATCTACATCTACACGTAACATAAAAATCTAAAGCCTACACTTTAAAAAAGGAAACAGATAGATTCCAAAACGTCAGCGCAGTGATTTTGTATTATTTTAATTCCTATTAGTCGTCAAAAAACACCCTCTAATTGTTCCTCTGACATCACGTCAAAGGTGTAGAGGTTATTTCCCAGTTTTAAACTGGTTAATTTGAATATTTGTTAGATAAAACAAGTTTTTTCGATAGTAACTTCAAGAGATATAATAAATCCTAAAAAAAGGAAGAGATATTTTCAGTTATTAATTTTTAAAAATTAATAACATTGAAAATATCAAGTTTACGAAAAAAAGTTATTGTTGGAAATCGGTCGAAGAATATAAAAATGCTTAATTAGTTTGAGTAAAAAAATGTTATTTTTCCCTTTTTTTAAACTTTTGGTAACAGATTTTCATAATCGGCACTGTCTCCTGAACCGATTCCAGCAAAAAAAATCAGTCCGAATTTACTTCAAAACGACTGCGCCCATACCACCTGGTCTAAAATATAGTAGGGCCAAAAAGAGTAGTCAGTAAATCCAGGGGGAACTAGTTGTGGTTTTCATTTCTGGTAGGCGGATAAAACTTGATATATTTCTCTCAATTATATGGGATTATATGGTAAAAAGAGCTGCCGCTTCTGTATTCCATAAAAGCTAAATACTTTGAAGAATTTCCGGTGAATTTTTTGATCTACTGACTACTCTTTTTGGCCCTACTTTTAACAGTTTAAATTATGCTCAGCATATGAACACCTTTAAATTTAATAAAGCAAATTATCTGGGCTCTACAAAATCCTCGTGCAGTTTGTCAAATTAAAAGCTCAGGGCCGTTCATCGGTAAATGTATGGTGTGGAATTTTAGATAATTGAGTAATAGGGCCAATATTTTTTTAGACACTTTAAAAGGAGACATAATATTTTGCAATATGTCATTCCCAGTTCTTGTGCGCTTTATAATAAAATTTATCGCATTTTTGTCACTCTGTAACATTTTTGTATTGGGTAATAATATTTTACTTGCTTCCGTGTAGTTTAGTAAAATAATAGCTTTTATTAATTTAAATAGAATAGAAAACTAGGTACTCTAGATTATTGGATTTTTTTTGTTAAAAATGACAAGAGTAGAAGAGGAGTCCAAATCCAGCCAATAACCAAATTTTCGATTTCCAGTTGATATAAGCTGAACAGGAAGTTGCCATATTCGGGTAGGGAATAAAAAACTAAGAATGGAATGTAGAAGTTATTTTATTTTGAGTCTCACCGGTTAGAATATACAGCATCTGAAAGTACCCTGTATACTCGGAAACAGTTAATTTTGATGTATGGTGATATGACAAAGAATGCTTATAATTTTTAGTAGAATTCGAACATGCAAATATATAGCGGGTGTTCCATTTAAAAAATACAACTTTGTTCGCGCACGTTCTTTAAAACACCTTGTATGACAACTGTATAGTTAGCAATAAACTGCAGGTAAAGCCTTAAAATTTCGTAAAGAAATATACAGTTATTTAATAAAAATAATAAAATTAGAGGAGTAGTCACAATTAAGCCAATGACCCTTTACAAACTAATGACTTCTTCAAAGAATTTACCGAGTTATTTTTTAGGTTTTACCTGTTAGTTTACCTTTAATAGTTTTGAAAACATTGAAAAATCTTGGAATGCTATTCTATGAAACAATAATATTTTTCTAAATTAGCATACCTATCTGAAGATTTATTGTTTTTTTATCATTTTTATTTAATTTGTTTTTGTCAATCAAGTAATAAGGTTTTTCTTTAATCACTCTTATAATTTGTTTTCTCCTCATACAGACCATTTTTGACATTTCTCGAAAACTACTTTAAACAAGTTGGTAAAAGGGTAAAATCTATAGAGTTAATTATTTTTTAAACAGAGTTTATATCATATGGTGTCCTATGTAAAAAAATATTACTGTTATAGCTTTGTGAAATATGACGAAGACAAATTGTCAATATTATAGAAAAGTAACACTTTTTATAATATACTAGTTGACCTATATTTTGCTTTTTTAAAAGGCAAACAAAAAAAATATAAATTAAACTCGTTACTTTTGGGACACAAAACATACCGTGCCTTCATTTCAAAACACTACACAAGAAAATATTCGGTAAAGCTCGTGAGTCCGACCGAAATAGTGGGGATAGCTGCCATGTATCATCGTCCATAAGCAAACGCATTCATACGCGTTTGCATTCGTGAACGTGAATTTACCATGCACACGATACTCCCCTCTACTTCGAATGAACACGATCACTTTATCTCCATGTAGCTACGAAAATTGAAGGCACGGTATACCTGGTGACCACGAAATGACGCTTGCTATATCTTCTTGGTTTGACAAGATATGAATTTTGAAAATTTGGGCACGTCAAATAACGGTAAAATGTGCATTATCTCGACCAATTTTACATTTCCCGTCACTTACGGTTTCACCGGAAATTAAACTAACTTTGATTTTTTAATTGGAACACCCTATATATTTTTACATTTTTTGATTCAGGTCAGTTTGGATACAGTTATGGCATATTGAGATAAAAATATTAATGGCTGATATTTTTATGAGCAAACTTAATATTTCTTCTAGGCGGCCGTGACCCCAAAAATATGTTTTATTTTGCTTCAATAATTAATCAAAAAATACAATTATGGTATTATGTCATATGAAATTTGTGTTATAAGATCTCGAACATTTCGGAAATCATTTTTTCAAAATAACTATTTTTTTTAAATGAGTCCATGTTGGCTCTATACGTTATTTCAATAAAGCATTTAATGTTGTTCATATTTATAATACATAGAAATACATAAGAATATTATAACATTCAACAAGATATAAATGAAAAAAAAACTCATAATATTTAACAGTGGATCTCTATGAAGCAGATGCCTTTGACCCCCTGAATAAAAAAATGTGAAAATATACGGGGCGTTCCATTTAATAATCCAGTGTTAGCATCATTTCCTGTGAAACCGGAAGCAACCGAAAATGTAAAATTGGTCGAAATAATGCATATTCAGTCGTTATTTGACGTGTCCAAATTTGAAATTCATATCTTGTAAAACCCAGAGAATATACCAGGTGAACACGAGATGTCACTTGCCTCTATCTATATCTTCTTGGTTTTACAAGATATGAATTTCAAATTTGGGCACGTCAAATAACGGCTAAATATGCATTAATTCGGCCGATTTAACATTTTTTGTCGCTTCAGGCATTGAGTAAATAATATAAAGAGGCGCAACCGTCAAGGGGGAGATATAATATTTACGGGCAGACTCAAACAGAACCGGAAACTATCCAAACTCGTTCAGTTACGGATCTGTATCACTTGATTAGTGGTACAGAGTTACTGAAGTGGGTGGAGTAGATTAACGAAGGGAGAGCACAATAAGCCCAGGAGGCTGCAGTGCCCTCGGTGTTTAAACAGACGAGCCCTAGGTGGAGAAAAAAAAAACCGTCAAGGGGCCGAGATTTTAGTGTTGTATTTTTTTGTCAATAACTATAGAATTATCTACAATATTTAGGGCTATGCAACCGAATAACAAATTCCTTCTCATAGCACTAAAAATTGAAAACAATCCTGAAGCTATTGGCATAAAATACAATACTAAAATCTCGGCCCCTTGACGGTTGTGCTTCTTTATATTATTTATTTACTCAATGCTTCAGGTTTCGCCGAAAATGATGCTAACTTTGGAATTTTAAATCGAACACCCTGTATATATTTTTACGTTTTTTGATTCAGGAGATCAAAGGCACCTACTTGATCCATTGTTAAATATTATAACTTGATTTCATTTCTAGTTGAATGTTATTCTTATGTATTTTAATGTATAATAATATGAAGATATTGTGAATTATTTGGTACCACGTAATCGGTAATTAAATGCTTTATTGAAATAACGTAGTGAGCCACAATGGTGCCATTTAAAAAAAATTAGTTAATTTGGAAAAATGATTTCCGAAATGTTTAAAATCTTATAACACAAACGCCATGTGGCATAATGTCAAAAATATATTTTTTGATTAATTACCCAAGCAAAGCAAAACATTTTTTGGGATTACGGCCGCCTAGATAAAAAATTAATTTTGCTCATAAAAATGTCAGCCATTAATATTTTTATACCAATATGCTATAACTGTATCCAAAATGACATTCTGAATCTATAAATGTAAAAATATGTTCCAAATAAGGTATCACAAGTCCTTACTTTAAGTCCATTAAAAAATTTAGGGTTTGCAACTGCCACTCGAACGGGGTTGAATTAAAAGATGAAATTTGTACGTTGCAGGATGTCATTTCAGAATCCAAAATCGACGTAGGTACCTAGGGATTTTAAAAAAATATTCACAATAATTTAGATAATGAATTTATTTCATTTGGCTGTTCCACACTGTATGTATTAACACAAGAACATTATTTAACTATTTGATATGACATGTTGCTAATAAAATCTTAAGCTTGTTTTTTATGCAATATTGTATATCCACTTACTTTTGAATAATGTCAAACCTGCAAATAAAGTCATAATTGGTTATAAAAATTTAAAAAGAATAATACTACTTACCCATATCTGTATTAATAGATTGTCGAGTTCATCATCTTCAGGTTAAAGCTGATCTTTGAACACCTTTGTATAAAATGTGTATGTGTATCTATTTAATCTACTCAGTACAGTTTACAAATATTTTTGATACTGTTCATTTACAGAGGATTTTATTATTGCTAATTTACATATTTTATACTGGTTTAATAACTGCAATTTTAGTTACTTTTTTATGAAAAACATATTGAAATACTACGTACACTACCAACATTAATTTTTCAACCAAAGGAATAAATAAATAATTTTACACACACCAAAATCATTCACACAAATTTTTGTTCTGAATAAATAAAAACGTTAAATTATGTTTATTCTTATTTTGTTTTAAATAAGCTACTTCCAAATTATTTTTGAACTAATTGTATTTTCTGAGCCTGAGTAATAATTGTAATACTCGTCTATTTTAATTAATCATTAATCAATATGTCAATCTAGTACTAACACTAGTTACTAGTTGAACAACTATATTACTTCATAAACAAAGCTAGTACGCATACATGTTAATAAAATATTATTGAAGTCAAATCGCACGCGAGCGCTTTTCCACAGAAGGTAAAATAACACCAATGAATAATATTTACACACATATAAAACTAACGTACTAACTTACCTCCGTACACTGTTGCCATATTTCTGAGGTGTATTGGTGTAGAGAACATGTGGAGGCAAATTCTGCTTAACCACCATTTGTAGCGTATATGCGTATTAACTGGTGGCGCCTACTAGTGGAATTACAGTGAACTACATTGTATAACTGTATATGTACACCATACCAATTGGCCTCCGACAGAAAATTTGGGAAACGCCTACTAATGACGTAATAATGACAATGAACATGTTTTACACATAGGTTCGTATTGGTCACCGATTTTTCGAAGTCGCCTCCGATTTTGGAGGCGTATTCGTTAAATACGTTTATCATTTTGGAGGTGTATAAGACACTTTGCATATATATATATATATATATATATATATATATATATATATATATATATATATATATATATATATATATATATATATATATATATATATATATGCAAAGTGTCTTATACACCTCCAAAATGATATACGTATTTAACGAATACGCCTCCAAAATCGGAGGCGACTTCGAAAAATCGGTGACCAATACGAACCTATGTGTAAAACATGTTCATTGTCATTATTACGTCATTAGTAGGCGTTTCCCAAATTTTATGTCGGAGGCCAATTGGTATGGTGTACATATACAGTTATACAATGTAGTTCACTGTAATTCCACCAGAAGGCGCCACCAGTTAATACGCATATACGCTACAAATGATGGTTAAGCAGAATTTGCCTCCACATGTTCTCTACACCAATACACCTCAGAAAATTGGCAACAGTGTACGGAGGTAAGTTAGTACGTTAGTTTTATATGTGTGTATATTATTCATTGGTGTTATTTTACCTTCTGTGGAAAAGCGCTCACGTGCGATTTGACTTCAATAATGTTTTATTAACATGTATACGTAGTAGCTTTGTTTATGAAGTAATATAGTTGTTCAACTAGTAACTAGTGTTAGTAGTAGATTGACATATTGATTAATGATTAATTAAAATAGACGAGTATTACAATTATTACTCAGGCTCAGAAAATACAATTAGTTCAAAAATAATTTGGAAGTAGCTTATTTAAAACAAAATAAGAATAAACATAATTTAACGTTTTTATTTATTCAGAACAAAAATTTGTGTGAATGATTTTGGTGTGTGTAAAATTATTTATTTATTCCTTTGGTTGAAAAATTAATGTTGGTAGTGTACGTAGTATTTCAATATGTTTTTCATAAAAAAGTAAAAGTAAAATTGCAGTTATTAAACTAGTATAAAATATGTAAATTAGCAATAATAAAATCCTCTGTAAATGAGCAGTATCAAAAATATTTGTAAACTGTACTGAATAGATTAAATAGATACACATACACATTTTATACAAAGGTGTTCAAAGATCAGCTTTAACCTGAAGATGATGAACTCGACAATCTATTAATACAGATATGGGTAAGTAGTATTATTCTTTTTAAATTTTTATAACCAATTATGACTTTATTTGCAGGTTTGACATTATTCAAAAGTAAGTGGATATACAATATTGCATAAAAAACAAGCTTAAGATTTTATTAGCAACATGTCATATCAAATAGTTAAGTAATGTTCTTGTGTTAATACATACAGTGTGGAACAGCCAAATGAAATAAATTCATTATCTCAATTATTGTGAATATTTTTTAAAAATCCCTAAGTACCTACGTCGATTTTGGATTCTGAAATGACATCCTGCAACGTACAAATTTCATCTTTTAATTCAACCCCGTTCGAGTGGTAGTTGCAAACCCTAAATTTTTTAATGGACTTAAAGTAAGGACTTGTGATACCTTATTTGGAACATATTTTTACATTTTTAGATTCAGGATGTCATTTTGGATACAGTTATAGCATATTGAGATAAAAATATTAATGGCTGACATTTTTATGAGCAAAATTAATTTTTTATCTAGGCGGCCGTAATCCCAAAAAATGTTTCGCTTTGCTTGGGTAATTAATCAAAAAATATATTTTTGACATTATGCCACATGGCATTTGTGTTATAAGATTTTAAACATTTCGGAAATCATTTTTCCAAATTATTTAATTTTTTTTAAATGGCACCATTGTGGCTCACTACGTTATTTCAATAAAGCATTTAATTACCGATTACGTGGTACCAAATAATTTACAATATCTTCATATTATTATACATAAGAATAACATTCAACTAGAAATGAAATAAAGTTATAATATTTAACAATGGATCTCTATCAAGTAGGTGCTTTTGATCTTCTGAATCAGAAAACGTAAAAATATATACAGGGTGTTCGATTTAAAATTCCAAAGTTAGCATCATTTTCGGCGAAACCTGAAGCATTGAGTAAATACATAATATAAAGAGGCACAACCGTCAAGGGGCCGAGATTTTAGTATTGTATTTTTTGCCAATAGCTTCAGGATTGTTTTCAATTTTTAGTGCTATGAGAAGGTATTTGTTATTCCTAAATATTGTAGATAATTCTATAGTTATTGACAAAAAAATACAACACTAAAATCTCGGCCCCTTGACGGTTGCGCCTCTTTATATTATTTACTCAATGCCTGAAGCGACAAAAAATGATAAATCGGCCGAATTAATACATATTTAGCCGTTATTTGACGTGCCCAAATTTGAAATTCATATCTTGTAAAACCAAGAAGATATAGATAGATAGAGGCAAGTGGCATCTCGTGTTCACCTGGTTTTACAAGATGTGAATTTCAAATTTGGACACGACAAATAACGACTGAATATGCATTAATTCGACCAATTTAACATTTTCGGTGGCTTCCGGTTTCACAGGAAATGATGCTAACACTGTATTATTAAATGGAACGCCCCGTATATTTTCACATTTTTTTATCTGGCATCTGCTTCATAGAGATCCACTGTTAAATATTATGAGTTTTTTTTTCATTTATATCTTGTTGAATTTCATAATATTCTTATGTATTTCTATGTATTATAAATATGAACAACATTAAATGCTTTATTGAAATAACGTATGCTCAGAGCCACCATGGACTCATTTTAAAAAAATAGTTATTTTGAAAAAATGATTTCCGAAATGTTCGAGATCTTATAACACAAATTTCATATGACATAATACCATAATTGTATTTTTTGATTAATTATTGAAGCAAAATAAAACATATTTTTGGGGTCACGGCCGCCTAGAAGAAATATTAAGTTTGCTCATAAAAATATCAGCCATTAATATTTTTATCTCAATATGCCATAACTTTATCCAAACTGACCTGAATCAAAAAATGTAAAAATATATAGGGTGTTCCATTTAAAAAATCAAAGTTAGTTTAATTTCCGGTGAAACCGTAAGTGACGGGAAATGTAAAATTGGTCGAGATAATGCACATTTAACCGTAATTTGACGTGCCCAAATTTTCAAAATTCATATCTTGTCAAACCAAGAAGATATAGCAAGCGTCATTTCGTGGTCACCAGGTATACCGCGCCTTCAATTTTCGTAGCTACATGGAGATAAAGTGATCGTGTTCATTCGAAGTAGAGGGGAGTATCGTGTGCATGGTAAATTCACGTTCACGAATGCAAGCAAACGCGTATGAATGCGTTTGCGTATGGACGATGATACATGGCAGCTATCCCCACTATTACGGTCGGACTCACGAGCTTTACCGAATATTTTCTTGTGTAGTGTTTTGAAATGAAGGCACGGTATGTTTTGTGTCCCAAAAGTAACGAATTTAATTTATATTTTTTTTGTTTGCCTTTTAAAAAAGCAAAATATAGGTCAACTAGTAGGTATATTATAAAAAGTGCTACTTTTCTATAATATTGACAATTTGTCTTCGTCATATTTCACAAAACTATAACAGTAATATTTTTTTACATAGGACACCATATGATATAAACTCTGTTTAAAAAATAATTAACTCTATAGATTTTACCCTTTTACCAACTTGTTTAAAGTAGTTTTCGAGAAATGTCAAAAATGGTCTGTATGAGGAGAAAATAAATTATAAGAGTGATTAAAGAAAAACCTTATTACTTGATTGACAGAAACAAATTAAATAAAAATGATAAAAAAAACAATAAATCTTCAGATAGGTATGCTAATTTAGAAAAATATTATTGTTTCATAGAATAGCATTCCAAGATTTTTCAATGTTTTCAAAACTATTAAAGGTAAACTAACAGGTAAAACCTAAAAAATAACTCGGTAAATTCTTTGAAGAAGTCATTAGTTTGTAAAGGGTCATTGTCTTAATTGTGACTACTCCTCTAATTTTATTATTTTTATTAAATAACTATATATTTCTTTACGAAATTTTAAGGCTTTACCTGCAGTTTATTACCAACTATACAGTTGTCATACAAGGTGTTTTAAAGAACGTGTGCGAACAAAGTTGTATTTTTTAAATGGAACACCCGCTATATATTTGCATGTTCGAATTCTGCTAAAAATTATAAGCATTCTTTGTCATATCGCCATACATCAAAATTAACTGTTTCCGAGTATACATGGTACTTTCAGATGCTGTATATTCTAACCGGTGAGACTCAAAGTAAAATAACTTCTACATTCCTTTCTTAGTTTTTTATTCCCTACCCGAATATGGCAACTTCCTGTTCAGCTTATATCAAATGGAAATCGAAAATTTGGTTATTAGCTGGATTTGGACTCCTCTTCTACTCTCGTCATTTTTAACAAAAAAAATCCAATAATCTAGAGTACCTAGTTTTCTATTCTATTTAAATTAATAAAAGCTATTATTTTACTAAACTACACGGAAGCAAGTAAAATATTATTACTCAATACAAAAATGTTACAGAGTGACAAAAATGCGATAAATTATAAAGCGCACAAGAACTGGGAATGACATATTGCAAAATATTATGTCTCCTTTTAAAGTGTCTAAAAAAATATTGGCCCTATTACTCTATTATCTAAAATTCCACACCATATTTACCGATGAACGGCCCAGAGCTTTTAATCTGACAAACTGCACGAGGATTTTGTAGAGCCCAGATAATTTGCTTTATTAAATTTAAAGGTGTTCATATGCTGAGCATAATTTAAACTGTTAACTTATAATAGGGCCAAAAAGAGTAGTCAGTAGATCAAAAAATTCACCGGAAATTCTTCAAAGTATTTAGCTTTTATGGAATATAGAAGCGGCAGCTCTTTTTACCATATAATCCCATATAATTGAGAGAAATATATAAAGTTTTATCCGCCTACCAGAGATGAAAACCACAACTAGTTCCCCCTGGATTTACTGACTACTCTTTTTGGCCCTACTATATTTTAGACCAGGTGGTATGGGCGCAGTCGTTTTGAAGTAAATTCGGACTGATTTTTTTTGCTGGAATCGGTTGAGGAGACAGTGTCGATTATGAAAATCTATGTTACCAAAAGGTAACCTGGTCTGATATTGTTTAAAACAGTTTAAGGTAAAAATAACATTTTTTTACTCAAACTAATTAAGCATTTTTATATTTTTCGACCGATTTCCAACAATAACTTTTTTCGTAAACTTGATATTTTCAATGTTATTAATTTTTAAAAATTAATAACTGAAAATATCTCTTTCTTTTTTTAGGATTTATTATATCTCTTGAAGTTACTATCGAAAAAACTTGTTTTATCTAACAAATATTCAAATTAACCAGTTTAAAACTGGGAAATAACCTCTACACCTTTGACGTGATGTCAGAGGAACAATTAGAGGGTGTTTTTTGACGACTAATAGGAATTAAAATAATACAAAAACACTGGGCTGACGTTTTGGAATCTATCTGTTTCCTTTTTCAAAGTGTAGGCTTTAGATTTTTATGTTACGTGTAGATGTAGATCCACTATTACAAATCTTTTTTGTGTAGCAGAATCTATTAATCCAGGACTACAAACTGATGTTGTTTACACTGACTTTTCTAAGGCATTCGACAGACTTGATCATAACATACTTATTACTAAACTTAAAGCTCATGGTTTCTCTTCGAGTCTCCAAGAATTTTTTAAATCCTATCTTACGAATCGTAAGCAATATGTTGAATGTTCTGGTCATCAGTCTGTCGAGATTTCAGTAACATCTGGTGTTCCCCAAGGATCCAACCTAGGGCCACTCCTCTTTAACATATTCATTGATGATATCACTTGTAGTCTAAAGGTAAATTGCTTACTGTATGCCGATGATATGAAACTGTACTGTAACATCAAAAGCATTGAGGATTGTATGGAGCTGCAAAATGACTTGTGTTTTGCAAATAAGTTGCCCTTAAATGTAGCAAAGTGTAATGTCATGACATATAGCAACAAAGCAAATCTAATTACCTTTAATTATTCTATAAACGACACAAATTTAAATCGACCTGTTACCTACCGAGATTTGGGAGTGACATTTGATCAGAAACTTTCATTTGTTAATCACATCAGGAATCTTACTTCAGACTGTTTTAGAGCTCTAGGGTACATTATAAGAAACTCCAACGACTTCAACAATATTAGCATATTAAAATTGCTTTTTTATTCCTTTGTAAGATCGCGTTTAGAGTATGCCTACAGTATTTGGAGTCCCTTCTACAATGTCCATATTCAGAGTTTAGAAAAAGTGCAGAGAAATTATAAGTAGAAATGCAAGTAACAACTACTCAACGGGCAAAAACCCCGACTTGCATTGATTTACACTTGGAAATCCAAAATTGATAGCCAATATTATTCGAATAATATTGGCTATCAATTTTGGATTTCCAAGTGTAATTCAATGCAAATCGGGGCTTTTGCCCGTTGAGTAGTTGTTACTTGGATTTCTACTTATTATTTAGCATGTAGTTTAGTCCACAAGGGATAGAGGTCGCCTGCTTTTGGTATTTGCTTTGCAAATCGCTATCTGTCACAGAGACATCATCGATGTCTTGACAGGTAGTAGCAACTGACCACCAGAGGGATGTTTCTATCTCTCACCACTACCAAATAACACGGTGTAAAAGAAAATTGTTATTATTATTATTCTACACATTACATTAAAATATAAAGCCTAAACTTTGAAAAAGGAAACAGATGTAGTTTAAGAAACGCCAGCGCAGTGTTTTTGTATTCTTTTAATTCATATTAGTTGTCAAAAAACACGCTCTAACTGTCCCTCTGACATCACGTCAAAGGAGTAGAGGTTACTTCCCAGTTTTAAACTGGTTAATTTGAGTATTATTTAGATACATCAAGATTTTTCGATAGGAATTTCAAGAGATATGGTAATAAATCCCCAAAAGAAAAGGAAGAGAAAAAATTTATGAAATGCCATAATTAGCACTTAAACAATATGAACAGTTCTTGTTGGAAATCGGTCAAAATATATAAAAAAAATTAGTTTAAGTAAAAAATCGTAATTTTTCTATTTGTTATAACAAAAATTGTTTTAAACAATATCAGACCAGGTTACCATACCGATTCCAGCAAAAAAATTAAGTCCGAATTTACTTCGAAACGCCTTCACCCATACCACCTGGTCTGCTACACAAACGAATAATATTCTAGCGCATCATCTTAATACGAACTCACCCCCCACTCCCGCTCAATATATGTGGCAACACTGCTGGAGGCGTAACCGAAATCTAGTGTACAAAAACTTATACAAAAGAGGCGTTTCCGCTACTCAGTATTTGGAGGTGTGTTACATTTACAAATATGGCAAAAATTTGTATATATTCAGAATGCTTATTTCTTACCCCTCTCTTGGTGCTTGTGTAGAGGTGTGTTATTATTTACCATTTGCACAAAATACACACAAAAAACGTACTTCCTTAACGTGGAGGCTTGGGTGCCTGTGTGATGTATGGAGGCGATTAAGATAGCCGTGCACGTATATATATATATATATATATATATATATATATATATATATATATATATATATATATATATATATATATATATATATATATATATATATATATATATATAAAAGATTGAATTTCGTAGGGTTTCGGACCATAGGAGGGCTATATTTTAAGTAAAACTCTTTTTTACTATAATGCCGAGCTTTCGAAAACGTTTATTTTCTTTGTCAAGGCTACAAATAGGATAATACAAAACGTTAATATTGAATTGATGTAATTAATGAATAGTTGATTAGTAATAATAAAATACAGAACAAATAGGTTGGTGCTATTGTTACCAATGACATGATGAACTAAAAAATAAAGGGAAGAAGGGTTGTAACTGTTATTTACTTATTATTTTTAAATTCACACTAGATTAATGATGTAGAAAAAATGCCTTCTTTACTTTGATAAAGAATATTATTGAATTATATTAAATTAAACAGTTAAAATGTAAAAATGTATAGTAATATTAAATTAAGTTGGTAGTAATTCAATTCATTACAGTTGGCAACTTGTTAGTAATAAGGAAACAGGAAGCAACCATCTTGCTGTTTTTTACCACTATATTAAAATGGCAGATTTACAAGCCGTACAGCGTGGTGTGCTAGTCTAATCAGTAAATTGTAAAAAGATGATGTTTAATACAATTAAAGTTAAAATCAAGAAAGTGTAGTAAAAAGTTTTTCAAGTTAATATAGTATTTAGTTTTAATGATAGTCAATTTTTATGATAACCTCAATTTACATGTAAGTATTCTACATAATCACTCAATTACATAATATTAACGTTTTGTATTATCCTATTTGTAGCCTTGACAAAGAAAATAAACGTTTTCGAAAGCTCGGCATTATAGTAAAAAAGAGTTTTACTTAAAATATAGCCCTCCTATGGTCCGAAACCCTACGAAATTCAATCTTTTGTTTTTTAACTAGTCGGACGTGACTACCCTTCGTAATTTTTTATATATATATATATATATATATATATATATATATATATATATATATACGTGCACGGCTATCTTAATCGCCTCCATACATCACACAGGCACCCAAGCCTCCACGTTAAGGAAGTACGTTTTTTGTGTGTATTTTGTGCAAATGGTAAATAATAACACACCTCTACACAACCACCAAGAGAGGGGTAAGAAATAAGCATTCTGAATATATACAAATTTTTGCCATATTTTTAAATGTAACACACCTCCAAATACTGAGTAGCGGAAACGCCTCTTTTGTATAAGTTTTTGTACACTAGAGTTCGGTTACGCCTCCAGCAGTGTTGCCACATATTTTGAGCGGGAGTGGGGGGTGAGTTCGTATCAAGATGATGCGCTAGAATATTATTCGTTTGTGTAGCAGATCAGGTGGTATGGGTGCAGTCGTTTCAAAGTAAATTCTGACTTAATTTTTTTGCTGGAATCGGTTTTGAAACTTACCAAATGGTAACCTGGTCTGATATTGTTTAAAACAATTTTTGTTATAACAAATAGAAAAATTACGATTTTTTACTTAAACTAATTTTTTTTATATATTTTGACCGATTTCCAACCAGAACTGTTCTTATTGTTTAAATGCTAATTGTGGCATTTCATAAATTCAGTTATTAATTTTTAAAAATTAATAACATTGAAAATATCAAGTTTACGAAAAAAAATTATTGTTGGAAATCGGTCGAAAAATATAAAAATAATTAGTTTGAGTAAAAAAATGTTATTTTTCCCTTTTTTTTAAACTGTTTTAAACAATATCAGACCAGGTTACCTTTTGGTAACATAGATTTTCATAATCGGCACTGTCTCCTGAACCGATTCCAGCAAAAAAAATCAGTCCGAATTTACTTCAAAACGACTGCGCCCATACCACCTGGTCTAAAATAAGTTAAACAGTTTAAATTATGCTCAGCATATGAACACCTTTAAATTTAATAAAGCAAATTATCTAGGCTCTACAAAATCCTCGTGCAGTTTGAAAGATTAAAAGTTCTGGGCCGTTTCTCGGTAAATGTATGGTGTGAATTTTTAGATAATAGAGTAATAGGGCCAATATTTTTTTAGACACTTTAAAAGGAGACATACCTAATATTTTGCAATATGTCATTCCCAGTTCTTGTGCACTTTATAATTTATCGCGTTTTTGTCACTCTGCAACATTTTTGTATTGGGTAATGATATTTTATTTGCTTCCGTGTAGTTTAGTAAAATAATAGCTTTTATTAATTTAAATAGAATAGAAAACTAGGTACTAGATTATTGGATTTTTTTGTTAAAAATGACAAGAGTAGAAGAGGAGTCCAAATCCAGCCAATAACCCAATTTTCGATTTCCAGTTGATATAAGCTGAACAGGAAGTTGCCATATTCGGGTAGGGAATAAAAAACTAAGACAGGAATGTAGAAGTTATTTTACTTTGAGTCTCACCGGTTAGGATATACAGCACCTGAAAGTACCCTGTATACTCGGAAACAGTTAATTTTGATGTATGGTGATATGACAAGGAATGCTTATAATTTTTAATAGAATTCGAACATGCAAATATATAGCGGGTGTTTCATTTAAAAAATACAACTTTGTTCGCACACGTTCTTTAAAACACCTTGTATGACAACTGTATAGTTGGTAATAAACTGCAGGTATAGCCTTAAAATTTCGTAAAGAAATATATAGTTATTTAATAAAATTAATAAAATTAGAGGAGTAGTCTCAATCCAGCCAATGACCATTTACAAACTAATGACTTCTGCAAAGAATTTACCGAGTTATTTTTTAGGTTTTACCTGTTAGTTTACCTTTAATAATTTTGAAAACATTGAAAAATCTTGGAAGGCTATTCTATGAAACAATAATATTTTTCTAAATTAGCATACCTATCTGAAGATTTATTGTTTTTTTATCATTTTTATTTAATTTGTTTTTGTCAATCAAGTAATTAAGGTTTTTCTTTAATCACTCTTATAATTTATTTTCTCCTCATACAGACCATTTTTGAGACATTTCTCGTAAACTACTTTAAACAAGTTGGGAAAAGGGTAAAATCTATAGAGTTAATTATTTTTTAAACAGAGTTTATATCATATGGTGACCTATGTAAAAAAATATTACTGTTATAGTTTTGTGAAATATGACGAAGAAAAATTGTCAACATTATAGAAAAGTAACTTTTTATGATATACTAGTTGACCTATATTTTGCTTTTCTAAAAGGCAAACAAAAAAATATAAATTGAATTCGTTACTTTTGGAACACAAAATATACCGTGTCTTCATTTCAAAACACTACACAAGAAAATATTCGATAAAGCTCGTGAGTCCGACCATAATAGTGGGGATAGCTGCCATGTATCATCGTCCGTACGCAAACGCATTCATACGCGTTTGCATTCGTGAACGTGAATTTGCCATGCACACGATACTCCCCACTACCTCGAATGTACACGATCACTTTATCTCCATGTAGCTACGAAAATTGAAGGCAAGGTATACCTGGTGACCACGAAATGACGCTTGCTATATCTTCTTGGTTTGACAAGATATGAATTTTGAAAATTTGGGCACGTCAAATAACGGTTAAATGTGCATTATCTCGACCAACTTTATATTTTCCGTCACTTCCGGTTTCACCGGAAATTAAACTAACTTTGATTTTTTAAATGGAATACCCTATATTTTTTTACATTTTTTGATTCAGGTCAGTTTGGATACAGTTATGGCATATTGAGATAAAAATATTAATGGCTGATATTTTTATGAGCAAACTTAATTTTTCTTCTAGGCGGCCGTGACCCCAAAAATATGTTTTATTTTATTTATTTATTTATTTATTTAGCAACACAGGCAACCCAACAGAATGAATTAACATTACCAATAATAGGGCTGCACGGATAAATACAATAGAAATACATATGTGTACACATGATCTAACTTAACCTAAAAAATGAGAAAGATATTTTGGATAAGTTACAAATTAAATTCAAAAAAACGAAAAAATTTTACAAAAATACATTATTAGCTAAACGCCTGACAGATAAAAGAGATAAACTGAATATATCAATGTGATTAAAAAATTCGTTATAATTTTTTTGCAATTGAAAAAAAGGAGAATTACAAGCTGAATTAGTATGATGGGTTGGATTATAAAATAGATTAGCAGATCTAGAATAGTAATGTTTTACATTGATTGACAAATTCTGAAGAATGAGAGTAGAATTTATTTCATTATTGAATAATTTATATAAAAATATTATATATGTAATGGTTCTTCTAGAGCTTAATTTTAAAATTTTATAATGCCGTAAATTATTATCATAACTTTGAAAATGTAAGTGTCTATTAAATTTATAGTTGAGATGACTAATAAATCTTACTTGAACATTTTCGATTCTTGTTATATCTTTAAAATATAGCGGGTTCCAAATTATGCAAGTATACTCCAAGTGACTTCTGACATTGGAGTTGTACAATAAAATAAATGAGTTAGGATCACGAAATGAATTAGATATTCGTAATATGAACCCAAGATTGCGTAGAGACTTCTTAACTATAGATTCAATATGGAGGTTAAAAGACAGCTTCGTGTCTAAGATAACTCCTAGGTCTCGAATAAAACTTACATTTTTAAGTAAGATGCCATTTATACTATATGCAAAGTTGATATAATTAACAAGCCGACTGAAGGAAATATAGTAACATTTTTTTATATTTAAAAATAATTTGTTATTAGTACAGTATTCAGTGAGTCTATCAATATCCGATTGCATGAGCATACAGTCGTTTAAGGATCCTATAGTTCTGTAAAACTTTAGATCATCAGCATATAGTGCAAAAGTAGTATTAATAAAACAGCTGCCAATGTCATTAATGAACAAGGAAAAGAGCAAGGGGCCTAAATGCGATCCCTGCGGTATCCATGAATAGCTAGATGTGCAGTTATTAATTCTAACACATTGGCACCTATTATTTAAGTAGGAAATGATCCACCTTAAAAGATTACCATATATACCCAAGTTCTCCAATTTTATGAACAAAGAAGGTAGATGTACTTTATCAAATGCTTTGGAGAAATCAGTATACACGGCATCCACTTGAGTTCTGTTGTCCAATGCCATAAAACAATCTTGTATGTATGGTAACAAATTAGTTATAGCAAAGCGCCCTCGGAAAAAACCATGTTGCTGTTCAATAATAAAATTTTTAAAATGGAAAAAAAGTTCGTCGGTGATAATAGCTTCCAACAATTTCCCAGGGATTGACAAAATGGATATAGGCCTATAGTTGGATACTTCATTTTTATCACCATTTTTATAAACGGGTGTAATTACTTCTTTTTTCCAACATGTAGGAAAAACTCTCTCTGAGAGTGATTTGTTATATATAATTAGTAGGGGCACTATTATTGAACGTCTACAGGATTTTATAAAAATGGCAGGTAACCCATCAGGTCCAGCACCCTTGTTCTGATCTAAGTTATCAATTACAGCAAGCAACTGGGATTCCGTAATTGTGTGCATGGTTACAATTTTACTAAAAAGATTATCATTTATTGTTATCTTAGAGGGGGTGTCAAAAGGTTCATATACTGTGCACAAATAGTCAGAAAAAGCGTCGCAGGTTTCTTCATCATTATAAACAGTATTATTATAGGTTATAAAAGAGGGAGTGGATTTATTATTTCGTTTATTAGCTACGAATGACCAGAATGATTTTACGTTTGTTTTTAAATTAGACTCTGTATTTTGTATATAGTGGTTGTAATCAATTCTGATGTTAACTTTAACTTCCCTACGAAGATCAGAGAAAGTTATGTAATCTAGATTATTATTAAATTTTTTCCAGCGTTGATGGAAGTTATATTTTCTTTTCATTAGTGATATGGTGTTTGCCGAGTACCAAGTAGGATATTTTTTATTAACAGTTTTTTTCCTGATATTTTCTACAATAATTTGATTTAATTTGGTATAAAAAATTGTTAAAGAGTCATCAACACTGAGATTATGAAATTTTGCTTCAATAATTAATCAAAAAATACAATTATTATGGTATTATATCATATGAAATTTGTGTTATAAGATCTCGAACATTTCGGAAATAATTTTTTCAGAATAACTACTTTTTTTAAATTAGACCATGGTGGCTCTCTACGTTATTTCAATAAAGCATTTTATGTTGTTCATATTTATAATACATAGAAATACATAAGAATAATATAACATTCAACAAGATATAAATGAAAAAAAAAATTCATAATATTTAACAGTGGATCTCTATGAAGCAGATGCCTTTGACCCCCTGAATCAAGAAATGTGAAAATATACGTTCCATTTAATAATCCAGTGTTAGCATCATTTCCTGTGAAACCGGAAGCAACCGAAAATGTTAAATTAGTAGAATTAATGCATATTCAGCCGTTATTTGACGTGTCCAGATTTGAAATTCATATCTTGTAAAACCCAGAATATACCAGGTGACCACGAGATGTCACTTGCATCTATCTATATCTTCTTGGTTTTACAAAATATGAATTTCAAATTTGGGCACGTCAAATAACGGCTAATATGCATTAATTCGGCCGATTTAACATTTTTTGTCGCTTCAGGCATTGAGTAAATAATATAAAGAGGCGCAACCGTCAAGGGGCCGAGATTTTAGTGTTGTATTTTTTTGCCAATAACTATAGAATTATCTACAATATTTAAGGCTATGCAACCGAATAACAAATACCTTCTCGTAGCACAAAAATTGAAAACAATCCTGAAGCTATTGGCAAAAAGTACAATACTAAAATCTCGGCCCCTTGACGGTTGCGCCTCTTTATATTATTTATTTACTCAATGCTTCAGGTTTCGCCGAAAATGATGCTAACTTTGGAATTTTAAATCGAACACCCTGTATATATTTTTACATTTCATTTTTTTGATTCAGGAGATCAAAGGCACCTACTTGATAGAGATCCATTGTTAAATATTATAACTTTTTTTCATTTCTAGTTGAATGTTATTCTTATGTATTTTAATGTATAATAATATGCAGATATTGTGAATTATTTGGTACCACGTAATCGGTAATTAAATGCTTTATTGAAATAACGTAGTGAGCCACAATGGTGCCATTTAAAAAAAATTAGTTAATTTGGAAAAATGATTTCCGAAATGTTTAAAATCTTATAACACAAATGCCATGTGGCATAATGTCAAAAATATATTTTTGATTAATTACCCAAGCAAAGCAAAACATTTTTTCTACTACCGATCTTAAAGTACTAACTTTCCGCACGCTATAGAGTGCGTAAAGAGTTTTTACCTTACGCACTAGTGCGTGAAAAGTGCGTGAAAGAGTAACATACTAAACAGTCGCATACCTATAATAATCATATCTTATTTTAAAAACGTTAAATGTGGTTATTTAATTTTATGTAGTCCAATTATTTAATATCACGGTATTATTATAAAACATACCACCTAATTTTCAGTATTCTTTAACAATAATGATTCAATTTTGAAGTTTCATTTATATTCTTGACATTGACATTAGACAAAGAAATAATAGACATTGATTAATTTCACCCATTTAAAATTAAGTGGGCTATAAGTATTGTGATTTTTAAATGACATATGAAGTTTTGACGTAATAGGTATGCTTTGACGTTTCACATGATTATTGGAGAATTTAGATGCATTTCGGTAGTAGAAAAAATATTGTAGCTTTTTTCACTCATGGGATTGTCATTCGTGAAAGAATCTCACCTTACGCACTTGTTGCATAAATAACTATTTTGGGATTACGGCCGCCTAGATAAAAAATTAAATTTGCTCATAAAAATGTCAGCCATTAATATTTTTATCTCAATATGCTATAACTGTATCCAAAATGACATCCTGAATCTAAAAATGAAAAAATATGTTCCAAATAAGGTATCACAAGTCACAAGTCCTTACTTCCCATTCAAAAATTTAGGGGTTGCAACTGCCACTCGAACGGGGTTGAATTAAAAGATGGAATTTGTACGTTGCAGAATGTCATTTCAGAATCCAAAATCGACGTAGGTACCTAGGGATTTTAAAAAAATATGCACAATAATTGAGATAATGAATTTATTTCATTTGACTGTTCCACACTCTATGTATTAACACAAGAACATTACTTAACTATTTGATATGACATGTTGCTAATAAAATCTTGTTTTTTATGCAATATATATCCACTTACTTTTGAATAATGTCGAACCTACAAATAAAGTCATAATTGGTTATAAAAATTTAAAAAGAATAATACTACTTACCCATATCTGTATTAATAGATTGTCGAGTTCATCATCTTCAGGTTAAAGCTGATCTTTTAACACCTTTGTATAAAATGTGTATGTGTATTTATTTAATCTACTCAGTACAGTTTACAAATATTTTTGATACTGTTCATTTACAGAGAATTTTATTATTGCTAATTTACATATTTTATACTGGTTTAATAACTGCAATTTACTTACTTTTTTATGAAAAACATATTGAAATACTACGTACACTACCAACATTAATTTTTCAACCAAAGGAATAAATAAATAATTTTACACACACCAAAATCATTCACACAAATTTTTGTTCTGAATAAATAAAAACGTTAAATTATGTTTATTCTTATTTTGTAATAAATAAGCTTCTTCCAAATTATCTTTGAACTAATTGTATTTTCTAAGCCTGAGTAATAATTGTAATACTCGTCTATTTTAATTAATCATTAATCAATATGTCAATCTAGTGCTAACACTAGTTACTAGTTGAACAACTATATTAATTCATAAACAAAGCTAGTACGTATACATGTTAATTATTGAAGTCATATCGTACGCGAGCGCTTTTCCACAGAAGGTAAAATAACACCAATGAATAATATTTACACACATATAAAACTAACATACTAATTTACCTCCGTACACTGTTGCCATATTTCTGAGGTGTATTGGTGTAGAGAACAAGTGGAGGCAAATTCTGCATAACCATCATTTGTAGCGTATATGCGTATTAACTGGTGGCGCCTTCTGGTGGAATTACAGTGAACTACATTGTATAACTGTATATGTACACCATCCCAATTGGCCTCCGACAGAAAATTTGGGAAACGCCTACTAATGACGTAATAATGACAATGAACATGTTTTACACATAGGTTCGTATTGGTCACCGATTTTTCGAAGTCGCCTCCGATTTTGGAGGCGTACTCGTTAAATACGTATATCATATTGGAGGTGTATAAGACACTTTGCATATATATATATATATATATATATATATATATATATATATATATATATATATATAAGTTTAATAGAATCACCATCACCATATTGGGAGGTGGTTTACATCACAATATTAAATCCCCTGATAATTTTTCCAAAAAAAATTATAAAAATAATATTTAAGTCCGAATGTATGCATCAGAGTTACTATTTAAAGAAACAATGTTAATTGATCTACCTTATACCAATGGTGGGCATCGAAAAATTCACCACCGTGTATATTGCGTCAACCAAAAATAATATTTTGTTAATATTCAAGAAATATACCCTTTAGTTGGTTTCCCTTTTAATATTAAATAAAATTTTAGCGACGTTTAGATCAAATCAAAATGATCCAGTAAAACATCGGTCGTCTGTCAATGACAGCTTTTTTGTGGGAAATGTACAAACAGTATTGAAACCAATGACATTATCTCATCTGAAGTAGTAAAAAATCAGCGAGATCATGAAGTGTATCTCCTCTAGCGATACCATAATATTATTATGAAAACTTATCAGGAGTCAGGACCGTTCTCTAAATATAAGAAATTTCCAAGGAGCTTAGATTTGGAATTACACTCCTTAAGACGATTTTGTAGTTGGAATTAGTTTTTTTTTAAGAAATATATACGGACCATTAGTACACAATTAATAATTTCTCAAAACTGGCGCTCTCTTATATATCTCTACGTGACACTTTTTTTTACATAATGAACAGTACCTACATATTCATTTCTTTACGTTTAATCATTCATTACTCATATTTTGCATATTTTAAAATAAAAAACTTAAAATAAAAAACGAAGAAATTAGTAGCAAATAAATCTTGATTTGAATTAGTTGCACATTCGTTTTAATTGCAGTTGTGGCCTTTTATTATTTTTATAGTAGTAGGTACGTGCATAAATTAACATCAAGAAACTACCTTCTATCATTTCTAATTAAATAATATAGAGCAGTTTATTTCAATTCCTACGTACAGGTGTGAGAAATTGTAAAAATGCCGAATCAAAATTTTATTTGTTTTCTTTTGTTAATAATTACGTCTTGCCTTAAAATAATGCATATTTGATTTTAGCCTTCAAAGCATGCATTTTTATTTACTTAACAAAACCATTTGTATTGCTTTATTTCTTTTGCTTTGTAATAATTGATGACAACTCAACAAAACTTGCAAGAATTGTAAACATTTTTTTGTACAAGAGCACAAAAATACCCTATTTATACACTGGTCAAATATGATATGCAAAATTCTTAACAGACATGAAATCTGTAGACAAATTGCAATTATTGGTTCCCAATAATTCTTGCAAAAATTCATTTATAATTATTAAACATTGGAGGGAAGCACTCACTCCTAATGTTAACGACAATTTTTTTATGCTTGTGTTTTTGTTATTGCATTTCGAACTTAAGTTTGAAGCTTTCTCCATTTGTTTTATTTCTTAGTTAACATATATTTTTTTACATTTATTTATTACTTATATAATAATTTTTTTACTTATATTTGTGTTTGAGTAAATCTTCTATGAAAAAAGGTGATTTAATTTGAACGTAATTAATTCAAATAAGGTTCTTTTGGTGTGCCGGTAGATTTCCTCTAGTTCGGATTTTTTTTCTATAAAAAACGTCCAAGAATTCTAGGCACCTACCTTTTGATATAATTAATCAATTCCCATACAGATGCTGTCGATTTAGTTTCAAGGTTAACAAGACTCCTTATCTATTAATTGCCACGGGATTAGCACGCGATCATAGGATTCATGACAAATCCGAAGGTAACTTACAATACAGATGCGAGAAAAGTACGCAAGAAATGTTGACCTTATTTTATTATTAATTATTGCAATAATTTTCTGTGGGATTTCTAAGAAAATCTCACTTTTAAGCCAATTTGCTATATCCATCGTTGTTAATAGTGGCAATGACCTATTCAAATTTAAGGATCAAAAACACGGACCTCACTTCCCATTAAAAATGATATCTAAGTATATTAAGTAATACAATTTCAGTGTATCTTCCCTAAACACTAATCCACCGCAATATCAACTATATACACTGTTGTCATTTGAAACTTCTCACCCCCAGTATTTTTACCCTAGGAAAAATTTCAAAAATCGTAGCGACACGTCGATTTTTGTACATTGAGGTTTATTTACCAGAAATTTTTGAGTATCAGTATTAAACAATTCCATGCACTATTAGCTTATTTCTTTTGTTGTGTTTAATTTGAAATTGCAAAATCCAGTCTCAGTAACGGGTTACGCGGTTCTCTTCATTCAATAAAATATTCTAAATAGAAAAAATCCGTAATTTATAAAATGATAGGAAAGTTTTACTACTTACTACTTTACTTCATACAGTACTAGTTTATATTATTTACATTTTATAATTGCGGTTAATTTCCTTATCGAGAATTTTTGCAAATGGAATTTTTCAGTGTATTTATTAGTGAGAAACTCTTTTCAATTAATCATTAAGAAGACCGAAGGTCAAGAGTTTATAATGCGTTTTTAAATTATTGCCAAAGCATTATAAAAATATATATACATGTAAAACAGGGAAAGTATTTAAATATATTTTATCTGAAAATACGCCCTAATAGAACAGTACCGTCAAGAGGGCACCCAGAATTTGATTATATTTATTATTGCAAAAAAAAAACAGAGGTATACCATACAGTAGTAACACAAAAAAACAATGATTTTAGCCTAACACGTAGTACCTAAATGGTACTTCCTATTTCCATGTTATTACTAAACTAAAATTCTGTAATTTTAAATCTACGAGTTCCCGAGGTTGATTATAAATGAAAGCTAGTTCGGGGTGTTCTCCAGGGAACTGTGGCTGCAAAATTGTATATATTAAAATTTTTTGGTCTTACGTATTTTGGTATTATAACTTATATAATTATTATACAAAAAATTGTAATAACTTTTATATTGTAAACAATGTAAACCGTAGCGTTAAAAAAAATCACCTTGCACTCATTGGGCTATGATGAGGATTTAGCAACTGAGACGATAAATATACACAAACGCAATTTTGTTGAGTAACAATGTGGCGCGCTGGTTTACTCTTCTGGCAAGTAATCAGTAAGGATATCTAGTCTCTAAGAAATG
The DNA here is from genome assembly GCA_963680705.1 of Rhagium mordax. Classification (NCBI taxonomy): domain Eukaryota; kingdom Metazoa; phylum Arthropoda; class Insecta; order Coleoptera; family Cerambycidae; genus Rhagium; species Rhagium mordax. The sequence goes on from OY796656.1 coordinate 18,292,728, forward strand.
AAATATATAGTGGAGTTTAAATAATTTAAATGGCGGTCACGGTTTTAACCTATAATTATGCAATGTGTCTGGTTGAGATATGATATTACAGATTATAACTATCAGGTTTTAATCTCAGAAAGATAATACGTGAAGTATATAAGTGACCTTATTTGAAATTAGTGTCAGTATTTTGGTAGTAGTCCACTATGACATTTGCTTGATTGATGGTTGCAATTTAGCCTCATGTGCGAAAAAAAGCTTAATTAACGCACTGATATTCCACGAAACAATTGCTTAAATACTACGAATTCTTCTTTTATTTACGTCAACTCACTCATCATAAACTTGTTCGTTAATACGTCAAGAGAAAACCCAAAGACTTATTATTGGCGATTGGGAAAGGTTATGTATGCAATTGGCCTACTTCTTTTAATTCAACAGTTGGCAAAGATATTTAGAGCTTCCTCTCTAAAACGTACTATGCTGTTAGTAGGTAGTTTTGAAAACATTTTGAAATCCTTACAATTTTTAAGGGTGCGTGCCTTTCAAAGATAAGGAGAACATTTTATTAAAAAATTACAGTATAGCATCTACCCCAGAGATGGCAGCTACTTCGGATCAAATGGTTGTTTAGCCAGGTTTCCGAAACCGCAAATATTTGGAACGAGTCAGTTAATACACACCCCACAAAAATTATCGCACCACTAGAAATTGACCATAAGTTTGATGTTAATTTTCTTCCGAGTCGTTTGTCCGATTTGGATGATCTTTTTTTGCATTGTAGGTTGACTCTTCAGGAATGTTACTGTGCTACTGAATTTTTTGTAAAAATTCACATTTGCTTGAATACCGGGTGTAACTATGATGTTGTACTTGACCCGAAAATTCGTAACACACTGTGGAGTTTACGAACAGCGACAGCACGTTACAATTCAGTGCTAACTCTAGCCTCATCTTTTGTTACCATTCTCTTTTTTGGTTTACTTCATTATCTGTATTAACAGTATATACAGTTTTATAGTACAACATGTTTTTATTGACTTATATTGATAGTTTTTACTCTTATATTCGTAAAGCTGTGGCAGGCAATAAAAAACAAAAAAGTAAGCACTCTAGCCTGATCTTTTCTTAACATTCTCTTCTTTAGTTTACTTTATTATCTCTGTTAACAGATGAGATATACAGGATGAAAAAAAAGTATCAATATAGGCAATTTTTATTAAATTTCTAGAAAAATAAAATTTAGGATACAATAATTTTCAATACCGTGTATTTTCCCCTCCCGCCCTAATTACAGCTTGTATTCGCCTTGGTAGACCTTCATAGAGGTTGTGTATATAATTCTCATCAATATGGTTCCAAATGACATTCAATGTATTTTGAAGTTCAGGTAGGGTTCTACATGGAACTTGTTCTTGCTGAATCGTCCATCCTAAATGATCACATACCTGCTCTATAGGTTAAATATCTGGACTGTAAGCTGGCCAATTCATTGCAGTGACATTAACCTCTTCAAAATATTTTGTTACTATCCTCGCAGCGTGTGTATGCGTAAAAACTAGCAATATAAGTCAATAAAAACATGTTGTGCTATAAAACTGTATATCTCATCTGTTAATACAGATAATGAAGTAAACCAAAAAAGAGAATGTTAAGAAAAGATAAGGCTAAAGTTAGGATTGAATTATAACGTGCTGTTGCTGCTGATACACTCTACAGGGTGAATTTTTGGCCCAAATACAACATCATAGTTACACCCGGTATTCAAGCAAAAGTGAATTTTTACTAAACATTCAGTAACACAGTAACATTCCTGAAGACTCAACCTACAACGCAAAAAAATGATCACCCAAATCGGACAAACGGTTCAGAAGAAAATTTACATCAAACTTATGGTCAATTTCTAGTGATGCGATCATTCTTGTGGGGTGTGTAGTATAAATAATTTAAATAAAAAGAATTACTGAAATCCCATTATATTTTTATTTCGTTATCGATTTTTCTCACGATTATTCTCTTTTGGATGCTTGTAGATGCCCAAAAGTATATTTTTATTTTTCTCTTGCCTTTTTTCGATACCAATTTTGTTGTTTTGTTCCTGACGTAGGTAACTAAATTGATTTCTTCCTCTTCGTCAATAGAAAGACGTTATTGAGATCAGCAGTATCACTATTCTAAGAAGCCATTATAGATTCTTACAAACGCGTTCAAGGATTTGGTTCTTTATTATTATTACCAAATAATATTTAATTATCCTTACGGAATCCCCAGATAATTTATATATTTTTTTTCACTTTCTTATTCTCTGATTCCAACGCATCAATTTTCGAAGTTTTCAATTGAAGATGAAATTTCTGTCTTTAATTTTTTCTTAAATCAATTGTGTGAATGTTCCAAAAAATACAAACACAAATAGATTTAGATCATTTTCTAACAGTAGCATTTTACAATTTAAAGAGTTTTTGAACAGAGACGAGGGGAGACGTTTATAATAGTGAAACAGTAGAAAATAAATACATAGCATTTCACGATAGATTACATATTATTTATGATCTACGTTTTAAATTTGTCAGCAAAAACCTCGATTTTGAAAATAACCATAGTTGGATAACTACTGGTATCAAAATTTGTTCAATTCACCTAAAAGAATTATTTATCTTACAAAAACATGGAATTATAACCTTTGAGTATTATAGAAAATACAAAAAAAAATACAAGTGACAGGCCAAAAAGTTATATTTTGACAACATAATTAAGAATTCTTTAAATAAATAAAAAACGGTATGGAAAATAATAAATCGCTCAATAAAAATTAATCCAGGAAACCATAATGTAAACAAAACTATCGAATTTGAAATAAATGATCAATAACCACAGACAAATCAAAAATTGTAAATTAAATGAATTCTTATTTTGTAAACCTCTACCAAACTCTCTTAATATAACGCCACAATGTAACATTATTGAAAAAAGTTGCAAATTCTGTGGGACCCGATGATATTTCAATAAAAGTAATTAAGCAGTGTGCACATCAAATAGCTGAACCATTAACTCATATTATCAATGAATGTCTCAAGGAGGGTATTTTTCTCAGTTTTCTAAAACTATCCAAAATTATTCCTTTATTTAAAAAAGGAGATCGCAAAAAATATGCAATTACCGCCCGATAGTAATATTGTCAGTGTTTTCGAAAATATTTGAAAAAATATTAGCTAAGCGCATAAAAATATTTCTAGAGTCTTCTAACATTTTATTCCCAAATTGGGCATGGCTTTAGAGAACAACATTCAGCAATAACAGCACTCACAATTATTTTGGATTTTATTTAGAAATTTAGACCAAGGGCATAAGGTAAGTAGTTGTGTTATTCATTGATCTCTCTAAGGCATTTGACCTTGTAGAACATGATATCCTTTTAAAAAATATCGAGCATTATGGTATACTTGTAGTAAACTGTTCAAAACCTATCTTCATAACAGGAAACAATTTGTAGACTTTTGTGGTGTTAGATCTGGAGAATTGCCTATCGATATTGGTGTACCACAAGGTAGTGTACTGGGACCACTACTGTTTATCCTATACACAAATGATTTAGATAAGTACTTAACTACATTTCATGTTGCTTTTGCAGATGATATATCTATTATTGTAAGTGAGAAGCAAATTGTTGTTTCTGCTGACAAATTAAACACAAATCTACAGTCCATACTGCAGTATTTTAAGCACAAAAAATTAGTTATAAAACAAAATAAAACGGGCTTGATGCAATTCCATCCTATTGGGAAAAACTACTATACTTCAAGTTTATTAATCGAGCATAAAAACAAATCAATTCAGCAAGTAACATCGCATAAGGTTTTAGGTATTCATTTAGATCTGTCTTTGGACTGGAGAACACATATAACATATATATGCAAAAACTGTGCATGTAATTGTTTGGAAGGGTTAGTATTTTAAGTTTAGCAAAAATGTCGCTTTACAGGATTGTCTAGCATGCAAGTATATTATACTTGAAATATTAATATTTGCGAAGAAGAACTTAAATAATTTTAACTTTTCAAAATTCGTATCATAATTATTCTACACGACAAGCATCGAATCTACAACAAGACATACATAGACTAGAGTTGTATAAATCTAAGCCTTATTATATGGGATCAGTGATTTATAATAAATTATGCAATAATTTAAAAAGTATAGTTAGTGTAAAAAAAATTATATCAACTGTAAAAACATTTGTTATTTCAAATAGTTTTTATTCTGCAGAAGAATTTCTAAATTGTCAATATTAATTTAAAGCTTTTTGTTCACATTATCTGTTTCTGTATTATAGCTTACTAATGTAATTTTTATAATTGTTTTCTTATGCATTGCATGTCCTATTCATATATTAATATGATCTTTTGGATTAATAAATGTATTCCATTCTATACATACACTTTCTGTTTTTCTGAGCAACGATGTAAACCAAAGACAGTCACATGGTTAGTATTAGATTGAGTGAAATAATCATTTTGGATCCATCTGGTGTGCGCACGTTTGGCTTGAACTTATTGAAGTTTTAAAAGTTTTAATTTGATTAATACTTTCTTATCAGCAAATAATTTATTTTGTTATGGATCAAAATGTATTTGTTTTAGATCCAGCAGTAACTTGGTGAAAGATATATCTCCCCAGGCTATTTTTCAATAATTTAATAATTTAAGAAACTTTAAACATCTTCAGAATTTTTTGTAGTAGAGGCTCGGCAAAATAATCAAGTTTGGGATACCAGAATTGACATAAAAAGAGACAGATGAGATCCCAATGTTAGTCATTGAACTTAGGAACAGAACTAATCGGAACTCTCCACAGGCAAAAGATCAAAGAGCTGTACTTAAGGGACCTCATATTATTGTGATAAATCGAAAAATTGTGTTTCTGAATTCCAACCTTTACGTAAAATAGAAATGTAAAGGTGTAACATGTCAAAATTATGTTTCTTATAAAAATACACTACGACTGACGCCGCGTAAGTCGTGAGAATTATGCAAATTCTCATGATGAGAGTTACTATACGCCTATCACGTATATTTGCTCATTACTCGATTGAATTGACCTAGGAGATAGTGAATTACCGTCCGATTAACAAGTATACAATTATTTAGTCGTTTACAGTTTTAAGCGATTATTGCATATAGAATACAACTAAACCTATTATTGAAAATGCCACTCAGTCTACATAATTTCCAACTTAATTAGCACGTGAGTCTTGACGTCAATGTGCCCAATCGGCATTTGGATAAACCCGTTGAAAATAAAAGAACTTGGTCACAGAAACCTGTGACTTGGTTAGTGGACTTTCCCAGTTCGATGATCTCTTGCAGAGAAGAAAGGCATTTGTAAAGTGGTACACTCTCGTTAAGTCATATTTCAGAAAATAAAAATAGAGAACCACTACAAGTGAGTATATAAACTTTTTTATTATTATTCATCTCTACAGTGTTACATTGCTTCAAATCCCTTTTTAAATATACTTACGCCTGAAAATTAATTGAACTTAGTTTAAGGGAGTGGAATTTGATGAATAGTTCTTATCGGTACCAAAGAAATCACCCTTGATAAAGAAAGTACAAAATCATGATAACCTGACAAACGAGCAAGGTCCGATCTAAGGGTAAGGATGCCCAGGTGATTCCCGATCTTACTAGTAATATATGGACACTGTTTTGCTGAAAGGTTATTTCTATCTCTTAAATCCTTAAATTCTCTGGATATTTTGAATTAGGATTTTACGATATGACCAGAATAACTACCCAAAAAGCGAATTTCTTTGGCAATTCTTTCTGTCATAATCTTATAGAACTTCATTATTCAGTCTAGATTGTCTTCCGTCCATGATGAGCTATTTTCACTTCCTTGAGAACTTTATGCAGATTGTGGGAATAAGCTAAAATAAGTTCGCAACATCTTGCTTCTGGTACATCAGAATAATGACGTTTTTTAAAGATTTTTTAGGTGGCCTTGGAGAGAATTTGATATGATTGACATTGATATGATTGACATTTCAATAACGAATAGCATAGCATCCTTGTAACGTTTTTTGCTTGGCATTGTTTTGCATTTTTCGCACGTATTCTCTTTTGGATGTTTGTGAGTTCAGTAAGTAGTCTTGATAAGCCACATTACCTCAATCAAGGATTTGGACATTGAAAGATTCTTCTTACTATTTTTTATTGAAATTTCCAGTTTCTTTAATTTTTTGGAAAAATGTAGGAACACTCTGTAGACCAATATTCAACATTTGCCTGAATCAATCCAGATGTTATTATATTATCAGCATAATTTGTACATGCTTTATAGAAGAAATATAAAATTATATCTTTGTCCTTGGATTATCGAGTGCGTTAAACATTAATTGAAATTGTTTTAGATGCTTCAAGTAAATTATTGATCAACAGCAGAAATAAAATATTAAATGAAAAATAAAATAAAAACTAATATATACGAATTTTTTTTAAATTATTAATGTTATGGATCGGTAATAATATCACTAATTATATTATCTATACGTAGAAATAAATTATATCCGTATTTATTTCTAAAAACCCAGCAAAAAAATCGAAGTAAAAAATATAAGTGGGTACTAAACTTACTGAAGGTTAACATTAAGATTATACAATTTAATACTGTTAATCTGTAACACTTTATTGGCACCGTAGATACTGATCTGAAAATTAATAAGATATTAAGCGTTGTTACATTACTGTTCTTTTTTTACTTTGTGTAAAATATTTTTGATAAATTTGGTTTCCGGTTGAAACGAAAATGGTATACAGATATACTTTGACATTGACAACTAATCGTATTGTACCTAATTTAAACTATCTATATACTTTTTTTAATTCACAATTATTACAATTAAAATTTTTTGACAGTTCTAACAACCAATTAAATTTCGTTATGATGGAACATATCCACCAAATTCTTTGTCTTTGCTAATTTTTTCAGGATTCGTATACTTTTAGGCTTATTTTTCTTGCACTATTATCACAATAATATTTGACCAGCATCCTGATTTGGCTTAAAACTTACCTTGATAATATTTAGTCTTAATTTTTTTTTTCAAAGTTTCCTCATCATGTACCATCTCATCATCAATGGTGTTGATTGCGATATTTAAAAAACACTCATGAGTTTAATTTTAAATTAAGTAATGTATGAAACATAACCAGCGCTGTGCAAGTTATACAGATTTTTAATTATAACAACGCTAGCGCTAGCAGCTTAAGTCAAGTATATTCAAAGAGAACCATACATAGTAAAAGTTCTGAAAAACAACTTAAAGAAATTTAATAAACAAGCGCTTTCTGTTTAAGTTGATGATTCTGACAACATATTGGTGTATACTAACAGACATGAAGTACTTCTAGGGATGACAATATTCCTTTAGTAATACAAAATATGAAAATTCTGTGTGAAGAGGAAGATTCAGCATGTCTGCATATTGCAAAATAAATGATAAAGTACTGAGTGCTTACTTAGATTAAAGACACTTGGGATGATAGACCTTTGATCATTGAGCTTTCAGTTTCCCCCAACTTACTTAGATGTATTTAAATTGTCGGAAACAACACTTTACTGTTGCAATGGAATTTTAGACATCTAGGTACATTTCTTAATAAACGACTTGAGAAATGACAGGCCATTTTCTTAGAGCAACATATGCAAATATATGTTTGCTCTCTGTAGTCTCGATAGGTATGTCCTTTGTAGATTAAAGCATTTACTGTTGTCTATCTTGGTGTATTAAAGATACATACTCCTTGAACAGTTTGATGTGAAGTGCATATTCCTGTCCATTTCCTTATTTTCCTGATTTTGTTCTAGATTCCTCGTTCTGTTTTAAGTTTAGGTTACGTTAGGTTAGTTAATCTATTATTCTAGGTATATCATTTAACAAATAGCTGTATGGGGAGACACAAAGCCAATAACAAATATTGTCACTTTATGGAGTTCTGCAAACAGATAACCATCAATTTATTTAAATGTTAAATGCAAATACACATTTTTGTATCAGACTTGAAAAAGAATCTGAGAGCTCGAGAAGCAGAATGAAAACAATTTATTTATCCTAAATATAGTGAAAAACAACCTAGCCATTTACTACAAGACAGAAAAAAAATTTGTATTAGTTTCATGAAAAAGTGAGTATCAGTTAAAACTGGTCTGTTTTATGGAGTTAATTATACACCTGCTAATGAAACAGCTGACTTCCTTGTATGTGCAAATTGCATGCATGCATATGTATTTGCCGATATAGGAAATTATAGGAAAGTCAATTGCTACTGTAGATTCTATAAAAAAAAATGTTAGTAATGTTATTGATTGATTTTAAAAAATCGTTATATACAAAACAAGAAGTACTTGACATGGTAACAAATCTTATTCTAAGAAGGACATTTTGTATTGATTTTGAAGCAATGATATCTGATTTTCTTAAGCTTATATCTCTAATTAAGCTTGTTCTTGACAGGAATCGAAAGAAATGAAACGGAAATCTATAAACTTTACAACACAACCGTCATGGCAAAATAAAAAGGGTTTCAGCGTTGAGGAATTTTCCAGGAGACAAAGGTTCTGTGGATGTATGTTTTTAACTTCATCAAACGATGTAAATGTGAAGTTACATAATTTGTTAAGTACCATTCCATAGTTATGCATCTGTGGTCAAAATACCCATATTTGTAAGCGTAGTTTATATTACTGGGTATTGTTTATATTCTCATGAATGTTTGAGTGTTGATTTTTATGTAATAATATAATAATTATATTATGCAAAAAACGCTTACAAAAACTTTACAAAGTTTCAATGATTCATCTCTACTACAATGTAAACTGATTTTCAACTATACAAGGTGACTCAAAAGCGAGTTACACAAGAAAGTATAATTTATTTAAATGGAACACCCTGTCTTTTTTTTTATTAATTATATGCGTTTCATTTAAAAAAATTAAAAATAACTGAAACAAAAGATCAAAGTCATACTAGATTTTAATGCTAAAACAAAAAGCACCTTAATTTAAGCAAAAATTATTTGAAATAAAAATAAAGTGTAGATATTAAAATGCTCGTTAAAATGTGACGAATTGTATGCTTTATTCATCCATGTAAAAAAATTATGTGCATTCCTTTAAAAAGAATTGAGAAAAATATAATTAAATATCTAGAAATGTAAACAAATATTTTCGACACCCGGACTAATAATAATTTAATTCAAAAATGTTTATCAGTAAATACATCATTATCAAATAACATCGTACATTTTTAGAAAAAACAATTAATAAATTGCGGAGATGTCAGTCAAAAAAAATATTGTAAATTGACAGAAAAAACAGGAGAACAGTCATAACTTGGCAACGCTGCATTCGATTGGCAACATATTTTAGGGTGTAGTACAGGACCCTTGGAGGTTTAACTGGCGTCAAAAAAATATAGGGTGTTCCTTTTAAAAAATACATACTTTCTTGAATAATTCGTTTTTGTGGCATTTTGTATAATTGAAAATAATTTTACGTTGTAGTAGAGATGAAACATTTTTTTAATTTTCGTTAAACTAAAAAAGCTCGATAAATAGATATTTTTAAAAAACATTAGTTTTACACCTAATGAGTTATAAAATTTATAATTTCGTTAAAATTGTTTTTTCTATCCCCGTTCGATATTGGTCAGCCACGAACTTCAAAGACAGGTCATTTATATATAAAATTTTATTGAAATATTTCAAAAACTAATTACTAAGGTGTCTGATTGCAAGTCGATTTTGTGAAAATTACATACCCTATTGAGTTAATTTTTAAAACATTACGTTCCATAATTTAATGCACAACTAAAATTTGAGTTTAGAAAACTACATTCCCTGGAATTTACAGATTTTCCCATTGACTTTGACCTGAAATAGCATTTATGATTTAATTATAATTTATTATTAATAGGCTTATTAAAAATGACCATGATGGACAAGGTGGAATTGTGCTTAATACTATGATCGAGTAAAAATGATGATGGTTTTATGAGTACATGCAATAGAGGGTGGCCAATATAAATGTCTTAGAAGAGTCCTTAAATACTTTTTCAGATAATAAAATAATTTAATCACAATCATGTTTTGTTTTTGTTGAAAAATTCCCGCACAAATTTCTAATTCTAATTATGTGACAAATGGACATAATGGAAAAATAATTATTAAATAAAATTAATGAAACGAATATCAATAAAGAGCCTTGATAATGTACCTAACAACCAGACTTATTTCATGCAAATTACTGAATGTAGCAAGAGATAGAAGATTGGAAATGGCGAGCTAATCTATTCTGCGGTGCTGACTAGATCTTTACAATTGAGATACCAATCAGTATGAACTTATTTAAGATAGTATTTTATATTATTGTATATCATTGCATTTTATATTAATATATGTAATCAAGCGAATATTATGTATTTTGATTTCTACGTTTATAAAAGTGCATTATCTTAAAATGATTTCTTAATCTCCTCTCAAGCTACCGAAATAACTCGGAAAATCCTACAGATTATCTGACCAGGGATCGACAGTTCTCTCTCCATCTAAGTCCGAAGCAAATTAGAAAAAAATTTTAATTTGCCCCACGATAAACTCGAACCATAAATTTCCGTCAACAAGTAAATACGGATTTATCGACTCCTACTAATCGTTATAAAATAGCTACATTATAATTATCTTAGCATATCGTGCCCATTCTATTTCACCAGTTAAATACAAGTATAATATAACACATTTTTTATTTTTACTTGGTCCAATTATCAAACATTCTTCTATAGCCCAACAAATCAACCAAACCCGATTTCAGCTAATAAAAATGAAAAATCTAAATGTTTTAAAAATAGAGGGATATACAACATTATATTTTTAATCTGTTAAAAACTATCGCCGGCATATAAAAAAATTGAATTTGTTTTTTTTTACATATTCATTTGTATCATTATCTATGTTTTATGTGTTAGTTTGCCATATTAAGCAACCAAGTAATTCATGTTTTTTCAACTATATTTCCATCCTCTGCCGTGTTTGGTGAAGTTCTCCTTAGATGCAATATCGCAGGTTGGATGGAAGGATATGCCCAAGTGTCCATTGACAAGATCTTAAATTGTCCTAAATAGGCATGCCCTTGATTTGTTTAAATTTTTCTTATTTGCCAAAATATACTCTGTAAATAAATATAATTTTAACTCAATTTTTAATAGCTTTATTCTCGTTTCAACCAATGCAAATATCCTTGTAAAATTGTAGAGCAACCAGCAGTGTAGGGTAGAATGTGTGCTTGTTGCAGATTTTTCGAGAAAAATAAAGTTGTTATGCATTAAAAAATATAATTGTCCTACTTCAAAGAACTTTTGCCGTCATTTTTTCAAAAAAAGTGCTACTTTATACATATTAAAATACCAGAAACCATAAAACTATGTATGAATGAATGGAATTTATATAGTATTCACACAATGTAACTGCTACTGCTTTAACCTGCCAGAAGTAATTATTAATAAACTAGTTTATGAACGCATGTTTCAAATAGCAGTCTAATCAATATAGGATATGAATTAAGAATAGTTAATTGATTTTCATGGTAATATACATTCTGCACCATAGAAAATACAGTGCGTCATTCCAATCTTTTATTAAAAATTTGGTATATTGTTACACCTATTCTTACATCAATTTAAACAATTCTGTTCTTGTTCTAATTTTAGAAGGTCCTGATCACACGCTCTATCGATAGCATATTTGTTGAAAGTAATGCATTTTTCATATGTCTCTTGGAGTAGCATTAACCTAAAATTAAATCTTTGGTATTAAATCGTTTTTGTTCCTTGGGAAGGTAGGTATTGAATTTGTTTAAAAAAAATGAATTATATTTCTATAATACTATGTAAATGTTAAAGATATTTCAAGGTGCCTATAATGAATTTCTCGTTGTATCAGGATTTATTACAAATAGAAATTATATTAACCTTGTGTTATAGGAATACTTTTTTTTGCAAAATATTATAATGTGTTTCTTTGTGTTAAATTGCTCGTTAAGTGACTCACCGTTAGCCGACTGCAACTAATTAAATTAGAGGCTTAAATTAATTTGTAACAATTTATCAGATATTTAAAATAATAGCGGGCTCCTCATTAGTATTATTTGTTCTATTTTAAAAAATGAAATAAATCTACAGGTATTTACAGGTTTGTTAAGAATCGGTAACTTATCATTCCAGTAACCTGTTCTGCATATTTCAATAATTTGTTGCTCGTGGCACTGTTAATTGAATAATTGTAATACACTGAATTGACGACCAAAATTAACGCACCACCCAAAATTTATCAAGATTTTAAATTTATTTTTTTCTAAACCGTTTGACTGATTTTAATGTTTTTTTTTTTGTTTTGTAGGTTAACTCTTCTGGAACATGTTAAGAAAAGATGAGGCTATAATTGGGTCTGAACTGGAGTTTAATTTTCCTGCTGGCGATTCCCACAGGATGTTTTGAATAAAAAAAAAAACATAGCTTTAGTCTTATGTAATGTATGTATTTAAAGAGAAAATAATTTTTACTTAAAATCGGTACTGCCGCTATACATTTCAGAAGAGTTAACCTACGAAACAAAAAAAAACATGCAAAAAACCAGACAAACGGCTTAGAAAAAATTCACAGTCCTCCGCAAAGATGCAACCGGAGGAGACATTGGAAATGACGAAGTAGAACGCAAATTTTGTGATATTTCGGATGTGATAAAAATGAAAATTTGTTGCAAAGTAGTAAATAGTTATTTCATTAACACAAAACATTTTCGAAAATTAAAATCTTATTATCAGTAGTTTTCTTTAGAAATTAAAATAAAAAGTTATTTTATTAACAAAAACATTCTCATAATGAAAACTAAAACGGTATTATATAAATTTTTTTCACTAACAAACATTTTTAATGTTAAAACTAAAATAATTTAAAATAATTTCGTGAAGATGAAAAGTGATTCCTAACAATTACAAATACCGATATCGATTAATCGCAAACTATTAAACGCAGCTAATAGTACAGGAAAAGTGTCCAAACTGAACAAGAACATAGTGAATTCGTTGAAACTTGACATATACGTTTAAAAATACATACCTATGTTTCAAGAAACTTAAAGAGTCCCGAACCGTAATGGGTGTGTCGGAGCAGCCTACTTGAAAAATCGTGGTTTTTCACATGCATAATAAAAATTGGCAATTGAACCATGAGAAATTTTCAAAAAATAGGAATATTTTCTATAAATATAGAGAAATATTAATTTTTGATTTTTTTATTAAATTTTTTTACCAATTTTTCGTTTTTTTCCTTCATTTTTTGCTTGTTTATCTGTGAGTATATTCTGCAAAATGAAAAAGTACATAATCATTGTACAAGTGAGGATTATCGAGTTGTTTAAAATTTTATATATAATATATTGAATGAAACACACTTTGTATCTAAAGAAGATCGGAATCGATAGCATATAAATAAATAATTTTATCCATGTATGAATTTAGACATCGTACTCCCCGACAATTTCCGTAAATTTGTAAGCATCTTCAACCTGCTTTTTTGTTGCGGTTGCAGGAGATAAGCTGCAATATTAATTCTGCTGTTGGCACAAAAAGTGTTGTCACAGGTTGTAAGGAGCCGTTAATTTTCTTCTATCCCCACTGTTGTGGATTTATTTCATTGCCAAGCCATTTCTGAATTTTGTAGAATACTCGTAATGAATATTAAGCGACTGCCTCTGAAGTTGGTGGCAATATTTCCAACTTTGATTTTTGTTCGTGCATCGATTTTTTGAATTGATTAAATCTGTATGAGTTGAGTGAGACATTTGTGATTTTCCTTGCACCGTATACAAGTAGGAAAAGAGTTTCACCAGCCTATTTTACTTGTATTCTTGCCATTGAAAGTTCTTACTACATTAACCAACTGCATTTCTTTCTGAAGAAGTTTGATGACTTTTAATTTTTCTTTCTGAAATATTCTAGACGTGGTATCATAACCACTGAAGGCATGCGTCAGTAAAATTGTATTTTTCTACTACCGTCTATATAAATGAACTTTGTAACCCTAGCAATAACGAAAGTAAACATTCGAGTTACCTGGTTGCTAAGGCGTTGCTATCTACGAAAGTAAAACTTATGCGGCCAGGACAGAAAAGTAGAAAAACAAATTTTAAACGAAATTAATTCGTTCTATTTGAACAAATTAATACAACTAAACAATTTTGTATTAATAAAGAAAGGTCTTTCTAGGAAGTACGCCAACATTTTTGTCGGCACGTAGTACCCAACGTAGTACCATCCTACCTACCTCCATTTTAAAAACGCTTCATAAGTTTGCATATACCTTGCTTTGGATTTCTTGGGGTAAAACAAGGCACAAGCAATATTCCCATTTATATCGCCACAAAACATATGTATTTGTTTATTTTAGTTTGAAAACCACCAGAAATTAAAAATGTGTAATATTTCGTTGCCATGGAAACAATTTTCACAGACAGCCTCCTAAACTATAAAATTTATTAAAAACGTCAATTAATTTCATGAAATAATTAGTTTTAAATTCGTAAATCCCATAATTTTTTTCGGTATAGTAGAAAAAATATAATACATTTCACGATGCAAAAGCCCTTTTAAGTATTCGGTGTTTTTTGAAAGGTCTCGGCTTCGCCTCGACCATTCAAAAATCACCTCACACCTTAAAGTAACCTTTCGCATCTAGTAATGTAAATAACTATTTTTATACGTTCTTGTCATTTCTGGATTTCTGACGAAGAAAAAATTTTCCATATAATTTTTCCTGTTCCTGGCCTTATGAAAAATCTTTTTCTTCTGGAGTTACAGTAATTAATAGAACAAGGAGATCAACGTCCTCATCAACTAAGTACAAATGTTCGTCTATTATTTAATATTTCAATTGCTATTTTAACAATAGGCGAATCTACATCATCTACAGCTTGTTTTACAAACAATCCTTTGTTTTAAAGTATTTGTGGCAACATTGAAATTAATCGGATTTCGTTTATATCATTTGACAAAAACTTTTCTTGAGGGAGGGCTACGATTACTGAATTTTGCCTAAATTTGGTTTTCACGTAGTTAACATACGTCGTACAAATGTGGATGCAATAAAAATCCACCTTCAATTTACATAAATAATAAGTATAGAGTTACAAAGATTTCGCAATTTTCTTGCTTGTTTGTTTAATTTCGGTACATTTTGCATGTACTGTAACCGTGTGACATACCATTGGATCAGGCATTGAGAGATGAGTTGTACATATATTTTATTTTGCTTCAAATCACGCTATTTTTGTAAATTGCGAAAAACGACAAAATTTTAAGTTACATATGGTTTTCGGCTATACATATTTCGACGGGACAAAAGGAAATAAGCTGTTTGACGTGCTTCTCGATGTTAAGTTGTCTTAGAGATTGTTGGGCGTGACTTTTCTAATGAAGCGATACATTTTTTTGTTTACTTTTGCTTAATCTACCTCATGTTAAAGTAATGGCACTCAAACCTAGTCTAACACTCGGTAACACGTACAAATCAGATATCGGTAACCTGCCAGAGCAACCCCGATCCTAAATCCACCCCTATGATTTGTCAAATTACAAGTCATTGACAAAATTGAAAAAATTACAAAAACAGGAAAACTTCAAATACTATTTCCAAACGAATTTCCGAGAGACTGTTTTGGTAATAAATCCAAGGTAGAGGGTCGAACTTAGAACTACATCGTGAATTACACGGTCACGCTCTGATTTTAGGCTCAATAGGAGTGAACGAAAAAGTGTAATTTTGACGTCTATTGTTCTGAAACCGCTGAAATCTCACGCGTTACGTCATTTTGCAATGAAACTGATTTTCGACCCCCTACTAGGAAACTAAAAACATTTGTTTAATCCTGCTCTTGAGACATGCAGTTTCTTACTTGGATACAATACTCGATACAATTAAATGCCAAAGTGAAGGAAAGGCACTATCGAGAAACAGAAAATTGTTTCGGGGTCCTGAAGTCGTCCCGGGTCCGAAACTGTAATCGGTTCCGTCCTAGGACCGATATTAAGAAATCATTAAATTTCGCTGGATCGACTATAAGGTGTAATCTATCGGACGCACTATGGATTTTTTGGCGAATTTTGCGAAAACACGAAAATTTTAAACCTTATTTCCAAACGAAAACGGGCCGCCGGGCCGCCATTCTGGCAATAAAACCAAGCTCGAAAGTGCAACTTGAAAGTACATCGTGAATTGTGCGGTCCAGCTGCGATTTTGAGGTCAGCAGATCCTAACTAAAAAGTGACATTTGTGACGTTAACGAAAAATTTTAAAGTTTAAAGTTCTGCACGGGTATGAAATTTGGAGGGATCTGCGCGCGCATTCGGCCTTTTTAATTTCGCAAAATTTACAAAACTCTTCGACATGGGGTATTGAAACGCTAATAACTTTTTAAATATTCAAAGAATCGCAACGAGATATCAGCCGTTGGGATTTTCTCGACAAGAAGACTCCTATAAAAAAATAATAACATGACTGCCGATACCACGCGATTTAGACAACCAATCAACAATTGGTCACTCTGTTGTCGCCACTGTTTCTATAAGTCATGCTTCATTTTATGCAACATGAAACTGATTTTCAACCCCCTATACGAAAACAAAAACATTTCCAATGTTAAAAATCTAATTCAAAATCATAGTAAATTTTAGGTGTTGCGTTAGTTTTGATAGTCATTGTATTACGAAAAATGTAGAAAAATCTATATTTATGTCTTCACAATGTCTACCAGTGAGATTTTAATAAACCATTTCACCATAAAAAAATTTCTGAATAATGATGATGTATTGGTTGTAGTTATTTGGCGCAGAACTAATACTAATTTAAATACATTCAGAGCTGTTCCTCTTTTCTTGTACAAGCTAAAGTAAATACTTACCCAAATATATTTAGTAGTAGACAAGATCAGTGACACTGCTGTAATTATGATTGAGCGTTCGTCTAACCACAAACATAATTTCCGGTAACGCGCTTCATATTCGGAAAATACATTCATTCATTACTACTAATTTACAAACGAGTATAGGTAGTCATTAAGAAAAATGTTTGCGGTTTACCACAAACGTTAATCTTTGCCACTAAGTAAAAGGGGGAAATCTCATTGATTGTTCTATGGGATATACGTCGACATACTTAGAAAAGAATATTTTATGGGAGATGTTATTTTATTAATTGTTATATTTAAACAAAGTTAAGTGAATTTGAAAATCATTGACATCAAGCGTCATTTTTTTCACTAGTTCCCATATTAATTAATTTTTGTATAAGGTTTATGTCCGTTATGCTCCCTTTTGTGCATCAAAATTTTAACTGTCTTTCTATTCGCATTGGAGTTATTGTGTATTAATATTTTATGGAAATGGATACATTTCCTTGTACTGGAGAGCAGTGCTCTTTTATGCCGCTATTAATAATGCTGATTCACTTTCAGTGGTCATACTATTAAGGTAGAAAAGTGGAGGAGGTGGTCAAATTTCCGTATTCACAAACATAACGTTTTCCTGTTGTTTTAAATTGTCGTTAAGGAAAACTAGCGGTCATTTGCACCCTTCAATGGTCTTTATTACAGGTATTAAAATTAGATTCCGGTTTTAACATTGGAAATGTTTTTGGTGTCCTAGTATGGGGTTGAAAATCAGTTTCAAATAGTTATTTACATTATTAGATGCGAAAGGTTACTTTTTGGTGTGGGGTGATTTATGAATGGTCGAGGCGAAGCCGAGACCTTTAAAAAAACACCGAACAACTCGATAATCCGCACTTGTACAATAATTATGTACTTTTTAATTTCGCAGAATATACTCACAGATAAACAAGCAGAAAATGAAGGAAACAAACGTAAAATTTAATAAAAAGGTCAGAAATTAATATTTCTCTATAAATGAAAATATAATAATCATTCTTATTTTTTGAAAATTTCTCATGGTTCAATTGCCAATTTTTATTATGCATGTGAAAACCTAGTTCGTTCCACGGTTTGTCAAGTAGGCGGCTCCGACACACCCTTTACGGTTCGGGACTCTTAAGTTTCTTGAAATATATGTATTTTTAAACGTATATATCAAGTTTCAACGAATTCGCTGTGTTCTTGTTTAATTTGGACACTTTGCCTGTACTATTAGCTGCGTTTAATAGTTTTCGATTAATCGATATCGGTATTTGTAATTGTTAGGAATCACTGTTCATCTTCACGAAATTATTTTAAATTATTTTAGTTTTAACATTAAAAATGTTTGTTAGTGAAAAAAAATTGTATATTACCATTATAGTTTTCATTATGAAAATGTTTTTGTTAATAAAATAACTTTTTACTTTAATTTCTATATATACGATTTTAATTTTTGATAAAGTTTTTTGTTAATAAAATAATTATTTACAACAAATTTTCATTTTTATCACATCGAAATTTCACAAGAATTGCGTTCTACTTCGTCATTTCCAATGTCTCCTCCGGTTGCATCTTTGCAAAGGACTGCGAATTTTTTCGGAATTAATACTGCCATATATTTTTGTCCTAAAATTAATCCAGTAATTTTGTCACCTAAAATGGGGGTTACCTTGCATCAAATGTGGTAGTTACGATTTTTTGCTATATTGTATATGATTATAAATTCAGGTTTTCGACCTCCGGATATTTGTCAAAAATAAAAAAAACTGCGAAATTTTCGACCTTTTTTCAATTTTAACTCAGAAGGACTCATTTTTCTACACAGACCATTGTATACTGTTTTACTGTTTTAAATAGACTAAATTTGCTACCAGTTGAGATCAGTACGGTCTCTGTAAATCTAATAGTGTTTGAGATACGACTGTTCAAAAGTTCACAAATTTTTCATATTTTGCCATTTTTAGCGATTTTTAAATTTTAAAGTTGTGAAATACCTACCGGGGGGGGGGAGGGGTTAAAAAAATTCAATAAACCCGAGCTCAGACTTCAAGAAGGGTTCGAGGAGCTCACAGTTGCCTCCGGATTGTCGATTGAGAAACAGGTAAAAATAAAATTGATGGCAACTAAATCGTAGCTACATATTTTTTATATTTATTTTATAACGTATTTATTTTTTATTGTACTTTATATACGGGTGTCCGGGAAAAGGAGGCCAATCCATTAATCATGAATTCCTTGAACAAAAATAATAGGACTTTCATAATGTCAATTTCCATTTTAGACCCCCATGTTCGATATACAGGGTGTCAAAGTATGAAGTTTAAAAATGATTTTTTTGAGTAACTCGAGTCTTTCAGAAGATATTTATTTAAAATTTGGTACGGTGCTTCATCTTAACGGGTCACATGTTTTGAAAGACCAAAAGCAAAAAACAATTGTCAAATATTCAAAATAGAGGAGTCCAGTACCCCCCAGTTTTTTGGTGCCTACGCCAATCAAATGACCTTCATATATTTTTTTTTGAGATAATCATTCATTTTGGATTATTTTTTGTCTCTTAACAAATTTTGATAAAATGCTTCGTTTTAGAGATAAGTTGAGAAATGTGGGTCCTTGATTGGTGCCTACGCGGCTTACGATAATCTGATAATTTTCAAATATCTCTAAATGAAATCAGTCGCTTGACAAGTTCCTAAATGTGTCAAAATTAAGGTGCTTTAAATAAAAAACAGCTTTACCTGTATTTAAATTAAATACAGCAGGCCTGTACTTTAATAAAAGATAATGTTTAATGTTTTAAATGCGCATGCGCATGTCAAATTAAAGGAAACTTTATTAAAATATCTGTAAAGTGAAGGATGCAATATCTCTCTATTATATATACAAAATATCTAAAAAACTACAGGCCGTTATTTAAAAATATAATCTTAAAACTCAATTGTTTTTCAAGATAATACTGTAAAACGATTTTTTGGTCACCCAGTATTGTATTTAATGAATTATTGATAATTTTGGTTACTCGTCGTTGTAATAAATAAGAGTAAAATTAAAAGGAAAGGTTCGCTGAAATAAGTAGATGGGTAATAGGTAGGTAGGTAGCCGAAACTTTACCTCAGGTCTGCTCAATGAATTTAAAAGAGGTAAGTTTAGTGAATGAAAATATGCCCAAAAACTACAAACTAGTAGAATCACCAAAAGTATTACCAAATAGCTCTTGAAAACGACAAACAGTTAAATTCGTTTTTTATAAAAACCATTTTATTGCAAAGAAAGTTTCTGAGAACATTTTCAAAAAGTATGAAATAAAATTGTAATAAATATTTATTCGGCAAATTCGCCTAATCAATCAAATGGACTGGCATGGTAGCCAAATGGGTAAATGCAGATACCTACTACTTGGTTGATCAATGAATGGTTCGAATTCATCCTGGAGCAAATTAAAGATTTATTTGTGTCTTGTTTCGGGCTTACATGGGAGAGGAAACTGTCAATGGCCTAGATATGATTTGGATTCCACAATAAACTATAGAGCTGCGTCTCTCTTTATTTAATACAAAATATCAGGATTTTCCGGCGGTTATTTTGGTGAAGAAAACCTTTGGTGAAAAAACCTATTCTTTGGGTAGTCTTATTTTAAAACGACGGTATTTTATGAACTAAATTTAGTTAGTAGTGGTATGCGTTCAAAGTATAAATTAGTATAGTGGATAAACAATGGGAATATATCACTGACAAGATCCTTCATATTTTTGTACATACTACATAACATATACTTATTATTCGGAACAGGTTGTAGTCTTCATTTTCCTCAAATAGCTAAAGTATTAGCTCAGCCTCCCTTAGTTTTATACCTACTCTCCAAAAATTGTTATTATTACTCAATATTATAGCTTTTCTTTTTAATCAGACATTGTACCTACTAGGAAATGCCAGAACTTTGGTTATACTTTACTTTTTATTGCTCTGGTCGAAAGCTTCCTCATGAGAGTATGTGGTCGCATTGTGGGTGTTTGTTACAATGCGTTGATATATTATTTATTTGTTTATTCTGTCGATTGTGCAACATATTGGTAAGTAAATGGGAAATTTGTGTCCATAATCTGTTAATAGTCACTTTAACTGTTGTATGTGGTTGCCCATGGGTTTTTTAGACTGCAGTTATTTTGCTGCATAATAACAGTAGCTAATAAATAGTCAATTATTATATATCAAATATCACAACCAAGTATCTCACTTTTTCATAAATAATGTGAAAAAATGTTATGTGCAATACGTATGCAGAAGTAACTAGTCAGTTTCATTTTCTATAATAAATTAACTAGGTATTTTTACCAGTTTCACTTTACCATAGTTTATTTCAACTAATGATTATTATTTTTTATTTTTTTAAAAGTATTCATCACAAAAATTTATTCTAATAAGTTGCATATTATAATATTAGTGGAATATGAGGCGACTGTAAATGTAAATAAATAATTAATTAAAATGTTACGTGAATTAATCGGTATTTCTGTGTATTCTGATATATTCAGGTAAATACAGGCGCACTCTTTAAAATTCTTATGGCGTATTAGGATTTATGCGTGTTAAATTTATTGCAATTAGCTACATAATCTGTTACCAGGAGGACAGATAAAATCGAAGCCGGTATTATTACTCCTGATTTTGAAACAATAACATGATAACTGTTGAATTGTTTTTTAAACAGTAAAATAGTGGGATATCTTTTTTTGTTATTAATGGCTTTGGACAGTTTCCTCTCGCCGAGAGGCTCTGACTATTTTTGCCGGAATTGTAAATTTAATACTAAGAACTAAAAGAAAAAGAAAAAATTGTCTACGTTAGAGGAGATTACGACGAGAGGATATTGGGAACAGGGACCGGGATAGAGACACACTCTTCACATCAAGGGGTCTATCATGATGACTTAAAATAGAAACACATTTGAATTAAACCTCGGGTAATCAGATTTGTAACAAAGGAGAATATGAGGATACAAAGCTTACAATTACAATGGAGTTATTATCAGCATGTGATACTAAATGGCCCTGAAATTGTTTTAAATGGGTTATCCCGTTAATGTATGCAAGAAAAAATATATTGGTCCCAACACTGTCCCCTGTGGTACACCTGTTGTGATATTTCGAGGTTCGCTAAATATATCGTCGATTTTAATGGACTGCGTCGTATCTCCAAGATAGTTCTCTAATACACGTAAAGCTGGAAAATGGAAGGTAATTGGAAAATGGCATGTCATATCTATTGTTTAATGAGGGTTTAACCTTTGAAAGTTTTAAAAGATTGGGAAAAGAGCCAGTCGTATGACATTAATTAATGATATGCGTTAACAGTTCTGCTAGGTTTATAAAAATATTTAGATAATCAATCAAAGTTATTAATATTATTATTTATGTTTTCGCAGCAACTATATTGAAACATTTCACAGGATAATGGTTAAATCCACTTGGTCTGCCACAGATATATTTGTTAATTTGTTTATGTATACACAAATAGCTGCCGCACTAGTCATTAATGGAAAGTGAGGCATTATATTCATTAATTCAACGGGCACAATCCTTGTGAATCATTAAATTGGGTTATTGCCATAATATTCGCAGGAACATAATGCAAGTGTTACCCAATTTCTCATTTAAAACAAATATTTTAGCAATAAAATCGTATTTGCGATAAATTTATTTCGCCAGACTTCCTGCAAACGATTATTGCAATATAAAAAATTGTATCCTCATGTTTCTAAAATAATGCTTTGTGTTAAATTTATTGATGTTTGCCTACCAACGTACAAAAATGCAGATAAGAGCTCCGGAGGGTTCTGAGGATATGGTGTTGAGAGAGACCGGCCATTATATCGCAGGATACGATACTTAGTGGTAAGTCAATAACAATACGAAACAAGATAAATATTTCAGTAAGAGAAAGCAGGCAAAAAATGTGCGTTTTTTAATTTCTCTACTAATAAAAATTAGCAGTTAAAATAATGCAATATTAAGCAATAGTTTCATTCTTCGTCGTCAGAGACAATTGTCGTTGTACTATTGAATTTCCTTCTCAGTAGATTTTTCTTGAAGAGAATATTTTAATTTTCAAATGGAACGGACGAAACCAGTTGAAGTTTAGAAATTATGGAGGTCTCTCATTGTTTTTCGTTACGAAGTTCTCTTCTAATTAGACAAAAAATGTAGCAAATTTATAGTTATTTTTGTTCTAAAATTTGTCCTTTGTCCATTATCCTCCATCTTTTGTCCTCTAGCCTTTTCCTTTGTCTATTGTACTTTATCCTTTGTCCGTTGTTCTTTATCCTCTAACTTTTGCCCTTTGTCCAATTTTATTTTTTATCCTTTTTCCTTTGTCGTTTGTCCCTCTTTTCAAAAAAGTTTTTAAAGATTTGCAAGTTGCTAGTATTTATCCAATAAGTCATTTGAATAAAATTTAAGAAAAAACTTTTCGAAACATTTTCAAATTGCTAATATTCTTCCAATTTTATTCTTTATCCTTTGTCCTTTGTCTTCTGTCCTTTATCCTCCATCCTGTGTCCTATAGACTTTATTCTTTATCCTTTGTTCTTTATCCTCTATCCTTTGTCATTTGTCGGTTTATTCGAAAAATAATCATATTGCCAATATTCATCCAATTTTATTCTTTGTCATTTGTCCTTTGTCCTTTGTCCTGTGTCGTCTAGACTTTAACCTTTGCACTTTATCCATTGTCATTTGTTCTTTATCCTCTATCTTTTGCCCGTTCTCCAATTTTACTTTTTATCCTTTATCCTCTTTCGTTTGTCCGTTTTTCAGAGAATTTTTGAAAAATTTTCGAATATTTATCCAATTAGTCATTTGAATAAAATTTAAGAAAAACTTTTTGAAAAATTTTCAAGTTGCTAAAATTCATTCAATTAATAGGCATTTGAATAAAATTTAAGAAAAACTTTACGAAAAATTTTCATGTTGCTAATATTCATCCAATTTTATTCTTTATCCTTTGTCCTTTGTCCTTTTTTCTTTGTCCTTTGTCCTTTGTTATTTGTCCTTTATCCTTTGTTCTTTTTCCTTTGTCTTTTGTCCATTATCCTCCGTCCTTTGTCCTCTAGACTTTGTCAGTTATCCTTTGTCCTCTGTTCTTTATTCTCTATCATTTGTCATTTTTTCTTTATCCTCTATTTTTTGTCCTTTGTCAGTCTTTTCGAAAAATGTTTGAAAAATGTTCAAGTTGCTAATATTCAACCTATTTTATTTTTTATCCTTTGTCCCTTGTCCCTTGTCCTTTGTCCTTTGTCCTTTGTCCTTTGTCCTTTGTCCTTTGTCCTTTGTCTTTTGTCCTTTGTCCTTTGTCCTTTGTCCTTTGTCCTTTGTCCTTTGTCCTTTGTCCTTTGTCCTTTGTCCTTTGTCCTTTGTCCTTTGTCCTTTGTCCTTTGTCCTTTGTCCTTTGTCCTTTGTCCTTTGTCCTTTGTCCTTTGTCCTTTGTCCTTTGTCCTTTGTCCTTTGTCCTTTGTCCTTTGTCCTTTGTCCTTTGTCCTTTGTCCTTTGTCCTTTGTCCTTTGTCCTTTGTCCTTTGTCCTTTGTCCTTTGTCCTTTGTCCTTTGTCCTTTGTCCTTTGTCCTTTGTCCTTTGTCCTTTGTCCTTTGTCCTTTGTCCTTTGTCCTTTGTCCTTTGTCCTTTGTCCTTTGTCCTTTGTCCTTTGTCTTTTGTCCTTTGTCCTTTGTCCTTTGTCCTCTGACTTTTATCCTTCATTATTTGTCCTTTGTTATTTGTCATTTTGCCTTCGTCCTTCGTCCTTCGTTCTACAACTGCGCAATATCCCACAGCATTTTTTACAATTGCAAAAAATTGCAGGTTATTTTATGTCGAAAGATTCAGTTAGATAGGTACATATTGAATGTTTGTACATTTATTGTCATTTCCCTAGAGTAAAAAATTTAAATTATTAGCACGCGTCATGAACTATATGGAAAAAACTTCATTTTCTCAACCAAGATTTTCAATGTATTTTCTGATAAAGTGTAGATTTATCAATAATATAAAATGATTCATCGAAAAGCATCCTTCACTTTATATTTTCTTAAGTTTCCCTGAACATCCCAATGAAGAAGCAAGACAGCTGTACGTGTACACCCATCCTGAAATTAGATGAAGATTAAAAAGACAGTGGCCCGCAGACATATTAAATTACTAACTGGCAAATAAACAATTAGTTTTATTATTAGGGAGTGCTATCGCTGGATAACTTCTCCCCTCATGTATTTATACACTCAACACATTTACTTATAGCTTTCAATAGCAGGTTGTAAATTTGTAAATTAAGAATTAAAAAAAGTTAACTTTAAATATTTTATAGTGCCATATAATTTAGAATAAGCGAAAACTGGCAAAATTAGGATAAATCGAAAATTAAAAACCATCTCATTTTATGCTGTTAAATGTAAAATATGCTTACCTCCTCTCATTTCATAAATAAATCTATAAAATTATTTATTCTATGAAGAATTTTAACAAAACATTTACTTAGAATATATAATGGGTAAATTTAATAGTTTTACAAACCCCAACTGGGTTTTTCACATCCACAACATATCAATTTAATTTGTTCACGTAAGAGTCGATTTATTGATTTACTAAATAATATGGTAGATAAAGTAATTAAATAGATCATCAGTATGAATTAATAAACTAGTGCAGTTATGAAATTATACTCGCATAGTAGATTTATTGCATTTATTATAACAAGTCCTTAAAGAAACGACGTCAGTTGCCCTAGAAACTGAAATGGATTCTATTAAGCTCTTAAGTAATGGGCATTGGGCAGCACTGTGACATTTTATAAATAAAATATCAATTTAGGCCCCATATTTTCATTGGCAAAGGCCACTCGCATTTTATATAAAATCATCTCAACAGCTTTTGCAAATGCTTTCATTTCTTTAAATGGTTCTTGCAAAGAAATACAGTGTTGCTCCTACCAGATTTTTCAAGAGGAATGCATCTCTCGATGATGCTAACTTGATTGATGGAAGCATACTGTGCACTATTTTGGCGTTTGACGCAACTACTACAGTGTTGTAAATTTCTTTGAGATCAATATGTTTAAATTGAATTATTGCCAAAATTATGTATTTAGTTATGGTTTTTTATTTTTCGCATTTAGTAGATTTGGTAGGTCATTAGTAATTTAGTGCATTTAATTTAATAATCATGGTTTTTACCGAATATTTTAAAGAAAAAGTTTATGTATCCGTGTTCATTTAGAACTGTAAATTACTTGAAAACAGTTAAGTTTATCGAAATGTAACAATATCACCATTTTTATGTCAAAATACCTTATAATTTATTTTCTATAAGAATTTTGAAAAATATGTGGACCAAAAAAGATGAAGATGAAGTATTGACAGTCTACCCCTAAAAATATTCCTTAAATAAACGCTTTAAGAAGAATATTTCGTGATAAATTTGGACTACCTTATAAAATTTTTATTAAGTATAATTATTAATTTGTTAAGTACAATATGGTATCATTCGACCTTTTCTGTTCAAAATGGGTAAAGTAGAAGTAAACTTGGTTCAGTCTGCGTTATCCAGGAAAAAAAACGTTGTTGACACTTTGTTAACCACATTATTTATTATATAAATATTGTGTTTACAGTTTAAAATTAACCAAACCGCAATTATTAATGAGTGAATAATTGTGGTTGGATAGTCCGAGCTATTAGGGTCAATATAAATAATCAAATCGCTTTTACTAATGCATTTTGCATTTGATGTCAGTCATCAAATAAATACTACGAAACAGGGCACTCTCTTTCGCAATGTTTCAAAATAATAAAATACAAGATAGCCAAACAATGACGAGTAGAGGAAGATGAAATCTTTATTATTATTTATAGTACAATAAATAATAGATTAAGCAGTAGAAATGTGGCTTTATATGTATACACAGATTACAGAAAATCATGGGATATATTTGAAAATAAGTCATACTACAATTCCGACTTATCTGACAGCATACAAGAAAAAAAAAGGAAATATGCATAATGTGGCAGCAAATTAAGAATATATAGGCCGAACCGAGATCAATTTATGAAATAACAAACGTTCATATTACTGAGCAAGTTGAATAATGGTAGCCCACCAACTCGGGGTGCGTTAATAACAGGGGCCATTATGTACAGGAAAGCATTGTCATTGAGAAAAGAACAGTAAATAAATAATTTGAAAATTTGTAGACATTAATAAATAATGACAAAACTAATAAAAATATGTATGTGTTGTGTACTTATTTTTAAAGTAATTTTGAATTATAAGAAAGTACAGTATTATTTTACAGCAGAATTTTCTGGTTTTTTTCAAAATTTTTGCCGCATCTCAATTTATCCTATGTCACATGTTCAAAAGCGTGTTCGCAAAATTTGGACTTTTCAATTTCATTATTCCTAATGTAACATTTGTGTTTACCCAACCTTACATTGAAAGATCTGAATGACTTATCCACATAATGTTGGCCACACTCACATAGAATACTCCGGTAGCTCCGGTATCTGTACTTCAAATAAATACATCAATTTCGTTGTCTTTGAAACCAAAATAAAAGTTAACATCTTCGCGACGTAAACATCATTGACTTGTTTTACTTTGGTTCGTAAACTTTCTGATTTATGTATGGTAATCAATAATGGAGGCAGTCAAGTGAGATGGTCATACGCAATACCAAAATGTATGGTAAATGAAAATCCCCGAAGTAAGAGAAAAGATTAAGTATATGCATCAACTAAATGGAATACCACTATGACGTCAAAGGATCATAGATACGCATAAGATGTTGATTTCGTTTAACTTGTAAATATACGTCACGAAACACCTAAGTTTGCATTATTTACCATTAAAAACATATAGAAATTATAAATAGACACAATATCAATAAAGACCACTTCCTCAATGTTGAAATATTAGGCATGCATTTACGACTTATTAATACACCCATTTGAATTATTCAGAAATCTGCTATAACTTATTCAAAGAAACTGGAACATGGTAATTATTTTTATTTAGCCTACAGTGGTATTGAATTTTGCCGACAGGCTAGAGAAGCAAATAATTAGTTTTGACACATTTTAGAGAGATGAGAGATACTGTTGTAGTTATGTGATTGATTCCTGTTTAACCTTTTAAAAGATAAAGGACTACTCAAAACATTCAGATGAAACTTGGTA
Organism: Rhagium mordax; assembly: GCA_963680705.1. Taxonomy (NCBI): domain Eukaryota; kingdom Metazoa; phylum Arthropoda; class Insecta; order Coleoptera; family Cerambycidae; genus Rhagium; species Rhagium mordax. Next base: position 18,320,946 of record OY796656.1, read on the forward strand.
AGTTTCTTTATAGGGGAGTTCTCCACCGACGTAGTACTTATTCCGGGGTATTAATATAATATGTTGTAACTAGATGATATGACTATAAAAGTGTTATTGGATAGTGGCAGAATGTTAATTGTACTTGTTGCACAATATTTGTGAGTGTGCCCATGTTTACGACAATAAGATTCATGATCTTATAGGTATAGTTTATTTACTTTGATTATAGGAATTTGCCTTTGTTGGCTTTTTGTGTCGCCATTGGCTGTTTTATGATGTATTCCGAAAAACAGCTTTAAAGACACCAAAATATGCACGAAAATTAGGCCATTTGACATATGTTTTCGTTAAACAAATAATTAAAGTCCATACTTACTCCAAATCCTGTATTAATTGTTTCCCGCAACCACATCAGAAAGAGCAGATAGGTTGCGGAACAGCCTTAATCCTAATTCAACCACTTACAAGTCATTCATATTTTTGGAAGATTTGAAAAACTTTTAGTTTTTCATAGTAAAAAAAGCTGTATCTACATAAGACTTTTGCGAGTTAAAGACTGCCTGACATTGAAAGATATGTTTTGACCTTCAACGCGGTAATGCAATGTATAATAATATTCATTCTCCATAATGACATTTTTAATTAATGTTCAATAATTATTTAGAAGAAGCATTAAAGAAACATTACTTGGCTTTTCGTCGTACTCTTTGTGGTTCTCATTATATTTGCTTCATATTGCATGCATGCTCAAGTCTTCTGTATGAAAATAATCGACTGCTAATTATTGTGTACTACAAATTAATAATACATATATAAAACACTTTCACTGATAATTCCAAGGAATATTATACCATCATCTGGTTATGATCAATTTGCGATAATTTTAGTGATTATAAATTATTTAATTTATAAGTTTATAAAAACAATATATATTATTACTTGTAATTTATTCAAAAATATGTTTATTTCATACATTCTAAACACATTATAATCAAGGACTTTCAGAAGCTGCTTATGTTGATACTTTTGATTAGAGTAGCTTAATAGAAACACAAAGTAATAATATATTATTATATCAAGATAAATGGTTTTTACAATTATGACGTTCCTAAGCATTTATACCACAGCTGCTGAAGAAGCAATTCGAAATTGGTTTTATTTATAGTTAAGTATATTTCCATTTCTGTGTAATGTGGATATTGACGATGATTACTACGAAATCGAAAAAGAAAATTATGATATATATGTTTAGCATTTCAAGAAATATAAATAATGAAAATTTGGGAATACCCTTTACCACAGCACAGTTACTTCATACTAATTTTCCTAGTATCACTTGGTGAATAAGAAGAGTATATTCTTTAGTAATTTCAGTTATCTACCACAGGAAGTTATTTATAAATTAAGCTGCTCATAGCAAGTTGGAGTTAAAGATTGGATAGCAATTAAATCCTTCATTAAATACTTTTTATACAGAGTGTCCCTAAATTTCATCGACAAACTATAACTACGCAATTCTACGGCAAAAAGTAAGACGATTTTTCTGACACCATTTTTTCAAAAAATGTACCCTTACAGAAATATAGACCGCCAAAGTTGGGGGTTGGAAACATGGAACCGCTGAAGATTTTCTAACGAATTTTGATACGCTTATATTTCATATACTTATGTTTCGATAACCTTGTGTAATATGAAAGAAATTAGTTGGCGTTCAGGGGTAGTTTGGGGCTATAGGGTCTGATGCTATCCTTAAGTATATATTTTTTGTCAGTTGCCCAAATGAAGTTCTTGAAGTATCGCCTGATGGCCAATTGAAAACTGAAACTATTTCATCTATCTCATTTTTCTCTGGAAGGAAACGGTTCTCCATCAAAACTGATCCAGAATAAGCTCGTGATTATAGGAAGAATAGGTAAAACATTCCCATTGATAAATTGGGGTGATTTTCAGAGGGTAGAAATCGAAATAACGTAAAAGAAATATGAAATTTTGGATTTGTATAGAATTAGACCACTTAATTAACAAAAATGTAGTTTAAAAAGTCCTTTTGATGAAATAGGGTGGTTTCTAAAGGGTGGAAGTGAAAACAAGGAAATAGAATTTTGAAATTGTGGATTCTAATAGAATTCAATCACCTTGTTAACGGAAAAATACTTAACAAAATTCGTTTGATCAAATAGGAAGGTGGTCTTTAGGGGGTGGAAGTGGGAATAAATTGTGTAAAATTCTAAAACTTCGGATTCGTACATTATAAACCATATTGGTCTCCAAATCAACGAAAAAATAGTGACAAATTTCCTTAACCAAATAGGGTGGCTTTTAGAGGATGGAAATAAAAAATTTCGAAAAAAATTTGTAAATAATAATATTAATAATTATAGTAATAATAATAATAATAATCGTCTTTATCAATAAAGTACAAAAGTACATAAATGGTGGTTAGAACAAGTGGCGAAGTTTAGCTTGAAGCTACTCTTCCACTTGTACTAATTTTAAATATGAGATGTTAGGTAGTTAACTACAGAGAACAAATACAGAAAACAAATGAGCATAAATATAAGTATACATAACGAAATAAATGAGATTTTTTTTTTAACAAATCATGTAAAAGAAGCTAAAAGTTGGGTTTTAATACATTTTCTAAAACGATATAGCGATATTCCTTTGAAAGTACTGTCAACGTTATTGTACAAAATGGCGGCATTATACGTAAAACTACGATAAAATAAAGCAACAAACTTATAGGACGTAAATCAGTTAATTCTACAGGATTATTTATTTTCGGAATCGGACTTACTACTGCTTGTTTCCAAAGCTCAGGAACAAGTCAACACCAATCTCCAGACAGAGATTTATTATATGGGTAATATGGATCAAAATAACAGGTAAACATAATTTTAACATGGTAAGAGAAATACTATCAAACCCAGAAGCATTAGATTTTAATTCCTTAACTACAGATGAAATTACACAAGGGTCAATAGATTTTAATGGAAAATTTATGTCAGGATTAAAGCACATAGAGTATACTCTCATATAAGTTAATCGTATTATCATATAGATTGTTATTTTCAGAAACCGAAATAAAATAATAATTAATTTCATAAGAATCTCTTAAAGAAGGTGGTAATTTAATTTTTTTTTTTTTTGTGAAGATATGCTGTTTTTTCGCGTCTTATGGAAGCGAGAGCGGTGTTCCGGTTTTCTTTAAAATTACTCAAATTTTCAGGAGTTTTAGGTATTTGATTTATAAATTTTCTTGGATATATCCTCTCTCTTTCACGATTAACATTAAAGGATAAGTCAACCAAGGCGCATGAGGTTTATTTACACGTACTGTTTTTAGAGGTGCATGTTTATCAAAGAAATAATAGTATTGGTGAGAAGTTCATCTTTTTCATCAATATTACGTATCTAAATATTAGACATTCAAACTTGTTAAAAGTAGATATAAATAGGCTTCAGATGATTCAAAATTCATGCATACGTTTTTCTTACGGAATAAGGAAATTTGATCATATTAGTCATAAATTCGAGGATACTGGTTGGATGAAAATTGATGACATGTATAGATATCACTTTCTGTGCTTTACACATAAGATCTTAATTTCAAATACACCTAGTTATTTATATAACAAAATAGTCAAGTTAAGTAATTTTAATGTTAACAGATCATCTCGAAATAAAAATATTTTATTTATACCAAATCATAATACCACTGCCTTTTCACGTAGTTTTTCATATCTCGCTCCAAAACAGTATAATCAGCTTCCAAATAATTTAAAAAATTTATCGTTAATTAATTTCAAAAAAAGGTTAAAACAATTTATGAGAGACGCTCACTTCTAGTATGGATTAACACACAACAAAAACAAATATGTATTTACTACCTGATTTTACATGAGCATGAGAAAAGCAAAGCATCATTATATTATTATATTATCATTATATATTTATATCTCTTTGAAAATATTTTGCAGACTGAATGTATTTTTATGTTAATTTTTTTTTTCTTGGTTAAGTTGAAAAACAGCTTTAAGCTGAAACTTCGCCTTTCACACTTCTGTGTAGATTATACTTATATCCTAGTAACTATTTATTTTTTATTTAAATATATATATATGTTTTACTTTTATGTATGGATATTTACCTATTATTCAGATATCTTTCTGTTAAATAATGTTATAATGGAAGTTGAATAAAGACGATTATTATTATTATTATTATTATTATTATTATTATTATTCCAATTAACTGAAAGTAAATCAGCATGAAATAAATCATCAAATCGTTTAGAGTCACGAAAAGTGACATTTCAATTTATTTTTGCAACTTTTACTTTTAACTTATAATAAACTAGCTTATAATCTATATTTTATTTGATTTATTGGGAAGGAAAATACACAAACAATTAAAATTCAAAACTGACAATAATTAAAATATCGTTCACAAATTTTATAGATAAATAAATAAAAATTCTTATTAAAAAATAAAATTCTTATTGTTGATCAATAGTCACTTTCATAGTCACTTTGTGTCTCACTAGAAACATTTCAAACATATTCTCAATATCAGATACTGTTGAGGTTTCCATTTTTTCCTAAGATGTCGATGTGCCTGGTATTTCTTGGGCAGCAAGTAGTTGCAAAACTTCTGTAGAAAGGCCGTTCCTTGTTCTTCTTGGAGGAGGGCGCAAGCTTGTTATAAAAGAGTTCGACGAAACCAAAAGCAAGTGCAATAAATCCTGATTGGTTATAATAATTCTCGAATATTTTCTGGTGTGATCTCTTCTATAGTCTTCAGATCTTTATTCCTTGATTCTTGTGCCTTCTCTGGTAAAATGGCGTGAGTAATAACTTCCGACTCATGAACTGGTACTTTGTGCGCGCTAGCTAGCATATAGTACCATGGAAACTTTTGCGTGTATAATCAAATGTATTTGTGCAATATATTTCAAACGAAGAAATATAAATTTTGAGGTCCGATGAAAGCAGTTGTAAAATAACTCTAAACCGACTGACCAAATCTACAATCAATCCTGTTATTGCCATCGTTCGATCGTTGATCCACCTGGTTGAACTTGACCCACTACGAAACTCATTTCATCCCAGAATTTTCTTTGGATATAAATTTTTCGTACTTTTAATTTTTTCGTGTCGTACCCTTTCGCTTGCCATTTCTTAAAGTATAAGCGATATGAGATGTGACGCAATACATGCGTGTAACGTCGAAAGCCCAAACCGATAAGTAGTTATATCTGATTTTCGCTGTTCATTTCATTTGTAGTGACTCCGCAAATGTAACACTTTCTTGCAGATCTGGTAGAATTGCAAATTTTGCCATCAATCATGCCCAACTTTAATCTTTTTATCGTCCCTCATGTCCACATCAGTCTGCTCTAATTTTGAGTTTTCCATATAGGCGATTTCTTCTTGAGATAAAGCAGTTGTTTATCTGGTGAATATTTTTATGGATCTACAATATCTTACTGATGATGGGCCGGGATTTTCCTAAATAATGGTATTTTTCGATGAGGAGGGATGTAATAGTAAGGGAACAAACGACGTTATATACACATATCTTTATCAATGTTGTCTCTGCTTATCATGACTATGACCTATGCTTCCATCACAGCCACAAGGAACAAGTTCCCAGTTCAAATGTAATGGTTTGTATGTTTTCGAGTCTGCTTGCTGTAAATTTTTATTCCATTCTGTGGATAGACGAACGGTTTATTGTACAGGGTTATCCAACGAAAAGGCCCACCCTTATATTTTCTTTATTTTTCGAGTTAGGAAAAAATGTTTCAAATAAAAGTTGTAGTGAATCATATGAACTCATTTAAAACTCCTGCAAAGAATATACAGGGTGTTCCATAAAAGCGGGACAAACCTAACTTACATTTTTTTTAATGGAACACCCTATATTTTTTTACATTTTTAAAATCTGTGTTTTTTTGCGATTTCAAAAATATATATATGTTGTATCTTATCTTTTACTGTTTTTTATTTATTGCAAATTTCGTGAACAATATTATTTATACCACCAGCATCTGCATGCGTATCAATCAGGTTAGCCATGGATGAAAAGTTTGCTTTTTGAATTTATTCAATTATTCTGTAAGGCATAAGTATCAAATTAATTGTTTTTCATCCATGGCTAACCTGATTGATACGCATGCAGATGCTGGTGGTTAAATAATATTGTTCACGAAATTTGCAATAAATAAAAAACAGTAAAAGATAAGATACAACATATATATATTTTTGAAATCACAAAAAAAACACAGATTTTAAAAATGTAAAAAAATATAAGGTGTTCCATTTAAAAAAATGTAAGTTAGTTTTGTCCCGCTTTTATGGAACACCCTGTACATTCTTTGCAGGGGTTTTAAATGAGTTCATTTGATTCACTACAACTTTTATTTGAAACATTTTTTCCTAACTCGAAAAATAAAGAAAATATAAGGGTGGGCCTTTTCGTTGGATAACCCTGTACATAAAACACAAGAGAGGCAAATAAGGAAGATGATAAGTGATAACACTTCTTCCTTCTTACTGTAAAACATGCATCAACATTTTTTTAAGTAGAAATCGTAAATCTTTCAAAGAAAAAGTAGATACCGAGATAATGCCACGTAGTAGGGTTACAGCTGTCAAATATTGTTTGTGTACCTGATGACAGTTACCATTCGAGTCAACAAAGTGTGATACATGGATAAACCAGTGGAATGCAAATTCATTTTTTTATAACTGTTGTGCAGGTGGTGATGATAATTAATTTATTCAATTGTTAAAATAAATGCAATTCAGAGTAACAAATTAACATGCTAATCCGTGTAATTATGACTTTACTGTTTCATATTATTAATTCTTGTTTCCTCATTGATTTACATATTCTCATTGATTTTAATCAGTGATTTATTAATTAATAGAAAAAAAGGAAAAACCAAAGGAAATCCATAATATAAGGACATTTGAAACTTTCATTAAATTAAAGAAATGTTGATTTTGAACCGCAATTTCCAGATATTTAGATATTTAGAAATAGCCACCATGATTTTTTGTCATCATAATCCATATTTCACTTTCAAGCTTAATTTCTCGGAAATTGTAGCGATTATGTCCAAATTGTTTATTACTGGTGATTGAGAGTGTTAACGGAGAAAAAAATCTAAAATAAGCTTCGCAATGCCCGGCGTTGGTTCGATAAAAATTTAAAATTTCCAAGAAATTAGACATTGAATTTGAATCATTCAGTTCATCCATAAAATAGTAGCAGGAAAAAAAGAAATCACGTCGAGTTTATATATAAGAAACCCCCTATCGCTAGTTACACTTTGACTATTTATTTCGCACTTTTTTTTTTAAATAATGGAAATATTATTACTTGCCGGTAAGTAATTATAAAATAGTTTAATTAGTATAATTAATGATAATTAATTTAATTGACTTATATTGGAGAAATATCAATTAGTAATATCGTAAAACCGGGAATCACCTAACAATTACCGGTACGGGTGAGGTTAAAACTATGTCTTATCTTATCGATTACAAATGACAAAAGAATTGTTCCTTTTTTAAAAACAAAGAATGTTGTTAAGATGCAGACAAAGTGCATATTTTTATTGGAAAGGAATTTTCGTTCAAGGCTTTGATTTTTATTGAAATCGTTAAAGGTAGGTAGGTACTTGACGAGTGATTGTCAATTTTCCAAACTAACTTAAATAAGCAACCTACACGATTACTATTTTTATGTGTTTGAATTGTTTCTATAGTTTTACTTCGAAAATTATACTTATTGACTAATATCAATTTATAAGCTTTGTGTATTCAGTCCGTTGAAGATGAAGTTAAAGTTCCGAAACTAGTCCAGAAATCAAACTAAACTGATCAACAAAATAAACATTATACTGCCAAATTTGCTATAACTTTGGAGCTGAGTAAATTTGGATTGCTGCCAGCGATTTGGTTTCCGTTTGAAGCACTCGCTAGTCCAATCCTTTGTCTATCAGTTCGTATTTTTGCGAAAATTAGGTATTTTACATAAAGTTTTTACAGGGTGCTAAATGAAACAATGCAAAATTTGTGAAATTTCGGCATGGTCCCTTTGACCAAAAAAATTTTTTCCGTAATTCAATACTAAAGGCATAAAGATGGACTTCATATTTCGAAACGGTTTTTGAATTTTCCGCTTATTTTCTTTATTTACAGGGTTATCTCAAAAAATCCACTTTTTGGTCTTGCAGTGACAACTTTTTCACTTGTGAACCGATTCTCAAAATCTAGGGCTTATGTTGAAGCTAAAACTTCAGATAAGAAGATGCGAGAATGATAACTTGCATTGGAAAAAACCATTCATTCTGAACACTTTAAGGTGCTCCTTGCTTGCATGAGTTAAGAATCGTTGGTAGAGGAACCAAATTGCAACTGCATGTTTTCGAAAATGAGAATTATTGGCGCTCTTGCTTACCTGAAAATTCTCGTAACCATGCAACGTAACGAGAATCGGAATAATCGCACTGGCATATGTCACCGGTTTTCAATTTTGTTAATAATTCTTTGATTGCTGATAAGATAGTGATTATTCAGTACAAAATGCCTTATTTGAATAAACACCAACTGGCTAGTAGGCAGAATGCGGGACGAAGGCTTTGGAGTTCTCCAAATCGCCGATTTTTTCAACACTACGATGCAAAGCATTTATCGAACCCTTCGTCGACACCAAGGCTCGTGATAATAATTACCTCAGAAGGGAAGGCAGAAGACAGAAAACAACGGCATAGCAACACCGACTGTTCAGAAGAACTGTTCTGCGACCCACGCGTACCTCAACTGCAAACGCAGAATACTGGAGCTCATCTCGTCTAACCAAACAGTAAGGAGAAGGCTGCATGAAGACGGACTTTAGATTAGACCAGCAGCTTGCCCTTTGCTAGGACTTCAACACCGGGCTGCTCGACTGCGATGGGCCAGATATCACCAACACTGAGGAATAGCAGAGTGGCAGTTGGTGTTTGTTTACGGATGAAAGTAGGTTTCGTTTTAATGTGGAGAAAAAGGAACAAAAGATTTATGGAAGACCACATGGAGGCGAGGGTGACTTTTTGAGGTGGAGGAGTGACTGCATGGGGTGGAATAAGAACGAATGGAAATAGTGAGTTAGTGAGACTGAGAGGGGAAGCATGAATGGTGAGCGATACAGAGATTTGTGTGTTAGGGATATTGTGGTCCCTTATGCTGAAAATGTTGGTGGCGATTTAATGTTAGTCGATGACAATGCAAGACCTCATCACGCTAGAATCGTCAGCGAGTTCTTGGAGGATTACAATATTAAAATAATTGATTGACCACCCTTGCCTCTAGACATCAATCGGATCAAGCATGTCTGGAGTAGAATTAAGAGGAATCCGAAAAAAAAACGGAAAGACAAATGGAAAATTTGGATATTTGGTGAATGCAGTACAGGAAAAATGGGTCCAGCAGTTGTTGCGCAACCTAATGGAGTCTTTGCCCGAGATGCACAGTTATATGAGCTAGGGGAGGCCCGACAAAATGTTGATATTTTCCTATATTGTTTGGAGTTTCACAGCAGCTTCCTTGAAAGAATAAATAATTTTTATGAACCGTTGGCCTTTTTTTCAATTGAGCTTCCGTGGCAATATGTTCGGATCAATTATTATTATTATAGTCATCATGGTAAGTATGATTTAGCGATACTGAAATAAGAACAATTAAAGAATAATTAACAAAAGTGACAGATAATAAGCCAGTATATTATGGTTGTCGTTTCATAGTTACATGAATTTTCAAGTAAGCAAGAGCGCCAATTCTCCTTCAAAAACATGCAGTTGCAATTTGGTTCCTCCACCAACGATTCTCAACTCATGAACAACTTTTAATGCAACCCTGTATTTTGACATTTTATTTTGATTCGATTATCATCCTCGAATCTTCTTACCTGAAGTTTTAGCTTCAACGTGAGCCCTAGATTTTGAGAATCGGTTCTTGAGTGAAAATGTTATCACTGCAAGACCAAAATGTGGATTTTTTGAGATCACCCTGTAAATAAAGGAAATAAGAGGAAAATTCAAAAATCGTTTCGGGATATGAAGTCCATCTTTATGTATTTGTTAAAGTACAGTTTTTTTGTTCAATTGGGACCATGCCGAAATTTCATTTAGCACCCTGTAGAAACTTTATGTAAAATACCTAATTTTCGCAAAAACACAAATGATTAGACTAGCGAATGCTCCAAATAGAAAATAAATCGCTGGCAGCAATCCGAATTTACTCAGTTTCAAAGTTAGGACAAATTTGGCCGTGTAACGTTTATTTTGTTGATCAGTTTAGATTGTGAGGTATCTACCCACTTGTTATCTTTATAGGTACTACATATAAATAATATACAGGGTGTCCCGGAAATAATGGTACAAAAAGAAATCACATATTCCCGAGGTCAAAATAAATCGATTGGACCAAACTTACCTCTATACCAAAATGCTTCCTAAGGGAGCTACAGGCCCCTAAATGTGGACCCCTGAAGACGGTTTTTATTTATTATCTCCGAAAATGTTCAAGTTAAAGTAATGAAATTTTGCACATCCACTAAACATTCTAAGCGTAACAAAATGAGGTAAATATCATCTCAAAATTTTTACCAAGGGTGGGTCAAGCTGTAGGGTTGGGGGGTAAAAATTACCGCAACTTTTTTATTTGTAAATTTTTTTGAGTTTTGACTTCAAATTGTGAATTGTCAGAGTTTTTCACAAAGAAAATGCCCTCTTGTGCAACTTCGATCGGAGGCACCGTTTTCAAGATAAATTCATTTTAATATTCAAATGCATGCTCTAAAATGATTAGATAAGTGGAGTAAGTGGACTAATTTTTTCCTTTTCTCGTCAAAACAAAATTTAAGAGCCAGATTAAACCAAGATTTTCTTATTTATTTTAACAACTGCTCAAAATGCTTAAATTTTGTTTCGACGCGAAAAGCAAAAAATTAGTCCACTTCCCTAATCATTTTTTTAGAGCATGCATTTGAATATTAAAATGAATTTATCTCGAAAACGGTGCCTCCGATCGAAGTTGCATAGGAGGGCATTTTCTTTGTGAAAAACTCTGACAATTCATAATTTGAAGTCAAAACTCAAAAAAATTTACAAATAAAAAAAGTTGCGGTAATTTTTACCCCCCACCCTTACAGCTTGACCCACCCTTGGTAAAAATTTTGAGATGATATTTACCTCATTTTGTTAGGCTTAGAATGTTTAGTGGATGTGCAAAATTTCATAACTTTAACTTGAACAGTTTCGGAGATAATAAATAAAAACCGTCTTCAGGGGTCCACATTTAGGGGCCTGTAGCTCCCTTAGGAAGCATTTTGGTATAGAGGTAAGTTTGGTCCAATCGATTTATTTTGACCTCGGGAATATGTGATTTCTTTTTGTACCATTATTTCCGGGACACCCTGTATAAGTATAAAAACTTTATATTAAAATTAATTCCGTAGTTTTTGGAGGTAAATTAAAAATTTAACATTCTGAAGTTTTCCACAAAATGTGTCGATATTTATTTACCGGTAGGGTGAAAATAATAAATAAATCAAGCAGGTATCCGAATATTTCCGCTTGAGCTTTTTAATGAAATAATGCATTACAATTCAATTATGTCGTAAAATCCGTATAGTAGTAATATTTAGGTAATACCACTAGGAAAAGTACGATTAAAAAGATTTAAAATAATTTTCCTACGGTTGTTGATTAATCAACAAACTATTGTGGTTTAAAAATACCTATTTTATATCTATCTTTGTTATTAATGTTTACCTTATATTATATTTCTTATATACTCAAACGGATCGTTTTTTTTTTTCTGTAAGCTGTCATTGCTCAGTGGCGTAGGCAGGATTTTTGTTTAAGTTTGAGTAATATGCCCAGAAAAGTTGGATTTAGCAGAGAAATATAAAAAATAGATATGTTAAAGAGGAGGCAAAATTAATTAAAACACGTTTTGATACAATTAACGTTAATTTTTATTATCTACAGAATAAAGTTTCCCAAACTTTAATTCATTCAGGGCTACCTTTGTAAGGACTGTAACGCCTTTAGAAAGCATTTGCAAATCCATGATTATAGGAACTGTTTTAAAAATTTGGTAAGAAATAACAACATACTTCTCAAAAATTATTACAAAATTAGAGGCAATTAGTAATTGTAAAAAATATTCTGTTCGCCTTCTAGATGCTGTAATTTTCATTCATGTGTATGACTTGGCAGAACGTTAGTACTGTAACCATAAATTGTTTTAGGCAAGGAGATTTTCTAAAAAGGAACATGATTTTGATTCAGATGATGAGCTTTCGTTCCATCAATGGTTAGAAGAACACCAAAACACCAACAGGACCCCGAACTTGATTATGATACTATACAAAATTCAGTGGCGGTAGATAATATGTCGTGAATAAAGACGATCAAATTATAGAATTGGTAACCTTAAAGATAATTTCAAGTGACAGCGAAGAAGAGGGAAACGAATCCGATAAGAAAATTATCACTTGTTTTCGTTCTTTTCATAAAATAATCAAAAAAAAGTTAGAAACCCGTAATATTATGGAGTCCAGTCATGGATAGTTTCATAGGTATGTAAAATAGTTTTTAAGGCCTTGAAAATTACAAGATGGAGCACCACTACATTTACCTGTGCGGTACATTATGCTAAGATGTCGAAGAGGAACAGTTGATGGTCATCTAGGTTTCCAGAATTGACACCTTTGGAAGTAGTTCACAAAATTATTCATTTTTGCATAAAACACGTCTGGCAACTTGAAATTTTCTCCAATTCATTGCCTTGGGCAAGCAGTTTCGAAAAAATATTTATTACTTGCTCCTTATTGAAGCGTCATAGTTATAATAAATTCTTCCTTCCGAATTTGTTGGTTAATGTCAACGGCGATTTAATTTGTTTAAAAACAAAATTGGTAAAATAGGCCAAAGCCTTCTTTATTTTTTCGAAAATAATGATACTTTATAAATTCAGAAAAATTTGTCTATTCGCATGGTCTTACGTGTTTCAAAATTGGGAAAGAACATGAATCATATCTTAGTTGCATCCAGTGGAATGATCATCGTTGTTCAATTATTGTATCGCCAATAATTAGTGGGTTATCAGTTTTGTATAATATGCATTATGTCAATTTTGATAAGTTTAGTCGGCTTTTATTTAAGTAAATAATTTGGAACTCATTCCTTGTTTATAATTTAAATTGGATTAAACGCATTATTAATCAGATAGCCTTGAAAAAGGTATAAAGTTTCATGCACACCGCAATAATTAAGATTTATTCTGTTTTATGTTTCAATTCAAATCAATTTAAAAGTAATTTTATCTCCACAATATAAAACAGGTAATAAAAACCATGTATTTTTTCGTTAAGGTTAAAATTAATTAACATTTATTTAAGGTTAAACCTTAGAAAAACCATTTGATATGAATAATATTTTAATTATTCTCTAGACTTCTACTGACACAGATAAATTGAGTTCCTTTCGTACTTCCGATTTTTTTGGAGCAAACTTTATAAACAATAAATTATATTGCTTGATTAATATTACTGGCTCTGGGATAAATAATCGATTAATCGATCATTTGATTACATTTTCCTAAATAATCGATTGATCGATTGGTCTGTTGGTCTTTTATCGATAATCAATTACTCGATAATCAATTATTCGATAATGTTATTTCAATTCAATGTTTATTTTAATATAATTGGTTAATGTAGCAGAATTAGTTAATCTGGAAATCAATTTTTTGATAAATTTATAAATATTAAAAATATTAATTCATTCAATCTCGAGTGGATACTGAATCAGTATTCACACCAGGTTCAATGAACTTGTTGAGTATTAAAGTATTAATAATAATAATATAATAGGTTAGTCGTCACTTGTCAGGCGAAACATATTTTTTTTTTAGTTATTTATTTTGATAAATTCCAATTTCTATTAACTGATTAATCGATTACTTAGGAAACAATTGATTTACAGATTCGTTGACTACTATAGTATTTATAAAATATGAGCATTGCATTGAGTTGGCTTATCGAATAATCGATTATTAAGTAGTTGATTATCGATTAATCGATCATCGATTAATTGATCATTAATAATTGAAGATAATCAATTACTAAATAATCGATCATTGATTAATCGATTAATCGAAAATAATCGATTATTTTTAATAATAAATTTCTTGGTTTATTACATGAATGTTTTTCGTTGGATTTAACCCCGTCTCGGACACTCGCCATTTTCTTTTCCTTACTCGATGAATAAGAAAACTTAAACCTGAAACCTGACACAGGACCGCACTCCATATTTTTTTATTGTGGGTTTTAACTATTTTCTATTTATAGTTTCCACTTTTATATCACCTTAATTAACATATCTTAGAACTATTAGGTATCTGTTAAAATTAAAGCCACATTTGAAGAACAATTTGTACATGTACGACTTGAACCTTAGCTCAATTTTTCAGGCGTCGAAGAAAAGTGATGGAAATTATATATGCACTATATTTAGGTAGATATTAATTATAGGTATATTATGGATTTTTCTACTTCTTTTATAATTGTATTCCTCTAATCTGAGAATGTACTAAAAATAAATAAATCAAACGAAATGTTTTTAATGTCGATGAATTCGCAAAAATGTAAATATTGACCATGATATTAATGGTGTCGGTATGATTCTGCACATATTTAGTGGAATCTGAGTCAGAATGATCTTGTCAGATTTAGCTACGCAGTATTACACTAAAATAATATATTATAATTATCTTAAGCAATAAATACAGCAATTCATTACAATGAAGTAACTCTCAATTTGATAGTGTCATTGTTTTGTATTTTCTATATTTACATGCAGGGTGTGAACAAAGTTTTCCGGTCACGGTCGGATTGTATTATCCATAATATCGAAAATTGCATTTTAATGAATCCGCAGTTTCCATGTCTAAGAAAAAATCGAACGCGTCCCTAGAATAACTGATAAGTTTATTACACATATATGATTTGAGGTCAGTAACGGTTTAAGAATCAAATTATATACTTTATACCATTGCGAATATATTTTTCTTTACATGTTCTTTATACGATTTTTACAAATATCCCAGAGACTGTGATAATCGGAGATCATCATGAAACTAAATCCTCTTAGAATTGGTATATATCGACTATTTTAAAATAGGGAGCAAGTCATTGTACCCCAAAAGAATTTTCTCGAAAATCACCGATAATCATGGAGAGACTCGTGAGGTTAGCAATTACCTTCATTTAATACAGTATTGCAGAGCAGGCTGATTTTTAATATTAATATCATTCATACTTTATTTATTTTTATTTTCACAATTATAATATTAAGTTGCCATTGTCAAAAATATGTTCTATTGTTATACATTTTTGTGTGTTTTTTAAATATAGTGCTTTCTAAATCACATTTGCAATTTTTCTCCCATCAGCCCCAGCCCTGAAACAAATTAATTATAGGTACTGCTGAAATAATTTTCCTTATTTTGTTTTAAAATACCACACGTAGGTGTACGTAGATGTAATTATTCTAGTGCATCAGGGAAACTGAATACAGTCCATATCATACAACTTATTAGAAAAAAGCATAGTCGACGAAACAGGGTTAACCGAAATAATTTTCACATACCTACTTACTTTTATTATAAATTAATTAATATTTTATACTAACAGTTAAAATTATAAAATCGAAAACAAACAATATGAAAATAATTTGGTATAATAATGTTGATGCATATTTATTTAACTGCAGGAGCTGAATATGTTTACATATACTTAATTTTTTTTTATTTACATACTTTTTACGATACATTAATCAGAAGGTATTTTAAAGATAATTAATAGCAATTATCGGTTCTAATTAACTTGATTATTTTTACGTTGAGTATATTATTGCTTATGCGTAAGTGGGAGGTAATTTGGACGTGGTTTCATTTATTATATTTTAATTTAGGGAAACGTGTTAAAAGATATACACAGTAATGATTTTATTGAGTTTTTACATTTTGTGGGATATGCCACTCAGTTTGTGATTTACCACTATTTGATAAAACAAAAGGAAATATTATAGTCGTATTTTAGGATTTTCCAACAATTGATCTATTAAAATATCTAGTAATTAACCTCATATAGCAATAGGACGATATAATATATACTTTCTTTTTATCAGGGAATATTATGGACGTTCTTATTTGATTTTTACAGAATTAAAATAAGGAAAAAATATCAAACAACCACTTTATTCAGTGTATTCAGTAAATTATTTTGGTATTTATGGAATTTTAGTATTATGTGTTACAACTAACTATTGTCTACTTAAAAGTGTAAAATAACTCTTGACCAGTTATATGTATCAGATCTACTTGAAATTAAATTATGATTTGTACTATTATTAATACTTATGTACCAGTTTTCTTAAACTCGTCTTCTTTGTGGTAAATTTATGGAATTTTCATAATAGCCCACGTAATTATGTTTTCTTTAAAATATATGTTTATATTGAGAAAAATGGGAACAACTTGTAAAAAACCTATAATCGTTTTAGTATTTTTTAAATAATTATTATCGATCTACGCTATTAAAAACAGTATCAGTATCGCCAATGATATTGATGTTAGTATTGTTGTTATGAAATTTTTTCTGCCACAATAAATGTGATTATGGAAAAAGAAAATAGTTTAATTGAAGAAAATTCTGATGATTTATATCAATAATTGTTTAATTTATATACTTTGTTGTTTTACTAGTCATATTTCATTTGCGATCGTCATATAAAATAATAAGTATTTAGAAAGACAGCAATATTCGCAAATTTATTTCAAGAAATTGTAAAATTCTTTATTCTGTTCATTACTACACCGTAGTTTTTTATAAATTATATATTAATAATATTTACATCAATAAAATTAATATACCTAACACTAATGGTATTAATTAAATAGGGATGTTTAAAGAAATTAATATAGCAGAATAAGTATTAAAATATTCTTTATATTTCTGGCAATATTGGTGTAAAACACTATTAGTATTAAGTATTACGTGACTAAATAAATTTTTATCGCATATTTTGCTATTAGAACTAATTTAATGTTATCAGTTGCATAGATAAAAATAGTATTTGTTACGTCTGTTTTATTACTCATTGAAAAGAAAAATAAAAATTTGTTAGTATTTCTGTAAAGTACCGGAACCAAATGTTGTAGGTTAATGTCGTTTGTAGGTCATTATAAACATCGTTCATACAAAAGAAAACGGGATTTAAATTAATTAGTTTCTGAGGCTACTAATTTATTTTGGGTTATTATTTCTTTACGTATCTATCGTTTGAGGAATAGATAAAATTCTGTTGATTTTTAATAAAATAACAAAATGTTTACAAAATGGGTTGAAACTATTCGTCGCCTTACCCCAGACACTTCAAAGACCTCTTTTTAATAGAAGAGAAAACATTTTGCAGAGACCTGTGATTAATGTTAACCACTTCGATTTCTTCTACAATTCTAGCTTGAGGATGATCAGTGTCAGGAATATGAACTTTTAGTTTTTTCTATATTTTATTCGATAGTGCCACTTCTTTTCTTGTAGATAGCACAGGTACAAATTCGCGTGGGATAAAGTCGGCTGTACGAATTTGCTAAGTTTTCAAAAAGGGTACAGAACTGTGAGTTCCATATGTGGACGTGGACATGTTAAGATTCCCCCAATGACTGAGTGGTGGTTTAGCAAAATTTTCAGATTAATGTTGTACATATGTACGCCGATAAGCTTATATTCTGATGTCGGTGATTTAGGTATATAATAATAATAATAATAATAATAAATAATAATAATTGTTTTTATTACAATCCATAAATTCTACAACACACATAATTACATACAAACATTTTTTTATTGGAATAGGATTTAGGATAAGGCAGAGTTCAGAGAATTTAATAACCCCCCCCCCCCCTCATATATTAGCAGTGAAAATAGACCACCGTGATAATGAATTGATCAAAACAGAAGAGAGCAGTCTGAAATAACACACTCCGTAATTATAATGTTTATGAGCGTACGTGTTTCGTTTTTGCATATAAAAGATGTAGAACAGAATGATAACAGAACAAAAGGAGATATTAATTGCCAAAATTTCCATTTATTAAATAGTTCTTTTTTCATAATTATTGTGTTTATTATGACAAATAAACCACTGATAATCTTTTCAATAGAGTTGATGATAATAATAGTTTGTTGCTCCTATTTTATTTTTTTAATTTTTAACTCAGCTTTTGAAAATCATGGCTCTTCCTGGTATAAAATATGAATTTGTAAAAATGTGTAATAATGAAGAGCCTGAAGTTTGAGAAAACTAGTTCACAGTTTAATAATGATAATAGTAATAATAAAAAGATGATAATAATTTATTTGTCATGTAGATTTGATACAGATATATATGTACTAAAATATAAGACAAAAGAAGAAAAAACACACATAAAATTGCAATCTATGGTTTTCAATGATCTCTCAGGAGTGACAGGACAATGAACAAAATTATTCTTCGGTTTCCTTTATCATCATTTCGATTCCTCAAAATTCGGATAAAAAGATTCTCCTGGTGCTTAATAGACAAAAAATACATTTTATATTATATTAGATAGGTTTAATAATTGATGCGGTTTGTTGGAAAATTTTAAAGTGTGACTAATATTTTCTTCTGTTCTGTCAAATAGTGGTAAAACCCAAATTGAGTGGTATTCCCCATCACAATGTTGTTACAAAAACTCAATAATATATTTTTGTCCATATTTTAACATGTTTCTCCAAATTAATATATGTTATGGGAAACCGAGTCCAAATTATCAAAGTATTTTCCAAGAACGACCTCACAATTTAAAATTTTATTCACTTCTGTTTAATCTATTAAAAATATTAATTTTATTTTCTTTCTTTTCTTATTTGGGATATATTACCACATTCTTGAATATTTTGATGTCACAGATAATCTAAAAAATAACTGATTTAAAAAAATAACCTTTACGTCTGTGACTTTACGTCAAAGGAAAAAATAAAGATTATTTTTCTGACAGAATATAAAATAAAAATAAAAATAATGATTTATTTCGGAGACGTTTCGGAAACTCGATTTGTTTCCTTTTAAGTTTCTTTTTTATCTATATTGTCAAAAGAAAAACAACCTCTGTTTCTTTAACGTAAAGTCATAGGCGTAAAGGTTATTTTTTTAAATCTGGATATTTATTAGAATATCTGGGACTTGAAAATATTCAAGAATGTGGCAATAAATTGCTAATAAGAAAAGAAAGAAAATTAAACGAAAACGATGCCACAAATAACTTTTAGACAATATTTATTGTGAGTGTTAAACAAACGAAAATTTTCCACATCCTTTATTCTTTATTATTTCAAAATCAGTTAATTATCTAGTCCTAGTGTGTATAATATATGTATAGTAAAAGCCGTTGAGGTGCGAACGTATGGACGCCTAGTCGGAGAGATATCGATTAATTTTGAACCAATACCAACAATTTTATTAACACGTAAACAGTTGCATGCACAAATGAGAAGAAACAACTCATCCGCATCCCCCAGCAACTGGTGACCGCAGTATTCGGTGCGACCTGCACATTATTATTTAGTAAGTCTCTTGCCGTACAAATATAACAAAGAATTCGTTGTATATTTCGCTCTATACTACAGAGATAAAATGTAAAATATAATTGTAATTTTTTGAACAATAATATGGTCATCCTGCAAGATTTCCCAGCGAAACTGAGGTGCCAACACACTTTTTAGGTTTCGAATTAAAATAGATTAAATAAGTATAAGTATAAATAGATATTATACGGACTTTGTACATTCGAAAAGTAGATGACACACCTGAAACACCCAAAAATGTAATCGTTTCTGACTATTGATATCATTTGTTGAAGCACCATGATTTTAACATAATGGCAAAAACGCCCAAAGCTTTAACAATAAATGTTTAGATATAACTGTACATAGAAAAATACACTTTAAGATGCGCCATCGAATGTACAATGTCCGTATGATATCCATTTGCATTCCAACAATAGTTAATCTCTACTTGCCCCTCATAGAGAGAGTATGTGAATGCCGCCTTTCTTGGCAATTTTTTGCGTGATTTTTTCAACCAACTATATCGCTAAGGTTTACTATATTTACTTTAAGTTCCTGCCTACTAAAGGCAATGGATCATCATCGATGGCTTGCTGACTAGCCTACTAGTCGTTTTCGCTGCTTCGTTTCGCTTCAAACACTAGCTCCATTAATAGAGAAATGTTTGATCTGCCTGCTCCTCTGATGGAAATAACTGTAACAGTAAAACTCTCCTCACGCTTTCGTCCCTCACTTTATATATTTCAAGCGTGCATTATCCTCAATCCTTTTCGTATTGGCATTTTAATTTTGGAAGAAATTTATCAACATTACTATATCTAGTATTGTTATAATCTTTTCCAAATTCTACATGTGCACGTCAACACCGGTTAGGTAGGAAAAAGAACAGAAGCTGCTCAAATATATTGGAAATTCAGTAAAAAAACTACCTACCCGTCTAGATACTAATATTAAAAAGTTTTGGATGAGTTGGTGGAATTCATATCATTTAATTAGGCCAATTATTAATAATAAAATAGAAAAATATAAAAATATTATATTCTTTCATGATATAAAAAAGTGTTATAATTTTCTTAAAATTTGTGCACGAGAAAAATGTCCGATTATTATTAATTCATGCACGTGGGGGATTCGGTTAGAAAATTTCACACCTAATTTGAATGAAAATATAAATGAGGTTAGAAAATTCGAAACTGCCAATTTTATGGTAGACATCAAAATCGTCACATTTCGTTCGCTTCTACTGCTTCGAAAATCGCAGCTATTATAGACCGTGCGATTCGCGATGTAGTTTCAAGTTGGACCCTCTACCTTGGATTTCTTGCTCGGAAATAGCGTTTGAAAAACAAATGTCATATATGATCATTTTTCAATAATTTGACACAAAAACTTCCACTTACTAATTTCGCTCAGGGTACCCTGGAGGATAAAGATTTTCGGAAATTTTTAGGGTTACCATGGTAACTTCTGATTGGCTAAAAATGCGACGTGTGAAATTTTCAACGATATTGATAAAACCTGTATTATTGTCAACTTGTTAACCATAAAAATATAAACGACCCCAAAAAATAACCTGTAATTTTAGTAAATACATAGTTTAAATTATTAGAAACGTAAAATTTTGTCCGTGCCTTTGTTCTATAGTTTTTTGTGAAATAAAGGTTTTTAAAATAAACGTTATTCATTAATTAAATGAAGTACTGTATAAAGTGTATTTTCAAAATTAGAAAAAACAATAATATCGTTTTCTGACAGAAATCATCTATTACAGTAAATTATTTTGAACTACATATTTGGAAAATTTTTAAAATTTTATGAAGAAAATATTAACCATCTATATTACTAAAATATTAATTACTAATGAGTAATGAATTTTCTAAATTTAAATAGTTCAATTTTGCAATATTTTTCAGTCCTTTATTATCCTTAGGGATATAGGTATTGTTTTAATATGTTTTTCTTAAATAAGAATGACAGTAAAATCATTTTAACTTTAGCAGGCAGTAAATCTTTCAGTTTGATTCAAAATTTTAAAATAAAATAATTTTTGTGCATTTACTATATTTTGATCACTTATTTCTGTTACTATTGAAAATAAAAAAGTTTCTTATAAAAATTTGTTATATAGGTATTTATTTTTTAAATTCAATTAAAAAAACAATTGCTTGCATAGGCCACGTGATGTAACAATGAAGGTTGATTCATAAATGGAAAACCTGTATATTTTTACATTTTCTTTTATATTACCAACAAATTTGAAATATGCATATGGGTATTTTAGGGTTTCTGAGGGAAGCACATTTATAAAAATACTTATCGTCTTGTAAGAAAAACTGATAGTTTTAAGAGAAAAAAATAATAGTGCATACAAAAATGAACAACATTATATTTTGGATTCTTTTGAAGGTTATTTTACTATAATTTACTTTATAAACATTAAAAGTCAAAGGTAAATTTTAAGTTTTTATTGCCTCTTGAGATGTTTGACTATGTAATAATTTTTTTTAGAAAATCCACAAACTAGTGTATGGGATGCATCACGTGAGTTTGGAAAAAGATTCTCCAAAATTCAAGGGATTTTAAAAAAGAATGACTTTCATTCCTTAATCAATGCTATAGGTCATATTAATAATTATTACCGGTGCATGAATAAAAAATGAATCGTCCTTTTCCACAGCAGGTGTCTTCAATAGGAAAAGTAGATGTTCATAGGAGAATAAAAATAAACAACAAAGAAAAGTTGTTGGAAATTAAAAATCCGGTAGAAAATCAGTTAAAATTTTGTGTGGTATTTTTTAAGATGGAATTGAAGGGTCCAATTTTCTTTATTTTGCCCTAATACGGGAAACATATTTACAAATAATTCTGCCAGAGGTAGCAGACCTTTTAAATGAACACTTTTCTGATGAGGAACTTAATCGAGTAATTTGGCAGCAGAATGGAGTGTTTTGGAGGTTAGGAAGCATTTAAACAATTAATTTGACATTTGGATTGGTAATGGCGGACCAATTCCATGGCCACCTAATTTAACACCTTTGGATGCATTTTTGTGGTTAAAGGACAAAATTAATTGTAATTTTAATCAAAATGTTGAAATAAGTAAAAATAAAATTAGAGAAATAGTTAACGAATTAATCCAGGACAATGTTTCTGCTTATTTAGTTTGTATGATATATATACAAGAAAAGTATGTATCAGAAGTTGATAACGAGATTCAAGAGTAAGCCATACAAAATAATGCAAATTCAAGATGATAAATAATTTGCACTAGATAGTCATGATGACTATATCAGTGAAATTTTCCCCTTGACACTTACAGATCGTTTCGATCACTTCAATAGATGCATTTAGATCACTTCGGAATTTTTATGATAAAATTTAAAAAAGAACGGTAACTCATATTCTGATGCGTAGATCCTAGGATTCTTGGTCATCTGATGTTGCGGTTTATTATACCATCTTCAGAAACTATTTTCACAAAAAAACTTAAAAAAAAACATTAGGTACAATTTGTATCTACTGTAAACATTTCTTTAAAATAATTTTTTTTTAAATAAATTCTGAAAATTTATATGACCAAGAATTCTAGGAATCTACACATCAAGTTAATTGGTATTGATTGTTAAGAAAAAAAAAATCACTATACTCATATCAACATCACTTGTAATCTCTTCATCTGACTTACCGCCTCTTTCATCCCTTATCAACCTAATTAGCATAATTAAATAACTAACATTGCCGACCGTCCATTTATAAACTATAGGCATCGGTGTTCCAAAAAATAAAAAATACCAAGCGAACCAGTTGTGTGATTAAGACGCACTTTATCTGTAACGTATTAAAAGAGCAAGAAGACATGTAAACGGAAAGCTGATAATTTCCAAAGTAATTATGCCTTTATTAACGTTTCTCCTACTAGAGTTAAGTGAAATAAGGCGCATCGGAATCAAACGTGTGAAAATTCCGTTGACCGCTCGCGAGTAGCACTTGTTTCTGTTTGGGATTGGGAGTTCCGCGGTCGCGTTGGTTGGTAGCTTGTTATCGGTAATTCCAAGAAGTGGCAGGCCTGCTGACGATCGTTTTCCTGCTGATGACACACATTCGGCAGTGGCGGAGAGAGATCTCTAGAGGACCAGGGGTCATTAGTTATTACGAAAAAATATATCAGAAACTTTGCGCACCAATTTCGTCATAGATGGTTTTTAAATAATAAATTAATAAACGTCTTTATTAATGAAATAATTACATTTTATTAAGGGCGAAGTTTTTAGTCTACAGACTACACTCTTCCACTTAACCCTTAATCACTTTGTTATAAATGCCATTAACTATGTCAAAAATTATAAGTAGAATATTTGAATTGGCTAAAGAGAAAAATATTTGCTTAAATTTTCCGACAAAATGCAAGGCTTGTTTGTTTTTGTAAGAGTAAAAAACCACTTTTATCTAAAAAAAATTTACTTCGAAATGCTAGAATACCGGTATCAGCTATTCTTCCTGTTGATGTTCTTAGAACTTGTCCTGCTATTTTAAGATATTAAAATATTCCTATGCAAACATTATTGCTTTTGGCTGATATTATTAGTCATTATTAATACTAAGTTGTCATAAATATATGCACGGCAAAATTGAAGTTGTAAATGCAAGGAAAATAAATATGTTTTATCTATAAACTGATATCAATCCCTGCATTTTTACCATACTGGAACTGCTAAATTTACCCAATACGCCAATGAGCGATCAAATTATCGTTGAATCTTTTCTTCCTTTCTACATTGTACAAACAAGTTAATTAGTAAAATATCTAGTTGATGGCAATTCCCAGATTTCCAAAATAGTTATTTATGCAACAAGTGCGTAAGGTGAGATTTTTCACGAATGGGAATATAATGCGACAATCCCATGAGTGAAAAAAGCTCACATTACGCACGAATTGCATACAATATTTTTTCTACTACCAAAATGGTTACTAAGACATATATGTTTAAAGTACAATTTACTTTACGCACTAGTGTGTAAGTATTTCATTTTTTGCACTAGTGCGTAAAGGCAGTTATTGATTAATGCTGCATTCTGCTTAAACATACTTGTTATATGAGAAAAAATTAACATTTCTGTACTTAACAAAATTTATTGTAGTAACGAAAATTACGTTATTAATTTTATATAATATATGAGATTTGTTTCTAACAATGGTAATTTAAGCAAAATTTAACCCGTATGTAGTCATTAATATGGTTTTTTTTGTGCCGAATTGGCTATATTCGAAGGAGTGCATTCAAAATCTGATAAATCTGATAAATCAACATCCATATTGTACTTATCTCTTCGAAAACTAAGAAATTTAAAATAAAATAAAATTTAAAGTTTTGAAAGTATAAATGAAACTTCAAAAATCATATTTAATTACACATTTAAAGTTTTTTTTTCTATTTTACTTTACGCACTAGTGCGTAACGAAAAAAACACTTTACCCACTAGTGCGTAAAGTTTAACTTTACGCACTATAAAGCGTGCGTTAGTACTTTAAGATCGGTAGTAGAAAAAATATTTTTCATTTATTACCCACAACATACACAAAAATATGTTGCTTGTTCCTTATCGGTTTGACTTATCTCTATAATATGACATATTGCGGTAGTCCTACGTTAACTAGTTCTCCTTTGTGGTATAGATTATAATGGGGTTTGTGGATGATGGAAAATAAGTGAATTTAATATATTCAGATGGTCAAAATAGACGATTTATAACCAATTCATTAATAAATGTCTTGTGTGCCCCAAGGCTCACACCTTGACCATTTGGTGTTTTCTATTTTTATTAACGACATCGACCAAAGTTATGAATTTTTGATATAGGTATCGATAACTTAGCAATATTCAAGATTATTGAACTGATGTTAATATTGAAAAATTAATAATTTTTGAATATGGTAGATTTTTTTATACAAGCGCCCACTTTAGTTTAGACATAAATTTATATTCAACGCTATGTAGGTATAAGAATTATCACAATTCTTAAATCAAAGGAATAATCTCTAGTTGACGGGAATTCCTAGATTTCCAAAGAATGTTTTTTATTTATTACCCGCAACCGACACTTATAAACAACCAAATATTTAATAAAAGGTATGTATATAAAGCCTAAACAAAGTCATTTATAAAATAAATTATGTATTTCTAAGATTAGATAAATTCTTCCAATTTTATTATTATATTTTTTTTTACTGGACTGTAAACTATAAAAAATGCTTAACGGTTTAAATACTAGATGAATGATTTTTATCTAAAATTATTACCTATTAATTTTTTTGGTTATTATTGGAATATTCAGTAATCACTTTTTAATTATATTTATAACGTTTCCAAATAGAATAAAAGTACCCATATAAAGAAGTAACTGCAATCATCTCTTTGTATTCATTAATAATTTCCCTTCTCTTAGATTTAAAAAATATCATTAATCAAAATAATATCTCTATATTACGTATAGTTCAGCCGTCTATTAGTTACAAAAACATATTTTTGCTACTTTTTAACTTAAATATTGATCCATCATTTTTTACATAATCGGAAACCAAAAAATATACCTCAGTTTCCTTCTTTAAAACTGATTCATTTGCGGAACTAAAACTTCTTTGAGAATAGAAAGGGTTATGGTTCGATTGTAATAACCTTACTATAAACAACGCAAATAAAGTGTATAATAAACTCAATAAACATTAGCATTAATCCATAACCTCTTTTTATATTGTAATTTTACCGTTATTAAATTATTTTTATAATGTATATCAATATTTCGAGTTAGGTGTATGGAATAAAATAAATTAATTTAGTTACCTACCAAAAGAACTTTATCAATTTATATGTTTTGCATAGAAAAATTAAACGTACATAAAATAGGTATTTAACAATATTATAAACAAAGAACAGGACTTGAAGTTTTCTCTTAAATATTTCGGAAAGTAAGAGCAGGTTCAATTTAAATTTTTTTCAGTGGTTTGAGCCGATTATTTTTTGGCAATTTAGATATTTAAAATATTGAAAAAAAAGCACACCTAATCTAAATTCTTCAAAGAATATTTTTCAAGCTCCAACCAATTCTTCAACCATTTTTTGTTTATCTTGAACAAAGAAATAAACAATAAAAATGAACTTTTCGGAGTTGCTTTATATTTAAATATGTTAAAGCTGTTTTGGAATTTTATTTGTAATAAAAAAAACCTTTTTTTCACGATAAACACATATGTCATAACTGTAAATAATTTAGATAACTTAAAGGCTGCCATATCCTCAATTGCAGGATTCAAACACAGTTAAATTATAAAATTTACGCTAATAAAGTAAATAAACACATCTAAATTATTAATAATAACAATTTAATGGGCAAATCCGACTCGTCATATTACAACTGTATCATCCATTTGTATATGTAACGGTTTGTAATCACAATAGGAAATAATTCGTTGAAAAATGCGGTGACCCCTCGGTCACGCCAATGCGTGCGGTTCCTCGCCGGCTTCTACCACGGACAGCAGCTTTCGGAGATACCCTGGAGGACCTTGTAGACACGGGGATCCCGGAGTCACCAACATCTGACGCAGGCGTGTCATTTTTCGCAACAATGAAAGGGCTACCGCGCGCCGCGTGGGGACACCTGAGAGAAGGGGTTCAACTACATATAGTGAAGCCCCACGAACCCAAAACACACACTCGTTTGCTTAACTCGCTAAGAAGCGTCAGTAGCCCATTTTCGACAGACGGTTATCAGTCACTAATCGTGGTCGAAATTCATTCGGTTATTAAAAAACGCGGATCTTCAGCAGTGAGAACTAGTGCTTTCAGGCTGTTTATTCAACTTTAGCGAGTTACACCCCCGTTGAAATCTCCAACTTTAACAATGGCCGCCGTAGCTGCAGCTCAGAAAAACCGCGAAATGTTCGCTATTAAGAAGTCGTACAGCATCGAGGTATGTAAAACAACAAACACCATCTCTTGGATCATCAATCATTATAAATTTTTTGCCACTATTTTGATTTGGAAAAATAAAAAAATTTAGAAATAACTAAAAATGTTCATAAATTTTTTTTAAATTTATTCTTTATAAGTATTAAACTATATTTTTTATCAAATAAACTTATCTGCCAAAGTGGTATAATAAAAGAAAAACTGATATTTTGCATATAAGTACATACAAATTTTATTTTAGTTTGCGACATAAAATTCAACATGCCCCTAAAGGCAAAAATATATTCACAGTTATAAAACTTTAATTTATTGAAGCTGGATTGTTCGAGGATCCTGCTATGAATTAATTATGTATCGTGAGCCAAATATATACAAAAAATTTAAATAATATTTACTAATATATAAATTTGGCAAAACACTATAACCGACTATTTTTAGTAGTTTTTAATAGGTATTTATTAATAGTAATAAATATGTTGATTTTAACACAAAACGCAAATAAAACCAAATAATATAATGAGATTCTTGTTCAGACGTAAACAATAAATACAATAAATATTGTTCAACCATTTAAAATGTATAAAAACATGATCTAAAGACAATACCTTCAACAAATAGAAAAAGGATAATTGGTAGCGAAAGATGATCTCAGAATATTATTTGTTTAATTAGATTGTAGTCATTTGTTTTCTCGTAATTGCTTCCTTCAATATACATAAATTTCGGATAACGAAGCGCCGTTATTAATCAGAAATATGACCCTGACAAACATTTATAAACTAGTTTTTTTTATCAGAATTAATAAATAATCAATTCATGACGTCACCAAATTAATTAGGCAAAATTTCTCACATAAAAGCGTCAGAATTCTGTCTAATCCATAGAAATTATAACAAGTACATTAATAAATGCCGCAGTTTCGTAACCGACAGAAAATATCAAGGTAAATATTGCACTTTATATGTTGAAATTTCCATACTGTACGTTTCATAAATCATAAAAAATTTAAAATGCCCCTGAATTTAAGTCCAATTTCGTAACGCATATTAATTAATAAATTATAAAATTTTGTATACGTATAACTACTAGATAAAAACTGTAATCTCCCTATTACCACTTATTTGGTTTTTCCGTTTTGGTGCAAATTCACATTTTACTAAAAATTAGTTATTTAGAAAACAACTCATTAGTTATCCGAATTTTATGACAATATAATCGGGATTTAAAAAATATTTTGAATACTCCACAAAGAGTGGTAGCATAACATCAAATTATGGGAAATCTGATGGCAAAAATTATAAACCATTATTTAACGCAAAAAAAATTGCAAAATAAATGTCCTTTACACCAAACGTGTTTTGTTTGTAAACTATACGATATAAGTATTCATAATGAATTTAAATATTAATTCAATTAATTAATTACTAGCAGGATCCATAGGACGTCATACAGGGCAGGGCGTCATAGAGAGAGCATGTTCTCCAAAGACATTCACAATATACATATTTTGCATATTATATTTACTTCACCTCTGAAGAAGCCATATAGACGTTTTTTTAATTCAAACCGTAAATTTGAGTTAAGTTCTAAAAAATTTCATTAAATAGAAATTCAAAGTTTCTGGATTTGCTTTTACTCTTGCAGCAAAAAATCAACCATTACTGAGAAAAGAGGAGAATAATTACTTTATTTAATTTTTTTTTTGTTCAAAACTAAGATTGATGCGTTAATCATAATTTCAGTATAATCAGTAATAAGTCAATTTTCTTTAAAAAATCAGCGACCAATGGTCAATCTTAAAAAAATTAGGATAACAATGCCGAACTAAAAAGCACCGTCTCTCCAGTTTTTCCGGTTAATTAAACAGTTAAAACGTACCCAAAAATACCTATGTTATATGCAATTTTTCATGCAGTTTCAAAATCCGCCTTCAAATTTGTCAAAGTGTAGGATATAGTGACATTTTTTTAAAAAAAAGAAAAAAGTTTCTAAAAAAATTAAAAAAAGTCTTAACATGCATTAGAAAATCGTTGGTATGAAGGTAACCTTGTATAGTGCTGTTAGACCTCGCGTCACTTTACCTAATATAAAATCCTAAGATTATTTCCTTAACTTGAGAAGAGACCATTAAGAAAACATTTTAAGAAATTATTTAAATCCTATAAATCTTCCTACTGAGAACCTTTGTTAGGACTATTTTCAAGATAAACTTGACGGGTTCCTTCAAATCTGGTTACATTTCTTTAAAATTATTCTATATATTAATATATTCTCCTAATGGCAATATCGTAGGAATAGTAATTTATATAAGTAGCACGCTAATTAAATCTATAGAGAGTAAGATCATGGCCAGAGAACGCATGGAACTGCCTAGGGGGCATGTAAATGTATCGAGACCTTGCCTGTGGGGACACTCAGTGCTAATATGATAGTTGTTAAAGCGTTACAGGCGTCCCGCCCCCGTATTTCAGGGACAACTAGAAGCCGAGCCTCCGGAAATTTCCAATTAATAATTTTTTAATAATTAATATTTTACATCTAATTAATTTTATCATCAGAATACGACTATTATTTCTTAACATAGCTAGCTAATAAAAAGATAAAGTCGCGTAAAGGAATACGATGTTGTCGACCTTAAGTTCAAAAATGCAGATATACAAGAATATGCAAATATCAACTGGAAAATAGCAGCTGTGTTAATATAAAGGCATGGTATGCTTGTAATACAATTAATTACCTAATTAACATTTTTTACCTTTTACATGACTGATTATTCGATCGCATTTACGTCAATAATGATTGATTATTTGTGACAAATAGGGATACCTAAATATAATTTACTAGCACAGATATATCGCCTCAGGATAAGCCTCACAAAGATCCTGATGGTTTCGTTCAAAGTACAAAAAAATTATAAAAGAGATAATATTTCCTGTATTTAGTCAAGTGCAAAATCATTTCTATTCTAAAACATGCCATCTTAAAGCAGAAGAAAGTTGGGAAGCCAATTTCCTACAATTTCACACTTCCTTCTGCTCTAGACAAAAGGACTGGGGTCTTAAATGTTCGTTTTCCTTTTTCCAGAACGGTTACCCAGCAAGGCGCCGTTCACTCGTAGACGATGCTCGTTTCGAAACTTTGGTGGTGAAGCAAACTAAACAAACTGTACTGGATGAGGCCCGCCAACGTGCCAATGGTTAGTTTGTCTTTATTATGTTGCATGTTTGTGTTATTTTCTTGTACTGGTAAGCTTGGAATAACGAAACAGTTTCTCCAAAGTATGTATGAAAACTCGATTAAATTAACTGATTTTTGTAATATAAAGTAAAAAAGGGTATTAAAAATTTCCTATAAATATAAATAAATTTTCGTTTTTTATTTTGTTATTCTAAATTTTAGTGACTTTCTTTCGGACTGAATCTTGAAATCAAATTTATAAGAGTTTCATCTAGTAACAAGAGTAAACATTTTCGTATTTCTCATAGCTTGACTTCTTATTATTTTGCATGGTTTATGTGTTGCACGAATTTTTGTTTTTAGATTCTAGTGTAGATCATGAAATTGATTTCGATGACAAACCCACCCAAAAACCTGACCAACAAAACGAAGATGGTAAGTGAAAGATTTATCTGCGTAACCGCCTTTAAAGTAATTTTCTGGTATAAAACCGAAACTAATGTCCACAAAGAAATAAGTCGCTCGAAGTAATAAAAAGAATATTGTCTAAATCTCTTAAGCTTTAAATTTAGAGCCCTGTCATTATATTAACGATTTACTTCTCTGGATTCCAAGTTCCATATTTTCAGAGCTTAACTGTTAAATCTAGTTCTTCTCGACAAATGGAGGGTGAAAATTGACTTTTGACATTATAAAAGCCGGACGAAGTGGTTTCAGTCCTTTGTGCGAATTGCACTCTACTTGTTACGGTACTCACTCAACGCAATTATATCCTTTTTCGCATAAAGTTTCATCCAAAGGAAATACGAAATACGATTATCGTCTCAAATATAATATTCAAGTTCAAGTAATTGTGTCAAGTTCTTGTACTTATATTACAAGGCTGAAATTTATTACGCACCGCTAATCTGACACACAATTATATAAAAATTATACAAGCGGCGTAAAAAACTATGAGATAATTTATTATTTGGTTTCGCGAGACTGCCTTTTCAGTTCAAAGCTATATGATGATTTATTAAAGGACACTTTTTATGGTTAATTTTGTTTACAATTCTTAACACCTTAATTACCATATTTTATATTTACTTATTTGTTTTAAAAATTGTTAACAAAAATAACGCATGATTGATTAAATTGAAGAACTTTATAAACACAAACCTGCTGTAAATGACATTTTATACCTAAATGAAAAACATTTTCGTTTTTCTTCAGACATTGGACTTACAGAGGAAGAAGTCGTCTTGTCCAACGCCATTGCCGATGGTCCTGAAGCTGAACGAGCCATCCAACGTGCCGCTTTGATACTTCGCCTTCGCGAGGGCATGAATTCCCTTTCTCGAGTTTTGAAAACCATTGAGAAATACCAAGGAGTTGTCGTACATCTCGAAACTCGTCCCAATCAGAGAGATAATGGACAATTGGATGCTCTTGTAAAAATTGATATGGCACGCGCAAATCTTCTACAACTTATTAAGGGGCTTCGTCAGTCTGGTACTCTGGAACACGTTACTTTGGTCGGGGAAGATAACATCTCCGCCAAGAACCCATGGTTCCCAAGACATGCAAGTGAACTTGATAACTGCAATCACCTTATGACCAAGTACGAACCCGATTTGGACATGAACCATCCCGGATTCTCTGACAAGGAGTATCGTGAGAGACGCAAGCAAATTGCCGAAATTGCTTTCTCTTACAAATAGTAAGTATTTTTAAATATGGCTTTATATTCCAAAGTAACAGAATATCGTATGTATGTGAGGCTTATTTTATATTAATTGTTTCAGCGGAGACTCAGTCCCTTTCATCGAGTACACTGAAACTGAAAACAAGACATGGAATGCTGTATTCACCACTGTCCTCGACCTCATGCCAAAACATGCTTGCGCTGAATACCGCAAGGTATTCCGCGTCCTTGAGGAAGAAGGAATCTTTAACCCAAATCACGTACCACAACTGGAGGAAATGTCTAACTTCATGAAGAAATGCACCGGATTTACGCTTAGACCAGCTGCTGGACTTCTAACAGCTCGAGACTTCCTGGCCTCCCTCGCTTTCAGAATCTTCCAAAGTACGCAATATGTGCGTCACACCAAAACTCCTTTCCATACTCCTGAACCGTAAGTACCATAGCTGTTATATATTTTTGGATTACCTTCAAGTAATACGCTCCTTACCCATAATATCAATGTATCAATATGGTGTTACAAAACATTCTAATTTGCAAAAACGTAAGAGAGTATTAGATTATTATTCGGCGCAAGTCATAGTAGAGCTTCGGTACCATATTTGTCTTGTTTAGTATGGCTTGCGGTAACCATTTACTAATAATACAAATGCATTACTTATCATAAGATCTATTCTCAAATGAGACATATGTACACTTCAAATGCATCTATGAAACAAAAATGGAGTGGTTCTATTGCGATTTTAACAGAAAGTAGATTTAAATGAAGTAAGCAGTAAAAAAACAAGAAATGTAATTTACCAGTTTTGCGAAACGAGAACGAGAAAAAGCAATGTCAGTGGATGGTATAGTTATTCGGTCATTAATCTTAGCCCTATCTGTTGGAAAAATTAGCTCGTCTATCTTCCAATGGTCTGTAGTGTTCTAAAACCCTGAAGGCTATTCAAATAATTGCTATCTAGCCTAGGTCACTATGTGTTGCCTTAGTAGATTCATTTTTATTATATTCTACTCATGATCTATAAAATATAGTCTCTAATGACTATGTCAACTCCTGAATTATCAAAATATTCTCTAGCCAGTGCGCCCCCACACCCACCTTCTCGAATGATAAAAATCCTAATTCATCTATAAACAGTAAAGCCACCAGTTTTAATGTTCTTGTGCAATAATCCAATTTGATGGCGTGATTGTTCTTCATTAATGGGAGATATATATCTAACGGTTTGGCTACTCACGATAATGGTCAATGATACAACCTCGTTACCAACCAAGGTTCTGTAACAGTTTGATCTAGAAGTCAGTCCTTGCAGAGGATCTTGTATGTTGTTCTCTAACATCTTGCCTCACGAAATTTTCTCCGTAGTCGACTGCTAACACTTGCTGATCTACTGAAGGTTTCAATAGCTGATTTTTACTCTAGATCACTTCGAGCATTGCAAATAAATTGCTTATAACCGTGCATCACGGTTCAAGATTTAAAAATGGTCATCTTATCTCCCAAAATTAAACTGCTTGATATTCAAATAAAGAAGTCACATGGTCTTTATTTGAAGATCAGAAAGATGGAAACTTGCTTCATACGTAATCTTTTAAAACTGATATTATTGGTTCAAATTTCTCAAGCAAAAACTAGCAAATATTAAAAATAGTGGTACAAAATTTTCAGCAGATGCGTGTATTTATTTGTGTTCCCCAAATTCCTTTGATGTATGTGAATAAACCTTACAAAACAAAACAGATGACAAGAGCCTTATGGTAATTGGATATTATTAACAGGGATGTTGCTTTTTTTATCTTTAGTAAAGTGATTTTTTGTAGACATTGTGGACGAAAATTAAAGCGAGGGAGAAATTGCTTCCGAGAGAACATTTTTAGTTCCTTGTATTGCATTAGGTCGGAGTGTCATCAAAGAACTTTAATAATTCAATTAAAACGCCATTATATCGAGCAGCTAGGTTAATAGCTCTTTGACTGGCGTGTAACTTTGCAATTGCAAATTAATTTTATATCGAAAGGTTCGCCATATAATGCGATTAACTCCTGGCAAAATGAAAATTTAAATCCTATCTTTAAACTAAACCTTTCGGCAGAAATAATATTTTGCAATCTCTTGGGGAATTAACCGACAGATTACACGTAGAAATTCTGTTACCGCTTTTATTGACTTAGTGTTTTATTCTTTTCAGTGATTGCATCCATGAAATACTTGGACACATGCCTCTACTTGCTGATCCTAGTTTCGCTCAATTCTCTCAAGAAATTGGACTTGCATCCCTTGGCGCATCTGACGAAGAAATTGAAAAATTATCCACTGTAAGTACATTTCAAACTCCATTTGTGTAAAAGATTTAAATCTATATTCTTTCTGGATACGCGTCATGTATAAGCTCTAACTTCCCTTTATTGGTTAAAACATTACTTCCCTTTTTATAAACGCATATATTAGTGACCATAAAACTAAAATTTACGACAAAATTAAATATATTAAGAAAGCTCTTATGTAAAACAGTATTTTACTGCCAATAAACGCTTTGTGATAAAATATCGAACAATTTACGCAGCACTGCAATCATTGTACCGTCTAGATGCATCGACCACTTAAAAGGTAAATTTTACTTTTTACAATCGCGACTACCATGTCATGGTCAAGATTCGCCACGCGTGACCATTGAGAGGTGCACTCACTGCATTTACTTAACGCGAACATGGTCACCATTTCGTAATCGTTAAACTAGGTCTAAGATGCAGAAATGTCAATATTCAGATCAATGTAAAGATTGGAATACCTACGTTAGGGTAATATTTTTCACAAATTGTAACCGAAACAAAGTTGTAAAAGCTAATTTATTTGTCTTTATTTTAATACAAATGCCATCCAAAAAACTGATGTAATCCTATTTATCTTTGCAGATTTACTGGTTCACTGTAGAATTCGGCTTGTGCAAAGAAGCCGGAGAAACCAAAGTATATGGAGCAGGCCTCCTGAGCGCCTATGGTGAGCTGCTCCACGCCCTTTCCGACAAACCAGAACACAGGCCCTTCGACCCTGCTTCTACTGCTGTCCAACCATACCAGGACCAGGAGTATCAACCTGTTTATTACGTTGCTGACAGTATTGACGATATGAAAGACAAATTCAGAAGGTGGGTGTCCCAGATGTCCCGACCCTTCGAAGTCAGATTCAACCCACACACAGGCAGGGTAGAAGTTCTCGATTCTGTTGACAAATTGGAATCACTGGTGCATCAGCTTAATACCGAAGTCTTACATTTGTCGAATGCTATTAATAAAATGAAGGCTCCTTCACTGTTGTAAATTCTCATCTTTGTTTTCTGGGATACTCGAAAGGGTTGGCTATGTGACTGGGGCTGACCGTTCGTGAAATATCATCGATAATCATCGTTTGTATAAAGTCGTCATTACGTGTAATATATTTTAATTATTTTATTTACTGTAGGCTAGTTATTAAAGAGTATTATAATGTAGTTAAGTGAGTAGCTTGTGATCTCACTACTGTCATTGCACCAAACTTATCTGCGATAATATTATTGTTGTTATTTTTATTCATGTCTAGGGTACCCTGTAGTATTTCTTATTATATGTAAATTATAAAAGACATGTTAATATAATTTTATTTAATTTAAAGCACCTGCACGAGATCATAAATTTATTGTATTATAAATGTTAACAATAAGTTATGTGTAATATGTTATAAAACGTGAAATAAACGTGCAATGATCAAATCATCTATCGTTTCAATTCAACATTAGTTAAGATATTTATGATGGTTTTCACTAAATTTACATGAACAAAATATTGTCATAGAAAGACACTTTTTCAACTATGATTTAAATTAAGGTAATAAAATCAGTTTGCATCAGTTGCTTTATTCCTGCACAGATGTATCAATTTGTAATAGTTAGTTGAATTGATCTTATATGTTGATCCAATGAGCAATTAGATTGGTTTAAATCTATAAAAAATGGCACATAAAAACTGTAATGATGTGGAAATACGTTGTAACTAAAACCAGAAACTGTCTAAAATCAGAGGGCGACACCAACTTTTTTTTCTTCTTGCTCTGTTTATATTATCCTTTAAAAATACATGTATTACAATAAAAATCCCCTTTAGTTATTCTATGATTCAAATACTTTGCACTATCAGTGAGAAAAGAAGAAAAGGACAATATCCGCCACAGCCTTCTTTGATAGATTAAAGAAGGCTGTGTATCCGCCCTCAGATAATAGTGGCCAGATATTAAGATGAAATCTATTATTTGTAATACAGGGTGTCCACTTTTTCAATGGGATTGTATGGGTAACTTCTAAACCGTAAGAGATAGAAGGTCGGTTAAATTAGAGAAAAGGTTTGCATTTTGAAGCTTGATAAGGTGCCTTTCAGATTTGAAAATTGTTCAATAGTTTCATAGATATCCTGAAAATGGTGCAAATCACCATTTTTTATTATTGCCAATGATAAGGTTTAGAAAAAAATTTTTTAGATGAAAGTTGAATGGTGTTCAGTTGCCTATTTGAAATTCTCAAATTTGTATTTTTATCGTTTCAACTGTATGCGCCGCGACGCCCAACTTTTGTTTTTCATATAGACGCCTGACTTTTTTTTAAGGAAATTGGTTTGGCATCATCTTGTTACAAAGTCTAACCATATTTTTGATAGATTGGTCTGCACAAGTGTTATTATCAGGTACAGCAAAGTAGGCCATGAGAAACAATGAACTGTTCTAGAAGTGTCATCGCTAGTAGTGTCAAATTATCTTGTTTAAAATTTGCCTTGGTTACATTATTCAATAATAAAATAAATGCAGAATAGTTTAAAAAAGAATAAATGCAGAATAGTTTAAAAAAGAAAAACAAAGATTGAGCGTCGCGGCGCTTACAGTTGAGAGGATAAAAATACAAATTTAATAATTTTAAATAGGCAACTGAACATCATTCAACTTTCATTTAAATTTGGTTTTTCTAATTTTATCATTTGCGTGTTATTAGCCATAATTAAAAATGGCGATTTGTACTATTTTCAGGATATCTCTGAAACTATTGAACATTTTTAAAGTTTGTAAAGGCACCTTAACAAGCTTTAAAATGTACAACTTTTCTCTAATTTAACCGACCTTCTATCTCTTATGGTTTAGGAGTTACCCATACAATCCCATTGAAAAAGTGGACACCCTGTATAGAGGGTGTCCCAGAAATAAGTGCACAAAAAGAAACCACATATTCCCGAGGTCAAAATAAATCGATTGAACCAAACTTACCTCTATACCAAAATGCTTTCTAAAGGAGCAACAGGCCCCTAAATGTGGGCCCCTGAAGACGGTTTTTATTTATTATCTCCGAAACTGTTCAAGTTAAAGTAATGAAATTTTGCACATCCACTAAACATTCTAAGAGGTAAATATCATCTAAAAATTTTTACCAAGGGTGGGTCAAGTGGTAGGGGTGGAGGGTAAAAATTACCGCAACTTTTTTATTTGTAAATTTTTTTGTTTTGACTTAAAATTATGAATTCTCAGAGTATTTTACGAAGAAAACGTCCTCTTGTGTAACTTCGATCGGAGGCACCGTTTTCGAGATAAATTCATTTTAATATTCAAATGCATGCTCTAAAATGTAAACTACAATATAAAATTCTTAAATATAAAATAACTAGATTTTGAAATGATATTTTACTTTAACCATTAGAAATTTTTCATTTCTCGGTTGTCCATTTTTTTTATTATGTGTATAATTTTACTTACTCACCAAAAGTGAGAAAGGTATTCGAGAAAAAATTTTTGAAAACTTTTATTGCATTTCTGGACGAATCTCGAAGAATTATGACGATACACAAAATATTCAGACAAGAAAAATAAATTTCTGTCTGGTGTGTGGGTGTGTGTTTGTGTGTGTGTATATCGCGATAGAAGCTACAGTTTTTGAGATAAAGCTTTCATTTGGTACACACGTTCTAGATGCCAAGGAAAACATTCGTTGATGAGCAAAATCGGACAATACGTCAAAAATTACTTTTTTATAAACTCCACCACACGGTGAAAA
Source organism: Rhagium mordax (assembly GCA_963680705.1). Classification (NCBI taxonomy): domain Eukaryota; kingdom Metazoa; phylum Arthropoda; class Insecta; order Coleoptera; family Cerambycidae; genus Rhagium; species Rhagium mordax. The sequence goes on from OY796656.1 coordinate 18,359,540, forward strand.
GTTCTGATCCCCTAATTGGCAGAGGTTTTTTTACTTTTCTTTAGATGAAAGCCAATAATCTGCAGTACATGCCTACATCCGTATTCCATTCTAATTTCATTAGCTGTTTTCATCGTAGAATATTACAACCTCATGGTAGAGTCTTAATTTTTTTCTGTTTTCGAAAAAATATGCCAAATGCATAGTTTTTTTCGTTATGGTGCTCATTTGGTACATCAAAAATTCATAGTACTCTCTTTCATATACCTTTCTTGATTTCAATGGTATTAGTTCTGCAATTGGTTTGTCGGCAGCCTTTTGAGTTTCGTTTAACATAACTTTAAACTTTTAGTTTAGGGTAGTTTTTAACGATATATACGTACGTTATTCATTTACTTTCTTTTGTCACATAACTGTCTAACTTTTTTTGCCAAACATTCAGCCAAGATGAATAAGAAAAAATGAAGGTATAGTGTTTTATTGCTTATTTACATTAACTGGTAGACAGGTCTTTTATAAAACCGAATGGGATTCTGTAATTTTTTTTGGCGAAGATTCAAATTTATTGAGAGACTAAAATTTCAATCTGTTAGTTGTCTGTATTTCTGTAACTTTACATAGTTGAACGCCAATACAAAAACTAACGTCATATATATTTGTTTTCTTATTAAATTAATTATTATTTTTTGTTGCTAATACAATATAATTATAAATGTACCAAATCTCAATCATACTCTACTCGTAGTAAATATGTTCTTCACGATTAATAAAATCGCTCTCATGATAGTTATGCGTAGATTTTGTCTTTTTAATGGTTGCATTTCATATAGTTTGTTCTTAATAATTACATTTTCTTAGTTGAAAAATCTTCTAATCTTTATAATTTCTGATTTACAAGGTGGACAATAATTATCCATGTTATCTTTAAATTGATTGGTCAATTAGATTCATAGTTGATACAGAATAAATATGAAATCAGGGAACTTTACTGGCTGCTACTTTGGTTCATATGTATGTGCCTATTCATTTTAAATTAAACCTTTCATTTAAAATAGTAAGTACATAAGTACCTTATCTGAGTCAGCACCATCTTGTGGATACTGCATATTTATTTGAGGAGACATACGGATATCTGTTTGATGTCTTAATAAGTATTACTGAGGTGTGAATTCTTATTGGTTGGACTCGTGGATTCTTCAAGCAACCAAAATTGCATGAGTATTAAGGATTGATTTCTCAAAAGTTTAGGATTCGTCAGATATATCGAGGAAGTACCTAGGTTCCTTCAGAAGTCTAAGATTGTACGGGTATATTATGGAAGTTCCTAAAATTGACAATCAAGAAGTCTAGGATTACTTGGATACAGCGAGGAAGCTCCTAGAATTCTTCAGGAGTTCAGGATTGCATGACTATAATAAGGACGTTCCTGTGAGTAATTTCTCAGATGTTTAGGATTAGTTGGATATATTGAAGAAGCTCCTAGCATTCTTCAGAAGCCCAAGATTGCATGAGTATATTAAGGATGCTCCCAGGATTCTTCCCTTAGGCCGTAACCTCCCCAATACAACTTTTGAGAATTTTACCTATTTTAATATCAAAAACATTATAGATTTTTAAATACACGCTCTATATTTAAAAAATTAATTTGAAATTAAATGAAATGTTAACTTTAAAAAAGTCAAAACTTAATGGAATTTGGAATCTGTTTACATTTAATGAGTACTTATTAAATTACCACTGGAATACCTACCAGACACAAATAATTATGGAAAGACATTCAATATGTTTTTTCAATGTATTTCAAAACTTAATTGCCTCTTTTAGTTATACAGTTTTGGTAGAATTTCCAACTAACGTTGATTTAACTCAACAACTTTTCATCCTTATGACTCATTTCGGTCTAAAAAGAACTTAAAAACCGCTTGAATCGTGACTAGTTACAACTCCACCCAATTTCAGTGATATTTACGATGATTGACAAAACTTCCGTGAAGAGTTACAATACGACAAAGTTGCGAAAGAAAAACAAATAATGCGGAAATAAATCAGGGCGAGTTAAGTTAGAGCAACTAAACTTGGTATGAATTTTTAGATCTATTAATCTGATGCAATATAAAGAAAATTGTAAACCATTGTAGTGCAAGGAAGTAAGGTTTAAAATAATCCTGTTCAGTTCTCTTTAAAAATAGTAAAGAAAAGAACAAAATTGAATATTACCAGTTACCACACGCAACATGTAATCCGGTTTGGATGTTTTCGTAGTTCTGGTGACGGAACATACTCGGTAAGAAGAAAAGGTTAAAAAAATATTCCTTGTCATTTAATTTTTTTAAATGTCTCGAGAATGATTCATTAACAAAACTGAGAAAAGGACCAATCCAGATGACCAAATATGTGAGTTATGTTTCTAAAAGAAGTTTGAATACATAATTGAGGTGGTAATTATTTTCAATTTCAATACCTGTTAAATAAAGAAAACAATTAGAAAATTTGGAAATAAATCATAAAAACTTATATTCAAAGAAATTGCAGAACAAAATTGAAAATCATAGTTATGTATCACTGTATCTATTTTATTAAATTTTTACCTTTTTAAATAAATAATAGGTACTATAATTTTTAAAGATTTTTTTTAATTCTGAGAAGTAAGTAAGAGTACATGGTAGATTAACATTTTTTTACCATTTAAAAATAAATAAAAACAATAAAAAAATGTTATACATAGATTAACTTTTATCAATTATTAGGATTTACGAGCGGTGTTTCGTTGTAATATCTGTCATCAACTATCTCAGCGCCTTCATACCCATCCGACTCATATGTTGGTGTCCTTGGCCTGCAACCTAGAGAGGGTAGTTGTTGGGAATATTGTTGCGATGTGTAGGAGATATAATCCTAAAAAATAAATACAAAAATATAACACATAATATGATTATTTTTATTGGTGCTTGAACAAAATCAAATTAAATATTACCATTAAAGGGATTACTTTTATCCATGAAAATATCTTATGCGCAAAGACGATACACATGTAAAAACAAAAGACATACTCACCCAATAACCAAGTAAGCAGTCACAACGGAAATCCTAAACAACTTTCTACATATTCATAAAAAAATCAAGAGGAAATTATTCACCCTTGAATATTCATCTTCAGAAAGAAAGCCTAAGTAGATCACAAATGATTAAGCAATCTGAGCAAGTTATTTGTAAGATGCAGATAACAGACTTACGAAACTAATGTCTATAAAACAAGATTTGAGTAGGTGTTATGTTGAGAAAGACCTGGGTCAAAAATTTTCTCCAAGTAAATCAATAAACATAAACTTAATAAGTGCCAAATAGTAGTTTTGTTAAAAACAATGATATTAAAAATGTGTATTTAAGGATTATTACCATTTATAACAGGAAGAATATTATTTTACTTACGTCGGAAATTGGATATTGAGTATCTGCATTTTCAATAACATAACTTTCCTCCTGATATTCATTAACGGGATATTGATAGGGTTGTTGCGGAAGTTCCTTCTAAAAAAAAAACTAAAATTAGTTTGCAAAATAATCTATTAAATTTAATTGATTGATAAATTCTATTGGTCCAGTCATATTGAAAAAATGTACGGAAAAAATTAGTAGAACTTGGAAAATCTGTAAAAATATTCAGTTCTGCGAATTGTTAGACATATAAGTATTTGAACTTCCTGAACTACATCGGTCTTTCTATATCTATGGATGAAGTGCAACTCTTTTTGTAACTTAATGCTGTGATGCATTTATTATCTATACATTTTTCTCCCTTAATTTGATACATATTTTATGGGAGAAAGTATCGAAATTGACAAGATCCTCTGAAGGATTTTGGCAATTTGGCAAAACAGTTTAATCCAAAAATATATATAATAGAACGTATGTAACAGTTTTAAAGTTATATAAAAAAAATCTCGTTCCTCTTATTGTTATTTGCCTGCCGCTGGATTGCTAAACAAATTATATCTAAAATACCTTTTTCCTCGATATCCTGAAGTTAAATAATTAAAACCCAAACAACTTGTATAATATATTTTTTTTAATTCAATAAAAATTATTCTTTCTAATAATTATTTTCAACTCATTAGTATGGTGCTGCGTGAAAAATACTCAAAACACAAAAAACCTGTTTTAACATAGGAGGCTGAATTTCTAGTTGATGTTTACTTTGTGTTTGGTTGTATTAATTTGCTTTTATTATTTTAGTGGTAATGAATTTTGAAGAAGAACCCCATGAGAACAAAGGAACAGAAAGGAGTGTGATAATTTGTAGTTACGAGCTTCATTGTCAGTTTTTTGGTGTACTATTTTTGCAAGGCATATAAAACTGTAAATATTTAATTACCTACATTTATATTTTGTTAAATTTTTGTTCCTAGCATCGGAAAAATTTTAATTTTAATTTTATAAATCATATACTGAAAGATACAAGTTCTCACAATATTTTTTTGATTTTATCTTAATAAAAATACGAATTTTGTCAAAATTATTAAGACCTATTCTTTTGAAAAGAACAATTACTTACTCTTTGTGAACTAAATCTTTCTACACCGCTGGAATAGTTTGCGTACGATTCATTGGGGGTTGCATTTAACTGAGCCCTTTGTGCTTCCAGCTCTGCCAATTCTCTTTCTTTCACAGCTATCAAAGACATAAGTTCTTGTAGTCTCATTTGTCTTTCTTCATTAGTCATCATATCTAAAATAAATATAAACTGTTACTCTATGAAGACGCCGACGACCGACGGTCGCAATTCCTCTCGAGTATTGAATGTTGACGTTCACGTATTTTGGACATATATTTATTTTTTGTATTACTGAACTTAAGAATAGGCTTTATAAGTAATATGTCCTTACACGACAAGTACCTTTTCAAATAGGTAGCGTATCATAGATAGATATATTATACAGTTTTCACACTAATTAATATGCTAAATGCAACCACGCCTATAATGCTTTGCAATACAAAATGGATATTTTCTTGTTGACCTTCAGCAGCCTTGTCCAAATTTCCGTTACCTGTGCATCATAAAATTCCTTATAAATACATAATTAATAGATAGCCGGCATTCAGTAAACACTTTTTATGGTTCAACAATGGATAAAAAAATTCCTTAGACATCTTTGGAATTAAATTATGGAATCTTTAATTTTTTTGCCAGTAAATTAAATTTCTTTAAGTTTTGCGTTTTAACTGTTTCTCTAAAAATAGCATATTTCTTCAAACATTGGGTATGTACGCCTATAATAACTAATAATTAATTCAGAATATGTCAACAAGTTAATTCTAAAAAAGTTAGTGATCAGTAGTAATTTTTCGGTTTGTTTCATAGAATCTTCATTATCATCTTCAAGAAGAACAAAATTTTATAATAATTATCCTTCTGTTTCGTTTGCTGTTTGTTTTATTATTATTAGAGCTTATTGCTTTTATTTTCGGTAATGTTTTACTAGAGGATGATACAATACCTTCAATTACGTCCAACATTTTGGCGGCTCTTTCTATTATAGAGTTTGCTTTTTCTTCTATTTCTTCCATCTCAGAGCTACCTTTCAATTTTAGCTGAACGCCCACGACACAACTATCACAAAACCAAAATAAATTTTCACACTAATTTAGAGCTGCCGTTTATTTGAGATGACATTTATTAAAATAATATTTTACAGGCAGACATTTTCAAATGATATATCCCATAAGATAAATATTATTAAGCTGAAGGACTTCCATTGCTAGACACATTATATATATTTTGATTTATAGTTTAATAAATATTTGAGACGCCAAATTTAAGGAATTAATTTCGACGATCTGAATTCTGGTATGTACTTTTACTTAGTCATTAACAATAATAGGTTCCAATAATAGGTTCTCTTGGTTATGCTCTGGTATAATTTTTTGCAAATGTCCAAAATAGACCGATGTGCAACCGATGTTGATACAGTTCAGTAGTATGTAGGAATTATGATAAATTCCACCTTAATAAATTTAAGTGGCCTTATTGACAAGAATATCGATATGTGGTATGTGATTTGATGGAAATACTTATAACTAAGTGGTTATATAAGTTTTAGGAAGCTGGTATTGTAAACCAACGAATAAAAAAAACAACAAAAAAAGTGGTTTGCCTCTATATTTTTCCAACAGTGCATACTTAGTAAACAAGTGTGTAATGGGGGTGAATGGGGCAAATATTTTTATAAGAAATTTTTTACAATACATAGTAGCTTTGTTCAAAAACCCTACACTAGCTGCACTAGTGCAAAATTTTTACACTTTATCCATTATTCTGTGTTCACAAACTCTAGTGTAGATGTCATCTGGCATATGTCAAAAATATTTGGCGTTCAAATATTCCAGTGTAGTGCAGAAATGTGTAACACTTTTACACGAACTTGAAAGGTAGTGCAAAAGTTAGTGTGAATGTGGAGATTTGAGAACAAGAAATACGGAAAAATAAGGTTATGCTTGCTTGAGGTTTCAATGGTGTTGTACAAATACTTAATAGTAAACGCTTTTTTCTCTATAAATGGTCTTCATTTGGAGAGTCATCGGAATCATCATCAGATGATACCAATTCTGATAAAACTAATCTCTCCATTAGATATCAGTTATGTTTCAGTACCAATTTACTTTAAATGCTTCAAAAAAAATAAGCACAACGGGATCACCATGATCAAAATATAAAAGTAAGGTTAAATTTGACCTGTGTTCAGAAACCAATTTTATGCAGACAATTTACACTTTTTACAAACTGCACTACACTGGTGTAGTGTCACAGCAAAATAAACTTACACTACACTACACTATGTGCCACTGCACTACACTAGTGTAATAGTTTTTGAACAAAGCTGATATCCCATATAAAAATGTCAACTGTCAACATTTACCAATTTTTTAGGTCTAAATTCTCTAAATATCTTAGAACCTAAAGATGATCTCTTAAAAAATATTTTCTAAACCACCTCTCAAGTCACCGAAGTGACCTCTGGAAAATCCTACAATTCTGTATTAGATGAATAAAGACCAGTCTTTACAGTTTGTTTTGGAGTCCCAACCACACCCATAGCCTTAACATTTCTCTCTTCATCTATGTCTGAAGTAAATTAGAAATAAGCTTTTAATTTGCTTTATGAGGGAATCGAAAAATCGATATTTGCAGCCAAGTATGTAGATATCACCGCCTTTGGGCTGTAAAGATAGGGAGGTATTTTGTGTGAATTTGAAATAGGGACCAACCTACAAAATTTTCAACAGGTAAGACCACTAAGGATATTTCTCTGTCGTAATATATTACAATGACTCTCCAAAGGTAAAAACGCATGGTTTCTCTAAGATAAGGACTAAATTGCTAAAAAAACACGGACCCAGTGTTTGAGTTTGCCAATTGATCATTAGAAGCATAAGCAGAACCAAGGACCAACTTTGAGCAATTGCATTCCAAGGTAAATTACCTGATTATTAGTTAACTGGTACATTCTGGGAGACATAGAGGATCATGTCCTACATCAACTATAATTAAGGTCCATCAGGTTATTATTAAAGATATTGATAATAACAAGTAACATCTATAAGTCTCTTGACATTCTGCCTCACCCAGCCATATAAGCTACTTAGAACTGTGAAAATATCAAACCAGAATGGTAAGATTCTGATAAAATGACCAGAAGATTATAACACACACTTAATTTTTTATGTCAAGACCAATAGGCGCGTTTTAATCAGCAACCTGGCAAATTGAGACTATCCCGACGTAATAGCAACACAATCCCCTGTCAATCTTTTGCTGATCTTCCACATTTTGAATCTGGCAAAGACACTCAATAAATGTTTAGGGTGAACAATTACAACGAAATCCTACACAAGGTTTGTTGAAGATATCACAAGATCGACTAAAACTAGTATCCCTAGGGGTTACACAAAGGAATATATGTCCGTGGGTGAGAAATAAACAGCAAAAATGGAGCTGAGCCTTTCAAAGCCAAACACGTTATTAATACAGTAACAACAATAAGTGATGGAATCCTGACTCATCATACCAATATTTCACTAACATCGAAAAATAAATGTTTTGGGTAACGGCAGTTGTCCCTCATAAAGAGCAGTGGACTAGTTTAAGATGTTCTGTGAGTGGCGAATGCACGTTGAAACAATAGACCTCATCACAGTAGACTGATGAATCTGCACACGCACACGTACTTATTATTGCGTTTATTGAACCTTGGTTATTATTATTATTAATAAAATCAGATAAGGTTATAAGAAATCTTTTCTTTAGTATAATAATATTTAAACTTACATTGCTTCAGTCCTCCTACCTCCTGTCTCCAATTTTGTAGAAAACTGTGGCTATGTTGCATGAAATTTAATAAGCTATCCATAAAATCTTTTCCAAAGAAAGTGACGTTTTGCAGCGGAGGTATTTTATGCGGTGTTGTATCTGTGGTTGAAGGATATTGTGATGTCGATGAAACGTTCGATTCACGTCTTTTAGCAGAACATGATGTTTTTGGCATAATTACGGCGAATTTTGGTGTTATTTTAATATGAAATGAAAAATAATTTTGACAGTTTTAATTATTTTATGACATGACGTATTTTCGATAATTATCTACATTTATAAAGTTACCTTGACTTCTCCAAGGTGATTTCAATCAGCAGATTAGTTTATTGGAATACACTCGTGATATTCAGACTTATCAGGCGATCATTTTTTGCTGGTTACTAAATAAGCAATGAGAGACAAATTAAAGATTTATGATGCATCCAAAGATGTTATAATCCTGTTAGTAGTAATATACCCTTGTGCACCCTGGTTATTTTCAATATTGCCAGCTAAGTCACAGTTGCTTTGTAATACAATAATTTTAGGTTTACTTGAAAATCTATTAGTTTGGATTAATTTATTAGAATTTGTTAAATATTTTGTGACTGAAACAAAAGGTAATACGAAATGTAAGTAAATCCTAAATGACGGTTTAAGGAAAGTTGTTCTTGATCCGCTTTAGAACTTTTGAACTACAATGGTACATACAAATTAAAATTATTTAAACCAAGTCCAACACAGAACCTTCGCTCAAGAGTATGGTACAACTGGCCTTAAGGCAAATTCGATAAAGCTGGCAATGATTTTCAACAAAAGGGTTTTATTACGAAAGTTCCATAACGCTATATTGATGGTAAACAAGTTATACTGTTTTGGATTTCAGAATTTGTCTCTGATGTTTCAAAAATAAGTTCAACGACGCCGACGCGACGCGACGCCCTGAAGACATCTTTACGAGATTATAAATAAGTTTGAATAGTTGCAGCAAATAGTTGCTAGTTTAGTTTATGGGAGTGTTGTAGATGGCTTATCCTATTGAGATTTCATAATGGATGCTGAAGAGAAGATTAACAAAATATTTAAAAGAAAAAAAGTTCACATCATCAAACACTGAAAAAAATTGGCTCCAACTCGGATTCAAAAATATAGAGACCAAACTGCTTGGAGAAAACTGTAAAGTGTATTATTTTTGATTATCGTAATAAGACAATTCTGAAACATCATTTGAAAATACTCCTAGACCAATTTTAGGGCTTTATAACGTCTTAAATGAAATTAAGTTCCATTTATTAGTGAACAAAATTTCCAATAATTCCAGTACCAAACATGGAATTTAAGAATTTCTTATTACCGATAATCTATACTTTATATAAAATTATTCACAATTTAATCGACCCACCGGCTCTGCTAGAGCAAATTCAATTAAGTACCAAGATGAAGTAAAATGGTGCTGAATTTCTTGACGCTAATCCAGAAACTCACCACTATTTTACTTCATTGTACCTGTCAATATAGTTTATATAGTCTAATTAGTAATATACTCGGTAATATATGCAAAAGTATTACCAGTTTCTCCTTCCGTTGACATATTCAGTTAAGAATATACTTATAAAATAATTTTCTGGTTTGCTTCCAAATTTGTATATTATCCCTTGCAAATAAGTTTTAAATCCTGATTTAATTTCGGTATTTTGTAATTACTGCTGCTGAATGTATAAATACATAAATTGAATCCTAATATTGACTCTATTGGCATTGTTTTAAAGTGTGGTAACACATGCACGGATAACGATTTCACCCACTCCGTTAACCACATTGACGATCTCGGAACCAACGCTGTGGAAGTGTCACCTATATTTCGAATCAGCATTATTATGGTGTTGCTCTTTATAATTATTTCACTTAGAACTTTGTTGAATATTCTTAAAGTCAATTAATTTTAGCTTTTTTTATGCCCTCAAGTAATTATAGAACAGCGCAAAGTCCAATGTAAATACCAACATGCATTTTCCAGTAGCTGAATGTATTCTGAATGTTCTCTTAATACATAGAGGTATGCAATATAACAAAACTTAAAATTAAATTAGTACCTACAATCCTACAATACAATTGAATAAAATACATGCTAGGTTTAATAAAACAACAAGTACATTCTAGAACTTTAATGCAAACGGGGTACAAATACATTTATCATGATGTTACTTCTTTTAAGCTGTTAATAGTACTGAGAATCACATTCGTCATTCCCACACGTATTGTCATTACATCCATCGTCATCATCATAACTATCGTATCCACCACGGAGATCATCAGTGTCAGCTAGGTCTGCATATCCTCCCATTGTCTGGTTACACTGGCTATTGGTGCAGCCTGATTCACCGAATGCAGAGTGAGCTGAAATAAATTTTTTTATAATTATTAATTATTAGGAATGTCATACTAAAAGTTGAGGATTACAGTGATTTCTTGGCCCAGACAAAAACTAACGATTCTTGTTAATGAGGATAGATATAAACGACTTGAAGCTTCGAGTAAAAAATAAAAAAGATGCGCAACTGTCAAGGTTTCGAGATTTTAGTGTTGTATTTTGTTATCAATAGCTGCATGATTAATCCAAGAAAATAAGGAAAAAATGAGCGAACTTTTCACTCTGAGATTTTCTTATAGAAAAGTGCAAATTAAATTTCCTACAAAATTGCTTGTATGAAAAATTTAGATTTTCCCAATAGTTTTCCCGTAAAAGCGGAAAAACCGCATGTAACAAAAGTGAATTAGAGAAAAAATTGCGGAAAATTCTTAAATTTAAATTTAATGACAACATTAAGGGAATTTTCTTATAATCAGGTTGAGGTTCAGGCTGCGGTAATGAACCCAAAAAATTATTTTATTATTTGGGAAAGATCCAAAACCAATGAAAAGTTACTATTTTCGCCTTAATAAGAAATAAAATAAAAATAACATATTATTAAGCGCTTCTTTACATTGGAGGATATCTTTAATATACAAACTGCAATAATTAACCTTTATACCTAAACTATATTTTGCACTACATTTTAAAAATTTAAAATTTTGATTAACAGTTCTTCATTTTACATTTCTCGAAATAACAGACACCAAAGTAATACTTTTAAATATGGAAGTACTAATAAATGAAGATTTGTTATTCAATGAGTATTTAATTCTTATGTAGGTACGTTTTTTATTGTAATATAAATATCAGCTATTGCTTTGGATACACCATAGTGGGCCCTTACACCTTAACTGAATTAATGGTTTTTAAAATCTACGTTAAAGTTGGTTGAATATATATTAAATATAATAATACAAGAAATTCAAATAATATAACATTCTTACAGTTGCTTTAAATTTTAATAAGTTGTATCAATTTCAAAAATCCGACCAGTTTTCCGTTAATGACGTCACGGACGAATTCGTTTATGCACGTAACGTCACAATATTAACCTCAAAAATATTATGTCGCTTTTATCAAAATCTCTGCTTGGTTCCTGTACTATCAACTAAATGAAGTTTTAATTGCCTTGATCTAATAAAATAAGATTTTTTTTTGTTGGAAATCCAACCTATAATTAGCCACCCATTTTTAGTAATCCACAATATTAAAACTTTATATATCTTCTGTCTGCAAGAGTTTGTAAATGTTATAATAAATCCATGTTAAAACTACAAAAATTTAAATTAAAAATAAATTTATAAAAAAAAATTTAAGGTTATGTGAGATATGATGTACACGACCTGTACCAATGGCTATCCGATTTTGACGTCACAGAAACTTAATAGATTAATTAAAAGTAAAATTGGTGATTAAACAAGTTCAGCATATGAAAATTCCACGTAAATGATATAGGCCATTCAGTCAATCATTATTAATGAAATGACACATTCATCATCTTGTCGATCATCATTATTTAAATTACTGAAGAAGAGGAATACATGTACACTTTTTTACTTGTCCGTTATGTTAAATGTCGCTTTGGTCAAGTGTCACACAAAAATTAAATTAATAGTAATTTTCGTCACAAGTCCGGAAGGTGACTTGTTACAGTCGAGTAGATATTATGGACGAGGCGACGTCAGGAGCCGAGTCTAGAATATCTAAACGAGTCATTAGTCCATTCGAAACTTGCAAAAAAAATATTGCGGTAGCAGCCACCCCCGTTTTCAAGGGCGTATACCACGATGGTGACAATAACTTTTTAGCCACCCTCGCTACCACAAATTGAAAAACCAACTTTTTTTCTATTTTTCGGTCCTAGGTTTGCGGGAACTCGTCGGATCGGGTTTTTTCGAGAAGAGAAAAAAATTAGTAATTCTGAACTAGGGGAGGCTCAAACCCCACCCCTAATCTTCACTGTAAAAACCATTGACAATGTGACAAATGTATCCCTTTTGTTTTCTAGTGCAAGGAACGATGGTGGTAACATTTTGTCTCTTACTCTTCTCCAACTACCCCTAAATCTAAAAAACCACCACATCCATGTTTTTTGGTTCTAGGTTTGCGGGGCTCGTCGAATCGAGTTTTTTTCGGGGAATATGCATCAATTACTTTCCTTCGATCCCATATAAATTTAAATGCTATGAAAGGTAATAGATAATCTTTTAATATATACACATGTTTACACTCAGGTGGCGTCGATGGCAAGTAATTAATGAATATTCCCCGAAAAAAACCCGATCCGACGAGCCCTCGCAAACTTAGAATCAAAAAACAGAAAAGGGGGTAGGTTTCTGGATTTAGGGGTAGTTGGAGCAAAATATTACCACCATCGCATTCCTCGCCCTCGAAACGGGAGAGATACGTTTTTTAATCCATTATCAGCGGTTTTTAGGGTTTTCACTATTAGGAGTGGGGGTTGGTTGGGCCTCCTCTAGTTCAAAATTACTAAATTCATCATTATTCCTCGAAGAAACCCGATTCGACGAGCTCCCGCAAGCTTAGAAAAAAAGTTATTATCACCATCGTATAACTGAAAACGGGGGAGGAAATGTCTTTGGCTGCTGCCACACACTTTTAATTTTATTATCGCTTGTATCATTTCAATTTTTTTTTTGTTTCAGATAAAAACGGATTGATAATCGTATACTGTAGTCTTGTATAATTTCACCATCTGCAAGGGGATGGGTTCCACTACATGATGAAATGGATAGGATTTTTGCCCAGGTGGCGAAAAACTTTGAAATTACACTATGAGGAGCTGCTTCATGAAGTGGATGTCCTTTTCATGAAATGCACGATTACGTCTTCTGGATTCGACATAAATACTGGGTTACTTGAAAGGCATTTGAGTGAAATCTGTATGATTTACAAGGAATTTGAAAAGAATTAAAGAAATTGAGGAGTTGACCAAAATAAGTAATACAAATTAATTTATTATGTTCGGAAGGGTTTTCGTATAATATTTGAAAATATTTTTAGTATTTTGAACTGGATTTTTAATGTGTTAAATTAAAATAAATCATGCTGGCATGGCGGTCGCGCTTGCGGAATAGGAGATAACAGTCATTAAATCAAATTGACTCCATCGTAATCAAAATTTACTTTGAAATATTATAATGAAAGTAATTTTTGCTGTTAAACTGCATTGTGCACTAAATCATTACATTTAAGGGACTTGAAGATAGGAGACTTTAGGGATTTTTGTTATTTTTATTTTTATATTTTTGGGCGCCAAATTTATATTGTTATGATATGGGAAAATCTTTGATTTTATTCTTTTTAATTGTTTTTTATAATTTATTATTGATTTTATTTTTGAATTTTAAGGTAAGTTTAAATTTATATTTTTGCACGTTCTAGATTTCAATTTTTCTTTTATATTGTAATTTAATGTATGCTATAGTAATTAGTTATTTAGTTTTGAAATTTAATTTAATTTTTCTAAAGTAGTTGTAAATAGTTTATTCAAAAGAAATATTTTTAAGTTCTTGTATATAGTTTTTTAATGATCGACTTTATGTCATACGACCAGTCAGCCACTGGGCAGAATTTTTCGATGTTTTATGCTTAAGAGACAGTGCGCATGATTTTATGATAATTTTACGTGAAACTTACTATAGGTTTGCTATAATTACTCTTTTACCTTTCAGGGCCTTTGGGTAATCCCTTCTACCATCGAAGAAATATCTTACCTATAAATCTGCTGTTGTACTATTTTTAAATAAAGGTTATTTAAAATTCGTGCTGGTTTATTTTCATTTGACTTGTAAGGATTTAGAAAAGTTAGAGATCTTTATCAGAATGAATGTTACTTTGCTATTTGACAGCTAGATGTCTCTGAGTCTGCTGTATTTTAGACATCCAGCTGAGATGAATTTAAATGCTTTAGTTATTTTAATTAAACATAGATGGCACTCAAAATGTTAGGTTTTATTGCAAATACCAGACAATCAAAAGCAAAAACGTTTCTTAACCTATGTCCCTGCGCTAATTAAAACTAATTAAATCTACAACAGATATAGGACAGTGTTCTTTTGGATATTAACAAAATTAATAAACTTAATGTTTAAAATTTTAGTTCAGAATACGCCCTGCACTTTCGATTTACCGTGTCGTTTTAATTGCACTTGAATTGGCAAACCTGTTTTAAGTTTTTGACACTTGTGCTCTAGATATGATGGCTGACTGTTCTAGAATTTATTTCACCGTTTACTGGATTTGTATAAACCAAATAGGCCTTGGATGCAATTTTGGATTTCGACCAATCAGGTGGCTGCTCGTTAATTAGGATAATTTTTACCTTTATCCCTGGTAAGTTGAAGCTGCTTTTCCGTTACTTTTTCGTATTTGGCCTTGACCCATCATTTGGAAGTACTGGGAATATAAATTTCCAGTTTTAAATTCTAATTTTCTCAATTTATTTCAGGAGCGATCTGGACGTGGGTTTGCTTCTTTCACTACCCAATAACAACTTTCGTTTCTAAGGAACATGCAAAAAATTTGCCAAACCAAGGATTTCTTGATTCCCATCTGTCATTATGGTTTGTATTTTTGCCTTTTTTAACTATTTTCCTATGAAATTATGTTATTTTTAGCATCCTTATTTGAAGACGAATCTGTGGATACCCATTTGTTTATATTGCGTGAGTTAAATTTTTGACCTGCCGTTGACTTCGATGAAACATCACTAAACCTTTCGAAGATCACTACACAGCACTTCTTATGATCTAATATACTCCTGAAGAGGGGTTGGAACCTTTGGTGTAGAACTTACACTTGGAGTAGTTTTCCACACACACCAAAACACTTTTGCACACACTCGACGCGCGTTTCGCCAACCAAGTTGGCATCATCGGGAGATGACTAAAACTTAGTTTTAATCATCTCCCGATGATGCCAACTTGGTTGGCGAAACGCGCGTCGAGTGTGTGCAAAAGTGTTTTGGTGTGTGTGGAAAACTACTCCAAGTGTAAAATCTAATATACATTGTGTATAGTCATTTGACTAGACTGGAGGTATCACAGGTAAGTCTTATACTATTTAATTACAATTTTAATAGAAATTTGCAGAAATAAAGTCCATCTTTGTTTAACTATTATGTTGAGAATCGTTCAATCTTTGTTTAAAGCATGTGACTAACAGCTGTTCTGTTATTGATTATTTTAAAGAAACATAGTACAATGCATTTACTTTATTTTCACCTTTAATTTGTTTACTTTTGGTTTGTTTTAGCATAGCTGACCCTTTGTTTATATGTGGCTCGTTGACCTCTTTCGCATCAACAGGTGTCCTACAGCTGATTCATGGCAGATTGTGCTCCAATGATATCCTTTTTTTAAACTTGTATTTATCTATTGAGTATACCATATGTAAGTTTCTCGTTATTTGTTTTATTATGAGGATTATTTCATTTTATCCTTGTACCTGAGTTTGTTTTTTAATTTTATTTATTAAATAGTCGGGTTTAAATTTCTTTTATAGTTTAAAATACATGACAATATTAAATATAATAATGCAATAAATTTCAATATTATATCATTCTTACAGTTGCTTTGAATATTAATAAGTCGTATCAATTTCAAAAGTCCCGCTAGTTTTCCGTTAATGACGTCAAAAGCGGATGGTCTTGCTATTGGTTAAACTCTAAACAAATTCGTTTGTGCTCGTGGCGTCACAATATTAACCTCAAAAATATGCATTTTTTACGTTTTTCGAAAATTATGTCGCTTTTATCAACATTTCTGTTTGGTTTCTGTACTATCAACTAAAATCTTGTTCAATGCATTATTAATGAAGTTTTAGTTTCCTTGATTTAATAAAATAAGATTATTTTTGTTGGTTGGAAATCCAACCTGTAATTAACATTCTATATTTAATAGTCTACAATATTATAACTTTATATATCTTTTATCTGCGAGAGTTTCTAAATGTTATAATGGATCCATGTTAAAACTACAAAAATTTATATTACAATTGAAAATAAATTTACAAAAACAAAAAATTTGAGGTTGTGAGTCATATGATGTACACGATCTATTTTTCTTATTTTTTTGGCCTTAAATAAAAAATACTAGCAAAAAGAACAAATATGTCAGAGCTATTTTAAAAAACACTATAGTCTGGTGTAATTTGCAAAATTTCGAGGAAGAGCCCATTTGATATGTTAACTCAAACATGTCCAAAAACTAATTGTTTCAGTAGTCTAGACATATTCTTTACAAGCAAAACAAGTACCTAACAAAAAAGATTTAATGGATATTCTTTTACCTTGCGGAGGGGGTCTTCTGGAAGGAGGTTGGTAAGTTATTGGAGAGAACTGCATCAAATCTATCGAAAGAAAAATTAGGCATATATTTTTTTGGTATGGAAGCATTTCCGGATTCTCTTCCTAGCTGATTAGTTTGTATGCTTAACATTTCGATTATTTAGTCAAGCATTCTTCTGAAAGCTGAACTTCGATTCAAGTGAGTCTCATGCAAACCGTTGCACAATAAGTATTGTTCAGTTTAAAGAGAAAAATATCATGTTCAAAAACACCCTATATAAACCAGCAGAACAATCCAAATGCTTGGGTTACTAGGAAGGCATTTGAGTGAAATCTGTGTAATTTTGACGTATGTCTTGCAAGTATATAATTTGAGAACAATTAAAGAATTAAGGAGTTACCAAAATAAGTAAATAAAATTAATTTAATATGAAGGGTTTTCACATAATATTTGAAAATATTTTTAGTATTCTTAATTCAATTTTTAATGTGTTAAATTAAATCATGCTGGCGGTCGCGCTTGAGGAATAGGAGGAATAAGCAAATAAACCAAATTGACTCAGTCGTGATCAAAATTTACTTTAAAATATTATAATTAAAGTAATTGTTGGCGTTAAACTGCATTGGGCACTAAATCATTACATTTAAGGGACTTGAATGTAATGTGTGAGATTCACAAATATTATATTAATTTTATGGTTCCATCACTTTTAAGTGTTATACACTGCGTTCGCAATGAAAGGAATAAATTCAATATAATCTGAACAACGTGGTTTTGCCAAAACACGTCGATTTTTTTTGGAAATGCCTTAATCTCAAATTGTTAAATAACTAGACAAACTAGTGAATAACAATTTAGTTGCAGAAAATTTTTAATTCAAAAAGCTAGTGAATTTCTCTGTAGTATAAATGAAAAAGTTTTTAATTAAATATCTAATATGTATTTTTTCCAAGTTACCATTTATTCAACTGTAGAAATAAACAAAATGGCTGGTTTTTGCTTACCTGGCGGGTATCCTCCCGGAGGTCCACCTTGAGTGATATCTAGTGAAAATATTTTAATATATTATACTAGCTGTATAGGATGTGATTTCAATACGTTACTACTCCTTACTTTTTATGCATTTCTTTATACGAATTATTTAAAAAATTAATAAAAGTAAGTAATTATGTAATTTTGGAAAAAAAAATTAAAAAATCACTGAAATACAGTTTTAGATATGAAAAATTTAGTTGCATACATTTTTTAATTCAAAAAGCTAGTGAATTTTTCTGTAGTATAAATAATAAAGTTTTTAACTAAATTAAATATCTAATAAGTATTTTTTCCGAGTTACCGTTGATCCAAATGTAGAAATAAGTAAAATGGCTGGTTTTTGCTTACTTGACTGGAATCCTCCTTGAGGTCCACAAATACCTTGAGAGATGATCTCTAGAGAAAATATTTTAATATATTATACTAGCTGCATAAGATGTCATTTCAATACGTTACTTACTACTCCTTACTTTTTATGCATTTCTTTACACGAATTATTTAAAAAATTATTAAAAGTAAATAATGAATTTTGACAATAAAATTTTAAATGTCTTTGAAATTCAGTTTTAGATATGAAAAATTTAGTTGCAGAAAATTTTTAATACAAAAAGCTACTGAATTTTTCGGTAGTATAAATAAAAAAGTTTTCAATTAAATATCTAATATGTATGTTTCCCGAGTTTCCGTTGATTCAACTGTAGAAATAATTAAAATGGCTAGTTTTTGCTTACTTGACTGGTTGAATCCTCCTTGAGGTCCACCAACACTTTGAGACATGGCTGAAAATATTTTAATATATTGATATATTGATTTCAATACGTTATTACTCCTTACTTTTTATGCATTGCTTTACAAAAATTATTTAAAAAATTAAGGAAATTAAGTAAAGAATTTTGGATAAAAATTTATAATTTCATTGAAATTCAGTTTTAGATATATATGTTATACATACACTCCTCATACATTGAAGTGAAACATTTAAAAAAAAATCGGTTAAATTAAGTATACTAATTAAAAATTAAATTGTGTGTTTCAATTGTTTTTTTAAATCTCTTATTACATTTTCATTCAACGGTTATATCAAGATAGTATACCCCACAACAATGTGAAAAGACATTGATGTAAGAAAGTGACATAATTTTTGCCATATACCCTGAAAAAGAAACGTGATGCAGCTACGGACACGTGTTTCGGAGTTATTGCTCCTCGTCAGCGTAGCGTAGCTTGAATAATGAATCCGTATGAATAGGATCAGAAACAATAACTAATAACGGTAAGAAAGTAGCTTTTTCAGGGTATATGGCACTATTCATTTATTCATTTATTTTTATTATTGAACCCTGCTAAACATCACTTTTATAATTTTTGCCTTCATACTCCGGTAAATACTACCCTTTAAAAATATATTACATAACAATCTCATAGTTATTTCCATAAATGCATTACAGACTTTTATTAACAACCGATGAAGCAAGAGTCAAAGAGCGTGTTGTCTCCTAGTGGAACCACCCATCTTCAAATTAGTTTCTTTGGCATCAATCACAACAATGTCTTTCCACATTTTTGTAGTTTGTATTTGTCATTGGCTATACGTAATATCGTATACGCTTAGGATACATTACTTTTCATACTTATAGCTGGAGGCAAAGAAAATATTTACCTGTTCCTTGTAACGAATTGTATTGAGAGGAGTGTTCTGATGCTCTAAAAAATATATTTAAATAAATAAAATATTCATCTCTTTAATTAAAATCGTCGTCCTATGTAACAAAAGAACAATTGTTGATTATACAGGGTGTCTCAATATTCCGTGTACATGGTGTTACCACAGGTTCTCGATGTAAAAATCAGTCGATTTGGCTAAACTTACCTCTATATCAAGTTGCCTCGTTTATTCGCTAGACAAAGCTGACATCAGATTTTACCAAAAAAACCATGTACAGGGTGATTCACTTAACTTTCCCACCCCACTTTTCTCCGTTATTTTTGCAATTACAAAAAAAATATTATAACAAAAATTGTAGAACTTTTTATGAAGTTTTTAAATATGGTATCAAAAAAACAATTGAAAAACAAAAAAAAAATGCGATATTGTCTATAATTTATATATTTAAATGCAAATATTTCGGAAAGTATTACAAATAAGTACCAGGTGTGCTATATTGTCGAAATCACAATAAAATTTTATGTCGAAAAATGTAATAAAAACCTGTTCCATTAAAAAAAATGCAAGTTATATCTGTAACTTCATAATTTGTTTTTCAATTGTTTTTTTGATAGGTACCATATTTAAAAACTTCATAAAATGTTCTACAATTTTTGTTATAATATTTTTTTTGTAATTGCAAAAATAACGGAGAGAAGTGGGGTGGGAAAGTTAAGTGAATCACCCTGTACATTAGAATCTTATAAAATTTGTTTCTTATGTGTCTGCTTTAAAACATTTTTTGAATTTTGCTCCTATCTTTTTTGTAGAAAAAGATACAAAGGTTTTACTAAAATGTTACATTTTCACAATAAAATAATGGATGGATTTCATTTGAGTATATCGTGATTGGCCACACAGAGCACGCATTGTAAACGAGTTTGTTGACAAAGTATAAACCACATGCGGTCCTGCATTATCATCATATTTAAACCCCATAGAGCAAATTTGGGATGTTCTACAGGACGAATATCAAGTCGAAACCATCAGCCTGATACATTGCGGGAACTTAGAGAAGCCCTTGTAGAAGAGTGAAACCAAATTCCAAACGAGACAATATAATTTTGGTTCAGAACATGCCACAACGTTGCAGACAATTAATAACATCCAGAGGTGGCCCACTCATTGAAAATTACGGTTTTAATATTTAATATTGGTAAATAAAAGATATTAATGTTAATGTCCTTATGATTATAAAAGATTGAGATTTTTTGTAATTTTATTGTGAAAATGAAACATATAAAAAAGATAGGAGTAAAATTCAAAAAATGTTTTAAAGCAGAGGCATAAGACAAACAAATTTTATAAAAAAAAATTTTAATACAGGGTGTTTGGTTAAAGCTGTGCACAAGATAAAATTTGAGTGAAAAACCAGGCATTTGTTTAACACCCTGTATAAACATTGTTTTGCAACTATATCTATTATGAAAAGTTTTTGTGCAAAATTAACGTGTTAAAATTTTGGTTGAAACACGTTTTAGTATAATTTATAATTGAAACAAAATCCAAAGGAGTCCATAGAGGTACATTTTTAACATAAATATAAAATAGTAAAATAAGTTTTACTACTTATGTCAAAGAGTTATTTTCCTTTAATGTCTTAAAAAGACATAAACAACTCTTTACAGAGCTTATTCGCAAATTCTACATATATCTAATAAAAATCAAGAACTACGAATGTAGAAAACAAATAATTTAATATTGTAATAAGCGCCACCAGATGGATTAATTCGAAAGGACTCCTCTGCTACAAACAAGCAAAGCTCGTCCACCATTCCATGGACCGATTTCTGGCTTATTAGCCTTCATCAGCATGGTACAGGTAACGCGCAATGCCCACAATAGGGTGCTCAGTTTTTGATAACCTCGAGTGACATTAAGTCGGTGAGATGAAACTGTGGCCCTCTCTAGTTAAATGCAGAATTTGTGAATAAGCTCTGTAAAGAGTTGTTTGTCTTTTTAAGACATTAGAGGAAAATGACTCGCATTTTTGACATAAATATGTAGTAAACTTTATTTTACTAGTATTTTATTTTCATATTAAGTCATAATTCATTTTGCTGTGATCAATTCCAGATATTTCAATAGAAAATTGAGTTGACGTTATTTTCTTGAGATATCATTGCCTGCAAATTTGTCACTAATAATTTCTTTTAAATTCATCTGACTTCATCTTCGGAAGAAATTAAAACAGTGACCATTTTATAGGAAATTGCAAATTTTGGAATTTGAATACTGAAAAAATAAAGTTCATGATACTTTTGAATTGAAATTTGCACGATACTTCGCTTCTGCGTAAACTTCTTCACGTTGATTATTTCGAGTTCTCGACATTCTGACCATTTTAACGTATCTCTTCCTTCAATTCCTTCGTTTCAGAAGATGGTTCAAATGTCAAGAGTTCAAAATTATCAACGCAGAAGAAAATCGTTGAAACTTTCCTATGAAACATTGACTCCGCGAAAGCTTTAAAATCAAAATATACTGTATAAACGGACAATTTATTACAATTTTATTAATTATTATTATTAACCTTATCATTTCGTTTAAAAGCAAAATATTATTTAGGACAAAAGTGGTGTTTTGCGTGAAATATTAGTAGTCAACTGTTAACTAACAGTTTGAATGAAATAAATATTTACCTGCTTTGATTTTGTTGTGAATAATTTCTTGAGTCTGTAAAATATAAATTGATTTCAGCATATTAATAACTACATTATAAACCTATATTCTAACTTCTATTATTATTATTATTATTATGGACGAGAAATTTTGTGCCGCTTCATGTTCGGATACCTTGAAACAAAATATTAAAGGATTTGAATACAATAATATAATAAAAGCGTGAACAATTAAAAGTTCCAATATTTCAGTCCATTAGTTGAAGAACAAGAAACTGAAAGAAGGTAATAGTGACTTGGATAGTTTGTTACAGAAAACAGAGTACAAACTAAAATACAAACAAACAGTAATATGAAATTCCAAGCTATCAAAATAAACATCACGTAAAAGCGCTTTTATCTAAAACCGTTGAAGAGCTTAATAACTAATGAATCGAATAAAGGAAATAGTGAATATAGTTGACCCAATCGTTATTTACCTGAAGACCAAGACATTATATTATAGTAGGTATCATATAATGAATTGATAGATTAAAGAATTATTTTAGTTTGATGGTTATGGAAATTTTAAGCAGTATCACTGTCCTTTTCAGAAAAATCTAATTGCTCATAAACGACAGCAGTCACAGTTCTGATGTCTGATATTGCGTTCTTTGAAATCACAAAAATAATGTGAATAACATTAATTAGTTACGCAATCGTATCTCCTTGTTGGACATGGTGACATGGTGTTCTCGAGTTGCATTCCACACCTTATAGCTTGCAGGTAGTTATTTGAAACTAAAGCAATATCAATCAATCGAACCAAACTCGATTGTTTAATTTTGAAGAAGCACTTGCTAATGCAAAATTTATCCTTATTGTTCGAACAGACTTTCGATTTTACAGATTTTATTATAACTTTGACCTTAACAGACTTATACCAAATGTTACCAAAACATTTCGAAATATGATGAAGTTAGTGAAAGACAGGATGGATATTTATTTGTTCTCACTCATTTATATATTTGGCTGTCCGTTATGATGTCTGACATTGTGTACTTTGAAATTTCAAAATATTATAACTAGTCAGCCACAAAAGTTGGTGCTTTCGAATTATATCCACAGTCATCCACAGTTTTAAGTTTGCAAGTAGGAATTTAAATCCTGAGCAACAGCTCCATTAGTCATGCCCAGCTTTACCTAGTGCAGTTCAGTTGCTTAGGGCAGTTGGAGGTGGTAAATTCGCCATTTTGAGGTCACAAAAAGTACCAAATTAAACGTTATTCTTTTCATCTGCCCGAGTTCCCGATGCAATTAATTTCAAGATTAATATTTTTGGTTTTATTTTGATTTTAATCAAATTGCTAAAGCTAACCCAGTATCTAGAAGGTGACCCAAGCATACCCAACTGCAGAGCTGGTTAAGCTTGGGAAGGTAGGGGAGATAACCCTGGTGAAGCATTACGTCACTGGGATAGTCAAAAAAATGCACAATTTGGTGCCCTGGGCACCAGGAAAGATGAAAAGAATATGACTATTGTAAAGTTACTACGAGTAATAAGTGGGATATAATTAGGCAACCCACATACTAGTGTCGTGACACACCGGTTGCCCATTCACAGACTGAAACTAAACTAATAAATGCATATATGCTATTCACATTTTATTTACATGAGGGGAGGCTATGATATGTTTTTCTTAGGTTGTCTCAGGGTTGTCTACTATGGACAAAATATTGAAGTATCAGATTTAATTGATCGTCACTGCCACTTATTTTTGGCTGAATTGGCAAATTTTTTATTGATAACATTGCTGTGCTTTCTTTAGGTTCTCACTCTGGCAACTATGTAGAACCAATTTGAATTTGTGGTTATGTTTTTGACTTTCCAACATAACCTCAGTAATTAAAAGTCATTCATACCAACAGAATTCAGATTTTCCAAAGCCTCCCCTCATGTAAATAAAATGTGAATAGCATATATCTTAGATTCACAACACACATTAGATTTTTATTTATTATAAGCAATAATATTATTCACGAAACAAATTAATATAAAACACGGATTTAGAGTCACCAATAGGAATCTAGTGGAGACCAGGAGTCGGGAGTTTAAAACTCGACAAAATCCTACAGCAACGAAAACATAGTGGATGAAGTTTTTAGCGATCTCAATCCCCTCAAATGGCCAAATACTGTGTCTTTCCGTTGTAAGGTTAGTAAAACCTTTGGAGGAGATTAGCTAGGAAAATCCTTAGGGTTTGATAAAAAGATGAGTATAACGGCAGAAGAAGGACTTTATCTACCCCTGGAGCTTATTACAACCCCTTTATTTATTTTTTGCTCTATAATTTCTATGCACTGGTTTTTGAGAATGCTGAACAAGAAAAAATTGGTTTCATTAGTGTCTGACCTTGCCTATCTCCTCACAAGGGCAAAAACCACCCTTCTAAGCTTTCGCTAGTAAGCATCCTCGGCAGCGCGGAATTGGAGAAGATTAGCTGGAAACATAATTGAGATTGGATGAGAAGTGAAGGGTAATGGGTAGGGGAAGGCCTGTCACTACCCTTGGGGATGGATTAAACAACATGCGTCACGAGTGTATTTCCAATATCAAGCCTGGCTTTCAAAAGACCTCGATCCTACAGAGGAGTTTTTCGAAGATAAATTAATCCCAAACTGTTCTTCCAAAGATTAGAATTGTACTTATAAGAGTGGGTGTTTAAAATGATGTAATTGTGAAAAATTAGGTTTACCATGTAGTATATTTTGTAAACTTCTGCAACGAGATTGTGCAAATTGTATAACACAAGATGAGAATGATAATCCAGGTACAGGGCCAAACGAGCCTTGTGATTTTGACAATGTTAGTTACTAGGAAAGTTGCTTAAATCTAATCCCACAAATTATTTTGTTCGATTCCGATACGGTAATGGACGATGGATGTAATGTAAAAGGAGAACAAGAAGAACAAGAAGAAGATGAAGAAGACGAAGATTTGCATTTTGAGGATTATGAAGCATGTAATACAATTTTTAAGAGTCTTAGATTGTATTGATTACTTGTATTATTTAAAATATCCATTGTATTGTATTACAAGAAAAAATATTTTATATATGTTATTTACTAAAGAAAAAAATATGTAATCGGAAGTGATTATTTTTGTCTTGTTCAGTATCCTCAAAAACGGGAATATACAAAAAGAAAACCCAATTCTCAACCCACCTGAAGGGTCGTAACAACCCCCACGGGTAGTGACAGGCCATCCCCTGCTATTACCCTTACTTGTCATCCAATCCCAATTATGTTCCCAACTAATCCCCACCAACTACGCGCTGGCGAGCATGTTTACCAGCGAAAGCTTAGGAGGGCGATTCTTTGAGGGGGTAGGAAGGGTCAGACGCTGATGAAACTAAATTTTTCTTGTTCAGCATTCTCAAAAACGAGAGTATAGAGATACAGAAAAAATTAAATAAAAATTTTTAATAAAATAAGAGTCATATTCCAACCGCCCGGAAGGGTTGCACAACCCCTAGAGGTACCTAAAGGCCCTGTCCTGCCGTTATGCTTCCCTCTTTCGACTCCTTACTGCAGTAATGATCTGCGAAAATCAGATAGTCCCATATTGCGCTGCACATGTCAGTGTTGGCATCAATCTGATTTCTGAGTTTATAACCTCTTTTATTTTTATACTTAATATAGATAGTATAGATTTGCAACTAAAAAGGATGGAGCCTGATAAAGTTGTTTAAAAGGTTGATTTTTCTCCGAAGATACCAAATATGAAGGATAGAAAGTAAGTAAGATTAGAACGTTGAGTGAAAAATTATAATGAGACGCAACCGCCTAATATTGCTAGCAGCAAGCAATAGATGGCGATTCCACAATATCGGTTAAAATGCTGTCACAGTCGTACGGACAATGATATTACCTTCAGAATGTTTCAAATAACACTGTTGTCTTTACGATTGTGACAATTTTAAATACGCTAACAGATATATTTACGGATATATTTATAGGTAGATACATCTAAATCTTTCCAAAGTTACTGCTGATTTAAATGTAGAAATAAGTTAAATGGTTCTTGCTTACCTGACTGATAACCTTGACCTGCATTAGAACAATTAGAAGGGCATGCTCCGCTCGCTCCTCCACCTAAAATATTTTAATATATTATATCCATTAATTCACTGCATTACTATTTTTTACTTTTTATGTGAATTACTTGAAATATTGTATATAGTTGAGTCACTTTTGGATAGCAATAAATTATTAGTATAGATAGGATAAAGATTTTCACTGCTTCCAGATAAAAGAGATATGATATATTTATAATTGTAACGTTATGCCGTGTCTTCCACGCCTCTAATTAGTCAACAACTAATATTAACCAAGAATTAACCCAAATTAGAAAAGGACTACGAGTAGTGTAGAGTTGTCCATAATGTCCATATACAAACAGACAACGTTGCCCAGAGTCGGTTTAGTCGGCTGTTTACAAAATTCTGTCCGCGTAACGGGGCGTAACTGTGACGTAGCCTGCGTTCCATAAGCGTCGTGTTAGACGCCGCGACGTCGTTAATTATTTACAATAGTAACGAATGATTATTTTAATCGAATACAAATAGTTTAAATTCCATTAATTGACTAGTGCACTTGTATTTTTTGTAAATCACTTTCTATAAACTGCAAAGTCACCTGGCACTTGCATCTCAATTTAGTTAAGTTTAGACAAAATTGAGGCCCTCCTCTATTTCTACTTTACCTATATTCCTAATAACGTTACGGTGTGTGCAATCAGAGCGCACGTAACAGATCCCAGTAATTTAATTCGACTATTAATTATTTAATATTTTTTTTTTTAGGCATAAAAATTCAAAATGATGTCTATTAAAGAAATGGAATGGACAAATACTAATTTGCCTAAATTATAGTTGCACTGGAACATATTTTGTCTAAATTTTAGTTTAAATTGCTGTAATATATTAGAGTCAAAAACATATAGTCCCAAATTTTTAATGGTGCCATATTTTTCTATTAAAATTATTATACAGTTAAAAAATTTTTTACCTGGTGAGTATGGTGAGTAAGAATCCGGAAACCTGAAAAATATAATTAAATATAAATGAAGAAGTAACTTTTTAATCGGAACTATATAACTTCATACTGTCCATTGAATAAAAATATGGAGCTTATTTTATATTTAATTTATTTTATAGACTACGGAATATGAGGTTATTAATAATTGGCTAAAATTACAATAAATGAAAAAGATCTGTAAATATTATATTTAAAGGACTCTTCAGTCCTTTCTGCACGTCATATATTATACAGTGTGTCTCACTTTTCACCACTACACCCCAATATCTAGGCCATTTGTTGATCGATTTAGATCAAATTTGGTATACTTCTTTTCTTTCAGATTATGTTTAAAAAGTTATTAATAAAATATTTTTTCAAACTTAAATACGCCTACTATGATAAAAAGAAATTGGCAAAAATTAGGAATTTATATTAGCGATTTAGATAGGGTTTTTGTTTTTACAGATTCTTGTTATATTATTATTATTATCATTATTATTATTATTATTATTTAGTTAAAATATAGATGTATGAAGTGAGGGATGTGCTATTAGAAAACCATCCAAATAGTAAAATATCTACCTACTACATATTTAATAATGTAATTGAAATATTTACCCTTGGTTCTGGGGAGACCTTGGGGATGGGTACTGACCGCCTGTAAAATATAGATAAATTTTAGCACAAGTAATTAACAATATTGTAGGTCTATAGAACATTAGATCATAAGACAGAACAAGTGGGAGAAACCCACCCAGAACTAGACGGCTTATGTATACAGAGGATAAGTGGATAAGTCACTTAAAATTGACCCCCTCCCCTTATTTCTCTTAGTTATTATTAATTTTAGTCGTTCAAAAAATGGAGTGAAACTGTTTTTTTTATGAAGCTTAGGAATCTTATTGAATCGTTTAAAAATTTGCACTTTAAACAAGCCTAATTTCAATGTCTCTGCAATTATTTTTCTTATTGTCTTCACTTTATTTTTCAGGTGACCATAACTAATAGGACATGTAGTAGTAACAAATTATTTGGACCAGATTTTGGACAAATATGCCTTAGTGAAATGTTGCTGTGAAAAAAGATATGGAGTGTCAAAGTCGAAATAATTTTTTCTTGTTTAAGTGATAATCTTTATAAATTATTACAAAATTCTTCCACAGCAAAATTTAACCAAGGCATATTTAGCAAAAATCTCTTATTTTGGTTCAAATAATCCGTGGCTACTCTATGTCCCATTAGTTATGACCTATCCTGTATAGTATTTATTTTCGTCCAATGGAAAATCTTCAAAGACGAGCTGACACCTCAAATATGAATTCACCAATCAAAATGATGCAACAAATATTCGAGAACCTTCTTTGTGATTCTTAAAGAAATATCACAGCATGACAAACATTATTGGCAAATGGATTAATAACAATGACAATACAGCATGTTCAAACTTTCATGTAAGAGAACGACATTATAAGTTTTAACTAAAATGTTAAAGAGCTTGGTAAACTAACGAATAAATATGGTAGAAAGGAATGAATGGATTATTTCTAAAAGAACCTGAATACCAAATTAGTATATTTTCTTCTTGCCTCATAAAAAAAATCAATTTTTGGGTAGATATTTTCAAATGCCGCTGATGTAAACGCAGAAATAAGTTAAATGACTATGCTTCTTGCTTACCTCCCTGTTGTCCTTGAGGTCCACATGATCTATTAGCCGTTCCTGCTAAAATATTTTATTGACTATGAAATGTGATTCAATTAACATACAACTAGCAAATATTGAATATTTTTCAAACAGATTTTATTATAAAATTGATGTATTTGCAAAATATTTTAGTTTTTATAGTATTTTATACCTATTGTTTAAATGTTATTTGTGGCATTTCATAAATTATTTCTTTCCTTTTTTTTTGTTTGGATTTATTACCACATGTGGTAATAAATCCCAAAAAAAACATTTTGAAGGTAATATCATTGTCCGTACGAGTGTGACAGTTTTAGCCGATTTTAACCCACATGTGGTAATAAATCCCACAAAAAAAAAAGAAAAGGAAAGAAATATTTTGTACCTAGTATGAAACTTATCATTCAAACAAGCTTTTCAATTTATCGGTTCACTATTCATTATTTACCTACATAACTATAAGTTTAATTTCTGCAGATTTATACATCTACCAAATATTATCAAAATATCTGCTTCTTGCTTACCTCCCTGTTGTCCTTGAGGTCCACATGATCTATTAGCGCTTCCTGCTAAAATATTATATTGACTATGAAATGTGATTCAATTAACCTACAACTAGCAAATATTGAATATTTTTCAAACAGATTTTATTATAAAATTGATGTATTTGCAAAATATTTTAGTTTTTATAGTATTTTGTACCTATTGTTTAAATGTTATTTGTGGCATTTCATTAATTATTTCTTTCCTTTTTTTTTTGGATTTATTACCACATGTGGTAATAAATCCCAAAAAAAAAAGAAAAGTGAAGAAATATTTTGTACCTAGTATGAAACTTATCATTCGAACAAGCTTTTCAATTTATCGATTCACTATTCATTATTTACCTACATAAATAACTATAAGTTTAATTTCTGCAGATTTTATACTAAAAATCCTTGCACTCCAGTATGTAAGCATATAGCTCACTGCTTTAATTCCATTAATTTGGAGTTATCGCATTGTTAGCTGGTTTAAGAAACTTATATACCTACTTCAATCGTATTTCTCGAATATCGCGTTTATAACTTATCCGATTTGAATGAAGTTTTTATCAGATTGATCTAAAATATGTATATAATGTCGGAATAGTATTATTCTTTTTTCGAAAAAATTTAAAAAAATTGCACACATGCACTTGTTGCCACCGTCCTGCAGTTTCGATTTGGCTGCTGGCATTCCAAAATGCGGGGTGTGGTAGAAGGTAGAATCGAGACCATATTTCACTTACATCTGTTATAGACTCTTAACCGAATTTCACAGATCAGATATTATACTACCACAATCTGATAATCTGATGTGTGGTAGATTTTATTAAGCAATAGGAGCCACTATAACAACTGAAAGCATAAAAAACAAAAAATATATCTACATACTCGGTAAGGAAGGTATTCAAATATTTTGAGTTTTAGTTGAAAACGTGACAGTTGTTATAAAATGGAATTTTAAAATGACGAATGCGAATTAACGATACAGTACTGTGCCTGTTTTAAAAAAAATATTGTACGTAACACGTCCCAAAAGTGCTTTTACTGGGTGGAATAAAATGCTACTTTAGGGACTTATTACGTAAACTACCGTTACGGTACGGTTATGTAATTGAAAAGTTTGGTTTACTTTTATTTTCTCTCTTCAATTTACAGAATAGAGCTAATAGTCTTAACGAAGCTTGCTAAGTTGCAACTTCTGTAAGTTTTTGTACTGGAAACGGTATAGTAACTCTATTAACAGCTTTGCAAATATTTACTTCATGTAGCATTTATTTACTAATTAATCTAATAGAATTAAATATAGAATTCCTACTCCTATTCTGAAGGAAAGTGGCCAGACGAGACGCAGAATTTGAAATTTATTTTTTATTTTTGTATTATTGCTATTTTGAATTCAACACATCGACACACTTTCAATCAGAATTATTTGAAAGGCGCTTACCTGTTAGATTCATTTGTTCCGGAGAAGGAGGAAGACTTCTGAAAATAGAAATATACATATTCAGGACATAGTGTTAATAATGACGTTTGCAAAAAGAAATAGAAATGGGGTTAATAAAATGGAACGTGTTGCAATTAAACAGTTTATAAATGTTTATATATTTTATGATAAATTAGTACGAGTCCTAACCATTATTTATTTGTTTGTAAAAGCACTATTTTGTGAATTAGGTAGCTAAACGTAAACAGTACTATAAGATCCTTTTAAGAATTTTGTATGTTTATGCGATAATAATTAATCATTCTTCAGCATTTTCGGAATGAAAAAGGTTTTTAATTTTCATATGAATTTTTTAATGTTATTTTGTAACAAAAACGCGAACAAAGTTAAGATACACCTTTTTTCTTTTAATACGATGTAGCATAGCTTGTACTGTAGCCAATGATTCTGGTTAATTTTTACTTAAGGCTCTTTAACATTTTTTTCATTTGTAACTTTGTTTGATAATCTTGTTTTTTATTTTATGATTTCTGCTACTGTAATTCAATATATGCATTTGTAATTGAAATTATAATCAAATTGATTATTACAGGTAGTCAGTATATGAACACGATAGAGCTTTAATCGAGGCGTGTCGTCTGTATGGCACACTCTTTGTGGAAGCAATGAAGATTTGAATCAACGCATCGCCACAACTCACTTATTTTGTTTGTCTACCGGCAATTTAAGAGTATTTTTGTATGTTATATCTCAAATTTTGTATAAATTGTAACCTTGAGCTAATTACTTATTCCCAGTGAATAGACAGGCTATTGCATTTAATCCCTAAGTTATCAATGTTATCTTACCAAGCTTTCTTGCATTTATTCTGCTGATGTCGATAACAAGAAACCCCATAAGTAGAAACAAATTGTAATTGGAAGACAGATTAGAATAGACATTCATATTATTATTATTATTATTATTTATTATTAAGATTCATAATATATTAGGATTAGAGTAGACCTTAATTCGTAGAACAGATTCAAACTACATTCGATTCAATTAATTTATTAAGATTAAAGGCGCGTTCTCGCGATCTGATTTTAGTTGATCAACTGTTCACATGTTCACATATTACAAGCATATAATTGAATCAATAGTTAGTTAGTATGGTGTCAAATGCAGTTGTTCGTGCGGGTATAAAAATTATTTATGGTTTACTGAATTGAAGAATTGAGAAAAACTATCTTGGGATGGGATAGACAACGTAAAAACGCCGTTTCTGGATACAGAATTGAATTTATACTTGTTTCTGGTATCCATACTGGTTTCAGGAAACCTCTGGAAAGAATTTGCTTTGGAGGATATAAAATGATTTAGAAATCACCTGAAAATGTCGAAAGAAAAGTTTAAAGAACTACTATTAAAAATTGTATCAGAATCGAATGATTCAAGTCTACTGACAAATGTTCATATGTTTCAAATACTTTTTAACAATGATAACTCATCACTTGAACGATAAAGTTTGATTGGGTCAATATTTTTGTGGAATCAACATAAGTTGACCGATAGCTGTGTTCTTTATTATTAGCAATTTTCATTCGACTTTAGCTGATCAACTAATATCAAGCGTGAGAAAGCGCCTTTAGATATTCACATTCAGCTCTGTTGAAAATAGTAGTCCTTAAGTATTATTAATATTATATTATCAACGTGCAAAACAAAGTTTTGTTTTTTTAAAAAGTGATTTTGTTTTTTAAAAACATAAAATGTTGAACGCACATCCAATATCCGAGTATACTAGGATTAATTTCTTTGTCCGAAAAAATTCCAATGTCGCGACCGGGAATCGAACCCGGGACTGAGAGTCAAGTGTCCTTGTCTCTCTCAACCAACCACCCATATGGCTATAGTCTTGGTTTACTAGTATCATATTATGAACTATAGACAAACAAATTCAAAAGAGATGAAGCGACGTGTTAAATTAGGGCTTTTCTTTATCCACAAAGAATGTACAAATCTCTAGAAATTCATAGCGCACAGTGCGGTTTGCTAATGTTTACAGAATAAATTTATGTTCATTGTTCACAGTATTCACAAAATAGTGTCACCAATACGTCACTTTAAGGTAATTCAGTAATTTTTATATACTAATCATAACATATGTAACAATTCCATAGTAGTATATCCATTTGATTATTGAGTGGCTGATTAAAATAAATAAATGAAATTATTACCTAGGTGAACCTGAAAAAGTTGCACATCCCGAAGGCCGCGAGTAACCTGGAGAGTCTGTAAACAGATACATCATTTTACCATAATTTATTAATATGTTGCTAAGGCATGTATACCACTTTCCGAAAAACCGGCTCCAAACAAATTTTGCCTTCCTAGTTGAGCCTGTGGTACAACTAAAAAACAGAAAATATATATAAGCTAACTGTTTTAAGTGACCGTATCAGCACAAAAAAAAAATCACAGTCCTTCGCACGATGTAACCGGAGGAGACAATGAAAATGATGAAGTAGAACGCAATCCTTGTGAAATTTCGGATGTGATAAAAACGAAAATTTGTTGCAAAGTATTAAATAGTTATTTCATTAAAACACAAAACATTTTCAAAAAGTAAAATCGTATTTCAGTATTTTTATTTAAAAATAAAAATAAAAGGGTATTTTATTAACAAAAACATTTTCACAATTAAAACTAAAATAGTACCTATTATACAAATTCATTTCATTAACAAACATTTTTATGTTAAAATTTAAATAATTTAAAATAATTCTGTGTGGTGGTGGTAAAAGTGATTCCTAACAATTGCAAATACCGAAATCGATTAATCGCAAATTATTAAACGCAACTAGTAGGACAGGCAGTGTCCAAAGTAAAAAAGAACATAGCGTTTAAAAATACATATATTTCAAAAAAAGAGTCGCGAACTGACAGGGGTGTGTCGAAACCGCCATCTTTAAAAAACGTAGGATGAACTGGGTTTTCACATGTATAATAAAAATTGTCAACTGAATCATGATAAATTTTCAAAAAATAAGAATGACTTTTTTTACATCTGTTTTCTCCATTCTCTCGCTTGTTCATCTGTTAGTATTATTCTGCAAAATGAAAAAAATACGTAACATTGTATAAATGAGGGTTTTCGAGTAGATTAAAATTTTATATTATATTGAAAGAAACATACTTTCTATCTAAAGAAGATCGGAATTGATAGCATCCGTCTTCTGGACGATATCTTCCAAATTAGTTTCCATATTCTCGTCGATTGCATCTAAATCTTCTGCATCGTTTAGATCCCCGATAATTTCATCCATATTTGAATTTAGACATTGTACTCCCTGACAATTTCCGCAAATTTGTTTGATTTGATTATCTAAAACCTGCTTTTCTGTTGCGGTTGCAGGAGATAAGTTGCAATATTGATACTGGTGTTGGCACAAAAAGTGTCGTCACAGGTTGTAAGGAGCCGTTAATTTTCTTCTATCCCCACTGTTGTGATTGTTTTACACGTAAATAACACAATGTCTTTATAAGTTTTATTTGCCTGCCTTATAACTCGATGCAATAAAAATTCACCTTTAATTACATAAATTTCGTTAGAGTACCTCTTTCCGCTTAATCATTGAAGAGTGAAAACGAATACGGTGCGATTTTATATTCAAAAAATTCCGCGAGATCATCATCGTATTTTTTGGTTATTAGAATTCTTTGGAAAATAATCAGTGGATTGACTGAAATCATTTTACTGCGAAGTTTTATTTCAGAATTTATCATTACATGAGACAAAACTGTGTTAGAGCGTTGTAGTTTGATGTATCTAAGGGTCAGTTGTATAAAAGCGGTTCAGCGAAAGTTCAGCTGATTTGGTTCAAAATCCAAAGATACCAATTGTTGCAAGAATGGTATCCTTGGATTTTGAACCAAGTTCAGCTGAACCACTTAAGGGCCAGTTGTATCAAAGTGGTTCAGCGAAAGTTCAGTTGAACTTGGTTCAAAATCCAAGGATACCATTCTTGCAACAATGGTTTCCTTGGATATTGAACCAAGTTCAACTGAACTTTCGCTGAACCACTTTGATACAACTGGCCCTAAACAGTTTTCAAACAATGCCTGCCCTACACTGTTTGCCAATTTGCTTTGCTTTATGGCAATTTCTATTCTCATCGCTTATTATGTCAGAACTAAGAGACATTATTCCTTTGGTAAGAATGAAAGGGTTGTGTGTGCTTAGCCAATTATTATCAAGTTTCTTGACATCAGCATGGCCTTCATTTCTTTTTTTATGCGAGATTCTCTTGACTCATCATATTGCTCAGACGTGCCACAATTGCTGACAAAAAAGTGCTTTAAAAATATTGGTAAGAGTAGGATTGGCAACAACATGAGCTGTGAGGATATTATCTGTAAATCCTCCGCAATTTTGTTTTTTGAAATTATAATATCAAATTTGTCACTGATCACAGAGTGATTTTTAGCTGAAAAACCAATATTTCATTAAAAAATTCGGCCATTTTGGATCCACCATTTTGTTTTCTGAGAAAACAATATCCAATCCGGAATCAGCGACCTGGAAGACTTAGCAATGTCAAAATACAATTAGGGGTTTTGGTCATGTTTTCGGCAGTTGCGCGACTGTGCACCCGCCACGGTAGGGAGCGCGTGGGTCCTTATACCTGTATTGTAATGCTCGGTACCCGCCGAATTCTTAAATACATATATAATAAGTATATAAAGACTTCGCAATTTTCTTGCTTATTTTATGATATTCGGTACATTTTGCTTGTAGTGTAACAGTTTGACATATCGTTGGATCGAGCATTGAGAGAGAAGTCGAACATACATATTATTTTGCGAGATACCAGCGATTATTTTTAATTTTGTACTTAAATCCAATAATTTTTAAACTAGAATTTGATAGGTATATGAATTATTTCTTTACTTTTAAGTTCGTCGTTTACTGTTTTTATTGTAACATCCCTTCCAGTTTCCGTCATGTTATAAATAATTTTTCTAATTTCGCCCTTTACTCCATCACAGGCATCTTCAGTTTTTTGTTTCTATAAACATCTATAAACATTTTGTCAATAGTGTACATTAAAGGAGTTATGACCTTCCAAAAATGAAGAGAATCAATTTTTTATGCTATAACTCAGTATCCGAAAAACGTAGGTACATCAAAATTTAGACATTACCTTTTATTTAGGTTCTCGACCATATCCTAAATTCATTTTTGAAAAAAAATGCTCAGGGGCGGGCACTTGGGGCTTAGGTTAGGTATATTAATAAATATTGAATCCGTTCGCGTTATTAAAAGTTTTACTTTAAAATTTGATTTTTCAATTTTATTACAGAAAAATGGTATACCTTTCACATTTTTATAGGATGCGCCGTTTTCGAGAAAATCCACTTTTAAATTTTAATTGCACTTCAAACCGTTGATTAAGGTTATTGATTCCTTAATCAATGCTTCAAACCTCAAGTAGTGTACCAGAATAATATTATAGTAATAATTATAGTAGGTTTCAATCAATCAAATTTTTATCATTCTGTGTAATAATGATTGAAAAATCTAATTTTAAAGTTAAACTTTTAATAGTGCCAACAGATTCAAAAACATTTATTAACATACCTAACTTAAGCCCCAAACGCGCCGCCCCTGAGCAGTTCTGTTGAAAATTGAATGTTGGACACGGTTGAGAACCTAAATAAAAAGTAACATCTAAATTTTGATGTCCCTACTTTTTTTGGATTCTGAGTTACAGCCTCGGTTACTGCATTAAAAAAATTGATTCTCTTCATCTTTGGAACGTTATAACTCCTTTAATATGCAGTATTGACAAAATGTTTATAGATAATTTTCGTTTTGTTTTTAGTCCCTCTACACGCTCTAAGAGTTTGGCCGCATAATTTTGGAACACCCTGTATATGTATATTTCATAAACAAAACATTGATCAAGTTGGGAATTAATTCACTCATACTTTAGGGGAATACAAATATTATGAAGATATAGGCATTTTCTACATATTGTAGGGGGCGCTGTCCGCAGCTCTTTTATGTTTTTTATCACAATTTTTTATTATAATTATTTTTGTCCCTATGACTAGGTACTATGATACAGAAATCAATTGCACAAAAATAAGAATTACTTGATTCGTGTCGATAAAATGCACCGTTTTCAATAAAAACACGCAATGAAAACATTCCGACATTTTATACATATTTTAGATTAATCTAATAAATATTGCACTCAAATCGGATAAGTTTTAAACGAGTTATTCAAGAAATATGATTTAAGTGGTTATTTAAAGCAATAAACTTAATGTCAAATAAATGTACTCTTGTGAAAAATCCTATATATTATGTATCTCTTATTTAATGATTGAGATGATTCAAAGCTAAATATGTTTGTTTTGAAATAATAATAATAATCTTAGAAACATAATTAAATGTATATTTTTCTTAAACGAAAGAAATATTTTCTTGCAATATATATAAATGTGTCATGCATTTAAATTAAATGTTTCACTTTTAAATCAAATATATTTTTTCTGAGTTAATTTATACGTGCTTTAATGCTAATATTATAAAAAAGCTACAAAAAAAGAAAATTAAGATTACGAAACGACATAAGCAAAATTGAATGACTTGATATTTCCGTGAAAATTATTTCCCTTTGAAAATATTCTATTGGACTGACTGGTAAAATAAATCATATAACTATTATTGTGCTTGATCAATATATTAACTCATCTATCAACGTGTTTTTTAAGTAAAATTGAGTAAAAATTGGAAAAATATTACAAGAGATCTGTAGTCGACCCGACCCGTCTAATAGGAGTTGATGACAAGATACATAAATTTAAGGAGTTGATGACACGAATGAAACCTAAGCCCAACTACATTTTTGTATCTATCTATCTATCTATCTATCTATCTATCTATCTATCTATCTATCTATCTATCTATCTACAAACGAAGAATGTTGGATTGTTGCTATTTAAAAAAATATATATTACATGAATAGGGTACTCGCTGATCCTCCAGGAAAGAAGGCTGAAAATAAAATAAAATAAAATAAAATACAGATCTAATTTATTATTGTTTCTTGTTCTACGAATTTCAACTTGACCTCAATTTCATGTCTTAATTCCTCTGTGGAATATAAATACTGAACGTTTCTAGTTGTTTTGATAAGAAACATGAATATTGCTTTTTGATATGATTTTTAAGAAAAATAATGATTTTGCTTCCTTCTTACTGACTTTTCCACGAAACATAGCAAAATATCTTCTGCGAGAAAAAAACTTATATCCATCAGTAAAGGGAAAAATGGTTTAGTAAATACAAAATACAAACCGTGTTCATGTTACTTTTCTATAATTTCATGGTGAAAAAATTGCAATGCATAGTGCCACACGGTAGCGGAGCCTAAAAAAATGAAAAAAAGTTCGTATACACTTAGATCCTAATTCCTTTCGTTTTCGAGATAGAGCGTGTTAAAAATTTTTTTTAAATATAATTTTTTTCTTATTTCTCAATTTCTTTTCGTTTTTTTCAACGTTTTTTTCACAATGAAAAATTTTCTGTTGGCCTAATTTCGCTAGTCTCGAGTCATTAGAATATGAACGTGTTTTTTAAATAGCTGTGTTTGTGTGCAGTAGGCTATAAAGCAAAGAAATCCATGACAACTGTCGAACAGAAATTGTAATAATTTATTAGCTAAATCGATAATTTTCTAATGAAATTTGTTGTTTAGATTGTCGCTTCTTTCTGTTCAAAATGATTCAGTATACTTTTGTAGAATATAGAGACATGATTATGTGCGATGGCGAAGCTCAATTCAATTCTAGTAAAGCTCAGCGAATCTACCGAGAAAAATATCCCACACGACAGGTTCCTAATGTGAGAACATTTATTGGCGTTCATCGGCGATTGGGAGAAGATGGATGCTTTAAAAAAACAAAAGTTGACAGTGACAGGCGAAGAACTCATCGTACCGTTAACAACGAAGAAAATATTTTGCAAAGGGTACAAAATAATCCTGGTATGAGCACAAGAAAAATAAGTGCAGCTCTACGAACTGTCTGCCGTGAGTCAGTCAGACAAGTTCTTAAAGACCAGCTTCTTTGTCCCTTCCATTTGCAAAAAATGCATCACTTACTAGAAGAATGAAGTGGGTCTTAGTCGCGATGATATTCTACATATTATGCATAACATGCACTATTGGAGTGACGAAAATCCTCATCAAACCGTCATAAGAAACCACCAGTGTGCTTTTTCTATTAATGTGTGGGCATAATTGCCAATTTCTTAATTGGGCCATTTCGGATGCCCAATCGTTTGACAGGTGGACTTTATCGAAATTTCTTGCGGAATGAACTTAACACTTTGTTAGACGATGTACCAATAAACATTCGTAGTAGAATGTAGTACACATGCATGGCGGTGCGCCAGCTCATTTCTCCCGAACAGCAAGAGAATTTTTAAATAGCAGATTTGGGAATTGGCCGTGGTGGACCTATTGCATGGCAGGCACGAAGTCCCGACCTCACTCCCCTCGATTTTTCATTTTGGGGGTTTATGAAAAATGAAGTATATTCCGAAGAAATAAACAATGAAGAGCATTTATGGAACAGAGTTAAAGAAGCTGCTGATAGGTTTCGTAATAATCCCGAGATATTTCAGAGATGTCAATCAATATTGAGAAAATGGGAAATGTGTATTCAAGAAAGAGGCCGAAAATTTAAACACCTTTTTTGAAGTTATACTTTATTATTCTTTGTACCTATGTATTATTATTTTTGTTAATATTAATGTTCATATTTCTGTATGTTCTAATTGACCATAGTTCATAAAAGGATTATTGGTTTCCATTGTTTCATTAGTTATTTAAGAGAACATGGATTTTTTATTAAATCAAATCGAAAGAACATTTTTCATTGTGAAAAAACTTGAGAAATTGAGAAATAAGAAGAAAAATAATGTTTTTAAAAAATCTTTAACACGCTCTATCTCGAAAACGAAAGGAATTAGGACCTAACTTTTTTAATTTTTTTTAGGCTCCTCTACCATGTGGCACTATGCACTGCACTTTTTTCATGGTCACCCTGTATATAATTATAATTTTTCGCTAATTATAAACAACTAAGAAAAGAAAAAATTTCTATTTTTTTTATAATTTCTAAACTTTCTACACTAATGGGTTAAACGTTTAATTAGATATTATTAAATTGAAAAATATTGCAACATGTAAACTCTATTTTCGAAAATTTAATAAAATTAATTAAAACCGAAACATTTATCTCGATTTTCAAAAAATAAAAAATTCAAATCGGACTATGGAGCAGAAAGTTACTGTAAATTTGATCAAAATTATGGGTGTCCCGAATTTTCTGTCGGT
The DNA here is from genome assembly GCA_963680705.1 of Rhagium mordax. NCBI lineage: Eukaryota > Metazoa > Arthropoda > Insecta > Coleoptera > Cerambycidae > Rhagium > Rhagium mordax. The sequence goes on from OY796656.1 coordinate 18,400,061, forward strand.
AACAAAATTTCAAAAGGACAACTAAAGGAATATTGTTGTATAGTTTAAAAAAATCCTTGCTTTAACTCACTATTGGTTGTCCCTTCATAATTTCTTTATACAGCGCTTGCGACTGTGTTGGGTGTGCCATTTCTTGTAACCTATACATTTCCTTCTGTAGTGAGTCTATTTCTTCCTGTGCCTTATTGACCCTTTGAGCCAGTTCATTTGTCAGATTATCTTTCTCTTTGGGGCCTGCGTCACAAGTACATAATTCTATATGGAAAAAATATTTTAATATCCATTCTTGTATTTCTAGTTTAAGACACCTGTCTCGCTAAAGGGAAATGAGATTTTTAGAGTTTTTAAAGAATGAGATTAAAAGTTCAGTAACTTATCCATCTGATAAAAAACTGCGACATATAAAAAATGAAACTCAAACTGGTTTATATGTAAAGTGCAAATGATTTATAAACAAAGATCCATTATGAAGTTATGAATAATAGTGAGTAAGTTTTGGGAACAAAAGAAAACTTCGAAATGGGTCATAGGAAATAAAAAAAATTTATGAAACAAACAGTAGGTTAGCTAGTGACATTACTGACGTGGCACGAGAAGTGTAGTTAATAATGTAGAACGTTGTGAATTGTTATAGAAATTTAGTATTATGAGGAGAATTCAATTTAACAGACGTTCTTGAAATGGTAGTATGTATGAAGTAGTTTCAGTTTTATCGAAATATATTTAAATATACTGAAAAGATGAGATTAGTAAATATGATATTTAAATATATTTTGAATACGGTTCATTTAGTAAATTGAATGTGAAAAGGCCATAAGCCTATCAAAAGTAAAAATAGAAGAGTAGATACGTTATCACTAAGTATAGTCTCATATAAGAAAGTTGTGTTGGCCAAGTCAAACATTTTGCTTACATATTATTGCTCCATAATAAAACTAAAACTTACGTGATTCTCGTGCACTCGGGCCAGCTTTCGATTTGCAATGACATTCTACAAGAAAATGAAATAAAACATAAAATTTTAACAATAACATTTTCAACAAGCGATATAATGAAAAATTTATTTAAGTGTCAAATATGATATTCAAATGTTGGACCTTTAAATTTAAATTTAAAAATGTGGTCGATATGATGAGGAAGTTTAGTAATTTTTCGTATCAATTTGGTACTGTGAAAATAGTTCTTTACTTTCCTGTCAACTTTGCACTCTCTAAACTTAAAATTATACCTCACTTACCACCTTGCGGTTCCTTTGGTTTCGCATACTTTCCTCCACAGTTACAACCTAAAAGTAATAATAACAAATTGGGTATTATTCACAAAGTGCAATTTTTTTTGAAGATAAAAAATATATAAATATGATTTTAACATCGGACTTCTCCTATTAAGTACGTATATTATTGAAAAAAAAATTTTGTAAAGAGCGGCAGAAAGGCATTTAACATTAATCTAAGCCTTTCTTCTTAAGTTGCTTAATAAAAAAGTGTTTCTTCTTCCGAAACTCATCTGTGGATATCTTGGACACTAGGACTTTGAGTGGGTCATCAACTTTTCAAATGCATGATAAATACATTTATATTCTTCCAATAATTATCTTATACATATTATACTCTCCCCAGAAGTGTATATTGATTTGGCAACGATTCTCTAAAATCTTTAAGAAGAAAATTACGTCCGATCATAGTGAAAAAGTTTCAGAACCCTGCCGTTTCTGATAAAAACAAAAAAAAAATTTAAATAAAAATTTAAATGCTATTTTTATAGAAAGAAAAAAGAAAGTATTTTTGCAGTGAGACTAATACTGAGGCAACTTTTAACAAGCAGAGAAATAGTGCACAGTGTACCAAACGTGCGCTTACAACCAATTTGGAATCATTGGGAGACTATGTAACGGTACCTTTATTTAATAGTAAGTACGTTATATAGTAAAGGAGAGAAACGCGTTATTTTTTCCGAGATGTAGTTAAGAGCCCGAGGGCTACAAATACACAGAGGAAAAATAGTGCCTCTCTCGAGCTATATACACTATTTCTTCCACGACAGGGAATAGAAACACCACAAAAATCCAATATTTTAGAAATAGAAATACTGACATAATAGTGGAGGTCTGGAGTCGGAAGAGGTGGCAACATTTTGCTAAAGTTGCAAAACCAACTTCTTCCCCCTCTTTCGAGGGTGCTGATCCGAAGCTGATACTCAAAAAAGTTTTTACGCCTGCGCACCCCCTCAATTTTTCATTTCCTCGTATAGACGTTTGCGGGCGCGGGGTTTAATGGGAATTTGAACGGGATATGATCAAGGGTGGAGGATAATACCAGAGAGTGCCGTGACCATCCCTGGGGGTTGATTCTACCCTCCTAGGGGGTGGAAAAGGGTTTTTATCCTCCACCTGGTTTCAACGCTTACGTTTTCGAGCATGCTGATTTATTATGTTTACATATTTTTATTGTATCCAACTTTGACAATCTGATGAAAAGTGAAAATCAATTTCCCACCCACTGGCAGGATAGAATCAACCCAAGGGTCGTTGCGAGACTTCAAGGCCATCAACCTTTTCCTATGACTTGGATTTCAATATCTGATGATAATTTGACACCGTTTTGACAGCGATCAACTGTAAAAATTCTTAATCTTCTATTATAAACTACTGGACAATTGAAGCGGACCAAGCGAATTTTTGGGTTTTGAAGTCAAATATTTTGCTAATCAATAAAGATATCGATGCGCGGTTTGCAGAATTTGAAAGAGAATTTAATTCTAAACAAGCCTGTTTATTCAAATTTTTTTTGGTTTAGAATATTTTACTGTCTACATGGGGTAAAAGAAAAGTATGTTTTTTAACCAAAGTTCCTAAGTACCAGATTTACGCAGAAAAATTTTTAAATTTTTTTGATTGGCATTTTTTTGGTTTCCTATTTATAAGGGAACAACTAATTTCACAAATTTTTGATACCTCTCTTAGTTCATGAAATTTCGATTTATTTCTAAAACCCTGTATATTTCAGGTACATTTTTGATTCCCCCATTATCCACAAAACGTATCTTTGAACGACCATTTGTTACCTGGGGAACATTGCAGTAGATTACCATGATAGCACTGTTAATAATTATAAAAATGTCATCAAATTGTTCAGGAGTTTTTGGGGAAACAATATTAACCAATAATTAAACTTGCCTTTAAAATCTCCTGACTCAAACATAATTGAGCATGTGTGATCTTCTTTAGGTTGCGTGTACGATCAAGCGAAAATGCGCTTCAAACATTGGAGGAACTTGCCGTAGCAATACGGGAGAAAAGGGAAAACATACCGCAACAAATTATTAATAACCTGGCTCAGAAGCATGGCTTGGCGATGTTAGGAGGTTTCCAACCTTCTGGAAGGTTCCACCAGGTAGCTTACCCATTAGCCCAAAGTTTTCCTTTTAAACAGTAGGGAGTTAAGGCACACAAAGCATGTAAACATATCTGTAATGAATATTATTTAAAAATTTCTCTTTGCTAATTGTTCCATTAACGATAATAAAAAGTTTTTTCATTTTACGGCATAATCCGCGTATTGCAATTTTGTTACTCTTATTTGTTATAATTATTGTTGCCAAAAAATATGTATTTTTTTCCTACCATTGTTTTTGTAATGATGTTTATAAAATGGTGTATTAAAAAAATAATAAAAAACATCTACATACTTATTTGTGTATCCTGTATACGGGCGTGTTTCAAATGAAAAGACAAGGGTGATATTTCAAGCGACTCGTGAATGTATTACTATACCACTAGCCACCATGAATATACTCATTGCAAAAGAGGTAGTCCTAGGGAGTTACAATCACACAAAATACAATAAGGTCTAGTAGCATAAATACCTGAAATTTACAAAGTCTTATAAAAAAATCGTAATATTATGAACGAAGAGGGATATCAAAAATTTGAGAAATTGTTTTTTTTCCTTAGAAACAAGAGACCAAAAAACTGCTAACTAAAAAAATTTAAAAAAATGTTTGTGGAAACCCGGTACTTCGAAACTTTGATTAAAACAACATACTTTTCTTTTACCTCCTGTAGACAGTAAGATGATTGAAAATAAAAAGATCGGAATAAACAAGCATGTTCAGAATAAAATTTTCTTCTAAATTCTGCAAACCGCGCATCGATATCTTTATTCGTTCGTCAAATATTTGACTTCAAAGTTAACCTAAAAATTCGCTTGCCTCATGGATATATAAATAAAGAGGATAAGGATGGGATGGGATTGACAAAATTCCCATTCGTGAAAAATCTCACCTTACGCACTCGTTGCATAAGTAAATATTTCAGTATCCTGTGACACATTTACCTATTACCAAAAGTAAAGGTGTTATAAGTTTCTCATATTCCTTTATTTTTTGTAAAAGAAGAAAACGGCACGTCGGACTCCATAACCACTAAGCACTTTTTACTCGTTACAACTTTTTAGAAAGCGAAATCGAGAAAAACGATTTTGTTCATCGATTTTCTAAATTTTATGTAGTTTTCAAAGGAAAATGCGTATGTTTATTGTCAGCTAATGTCATTGCAAAAAATGGTTTTTTATTTACCTACCTGTAAAAAATATGCTTAAATTCTTAAATTTACTTCTTTTGCATATCTGACACTGTCTCAGCATATTTGCAACTCACTAATACAAAAATATGAAAAATGTAATTAATATCGAGTATTATAAATACAAATAATGCAAACTATCACATGTAAACAAATTCTCCTCCGCAATCGGTATGACGTTGCCAAGATTCTAAATATCCCAGCAGTAGTTGAGAATCGCATTTAGAAATGCAACAAAAAATCCAATGACAAATGTAAACTATAAATGTAAACTATAAAGACATGGAACGACATTGTTGTAATTGAAGCAAGAAAATGTATAAAATGCGGTTGGACACTGCCAGAGGACGACATTAAATTTTTCTTCTTACTCTGTTAACAGTATCCTTAAAACATATATTACAATATTGCTTTAAAGTTATTCCAAAAAACGTATTAAATATTTAAAACCAGTAGTATCAGTAAAGAAACAGAGAAAGAACAGTGTCGCCCTCTGGCAGTGTCCAACCGCAATTTAACATTTTCTTGCTTCAATTACAACAATGTCGTTCCATGTCTTTATAGTTTACATTTGTCATTGAGAAAATCATAGGGAGTTGGCATTATACGCTTGTGTAGTCGCGTGTGGGGGAGACCGCCGTGCCATCTCGCGAATTTGCCGTGTCAATAAGTGGCTGGTGAATGTCAAATTTGCCTAATTTAACCGTGAAATGCCTGTGTAGTATCTAAGTGATTTTGTGTAAAATTAAGTGTTATTTCTCCAAATAAAATGATAATTGAAATTACTTGAGGGTTTTTACCTGTAAATACAAGCATTTTCCGCAAAAAGAGCTTGAGCAAAGGGAAAAATTTGCTTAAAAGTACGTGAAAGAAATGGTTGACGGACAGAGTAGAAAATTAATTGGAACAGTTTTAAGGGAAACCCCAGGAACTCATAGCACTTGAAGACACGAAAATACGTATACTCCGGTTGTACAGGTATTTTCTTAATTACAATAACAAATATAAAAGAGGTTAAAATTAACGAATATAAAATGTATTGGAAATCCTAGCAACAGGTGTAATGCTGCTAAGTTTTTGCAAAAATTGCTTGTTGTAGAATATTGTAGGAGAACTTGTATATTTGTGTTAACATTTATAATATTTTTTTGCAGCTCGAATTTGACCGTACAATTCTGGACACACATTGCAACTGCAAAGCAGGAAAGAGCTTCTGTAAACACGCCGCAGCAATTTGCATTTTTGTGAATGTAAAAAATCCTACGTGTTCAAAAACGTATCAAGCTATGATATGGAATCGACCTCCACAAATACAGCCTGATTAATACCATAAAGGATGTAGAACTGAAACATTATTTCCTTGCAAAGGAAATAGGCAGGACCAATTATTCAGATTTGAGGATTTAAAGATCATTAACGACCAGCATTTGTCTGAAGACTCTCCACAAACTGAATAATCAAGAGCGAAATCGAATCGCACAATCAAATAATGCACGAAAGAATGCTTGAGCAGGAAAAAAGAAATATCGCAAAGAAAAGTTTTCTTGAAAAATTGTACCATTGCAGAGCAACTCGAGCTTTCAAATTTACAATGCTTATAATTGTTTCTCAACGCAAAATATGAAGACAAAATTTGCGAAAATAAGTTGCCCACAAGAATATTTATGTAAAAAATCAAAGTCGACAAAGAGAAATGGATGGAAATGGCTTTCAATTCTATAGGTCATTCAAATACTTATATGGGGTTGCAACAACGATGCACAAGGATTATCTGCAGTGAAAAGGCACATAGAATCAAAACAAGAGTAGCAAATTTTCACACACTGACAGAGCAGAAAAATAAAGCACTAAAACCGATCGCTATCCAATACGGACTTGAAATGGAATTAACAGCAAGATTACTGTTTGAAGAAACATACGGATACCGTGTTCACGAAGTCGGTCTGATTGTGTCTTTAAAACAACCATATCTGGCATGCAGCCCTGATGGTATAATAGACGCTGGTGAAAATATGGAGCTTTTGGAAATCAAGTGCCCGTACAGTTGCGAGAACACCAAGATTGTGGATTTCCAGAATAAAATGTCATTTGTTCCATATCTCATGTTCGATGAAAATGGAGAATTGTTTTTAAAAGAAAATGACAAGTATTACACGCAGATTCAAGTTTTCATGTATATTTTGGGAATTCAAATGTGCCATTTCTTCGTATATTCGTAGCAAGATCACGTGTGCCTGAAAATACCAAAAAGCGAGTCATTTTTATCAATATTAATTCCAAAAATCGAAATGTTTTATTTTGAATATTTTATTCAGTCTTCTTAATACCATTGTTTATAAAGTATTATTATAAACAATGTTAATACATAGGCAAACGTCATTTTGATTCGTATTGTAATATATTTTATAATAAAGAATTATAAAATCCTTTTTTTATTTTTTGCGGATAAGGGGTTCCTTGTTATTAGCCAATACACAGGCTACGTACATGATTTTATCCATGTGTGGAATAAGTTTTATATTTATGTGTTCTAGGATTTTAAAAACTTTTATACGTTGAATGCTTCTTTCTCCATCACGGATTCTCACTGAAGCTATTGAGTATCCATGTAATACTTCTTCGCACGAAAATTACGGATTAAAAGCAAAAGGAGGCATAGTAAGTGTACAATTTCTTTGTGACAATTCTTGCTCTATTTCAGGAAATCTCTTGTCAGCTAAAATTTGATCTCCCGGCTCAACCAGAGTCAGAAAACCAGTCATTAGCTATAATGCAATCAGACGTAAGTACGACCTCCATATCCTTTCGATACAAAACTTATATGCCCACTTGGAGTAATAGCCATCAAATTAATATTTTAATGTAAAATGAGACTTGTACGTGGAATACATAGATGCTCGCATTTTCACAGTGGGAGGAGTTTCGACAGTTCGGGTGATTTTTTAAGGTTTCTGGTAAAGTAGCTTTACTGCTTCTTTTCACGGCCAAAAAATCCATATTTTTGTGTGATAAAATACAGTTTCCAAAATACTATAAAAAATATCACTTGCTGCCTTGGTTGATATTTGAAACAAGCATGCAAGAGCAACAAAATTCAACCCTAACTTCATTTTCATTAAAAACATTAGCAGTCTGTCTTCAGCTTTCATGACTTTAAAATAACCTGGCTGGCCATACACATTTGGCTTGAAAAAATTTAATAAAATATGGAAAAAGGATTTTGTTATTCCACACAATTGCTTGAAAGAACTATCGTCTTGCATATCATCGTACCACTGAAACCCATTTCGCATTTCACAATCAGGACCCACACGAACAGATTGCGTGCAAACCTTCCGTGGTTTTTCAATAACAAAAACTTTTTCACTTTCCTTCTGTAAATTATTAACTGTAATACTCGTTTGAGTTGCAGCTTCATTTGTTGAAGAGTCTTGCCAGCAATATAAAGTAAATATAAAACTGTAATTCCGGATTTGCATTTCGGCGATTAGCGCAACCCGGGACGAAAAAAGCATACCCGACGTTTTTTACACCCCTTTTGTTCATTTGACGCGTTAAAATGTTTATTTCACACAAAAAAATTGTTTTTGAAACTCTTTTTATCGTAGTTTTTATCGGCGTGATGAACAGAATACAGTTTGTTTACCAGCCATATTTTGACACGATGTAACCACTACGCGGCGCCACTATAGCTACTACACAAGCGTATACTATTATATACTGGCAACGTTGCATGTTTATTAATAAAAAGGCTATTAGACTGTGTATCCTAAGTGACTTCACAACAAAGGATCCAATGCTTTATCCTTTTTACTTAAAAGTCCATGGTCCGCTTCAATTGTCCAGCAGTTTAGATTATTTCAAGTTTTTGAATTGTTAATGTTGACATGACAGCTGGTTGGCAGCTGACAACTGTCAAAATAGTTAAATTATTATTAAATTAGAAATGAGAGCTTTTGGAAACATATACTCGTATACAGACTCCTTTCCAAGTATTTAAAAAAAAATTAAAGCAATACCACTAAAAACATTTCTCAGAGTGATTTTTGATCCTTTGACCACATTGGCCACCATATTGGATTTACTATTTTAAATTTAAAAAATATTTGGACTAGAATTACTTATATATGAATGTATATATCCGAACACAATATTTTAAAACAAATTGAACATCATTTTTACTGATTTCCTAACTTATTCAATAATTTTATTGAATTATTCACCTTTTTCCTTATTCTGACCGAAATTTTTACTCATTTCCTAACTTATTCAATAATTTTATTGAATTATTCACCTTTTTCCTTATTCTGACCGAAATTTTGAAGCTGTCATTTTGAAAAACAAAATTAAAGCAGCAAAACTAAATTTAGCGTATACAAATCCTAGTGTACCAAATTTCGTTGATTTTCGTCAAAAATTGGCGTGGTGATAAACTTTTGACGCTAGTTTTACAAAAGGCGCTACTGTGCGTCGACTTAACTAAAAATAGTTTGTTGTTTTCATTATTAGTCTCAACCTCACCTAAATCTGTAGAAAAAATTATGCGATAGATGTTTCCCTATGTATTTTGGTGAGCTGATCCGAATTTAATGGTGGTTTTACTGGATTGGCTCGAAAAATCAAACTGACAAAAAACCCAAATCTTTATTTCTTGGCAGTTTGACCTGTTTTTCGGTAAAACCACTATCAAATTCGGATTCAACATACATAAGAAATCGTATGCGTTTCTTTATTGTGTTATCTTTGTGTCCAATTTAATATTGCCCGTGGAAGATATACAAGCTACAATTAAGTGTCTTTATTTTGGTATGACGTAAGTTTATTATTTCAACCATCATTGAACCCCCTAATTCCCCTCCCTGATAGAATTTCTCAAATTTTGTATTTTCTCCATTTATTTAAGAGTATTATTTATAAGTGTACCAAGTTTCAATTTACAAGAATATGCGGAAGTCGATTTTCTTTTCCGGACAAACATATTTTTAGGTTTATATATATTACACTTAGTTATAATAAATCAACTGTGAAAAGAATAACTTTCATCACTGGTTTCATTTATGATGATTTTCCTACGAATATATTCGTTGATTGAATGTTTTTTATTTAAATCTCTTCGTAAATCACGTTCAATAATTGAAATGAAACTTTCAGGAACTGACAAGATTTTGTATTCGTGATGAACGGTACTTCAAAAATATTGAATTATATTTTCTTATGAAGAAATATTATTTCTTTCAAAATTCTAAAATAATTATGCAAATAAAGTATGTCTCGGTTATAACTGGGGCACCTTATCAACGATATAAAATGCAATTTCTTAAATTTTAATGGCGTATTAAAGTAGATTTAAACTAAACATAGTACATATAATAATATAATATACATATCTTAATACTATATAATATATGAATTTAGGCTTACCAGATTTTGATTTGTCACCTACAAAAAATAATCTCAATTAATTTCATGTAATAATAGCTTGATAAAAAAACCAACTATATCTGGATTACTGAGAAAAGAATGGCAAAAATTCTTCATGCAAATCTATACATTTTATCAGTCGCCATAAGGTCATTCAAATTCTACTTCTCTTACAAACCACATTCTTTAGCTAACATCGAACCACATAAAAATGTTATGTCGTTTATGTTTTAATTCTAGTAATTTAGTTCTAATAAAGCATTTTTATTCTTCCTTTGCTCGGAAATTAAAAAAAGTTAAAATATTAACAAACGTTTGATGTTACTCAATATTTATTTCCATTGTATGTAATTTTGTGTTGTCCTTCTGAACCCACATATTTATCTTTTGCCCATTTAGATTAGTTACCGAATTAAGTAGACGTAACAATTCGGATCATTTAAGAGCATGCAATAAAAGCATACATACAGTGAAAATATGTACGTACAATGATGACGAGATATTTTTACAGAGAATTATTTATTTTTAATGTGTTTGGTTTTTTTTAAATAATATAGTGTGGTGAAGTTTATTATTTACTTACCATCAACAGTTACACCAGCCTTTCTAGCAGTATCTTTAATTTGTCTAAGTTCCGCGCATACACATAAACTTGAATTCGGGGCATCGCCTGCTGGTGGCGCTGGGGGCTCAGCGTTTTCTTCATCAGCTGGCGTATCCTCATCAGCTGGTGGTTCCTCCTCAGGTGGTGGCTCTTCAGCTGCTGGTTCCTCCTCAGCTGGTGCTTCTGCGTCTCCTTCCTCTGTTGCTTCCGGAATACTAGCTGCTTTTGGACCTGCACTGTCACCTTCAGCAGGACATACTCCGCATTCCTTTCCTGATTTTGTTGGACATACAAGGCATTCTGCTTCACACTGTGGTGATGGTGATACTGATGGACGTTGGGCTGCTGCTTTGTTGTTAATTGTATTCATCAGTTTTGTTGATGCAGATATGAATTTTATCATGCTGTCCATCATAAGTTTCCATGCTTCAACCTCATTTGGTTCTCTGGTGGCAGCCATTTATAATGTTCCCAATTTGTATCAAAGTTCGTTTATCACTTAAATTTTGGATGTTGGTTTCATGTACTTGTCAAATGTATCCGAAATGTCATAGTGACAATTATTTTTGTACTATTTTTTTAAATTTTGCCATTGATAACAATTGTTTGATAATAGCTTATTTAAGTACACTTTGAACTCTATTTAAGATGTATCATATATTAAGTGTTTTTATTGATCTTAAATTGTAAGCAATTCTTGCTATTTGATAGTAATGAAAATTAAGGACTAAACTTAATGAATCATATTATTACTCATAGAAACATTTTTTTATTTTGATGTGGGATGTAGGAATATTATACCCTTGAATTACGATATGCATTTTTGGAACAATCTCCATTATTCTAGACTGAGTCAGAATCTTTTATAAACTGCTGTTACACCAGTATCAGCTGCTCTGAAATACTGGTACTTTATAATTTTCAATTGTCATAGTTTTGTCATCATAACTTCTGCGTATCGTGAGTATACATACACACTATTCTACAGCTTTTACAGCCGTATTCACCAGTTCTTAGATAACTTACTGTTTTTTATTGTTTAACCAAAAATTGCTTAAAATTCAAAATGATTCAATAGAAAATAAGAAGTGCAAGAGGTAAATTAAGTTTTTCAAAGTTGTTCCGTTGTAAGTATGATAAAAATATGGATAGAGCTGAAGAAAAATATGCAAATTTCTCAACTCGTGCAGAGGATCCTTATTTAATAAATGTTTTACAATTATTGTAGAAAATAAAAAAACAAATGCTATTTTTAATAAACGCAAGAATGTTGTAAAAAATTGGCGCGGGAATACAATCCGAACCAGACTAGTGGCCTAAGAACAAGATGTCAATTAAAAAGGTTGTACTAGCAAATAGAAACATTTGTTAAAGTACACAATGCTGATGGAATGGTCCTATGGTGTAAATAAATAAATAAGCATTTTGCCGAATTCTGAAATAAATTAAAAAATTATACACTTTTTTTTAAGAAGAGTATTTATTTCCTTCAATTCTTTTCGTAAAGTACATACGTTTTTTCGTGCGACGAAGTACCAACACTTACTCTGGGTCGTCTGAAATGGTCCTCATTATAACTTCCTCTACGATTCATTTGAACTCTCTCGGATGCTACATTGGAAATTCTGTGCAACCCTTCTGTAAATGTTTCAGTGAGAAAATCTATAAATGGAATAAAATATACCAATAATTAAGTATGCCGCACTCAATAAATTATTATTAAGAACATAATAAGACAGCAAGGTTTGTTAACCCTATATACTAAACCTCAAAGCTACTAACTAATAAAGCTTAACGCAAATAACATTTGGGTTTTAAGACAATTTATAATAACGCCATTTTATATTTTAACTTGAATCGAAAATACAAGAACATGTGGTAATAAATCTCAAATAAGGAAAAATATGTAAGGTTAACAAAATACTACACAGTAGTCGACTAGAATTTATTTAATATCCCTCCTCTTTATCTTTATAAACCTGGTCATTAAAATCACTTTAAAATGTATTTTCTGAAGAGACAAACAATTTCAAGAGAAAGAAAATTACAAACCTCTCTTTAAATAATTACTGCCCTTCGCAACTGGCGCAGGAACCTTACTTTGAGGTTGATAACGTCTGGCGATTGCTCGTTTCGTTAAATTATATTGCTTATCCAAAAATTCACTTGCCGGGCGAGATTTCGGTAAACTTTCATATTTCTCATTCAGCTGTTTTTCAAAAGCAGTAGTTTTCGAATTTGAATTACTTTCTTCGTTAAATAATTTGTTGATATGAATCTCCTCAACAGTTTCATCTGGCTTCGAATCCATGTGTAAAAATTCTACAATAATTGAAAACATTTAACGAGAGAGGTTTAGAAAAATATCTATAATATCATATCTTAGTGTGGAATAAGGTTTAAAGGGTTCCTAACATATTTTCATGTTCGTTGTTGATTGATGAAGGTTTGGTGACATTTTACAGTTATAAAAATTGTAGGCAAAGTAATTAGTTACTTAGTTTAGTTACATTAGTCTTCTTTCTCTTGGTGGGCGAATTGTTAGATAGTCTAAGAACGTCAAGAATATGACTTCAAAAATGGAGTTAAATTTTTCAAATAGTAATAATTCCCAACTATTCTATATCTGAGGAAACAAGTTTACTACATGCCTATTACAAGAAATAACACATAATTTCGACTGATATTATGCAGTTCTTATTCAAGTGTCCGACTATGTTGAAGTAAAAATACTGTGCTAAATGTAAAATTCCTTGTATTCCTATCAAAAGAGTTTTATCGATCTACTTTTTCAGTGGCTGCTTCTAAATCGCCCTTCCGACTTGGCTCTCTTTCGATCAAATCGAGGGCACGTTATTGATGAAGGTCAATTTCGTGAAAAGTTTAATTATGTTTCGGTTATTATTTTATCAATTCGTAAAATTTTTGTATCTGGCTTGCCTTAACACAATATTGTATGTTTCTAGTAATAAATATTTAAAACGCAAACTACACCTAAGGAACACTACCCCCCCTACCATTTAAAAACTTCTGCCGTATTTTCTCGTCAACAGTTTTCTTCACATCATCCTCATTTTCATCTTTAGCGGCTTCTAGTTTATCATTAAGAATATGCAGCATTGTCTTTGAAGCTGATAAAAAATCTATAATACTGTCCACCATATTTTGCCATGCTTCAGTTTCCGAGGCTTTACTGGCTTTGGATTGCCGGTATGGATCTTTATTCATTATTAGTTACAAATAATTTTCTTCAGGATAGTATACAAGCAATTTTGGTCGTAATGGCTAAAACTGTGACATATGTCAATAATATGAGACTATTTTTTTGACTATTGAAAGTTCAAAAAAAAAAATTCTAGGTGATTAATATTGCACTTGGCGCCTCTATTGGTGAACATTGCAAATGTTAGAAAATTATGAATAGTATTCTCTTGCTATATAGACGTCGCATTAATGCAATATTAAAGCTTAGAGCGGCACCAGTCAGATAAGGAGGACTAAATTTATAGATATGAAATACTGAAGGATATTTTGATCTTCATTAGTTATAATTAGTTAAATTTTCGCAAAACGTGGGTAAGAAATGTAGGAATAAATTACGTTTAATATTAAAAAACTATTAACCATCAAAAAGTTAAGTAGATATGCTAGGTGCGTACGACGCCACTTTCAAGGCCACGCATTCTCGATGGACATGGGCCATCAGGAGAGCCCTTGGTTCTTGTAGCTACACTCTGGGGGGTCGTGCAGAGGTCATCCTTCGTCTTCAGATGACGTCTGCTGCTGCTGCTTTAGCGGGGGTGCTAGGGGGGTGGTGGTGGGGTTAACGCTTAAGAGCTCTTCGGAATGCAGCACCCCAGGTCTGATGCATTAGCTGGAGGATGGCGTTTCTTCAGACCTAACGCAAGAGGTGCAATGCACTAACGCATCCTGCATCCTGCACCCTGGTCCCTGGCCCTGGAACCTCTTGCGTTAGGTCTGAAGAACGCCGTCTCCAGAAGCTTTTTTTAGTTTCTAAGTTGGTACTCCTGAGCAAAGAGTATTGTATACGAAGAGAGCATAGGCGTACCAGCTTGAAAAGGGGGTATAATTATATTAATTTTGCTAGAGTACGCCTATGGTAGAAAAATGTATATATACCTACGTGCCTATAAGGTAAACAAACCCGACTTCTGGGAATTTTATTTATAAACATTTGCACGTGTTCACATGTAGGCTTCACAGCTTGTAAGGCAAATTGAACAGTTATTTAATTATTTTTTATTCAATCTCAATGAGTAAGACAGAGATGGATAGATATGTTTCAAGGTTAAGTATTTTAGATGCTTGGTTATAAACAAAGTTCTTTATGACATTTTTTAAATAAAAAACAGATATTGTTACAAGATATTTATTCACATATAAAATACATTTTTATTAAATATATTAAATTGCTCCTTCGTAATCGGGAAGTAGATTGAGAAGTTCATCACTTACAAGTCCAGACAGGTGTTCTTTTAATAAATCATGCAGCTCCAATTGGTTCATTGTAGCACAAAATTTATCCAATGTAATATAGCCCCAGATATAAAAATCACAATATTTTATACCCATTTTATTGCGCCAGGTAGTGCGATCTTCTTTTTCAAGGTGGTGGTTAGAATATAGTTTCAGATTACACATCAAAATAAAACGGAGTGAACCAATTGCTTCTGCAATAGGATCTGGAGAGATTTCTTTTTCTATTAAGTCAACCTCATCGTCACCAATATATTTATTATAGAGCACCTCATCAGTTATAAACTTGGAAACTGATTGTTTTAATTGTTCATGAAGACCGCATTTTACCATCGATTCACAAAAGTTATTCAGCGTAATATTATCACCGATATAAAGTTCACAATAATATATGCCCAGGCTATATTTTTCTTTATGACATCCTTCACTTAGACTACATCTTAATGAAGTAAGCAGCAAATCGACAGCTTCTTTTAGCGATGCAGGTGCTGATGAGTCACACATGATGTTTTTTACGTATTTCTTAATTTAGCATAAATAGACACTTTCTGCGCTGAACAATTCTAATTATGCACTTGAGCAGTAAAATTGACGAGCAAACTGCTAGGTAGTAAAGCAAGACTTCAACTGAGACGTCTGAAGGCGACGGTGGAGGGCTTGAATATACCGAAGGTTCAGGTGGGGGTGAAGGGGGAAAAAGTGAGATCCAGTTAAATTCTTCTTCTTCGATGATGTCATCTTTAAATTTTATTTTTATCTTAAAACCAGCCGTATTATTAGATATAAACGAGGAATAAGTAGCCAATTTATTACCGTTAATACGACTAGGAGTCATTTTTATCCACTGTGAAAGACATGAATCATTTTGTGGATTATCGAAGCACACAAAAGCGTCCGTAGAATTATATGGTCTATGTACGTAGAGTATATTTTGGAATATCACATGTAGCAGAATAAATTGCGAACTATACATCATGACGTTCACATAAACACTAATGATTTAACCTCAAATAATGTTTATTTATAATGGTAATAGTTAATGAAATTTAAGGATTATTTTATACGAACTGTAGCATGCAAACGTATTCCACAGGTTACACATGTTTTCTGAGAAAAACTACAGTCTGCACATATTGCAATATGTCCACACGGTATGAATATCATATCGCGATCATTTTTATAGCAAACTTTACACTTTTTACGAATCTCACAAACTTTACAAAGACTGTTTATAGAATTGGCGATATGGCTGCAAGATAAAAATACTGGAGACTGCATTTTTTAGAGAGCAATTCTTCGTGCTGCAGTAGCATGTAATTGTTTACCGCATCGTCTTCTATCGCCGAATACACCACTGTTAGTGATAACACTTAATTTTTGAAACTGCGAAAACATACGCTGTTTCTCCTGATAAAACTCAATCATTTCTTTTAACTTTTGTAATTTATGTAAATGATTTTCTAACAAGCAGTTAAAGGATGACATCTTGCTCATATTACGTTCAACTAGATACTAAAAGTACATAATGCTTGCATATAGGATAATATCAAAGAGGTGGAGAGGGAGTGGGGAGGGTAAAGAAATTAAAAATCATTAATAAAATACACATTTATTTAGGTAAACTAGAATATAACCAATAATAAAGAGTGAAGACATTTCTTAAGCTACATACAATTTTTTTATTATTAATAGTAAAATGATTTAAACAATACGGTAAATCTTTATCGAACTTTGGAACCTCGACATCAACACTAAGCTGTTCGACATTAATGATAGATGGCACTGCTGCCGAAGTTTGCGTCAAAGCATGTAATCTTTTTTCCAGAAATTCCTTTTTCTGATGACCTTTTACGTACACAAGGTTAGTAGCGCCATTAAGTAGATGATTACGTAATATTTCATTTAGGTCATTATCGTCGACGTAACCACTGCTGTACCTCAACCCATGATGATGTAATTCCAAGTAATTTATTTGTTTCTTCAAATCATAACTTAACGAATCGTACGGTAAGAGAGGTTTAAGTAAATAATGAGCATGTTGATCTCCACTAATAAACGAGATTTCCTTAGGATAGAAATCGGGTAGGTTAAAACCTTGAATATCTACGACCATCAATTTCATGTTTACTCTTCGACAGTTCTTCACATACTAAGTTATCCCTTCTATCTCTCTCTCTTTTACATAATGGTTCTTATGACTCCACTGAGAGGCAAATACTCCAAAATGCGGTCGTGTACGAGAATGCAGTAGGCCTTGGTATTTGGGGGGAAGGGGGTCAAACTTTCAATTTCAATTTTTATGTCTACAATCGATGGTTTAATAGGAGCTCTTCTCTTCGAGCAGTCTATAACGAATAGCGTGTGATTCTTAAAAGCATCAAAATCTAGCATAGGTTTATTATTTAAAGCAAACGACTTGCTAAAGTCGGTATACATATGATAGGCCTCAGAGTATTTTTTAGCCTTAAAGTTTAACCTCATATCTTCATAAGGATAACGATCATTGTTTAACAATAATTTTACATTAAATATATCAATATTATCGAATTGCGTGCAGTCTTTCGTCTTGGAATCTTTCTTATTGCTTTGAAGAGCAAGGATGGCAGCTTGAGGACTTTGAGTGCCATTTTTAAGAACTGAAATTTCTTTTGTAGCACCTGCCACCAGGGTGGGTATCTCATGAATTTCAAACTGTCTAAATGCTAGTAGGATTGGCGTATCAGCATTAACTTGAGCTAGAAAATTCATTTTTGGGATATCATTCAAATGGACATGTTTCACTTTTAATTCAATATTAGTGATGGTTAGTTCGCCATCTGTATCCTCTTTTGACGCTTTAAAACAATTATTATCGCTACGAGCTCGTATCAAACGTAGAACCTGTTTACCGAAAACGTATTTCTTATAATCGTAAAAGAATCCCAGTAAATGTTTCAAGGGTATTCTTAAGAAAAAGGTGGAATTTGTAGCGTCATATGTAATTAGGCTGCCAGCAGGATAATTCCAACCTGCGATGCTATGAGAAATATCATCTTTTTCATAAC
The DNA here is from genome assembly GCA_963680705.1 of Rhagium mordax. Lineage (NCBI taxonomy): Eukaryota > Metazoa > Arthropoda > Insecta > Coleoptera > Cerambycidae > Rhagium > Rhagium mordax. The sequence continues at coordinate 18,418,206 of OY796656.1, forward strand.
ATATATAACTTTTTATTGTGCTCACAATTCCAGGGTCGCGTACTTTATCTATTTCCGAGCCATTTAATTCATAACTTACGGAATCAAATAAAAAGGCGCCAGCGTTATTGGTGAATTCAATGGTGCCCGTACCAGCGGCATTTTTCTTTAAAGTTCCCTCGATTGATAGCGCCCCCTCACTTATATCAATCAAAGCATCATGCTGATAAATAGCAATTTCGATTTCATCATTATTCTCATAGGCTTTAACGAATGGATGGTACGTTCGAACTTCAACTCGTTCAATTGAATCATCGAAGTGAGGGTCTTGAAATAGCTGTAGCTCTTCTAACATGATAGCCCAAAGACGATAAATATAAATAATTTGAATACGTTAACTTGGCAGGTCCTGATGATGATCGTGGTGGTGGTGGTGGTGATGACCTTGCACTTGTACGATTAGATGCAGAATGAGGATGATGTAAGCTTCCTCCGTATATATTAGGTTTACTATGGTTAAATATTAATCGCATGTTTTTTAAGTTCTAACCTCACACTCAGCTCCTCACCTCGAAGATTAACAAGCTCAGAATCTTGATCTAGCAGTCTCAAAGTGATATTCCGTATCTCTCGAATGCTAGGGTTTACAGGTAGATAAGTTAAATTTCCAGGTACAATGTTTATAGCGTATCCAGGATCAACATTCAAACCGCATTCAAAAATCGTATGCGTAGGAGTATTATTGGAATATGCTCCTACAGTAATGTTACAATCCACTTGAATCGTTATAACTCTGACTATTTTAACAGGTAAATCAGACTCATATAATATATCTGGCTTTAATGTTCTGCTAGCACTGTAACCCAATAGGGTGGCCAAGCTATCCTTGTGATTAAAGTTAATTTCGTGTTTACTTTTAATTTCACACTTGAGCGTATTATTGTTAGGTTTCAGAGATAAGTATTCGTCAGCCTGCTGCTGTGATGTTACGCCGCTGCCGGCTAGTAATCTCTTTTGCAGATAGGATTCAATGTCAGTTATTTCATAAGATCCTGTAGGTATAGTTATGACGTTTTCTTTGAAGCTTCTATCACCCAGCTCCCAATAATAAAACTTGTTATTCACACCGTCCTCGATGTTAGGTATGGTATTATAGGTGTCCAGACCAATTAACGCTATTGAATAATTGTATCGCGGATCTAGTTCTATAGGATTAGTAAAAGTCACGGAGAGAACAGATTCGCAATCACTTAACTTGAAGGTGTTCGATGACATACTGATTACATATCACGTGTGTTTATTATTTTTATAGAGAAATTGTAAACATAAATGACCACAATTTACAGAGTTATATGTTTGATATGCGGTAGGATTATATTTAATTTTAAATTTCGCGCCAAAGTATCGAACTAATTCTATTGGCGGTTTCAGAGATCCAAAGCTATCAAAATATACTACGGAATTGCCTGTTTTCTTATATGCTACCCAATGAGTTCCAGGTCCCTTTATGCTGTCCAAGTTAATGATGGCGCTCTCGTTTCCTTTAGGTGATGGCGGACGTGAAGGTAAAGAGTCTCGCATATAGACACCTCTGAAATGGGGGATTTTTAACTTTTTAGCATACTTTAAGATGTCTAGGTCAGAGAGTGCTCTATTGGGTAGCTTCAATGGTAGTTTTTTTTCAAGTATAATCCGTATCCTTTCTTATATGGTTTCATGTATAGTCCGGAACCTTTTTTACCCAAAGCTACATCCTCCACGGCTCTATTGTGGCGGTGAGCTTCTTCCAAAGTTTTCCTCGCATTCTTAGCGTCTATAACAGTTTTAGCGATGGCCGCAGCGCCACCCGACAGAGCTCCAAGAGCTGAGAGACCTGCAAAGATCGGTATCAGAGGTAAAAAGCCTCCGGTCTTTGGCAGCGGTAGAATCCGGGGGACATTGATTTTCTTCCTTCCACCTGCTTTCTTGATGGCAATTCGCGCCGTTTTAACACTCATAGCCATATCCTTTTTCACATCATGACTTGCATGCTTTTTCAGCGCTTTAGCAATGTTCGATATGATGGCCTTGCGGAAGGGAATTTTCTTTTTTCTCTTATTATTACAGCCTCCTGCAGCACCCATACCTAACTTACGTTTAACCTTCATAGCGTTAGTGACAGCCCAAGCTGCTGCTTTTTCGCCTAATTTGGCGTCTTTAGATTTAACGCGTTCCCAAGCCCTCTGTTCTAGTAAGTAATCAGCTTTATGTCTGTCTTCCAAGTTTGCGTTTTCACTATAAGCAATATCGTGTTCGCGGCACGCTTGATCTAAAATGTTAACACCTGGATCCCCTCGAGCTAAACGTTTACGTAACTTTGTACCTGGGCCGCAGTACTGATAACCAGGTAAATGCAGTTCGAAAGGTAGCTTATTGATAAGAGTGTTAACTACACCTCTGCCTGTTACACGACGATGTTTCCTCGACGTCATCTAAACTAGAACTGATGATGTACGAGATCGAAACTTCTATATATAGGAATGTACAGAGTGAAAAGTATAGAGTTCATGATGCGCATTCAAAGACAAAAGACGTCTCTCCCTGTAGAGAATTTAGATTTATTAACTTCTGATGGTTCTGTAGAAGAATGTGATAAACATGGAGAGTTATTTCCTAACGCTTTAAGAACGATTGTATGCGGACCTAGCGGAGCGGGGAAGACAAATATTCTACTAAGTCTATTATTCGACTCTAACGGTCTGTGGTTCGAGAATGTATACGTGTACTCCAAGTCTCTGTATCAACCTAAATATAAATTATTGGAAGATGTGCTGAAGAAGGTAAAAGGCGTAGGCTACTTTCCATACACCTCTAACGAAAATATCATCGATCCATCCGAAGCTAAAACGAATTCCATATTTATATTTGATGACGTAGCATGCGACAAGCAGGATAAGATACGTGCTTTTTTCTCAATGGGGAGACATAAGCTTGTAGATTGTTTCTATCTCTGTCAGACATATACCCATATACCGAAACATCTCATTCGAGATAACTGTAACTGTCTAATATTATTTAAACAGGATAAAATGAATTTACGTCACGCGTTTGATGATCACGTAACACCTGATATGAGCTTTGAACAATTTGAACATTTATGCAGAGAATGTTGGAACGATAAATTCGGAGTGCTGGTTATCGTAAAAGATTTCGAATTACATAAAGGACGTTATAGAAAAGGCTTTGATCAGTATATAAGTATATGAGATTTCAATAACATCAAGTATTATAAGATAGACGCTCAGACTGTACAGACCTGTTTTGAAAAACAGGTTATCTGTTGTGAAAAACCCTGTATCTGTTTATTACCTGTTTTAAAATACCTGTTACCTGTTTAACATACCAGTTTACCTGTTTAACAATGAAGGGTAATAAAAAATTTACTCTCGCGGAATATAAACCACCTAGGGAGAAGGTGTATAGCTTTGACCGAGATTTCGCACTTAAAAGGAGGATAAAAAAAGCTTCAGATTCCATTCGAAGAAAGTACTTGGCTTTAAAATTAGGTCGAGCTGAACAAGACGAAACAATTAGACGTTTATTGAAACCGGTCATTGATCCAATACGAGAACTCGGTGCGGTTAAGAATTTCCCCTGGCAGCAGCAGCAGCAGCATACACTAAAAGTAGAGAATGTCATTAAATCTGATATAAAGAAAAAAATAAAAGTGAAAGAAGAAGTGGAAGAAGAAGAAGAAGAAGAAGATGATGATGATGATGAAATGTTTGAAGATTCAAGTAGTACGATTGACCCTGATGCTGCCGCCACCGTCACCGCTGAACAGTATCCTACGTTAGCTAAGCAATATTTAACAGGTCTCTATGATAAAAGTAGTAAGGATTACGATGAAACCTATGGCGTGAGATTTAATACCGAAATGAATAAATTATACATCGGATCTATGGAACTAAATATCGGTTCTAATGCCGGCTTGAGTATTGGCAATAAAATGTTTACCGGAAGACAAGGCTTATATGAACTGCTATTTATGAAGAAGCCTCAAGGTTACAGCGAACAGGACTTGGCTGATTACAAGGAAATTCTAGAAACCTCTAACGCACATAAACGAAATTATGATCCTGCAAGTCAATTAAATGGCACTCGATCTCATAAATATACTAAAGTGATAAAACCATTATTTAAAAACAATAGTGGTGCTGGTGATGGCACTCCTAAAATAAAACATACTCAACCTCATAGCAGCGGACAGGGTATGAATATGGTTTACAATGAAAAACCGATAGAATACCTCTTCTGGGATGATATCAATGAATTAGTTGACAGGTTAAGACTTTTAAATGCCTCCAAAGCTGCAGGAAATACGGATTCACATGATAACGAAATCTTAGCCATTTTGAGTGAACTGAAAGAAGCGGGAATAATATATTAGTGTGTTACAGCTCCCTACACCCATCATATTCGCAATGAGTCTCGATAAGTTCGGTCGTTCAGCCCGAGGTGGCAGCGTTACCAAGAACATCAGTCTATTACCGCAAGGTCGAGGTTTTAATTTCACCAAAGATGGAAACATTGATGTGGAAAAATTGAAATTGTGTAATGTTCAACCGCCCACTGAAGATGGCGATGCTGTCAATAAAAAGTACGTGGACGATAATATGACCGCTATTGCTACGACTCTAGCGACGAACTTTAACAATTACCAAAAGGACGCGTCTACTCGTTTAGATAAACAGAGAGGCTCCATACAAGACCTCCGAAAATCTATAAAAAAATTAAATGACGAAGTAATTGTTCTATTGCAAGCGAATCTCACCTCTCTGTCTAACACAGTGAAAAATATCGAGATGAAAGTTAATAAAATTAAAGCAGGCAAAAGAGTATAAATTATAAAATTTCGACTTATATGTTCATTTAATTTGATACCGTGCTATTTCCATCATCATCTTAGCTGTACGATGTCGCATTCTAAAGAAAAAATTCAATTGGTTAATGAGCTGCATAAACCTGCTCGTAGAAATATTAAGCGGCGCAGGCGCATAGTAATAAAAGGAATAGATGACTTATGGCAGGCAGATTTAGCTGAGATGGGAAACTACTCCAAGGATAACAATAATTTTAGATACATTCTAGTGGTGATAGATTGTTTTTCTAAATTCGTATGGGCTAAAGCGATAAAAAATAAGAGCGGACCTGAAGTCACCCAGGCTATGGAGAACGTCTTCAAGGGGAGCAAGAGATCTTGTAATAATTTAAATACAGATCAGGGTACGGAATTTTATAATGTTCACTTTCAACGCTTGATGAAGCAATTTAAGGTTAACCACTACAGTACATTTACTGTTAAGAAAGCCGCCATAGTTGAACGTGTTATTAGAACGTTAAAGGAGCGTTTATACAAGTATTTCAGTTTAAACGGTTCATACCGATGGCTGGAGGTGCTTCCGGACATTGTTAAAGAGTATAATAACCGAAAACATAGGACCACCCAGGTAAAACCGGTAGATGTTAACGCTAAGAATGAAAAACAAATTTTACTCTCGGCTTACAATCACATAAAGATAGCAGCATCACGACGCTACAAGGCGGGCGATATAGTGCGAGTTAGTAAGAGTAAGCATGTGTTTAGCAAAGGATACACGCCAAACTGGAGTACAGAGTTATTTAAAATATCCGAGGTTCGAATCACCAATCCTACCACCTATTTACTTGAAGATATGCAGGGTAGACCAATTAGAGGAGGATTCTACGAAGAGGAGCTACAAAAAACGAAAATACCCGATGTGTACCTCGTGGAAAAGGTGTTACGTAAGCGCGGTAATAAGTCTTACGTGAAATGGCTAGGCTTTGATTCTGCGCACAACAGTTGGATTGATTCAGATAACATTCTTTAACCTGCACGTGTGTTCATCGATTTGCATGCGCTCTTATGAGAAAATGTGTTATACCCGGCATGAAATACGTAAAATTACATTATATCTTATGAGAGAATAGCACACATTTATGAAACTTGGAGGCCTTTTTAAAAATAAAATTAGTACCCTCCCTCCCTCTATCTAATTACATAAACAAGATAGATTATACCTTATACAGCTTAGTTGTCTGTTAGTCTTTGAGTGTGATAGAATCAATAATAATAATGAAATCACCTGGTGCTAGTGCATCATTTTCCTCTGATGAAGATTCCGGTTATTGGAGTGAAATTGATCGCGTTAATGACATTTATCATGAGGCTATACTCGCTGAAGAACGATATATTTGTGAAAATGTATTTTACATTAAAGATTCTAATTATAAAATAATTACTGGACTTTCTCCTGCAAGAGGTTATGTTCCTGCTGTAAGAATATTGCTGAACGTGTCACATCCTGTATTCACGAAACCAGATAATATTTCATTCATAAGAGAAGATTGGGATGATTTTATTACTTACCTTCAGCAATTTACCTCAGATTATTTTAATAGTGAGATTACAGAAGCTGAAGAAGAAGAAGAAGAAGAAGAAGAAGAACTGGAGGAAGAAATTCATTTCTCTGAATATGCACTAATAAAGGCTCCTTTTATCGGAAACAAGATGCTAAAATTGTCTGCCGCTGGAGTTTCAAGTTTATTTTATTTTTCAAGAAACACTGTATACGAGATTATAAATATTAGCAAACTTGTATCATCACACATGGATTTACTGCATAGTTTAAGTTTTACTGAATTCTATGATAACTTTTTAAATGTCACAAATAACATATTAAGCGAATCGCAATACGAGTTATCTCCTAATAATGTACTATTTAAATTAAGTGAAATATATCCTTGTAACATTCACACATACTGTATACGTGAATGCTTAACTTATAATTTAGATAAAATACTGAATGATTTAGATAGAAAAATGTTTTTATTAAAAGCTTGAATAAAGAAAATATTAATTAAACCTTTATGTGTGTGTTTTTTATTTCTAGGTTAGGTATATGGAATAAAAATATGATGTTTTAAATAATATATATTGAACTAAAAACAGAGTATATATGATAAATACAATATAAAATAATAATATATGGGTAAATACAATATACAATAATAATAATATGCGATTAAATATAATAATAATAATAAAATTAATTCAATTTTTACAATAAAATATAATAGACAGAGAGATTTTTTTTTTAGTGGGCATCATCATCATCCATGATTGAATAGTGACCCCAAGGCAAAGTGTCATATGAGTTAGGTAGAGTGTAACGTTTATCATCGAATGGATTAAGAGCTATTTTAGTCTGCTCAACGCTGTACACATTATGTAATTTTGATTGTATACAGCGTTGTGTTTTGTGGAGTAAACATTCATCTTCCCGGTGCTGTTTATTTGAGGCTTTCTCAAGGCAATTAAAATAATCCTCGTAAGTGATTTTATTTCTCACCACATTAGTTTTTACGCCTTTAGCCTTCTTCACAACTTTACCTTGCGCAAGCTTATACGTGTACTGCTTCGATCGCAAACCAACAAAGTGAGTCATCAGCACTCCGTTATTTTCATCTTTCATTAGGCCGGGAATTTTTTTATTCATTTGAGGTATATTCCAGCGATTATCTGAAGGATAGTCACTGGTGGCCAGTGACTATCCAAATCTATGAATGTCTTTCTTGATGACCTCTTCATACGCGTCATTACACTGTACTTCATATGTTAGACTGTCAGTATCGGTATATAAAAGTTTACAATTGTCTACGGGGAATTTTTCCAGCATGTAATCATAATGAAATTCGTAAACACATGTTTTAGAAATATCTAATATAGCCATTCCTATATACAAGGGTTTATCGAATATAATGCGAGATTTTTTCATTTCTATAGCCATAAGTGTTTCGCTGAAAATGGATCTATTTTGAAAATTTGGACTTGCTATTAAATTTTTAGCCCCGTAACGCCCCTCCCATTTTTTAATTAATTTAACGATTCTATGCTTACGAACATTCTGCATCGTCTTGCCGAATGTACTGTTATTCATTAATTTATAATTATTTTTTTCAAAATTAGACTCTGCTAGAGTCCTCAATCTAGTGTTTAATTCTATGTAAGGTTTAAGCCAGGCAGACTGTTTAAATTTCAGCACTTTATGGATACGAACTAAGCGTAATCCGTGCTGCAAGACCTGTTTTAAACTTCTATAATGTAAAACATAATTTTGCTTAGGGTACAGAGTGGTCATTAATTTTTCAAATTTAGAATTTGGAGGAGCTCGATGCTCAGCGCAAAAAGGTAAATCTTTATGAAGATCGTGAAGATTTTCGGGGTACTCAAGATCAACGTCAAGAATGTACCCAATTTCGGCATCATCAGGTACTGAGGTGACGTCAATATTGGTATCATCTACCCATTGAAACCCTTCATATGGAAGAGGTTGATTCATGGCCCATCCGTAAAGGTTATTTACATCAAAATAAAGCAAGTATGTCGAGGGTTTGGTGCTATCATAGCTGTCTAAATGTTTATTATTAGCCTCGGCATGTCTATTGCTACATTGACTGATGCCCCCTCGGATGCCGCGTTCAATGAACATTAACATATCCACGTCTTGGATGGTTTCTAGTTTACACCCTGTATATTTAAGCATACAATCCCAAGTGTAACCTGGAATGGTGTAATAGTGAGCGGGGTCTAGGCCGTACGTCTTGTGACAAGTACAGCGAAAAGTCTCAAACACACAAGTTAATAGCATGATGTCTGTTTTCATGTACAGATCGCTGTAATCACCTAAATTTTGACAGTTAAATTTATCCCAAACTGTTTGCGCGTGTTGATAATCATTTTCGTTAATGTCTGAGTCATTTAATTTATTGTAAAAATTTGTCTTGTCTGGTAATTGTGGTTCGTCAAGTCGTTCTAAACTGTTTATGTAATCGTAGGGAAATATTCCCTTCTTTTTTAATAATTTTAATTTTTCGTCATTTAAATTCGGAAATTCTCGTTTTAAATTACTGAAATTAGCTTCCTTTAACGTGGAAGCAAGCTCCTCTAATGAACAGCCCATGAATCTGAATGAGTCTATAAATCGGAATTTTAAATTAGTTTCTTCATCGTAAACGGTGAAACTAATGTATTTTTCCTTATTTTCAGGTAATAATGTAATTTGATATCTCTCGGCAAGCTCTCTAATTGCAAAATGAGCGTCATACCCTCCCAAATTATGGAATACCACAGGAATTACGAAGGCATTTTTATAATTTAAATTACATCTATTGTGCGCAAACCCCCTGAAATTTCCAGTAAGATGGCAATGATCGCGAACAATTTTATCTTTTTCGTTGAAGTCATCCTCACATATATGACACGTTTTACTGGCATCCCGTAAACTAACTATAGTATTCAGGGGTTCCACATGTTTCAATTTTGAAAAGACAAATTTTGCAATATTACTTAATTGATCCGCGAACCAAGACATGCAGTCCAAACTCCGTTCACTTTTATAATATGACCACTCATCATTATAATTACATTTAAAATAATATCCTGCACTGTATGCAGTATGCTTCTGATATCGGTTTGTTTTACAATGACTACTATCTTCATTGAGGGGCTCTAGCAGAGATTCAAAGTCCGCGTACATTATAAAAGGTACATCTTCCTTGTAAACGAAATTTTTAAACTTAACAAAAGGCTCACGCGAAAACTCTACTTTACAATCGTTAAATTTTTCGCACACGATGGAATGTTCTTTTAATTTATCATCCGAACTAAAATAATTCAAGCATCTATCGCAGAAAAATTTTTTTTGATGTTTTGTAGACAGTTGACCACTTAACAGTCTAGATAAATCTTTAATTAAAACATAATGATATTTGATTTCCTCTGGTTCATCATCTTCTGGAATAGTCTCGAATTCTTTTAGTTTAGGATGATATTTATCTTGCACAATTAATAAATTTGCATGTTGAACTTGTTTATTTTTCGTTAAACGTATGGGAACTACTGAAAAATTCGCCCTATAATCCATTTCCAGCGCAAACACATTAACCGAAATGTTATTTTGTTTTTCAAATTTAGCTATTTGAGGTATAGTCATGGGGAACTGAATGTCTTTTAAATTTAACACTTCGGCGTATTGAGGGTATGAAGTGATTCTATCAGGATGGTTTTTCATATCTACAGGATATAAAGCGCTGACGATGCTCCAAGCGAAGCACGCTTCATCATACATATTTTTTACGTTAATACACGCCTGCTTTTTTAAAATTTGTCCCGGTAATCTAATGTAAGATGAAACGCCATTCCCCACCTCATATTTATTTAAATTAACTTCTAAACATAATATACGCGATAAGGCCCACCCCGATCCTGATTCTGAGAATTCTGAAATAGCGTGAGAAATATCGGCTTTTATGTTGCGGTCAAACCATTCAGATAAATTTGTGGAAATATCCACCTGTTTGTTTTTCGTACTGAAATATTTCCTCGCTGTTATTACGATTTCTCCTGACTTTCTGATAAATTCGGCACAAAAGCAAGCGTTAATTTTCAGCATTGGTAATTTCTTTAAAGCATTTTTAACTCTAGCGCTGAACATATGTGAAGCATCATTAAAAAATTCCTCGATATGTTTATGAGTTAAATTAATTATCACCCCGGTACGAACGCGACTTTTAAAAGCCGTAGTTAAATCCTCCCACTTTACGCGGTTCCCTCGTATATGAGTTTTCACGACATTTCCAGCACCCACACTATAATTTCGAATGATATGTTTAAATCTTTTTAAATGACCTAAATTGGTTTGCAATTTTCGCAGTACACCTACAGGTAAAGCCGCACTGTTAATAGCCTTATTGAACAGTCTAATGTGACAATTTATTTGTCTTACCCAAATGAGACGTTGCGTTGGAGTGCATCCTTCTTCTAAGAGAGTCTCCACTTCTTGAAATTTAGACGTAATTTGGGTGCTAAGGACTGCTATTTCACTTGAGTTGATCGCCATGCTGGTGTACGTTTTGTCTGCACGAAAGACGTCTGTTAAATGAAGTAGGATTTGCTGCTCCGTCTATTATATTTTATAAAAAAATTTTCACCACTAAAAAGATAAAAAACTTATTAATTTTAAAATATTAAATTAAAAAATGATTTTTACTTACATTTTATTCAGATTCTAAGAATCTAAATCTGGATCCTAATGCGGGGTTTCCTTCCTCAATTAGGCCTTCGAATATTAGACTGTATTTCCCGTCAATAAATTCTTCCAGATTGTCTTTCATTACGGCTACCATACGTTTGGGTAAAAATAAATTTTTATCATGTAATTCCAATAATACACTATCACCGTATTTGGTTTTGATAATTTGTGCTCGATATATCGGGTGAGCCACATTAATTGGTAATTCGTAAATTTTAACGAATTCTTTGATCTCTAAAAGGGATATTTGATTCAATTGAGCTAAGTCCATTTTTCTAAAAAATATCACAAATTACTAAGTCATACTTTAAAGAAATAATAAAAAAATAACTTACATTTTTTATCTGCTGGAGCACAGCACATTTGAATATTATTTAAAATTGGCAAAGCACACCAATGTAGATTTATAAAAACGTATTTTTTTAAATGTCTGTAAAATTAACTTCAGTCAGTTAATATTAATAAATACACAAAAGCACGTGATGAGATAACTGGTACGTAGTTATATGACGAATTACGCTTGCGGTGACACGTTCGGCTTATTTATATTATCTGTGACGTCATCTTTATTACGTATACCGTATACCCATCATACGAGGGGCTTTGTTCTACAATTGCAGCTGCGGGGCTTACGTCACGCTTTTTTCTAAGAAAAATACGTGCTAATTACTTATTTCCCATGGGTCGGCATTTAAAGCATAAAGGCGCTGATTTGTTTAATATTGACATGCATTAAGATTAATGACTTAAATTGTTTATATTAACCTAAATTTGAATTACACTCGGACTAAAATTCCCGGAATATCGCCTACTGCTGTTTTTGCTAAATGCGCATTTAAAATTTTTTCTCATGGTTCGGTTGGCCCTGAATTAAATCATTTATTTGTCACGTGTTTCGTATTTTGTTTTGCGTCTCTGAGATATTGCGATTTCGTTCTAGAAACTTTTTATTTAGCTTATTCGGCATAATTGTCCCTCCTCACACACCGTTTCTTTACCGGTTTTCTAATCGTAGTTCATTCAGTTTTGTTTCATCATTGTTACTGTATGTGCGCACGTACCTAAGTTTAAAATGTGTAGCGAAGAGTTTTATCGTCTAAGTTCTCTTATTAATAGATATACTCCACCTAGGAACCTGGAGGAATATCTATTTGAAAAGTAAGTTGATATTTGTTCTTTTTTACATTTCTGTACTTACAATATATTTTTTTTATCGTGTTTAGCGAATTGAGCTTAAATGATGTTGTCGATTTACCACCAAGTCCATCGACTTCGTCTACGTCCGATTTCTTCAGCATGTCACCATCAGAAGTTGAGCTTGATTGGTCTAGCTTGCCAGATTTAAGAATGCCGTAAGTAAAAATAATAACGTTAATTTTTCCCGCTGCTTTTTTTCTCTAAGTAATAATATATACTTATATATTTTCTTATTGTTACAGTGATACAAATGTCTACCCCCATCGATTTCCGTCGCCAAATTTATTTCGTACATCAGAAGACGCTCATTTCTCGTCTACCAGTGTACCAGATTTAAGAATGACGTAAGTTTAAAATAATAGCGTTAATTTTTTATGCTTCTTTTTTCTCTCTCTCTAAGTAATACTATATACTTATATTTATTTCATATTGTTACAGCGATACAAATATCTACTCCCCCAGCCAGTCACCTGATTTATTCTGCATGTCTGAAGATACTGCTTTAAGAATAACGTAAGTTTTTTTTTAGCGTTCATTTTTCCTGCTTTTTTTTCTCCGCTAAGTAATAATATATACTTATATGTATTTCTTATTGTTGCAGAGATTTCGAACCACGACCTCCGAAGCTGATTCCGCTAAGTTCGTTCATGGAGCCTCCACCTCAGGTTCCCTCCCTCGAAAAAGAAGAAGAAGCCTCCACAGTTATAATTATTCACAGTGACGCTTGCGATGAGGATGTCGCTAACCTGGGTGACTTCATAGAAGAAGAACCCCGGCAGACAGTGATTTGTTGGGCACATAAAAAATAGAATTTTTAAAAAACTCTGTTTTTTAAAATTAATATATCCGCTTATTGTTATATCAATTGTTTTATTTCCACAGTCAAAATTAGCTAAAGAGTGTAACTTAAATTATTAATTAATAAGAAAATAAAATTTTTATTTGGTACACAGTGTAAAGTGGATTCTATAACGTAATTTGGTATAAAAGCACGTATCGTTTTAGTCAGCGATAAAAATTCAATGTCATGTAGCTTCAATTGATTCATTGACAATATACTGACCTAGTGCTGTGTGTGTGTGTGTAATAAATATGTCTTGATTTCATTTGGCTTAGAAACGAAAGACTTCATTAAATAATAACTTAATAATGTATTATACTATGTGTACATTATTTTATCACTCTAAAATGTAATTGCAAGTTCAAATTTTTAATTCTAACTAAAGAGCATTTATTTTTTTTAATTTAATTAACCTAAATATATTAGCCGATAATAAGTGATGCATTCAAACTGAGTGAAGGTGATGTTTATATTAGCATTCTCGGAAGTCGGGTTTGTTTACTTAAAAGACACGTATCTCAGAATACCTAAATAGCGGCATTGATTTTTTCTCTACCATAGGCGTACTCTAGCAAAATTAATATAATTATACCCCCTTTTCAAGCTGGTACGCCTATGCTCTCTTCGTATACAATACTCTTTGCTCAGGAGTACCAACTTAGAAACTAAAAAAAGCTTCTGGAGACGGCGTTCTTCAGACCTAACGCAAGAGGTTCCAGGGCCAGGGACCAGGGTGCAGGATGCAGGATGCGTTAGTGCATTGCACCTCTTGCGTTAGGTCTGAAGAAACGCCATCCTCCAGCTAATGCATCAGACCTGGGGTGCTGCATTCCGAAGAGCTCTTAAGCGTTAACCCCACCACCACCTCCCTAGCACCCCCGCTAAAGCAGCAGCAGCAGACGTCATCTGAAGACGAAGGATGACCTCTGCACGACCCCCCAGAGTGTAGCTACAAGAACCAAGGGCTCTCCTGATGGCCCATGTCCATCGAGAATGCGTGGCCTTGAAAGTGGCGTCGTACGCACCTAGCATATCTACTAAGTTACCATTATTATTCTCTCGGAGAAAAATCAGGATTGATAGAGCTTATAAACCTCTTCATGTTGGCCTTTGCAAATCTTTGCTGATTATTATTTGTATTTATTTTTTATCTGCAATCTTCGCAGTTTGGAAAATATTTTGTTTATTTTTTGGTTATTTTTATGAAGTATTTGTTTTGGGACGGTGTTTTTTTACTATTTTGTGAAGAAATTTTTACCATAGAGTTGATATTACTAGAGATATTGCTAAAGACTGCGTGCAATTTGTTGTGGTGCATGAAACTTTGTTTTCACCAATAATACAAAGACGAGGCGTATGTTCGTCTGCTATGGCGCTGGAACATCATATAATCTGGTGAGTCCGAAATGGCGTGTATTATGTGTGTAGTTATACGAGAAATATACTTATGTACTCGAATTATTTTATTTTATTATTTTTAAATTTTGAACATAATTATAACCTATTTAAGATATTTTCAGTAACCGGTTTTGAAATTAAAAAAAAATCTTGGAAAATCGAGATCGATCATTTTTAAAATTCCGTGTGGAAATTTAAGAATAAAATTTACAGGAAACCTACTTCGGTCCCTTCAGCAGGACATATTCCGCATTCCTTTCCTGATCTTGTTGGACACAAAAGGCATTCTACTTCACATTGTGGTGATGCTGGTGGACGTTCGGCTGCGGCTTTGTTGTTAATTGTGTTCATCAGTGTTGTTGATGCAGATATGAATTTTATCATGCTATCCATCATAAGTTTCCATTCTTCAACCTCATTTGGTTCTCTGGCGGCAGCCATTTATAATGTTCCCAATTTGTATCAAAGTTCGTTTATCACTTAAATTTTGGATGTTAGTTTCATGTACTTGTCAAATGTATCCGAAATGTCATAATGACAATTATTTTTGTACTATTTTTTTAAATTTTGCCATTGACAAAAATTGTTTGATAATAACCGTTTGATAAAATTTAAGAATACAATTTACAGGAAGCCTACCTCGGTCCTACTTCATTCCATCCAGTGTCGAAATTCGAAAAGACAAGAACTTTATAGCCGCTCAAGAGAAATCGCGTAAATTTCAAAAATCGGTAATTTTCAAAGAATCACACACCGCACGCGTATGAAGACCAATTAGTCGAAGAGTTGTTCGCTTGTTTTTCCTCTAACATTATTACGTGTTAGCCCTGGAGTTTTTTAAGCGGTACGTCTTGGCGGAGATCCCTTCTTCCCCTTCTTAAATATTCCGTCATATTTCTTAATCTTGAAGGCAGCCAAAGGAAACGTGAGTCAATAAGTTCGGACGGAAGCATGTAATTAAAAAAATCGCTCTATCATCATGGTACTTATACGGTCAATAACAATTTTTTTTGGACCCATGTTCGAATGAAAACAGTTTGATGTCGAACCACTTTTTAAATCCAGTAACCAGTTTAACCGAAACTTTCAGTTAACATTTTAATCTGGAATAATGGAAAGCACAGTAGCGATAATCTAATCGTCTACTCCATTGTCAGCTTCTTTGTAATTGCCCCACAATTGCGATCTAGCTGACAGTGGTCTAATCAAACACATACGTTAAAAAATTTATAGGTGTCCTTGATCGGGTTTTTTGTTGATCTCTCAGTAGCCAAATAGGTTAATGTATAATTAAATGCATTTTTAGGTCATATTTATCACGCACGATAAGTTAATTAAAATTTAAGGAGTAAACTGTATTTATAATTTAATAGATTTTGTCTTAAAAGTTATTTGTGATAATTAATCCCCAAAATGTAAAACGAAGAAAATTAATAGATTTTATAAATTATCAGAAAATTAAATATTTGTAAATATTGTTCCTTTCATTTACTTGGCATATTCCGATAATCAGCCATGAATCCCATAGGAATTTATATACGTAGGTATTTCTTATGTCAGCGAGGTAAAATAATAAAAATCGGTTAAAAACTTTTGTAATATGGAATGGAATCAATTTTAAATAAAAAAATCTCGTGTGGAACAATTCCTTTTATTAAGTATTTTACAATTTTCACAACCAACAAATAATTACTTATTTAAAGCGTTTGATCTTACAAAAAAATATAGATGCATTAAGAGAAATGTGTGTTTGTTGTTGATACACTTTGTTATTGCAATAACATGAAAGGAAAGAATGAACATTATAGCAACTATAAAACAACAAACGATTCTTATTACCTAAATAAATAAATAATAACGGAAATACAATTCTACGAACACAAGGTATCTTTAGAAAACAAAATGTATAAGAATCATTCGGCATTCGCGATTTTTTTGTAAAGTTTCTCTTTACCAAAATTCTAATAAACTAAAATCTACTTGAAATTGTTTCAGCTTTCCTATATGAGGTTTTACTTCAGCGTGTCCTCCAAGTTGGGATTAATCGTGTCTCGACAATGAATCAATGCTAAGATTGTATATGTAAGTAACCTCAATAAATACCATTACTATTTTTGTCTACAGCTGCAGTAACAATGATAAATTAGATAGGTTTACGAACTGCTATAAAATTTCAATACAATAGCCCCACAAATCAAACATAAACATGGTTAAGGTTTATGAATTTATGTTGGATAAACATAATAATTTAAACAAATGAAATTCTTTTATTTTCCAAGTGTAACTAAGTATTATACATACAGGGTCTTTAAACGAAAAGTTGACCCCCTATAATTATAAAACCGAAGAAAAAAATTAGAATTCGCCGAGACCAGTCGATTTTTGTTCTTGGGGAGAGCAGTCAAGCCAACTTGATATGTTCATCCTCCTAACCTCTAGCAACCCCATCTTTAAAATTTCAAATGGAACTACCCTAATTCTAATACATCATTTTAAAACCCTTTCTACTAATTTCTACAGAAATGCCCACCAATAATAAGCTTTACATCTACTACACAACTACATAACTTTTTTTCATGCGTATTCTAAAAACTATTGTCCTAATATATGTATGGTATTTTCCAGGCATACATCCATTTTTTAGACATTTTAGACAAATTCAAACCTTATCTTTTTTAAAATAACAAGAAAGTCACTGATGTTTTTTGCTTTTCACCAGCAAATCGTTAGTTTCAGTCTGTTGTTGAAAGTGTAAATGTGTTTTCGAAATGGTTTATTCTATCGCAGAAGGAGTAGAAATTGTTGCAATTTGGTATCGACATCACGATTGCGCTAAAGATACAGCTCGAATTTTTAATGCTAATCATCCTGAAAAAAATGTAAGTCAGCAGTACCTTAAACAACTGATGGATAAGTTTGTTGTGAACTTCTAAACAAGAAACGCGAAATAAATCGCCCAGTTCGAAATGAAGCAGTTGAAGTGGCAGTTTTGGGTCACTTGCAGATGGACAATAATAATCAGTCGATCAAGCGGTGTAAGCTTTTGGCATATCTAGTTCAAGTGTTCATCGAATTTTGAAAAAATGCAAGTTTCATTTATTTATTTAAAATGATGCTGGTTCAAGAGTTGCATGAGAAGATGATTTTGATCGGCGTACCCAATTTTGCGAATATTTCAGTGAGTGACTTCTACTGAACCCAAATCTTCTCTACAATATGTGTTTTTCAGACAAATCTACATCAGAATTTCAGGGGATTATACCTGCTTTAAAGCAACAAAAATTAAATTCGGAATAAGTACAAAAACATATCAGGAGGTACTTATTCAATTTTTAGGCATTTCTAAATTATCTCCCTTGTCTAAATCATGATGTAATTTGATTAATCTCGTGCCTATTAACATAAAAACCGAATTTTATTAGGATCAATAGAGTTAATTACCAAAATTCAACTATTTCAGGTAAGTAGGTCTATGAAATCCGTTTAAGTTAGGTCATAATGGATTATTAAATCCGATCTTCTCAAATAATACATTTCTGGCCATAAAATAATAATTAAAAGGTAGCAAATTGTTTATAGAATAGGGGTGTGATTATGGTGGATCAGTTATCCTCCAGTTTCCTAGAGTGATAAGACTTCTCAGTAGTAATACCACAAGAGATTGAATTTTCGCGATAAGTCTGTCGATTTATTTCTAACGCAACTCAGTTGAGTTTAGAAATAAAAGACAGACTTATAATATAAATTCAATCACGAGTGGTATTTTATTAGAATATTTCACGAGCAAATATTTTGGTTGATAACATCACTTGAAGTAGCACCGAAGCGACTCATTTTGACGTCCGTCTCTATAATTAATTTTTATTAATGTCAAACTTTGCTTTGCCATCCATATCCATGGTTACGGCCATCCGTATCCATGGTTATACGGCCATCCGTATCCATGGTTACGTCGTTGAAAACACCTACAAGCTGTCTTTGGTTTGTGATTGTTCAGATTATGTGATAATTTTAAGGTGAGTGAAATAATCAACAAAATATCATCAATTGTGTAGTATTGCAAGTAAGAAGGCTCAATCTTCACAGTTTTATCGGGATGAAAGATGGAAGCTCATCCAGATGGTCCATGTGGTCAATCTGAAGTTGGCCAAAATAACACTGAGGCTGAGATTATGTGCCTAGGGTTTGATTAATTTGCTTAACACTCAACAAGATGTCACGGTAATAGAAATAAATAGTGCTACTAATGGTTTAGTGAAGGTACGTGATGCTGAAGTACAAGTAAACACACAAAAAATTTCAACTTTTAGTGACTTGTTAAAAACGGAGAGCTCTTTAAGAAGTTTTACTGGAATAAACAACTATCAAAACGGCAATAACAATAATTAAAAAACACAGGAAAATAGCCAAAAACGCTAGAACACCTAGAAAACAACACTTCCAAAAAGTGAGGTTTGGAAACGATATACAAAAGATTAGTTTGCGGATAATCCGTCATGGAGCTGCGATCTTAATTTGAATTCCCAATAGCTTCGGTTGCACCTCTTTATTATTCATTATTCAATGAAAGCGCCATTTCTTATTATGAAGGAAATACAAATGAATAGGTAGGTATAGATAGTGGTAAAAACAATTTCAAGCATTTTTATTATAAATCCACAACCATTTATGAATGGCGTTGACATTTAAACCGGGTCCAGTCGTTGTGCCAAGAATCATAAAGAGACGCAACCGCCTAATATTGTTGGCAGCGAGCAATTGATGGCGTTTCCGCTGCATCGGTTAGCGCGATTAAAATTGTCACAAAATTGTACGAGTGTGATAATTTTAACCGATATTGTGGAGGAGCCATCTATTGTTCGCTGCAGCAATATTTAGCGGTTGTGTCTCTTTATAATTTTTCACGTAGCGGTCCAGAATAATAGTCAATTGACATTTTATATGTTGTTTATCACAATATTTTTGATTTATCACTGTAGGAACTTCCGACCCAAAGTTTATTATACAAGAAATTGCCTGTTGCGATCACAGATGAGCTGAACGTAACGTGGGCCAGAGACCCAAACTTAAGCTAGATGAGCCAAGAAGGAAATGGATTCAAGTGTGCAGGGGAGGACGTGATATTATATCCTTCGTCATATATGTTTCATATAATTAATAATTTTAGTGAAGATTCTGAACAAGAGTTTCAAGGAGAACTATTTATTAGGCACTATTCAAAATTCAAGTTACAATCTCTTCAGTTAGGAAAACAGTGTGACAAAATAAGATATTTAAATAATAAATATTTGAAAGAACAAAGGGAATTGATTAAAAATTTAAACAGTGGTGAATAAATCAATAATTTATATATTGTATTCTGTCAGTAACAGTAATAATCATTCTTTTTATATATACGGTGTTCAGAAGTAATTCTCGTACAACCGGTACAACCTTAATTATTTTAATACGAGCTAGATTTCCAAAACCATTAAATTTGTTTCACCTTGTTGAGCGATGATATAGTCATATAATAACGAAACTGCTATACATGAAATATATATTGATATTTTTCAAGATAGTGCAGAAAGGACATTAATAATAGAAAAATCTATCTCTATTTCACTTTAGCCTAATTTTACTACTCGCAATTTTTTTGTAATTATTTAATTAGACAATTTTAATATTTTTCAAAATTATTATTGAATACTGTTAGCTGTTCTATGGAGTAGTAAGAAAATTAGGTTGTTTATTTTTAGGTAACCGACCTTGTGGAATAATAATATCTGTACTGGGTGAAAGTAAGAAGATGCGTCTCCTGCTAGAACAATGAGCTGTTCTTGGACTTCAAAAAAAGCATAATATCATCAGTTTAATTAGTTTGTTGTTCCGTCAGTAGATACATATTTTTAATTTTTTTTCTTATAAATAAAGAAATAGAATTTAAAAAAATTGCTTCTAATAGGAATCTATCTATTTTGTTCTTTACTTTGCCTGTATGATAACACGAGGAAAATTGACCGAGAGATTCCACTACAACGTTTCGATTTTATATAGTTATGTGTACATTCTTGAAACTTTATAAATCATTAACAGACCAAAGAAAAGACTCCAATGCACCTAAATTTCTTTAATAGTGTTAATTAATTTAGCTAAAAATGAAATTCCAAGAAGGTATACTAATTTTATAAAAAATTAAAATTTCTTGACGTAGGTACTATGAAACCTATCGAGTCTCCTTACATTTAGTCCTGCTACTCATGCCTTAAAATATGTCTTAGGTTGCATACTCCAATACTAAGATATACCGATATGGTGTTGTTAGAAAACTTTGACAATATAGCTCTGAGGTAAAATATTATAAAAAAAAATAAATAAAATTGTTTACTAAGCTCTTTCGTTTAAATGTTAAAAAAACACCGTCTTGGTACACGTTTGGTACAGTTAAGCTCCACACTCTCCACGGTGCGTCTAATTCTTTGTATAATTTTAGAAACAGTGAGATTATGAGTTTTTGACCGAGAGACTTGTGTTATTGCAGTTTCCACGCGTACGTCGCGGCGTTTATATACAACATTGGCAGTCAGTGTTGTGATCCGCACTATGAACGGGAAAGGTATGCGAAGAAAGAAGTCTTCTCTTTCGGAAGTTAAAGTGGCTGTTATTGGTGCGCCCGGGGTTGGAAAAAGCGGTAGGTTAATCTGGATAATATTAAATTATTAAAATACAAGAGGAGGAATATTACATTTTTTATTAACCACCACAATATTTATCTCGTTTACAAAATATCTCGTTTAAATAGAAATAGATTGAACAATGTTGGTCCTCCCGTTTTTTTAAATCCAAATATGAAAAGATATTTTCTATTGTGATATTCAACAATATTGTGTTGAAAATTAATGTTATTATTGTGGCTTAAACTTTATAAGAAAATAGAGGTTGCCGCTTCAAATAAATAAGACGACTTTATGTAAAGAAAACTAAACTCTTTGAGCTTATATCGAAATTTTTTTAATGAAAGTGAGTCAGTGTCTTTGGGTAACTTCAAGCACGAATTGCCTATTAAATGACAAATATAAGTATCTCTCTAAATATTATATTACTTATAAAGGAATATGGTTTAAATAACTGTAATTAATGCATTGTTTTAAAAGACATCATAGTTTATTTTTTATTAATAGGATTCATGTTGTTAATAATATTTATCGGTTTCAGGATATTAATCCTTTGTTTACATATGCAAAAGTAGGCTGGTAAACAAGTCATAACTAAAGTTGTACAGTTATATTTAAAACTTGTACGGTAATAATATTACAAATACAGATCTGTCAATAACTGTCAACAGATGAAATAATAAATAATGAAACTATAACATAGGGCTATTTATATTAATACAAACAGACAGAAAACTCCAAACAATAATAATTAAGTACTGAAATCCAACTGAAATGTATTTTCAGGCAATCTAAGGTCCGTTTTTATGTAGCCGTTGTGACACTAAAAATGTAAACATTTATGTAATATGAAAAAAGGTAACAAATAAAAACAAACAAAATATAACTGTAACCATGGCGACAAATCAACCCATACAGACTTGACCAACTAATGAAATGAAAACGTTATTAATAAGAGAATATCAAAAGGTAATATCTATTAATAATGTCTTTATTTTCTTAAACCGATAAACTATTGAACATATCACGGATGTTATGAATCATAACAGCCTTAGATGTCTTAAAATTCTCGCTCTACGAGCTCGGATTTCAAACCGACATCTGCGGCAGTTATGATAGTCATAACATTCCTAAATATGTTAATAGCTATTAAAATTGTCATGCGCGGAACATTTTACACAAATTTACATCAAAGTAAATGCATTAATCAACACGATTTTGATTTACACTATTCCACAATTACACTCTGTATAACACAATATACACTATACAGCTGAACTTATTGATGGTTTCGATCAAGTGGATTAGGGCTTTCATTTGGCTAGACCATGGTGTTCTATTATAAAAAATATATACTTAATATAAGATATCTAATCAATATTTTTTAAATTCTCTGCTTAAAGAAAACTAGGTATAATACAAAACTAGATTCAATGATCTGTAGCAAATAAACTAAACTTTTATGCACTCATTTCTATGTGTTAAGTAGTACTTTATCACACTAGTGCTGCAATGAAATTTTATAGTACGTTACTATTGATGACGTAAAATAATAGATATTTGCGATATTAGTGTCATCACGTTTCATAAAAAAATGGCGGATGAGAACATTGTCAAACGAGACGTTTTAACTGAGTTTAATAACACATCGAGTACCTATTATAATATACTATGAAGCCGTACAATGCTTTACGCATTTCCATAAAACACGATTATTTTTTGTATTTTTGCCACCGTAAAATAGTGTATGCAATACACACGGAAAATGACTTTAGTGAAGCCTTTAGCTTTTTCAATAAATCAGTAAAGCACCACTTTTCACACTTATTACGTAAGTATCCCGATTGAGCGGTATTTTCTGCTGTCATTTTAAAATCGATGCTTTGTCGCTACTACATTCATTTTTATCGCGCGAAGGTTGACGTAGACTCATAAAGGTATTGTTCTTAGTTTGCACTGTTCTTCCATTTATTTCCTTTCGTACCATACATTTTTTTGATCATTTAATATGCCTACTCTTTATCTTTTAAACACATGTAATTATTATTTAATTATTAAAGTTATACTGTGTTTTAACAGTAACTAGACCAGATTAGAAAATCAATAAAATATCAATATCTATCAATAATAAAAAAATATATTTCAATTCTGTTCCCCTTCTTTTAGAGATTCTAGTAAAATTATATTTTTGGTTTTACTAAATCCAAAAAAGTGTTTTTAAAAAAAATCGTAGTTAAGCAGTAGGTATCTGCAATCAATACAGTCTATCAGTATCAGGATGGAACAAAGTTCGTCAGATTGATATTCTTCTTGTGGGTGTAAATTTTTGTAAAATAATTCCTTAAACTACTACATTTTTACATCAAACGGTTGTTCTTAGTTAATAGTAGGGTAGTTGTAAATTATTTTTTAATTTTTAAACAAGTACTATATCACGAGAACGGAAATTGCCAACTGCGCGAGGTGAAAAAATTTTCTCAGGACATGCTAGAGGAACTTAAAAAAAATAGAAAAATCCAGATTGGGCTCACGTCCTTAACGTTACGTGCAAGCAAAGAAACAGAGTGTTGAAATTTTGTGAAACCAGATTTTATTTAATAATTCGGAAACTCTAAAAACTTATTGTCTTCAAATAGAGGCGATAATGTTTTTAAAGCATCTATTCTCTTACGAAATTCTGCCCTTATGTGTCTTCAGTGGCGTCTTCAAAAGTTGGAGTGGGTCTTATGCGCAGTTGATTTTTGTTTTATGTATTCTGGAATCTTGAAGTTTGGAAGAAAAATGCCTCTGAATTTTTTCGTATCCAACAACTAAATAAAATAAAAGAAAATCACCATCAAGTATCCTCTGCTATCAATTCCAGAATTCGAAGCTGTCGCAAATGTGTGTGTGTGTGTGTAACGACAACAAATAGATACTTTTTACTTTTAATTGAATGCAGTTTTCAAAATTTACAATCACTTGCATAAAGCAATGGCGTAACATAGCTTCTGAGAAAAAATTTGCTCTCCCACATTGTAACTACTCCACTAAGGGCTGAACAAACATAACATATTGTAAAACAATATAGACTCAAATATTAGTTAATTAAATATTAAAAATTTACTTGTAAAATATACCACACTATGTAATGTACTGTAACGACAATAATTATAGAATATAATGATTCTAGTGAGGAACATAGTATACCTACATATAAGTAATGCAGCATTACTATTATTTTTATTTTAAGTATTAAATATTTGCCTAATTCCACAAAAGCCTATACTCAATATTATATATTATTTTGCTAGTAACTCGGCTAGTAGTTATACTATCATTATCATTATTATTCTACAAAACGTTTAGTCAAAAGAAATATTGCTTAGTTTGCTGAATCTGTTAAGCGTATTTCCACATCCGTGAATTCTTCGAGGAAGTTAGTTATATCATTTTAATTTGCATTGTATGTTACCAATGCCATAGCACAGCACAAAGCTAATTTTGGCTAGACCAGACTGGGTCGGGGTCAGGCCAGGACAAAGTTGCAGTATTTAGTTTCTGAAATCCTAACGTTCATGGAGGCACTGATCATTTAATTGTTCTAAAGGAATAATATTATGTAAAATAAGCCCCTGAGTAATTTGTCAAATTCTTTAAAAATAATAATTACTTTTTATAATTATGTCATAAAATATTGAATTAAATTACAGAATTCGTAGCTCCCAAAGCTAAAATATTGAAATTAAAAAACATTTTACTATATATTGTTTCGCTGCACAATAGCTTCATCAGATGTGAGTACTAGACTAAATTACTTGTTATCGATCTGATGAAGTTGCTGTATAGCGAAATTATTGTAATAAAACCAACAAAAAAAATTCTGGAAAATCAAAAACCTGTTCTAATTTATGTTCAAGGTTGATTCAATTAATTACTCTAACTCACGTTGCCATTTTAGAATATCACGTTTTCGAACACGCTTGCCTGCCACTTCAAACATGGTTTTGTGCGTCGCACCAGATGAAAACTTATTTAACATTAAAACATCTCTCAAACGGTGTCAAATGTTAAGGCAATAAACTTAAAAATAGTTCCATAAGCCATTTTCCAATCTTTAATTGTTTCATTCATGCAATTTCCAGAATATATTTACTATAACGCTTACCAAACTGAATGGGAGACTGTTTAGGTTTGGACGTAAATAGACTAGAATTCTAGGATATACATGACTTTGACGATGCATAACACAATTCAATAATTCGTGCTTAAGGATTTTATTAATGCAATTATGCTTTATATAAAGCTTAGAAGAAATCGATGGTTTAGCTAACTATGGATATTAAAATCAACTAAATTTTCATTATTCCCGAAATCAAATTTCTTACTGTTATGTATTGAAATGTACCACGGTATTAGAAACGTGACTTTTAAAAACAATACTTACAAAATTTCAACTACAAATTATTATTCCACTTATATGAGTAATAAAATATTGGCACCTATAATCTTGGTTGTGATTAGAAAAAATACTGTTTTGTTTAATTGCTATGCTACCCATCCTACCCATCTATCATTTTGGAAAATTCTGTAACTTAAACTACTACTATTTTTTAAGGTGATTTGAAAAACAGAAACAGGAATTCCAAATCCAGTTAAACAGAAGAAAACAGTGAATGAGTCGTGTTCCCTAATTTATTTTTAATCACAATGACGTAGTAGATAAAACTTGTGAAATATTTAGAATATAATTCATTGTTACTGAGAAAGCTGACGTATATAAATAAATAATTGGCATTATTAATGGGAACGTTTAAAAACAAAGAGATCTGATGATGAAATTATTTTTTCCAGATTAGATTTAAATATTGCTATTGAAGAGTGTGTATATGAATAGACATGGTTTTCCTAAGTAGACTAATAAATTTTAAAACGGGTAAATCTTTAAATAATTTAGTAAAGAAACGGTCAGGTTGAGCATTTTGTTCCAGACTATTTTTATTTCAGATTTTGATTTATATTTTGAGATATGAAACTGAATTTTGTTACACAGGTGATTTGTACAAAGCCAATTTTGCTGTGTACTCCTCCTGAGTGACTATATATATTTTTTAAATATAACGCGGTTCTGTTGTTATTTATTTATAAATCAGTACTGGGCTATTTTTGGTTTTTTCAATATTTGAAATCACTGTCGAATTTTTTGTATTCCTTTTTGATTAGGAATGGTTTAAAAAAATTAATCGCTTGCTAATATATTTGGAAAGAAATGTATAAGGTTTCAGATTTTCTTTGGGGGATAGAAAACCAAAATGTTCATTAAAGCTTCATGAAACTTAGATACATCTACCTCTAATCGAATGATGAAATTATCATTTGTTAGAATGTCAGTTTGTTTGTCTGTCTAAAAAAATTTCCGAATCATCCGATATAAATACTAATGAAGGATAACCACAAGAAAAATTTATCTCCAGAAACGTGAACATGTTAACCAACCAGAAGTAGAAATATTATCATTTGAAAATACTCACTTATTAAGAGGTCATCAGACAATCATAAAGAAGCTGATGACCAATTTATGACCACCTGATGGCTGCTTCAAGACCACCTGATGACCTCTTGATTACCTCTTTATGACCACTTGATGACCGTCTGATGACCACCAATTTCATAAGCCCCTAATGGTATCTGAACAGTATTACCAGTCTAATTATTTCCTACGTCAGAAGTACCACCCACTTACGTCACAAGGGCCGCCCACCTACGTCCCAAAGTGTTCTACTGATTTGTTATGACCTTTATAATATCTACATATGGACTCAAGAAAATCCACTAGGAGAGTAAAGCGAGGTACCAGCACAAGTTTCCTGTAAATGTATGGACCGAAATGATTGAAAATAATTTAATTTAATCCTGCTTTCTTGTTCTGAGACTGACTAGTAATTTATATCGTGAATCAATTAGCAGGTTAAGTTCTTTGACTTACATTTAATAAGGAGGAGCTAATCGTAATTTATACAGATTGGGAAAATACGGAACTTGATATAGCAAATTAAAAATTGCGATGTAAAATGGTGGAATGGTGTAAACTACAATTCTCCATCAGTCTCATATTTTCCTGATTTTTTGGAAATTATCCCATATATTTTTTATTTTTTGTATAATCGACAAAAGTACCTTTGTTCGTTTTCTCATTCTATGGCGAAAAAAAGTTGTCTTAGGAAATTTTCAAAAAATTTTTGGAGATAAAGAAGAACGCGACGAATCGAATAGTGCAAACTGCAGTTCATTATCCCATTACATTGGGAAAATAGATCCTCTTAAACGATACCAATGAATTTGCAAAAAATTTCGTTCTACAGATGGAGAAAAATATGACGAATCTAACAAATTTCGTTTCGTTGGGAAGATAGAGTCTCTTAGACACTACGGGTTAATAAATTTAAGCCATTACTTCTGTGAGCGTTTAAAATGCCACTTCATAAGAGATAATATATAGTTTATTTGTTTACAAAACAAATATAAATACAAACAAATTACAATAGTAATATAATAAAGAATTAATTTGAATTTTTTTTTTCCAACTTACATTAAAATATTAAATAACAAAACAACATTTCAAATTTATAAATCAAACAAACTCATGGAACTCATAAAGTCATAGACTGTCTATGAGGAAAAATGTGTTTAAACTACAAATGAAAATATACAACCAACTACACACTATACATTGATTTATACACACATACATATCTAAAGAGTACCTATATAAAATTTTTCAAAATTAATTAAAATAAAATTTAAATTAAAGTTTAGTATGAAACAAAAAATATTTATTACAAAGAACCATACATGAGATCACGAATTAAATTTGAATAAATAAAAGTAGGATGGTGATATAGTACATATGTTTGCATAGTAACGATACAGTTTTTTCCTTTTTTTTTTTTTTTTTTAAATTTTTTATTTCAACGAGTTTATGTAAATCTATTTTATTAGTTTCTAATATAAACACTTTTACTTGTTTTTTAAAAAAGTTAAAAGAATTTATATTTTTTACTTTATCTCGAAGAAAATTATAAAACCTGGGAGAAAGGTAGGAGACATTTCTCTGCCCTATTGACTTGACTGAAAAAGGAGTTCTATAAGAAACCTCTCTTGTTCTTGTTTGATAAGTATGATCAACAGGTCTTAATGTGTTTTTTTAATACACAAATTTATTACTACAATGTAATAAAACAATTGCCTGATATTGAGAACATAAGCATTAAGCATCCTTATAGAGATTATCAGATGGATAAGTGTTTACCTTATTTAGCATTATTTTTAAGAATTTTTTTTGAATTATTTCAAGTTTTTTTATGTAATATTTGACTGCACTTCCCCACCCACTTATACCATAGGACAATCTAGATTCTACCAACGAATAGTATATTGTTTTTAAATTTGGCAAGTCTAGAATGGATTTTAAGAATTTAAATCTGAATAGAATGCTTCGTACAGTATTGCACACGTTGTTAATATGTATATCCCATCTCATATATCTGTCTATGGTAATACCTAGGTATTTTACAGAGTCAGTTTGTTGGATTTCTGTATCGTTATCAATCTTAAGGGAGCTGAAGTTGTGTAAATTTCTATCATAGAAACTGAAAGATATATATTTCGTTTTAGCAAAATTTATAGTTAACAGTTTACAATCGAACCAGTTTTTTATTTGTTTTAAATCCTCCTCTGCGCGTATTTTTAGATCCTCATAACTCTTATCTTCATAAAAAATAACCGTATCATCAGCAAAACTTATGACGGTACCTTTAGTTTTTAAAGCAAATAAATTATTCAAATACAATATAAACAGTATCGGTCCCAATACCGTACCTTGCGGTACACCGTATTCAACGACGCATTCGTTACTAAATACTGATCCAATTTTAACCATCTGCTTTCTATTATTTAAATAGTTTTTTATCAGATTTAAAACTGGACCTCTAAATTCCATGTCTTGTTGATACAAGTGAATTGAACGATTTCATTTAAAGCCGCATTATCTTAGTCTAGTTACTCTAGACAGCGCACTATAGACCAAAAAGAGGAACTGTCAAGTTCATACCAAGATCCGCATTTTCCGTATGCCTATATCGCTGTAAATTTGTGTGATTAAATCTTGGACGTTAAACAGGGGACTACAACCTTACCAGAACATCAGAACTAGATTTTGATTTCTTTCATGCGGCCATCCCTAAACTCTTGCGAATGCTGCTTCAATTAAAATTGTAGAAGAATTTCTAAACAGCATAATGCAGGCTTGTGCTATTATTTGTTGCACTCGATATTACGATATTTTCGTATGCGTTAAATAACCACTAGGATTGAGGCCTGCGTTACGACTAAACAATTTATTTAAGAAATATTAATTTATTGTAGAAAATAAAACAGAACAATTAACGCATTTGGAACGAAAACCTTTAGGGCATATTTCATAATGAGCCTTCTTCATTAAATTACCTGCAACGCCACGCCTGAATATTTTAGGTTACTGAAAAACCAGTGTGTATAACTTGCTTGCATATTGGAATGCGATCTCAGGTTTCCGTGTTTTTTGTTGTGAACTTGTATATTTATTTTGTTACAATACCAAATTATATATAGAGACTAAAGAGTCATTACACCCAA
Organism: Rhagium mordax; assembly: GCA_963680705.1. NCBI lineage: Eukaryota > Metazoa > Arthropoda > Insecta > Coleoptera > Cerambycidae > Rhagium > Rhagium mordax. The sequence continues at coordinate 18,448,079 of OY796656.1, forward strand.
GTGGTCGGTAGTACATCTAAAATTAGACTTTGTCAGCTGTCGCACTATTCTTTTTTGTAGTAGATTATCACGTACCTACCTTGTTAGACAACTGGCATAATGAGGTGTTATTATGCAATAGTTGTTTTCTGAGTTATACTTTTTCTTAAGTTTAAAACAAAAAAACTGTACAACCTCACAAGAATCAAAATTTGATACACAGGCTAATAGTCCTTTATATCATTCTTAACAAAACGGTTTATTTTATTTAAAAAATGTATTGCTAAAATATTTTTGTTTTCATAATATGAAATTTCTGTCGTTATCGGTTTGAATATATTTCAAATTTAAAAAACTTTTCGCTCCCCCACCTCCCTATTTATATACCATTTTTACATTAGACTGTGCTCGATAGATCTATACACCTAGGTACCAAATTTCCTGAAAATGACAAGAGCCATTCTTATGTTATCATGATAGACAGGTATTGGATTTAGCTTTGTTGATTACCTGTTTCGAAAATGATCAATAATATTAAAAAGCTCCAAGCAAGGTATATAAGATTATCCATCTACCTCAGATTCAATTGAATTCAGAAATTACTCGTAAAATGTTATAACATATTTGATTTTTGAAAAATTTAGATATGAGTATGAGTACTCAAATTTATTAAGTAGGTATATGAATTTCTTAAGTGTGCAATATCCACGAAAGGCTCGTCCAGATATCAAGCATATAAAAAATAAATAAATAAATAAACAAAAATAAAACAATATCATACATTTTTTTTGTACACTATGAATATCGTAATTACAAGGTGCCCCTAGGTATACAAAATTCTTCGAAATCACTCAATCGAGATGAACACCAGAAATGATATCTTTCGTTTTCTTCGACCATCATCGTCCCATATAAGTATTTCTTTGGGGAACTTCTAACTTGGGTACATAGTATGTAAGGAGTTATCGAAAACGATGCACTTGTTTAAAAGGCTGATGAAAAGTCCATAATTTGTAACCTAAAACTTTTTGTTACTTTACGCACCTTGGTCCATTTACTAAAGAGGAACGTTCTAACTTCGTTGAGTCAAAACCGGTTTTGATAACTTTTTTTTTTGAATTTCGGAAAATAATTATAAAAAATTTCCCCATATTATGTGAGAAGGTGTACTTTTAATGCAAAGCCACCTGCGATACCAAAATAAACGCAAAAAATCACGAAAACATATTAGGCATTTTTTATCAGAAAATTTTGTTAACGAAACTTTTCTAAAAACCTCATCAAAATAAAAAAATATTGATATTTTGATTCAAAAAATTTTAAGCCCGAAAATATAATTTTACAATATCAATTATCATTCGTATTTAGATGCAGAGTATTTCTCTAGTTTTTTTTATAAAAAATAAAATATTAAAATACAATAACCCATTAAATTTATATTTTCAGACTTAAAAATTGTTTCAAACAAAATATAAATATTTTTTTATTTTCATTAAATTTTGGACTTAAGGCTTTTGAACAATTCTGAACAACTTACATTATTAAAATTTTGATAAAAAAATGCCTAATATGTTTTTTGATTATCCACGTTTATTTTGATATCGTAAGTCACTTTGCATTAGTAAGAGGCAAATGGCTTTTGGGCCATAAGTTGATCCTAATAGGCTCTATCTTTGAGTGAAATTTGGTTTAAATCGGATAAAAACGAAAAAAGTTATAAAGGTGTTTCACGTTTAAGTGCAACACACTGTATATACTCCCGGCCGGTCGTGAATAAGGCAACTATTTCCGCCATAATTGCTGTAAGTCGCCCAGCAATAAAGGCCACTTTTCCTTCGGCATTTTAAATTTTATTTGAGTTTTAATGTCAAATTCGTTATCAGCGGCCCTAAAAACACCCAAACATCCAATAAAAATAAAGAAAAAAGATTTTGAAGCTAGATTTGTAACCTCGGACCTCAAAAATCTTATGTTATCAAATTTCAGACAATTGTTTAAATAAACATAATAGAGTTATACATTTTTTAATTAAAAATGTATTTAAAAGACGTTTATTTGTTAATAACAATCAAAACACATCTCCTTATCTATGAGGAACTTTTCTATAAACTTTCTCCGAAATTTAAAAAAAAATGATGACAATCGGTTTTGCGTCATCGAAGTTGCAACTTTGACCAATTTTTAACATTTAGAAAATTGGAGTGCTAGTATAGGGAATGGCATGCAAAATCGACGATGAAAGGTTCCCGTCTGAAGGCCGGTAAATCTTAGCAACCATATATTTTTCTCTCTCTTCTTTTTTAAATCGAATTATTGCCGATATTTTTTCACATAGGTAGTTAGTATATGTCCTTCATATACCCCAAAATACGCTGGCAGAAAAAAACTTCCGGTAGGCGCGCGAGAAACGGAGATAAAAATTTTTTTTCAATCTCCTTTTATCAATATCCGTGTATAATGGAAAAATCCTTCTTACAGTATTTTCCATTACCACGACCGGGAATCGAACCCGGAACTTCTGATGCAGGTACGCTACCATCTCGACCATACTTGCTGTACGTTAATAGTAATTTGACGTATGGAATAAACCAAAATTCAAAGTTTTTAAAACGTTTAATGGCATCTCAAGACCTGGTGTATGGATCAAAACAGAGCGGATGGTGTCATTTCACAAACTACAAGGATGTGCGGCTGTGGCTGTGGTTCCTTATAATGTTTATTTTTTTTTATAAAACCAGATTTCGTATTTCCAACTTTATTAATAGAATCAAATAGTCAAAATAATTAAATCAATTTCATAAAATATTATTGCCACGATTTATTAAAACGAAATGAAAGCTACATCCTGTTTATTCGTACTTCAAAAATATTTTGCATTTGAAATTTTTTAATTCATACGTATCGGTTTCTTCATATTTATGTAGGCCTGTTGATCTTAAATTATTGGTAATTACTTGGTAATTGGTGTTAAGATGTAAACAAACATTAACATTTTTAACAACATTATATGTTTAATATCACTAAGGTCGTCTTGTGCTCTGAAACTAAACAGTTTTCACATTATATCTGTAGTACTTAGTCCGCTGTTATCAAGCGGAGTACACAAATAAGGTTTCTGTAACTCGACAGAGGGGGTAATCATCACATATATCCTCACAGGCTCCTAATCAGAACCTACATGCATTTCTTTTTCTACCGTTTTAGATTTTTGAAACTTAAATTTTGCAATATTTACCTTCATTCTTGTACATATCTTTAGTTTAACTAACTTTTACGGTTAATTGGGATTATTACTATGTACTATAAAAGTATTAACACTTCTAAAAGTTGTATTTATTTAAAAGTTCACACAATATTCTGAAATTCTTTCATCTCAAAAAATGTAGTTACAAAATGAAATAAAATCGTATAAATATTTGGGGAATATGATCTATATAATCAAAGTTTACCGCACAGACAGTGATTAAAAAACTATTTCAAATTTATATGCCTAACTTACGGCTATTTAATAACCAAATTTACCATTACATTCTTTATGAAAACAAATTACCGTTCCATGATTAGCTTCTTATTGCCCCAAGTTTACTTTATGACTTTTTTTAATATTTAGGTAGACTTTCATAAAACTGCTTACCTTTAAATAGTTACACAGAAAAACATTGCATTAAATTGATCTCATCTAGCTCATTGAACAGCGACCTCCATGTTGGTCAGTTAATTAACAGAATTCATATATGTATTCTAAAAGTATCTTATCAATAATGATTTAAAGAGAAAAGCTGACAAAACTGCTTTTAATTTTTCGTATATATCGGTTAAAACTACCATGTGATATTTTTAAACCAAAAATCTACTTTAAAGTAACTTAAATCTCACATTGTAAGGTTCTGATATTTGTCGAAAATATATTTTTAATTTAGTACTAATAGAAGAAACTACACAGAAAAAACACAACATGCTAATAAGATTTGTCTATTTTAACAAATTCTTAAAATTATTTCAGTACTGGCATATCTTCGTGGTTCCATGAAATAAAAAGTCTTCTAGCAGAATTTAACAAAATTCTTTTGATAGATTCTGTTGGTTAAGTTTCAAATCATATTCTCATAAGATTTAGACTAGAATAACTTTAGAGAATAAAATACTGTCCAAGTTTATTTAAATGCTCCACTAATTAAAAAATAAAGTAATATTCATAAGTGCAGGTATTTACGCACGTGATAATGAATTTAAAGTTGTATATTATGAACATTTTGATTCTGTAACGGAAGTATAAGAATTGTTACCTTTGTGTATTAGGAAACCATATCCTCCTAATCTAAATATTTATGCTGTAGTATATAAAGCATAAAAAATTGTGGCTATTAAACTTGGCAAGTGACGTAAAGAGTAAATAATCACGCTCAATGGCAACCTTCGCTACTGAAACTACCGTAAACCTTTAAATAGTTTTTTAACAGTCGCTGCCAATACCATCATCATAGATATTTTCATAAATATTTAGAATTTTTAATGAATTTTATTAATGCTATGTAGTAAATAGTACAAAAATAGGCTATAAAATTCTTGTAATTATTTTACTGCTGGCAGTTTTCTCTTGGGTGGTCTAACGTGTATTCGTAGCTGAAGGAGTATGACCTTGATTTTATTAAACAATTACATACAAAATAATTGTGTAGTAGATGTGACAGATGTTCGAAAAATAATAATATCGGGACACGTCCAGACTTCAATAAAAATAAATGTCAGAAAATTAAGTAGGTATCAAAAAAATTGTCCAATAAATATGTTTTGTCTTCTCAATGAAATAATAACATTGATCCGAATAACGAACTTCGTCAAATAGTAATTTTAAATAACGGCTGTTGTGCGTAAAGAGTTCAAGACAGAGTAAATGGGAAACCAAAAGTGTATAACAAGAGAAGAGTCGTTCATATAAGAATAGAAAATGATGGTAAATACATAAATACCGATTTTTAGTATTATTAGTAATAAAAATGCATACGAGTGAAGAGGTCTTGGAGAACCGTAGAGTGAAACAGGAAACCCTCTACTGCCGCGCCGGCGCCGGCTTATTTGCCTATTTTAATTATGGGAGTAATACTCTTTTTGTAATTCAGATTGGAACGAATTTGTTAAGGACCATAGTCCTTATGCTATCATAATTTATCAGCTGATTACTGCGTAATTCTGTGATTTTCCTTTTTCCTTGCACATGACCACCTCGATTTGTTCTTATCATTTAAATAATCCAAGGACTCACGATTGCTTTACCAGTTTGTCAAAATTCACTGCCTTTGTAACATTCCTGCGCGACAAAGGTAGTGCTCGCATTGTAGATTACACAAAGATAAAATGCTAATCTTCTGACATTGGGACATTCCCTGATAATAGTAATGAAAGAAGTGCCCATTGCCCCAGGCATATTTGTTTATTGCAGGCACGCGTTACTGTGGTTGCCAAAGAGAGTAAATTTATCAGATGGCATTATGACAGAAATTAGTTTTGGCAAAGAAAAATAGATTCACCAACACAATTTGTTCAGAAATAAAGATAAAGATTTGAGGTCAACTTAATCTCAATTTAAATTTTCAAATCTTGAAACTTATTTTGATTACGAAATTAATGGACAGAACATACCAATCTGTGTAGATGGATTATAAACTTTGAATATATTTTTTTCTACTTATTCAGCTTTCATCAGCTGTGAAAATTTTAACAAACAATGACTTGCAGAAGAAGTGATTATTTTCACGAAAAAAGGAGGAGAAGTAATTTCTATATTTCAAACAGTTAGATCAAAGTGACAAGGATCCACATGTAGTTCGTAAAATGGATGAACTGTACCAACTTTGCATAATTTAGTTCATCATTTTTCCTTTTGATGAGATATCAAATCATGCTTCGTTTAAATAAATGGTTTATTTTCTTTTTAAATTTAAAACCAATGCATTAAAGATACCTGCACAAACTTGTTCTACTACATTATCATACGATGACAACGTAGGTAGTAGGTACAAACATTTTATGATCTAACACCATAATTTGAGAACAGTTTTAATTACTCCCTTTAAAATTGTAATTTTCTATTTTTAATTTTTTTATTATTATAAAAATAAGTATAACTAATTTGTTATAAATCAAATAGTAAGTGGATTTGAAATTAAAAGTCTTCTCTCTGATTTAGTACATAATTTATTATTTAAAGAGTTTAAACAGCGAATTTTTCAATTGGAAGCCAAGACTAATTCAAGTACCAAATAAAACATCTCACATGCATATGTGGATAATATAATCCAGTTGATTATTTAATTTATTCGTGACATATTTATGAGTCGTATTTCACTTTCTGTCAATTTAGCTTTAAAATTAAATGATTAATTATTCGAAAATATCTTGACATATACCACTACTACGTAAATTCTAGTAAGTATATTCCAACTCTTGGTTCTAAAACGAGATCTTCTTTAAAGATGCACTTTGATTTAATTTTAACTTCTATACTAGACCTACTAACACACTTTTTCTATAGAGGTATGTGTATATAAATATTGACCCGTACAGGCTTCTGTGTAAAAATAGACAGACAAAAACCAAATTATCTGTTAGATGCTCAAAAATCAATAAATCGCTTACATATGTGACTCATAAGATAAATTTCCACATAACTTCTTGATGTAGTGTTTGTTTACCTTTCCATAAACGTGACTGAAATTTCTGTTGATAGTATAAAAGATACTTTTCTTGACAGCTGAGCTAAATGTTGTACCACTTTTCACGACGGCATTAAAAGCGAATCAACATATGGGTCAAGAATATGTAAAAATAATAGATTTTGACCTTGCATAAAACTTTTATATTTACATTGTCTGCACCAGCGATTTGGAAAATACCCAAAACAAGATCAAACACTTTCAAGATGGTCGTTATAAACGTAAAAAGTTGGAAATTTTTATTTGTGGTAAATGGCAATTTATAAAAACATTTCTTTTCCAGTATTATATTTCGCTATTTAAACGTTAAATAAAAATAGAGCATATATTAAATAGCAAAGATTGTAAGAGCAAAATTCTGGCAGAAATGAGAAAAGCACGTTCAGGCTTCATATAGGTACGTTTCTGATCTGATGAAAGAACAGTTCTGGAATAAGAAGCTGCTGCTTGTTGTGGTAAGATGGGGCTGTCTTTTTTGTATTATAAGTATTTTGACTATCGATAATAACAGATAAATAACAATTTTAATAATAATAACAATATTGATGAAAATATTATGTGGTGTGTTCCTTAGCTCATTGTTATATTTCGTGGTACTAGCTATTTGCACTTTTTTAGATTGCTTTTTCTATTAATAACAACACCAAGGACACTATTACACCGCATTGGTGCCTTGGGTGCAGGTAAGTTGAAGAAGGTTCACTCTGGCATTAAAGACCTGAGGAGAGTACCTACCATGAAGAGAGTACCATGAATTACAAAACTATGTTTGTGGTGGAACGTATGTCTGGTTAAGCGTCATAGCTACGAATCTTCAGCACCAATGCTACAATTCCTACACTTGATTTAGTAACACAAATATAAGTTGCTTGTGGTGGCTTCTTCTGTTGAGCAATTTCCATGAGCTTAATGACTGAAAAGGTTTAAGATCGCTAACACTACGATGATGTTCCAAAGAAGTAAGTGAACTCGAAAATAGAGCTGTATTACCATTCATATGATTCGATATGAACTGGCTATAGACAGCTTCCTCTTTATTTTTTTCCTAGGACTTAAAAACTGAATTAAATGCATAGTTTTCAAAATTTCTTTCCTATGCACCCATGAAAAATAATGGGCATCAGAGTTAGGTTGCTATACTTCTCTACAGATCATATTCGATATAAGGAACCACAAATATATCTGACCACACTATACAAAATCGACCATTTTTGGCTGGAAATTTTCAGTCAAGTAAAAAAAATATGGACAAACGAAGGCGAATAGAATGAAGAGGGACATATTTGAATGATTACCATATTCGCTAATGAAGTCATTTCAAGAGTGTTCTCTACATGACATAGCTGTAATATCTATGAGATTTAGAATAGAGAATTGAGGAGCTATTTTGAAGGGACGAAATTCATAATTTGCTAGCAATTTTTTAGTGATCCTCATATTGATCATTTATTTTGTATAAACAATAAAATTAGTTGTAATATATTATTAATATTTTTTCTCACTTATTTAATATCTCTTGCATATGCTCTCTTGCATATGCATATGCATATGTGTATCTGACAATGACAAATACAACAATATTATTGTTTTAAGTGCTGTTAAGAATACATTTTTAAGTTTTTATACTAACACATCATGGGGTAATTTTAATTCAATATTAATTTATAAATAAACTCAATTAAAACGGTATGCCATATGGTGTCCTTGAATGTGATCAACACATTCGTGCCATTTCAATTCCTACGTAGTTTTTATTCAACGTTTATTTGTTCATATATATTTTGAGCCAATGAGGTATTTTAATAATTTAGTTTTTTAAATCTATTGTGGGAAATAAACAAAAACAAATTTTATCCAGTCCAGTAAATTACAAAGCCAGACATTTTTTAAACGATCGTAATAATTAAAGACCTGTATCTTCTCAAAATGAGTATCCATTAAACTATTAACGATCCATTTAATAAATAAAGAATTGTGAACATGTGTATTTGTCAAATAATGGCTGAGCCATTTTTTAAAATGATTTCAAAAATATATTTTGACAGGGGGCCAGAAGGTTATTTAAGAACAATCAACAAGTTCCGAGTTGTATAAATAACAAGTTATTTTTCAAATAAATTCTAATTCTTGGCGTGTTTAAATATTTTTATTTTGAGAATATATTACAGTATATTAATGTAAAAAAGATAATTGTTGAAATTTGCTCCTAAGGTTTCATGACCTGATTAAAATGCATTTAAGAGATACTGAAATATTCTATCAAAATGAATAAAACATTAATTTCAAATCAAAGTGGCACGTACCAAAAGATTGGTGAAAATATAAAAATTTATTTTTGTCGATTAATTTCCTGTTACCTTATCTAATTTGTTCAATTTGCATTAGAAGAGGCGCTTGGGGAGTTTAATATCGAGGAAAAAATTGTTATTGGCAATCGTGTTAAAATGTTGTAACATAAAATTTAAAAAAAATCGTCATTTTCTCTATAAAAATAATATCTATAAAATAACAAAGCTATAAAACAAATCGTCAATATTAGTTCTTCAGAATTACTTATAAATCGTTATAATGAACATGTTTAAAAAAATCCCAAATTTCTTTTAGGGATTTGGGGAACGATGAACTTTAACATAAATGTAGGGGCCTGGATAGTCACCCTGTAGATAAATGAAACACTCACAATTTAAAAATCTATTGACGGTGGAGGAAGGTCAATGAATTTTGTTAACGATCACAAAAAGCCGTATTAAGATTATTCATCTAATTCCAAAAATATTGAGGCTCAAATATTGCCCATATTTTTCTAATACCCATTTCAATAATTGTAAGCCAGTTTAGTTACTTTTCAAAAAGTAAAACAATACTTTTTGTTTTAGAGAAAACACTGGAACATTTTAAGGAAACGAGGGGTTTCCAAAATGATATGTTTATTGATATTCCTGATTACAATACTACACTATTGGGATATGGGATTCAAGTTATATTTTAAAGTACGACTTAAGTAATAAAACATATTATACCTACTATTCATATTTTGATTGATTTTAATTGATGTTAATCTGTCAGTAATACGCAAATAAATAAATTTTGTTGTATTTTAAATAACCATTGGTCTGGAGCTCTCTATCTGAAAAACTACTTAATATTTAGAAAATACACTAAATATTATTGGAAGACTGAAAACATGTATTAAGATTTTTGGCAGGTACTTTCATTATAATATACATTGGTCAAGTAAATATTTAAAGTACTTATGTTTTAAAGTGCATATAAATTAAAACTTTTAGAAACCAGTATAAGCTAATAAAAAAATGTGGGCTTGCAGTTACGAGAATAATGTTTTTCTCACAGAAAAAGTTTATGTTTGAGTATATTTAGATTATATATCTGAAATCAAATGTTCCTCAACGTTATGATGATTTAAACGTTTTCCTTTTAATAAATTTAAACTTGAAACTTATCTCAGATACGTGGACCTCAAACTATTTCACTGTTATTGTTACCATGAAAAATATCATTATTTATGACGAGTAATACTGTTGAAACGTTATAACAAACATTTGAGTCATTTTTATGATATCTCGACTCCTGCTAATAAATACATTTATTCAGTTTTGAGAATATATCTTAATACATCGCTTATGCATACGAATCATCTAATTTGTTACTCTGTATTAAAGTTTTATTTTTCAGATGATTAACAAACGCAAGCTACAAAAACAAGGCTGTTAAATTGCAAACGAACCTTAAAAATCTATATGTTTACACCAAAAGTATGTTCTAGAAAATAAAAAAAATAAATAAAAATTAAGTAATAATAGTGACGGATAGTTCTGTCTGTCACTGAAACAAAGCTGTAATTTATATCGGAATAACTCGATCTTCTTCAAAATATCTCCATTATTGATTGTGTAATTAAAATTTATCAGGTCATACCATCAATCAGCTATGCCCCAAAAGAGACTAATGTCGAATATTTCTTATTATTTCAAGACGACAAATTGCCTACTAATATTACCTGCATAATTATTGATATAGTAGTTGCTAAAATAAAAGAAAAAAATATTTTGCATTTTTTATATGTATTTAACTGATTATTTGTTTTTTTTACATTTTAATCCCTATAAAAACTCAAATATTACAACAATCATTGGATCTACAATTTTCAATGACTAATATCCTCAGGATTTTTTTTGAGCATAGTCATCATAATAACTACTATGCCCCTTTGTCCCACTTAAGACTGTAGTAACTTTTTCAGTTTTTATTCGATTGACATCAAGTTTGGCTCAAATGATAGAGGCCATTAAAACCAATAAAATCATTTAAAACACCACAAAATCATGTACAGGGTGATTCTTTTATCAGGGGAAATGCGTTTTTCTCGTAAACGGCTAAAGGAAACTATTTTCTGTAAAAAGTATTATATTCTTACCGACTGTTACTAAAAACTAGGAGTAGGTATGGGGACGGTTGAGCCAGACAGTGACGTCACAAGCATGGCGCCAGTCACGTCATCATCGTTAAGTATGGCATCTACATTACCGGCCGAAACTCCGTAGGGGCTTACCTCACCAGTGGGTTCCCAGTAGGGCTTACCTCACCAATAGGTTCCCAGTAGGGCTTACCTCACCAGTGGGTTCCCAGTAGGGCTTACCTCACCAATGGGTTCCCAGTAGGGCTTACCTCACCAATGGGTTCCCAGTAGGGCTTCCCTCACCAATGGGTTCCCAGTAGGGCTTCCCTCACCAATGTAGGGGCTCCTCTCACTAATGTATGGGGCTCCTCTCACCACTGGGCCCCGTAGGGGCTTCGCATCTCCATAGGGCAGTCAAAAATTCGTAGCTCACCTCACAGCCGTCAAAAATTCGTCGCTCACAGCTGTCAAAAATTTGCGATGTGTCAAAAATTCGTAATCGTCTAGGGCCCCCCTTTGCGCTGTCAGAAAAATCTATAACCTCATAAGAAGAGCATGCGCAGCAGATTTCAAATATGTTTATCAAAGATGGTTTAAAAATTTTTTTTTTTCTCGAGATATTTTTTGTAGTGCCTTTTTGGTTCTGAAATTTTTATCGGTGCGTAGATTTTTGTAATGAAAAAAGTTGGAGCCTGTGTGGTGATTCGAACCGCTGTGACCTTACAACATTTCAGTGGCATTCGGCGCCTTAACCGCTAGTCCATCAGGTAATTTCTAAAACTATACTATAATGTGTGCATAATAAAATTATTTTAAAAGCGAACGATTTGATACAGTAACGTATGCTTAAACAATTGATATCATTGAATAGGTATGCGAAATCTCTTAATTAGGTTAACGAGTTCAATCTTATCACCACAAGGCGCATGGCGTGATTCCTCTTATCTACAGGGGTCACAGGTTAGTATGCATTTAGGTGTGATTTTAAATTATTAATTTCTCATGTAATTATTTTACAAGGGAACTCCTACTCGTATTTACATACCTAAAAGAGATTTATGAATTAAAAATATGTCAAAGAGTTACTGTCACCCAAAAACGAAAGTATTGCATCAAATTCATAGTGATGTACCGCTTTCCTTATTTTAATACGACTAAAATACAAGTACCCTATAATTTAACATTTAATTTGAGTTTTAGAAAACTGTAGCCGAGCAAATATACGTTAAGTATATTCAGAAAGTAATATACAATTTACCAAACGTATGGTATTCACAGGTATTTGTAAGGTGTTATCGCGCGCGAGACAATTTTCTAAGAATTCTGGAATGTTCTTATCTGGGAGGCTATAAATAGAAGAAAAAGACAGAAATTTATTCATTTTAGTTCATCGATAACCAAGCTCTTGCAACCTGTGTTATCTAAATAGTTTATTAATTGTTTTTCATATCAGTGAAGCGTGCTAATTTAAAAAGGTGAGTATTTAATTTGTGGAGTATTAAATTAAAGCGCTCGTGTTTATCTATTAACAATTTGATAAATTTATATAATAGAAGACTATTTTAAATTTCTTATATATCATTTTTTACAAATATTACATAACTGAACATTTTATTAACGTAAAAATTTGTATAAAAACAATTTGATTGAAAAAATACACATTGCTTAATGCATAATTGCATATTTTAATATTCTGATATATTTTAAACAATTTGTACATCAATTTTAAGAGATTCACTAACTTTGCACAATATTGCACAATTATTGGTAATATACCTGTCTGCAGGTGTTATCTTGAGCTACGAGACAATTTTCTAAGAATTCTGGAATGTTCTTATCTGGGAGGCTATAAATAGAAGAAAAAGACAGAAATTTATTCATTTTAGTTCATCGGTAACCAAGCTCTTGCAACCTGTGTTATCTAAATAGTTTATTAATTGTTTTTATCAGGGAAGCGTACTGACATAAAAAGGTGAGTTATTTAATTTGTGGAGTATTAAATAAAAGCTCTCGTATTTTTCTAGTAACAATCTAGTAAATATATAGAATTGTTTTTTATAAATTCTTATAGCAATTTTAATTTCATTTTAAACAATTTTTATTTCTTATATACTTTTAAGGGGAATACTTTAGCATGTCCTTTAGAAGCATATCTTTTTACAAATTTTACATAAATGATGATTTTATAAACGTAAATATGGTTTGTATAAAAACAATTTGATTGAAAAAATATACATTAGACATAATAATTGCATATTTTAATATTGCTCTGATTTTAAGCAATTTGTAGATCATTTTTAAGAGATTCACTAACTTACTATGTATCCATACTTATCTGATAAAAATTTGACTTAATTAAAAGTAGGTTCTAACAATTTTCAAATCATTTTATTAATTCGATCTGTGAATTTCTTACTTTTTAATTCTTATAACAAAAAGATCATATTCTCAATCTACAGTTTTTTATTTAATTATAAAAATTACGTGATCTATTTCAGGTTACATCTCACCGCTACTTATCGGTCCAGTATTAATAAAACAGAGAAAACGAAGGAGTCGGTCTTTCGAACGAGTTACTGCTACCAGAGAGAGAAAAAATGGAAAAATTTATTATTGCAAGAGACTTTGTAAAGAAGGTGCGTCGTTTCAATTTAACTGGGCGCACCCTCGAATTTAAATTGAAACCTGTACCAGTGGACGTGGAGCCAACAAGTTGGGTTAGAGATGCTATTAATCAGGTGATTGACAGAGGAACCGAGGGACTTGCTCCAGGTGATAAGGTGGGGTTCTCTTTTTACTCGAGAGATTTCCAAAGAGGCGAAGGATGGATTCGCTTCAAACCTATGGAGGAAATTACTTACGATGATGTCTGGGGAGTTATCGCCGGCGTCTACCAATCCAACTCAACCGGCCTCAATACTGACACTTTTTGTCTTGGGGTGACGTCAGTAAAAATGCCATCAGGGAAAGGAGGTGATAGGGGCCGCCGTTACAACACCTTCGAGGAGGAGTGCGACAAGAGACGTGGAATCATAGTTATAAACAATAAAGACAATATGTGCTTACCCAGGGCATTAGTGATGGCTATGACGTGTGTAAATAAGGACAAGGACCAATCCAAAGTACGTAAAGACACTGGAAAGATTCAGACTCAAAGAGCTCGTCAATTGTGCGACGATGCAGAGATTGTTATTCCGGAAGAAGGGTGCGGTATCCCCGAACTACAGCAGTTCCAGCAGCATCTACAAAATTACAAAATTGTGGTTTACAACTATGGGACAAAGGGACGCGATACTATCTTTAAAGGAGCCGCAGAAGGTCCCTCATTAAATTTACTTTATCACGAAGGCCATTTTAATGTAATAACTTCCCTTACTTCAGCCTTCGCTTGTGGTTACTTCTGTGAAGAGTGTCATGTACCGTACAACGTTAAAAATAAACATAGATGTGGTGGAATGTGTCCCAGCTGCCAGCAAACCCCCGCTTGTCCGCAGGCTTTAAACATCACATGTCAGGACTGTAAACGGTCCTTCAGGGGTCAGAACTGTTACGACAATCATAGGAAGCCTGGGTCTATGGGAAAAAGCACTGTCTGTGAAAAGATTGGAAGGTGTGAACAGTGCTATAAAGTGGTGCAAAGCGACAGACAGCATACCTGCGGCGAGGTATTTTGCAAAATATGCAACAGCCACGTACCGGCAGACCACTTGTGTTACATACAGCCTGACACAGGAAAGCCAAAAATCAAGGACACTCTCTTTGTATTCTACGATCTGGAAACACGACAAGAAAAGGTACTAGAAGACGGTTCTCTCCAGCATCAGCCTAATCTATGTGTTTTCAAACAGTGCTGTGACGAATGTATGGAGACAGACATTAACATGTGTCAAAAATGTGGGCCTCGATTACAAATTTTGAAGCACAATCCTATCGATAGTTTTGTGGGGTATCTTTTAAACCAAAGGAAAATTTTCAAAAACGTCATAGTCATAGCGCACAACGGTCAAGCTTTCGATCATCAGTTCTGCCTAAACTACATACTGACAAAAACAGATTTGAAGCCCGATTCAATTATGCGTGGAACCAAAATTATTATGATGGCTGTGGGGAATATAAAATTTCTAGACTCCCTCAATTACTTTCCCATGGCCCTCTCTAAACTGCCAAAGGCGTTCGGTCTTGGCGAAGGATTTAAGAAAGGTTACTTCCCCCACCTCTTCAACACAGAGGAAAATGCCAACTACGTCGGACCTTTACCTTCTATCGATTACTATGACCCCGATAATATGAAGTCAGATGCTAGAGAAACCTTCCTCAAGTGGTACGAGGAACATAAAGATGACGAATTCGATATGCAACGCGATTTGGTCGAATATTGCGTATCGGACGTTCAAATTTTGACGGAAGCCTGCCTCAAATTCAGACAGCAACTAATTGACACAGGAAACGTCTGCCCCTTCACCGAAGCCTGTACTATAGCCTCCGCGTGTAATAAGGTATTCCGCCGCAATTTCCTTAAACCCAACACTATTGGCATCATACCAAAGGGTGGTTATAGATGGCGTGATAACCAGAGCAAAATAGCCATCCAGTGGCTTGTGTGGGAAGAACAGAACAGAGACATTAACATTGTTCACGCAGCAAAACAACAAGAGGCCCGAGTTCAAGGAGTCAAAGTAGACGGGTACTGTGAGGAAACCAATCAAATATTTGAATTCCATGGCTGTTACTATCACGGGTGCCGCGTATGTTTCAAGCATAACAGAGACGATCCCCTACACGAAGATCCAACAACCACATTAAATTCTCGCCACGAGTCTACGGTAGCCAAAACTGAGCGACTGAGAGAATTAGGTTACGAGGTTATTGAAATGTGGGAGTGTCAATTTAGAAGGCAGATGAAAGACAATAAAGAACTAGAAGAACATATCGAAGGACATCCTCTACTTACTAATACACCCCTCAATCCTAGAGATGCGTTTTATGGAGGTCGAACAGGAAACACTTATGAATATTACAAGTGTGGTCCAGGGGAGAAAATAAAATACGTAGATGTCTGCAGTCTCTACCCATGGGTCTGTAAATATGGTAAATTTCCTATAGGACACCCCAAAGTTTATGTAGGAAACGAATGTCCTAAAGATATTAACAAAATCGAAGGGGAAATAAAGTGCAAGATCTTACCACCACAAGACCTCTACCATCCTGTGCTGCCCACGAAGATGAACGATAAACTCATGTTCGTCTTGTGTCGTACCTGTGGACAAACAATGAACCAATCACCATGCCAACATACAGCAGAGGAGAGAGCTCTAACGGGGACTTGGGTGATAGATGAGGTGGTGAAGGCTCTTGAGAAGGGTTATGAGATAGTAGAGATTTATGAAATTTGGCAGTATGACATGGAGCTAGGAGGCTTGTTTGCCGCTATGATGGACAAGTTCATTAAAGTTAAGCAACAGGCTTCCGGCTGGCCTAAAAATTGCTCTACGAAGGAACAGAAAGATCGGTACATCGAGCAGTTTCTGCAAAGGGAAGACATTAAATTGGAATTTGCCGAAATCGTTGAAAATCCAGGGCTTCGTTCTCTGGCTAAGCTAATGTTAAACAGTTTTTGGGGTAAGTTTGGTCAAAGAGAGAATCAACCAAAGACAGCTATCGTACGCAACCCCGAAGAATTCTTCAACATGTTAGCTAATCCTGGAATATATGTTAATGGTGTGCTTCCAATTAATGATGATACGCTGATAGTTAACTGGGAGCATAGAGAGGAGGCCGCTGACTCACTAACAACAGTCAATGTCGTAATTGCTGCTTTTGTAACAAGTCAAGCACGCCTTAAACTTTACAGCTATCTTGAACAGCTGGGAGACAGGGTGCTATATTATGATACTGACTCTGTAATATATGTGTCGAGGGACGGAGAATTCGATGTTCCCACCGGAGAATTTATTGGTGATATGACAGATGAATTAGAGAACTATGGACCTGGCTCGTATATCACAGAGTTTGTATCTGGAGGCCCCAAGAACTACGCATATAAGGTTTTCTCCACTAAAAAACAGCAAGATCAAATTGTATGTAAAGTCAAAGGAATATCTCTAAATTATGCTATTTCCCAGTTAGTGAATTTCGAGAGTATAAAAGAAATGGTTTTAACACCTTCGGAACCTATTTATATCTCAAGTAAAAATATAAGGACAACAAAGGAGCATGAAGTGGTCAGTAGAGAGGAAACAAAAATATACAGGCCCAACTCAACCAAAAGACAGTTTGTTGACGACCACAGTTCAGTGCCTTTCGGATATAAAAAACTCAAAGTGCGTTAGAAACTTTACAACTTTTTATTTAATCCTGTGTTTTTATTATTTTGTGTATAATACGATATTATTTTCTGTATATAAATTATTTGATCAATTTTTGAGTTTTCTTACCTCAATCCTTGATGAATGGGGCATTGTAGATGTATTCAATTACATTATGAGAGACTGAACAAGGGGTACAAAAATAACCATGATGTATAATTCATGACAGGGAGATTTCAGAAATTCCGTTTTTGGTTTCTTCGTTCGGTGGGTTTAGTTGATTATTATATTTAGCACTAGAGCTAACATCTGAAAAAAAAAAAAGAAAAAAAATATATTAGTTCAGACGTACGGGTATGTAGTACAGCTTTTTGCAGAATCATGAAAGGATTATCAAAGAGTCCTCAACACCCATGAAAGGGTCATTAACACCCCATCAAAGAGTCATAAAGGGTGTGGACTGAGTTAATCATGATCCCTGTGATATCCTTTCTACTAAATATTGAGGCTAATACCTATAAACTAAAACGTGTAAACACAGGCCGGTAAAACACCTGTTAAAAATAATGTTCTTGATATCAAAGGAAACAAATTTCTTGTGACAAATGGACTAACTGAAATATTAACTAAGAGTGATTTTGAAAATGATGACCTTTTTAAACAAACAATTTATTATATATATATGTACAAATTATACTTTTTTTTTAATATTTGGTTTAATGAAAAATTATTTTTGATTATTTCTTACCTTGCAATTCTTCGTCGAAGATAAAACTCTAGACTATTAGGGTGAGTGATGGCTTCTTTAACTGCTTGAGATGAGGGAAGATACGTGAAAAATTAAGTATTTGGTATGTTAGGTTAGGTTCGGACAGTCGCGAGTGTCTTCCCGAACCTAACCTAACATACCAAATACTTAATTTTTCACGTATCTTCCCTCATCTCAAGCAGTTAAAGAAGCCATCACTCACCCTAATAGTCTAGAGTTTTATCTTCGACGAAGAATTGCAAGGTAAGAAATAATCAAAAATAATTTTTCATTAAACCAAATATTAAAAAAAAAGTATAATTTGTACATATATATATAATAAATTGTTTGTTTAAAAAGGTCATCATTTTCAAAATCACTCTTAGTTAATATTTCAGTTAGTCCATTTGTCACAAGAAATTTGTTTCCTTTGATATCAAGAACATTATTTTTAACAGGTGTTTTACCGGCCTGTGTTTACACGTTTTAGTTTATAGGTATTAGCCTCAATATTTAGTAGAAAGGATATCACAGGGATCATGATTAACTCAGTCCACACCCTTTATGACTCTTTGATGGGGTGTTAATGACCCTTTCATGGGTGTTGAGGACTCTTTGATAATCCTTTCATGATTCTGCAAAAAGCTGTACTACATACCCGTACGTCTGAACTAATATATTTTTTTTTCTTTTTTTTTTTTCAGATGTTAGCTCTAGTGCTAAATATAATAATCAACTAAACCCACCGAACGAAGAAAACAAAAACGGAATTTCTGAAATCTCCCTGTCATGAATTATACATCATGGTTATTTTTGTACCCCTTGTTCAGTCTCTCATAATGTAATTGAATACATCTACAATGCCCCATTCATCAAGGATTGAGGTAAGAAAACTCAAAAATTGATCAAATAATTTATATACAGAAAATAATATCGTATTATACACAAAATAATAAAAACACAGGATTAAATAAAAAGTTGTAAAGTTTCTAACGCACTTTGAGTTTTTTATATCCGAAAGGCACTGAACTGTGGTCGTCAACAAACTGTCTTTTGGTTGAGTTGGGCCTGTATATTTTTGTTTCCTCTCTACTGACCACTTCATGCTCCTTTGTTGTCCTTATATTTTTACTTGAGATATAAATAGGTTCCGAAGGTGTTAAAACCATTTCTTTTATACTCTCGAAATTCACTAACTGGGAAATAGCATAATTTAGAGATATTCCTTTGACTTTACATACAATTTGATCTTGCTGTTTTTTAGTGGAGAAAACCTTATATGCGTAGTTCTTGGGGCCTCCAGATACAAACTCTGTGATATACGAGCCAGGTCCATAGTTCTCTAATTCATCTGTCATATCACCAATAAATTCTCCGGTGGGAACATCGAATTCTCCGTCCCTCGACACATATATTACAGAGTCAGTATCATAATATAGCACCCTGTCTCCCAGCTGTTCAAGATAGCTGTAAAGTTTAAGGCGTGCTTGACTTGTTACAAAAGCAGCAATTACGACATTGACTGTTGTTAGTGAGTCAGCGGCCTCCTCTCTATGCTCCCAGTTAACTATCAGCGTATCATCATTAATTGGAAGCACACCATTAACATATATTCCAGGATTAGCTAACATGTTGAAGAATTCTTCGGGGTTGCGTACGATAGCTGTCTTTGGGTGATTCTCTCTTTGACCAAACTTACCCCAAAAACTGTTTAACATTAGCTTAGCCAGAGAACGAAGCCCTGGATTTTCAACGATTTCGGCAAATTCCAATTTAATGTCTTCCCTTTGCAGAAACTGCTCGATGTACCGATCTTTCTGTACCTTCGTAGAGCAATTTTTAGGCCAGCCGGAAGCCTGTTGCTTAACTTTAATGAACTTGTCCATCATAGCGGCAAACAAGCCTCCTAGCTCCATGTCATACTGCCAAATTTCATAAATCTCTACTATCTCATAACCCTTCTCAAGAGCCTTCACCACCTCATCTATCACCCAAGTCCCCGTTAGAGCTCTCTCCTCTGCTGTATGTTGGCATGGTGATTGGTTCATTGTTTGTCCACAGGTACGACACAAGACGAACATGAGTTTATCGTTCATCTTCGTGGGCAGCACAGGATGGTAGAGGTCTTGTGGTGGTAAGATCTTGCACTTTATTTCCCCTTCGATTTTGTTAATATCTTTAGGACATTCGTTTCCTACATAAACTTTGGGGTGTCCTATAGGAAATTTACCATATTTACAGACCCATGGGTAGAGACTGCAGACATCTACGTATTTTATTTTCTCCCCTGGACCACACTTGTAATATTCATAAGTGTTTCCTGTTCGACCTCCATAAAACGCATCTCTAGGATTGAGGGGTGTATTAGTAAGTAGAGGATGTCCTTCGATATGTTCTTCTAGTTCTTTATTGTCTTTCATCTGCCTTCTAAATTGACACTCCCACATTTCAATAACCTCGTAACCTAATTCTCTCAGTCGCTCAGTTTTGGCTACCGTAGACTCGTGGCGAGAATTTAATGTGGTTGTTGGATCTTCGTGTAGGGGATCGTCTCTGTTATGCTTGAAACATACGCGGCACCCGTGATAGTAACAGCCATGGAATTCAAATATTTGATTGGTTTCCTCACAGTACCCGTCTACTTTGACTCCTTGAACTCGGGCCTCTTGTTGTTTTGCTGCGTGAACAATGTTAATGTCTCTGTTCTGTTCTTCCCACACAAGCCACTGGATGGCTATTTTGCTCTGGTTATCACGCCATCTATAACCACCCTTTGGTATGATGCCAATAGTGTTGGGTTTAAGGAAATTGCGGCGGAATACCTTATTACACGCGGAGGCTATAGTACAGGCTTCGGTGAAGGGGCAGACGTTTCCTGTGTCAATTAGTTGCTGTCTGAATTTGAGGCAGGCTTCCGTCAAAATTTGAACGTCCGATACGCAATATTCGACCAAATCGCGTTGCATATCGAATTCGTCATCTTTATGTTCCTCGTACCACTTGAGGAAGGTTTCTCTAGCATCTGACTTCATATTATCGGGGTCATAGTAATCGATAGAAGGTAAAGGTCCGACGTAGTTGGCATTTTCCTCTGTGTTGAAGAGGTGGGGGAAGTAACCTTTCTTAAATCCTTCGCCAAGACCGAACGCCTTTGGCAGTTTAGAGAGGGCCATGGGAAAGTAATTGAGGGAGTCTAGAAATTTTATATTCCCCACAGCCATCATAATAATTTTGGTTCCACGCATAATTGAATCGGGCTTCAAATCTGTTTTTGTCAGTATGTAGTTTAGGCAGAACTGATGATCGAAAGCTTGACCGTTGTGCGCTATGACTATGACGTTTTTGAAAATTTTCCTTTGGTTTAAAAGATACCCCACAAAACTATCGATAGGATTGTGCTTCAAAATTTGTAATCGAGGCCCACATTTTTGACACATGTTAATGTCTGTCTCCATACATTCGTCACAGCACTGTTTGAAAACACATAGATTAGGCTGATGCTGGAGAGAACCGTCTTCTAGTACCTTTTCTTGTCGTGTTTCCAGATCGTAGAATACAAAGAGAGTGTCCTTGATTTTTGGCTTTCCTGTGTCAGGCTGTATGTAACACAAGTGGTCTGCCGGTACGTGGCTGTTGCATATTTTGCAAAATACCTCGCCGCAGGTATGCTGTCTGTCGCTTTGCACCACTTTATAGCACTGTTCACACCTTCCAATCTTCTCACAGACAGTGCTTTTTCCCATAGACCCAGGCTTCCTATGATTGTCGTAACAGTTCTGACCCCTGAAGGACCGTTTACAGTCCTGACATGTGATGTTTAAAGCCTGCGGACAAGCGGGGGTTTGCTGGCAGCTGGGACACATTCCACCACATCTATGTTTATTTTTAACGTTGTACGGTACATGACACTCTTCACAGAAGTAACCACAAGCGAAGGCTGAAGTAAGGGAAGTTATTACATTAAAATGGCCTTCGTGATAAAGTAAATTTAATGAGGGACCTTCTGCGGCTCCTTTAAAGATAGTATCGCGTCCCTTTGTCCCATAGTTGTAAACCACAATTTTGTAATTTTGTAGATGCTGCTGGAACTGCTGTAGTTCGGGGATACCGCACCCTTCTTCCGGAATAACAATCTCTGCATCGTCGCACAATTGACGAGCTCTTTGAGTCTGAATCTTTCCAGTGTCTTTACGTACTTTGGATTGGTCCTTGTCCTTATTTACACACGTCATAGCCATCACTAATGCCCTGGGTAAGCACATATTGTCTTTATTGTTTATAACTATGATTCCACGTCTCTTGTCGCACTCCTCCTCGAAGGTGTTGTAACGGCGGCCCCTATCACCTCCTTTCCCTGATGGCATTTTTACTGACGTCACCCCAAGACAAAAAGTGTCAGTATTGAGGCCGGTTGAGTTGGATTGGTAGACGCCGGCGATAACTCCCCAGACATCATCGTAAGTAATTTCCTCCATAGGTTTGAAGCGAATCCATCCTTCGCCTCTTTGGAAATCTCTCGAGTAAAAAGAGAACCCCACCTTATCACCTGGAGCAAGTCCCTCGGTTCCTCTGTCAATCACCTGATTAATAGCATCTCTAACCCAACTTGTTGGCTCCACGTCCACTGGTACAGGTTTCAATTTAAATTCGAGGGTGCGCCCAGTTAAATTGAAACGACGCACCTTCTTTACAAAGTCTCTTGCAATAATAAATTTTTCCATTTTTTCTCTCTCTGGTAGCAGTAACTCGTTCGAAAGACCGACTCCTTCGTTTTCTCTGTTTTATTAATACTGGACCGATAAGTAGCGGTGAGATGTAACCTGAAATAGATCACGTAATTTTTATAATTAAATAAAAAACTGTAGATTGAGAATATGATCTTTTTGTTATAAGAATTAAAAAGTAAGAAATTCACAGATCGAATTAATAAAATGATTTGAAAATTGTTAGAACCTACTTTTAATTAAGTCAAATTTTTATCAGATAAGTATGGATACATAGTAAGTTAGTGAATCTCTTAAAAATGATCTACAAATTGCTTAAAATCAGAGCAATATTAAAATATGCAATTATTATGTCTAATGTATATTTTTTCAATCAAATTGTTTTTATACAAACCATATTTACGTTTATAAAATCATCATTTATGTAAAATTTGTAAAAAGATATGCTTCTAAAGGACATGCTAAAGTATTCCCCTTAAAAGTATATAAGAAATAAAAATTGTTTAAAATGAAATTAAAATTGCTATAAGAATTTATAAAAAACAATTCTATATATTTACTAGATTGTTACTAGAAAAATACGAGAGCTTTTATTTAATACTCCACAAATTAAATAACTCACCTTTTTATGTCAGTACGCTTCCCTGATAAAAACAATTAATAAACTATTTAGATAACACAGGTTGCAAGAGCTTGGTTACCGATGAACTAAAATGAATAAATTTCTGTCTTTTTCTTCTATTTATAGCCTCCCAGATAAGAACATTCCAGAATTCTTAGAAAATTGTCTCGTAGCTCAAGATAACACCTGCAGACAGGTATATTACCAATAATTGTGCAATATTGTGCAAAGTTAGTGAATCTCTTAAAATTGATGTACAAATTGTTTAAAATATATCAGAATATTAAAATATGCAATTATGCATTAAGCAATGTGTATTTTTTCAATCAAATTGTTTTTATACAAATTTTTACGTTAATAAAATGTTCAGTTATGTAATATTTGTAAAAAATGATATATAAGAAATTTAAAATAGTCTTCTATTATATAAATTTATCAAATTGTTAATAGATAAACACGAGCGCTTTAATTTAATACTCCACAAATTAAATACTCACCTTTTTAAATTAGCACGCTTCACTGATATGAAAAACAATTAATAAACTAAGTTAGGAAGGTTAATCCCATATGAGTAATTGTTCATATTGTGGAAAAAATAGAATACTACTCATAAAATTCCTTTATTGGACGTTACCGGTTTCGTGAACAATATTCTTTGCTTCACATCCTCAGACGTAACAGGACTACAATTAATTAAAAGTAATAAATAAGGTGTTAATATTATGTTATAATTAAACTAAATTTAAAGGTGTTATCCAATATTTTTTAAGATTTTTTTAAATTATTCTATGTTTAGTGTGTGTTTTTATTTAGATTTCTTGTGTTTTTATAGTCAAATGTGGTTGCTCTCTGTGATTTATTTTAAGTTTTAATAACTTATTAAGATCAATTATTACATATAGTCACCTTATTTATTACTTTTAATTAATTGTAGTCCTGTTACGTCTGAGGATGTGAAGCAAAGAATATTGTTCACGAAACCGGTAACGTCCAATAAAGGAATTTTATGAGTAGTATTCTATTTTTTCCACAATATGAATTAATAAACTATTTAGATAACACAGGTTGCAAGAGCTTGGTTATCGATGAACTAAAATGAATAAATTTCTGTCTTTTTCTTCTATTTATAGCCTCCCAGATAAGAACATTCCAGAATTCTTAGAAAATTGTCTCGCGCGCGATAACACCTTACAAATACCTGTGAATACCATACGTTTGGTAAATTGTATATTACTTTCTGAATATACTTAACGTATATTTGCTCGGCTACAGTTTTCTAAAACTCAAATTAAATGTTAAATTATAGGGTACTTGTATTTTAGTCGTATTAAAATAAGGAAAGCGGTACATCACTATGAATTTGATGCAATACTTTCGTTTTTGGGTGACAGTAACTCTTTGACATATTTTTAATTCATAAATCTCTTTTAGGTATGTAAATACGAGTAGGAGTTCCCTTGTAAAATAATTACATGAGAAATTAATAATTTAAAATCACACCTAAATGCATACTAACCTGTGACCCCTGTAGATAAGAGGAATCACGCCATGCGCCTTGTGGTGATAAGATTGAACTCGTTAACCTAATTAAGAGATTTCGCATACCTATTCAATGATATCAATTGTTTAAGCATACGTTACTGTATCAAATCGTTCGCTTTTAAAATAATTTTATTATGCACACATTATAGTATAGTTTTAGAAATTACCTGATGGACTAGCGGTTAAGGCGCCGAATGCCACTGAAATGTTGTAAGGTCACAGCGGTTCGAATCACCACACAGGCTCCAACTTTTTTCATTACAAAAATCTACGCACCGATAAAAATTTCAGAACCAAAAAGGCACTACAAAAAATATCTCGAGAAAAAAAAAATTTTTAAACCATCTTTGATAAACATATTTGAAATCTGCTGCGCATGCTCTTCTTATGAGGTTATAGATTTTTCTGACAGCGCAAAGGGGGGCCCTAGACGATTACGAATTTTTGACACATCGCAAATTTTTGACAGCTGTGAGCGACGAATTTTTGACGGCTGTGAGGTGAGCTACGAATTTTTGACTGCCCTATGGAGATGCGAAGCCCCTACGGGGCCCAGTGGTGAGAGGAGCCCCATACATTAGTGAGAGGAGCCCCTACATTGGTGAGGGAAGCCCTACTGGGAACCCATTGGTGAGGGAAGCCCTACTGGGAACCCATTGGTGAGGTAAGCCCTACTGGGAACCCATTGGTGAGGTAAGCCCTACTGGGAACCCACTGGTGAGGTAAGCCCTACTGGGAACCCATTGGTGAGGTAAGCCCTACTGGGAACCCACTGGTGAGGTAAGCCCCTACGGAGTTTCGGCCGGTAATGTAGATGCCATACTTAACGATGATGACGTGACTGGCGCCATGCTTGTGACGTCACTGTCTGGCTCAACCGTCCCCATACCTACTACTAGGATAGAAATATTATAACATAAATGTGCAGGGCTCTAGGCGTCGCGACGCTACAAACATTTTTTTTCCAGCAACATTCCACTTTTGTTACACCACTGGAGAGGTCTTTTGATTTTGAGTGTTTTTCCTATATTCTATTTTTCTCGATATTTATTCGTTAAAAAGTTATGATGTAATATTTGCTCCCTGAAACGGGTTTTTCGCTCTCTTTAAGGGGCTGTAGCTCTCTTAGGAAGCATATTTGGACATATGTTTTATTCATCATTCAACTTTTATTCTTATTTTCACATGTAGAATTAGCTCCAGCAATTTAGAAGTATGGATACATCATCCATTATAATATATCACCCATACAGGGTGTTTATAAATTACTGTCCACAAATTCTGGAGCTAATTCTACATGTAAAAGTAAGTATAAAAGTTCATACAAACATGTCCAAATATGCATCCTAAGGAACTTTTTCACATTTCACATTTCATATATGATATTTTCCTCCCGTTCTGTAAAAATATTTTCACGAAACTTTTGACTTTGTTGATATTTTTCTTTCTCATTGAATCTTTAGGTCATGCCTTAAGGCCTATGCTCCTGTATTATGGTTAACCTAAATGTACTGGCTGCCACTGATTAGAGAAGCATTTTAGACATTGCAGACGTTTTTCATTTGTTATGTCAAAATATGTTATTCGTATATTTTGTGTGTGTTGTCCCGTTAAATATAATTATGATTTACCTACTAGAAAGTATTCTTTATGTAATTCTTACAGGCTGTGTTGCAAGCAAATTGGAAAAAAACATTTGAAGTAAATTTCAGCATTTTCATTTTTTATTCAAGCAAAGAATGGACATGGATATTATTTTGATACATTTAGTATTTATCTACACAATATGTCCATCGTCCTTTGTTTTATTCTACATACTTTGCTAATTTTTTAAATTTTAAGGAAAAAAACTTTAATTTAAATCAACCAGAAATTATAAAAATGTGGTCAGCAATTTTAAAATTAATTTTTTTACTCTTAATTTTTCTCACACTAATCTAGTTTTTAACATTGAGAAATGTTGTTAAAACATAAAAATTTGGATTAAGACAACATCGTACATTATAAGAATTATTTTTGAAATTGGCAGACCACAGGTAAATATTTTAAATACAGGGTGTTTCATTGGGAGAGGGACATACGTTAACTGTGGATAAGGCTCACCGAGGTGGTTCCAAATAACCCATACTTAATGGATCTGTTGCCCTTTATAATCGAGATACAGGGTGTTGTATGAATTTTACCTATTTCTTTCTCCATTGATAACTAACAAACCACTGTGTATATTTTTTTGACATTTGGCACACGTATTTTACATTACTTGATGAATCCACTAAGACATCAATAAAAAAGAAAGTCCAGGTCCGGCTTCACAAAAAGTTTACAAAATCTTGCATCCTCAAAACAACACCTTGTATATCTGAATTTTTAAAATTTGTTTCCATATTTTAAAAGAGTGTTGAAAACTGAATCCAACCATGTACTTTTTATTTTGCCACAGAAGATTTTACTACTAAAATTTTTAGTTAACATTTTATTTTATGAGCATTTTGGGGGTACACAATGAAATGAGACGGATTTTTATTAATTTTATTATGTTATATTAATGAGGATTACTTAATATCATTGAGTAAAAAATAATAAAGAGTTGCATGATTATCATCAAAATATACACAGTGGTTTGTTAGTTATCAATGGAGAAATAAATAGGTAAAATTCATAAAACACCCTGTATCTCGGTTATAAAGGGCAACAGATCCATTAGTTCCATTAAGTATGGGTTACTTGGAACCACCTCGGTGAGCCTTATCCACAGTTAACGTATGTCCCTCTCCCAATGAAACACCCTGTATACATGCTTCAAATCACGAAACATGACCGTTACGTCACAAATTAATTTCTAATCTTCAACGTACGCTGTTCAAGCGTTCTTTGTTTACAAAATAGTAAAACGAGAGAGATAGGGAAAGGAAGTCCATTATATGTGTCTGTTGATATCTGCGACTGACGTTGTTGATGCGTTATACTAAAACCTAACCTCCTTGACGAAAAAGAAAGAGAGGGCCCAATTTCGTATATCTCAGTAACAAGCGAGAATTCGATCAACTGATCGAACGCTTTTGACTAGCGCCGTTGTCACATATTTCATAGTTTCCTGTTTCTGCATGTCAGCCAGTTGTCAAATTTGAATTTGTTTATCTTTGAGTTTGATTGGTACCGTTTTCCTTATTCCAGTCATTTTTGCACATTAAAAACAGTTCTTTATAGAACTAACGATAGTTAATCTTCAAAACATCTGCATTGTGCCAAATTATATATATAAAAACTTCGATAAGAATGTAAATTTAGTTCAAATTTAAAGACAGGCGAGATCGTTAAATTATTCTGATATTTAACAGGCAAATTGTAGGTTATGTTTTGTTTTGACGTTTAAAGTTTATTTACATCCGGATGTCATTTCAACAAGCATGAATTTGACTAACTCAGTACTGATTTAATTCACACAAATTATAATGACGTAACGGTCTTCTTTCGTGATTTGGACTATAGGTACTTCTAAAAATGGCTCGTTTTCTTTAAGACAAGGAGTTGCAAATATTACTGCAATTATTATTACAGTCGTGAGCCAATTCTGTAATTTTAGAACACTTTCTTTTTCTTGCTGCTCTCTCAGCTTTCATTTACTAAACATTTTTAGATAACTTTGAGTTAGGAAGATTTACATATATTTCCAAGTTACCATGACACACAGACAGACAAACTGACAGACAGATTTGTAACTATTTACAGAATTTATAAAATTTCATTGACATTTATATTTCTTCGACTCTTTTATATCCCCTTATTAACTACGAACTTAGCCCAAAATACTTGGGACAACCTTAATATTCACCTGCGAAATTGTA
Source organism: Rhagium mordax (assembly GCA_963680705.1). Taxonomy (NCBI): domain Eukaryota; kingdom Metazoa; phylum Arthropoda; class Insecta; order Coleoptera; family Cerambycidae; genus Rhagium; species Rhagium mordax. Next base: position 18,476,974 of record OY796656.1, read on the forward strand.
GTTGTAGGTATACCTAACCTATTAAAGATTTTTCCACCGTAATATCTCAAGTTATCTATTTATTATACGGATGGACCGTACCTATTTTTCAAAACACTAAAATTATATAAGTAGATGTGGTGTGATGGTGAAAAAAATCAGCAGTCTAAATTCAATATTAAAATATCCACTTTCCTCAATAAAAAAAATATTTAAAAATGTCTCTCTGTCCCACCTCTCGTATAATTGCAAATACAATAATTTATGGATATTTGTTAGTCTATTGTTCTTGTCCTATTTCAGGCTTATAACATGTTATTGAGAAATATTTATCGGTAAAATACAAGGGAGGCAAAAAAAATCGAAAACTAAGTTTTAAAGAGATGATCATCAAAACCTAAAAAGTCCAAAGCTATATACAAATGATAAAATACATAGAAGAAGTGTGAGAAGAGTGGGCGGTTAAATTTTTTTAATTCAAAAATGTATTGACGTTAACATAGATGGTAAGTTTCATATAAAAATAAATATATTTTGCCAATAAATCTTTATATATAAATCAAAGAGTATCGAAATTATTTATTATTTTCTTGTTACTGTTGTTTACACCAGATTTGTCGAATTCAGTAAAGGCAAAATTATGCAATTCTGTTAAAATCTCGATGTCGACTTTTTCATCATCGCAATACGTCCTTAATAAAATCCATCAAATAAGGCATTAAAAGGGACTTTTTGAAATACCTAAGTATTAAGTTGAGTATATTTACGTATACAAATATTTTATTTTATATAAATAAACCTCGCATTATTCTCCTGACGTTATTAATCAATATACCTTTAAAACATTTGGCAACTTACTCCTTTACAATTAGATTCATTTGTATTGGTACAAATTTAGGCCTGACTCATTTTTATAAAATGTACATTGTAAAACGAATACTTCACAAATCGAGTAGCGGCATGCCACAAGTGCGCAAGCTAATGGAAATGGAAAAATTATTTAATAACAAACTAAATCTTTCGGAACAGCACGTTTCAAATGCTTTTAGTTCTGCAAATTAACCGTGAAAATTTAAAACTATAAATAACACTGTTATTTTATTTTTAGCGCTGTCGGTGCGATTTCTGACTAGAAGATATATTGGGGAATATGACCACCAATCAGGTAAGAAAAACTGAACGTTATAATAATTTTTTTATATAAGATGTACAAAGGCTATCATCAAAAAATTATTTCATTTGTGTTTACAGTTTCACATACAACATATTCTAAGAAAGATATCAATACTATGGTATAATTTTAAGTGCTTAATTTTCACTCTACTAATTACCTTTATCACGATGAACTATAACAGTAATTTCAATAAAAAACTAATGGAAGTTAATAAAAACTGACAAGTTATAGGTAGGTACATAAACGGCTTTAATTTTAACGCATTCCGTATTACGGAAGAGTCGGTCTCTGTGTACTGAATGAACTTATAAACGCAATTCAGGTTTATTATTTCTGCGGTAATCATAGAGAATGTTGTACTTGTGATGAAGTCAGTCGTCGCAGTTTTAAGTACTCCAGTTCAAAAAGTAAAAATGCCAGTTTTTGTAGGATGATGAATGTATTATGATTAATTTTGAAAAATATTTTGCATAGAAATATAGTTCAGGATAAAAATAATATTTATTTTTTCACTTGCCTCAAGATCAAAGTAAGAATTTCTATTAGTAAGATAACGTTAGTTATTATTAATTAATATGTGTATGTCTAACCAATTTAAAATGAAACTAGGGTGACAGTATGATTTTAAGTTTATCATTTTAAATCTTATGCAAACAGTTCTAAATGAAAAAAAAAACATGATCGCTTGTGCAAAATAAAAGAAAACATGGTTTTCGCCAACCCCGCTTAAAACTGAAACGATATACAATGAGGTCGAAAAGTGAGGAAAAAATTCAATATCTTCAAAGTTTTGGAAAAATTCTTAACATTTTCTATGTATTACACTATGCCTAAAATCAATCGTTTCTGAGTTATTGATATTAAAAAGAAATTTTCTTGAAAAAGAAAATATTTTTAATATTAAATGTATTTTATTTTTAGGTTAAGAACAAATTAAGCTAATTTCAATATGTATTCAAAATGCTTCCCATTGGTTACTTGACAATAAGCTAAATGGTTGATAAATTTGTCTTGGCTTTGTCTAATAATTTCTGGTGTAATTAGCCTGTTCAATGCGAATAAATAATAATTCATTGATTTTATTCATAGGGTGTAATACATAGAAAATGTTTAAAACTTTCAAGGAATTCGAAATTGCAAAAAAATTGAGGGTTGCCATTTGAAAAATCAAAGTTGATCCGAGCCCAGCTTTGTTGGGATACCTTGTAGAATCAAAAATATTTTTAAAATAATAAGCCTAATATAAAATCAAAATCGATCTGTCTGAGCGATTTTTCCAAAACTTAGGCGTTTTGAAGATATTGAATTTGTTCCCTAATTTTCGACCTCACTGTATATGGCACATCTAATGTGAAGCAAAAACACCATCAAGTATCAACACCAAAAATAACTGTAATGTGGCAATGAAAACGGAATTACAAATTTTAAACTTATTGAATTCAAAAGACACGTTTTTAAATAATATCTATTTGTATATCTGTCTGTCTGTCGTGATAACCTAACAACAAAATTAGGTGTATCTTTAAGAGAATGAAAGTGTTTACATTACTTTATTTATTATGGTGATTCAGTTTTAAATGTTAACTTTAAGATCTAATTGGCTTGGAATGGGTCGTGGTTAGGCTACAATTTTGAGAGAAAGAAAGTTCATATTCTAAAAATGTTGTAACCACTGCAGACTTTGTACCTAGGTATATGTTGTTTTCAAATAATTTCTTTAGATAGTTGTTCAGATCAAAGCTAACAAAGGCGAAATTAAATATGTATCTATTATTTGTATTAATTATAGATAGTATAAAATGGCGAAGTATCCGGTGATAATTATATCGAAACAAAAAACTTTCTGTATACAATGGGCTCTTCCTCGAGATTTTGCAAATGATGGTCCAGACTATAGTGTTTTTTAAAATAGCTCTGACGTATTGTTTCTTTTTGCTAGTATTTTTCATTTAAGGCCAAAGAAAAATTTTCAATCCGAAGTAATTAATCTATTAAATTTTTCGTCAAAAACGGATAGTCATTGGTATAGGTTGGGTAGATATATCATATGACTCACATAACCTTAAATATTTTGTTTTTGTAAATTTATTTTCAAATTTAATCTTAATTTTTGTAGTTTTAACATGAATCCATTATAAGATTTAGAAACTCTCGCAGATAGAAGATATATAAAGTTTTAATATTGTAAATTATTAAAAAATAGGCAGCTAATTATAGGTTGGACTTTCAACCAACAAAAATAATCTTATTTTATTAGATCAAGGCAATTAAAACTTCATTAATAATGCGTTGAACAAGGTTTTAGTTGATAGTACAGGAACCAAACAGAAATTTTGATAAAAGCGACATCGAAAATCGTAAAAAATGCATATTTTTGAGGTTAGTATTATGACATCACGTACACAAGCGAATTTGTTTGGAGTTTAACCAATAGCAAGACCGACGTTTTTGACGTCTTTAACGGAAAACTGACGAGACTTTTGAAATTGATACAACTTATTAATATTTAAAGCAACTGTAAGAATGATATATTATTGGAATTTATTGCATTATTATATTTCATAAATGTATTCAACTTTGACATAGATCTAATAAAAACTTTAAATTCAATAAAATTGAGGTGTAAGAGCCCATTATTTAAAACATTTAAATATTTTAATTCATGTACAAAAACTTGTGTAGGGGGAGGGTGTTACTCGGTTATGGTTCAGGAATGATTCCAGATAATGTAATGTCATATTGATCATTGATTTAATTTACAATAAGTAGTGAAATAAACTACTAAAAACTTCCGAGACACCTAGAAAAAGCGCTATATTTAACAAGCTTGTTAAATTGACAGCTGTTAACATTTTTTTGACAATCTTAAATATGGACCTAGTGTCGTAAAGCCCCATCCTCGGCCTCTTCGCCATTGATGTTGAGTAATTTTTTGCCGTTTTTTCTTGTTGTATAGGGTGTGAGTTAGGGTAATTACTGTATTTTCATAACAACGCAAGATATGGAAAAAATTTGACAAACGTCCAGAGGTATGAGCCTTAGAAATAACCCGACAAAAAAAGAATCTTTCTAGGGTCTCTCAGATTTGATTTGATTGGTCAAAAAAGTGATTTTTTGCAACACAATGAACTCACACCCTGTACAACAAGAAGAAACTCGCAAAAAATTACTCAACGTAAATGGCGAAGGTTTATGTTTTTAATAAAATGTGTTTTTAATGATTATCCTATGTAGATAAACACGTTGTTTATTATTTTCAAAGTAAGGAAAATCACAAAAAAAAACATCTTCTAATACGTTCAAAATGATTTGAATTAAGAGCCTTTATCAGATGCAAGGCTCGATCCTACCACACCCCGCACAGGTCAGTTTGACATGATGCAGTCAAACCGAAACTACTGCGACTGCAGGTTGCAGCAGGTGCATATATGTTTTCGCAAATTCGTGCGAGATGGCAGCACTTTAAGGCATAGATATGCACTTTCCATTTTTCGAATAATTTAATTTACAGTTCATACCAAGAGTTGAGGAAAATGAATTAAAAAATTAGAAGCAATGAATAATGTCGGAAAGTAGGTAAATTTGGGCAGAAAAAATATAAAACCCGTGCAAAAAATTTTTTTTTCTTTTGAAGAAAAATATAACTTTCCGATATTTTATATATATTTTAGATTAATCTGACAAAAATTGCAATCTAATCGGATAAGTTTTAAACGAGATATTCGAAAATGACGATTTAGGTTTGTATATAAGACTCTTAAGAATGTGGCTTTAACTAATGAAACCAACTTGCCTAACTTGCCCAGATCGATCCTATTAAACGTAAAAAAACGATGGACTCCTTGAATGTGTGTCATGTGTCAACACGAAAAATTCTGTTAAGGATGTTGGCGCCGGAATGCAATTTTTTGGCAACGTTCATTAATGATACTTTTATTGTACAAGATTTGGATGTTGACCTATTTTTAGTTGTCCTTTGTTTCCTTTTATATTTTCAACACAAGACTAAAATTACAAAATAGGAAAATACTGATTAGTTCTGTTATGGAAAATTGCTCGCTGTTATAACGAAAATTTTTGCTATTGTTTTATTATGTTATCAATGCTTTTGCGTCAGATTTTGGATATGCGTAGCATACGATATAAAAACATATCATACATCCAAAAATCTTCAAATCCTAACGCTAAGTTGCCCAGGAAGACATAATTGAAGAAATTTATCTACACGTTCATTACCATCGACTGTACTTATTAGTTCTATAGACAAAACCCACTATCAAACATACGCCGAAGACTTCATGCTGTAAATTTGATGTCTGGAACAGTTTTAGGAGTACCTAAATTATTATTTTGATACATAGCCACATTGGACACAAGAGCAGAGAAATTAGCTTTTTCCTCGATGCAATGGGGTTTTCTTACACTCTTAGATGCTAGGTGGTTTAAATACCGTCAGATAGACTATAACGCGTCAGGTCTAAAAGAAAAGTTTAATCATACTTAGTAATTTGCCACATATCTAGATACTATAGAAGAAACTCAAGTTTTAGAGTGGTAGTCCCCAAACCACAAAATATGATGGAAAATGTTAATTTATTACGTAATGAAATTGGAGAAAATATCATATTTATGAATGACAGTATAAAATTTCATCGCACAAAGTGGGTACAAAATAGGATGGAAAATGAAATTGGTCAATGGAAATTTTAGACACGTTGAGCACATAATAATGGAATTGGCATTTTGTGCAAAAGTGTTCTTATTCGAAAAAGTCGAATCTGCAAGCAGTTATTGAGATTGTATAATTTCTTAGTATTGCTAGACATTCTTTTACAAAAATGGTTTGTATGTATTTCCCAGGATAATTGTTGTGGGAAATAAAGACGTTTATTATTATTATTATTATTATTAATTTATTATCCAAGAAAACCCCTAAGAATTTTACGCAGATGAATTAATGTTTAATAAATGATGCTTTAAACTAAAAACCATTGATTTCGTTTTTTCCTTATTTAAGACTAGTTGGTTGCTTACAAACCAATCTCCAATTGTGGGTTCAGTATCATTTACATTATATAAAAGAGTCAATATTCTTGTTATTGTAAATTAATGTCGTGTCATCCGCGAAAAGTGTGAATTTAGGTACCGATGTACAGCTTGGTAAATCATTAATAAAAATGAGAAACAGTGTAGGACCTAATACTGAACCCTGCGGTACACCCAGTTTTGTGGCAGTTAAATTTTAAGTTTTGAAATTGTACAAATTAGAAACCAAATTATAACCGTTAACATTTACATGACCAATTTCTTCACTAGTAAGCCGGTGTTCATTTATACATAAAATGTCAAACTTGGTTTCACTTAAGAAAATTATTAACTCATTAATTTTGTTTCGAAGACACTGAATATGGAAATGAAATATGTTAAAAATGTTCCTAGATTCTTCACGATTATTTATGTCAGACTTTAATATTTTTGTATGAGACAAGTTTGTATGTTTCAAATTATTTACACTATCTACACTATCTAGTCCAGAAATGATGTGGGTAGAAAAAAGACGATGATTTATCATGATTTTCATCTAAGTCTGGCTGTAGGGTTATTTCTGTCAAATCTTGAGTTGGATGAAGTAGGAAAGGTGCCTCTTTATTGTAATCGCTGGTGTTAATAAAAATCAAGTTTTATTTTAAACATTTTTTTGAAATTATGTTATTGACCATATAGGTAGCAATTAGATTTCTAAGTAAAGGGAAGGTGTAAAATAAAAGTCTTAAATCTCACAACTCCTTTTTAACAAGCTACCGGTTTCGGAACCTTTATTTAAGTTCCATCCTCCGGCTTCTGCTAGATACAAAATGAAGGATATCATTTTTTTATATATGAGGAACAAACATGAAAAAAGTACCTTCTACATAAATATAAAAATGTAAAAAATATAAAACTGTATAAAATGATTATATCAAAAATAGTAAAATAATTTTTAGAAAAAATTAGAAGTTCTAATAATTATTTAGGTTTTCCTTAAAATTTAGGTTTTAATCGAGCATAATATGTTTCAAAGCAAACAAGCTGCAGCGCCATTTCTGGTAATAATGTTATAATAATAAATTGTACTTCCTCAGGAAGGCACTAATAATATAAATTTATTATCGTCTACGGAATAAAAATATATTTTTTTGTTTCCGAGATATCAGCTGTGGTGAATGGTGATGTTAACACCCTCTATATAAATTTTCAGGATCGGCTAAACGTATGAATTTATAAAAAAGCACAGAAAACTTTTCTCTAACAAATAATTTCGTCAATTTTTCTGTTTGTAATTTCCAGATTTTATAATTTGTAGGTATATAAATGACGTATTTACAGAAAGATATTTGTGGATAAATTTAACAAAATCTCTAAACTCAATAACAAAAGTTTCGTTAATATACAATATTGCAAACATGTAGTTTCATCGAGCCAAAATAAAGCCAGCACTTACTTTTTTAAAACCGTTATACGTGCGTACAAAAATATTTTACGAGTCTGTAGCGCCAAAATTGTGAAGTGAATATGAATCAAATCACTTGGAACGTTGGCAAGAACAACAATTTAAGTTCTTAATTTCGCTGTAAATTTTATATATTTACGGTAGAGTAGCTAAAACGTTTATACAATTTTATTAGTATTTACATTAAAGTAAAATAAACTATTTTGCAAGGTGAATTTTAAAGTATTCTTAGCATTGAAGGTGAGCAATGTCAATCATCTCAATCCACATTAGTTTTGTTTGTTATGTGGTCAGGTCAGATATCTGCTAAATATTTCCTGAAGCCTTGCGGTTTTTATTAAAATAGTTCATATAATATCTTTAAAAAAATATATGTGCTAAATCTTAATGAATAATGTAGTGTGAAAATTATGGTAACTTTAATTCAAAAGTAAATACTTCTCTTTACATTACTGATTATTATGCTTGATCTGTAACGTATTAAAATAATATTTGTAAAATCACTATAAATCGATAATGAATTTGAATTATATATTATGCCTTACGGATATGTACCAGATATACCAAACGACGTTATGATTACGTATTAAAACAAAATAATGGTGTTTATAAAATTTAAATAATTGTTATGTAGCTTAGAGAGGCATATGTTCTGTAGAAGTGTTTTTAAGGGTTCTTTTGCATATTGATTTCTTTACATTTTGATCATCTTATGCTAGTCGTCAAAACGCCGAATTAGATTTTGTGTAAAGTTGTGTTTGCTGATAAAATACTGGTTACGAATGACATTGGCACAAAACTAATTTTTCAACATATGTAGTAAACGCATATGGGCTAAAAGAAAGCCTCCAAGCAAAGATGTGGGTTTACTATCAGCATTAGTTTTCTGTAAATGTTTGAGCTAGTATTATTGAAAACCAGAAAATTATTCCCTAAAGTAGGTATGTAATTTTTTCGATGAAGATCAGTAATTTTTTACTGTTGATGGTGAATTTAAATGTAGCCAATTTAAAGCAAACTTTAAATTTCAATGATCGATTCTATTGTGGATTAGTCTTTTATAATAAATGCCACATTTTTATTGCTCAGATACTACTTTCTTTTTATATAATAAACAAGCATTACTCTAGATATTTTCTTCTGGATTTCCCACGCTTTTGTCAGGAGCATACAAAATAATTTAAACCTTAACTTGATCACATAGCATATTTATATTTTATGTGAAATAATAAACATGTTTTTATTGTCTGTATTGTTAACGTAGTATAAATGTATATAATTTTTCTTGCCAGACACTAAAGGTTTGATTTGGCACAAAATTAATCACGATTTGGGCCTACGTGCACTAGAACTAGTAAAAAGCAAGACATATCCTTTGAGGACGTAATTTAGTTGGTCAGAAATTATTATAAGTCAAAAAAAACAAAAAAATCAACTTCTCGACTACTTTTCATCAATTATTTTGACTAATTTTCCTCCACTAGTAATAGGTTTGGAAATTACAAAGAAATTAATATGAAGTGAAGAATTTCATTTAGTATTCTAGAGGTTTTTATTTTTGGATGTGAAAAAATTCGCAATCACATACCAGTAGCATGGTAAATAAAATAGAAGTGTTTATTTAGGACTTCAGCTTGTCGTAGATGACATTGGTCCTAATAAAATATAAGTAATTGTTGACACCACAAATAACATGGGAATGATTGATAAAACTAAACAACAATAGAAATAGGAAAAATCTGGCATCTTGCCTAAATAACAAATATTATTAAAATCTATTAGTATATGGTCGGAGCTCGTCTTTGATTTTCAAAAATCAATTATTCGTCAAAAAATAGTTTACTGAATAGACAAGTTTCATATGGCTGGCATTTTTAACTCCTTGTCAAAAATAGAAGCAGAGATAGGATACTTTAGATGAGCACCTTAGAATAATTATTCTTATGTTTAAATAATAATTTCTGACTTCTTGTATATATTTCATAAAGATTAACATTAAGTATGGCAGCTTTGGTAAAATCTATTGGAGAATAACTTCATAAACATTATTTTTGCAATGAAATTTTGCTTATACTATCAAATAATTATTTCAGATGGATTTTATATGAAATATGCTAGCTGTGCGAAGTGATATATCTGTTAAAGTTAAAATCCATATGTTTCGTATTCTAATGTGATAATGTGAGAAAATTTAATTTCGATATGTTTATTATTATACTTATTGAAATGAAAAAAATGGTGTTTTCCAACCAAGATATTTTCAATATTTTCGGAATAATTAAAATTTTATTACTTTTTGATAAACATATCCTCAGTAACATTATTTTTACGTGTTACTTTATTACCGGAGGCACTCGGCAAATATTTTAACTTGATCAAAATAATATTATTTATTATTAGTTATTTTTTTTTTTCTATTTCAAATTAATGTACTTGCAGTTTTTATGGATGTAACGTGAAGGATATAAATTACCTTATATAAACTTCCTCTATAAATAGATTTCTTTGCGCATAGTGCAAATAAGCAAAGTTGAATGAAAATATTTAAAATTTATAGTAAAATGGGAAATTTGATTACGTCATAATGTGTTATCACTACTGGATTCAGTAGCAAATTAACAACTAAGAGCTATTGATAAATTGATATAAGATTGTAATAAGAAAATCTAAAATTTTAAATGCATATTTAATTCAAAATTAAATAAAACAATTGAATGCCAAACCTGCTTTTGCTAATGAATGATTGCTTAAAGAAGCAAAATCATGTTGCCCATGTAAATGGAAACGTAAGGCTTAAATTAATTTCTATAAATCTGGAATTAACAATACTGGGGATGACTTTGATTAACACATTAATCGAAGTCCTAAGTTTTTATTTCAACAGGAAACTTGAAGCCGTTTTATTTGATGTGTTTACTTCAGAAGTTTTTTATAATTCCGAAAAATAAATTTTACTGGTAGAAATCGATTATTTCTGTTTTAAATTTAAATGTATACCCGTAACCTGCTGATTTATGACACCATTTACTTTAAATATTGATCTCAAAATTTATCTTGTAAAAAGAAAATTCGAAAGTCAGTGCTTTTAATAAACGAAAGTTTTTTCTATATAGCCGCAAGATGAAGGTCTAACTAAGAGCACCTAAATAGGCCATTTTCCAAAATTTCCTTTGCACTATTTAAATTTTTTCACGGAATCGAAATAATCGTTCATCTCGTCCAAATTGTTGTAGGAATAACTTTTAGTAATTAAGTAATTCAAATTATATAATATGTCACAAACCAATCTTTGTAGACACCCAATATAACCAGATTTGCACCTATTTTGTCACTATCTAGAATTTTGGAGCTAATTTAAAATTGAAGCGTAGAAATACGAGTTCAGTTTTTTTTTTTTTTGGAAAATTGTATTACTGTTATAATGCTCTTAGCCGCATTGCTTTTTAACTTTTAATTTTCATGTAGGTACATAGTAGGATTTAAGTCGCTGAGATTACTACAAAGAACTCATATCGATGGTACTTGGCAGGTCATGGTAATGCCTTTAAATACAACTATTGAATATTACTTCATGTTTACTTTCTACTTAGGTCAAGAAGGCACTGAAATTAATTACCCAGTGACCTGTTCCTTGAATCTTCTTGTACTACTATCGATTTAACAAAAGAATCTGAATCACTTGTATTTATCTTTTAAGCAAACATAATTAAACCACCATATATGAAGTGCATACTTCAATTAATTTCAATCTGATATCTCGTTTCGGTGTTACGTTGACCATCCCTGACAAAGCTGAAGTCGTAGCTAGTTGGGTTTTGCAAAGAAAGTTATATGTAGTAATAAATAACGTGTTTTTTTATTTTTTTGTAATACTAGTTTGTCAGAGATTGGAGCTTAATGTTTATTAGTAGTTATTATAAGAGTATTATCCCAGTGAGCTATACAATAAAATCTTTTGTGGGACGCGCATCTAGTTTGTTTCTGACGTAGCTGACTATTTAAAAAGTATAGATACCTGCCAAATTAAAAATTCTTTAAGAATATTTCGATACCAGCATTGCGTATTTAGATATTTTTGCTATAATGCGAAATGCTTGATGACTAAATTATTTGTCTGAAGATCGTCAGTACATATGACGTAAACACAGAGACATAATATGTATTCTCTTCACAATAAATCTGTTAACAATATTGTGGGTGTACAATATCGCAAAGCTGATGATATACACACCACCAATGGTCTAGGTAGTTTATCAACGAGTGTGAATTATTTTAGCGTTTAGTATGGTGCAGAATCTCCCCCTCGTACTTATAAATAAGTTGGCCAATTATTGTTGGGAAATATTACCTATTCAAGCATTGGAGTGTCAAAAAGGTGATGAAAGGCAAAATTGGATTTGCCACTTGAAACCCTTCTTTTAACCTGATCGATGTACATTCTACAAGATTAAGATCAAGCGATTGGAGCAGGCCTTGGTAAACCTGAAATTTAATTGGCTTCCAAATACTCCTTGCATGTGAATAACATTTGCATTAATAGTAGCTGCCTAAAAAACCACCACAGATCGCAGGTAATAAGCTGTTGTCAAGAAGTTATCAACCAAAATTAATTCGTTTCAGAATTTCCTGTTCCAGCCGATGCCATCGGTTCCTATACATTCATCACGCCCCTTTAGAGTCCAGGTTGTTTTGACTGCTAATATTCTTGAACCAGGAGCAGCCCAAACCAAGATTTATCTATGAGCAAAAAGGGTCCCAAATTTGAAATCATCTGCTCAACACAAACTTTCACCACGATTTTCTCTTCAGATATTGACATTTTTCTTAACCGATTTTATGTAGATCATGTTGTTTCTTATAATGTTCTTATAGTGTTTAAGATTTCAATAATATGAGCATGCTGGAACTATGTCTTCACGTATTTGGATGTGCTGAATTCGAATCGGAAGTCGAAAGTGCTCCATCACCATTGTGGTTTTTTTCTCAAAATCAAGTAACGTCCTGTATTTCCCGAAAATTGACAAACCTCAGTTATTCTGTGCCTTAAGAGAGATAAGGATAGATGAAGAAGTTAAGGGGAATATTTCTTGCTACGTAAATATGTTCCACTACTCCGTTTTCCTCTTGTAACGAACTCTCTTGTCTTCGAATGGTCTATGTAGCGGTTTTCTCTTTCTTTTCTTTTCATCCTATTTGGTTTCCCTCTTTAGCGTCCAACAGAAGTCTGACATCCTGTTAATATTCCACTTTCCTTGGTATCGACTCTTCTTCAAAAAATTTAAATTATTCTACACAAAAAAAACTGCATTTATTATAGCTCTGACTGATAATACATAAAAGTCTATTCTAAGTTTTTCAAATAAAAAAATGTTTAGTTAATTAGATGATTTTAAATTAACTATTAAAACATTTATGTTTATTTTACTAATTAATAACGACATAAATATTAATACTGATATAATTTTTATTCAAAAATCTTTATTTAATAACTTTCTGAAGTACGGTTACATAAAAATAAATATCTATACTAAACACTGGCCGAGCTATTTTAAACGATTACATTCATAGTTAGTAAAAGTGATTTATGCTCAAAAAATAATTAAATACTTATGCTAAATATTTCTGTTAAATGGCCAACCAGAATCCTACATTTTATTCTTATGTCTAACCAAGATATATTTTAATATAAATTAAAGCTAAAATACCAAACAATTAGAGATGTTTGTTTTGTTTCAGAAACTAGGTATAAACACGAGGTGCTGGTGGACAACGAACCCGTACTCTATGAGATATTAGACACATGTCCGAAGGTATGTGAGGTGTAAAATTGTATAAACAGATATGCTTCATATTAATTACCAACTAACAAGCGCTAAAAGATTACTAATAGTATACTAAAAACGTAACTATTTCGTAAATCTATTTTATGAATAACGAATAAATGTTAGAGGTTTACATTTTGGATTAAGACCTCCTCCCCTTCCATATATGCAACTGCACTCCGTCAGATAAATGCTGTCCTCTGCTCAGTACAAAACCGATTGTCTAATAACTTTTCTCTTCACATCGACAAGGAACTCTCCCACACTCATTATGAGCCTACAAACAGAATTGGGAGTCCCAATTATTCCCGTTAATATCCTTGGTACCACTCAAGTCCTATCCATCAAATTTGATCAAGTGTCAGCAGAATTTATTCGTTGATATGGAACTTTAATTTGTAGAAGCCAAATATTCACTAGTCACAAACCTAGTTGTACTAAGCCAGATCCTTACAGATCCAGACAGTAGCTCTAAAAGGTGGTTCTTCAAGCAGATCTGACATACCTCAAAGACATTGACGCTCCTGCTTTGCATTCCATTCATTTCAACGCTATCGGTCAACCTGACCATCAATTCCTAAAGTGAAATATCAACTTCTCGTAACGTAAAACGGTTGTAATAATGTCAAATGTCTATTTTTACCACTTTCGCGCATGCATAGTAAGTCTCATTGCTTGTAGGCTTTCTAGAAACTATTAGTAATTTTCTAGGTAGAATACGCACGGACATTTAAGATGAATGAAACTTAATGAACGTAAAGAAGTCGACATAAACATTTTAAACATGATAGTTTTTAACTTTGAATACTCTATTTTGAACAGACGCGTGTTTAATAAGTAAATAAATGTAGGTTTGTGGTCAGTACCAGTAAACTTCCAATAATACTAATATTTGCAATCTTGAACTAAATTTATAAACAGTTTTATTGCATATCGTCATGGGTTTTCGCTTTACCACTAAGTAAATATACCATTTCAAATCATCTTATTTGTATATATGTACGAGTTCGATGATGTATAATTTATTATTCCAAATACTTTTATTTTACTGGAAACATTTAAAGCTTACAACACATTTACTTGTTTTTTGAAATTAGTTCCTGGTAGTATTTTTTGTTGTGACACATATATTGGGGTATACAGAGTGTCTCAGTTTTTTATATAGGGCTCTTGGAGGTGAAATAAATAGTTATTTGTTTCAGATAGAATATTTATAATTGCACACCAATTAGATTTCTAAGGGAGTTAACTTCAATAAAGTATATATGAGTGAAATATTTGGTATTTATTTCTTGAAATAAATAAATATACTGTTCAAAATTTGAATCACGCAAAAAATTCACATATAATTCAAACTGCTGTAGGATCTTAAAAGGTGAACATATTTCAACCAAATTTATATCATTTTGAAAAATGATTCTTCAGCTTCGATATTATTTGAAAGCTGTTATTAATATTTCAGCTTAACAATTAATGTCTTGTGAGAGATACTATGATATCAACTAAGTCATTTAAAGCATGGGTGGTTGATTTACTTTGTTGAAAATTGATGGGAATTTATTAAACCATTTTGATTGAAAAAATCAGGAATATGAATTTTTAGTAAATATTCCAGATATTTTGATATTACGGGTATTAATGAAATTGGCATGCGATTATTAAGGTCTTCAGTTGAATCTTTTTTAAGCACAGATATAACTTTAACTATTTTAAAATCACTTGGGTATATTCCATTTTCAACACACGGACTGAAAATCTTAACTAGAGGAAAATATTTGTAAGGAATTTAATTTTTTTTTGTGTTAAATTCATAGCAATCTTTACCTACCATCTTTTAGCTTAACCCTTTTCACTAGCATTCTCAGTATTTACTGGTCTAAATTTAAATGTCAAATTGTTTATAATAATGTCGTGGTAGAGTGAGGTAGATCTCTTAGAATTTCAGACGCGATATTGGTGAAAAATTTGTTAAAGTTATTAGCATTTACATTAACATCATTAAATCAATGGGCTTTTTTGTTTAATGCGTGTTGTCATTTACTATATCCCACATAGACTTTATACAATTCCCAGAATTCAGGGACGGATGGGGTTAGGAATACCGGTCCGGGAAATTATATATAAACAGCTCCATGGCCCCACTCCAAGAGACAAAATTAAAAATATTAGGTTAAAAAAATCATAAAATATGCATGATTATTATTATTAAAACCAATAGATTAAAAAATAACAAAAAATAATCCTTTACTAAAACATTAAGAGTAAACAAAAGAACGTAGTTTTTGGGGAAGTTGAATAAAATAGAGAAAGTTTTTGCCATTTTTTTTGCCAAGCTACGATACGCTAATGAGGAACAATAACTCCGAAACACTTGTCCGTAGCTGCATTATGTTTCTTTCTTGGGGTAAATGGCAAAAACTTTATCTATTAAGAGTAAACTTTGGTACTTAAAAAAATCGATAACCTAAAAAACAATCTCTGATTAAAACGACACCACCGAATACCGAATCGCCGCAAACACGGTGCAGTGCACGAACGTCGCACAGTGGCCCCAAACTGACTTTTTTCAAATCAATCTACAGGTCTTAATAGTTAAGCAATGGAAAAGTTTTTTTTTTAAATTTTCGTTTCTTAATTGCCTATCAAAGGGAGATTGAATTTTCATCACGAATCGTATTTTTTGTGTAAACTGTATTTCTTAAGTAATCGTGACAATTTTTTTTAAATCTACGTTTCTTAAATTGCCTCTATCAATCTGTCTAGGTAGATTTTTGATTTTTGAAACTAATTTTTCAAACATTTCCAAAGAAATTTGAATTTTCATAAACATTTTGAAAAAATTAGGGCAAAAATCGAAAATCTAGCTCGACAGATCGATAGGCAATTAAACGAGGATTTCAAAAAAAAAAAATTGTCTTGATTACTTAAGAAATACGGTCCACGTAAACTAATATTTACACAAAAAAGACGATTCTTGATGAAAATTCAAACTTCCCTGGAAAATTTTGAAAAATTAGAGACAAAAATCGATAATCTGGCATGACAGATCGACAGGCAATTAAAAAACAAAGATTCTGAAGAAAAACTGTCCGATTGCTTAAGTATTAAGACCTGCAGACTGATTTTTTTTTTAAAAGTAATTTTGGGACCACTTTACGTCGAACGGGTAAGTGTAGAATATAGTGGAATTTTGGGGCGCTAGGTAGACCGGCCAGACCGGCCCCAAAGGCACTGGCCCTTCGGTCATTTGTCCGAATGCCCGGCCTTCCCATCCGTCCCTACCAGAATGAATGGGATCATTGCAAGCAAACTCGTTCTTTCAATAATTGCGACTCTTATCCACTCAGATGAATTCGATTAACTCGGATATAACTAATATCATTATCGCATGGGACAAAATAATCTTGTAGACACTAATCCATCTAAAATGTGTGAAATCTACCAAACGTGAACATGACATAGCCATATTAGTCAATCGTGTCTAGGAATTCTTTGATGTTTTTGTTTGGATTAACCATCTTTCTTGTAAATTAATCTGGTTTGCTGTTTAAGGCTTAATATGGATTTCTTAATATAAATTGCTGCACCAACCACTATACCCTAGAATTTACTCTAAAACTACCCAGCTCAGATATCACTTTATCAGATATTATTCTGCCATGAACATGGAACGACTGAGCTACGGCATTCCTTCCCGGACACAATTTTGTCCAATTCCTACCTCCTCTTCAGGTTATTAAGGACAGAGTAAATATGTGCCTTCTCCAATCTTCCCACACGCATGTCACATATGCCTAGGTGATACAAGAGCTCTGTTTCTGTCTATCCCTCCTTATATTTGTTCACTTACCAAACCGCTTCCATCCTATTTTGTAAATTTTAACTTTCCTGATAAATCTCAAAACAAAGAACGTGGCCCTGTGGTATCTTTTCAGTTTCTTCAATAATTTCTTTCAAATTTTTTTAGTTAGGTGAGATAAAATTTTAATTTTTGACTAATATTTCCATATGAGATAACCAAGTAGATGTCGTAAATAATTCTTATATTTATCCCACGAAATTTATTTCAGAAAACGACTAATTTCGAGGTTCTTTAGATCCAAGTATAAGTAAAAAATGCAACAAAAAATTAAAAAATACACAGCGCATTTCTACATTACAATATTTAATTTACATTAAGCAGTAAAAAAAATTATATGAAAATGTTAGTATTTAAAAATTATTCCCAACTTTATAACGTGTATAAATTTATATATCAACGTGGGTCAATATTGTGGAGCATACCTGATACAGATATAACAGTTGTAAAGCAATTTTTAATGAAAAACAAATTTGATTTGCCCTCTATAAACCCATTACTACAAACATCAATGTCTTGATTTCGGCTTAAGCAAAATATTGATATATTTCTCCGAAAATATCCTGTTATAAACAAATTGAAATATCATATTCCAGGAAATTTGTAGAAGCTTATGAATGAAATTTTTATTGCCATGGAAAATTTTGATAAATATTTATGTAAAAGTGGAAACTAGTATTTTTAACTTATATCTGTTCGTTTATTTTATTCATGAATAAGATAAAAATATCAATAATCACTGCTGTTTTCCTTGGGTAAATAGTAAGTGCGGAAATATTTTTTAACGTTAACTAAAGCTAAGATAAACCATCCTGTTTTGGTTTATTGTATAGAAATAAGTTTAAACGTAAACATTTAGTTACCTCGTATGTATATGTAAATTTCTCTTAGTATTATAGTCATGCTAGGTGCCCACAAAACCTATAATTTTTTATTTAAATATTTCCAAATATGATAAATCCTTATAGAAACCCTTTCTTAATATAATTCGTAGTTTGCTAAAAAAAATTATCAAAAATGATCATTAAAGTTTTGTTGTTTTGTACAACAAGCTTTACAGATTTTCCAATGGGATGCAACAAATGAGCTGCGAATCCTACAACAACTGTAGTAATAGATAAAACTACATTTTCCAAACTGGCTGTGAAGTTTTGAAACCTACTTATTTTGGTTTAGATATTCTATTTTGCCCCATTAGTTTCAGAACAAAATATTCAACAACTATTTGGCTATTTGATTTATAACCCATGCAATTTAATGTAACACATACATACACAGTGAACATGTTATAGTCGGGATTGCCAATTGTTCTTATTAATATTATTAATATTATTATTACTATATGTGTCACTGGTAATTAAATTGAATGAAAGATAACAAGACGTTAAGTAATATCATTCCGGAATGCAAATAAAATTATGCATAAAATTGATCTTTAATTAGATTTTTGGCACAAGAGCTTCTTCGTACGTTTGTGAAAATATTGCGTATACACGTATATACAAAAACAAAATATATTAATTTATGTATGTATGCAAATCTGATATTTTTATTTTCGTACGATGTCATAAATGTAACTGCTGACTTGTCAATTCTGATTTAAATAAGTATTGTATGCTTATACATTCAAAACTTTTATGATGACTGATTAGGGAGTAGAACATTCAATATAAAAATTTGATTCATCAACACAAACGACAAATGAATGTAGAATATTATTAAATAAGAAATTGTGCATATTGTTACAGAATGATGATGACCTCCCGTCTGCGGAAACCATCAACTGGGCAGATGGGCTTCTTCTCGTATATTCAATCATTGACAGACGTTCCATGGCTTATTTAAAACGGGTGGGTTCCCTTATTGCCGATTCTGACATTCCTGTTTATATAGTCGCCAACAAAAATGACATGGTAAGTATGTAGTTTTGATTCCTTTAGATAGTTATACAAAGTGAACAGTGAACATGAAATGCATGCATGCTATGATGTTTCCTAAAATATAACAGGTACTATTGTTTAAATTGCTTTTTGTTTCACCGAAAATTACTTTAATATTTCAAATGCAAATTTGGAATTTAAAGAATATTATTAAAATACGTTAAATCTGTCGCTTTTTGACTAACATTTTAAATTTTCTATTGCAAAAAGTAATACGGTATTTTCAAGTACAGCAACAGTTTTAAATAAATAAATTGTATGCGAATTCTAAATTAAAATTTTGGAAATCCATTTGATATTTTTGATGAATCAAAATGCATTAACAATTAATGCAATAGCAACCTGAAAGTGTGATTTCTCATTTCTCCATATTCATCGTATCAATTTGCTTACCTGAGGACCATTCTTATGACTATTTCATACTAAGTACGAGGAGAGGTCGGTTGGAAAAGGAAGACACGGAAAAATTCGAGTTTACATTATTGGAGCCAACATGCGGAAAACGTAATGTAATTTAGTGACATATTAATCTGCTAATTTTATTGTCTTTAAAACTATTATTTCCATAACAATGTATAGGTTAGGGCTTGTAAGTATATTAGTAAAAAATTGAAAAAAAATTGAATGTCCGAAAATACCAATGAATGACAAATTAGGAAAGGCTAAATTCTACTTAATGGTTAGGTTTTCTGGTACCTTCATAGACTTTCTGTCATCATTTGATGCTTTACAACTTTTATTCTACAACATTTTGCAATAAAGTTTGTCGAATCATCATGCTTGTACGTTTTATAGAGACGAAAGAAGTGATTTTCCGAAAGTGTGAAAAATTGGCGTTTTTGACGTACTTTTCTATAAGACCACTTGATCAAATTCCAAAGTATTAATACTCAATCGACGCAGAATTCAATGTTCTATATTTTTAGTAATAATGAACGTCCCGATTAAACGCTTAGTCTCGGAGGAATTCGAGAAAAACAGGGTAAAGTCCGAAAACTTCAATGTTGCTTTAACATCATGGCTGAAGATCCAATCTGAGGTTATTCATATCAAAGACCTACTTGAGTTTCCGCAGTTTTCTCAACTCCACCTGTTTTTAGAAGGCAGCCTTTTTTTTGGGCCTAATGTTACTACTAGTCTACTAGTAATTATTATGGGTTTGCAGTTTTCTTAAATTTTGTCCTTGACATTGTCAAACGCGATTAATTATATTGTAAATTTTTGTGATATTCTTAATTTCGAAAGATCATTCTATTAATAGTTAACCTAAATCACGGTGTTAGACAATTAGGTGATGAAACGCCTCAATGTATCGTATGGTTAGAGTGTCGCCAAACTGTTAACGGAAGAGACGCGAAATCGTAAGACAAAGAGAGGGAGTACAGGGCCGCGCGGGCTGCGCCTTGCATGTACCGAAACTGTGGTAGGTATGCACCCATTTACCGGGAAACCCGGAAACCGAGTAATATTTGTAAATTAGGTAAACAGTGTGGGCATAATATATAATTTTACCAGCTATAGCCGAATTTGTAAGTGTGAAATCTAGTGGAGGTCTAAATTATTCAAATGGAACTATATTCAATATTCAATTACTTCCTTACCCTGGAATACATTTTATTCAAGCATATCAACTCAGTTGACGTATTTGAAGAGACCATTGACGAATTCTTATGTATTAATCAGAGCAAAACATTAGAATTTCCCTGTGAATTCCACTCTCAACATAATTACAAAACTAATTTTATTTTACACAAAAATGCGTGTAATAGTTATTTATGTATCAAGGCATTAAAGTTTAACTTTTTATCATGAAGGTGGAGTTTAGTTGCCGAGGTCCATAGGGCCGAGGCAAATAAACCACATAAATGATAAAAAGAAACTTTAATGCTGAGGTGCATATTAATTTTTTTTAACTCCAGAAACTGTGAAATTAAGATTAATTAACTCTATATTTTAATTTTCAGTGACATTAAGAAATGTCATATTTATTTAAAATTTTAAGTGACAATTATTTTTAAAATGTCAAATCGGAATAATTTTTTGTAAGAAAATCATTATTTTTAGCAATTATAATAGTGATAATACAATTCTGAATGTAAAAATAGTAGTTTATGTCATAAGGACGAAAAATCTAGTTTTTCGTCTGTGTGTCATACAATATTTTTTATTCGAATGTGCTTACGGATATTATTTATGATAGGGAAAATTAAAATATTATGTTCTTGCTACCCCGCAAATGATACAATTTTTCAATTTTTTTTTGTAACAGACGGCTGTGAACTAAGGCCAGATATAATAAATAACAACTGCACAACTGCTGTCATATCAGTTTGCTTGAAATTAGTATCGAATTCAATTTATATATTATAATATCGAATTTAATCAAAAATATACTACATAAAATAAATGCAATAAAAGTTTTATTTACATGTGCATTACCATTTTACAGTAGAAAAAAAGGGCCACCATTTTAAAAAGTAGGTAACTAAAAACGCTTAATCTTTTTGTCTGTCACTTATTCGGCCTGGGCCGGAAAAGTCTTTTCAGGTCGTTTACTTGAAGTGGTAGAAAAGTGCTACCTTTCGTTTTTGTTTTCTGACTGAGAAACGTCATTTTTTGACACATTCAAATAAAAACTGTATTTATTTACCTTTTATTACAACACAATTATTGTCACAAGCAATGAAAAATTTATGTTTACTTTTATCTGTCACCTCCGCCAACTACAAAAATCGTACAATAATAGATTACTTTAATGACTATTTCTATCACTTTAATGCCGATTTTGGGGTACTTTAATGCCGATTTAAAAAAAACAATTTTATAAAAGAGAATCCCAGACAAAAACAAAATCTTTTTCCAATAAAAAGAAGGAATCTAGATTGCAATTAACCTGATGCTCCATTATAGTTGATTCAATTTACCACATTAAATTTCTGAGCACGCATTGCAAGAGATTTAAATTATAATTTAAAAATCAATATCAAATGTGATTAATAGTTTTTTATTTTTTTTTTGATTTTGGACAATAAAAATATCTAAGTAATAATGCTTTATGTTTACCTAACTCAACAGTTATTTAATTTTTGAATAAATAAATAAACATTTTTTCGCATACATTATTTATTTCACTCACGTATCCCTTATTTATTCGTTATCACATCAAAATATACTACTATTTTTACTTTATTTACAATATTAAAAATCCTGTCTTTAAATAAATACCTTATTGCAAGCAATAAATGATTCTTTCGATCAATGCGATCATTGACATAATATAAAAATCATTACTTACTACAGCTGTTTTAATTAAATTCTATAGGTATAGTGTAAAAATATTGTTTCGTTTTTAATGAGTGAAGTTAATTATTTAGATATATAATACTAGAACATTTAAAAAGAATTGCTTTAGATTTTAAACAGCTACATCCATACAATGAGCCCGATTCACGGTAAAATATGCGGCCCTAGTTCTACCATCTCTCTCTAATCCGAGCGTTAACAAATTGACGACGCGGTCGGCCAGCTCGTGGCATCACCTAATTGTCTTACTCCGTGACCTGAATAGAATAATTCAAGTAATTCGTGATATAGAATTTTTTTGTGAGCGAAGAGTAGGTAATATTTGGGCGTCCGGTTGATATTTCGATCATTTTTATACTTTTATACTTAAATTTAACAAATATGGGACCAAGGTTTCTTATGCGTTTTTGCGACAGACAGATTTAAAGACCGACAGACGGACAAACAGACGAGCAAACTGACATACAGGTTAACAGATGGATTTTTCTGCATCATTGCATATAATAACTCTTCATTGAAATCCAATAGATATTCTGAACTCCTTTCATAAAAATCTCAAAAATATAGTAGTTTTCTTCCAAAATTAACTAACAATAAGTCAATAAAAAAATGTTTATTTACTGAGAAGCCTTCTATTGCCTACAATGAGTAAATGTATGAAATCTAAATCCTCATTCAATTCATATTATTTCCAAAAATTTTGGAGACAAGGTATTTTTAAAATGGATGTATTTTTTAGATTTTCTGAAACGGGATTTTTCTGATTCCAAAAATGTATCACCAGTGTATGGTCGCATGAAAAATGAAACAATAATCAATGAATGTTTCAACTTTGATTCAAGAAATTAATTTATTTTTACAAAAATATTAAAAATATCACTAAATGGTTTTGCATACAGGACAGAATCCCAATAATACAAAAATGTTTTCTAAATGAATAAAATATCTGCATTTTGTTTAATTTCCAACCGCTCAGGTAATTTCGTTTGTTAAGGTTAAGGTTTTAAATAGTTATCTCATAATTTTCCTTATGTAATCTCTAATCTCACCGATTTATGACATATTTTGGAATACAAAAATAGTCCCTTTCAGAAAATACATAAAATAATACCAGTTGCCCTAAAACAATCCCTACATATCTTTTGAGATATTAGTTAAAAAAATTACAAAACGACATCAAAATATGTACAAATATAGACAAATTTGTCATTTTTTACCTCAGTTTCAACTGTGCTTGATTAACTAAATAATTATAAACTCGTTTTAATGTAACTAATTTTAAATTTCCAATAAAAAATCTGCAGCACACATTACCAATCAATTATGTTACATGTATTATTATAATGAAATTTAGTAGATAAATAATAACTAAATATCCCATTTTCAGGTGCATTTGAGAGAAGTTATTGCTGAGGAAGGTGCCATCTTGGCGAGGAACTTTGAATGCGGTTTTTCAGAAGTAGCGGCCGCTGAAATGGTTGCTCCTGTAGCCGTCGTATTTCAAGAACTCTGTAGAGCAGTACTGGCGGCGCGCAGGAAATCGAAACATTCACTGTTGGAAAGGATGTTGGGAACCAGGACTAGCAACCTCAGATTATACGCTAGAGGGAAGAGCGATAGCGCGTTGCCGAAAGACTGACATTTACTTTTGGCATAATTTGGGATATCAAATGCCAATTTGGTTGCAAAATCAAATACTTTTGTATGATTAATTGTGCCTGATCTACGATATAGTCGTATTAGTGCTAGCCAATTTTAGATTAATGGAATTTCACTTTCAATATTTATTGACCTGTCATAGTCAAACATTTTTTTTTATAATTAGTGGTAGTAGATAGACAGTTTTTGTTCCTAAACATGTAGCTTACTGACTAAGGATAGTCTATCTTATTAACAATAGAACATCTTTGTGATTTAGTAGGTATGATGTCAAAACTGCAGACTATATTGTTCAACTCCTACCATAAAAATAAGTGATTAAGTAAGTAAATGTTTTTGTAATAATGTTAAGAACTTTATAACTTTTATAATATTTCAGAGTTATTTTTAGCAGAATCTATAACTCTCAGAAATGCACAATTAATTGTGTTACGTGGGATATTAAGAGAACACATAAACCTATAGTTGTACTATTTTCTTTCTCATAGACTGCACCTTACCAAAATGCTGACCGTTTTTGAAAGCAAATACCTTTAGCTCTTAAAGTACTTTCGTGGCAACTTTAATAATATAATAATATGATAAATTGTAACCATACGAAGCAAATTCAGATATTACTATCAGTGGGGGGAAGTTCAAACGTTTCGAAGAATCCAGGCCCTCATCCTATTCTCATTCCTATCCTATCTTTTTATTTTTCGATAAATTGTTTGAGACCTGCAGATATTCCTAGAACACGAACCTCTTCCAATGAAGTCCTGCCATTATGATTACTACATACTGGTTTACACATTGAACCTTGGAATTAATTATTGCAAGCTCCCACCACCATAAAATGTCGAATACTAGATCTAGGAATACTTGGACAGTTTTAAAGGTTTCTCAAATATTTGGAAAACTAAGTAAGATAACACACATACCATTATAAAATCTACAATCATAATCATAACAGTCTTTACCACTAACTCAATCGTTTAGCTTGTAATTCAAATCTCCAAAACGCTAGATGTGATGCTTTTTTCTGCCAGCTTATATCAATCATTTGCGATGAAATTCACAAAAAATTCTACGTCATCCGATTACCTAAAGAATATATATGAAGCAATATATTATCCCCATTTTGAGGAGCAATATAAACATGAAAAATATTTTGTAACCATTTATTTATATATTTATTTACCAAACAAGATGAATACAATGGCTGTAATTTTGCTTTGGTAAATGTTTACTTCAAAAAGTGAAAGTTCACACAGCTTCAAGATATACAAAAAAAGGCTAAACAATCGATTATTCTATGAAAAATATTTTTTGAGGTCTTTAGATAATGTACGATTTTTTGTGAATAGTTTACTCCAAAGAAAATCGATAGCGAAACATCGAGAAACCATCAAAATCGAGCTCTTTAGGAATTCGTACATCAGTCCATGAAAACTAAACAACTATCTTAATGGTAAAATTAGTTGATACAGTTTTGATAGATAATTCCATACTCTACAAAAAAGTTATGTATAGTTACATTATCTTGCCTAGTTTGCAAGATTTTGAGAAAGAGCTTCAAAAATGTATTTGTCTTTCTGATAACTTTCTCTTTATTTCAATTTTCGGTACAAAATCAATTCCAGATATAGTTGCAATGACTAGCTTATATTTTCAGCAAATAATAAAAATGTAATATTTGCTTTTGATTTGTTATATTATAACTTAATCATGTACTGCATTGTCATGGTGCATTATGCTTAATGTTCGTAGTTTAATTTAAGTAAAGATTGTGTCCTGATTTTTGTTCCTTTTTATGTTAAGAACTAATTAATGTTTATCTAATTTAACTATGTAGGTATCTATAGAAATATTTACCTAAATCTGATTAACAGAGCAAAGGATGATTAATAATAATAATCACATTTTTCTATTCTAGTTTTGTATATATATTGTAATATTATTGTGCTGTGAATTTTGTTGTAATTAGGTAAGGATAATTAATATATGTATAATAATTAATTTGTTAAATATATTTAACTTTCAATTTAATTTATGTTATTTTATTGATCAGATATATAATTTGACATGTGTGTGTCGTCTTACATATTTGATTTTAAACACTTTTCACTAATCTTTGCACCCCGTAATATGGTGCATTTTTTGGATTAAGTTTAAACAGAAAATTCATTTAAAAAAGCAGCATGGTTTCAAGTGCTTTAAGTTTAAACAAATAATTAATAATGACTGAAAATTGTAAATTAATAATACTTGAGACAACGTAGGTATAATAGAACATATGTTTACGACGCGACTGCGCCGGGGTGCCGGGCGTCGCTTTGTTATGAGATTTGGTCCAGGGTTAGTGAAGCTGAGAGAGCGCCGCCATGAAAGTCGTAATAATAAATGTACTTGTTTTGTTGACATTTACCGCTGTATTAGCATCCGTAGAAAAAGTATCTTTGGGTAAGTTCCTATATTTTGAATTGCATTAGGAGTTTATGTTATAAGTTTACTGTAGATTAATAGAACTGGAATTGACATACTTGATACAATTATAGGTTATACTCTAAACAAAATAATGACTGTCCTTTGAATACAATTGGAATTAATTTAAAATTAAAATATGTCTATAAACATTTAATTTTTAGTGGTGTTTTACGGTTGCCATGCATTTCACTTTATTGATAATATAATAATTACCTTCGAACAAACATAATAATTACCTATGTATCTCTATTATATGCGTCTATATATGAATCTATTATTTATGCAAAAATCAATTCATTCTACTCATATTAAATGTAACTTCCATTTCGACAATATTTAATGCAATGAAATTCGTATTGTTTTGTTACCCCCCCCCCCCCCATAATTTTGACAAATCTGTAGATCCCATAGTAATTTTTTTTTAATGAAAGTTAATCAATTTTAGTTGCTTTAAGTGAGATACCGGGTGACCACGGATCATGGTAAACCCCCGTCATTTCCACAATTTTTGAGCTATCCAAATGAAATTTTGCAGCAGTTATGTACGTCCAAAAAGACTCATTTTGGCCCATCCGATTTTTTTTTCGACGTCCGGTTTCGACGGAAGTGACCTCAACTTTGGAATTTTAAATGGAACGCCCTGTATATTATTGCATTTTTGGAATACTGAGAAAATTCTGAGTACGATAGAAGTATTTTGGGGACTCTTTAAGCCCACTTGATTTTTTTAGAGCCAATTTCATTTATTAATCTAGAGTGCCATGATTGGTCTAATTTGGTTCAAATGTACTGGTATAACTCCCAAGAAATTAGATCGACAAAAAATATATAAAAATGGCGTCTTAGCGTGCATTCAAATTTGACCAAATCACTTTTTGTCCATTTTGACCATTTTCCCAAAAGATATCATAATGGTAAACCGATACAATAAAAAATTTTGTATGGAATCCATTGATCTGCAATGTGCGAGTAATAAAAAAAGGGAAAAAAATCATCGAACACAACATTTTATATTATTTATCACACTAGCAATGGAAGAAACAATTAAAAGACGTAACTTTGACTGGTGAATAAGTTTTTTTGGACGTTCATTACTGCTGCAAAATTTCATTTGGATAGCTCAAAAATTGTGGAAATGCCGGAGGTTTACCATGATCCGTGGTCACCCGGCATATCTCATTCGTAGTTTATTTACCGGGTGCCCCATTATATTTTGACCCTTTTTAAACCTATATAAATTTTGAACTAGTTGAGATAATGAAATGCGGTTTTCAATTTTGAAGTTTTTTTCTGAGTATCCGTCTTTTTTGCTCACTACCAGTTTAACTGTAAATGACAGCGTATTTTGGGTGACAGGGCAATATTGTTATTTCAAATGGAACTCTCTACCCTGTACATTTTTTCATAGTTGGAAAGCCCGGCATTATGTCCCCTTTCCGAAAATTCCATATTTGTCATGGAAATTATTAGAATCTAATTAGAATTAGAGTGATGGTTTTATAATCTTTTAAAGTCAAAATATAATGGGGTACCCGGTATTAATATATTGATACACATTATCATCGCTGTTAACAAGAATGCAAGAAAATGACAAAACAAAATTTTTTGAGAAAAATATAGTCTAGCACGCCCTCGGTTAATATTTTCTATTAACACTTATTTACATTAGATAGCATGCCCAATTTGATGTTGGTAGCTCAAAGAGTTCCTGAGATATTTAAAGAAAACTCATTTGAGGTGCCAAATTCAGGGGGTTGTAGCTCCCTTAGGAGCCATTTGCGGACCCATGTCCATATAGGAACTTCTCTTCATATTTTCGCGCATGCAAGCACTTGTATAAATATATGTGACAAAATTATACAAAGATTTTAAAACTTAACCAGTAACAGTCAATGAATAATGAACATTATTCACTGTTCCTGATACGACATCTTCGATAATTTTTTCAAGTCACAACTTTTGGTCATGTCGTTTGAAGGAGTACACTTTGCTGCATTCAGAGCGTAAGAAATTTTGTTGTGTTGTATAAAAAATTTTTTAAGAAAATATATTGGGTCCTACTTTAAACGGTCCAAGATACTTTTAATTCTTACAAGAATTTCTGATTCCACATCTGGTGAACTTATTTTTCCACAAAAGCACTCACGATATGCCCAATGAAATTTATTGTATCAGTAAGATGTCCCACCGCCACATTACCAAATTGATGTTAGACCACGTTTTTCCCAACAGATGGGCAGGAAGGCGTGGAACTAGTACACAGCCTCCGAGGCCTCCGGATCTTATTCCATTAGGTTTCCTGCTGTGGGATCACCTTAAAAACGTAGTAGGTATACCGAACGACACCTGAAAATATGGACGAATTAAAAACTAAAATTAGAATGTTCACCAACAAACCATGAATAAGGTACTACCGCAGGCCTAACAAATATACTTCAATTTGAACATTTGTTAGCGCTGGTCATCTCTTTAAATAGAAATACATTATTGTATAGCCATATATTTTTTTTAATTTTCTTATGCAATAAAACAAAATTTCTTACGTTCTCTATGCAAAAAAGTATGCTCTTAAATTGTCGTGTATTTCTTATAGAATATTGATTTTTAATCTGAAATAATGAAAAAAATAATTGAATGCTTTGAAGTGAGCAATATTACACTATCATAAATAAAAATACTGGAAGTTCGAAGTATTTTCGAAAACGTATTTAAAAAACATAGTTCTGCATTTGTGGTAAAGAATTGGTATGCATGAAAATTTTTTGGAAACAAGCCAATTAGTGGAAGAGCATGGTATCATGGCGTGAGAAATAAATGATTAAAGTTAGAAACATAATTTTGCTGTTTTACATTGTTTTATTTAAGATAACTCATTAATCCACTCTCAGATGAGCGGGCTTCACTCCCCCCCCCTAGCGACTTGATTCTTTTTTTTTTAATAATTGTATTTTTGTATAGAAAGGAAAAGATCTGATAATCTTTTGTCATATTTCGAATAGTTAGGGAGGTAATTTGGAAAATTATATTGTTTTGTCGCACTTGAATTGAAACATGCTTCCAAAACAATTGTAGGTGATCCTGTAAGCTTCAAAATGATATGGATACCTGTCATTAATTAAGTTTATTTATGCAATAGAACACTCAACAGAATAAGGAGATATTGTGAGGTACCTATGTTATTGCTTTGGTGGAAACTATACAAATTGAGTTTTAAACAAAAATGATGCATTATTTCAAAATGTTCTGTCCTAGATAGATGAATTGCATTTATACATCATTTGCCACAATTATGAATATATTCGTAGGTAGTTTCAAGACCGCTTTTTTATATAATATATACCAGTGATTATTGTTGCATTGAAGCTATTTGATCTGAATGTTATAATAATAAAAGTCGGTCTATTGAAATGTTATATTTTTAATCCTGTACAGAAATTTGAGAAACAGAACCTAATAAAATAAACATAGTTAACTAATACATAAATAAATGAACAGCAAGTTAAAGACATTCTACACATCTTCCTCATTGCTGTTATCGCTGAGGTCAGTTATTGATGTTTCTTCTTGATCCTCGTTATACTACTGTCATCGTCGAGGCCAGTTATTGGCGATTCTTCTTGGTCCGTATTGTTTTTACAGACTTGTTCATCTCCTTCGCAGAGACAAAGCTCTGTACATCGTAAGTGGTTAATAAAACACTTAACATCTTCTGGAGTCATAGAAACTTTTTTTGTAGGGGCATGAAATCAAATTTAAAATCTCAAGTGGCGCAATATGTTCTGCGATTGTTAAAACTGGCTTATATTATATAAATATTATTTTCTTGTCGCCATCCAAAATTCAAGGGGTCCATATTAAAGACTTTTGCAATGTGTGAACTGGTTCATAAAAGGAGCTGCAGCCTAGCTCTATTTACTGCCAGATAGAAACTACTTCTTGTAGGTGACAACTGCTCACCTTGTAGTTGTTGTTTGATAAAGCACCACCACCCCAGATTCGAGAGTTTTCTAATATTTACATTATTAGGACTATAAATAAACAATGCAAATGAAGTTTTACAAATCATCCATTATGCATGTTTCTGCATGTTCAAGTAGCGCAAGAGATTGAAGGACTTTTTCCGGTGAATTTTTAAATCGCTTTAAATCATTTTATTTTATTATTTTATATTATTATTTTAAAAGTTTTAAAGATAAAGAACGGGTGCAACTTTTTTATTTAGGAATATTTTTGAGAAAGTATTCCGCTTGTTTTACACAGTTGAAGGGACAGAGAACTTTTTTTTAAATGTTTTTTCCGAATAAGTTAAAAATGCATAGAGATACCTCTAAATCCATGATAGCTTGTTTCTTCGTAATAAAGAGACCATTAATTTGGCGAAAAAACGAATTTTCTACGATGAATAGTTCTTGAGATATATTAATCAAAATATTTTAACCTTCAGAAGGTGCAGAAGGTGAGGACCGCGAAGCTGAAGGTGGAAACATGGATTTTCATATAGAAATACGCCTTTTAACAAAATAACTATGTCTCCAACTTTAATCATTTATTTTCCACGAAACCCCTAATCTAGCCGTATGCGCTTCCACTAAATCACACTATTTACTATTTTAGAAAATTAAAGTGTTTTGGAGTTAAAAGAGAAAAATTACCCGATCCCCATACCTTCTGTCATTTCATTTCCAATTCGACCTTGCGGATATTTTATAATTTTTTCAATTTTGTTGTGAAATTTTGAAATGATTAACTGCTTGGTTGTAAAGATCAATGGGTTTGAATCCATTCTGAAACAAATTTAAAGTTGTGATTTGCTTGAACGTGGGAGAGAGAATTGTCAATACCCTAGATTGGGTTCGGATTCAATTCATATTTTATAAACTGTAGGGCCACATTTCTTTACCTAAAACTAAATCTTAGTCTTTCAAGGACTTATTTTGGTGACTTTGTAAGGAAAACATTTCTTAAGAATAAAACACATTTCATATACACTTACTCAATTTTGTGTCACTGGTATTATCAATTACTCCAAGAGCACCAGGTAATTTGTCATTTTAATAGACGGGCACGGTAGCCGAGTGGGTAAATATGTTGATACGTACTTACTTGCTTGCAAAGTTCAATGGTTCGATTCCTGAAGCAAATTAAAAATTTAGTTGCAATTTGCTTTGAACTTAGAGGAATATTGCATTTTTGATGCTCTAAATGCAGTTTGAACTTCACAATAAACTGTAAGGCTTCGTTTCTTTTTACCTAACACACAATTCTATGGTTTTCCGGGGATTACTTCATTAATTTGAGACGTGGTTAACAAAACAGTTTAAATAAACGAACAAATACCTCTAAGAGACAATCTAGAAATATATTATTTCATTCATTCCGTTAGCCGTTGATGCAGATAAAGTAGTAATGTGATATTTTATTTGCATTTCATTGACAAAAGACTAAAGAGATGCTTCAAATAACTCCCACAAGCCTTGGAGGTATATCAAATAAACTCCACAAATCTTTAACTCCTCATATTCTTTGGAATTACTTGATATGAGGAGTGCATCGTATTATGGTAGGTAGAATCAATATCGATTCGAATTGGGCCATTAACAGAAGAGAGAAACAGTTTGAATTACCCACAAATAACCAAATATTCAGACCTTCCTCATTTTATTTGCTGAATATTTTCACTTTTCATGTATTTCTAATAGTTTACTTGTACATTCAAAATTAAATTACTGCTTTTGTAGCCACCAACGAATTATTTGACATCTCCTTTTTTTATTTGTCCCGTCTTAGTAGAGACGTCGTGTCACCTATAGACTGATGTAGCTGCTTTAACAATATTCACCACCTATATCTGATGCATTAATTCCATATTTTGACGATAAAGACAAATCTTAATAGCCCAGGACAGAGGTAGTTTTCACTTGACCAAAAATACCAAACAATTAACTAAACTGACTTGTCATCCAAGGTGGTGTCATAGAAGATGATTAAAACTAGGATCTTATGTGGACTTTAGTGTCAAATCAAAGGTTTCAACCGCCTCTAGACCTATGAAGTAAGCTTAGATTTAACAACAATTTAGCGCCTCATCCTAAGTCTGTCGTCCTGCAAAGCATCTCAACTAGTTTATCATCTCCATTTTTCTATACTTACCACTAAATCCCACCTGTGTTGTAATGACTGCTTGATCGTCAACTGACATCAATATAGTTATACCATTTTGGGTTATCAGGAGCACAAGGTTGCAAATAATTTCAAGTCACTAATTACATTATTTTCACAGGTGCAATATTCGAACAAGGAACAGACGATGTACAAACCGCATTCAAGTATGCGATGCTGCAACACAATCAGAACGTGACCGGGAGAAAGTTTGAATTCCAGGCATACGTGGATGTCATTAACACAGCGGATGCCTACAAATTGTCTAGACTGAGTAAGTATCTTGTAGCCACCCTTAAGAGCTTATTAACCTTTCGCGCTTGAGCGAAACGCTTATTATATTTGTTTAATGAATAGGGACTGAATGGAAACGAATCGGCAAGGACTTTTAGGTAAATTTCAAACAACTAAGCACTTTTATCAACACTAATCTGATTAAACCAAAGTACTAATGATTGTTCATTTATTTTTCACTAAATTAATACTAAATAAAAAGCAGGATAATATTAGAATGTCTTTAGAATTAGTCCATGCATGTAGTATAGCTTCCTTATGCTAATTAATCTCAGGCAGTTTGGTGCAGATATACACGTAATATTAGTGTAACTATATTCCAGTTATCAAGTAGACGGAGTTTGTTTATTACGCAAGATATCACACGTTGTCTCTATGTTACGTGTAGCTAAGTCGACTGAAAAAAGTCCAAAATGAAGGAAAATTTGAATACAGGTAGAAAATGCTTGTTAAAAAGATAAAATATATATAAAACCGAAAAAAATATATGTAATTGCTTTTTTGTGAAATCTAAAAAAAAATATGAATTTTCAGAACAATTGGTTCCGGACACTTATATTTTATACAAATAGTGTTCTTGACATTTTTTTCTTAGGAGCAGGGGTTTTCCCATAAAAGTGATTCAAAAGAGCTGTGCATTAAATTATATTGCGAAATGCGCGACATAGGCACCTATGCTACCATTTAATCGCGTGCTACGGACAAAACGGACTTTTACTCCTATAAACGAACAAAGAGAAAACTGAAGAAAAAAATCAATATAAAGGAAAAGACTTGAGCTTTCTTTTTCCTGTATATATATTTTTTATTTTAATTACATTTAAAATATTTAACAGATAAAAGAAATATTTCTGTTCTTATTTGGGATTTACTACCACACTTCTGAACATTTCCCAGACAATCTAAAAAATATCTGGATTTTAAAAAAACCTTTACGCCTATGACTTTACGTCAAAGGAACAGTTAGAGGTTGTTTTTTTTTTTACATAAAATATAAATAAACTGAAATAAATTATTTTGTAACAGAAAGAAAACTGAAAGATGCCATAGACAATATAAAAGAAATTTGTTAATACCTATCAGTATTTAAAAAAATTTACTATTTAGTAAAATAATTTATAGATGACTTTATTTAGATTTTATACAAGCATAATAATAAACATATCCAATTTGACACACTTCTTATATTATGTGTCTTTTTTGCATTATGAGAAAACTGATTATAAACTACTACCTCTGTACATTTTTTAACATTATTTTTGTTAATTAAAACTTATACTTGAGATATATGAAAATAAAAAATCTGTCCAAATTTACAAGGAACATAACGAAACGCATGTCAGTTGTCAAATTCGGATTGATTTTAGTTTGTAGATTTTAACACAGCTCATCGTGTACAAAATATAAAG
Organism: Rhagium mordax; assembly: GCA_963680705.1. Classification (NCBI taxonomy): domain Eukaryota; kingdom Metazoa; phylum Arthropoda; class Insecta; order Coleoptera; family Cerambycidae; genus Rhagium; species Rhagium mordax. The sequence continues at coordinate 18,511,528 of OY796656.1, forward strand.
TTACTGGGGATGACGAAGAAAATAGTGATAATGATGATTATGAGTCCTTACAACACAATCATAAAAGTAGAAAAGATGAAGGGGTTTTAAGGTGCTTACATGATTCAATTGAAAAAATTATAAAAATATTTTTTTATCTAAGAGTGTATGTATCGATATGTATTTTGTATTGCATCCATACAAGGGAAATGCTTTCCCGAGAGCATGCAACAACACTCCAGAGGTGAATTGGCCTCAATTCTAGAGTGGCAGTTAAATAATTAGCTCCAGCTAGCTACAGTGAGGATCGTGACTTCATTGAATATTTTTTATTAAGTTTTAAAATTTTATTACCAACAATGTTGAGCACCAGAGTGTTTTATATAAAAATACACAGAAATTCTCCACAAACAGTTAGGTATTTATTAGAATAAAATGATGAGAAAGAAAAAAAATTAGACGTAACGATTTTAATCATAAAAATTCTTTACAACAATAGTGACATGTATGAAGAAAAATTTAAGATGACAATGTAAAAGTTAAAGTTAATAAAAACAAAAAATTATACACAAGTTTGACCAATGACCAATGCCAATACCAATGACCAATCTCTAATTACACGAAGAATCCTACGAGTATTCAAAATCGAGGACGATAGTTGAGAAAGCCTGTCTATACACTCCTGCTCAATCCGGATTGCCCAGGTTCCTACCACAATGAAGAATTTTCGGGAACACCCAATATATATGTTCACCTCGGACTTTTCCACTTGTGTCGATTTCCAGCCAGCAAGATGTTGTCATAAAATAAATACAGAACAGTGAGAAACCAGGAGATAGAGAAAATTTGAGAAACTAGGTTGAAATTTATTTCAACCGGTGATAGATAAAAAATTACAAAAAAATTACTGCAAACAATTTAACTTACTAAATGAAGTTTAACAAATCAAAAATATTGTTCACTAATGTTTTAATAGATAATGTTTACAATGACAAAAACATTGGAATTTGTAAAATTATTAAATTTACTAAAATAATGTCTAACTCAAATTAGTAATTTATGAAGTACTGACAAGATAATACAAAAGATAACTGGCGGAGGGAATGGGTGTATGTGGTGTGTCCTGGTTAAGTGTTAGAATAGATCTAAGCTAAACTTCGCTAGGACGTTAATATAAATAAGACCATAAAATAAAAAAAATAAAAAATAAAAAAATAACTCAAATTTCAACACAAGAATTTATTAAAGGTACACAATACTGCTATGTGTGAGTTTGACAGATAATCTAAATTGTTGAAATTTTATATCCTGGGGTTTGAAAACCCCGAGGAGACTGGACTGGAATTTATAAAACTTATAATTTTTAATATATCGAATGAAATTCAAGATAAAGTTGATAAAACAAATATTTACTTAGAAACAAAATAACGTTAATTGTCAATTTAAAATATTCAAGAATTTAATATTTAACAAATTATCTAATGATATCACCACACTAAAAGAGAGAAAAATGAATATTTTGAAATTAATATTTTAATATTCAAGCAAAAATCTGAAATTTTCAGCGAAACGGTGTAACGATAGAGAAAATTTAAATAAAAACAAGCCATAAGATCCTTCGTTTTCCGACGAAGAATTATAAAAACTATGAGGCCAATGTGGCAGAAAATAACGCGAAACCAAGTAAAATTTATACTTTTATAAATTATGCCAAAAATAAACGATATAACAATAATAATGTGTAGCTAAGAGAAACGAAATAAATGCCTTCTGATGTCAAGGTGATGGAAAACCCGAAAATCGGATTTCTGTCACACCCAGAGCAAGTGATCCAATGCACTACAAATTAATGAATTAATAAAATATAATAGATCACTTACCCTGAATGTTCTGGAAACTCCTTGACAGAAATCCTTAGCACTGGACAGGAATTAAATTTTGCAAAAACCCAAGTCCCAAGTGGACTTCCTTCTCTATCCAATAGCTACGGTAGATTTTCTCAACCTTTAAATCAAGGATTCATCAACGCTCCAAGGCGTATGTTACCTAATAACAAAAAAATCCACACAAAAATCGTTCTCTATACGAAATAAAAGATAATCTGTAATTTTTTAATTACAGCGATAAATTATTCAATTAAATTTTTGGATAATTTATCTCAATTATATATATATAATTATATGACTGATGGTCGAGATGGTAGAGTACCTGCCTCTCACCCAAAAGTCCCGGGTTCGAATCCCGGTCGTGGCAATGGAAAATACTGTGAGAGGGATTTTTCCATTATACACGGATATTGGATGTGTGTCCCTTGTCTTTAAATGTGTAGCCCCTTCCCGTACAAGGCTCAGCCTTCTGGGATAAAGGGGGTCGTAATTACATGTGGTGTATTTATTATTATTATTTATTAATAATTTATTGAGAGAGAAATATGTCTACAACTAGACAAAATACGGTAAAATGGCGATAACTCAAACCACGTGCAAAGTTCTAACAAATTTACGATAAAACGGTAAATAAGTATTATTCACAGATTATTATCCTACTTTAGCGTTATAGCTGAAGCAATAAATTAAACGGAAACTTGCGATGAGAAATTAGTTGCAATTTTCTATAAGAAACTATCACTCGATACCTACAAACTATTTTTTATCTTTTTTATAACACCTTAACCTACCTTTATTTGAATATTGTAACAGGAATATCGTTCCATTTTTCAGATTGAACCTCTTTTTCGACTTTGACGACAGGGTTATTTTGATAAAACTCTGATAAGAAACGTATGTTATTCTAATAATACAACAAACATTTGATTTAACTCCGTTTCAGTAACTGGAATATAGTTAATATTTTTGGACATACACTTTATTTTCTTATTTATATTTCTCACAAAATAGGGTAAAGTGCAAATGTCTATACATAGGAAACATACATTGATATAATTATATTTTAATCGTTTATTCGATTTGGGTGATCGGTTTTTGAATTGCAGGGTGACTAATCGGAAACATTACTGCACAATAGATTTTTAGTCAAATTTCAATTTTGCATGAATGCTCAAGAAACAATGTTTAAGTTTAATGGGCGCTGGTTTAACAACCCAAAAAACAATGATGGTGGATTTTGTTCCAAAAATGTATCACATGTGGCATCAGCAACATCAGAAAATTACAATTTAGAGCTATTTTTAACCGCAACATTTTTCCTCTCGAATCTAATCATGATGTCATCTCTATTATTATAGGAGATATATCCAGTGTCATATATTGTGTCCAGTATCACATATTTCCGCCTCTACTTACTATTAACTAGTTCACAATATGAAACGTCTAATTTGGTCGTGATCAATTGAATCCGTTTATCTATCAAAACTTTTTGAGATATACGAGTGAATGTTGCCAATTACTTAGTTAACTGCCGAAAAAAAATGTCAATAAGACTGAAATCTGGGTTAGGCGATGGCAATTTCAAAATCGCCGCGACCTGAATCTTTTTTCGTACGATAATAAAGCATCTAAGCATCAGAAGCAAACTTGGATAAAATGTATGTAATGTATCGTCTGCTATAAAGAAGGTTAGGAAACAAAATCTATTCTGGTTCTTAAACTAGTTTCTTCCCAAACCATCACATTAATTAATAAATAAAAAACCTGATAAAAATTACGTTTAGGTGTCAAATGACTCTATAGGTCTTCGTCGGTCCATACGTTGCGTCGGTGTCGGTCTCATTTCTATGATTTCCAATTCGATGATTAGTAATCACGTATGCAAATCCTGCATAATTTTAGCATTAAGAATGTATTTAACATAATAATGTTGCATTGGAGGTAATTCTTTGTAAATTTCTCCCAGAAATTTTGAATCAACCTTCGTAATTAAAATTTTGTGACCACTTTATTATTGTTTGCCTTGTCAACTTCCGGTTCTACTAACATTAAACTCGCGACGAAAGTATCGTTGAGTTTGCTCAAATGACCGACAAATTGGAAAGTTGATTAGAGTACATAATAATTAGATCTCATATATTGTCGCACACAAATCTTGCTTTGAAATTATTCACTTTAAATGGCAAAGTTAATGCACTATCCACTGTCACTATTCGGTCCTCCACTGTGTCTATTCGGTCTATTGTAGCTCACACCAAATTATATTTCACCCAATAAATAATTCAATTTCTTAATAAAACTAATGATCTTAGTGGGTGAATTTCTAGAGTTATGTTTTGCAAAATAATGAGAACCGGAGTAGGTACTAGCATATGCTCAAATGCTCAATTTCCTCACCATCCTCCAATCAAAGACGACATTCAGGGTTTTCCGAAAATTCGGCTCTATTTCGGTCATATTGCTGATTTAATCTGCAGTATACAATCCAATTAGGTTATACCATTTTAGCTTTACTAATTTCTTAACTTTAAATGGACTAATCGTGGTAGATCTTGCCAGTACTGTATGTTCTACCCCCAGTCGAGGCTAGAATGGATGTTTTGGTAGTACTTAAGAATTTTCTGGCCCAATGAATTACGCCCCGCGCCTTATCCTTGCTAGAGAGTCAGTTATTTCTTTATAATAGCTGGGGGATATCCAAACCAGAATCGCTTTGTTGTATCTACCCAGTTGAGCTAACACTTTATGACAGTTCCATGTCGTTTCAGAATTGCAGCAATGGAAGCCAAAAGAAGAGCTTCATCTATTTTAGGGCAATTCATGGTTGGTTGTAATAGGCATAACATCTGAAACTATTTCTAGAATGATTTGATTTTGCGGTTCAGGTTCTTCTTTGTATTCTAAATCTGAATGGTCCATTTCTAGTATATATACCACCCTAATTACCGACAAGATGTCAAACTAGTTCTAAACCATTTACTATCTACCTTTATTCATCTAATCATCATCGAGCACTTCTTGTAATTAAGGATATACTTAGTTCGATTTTTCGATCACAGCTAATTACTCAAATCTTGGTAAAGGTAGAATCCGACCAATAATTTAAATTACGGTACTTATTATGTAGACTAATCCAAAATAACTTTCCTTTAAAATATATAGTTCACATACAGCGTATCCTATTTTGCTTGGAACCATCCATGAAAAATTTAAAAAATCGGATCTAAATCGAACTTAACATAATTTCTTTATATGTATTTAGAAACGATTCGGAGCAAAATGGGACACGTATATTGTATATGATGGTACATTATAGTTAATGATGTTTCAGCGCATTCAAATATTCATATTATAACGTCATCTTGAATTATTTTCAGTAACGTCTCAAAAGTAATGATTTTTTTATCGCAATAGGGATTGTTTTTTGTATTTGTTATAAAGCGGATTATTTTTCCATTTTTCGGATCTCAAAAATATATCGTACATATAGGGTTGCATGAGAAAAATGTTGTCTGAATATCGTAGTTACTTTTAGAACAACAATCGTCAGTGACGATTGCATTAACAACATTAAGATATTTTTTCTGATTACTTACAATAATTGGATGGCAACTGAAATAATCGGATGTATAAATTTGCTAAATAAACCTCTCTCATAATTAAACTAAACAATGTTCTCTTCCAGTCTGCAACCAATTTTCCCGTGGAGTTTACTCAATGCTGGGCGCCGTTTCCCCGGATTCCTTTGACACATTACACTCTTACAGTAACACCTTCCAAATGCCCTTTGTAACACCTTGGTTCCCTGAAAAGGTGTTAGCACCGTCCTCGGGATTTCTGGATTATGCCATTTCCATGAGGCCGGAGTACCATCAGGCAATCATTGATACCGTCAAATACTACGGATGGAAGAAAATTATTTATTTGTATGATTCCAATGATGGTGAGCATATAATACATATTACAAAAATTGTGACTCACTTTTAATTTATTGTCAACGTGGAAATTCTTTATATTAAAATAAGTTTCTGATTTACAATTAGCAAAGAGATATTAGATAGATTTTCGCAATTTTGTTATGGATATGTTTTCTTGCGCAGATGTGTTCTATTAACCTATAAAAGCACCTTCATCTATAAATATGTATCCACGAGTAAACATTAATTTTTAGATCGCTCAAACAGTTGCTTTAATATCAGTCTATTTTAGGACTTCTACGTTTGCAACAAATCTACCAGTCACTCAGCCCTATTAGCGAAACCTTCCAAGTTGCGACAGTCAGAAGAATTAGCAATATGAGTGAGGCAATAGCATTCCTTAGGAAATTGGAAGATAGGTCTCGTTGGGATCATAAGTATGTGGTGCTTGATTGCACAGCTGATATGGCCAAAGAGATCGTTGTGAGTCACGTTAGAGACATCGCTCTGGGACGCAGAACATACCACTATCTGCTGTCTGGTTTAGTAAGTATCTTATTTGGGTGAGAAGTTTAAAGTTAGGGTTGGTTGTTAATGAAAAGAATCTTACGTAAGCATGCATTACTCTTGTTATTTGGAGATAAACCCTAGGTTTACCATAAAAACTAGTCACATATCAAAGTGTTGTTACTTTGCTTATAAACTAGAACTAACATAAATCAGTTTTACTGTCACTAGTTTATGGGTCGCACATTTTCGAGAGACTGCTTCAGCGTATGAAAAAAACCTTTAGTCTTCCTAAAGGTTCTCTTTAACCTGCTACAGTACGTAAAATTTAAACATTAGTCGAGTTAGAGAAGTTATAGACCGTCTCTCTCAGTAATCTGCCTGTCGACATTCACTGTCTTTAATCATGGCCTTCGTCATTTTGCTTAGTATATTGCATATTGGACTTTAACTACCACCAATACTGGTTTAATGAGAATCCAAAACAAATTCATCAACAGCCACTTCATAACGTTAAAGTACCTAACTCTTTGTTGTGCAATTTCATTCTTTGACATAATTGGGCTTCAGTTTTTCGAGAATACCGATGGTGTTGCGCAAACCGTTACAAAAACTCGATATGTAAATACTGGGAGTATTTTAATATCAGAGAGTAAATATCGATTTTCTCGAATTCCTGCTACTTATGGTTTCAACAAGATGGAGTCACGACTCATAGGTACCTTAAGAGCTTCAATAGGTATTTTGCCATATTTGACCCTAAGTCATTTATTGTCTAGGAATGGAAATTTGATGTGGTTTGCCGGATTCTAGGATTTCACGGGTTGTGACTTTTTTTATGGGGCTAACTAAAGTCCAAACTTTACGTCAATCACCCACATAGGGAAGAGGAAGGTTTCCGGTGAATCTGCTAAGTAACGTAAAATATCCCATTACGAATGGAGGAATGTTTATATTCTTTGCTGACGTTATTTTAAAAAAATAAGAAGGATTCTCATGCTCTCAAATAATTCTGAAATTGACTGGTTTAATATACCTAAAAAGATTTACTATAAAGCGATTTCCTTTCTCTTGATCATCTATATCAATTAATTTGATTCTCGATCATATATAGAGTGTCCGCCAAAAAGACTGCACCATATGGGAAATTATTTTGTTATCGACTTTCAGAAAAATGTTATACTTGATAAAAGTTTGTGCATGGTCTTAAACGAGTAAGTGTCTACACAAGTTTGTGTTAGTCCGGGGGCGTTAAGGTCGCAATATCAAATTATTTAAAATTGGCTTAAAAGTAAACTACTCTTATTTTTGAAGATATAGAAAAATATTTTATTTCAAGAAGCTGTTCATAATATAAAGTTACATCCAATTATCAAATTTAGTTGCTCGATTCGAAAAATTTTTCACCGTTTTACGCCTAATTTCTGAACTATATTTTTCAGTATTTTTCTGTTACCAGAAATACTTTCAAAATAATAATTTTAACCCAAGCACTGTATTACAATTCACCTTGATGAACTACTAGTCATACTTTTTTGGCCAAATAAATATTTTGTAAAAAAAATGTTGCATATCTTGTTGCAAAGTTGTTTGTTAAAGTATTGATATTTTTGGAAAATTTTTGGACAGATCTTTTTGAAAAAACTTCATTCAACTCTGACAATGTTAAAAATCAAAAACATTTATGCCACACCATTCTAATTAAAAAATATTTATTTGTAGAATTTGTAATTTTTTTGCTAGGTATATGGAAATTTCTTTCACCTGTAGGGAATCAACTTTGCACCAAGAAATGCAGCATTTTTAAAAAAATATTTATATGGCCAAAAAAGTATGGCTAAGAGTTCATCAAAGTGGATTGTAATACATTGCTTAGGTTAAAATTATTTTGAGAGTAATTCTAGTAACAGAAAAATATTTAAAAATATAGTTTAGAGTGGTCTTACTCTTGAACCAATTTGAAATAATTAGATTTTCTGACCTAAGCGCCCGGACTAACATAAACTTGTGTAGACACTTACTCGTTTGAGTCCATGCACAAACTTGTATCAAGTATAAAATTTTTTCGAAAGTCAATAACAAAATAATTTCCAATATATTTTTTATTTTCTGACATTTAGGTTCATTTATTAACCATCTTCAGAGATTATTTTAACAGAAAAAAATTATTTAAAGATATAAGTGCGTACTTATAATTTATGTAAAAAAAGGTGTCACAAACTTATTCTTAGAAATAATATTACTGCATTATGTGGAATTAGGTCAGGTCATTGGATCGAACAATCTTGAACTTGGAAAACATTAACACACTTTAAAGTAGGGCAGCATTGAAGTTTCAAATCAAAACAGATTATCGGTCTAACTTATTAAAATTAAGTCACCATTAATTCACGTAGCAACGATTGATCTCATCAATTAAAATAATTGACATCGTTTTGTATACTAAGAGATGTATCGTTTGTATACCATATACCTTGATTTAGTTAATTTTAGTACGATCTAATATCTTTAATATCACAACAAATTATTCGCAGGTTCAAAAATAGTAAAAGTTAAAAATAGACTATATTGTAATAAATAACAATGCGTACACAGCAGTGGTATAAGGATATAAGGCAATTTCGGGAAAAAAATAAACTTTTTAAAAATAATTGTATTATTTATTTTAAACAGTACAAATATGATACTATGAAATAAATAAAATTAGGAAAATGATACATTAATAAGATTTTCAAAATTTTATTATTTTCTTTAAATGAAATATGTAATATTTCAAATGGAAATCATACCGTAAATATTTTTTTAATAGCGTTAAATGCCTTATAAATTTGGTGGCGGTTATTATTCGGAAGACCACGCAAAATGTATCTCCTTGCATTTAAACTTCACATCAATATATTTACTATCGATAAAAACTTCTAAATAAGAATCCTCATGAAACTCAAATAAACTCACTCTCTCTCACAAAGTGTGACATCGATTTTTAAATTTGATTTGTTCATAACCAAATTTCCTGAACGGCGCAGCGTTCACGTTGGTCTTCTGATCGATTAAAAGCAAGGAACTGTGGTCATTATTAACTACTAGTAGATACCATTAAATCTACATAATATTTCCTTAATGGTAATGCCTTTTGATTACATTTCTAAATTGCGTGTTATACGCAAATAAAGAATTCAGAGCCGTTTAATGACTGTGAAAATATTACAATAATAAAAACTTTCTTTAGAATTACCTCAGGTTGCTCCAGTATGTATGCATTTAAAAGAATTTTAAAACAACGACAGAAACAAAGTTTTAATTATATGCATTAACGCTGCTTACGGAAAGAGGCTAAATTATATACAGGGTGTATTTTAAAATCACCGACAAACGGAAACCGGTTCTTTGATCCAAAATAAGACGAAAATTGTTATAAATGTTTTTCCGAAAATGCTTCCTAACCGAGCTACAGGGTTTTGAATAAAAAATTTTTTTGTAGTTTTTTTAAGTTTTCTCAAAAACTGAGTAAGATATTACCTATGTTGAGATTTGGTACACTCGAATGTCTTACTGAACACAATTAATCAGGCGAGCTTGAGTCGGCTGGCTCAATCCAGTGGCGTAAAACCGTTTAAGTTACTCACAAAAACAACGTACGCCCCTGTATTTTTTTTTTTTAAATGTTCTTTTTTAATAGATTTTTCTATTTTGCAAATAAAATTATACTTTGTGTTTTTTCGATTGGGCACTTCGTTTTCGAGATAATTTCTATTAACGTACGACCACACAACTTAAAAAATAAAATTTGTTTTTTTAAAAATAAAATTTATCAAAATACCGCAGTTAATTATTACATAATAATAATTATTTTTGTACCAAGGCTTTAAAGTTCAACTTTTTATCATGAATGTGGAGTTTTATTCAAAACCCTGTAGCTCGGTTAGGAAGCATTTTCGGAAAAACATTTATAACAATTTTCGTCTTATTTTGAATCACAGAATCTCCAGTTTCCGTTTGTCGGTGATTTTAAAATACACCCTGTATATCATGGTTTAAAACCCTAGTTCAAAGTCTGCTTGGGAGTTCTCGTGCCACCTCAATGTTCTTGAAATTTCAAATACCTATTCCAAACTGCAATTAGTCAACGGCAACACTAGTAGTTTTCATGTCCGTTGTATACAGGAAAATTGGGGGGGGGGGGGGTTGATGTATTCAAAAAGTGGATTTGGACATACAATAGACATACAATCCTAAGTACATATTTATAGTTCCTTGGATTTTTAGATTTTTAATTCACAAAACCGTATAAATGTAAGTCAAATACAACAAAGAAAATATTAATAATAGATAGTTTACAAAGAGCATTTTATTCAAATTAGTACCGGTCCCGGTATTTCACAATTTGTATTGTTAAAATATCACTAATTTTGATTACATTTTTGCTTTATATTGTTGTTCAGAATCACGCTCTCAACGTGTTTTACTGGATTTTTAAAATATTACTTGAAATTAGCCAAAATTGTCTAATTTCGGTCCAATATTTTGAAAATGTTCAGTGGGTTTGGAGTTATCTTGAAAAACCTGAAAATCGGTTATTTCAATTTTCTCAAATATCTGGCCAATGGTTTGAGAAACGCGTAGAAGTTTAATTAATTTTTTTTGAGAGACCATAAAATTCATCTAATGATAAAAAAAATTACGTTGACCTCGACGCTAAACGTCGCGACGCCCAACTTCTGTTTTTCTTATAGATAACTACGTATTCTTTTCTATAATTCGATTGAGCAATCGATTCTAGATACAACAATGAAAAGAGCGGATCTCTATCTCTTAAGTTACAGACAAATTAAAATCAAAATAATAGTAGATAATAATAACAATAATAATTTTTTATTTTAGATAAACAAAGACAGCAATAACAGTTTTTATTTAAAATGTTCAAAATATATTTTCAATATATAACCTGGTCTGATCAACTGTAGATCTTGTAGCTTTTCTGACTATCTCAGGATTAATGGTTCTCATAATCTCAATAATATTTGCCCTCAGGCTGTAGAGATCTTCACAATTACTTTTAAAACTTATATTTTTCATATAGCCACATACAAAAAATTCGAAGATCTAGCTAACCAAAGAACAGGACCATTATTCCCGATTCACTAGTTTCATCATTCAAATGATCTCGGACCTGTCTCATGTTATGAGGCAAGAGCTGATACCAAATATCATCAGCAACATTGGCCAAAGCAATAAAATCCTCTGAATTGTTTGCTAGAAACCATACCCTATTATTCGGCCATCCAGAGATCCACACCAATACATTCACTATAAATCGAATTTGATGTTTGTTTCCTATGCTAAATAATTGCGACTGTTAAATAATCTGTTATTAGTAAAGCTGCATTCATCAAATCAAATTATTTGGGAGGAAAAATCGGATTTTCAATAAGAAATAAATAAATTAAACAGAAATAAAAATTATAACTTATTATATGATCAAATAATTCAAATAGATTTAAGCAACTCCCCGTTATGGAACTTAATTCAGGTAATTTAATAATTTAAATATAATAAATCAATCCATTACATTAGACTAAAAAAACTTCTATATATCTTGAGACCATCTGTTACACATCAATCCAACTATAAGTGCATGTCCGATCCTTCAACCCTCATATCTAAATGAAAGGTAAAAATCTTAAAATCCACGTATTCACTTACCTACTTGAAAATGTCCGAATAGAATGAAACTAGTTGTAGAATAACAAAATAAAGTGAAAATTTCAAAACTAAGTGCAAGTGGGCAAATTTTTTATTACAATTTTTTTTTTATTAACAATAATCTCTCTTGAAAATATGGGGGCTCAGTTACATCGATTGCTCAATCAAATTATAGAAAAAAATTCATGGTACCCATAAGAAAAACAAAAGATGCGCTGCGACGTTAAGCGCATGTTTTGGAAACATTCTTAATAAATGACAAACTTAAACGGTATAAAAATAAGAAACAGTAAAACAGCCACAAGAGTAATATTGAAATTTAATAATTAATAGAATTAATATTTTGTATTGCTGCTTCTAGCAAGTCTCAGAGTTTCTAATAGGCATGGCATACTAGACATTAAATTTCTAATACGTTGCTGTAATATATCACGCTACTCTTGAATTAAGGCATCAGCCATCTCTGCTGCAAGGGTTTCAAGAGCCCTTTCACTGAATTAAAGTATCAGCCATTTTTGCGGGAGTTACAGGATCCCTTTCACGAGATCTAACTCTTCGTCCCAGTTCATCCCCTAGATGCTCTATGGTCTATTAGTGTAATAGAAATAGTGTTAGAGGTGGAACTAATTGGAACAAAAATGATTCTTGTTGTAAATGGTAGGTAACACGCTCCTAATCAACATACTAAAAATATACATCCGTACTGTCGCGCAAAATGCGTTTTTTTTGGCCGCCATCTTGAAAAATACATAAAAAATTAAAGAAAACATAAAAAATCATGTGGGGTATGAAATTACACGAAATTTCATGCTGAAAAAGAATATGATATTGATTTTTAAAAGTAAAATGTTTACAAAGATGAAGTAGGGGGGAAATGATACCTTCATGACCCTGTATTTACACCTTAAATGCTTATATTATGCTACATTACATTACACCTATAGCTGATGCTGTGAGGTTAATTTTGATTCTCTTTATTATCAGTTTCATGTAGGTAATCTTTCTTTTGAGGGAAGAAATCTTCATAAGAAAAATGGAAGACGAAACCTGCTTTTTGTGTTCCAATGTGCATTGTAACGATACTCCCTATGTCGCATTAACAGCAAAAGACTTGAAGGGAACTATCAACGCGAGCAAACTAAGAGATGATAAAATTCATGAACTTTTCATTCCTATGCCTACTGGTACTGTTAAAGTACATAGAGAATGTCGACGTATACATATACTTACGTCAACCCTATCAAAATTAAAAGTGATACAAAACTGAAAACATCACAAGATTATATTTCTTCGACCAACGCGAGAACGCTACGAGGAAGTGTTGGATCGTTCAATTTCAAAAAGAATTATTTGTTTTGTAGCCAGTTTATTACGGATTATGAAAAGCGTAAAAAAATGGCAATCATTCCTGTGCGTACTTTCCAGTTTCGCGAAACAATTTTGAAACTATGCCAGTACTAGAAGTGATCTATTGGCAGCAAATGTATACGCGAGGATGCTTTCAGTCATAGATTTACCTGCTGCAGAAGCTCGATATCACCAAGTGTGCAGTGCCAATTTTAGAAACGGCAAATTCATTTCTGTGAAGTATACACCTAAAGATAGTGGAGGATTGCTCACATCAGTAGGCCGTCCGGTTGACATTGATAGTTCAGAAAATTTTGTAAAGACATGTGAGTGGTTACAAGAAAATTGTGAGGAGCCGATATCTGGGGAAGTGAGCCTTACACGTCTAGACATTTGAAGAAAAAATTGCAAGCCTGGTTTGGAGACAACATCATAATATCAAGCACGATGGCAAATATAACATGATAACATATGGAAAAACTGTATCAAACATAATCTTTGACTATCACAAACAAAAAAGGCTTGATGACCCTGATGTAGAAAAATTTAGATTAATCGAGTCTGCAGCAAAACTGATCAAAACTGAAATAAATTTGTTGTACAAAAATAGGGAGTTTTATCCTGCACTGCACACTTGGTGATATCGAGTTTCTGCAGCAGGTAAATCTATGACTGAAAGAATCCACGCGTGTATATTTGCTGCCCATAGATCACTTCTATTGCTGCATAGTTTCAAAATTGTCGAACGAAACTGGAAAGCACACACAGGAATGACTGTCATTTTTTACGCTTTTCATAATCCGTAATAAATTGGCTACAAAACAATTATTTTTGAAATTGAACGATCCAACACTTCCTCATAGCGTTCTCGAGCTGGTCGAAGGAATATCATCTTGCGATGTTTAATTTTGATAGGATTGACGTTACACGTCGACATTCTCTATGTACTTTAACAGTACCAGTAGGCATATGATTGAAAAGTTAATGAATTTTATCATCTCTTAGTTTGCTCGAGTTGGTAATGCCCGTCAAGCCTTTTGCTGTTAATGTGACATAGGAAGTATTGTCACAAAGCACATTGGAATACAAAAAGTAGGTTTCGTCTTCCATTTTTCTTATGAAGATTTCTTCACTCAAAACAAAGATTACCTACCTGAAACTGATAATAAAGAAAATCAAAATTAGCCTCACAGCATCAAGTATAGGAGTAATGTAATGTAGTATAATATAAGCATTTAAGGTGTAAATACATCAGGGTCATGAAGGTACCATTTTCCCCTTTTCCCCCTACTTCATCTTTGTAAACGTTTTACTTTTAAAAACCAATATCATATTCTTTTTCAGCATAAAATTTCCTGTAATTTCATACCACACATGATTTTTTATGTTTTCTTTAATTTTTTATGTTTTTTTCAAGATGGCGGCAAAAAAACGCATTTTGCGCGACAGTACGGATGTATATTTTTAGTATGTTGATTAGGAGCGTGTTACCTACCATTTACAACAAGAATCATTTTTGTTCCAATTAGTTCCACCTCAAGGTGTCTTTTTACTTATTTCTATTACACTATATGGGATTCATATCGGGAGTGTCACTAATTGTTGTGAAGATGGCAAAATTGTTCTCATGGCCAACCTTCGTATACCGGGTGGCCACGAGTCAATGTACGCCCCCAATTTTTTGGTTGTTTTTGAATTTAAAAATTTCGTTTTTGGTATACATGAATAAGACAAAAGTGGGCTATTTTTAGACTAACAGGAACGAAAATATCACTGTGACATCAACTCAAGATAAGCACAAATTTAACAAGAAATAATTTGATGAACCTTTTAAAAACACTTTTATTATTACAAAGGATCTCGTTAAGAAATTATTATTGGCGAAAAAATTAAAGCTTATGAATCATTATGTCCGAATAATAAAAAAAAATAGTACGGTCCCATTTAAAAATTTTCCATAGGACCCCTACGGAAATGAAAATGAAAATTAAATTCCGTTTTTTGAGAAAAACCTAAAAATAGTCGTATTTATCAGTAATTTAAATAACTATTTTATTGTTTACAGACAAGCTTGCTACCTTGCTAATAATTTCCCTAGCCTACTTAGTAATTTTCTTACATCGCATTCATCTGACGCGGCCATTTTGTGCAAAATAAAAAATCGTTCGTATCTCACGTATTTTTTTGGAATTTTTGAAATTTGAAAAAACTGCTGCAATTAGAATATAAAACACCACAAAAAAACATGGTCATTCAATTTAAGAAAAAAAAGTTGATGTCACTTCCGGTTCAACCGGAAGTGATATTTTCGTTCCTGTTAGTCTAAAAATAGCCCACTTTTGTCTTATTCACGTATACCAAAAACGAAATTTTTAAATTCAAAAACAACCAAAAAATTGGGGGCGTACATTGACTCGTGGCCACCCGGTATATCATTTCTCAATTTTAAAGACGAAAAGCAGGGTTCACGTAAAAACGTTATATCTCGGAAAGTACCAGAGATAAAACAGAGAATAAAAAACAAAATGTTTATTGAGAAATGGTTCATCGAATGTAGAATGAATAATTTTTCCGTGAATGTGAGAATAACCCACAGGGTGTTTTGAAAATCTGTAAAAAAAATAGGTTTCAAATTATCCATTAATTTCCATGAAATTTGTAAAAAGTCACAATTGCTTCCAACCCAGCTCGTACAGAATGAATTTTGCTATTAACTGAAAAAAAAAAATGTGTATCGGTCCACCGGTTTAAAAACTAAAGGGCATTAAAATTCCCCAAGAAATCGAGTGCGTCAGTTTTTTTTTTAAACTGAGTGTATTTGGAAACCTGTATACTATAATTACGTATTATTCATTTTCTGACATGCTAAATATTTTATATTTACAAGAAATAGGCGTTGCTCGCTGTCAGAAAACTTTTTCACGATATATTAGCATAGCAGACCGAAACGATTTAAATGTGTCTTTAAGGAAAACATTTTCCATATTCTATCTACTTATTCGCATAAAAATATTTAAATCCAATTAAGTCACAAAAGTATTGAGATTTCTGTTAAAGTTTCATATGAAACTTATATATTCTGTAGCAAATTTTGGTACAGTCGGATTTTATTATAATGTTACCTGGTGTGACAGCATATACAGATTTATTTGATGTTACTGAATCAACCCGAAACTAGAGGATTCATTATGTAATATGAGCAATAGAATCACTAACACTAAGTATTGATTTCTCTGAAATAATGAGACAATGGCGTATTTACTATGTGTGTTATTATTGGTGTAAATACCAACAAAATTGTTGTATGCAAGCGAGAGCCGCAGTGGAATTATGCCTGGAAAGTTGGAGCATACAATGTTTTCCAACGTTTCTTTTCTTTTAAAATGAAAGTAAGCAGGCGTTTTTATTATAAGAAAAATTTTTTCGAAAAATCGGAAACAAAAAAATTCATTTCCAGATTATGGACTTTTCTGGTCACTCTGTACAAAAAATATTAACACTCCTAGAAGGGATGCTATTTTCATAGTAAGCAGGAGTTTTTATTAAGAGAGACTTTTTGTTGAAAAATCGAAAAAAAAAATTTTTCCTATTGTGAACTCAATTCGGGGAAACACTGTATACTTTGTATTTTATATGTATAGTTAAAAAAGTAAATACACCTTACGAAAGCTCTATTAATGTCCATTCGATAGCGTCAAACAAAGTTGCGCCATTTTAAAATAATTATTACAACTGTCGCATATAATTTAATTTAATGTGTCCACTTTTAGAACTTACCACCCTCGTAAAATTTTTATTTATGGATCGATCTGAACCAAATTTTCCCTAAAATTTTCACACAATTTTCTTTTAAATTACATATATAAAAATTTTCAATATACCTAAACTTTTTCTTTCGAAGTAAATTTTTTAACTTAGACTGAGTTTAGTAAAATGCATAAAATATATATGTTATAGCCACATTCTTTGGTTACAATTAGATTTAGAAATTAAAATCGGTTAATAAATAAGACAAGAAAAAAATATTTTCTGCGACTGCGCTCGAATGCCATTTTTTTAACATGGCGGCTAACGCTCAATTTGGTGCCAATCTTAAGTTTGATCTATTTAAGAAAATATTGAAACTTGTAAATCCCAAAATATAATTTTAATGGGTCAACTCAAAAAACCTTTAAAATTGTATTTTTGGATATACAATTTGCAATATTTTCAAATTTCTATGTTTTCTGAATTTGATCAAACCTTGGCTTTTTCGGCAATTCTAAATAACTTTCGTAAGTAAAATTTTTCGATAAAAAATGTCTAATATGATGTCTTGATTTTTTCCATTTATTTTTATATCACAGGTGGCTTTGCATTTGAATGGGAGAAAGGTTTTTTTGTACTAAGTAGACCCTAATGTGTTCTATCTTTCAGGCAAAATTTGGTTGAAATCGGTCCATAAATAAATATTTTACGAGGGTGGTAAGTCCTTAACGTGGACACACTGTATATTTTTTTAATTAAAAAACGACATTTTAAGTTGATAAACAGATTCTGACATTTGTTCACAAAAAAGTGCAAAAAAACCTACACTTAAAAAAAGTTTACCCTACGACCATTTCTCACTAAATGGTAAGTGTTTTAATTTTTTTCGAAAATGTTCAATTGTGGCCGTAAAAATGATTTTTTTTTTTTGTAATTTAACTACGTATTCATAGCATGAAAATATACATATTTTCTCCAATTTTCGTAAAGATCTGAATATTTTTAACCCAGTTATTGAATTATTAGTAAAAAAATTGAGAAATTTGGATCTTTTGAGGTTAGGATGTACTTTTAATGTAACTATACCCCACAGTTCGATAGTCTATTCATTTACGAGTATTATAGTTTTTCTTTTATTTCTCTACGACCAATAGAGCCGGAGATATTTAAAAAATAGTGTAGCGATGCCTCGAAATGCATCAAAAATGCATTTTTATGCCGCAGCCCGATTTTGCAGTTTTTTTCGGTTTTCGACTCATTTGCATATAAAACAAAAAACAAAAAAAAATGGACTTCCCGATTACATCACTTTTAAATTCTAATTTCCCTCCACTATTAGAGTTATATATACAATATGTATGTATATACAAATTTAAAATTTGCATTTAGTACCTACTTCTTTATAGATTTAATATAACTTTTACAATTAAGCGTCTGGCTAAATCTATAAGTTGAATATTTAATATTTCTCTCACTGAAGTTATGAACAACACTATCATTAAAGCAGCTTACACAAATTAATATTAATGCCCATTAACATCTGCTTGCTCACTACTTGATAATACCTATTTGGTCGGTGAATCGTGAAAGATATAAATAATAAAATAAAAGCTATTATAAAATAATTAAATTAGTTTGGACATTTTCGATACAAGTACTTATTAAAATGATCTGCTTGTAATAGATAATGGACGACAGATGGGAGAGCGAGGTTATCGAGTTCGGTGCTATCAATATCACCGGTTTCCGTATCGTGGACAGCTCCAAGAAGCACGTCAAAAGCTTCCTTGAAGGTAAGCTAATAGATAGCGTGTAAATTACAATCAGTTTGTTAATCTTGCGGAAATTGTAGGATATAATCTTGAGAACGATAAAAGAGTATCATTTCAGAACTTAATGATTTCAGTAAATTATTTCAATTATTATTCTAGTATAGAAAATTTCAAAATGTAACAAATTTGATATTGAGATCCTTATTTACTAAAAATCTATAAAGTCATCATTATCTCTACTAACAACATCTACTAACAACATCTACTTACGTTAGTCGATGATTTACTGTAAATTAGACTCGTATAGTTTATACTTACATTAAAAAATAAAATAATACATCATAATTATCCAAATAAATTTAGGTAAACAACACTTGTGCGAAATAATTTAGTAATTAACTAGCTATATCAAGATAACAAAGCATCCAAAACCATGCATACTTATTAATTATTAAATCAGTTCATTTCTTTTAGGTTGGAAACG
Source organism: Rhagium mordax (assembly GCA_963680705.1). Taxonomy (NCBI): domain Eukaryota; kingdom Metazoa; phylum Arthropoda; class Insecta; order Coleoptera; family Cerambycidae; genus Rhagium; species Rhagium mordax. The sequence continues at coordinate 18,530,870 of OY796656.1, forward strand.
TCTGGATCCTACAACGTCCTTAGGTGCTGGCAGAGACAGCATTTCTGCTCAAGCTGCCTTAATGTTCGACGCAGTATTTGTTCTTGTTGAAGCGTTCAATAAATTATTGAGGAAAAAGCCCGACCTCTTTAGAGGTAATATAAGACGAGGACAAATTTACAATAACGGTACCAAAGTTTTGGATTGTAATGTCAGCGGAGGATGGGTCACTCCTTGGGAACACGGCGATAAGATTTCAAGGTTCTTGCGAAAGGTTGGTATGAGATTTAATTGCTCTTCGTGTTAATAGTTAGTCACAGAAAATAATTCTGGCGTTCTTGTCCCGCAAACTAAAAATGTTATTTCATTACCTCTTGTATATCAATTAGTTATACAGGAAAAATGATTTTATCTTTCCTTCTGGATGTATTTTTTTAAGATAAATCGATTTAGTTGGATCTTGGATCAATCTTTTTCCCCATTAAAATTATAACACTTTTTTCTGAAACACCCTGTACAGACAGTCACTTAAAACCCAATTTTTCAATTCCAGAACCATATACTAACAGAACTGTAATAAGCCTCAACGCGAATGTTTATTTGTAAATTGAGACGAGCAGATAATTAATAAAATTGCTCATTTTCAACTTGACAAATGATTTTTCTCCATCTGCGTGTTCGTTAATTGTTTGTTTACACGAAATTGTAGATTCGAGTTGATAAGGTCTAGATGAACCTCTCAATTTGTATTTTACCAATTAGCTGCCCCTCACAAGCTCGCTCACAAGTAATGAAGTGCTGTTAACGTTTTTTCCTCTAATTTTAATGAAAATTGATGATATAATACAGTAAACCTCAAAAATATTTAACGTAATTAAAACACAAAATACTATTTACTAAAACTGGATTATCCCAAACAACGTAGTAACTTCTTAAGGTACGAGTTAAAGGTTCATTATAATTCAAATAATGGCCATTATTTTAATTGATCAGTTTAGCTGAATAAGCAGCTAACTTTTACAATAGTCTTTAGTATTACTTATTAGCTCTCATAACTACATATGTTGTCTATGAGAAAAACTGCAAGAGTTTATTACTAGGCAATAGCCTTCCTGGTGGAAGACTAGTTGTTAGAAAAAGAGATCTAGTTCGGCAGCCTCTTAAGGTGAAATTGTAACAAAAATTTGAGTAACTGTGAGAGATAAGTACATCCCTCTGGTGGTCAGTTGCTACTACCAGTCAAGACATCGAAGATGTCTCGTGACCGATAGCGGCTTGCCAAGCAAGCACCAAGAGCGGCGACCTCTAGCCCTGATGGACTAAAACATGCTTAATAAATAGGATTATAGGAAACAACTACTGGACGGGCAAAGGCCCCGACTCCCATTGAATTATACCTATAAATCCAAAATTGGTAGCCAAATTTGTTATTTGTCTTTTCTCCACCAGACACAGACCGGTTTCGAACTCTTTATGTTCTCATCAGTGTGCCACAGGTAGCTGAAAAGACAAATAACAAAGGCAAACCAAACTGGTCTATGGCAGACCCAGCACATAGTAACTGTGAGAGATAAGTACATCCCTCTGGTGGTCAGTTGCTACTACCAGTCAAGACATCGAAGATGTCTCGTGACCGATAGCGGCTTGCCAAGCAAGCACCAAGAGCGGCGACCTCTAGCCCTGATGGACTAAAACATGCTTAATAAATAGGATTATAGGAAACAACTACTGGACGGGCAAAGGCCCCGACTCCCATTGAATTATACCTATAAATCCAAAATTGGTAGCCAAATTTGTTATTTGTCTTTTCTCCACCAGACACAGACCGGTTTCGAACTCTTTATGTTCTCATCAGTGTGCCACAGGTAGCTGAAAAGACAAATAACAAAGGCAAACCAAACTGGTCTATGGCAGACCCAGCACATAGTAACTGTGAGAGATAAGTACATCCCTCTGGTGGTCAGTTGCTACTACCAGTCAAGACATCGAAGATGTCTCGTGACCGATAGCGGCTTGCCAAGCAAGCACCAAGAGCGGCGACCTCTAGCCCTGATGGACTAAAACATGCTTAATAAATAGGATTATAGGAAACAACTACTGGACGGGCAAAGGCCCCGACTCCCATTGAATTATACCTATAAATCCAAAATTGGTAGCCAAATTTGTTATTTGTCTTTTCTCCACCAGACACAGACCGGTTTCGAACTCTTTATGTTCTCATCAGTGTGCCACAGGTAGCTGAAAAGACAAATAACAAAGGCAAACCAAACTGGTCTATGGCAGACCCAGCACATAGTAACTGTGAGAGATAAGTACATCCCTCTGGTGGTCAGTTGCTACTACCAGTCAAGACATCGAAGATGTCTCGTGACCGATAGCGGCTTGCCAAGCAAGCACCAAGAGCGGCGACCTCTAGCCCTGATGGACTAAAACATGCTTAATAAATAGGATTATAGGAAACAACTACTGGACGGGCAAAGGCCCCGACTCCCATTAAATTATACCTATAAATCCAAAATTGGTAGCCAAATTTGTTATTTGTCTTTTCTCCACCAGACACAGACCGGTTTCGAACACTGATGAGAACATAAAGAGTTCGAAACCGGTCTGTGTCTGGTGGAGAAAAGACAAATAACAAATTTGGCTACCAATTTTGGATTTATAGGTATAATTCAATGGGAGTCGGGGCCTTTGCCCGTCCAGTAGTTGTTTCCTATAATCCTATTTATTAAGCATGTTTTAGTCCATCAGGGCTAGAGGTCGCCGCTCTTGGTGCTTGCTTGGCAAGCCGCTATCGGTCACGAGACATCTTCGATGTCTTGACTGGTAGTAGCAACTGACCACCAGAGGGATGTACTTATCTCTCACAGTTACTATGTGCTGGGTCTGCCATAGACCAGTTTGGTTTGCCTTTGTTATTTGTCTTTTCAGCTACCTGTGGCACACTGATGAGAACATAAAGAGTTCGAAACCGGTCTGTGTCTGGTGGAGAAAAGACAAATAACAAATTTGGCTACCAATTTTGGATTTATAGGTATAATTCAATGGGAGTCGGGGCCTTTGCCCGTCCAGTAGTTGTTTCCTATAATCCTATTTATTAAGCATGTTTTAGTCCATCAGGGCTAGAGGTCGCCGCTCTTGGTGCTTGCTTGGCAAGCCGCTATCGGTCACGAGACATCTTCGATGTCTTGACTGGTAGTACAACTGACCACCAGAGGGATGTACTTATCTCTCACAGTTACTATGTGCTGGGTCTGCCATAGACCAGTTTGGTTTGCCTTTGTTATTTGTCTTTTCAGCTACCTGTGGCACACTGATGAGAACATAAAGAGTTCGAAACCGGTCTGTGTCTGGTGGAGAAAAGACAAATAACAAATTTGGCTACCAATTTTGGATTTATAGGTATAATTCAATGGGAGTCGGGGCCTTTGCCCGTCCAGTAGTTGTTTCCTATAATCCTATTTATTAAAAAAATTTGAGTGTTTAAAGTGCCCCTTCCGGTGGGTAGCCTGAATGAAATCTTAGATTCTTTATTTAGCTACGCTACGCTGACGAGGAGCAATAACTCCGAAACACGTGTCCGCAGCTGCACTAGTTTCATCTTTTGGGATATATGGCACGATTTAGTTTCTTATTTAAGAATTTATATATTTTTTTATTTTAATACGAGAGAATAAATTTCACTATCAATTCATTTAGAAGTAAAGGAGACATTTTAGTCCTCGAGAACATTGTTTCTTTTTTGGGATAGAAGGTGCAAATTGGTATTTTTTATTCTAGACAATTTGTATAGAAATTAGAGAATAGTGTGTATGGAAACACTGTAAACAATTCCCGTGGTGTGTGTTTAAGACTCTCACAGGGTTAGTTATTTTTAATTTAGGCCAAGAAAGATTAAAATCGCTTTCTATCCGTTTAGAATTCAAAGAGACACTTTAATCCTTGAGATTTTAATCCTTTAGAAAGAAAATTAAATTAGCACTTTCAGCATCATGTTTTTTTTTTGGAATATAAGGCACTAATTTTTGTTTTTATTATAGACAAAATGTAAGGAATTCCAGAGTATAATGTACCTATGTCTAATGGTCTATGAAAGCCAAACGTATACGAGATTATTTATTTTTATTTCGGGGATTAAAGTCACTTACAATTCCTTTAGAAGTAAAAGAAATGATTTAGTCTTCGAAAATGGAATTTAAATTAACATTTATTTATATAATAATGCTTCTCTTTAGGGATAAAAGAAAAATTCACTAATTCTTGTTTTTATACTAGACTAATTGCATGGATGTTTGAATATAATGTTTTATGAAATATTATAAATGGCCTTCAAAAAGGTATTTAATTTTATTTAAGTCCAGGACACATTCTGTAGAAATAAGAGAGACACTAGATAGTCCTAAAAAATAGAGAAATAAATAGCATTTTTAGAGCACGTAATGGGAAGAGGCACTTTTTTGATTTTACTAAGATCAGGTGAACAGTTTTAATTATTGATTGTTTATCAACTCAAAATACATTTGGGAGAGTATAGCTTGTATTCTATAAACACCATAATTAGCGGCAAATACGTTTACATACACAACACATTATTTGACAAAAAATACACTTAGTACAACAATATCAAACATATGTAATAAAATTTCCAATATACAATCTTATAGCACATTCCTCTGTTCAAATTTTTTTGTGGATAAGACTAATTTTGATAAACAGAATGTTCATTTAATATATAATTATTAATTAATTAATACATATATAAATTAATTTTTTCTTTACATATTCAATTACAATTTTTTCAGGTGGAACTTGAAGGGATAACGGGAGAAATCCGTTTCAGTGAGGAGGGACGTAGACAAAATTATACTTTACACGTCGTGGAGATGACTGTTAACAGTGCAATGGTCAAAGTAGCAGAATGGAGTGATGAAACTGGTTTTACACCTGTAGCAGCCAAATATGTTAGACTCAAACCTAATGCACACATCGAGAGAAATAAAACCTATATTGTTACGACCATTGTGGTTAGTGTTTCAAAATTTTATAAATATGGAAGCTTTACTAATAAGAATTAATTGTATACTGAGAAGTTTTTCACGAAGACTTTGATTATCTAGCTTAGTAAACTGAAAACCAAATATTACAAATTGGATTCTCTGAGAGGGATAAAAATATTTGGCAAAAAGATATATAAACCGAGAATTTGACGCACAGAAGAAATGGTTAATTTTAGAAAAGTTTAAATGAAAAACTCGAAATAAATATTATCAAGTTATATTCCTGCCAAATATTTGCATCCTTTTCCAGAAAAGCGAATGTATGGTGTGTATTTAATATAAAATTTCTAGAATTTGCAAAAGGAAAGTGTGCTTATTTTTTATTAATCGGCCTCAAATAAAGGATAAAGAAGATCTCAATTTGATCCACGTGTTTCTTCTGATTTTTTTTATAGTTTCATAGCTCTCAATTGTGTGTTTAGATTTTCTTTATGATCTTGTAGTCTAGTTTGTTGCCAGAGTCTTCTTACTTTGTGCTTTTCTCTAATTAGTTGCATTATTCGTTCAGGTGGATGTAGGTAACTAGTTTGTCGTGAGTTTCGTTTATTTACTGTTGAGGTGTTTACTGCCTTAATTATATCTTTTGTTAAGTTTTCTACTGCGATATCTACAGGGTGTTCCACTTAAGTCGGATTCTTCCATAGCTCTCTTATTATAAATTTAAGAGAAAAATGTTTCAAATAAAAGTTACGCTGAATTATGCGGTGTATATACAGAAAATATTTTTGAATACACAGGATGTTCCATTTCACCTGGACGCTATACAACTTCGTTATTTTAAATGGAACACCCTGTATGTTTGTCTATTTTTGGATTCCTCACTTAATTTTAAGTTGATTTTATGTATCATACATTATGCCTAAAACATACCGTTTCCGAGATATTCAAGTTTTTTTGAGAAATTTCACGATTACAGCGCTCTGAATATTGCTAGATAGCTTCTAAGCCATAAGAGCTAGAAACTTGCGGTTTGCATAGTTCGATTTACCACGAATTACGCTATCATTTCCACTATTAGAAAAATATGGTAAGTAGTTTAAAGTGGTAAATATCGGTACCTGCATTTGACAATCTTTCAACAGGAATAACTTTTTTTTTTCAAATGGAATGACCCATATTTTTTTCCACCGTTGGATTCAAAATTAAATTCTCTTTCGATTGATATAAGGTTGTCCATATTTATCTTTAACAGTTTTCGAGAAAAATGCAATTCTTTCTAAACTTTGAAAAACAAGCTGCCTACAGCGTAAAGTAGGCTTTGCAAATTTTGTTGTGTATCCCATTCTACATAGCCGTTAATAAGCCTAGGTGCAGGAGTGTTTATTACAGGTACTTCGTTAAATGTGAATATTGTGGGGAGGTGATCAGAATCTAATTATGTATATACAACTGAGTAAATAGGCTTTGAGAAATTTTTTTGTAATAATATGTCTAAAATGTCGGGTTGATGGTCCTGTCTGTAAGGGTAATAAGTTGGTTCCCCTGGAGCAGTTACTTGAATGCCATGGTTGATAGAAATATTTTGCAGTCGTGTTCCGTTTGGATTATTGACACGACATCACCAGGTTGTATTTTTTAGTTTAAATCTCCGATAACAAGTGTTGCTCTGTCTTCGTTAAAGAGGTTGTGGATGTCTACATCAGTTATTCTTCGATTTGGTTGTAGATAAGCTGAGATAATTTTTATAATATTATTCGATATTTTTAAGTCAATGGATACTGCTTCTATATGTGTAAGTCCGGTGTATGATTTTCATGATGTTTTAAAGTTTTCTTTATTATGATTGCTACCCCTGGGGCTACTGGAGCATTTCTATCTTGCTTGTAAATTTTATATCCGGGTATCGTAAACTTCTCGTTGTTGACGAAGTGTGTTTCGGTTACGCAAGCTAAGTCTACGTTGTGTGAGGCGAGGAAGGCTATAAATGTGGCTCGCTTGTTTTTTAAGCCATTGGCATTCCAGTTGGTGATCATTAGATTTTGTAAAATGTGATTTTTATTTGCCATTGAGGAAGGATGTGAATAATGAAGTTAAAAATTGTTTGATTTGTTCAATAAATGAAGCAATTATGTCAATTATTATTTGACTAATTGATGAAATTACTGGGTGTTCTGCAGTTGTCGGGTTGTTAGATGTAGTCGATTGCTCTTTATCTGGGAATGTTTTTCTGGAATTAATTAAAACATTTGCATAACTTTAATAAATAGTAGCTTATCTTCAAGTGTAATAAAAAGTATTGCAAAGAACAAGAAAACTATTCACTGATAAGGGAGCTAGTTTACCACGTCTATGTACTTTGATTGCTCACAGAACTCTCAATCCAAAATCTGACAACTTTTCACTTGTTAGAATTTACTCACCCACATTCAATACTCCTAAGGAATGCAATCGAAATTGGCTAAATCTTATCCTAGAGGTTGAAAATAGGGGTACCTATATACACTTTGTACCATCTGTCCAGAGCTATCCAATTTTTTATTCGCTCAACTCAAGCTGTAGAAAAAAGAAAGAAAGAAAAGAGACTAATAAGAATCATGTGATTTTTTTTAAATTTGAACCTGCTTAAGAAACACACACAAGTAATAGGTGTGTTGTACTTTTAATAAATATTTTGAAGGAGTCTAAATTTTTTTGAAATTATTTTAACACTTGTAATTTAGTTTAAACGTTTTTCTTGTCTTGACCAACTGGCTGTGTAATTTATGAATGAAAAAAGAAAGTTATTTTACTATCTATTTAATTACTTTCAACACCTGCGAGTGAAAGTAACAATAAGTATGGATTAAAAAAATTAAACAACTGTACATTATTTTTGTGTTCGCCACTTTCTTGAATGTTTAACTAAATATTTCGTTGAAAATCCTTATGTTCTCATTTTTCAAGCTTTACTGGAAGTAGATAATTTATTTATCTCTTATGTGATAAAATCATTGATTATTAAGGAATGATAAAATGGAATACAGAATAGTATAGTGTTAGTATACCTATGCAATATAAAAATTTATGATATATCATAAACATTGCAAAGAAAAGTACGTGTTCTTTCTGTAAATAACAACACCAATGAATTTCTAAATATAATTTTGGCAAAAATTACCCAGACCTACAAAAAGAAAAAATGTTCTGTCCTAGAGATCAAACCCAACTTTTTCCATGTATTTTGACGCGCTAAAACCGAATTTGGCAAAAAAATTTTTGACGCGTCAGTTTTTCTCTACGACCTCCTATAACCCTCGACAATCCCCTGAGGCGGAAACGAGGGAGGAAATTTTTTGAAAAAATTTAGTAGGTTTATACGAATTTTTGGGTCACTAATCACTAATCTGAAGTCAATAATCCATTTTGACATAATGACAGCTGTCAATAAGCTGTCAATTTTCATGAAAAATGTAAAATAGCTATTTGTGATAAGCGTGTGAAAAATACATGTTTAAGGCACGCGTATGAATGTTACACAACGAGGCGTAGCCGAGTTGTGTAACTGACGAATATCATACAAGATATTTTCTCTACGAACATACAAATATTAAAAAAAAGTTATTGAAAAATATTAAATATCATGACATTTCTTTGAATAATCAATTCTATCATATGTCACAGTGCGATATTTTGTTGTTGTTAATGTTAATGTTCTTAATGTAAAATTCCAATAAATTTTTACAAAATTATAATAAATTTCGATTTGATAGTTCGTTATTAATTTCTCTTTATATCAGTACGAAAAGGGACAGTTTTTTTCGCACTGAGTATGAAAAGTAACAGTTGTTTAAAAGTGACAGTTCTTTTCGCATTGAGTGTGAAAAGTGACAGTTGCTTTCGCACTGGTCCACTGGTGCGTTAAAGTGACGTTTTGACACTAAAATGACGGTTGAAAAGTACGATATTTCGATTGTAAGTTAGAAAAAGTCAATATTTAGAGCATATTAAGTTTTCTAGGCTGCTGATGAATCAGAAGTCAAAAATTAATTTTGACATAATGACAACTGTCAACAAGCTAAATATGTTAAAAGTCGATATTTAAAGCAAGTTTTTAAGTTTAAATAACGTGAATTTGAACTAAATTCGAAATGCGAACTCAAGCTCTGAGGCCACGACAAGGCGTCCACCATCTCAGACTCAATTGAAACCCAAGAGACAAAATATATCTTATGTGCAGCACGTATGCTTGATAACACAAAATGGCTTAATCAGGCAGAATGTAGAATGTCTGTAAGTCAATTACTTAGAAATTACGTAAGTAGATAATTTACTGCAGTTAGTTTTGAAAAAGTAAAATTGTTTCATCTGTTGACTTTCCTGTTTTAAAATTCATTAAATCATCAAATCATTGATGTGGAATCACAGATTCTGTAGAAGAGGTTGCTGCTATAGTGGGGACAAGTCATAAAATCGTATCAGAATTTATTAAAAAAAAAAAATAAAAAAAATAAAATTACAGTTACCATACAGAGCTTATGTCCAAATTAATTTTTGACTTCTGATTCATCATCAGCAACCCAAGAAACTCAATAAAATGCTCCAAATATTGACTCTTTAAATTTTTCATGAAAATTGAAAGCTTGTTGATAGTTGTCATTATGAAATTCATTTTTGACTTCAAATTCGTGATTAGTGACTCAAAAACCCTTATAAACAGTATACAAAATTATTACAAAAATTTTTTCAAAAAATTTCCCCCATAGGGGAATATCGAGGGTTATAGGAGGTCGTAGAGAAAAATTGAAACGTCAAAAAATTTTTTTTGGGTTTCATCGCGTAAAAATACATGGAAAAAGTTGGGTTTGATCTCTAGGACAGAACATTTTTTGTTTTTGTAGGCCTGTGTTATCGACCAACATTATCCTCGAATATTGTGGTTGAGTTTACTGAAGGTAAAATAACATATTTTTTTTAAATAAAGTCAACAAAAGAGAAAACCTAAGTACTACAGTTTTATTAATAAAATTTCATGTACACATTAATAGCTTAATCACCAGTTCTATTATTAAATATAATAATATAAGACCTTAGTCCACGACTGATGTCGTATATGTATATATTTTCCGTGTGTTCGTATAATTAAAAATATAAATAGAAAATAAGCGACTGGTTGCATGAATATGATTCTTATGGAGTAAACTTAAATGTCGAAAGATGAGGTATTGCGACTGATTTCTTTAAATGGTCAAGTGGGGTTGACACTGTTGAATAATATACGTAATCGTTAATAGAGCCTCAAAAATGAAAAATAATCTGATGATAAGTTCGGACTATTTCGTTGGTTTCTGATGTAGTCTGAACTATCATTAGACTTTTCTTTTGTTATTTCTTGACGAAAATTCATTATAGTACAGAAAATTTAATTGAAGAGAGAAAAGGATAACAAAGCTTTAAAAATAATCCTACTTATTTACGTTCAATATATATATTTTAATAAATTCAACTAGTTTCGGCTACATCAGTGCAATAACATTAATAATAAAAATATTTGTAAATTGAAGTCATAAGTTTTTGTCGCAATGCATTACTGTTGAAACATTAAAAAATTAAATATAAAAAACGTAAAAACAACACATTACTAGGTGATAAGCGAAAAAGGAAATATCTACAGAAATAAAAAGGATTATAATTAATAAGCTATGTTTTCCTTTTTTTCTCTCCAATTACCTTTTATTTCGTATTATACATTGATTTATGAAACGCTTATTAAAGTCTTCAATTTCTTATCAAAAAAGTTTAAAGCGACTCTAGTCGATGAACCATTTAAAATATAGGACTATCCTTTTGCTAAAAATGCCAACAAAAACATTGTAAATATCTCAAAAGTCTTGAATTTTCTATTCTCAGATTAATTATTTGCTTTCTTTTGTTTAATTTCATAGCTAACATGTTAAGATAACCAATATTAAAAATCATTTGTTGACCATGGTTCTATTTAAAAATATCGATGTGAAACACATCTTAAAACTATTATTTAAAAAAGGGGCATGCGATAAGCAAATAATGAATAAGTATCTCAAAAATGGTAAATTTTATGAAAGAAAAAATGTACGGGCAAAATATTTTTGCTTTTACATTATGAACTTGTGTCTTTATCACTTTTTTAAATCACCCTGAATCTTGGTAATTAAGGATTATTGACCCACTAATCATAGGTGATATGAAATCGCCCAAGTAACCTACATATGCAGGTAAAATATGTACACTTACCAATGAATCACCCTGTATATAGTTATACAGCATTATGATAAGTTTAGACCCACTTTACAGAAGTTCTTAAGTAGTATGCCCGCTCAAAGCAGAGTTCTAAAGGGTGGTGGTTCAGCAGTCGTCCAATAATAGATGGCGTCAGTGGTATAAAAACAAATTAAGAAACAAGTGAATTGTTGTGGAATCTTCCTATTAATTTGGTGACTACAAATAGATATAAAATTATGATGCGTTTTATAAAAACGACCCAACAAAAATCATATATTTATTAATTTATAAAATAAGGAAAAAAAATTAAAATAAGTTTAAACATAGGTACTGTATATTATTATTACAAATATTATAAAACACTGTTTTATTGCATTTCAAATTTTGTAAATAAAATTGCTCAAGGTAAAAATGCCAAAAATAGATTAGGTATCAATAATTAATATTTTAAGGATAAAAAATATGAATCAATCAATTAACCAAAAATGTTCAAATGAAAATTTGTGTCCATCATCATGTGAATATTTTTAGAAACAAGGAGGATAATTGCAAAGAAAATGCAAAAAGCTGCATACGGTGGTTAATATAAAATTTTTAATTAAAAAAAACAACTCACCTGACACAATATAAAATTAAATAAGTACACTAACAATATAGTTTTAGGTACTTATTATGGGCAAATTTTAGTAAAATGTATCGTTAAGTTTTATTCTTTCGTGGACACATTCATTGTACATGTCCGGCTATATAAGCTGTTAATATATTTTTTTCAGATTGAATTAATTAATTAACAGAACAAATAATTTTACTTAGTTATTTATCGATGTAAAAAGCACCTTTGAAATACGTAGAATTTCTAACAACTCATTTTAGTACATAAAGCTTGCGTGATGTGAATAATAATTTTGTTTTCACTTGCTGCTAAAAAAGTTAAACAACGTTGTGGCTGGAATGCTTCAAATAGAAATTCGTATATGGTAAAACTTATTATAATTTTTATCATCTAATAGATCTAAAATTATTTAAATGGGCTAATAAAAGTGGAAATTTTTACATTTTTTACATATTTTTCATTGTAAGCTTTTTTGTCGCATGTCTCGAATATATTTGCATATATGTTGATCAGTAAAGAGAAAATGAGGTATAAAAATTCAAATTTGTACTGTAGAATAATGGTTAGAGAAGTAAGAACTATAGAGCTTAGCGATGTGATAAAACTAGGGTAAAATAGTATATTAAGTAACAAAAACGGTAAGGGATGTTTACCAGTGTACCAGTGGTTCATCCCCCGCTCGAATACATACTCGTATTTATATATTTTAATTACGAATAAACTTCAAAAGGCAATAAAAAGTTCTTTGGTAAATCAATTTATTGCAAAATTGTTCATTTATGTATTTTTTTTATTACACGTATGGAGTTTTACGAATATGTTTTTACAAGAAATACACAAAAATATTTATGATTTTTTTCTTAACCTATTGCTATTGTTGGAGTCCAGTTATGAACGATTAAGGTCTAACTATCTAGTGTATTTTTATCATTGTCTAACACTGCCACTGGAAACTTATTAGTATGTACCTACTTTAATCAATAATAATAATAATAGTCAATTTTGTGTACTCAAATGCAAACATCCAAAATTTTATTCCGACCATGTATACAAGGTGTTGCAAAATTACCAGTTTTAAAAAAATACAATCTGCATTGTATCTCAAATTATTTTAGGTGTATTTTATAACAAAGAATCAATTATCTTTGTGCAATCAATAATTATAAAAGTATGTTGCTAATGTGCTATAATACTGATAATTATATATAGAATATTTATTCTAACCAATATTATAGTGTTAGTCCATTTTTTAAACGCTAAAAACTCGCCAAAGTTCTAACTCCGTCGACTAATAACCAATGTTGATTATTTTTTTTTCAAATGGGAAAAATTTGTAGAAAAGTTCCCCATAGGTGAGAAGGTGTGCTTTTTAGTTTTTCAATTGTGACAAAGTGTTTTGTTGAATATACTCTTAATTAAAAAGTTATTTAACTCTTTTATTTATTTAAACAATTGCAAGAAAATTTATAACAAAAGGTTTTAGGCCTCAAATTTGATTTAATTATAAAATGGCGTCTACTAAATGCCGTCGAAAATTAAATTTTTATTTTCTTTTTTTTGTTTTTATTATATGCCTAGGAGTTTTTAAGGTAATTGATTACGAATTTGATTAAAACAACTAAAATCAAAAATAGTGGGCGGAAAAGCGTAAATTATTTTATTCGGATTTTATTTCTTGTATGTATAAGGTTTTTTGGGTTATTGATCTCAAATTTTATGTTAAAATTTATCAAAAATGGAAAACGGTGTCTGGAAAATGGTGGACCAAGAAATTGAAACAAATGATAGAAGAGTTAAATGAGTAGGTATTAGAGATATTATATTTTTTAATCGATTTATTAAAATTAATCCAAGATATCTACCTATATTTTAAAGCAAGAAAAAATTATATAATTTTTTATTTCTTTTTCCTCTACTTCTTCCATAGACACTGCCGGTCGTGAATTAATGCAACTATTTCCGCACAATTACTGCAAACCGCCGAGCAATAAAGGCCACTTTTCCTACACTCACAAACTGGACCGTAATCAGTCAACTTTTTTTCTTTAGTAAGTGGACTATATTATATTTTATTTGTTTAAGACTAAATAAAGAAACAAAGGTAATGGGAGAAATTAAAATAAAACAAAAAATAAGAGATGAAAATTATAACAAAAAGAAGAAATATTATTATTTAGAAGTTTTAGAACGCGAATAATAATTTATATCAAATCAAGACCACTTCATTAAAAATTCTCTAATTCAATACGATTTCATAAAAATAAATGTAAATATTTATAAGCACTTGGTATATTAACAAGATGCCACTTCATTATTTATTAAATATTATATTTCTTAAAAACAATTTTCTAGTGCTGTGATTTTTCCGGAAAGAAAATATTGATTTTGTCCGGAAAATTTCCGAAATTTTTTGAAAATCTGTAATACGGCGTTTATACAGGGTGTTTCAGATTTTTCGTTCATAAACGATAGAACATATCAAAATAATAGGAGTCTTTCCTATACCATTTTTCTCTAAAACGTTTCGTTTTCAAGATACAGGTCGTTAAACTTTAAAAAAATGATTACTCTTTATTCATTACCTCATAAACAAATAAAGATTTTTTATTCAAACTTTGTACACTTTAGACATAATAAAATACCAATTTTTGAACTTGAAAAAGTTTTTCAGAGAAAGGCAGTGGCGCAGTTATGGGGTTCAATCCGTACTTGAATCCCCTAAACTTCTACGCCAATGATCAGAAATTATATTTTTATACAAATTTTAAAACTTTGATGTATTTCCTATAAAAAAGTAGGTACTTCTGGTGAAATTCATTGGGAGGCTTTCTATTCAGGATATTATTTAGATTTCTTCTAATCAGGGATATCCTATACACTATCTATTGACAGAGGCTATTTGCTAAACAAATTAAAGAATTATTTTAATACATATTTATTTAAAATTATAAATAATTAATAATCTACAATAAATGCTCAAAATGTTATCCATTTTCTTTATGTTTATTTTGTGAATAACTGTCAATGATTTAACGCCTACTTAATCCTGTCATTTTCAACCAAGATGTAATTCCTTAATATACCCCTGATTAGTAAGAATCTAAATATCTCGAACAGAAAGTCTCCTAGCGACTTTTATCAAGAGTACTATTTTATGCGAAATACATCATAGTTTTACAATTTGTATAAAAATATAATTTCTGATCATTGGCGTAGAAGTTTAGGGGGTTCAAATACAGACTGAACCCCATAACTGCGCCACTGCTTTTGTAAGAAAATCTTTTGGAACGTCAAAAAATTGGTCTTTTATTATGACTAAAGTGTACAAAATTTGAATAAAAAATCTTTATTTGTTTAGGAGATAATGAATAAATAGTAATAATTTTTTAAAAGTTTAACGAAACGTTTTAGAGAAAAATGTTATAGGAAAGACTCCTATTATTCTGACATGTTCTATCGTTTACAGAAGTTATGAATGATAAAACTGAAACACACTGTAGTATTGCAAATAAAGAGATAATCATTTGATACTAAAATGCACATATTTTAATTTTTCAAGTAAATTTTCAAAATTTGCGAATGAAATGTGATCATAGCGGCAAACATAGAAGCATGATATACAAAAAGGAAAGCACTTTTCCAAGCGCTCAAATCACCTTAATAATAGATATTTTGTTGATATTTACTAAAGTTTATAGTGTTTAAACATAAATTTAAAAATTTAATAAAACGTATTTTATTAAAGAAGTAAAAATAATATTGCATCGGCCGGGAATCAAACCCGGGCCGCCCGCGTGGCAGGCGAGCATTCTACCACTGAACCACCGATGCTTCGATAAAAGATACTCGTACAAAGACCAGTCTGCGAACAATCACCAATATCAAAATGATTAAAGCATGTCACGATAAAATTTCTATATGTAATTAACGTAAATAGATACGAGTAGCCAGTTTAATTAACCCAAGGATGGAGAAAGTAACAACTTAATTTAACAATTTTAGTAAATCTGATAAATCGCGCTGTTACAGTAGGTACTCTGTCTATTCATGAGAAAGTGCCCCTATTATTTATTTTTGACGTGCTTTTGCGCTTTATGCAAAAATCAATATATCCAATTTTATTTACGGTGGATAGTTTTCATTAAAATGTACCGTATATGAATTATTTCTTTTATTTTAATCTTTGTTAATATTACAGTCACTAAAAACTGTAATATCTTGATAGAATAACCCAATACCTCTACCTATATAATTTTCAAAGTAATGGAGACCGCCATTAATACTGTTTATTAGCTTTGACCGTCTCGTTTGTCCAGCATGCTTTAATTACAAATTTCGTAAATTCCTGATCTTTCAGTTACCCCATTTGTATCTTTTTGGATTCATTAAAGGGACTATTATTTATTTCCTGAAACAAATTCCAATCCTCGACGAGGTTAAAAAGGATTATTATTAAAATTCTAACAGACTTTTTTAAGATTAGTTATATGTTATAAATATATTATTATAAGTAATTGTGAGCTATCTTAATCACATTACGCAAATTATTTTGTGCATGCAAAGCAAATGTTAGGAATTGCTCTTGTCCCAGGTTCTTGTTATTTTTTTTATTTTAGGTAAACTTAAATCACGAATATCTGCAATAATAACGCAAATAACTAATTATGATTACGCTTTTGTATTTACTACCACTTATGACGTTAATCACGTGCTGCCAATAATACCTCCTTTAATTTTAAGGTAAAGCTATATAAAGAAAAAATATTCAGAGAAAAATTTACCTTTCTCTTTCTAGTCTTTCTCACAGAAGTACTTTAACAAAATTAACATAAATTAAATTAATTCAATTATTATATCGTGAACAGGGTACATATATTTTTGCTCAGTACTTAAGCAAAAATCTCCTCATTAATTCCTCATTCTCATGATATTGAAGATATTATCCGTAATACTACATAAAAAATGAGGTGTTGAATTTCTTTTATTATGATAATAAAAATAGAAGCGCTATTCCGCTGTTCGAATATCGACAAAGCGCGTTTAGTACAAAAAAGGAATTCCATTATTGTATTTGATCAGTTTGAATCTACGAGGGTGGCCGTTCATTTAACTTAGTTACGAATGCTGCTCAAATTTAGGGAATTTAGATAGACACAGCGTAGGTATGTGGATAATATTCTTTTGACCGCCAACGATATTGGTTTCTCTTTGGGTAATTAAAAATTCGAAAATGTATATTGTTTATTTTCCATAAAACCTCGGAGGGACTAAATAAAAATCACTCATCAAAGTGGATTTTAGTTTTAGTTGAAGTAAATTTATGAGCGTACGTGAAATGTATACTTTCAGTAGTCTGTATGATTGTATTTAATTTCAATTAACGATGAACATTAACCTTCGCATATATGGTTTTGCCCTCGTATATCTGAGCCTCGAACCGTAATTATGATTTTTAGGAGGAACCATACATCATGCTGCGAACTCCTGAGCCTGGCGAGATCCTTTCGGGCAACGATCGTTTTGAGGGTTATTGCAAAGACCTCGCAAATCTGATAGCGAAGAAACTCGGCATAAACTGTAAGTACGGCTTTATGGCCTTTTACATTATAAATTATATAGAACTATGGCTCGTAGCGGCAGTTGTCTGCCAAGGGGTTTATATACTATAGAAGTCAATAGGATCTATGATATATTGCTTTAAAAAACACTGAAATCTAAGCAAGTTGAGGGTATCTTTTGGAATAATAGGGAAATAGTTAGTTTCCACTTTTATAATTTATTTTTAGGAAATGCGCCAATGAAAGACTATTTGCAAATAATAATATCATTTTAATATTTATAGTGACGTCACGCCCATAGCATTATTGCAGCCTAGTTGAAATATAGATATTAATCTTCAAGTACTTAAAGTTATGCATTATTTCCTACCCTTTCTATGACCATTCTAGTTCTAAAACTAATTTTAAACAAAAGTGGAACAAATTACATTACCACGAAGGTGGTATTTTATCATATAAAAAGTGTGTAGGTAATAAAAAATTATATTAGTATAAATCTAGGTCAACAGTAATAATTGCCCTTTTATTTTTTAAATAAGTGAGTACATATCGTGAGAAATTTACAACAAAGCTAATTCGACATGAAAAATCCTAAACAAAATTTTAAACCACCCATCCGTTTTTAAAAAAAGCTCAAGTTATGATTACTTATAATTTGTCTTGCGATTCTGAATGTTTCAAATAAAATAAAATATGCTCTTAAAATTACAAAAGAATGCTTGTCTCACTTTCAGATGAATTAAGGATTGTCAAGGATGGCCAGTATGGATCTGAGAATCATGACGTCAGTGGAGGGTGGGATGGTATGGTTGGAGAGTTAGTTCGTCAGGTAGGAGGATATTTTTAAATAAAATTTAATTAATATGTAAAATAGGGCAAACCTATATTCGAGTAAAAATTTTCACCATACTGTATACATAGACCTTTTGCAACGTTACATGCAAATATTCTTATCTCAGTCGGTCATTATTACAAATTCTAATCGATAAGTACCGTGCAGTTCCATTAATATGCAATTATACGGAAGAGCTGAAGGGTCACACGAGCGATTTTATTTATCATATAATTTCTCGACATTTATCTCAAGATCTTGACTTTTATCTCGAGATCTTGACTTTTATCTCAAGATCTTGACTTTTATCTCAAGATCTTGACTTTTATCTCAAGATCTTGACTTTTATCTCAAGATCTTGACTTTTATCTCAAGATCTTAACTTTTATCTCAAGATCTTGACTTTTATCTCAAGATCTTGACTTTTATCTCAAGATCTTGACTTAGATTTATTTATCATTTTAATCGTACAGGGTGTTTCCTATAAAACTATACCCCCCTTTATTTCGGTCAATTACCACCGATTTTAATTTTTCAAAAACCCGTCTAACACAGAATTTTCCGTAGATTTTGAATATGCTATTACTTTTTTTCCTACTTCAACCGTATATGAGGGGCAGAAAGAAGTATGGTTTTTTTAAATGGCACACCCTATATATTTTTACATAATTGGATTCGCCTCGTCCTTCTGATTACAAATATATATGACACTTACATATTATTATTTGCTATAAAAATGGCGTAAATAATTGAATTTAAACTTAGGGCGTTTCCTTCAAAACTATACCCCCCTTATTTCGGTTAATTATCAACGATACAAAATTTTCAAAATCTACACATAGAATTTTTCGTAGATTTCATATATGCTATTACTTTTTTTTCTCCCTTCAATGGTATACGAAGGGTGGAAAAAAGTATGTTTTTTTTTATGGAATGCCCTGTATTTTTTTACATATTTAGATCCGCCCTACCTTTCTGATTATAAAAATATATAATACTTATATATGTAAAAAAGTACAGGGCATTCCATAAAAAAAACCATACTTTTTTCCACCCTTCGTATACCGTTGAAGGGAGAAATAAAGTAATAGCATATATGAAATCTGCGAAAAATTCTATGTGTAGGTTTTGAAAATTTTGATCCGTAAATAATTGACCGAAGTAAGGGGGGGGGGGGGGGTATAGTTTTGAAGGAAACGCCCTAAGTTTAAATTCAATTATTTACGCCATTTTTATAGCAAATATATAAGTGTCATATATACTTGTAATCAGAAGGATGAGGCGAATCCAAATATGTAAAAATATATAGGGTGTTCCATTTAAAAAAAACCATACTTTTTTTCTGCCCCTCGTATACGGTCGAAGTAGGAAAAAAAGTAATAGCATATTCACAATCTACGGAAAATTCTATGTTAGACCGGTTTTTGAAAAATTAAAATCGGTGGTGATTGACCGAAATAAGTGGGGGTATAGTTTTATAGGAAACACTCTGTACAAACAATATTACTCAAATAATTGTATGTGATGGTGAGTAAAGAAGCTTGTCGATCTTCCATTTTATAAATTAAAATTGTCCATTTAAAATAACGATTAACATTGTTAATGATTTAATAACATACTATTTTTTGCTGGGATTACATTACAATGAGATTATCGCATTTCTACAAATCCAACACCAAATTTATAAGTTTTGCTACTTTGAAACGAAAACTTAAAATGTTGAATCTTACAAGAAGAAAAAACTTTTCGAAGTTAGAAGATGTTGTCAATTTTATTGACCAACAATTACAATCGTCAAGTCAACTGCATGGTTATCGGTGGATGCACTTAAAATGCATTCAAAATGGTTTTGTTGTTACACAAAAAACTTTACGATTAATTCTTAAAGAGTTCCCAGACAGCACCGGATATCCAAAATATGTACTTTTTAGGTCCATTTATTGTCCCGGATATCCATGTGTATGTAATGGATATCCAGTGGACATTTTTTAATGGATATCCACTGGAGGTCCTGCTGGGACCTCCCTTACTTTAGTTTATTTAGCTCTAAATGAAATCTTTTAATGCGTCTTAGTGTAAAGTTCCGGTGGAATTTTATTTTTCTTTATACGAGCTTCAATTAGTTTAATTTTATGGAACCTCGGACCAGATTTGAATATCCATAGGATATATGTCAAAGTAAAACCAGTGGATATCCATACTTTAACTGTTTATGGATATCCATTTCTGGAAAGTCTTGGGATATCCGATATTGTAAAATATGGATATACCTAATTATGCATTTTTTATCCGCTCTGGTCGTCCTTGGATATTTTCTAAATATTTGTAAAAGAGGGATATATAATGACAACAAATTAAATGGTCAGTATTTTCATTTTACGGATATTTAATTGACAATTAATAACACCTCAAATATCATCATATGCGGTTAAATTATTGTAGAAAAAAATGATTGTGTCGTTAAAACTACCGAAGTGCATTTTTATAGAATGAAGAATTCAATACAGTATAGCGAGGCAGTAATAAATAATTATCCATATTTGCGTGGAAGGCCGGATTGTAAAGTTTAAGTTAGTTTTCAATGAACTTATTCTTGCTTTACTCGCAACTTGTCAGTGGTGTGATAGCTTAGCGCAAACGAGCTCGGCTGGCAAGCAGAAGGTTCCAGGTTCAAATCCCCCCACATGCTCTTGTTTTTTTTTTTATCAAATGCATCAGGCATGACATGAGGTCTATTAATTGCGAGTTAGAAGCCGGAGGCAGGTTAGATATGTGTGTTATTCCCCTGATAAAGGAATTTATGTGCAGTGGATATCTGTAAGGCTTTAGAATGGACAATATATGGACATCTAAAGTTATGACAAAAGGATATCCATAAGATATCCCATGTGGTCCATATGTTGTTCATAAGGATATTCTCTCTATGTCCTTCATGTCCAATATGGATATCCATCAAACGTACAGAGGATGTACCTGTGCTGTCTGGGTTAGATCCACTTGGCGTTGACATAAGAAGCAGAAGACGATAAAGCTTCTTTACTCACCACCACA
The DNA here is from genome assembly GCA_963680705.1 of Rhagium mordax. Classification (NCBI taxonomy): domain Eukaryota; kingdom Metazoa; phylum Arthropoda; class Insecta; order Coleoptera; family Cerambycidae; genus Rhagium; species Rhagium mordax. Next base: position 18,552,137 of record OY796656.1, read on the forward strand.
TACAATTATTTGAGTAATATTGTTTGTACGATTAAAATGATAAATAAATCTAAGTCAAGATCTTGAGATAAAAGTCAAGATCTTGAGATAAAAGTCAAGATCTTGAGATAAATGTCAAGATCTTGAGATAAAAGTGAAGATCTTGAGATAAAAGTCAAGATCTTGATATAAAAGTCAAGATCTTGAGATAAAAGTCAAGATCTTGAGATAAAAGTCAAGATCTTGAGATAAAAGTCGAGAAATTATATGATAAATAAAATCGCTCGTGTGACCCTTCAGCTCTTCCGTACAATTACGCTCTCGCCCTTGATTGCTACTAAGTTTAAATTGCAAGTCTTTACCTACTTCTAGACCGACATTGGTTTTAAATCAACCCACTTAAACCTACCCCAAGTGGACGATCAGTCGGTTTTGATGATTATATCGTAACGTTAATTTTCCATAACGAAGTTTATATTCATTCATACTTAAAGTCCTCTCATTAATACGTACCTGGCTCGAAGACATCAATAACTGCCCTAACATTTCCGCAAAGGGATGCGAAATTTCATTACATTAAGCAAACAGAAACCTGAATAAACATACGTGTACTTATTAAGGGATCATATTTAAACTAACACTCTTCGAACGGATCGAAGTAGCCTGTTCTACTTATTAGGGTGTTTTATGAAAGTTTGCCCAATGTTTCCTTCATAGTATTCCATAAGCGACAACCAATCTTAATAATTGGGAAATATATGCTGGAAACGGGAGAGCCATTGATGATTCAGCAAAGGCTTTCAAGTTCATATAGGTACGGATCTGAATCGTTCCTCTTTGATTTTTTATGGGCACAATGGCCCCTCTAAAAATAGTTTAATTGTGTTTGCCTGTTTATTTATTTTTGCCACCACGACAGCGCAATATTATGAAGTTCATTCATGCAACATCACAAAGGGCTCAACTTTATTGCATTCATCTGCAGCCATTCAAAAACTCGGGCTGGAATGCCAGAACGTATAAATATAGGTTAGGCAACAATGTCTCGTATGATGTAATAAGTAATTCTGCAATCTGTTGTTATCGTTTCTCGTGTTATCTGCAGGAGGCTGACATGGCCATCGCCCCGATGACGATAACCTCCGAGCGGGAGCGCGTTATCGACTTCAGCAAGCCATTCATGTCACTGGGTATCTCCATTATGATCAAGAAACCGATGAAACAGAAGCCGGGCGTTTTCAGTTTCCTGAATCCGTTATCAAAGGAAATATGGGTGAGTGTGCTGTTCGCTTACGTCGGTGTCAGCATCGTCTTGTTTGTCGTCTCGAGGTTTTCTCCCTATGAATGGAGACTGCTTCACTTTACAGGCGAACACAGGTGAGGCACATGGTGAACTGTGGGTATTCAAATAACGAATGCATAACTTGATTAAAGGTGATAAATTATGAAAGAACCAAATGAGAAACTAATGATTTTTTTGAATCCTGTAACTCAAGTAATATTCTTGTATTGATTTTAAATATTATATGAATCATCTTGTAAAACAGGCAAAATTGGGATAAATCGTATACAGTACCTTACTTGCATTTCATTAATTATTCAATGGGATTAAATGTAACTACCATACAATAAGTAACCAATTCCAACTGTGTATTTACCTACATTTATGTGCTTATGAATTTCAGAGATCCCCCCAACCAACATACAAACCATGGAGGAACCATGGCGAACGACTTTACCATGTTAAATTCCCTCTGGTTTTCACTGGGGGCGTTTATGCAGCAAGGGTGTGATATATCACCCAGATCATTGTCCGGAAGGATAGTAGGAGCTTGCTGGTGGTTCTTTACACTGATATTAATTTCAAGTTATACTGCCAACTTGGCCGCTTTCCTCACCGTTGAGAGAATGGTAGCTCCGATAAATTCGCCTGAAGATTTGGCGTCTCAAACAGAAGTAGAGTATGGGACTCTCTATCATGGGGCAACATGGGACTTCTTTAGGGTAAGCCCAAATTATTAATTGTTAGATAAAACTGTTTTTATAAAATGGTTTCCAAATATTGCAATTTCGTTCCAGAGATCGCAAATAACGCTATATTCAAAAATGTGGGAGTTTATGAATTCGAGAAAACATGTATTCGTGAAAACGTATGACGAAGGTATCACCAGAGTACGGACATCAAAAGGTAAATTCGCTCTGCTTATTGAATCACCCAAAAATGATTATACAAATGAGCGTGAACCTTGTGACACAATGAAAGTCGGCAGAAATCTAGACGCAAAAGGATTTGGAATCGCCTCTCCACTTGGGTCCCCACTCAGGTGAGATGTTAATTATTTAAATGAATAAAAAACACAGATCCCCAAATTGAAATTGTCACAAACAATCAAAGCAATTTACTCTGAAATTATTTGACAAAATTCGGTTTGCTCATTGCACAGAAGACAATGCAATTGAATAACTTGACAGACACAGCATTATATTTCCATGACTGTAATATTTTCTGAAGTATTATTGCAGCAAGTTACATTCCCCTTTGTAGGGCATTCAAAGACCTGCATTGTAAATGCTACTGCTGGCGTAAAATATAAATTATTAACCTGTTACTTCCTCCCCTTGAACTTAATGAAACATTATATGTAAATTATTTAAATTTTATTCTCTTTCTTGTCATTTGTTTTTCACACAACTTTACCAACAAACAAACTTTTTCAGGGATGCTATAAACCTGGCAGTGCTCAGCTTGAAGGAAGATGGGGAACTAACAAAATTAATGAATAAATGGTGGTACGACAGAACAGAGTGCTTACGCGACAAACAGGTAATAAAATATAATATAAATAATACTGTGTTTGCGTGTGTTGGTTAAGATTATCATTTATTATTCAAGCTGAAAATACTGATATAAATTACATATTTTAATTTATTAGGATTTATACGTCAGCCACTTTGCCATTCACGCACTGTGCTAATTTTAATCGTTGTTCCATTTTAAATAAATTTATTGATTTTTTCCTAAACAACCAAAATAAAGTTACTCCAATTGACTAGGTGTTTCCATTAATTGCCGCATCAACTATAATTGTTAGCAAGTGAAGAAGTTTTATAACCAAAACAAAATCACAGTTTGAAAAACTTTCTGAGGTGCTTTATGGTTTCAATCGAAAAATTAGTATAGTGGTGTTGGTGCCGGTAGGAGCGATGGAAATAACACATATTTTGAAATAAACATCTATGGAAAAATTGGAGCCGAAAAATCATTATTGAATTTTTGTTTGGTGAATAAATCCCTACCTCAACGATTTTAAAAAACTTATCTATCTAATATTGCTGAATTATTTAAATTTTCATATACGAGGCATTACACAAAGAAGCAGATTTAATTATTTTCCTAATTTGTCATCACATTTCTAAATTTTTTGTTAACATAATTTATATGGTCTAATTGTAAAAATAGATTTATTAATGAAAAACCTATTTTCCTATAAATTGAGGTGTTGAACAAATAATTTAGGAAAAACATTTGCAGATACCCGTAGGTACGTTTCTTCCTATTTGTTAGAAACTGATTCAATTTATATTAAAACTTTATCGTGTAATAGGAAACCTCCACCAATGTAAAATTTAAATATGTTATGGCACCTTATACTAAATAAATTACAGGATAATTTTCGCACATCGCCGCAATAATTTACCATTTAACGCTAATATTCACAATTTAATTTGACGTTTTCCACTTCTTGATCGATTACTCAACTAATATGTACTAATAGCAAAATGATCATAAAGCGATGAAATAACAATTTCTAATATTATTAAATTATATACATATAAACTATTTATAGCCTTTTGGCCCTAATTAAATATTATTTGTATTTCCATTCCTTTCAACGTGTCAGCGGAAAAGCTAGTCTAAGAGAATAATGGATTCATAATCAAACATATTTAAGTATATGCCCAAGGACCAATCATATTTCTTAATCGATAACAGCATAACGTCATATCATATTCCAAAGCATTGTTAAACTTTAATAAATCTCATTTATGCTGAAAATAAAGATAAATTTCGTAAAATAAATATTTAAACTATGTTTTATTTTGGATATTAAAACTTCAATCTGTCTTGCGTTCTATTTCAGAGGAAGAACGTTGTATAAATGAAAAAATCCACCAATACAAACATGAAACGCATCTTTATCTCCTTTTGAATAAATTAAAAACTTAACACCAATAAATTAATTTGATTTGATAAACTAGAATAGTAATTATTATCTCCTGATTTGAATATTTGTAAATATATTTTTTTTTATTGCAGGACGCCGCAAGGAACGAGCTATCCTTAAGTAACGTCGCAGGAATATTCTATATTCTCATCGCCGGGCTCTTCATCGCAATGGCTGTAGCAATGTTAGAATTTTGCTACAAATCACATTCAGAGGCAAAAAGGGCCAAGATTCCTTTAGGCGACGCCATGAAAGCCAAAGCAAGACTGACCATAGGTGTAGGGAGAGACTACGATAATGGGCGGGTGAGATTTTTACTTATTAACTGTTTAAAATTGTTATTATATACGGTGTAACAACTACAGCGGTTTCCTACTTAACTTTCATGAGTTTGATAAAAAAATGTTTCAGTTAAAATTCCATCAAATCATATAGGAATATTTCTGATTGCTATTCATCTGGACGCTACAAAATTTCGTTACAACATCATACATATGATGCTCAAAATATACCATTTCCTTGATTTGGATGTTATCTATAATATATTCAGAGATCTGTAACCTTGAATTTTTTCAAAAAGAGTTGACGGCTCTAAAACGATATACTTTAGGCACCATATGTATAATCCACCAACAATTAAATGACGAAGCCACAAATGAAACAATGTACATAATATTCTATTTAAAAAAAAAAATATCCTGTATGTATCAAAACACCACTAATTAAACTTGAAAAGTGGGGAAAATTATTTCAATTATTGCATGAATTTTTAAACGGATAAACTATGGCATTCAAAGATAGTACCCCAACTTTATTACTAAATGTTGGTCTGCGGCGTCTGAATATATTTAGCAAAACAAATTCTTAAACATATTTTTGACTTGAAATATATTAAATTTTTTATTTTGAAGAACTACATAAGCAAAAAATTTACATTTACATGATAATTTTACGTCATTTCGGTACTTTTGCATACATTTAACAACCTTCAACGAAGAAAATTTCTTTAATTTAGTAGTGATGAACTCGACATTTAAGAGTATTTTATTTCAGACTACAAATAGATGCCCCCGTCACGTAAAAATCAACACTCGCGCAAATCAACATTATGCACCTCATCAACATCAAACTGCATAGAATAAACAAAAACTAAAAATGGTAAAATAGAATTCTAATACCCACAGCACAATTTATAAAGAACTGCCGTTCATCACAAAAATCCTTTCCATTTGACTTTGTTTAGTTTATCCTCCCGATATGTGTGATGGCTGATAGACTTGTAGCTATCTAGGATGCGATGTCCATGGGCTCAATTTGCAAAATTTGCAATTTTTTGTTGATTCACAATAAAACACCTGCTAGTCCTGAAGCAATATAAAGTTTAATTATGTGTTTATTTGTTACAACTGGATAAATAATAAAAAATTAACAGAAATTGGTCAGGTCTAAAGACCTCTATGTTACTAAAAAATCTGATGTAAAACAACACTTAAAAAAAAATTATTTTAAAATTAGGCACGCCATAAGCAAAGAGTTATAATTTCCGAAATAAGCAAAATAATCTCCATAGAATAAAACTTATGGTAGATGTTTGAACTAATTTTCACCACCTTCTCTGGTCCTGTTACACTGTGTAAGAACCCCAATTATATTTTCGATAATAAACAACATATTACTTTCTATGAACATTTCAAATCACAACAAAAACAGGTAGCAATAGTTTCAAAACCTTTTCTTGTAGTAAGTAGTTGGGTAAGTAGTTTTATGTCTGCCCTTTAAAGAGAACAAAGATCCAAATGTGAATCAATTCAATATTTCTATTTTTTGCTTTTTTAAAGATAGATTAGAGAAAATACCCAAAATAAAAAAATACTTTTCGAATTTCCAGTCAAATCTCCCGAAATTTTTTGAGGGTTGCCATTAAAAAAATTGTTGATAGCATAGTTAATACAAACGTGGTGGAACCGATGAACCGATGCAATATGCCAAATGTTTTGTTCGTCGAGTTTAATTAAATAACTTACGATAACAAAACTAGATCCAACTTCTTTTTTCAGTAATTATTATTTACATTTTTAAACTTTTTTAAATGGAAATTTCTTATCAGCCACTCGATTGGACCCCAACAAATAACCAAAAGTAGGGTGGGGGTGGGAAAAGGGGTGTTTTTAGGAGTCACATTTGGTTTTTTACAATTTGCGGCAAAACTAGACCTCCTATCGAAAAAGTTAAATGCAAAAGTTGTAGATAATTGAAAGATCTACAATTTTTATTTCAACCATTTTTCAATATAACCTCAAAACTACTGAGAAAAACGCCAAAAATTAGTTTTTTGATTTTTTATTTTTATCTCCCACAAAAATGATTCGATTTTAATGAAATTTGGTGAAAATGTACATTTTTGCGTCTCAACCTGTAATTTTTTTTAAGCGAAATATTTATTTTTTGATTTTATTGCGAATTTAATTTGAAAAAAAGGCCTAATTTTCAATAAAAAAAGTTGAGTAACAAAATTGCAGGACGGAATTTTTTTCGTTGAAACTTCTACTTTAAAATGTTATAAGGGAACTTTGGTTAACCGTTTAAGGTTCGGGATGGTGAAAAACTAATTGTTTAAATAGTAATTTTACAAAAATATATTGCTAAAAATTGCTCTTTCGTGCAAGAAAAATTTTTTTAAAGCTTCATGGACAAAAATAAATTGACAATAAGATTGTTAAAACAAATATTTAAAATTATTTCAATTTACAAGGTAGGAATATAAAATGAAAATTCTATTAATTTTTTTTTTGAAAGCTGCTCTACATCATCAGAATCAACATAGTTTTCGGTTTCTTCAGGATCTCTGACAAGAATCCTATGGATACTAAATTGAGTAAAACAGAAGAATTAACTTCCAAATAATTGCGTTTTCTGAACAATGTTTTTATTTTAAAAATTTTGCAAATGAAAATGAAAATGATGAAAAATAAATTAAAATATTATTTGAAAACTGCATTGAAAATGGATTAATTTCAAATTATTATTGTTTAAACAATTTGTTTTTTACCATCCCGAACCTTAAACGGTTAATCAAAAGTTCCCTTATTTGATATTATATTGAAAATACCATTTTGCATCACTCTTAACACTTCATTTCAATAAACAGTGAAGACTTCGAGACATTTACAGAAATATCGATCTTGAAAAAATCTTTGTTTCGGTTTTTCCCAGATTTCAGTGAAAAAAATTCCGTCCTGAAATTTTCAAAGATCAAAATTTTGTTAATCAACTTTTTTCAATTTTCAAATTAAATTCGCAATAAAATCAAAAAATTAATATTTCGTATCAAAAAAATTGCAGCTTATTTGAGACATAAAAACGTACATTCACCAAATTTCATTAAGTTTGTATCATTTTTGTGGGAGATAAATAAAAAATCAACAAATTGGTTTTTGGCGTTGTTCTCGATAGTTTTGAGGTTACGTTGAAAAATGGTTGATATAAAAGTTGTAGATGATCTACAAATTTTTTCTTTCAACTTTTTCGGTAGGAGGTCTAGTTTTGCCGGAAATCGTAAAAAAACACGTTGTAGTCGTCTACAAATGGTATTTGTTTTCGAATATGGAAACAACCCAAAAAATCAGAAATGTCGACGTTAAAATATATTCAAAATGAACCAAATTTTGGGATTTGTTCTATAACACTACGAAGTGGCATTGAAACAGTTTTCGATTTATTTGCTAAACTTCAAATCAGGTGGAGTCAATGTAACCGAAGTGGCCTTAATAAATAAATTTCATTCCAAAGGCTGTTTCATCAAATACCTAGACTCCCACCAATCGTAAATTTCAGAATCTGGATTACGTTGTTGATATGTTCAGTGAAAATAGAAAATTTTGTGGCATGAGAAAACTCTTTGTCCCCTGGAAGGTTTAGCTTCTGCAATTAGATTTAGATATTATTGATGTTAGAAAATATAATATTTTAGGAAAAGCTGTAAACAAGATACATTTAGATACATTTTCTAGCCACCATATCATAAAACTTATTCGGAATAACATATTCTCAATGGTAATTGATGTTAATTGACAGAAGTCTAAGATGAGGTAAATTTATTAGGGCAGGAAAATTCATAGACTTAAAAAAAATTCCTCTTTAATACAAAATTTGAAGGGGGTTTTGAAGGCATTTCAAGTCATAAATAGAAATTTTCAGATTCTGCAAGAACCGATGAATATAAATTTCAGCTATATACCTGTACTTATATATTTAATTTAGTCAAAATTCTGGGAAATAGTCTGGAAAAATATCACACAGCAGTAAACTTTATCTTCATTTTTATTATATGTTAAATTTGCTTTCGTTAAGAAATCGCTATCTCTGGTTCAAGAGGAGCACAGCAAAATGAAACAAATAATCAATTATTACCCAAAAATGAATCAATGATGAATAAAGATGCCCACCCATTGAAAATAGATATAATTATGAATTGATACTTCATTGTTGGATGTGTTCCTTTCAATATCTTTCATATATTGCTTACAGACTGACAAAAGTTGGCAGGTGCAAAAGTAAGACGTTCAACACGACAAAATCTGAAACGAAAATAGGATTTAAAGAAAAAACTAATGACGGCAAACCGTAACAAGATTTTTTGAAATCATTCGCTAAATAGAGGGATTATTGGTATCGATATTAAACTGATATTGAACTTGTTTCGTATTCTAAGAGTTACCAACTGGAAGGACAATAATACGCCAAAACTGCTTAAGGAAGTACATGTATTTGATATAATTCCTTCATTTTCACTTCCCTATGGTCAGTTTTCTGAAAAATCATTGGAATGTGAATATAAAAGAACAATTCTAGTGTTATTCCATTTCAATTTGACTTTTAACTTTCATGTTCGAAAAAAAGAAGCAGATTCCGAATGGTCTTAGGAAGCGGTAAATTATATTTACTATTATTCACATTATATAAGGTGGTCTATTTTGTTTTTATATTGCTGAAAGAATGCTTTGTAATAAAGCACTAAATATTTAATTCTTGTTTATTATTGCTCCATAATTTTTTTGGTAATGTTAGATAATACTAATCCCAAATTTTACTGGACATATTAGTCATTATGTAAGTATTATGTTAGCAATAAGCTTCCAATGGATGGATTCATTTATGACTTACTTATAAGGCACTAGCTTATATCTGAAGGTGGTTTAGGAAACTTGGTCTTGGTGTAGTTGTAAATTTGGTTTAAATTCGCGTACCGCTGTGATACTAATTGATAATCACCAGCACGCCTGTTCTGAGAGCCTATTGTAAGATAAAGGAGAGACTAAAGTAGTATTCATTTTACTTTATATTGCTTATGAATTTTCAAAGACCAGTTAGTTCATGATGGAAAGAATCCAAAATTAAATCGTGAACAGCCTGACGCATCCTCCTCAGATTTTGGACATAATCTCGTTTGTATTTATTTTCTCCCGTAATCGGATAAGTAGTTTAATCCATTAATGAATATCTACATAAAGTTACTGTTAGTTATAATGGCAAAAAAGTTGACCTTTAGAACGAAACAATACATCATTACAAAAGTAATAACTAACCTCGAGGCTTATATCAATTGCAGTCCATCTGGCAGTACTTATATTACCGTACAATATGGCGAATACGTAGGAGTACTAATCTAAAGCAACTTTTTAAAATTCAAATCCTGATATAAAAGTTGTGTTTTAATGTGATACGCTTTTAACAAGACTCATAACCATGAATAATTTCTCGTGTTACGTTTTTTCCAATTACGTTGACCCAGTTTGTAGTTACTCATAAAATATATATTTTTTACATATATGATAAAATTGACTACGTGTACCGGTTATATACATATAAATTTAAAATTATGAACATTAATTTCAGCTATGGATGCGCTGAATAAAAAGTGTATTAAATAATTCATTTGATTCTACGATAAAGAATAATTTCAAGTATATGGGATGGAACATCCAACTGCCGTTTGCTTTCCTCGCGTTATATCAAAATGAAACAACTATTGTAGCACTTTTTCCGATGAATTAAATATAAGGAGAAATAAAAGCAATTCCTCATAACAAATAACAATTTTAAGACCAAAGCATCAATTTTCTAAAGTTTAATGTCATCTATTGTACAAAATTTACATTAATGTACTATGTTCTTCTTTGGTGAAGGTAGTAAGCTAATGTTAAATAAGTGAACTGTATAAGGACTGGAAATAAAAATGCACCTTAATGCACTTTACTGCGTATAAATTTTATGCCACTAAAAAATGTATGATGTAAGACTGAGTTGCGGAATTCGTGAAAATGAAAGTTTTGTCATACCAAAGTAGGAATGGTTTCTGTGCGGAATTTTTTGTAGTTCTTCTTGTCAGTCCCCTGGTGCACCAAGAGTGAGATCACGGAAGAATTCATTTAATGCGAAATAGTAGGTGGTTAAATTTTCTCTCAGCATAAACACAAGTGATCTAGCAACTAGAGCAGAAGTGGTGTCAACAGCAAATCTAGCTGGACAAAAGTCCCGGAGTAAATAAATGATGGAAAATATCCATTTTTTTATTAAAGACTGATTTCAGTGTAATGCATGTTAAGCTATCCGTTCTACAGTTTATGGAACTTGGGTACGAAGTCAAAGCTCAGTGACGAGAAAAGAAATCAATGCAATTGGGCCCATTTTAAAATTAATATTAACATCAAATAATAGATAATTTGCAAGAGTAACTAGTGATTCTAATTATCACTGTCAAAATCATAAAATTCATCAGAATCGCTGTTAAAAAGTTGGTAGGATCTTGCAATAAATTCAAAACTTCCTTTGGGAGTGAATATTTTCTTCTTTGTGGCAATTTTCTATTCGAACTTATAACAGGATTTGATAAAATTATAGGAACAGGTATATTGCGTCTTCCAAATTATTTTCTCGAAAATTTTTCCTGCGTGGTGCTCTCTATATTCTTTCAGATCTGTATTGTTAGCCTCCTGTGCCTCTTCAGATATCATGCCAATGGGTAGAATTGCAGATTTTGGTCATAATACCAGTTGCAATGACGTATATGTATGTAGTTCTTCAGTTTAAGTTGTATAAGCGTCAAATGCTTCTACATTTATGATAAATCCACTTGCAGTGGTCATTAAAATGACCGCAAAGTGTGATTCTTAAATTTGCAAAAAACATTCGGGCCGAATTCCTGTCTTTAGTCGCGCCACTTCCAGGTTTGGGTATGTCAACCAATAAACCTAAGTCTTGTTTTAGTTTTTGTTGTATATATTTATTATTTGCTCTAATTTCGCCTTATTGTCTTTTTGTACTTGCCAACGTTTAGTGTCAATTCGATAAGCAATGTATAAAAGTGATCTAATCAATGCATGTAGTGATGAAATGCCGAACGATAGATATTCTTCATTAATATGTCTTGTTTCCATCAGTTCAAATTAATTCAATTGTGGTGATATTGCGCCACAAATATAGTAGACAGCTTAAAGAATTACAAATTTTCCCCATCTATCAAAGCCATGATTAGCTTTATTCGATATTTACATCGTACTGTTAGACCGAAACCTTTGTTGGTGCAAGCAAAGATATTTGGAAATCTTTATCCTCAATTTGACTCTTCGTTAAGTTTGTAACTTCTTTGACAAACATTGTTTTTATGAGCTGCAATATCACGTAGATAAATGTTTTTGATTTAGCCAAAATATAATCTTACTGCCATTGTCTCGAGTAACATTCATTCGTATAAGTGCAATTGATATTGCAATCATGTAAGAATCGTTATATTTGTGTCCTTGTGAACGTTCCTCTTCTGGCGTATGCTGTTCCATAATCAGTCGAATTATCGACACCTTCGCATCAGAAAGCAAAATCCGTCTAGCAATCTATCCGTTTTTATAAACCGTCGTGGTAAGAACAATAGTAGTTGACCGTAATCCAGCCGTTCCGTAGCTTGAATAATCACCGAGATTCACTGCAATTTGTATTGAGTAAATATCGCCGCATTGTAAATCTATTTAATCAAATCAGAGTTCGTTTTAAAGTTTCCGTCTCGTTACATTTAAAGTTATATCACACATTCGTCGGGTGTACCTTCCAATAATCAGTCTGGTAGTTGGGTACAGCCACCAACGAGTGTATTGTCAAAACGCGGATTTATCATACACTGGCAAAATAATTCAATAATCAGTCTGGTGGTCTTATAGCCCCAGTGTATGGTTTAAATCTTTATTTTTCGGTAAGGAAATATAATTCCTGTTTAACAAAACTCTGTATTTGAGGCCGTAGAAACCCGCGTGTAATAAGTAGGTTTCAAATCTGAAATAAAAGTCAAAGAATCTCTGTGTCTTGTTCACCGCACTCCGTTAATTTGGGTGTCTAACACTTGCTTCCCGTCAACGCTGGCCGATCTATTCAATAGCGTGTTTATATTTCGATTCTCTCGCACTGCGAGCCCGCGTCGGCCGAAATTTCATTTTACTTCTTTTACCAGCTGAAAATTATTTGTCACATTCTTGTATATAGCCGACTGTGTTATCAACCGAGGCTTTACTTAATTTTATTTTATGCTATTTTGTTTCGTAGTAAAACTTTTGTATTAAACGTCTGATTTGTACCTTGAATAAATCTGTTATAATACCTATCAGAAGTTCCGAGTTATCATTTCTGTGAAATTTCTAATTAACCCGTTTGAGAAATTATTCAAGTCGTCCTGACATAATAGTCATCTCAAGACCCTCTGGCAAAAAACCGTTTCTTCACTGTTAGCTATCTAGGGTTTTCCTGGACACCGCCAGGAAACAAAAGTGTTGTTCTTTACACTTCAAAAAGGGAAAGAACTGGCGCCCGAGTTTTCCGTATAAAAAAGAAAGGTTACGTAAGTATCTGTACATCGAAAGGAAGCGTCATTACAATAGCGTGTTTATATTTCGATTCTCTCGCACTGCGAGCCCGCGTCGGCCGAAATTTCATTTTACTTCTTTTACCAGCTGAAAATTAGTTGTCACATTTTTGTATATAGCCGACTGTGTAATCAACCGAGGCTTTACTTAATTTTATTTTATGTTATTTTGTTTCGTAGTAAAACTTTTGTATTAAACGTCCGATTTGTACATTGAATAAATCTGTTATAATACATATCAGAAGCTCCGAGTTATCATTTCTGTTACATTTCTAATTAACCCGTTTGAGAAATTATTCAAGTCGTCCTGACATAATAGTCATCTCAAGACCCTCTGGCAAAAAACCGTTTCTTCACTGTTAGCTATCTAGGGTTTTCCTGGACACCGCCAGGAAACAAAAGTGTTGTTCTTTACACTTCAAAAAGGAAAAGAACTGGCGCCCGAGTTTTCCGTATAAAAAAGAAAGTTTACGTAAGTATCTGTACATCGAAAGGAAGCGCCGTTACAAAGTGCATAGATGCAACGCGCCTTTTTTTAGTTTTATTGCTGCTCTCGGAAAAGTATTTTTTTCGGTCGTCCCATATTCACATTTTCGGTCCTGTTGCATACTGAGAGTAACGTGTAAACTCCTGAAGAATCATCTATGCAGAAATATTTTTTTAGCCATGCTTGATTTTTCTTTACAAACAGCGATAAACTTGTGTCCGTTTTATTTTAACATAAGAGCAAAAATTATCACGTTTCTTAATAATTAATATAAAGTTCTTCCTTCGTTCCGCGGAGGTTCTTAGGATTACTTTGACGCCTGAGGGGCGATGGTCCTTATCAGGACGGTATTTCTCGGGCGCCAGTTTCTGTTTTAGAGTATAGAATCATTTCTCTATTAGCAGAATAATAGAGGCTTAGGTAGCAGCAGTGAAGAAACGGTTAAGTCCTATATCAACCTAGAAAGAAAACTCAGGAAGTTCGTGTTAAAAATATCAACAGGTTTTATTCAGGATAAATTATAATAAAATAAATAAATACACCACATGTAATTACGACCCCCTTTATCCAAGAAGGCTGAGCCTTGTGCGGGAGGGGGCTACACATTTAAAGACAAGGGACACACATCCAATATCCGTGTATAGTGGAAAAATCCCTTTCACAGTATTTTCCATTGCCACGACCGGGATTCGAACCCGGGACTTTTGGGTGAGAGGCAGGTACTCTACCATCTCGACCATCAGTCATATATATTATTATATATATTATAATATTAACACACTTATTACTTATGGCTACGATTAAATAAGGCACATACTGAAGAGGCAAGCAATAATACAGAAGAACAAGCCAGAAAATACGGTTAAGCGGACAGCAGGATTTTACTTACCCAAGCTGGTGAACTGTGAAGGTTTTACTTACCAAGCTGGACACTGGTCGGACTGCAGGCTGGAAGTGAACTGAATTTTACTCTCTGCCCGGCTCTCCAAGCTGCTAGATCCCTAAATGCTACAAAGTGGAAGAAATTTACAGTAGATCGGCGCGGTAGATTTGTGTAAAATTTAAGTATATACAGTGTGTTACAATTTGATCCGGAACACCCTTGACAAATCTGACTAAGCAGCGCGATTTTGGTGATCATTTTTTTTATATAGAACCGTTCTAGATGTAATGTGAAAAACATATTACGGTGTCCAGATTACAAAGCCATGGCTTGCTATGATTTTTTTTCAACGCCATTTTTTCAAAAATCATATTAGCGATTTTTTTATTCAAAATCTGACAACGTAGCGTTATTCGGCACCCTTCAAAACGTAATCTCCCATATATTTTTTTTTAAATTATTACTTTCAATTATTCTACTGTGAAGCAACGAAAATTGCGTTTTATGTTATTTCTTGCCTGAAGAATGCACGTATAAATAACAAAGACGTTACTAAATAAATTTTTTCTATGAAGTTCCTCTTGTGATCTACTTCATTTAGCTCCAAAGCCTCCTAGATGTTCTTGTATTTTGTAATTTTCGTTGCTTCACAATAGAGATATTGACAGTGATAATTTCAAGAAAATGGGGGAGAGTACGTTTTGAAGGATGCCGAATAACACTACTTTGTCAGATTTTGGATAAAAAAATCGCTAATATAATTTTTGAAAAAATAGCGTCGAAAAAAAATCATAGCAAGCCATGGGTTTGTAATCTAGACACCGTAATATGTTTTTCGCGTACATCTAGCACGGTCCTATATGAAAAAAAAATATCACCAAAATCGCGCTGCTGAGTCAGATTTTTCAGGGGTGTTCCGGATCAAATTGTAACACATTGTATGTATACTGGTACCCTAACAGAAATTATTCTCGGGTTTACTTACTCTCTGGAGTGCTGGTAGCTTCGTCGAGAACGAATTTAGAGTTGAGCACCAACTAAAATTTCAATTTCGCGGTCTAGCTATCTTAAGCCGACTATTCATTCGATGCGGCGGGGATAATTTTCTCTGATGCGCGCTTGGCTCTATGGGCAACGGTGTCAGCGGACACTTGTCCTGAGATGCGCCAGTATCCTCGATATCTTATATAATCAATTAACTGGTGCTGCAATGGTTAATGGATTCAGATTATGAATTTCATTATCAAGTGTTCCAGTTGAAAATTAGCGATACATAGCGATCATTTTATGATTAAGAGACGGAAACTAAGTCCAGGAGAAAATAGAAACTTATCTAATTTAATATAAATGAAAGATGGGAGAGTCTTTGTTTGTGCGGAGTCACTTTTAAAACTCACAATGCCATCATACGCTTCACATTTCTGAGTTTTAAATAGCGTGGAGCCGTCACA
Source organism: Rhagium mordax (assembly GCA_963680705.1). NCBI lineage: Eukaryota > Metazoa > Arthropoda > Insecta > Coleoptera > Cerambycidae > Rhagium > Rhagium mordax. Next base: position 18,568,068 of record OY796656.1, read on the forward strand.
AAGAAACGTTAAGCATTATGTACACTCGGTCGTGTACAAAGGCATCGCTAATGCACCGCGCCTAATATGAAATGTTTTCACATCACTGGTGTATTCCTAGGGTTGCTTATGGGTTATAACCTTGATTAATAAATACTCTCATTTATGCTTTATTATTATCCACTACATAATGTATATCGGCAACACTCGCTATTGTGAGTGAGTTGATCATGAGTCTAGTTGGTAGTTCACATCGTAAAAGTTTGAGTGAACAATTAAGTAACTCAGTCATTATAGGCAATTTATATTATTTAGTTTTGGAATCAAAATATAATTATTAATTGAAGTAAATTTTTATGCGAATTATACGTTATTAGTGAATGCATGGAATTAACCAAATTATCAATTCAAAACTCAAAGCAAAATAACATGCTTAATTTATATTTTTTTGAATTTAAAAGCTATTTGTTGCGGAATTTTTTCCCAGATTTAGCTTCTAATAAATTTATTGACGTTGAACATGAATCTTTTGTCTCAATTACGACATCACATTGGGTCCTAAGTGACATTTAAAACTGCAATAATGATAATTTTAGCTAAATTCATCAAGATTTTAAGTCTTTTCTAGCATTTTAAAGTATGAATTCTTACCTTCATAATGTTTTTTTTTCTTTTCTTTTCTACACAATTTTCTTCACCGAAATATTCCAGATTAAAGCTTTATAATTTTAAATATCAGTCAAAAATAAGAAGAAATTGTCATGTATTCTGAATAAATGAAATAAATAAATTAATTTAAAATATTGTTAAAATGAAAATTTTTTCTGAATTCAAAATCAGCGAAAGACTTACGTAAGAAAATTGCATGCTTAAACCTAAATAGCTTTAAAGGATACCAGTTTTGGTTTGGGAAACTTATCTTCTTATTGCAAACACCTGTAACTGGACAGCAAGGACAACTCACATAAATGAGGCTCGTCCAATCTATAATAAAGAAAGAAACACAAAATTAATTAATAAAATAATCTTAGCTAAAGCAAAAGTACTCTTTAATAGTTTAATAAATAATTAATAACAAACTAGTAGTGATTTATAAACAATGAACAAAGTTCTAAATTTTATCTAGTCAAAAATCAAATATAGGGACATGCGTAGTTTTGATACATGTAAGTAATTAGCATAATGTTTCATGTAAAACCAATAGTCTAATGCCAGTTGGCTAGACACATTGTAAATTTAGACTCTAAGAAATAACAGTGAAGTGATTTTAAAACACAATGCACAATCGTTGAAATTAACGTGTAGTGAGGAATTGGTTCTAACGAAATATATCGAGATGGATATCCACAGAAAGGTTATGTGGCCAGGATGCTAAAAATAAGATCATTTCTACAAAATAACTTTGAATAACGCAAATATTTGGGAAAATACATACCAAATTGACATATTCCTATCTAGAGTCCTTTGACGCAGGAGATTTTGTGGCAGTACCTTGGAAACATAAACAAAGGAGAGTTGTTGTTGGGCAAGCAGAAGAGGCGTCCCCATGTCTACGTCGCTCCTAATCATTTAAAGAAAATCGAATATATAAAACAACAATTCAAAAGCCGAGGTATGTTAATACCATTTGTACTGAACGAGATAATGTGCTGATATTCCTAGGATTTACTAAAATAGACGATGAAAATATCAGATACCCACCTAGTTAGTAATTTGGAATGAGTATCTACAGCTGGTTTGTTTCCATTTAATATAATTGGACACTCTAGAACAATCCACTTCCAGCAGCCATTTTAGTTTCAATGTCACTGAACTGATAAATTTAAACCAGTGCGAACACCGTTACAAAGTAAGGAGTACCTATACTAAAGATAGAATCTCATTTTTATAAAAATAACTAAAAATATTTGACTATTATCTTTAATTAAAAGGATAACACCATTATTTGTGAAATAGATTAAATGTAGTCTTAAGTTATCGCAGGTTCTTAGTTTATTTATTAATCGATTTAATTTGTCTTTGTCCATAATTCATTGAATAAAACTGTTTAGCTGAGAGACCTCTATGTTTGACCAGTTGAAATTCAAGTTTTATACATCACTACCTTATCTAAAGCATTATTTCGCTTCCAAAGACCACAGGTGTGCATGATCGCTGTGTTAACCATTCAGGTAGTTATAATTACAGGCCGCTGCATATTTGACAGGACCTATATTTGAAAACAAACATCAGTAAAGTCAATAAACTCAATTTGAATTAAATAAATCTTTATTGAATCAAATTTAACAGAATATTGAGTAAGGTAACTTTGCTCTACCAGAAGATCCCAGGAACGCCCTGAAAATGAAAAAGAGGGGTTTACAGCAAACCCATTAGTAATTCATTTGCCTCAAAGTACACACGGTCGTTTATAGAAATAGCGGTTGGGGCACGAGGAGCACCAGGGGCGAACAAATTCGTATACTGTAAATGTAATGTGGGTGGATAATTATTAACGGCAATAAGTAAAACAAAACAAAAAAAGAAATATGATTCTAAAATAAACTTAAATTAAATTAAAATTCCAATAATAAGTATATACAAATGTCAAGATAAATCTCATCTGCCCCATATTACATTACAATATATTCGTAAAATAATTAAACAACAAAGCATTTGTTTCAGAATTATAGTATTTAGCAGCAACCTGGACTGATAATTTTTTTTTTTTTGACAACACGTATATATTTAATAAACATAATTTTACAACGCCTAATTATTTTTTCCGTTTCCACTAAATTGCAAAAATGGACTCGATAAATTATAGTGTTGACGTCAATACCAATTACACGTCCTACTCATAGCTCCAGGTTTTCGTAACTTATAAGTCAATCTGAATGTTTCTGCATCCAGTTTTGAACTTCTGAAATATAGTATCTGTTCAATGGGGACATCCTTGAGCTGCGTACGGTGGTTAGTATGTCAAGGAAAACATAATGTAACGCTGTTGTCTCTTGCATTTCCCTTAACTATTAAATGTTAGTGTGAATCACATGACCATTTAGGAATGAGAGGAAAGTCTGAAAGATTCAATAAACTTCGCAACCAAGTTGAGGTAAATGTCTTCTACATCCAATCCAAGCGAATGATAACCATATGTATTTTCTGTTGGTGTATCGTCCAGCAGGTTAAGTTTTGCCCTTGCTTGGGAAAAACGAACATGGATGACGTGAACACTCTTGTAACAAATTTTGATAGTAACAAGAGTTGGAGAACCGAAATTGAATTTTCATTCCTCGGAAACCAGTGTGTAAGGAAATGAAGTAATATTACGATCAAAAAAACTAGTCTGTTCTATCAAAAAATGTTCTTTTTGAGGTCGTATTTCTTAATTTTAAAAAGTAGAAAAATTCATTTCGTAAAAAAATTTTAATTACTTATAAGAAAATAAAATGTTATATCATCACAAAATTGGCCAAACTTGTATTTTGCGCAGGTGTTCTTCATCAAACTCTGGATCAGTAAACCCGCAGTTGACAATTAAGCAGGACTGAATTATCATTTCATGTGAAAAATTCATTAGCTCCCAGTAACGATCGTTAGTAAAATTATTTGCTAACTGCACCCTGTCTCGTTATTAACATTCATTAGTCGAGACAACCGTTTTCTTTTCGTCTTTATGGACGCTGGCTGGAGAGTTGTTTCCTTTATGACTTGAGTTGGCAAATGGATTTTACTTCACATATTCATCCAAGGTATTGTAGTTTATTGGAGCTGTTTATCTTTACAGCTAAGATGAAAAGGGAAAAATTATATTTATTCCAACATTCAATTCAGGTGCCTATACATTGCAAAACATGACACAAAAAATTACAGTAGTTGTTTAAAATGTTGTGCATTAACTTATATGCCCTTCTGCTTCCGCATAATTGTATTTTAAATAACTGGAAAACTGCAGGGCCTTTGCTGTTAATTACACATCTTACTCATGGCTTCAAAGAGAGTATTGTTTAAATGAGACCAAGTGAAAAACATAGAGGAGTTACGTCAGGCGCCCTTAGAGGACCATTTGTTGCAATAAAGTTTGGCCCGAAGCTACCTTCAAGGTAATCAGTCACTATTCCAGAGTTATGGGGAGAAACATCTTCTTGCTAAAAATACATTTCCTGTTCTAAGTTCAAAGCCCTTAATCTCATTTTGCAGAAAGCCTAAATATCTAGCACCAATCAAGAATCTTTCAAATATTGTCGAACCGATTATTCCCAGTCAAACAAACACAACCTTAAATTTTTAATTTTTGTCAATTTATTTTCAATTTTAATTTTATTTTTTGTAGTTTTAATTTAGATTCATTATAACAGTTAGAAACTCTCGGCGACAGACGATATATAAAGTTTTAGCGGGAATTTGAAATTGATTCAACTTACTAATATTTAAATCAACTGTAAGAATGATATATTACTGGAATTTATTGCATTAGTATATTTAATATAAAAATCTTTAATTTAATTATGGTGTAGGAGCCCATTGTATCTACGAGAAATACAATAAATATTTCTTTAAAATAAAGAGGAATCTCGTCATACTCCATTAATAACGAAGTTTAGAAAGCATAATATTTGTAATTAGAAAAGCACTCTTGATATTAATAATTGTGTATTAAAATAGATTATTTTTCTGGACGCCAAAGAAATATTCCCTAGCACACAATCCGTTGGACATGAATTCTACTTCTCCTCCTCCTTGCAACAGAAACGAAATGGATTTTGAATTTATTATGAAAATAGTGAAAAATGAACCTGTCATCCGGCATACAAAAAACGTAATTAACGAAGAAAGGCGTCAGCGAACTGATGACACCGTTTTATTATGGATACATTATGATGTATAACCCGGGTAATTTATTGATTTTTCTAGAACGCAAAAATATATTTTATTACAGTGCCTTCCATTGAAAGAACTACTGAACACGGTGATACGATAACAATTTGTTAATGACGTTATGAGTTTATAAATAAACGATTGTTGTTTGGTTAAATTTTGGAACGTCTTTCTTCTGCTACTGTATAGAACTGGAATATTTTAATAATATGAATTTGTTAATATTATTGAGGATTATTGAATAAATAAAATAAATTAAGTCAAAACTCATTCAGATTCACTGACACGCAAAAAATAGAAACTCCGGCACACGCAAAGTATATAGAGGGCGTCTGCAAAGTAAGAATATTATTTATACAGGGTGTATTAAGTATGAGTACCGTTATTTTAAGGGGTGAAACATTGGCCTAAAAGAAACAAAAAAACCTTATACAACATGTGTCGAAAATTGAATGGTTTTCCCAAAAAAAAATAATTTAACTTTGCTTTTTGAAGGTAAATTTACATGGAAAATAATAGAAAATAAGTTCTAAAAGTTTATGAGAAGGTGCCGGTCGAATATACAAATAGAAAATTGTAATGCGAATTTTTTGTCCGGTGGAGGGTTTTGGTGAAATAATTTATTGTATTTTAATACATTTTTAAAAAGAGGCATATGACAACGTCGCATCATATGGCTGGCAGTGGGCTACTGTTACAAATCACAAAGAAGTCAAAGGACTCAGTTGCCTTTGTTATCGCCGTCCGAGTGTTTTAAGTCGGTAATTAATGTTTAGTGCGTTTTACTATTTTGTTTTCGTCAGTTCATATAAGTTTTGTTCGCACATCTCAACGTTTGTTAGATACGGGAAGTGTAGTTTCGCGTGTACAAAACCGGGGACCACAACGACCGACATGCGGATAATTTGGTTATTGAGGAAGAAATTCTGGACATAGTTCATCGAGACCCAATTATTACTATTATTTCAGAGATTATTTCTCAATAACATAATGTAATATTTCGCCAAGAACACCTTTTTTGGCACATTACAGTCGCCTGAGTAGAGGATATTGACGTAGGTTAGCACAAGTTACAGCTGCTCGTTGCGCTATGTTGCCAGATGCGCTATTTAATTAAATAGGGCATAACTGGGCAACGGTTCGAGAGAGAAAAAAAATTATTAAGAATTTTTTGTTCCTTCTACATCAATGTATCACCTGTTACAAGAACGGAACTCATACTTAATACACCCTGTATTAAGCGGAGGCCGGAGCCTATCAAGTATGCCGCAAATGGGTTATTTTTACTTACTTGTCGCCATCTCTTCAACTATTTACCAAATTTGCTCCCACTTCAAACCTTCTGGACCTTCTAATGAGGGTTAGAATGTCGCTCAATTCCATCTTCCTCCAGAAGTACTCCAGCGCCGAAAATTTAATTCTCAACCTCCCGAATATCTCACACTGCCATAAGAACCTTGATGAGAAACATCTATGAGTGATAAGTGCCTCTTAAGTGTATTGGTTTGTCAGAGCTTCAATAAGACGATTCGGATTCGGTCTGACCCAATCAGATCAAATTTGATTTATTCAGCCTCGAGTCACGAAGTCTTGTCAATACTCCTTCAGTGGCTTATAGACATAGACATAGTTAATAAAGTGGTCGAGGTCTGTCTTTTTCTCATATACAGCATGAGTTCTGGTCTGAAACAAACACCCTGTGTTCTGAGTCTATCTCATATTCTGAGATCCGAGTGTGATCCAGAACTCACTTCTTCAATTTTACTTCTATATATCTGATGAGCTATTCCAAAGCATCCTCAATTTTGAATTTTGAATTTAACGTTGTTTCGCTAATACTTGATGCTTCACAAACACGGTTGTGCATTTGTAATGTTTTAAAAATCTTCCTCCCGTTTTTATTTTCCTCAAGAAAATACTCTTGGTACTAATTGATTAACGTTAAATGAGCGTTGTGTCATAAAAATAAGATGATTCCAAAAGACAATTTCAAGAAACAAGAAGATGCACGTTCCTTATTCAGTTAGACGTTATGGGCAATTTGTGACAATTCCTCTTGGGTTGGTCCAGGTAGTCACGTCGGACCATTAACTAGTTTTATTAGTCATAAACGTAAATTCATTGAAGACTATAAAGTATATACGTTCAATTTTTCACACATTTTTCGTTTTCATAATCAACATAAAATATCACGCTTTATACATTTATTCAAATTATTAATGGGCCTACTAACAAATTTATCAGACCTGGTATTTTCTGAATAATTTATTGGATATGGATATACCTAGATATCTATCAAATTGCTACCGAACTCGAACGTTATTAAGCAGCGATCTATGGCAATGAAAGATGACATCTATAATTCATTGCTGGCATCGGAAGTAATCTATAATTGTGCTTAAATTAATGAGGTCGTGAATCTTGTATATTGTTTGTATAAATTGCTAAATTACATATCATTAAATTCCCCTATTATGATAGAGTTATGATCATCATTATTGGGCGGCAAATTTCAGAGGAACCCGAGATTTTTGTTGTTTATCAATGAGAAATATTTCGCAGTATTGTAATGTAGAGGAAAATATTATTAATAGAAAATTACTAGAATTTTCTTGTCATTGAATCGTATAAGTGGTTAATAGGCTACGGTTTGATACATGGTCCTTAAATAGAATATTGTACTGACAGGTACATAATACTTCAATGGGTGTATTAGCGAATTTTTGGGACAGAGGCGCAAGTTATTGAGGTTGTGGTAAGCTTTTGCAGTAAAGTATTGGTTTTTCCGGGTGATGAACATTTTACAGGATATCGTTTTATTGCATTTTGGCTTCCTTATTTAGTAAAATCATATATGTAAAGGAAATATTGTGATCATAAAAAAGAAGTCGCCATAGTGATATCAACAAAATTGTATCTCTCTGTCTTACGAATCCAATTTTGAAGAAAACATAATAATATGTAAAATGACTGCTTTTTTTTAAAAGAAAATGCTAATGTTCAGCGAATTTCACGTATCATTTATTCATGTATTGAGTTGACTTTATAAAAAAGAGATGGCAATTAATCTGATTATCAAGGTTTCAGTTAGTTTTAAGTGCAATCCTGATTAGTGTGTATCTGATTCTTACTGTAGTGAATTTTTGTCAACTTTCTTATAACCATTCTTTAGTCTAGAAAACCAGGTTGACATTTTCAAAATTTCATATGCTTTATATGTTTTAACCTAAAAATATTTATCAAGTGTGTTGTTGAAACTACTCCAATTAACCGCAAATCGCATACGAGTCCATACAGTTTATTACCGCAAAAATGTTCGATTACTGATCTGTCAAAATAACCGCATCTTTAGTCCTTTTGATATACATATATATCTGGATGGTTTTGGGACAAGATTTGTCCTGAAAACTGAAAATTTGCCTCTGACAATAAATTTCTAATCATAAATAGGATTATATAGGAAACAGCTATTCAACGGACTAAAGCCCCGGCTTGCGCTGAATTATACCTGCAAATCCAAATGGGTAGCCAAGTTTATTATTCGTCTTTTCTACACCAGACACAGACCGGTTTCGAACTTTTTGTGTTCTCGTCAGTGTGCCATAGGTAATTGAAAAGACGAATAATAAAGGCTAACCAAACTAGTGTCTATGACAGACAAGCAAATTAATAACAGCGAAGTATGAAATTATCCCGGCGAAGGACAAAATTATCCCTCTAGTGATCAGTTGTTGCTACTAACTGTCGAGACATACAATGTTACTGTGACAGATAGCGACTTTACTAAAGTACCAAAGAGCAGTCGACCTCTAGCCCTGGTGGACTAAACTATTAATAATAAATAGGATTATAGGAAACAGCTATTCAACGGACTAAAGCCCCGGTTTGCGCTGCATTATACCTGCAAATCCAAACTTGGCTACCCATTTGGATTTGCAGGAATAATGCAGGCTTTAGTCCGTTGAATAGCTGTTTCTTATAATCCTATTTACTATTAATAGTAATAGTAATATTCATTATTTGCTTATGGTGTGCCAATTTCTCAAATACTTGCATGTGTCACTGATTGTAAACCAGTAAAATATATCAATTTGCAAAGTTTGCTGTTAGAAAAGAAAAGGAATAAGTTATATTACATATTTGAATTTATTTTTAAAGTTTGATAAATAGGTATTAAATTTGAATAAGTACTTAGACACGTCGGTCGAGTGAATTGTCACAAGACAAAAATGCTTATTAAGATCATTTAACGTCCAGCTAAAAAATAATATGTCTACCAACTTTTGTCCGAATTAAAATGATTAATTTAATACATAGAGTTGATGTAATTTCGACTTGAAAGAGGTTTTTCTTTATTTCCACTACCATGTTCGTAATACGGTTGCAGGAGTGACTTAGGAAAGAAAATAGTTAATCGTCGATGTATCCGAGATGTTAGTATAATAAACAAAACAAAATTGGCTGCATAACTAATCCTTGCGAAACAATGAATGAATTTATACAAGAAGATCCATAATTGTCTCCCGATATTCTTAGGGCTGACCATATGTACATATATTCAAAAATAAGAGAACCTATTTAAAATTGAATGATAAATATAAATTTTTCTTTAAATTCTAAAAAACTGTTTAAAATATCAAATTCATATTTTAAACTTAGATAAATGACTTATGGACACCAAATTCACATTCGGCTTAAGGAGTAGATTTAGGGGATGGTCTGAATTTTACCCCTAACTTTTTATTTTTAAAGCACATGAGAAATTCTTACAGAAAATAAATATTTACATTATTATAGGTACGTACATACGAAAAAAATATGTTACCATATAAAATTCGTTCACAAAATTTAATTGTTATTCGTGAGTTTTTAAAAATTCAAAATCTATTTGGAAAACACGTTTTTCTGAAATCGCTCAGGAATGTCTACTTTCTCGGCGCAATTTCAGACCCCAAAATAGCGTATTCTAGTATTTTAGTCCATTGCTAAGCAACCATCAAAAACAAGTACTTTCCCGGCCTAGGCCAGGAAAGTAAGTTTCCCGGACTCGTTTTTTATCTACATTTTAGACAGTAAATAAATATACGCAGACAAATTTAATTATTGATACAGTTCATCACGGCGACATGCACCGGTCACACCAAATATTAAGGCATCCTAAAAAGTAAAAACTACATAAATATCTAGATAATTTTAAAATTCTCACATTTTAAACGTATACCTTATTCATTATGTACATATGATCTGGTGCTTGAGTAATAAATATTTCAAGTTGTTCATTTGACAGAACTTTCGGCTTTGGTTTATAGCTGTCACCTTGACGTTTCAGGAAAACGCATAATTTCGAATATTTTGATATATCAATGTCTTCCTATGCACTAAGTGTTGATCTCAGCATGTGAGTAATTTGACTATAACGTATTGATGCCTTCAACTGAAGATAAATTAGAAATCATGACATTTTCAGATCGGGAGGTCATGTCTTTTTCATGGCAATAATCCATGATAATTTCACATTATTTGCAGCTGTTACTCTCTGGTGGTGTCCCAGACACCTGTATGTCATCATGAAACTCATCATTGTCCATTTTAATTTGTAACACGTATTGAAACGAAATAAGCACTCACATCAATAAATAAACATGATTGCAAAGGAAATGATTTCCTAAGCAATTAGATTGCAATGAAAAAATGTTATGTATTAATAAAAATTTCTTAATTATAATAATAGTAATTGCGATTTCAGAAAAAATAGTATTTGTATCTCGTAGGAAAAGCACATTCCCGGACTCCGTGTTGCTTGTCTCGGCTGCGCCTCGACAAGCAATCTTCACAGTCGTTCAGGAATGTAAGGCTTTTCCTACTAGGTACACAATGTACTATTCTTTAATTAATTTGCTCTACGCTTTATTTTCTCGGTAGGTAGTGTTTAAGATAAACTTTTGATTCAAAAGCTGGTTCGACATAGTTTTTTCCGAGGAATCCGATGACGGTAAGAAACAAACAATTGAGCATCAAAAAGGAAAGTTATGGCCGAAAACTCAATTTTATTAAGAAATTTAAAATGGCGGATTTTTGTATTTTTTTAATTGACTATCATTAAAGTTTAGAAAAGAAATGCATATACCTAAATTTTAAATATCACTTCCGGTTTACACGGAAATGGCGCTCGTTTTTATAAAAAATAAAAAGTTTATTAATATAATAGTAAAATTCCCTTTCGAATATATTTATATCTATTATCTATCTAACAGTTTTCGACACACGGACAATTTTTCAACTTAAGTCCTCTAATAGTCTTATTCACATCTCGGTCATCCTTGACACAGGCGTCTTATTTTACAAATGTCAATTATGACGTTAAATCACACATGGTAGGTAGGTGTCAAAATAACATTTATTTTATTTTATTTTCAAGCAATCTAATATTGTCAAAAAAGTGTTTAGAAGTAAATTTTTTTCTTCAAGAACGGTTTAACAAGAACGATTTAACATTATCGATGAAATAATTTTAGATAATAAAAATCTGATCGTATATTTTTTACAATGAAAAATGTTTCATAAATGTTAAGTATTATTTTTACACCTACCTACTATGATTTTACATCATAATTATTTTTTATAAAAAAAATCGTAATTTTCGTGTAAACCGGAAGAGATATTTAAAATACACATGAATTTTTTTTACTAACCTTTAAGAGTCAATTAAAAAATAAAAATTTAGCCATTTTAAATTTTTTGGGAAAATTGGTTTTCCGGCCATAACTTTTTTTTTACTTATGTGGTATTTTTTGGGCTGTAGGTCCTAAGAAAACACTTACAACCCAAAAAATACCACATAAGTATAATATAGCTGGTCCAGAACCTTTGTTAAAACCTTTTTTTATGTTCAATTGTTTGTATTTAAGCGACATTAGATTCTTCGGAAAAAACTACGTCAGATCGAATTTTGACCCAAAAATGTATCTATCTTAAACACTACCAAGAAAAAAGGGTGTAACGTGTTAACCGGGATACCCTGTATACGCAGAGACAAAAAACACACCCAAATCCAACACCTACTTTCTAGACGATTCGACAATTGGCCACGCGCTATACTTATAAATCGAACTAATTATAATTAATTGACATTTCTAAATGAATAAGCATTTACAAAGTCTAGTATGTTGTGAAAAATTTTCCGAACCAATGAATTCTATTATTTGAATGTTGAATGCCATAAGAATAATTTTATTTAAAAAAGTTGGAGTATTTTGCATTTGTTCAAACAGCACTAGACTACACTGAAAGTTTGTTAAAAGAGCAAGAAAGTCTAATAAATTGCTTTAATTTAAGGTAAATGAAATTCTATAATAAAGTGGATTATTTTGAAAAAATGTCCAACTATTATTTAAATCCATACTTGATGTGTAAAAGGTTTAGTAAAAGGATTTATTAATAAATTGCAATGGCCTGCTCATTTAAAAACGTAAAATACTCAAAAATGGTTAGGTTTATCGAAATATAATAAGAGTAAGTCTAATAATCCAAAAATAATAAATATAAGAATTTTTTTAAATATTTGAAAAATAAAAAAGTTGAGAATAAAGTAGGTACTCACAGCTACCCCCTTAAAACTGCTCCTCAAGTTTAATGTGGATTTGAGTGATATTATATAAGTTACTTTCTATATGTCAAATATCTAAATTTGAAATAAGATATTTGATATTTTAAAGCGTTCGGAAGTTATGGGAAATAAGAATAAATAAAAATACATAGTTGGTGGGTGATATATCAATTCCTTGCGGAACTCTAAAATTGGTAAGGAATGTCTCTGATAAGACATATATAGCAGCGTATCATATATTAATTATGGCGGTCGCTTCTTCTGATGCAAAAAAAAATTTTTAATGAATAGTAACTTGAAGGATTGATAAATAATTAAATACTGTTTTTATTTATTTCTTTTTGCTGCTGTGAAAGGTTTTTAACCCATTAATCGATGTAAAGAGTTGCATTTAAACTTCAACCTAAAAAAACTTTATACAGGGATAGATTAAAAACATTGTTGAATAAGTACTTAGACACGTGAACACTCTGTAAATAATTTTCACATCAAAGATATTATATTATAAATATTTTTGTGAAATCACACTAGCAATGCATAATTACTAGAGAAAGAAATCATCGCTGCATTTTTGTGTAAGTTATTTTACAAGGTCAAGAATTTCTTAAGAAAACAAACAATCATTGTGTAAATGACAAAAATTCCTGCAAACTTAATTATACATGATGAGTTTCGAAAAGTTGAGAAAATTCTTAACTGCAAGTTTTTAATCCCGAAATAAGTCTAGATTCTGAGCTTCTTCGTCGTCGAAATACACGGTGTTAAAATCAAGTATAATTTGCTTTCAATTGGCGTGTTGGAATACTCAAAATATTTTCAACAAATAAGCCTTTTTTGTATGTAATAAAATTGCGCTTTAAACATAAATAATGAGCATATCCAAAACTCCACCGCAAAAAAATTGCAATTTAGGTCAGACAAAAGTACTATAACTAGTACACTTTTAGAAAACAGGTACATCATGAGCATTACTACCATTGCAATTGTCTATCTCGAAAATCTACATGCTGCTGAAATGAAGATAGGTGACAAATTATTCCAAATCTTCACACAACCTGTATCTCGAAAACGAAAAAGTTAGACCCCGACTATTTGGGTTAAATCCACTTGAACTTTGTCAGTTAAGTATTGCTTCAAGCTTCAATACTCCAGTGATACCCTGTATATGGGCTCATTTTATTTTTGCATGTAATCCCTGATTAACCCTTTGTAGAGTACATAATCACGTAACACCCCCAAACTTAGTAAGTAGATCATTACTTAGTCACTCCAACTAACACGTAATAAGAAAGTGCCATGTACTTGCCCTGTAATAGAATAAATTACAAGCACAGGTGTCGTCGATAAACTTAGGTTCTATGATACCTAATTAATGACCTCATTCTGATTGCAGTATTATACACCGGCCAACCAGATAGCGGGAGGAAATGAACAAGAACAGCCTCACAGCAACACCCACACCCAAGTTTGAATAGTTATTTAAGGTTCTTGTGATTCTCGTACAATTTGTTTATGTTTGTCCAGTCAAATATGAGGGAAGATTCAAAATATACTGCTCAATTTAATATTAAAAAGTCATGCTATGAGTTAAAGAATATAAAACATTAGTTACCTAAATTAATGTAGTCTCTTTTATAGTTTTTTATTGTTAAAATAATTATAACATTCTATTAATATTAATATTTCAAAGTGTTATATCTGCCTTCGTTTTAAAATTATTTTTAATAAGATTTTTTAAAAAAACATAATTTTAATGAAAGCCTTAAAATTTTGTTACTAACTTATATTTTCAACCTGTAGGAGGAAACAAATAAAATCCTAATAAAAAATCTTATTATAGATAAATTTAAAAATATTAGCATTCAGTTGATTTAGGAAATATGTTGTTACTTTTACTTGTTACCTATATTTACATTTGTAAGTGGAAATTGTTGACAATATTTAATCAAATAATATACGGAAAATCAAAATGATATATCAAACATATCCTAATAATAACCATCTCAATTTTATTTGACTGGATTCTAAGTTAGTTGTTAGCCAATGGAGATAGGAAAATGTTTTCCTTTTTATGTTCATGCAAATCAGATGATTATATCTTTTAATAAATATATTATTTATTTATTATGAAATTGTTCAGTGAAGAAGCAAATACCCTCACTTCATTGGCCTATCATATTGCTGAGCATCATGTTTCATACAATTTATATCCATATATAAATACATGTACTATTTCTACATAAACGTTATTCAGTAAAAGTAATTATACAATTTCGTCATTTTAGCTGTATTAAATACTTGTTTGTTGTATGTTGTTTGTTTATTTGTATTCTCAATCCTTGTTCCATATCTGCTTCAGGTTTTATGGCTTATTTAAAAGTATAAGTCCTGGATTCAAAAAGTTAATCTCAAACTTTTTCATACAGATTGATACTTAGTGTTAAAATATTTATATTTTCTGTGTGAAAAAAGAAACATACCGGGTGGGTCAAAAAATTTTTCATTTTTTACGTTTGCCATAACTTTTTTGTTTATTAACCGATTTTAATGAGCTAGGTGTCGTTACATACAGCAAAGAATGGACTGTCGACGAAAAAATTGTCGATTTAATAAAATGTAAGATGGCGGCCGCGTTTGAAAAAAGCCTTTCTTTTCTTTTTGAAGAAAAAATGTCAATAGAAAAATGCAATATATTGAACTTTTCTCTGCATTTTAAGACTTCGATGAGAAAAATCGTTCCATCCAGAGCGGAGCTACACATACAAAGCGTCTTCTAAAGCTGCATTACTTAAATTGCATTTTTTTCTTTGGCCAACAACTTTTTTTGTTATTCGTCAATAGTCCATTCTTTTCTGTAAGCAGCGACACCTAGCTCATTAGTATCGGCTAATAGAAAAAACAGTTATGGACGTAAAAAATTCAAAATTTTTTGGCCCTCTTGATATACGGGGTCTGTCCAGTAAAATTGCATCACCCCTCTAATAATTTGATAATTTTCCAGTAAATCTAGACGAGTTATTAGCAGATCGTAGGTTGGTTGGATGTCAATTATTTAGGGCAGTATTATCCTCCTGGCGAATTTCCAGGGCCTACTACTATTACTAACTATTAATAAAAAACGCATCTTATGGAAAGACTATGGAAAATAAAAGAAAACCGAAATAATCGTAAAGGTAAAATAATGTGAAATTTTATTTAAAAAAAGTATTTTACCCTGCACAGCCGCCTTGGTTCACCCTGTATATTCACAATCATGGACTCGAAAAATTAAATATATTTGCAAGGAGGCCATGGAAAATTATTAATAAACAATGCATCTTATGGAAAGACCATGGAAAATAAACGAAAATTGAAACAGTCGTAAATGTCAAAAAATGTACTGATATATGTGGCATTTGGTTTAAAATAAGTAGTCCCAAAATTGAACAATTTATATTTATTTATCGAAAAATTTTAAAGAAAAAATTACTCAGTCACACAAAATCCCCACATCCCAATTTTGATCAAAATGTAAAAAAAATTACTCAAAGTCACTCAAAAATCCCCAAATCCCAATTTTTACCAAAATGGGAAAACATTATTTCTTCTGAAACAAGTTGTTAAATTAAAAGTATGAGATTAATACAGTCATATTTTTTTTTATTTGATAGGGATTAATTTTATTAATTTTTAATTAGTTTTAATTTTTAATTTAATTTTCATAGACTGTCAAATAATAGTGGATATTATGGTATTAAACTGATTTATTAATATTACATTTTTTTATTACTTACTTTTTTCAGAAAAATTAATTTATATCTCATTTTGATGAAACGTAGGTTTTGATATAAAATAGTAAAGTATAATATTATAATAAACAAAAGATAAAATTTAAAAAAAATGCAAGTACAAAAATGAGAACAGCAGAAGAGAGCAATATGCATACGCTAATAATTTTAAAATTCATTGCATTGTTCCATCCCAGAAAGTGGTAATCGAAGTGGATTGCGTCGGTAAGGTAAATTCAATTAATTCTTCACATACAACATAATTTGTCTAGCAAAATTGAGTCATTAATAGTGCGGAAACTTATTGACATATAAGGAAATATAACGAAGCTACTTTAGAATTTAAGTCAAGAACAGAAATTATTTTGCAAGTAGACTATTCAGTTGAATAATTATGTAAAAAAATAAAACTGATCAACTTCAGCTCATTGGACTTTTCAATATATCAGCCAAAAACAGATTATACAAGACAGTTTTGGAAAATCTATGCTCCCTGAGATGCCTCTCATAAGATCAATCGAGGTAAATGCTTCCTTTGCGCAGAAGAACACAAATGAGACCCAGATGAATCACCAGGATTAGAGGAAAATAAGGATACGGAGACAGTCTTAAAAAATACAAACGACATACATAGTAACAGAGATGGAATTGTAACGGTAAGTAATTTTGTTGTGATTTTTCACCCCTTGCTACTTCCTTAGATAGCTACTATTGATGCAATAAAACTTCTTATACACGCGACAGTCCACATCCCCACGTGTCTGTTAGGATATAAGAGATTATAAGTTTTAGTCACCTCTCAAATGAGGCCAACTTAGTTGTCGAAATGCATGTCGAATATTATTCGGTGTTCTGAAATCAATCAGAAACTACTTCAGGAGCAGTACCACATCAATCGTTTTAACCCTTCTCGGGGTAGAAGACTATATCTGGAAGTCAATTAAATTACCACGACTACTTCAGTAGGCTAATTTTACTCTAATTGAGCATGCATGTGCATGCAAGAGTTACCCTACCTATTTTGAATACTACCAACAGCTTCTTGAGGCTTGAGTAATTGAATTCTAAGTGGGTATGCAGATCTGCGAGGAATTAAACGTACGAGGGAACCGCTGTCAGTAAAAATGTGTGTACCTACTTTAATTGACCATAACATTGGTCGACAAAAAAAAATTCAAATAAGACTTGCTTGTCATTTAATTTTTAACTCTTTTTGTTTGTTCTAAAATACTAGCAATATCCATAGACCAATGCGGTGTGCATTATATTTTAAATTGTATATCAAGGTCATCACCGCAAAAAATATGAGTATATACGTTTATGGCACTATCTAATGATAATTTTGTCATATTGTATACTCTGTGGAAACCGGTTTGATTATAATATGTTGTTGAAAAGGTTAATTAGCACAAGTACCTTTTTAATTGCCACAGGTGCTTTAATAGTAATGACATGTGAATTCAGATTTTCGAGCACGAGTCGCTGTCGACTACCTATTATTATCATGTCATTAGTATAGTATCACACTAGACATTGAGGTTTACTCGCAGTGAGTTTTTAGTTGGCCAATTATAACAAAATATTTAGTTAACTATGGTCATAAAACAAACATTTTTCGGCAAATTGTATTGTGGAAACTAAACATATTTTCCTTCCATGTGAACTGATATTATCCGACATATTAATAGCTTTGTTCGCGGTAGCAATCCTGAACATATCCTGAATTAATACTTGAACTCATCTCGAACATTTCAAATGCGCATGCGAAGTTCTGAATCTTCTCGAATTTTAACTAATCCGCGAACGTTTTATGAACGTATTCTGTGTTCAGTTCTGCTCTTGGTATCTAAAAATATAACATACACTTAAAAATATCCTAAAACATGCATTATAATGTGCTTACTTTGATAAATAACGCGTTAAAGATAAAAGGAAGGATTAAGGAAATTAAACAAATAAAATAGTATAATATAACCCCACAAACACTGACAGGCCAACAACATAAATAACATAATACTGCGATACGCATGCGTCGGATTCGAAATTCTGGCCCGTGTCCGGGGATGCATTGGACACATTCCGAACAAGTTCAAAATTATAAATCTGTGCTCCGCGAACGCAAAATTTTTAATCCCTAACTTGCATTCTGTGCACCGCGAACGCCCAGTTTCAAACTGCGCATGAATCTGATGTCTGAATACGTTCGGGATTGCTACCGCGAACAAAGCTAATAATTATCTAATAGGATAAAATAGCAAAATAAATTTTATTATTCAGTCTTAATCCTCTAATGTCTTAAAAAGACATAAATACTCTTTTCATAGCTTATTTGCAAACTATCTACATTTAACTGATAAAATGGTCAGTACTACGAATGTAGAAAGCAAATAATTTAATATTTACAATAAGCCTCACAAGACGGATTAATCCAAAAAAGGACTCCTTCTGTTACCAGGCAGTCATGATACAATAATACAAGATATGATCAATCGCCGTCCGAAATTCGTCTGCTTTGGCGCATGACGTCACCTGGAGCCACAAATTTAAATTTATAGCATTGTAGTTCATGATACAATGTTTAATGTATCATGATTATATGGACTACGCGAGTTAGGGATTTTAAATCTATGTGTATGTTTAGGAAGCTTAGGATCTTCACTTTCCGATAGGTAATAATGTAAATATGATTAGGGTCAATTTATACATCTTAAATTTGCGGCATTTTCGAATTATTGTTAACTGAAGTTGTAAAAAGTATGTTTTCCGGTCTTTAACTTGAAACGCTGCCAAAATGAAGCTAGATAGAGGAAAATTGCTTAGAACATTTTGTAGAGCTCGAAATTTCCTACAAAAAAGTCCGTGACGACATATCCGTACAGACGGCATGCCTGCACAATCCATCGTTCAGAAGTGATTATAATTAATCAAAATCATAAATAAACTTCATAAAATATTTTTTTTTATTTCCTGAAATTGATTAATAAAATTGTGAATTAATGATTTAAGGAAAAAAAATACTCGTTTTCGAAGGTAAAATTGAATAAGGTTCAAATCGCGATGTGTCTCGAATCGGAGTATTTTAAACTCATCTGTTCAGGCGGCCATTACGCATGCGCGATAGGTAGGTAACAGCTAATTAACGCGAGAGAGATTTTGATTAATTATTACACCTGAACGGTGCACTGTACGGGTATGTCGTCACGGAATTTTTTGTAGGAAATTTCGAGCTCTACAAAATGTTCTAAGCAATTTTCCTCTATCTAGCTTCATTTTGGCAGCGTTTCAAGTTAAAGACCGGAAAACATACTTTTTACAACTTCAGTTAACAATAATTCGAAAATGCCGCAAATTTAAGATGTATAAATTGAACCTAATCATATTTACATTATTACCTATCGGAAAGTGAAGATCCTAAGCTTCCCAAACATACACACAGATTTAAAATCCCTAACTCGCGTAGTCCATATAATCATGATACAATACACATTGTATCATGAACTACAATGCTATAAATTTAAATTTGTGGCTCCAGGTGACGTCATGCGCCAAAGCAGACGAATTTCGGAGTTTGCAAATAAGCTCTGAAAAGAGTATTTATGTCTTTTTAAGACATTAGAGGATTAAGACTGAATAGTAAAATTTATTTTGCTATTTTATCCTATTAAAAATTTTACCTCTATGGATTTCTGACTTCTTTGGATTTCATTTCTATAATAATTATCTGTTGCAAATTAATTAATGTAATGTCCATTAATAGTTATGTCTATTTGCACTAATTTTGTTAGGATGTACTATCGCGGCCGAAAAAAAGTAATCGACTGATTTTCCCGTTGTAACTATGGTTCTATTCAGTGTCGCATCAATCCCAATATATTTTTTATTAGTGTGAATGTCATTGTTATATTAAGCAAAAATTAATTTTTTATTACTTAATCATGCCTTATCATGTTTTGAGTGAAGATAAAAAAGGCCAAACTTGGAGAAGGGTGGTCTCAACAACACATAGCAAGTGAAATTAATTGCAGCAAAAGCACGATTCAAAAACCAAACAAAAAGTGGATAAAAACTCATGATCTGAGCAGGGCAGTGGGTTCTGGAAAGAGTTCTCTAGAAAACGACAATACCCTGGTTAACTATGTGAATTTAAACCCATTTTCTAAGTCTATTGAAGCTAAATAGCAAACCAACTTCCCAGCGTCTGTTAGGACAGCAAGAAAACGGTTGCGAGAGCAAGGTCTATTTAACTGTGCCAGTGCTAAAAAGCCCCGACTGACAGATGTTAAGAAAGAGGCAAGAATGCAGTTTGCAAATACTTTTATTAATGAAAACGATCGTTATTGGGAGCGACTGGAGCGAGTGGTCTTTTTCGGTGAAAAGATATCACAGTCCTGCTACAATGGTCAACTGCGAGTTGTCCCAGGGGTCATAAGTTTGATGAAGAATATTTGCACAAAACAGATAATAGCGGAAGGTATTCTGTCTTTTAGTTTAGTTTTTGAATCGTGCTTTTGCTGCAATTAATTTCACTTGCTATGCGATGTTAACCCACCCTTCTCTAAGTTTGGCGATGATGTAGCCTTTTTCTGCTTCTCTCAAAACCATATTAATTAATTGTCTTCTTATAATTAAAAAATAGTAACAACTTATTTCTTATTAGTTTTTTTTTAATAAATACGACGCCACCATCAATGATTTCTTGTCAAAATAATTTAATTGACATAACTGATGTAAAAACTCCCATTTACAAAGGAAAATTTTACGAAAAAACATACTACTTGATAAAAAATCGGTTACTTTTTTTCGGCCGCGATAGTACCTAATCTAGTTCAACAAGATCATGTCGTTGACGCTCATCAAATCGCACTGAAATTAATACAGACCCATAATAAGTATAACACACTGATCTAATAGGTTCCAAGTTATGCTCAAATGGTAATTATGAACTGACGCTATTGAAAACGGAAGGGGGTTGGTGGTAAATCTTCTTAGTAATACTAAAATATTTTTAGTTTTGCAATAATATGATACATTGTATTAACACAGGTTTAAATAAATTTTTGGAATTGAGAGAATTTTACCGCGCTCATATTTATTGGCCATTATTGAACAACTACCAACTTACCATCTCTACATTTACCAAATTTCGTTAAAATATTTTGATACGTTCTATAGTAAGTACAAATTTTTGTGGCACCGCTAAAATGGAAGATAGGTATGTAATGTTTGGGCAGTTTTGTCTAAGATTAATATTTATGGGTTTCTTCATAAAATTGAAAAAGTTGACGACAACAATATCGATATTTTTACAAAATTTATCTTGTGCAAAGCGATGAGGTTCTGGTTCATGATTTTAATTAATATTACCAGGTTCTCGAACACACAATACACGAACACTTCAACCAGAAAAAAAAATCTGGTAAATTCCCTAATTTTAATTTAACTTAATAATTTTATTTACAGTCCGCAATAATTTAGGTACCTACGACCATTTTATATTTCGCCTCAATTGGAATTCAGAACTGATCTCTCTAGCCCTCCTATTTGTTTAGTGTTTGACCTCGTCAGTTGTAAAAGAGAATTATTATTCATTGCATGATTTACTTTCCATTGATCCTATACTATAGAAATTTTTACCAATGGAATCTGATATGAAGAGGCGTTAAAGACTATAATAGCGAACTAGCGAAAGATTTAATGGATCTATTAAAGTAATTTCCAATAGCATGTAAAAATGAGCCAATAATAAGGCAGGCTTGGTTGCTTTGAGGTTGCTCAGATGGGATTTATCAGACTGTTTTTACACACACACACACACGTTTACGGAATAACCAAAATAAAAATAAAGGTCCAGAAGCGATAACATAGAGAAGCGTCACATTAGGTGATTTATATAGGAAACAGAAACGTTCCGCGTATGTCTTTGAATATATCTGTCGTGGTATGGCTCTGGTTAAACTAGCAAATAAATGCAATATCTTTGTTTGGGCCATGCTCAACATTCGCTCTCTGGAGTCTTGCGTTATCATCCTTGGAACCATGGTTTTGGACTATAGGAAAATAATTACTTCTAAAATGATTTCTCAGTAAAATTTGTTTATCATTGTTCCTTCCAGAACTATAGGTACTATCTCAAATAATTAAGAGGAAGCCCAATAACATGAACATGTTGCATTGTTGTTTCGCCCAAATACCGGTCTCTGCGCCTCCGCCACACTCGCATTATACTATTACTGGGTACAAAGAAAATCTTAATTCCTCGCTGAACAAACACTGATCCCACTTGCTAAAACACCAATTTAGGTGTACCATATCAATTTTGAGACGTTGGGTCTATTTCAGGTGTCTAGTTGGACGTCTACTTCTAAAATCTGCTTTGTTTGACCATTACAGTACAGATTTTCAAATGTTGTTCCCATTGAATCATGTTAGCGTTTGTGGTTCTTTATCTTGAGGCTCTTTTTACAATAGTTCTGTCGTTAGCTACTGTAGTGACTCTTCTCCTTCTACCGCCATAATGAATTCACAAGAATTATTAAATTGATACCCCAACCTTGTTCTTTGGATTTTTCTGATTAAGTAAGTAATCCCTGGATTACCCCTGCACTTCTAGAAGAAGGTCGCCTTCTAAGACAAATTCATTACTTGCGTAAAAATTCTGATGATTCTGACTTACATGTTAGATTCAAAATTTTAAAAAAGAAACATGAAGCCAACATTAGTACTTCTAAAAAAACTTATAATGATAATTTCATACAAAAAGCTGACAATAAAACAAGGGCAGCTTGGAAAATTATTGAGAAAA